>CM076989.1:33064610-35686277 GCA_039090855.1 Macrothele yani | reverse complement strand
GCCCGGGTTCGAATCCCTGCCAGCCATGGATGTTGTGTTTGTCTTACGGCACTGGCTCTTTCCCTTCCTTGGAGTCAGTGGCCCTAAATTAGGGACCCCATTGAGTTGCTCACGGTGGTCGTTAAACCTTCAATAAAAAAAATCATTAATGTCCACATATTCATTCAGCATTTAAATATTTACGGTGTTTCAAAGCTAACTGCAATCAAACCAGTAACTGTTGTTCAGAAGTTATATAATAATAAATTCAGGGGTACACATAGTCCTTGATCGTAATTTTTGAAGCATAAGTGTATATTCTTGTCTCCTATAATGGCCTCTTCTTTTACATTGCCTTGTTCCGTCCGGTCGAACTATGCTTAAAACCAATTCGACTGATCTATCTCAAATTTTTAAGATCACTGTTTTACTCCCAAATTTCAGAGAAAATTTCACTTCATTTTTAAAAATTCTTTTTATTCAAAACATTTTGTGCTTCATTTGGTTTAATTACGACGACTACAATAGACTAATTCAGTCAGAATTTCGTATAGAAAATTTCGCTAAAAATATTTCCAAACCGCTTGTCATCTCGATGTACATGAGGACATGCAAACTGAGCAACTTCTCTCATTCAATATTTAGTTTATAAGAACTATTTTTATACTGCAATAAAAATATGAATTAAAGCTTGCAGAGTAATAATAATTGCAGCTTGTGTTTATAACGCATAACCTTAAATAACTTTCCTTATGAGTTTCTGTTTCTAATGAAAATTTAGTTTTTTCTCGTTAAACTTTTTCTGACTGAAATACATTAATTTCTTGAAGCGATTTTACAATTTGGTTGTACTGATAGTGTAGCAGAGCTTGATGAAACAATTAGATTCAATGTATGTGTTACCCAAATGAGCAGAGAGTTCAGCGAATACAGCGGAACCCCGTTTATACGTTTTTCACTTTTACAGTAATTCTGCGCTGGTCCAGATATTTTTAATACTGTGGAACCTCGGTTATGGGTTTTCCGGTTATATGTGTTTTTACTTTTGTACGTAATTCGGCGCTAGTCCAGATGTTCTTAATACAATGGAATCTCTGTTATATGTTTTTAGGTTACAAGTTTTTGACTTTTATAGTAATTCTGCGCTGGTCCAGATATTATTAATACAGTGGAACTTTGGTTATACGTTTTCGACATTTCTACGTAATTCTGCGCTGGTCCAGATATTCTTAATACAGTAGAACCTTGGTTATGGGTTTTCCGGTTATACTTTTTTAGCACGTCTTTTGTAAAAAAAGATCGTGCTTATGTTATCGGTTTGTCCGTCCGTCCGTCCGTCAGTCAGTCCGTCTGTACCCACGGTATCTCTGTAACTATTAGTCCGATTTGAAAAATTATTTTTGAATTCGAAAGCTTGATATATGCAAATGATGATCCTTCATTTTGTTTTTGTTTTTACGATGTACAATTTCACCGCTAGAGGGCGTAAATGCAGATGAATTCGAATTCAAAAACACGTTTTATTCCACATATTTGCTTCTAAACATCCGATTGAAAAAAATATTTTATCATTCGATTCCACTTATGTCGAAGAGTATTTTGGATATAGTTTCTTTTTCAAATTACGCATATATTTTCCGCTAGGGGGCGTAAAAGTAAATTGCATTTTTTCCGATAACTCTTCTTCTAACACTCCGATTTGAAAAAAAAAATTTCGGCGGATACATCTCTTGATGCACAATCTTTTGCATATAATTTCGAATTTTTGACAAATAATACTTTGGCCACCAGGGGGCGTAAGGGTTAATTTTCGCTTCTGATGTATTTGCCATAAAATATGAGCTTCTAAAATATCGATTGAAACAATTCTTTCGTGGACTGATGCCACTCACATCGATAAACCTTTTCGGAATATTTTCTTCCTAAAATATTGCACAGTTTCTCCGCCAGGGGGCGTAGACGTATATCTTATTTTTGTAAATATCTTGACTTCTAGGAGTCCGATTTGAAAAATTCCTTCTTTGTTGGATAGTGCTTTCCGTGTGACATGTTTTTCATATAATTTCAAAATTTTCAAGTAATATGAATTACTTGAAAATTTTGAAACTTTCCGCTAGGGGGCGTAAAGGTAAATTGCGTTTCCCCCAATATATCTGCTTCTAAATCTCCGATCTGAAATATTCTTTCTGCACCGGATACAGCTCCTGATGGGAAATCGTTTGCGCATAATTTCTAATTTTTGTAAAAAATGGTTTGGCCACCAGGGGGCGTAAACCTTAATTTCCGCTTCTGATGTATTTGCAGCAAAATATGAGCTTCTAAATTCTCAATGAAAATAACGTCGTTTGTAGACCGATACTACTCATGCCGACAAACGTTTTAGAAACATTTTCTTCTTATAATAGTGCACGGTTTCTACGCCAGGAGGCGTAGAAGTATATCATATTTTTGTCAATATCTCGACTTCTAGGAGTCCGATTTGAAAAATTCCTTCTTTGTTGGATAGTGTTTTCCGTGTCGCGTGTGTTTCATATAATTTCAAAATTTTCACGTAATTCATAGACTTTCCACTAGGGGGCGTAAAGGTAAATTGCGTTTTCCCCTATATCTCTGCTTCTAAATCTCCCATCTGAAAAATTCTTTCTGCACCGGATACTGCTCCTGATGGGAAATCGTTTGCGCATAATTTCTAATTTTTGTAAAAAATGGTTTGGCCACCAGGGGGCGTAAACCTTAATTTCCGCTTCTGATGTATTTGCAGCAAAATATGAGCTTCTAAATTCTCAATGAAAATAACGTCGTTTGTAGACCGATACTACTCATGCCGACAAACGTTTTAGAAACATTTTCTTCTTATAATAGTGCACGGTTTCTACGCCAGGAGGCGTAGAAGTATATCATATTTTTGTCAATATCTCGACTTCTAGGAGTCCGATTTGAAAAATTCCTTCTTTGTTGGATAGTGTTTTCCGTGTCGCGTGTGTTTCATATAATTTCAAAATTTTCACGTAATTCATAGACTTTCCACTAGGGGGCGTAAAGGTAAATTGCGTTTTCCCCTATATCTCTGCTTCTAAATCTCCCATCTGAAAAATTCTTTCTGCACCGGATACAGCTCCTGATGGGAAATCGTTTGCGCATAATTTCTAATTTTTGTAAAAATGGTTTGGCCACCAGGGGGCGTAAGTCTTAATTTCCGCTTCTGTTGTATTTGCAGCAAAATATGAGCTTCTAAAATCTCGATTGAAAAAAGTCTATTGTGAACCGATACTACTCCTGTCGACAAACATTTTAGGAACATTTTCTTCTTGAAATAATGCTTGGTTTCTACGCCAGGGGCGTAGATGTATATCTTATTTTTGTCAATATCTCTACTTCTAAAAGTCCGATTTGAAAAATTCCTTCTTTGTTGGATAGTGTTTCCGATGCGAAATGTTTTTCCTATAAATTCAAAATTTTGAAGTAAATCATACTTTCCTCTAGGGCACACAATGGTAAACTGCGTTTTCTGCTCCTAAAACTCCGATTTGAAAAATTCTTCCTGTATCGCATACAAGACCTAACGGAATGTATTTTTCACGTAATTTCTAATGTTTGGTAAAGAATGGTTTGGCCACCAGGGGTCATAAGTGTTAATTTCTACTTCTGATGTATTTGCAGCAAAATCTGTGCTCCCGAAAACTCGACTAAAATTTTTTTTTTCTTGGTCTGATACCGCTCATATGGATAAACTTTTTGTGAATTCTTTCTTCCTAAAATAATGCATTGTTCTTCCACCAGGGGACGTAAAGTCACATCTTATTTTTGTCGATAACTCTGTTTCTAAGATTTCGTAAGCTCACGATTCCGTTTACAACAATATCTGGGGGATTAAAGACCCGATTGAAAAACTTCTTTCTTCCGTCAGATACTATTGTTTTCCATACCGGTTCCATTGACTTTGAATAGCTTTGATAAATTTAATTTGCGTCAGAACGGATTCAAAAGACGTGCTTATTACATCCGAAAATTCGGTGTCAACTTTCTTGTTTTATTTTTGTACGTAATTCGGCGTTGGTCCAGATGTTCTTAATGCAGTGGAATCTCTGTTATATGTTTTTCGATTACAAGTTTTTGACTTTTATAGTAATTCTGCGCTGGTCCAGATATTATTAATACAGTGGAACCTCGGTTATACATTTTTCGGTTACAAGTTTTTGACTTTCATAGTGATTCTACGCTGGTCCAGATATTCTTAATACAGTGGAACCTCGGTTATACGCTTTTCGGTTACAAGTTTTTCACTTTTATAGTAATTCTGCGCTGCTCCAAATATTCTTAATACAGTGGAACCTTGGTTATACGTTTTTGACTTTTATACGTAATTCTGCGCTGTTCCAGATATTCTTAATACAGTGAAACCTCAGTCATACATTTTTAACTTTTATGCGTAATTCTGCGTTAGTCCTGATATTTTACTGTAGTTTCTATGGCTCTTCCAATTCGGTTGTACGTATATCACTTATACTCTTTTTGCGGTTATACGTTAAATTTTGAAGTTCAGATTATCAAAAATTCAGGGCTCTTTGATTCTTTTATATGTAACCCGATATTTTACAACTTTGAGAGAATTAAGACATCGTTTTTTTTATTTAGCCACAAAATAGATTGTAATAGAGGTTATTGCAAACAAGCTTTTCATAATAACGGTATTGGAATGGGAATGTTTATTTTATGAAATGTACACTGCTGGCCACCCAAAATACACCAGGAAGGAAGCATCCGATTGGCCTGAAATTTGAAGCATGCGTCGCACGCGAAAGGACATGCAAACGATTAGCATTGCAGGGCGTATACAAATCATGTGCGCCCGGCACTCCACCGAGAAGCACTATAAGGAGGGTGCACAGAAGGCGGGGTGTAAGTAGTGGAAGTGTGTTGTGCTGCCGGACCTGGGCGTAGGAAGCTTTCTGATGCCTCGTCGCAGAATACGGCAGTCATTCCAGCACGTTTCGGAGTTCGACAGAGGACGAATAGTGGCTTATCGCGACAGCGGTTTATCGTACTTAGACATCGGCGTCCGTGTGGGACGACATCCAGCCACAGTGAGGCGTGTGTGGATTCGGTGGGTGCAGGAGGGACGGACGGACCGACGTGAGCGATTGCCGCAGCCGTGGCATACCACCGAACGAGAGGACCAGCATGTTGTGCGGCGGGCATTGACGGATCGCACCGCCACATCACGAATGTTAGCGCAGGAATTAGGGTGTGTTGCGCAACAACCTGTGTCAGCACCTACAGTTCGACGTCGTCTGCAGGAGCGGGGACCTGTCGCATGGCGCCCATTGCTCCGATTACCATTGACGTTACACCATCGGCGAGTGCGGTGGCAGTGGGCCGTTGAACGCCGCCCCTGGACTACGGAATGGCATGACATTGTCTTCTCCGACGAATCCCGCTTCTGCCTGCAACACCACGATGGTCGGATCCGCCTGTGGCGGCACCACGGCGAGAGACTGTATGACGCCGGCATTATGCATCGCCATACCGGTCCGTCGCCTGGCGTTATGGTTTGGGACGCAATTGGATATGACACCCGCACCCCTCTGGTATGCATCGCCGGTACACTCAACAGCCACCGCTACATCTCCGGCGTTTTGGAGCCTGTAGTACTCCCTTATCTACAAGACCTGCCAGCGGCCATGTTTCAACAGAGCAATGCGAGCCCGCACGTGGCACGCATCGTGCAACAATTCTTCACTGCCCACCAGGTGTCACTGTTGCCGTGGCCTGCCTGTTCTCCCGATATGTCGCCCATCGAACACGTTTGGTCGCTGATCGGCAACCGAGTGGCCCGGCAAGCACCGCCTGCGGCTACGTCTGATGAACTATGGCAACGTGTGGAAACAACCTGGACCAACATACCCCAAGCCCACATCCACAGCCTTTTCCGTTCGATGCCGTGGCGTGTAGCGACCGTTATTGCCAGCCATGGGGGCCACACGAACTATTGATGCCTGCGTGTTCCGCAAGTCGCACGGGCCTGTAAGTTCAATCGTTTCATCTTTGTATCTGTTGTTATGTGTCCAGTAAATCTGGCTCTGCTATCTCGTGTATTTCTTGGTGTTGAATTTTGGGTGGCCATCAGTGTAATATCATTTTAATACTTAGAATGTTTTAAATGTTGAATTTTATTGAATATGTAAATAATTATATACCCTTACAGTTTAAGAATGTTTAAAAAGTGTAATCGCGGGAAACTTCTTAAGAATATATTTTTTGAGTTCTATTTTGCGCTGCCAGCAAGTCCCCTGAAACACTTAGTAAGTCGGCTAACTTCCTGGACGGACGTCGTGTTAGGTGTCTGCAATAGAAGATTGCTTTCTTTAGAGTTTTTAAAGCCACTCATTAGGCAGTACTTCCATTCATGCGAAGGGGGACCTTTCGAACCAGGCCGTGGACATTTAGACGCATGGGAAAAGAGTTTGCTGCAACGAGGTGTTGGTGGTGGTCATCCGGGTTGCTAAAGAAAGAATTTGGAGGGAGGTGTGAAAGAGAACAGGAGAGGAGGGCTGCCGTATATGGAAGCTGACGTGTTTTGGGGCACAATATGACTGAGAGAAGAACATAGCGGTTCAGGAGATTTGAGGAAGGACGATTTTGAGAAGGGGAGCTCTCTAGTCGAGGAGTTAAAGCATGGGCTTCAGGTCACGTTTTTCGTAACATACATTTTTAAACAGTAATTTTATTAAATCATTCACAAATTCTTAAAACCATTACTACGCAAAAAAAAAAAAAAAAAACTGAATTGTTTTAATAAAACTTTCTATTTTACTAGAAATTAAAGAGGCAAAATTAATTAAAAAATTAAAGTTCCTATGAACTTCACACACCTGCAGCACTAATGTGATTTTTTTTTTTGCCGCCCCGGTGGCGCAGTGGTCTAAGGCGTTGGCCTCTGATCATTCGTCGGAAGGGGTCCGGGTTCGAATCCCGGTGAGGCATGGTTGTCTTACGGCACTGGCTCTCTCCCTTCCCTGGAACCAGTGACTCTAAATTAGGGACGGGCGACTGCTTATAGCCCATTGAGTTGCTCACGGTGGTCGTTAAACCTCAAAAAAAAAAAAATGTGATTTTTAGCACGTCTTTTGTAAAAAAGGATCGTGCTTATGTTACCGGTTTGTCCGTCCGTCCGTCTGTACCCTCTGCAACTATTAGTCCGATTTGAAAAAATCTTTTTGCATTGGGAAGCTTGAAATATGCGAATGGTGATCCTTTATTTCGTTTTTTTTTTTTTTTTTTTTTTACGATGTACAATTTCGCCGCTAGGGGCGTAAATGCAGATGATGTCGAATTCAAAAATACGTTTTATTCCACATATTTGCTTCTAAACATCCGATTGAAAAAGTTCTTTTATATTTCGATTCCATTTATCTCGAAGTGTATTTTAGATATAGCTGCTTTTTCAAATTACACATAGATTTTCCGCTAGGGTCGTAAAAGTAAATCACATTTTCCCCGATAACCCTTCTTCTAAAACTCCGATTTGAAAAAAAATTCTTCAGCGCATACACCTCCTGATAGAAAATTTTTTTGCATATAATTTCAAATTTTTGGGTAAAGAATATTTTGGCCACCAGGGGGCGTAAGCGGTAATTTTTGCTTCTGATGTATTTGCCATAAAATCTAAAATATCGATTGAAAAAATTCTTTCGTGGGCTGATGCCACTCACATTGATAAATCTTTTCGGAATATTTTCTTCTTAAAATATTTCACAGTTTCTTCGCCAGGGGGCGTAGAAACTGTGAAGAAACTAAATTGTTTTTTTCTTGGACCGATACCGCTCATATGGAAAAACCTTTTGAGAATACTTTCTTCCTAAAATAATGCATGATTTTCCCACCAGGGGACGTAAAGTCACATCTGGTTTTTGTCGATATCTCTGTTTCAAAATGAATGCCGGTTGTTTCGATTAGCGAATCTTGTGATGGTTATATTCAAATCAATCGGAAACTTGAGACTTGGTCGTTCTGGGTGGTGTAGTGGTTAGCATACCCATGCGCTATCTGGGAGACGCGGATTCGAGTCCCGCCCCAGGACGATGAAATTTTTAAGTTTTCGGATATTATCTGACTTACCATCCTTGTCACATTTACCCCAAAAATCGGATTCTCATCTTCAAAATTTCTATGATGAAAGTTCATTTCTTTAGCACACAAAGGCTCTGCGTGAATGATACACTCTAGCCTCTGCGTGAATGAAACAACTTCCTCTCTAAATACTCCTGGAGCAAAGAAACACAGCCATTTCTCTTCCCTACCATGGACGCGGCACCATCTGTGCAAATACTCTCAATTTTAGCCCACTGAAGTTTACCACCATCAACATCTACACAGTTTTTCAATGCCTCAAATATATACCTTCCGGAAGTTCTGGTCAATAATTGACATAGTCCTAAAAGTTCTTGAAACACATCTGAATTCCAGTTTATGCACCTTACGAACACAAGCAACTGAGTATTATCTGTTATGTTACATATCTCATCTACTGCAGGAGAGAAGTATGTGAAATTAGTAGTTAAATACTTTATTTGTTTTGACACATCATCCGCCATTTCTTCAATGCAACTGTATTTCGAGAAAGGGAAATATTGTCCGCCATTTTTTTAATGTTTGTGTCACCAGTGTGTTCGGCAAATATAGAGATACTTTCTTTATTAACCTCGCCATCTGAGAAAGATTTTTTTTTTTTGAGCGAGTAAATACGCTATTTCATATGACGCTCGAAGCATATTATTCATCTCTTCACATTTTGTTACAAATAAGCTTTGCTGGCAATGAAATCCCCTCCTTTTCTTTGAAATTTATTTAGTTCTTAAAGCAGAGCCAGGAGGGTATGATGCGTTAAATGTATCAGGAGTTTGTTTAAAATGCCTCTCAATGTTGCATTTTTTAGGTACTGCAACTGTTGCTGAACAGATGAGAGAAATCGGTTTCGACGACTTCCCCGTAGTAAACAGAAATTGTCCTTCCCATTCTTCATTTAATGTCCGAAACACCACGTCACTGCCACATTTGCTTTTTGTCGGGTCATATTTACTAAAAGCCATTTTACTTCACACTTCAAAACAATATACTACGAATAAATAAATGCCAACACGTTACTTAGGATCTGAAGCAGCACAGTGTGACTGTGAGACGAGTCAGACTGAAAATAGCCAGCTAGCGCCGGAAGGCAAGCGTTGTGTAAAGTCACGTGACACCTCTCCTCCATTCTCCCCCATCCTCTGTGAGCCAGTGGTTACACAAAAATGTATCAGTAAGTGTTTTTGAAATTGCGACCAAATTTCACATCGGCATAATTTATAAAATCCCAATAAATACTGTCAAAAATAAAAAAAATAAAAGGAATCCAGAATAAAATAAAATAAAAATAATTATTATTGTCAGTAAGAGTTTAAATTAGAAAAACAAAGTTAGTGCTTGGGTTAATGCTTGGCTTGCTTTGCGTTGTGTAACCTACCAATTTCCCAGATCTGTGGGAAGGAAAGCAGACAAAGCTGAGGGGGCACAAAAGCTCTATGTTGTGATATCTTACATTTGTCCTGAATACTCAACACTGGTAAATCCATTATTTGATTCTAATGCCAAGATTTTAAATTTAGATCTGATTCCTATCTCCAAGATTTTCTATAATTGAAAAGGTCTAATTCTACCAATTAACTGTTATAAACGATGTGTACATTTCATTACTCATTATTTTCTCAAAATAAATATTATTTAAAAAAAAGGAAAAAAAAAGAATAAAAAACGAAAAAAGTAATGTCCTAAAACAATAAATACTGTTATAATAAATAGCAAAAAAACGAAAACAATGTGCAAATTATTCACTAAATACACATTTTGAAGATGACAATCCGATTTTTGACGTAAATGTGTCAAGGTTAGCATACCCGGGCTTTTTCTGGGAGACACGGGTTCGGGTCCCGCTCCAGGACGATGAAAATTTTCAAGTTTTCGGATATTATCTGACTTACCATCCTTGTGACATTTACGCCATGTCATCTTCAAAATGTGTATTATATGGCGTAATCCCGTATTTCTTTCAAAATACTCACTAAATATTTTCGTAAAATTCTTATATTTGCGGGAATTTATTAAGCAAATACTGTATTTAATCCATATGGTAATCGAATTTCTTTACAATCTAAATAGCGCAACAAATCTTTAACTTAAATGTTAGAATTTTTTTCTGATTCTACAGGATTGACAGTAAACAGTAATATAGCTTATGTGCTGACATCCCTGATTTACATGGCTATACCTACAGAACAAAATGTGAAATTCATGAACATCAGATACACTTTTAGATAAAGGCGGTAACAACTTTTTTCTTGCCGAATATATAGTATGTCGAATGCACTGTTAGAACGAACAGGCGATATTTGCATCTTGTGTGGTAGTTGGTAGGTGTGGGAGAACGCAGGACTGAGACAAATAATTGGGGAGTAAGCAAACATCCGAAAGATCAAGGATTTATGATGACTATTCAAAAATTCCGAAGCCGCTGGAGTACTTCAAATGCATTGAAATGAGGCTTGCAGTAGATGATGTTATGAATAAAGCTGTTTAAATATCTTCAACTGGTTTACCATTTCATTGATAGACATGCTGTCGAGAATAAGATACACACTTATTTCGTGTTATTTTCATCAATCGATAAAATAGGCAGGAAATATAATCATTATTTCCCAGCGACACTTACTAGACCACTTTCGAACATATCGTTCCATTTGTGCACACTTCGGTGGAGAAAAAGATAGCACTGTCTTCACACTGTGCTGATACTTATCGATACACTGTGCTTATACTTATCGATACACTATGCTGATACTTATCCCTGCGTTTCTCACACATTAAATCAATTAAAAATGGAATATCCCAATATGTTCTGCTTTGGTGTGTGTTGTAAGCGGAACAACTAAGTCACCCCGCACTAGTAATGAAACAAACCTTAGTCGTCAAACTAAATGTGTCACTCTAGTAGTCAAGTGATTAGAGACACAAACTTTTGGATAACCGTTTGAGTGAGGCAAGTGTGGTGTTCTTGTTCTGCGGCACTGGCTGTGTCCGCATCTCTAATAGATAATTAGGGACGTGTCTAATAAAATAGTTAGACATGCTGGCTGGATTAGAGATACATGGCTGGATCAGAGAGATATAACTGGATTAGAGAAGCGGACTAGTGACGCTGGCTGGAAGCAACATATCTTAATCCGAGTCAGTAAAATAATTACACTCATCTTCAAAAAAATATTTGCACCCAGAGGGACGTGTCGGTTTGCAATGCTATTGGGGAGAAAGGTATAAAGGTGATCAGGAACAATAAATGACTAAACATTGAGATTGATATGGGCAATATTTATTGAGCTACACGCGATAAGTAGTATATATCACTATGGCGTCGAGCCGCCATGTTTGCTCACACCAGACGTCTCGGGATGGATTTGTACAGGTTCGAAATGGTGTCCTGCGATAAGCCATCAGATGCAGCTTGAATCTTCTCACGCAGTTCCTGCAGATTGTGCGGTAAGGGTGAACTGTGGATAGCGCGTCCAATAGCATCCCACACATTTTCAATCGGGCGATAGGTCTGACGATGCGGCTGGACATGGCAGAGTGTCAGTGCCTTGAAGGCAAGCCCTCGAGACAGCAGCAGTATGTGGACGAGCGTTGTGCTGTTGGAAATCGCACCGGAGTGAGTTTTCAGAAAAGGTAGGGCCACTGGTTGCAAGACCACATTAACGTAAAGTTGGGCTGTCAAAATGCCTGTAATGAACACCAAAGGTGATCTGGCATCGTAGGCAATCGCACCCCACACCATGACACCAGGCTTGCTGGACGTGTGACGCTCGACAACAAACCGTTCATCTTGGCGCTGAACACGGTGCCTCCACGCACGGCGTCGTTGGTCGCTGCTCGAAGACAAAAGCGGGACTCGTCACTGAAGATCACCAACTGCCATACTGATTGGCTCCTTGACAGTATGGTACGATACTATTGCAGTCTTTGGCGACGATGCAATGGTATTAACGGCAGTCGTCGTAACTCTTTGCGTGCATGTGACGTGTCGTGCAGCTGTCTGCCAATGGTGTCGTGCAGCTGTCTGCCAATGGTGTCGTGCAGCTGTCTGCCAATGGTGTCGTGCAGCTGTCTGCCAATGGTGTCGTGCAGCTGTCTGCCAATGGTGTCGTGCAGCTGTCTGCCAATGGTGTCGTGCAGCTGTCTGCCAATGGTGTCGTGCAGCTGTCTGCCAATGAATGGTGTCGTGCAGCTGTCTGCCAATGGTGTCGTGCAGCTGTCTGCCAATGGTGTCGTGCAGCTGTCTGCCAATGGTGTCGTGCAGCTGTCTGCCAATGGTGTCGTGCAGCTGTTTGCCAATGGTGTCGTGCAGCTGTCTGCCAATGGTGTCGTGCAGCTGTCTGCCAATGGTGTCGTGCAGCCGTGCAGCTGTCTGCCAATGGTGTCGTGCAGCTGTCTGCCAATGGTGTCGTGCAGCTGTCTGCCAATGAATGGTGTCGTGCAGCTGTCTGCCAATGGTGTCGTGCAGCTGTCTGCCAATGGTGTCGTGCAGCTGTTTGCCAATGGTGTCGTGCAGCTGTCTGCCAATGGTGTCGCGCAGCTGTCTGCCAATGGTGTCGTGCAGCTGTCTGCCAATGGTGTCGTGCAGCTGTCTGCCAATGGTGTCGTGCAGCTGTCTGCCAATGGTGTCGTGCAGCTGTCTGCCAATGGTGTCGTGCAGCTGTCTGCCAATGGTGCTGGCACTAATCGGACCGCTAATCGGACGGTGCATGGAGGGCTCCACTGCTCGCTGAATATCCGCAATCGAGGCAGTTGGGTCACTCCACGCATGTCGCACAACCCGTCGGTCCTCTGTCTCCGTGGTTCGTCTAGGTCTTCCATACCCTTCCTGTCGCTGCGGCGTGTCTTGTTCTATCCACTTCCGGCAATAGCGTGCTATGGTGTTATCCGCACGACCGGTATGACGCGCAATAGAGAGATAAGACCATCGCGCTTCCCTGACCCCGACGACGTGGCCCCTCTCGAACACCTACAACTGCTCGAATAGCTTCCGAACTTTTCTCCGAGGCATACTTCACTTGCAAAGGATGCAGCCAACACAACAGCACGAGTCAGAATGGCAAGAACGAGCAACGGATAGCTGGTCAGGCACTTACCTGGAAAATGATACTACGACCCCTCCTTGCTTGCGTCACATGCACGGCCGAGCGTGATACTTGAATTATTTGCATGTGCCACGATGTCAAACCTACCCACCAAGTTTCATTCCTGTCGGTTGCTTTCTTCTGGGTGCAATTATTTTTTTGGCGATGAGTGTAAATAAATAAATAAATAAGTGTACAAACAGGCACAAGAACAAATATCGTCGGTAAGTAGTCGAACATAGCGTGAATGGCTGCTTAGAGAAAACTGTTATTCTGCCTTTCGAATAATAGTCTTGCGAATGTTCGCTTGGGTAAACAGGAAAGCATAAAGGCAAGTAATCGAAGTGCTCAATAAATAGCTGATCAGTATTAATATATGATCTCGATTTAAACAACTTAGGTATAGTAACATTGGTCTATTATTTTTTAATTAAAAATCAAAAACATAGGATCATACAGTTATCATTTCCCAGGTGAGATGTAAATAGCTTCTTAGGCTATTTACATCTTACCTGGAAATGACAACAAAAACATCGGATTATACAGTTATCATTTCCCAGGAGGGATGTAAATAGCCTCTTAGGCTATTGCATCTTACCTGGAAATGATAACAAAAACATAGGATCATACAGTTATCATTTCCCAGGTGAGATGTAAATAGCCTCTTAGGCTATTTACATCTTACCTGGAAATGACAACAAAAACATCGGATTATACAGTTATCATTTCCCAGAAGGGATGTAAATAGCCTCTTAGGCTATTGCATTTTACCTGGAAATGATAACAAAAACATAGGATCATACAGTTATCATTTCCCAGGTGAGATGTAAATAGCTCTTAGGCTATTTACATCTTACCTGGAAATGACAACAAAAACATCGGATTATACAGTTATCATTTCCCAGAAGGGATGTAAATAGCCTCTTAGGTTATTGCATCTTACCTGGAAATGATAACAAAAACATAGGATCATACAGTTATCATTTCCCAGGTAAGATGTAAATAGCTTTAGGGTTATTTACATCTTACCTGGAAATTATAACAAAAATATAGGATCATACAGTTATCATTTCCTAGGTAAGATGTAAATAGTTTTAGGTTATTTACATCTTACCTGGAAATGATAACAAAAATATAGGATCATACAGTAATCATTTCCCAGGTAAGATGTAAATAGCAGGGCAAATTTATTGATTTCTAGTTCGAGTTCGGCAGTACTGAAGTCATGGGCACCCATATAGGGGGCAAGAGGGGAAATTTGCCCTCCCCTGGAAACCGGAATATGCTCTTTCTGTCCTTGGATATTATTACAAAGGTTTTCGCGATGACACTGATAGCCATTTTTTTTTCTGTAGAACTTACCAATGCATGTGTAAAAATAAGATAAATGTTAGGAATTTCTAATAGAAGAAGCGAAAATCTACGGTAGGAAGTAATAATGAAATTTCTTAATGTTGTTGGAGAACAACGTACATACATATGGAAAGTATGAAAGCAGGGCCTGATTTACGGGAGGGCATTCGGGACACGTGCCTATGGCCCCGACCTTTTGAGGGCCTCCCTAAAATATAGTTATACACTATATTAACAAAAGTCGCCGGAGACCTAGAAGAGAATCACAACATAGCATTCATTGACATACACTAGTACGGGGTCGGTCCACCTTTGGCCTTAATGCATGCACTGACCCTTCGAGACATGCTTTCGACAAGGTTTTGGAACACAGGAATAGGTATGCGCTTCTATTCAGTACATAATGCTGCCGCTAACGGTTGCTTAGTAGTAGGCCTAGCTTCCAAACTTCTTATGCGGCACTCTAATTCGTCCCATAGGTGCTCTATGGGATTAAGATCAGGGCTCTGTGCTGGCCATTCCACACACAATACAGAATTATCTTCAAACCACTCCGTAACAGTCCTTGCTTTATGGCTTGGTGCATTATCCTGCTGGTACCAACAAGGCTCAGTTCCATAGTATTTCCACAGAGTTGGTAGGGCATAATTGTCCAGAATATCGAGGTAGACGTGCTGGTTAACAGATTTGTCCGCGATAACCAATGGGCCTGGACCATACCACGAAAAACACCCCCAACACGAGTACACTGATATCTCCAAACTTGACCGTAGAAACAGTACACTGTGATAAATAGCGTTCCCCTGGCTGCCGCCATACCCACACACGACCATCAGACTGATGGATCGTGCATCTGGATTCATCAGTCCATAAGACCCGTTTCCATTGATCTACGATCGACGATAAATGTTATTTACACCATGCTAAACGACGAGTAGCATTCCGAGTGGAGATGAAAGGCTGTTGAGCAGCCACACAACCCCTATAACCCATGGAATGAAGTTCTCTGCAAATGGTACGTGTACATACCGAGGTTGTAGCATTTTTATTCTCCTGCACACTGAGTTCTTGGGCGGTACTCCGTCGATTAGCTGTAACGACTCTCCTGAGGCTTCGACGTCCTATATCACTGATTTTCTTTGGTCTGCCGGTACGTAATGTGTCTTCCACTTATTAATTACATCCAAAACAGTCACTTGGGTATGTTTAAACGCATCTTGGTTACTCTTACGGACAACCCACAAATATAACATCCAACAATCTTTCCGTTCTCAAAGTCGGTTTTCTCCCGCCGCAACATTTTCACTCAAGTTCACAGTGCGATTTGATCGCGGTCAGCTGCAGACTTGTTTTTATACCGTTTGCCGATGCACCGCACATCTTAACAACGCAGCGGATCCGTACATTTGCTTTTAAAGGGGTGTCCTGTGACTTTTGTCAATATGGTGTATATCACTTGCTTTGCATCAAACTGATTCTCACGGAATGCACCCCCCTCCTCCTCCCTTCGCAGGCGCGGACTGGGCCGCCATATTTTGGGCCGGTAGAATTCAAGAGAAAAAAAAAAAGTAAGTATATACTTGCACTTCAATGTTTTCGCAAATGAAGAGCAAGTAATACTAAACAAACAAAATTTTTTCTACCACCTTGATGTCTTCGAAAAAAAAAACTTACGTGGCAAATGTTCTGTTGAACCAAACACTGTTTAGATACATCTCCCTTCTCGAATTCCTAATTTAAGCCCCGTCCTTTTGGGCTTATATCTTCTATTTCAGTCAGCTTTTGCAAATTGCAGCTGAATAATCACTGCAATCTAAACAAATATGCTATGAGTTGTCTTTGATACAGAGTGGAAATTCGTTGTGTACGGCAATGCATCGAGGTTCACCTACGGTAAAGTTTTTGGATACCTGCTTCTTATATATATATATATATATCGGCTGTTTGAAAATACAACACACATAAAAATTGGAAAGGGAGTGAGACAAGGTGACACCATATCTCCAAAGCTCTTTAATGCCACATTGGAGGGTGTCTTTCATTCGCTGAGCTGGGAAAACAAAGGGATAAAGATTAATGGAGATTATCTAACCCCATCTTCGTTTTGCTGATGACGTAGTCATTTTTGCAACTACCCCATCAGAGCTGCAGATTATGATCCAGGAACTTGCTGACAAGAGTAAAGAAGTGGGATTAAAAATGAACTTTCAGAAGACAAAAGTGATGTTCAATGCTTTTACAAGAAATGAAGATTTATCAATTGATGGAGAAAGGCTGGAGATAACAGGCGCGCACGTTTATCTTGGACAGCAGATATCAAGAGAGGGTCACATTGATGAAGAAATTAATCGGCGTACAAAACTTGCCTGGAGAGCTTTTGGAAGAAACAGTATAATTTTCAAGAGCAATATGCCATTATGTCTTAAAAGAAAAGTGTTTGATCAATGCATCCTTCCAGTGCTTACGTATGGTGCAGAGACATGGACCTTAACTAAAAGAGACATACAAAGGCTGCAGACAACTCAAAGTAGCATGGAGAGGTGCATGCTTGGTGTAATCAGGAGAGATAAGAAGAGGAACTCGTGGATCCGAAAAATGACAAGAGTGGAAGACATCATGATCAGAGTAAAATCCCTGAAATGGCAATGGGCTGGACATACTGCCAGAAGGACAGATCATCGATGGACAGCCGAAATTTTAGATTGGATTCCAAGGGACAGGAAAAGACCTAGAAAAAGACCACATGGGAGGGGATGGATGAAATTCGAAAATATGCAGGAGTGACATGGAGGAGACTGGCACAAGACAGACCGTTGTGGAGGAAACTTGGGGAGACCTTCGTCCAGCAGTGGATTGATAATGGTTGACAATGATGATGATGATGATGATGATCCACAACAGTCTGTCTTGTGCCAGTCTCCTCCATGTCACCCCTGCATACTTTCGAATTTCATCCACCCATCTCCCATGTGGTCTTCTTCTGGGTCTTTTCCTGTCCCTTGGAATCCAATCTAAAATTTCGGCTGTCCATCGATGATCTGTCCTTCTGGCGGTATGTCCAGCCCATTGCCATTTCAGGATTTAACTCTGATCATGATGTCTTCCACTCTTGTCATTTTTCGGATCCACGAGTTCCTCTTCTCTTATCTCTCCTGGTTACACCAAGTATGCACTCTCTCCATGGCCCTTTGAGTTGTCTGCAGCCTTATGTCTCTTTTAGTTAAGGTCCACGTCTCTGCACCATACGTAAGCACTGGAAGGATGCTTGATCAAACACTTTTCTTTTAAGACATAATGGCATATTGCTCTTGAAAATTATGCTGTTTCTTCCAAAAGCTCTCCAGGCAAGTTTTGTACACCGATTAATTTCTTCATCAATGTGACCTCACTTGATATCTGCTGTCCAAAGATAAACGTATGCGTGTCTGTTATCTCCAGCTTTCTCCATCAATCGATAAATCTTCATTTCTTTGTAAAAGCATTGAACATCACTTTTGTCTTCTGAAAGTTCATTTTTAATCCCACTTCTTTACTCTTGTCAGCAAGTTCCTGGAATCATACTCTGCAGCTCTGATAGGGCTAGTTGCAAAACGACTACGTCATCAGCAAAACGAAGGTGGGTTAGATAATCTCCATTAATCTTTATCCCCTTGTTTTCCCAGCTCAGTGACTGAAAAACACCCTCCAATGTGGCATTAAAGAGCTTCGGAGATATGGTGTCACCTTGTCTCACTCCCTTTCCAATATTTATGTGTGTTGTATTTTCAAACAGCCTAATCTTTGCACTTGCATTTTCATAGATGTTATTAATAATATTAATATATGCATCTTCAATACCGCAGGTTTTTCAGAGCCATTGTAACTGCTGATGGTTTCACCGAATCAAAGGCTTTTTCATAATCGATAAAAAGCCATGCACAATGGAAGTTCATATTCCCTCGCTCTTTCAATTAGTTCTCTCAGCACATGGATATGATCTATTGTGCTGTAACCACTCCTGAATCCAGCTTGTTCTCTCGGTTGAGCCATGTCCAGTGTTACCTTCAAGCGGTGTGAAAGAACTTTAGTGAAGATTTTATAAACTACTGATAGGAGGCTGATAGGTCTGTAGTTTCCGAGATCCTCAATGTCACCTTTCTTATGTAGCAGGATCATTGTAGCGGTGTTCCAATCCTCAGAAATCTTTCCTTCATTAAGGCATCGAGTGAAAATTTGGGCGAGTACTGTTTCGATTTCTCCACTTGCTTCTTGTATGATGTCTACAGTAATTCCATCTTCTCCTGGAGCTTTTCCCCGCTTCATGTTCTTGATTGCATGTGCAACTTCTGCTGGAAGGACTGGAGGAACTCTGGTACTGGTATATATATATATATATCATGATGATGATGATATATATATATATATATATATATATATATATATATATATCATCATCATCATCATTGTCAACCATTATCAATCCACTGCTGGACGAAGGTCTCCCCAAGTTTCCTCCACAACGGTCTGTCTTGTGCCAGTCTCCGCCATGTCACTCCCGCATACTTTCGAATTTCATCCACCCATCTTCCATGTGGTCTTCTTCTGGGTCTTTTCCTGTCCCTTGGAATCCAATCTAAAATTTCGGCTGTCCATCGATGGTCTGTTCTTCTGGCAGTATGTCCAGCCCATTGCCATTTCAGGGATTTAACTCTGATCATGATGTCTTCCACTCTTGTCATTTTTCGGATCCACGTGTTCCTCTTCTTATCTCTCCTGGTTACACCAAGCATGCACCTCTCCATGCTGCTTTGAGTTGTCTGCAGCCTTTGTATGTCTCTTTTAGCTAAGGTCCATGTCTCTGCACCATACGTAAGCACTGGAAGGATGCATTGATCAAACACTTTTCTTTTAAGATATAATGGCATATTGCTCTTGAAAATTATACTGTTTCTTCCAAAAAGCTCTCCAGGCAAGTTTTTTACGCCGATTAATTTCTTCATCAATGTGACCCTCTCTTGATATCTGCTGTCCAAGATAAACGTACGTGTCTGTTATCTCCAGCTTTTTCTCCATCAATCCATAAATCTTCATTTCTTGTAAAAGCATTGAACATCACTTTTGTCTTCTGAAAGTTCATTTTTAATCCCACTTCTTTACTCTTGTCAGCAAGTTCCTGCATCATACTCTGTAGCTCTGATGGGGTAGTTGCAAAAATGACTATGTCATCAGCAAAACGAAGGTGGGTTAGATAATCTTTATCCCTTTGTTTTCCCAGTTCAGTGATTGAAAGACATTTTCCAATGTGGCATTAAAGAGCTTCGGAGATATGGTGTCACCTTGTCTCACTCCTTTTCCAATTTTTATATATATATATATATATATATATATATATATATATAAACTTGGGGAGACCTTCGTCCAGCAGTGGATTGATAATGGTTGACAATGATGATGATGATGATATATATATATATATATATTACCGTTAAAGTGTATAATTCAGTTATTTCATAGAATACTTAGTTATTTCATGAAATAACTGATCAAGTTGTAGTTAAAGCGTGTAATAAATTAATAATTCCACACTTTAACTAGTTATCCTATGAAATAACTAGGTGTTCTATAAATTAACTAATGATAGACAGTTAAAGTGTAAAATAAACAATTTGACTGAATTATACAGCATACAAAATGTTATTTATATAAAGACACAATAAAATCATTTGTTATATCAGGGATTACTAAAATGGCATTTGGTATTGGATAGAACATTATTTCTAAAACAAATACATTTTATGTTGACACACTGCGTTTTACATGAACGTTTTTTAAATCCCTGACCGGTACCTAAACTTTGAGCTGTAGCAACCGACTGGAGCGATTTCTCTATATCCGGCACTTCTTCGATCTGAATTAGCTTTTATTCACAGACGCTGAACTGGGATCGGGAATATAGCTGTTTCATGCGGCCGTTTCTTGTTCCCAATTGAAAAAATCCTTCTACGGTTATTTTCATGATAACAGTTAAAATAGATCTGGCGTCACCCCTTCCTCTGTCAACTTCAGGTACTGGGTTACGGACTGTAAGCCCCACTGAGGCTTCAGAATGAGATTTATCTGACATTAATTTCATCTTATTAGCTTGAATTTCCAAACATTCTTTAGAGTTTTCTCTTTCCCTCGGAACATTCAGTTCATTAAAACACAATTTGCAGATCTTATGTACAACTTATTTCCGAAAAATTTATAAATAACAAAACGAAACATAAAAGTTAATATTAATATTATTATATAACACTTTATAGTGGGTTGAAAGTGGTGTGCTACTTCTGACCAGTGGATCTCACTTTACAGCGTTTTGAATTTGGGATTTATTTACTCGGTTATTTTACACTTTAACGGGGTGTAGATCGTTATTGTACGAAATAACTATAGTTAAACCATAGAATACAAGTGAGTTTTACGCTTTAATTGACTTGATCAGTTATTTTACGAAATAACTAGGTATTCTATGAAATAACGGATTTCATACTTTAACGATAACATATTATATATATATATATATATATATATATATATATATATATACTTAAGAGCAAAGCTGAAGACTAAGGAAAAAATTTTAGAATTTAAAACGAAGGGTGCAAAATAACCTGAAAATCAAAACGCGCAACGCAGCAGTTTTGAAAATTCAGAATTCACATTCTATAAAGAAGATACCTAAATATATATATATATATATATATATATATATATATATATATATATATATATGCCTCTTCTTTTTCTTTTGTACGAGATCTGTATCATATTTACTACTTTTTGGGCCTTCCAGTTACTCGAATTCTTGAACTTCAGCAGTGGAAAGTCTGTTTCACCTACAGCAAAAAGATTTTTTCCACTTGAAAGTAATTAAGTAAAAATAAATTTTCGCATTCTTTAATTTCTCTCACTTTATAAATTTGCACTGAAATTCTGGACATTCTCAACTTTCTCAAGATATCTTTTTTCGTAATTGTTTTATTAATGGTTAAGTACGAAAAAAAAATATTTTTGCAAATTTGGATTTCCGTTTTCACTAAAACCTAAGAAACTGTTACAAACCCTGAATTCAGTAATAGCAATAAAATTCACATAAGAATGGAATAAAGCCCTCTGCAGTCTCTCAGAGAACGCCTGTTGCTTCTCAGCAACGGAAGTAATTCTTCTCTTACATTATGTTTCACTAGAAAGCAGCGGTGTGTCCAGAAAATGTTAAATGTTGTTGAATGTTACTGTCTCAATAAAAAACAAGAAAGATGACACCGTATTTTCAGGTGTAATAAGCACGTCTTGAATCCGTTCTGAAGCAAAATTAAATTTCTCAAATCTATTCAAAGCCAATGGAACCGATATGGAAAACAGTAGTATCTGACGGAAGAAAGAAGTTATTCAATCGGGTTTTTAATTCCTTAGATATTGCTGTAAATGGAATCGTGAGCTTACGCCCGTTGGTTGCAGACTTGTGCGTTAAGAAAAACATGAATTTATATCAGAAACATTTTGCACCGGAAACGCTCTCCAACACAATTTTTTTTTTTTCAAATCAGACTCTTAGAAACAGAGATATCGCCAAAAATCAGATGTGACTATACGATCCCTGGTGGGTAAACCATGCATTATTTTAGGAAGAAAGTATTCTCAAAAGGTTTTTCCATATGAGCACTAGGCGTCCAAGAAAAAAAATTAGTCGAGTTTTCAGGAGCCCAGATTTTACTACAAATACATCAGAAGCAGAAATTAACACTTGTTGCCCCTGGTGGCATAACCATTCTTTACCAAACAATAGAAATTACGTGAAAAATATCTTCCATCAGGTATTGTACGCGATACAGAGAGAATTTTTCAAATCGGAGTTTTGGACACAGAAATAACGCAGAAAACGCAATTTACCTGTGTGCCCCCTAGCGGAAAGTCTATGATGTACTTGAAAATTTTGAATTTATAGGAAAAATATATCGCATCGGAAACACTATCCAACAATTATGGCATTTTTCAAATCGGACTACTAGAAGTAGAGATATTGACAAAAATAAGATATACATCTACCCCCCCCCCCCCCGGTGTAGAAAACATTCATTATTTCAAGAAGAAATTGTTCCAAAAGGTTTATCGACATGAGTAGTATCGGTCAACAAACCACTTTTTTTTAATCAAGATTTTAGAAGCTCATATTTTGCTGCAAGTACATCAGAAGCGGAAATTAAGACTTACGCCACCTGGTGGCCAAACAATTTAAAAAAAATCTCGAAATTATGTGCAAAGAATTTCCCATCTGGAGCAGTATCCGGTGCAGAAAGAAGTTTTCAAATCGGATATTTAGAAGCAGTAATATAGGGGGAAATCAATTTACCCTTACGCCCCTTAGCGAAAAGTCTACGAATTACTTGAAAATTTTGAAATTATATGAAAAACATGTCACACTGGAAACACTATCCAACAAAGAAGGAAATTTTTCAAATCGGACTTCTAGAAGTAGAGATATTGACAAAAATAAGATATACATCTACGCCCTCTGGCGAAGGAAACTGTGTACTATTTTAAGAAGAAAATATTCCGAAAATGTTTACCGATGTGAGTGGCATCAGTTCACGAGAGAATTTCTTCAATCGATATTTCAGAAGCTCAGATTTTATGGCAAATACATCAGAAGCAAAAATTTCCACTTACGCCCCCTGGTGGCCAAAATATTCTTTACCAAAAACTTGAAATTATATACAAAAGATTTTCCATCAGGAGGTGTATCCTCTGAAGAAAACATTTTTCAAATCGGAGTTTTAGAAGAAGAGTTATCGCGGGAAGTGTAATTTACTTTTGCGCCCCCAGCGAAAAATCTATGCGTAATTTGAAAAAGTATTTATATCTAAAATGCTTTTCGACATAAATGGAATCGAAAGACAAAATATTTTTTTCAATCGGATGTTTAAAAGCAAATATGTGGAATAAAACGTAGTTTTGAATTCGACATCAGCTGCTAAATTACGCTCCTAGCGACGAAATTATACAACAAAAAAAAAAAAACCGAAATAATGGATCATCATTCGCATATTTTAAGCTTTCCAATGCAAAAATAATTTTTCAAATTGGACTAATAGTTCCAGAGATATCGTCGGTACAGTCGGACGGACAAACGGTAATATATAAGCACGACCTTTTTTTACAAAAGACGTGCTAAAAACCTCTGTGATTCGTAGACTTTTGTTGAAAAGATGTTTAAATAGTAAACGGTAATGCTGACATAATTTTTTTTGGTGGTGTGGTGGTGGGGGGGGGTACTCCCCAGTAGGCTACTGCTTCTCTCCTTCCCCATCGAAAGCCTCTTGCCCAGGGCTCCAAACAGTCTACGTCCGTCCGTCCCTGTATGAAAGGCGAAGAAATGAAAAATATAGCATTTTATGTAGCAGCTATTCACTGCTAGACAATGTTCTCTGAAAATATTTCCCAGAAATATGTCTTAAGGATACTTTTCCATTCTTTATGACCAGCTGATAAATATCTGAGCTTTCGTGGCGCAGGCTTTAGTGGCGGAGAGGATCAAAAGAACGACCAAAACATTTCCTTATTTTCCCAACATACTGTTTAATTTCATTCATCCATCTTCTTTATGTAGTTTTTTTTTTTCACCTTTTAGTTTCCAATAAAATTTGTGTTGAAAATATGGAAGAAACATCTCGGTAACAAGAAGGCACCATGGAAATTTGCATATGCTTTTCGTAGTTACAATTTCTATTTCTCACCTCCTGAAAACCAAGCTATGGGCGCCTATGACTGCAGTGGATTTTTTTTTTAAATAAAAAAGTACAGCAGTAGGTAAATATTCAAATATGTTGTAAATTGCTACTTAGGGTAGATTTCGTGACATCTGGTTAAAGAATTCACATTAGGCAACCCCGAGATAGATATTACTTTCGAATATCACTTTTGCTTTTTGATCTGAGACCATGAAGACATTACTGCTTTAATTTAATAGCGCGTGTGTGTGTCTCTATAATGCAGTAGGTTACAATGGCTCTAGTTCTCACGGTAGAAAATGTACATTCTGACATCATGATTTAACACCCAAATAAAAAAGTGAAGTTTCTGTTGAGAATTATCGACTTATTACAATTATTTCTGTCCTAACGAAAATAGTTGAGTCTCATATTTTTTCTAAGCTATATGATCACTTCAAACGTGTCCTCAGCTCTGCACAGCATGATTTTGTGAAGAAACTCTCAACGCTTACCAACCTATTCCACATCTACTGACAGAGGATCACAAGTTGATGTTATTTACAATGACTTTGCTAACGCTTTTGACAAAGTTCATCATGGCATTTTACTCAAGAAATTTAACTGTCTTGGCCTCAGTGATAACCTGATGTACTTGTTTAAGTCATATCTTTTCAACCGATTCCAATCTGTTATTTATAACAACCATGTTACTGATCCCTTTGTTGCCACGTCTGGAATACAGCATGGATCTAATTTAGAACCACTCCTGTTTCCCTTATACATTAATTACCTTCCTTTTTGCATTGATGGCCCTTCTCTCTTGTTCGCTGATCATTTCAAGCTTAATCGCAATGTACTGACCCCGGATGACTGTCTTGCTCTTCGAACTGACGTCAACAACCTGTTTCCGTCGTGTACATTAAACCATCTCCACCTCAACATCTCTAAGTCTCGTTTGCCTTTCGCGGAAAAGAAACCCAGTTCTTTTTACTACAAAGCTGGCGACAATTCTCTTAGCCGGACAAACGAAGTCCAGGACTTGGGAGTCACGTTTGATTCGAACTTGGACTTTAAAAGTCGTATCAAAAGAAGTGTGCAAACAGAATATAGAAATCATGGATTTATAGTGCGACATTCCAAGTACACTGACGGAAAAAAAAATCCCAACACCACGAAAAAATAGTTGTAGAGGAATGAAATGGCGGCAATACATTTGTATAGGTAACATATTCAATCGATTAATGTTTCAAGATCACAGCTTATTGTTAGCGCGAGAAGAGCCATTTTAAATGTGAAATGCTGGTACATTAATAACCTCTGTAACCGCCAGAATGTTGAATGCAAGCACGCAAACGTTCATGCATTGTGTCGTACAGGTGCTGGATGTCAGTTTGTGGGATGGAGTTTCATGCTTGTTGCACTTGATCGGTCAATACAGGGACGGTTAATGCTGGTTGGGGGTGACACTGGAGTTATCGTCTAATGATGTCCCATGCGTGCTCGATTGGTAAAAGATCTGGTGATCTAGCAGGCCACGGCAACATGTCGACACTCTGTAGAGCATGTTGGATTACAACAGCGGTATGCGGGCGAGCGTTATCCTGTTGGAAAACAACCCCTGGAATGCTGTTCATGAATGGCAGCACAACAGGTTGAATCACCAGACCAACGTACAACTGTGCCGTCAGGGTGCGTGGGATAACCACGAGAGTGCTCCTGCTGTCATAGGAAATTGCTCCCCAGACCATAACTCCAGGTGTAGGTCCAGTGTGTCTCGGCAGCGCAGACAGGTTGGTTGCAGGCGCTCACCTGGCCTAATTCTAACCAACACACGGCCATCACTGGCACCCAGGCAGAACCGGCTTTCATCAGAAAACGCAACAGATCTCCACTCCGTCCTCCAATGAGCTGTAGCTTGACACCACTGACGTCGCAAACGGCAGTGGTTTGGAGTAAGTGGAATGCACGCTACAGGGCGTCTGGCTCGGAGCTGTCCTTCAAGTAACCGATTTGTAACAGTTCGTTGTGTCACTGTGGTGGCAACTGCAGCTCGAATTGCTGCCGCAGACGCGGTACGAAGCGCCACGACCATACGCCGTACACGGCGGTCTTCCCTCTCAGTAGTGCCACGTGGCTGGCCGGAACCTGGTCTTTTTGAGGCAGTACCTTCCCTTGACCACCGCTGCCAACAATCATGCACAGTGGCTACATTCCTGCCAAGTCGTTCTGCAATATTGCGGAAAGAAAATCCACCTTCTCGTAGCCCTATTACACGACCTCGTTCAAACTCCGTGAGCTGTTGATAATGGCTTCTTCGTCTTCTTAAAGGCATTTTTGACTAACATCAACACACTACGTCGAATCTCGACGATAACTAACGCTCACGAACGTTACAGCGCGTATTTACAGCAAACCTGCTTTGCATGTTCCGAGGGGCGCTACTAGCGCCACACGTATGCGCCAAGCGCGAAATTTGCGTAGACGTCATCTTACAGATGTACTCTTACCGCCTACCAACTGTCGTTTATCTAACACAATCCCTTCTTGGTGTTGGGATTTTTTTCCGTCAGTGCATTTCTCGAATACTTAGACACATCTGCATTTTTGAGAGAACGATAAGATCCTCACTGGAGTATGCGGCGGCCATTCGGAGCCCTAGCCTCATAATTCTTGTAAATAAAATCCAAAAAGTACAAAAAATAATTCTTAGACACGTTTTTTACAATCGACTGGTGTCTGTATAGCGGACATCTTGACGGCTGACCTTCAAGATGACCTCTGTGCAATCGAGTAGGAAGGCTCTCCAACTCAAGTTCTTGTACGATATCATCAATGGAGAGATTGATGATACTCAAATTGTAAACCAATTAAGTTTCCATGTCCCACGTTTAACGAGGGCAAAATGCGAACTATTTGCAGTGCCATTTTGCAGAACTAATGCTGGAAAAAAATTTCCGTGATGCAAAATGTATAGGCTTCACAACTCACTTGAAGCATGTCCGGATATTTTTAATGTAAGTAATAATTTTTTTCATAAAGCATGTTTTGCAAGACTGCAAATATCACTTGGTAATGTAAATATCACTATAGCATTTCCTGTAACTAGTTATACCATTCGTAGGGATGTGCTTACAAATAAATAAATAAATGATGGCATGATGGCTCCTATAAATATTTCAATTAAGTGCTTTCCTTGAATTGTATCACCTGAAAACAGCAGATTGCAGAACATTTACTTTGTCAGCGATAGATTTGTTGCTAAAGGTTTGGTTTTCAAATATCTTCTTCCTTCGGCCAAAGTAGATGTATTTCAAGGAAGAGCGGAGGATGATCTTACACTGGCACTATAAACTACCTTTTCAAACTGCACTGAAACAAAATATTATTTCACGAGACTGCGTTGCCGATTTACAAAATTGATTCACAAAATGGTTGTTCGTAAAAGTTGTTGGTTTCATTAGTTACAGCACTTGAGGTAAAATCCCCACTTTGCTGATTATCGGTGAAGGAACTGGGAAAGGAAGAAAGGGGAATGGGAGGAGAGAGAGAGCGGGTGGGGACGAGGAGAGCGAGATCACACACACACACACACACACACAAAGTAAAGTCACGTAGCAAAGCAATCTAGCACTTCAGAAATGGGCTGGGTTGCCCCTCAAGCCGAGCCAAGGCGGTGCCTCCTTCGGCCAATAAATGACCGCACTGCTGACCGGTAAAACGCTCCCAAAGTTAAGTAAGGACTCTGAGTACAGGTAAGACCCATTAGGAAATGCTCACAATAATCCCAGGCTTCTTCCTCCCTCCCTTCCATACATTTCTCTCCTCTGGATCCACAGAGTTGAATTGGCTTCGAGTGGACCTCCTGCTAATGGATATAGATGAGTGGAAACGCTTTTCCCTGCACTATAGCTTCATTCAATTAGTAGATGGTCATGTATCGGATGATATGCTATTGTACTTCCACCCACCCCGTGCCATTTTAGTGTTCTTTCCTTTCTGTTAACTACACCTCCTCTGCTTTCCAGCCGTCGCTTGAAACCAATTCTGTTCCCTTTCTTCTTTTTTTCCAAAAGGAGACTTTTAGGAATGATAGTCATCTTCCACGTGGTGGCTCTCGAATTAAGTGGCTCCCTTTATAGAGATGACATTGGCTAATACGAGGGAGAAAGTTAAAACAACCATTGATCAAATATTGAAGAACAGTTATCGGTTTGAGAGTTGGCAAGCATATTGACTCTAACTTTAGTGTGGTACTTAACTGGAATGGAAGAACGCACAAAAAATAAGGAAAAGTAAGAGAAAACGTACCCGAGGAATAGGCGTTCTTTTGAGAAAAGTGGTTTAAAGATGTTCTCTTCCAACACAGTTTTTCCTAAACAGTGTCTGTTACGTGAGATACCATTTGTTATATTATGAAAGAGATTTAGAATTTACCAAGGATAAGTTGAAGATTTCCTTTTAAATGTTGGTTTTACGGAACTCGTATCAATTATGTAGCACATATAATAATTATAATTATTTTCGAAAGCACCAAAAAAAATGTTTGCCAGCAAACTAAAATATAAAATTTAACAAATCTTAGTAGAAAGTGAATAATCAGACCACATCTGCGTTAATTTTATATGTGTAGGACGTTTGGCTTGACTATGCACTTTAGGGGAATTGGGATTCACTCAGGCTATACATTGCCTTTTTACTCAATTTCCTGTTCTGTTGTTACCCTGTACAAAAGTATACATATTATATATGTTTTTTCTTTCTTAATATTATATGTTATAAAATCAGTTTTGAAATGTAAGATGGTCATATGTAACCCCATAAAGAAAAATGAATGAAATGAAATGAAAGATGCAAGGCCAGTTTATGTCATACTGTGGCCCTGAACTGGCGATGAATTGATGCCTTTTCAGAAAACTTTTCCTTATTGTTCTATAAGTCATTTGATATTAATTATTGTTAGTTTAACAGTATAAGGTTACCTTTGGTGTGTGTTTGTGTGTGGGGGAAGTTATCAGAAATAAATTATTGTATTCGTTTTATTATTGCTATGAATCATAGTTATTATTTTATTATTGTTAACGCACATTCTGCTTTACCTAATTAGCGACTTGTATTTTAATTGTATTTTTATTTGTTTTACGTAGTCATAATACTCAAATAAATCGCTTTTTACTAGAAATATTTTTAATGACTAAACAAAAAAGATGATTTATTTTCAGTAGTATTTAAATACGCTTTCTTAGTCCAGAATTTTTTTTTCCGTTAATATGGTGTGTACAAAACTTACAACTTATAATACAAAGTCTTCGCATTTACCTTTAAGGCGCAGAAACGTTGGCTGTTTCAAACCATTTTAAGTAAATTTTTTCTTTCGTGGTTTTATGTTTGCGAAGCATTTAAAGTTTTTTCAAATGTCAGTCGACGCTGATATCACTTTAAGTAAAGACATTTAAACGTTCTTCACATATAGATGACCGAATCCGTGATTTCAAAAGAGAACGTTTTGGGAAGAACCGTTCAACCTCGAAGTTGAATACGGGAATTGTTGAATAAAATCGTAAAGCGATATAAGCTTTGAGGAGAAAGAAAACAAAACAACAAATAATTCTACGGCACAGAAGAATGAACCAAATTTTTGAGTAGCCTGGCTTTTTAATATTCAAGCAAGAGGGGGAAAATCTCCGGCTTGCAAAAGATATTTGAAACCCCGTGTGAAAGTTAGCTTCAAGTAACAGTAGTGCAATGTACAAATTTGTATTTAAGGATATCTGTGGAGGCCCCAAGCGGGATTGCGGCTCAGAGCTTCAGCCCGCAAAGACCCCCATCAATCCGGTCCTGAATAAGTGCCTAACTTCTGTGAAGGAAAAATTCTCTGAAAATCAAATTTTATCTCTTCAGATGCGTGAGTCAAAACATTCAGCTTCATAAAAAATGGTACTTAAGGATAATCTGAATCAGGGAAAAGTAGAAAAGTAGAAAATTTTAATCGAAAGTAAATGTAAGTTACTCAACAGAATCTTGCATCTTTTTTTTTTTTTTTTGAAAGAAAAAGTAATCGTCAGTTATTCTACTGAAATGTTCCATCTCCATGTATCTGAGTTTTCAAAGTGCTACAGCCACTCTGAAAGTTCTGAGACATGGAAAAATGGTTAAAGATAGATTAGGTTCACTTTTCGGTATCGAAGTTCAGTGTCATGTGTGGCTGTATGCGAATTCGCCGAAACTCAAACCAATGCTCTCAAGAAAGTACAGGACTGCTCATAAGATCTCATCTTGATGTAGAAGCATTGTAGTACTCGTGAGAGTTTCTTGAAGTTAAATGAAGAAAAAGGCACTCACTCATCGTACCTTAAGGGTGCTCAATGAGTTCGATGTTTTGACCTGCTTTGCTGGGCGCGAAAGAAGCGTTACCCTGCTTCAACACTAAATTTCTAGCTTGAAAGTTTTGCAGAATCGAAAGAAAATATCTGATGGTGTGAGAATCAGTGATAACTGTTGTCTGGTTTTCCAGCTGAACAGCTTTGACGAGACCTTTACTTCTGAAGAAGATGGTAGACCTCTATAAGCTACTTTTTTTTACTGTCTTCCTTTTTTTTTCTAATAGAAGCTTTAACGACCACCGTGAGCAACGCGATGTGCTATAAGCAGTCGCCCTTCATTACTGTTTTCCCTGCATACAATTTTCTCACTGATGTTGGCTCTGTTTTCCATTAAGGACGTTACTACCTCTGTTTTCCATTCGGGACGGTAAATGTTGTTTTACTGTCTTTGTTTCCCATTCGGGACGGTAAATGTTGTTTTACTGTCTTTGTTTTCCATTCGGGACGGTAAATGTTGTTTTACTGTCTTTGTTTTCCATTCGGGACGGTAAATGTTGTTTTACTGTCTTTGGTTTCCATTCGGGACGGTGGATTTGCTTTCCTCTGTTTTCCATTCAGGACACACTGACTCTGGTTTCCATTCGAGACGTTTTTGCAAAAAACATTTAGTGATATTTTGATCAACGAAAAATACCCGACTTTTTCTTCTCCAGACTATTAACTCTGTTTTCCATTCTTTACGGTAAATATTGTTTTACTGTCTTTGTTTTCCATTCGGGACGGTGGATTTGCTTTCCTCTGTTTTCCATTCGGGACAGTGGATTTGCTTTCCTCTGTTTTCCATTCGGGACACACTGACTCTGTTTTCCATTCGAGACGTTTTTGCAAAAAACATTTAGTGATATTTTGATCAACGAAAAAACCCGACTTTTTCTTCACCTTGTTCTTACTGTTTTTGTTGTTATCCTTTAATTTGTTGGAATCTTCTCAGCCTTAACAACAGAATGATTACTCCTCTTAAGTGTCATCCTCCATGTTCACATCGTCTAGAATAACATTCGATCTATACTTAAAACAGTATAACTATATTATAAATCCGAATTTCTTGGCGTAGAATATAAATCAAAGTTCCCAAGCTTTCGCACATCAACCAGATGGCTTTTTCAAGAAAGGTAGACAGCAACTGTTGCTGTATTCTACGCCAAGAAATTCGGATTACTAGTATAGTTATACTATTTTCAGTATAATTGGTGTACAGTTCCTTGTTATTAATTTGATCTATACTTTTTCGTGTTAACCGCCTACTTTGGGCAAACGCCTTGTAATACGGTGGGAAATCTTTGTAATGTTTGGAGATTTTCTGAATAAGTTTCCCCATTTATTTATTTATTTATTTATTTATTTATTTATTCACTTATTTAAGTTTACATCGAGCATGGAAAAAACTCAAAACTTCGTGTACGTACGTTTCGGTAATTAGTGAAACTTTCCAAAATAACCCAAATTTCCATGCAAGCCCTACGAGTGGTCCGTAGGTGGCAACCAAAGCAACCCCAACACGAGGTGGAAGCAGTGGGACTCGCATGCGCAGAAGCAATACGTGTGCACTCAGTACCAGAGGCAACGGATACTGAAGAAGTTAATGACGTCACTGTGGTGGAGAACGTCGAGAAATCAACATCCATAGATTTGGAAGAAAAAGGTGGTAACACTCTCTCGTGGTATCAGTTAGTTGAAGACGCCGCCATCACCATCGTGTTGTTTAAGTGGATGTTATGAAATAAAAAAGCTATATGTAAAGAGGCGAATTAATTTCCTAATGAAATACCACGTCGACGAAGATTACCGTCGGAGGAAAATTGTATAAATGATTAATGAACTGTAAGAAATAGTTAATTACTCTCATGTATTTATAAAAACTCTTTTCGCAGCAAAATTCCTACACACAAAGAATCGTGAACACAGATAGCCATGAAACACACCCACTGCATTCCCATGAATAACAAGAAATAATTTCTGTATAACCTTTGTTAACACACCCTAAACCGCTTCAAACAAAAGTCCCGGAAAAACATTAAAAAGTTGTTATGTTGGAAAAGAATAAGAATTATACGCGTACAAAATATCTTTCCTCTTCAGAACAAATGTAGCTTCGAACAGCGGAAAAAAAAAAGATACAGCGTTAAAAATGTAACAGAATGGGACATGAATGGGTAAATATAGTAACTAAACAATCGCCTTTTAAGACCAAAAGGACAGCACAAAACTTTGGAAAACATTTTTAAACTGGCACACTCGTTGAAATGAGTGAAATTCCCTTAATGTAAGTAAAAGCAATCGTTATGTTGAAAAAATAAATTTTTGAATTATATGAAATGGATATTTATGAAAAATACCTCGCAATATTGTAAAATTAAAAAGAGAACCCTTCGTTTCACATCGCACAGGAAAGTGGCTCACCTTCAAGCAAACTAGTGTAGTGGCTCAAGCGTCCGCTTTGCAAACAAGACGTCGTGAGTTCGATGCTACCTTGATCGAAGCGGGCGTTTTTTCGGACCTTTTGAGGAAATTTCCCCAGCGCCGTGCCGTCATGAAGAAGTTCGTTGGGAAAGAAAAACTAGTTGTGCCTCTGAGGGACTGTAATTACTTTTTTTATAGCTACTACTGGGAAATCGGCGGCCAAGATTCGGCAATCCATCAGTTACGTCACGTGATTGCCAGCTGCCACTGCCGGGGAAACTGGCGGACCACATTAGGCGAGCCATCATTTATGGCACGTGCTGGCAGGACAACATAAGGGCCGCTTCTGGCAGCGACTGCCTGTGATAGATAACCCAGCAAAAACACAAGTGCTGGGAAACTGCTGGCCACCAGCTGGTAGTGATGGGTCACTGCTGGCTGAAATCTGCCGCTCACGGCCCGGTAGTGGTCCGTTGGTGGCAGCGCTATCAGTTGGCGAGCCATTGATGGCCCTGCGGCATCGCCGTGCACTGTAAAAAAATGTCTGTAGATTTTACGGTTTTAAACCGTTTTCCAGGGTGCCAACACAAAACCGTAAAATCTACAGTTTTATGCCGTGTTGGAGCAAAGCTATAGCTTTGCTCCAACACCGCATTTAATGAAGACATTCGTTCCAGCCAAATTTTTGTGTTTTCGTGATTATTTGGACTGTGAGTCACAGTCCAAATAATCACGAAAACACAAAAATTTGGCTGGAACGAATGTGTTGATTGTGTTGGAGCAAAGCTATAGCTTTGCTCCAACACGGCATAAAACTGTAGATTTTACGGTTTTGTGTTGGCACCCTGGAAAACGGTTTAAAACCGTAAAATCTACATTTTTTTTTACAGGGTGTATTGTGGGCCTCCAAGCAAGTGCCACTAGTGGCCCGTTGCTGGCAACCAATGCAACCACCAACAGCAGGTGGAAGCATCGGGACTGCGCATGCGCAGAAGCAACACTTGCTGTGTCTCTCATGGTACCAGTTAGTTGAAGACGACGCTATCGCCATCGTGTTATTTTAGTGGATGTTAAGAAAAAATCCATATGTGGAGAGGCGAATTAATTTCCTAATGAAATTTTACGTCGACGAAGATATCAGATTAAGCCGTGAAATACTAGATTACATCCATGAAATACTCCCACTCCATTCCCATGAATAACAATTCATGGAATGGAGTGGATGAATAACAAGAAAAAATTTGAAACCGCTTGAAACACATATCCTGGAAAACCATTAAAATAGCGTTTGTTGAAAAAAAGAATTATACGCGTACAAAATTTATTAATTATTTGAAAGAAAAAAAAAGCAACGCTATGTGGTGTACTCATCCATGGGTTGAATACACAAGACTGGGAGGAATTCGCTTCTAAAAATAACGAGAAGTAAAATAAAATATCTTTTACTCTTTAAAACAAATGTAGCTTCGGACAACGGAAAGGAAAGACACAACGTTAAAAATGTAACAGAATGTGACATGAACCCGGGTAAATATATATTTATTCAACAATATCTTTTCAAGACGGCAAGGACAGTACAAATTTTGGAAAGCGACTCTAAGTATGTACACGCCCTGAAAATGAGTGAAGTTCCCTTAACGTAAAAAAAAAAAAAAAAAAAAAAAAAAAAACTATCGTTACGTTGAAAAAATTAATTTATCAATTATATGAAACTGACTTTTATGAGAAATACCTCGCAATATTATAAAATGAAAGAAGGAAGCATTCGATTACAAATTGCATACCAAACAGATAGCTTCCAGCACTTATCCAAGCGTCGTGAATTAGTCCGGGCGGTAGCGAGCGCGGCTTCCACGTAAACGGCCTAGGATCGAATCTAGTCGGATGCAAACGGCGTTTTTCCGGTCTGTCGAGAAAATTTCCCCAGCGCACTGCGTTAATTCACAAGCTTCGTAAGGGTAGAAAAAAATTGTCGCGTTAGGAAACTGCGGTTATCCTTGCTTTTTTTATTATTATGGCTAATACTGGGAAATTGGCGGACAAGATTCGCAAGCCACCAGTTACGTCACGTGGTTGCTGGCTGCCACTAACGGCCCACTAGCGGACCACATTAGGCTAGCCATCATTGCTGGCACGTGCTTGCTGGGCCACTGAAGGGCCACTTGTGGCAGCTACTGCCTGTGATGGACCACTGATGGCCCTGTTGTGGCATATGACAACTGATGGGGTGCCAACTGTTGGCCTGAACTGCTGGCCCTTCTGTTGGCCGCCCGGACATTTTATTGACGGGTCGGCAGCGGCAACATAGTGCTGGGCCATTGCTGGCAGTGCTGGCTGCCAGCAATGGCCCACTGCTGGCCCAGCAAGACTGTTTTTGCTGTGAAGTGATTGTCCTGTTCTGGCATATGACAACTGATGGGACGCCAACTGTTGACCAGCTACTGGCCTAAACTGTGGTGGCCGCCGTGACATTTTATTGGCGGTTGGGCAGCGGCAACATAGTGCTGGTCTACAGCTGGACTGCTGGCTGCCAGTGTTGGCTTGACTGCAGGCCCAGCAACACTGATTTTGCTGGGCTGTAGATAACCGATACCTACATTAACCTTCAACAGCAGATATAAAGCAAAGGCCACGTTGATTAAAAAAGAAATCGAGGAATAAAACTTGGTTGGAGAACTTTTGGAAGAAACAGTACATTTTTTAAGAACAATCTGTCATTACGTCTGAAAAGAAAAGTGTTTAATCAATGCACCCTTCCAGTGCTTACGTACGGAGTACAGACCTGGTGAGCCTAGATATACAAAGAGTGCAGATAACTGAAGTTGCATGGGGAGATGCACTCTTGGTGTAACCAGGAAAAACTAGAAGAGAAACTCGTGGATCAGGAAAATGACAAGAGTGGAACACATCGTGATCAGAGTAAAATCCTTCAAATGGCAATGGTTTTGGTTTTGGTAACTGTGGGCACCAATGGTAAGCAGTTTATTGCCATAATGAAATCACAAACATAGGATATATCACTGAAATTTGCAGTGCAGAAAATATGAAGGAGGAATTACAGGAATATCCAGAACGCAACACAAACAAGAGATCCAACATAAGGAGCGCAAGACGGTGTCGAAGAGACATCGTACAAAAAAAATTGTGCACACAATTAAGGAAAAGCATAACGGCACAGCATACAAAACGAAGCAAACAAAGAACATGATAATATTTGTACAAGGGTTCGCGAAAACCGAAACCAGGAGGAACCAGCGACCACAAGGTGGAAAACGGCGCCGGGGAATTAAAAGTGATCAGTGTGGGGAAGAAAGCAGAAAGATCTGTATCAGGAGGTGAGGAAGCACACAGAAGTTGCGCAGCGAAGTCCTGCAAGGAGGTGAGCCGGCGAGTGTAACGTCTCATGAAAACCTGGTACCTATCATCTGTGACACACAGTGATTTGAAAAATGACACATAAGCTTCAGATTACGTCACCGCTGCACTCAGGTCAATATCAGGTGATTGAAGGAATTCTTCAGCACAAACAACTGTACGTGCAGATTGAAAGCGGCTTAAGAGCTGCTGTCTGGACAGAAGTGCAGGAACCGGAGGAAATATATCAAAGGCGTGTGTAACCTCAACATCCGAGAGAGGATTGACAGGACCAGAACGGAGACGCATACTGCTCGAAAAGACATCAGGCAGAGAAACAGCTGAACTGGAAACATCGGGGGCACCAGATGAGGCCACAGAAGGAGTAATAGAAAGATGTTTTACCTTTTTCTGTTTCGCAGATTCTGTAGAAGTTCCAGTCACTTTCGAAGACAGAATTGGTGCAGATGAATCCATTGGCTGACCAGGATGACCACTCGAAACGGGAGACGAGGAAATAGGTTGCGCCGAGTAATCGGTATGTGTCCGGTCAGCATATGAGGACACTGAAGCCACAGCCGAGGCATCAGGAAGGTGCGACAAGAGGGGAACAGGAAGCAAGTTCGTAGAAGGAGATCCGATATGCGAGAGACAAAGGGGAGAGCCAGGTGGCCTGAAGTACGAAGCACCACTCGACACATCCAAGTCGAAACAATCCGCCGTAGACACATCAGTAGACACCTCTGATGATATATCTGCTAACCCAGAAGAAGGATGCACTGTTGTACGCTGCTGAAGACAAAGAAAGAGATCACTGTCCTTGTCTGGAATGTGCGTCGGACGGAGAAACACAGAGGTCGCGTCAGTCAAAACACTGGAAGAAGGGATGGTAGAAGGACCCATGTGATCGGCTGGGGATGCGAGCTGGAGGAAAAACCACGCCGCCACTCACTACTGTACTCACAGGATCGCACCACTGTTTCCTGTGAGTACAGTAGTGGGTGGCGAAGACCTACAAACAGTACGTGCGTGAGCCAATTTCAAAAACAGCCTCTGAAATGCAATCAGCCAAGGCTTTCTCAGTGGGGAAAGACGACTAATAATTGACGACGAGGTCCTGTAGCATGATCTAATTAGGTTCCGCGATAAGCGTCAGAAAGAGGAAGAACCGCGCCAGCAATTTTACAAAAATGATTGACTAAGAGAGGAAGCGCAGAGTCAGGCACTTCCTGTGAAACACGACAGAACGTGGCTTTCCTGGACGCTTGGAAGGAAGCGAAGAGTAGTCTAGCCAAATGGTGGAATGATGGTCTATCCAAATGAACGCATGGATCTTCACATCTTTCAGAGTCGCTCTGCAACAGCTAAGGTACAGAAACGAGATCCGGAACCATATGTCGGGCCATTCAGTGGAACAGTCGCTTAGAATTTTATTCTTATGAACGATTACGTCCTTTATCATCGAGCTTATTTGATCGACAATTTTCTGGAAGAAGAAGATATTCGCTACCCAAATCCCCTGCCCGCAATACCATTGAGCATGCATATTGCATAGTATGCTTTAAGAAGAAGCACTAGACCTCCCTAGCGCCCTGCCAGAACACTTCAAGAACTCAGAACAGCCATGTTGCTGAGGATTGGTCATTAATCAATCAAGACTTCATCAATACCTCATAGTCTTTGCTTGAGCTGTTAGAGGTGATCATACTCCATATTAAAAAATCACATGTCTTAAGCAAAAGACTTGAAATATTGTTCCATAGAATATTTTTTCATGTAAATTACAAGATTATGATATTAACAAATGGGAAATACACTATATTGGCAAAAGTCACGGGACGCCTAGAAGGGAAACACAACATAGCATTTATTGACACACATTAGTACGGTGTCGGTCCACCTTTGGCCTTAATGTATGCATTGACCCTTCGAGACATGCTTTCGACAAGGTTTTGGAACACAAGGATAGGTATGCGCTTCCATTCAGTACATAACGCTGCCGCTAACTAGTGCTTAGTAGTAGGCCTTGGTTCCAAACTTCTTATGCGGTGCTGTAATTCATCCCATAGGTGCTCTATGGGATTAAGATCAGATCTCTTTGATATCCAGACCACACACGATAAGGAATTATTGTCAAACCACGCCGTAGCAGTCCTTGTTTCGGGCTCGGTTCATTATCCTGCTGGTACCAACAAAGCTCGGTTCCATAGTTTTGCCACAGAGTTGGTAGGGCATAATTGTCCAGAATATCGAGGTAGGCGTGCTGGTAAACAGGTTTGTCCACGATAACCAATAAACCAACACCATACCACGAAAGAGAACCCGACACGAGTACACTACCAGCTCCAAACTTGACCGTAGGGACAGTACACTGTGGTAAATAGCGTTTCCCCGGATGCAGCCATACCCACACACCGCCATGAGACTGATGGATCGTGTATCTGGATTCATCAGTCCATAGGACCCGTTTCCATTGATATAAGGTCCACGATAAATGCTCTTTACACCATGCTAAACGACGAGTAGCACTCCGAGTGGAGATGTAAGGCTTATGAGCAGCCGCACGGCCACGGTAACCCATGTAATGAAGTTCTCTATGAATAGTACGTGCACATAGCAAGGTTCCAGCATTTTTATTCTCCTGCACACTGAGTTCTTGGGCAGTACTCCGTCGATTAGCTGTAACGACTCTCTTGAGACTTCGACGTTCTTTATCACTGATTTTCTTTGGTCTGCCGGTACGTTTTGCTGCTTCAGGCACGCCACGTGTCTTCCACTTATTCAGTACATCCTAAACATTTGACTTGGGTGTATTTAAACGCCTCTCGGTTTCTATTATGGACGAACCACTAATATAACACTCAACAATCTTTGCTTTCTCAAAGTCAGTTCTCTCCCACCACGACATTTTCACTAAACCTCACAGTGCTATATTATCGCGGTCTGCTGTAGGCTTGGTTTTATACCTTTTGCAGATGTACCGCGCATCTTAACAGCGCAGCGAATCCGTACATTTGCTTTTGAAAGGGTGCCCGGTGACTTTTGTCAATATAGTGTATAAGATTGTGGGTTTCTTCTGCTTGAATTGCGTATGAAATAGTACACCTCTTCACCAAATTTCATTCAATTACCTCATAAATACTCTCAGTGATGTGAAAACTTGTTTAATCTGAAACTACATAGGCACGTAAATTAATGTTACACGATAGTCAAACGAGTAAGGGGGACGGATGCAATTGCAGCCTACCATTTTACTCCGAAAAAACAAACTTTGCACATGACGCCTGTACTGTCTAGAGCGCTTTTGACCAATCATCCGAGATGGGCTAGGATATGTGCCACGGATGAGATATGTGTGGATGGTTCGCCAAGGACGCGAGTCACCTAGAGGTTATAACAACCACCTATTGACGAAATGGTCGCCAGATGCTCTTCAGTTGCTGTGAACCAAGGTAGTTAGAATGAGAGTGGTAGGTCAAAGATTGCAGACAAACAGCGGGTGGTCTCCCCTCGCGGAGGCCTGTGACGTAGTTGGTCCCCAGCAGTCTTCTGTCGCGGTGGTAAAGAATGGTGAAATGCGTGATTCTTAGTTCAAATTAGAAGCTTTTAAGAATGCATAAGCATGATTTTTTTAAATATGAATTACAGAATTAAAACAAAACTTACCGATTACTAAAACTTGGAACTTTTCCTCCATTGTTTCCTTTTTTTTTTTTTTTAATTCCGTGGAATTCAATGCATGTGCTTGGTTTTTTCTCTTCATTAAGTTTTGTTGGTAAACGTCGTTATTATATTTATTACGAAAAATGTTCTTCCCTTGCATAGGTTTTAATGACACCCACGTCTATTTCGGGAAAGTTTAATTTAAATTTAAGTTTGTTTATGGCCTCTTGGGATGTATATATGCTACTCCATGAAATTTTGAAAAAACTGATTCAAACTTTTTGATAGTTTGTATCCAAATGTTGTTTAGTATCATTAGCCTACCTTTTGATAAAGTCTCAATCCAGCCTTTATTTTGGTTCCCCGTTAAGTAGGAAAACGTTTCCAATTCTTTATCATTGTGAAGAAAGACTAAACATCCAGCAAAATAGCGTACGCTTCTTCCTCTTCAGGATTAACAAAATTGTAAGTATTAATGCACACATTGTCCATCACACAGGCGTTCGAATTTTTCTGCCTCGTCTTGTGTTTCCATTAAATAGAAAAATAAATTGGCCTTATTATTTTGTCTTCGTCGCAGGGCCAGATGGAGCTTTTGCAGGGCCCGTGGCGAAATTCCATTGCTGGGCCCGGAGCGAAATTTCATTGCGGGCACTAGAAAATAAATATCATATTTTAATAAAATCGTTACGTGAAAAATGCCGTTGGTAAAGAACACACACGAAAACTGTCCTAAAGACATAATGATTATTTCAAAGAAATACGTATTGGGTTTAACCTTAAGAAAAATTCCATAATATGGACTGAAAATTCCGAGAGAGAGAGAGTAAAAAATGTTTTAAGTCCACGATTTTATTTCCAGATCGAAGGTGGTCGAGGTTGAATTGTGTCTTTAATAAAAACTTCCTCACAAAATGATAAGCGAATATTTTTGCATTCCGAATATTTTTATATTAAGGACTTCTAAAATAAAATCATAAAAATAATTTTTTTTTTCATGTACATGTTGGATGTTGCAGTAATTGATTTTTTTATTTTGTTAAATTTAAGTATTTGGTTTTTACACAAATTGTTAAAAGTGCACGTTGCGATTTGCCGGCAGCCGAAGCTTTGATCCAAGCAATAGCGTTTTCAGCCTGTGCTTGAAGTCAGTTGACTATAAAATTATCCGTTGATTAAACAAAGAAATAGAACTACCTTGATCTGAAAACGAGTTCACGATGCCAGGTGGACGTCTGCGCTGGGGAGAGAGAGAGCATATGCAAAGGGATTTTTCGCATAGGACAGCTCCAAGAGGGTTCCACTGACGTCACTGATTCCTGAAATCCTAAGCCGGAGTGGGTTGGGCGAACTCATTGACCTACCTTCTCTCATTCTAACTACCTTGGCTGTGAACCACTGAGTACTCGCCGTTCGTAGAAATACAGGCTTGGGGATTTTGAATAGTCTTCATTCACCCTGATCTTTTTGCTGTTTGCCAGCTTCCCAATGTTAATCATTTTATCTTAATCCCCATTCCCCCAGACACACCAACTGCCAGACAAGATGTAAGCATGAGCATATGTAGAGGATTTTAGGAAGGGAGTGTCTGACCCCAGGTCTTAAACAACCCTTAGAAATAGGAAGCTAGCAGATTTGGGCTAGAGTGCCCGACAGGAAAGTCACACGGAAGCGAGGTAGAAGACGCCCTTATTTACTACCGGGAGATTTCCATACAAACATATTACCAGCTCTTTCTTAAAGCAACGAAGATTTGCACCGACTGAGGATATTGCACAGACACTAGATTGTAGAGGATTTTGGGAAGGGAGTGTCTGACCTCAGGTCTTAAACAACCCTTAGAAATAGGAAGCTAGGAGATTTGGGCTAGAGTGCCCGATAGGAAAGTCACACGGAAGCGAGGTAGAAGACGCCCTTATTTACTACCGGGAGATTTCCATACAAACATATTACCAGCTCTTTCTTAAAGCAACGAAGATTTGCACCGACTGAGGATATTGCACAGACACTAGATTGTAGAGGATTTTGGGAAGGGAGTGTCTGACCTCAGGTCTTAAACAACCCTTAGAAATAGGAAGCTAGGAGATTTGGGCTAGAGTGCCCGATAGGAAAGTCACACGGAAGCGAGGTAGAAGACGCCCTTATTTACTACCGGGAGATTTCCATACAAACATATTACCAGCTCTTTCTTAAAGCAACGAAGATTTGCACCGACTGAGGATATTGCACAGACACTAGATTGTAGAGGATTTTGGGAAGGGAGTGTCTGACCTCAGGTCTTAAACAACCCTTAGAAATAGGAAGCTAGGAGATTTGGGCTAGAGTGCCCGATAGGAAAGTCACACGGAAGCGACGTAGAAGACGCCCTTATTTACTACCGGGAGATTTCCATACAAACATATTACCAGCTCTTTCTTAAAGCAACGAAGATTTGCACCGACTGAGGATATTGCACAGACACTAGATTGTAGAGGATTTTAGGAAGGGAGCGTCTGACCCCAGGTCTTAAACAACCCTTAGAAATAGGAAGCTAGGAGATTTGGGCTAGAGTGCCCGATAGGAAAGTCACACGGAAGCGAGGTAGAAGACGCCCTTATTTACTACCGGGAGATTTCCATACAAACATATTACCAGCTCTTTCTTAAAGCAACGAAGATTTGCACCGACTGAGGATATAGCACAGACACTGGATTGTAGAGGATTTTGGGAAGGGAGTGTCTGACCTCAGGTCTTAAACAACCCTTAGAAATAGGAAGCTAGGAGATTTGGGCTACAGTGCCCGATAGGAAAGTCACACGGAAGCGAGGTAGAAGACGCCCTTATTTACTACCGGGAGATTTCCATACAAACATATTACCAGCTCTTTCTTAAAGCAACGAAGATTTGCACCGACTGAGGATATTGCACAGACACTAGATTGTAGAGGATTTTGGGAAGGGAGTGTCTGACCTCAGGTCTTAAACAACCCTTAGAAATAGGAAGCTAGGAGATTTGGGCTAGAGTGCCCGATAGGAAAGTCACACGGAAGCGAGGTAGAAGACGCCCTTATTTACTACCGGGAGATTTCCATACAAACATATTACCAGCTCTTTCTTAAAGCAACGAAGATTTGCACCGACTGCGGATATTGCACAGACACTAGATTGTAGAGGATTTTGGGAAGGGAGCGTCTGACCCCAGGTCTTAAACAACCCTTAGAAATAGGAAGCTAGGAGATTTGGGCTAGAGTGCCCGATAGGAAAGTCACACGGAAGCGAGGTAGAAGACGCCCTTATTTACTACAGGGAGATTTCCATACAAACATATTACCAGCTCTTTCTTAAAGCAACGAAGATTTGCACCGACTGAGGATATTGCACAGACACTAGATTGTAGAGGATTTTGGGAAGGGAGTGTCTGACCTCAGGTCTTAAACAACCCTTAGAAATAGGAAGCTAGGAGATTTGGGCTAGAGTGCCCGATAGGAAAGTCACACGGAAGCGAGGTAGAAGACGCCCTTATTTACTACCGGGAGATTTCCATACAAACATATTACCAGCTCTTTCTTAAAGCAACGAAGATTTGCACCGACTGAGGATATTGCACAGACACTAGATTGTAGAGGATTTTGGGAAGGGAGTGTCTGACCTCAGGTCTTAAACAACCCTTAGAAATAGGAAGCTAGGAGATTTGGGCTAGAGTGCCCGATAGGAAAGTCACACGGAAGCGAGGTAGAAGACGCCCTTATTTACTACCGGGAGATTTCCATACAAACATATTACCAGCTCTTTCTTAAAGCAACGAAGATTTGCACCGACTGAGGATATTGCACAGACACTAGATTGTAGAGGATTTTGGGAAGGGAGTGTCTGACCTCAGGTCTTAAACAACCCTTAGAAATAGGAAGCTAGGAGATTTGGGCTAGAGTGCCCGATAGGAAAGTCACACGGAAGCGAGGTAGAAGACGCCCTTATTTACTACCGGGAGATTTCCATACAAACATATTACCAGCTCTTTCTTAAAGCAACGAAGATTTGCACCGACTGAGGATATTGCACAGACACTAGATTGTAGAGGATTTTGGGAAGGGAGTGTCTGACCTCAGGTCTTAAACAACCCTTAGAAATAGGAAGCTAGGAGATTTGGGCTAGAGTGCCCGATAGGAAAGTCACACGGAAGCGACGTAGAAGACGCCCTTATTTACTACCGGGAGATTTCCATACAAACATATTACCAGCTCTTTCTTAAAGCAACGAAGATTTGCACCGACTGAGGATATTGCACAGACACTAGATTGTAGAGGATTTTAGGAAGGGAGCGTCTGACCCCAGGTCTTAAACAACCCTTAGAAATAGGAAGCTAGGAGATTTGGGCTAGAGTGCCCGATAGGAAAGTCACACGGAAGCGAGGTAGAAGACGCCCTTATTTACTACCGGGAGATTTCCATACAAACATATTACCAGCTCTTTCTTAAAGCAACGAAGATTTGCACCGACTGAGGATATAGCACAGACACTAGATTGTAGAGGATTTTGGGAAGGGAGTGTCTGACCTCAGGTCTTAAACAACCCTTAGAAATAGGAAGCTAGGAGATTTGGGCTACAGTGCCCGATAGGAAAGTCACACGGAAGCGAGGTAGAAGACGCCCTTATTTACTACCGGGAGATTTCCATACAAACATATTACCAGCTCTTTCTTAAAGCAACGAAGATTTGCACCGACTGAGGATATTGCACAGACACTAGATTGTAGAGGATTTTGGGAAGGGAGTGTCTGACCTCAGGTCTTAAACAACCCTTAGAAATAGGAAGCTAGGAGATTTGGGCTAGAGTGCCCGATAGGAAAGTCACACGGAAGCGAGGTAGAAGACGCCCTTATTTACTACCGGGAGATTTCCATACAAACATATTACCAGCTCTTTCTTAAAGCAACGAAGATTTGCACCGACTGAGGATATTGCACAGACACTAGATTGTAGAGGATTTTGGGAAGGGAGCGTCTGACCCCAGGTCTTAAACAACCCTTAGAAATAGGAAGCTAGGAGATTTGGGCTAGAGTGCCCGATAGGAAAGTCACACGGAAGCGAGGTAGAAGACGCCCTTATTTACTACAGGGAGATTTCCATACAAACATATTACCAGCTCTTTCTTAAAGCAACGAAGATTTGCACCGACTGAGGATATTGCACAGACACTAGATTGTAGAGGATTTTGGGAAGGGAGTGTCTGACCTCAGGTCTTAAACAACCCTTAGAAATAGGAAGCTAGGAGATTTGGGCTAGAGTGCCCGATAGGAAAGTCACACGGAAGCGAGGTAGAAGACGCCCTTATTTACTACCGGGAGATTTCCATACAAACATATTACCAGCTCTTTCTTAAAGCAACGAAGATTTGCACCGACTGAGGATATAGCACAGACACTAGATTGTAGAGGATTTTGGGAAGGGAGTGTCTGACCTCAGGTCTTAAACAACCCTTAGAAATAGGAAGCTAGGAGATTTGGGCTACAGTGCCCGATAGGAAAGTCACACGGAAGCGAGGTAGAAGACGCCCTTATTTACTACCGGGAGATTTCCATACAAACATATTACCAGCTCTTTCTTAAAGCAACGAAGATTTGCACCGACTGAGGATATTGCACAGACACTAGATTGTAGAGGATTTTGGGAAGGGAGTGTCTGACCTCAGGTCTTAAACAACCCTTAGAAATAGGAAGCTAGGAGATTTGGGCTAGAGTGCCCGATAGGAAAGTCACACGGAAGCGAGGTAGAAGACGCCCTTATTTACTACCGGGAGATTTCCATACAAACATATTACCAGCTCTTTCTTAAAGCAACGAAGATTTGCACCGACTGAGGATATTGCACAGACACTAGATTGTAGAGGATTTTGGGAAGGGAGTGTCTGACCTCAGGTCTTAAACAACCCTTAGAAATAGGAAGCTAGGAGATTTGGGCTAGAGTGCCCGATAGGAAAGTCACACGGAAGCGAGGTAGAAGACGCCCTTATTTACTACCGGGAGATTTCCATACAAACATATTACCAGCTCTTTCTTAAAGCAACGAAGATTTGCACCGACTGAGGATATTGCACAGACACTAGATTGTAGAGGATTTTGGGAAGGGAGTGTCTGACCTCAGGTCTTAAACAACCCTTAGAAATAGGAAGCTAGGAGATTTGGGCTAGAGTGCCCGATAGGAAAGTCACACGGAAGCGAGGTAGAAGACGCCCTTATTTACTACCGGGAGATTTCCGTACAAACATATTACCAGCTCTTTCTTAAAGCAACGAAGATTTGCACCGACTGAGGATATTGCACAGACACTAGATTGTAGAGGATTTTGGGAAGGGAGTGTCTGACCTCAGGTCTTAAACAACCCTTAGAAATAGGAAGCTAGGAGATTTGGGCTAGAGTGCCCGATAGGAAAGTCACACGGAAGCGAGGTAGAAGACGCCCTTATTTACTACCGGGAGATTTCCATACAAACATATTACCAGCTCTTTCTTAAAGCAACGAAGATTTGCACCGACTGAGGATATTGCACAGACACTAGATTGTAGAGGATTTTGGGAAGGGAGTGTCTGACCTCAGGTCTTAAACAACCCTTAGAAATAGGAAGCTAGGAGATTTGGGCTAGAGTGCCCGATAGGAAAGTCACACGGAAGCGAGGTAGAAGACGCCCTTATTTACTACCGGGAGATTTCCATACAAACATATTACCAGCTCTTTCTTAAAGCAACGAAGATTTGCACCGACTGAGGATATTGCACAGACACTAGATTGTAGAGGATTTTGGGAAGGGAGTGTCTGACCTCAGGTCTTAAACAACCCTTAGAAATAGGAAGCTAGGAGATTTGGGCTACAGTGCCCGATAGGAAAGTCACACGGAAGCGAGGTAGAAGACGCCCTTATTTACTACCGGGAGATTTCCATACAAACATATTACCAGCTCTTTCTTAAAGCAACGAAGATTTGCACCGACTGAGGATATTGCACAGACACTAGATTGTAGAGGATTTTGGGAAGCGAGTGTCTGACCTCAGGTCTTAAACAACCCTTAGAAATAGGAAGCTAGGAGATTTGGGCTAGAGTGCCCGATAGGAAAGTCACACGGAAGCGAGGTAGAAGACGCCCTTATTTACTACCGGGAGATTTCCATACAAACATATTACCAGCTCTTTCTTAAAGCAACGAAGATTTGCACCGACTGAGGATATTGCACAGACACTAGATTGTAGAGGATTTTGGGAAGGGAGTGTCTGACCTCAGGTCTTAAACAACCCTTAGAAATAGGAAGCTAGGAGATTTGGGCTAGAGTGCCCGATAGGAAAGTCACACGGAAGCGAGGTAGAAGACGCCCTTATTTACTACCGGGAGATTTCCATACAAACATATTACCAGCTCTTTCTTAAAGCAACGAAGATTTGCACCGACTGAGGATATTGCACAGACACTAGATTGTAGAGGATTTTGGGAAGGGAGTGTCTGACCTCAGGTCTTAAACAACCCTTAGAAATAGGAAGCTAGGAGATTTGGGCTAGAGTGCCCGATAGGAAAGTCACACGGAAGCGAGGTAGAAGACGCCCTTATTTACTACCGGGAGATTTCCATACAAACATATTACCAGCTCTTTCTTAAAGCAACGAAGATTTGCACCGACTGAGGATATTGCACAGACACTAGATTGTAGAGGATTTTGGGAAGGGAGTGTCTGACCTCAGGTCTTAAACAACCCTTAGAAATAGGAAGCTAGGAGATTTGGGCTACAGTGCCCGATAGGAAAGTCACACGGAAGCGAGGTAGAAGACGCCCTTATTTACTACCGGGAGATTTCCATACAAACATATTACCAGCTCTTTCTTAAAGCAACGAAGATTTGCACCGACTGAGGATATTGCACAGACACTAGATTGTAGAGGATTTTGGGAAGGGAGTGTCTGACCTCAGGTCTTAAACAACCCTTAGAAATAGGAAGCTAGGAGATTTGGGCTAGAGTGCCCGATAGGAAAGTCACACGGAAGCGAGGTAGAAGACGCCCTTATTTACTACCGGGAGATTTCCATACAAACATATTACCAGCTCTTTCTTAAAGCAACGAAGATTTGCACCGACTGAGGATATTGCACAGACACTAGATTGTAGAGGATTTTGGGAAGGGAGTGTCTGACCTCAGGTCTTAAACAACCCTTAGAAATAGGAAGCTAGGAGATTTGGGCTACAGTGCCCGATAGGAAAGTCACACGGAAGCGAGGTAGAAGACGCCCTTATTTACTACCGGGAGATTTCCATACAAACATATTACCAGCTCTTTCTTAAAGCAACGAAGATTTGCACCGACTGAGGATATTGCACAGACACTAGATTGTAGAGGATTTTGGGAAGCGAGTGTCTGACCTCAGGTCTTAAACAACCCTTAGAAATAGGAAGCTAGGAGATTTGGGCTAGAGTGCCCGATAGGAAAGTCACACGGAAGCGAGGTAGAAGACGCCCTTATTTACTACCGGGAGATTTCCATACAAACATATTACCAGCTCTTTCTTAAAGCAACGAAGATTTGCACCGACTGAGGATATTGCACAGACACTAGATTGTAGAGGATTTTGGGAAGGGAGTGTCTGACCTCAGGTCTTAAACAACCCTTAGAAATAGGAAGCTAGGAGATTTGGGCTATTGTGCCCGATAGGAAAGTGACACGGAAGAGATGTAGAAGACGCCCTTATTTGCTACCGGGGGCCAGTACCCGGGGCCCGAAGGCTTAACGTGCCCATCCGACGTACGGCGGATATTTAGTGGATCGAGCGTTCGTACCTTCTGGGATCGAACCTGAGGTCCTTTCCGCAGCAGTCACGAACGTTTCCCACGCGTCTACCCGCGGCCCTCAGACAAGATGTAAACACTCCATGTTTGTTTTGACGATACATTGATTGTCGGCCCCGGGTCATTGGATCCCCTGTTACAATTGTTGTGGTGACGCATCCGTACATGGCACTTCCGTACAATGAAAATTTTATGTCAGATCCGTACAACCTATCATTCCTCCGCTGCTTTCCCCAAAAGGGAGATGGAGGCAAACTGATCGTATGTCACTTCCGTACAAAGGGTCCGGCTAATCCCTTCGTAAGCAGAGAGGGTGGAAAATTGAAGGGTGTTACTTCCGTACAAAGCTTGAGATTCATTACTTTGTTATAGTTTGTTCTTTTAAAATTATGCAGCCCCGTGCTTTTGTTGCATCTGGAGATTTTATTTAAACCAAATGGATCTTGTAGTGTTGTCTGAAACGTCAAAAGGCAAGTCTTGTGCTGGCTTCTAGGATTTTCGATACCGCCAACATCGAAAAAAAAATTTTTTCACGTATTTCATCGTATTTGAAAAATAATAATTCAGCACCTCCTCAATATGAAATTGTGGACAATCTTCAGAATCTATTTCTTTACAGCGTCGTCTTTATTAACAGGGAAAACGTGATGAACCACACACTCGGCCCGTGGTTACCTTATATTTCAACAACAGGCCAGAAGTCCACTGCACGAAATGAAGGCATTTTGTAAATTAAAATAAATATAAACAACAGAAATTATTCACAAAGAAATAAGAGCATAATGTTATTCCGTTCTCAGGCTTACTGCCGAAAGATTAGCAAAAGAGCCTTAAAGTACTCATCTTACAAGAAAAGAATGACCCAGTCTTTCTCTTTCTAAAGCCGTGGTTCACACAAAGGGAGCATAGTCAAAGATGATCCACAGGCATCTTCTGGGTACGAGAGTGTTGAATTCATTTTTGCACGCAACTGACACAAACATGGTAGGGCTGTAGGAGATCTCAAATACGATGTGTAATTAGCATTACTTTTGTATGGAAGGGACACTAAAATTTCGATGAACGGAAGTGCCATGTCCGGATCTTCCAGTAAACCGTTACAAATAAGATCGTATGGTTCTTTCTCAGGGCTTTTTCGGTGGAAGTGCTCGCTCAGATGTCATTGTCACCGTCACTAAATACAGTATATAGACTTCCACTTTCGATTTGTCACTCCTGCTTTTCTGATCAGCTGCTCTGTTTTGTGTCTGAGCTTCTACACAGTGTGGCAATTAAATAATGAGACTGATTTTTCTTTTTTTTTTTAAATGGAAACGCAGGAAAACTTACATGAACATGTTTTGTTCGAAGCACATTCCTACATTCTTCCTGTATTAATACAAGAAGTGGCACGATCAGCTAACGAAAGGAAGGACTTGCAGAGAGAGTGAAGAGCCGTCCCGGTGGCACAGTGGTCTAAGCGATGGCCTATGATCATTCGTCCGAACGGGTTCCGGGTTCGAATCCCGGTGAGGCATGGATGCTTTGTTTGTCTTACGGCACTGGCTGTCTGTAATGAATAATGCAATGCTTCTTCTAATGGTTGTTGTGTTGTTAATTATATCATGAATAAACTTTCCTGCTAGTAGTGTAGTAATAATAATGAACAAGCTTTTAACTGCTAGTAATGTTGTTGTAGTAGTAATTAAGATTTATTGTTATTTATTGATTGGAGGTTTAACGACCACCGTGAGCAACTCAATGGGCTATAAGCAGTCGCCCGTCCCTAATTTAGGGCCACTGGTTCCAGGGAAGGGAGAGAAACAGTGCCGTAAGACAAACACAACATCCATGCCTCACCGGGATTCGAACCCGGACCCCTTTTGGACGAATGATCAGAGGCCATCGCTTAGACCACTGCGCCATCGGGGCGGCGTAATTAAGATGAATAAAGTTTTAATGCTGGTTGTTAATAATAACAACTAATGAAATAAACCTAACAGCCAGACAGAGATCTGACAAAACTATGAACTGAGAAAAACGTACTTACTAGAACAACATTTTATTAGGGAAACTCTTGATATGATCCAACATACACTTCACCGGACTCACAGCTACTCAATAAAACGTAGCTCCTTGCACATGAACGAAGCTCTACTCACATAAACGAAGCTCTACTCACATAAACGAAGCTCTCCTTACGCATATAACGAAGATCTCTTTACACATGAAACAAAAAGCTCTCCCTACGCACATCAACAAAAAGCTCTCTCACGTAACACAAAAGCTCTCTCGCCGCCCCGGTGGCGCAGTGGTCTAAGGCGCTGGCCTTTGATCATTCGTCCGTAAGGGGTCCGGGTTTGAATCCCGGTCGGGCATGGATGTTGTGTTTGTCTAACGGCACTGGCTCTCTCCCTTCCCTGGAACCAGTGACCCTAAATTAGGGACGGGCGACTGCTTATAGCCCATTGAGTTGCTCACGGTGGTCGTTAAACCTCCAATCAAAAAAAAAAAAAAAAAAAGCTCTCTCTGGTATCGTTGAACGCGCCTATTTATACTGGCTACCACCACGTCATGACTTACACTCATTGCCAGATCTCATTCAGCGGGAGAAATAACATCTCGTTCAGTAAGAAGATAATTTACATAGTAAAATAAAATAACCAGAGATAGTAAAAATCAAAAGGAAAGTGAATCTAGAGTATACGTTACATGTCTCCCTTCCATGGAACCAGTGACCCTAAATTAGGGACGGGCGACTGCCCATTGAGTTGCTCACGGTGGTCATTAAATCTCCAATCAAAAAAAAAAAAAAGACTGAAGAGATCAGATCATATGTAGAGGATTTAAAGGAAGGAAGTGTACAACTGCACCTTCATTTTTGAATGTGAGCAATTGATATCCCCTGAAGGTTTTGAGGGAAAATGATAAAAATTGTAGCAGAAACTGGTGCAAAGTTTCAATTCCAATTTTAATCAGACTGTAAGAACTGAGTTTTGCGCCCTCTATTCAGCTGCGCCCAGGGAAGTTGCCCCGCTCTAGTTACGGCTGTGATGAGGTTGGCAACACTTTTGAGGTCAGAGAAAGAGAGAGTGACGTATGAATGTGATAATAAAGAATTGATGAAAAGGACGATACAGCAGTTGCTTAGTGTATGTGTGTGTATGGAGATGTTTCCTCTGTGTAAAAGCTAGATGCTACGGTATTATATATGGCTATATTGTGGATGTCTTCAATTTGCTGGACCAATAAAAAGTTATCGTAAGTTGACTTCTGTTTGTGTTTCGTCTCGCCGGAAACTAGTGTATTGTATGCTCATTTAGTTAAACATTTTCTCAGTCATGGTTTTAGACATAGCGTAACACCAATCACGCACACGAAAAAGGGTTACGTTATAATGCAGTTTTACGTATTTTCAACCAGAACCAGATATTTACTCTCTGCTCCATGACAGAGCTGTAACAATGTTCTTCCACCGAATGACGTCACGCACAGCATAAATAATCATCTGCGCAATTCTCACGGTTGCCACCGCATACCTGATTAATGACTTATCAAAAAACCATGCCTTGCCGACCCGTGTGTTTCACAGGGATTTTCTAAATAAACCACTCCAATTTTAATCAGACTGATGCATTGCCGTACTGTGTAGTTTTTATCGAACATACTCCGAAGAGCTAAGATATTATGACTAGCGTGTCTGTATGCAAATCGAAACAACTGTAGGTAAACGACGGAACGTGTGAAGGTCATGAAACGATGTAAATAACACTTCATACTGAGTTCTATTAATCAGTGTTGTGCTTATTCTTCAGATGGAAAATACAGCGGACTTGGGCGAGTTTGGCAAAGACCAAATTGAAAAGGCCAGACGACTGGGTCAAAGCATTACCGAGACGGTGTGTGGGCTTTAATTGTACTAATTACGGTCAGCCGTAATTAGTACAATTAAAAAGTGGTCCGAGGAGACCAAAACCACGAACCGCTAGCAACGTTTGGGCCGACCACGACTCATCGATGCTAGAAGTCAGCGGAGGCTATGCCGTATGAAACAAGCCAACATAAGGGATATTATGGATTAGTTCGATGATAATTTGAATGCTGGTGACGGGAGTAATGTGTCACAATACACAGTACATCGAACCCTGCTGAAAATGGGGCTGCCTAGCCACAGGCCATTCAGAGTGGCGATGCTAACTTCGGTTCACAGTTGAAAGCGCTTGCAATGGACACGTGATTATCAGAACTGGTTCTTGCATCATCGGAACAAAGTTGTTTTACCCCAACGAATACCTTTTCCTGTTGCACCGTGAGGATAGACGAGGACGTGTGCATCGTTTACCTGGGGAGGTGTTGACACCAGGATGCACCGTGGGACGAAAACAAGCCGGTGGAGGAAGTATAATGCTTTAGGCAGTGCTCTGTTGGGAAACCCTGGGTCCAGTCATTGATGTGCAGGAAAACATGACTTCTCACACCTACCTAAACATCACTGCTGACCAGCCATTCATGGGTCCAGTCGTTGATGTGCAGGAAACTACGACGTCTACCACCTACCTAAACATCACTGCTGACCAGTCATTCATCTGCAGGAAAGTGTTACTTCTACCACCTACATAAACATTACTGCTGACCAGTCATTCATGGATCCAGTCATTCATGTGCAGGAAACTATAACTTCTACGACCTACCTAAACATCACTGCTTACCAGTCATTCATGTGCATGAAACTATGACTTCTACCACCTACCTAAACATCACTGCTGACCAGTCATTCATGGGTCCAGTCGTTGATGTGCAAGAAACTATAACGTCTACCACGTACCACCTACCTAAACATCACTAGTAACCAGTCATTCATGTCCAGAAAACTATGATCACTGGTAACCAGTCATTCATGTGCAGGAAACTATGACTTCTACGACCTATCTAAACACCACTGCTGACCAGTCATTCATGGGTTCAGTCACTGATGTGCAGGAAACTATGACGTCCACCACCTACATAAACATCACTGCTAACCAGACATTTATGGGTCCAGTCATTGATGTACAGGAAACTATGACTTCTACCACCTAACTAAACATCACTGCTGACCACATGGTCATGGGTCCAGTCATTCATGTGCAGGAAACTATGACTTTTACCACCTACCTAAAATCGCTGCTGACCAGTCATTCATGTGCAGGAAACTATGAATTCTACCACCTACCTAAACATCGCTGCTGACCAGTCATAGTTTCATGTGCAAGAAACTATGACTTCTACCACCTATCTGAACATCACTGCTGACCAGTCATTCATGAGTCCAGTCATTCACGTGCAAGAAAGTATGACTTCTACGACAAAGAAACTATGATTTCTACCACCTACCTAAATATCACTGCTGACCAGTCATTCGTTGGTCCAGTCATTCATGTGCAGGAAACTATGACGTCTACCAGCTACCTAAACATCACTGCTGACCAGTCATTCATGTGCAGGAAAACATGACTTCTACCTCCTACCTAAAGATCACTGCTGTCCAGTCCAGTCATTCGTGGGTCCGGTCATTCACGTGCAAGAAAATATGACTTCTACTACCTAACTAAATGTCATTGCAGACCCGGAACATCCTATCATGACAACTGTATTCCTCTCTAGTTGTACCTTCTTCTAGAAGGATAATGCGCCATGCCACACACCCCGGATTGTTCGAGAACTGTTCGGGGAAGATGAGGTAGACTTCCAGGTATTTCCCTGGCATCCAAATTCTCCAGACGTCAATCCATTCGAGCATTTGTGGTTTGTTTTGGAACAGCAAATACGATCTGCGGTGGCTCAAAAACGTAATTTCCCAGGGTTAAAGGATCTCTGGTAACAGTTTGATACCAGGGACGACAAGACACCATTAGAAATCTTGTAGCTTCCATGCCTCGTGCAAAAGGAGGAGCATGGAGGACCCCCATCGTATTAGGCAGGTGGCCATAATGTTTCGCTCTTCGGTGTTCCTTCGTTTCTGATGTACAGCACCAAAGTTCCATGAAGCATAGGTAGTTGCACTTAAACGTTACATGTGGGAGTAAACTTTACGTGAAATTGCTGGGTGCTGCAGTCTCTATGGATGGTGGGCCTCCCACGGGATTCTAATGTTTGCGGCTTCTCTGCAGCAAGTAAATCTAAATTTAGGTGAGAAAATTCCTTATAGTTTTAGAAGCCCAATAGGGTCGTTAACCGCTCTTCCCCCTAAAAAAGAGAAAGAAAAGGAAAAAGAATGAACCTGCAACCTTTGGAAATGCATCATATCTTTGACATTTTTTTGTAAATACAAATCAAAAGAAACTCGATTGCGTGGGCTTTTCTTTTAAACCTTTTTCTCTTTATGCGAGCTCAAGGATGTAAAGATAGCTGTTTGTATTCGCTCTGCGTGACGAAAGCACTTCTTCGGGACGATGATAAATGAGGCAATAGCTTGTTTCAGCGATACTCATGGATTCGTTTTGACAGCGTAAAAATAGTTTCTCTTGATAACTTAAATAAATACTATTTTCGTAACTACTAACTGTGTTTTGTTCATCTTTCTTCTTCTCCTTGTGAGACCATCAAGTTATCGCATCTGAAGTCAGTAGCACAGCCACCTGAATTCCCACGAACTAAAGCTTTAGGTGATCAGTCGTGAACACAAAGATCAAGTATGTGCTTACTCTTGTGTTCTTCGTTTACGCGCAATTGCGCAGACACGGCTTGCTTAGTTTTAGAATTGTGGGATTACAGTGTTTGGACGGTTGGTTATGGTTCTACGATGTGATTCGTTTTCTTGTACAATTGCTATTTTTCAAAATTTTCACAGAATTGTGTGAAAAAGTCTCAAACTATTCTTTGTAATCTTAAAATCTTCGACAGCACTCTACTTTAAACAACTACTTCTGTGAAACGATCAACTTCTCAGCCAAGGTTATTTGCATGTTGTTTTAATCATTTTGCATAAAATCCCTATTGTTTTCATAACGAATTGAAAATGAAATTCTACGTAATACAGACATAAATCAAGCTGTTATTATCATTATTTTTTGATTGGAGTTTTAACGACCACCGTGAGCAACTCAATGGGCTATAAGCCGTCGTCCGTCCCTAATTTAGGGTCACTGGTTCCAGGGAAGGGAGAGAGCCTCTGCTGTAAGACAAACACAACATCCATGCCTCACCAGGATTCGAACCCGACCCCTTTTCGGACGAATGATCAGAAGCCATCGCTTAGACCACTGAGAAACCAGGGTGGCAAAATAAGTGAGAGAGAGAGCACACTAGATGGCGCCACAGTACAATTTTGCACATAGAATGCAGAGAGAAATTACGGGGGCGGGGGTTTACGAACTTTAACCTGGAATCTTCACTTGACGCGCTCGTCCGATGCACGGCGGATATTCAGTGATTGTTAGAAATTCTCACTACCAGGCTAGGTTTGAACCTGGGGTTCCTCTCACAGTAGCTGTTCTTTCCATGCAACATAGCCACAGGGACTTGAAAATTTTATCGTCCTGGAACGAGAATCGAACCCGGTGATCTAACTAATTTAGCACTACAATGAGACACGCTTGTTTCGACTAGCGCAGTGAAATCAAAGTTTTTGACGTTTCAAATTAATGCTTCAGTTGTTTGGATTTCCTTTTCCTGGGTGGTGTAATGGTTAGCATACTCGAGCGTAAATCAGCAGATGCGGGTTCGATTCCCGTTCCACGACGATGAAATTTTCACATTTCTGTGGTTATGTTACATGGAAAGAACAGCTTGATTTATGTCTGTATTAATTATTCCATGTGTTTTCAATTTGAAATTCTACTGCTGAACGCAGTTAAACCATCATGTTTTGTTTATCGAACTTTAACTGATGATTTAAAGAGATTCATATAAAAAAGAATAAAATTAATTGAATGACAATATTAAGGATGATATGAAACAATAATATTTTTTTTATGTATCAAATTAGTAGTTCTGAGAGCGTAGGGATTGAAAACACTGTGCTTAAGTAAAATTCGTGGAAAAAAATTTTCAAACATGTTTTTTTACATTTTCCTAAAACACCAATACTTCGTTTATGAGTACCATCAGCATTTATACAATGAATTGCTGTTATTAGATCTTTCATCTTTTTACAAGCTTTCTCATTTTTGCTCGAAATCGATTTATCGAGTGCCATGCTATAAAACAAACCAAATTATCCATGTTATACACATACAGTATCTTAATTCATAGCAAAATATGATTTCTAATCCTTTTTCTTGCTTCATCCACTAAGGTTTCAGAGGTTTTGGCTGTTTCACCGTGCCGTATTCTTAATGGTAGCAATGTTCAACACACATTTTGCTTCCTTTACGAAAGTCTGCGTTTCTTACAGAATTTAAATCTGCTGAATCTAAATCTGTAATCTGTTTCGTTCTATCACGTAATATTTCTGAGTAATGACCTGGTAAGAGATCTTAATCTATCAAAGGCACAATCCGTACACTCACGGACAATGAAATTTGCCCACCAAGAAGGAAACATGGGATCCAACTGAAATTTTATGGACGTAATGATACTGATGAATGATACTCATGATGGCAAAAACAGAGCTGCAGGATAATTACAGATGCATCTGTGGCACGCAGTCCGGTCATCTTCAACAGCGAATCGCTTAGCCTCGTGCGGTGATACATGCTGCAATACGGCGGTCAGGTATGGAGGCGAACAGGCGCCTGATGTTGTCCTGCGGCAGACTGGCCAACACGTGTTGGACGGTGTGCTCCAAATCCAGAATAGTGCGGCACGGCGACAGCTGTCATTTCAACAGGTCCCACACATGGGGACTTGTCCGTGGAGCGCGAAGGCAATGGAAGTGTCTGGGCATGACGTAGGCAGTCCTGGGCAAACCGAGCCGTGTGCGGGTGGGCATTATCCTACTGGTAAAGCGCACCTGGAATCCCGGCAAGGAATAGGAGCATCTGGGGCCGTAGGATCTTATCCACATACCGCTGGCCCGTCAATGATCCACGTACCACTATTAGAGCTGATCGGCTATCGTAGGCAATGGCTCCCCAGACCATGATGCCTGCAGAGGAAGTGGTGTGGCGATCGATAGCGAGGTCGGGATTGTGCCGTTGCCCCGGAGACCTCCACACCCGGACACGATGATCATATGTCCCCAAAACAAAGCGGCATTCATTGCTGAACACCACACGTCACCAGTCTGTGGCGTTCCACGTCGCTCTGGCCTGGAACCACTACAAACGGAGCCGGCGATGTTCCGGTATTGGATGGTAGCACACATAAGGGGCGCTGGGATCGCAGATTTGCGTCCGCGAGGCGTTGGGAAATGGTTCGTAGGCACACAGGAGCAGCTACATCTGCCTGTATAATGGACCGGGTCCCCTTGGGATCCGTTCGTGACTGGAGCACAGTCCGTCGATTCTTTCTACCGGTAATCCTCCTGGTCCGTGTGGCAGTGCCGTCAGGCGTCCACTGCTGCCAACACAGTCGAGCGGTATGTTCAGAACGAACCACGTGGTGGGCTATACGGCGTGTCGACCACGATGCGGTTTTCAGCCCGATGATCAGTCCTCTCTCAAAGTCCGTAAGTTGCCTAAATCGTCGTCTCTGACGTCTACTCTGCATTCTTGTCACTCTATACTCTTGCTTTCGTCGACCGGTGCTTTTCGCTTCTATAGGGAATCGACTGCACGCCGATTAATAAGGCTGCCGGTTCGTGCTTTCAGCGCCACCAGAGGATGTGCGGTCATGCACAATCGCACCAAACGTATATCATTTGCCTACCAGCACGCACTCTAGCTATTTGCAAAGTTTCGCGGTTGTAGTATGATTTCTTCTAGGTGCGCAAATTTCATTGTCCGTGAGTTTATTATCGTCTCGACTCCAACGATGTCATCGTTTTGCTCCAAGATCGAAGGTGACATATTTTAGGTCCCGTCACAATAAGTGCACGCCATTTTTGAGTGAAAGTGCTGAACTATGTTACTGTAAGAACACTGATGGGTTGTTTGAGCTCCTGGTATCGTGCATAAACCTGAGGAATCGAGATTGTTTGCTGATTCCTCCAAACCCAGTTTGAAATGCTCCTTTGCAACACAATAGTAACGTGTATCCATCTGTCCCTGTAATACATTCACCTACTGTGAAGGAAACTTCCGACAATATGAACATTATATTAGAAAAAATCAACTATGAAGCCTACCAGTTCAACATCTGTGCTAACTTAAAAGTAACAGCGATGTTGCTTGGCTTGCAATATGGGTACACAAAATATCGCTGTTTCCTCTGCGAATATGATAGCAGGGCAAAAGGGAATCACTGTGTTGTGAAACATTGGCCACCTCGTGAAAATCTAACGCCTGGTGAAAAGAATGTGAAAGCTATTCCATTAACCCTTTAACGACCCTGACCCAAAAATTTTGTATCACTCTAAATACCATAACGCCCGAAACTGTCTGTTGGTTCACTTCTTTGTTTAATAACAGCAGTAGTGACTGAGGGTGACACCTGATGATACCTCACAGGTCGTGAAAATTTTAATAACAGGTAAGAGTAGGAAATCTGACTCACTCTCGACATACCTTTTGGGAGGATATGGTTGTTTATGTGTACGGGCGTTTTGAAGGTTATGGTCGTTCAAGCGTTAATAATGCTGAAAATGTTTTCTGCACACACCATTCCACATAAAGCTGTGGGGCTAATGGAAATATTTGTAAAGGCTCTGAAAAATAATGATGCTGCGTTTCAGTATTTGCTAAAGAGATTTCCTAAACAGAGCACTGTTTAGTATGAAGGTGGGGATATTCAATGGTTCTGACATTATACAACTAATACAAGACACTGCATTTGAGGCCACTCTTCATGAAATTGAATTAGCTGCATGGACATCTCTCAAAGAGGTGACACAAGAGTTTTTAGTCACCGGCTTACAAAGCTATTGTGTCTACAATGGTGATGACTTACCACTACATGGGATGCAATATGTCCCGCAAACTTCATTTCCTGGACTCCCGTATTGACTTATTTCTATACAGGCTCCGTGAGCGATGAACACGGAGAACGTTTCCACCAGGAAATTTCGACAATAGAATACCGAAATAAGGGGAAGTGGAATCCTGCAATGCTCGCAGATTACTGCCGGGGTTTAGTCACTGAAACAAAACGAAATTTATACAAACGGAAATCATCAGGTCCTGCGTACTGGGAAGAGTCAGGAACGTTTCATGTCACTTCTATTTCTATTATGTGTGTTGTTATGAATATTTTTGATGTTATGTTTCTCAAAAAAGTATGGGTGATAGAAAAAAAACTTAAAGCAGATTCATAATAAGCACAAAAAACAATCAGTTATTCTTTTTCAGGAAATGTCAAAAGTTAAAATTTGTCGAACAGTGTAATCAGTGCTAGCTTTTGATTCTTTGAAACCGTAGCTGAATTCTTGAATTTGGTATTCTTTACCAAACTGTCTCGCATTTTCAAGAATGACATCCTCTGTAATGACTCCACGCTTGGCGTTTACCTGGCCAATCCATAGAACAAGAGCTTTCTCTGAATTTAGTACTTGACACTTTTAAATTTTTCATCTGATTGCAATTGTTTTTCAAATCCCATCCATTTATGTTTATTGATCATACTGTCCTTTTACTAAAGGAGTTGTGAAAAAGGGTGAAAAGTGATTTCCTTATGACTGCTTGAATTCGCATATCAAAACTTTCTCATGAATATTGAGCCCAATTCAGGCTGATTTGAAATACACAAAAACTGATGAATAAAAGAAACCCACACAGCAAGCAATCCATAGGTGACTGTGAGACAGGAAATGTCATTTTCTAATGAAAGAAATGTCATTTTCTTATAAAGGAAAGGTAAGATGCTGCAGTTCAGCTATTGTCATTTGATCGAATCGTGAAGAGAACCATTTAAGCAGGGAAACTACTGCAGGGGAGAATATTCGGGGTGTGCTAGGTGTGCTGCGGACACCCTGCACACAGAGTCGACATTATATCCAGGATTTATTTCTAAAAAAATTTTGGATTTATTTAGGATTTATTTCTAATAAATTTAGGATTTATTTAGGATTTATTTCTAATAAATTTAGGATTTATTTAGGATTTATTTCTAATAAATTTAGGATTTATTTAGGATTTATTTAGGATTTATTTGTAATAAATTTAGGATTTATTTAGGATTTATTTGTAATAAATTTAGGATTTGTTTAGGATTTATTTGTAATAAATTTAGGATTTATTTAGGTTTTATTTGTAATAAATTTAGGATTTATTTAGGATTTATTTCTAATAAATTTAGGATTTATTTAGGATTTATTTCTAATAAATTTAGGATTTATTTAGGATTTATTTCTAATAAATTTAGGATTTATTTAGGATTTATTTCTAATAAATTTAGGATTTATTTAGGTTTTATTTGTAATAAATTTAGGATTTATTTAGGATTTATTTCTATAGACATTGTATTTTAGGATTTATTAAAATATAATGATTTACTAGAGTTACGAGGATTTATTAAATATAATGATTTACTCGATTTCATTTACTAGAGTTACGAGGATTTATTAAATATAATGATTTACTCGATTTCATTTACTAGAGTTACGAGGATTTATTAAATATAATGATTTACTCGATTTCATTTACTAGAGTTACGAGGCTAGGGCTCCAAATGATCGCCGCATATTCCAGAGAAGGTCTGACCGTAGTCTCAAAAATGCGAATAAGTGTCTGAGTATTCGACAAATACTTGGAATGTCGCATGATAAATCCAAGTTTTCTGTACGCTGTACGTACAATTCCTTTATATGACTTTTAAAGCCCAAGTTCGAATCAAACCTGACTCCCAAGTGCTGGACTTCGTTTGTCCAGCTAAGAGTATAGTCGCCAGCTTTGCATTAAAACAGAATTGGGTTTCTTTTCCGCGTAAAGGAAACGACATGGCACTTGGTGATGTTGAGGTGGAGGTGGTTTAATGTTCACCACTGAAGCAGGTTATTGACATCAGTTTGAAGAGCAAGACACTCATCAGAAGTCTGTACGTTGCGACAAAGCTTGAGATCATCAGCAAACAAGAGACAAGGGCCATCAATGCAAAAAGGAAGGTCATTAATGTATATGAAAAACAGGAGTGGTCCTAAATTAGAGCCTTGGAGTATTCCAGATGTGGCAACATATAGGGATCAGAAACATGGTTGTTATAAATAACAGACTGTGATCGGTTGAAAAGATAGGACTTAAGCAAGGACATCAGGTTATCACTGAGGCCAAGACAATTAAATTTCTTGAGTAAAATGCCATGAAGAACTTTGTCAAAAGCTTTAGCAAAGTCAGTGTAAATAACATCAACTTGTAATCCTCTATCAGTAGATGACGAAATATCCTCTGCAATGTGGAATTGGTTGGTAAGCGTTGAGCGTTTCTTTACAAAACCTTAAGCATGAGTCTTATTGAGCTGATACCAGAACTATAAAAAAAACTAATAAAACAAATTTGCTAAACAGGTGTGATTTTCGGTGACAACTGTCAAAAAAGTCAACATTAGAAAAAGCAAGAAATGAGAATGACATAACATTAATTAGAGTCGATAAAACTTTTATTGAAAATGTAGAGAAGAGACGACTGAAATTGTGTGGACATGTTGAGTGCATGAATGAGGGATGATTGACATAATGACTTTGAATGAGCGAAATCGAAGAACCAAGAAATCTTGGATGGATTGAGTGAGGAATGCAACGGAACAATTATACTTGAAAGATGATTACTGTGACTTTCCTTTGGGGGTCGAGGGACGGAAAACCGCGTACTGAAGAAAACTCCAAAGAAAAAAATAAATGGAAACGGCGCAGAAAAGAATAATGCTGATGTTCATATCCTGCGGCTGTCACTTGCGGTGGAGATAAACGGCTATTCACAAAAATATGCATTAATGAGTGTAGTTAAGTGGGAAGCCTTCGGGATTTTCTGCAGAATTTGTTATTTACGGTGTTTAAGACAATTATATCCTAAAATGGAAATGAGAATGGTGTCGATTTAGAAGATTCGCCAGTGGCGGTAAGCGGGAAAATGCTAAGCAGTTGCAGCTTAATAACAACATCTCAAGTTAAAAACAAGAATTTTCAACGGGACAGCATAACAAACAGATGACACTTCATTAAAATGCGCGTGGCCTAGCACGACTAAATTTTTACAAGTCTAAACAATGCCTGAAAAATGCGTTTTTCTTAACAGTCCTAATTTTTGCTGCCGGCAAAATATTGCATGATTTCTTCTTTCTTAGGGGATTTAACGACCACCGTGAGCTACAAGCAGTCGACAGTCCCTAATTTAGGGTCGCTGGTAGGAAGCCATGCGCTCGTGCAGTAAGGACAATTACAACATTCATGCCTCAGCAGGAATCAAACCCGGACCCATCTTGGATAAATGGTCAGAAGTCACACTTAGACCACAGCGCCACGGGGTCGCCTACCGCAAAACTTCGAGAACTTCATTTTAAGCCACCTAAAAATCGACTGCTCTGGGAATGTTTCTTCAGTACCTATCGTACGTAAATAGGTCCTTGCAAACAGAGAATATCACCAAACAGAAATCATCGCTCTTTCCACGTTAATAAGTGAGTCTTGGAAAAATTATCATTGGTCGTCACTGGGAATCGAACCCAGGGTCTTCCAGTTACACGCTGGACATGCTACCACTGCACCACAGCGGCCTCGAATTCTCCAGACTCACATGTGATTAACTGCCAAACTACATGGCAGGTTGCTTCATGGAGTCCCGCACAGTGCTGGGGATTCACTAAAGATGGAAAGCAGCAACTGAACAAATAACTAGGAGGCGAATGGATAATTAATTCAAATACTCGACGTGGATCAGGAACACCAAACATAAATCATCGCTCTTTCCACGTTAATAAGTGAGTCTCGGAAAAATTCTCATCGGCCGTCACCGATAATCGAACCCGACGGCCGACGAAAAATTTTCCGAGACTCACTTATTAACGTGGAAAGAGCGATGATTTATGTTTGGTGTTCCTGATCCACGTCGAATGTTTGAATTAACAGAGAATATCAAAAGATCCTAACAACGTTCTTGTGAACTGCTTATGTGAGAGAGACATAAAAAAGTAGTATATCTTTCCTTTTTGTGTGTGTGTGTGTGTGTGTGTGTGTGTGTTTTTGTGCTTAGCAACCACTAAAGGCATCTAAGTATATAAGCAGTCGCCCGTCCCTAACTTTAGGGCCATTAGTTCCGGGAACGGGCAGAGCCAACGCCACGGCACAATGGTACAAGCTTGAGGTATTTACTGACCTTAGTTTGGAAAGCCGGTTTGGGGCAAGCTCAGAGTTTCTAGTTCACGGCCGGGATCGGCCCCCATCCACTAAAGACAGCTAAGTATATAAGCAGTCGCCCGTCCCTAATTTTTTTATTGGAGGTTTAACAACCACCATGAGCACCTCGATGGGCGATAAGCAGTCGCCCGTTCCTAATTTAGGGCCACTGGACAAACACAACATCCATGCCTCACCGGGTTTCGAACCGGGACCCTTCCCGAACGAATGATCATAAGCCAGTGCTTATGCCATTGCGCTACAGGTGTGGCCCCTAATTTTAGTGCCATTGGTTCCGAGAAGGGGCGGAGCCTTAGTTTTCAAAGCCCAGTCGGGGCACGCTCAGAGATTCTAGTTTACGGCCAGGATCAGCCCGCTTGAGACGCCTTTCGGCCCATTTCCACTAAAGACAGCTAAGTATATAAGCAATCGCCCATCCCTAATTTTAGTGCCATTGGTTCCGGGAAGTTCCAGAGCTAACGCCATTGTACAATAGTACAAGCTTGAGGCATTTACGGACCTTAGTTTGGACAACCCGGTCCGGGTAGGCTCAGAGTTTCCAGGATCATCCCGCTTCAGATTTTCATCCCGCTTTTTTTATTCTTCTGGTTGGAGGTTTAACGACCACCGTGAGCAACTCAATCGGCTGTAAGCACTCGCCCGTCCCTAATTTGGGACCACTGGTTGGTTCCAGGGAAGGGAGAGAGCCAGTGCCGTAAGATAAACACAACATACATGCCCCACCGGGATTGAACCCGAGTCCATCACGGACGAACAATCAGAAGCCAGCGGTAAGACCACTGAGTCACCGCGGCGGCCATCCCGCTTTCTCCACCACTTATTGAAAATAACGTAAGGCTTCCTCTGGAGACGATCTCAGTACTAAACTTAATGTAACTCAGTGAGACGTGCCATTTTTTATTGGGATTCCTTCCACAGATGAGGTTCAGTTAGATCAGACTACCTACTTCTGTTACAAATGTAAACACTTGGTCAACCACACTTAAGTACAAACTAAAGTAATCTCGATCTCTAATCATGTCAGCAAAACCGTCCGACTTTTTTTTTTTTTTTTTTTTTTTGGTTGGAGGTTTAACGACCACCGTGGGCAACTCAATGGGTTATAAGCAGTCGCCCATTCGCCCGTCCCTAATTTTTTTTATTGGAAGTTTAACAATCACCATGAGCACCTCAATAGGCTATAAGCAGTCCCCCGTCCCTAATTTAGGGCCACTGGTCCCAGGGGAGGCAGAGAAGGCATGGATGTTGTGTTTGTCAGTTTGTCACCGTAAGGCAAACACAACATCCATGCCTCACCGGGATTCGAACCGGGACCCTTCTCGGACGAATGGTCATAAGCTAGCGCTTATGCCATTGCTCAACCGGAGTGTCCCCTAACTTTAGTGACATTGGTTCCGGGAAGAGGCAGAGCCTAAATTTTCAAAGCCCAGTTGAGGCACGCTCAGAGTTTTTAGTTAACGGCCACGATCAGCCCGCTTGAGACGCCTTTCGGCCCCCTTCCATTAAAGGCAGCTAAAGTATATAAGCAATCGCCCATCGCTAACTTTAGTGCAATCTTGAGGCATTTATGGACCTTAGTTTGGACAACCCGGTCCGGGCAGGCTCACAGTTTCCGGGATCAGCCCGCTTCAGATTTTCATCCCGCTTTTTTTATTCTTCTGATTGGAGGTTTAACGACCACCGTGAGCAACTCAATTGGCTGTAAGCACTCGCGCGTCCCTAATTTGGAACCACTGGTTCCAGGGAAGGGAGAGAGCCAGTGCCGTAAGATAAACACAACATCCATGCCCCCACCGGGATTGAACCCGAGCCCATCTCGGACGAACAATCAGAAGCCAGCGCTCAGACCACTGAGCCACCGGGGCGGCCATCTCGCTTTCTCCACCACTTATTGATAATAACGTAAGGCTTTCTCTGGAGACGATCTTAGTACAAAACATAATGCAACTCAGTGAGACGTGCCATTTTTCACAGGGATTCGTTCCACAGATGAGGTTCAGTTAGATCAGACTACCTACTTCTGTTACAAATGTAAACACTTCGGCAACCACACTTAAGTACAAACTAAAGTAATCTCGATCTCTAAACATGTAAACAAAACCTTCGGACTTTTTTTTTTTATTAGAGGTTTAACGAACACCGTGAGCAACTCAATGGGCAATAAGCAGTCGCCCGTCCCTAATTTAGGGTCAATGGTTCCGGGGAAGGGAGAGAGCCAGTGCCGTAAGACAAACACAACATCCATGCCTCACCGGGATTAGAACCCGGTCCCTTTTTGGACGAATGATCAGAGGCCATCGCTTAGATCACTGCGCCACCGGGGCGGCCCTTTGGACTTCCTAATCTCCGTTGTACCAACGAATCACACTAGAAGCTTGGTCATCTGATTTCGTGAAGCGCAAAAGTTTGTTTATGTAAACATATCACAGAAAAGAAAAAAAAAGCTACGTGTTTTGGTCGCTTAAACTAACGAGGCGAAAACGGAATTTGATTTCAACTTTTAAAGAAATAAATCGGCCCATGTCAGATTATCACCTTACATCCAGACTTATCGGTTTCAGGTGTAGTAATAAAAGGATCTCGTGGCGGATGCATTTTCATGTCTTTCGTTTAACCCTTTAACGACCATGACCCAAAAATCTTTTATCACTCCAAATACCATAACGCCCGGAACTGTCTATTGGTTCACTTCTTCGTTTAATAAAAACTATAGTGACGGAGGGTGACTCCTGCTGATCCTTCATAGGTCAAGAAAATTTGAAGAACAGGTAAGGGTAAGAAATCTGACTCACTTTAGACAGGCGTTTCGGGCGGCTATGGCCGTTTTAGGTACGGGCGTTTTGGGCGTTACGGTCGTTGAATGTTTAACGCAGTGATCTTCGCCATCTGTTTATTCAACCTTTCTTTTGTGAATTGAAACGGTTTTTTTGTTTTGTTTTTTGTAATTCTGGTGTAAAATCCTAAACCTTTCAGTACATGCGCAGCTGGGACCGATCCCGGAATTTTTCACTTAGCTGATGAAGTCCCGAGAACCGGGACTTCATCAGTTCAATAAAAAATACTGCCGTGAGGGCTGGGTACAGCCCGTGCATACCTCCTGTACAAGTGCACGACCCGCCGCTCACCCAAGACTCAAACCCAGGCCCAACTCAGGCGGTTACCTTTGACCTCTCGACCAATGAGTTGTATAAATTGCATTAGAGCCATAGTACCTTTGAAAATGGACTCGCTGTTTTACATCATGTTGAAGAGTTGAACACAATGCTAATTTCTGAGGTGTCAAACTACCACAGCGCCGTCGCGATGGCGCAGTGGTCTAAGCGATGGCTTATGACCATTCGTCCGAGTTGGGTCTGGGGTCGAATCCCGGTAAGGCATGGATGCTGCGTTTGTCTTACGGCGCTGACTCTCTCCCATCCCTGGAACCAGTGGCCCTAAATTAGGGACGAGCGACTGCTTATAGCTCATTGAGTTGCTCATGGTGGTCGTTAAACCTTCAATTAAAAAAAAAAAAAAAAAAACTACCACAGGAGGAAATAACGCAACACCGTACAAAATGAGCAATAAATGAAAATGTCAGTAGAACTCCGAGCGATTTCACAGAAAGAAGACTTCACGACAGTATCAGTCTCATGTCAAATCAACCCGTAACCAGCCGTACTCTCAGCTTATGGCGTTTGAAATGCGGCAGATCATAATACTCCGTAAGGCGAACGAGTCAAGCCGTAGTACAAAGAGAAACTGTTGGCCCCTGACGTAAGACAGTCACTCGAAGTGGGCAGAAGGGGTTGCGAGAAGCAACACGCATACATACACATTCGTCCGCTGATATTTAGTAAAAAACTGTGTTCTTTAAAATTCAAATCCTGCGCCTTGTGCTTAATTGTAAATGGAACTACTTACAAAAATAATTTTTCAACCAGGTTCACAGAATCTGTAAAAAAAACTTGGAAGTAGCTGCCTGCACCCACTGGTCACAGAAACGTTAGTTACAAAAAATTACAAATTGTATGGAAAATATTTTTATACCGGAAAATATCCGGAGCAAAAGGAATTCATAAATGGAACAATTAGAAGCACAGACATGGCGGAAAAGGCAATATGAAAGATTTTTTTCCAATCGGACTTTTAAATGGGAGGATACAATTGCAAAAGGAAACTCACCGTTACGCCATCCAGCAACAGAACAACGCAATACAAGAAATTTTAAAAATACAGTGAAACTCGCTTATAATGAACCTCAGATGTAACGAGCACGGCTGTAACAGGCAAAAAGCGTTGATCCCGGCGAAATTACTTTTAACCCAAATGAACTCTGCTGTAACAAAGATGGAAATAATGAAGAATCTGCCCATAACGGGCATCTCAAGTCTATAAAAGCTTTTCTGAAATCGGATGTAATTTAAAGCCTGGAGAAGAATATCAAACATTATTACTGTTTTAAATGCAATTAGAATGATGGATTAGAATGATGAAGCTTGGTGTCGCATAACAGAACAAACCATCTATATATTTAAAACACAAGGCCGTTTCTTTCTACAATTCGCCAGCGCCACTCACTGGAGTAATTTTCATGTTGTTTTTTTTAAATGAAATCTACTGACCCACAGATTTGTCATCGCTAATTTTTATTGTCATAAGTATTTTATGTTACCATGGCATTTTCTTTGTACAATACGCCGTTCGTTATTCTGGCGTTTGTTCTCCCTTCAGTACTTGCAGAAACATCTGCCTTTCTGCGGTGGTTGGACTTGGAACTATGCCCTCCGCTATCAACTACGTAGTTGTAATGATCCGAATCGGTTCAGTAGTTTTCGAGATTAATGAAAAAAAATCGTATATTATCGTGAACTACCTTCTTTCACGTTGGGTGTGATCAGATTGTATGTAAACAAAGCGGAACGATACACGGGAAATCGGGAACTACTTTAAAGCGATCTGATTCGACAGTACAGACTAAAATAATAAATATTAACAAAAAAATAATAAAAGAATAATAATAAAAATAATAAAAAATAAACGAAATATTCTATGTCCACCGGAGAGAAACAGGCTTCCCAACGGTGAAAAAATTATCCAAATCAGTTCAGTAGTTTTCGAGATTGGCTCAAACACACAAACAAACTTTCTCACTTTATACATGAGTATACACTGTTACAAGTTTTATGGTAGGTTGCACCAAAAAGTGGTGCTACCGCAGTTGCACCACTTTCTGAGAAAAGATACACCATTCTGTGGTGCAAACAAAACCAACAACATGGTGACACCTTGCACCATAATTTGGAGTAACCTTGTACCATAACGTGGTGCAAAGTTGCACCATGTTGTTGGGTTTCTTGTTTGCACCACAGAATGGTGTATCTTTTCTCAGAAAGTGGTGCAGCTGGGTTAGCACCACCTTTTGGTGCAACCTACTACAAAATTTTTAACAGTGTAGATTATATAATGATACAAAAAAATTGTTAAAACCAAGCTGGCAAAATAAAATACATTTTAAACTCCGTTGTGTAGTTATCCAGACACGATATCATTTCGAGTCACTGAAAGAATGCCTCAATACTTCCATGCAAGCCCGTCAACGATGGGTAAGTACATGTTTATACAATAATCAGGAACGTCATCGTTAAATTCGTATATGAGTAGTTGGAAAAATTAAAAATTAATTGGAATATTGCGAAAATTTTGTTGTTGACGACCCATCTTATAGACTGCCCATTAATAATTCAACCGTTTATTATAGTTACGCACTTTTATTACGATTCGTGTTATATGACAACATAACTTTCCACTATCAAATTGAATTGAAAAAGACGTCTTCCCAAAATTGTAGACAGAAATCTGCTGTGTAGTGAAGCTCCTTCCGACAGTGATATCGTAGCTTTAATTATTACCACTTAGAATAATCCAGATGATGAAGAGAAAAGTGAAACAGAAGGTGAGGAGAATGAAGTGCAACACATTTATTGTGCGAAGGCTTTAAAATCAACTGCAATACTACAACAATTTTTCGAAAAGAATGTCGTAAAAGATGAAGACATTCTCTTTCATGTACACTCATTGTCATAAATGCGTCGGATTGAAATGCGATTTTAGTAGTGAGACGGTACATACCAAGGACAGAAGTGATTACAATATCAGAGCAGCAGAACGATTTCCCGCGGACATACGGTACACATTCCGGTCAGCGTTAGTACTCGTCGGACCGCCTCGTGCTCGGATACATGCGGTGATGAGGCCCGACATGGAGTCAAAGAGACGCAGTATGTTATCCTGAGACACATTGGCCCACACTTCTTGCAACTGATGCTCTAAATCACGAACACTGGGACATGGAGAAAGCTGGCGTCCCATCTGGTCGCACACGTGCTCGATGGGCGAGAGATCAGGCAATCTGGCAAGCCACGGAAGCGTCGAAGCATGACGTAGGCGGTCGGGTGAAACCCGAGCAGTGTGCGGACGAGCGTTATCGTGTTGGAAAATGGCACCGGGCCGCCCCGCCAGGAAAGGCAGCACATGGGGCCGCAGGATCTCCTGTACGTAGCGCTGGGCTAACAACGTCCCTCGGATCACTGCGAGGGAAGTCCAGCTGTCATACGCGATTACTCCAGAGACCATCACTCCTGCAGTTCGGGACGTGTGCCGATGTACAGTGAGGTTAGGAATGTAGCGCTCGCCGGTCGCCTGCGGTCCTCCACTATCTGACACAGTGGTCGTCCGTTCTCGTACAGAAGCGGTATTCTTCACTGAACACTATACGTCGCCATTCCTAGCACTCCACGTTGCTTGCTGCTGACATCACTGTAATCGACGCCGACGATGATCAGGTGATAATGGCAGAAAACGCAAGGGCCGTCGAGAGTGCAGATTCGCCTCTTCCAGGCGTTTGGATATGGTTCTGGCGGACACAGGAGTTCCTTGTACAGCCGCCACATGTCTCTGGATATTGGACAAGGACGTCGTTGCATCTGTGAGTGCCGCTCTCACGATCCCATGGTCCTCTCTGCTGGTGGTGTGTCTGAGTGCATTCCCGTGTCTATTACTCCCAACACGATCGCACCATACTGTCCGACCGGCCCAAATGGCGGCTGAGTCGGCGTGCCGGCTACCCTGCCTCTCTCATCCCGACGATACGGCCTCGTTCAAACTCCGTCAGTTGTCCGTACGCACATCTATGGTGACTCCTCGGCATGTCTATCGCTCAGGGATCTCACCTGACTCGTACCGTGCACTTCGGCACGAATGCGGAGTCCCTTCGTTATAAGCCCCAAAAATTGCGATTGCAGCGCCGGTCGTGGACACGCGGGCATGAGAAATCGCACGAAACTTTAATCATCTGCATGTCTGTCCATCCCGTAGCTATTTGCCGAGTTTCACGTTAATCGCATGGTTTTTCTTTGTGCGCGGATTTTTATGACAATGAGTGTACATTCAGCAGAAAGAACCGTACAAAAAAAAATAACAAAAAAGTGTGAAACGACTGACAATTCGCGATTTTTTAAAGTGATTACAGCATGTTGTGTTTTGATCTCTCAGATAAAATTGGCAAATTATATATATACATACATAATTAATAAATTATGTACATACATTCATACATATATAATAAGCTGTTCTCTGAGATTCAGAGGTGAGCTCGTCAACGAAAGACCCTCTGTGATGTAAACATTTTACTGATAGAACTAGAATTTACTTACTGTTGCTGTACCAAATCTTCATTTACAACGATCTCGGCACACAGCTCGAGCTTAATTAACATCCATTACACGGTTTGTACTTCATACTCATAATCTTTTCTCAAGCAGACATTCCTGAATCTGGTGCTCCCATGATTTCCTGTACCTTTCTTTCCTTGCCACTTGGGCTGAACAAATTCTCTTAGTAAGCACCTCGTTACTCATTCTTTCAACGTGGCCAAACCATCTAAGAATAAACTAACAATATTTTGCCTCACATTACACACCTGCAATACATCTTCATTCCTCACATGTTCAGAGCATGTCTTACCACAAACCCTCCGTAAGTAACGCATCTACCCAGCATGCAAACGACTCCAATGACTTTTCTGCAGCATCCAGGTTTCACTGCCGAACATCAGAGTAGAAACAATTACACTTTCACACACAGCCATTCGGGAATTCCTTAAGAACCCATGATTCCTGTGTAATCCTCCTAAGGCAGCTATGACTTTCGATGAAGAATTCACTCGCCTACTAATTTCGCCACCTAATTTCTTCTCTCTGTCAAACAAATTATTATACTTCCTATTTATACAAACTCATTCACCTGGTCAATCTCTGTGCCATTATGACTTATCTTGCATTCAGTACTAACAGTTCCTCGCTCAAAAACCATAACTTTGGGTTTTCCTCTTATTTATACTCAGTTTGAATTTCATACAAATTTCTTACATCCGGAACAACGTACTCTGCAACTCACTTTTCAAGAGGATTGTGTCATCAGCATACAGCAATCTGCACACACGGATATTAACAAGATATAAACCAGTATTGTCCATCTTGGCATCACGCATGCATGCATCCATAAATACACTGAAGTGCCAGAAAAACTGGTACACCAGTCTAATACTTGGTAAGTCCCCCACGGGAGCGCAAGACTGCAGAAATACGACGGGGTATGCACTCTACTAGCTTCTGGAAATATGCTGAAGGCAATGCACACCATACTTCCTGCAGAGCGTTCCACAATTCTGGTGTATTCCGAGGTCTCGGATTCCTGTGTTCGAAAGCGCGTTGCGTGGCATCCCAAATTTGTTATATCACGTTCAGATCTGGGGACTTGGGTAGGAATGGCAACACCTCAAACTCAGATGAATGGTCCTCTAACCATAATGTGGCGTACCGACACTTGTGTGGAGGTGCATTGTCCTGTTGGAACAGGCCCAACCCATCAGCATGAATGCAGGACATGAACGGGTGTACCTCGTCAGAAAGGATGCGCACATAGCGTTGGGAGGTCACAGACGTTTGTAGACGTACCAGGGGTCCGAGTGAAGTCCAGACAAACTCACCCCATACCATTACGGACCCCCACCAGCCGGTACAGTTCCCTGTTGACAGGCGGGATTCATGGCTTCATGGGGTTTGCGCCACACACGAATCGTTCCATCTGCCCGATACAGTTGGAAACGCGATTTCTCAGCCCAGGCTACTTGTTTCCTGTCATCAAGTGTCCAATGGCGGTGTTGCCGTGCCCAAGCGAGGCGCATAGCTCTGTGTCGTGCACCCATCAAGGGGACCCGAGTTCGACATCGGCTCCCAAAGCCCATATCGTGCAGGGTACGTTGTACATCCGGACACTGATGCTTGCTGAGGCACCAGCATTGAATTCCGATGATACCTGCGAGAGTGTTGCACGCCTATCGCGTGAAACGATTCTTGACAGCCGACGATGGTCAGGTTCACCTAGTGTCTTTTTACGGCCACACTGGTACCGTAGGTTGGAGGTTTTGCCGGAATTTTCGTTGTCACGGTACACCTTTGCAATGGTCGTACGTAAAAATCTGAACTTCGTTTCTACCTCCGAAATACTATGGCCCATCTCACGAGCGCCAACTATGACACCGCGTTGAAAATCACTTAAATCGTTATTACATGTCATTCTCATGCCGAAAACAGCTCTGACAGCTGGCAAGGATGTCTATCGCTTTATATACGCACTGACGGAAGCAACCGAGTGCGCGCATAGGTGTCGTTGCTGAGTATTTTGCATAAGCTCGTCTGTATCAATTTTTCTGGCACTTCAGTGTATATTAAACAGCCAGTGTGATATTACACAACCTTGTCTGACTACTGCACCAATAGAAAATCAGTTCGATAAAACACCATTCACTCGTACACATTCTATAGTGCCAACGTACATGGTTTCCACGCTATTAAATAGATATACAGTAATACCATATTGATTCAGTGCGTTCAACAGAAGAGTCTTTTTACTTCGTCATAAGCTTTCTCAAAATCTATGAAGACCGCAAACACTTTTTTACCAATAAAAATATACTTTTCAATCATCGTGCGCAATGCAAAAATTTGATTAGTGCAGCCCTTATTAGGCATAAAACCGCTTTGTACATCATACGCTTTCTCTGATATAAGACCTCGTACCTTATCAATAATGAGCTTCCCAAACATTTTTCCTGGCACACTCAGCAAACTGACACCACGATAGTTCTTGCATTCAGTCTGATTACCTTTTCTCTTGTACAAGGGAACAATGATAACATCCCAACCAATCCTGAGGAGCCATTCCTAACTTCCAACATAACAGGCAAATTTCAGTTAACCAGTCAATTACAGTCACCACCATATTTTAGCATCTCAGCAGTTATGCCATCTACTCCCGAAGCCTTTCCATTCTGAAGAGATTTTAGAACTTTACACACCTCTTCTCTTGAGATCTCTCCAGTGCTTCTATTTCTAACTAGGACATCATGTGCTTCAGCATCAGAATCACCTTTGCTTTCGTGATCTAATAAATCACAGAAGTACTCATCTCATCTTTCACTTAGCTCATTGGGCTTCCATATTATTTATTTCTCTGACCCTATTCTTTACACAACTTAGAATTTTATTTCCCCTTTTTTACCCTATGTCTTATGTACTTCTAGAATCTTTTTCTGTTTTTCCAAAAAGCCAAAGCGTGCCTATCCTCCTTTTCCTTTCTATCTTTTGTTTTGCTCTGGATGTACATTGTACACCAACACAAAAGGTAGAATTTTTAGTGCGCGAAGCTGATTTTTTTAATTAATTGTGGGTGAGTTGCTTATTTTATTTTCTGTTGGAATTTTTTTTTTTTTTTCTGAATAGGTTTGTAATGTTTTTTTTTGTATGACTTCTAACAAATTACGTATTTTGTTCATTATGGTTTTTTGAAGCAACAAAATGCTTTGGAACTTGAGATATTTTTTAAATGACAATGTTTTTCAATTATCTTTAAGAAAAAGTGAAATATACCGATTTATCGTATTATTTGACAAAACTCCTAGACATAAAATTTCCTCTTGATTGCTGTAATAGCTTTTGTCTTAATGAGTCCACAAACTCATACATAGACACAGTGGCGTAGCCAGAAATTTCTAAAGGGCGAAGGGGGTGTCATGGGTTTGGTTCTTTGGTGAAAGACTCGTATACACATATATAAACCTTTAAATTCGTGCTCAGTCTCTCCTCTCAAGGGAGGAATTCAACCCCCCGTCTGAATACGCCACTACATAGACATCATACAATCGGCTGTAAAATAATTTAAGTACCCGGTTTATTACGATAACCCCACACAATAGCTGGTGCACAAAATGGGAAAGGACAGAGGCGATATTCAGTGCCACAATGACCAAAATTCCATGAGATATCCTAGAATAGGGTCAGAGAAATAAATGTACTATCCGCAATATCCGATCTTTTTTTATTTTATTTTATTTTAGGTTTAACGACCACCGTGAGCAACTCAATGGGCTAGAAGCAGTCGCCCATCCCTAATTTAGGGTCACTGGTTCCAGGGAAGGGCGAGAGCCAGTGCCGTATATCCGATCTCGCAACAGAACTTCAAATGTTTTTTTCTTTGATTGAAGGTTTAACGATCACTGTGAGCAACTCAATGGGCTAGATGCAGTTGCCCGTCCCTAATTTTGGGTCACTGGCTTTAGGGAAGGGACGAGCCAGTGCCGTAAAACAAACACAACATCCATGCCTCAACGGGATTCGAACCCGGATGATGCTCGGGCGAATGGTCATAAGCCAGCGTTTAGCCCACTGCGCCACCGGGGTGGCAACTTCCACATCAGATTCTGCGATAGACGATTTCAAACTTCAAGTATTCAAACGAATCGCTCCTGTTACCAGAAAATTTCCGTCATATGGCAAAGCAAGAACAGAATTTTTCCGTTAATATACGAAACTTCCGTCATATGGAAAAAGCAAGAACAGAATTGTTTTCTAACGAAATTTTTTAAATAATTTTCTGTCATATGGAAAAAACAAAAACAGAATTTTTCCGTTAATATACGAAAGCAATTGCGAAAAGGTTTCTGATGATTCAGAAATTTCGTTAACACTTCGTAACAAGAAAGATGACACCGACTTTTCGTGTGTACGTCTGGTGAATCCGTTCTGACGTAAATTAAATTTATCAAAGCTATTCAAAGTCAATGGAACCGGTATGGAAAACAATAGTATCTGACGGAAGAAAGAAGTTTTTCAATCGGGTTTTTAATCCCTCAGATATTGCTGTAAACGGAATCGTGAGCTAACGCCCTCTGGTTGCAGACTTGCGCGTTAAGAAAAACATGAATTTATCTGAGAAATATTTCGCACCTGAAACGCTCTCCAACACAGAAAGAAGTTTTCAAATCGGACTCTTGGAAACAGAGATATCGACAAAAATAAGAAGTGAATTTACGTCCACTGGTGGGAAAACCATGCATTAACATAGGAAGAAAGTATTCTGAAAAGGTTTTTTTCATATGAGCAGTATCGGTCCAAGAAAAAAAAATTTAGTCGAGTTTCCAGTAGTCCAGATTTTGCTACAAATACATCAGAAGGAGAAATTAACACTTATGCCCCCTGGTGGCCAAACCATTCTTTACTAAACATTAGAAATTATGTGAAAAATATTTTCCACCAGGTCTTGTATGCGATACAGGAAGAATTTTTCAAATCGGAGTTTTAGAAGCAGAAATAACGCAGAAAACGCAATTTAACTTTGTTCTTCCTAGCGGAAAGTCTATGATTTACTTGAAAATTTTGAATTTATAGGAAAAACATTTCGAATCGGAAGCACTATCCAAAAAAGAAGGAATTTTTCAAATCGGACTCCTGGAAGTAGAGATATTGACAAAAATAAGATGTACATCTACGCCCCTTGGCGTAGAAACCATGCATTATTTCAAGAAGAAAATACTCCCAAAAGGTTTGTCGACATGATTAGTATCGGTCAACAAACGACTTTTTTTGCATTCGAGATTTTAGAAGCTCCTATTTTGCTGCAAATACATCAGAAGCGGAAATTAAGGCTTACGCCCCCTGATGGCCAAACCATTTTTATCAAAAATTAGAAATTATGTGCAAAAGATTTCCCATCAGGAGCTGCATACGGTGCAGAAATAATTTTTCAAATCGGAGATTTAGATGCAAAGATACAGGAAAAAAAGCAATTTACCTTTACGCTCCATTGCGGAAAGTCTACGAATCACTTGAAAATTTTCAAATTATATGAAAAACATGTCTCATTGGAAACATTATCCAACAAAGAAGGAATTTTTCAAATCGTATGCTTAGAAGTAGAGATATTGACAAAAAGAAGATCTATGTCTACGGCCCCTGGCGTAGAAACCATGCACTATTTTAAAAAGAAAATGTTTCTAAAAGGTTTGTCGACATGAGTAGTATCGGTCCACAAACGACGTTTTTCTTTCAATCGAGAATTTAGAAGCTCATATTTTGCTGCAAATACATCGGAAACGGAAATTAAGATTTACGCTCCCTGGTGGCCAAACCATTTTTTCTACAAAAATTAGAAATTATGTGCAAAGGATTTCCCATCAGGAGCTGTATCCGGTGCAGAAGGAATTTTTTCAAATCGGAGATTTAGAAGCAGAGATATAGGGGGAAACACAATTTACCTCTACGCCCCCTAGCGGAAAGTCTATGATTTACTTGAAAATTTTGAAATTATATGAAAAACATGTCACACTGAAAACACTATCCAACAAAGAAGGGATTTTTCGAATCGGATTCCTAGAAGTAGAGATATTGACAAAAATAAGATATACGTCTACGCCCCCTGGCGGATAAACTGTGAAATATTTTAAGAAGAAAATATTCCAAAAAGGTTTAGCGATGTGAGTGGCATCAGCCCACGAAATAATTTTTTCAATCGATATTTTAGAAGCTCAGATTTTAGGGCAAATACATCAGAAGCAAAAATTAACACTTACGTCCCGTGGTAGCCAAAGTATTCTTTACCAAAAATTTGAAATTATATGCAAAAGATTTTCCATCAGGAGTTGTATCCGCTAAAAAAAGCAAGCATTTTTCAAATCGGAGTTTTAGAAGAAGTTATCGGGAAAAATGTAATTTACTTTTACGCCCCCTAGCGGAAAATCTATGCCTAATTTGAAAAAGTAACTACATCTAAAATACTTTTCGACATAAATGGAATCGAAAGATAAAAGAACTTTTTCAATCGGATGTTTAGAAGCAAATATGTGGAATAAAACACATTTTTGAATTCGACATCATCTGCATTTACGCCCTCTAGCGGCGAAATTGTACATCGTAAAAAAAAATGAAAACGGAATTTTTCAAATCGGACTGATAGTTGCAGAGATATTGTGGGTACAGACGGACGGACAAACCGGTAACATAAGCACGATCTTTTTTTACAAAAGACGTGGTAAAAACGGTGATTGACTCTTGGTCTACGAACGGAATTGCTGAAAGGTTTCTGAAAATTCAGAGCCGCCCCGGTGGCGCAGTGGTCTAAGGCGCTGGCCTCTGATCATTCGTCCATAAGGGGTTCGGGTTCGAATCCCGGTCAGGCATGGATGTTGTGTTTGTCTTACGGCACTGGCTCTCTCCCTTCCCTTTAACCAGTGACCCTAAATTAGGGACGGGCGACTGCTTATAGCCCATTGAGTTGCTCAAGGTGGTCGTTAAACCTCCAATCAAAAAAAAAAAAAAAAAAAAAAAAATTCAGAATTTTCCGGGCGTGAAAAATCCGTGAAATTCAGGGGATTTCACGGAAAAGGTTGTGTCAGAAATATGCTTTGTTAATTTGCGAAAGGAATAATGGGAAACGGTTCGTGAATTGCAGAAAATTTCCTACAGTGTAGCACATCACTTCCAGTACTGTTATCGAACTATTCTTCTCTTTTATATTTATCTCTGAAGTCATATAATTCCTTTTGTGAACTTCTATATGTAAGATTTCTTCCTTTCAGATGTTTTCAGCTTGATGTTGAATCTTGCTCTGTGTTATCACCCTGTCTTGGTATAGGAATTCCATCAGTTGGGAACGATGCAACTGATGTCAACATTTCTATTATTTGCATTATTACGATATTTTGAAAGAGAAAACCATTTTTCGGTAATGTTGGCAACAATGGGGATTGATGTTGTCCTATTGGGTCTAGTAGTGCTCTTTTCTTCGTACTGATTGCTGCAGACGAAGCACATGTTTGGGTTGGTAATTGAATAATGTTAAATTGCTCCCAACATCATCTCTATTCCGTGATAAAAAGATATGGTAACCGATGCTCTCTCTTTCTAATCCCCGAGTGCAGAATTGCTCCCTCTACCAACTCATGTCATTGGTTTTATATCTTCATTAATGTCTGACAGTGGGCTGGGATTTATAGCTTTAGCACGTGTTCTTACGGTCTTGTCCTTTTACATCCTCCAGAGGAACACGTGCGCAGTAGAGGGATGGCTCCCTCTTCCTTTTGAGGCATCCCTTGATAGAGAGCCGACCCACACGCTCCCTTCCCACAAATTTCATGCTCGATGAGATTAGCCTATCAATATCCGTTTGTTCGCATAAGAGTCGCATGCAAAAACAGCCATTCGCCCAATCCATGTCTGTTCTAGATTGTTTTTGTGGCCCCCTTGAGAAATCGCGGGCATGTTAAAGGTCAGACTAAGTGCAGTACTCTTTCTGTATGCAAAACGAACATTTTTAGTGTCACAAGAGGGCGTAAGGTTCACGCAAAGGACAATTAGATATAAGACGATTTTTCCGCAATCCCTCTCCGATTAGGGCCAAGGATATTGAATTATGCATGTAAAGTATTCACATTTGAAGAATGTGACCGAAAAAGGTGGAAGGAAGATATAAGGACATAACTTCTCGAACTGCGCGGTCACGGTGATATGTTATGTGCTCGCCTTTGCGTTTTTCATAGCTCCTCTCAGATACGTGGGTCATAGTAATTGACAATTAGGTCTCAAAAGGCACATTATGGACGTCATTCGAAGCATTAGACTAATAACCCTTCAAAATGATATTTACGATGTGATGCCGGCGAAAATTGCAGAACTTAGAAGGAATTCCATATTCATTCTTAAAAACAAATTTTGAACATCATGCAGAAGTGGTGATTGTGTGTGTGTGTGTGCTTCATGAAGCTCTGAACGTTGTTCTGAGCACGTGTAGCATGTTTTCATTAAAGATGCAAACGATAGAAAATTTATCGCAGAATACGTCATTCTGAAGTTCGTAAAAACTCAGAAAAAGCAGCATTATATAAATTTTTATGGAGACCTAGTTTTTAAAAATATCAGATATCTGTATTCTAACAGCATCAGAAATGTGGATTTAAATGATTCACTTGAGATGATTGTTCTGTGTTTAAAGCGTGATACTAGTATATATGCTCATCCAGGAAAATAAAATTTGCATCGATCCTCCAAATTTTATTTTATTGGATGAACAGATATTTCGCATTCCTACCCCCCCCCCTATTTGTTTAATGGAGGTTTAACGACCACCGTGAGCAACTCAATGGGCTATAAGCAGTTGTTAACATGTTCCTTCTTATCTCTTTTCTTGTTGTTAACTTCATAAACATTGCGTGGTTGAGTTGCTAAGTCTTATATAATTGAAGGTGATAGTAAAATTGTATGCAAATAATTCTTACGATTCGTAAATATGTCTAAGAAACTTTTATTCTTTTCTTCATTCAATTGCCTGCAAAGGTTGTCCGTTAGCTGTGGTTTATTTTCTAACTCTCTCGCTTTAGATCATCTCTCGCGCTGTCGTGAAAATCCCCTGACCTCCCGGTCAACCTAAGACCTTCCCGACCTCGCCTGGGGCAATTACCTCGTCGTACTTTTCGTGACCGCTCGCTACCTAAACCTAGAGACAACTGTCCTCCGCCTCCTTCCATTGTCTCCAAGAAATGCTCTTCAGCACATCCGAAAATTCCCCGAGAGAAAGAACCACACCGCTTTTCGGTAAATCTTAAGCCTCAAAGTAAAATGTGAGGGCTAGTGCATTAGTCGGCACCATTGAAATTGAAACCTGAAAATAATCAAAAGAGGCGCGATAGAGTTAATCTCCATTCAACATAGAAAGTGCAAATACTACGCATAGACAAAATGTCGTCTTAGTAAATAACCGTGCAACCGGTGTCTAATGGGGAACTGACTCTGAGAAATTTCTCTCACGCTTTGTGGAGACAAAGGAAAGTGGAGCACGAGATGGAATAAAAATTTACATTTTTAGATTTTATATGAAATCCTAAAACCCCGAATAAAATCTCTGTTACACAGTCCCCGTCCCTAATTTAGGGCCGCTGGTTCCAGGGAAGGGTGAGAGCCAGAACTGTAAGACAAACACAACATCCACGCCTCACCGGGATTCGAACCCGGACCTAACTACGACGAATGATCAGACACCAGCGCTTAGACATTGCGCCGCTGGATCGGCGAAGGCCCTTTGTTCTTCAGTGAAATCCCTATTATCAGTGGCGTAACCAAGGGATTGGTGGGTTGGGCTGAACCCCCCCCTTACAAATTTGGAACCTTTCGATATTTCAAAAACGCGATCTTGAAAGGCAAAGTTTTGATAGTATTTGAAATTGTTTTTTTGTATCATGGCAACAACTGAACGTGTTTTCTCCATAAAGGCGAAGAAGCGGAGAGGAGCCAAAACCAGCATGTCCCATTGCAATGGAAATTCAATACATGGGTGTACTGAAAGTTTCTGTGGTGACGAGGCAAGGCCAAATTTGAGTTCCGTGACTTATTTCAGGTTACTCTAAAGCACGCTGAAAAGCAAGGAGTTTTGATTCAAATAACCAAGAAACCCATCAACACAAAGCCAACGCTGTAACATAAACCCAGGAAACCCAGAAGACTATTTCAATTTATGTACCATTTTTAGACGTGTTTATTAGTGCTATGGAAAATACATTATCTACCAACAAGTAATTTGACACCCCTGCAATCGACGATATCTGCGGTCCTGATACACGTCACGGCCGCCACCGTTAAATATCGTGTGGGGAACAACAACGCAACCAGTCACATGCAAGATGCCACGCAGTTCGGAGCTCTCTGATTTCGAGAAAGGTGTAATCGTCGGGTATCACAGAAATGGCCGATCCATACGTGACATATCCAGCGAGTTGAAGTACCCAAAATCGACCGTGGGCTACGTGATTGGCAAGTGGAAGATGAGAGGTGACTGTCGGAATGTGCCCCGACCCGGCAGACACACAAAACTGGGAGTTAAAGACCGACGGGTGCTGGCCAGAGAAATTCGGAAGAACCGCGCCAAATCGATGGGCCACATCCGCGAGGAGTTTTAACAGGCATCCGGGAGTGTTCTTTCGATTAATACCATCCGTAAGGAAGCCCATCTACTGGGTTATCATGGACGTGCTGCAGCCCACAAGCCTTTGATCACCAAGTCCAATAGCGCCGCTCGGCTAACGTGGTGCAAAGAACGTCGACAGTGGACCGTTGAACAGTGAAGACAGGTTCTCTGGAGCGACGAATCAAGGTTCACCCTCTACCATTCGGATGGTAGGGTCTGGGTTTGGCGTCTGCCTGGAGAACGCCTCCTGCCGGAATGTATTCTGCCAACTGTGAAGTTCGGCGGCGGTGGAATTATGCTATGGGGTGTTTCTCCTGGTATGGCACGGGACCCTTGTCGCAATTCCTGGTAGGCTCAACGCCGAGACCTTCTGCACCATTTTGGATGACCATACGCTTCCTACGTTGTGGCAGTTTTACGGGGTGGACCCATGTTACTTTCAGGATGACGATGCCAGCTGTCATGTTTTGAGGTCCACTATGGCTTGGTATGGTGACAATGGGATTAATCGAATGGACTAGCTGCGCAAAGCCCGGACCTTAACCCTATCGAGCACCTCTGGGACGAGTTGGAGCGTCGACTTAAGGGGTGCCCCCACCGTCCGAAATCGGTGAAGGAACTGACTTGCCTTCTCCAAGCCGAGTGGAAGAAAATACCGCTAGCAGTCGTACAACCCCTGTTTGAGAGTATGTCCCTTAGGGTCGCAGATGTAATCGCCGCTCGTGGAGGCTCCATCAGCTATTGAAGGTGAATGAACTTCGTTTTCCTTTGCTATCACAGGTGTCCAGTTAATTGTTGGTAGATAGTGTAGACTTATCGCACACAAATCGGTCTTATCAGGATTCCAGTCACATTTCTGAACTCGTTTTCTGCTCAGATAAATGGTAAAATATAAGTGGCCAACCATTATGCGAATATAAGAGTATAGGTAATAAGAATATTAATAATAATTTCCAGCCTTATTTATTTGAATATTTTTGCGCGGATGTTGCATACACTTTAAAAATGCACTCATAACACATTTAGTTGTATAAAAAAATAAATTTCGTAACCCCTTTCCCCGAAAAAATTACGTAATAGCCCCCGAAAAAGATTTCTGGGCACGCCACTGCGAATTATGTATTAGCTTTATAACTTTTTATATTTTTACCTCGATTTCACGATTTCTAAAAATAAGTAGAGTATAAATTGTGTGTTTTGAAGCGCCTGTGCTGCGAAAGAAGCCTAAAACCTTACAAATAAAAGTCAATTATCAACGTTATTAAGGTATGTCGATGCTTTTGTTGCGAAAAAAGCACGAGCGGGTTCATTTCTTTCGTTTAAAAGAATCAGTCTGGCGAGCAGTCCAACGGCATAACGCAAGCAGGTCTTCGAGAGTCTTCGCTGTTCTGATGCGAAGAACTTCGATATGATCTCCTGCTAGCGTTTCCATGACAACATGAATTATCGTATGGAGGTTGCTTTGCGCAATGGTTCGCTCAGGAAAGAGAAGCCTCGGACTATCTCAGTCACTCGCGTGCTTCCCCGTGTAACCGCGCGTGTTTCGCGAGAGTTGTTTCAGTTTGTGTAAAGTGTCAATGAATTAAAATCAGTGATATTATATCTTAAATTCGTGGCTTTGTTGGATGTGTTTATAAATTTTGTGAAAGCTCCCCTGAACATCTATTGTCAGAAGTTAAAAAACTAAGCTTCAAATTTTGATGCAGCTCGACTAAAAAATGAACGGAAGGTGTTTAATTCCCTTAATGAATGCAAAACAAATAAAAAAGACATTACTTGTTACACAAAGTTGAATAAATTGGACATAACGTTTATTGAGGTGTACAAATTAGCAGATCTAATATTAAACTTTCCATCAACAACTGCAACTGCCGAAAGAAGTTTTTCCGTATTAAAAAGAATCAAGAAATATCTTAGAGCCACACAAGGACATGTATATTCGAGAAACTTGGCTGATTTGTCAATAGAGAAAAACATTATTTTTAAATATGAAAAAGTACTCGGAAGAAACATTTTTGTGAAAACGTAACACTCAAGTTCACACAAAAGTTAAGATGAATGGAGTTTATGTACAAATAAAGTATTCAGAAGAATGGAGTTCATGTACAAATAAGTGTTCAAATCCTAATCCTCATAGTTATTTGGTATCATGTTAGCATACATACATACATATCACTAAGCTGTTCTCTGAGATTCAGAGGTTAGCTCCAAAAAGAAATACAAACTTCCAGATATTTTTACTAATTGTTGTCGTATCAAACTTCGCCATTTACAGCGATCTTGACATACAACTCGTGCTTCACTGATATCCATTACACGCCGTACACAAGATTTTTTATACTTCATACTCATAATCTTTTTCTCATGCAGACACTCCTGAATCTGATCCACCCATGTCTACCTTGGCCTTCCTCTGCCTTTCCTTCCTGCCACTTGGGCTGAAAATAATTTCTTAGTAAGCATTTCATCACTCATTCTTTCAACATGGCCAAATCACCGAAGCATATTGGTCTCCACCTTGCTAACAACATTTTGCTTTATATCACACAACTGCAACACATCTTAATTCCTCACACAATCAGATCGTGTCTTGCCACAAACCCCACGTAAGTAACGCATTTCTCCAGCACACAAACGACTCCTATGTTTCTTCTGCAGTACCCAGGTTTCACTGCCATACATCAGAGTAGGAACAATTACTGTTTCATACACAGCCATGCGGGACTCTCTAGAGAATCCATCATTCCTGTGAAAACCTCCCAGAGCAGCTATGACTTTCAAAGAAGAATTCACTCGCCTACTGATTTCACCATCCAACTTGTTCTCTCTGTCAAACATGCTTCCTAAGTACACAAACTCACTCACCTGGTCAATCACAGTGCCATTTATACTTACATTACATTCAGTGCTACCCATTCCTCTCTCAAACACCATAACTTTGGGGTTTCCCTTATTTATACTCAGTTTGAATTTCATGCAAACTTCGTGCATCCGAGTCAACATACTCTGCAACTCACTTTTGCTCTCTGCCAACAGGACAGTGTCATGAGCATACAGCAATCTGCACACACGGATATCACCAAGACATAAACCACTATTATCTATTTTGGCATCACGCATGCATGCGTCCATAAATATATTAAACAGCCATGGTGACATTGCACAACATTGTCCAACTCCTGCACCAATGGAAAACCATTTTGATAAAACACCATTCACTTGTACACAAGCTCTACACCAGCATATATGGCTTTTACACTATTAATAGCATTTATTTAAAATTTAGAAGCAAAGTTACTTCGATCTATTACTTAGCAACTAAAAATTAAACTTCACAATTAAAAAAAAAAAAGAAAACAGTTCTAAGGGGTGAGGGTGGGGGGTGGGGGTGAGACAGGCATTTCTCGGGCCCAAGATACGCCACTGAAGTATAGCATAGAGCCACGGAAACAAGCTTAAATAGTAAGCCTGACGAGCCCCTGATCTCCATAGGCCAATGTCTCAGATCAAAACGTCGACAGTAACAACATTAAATTACGACCAATGTTTAGAATAGAATGGAAAAAATAAGACAAGAACTTAACCAAACAACAGTAATTCTCGTAGTATTTTTTTAAATACTTTAAAATTAACAATTGCCCTGATGTACAATGGCAATCTATTCCACATACGTGGTCCAGCTGCAGCGGTACTATTCTACTCCAGCTGCAGCGATACTATTATACCGCAATCCGGTATAATAGTATCGCTGATTTCAACTAACGAAAATCGCTGTCCTTTATCATCCAAATGCTTCAGGTCAATAAGGCATCTACGATTACCATCTGTGACGTACTTGCCAGCAGGACGCACACGACATAAAGGCATATAGGAATCACAACAAATGTCTGCGTAGCTCAGTTGGTAGAGCGACTTGTTCCGGAATAAGCGGACTCGGGTTCGAATCCCGGTGTAGACCAAAAATGACGGAGAAATTTACTTCGTTATAATGGTGCCCGAACTATCCGGATGACCCAGCCGTTCAAAATCTCGCATTGGTATGATGTTATTTCCACACCGCGAGACAGGAAAAATCAGAGAATTCCTTCTCCAGCGCTTCGAAAAATAAAAAAAAATGTGTGATGTTGCATTCCACACAGCAGTTTGACTGGGAGTTCTCAAGTGCACGTTCTACAGTGGATGGCTGCCTGCAACGATTCGTGGTCACGGCTGACCCGTGGGCCATGCCCCCGGCCCTCTTTCGGGGGGGGAAGATGTGACGTACTTGCCAGCAGGACGCACACGACATAAAGGCAGATAGGAATCAGAACAAATGTCTGCGTAGCTCAGTTGGTAGAGCGACTTGTTCCGGAATAAGCGGCCTCGGGTTCGAATCGCGGCGTAGACCAAACATGACGGAGAAATTTACTTCGTTATACATCATCCGCGCAATAAAGAGCAGCTCCACTTTTCAATGAAAACCACAACTTTCTCACATATAGAAAGTCGTGGAAGTACAACGTAACGTAACATTAATCTATATGTTACCGCTAAAGTGCAGAAATTCGTTATTCTACAGATTATCTAGGTAATGTGCAGATTAACTAGGGTGATCCGTTAAAGTGCCGAAAATTGTTTCATTGCTCAAATTACCTAGGTGATCTGCAAATTACCTAGATAATTTGCACATTACCTACTAGGTACTCGTTAAAGTGAAAATAAGATCTTTGCTGGAACAACAGCAACGTTTCTGTACGCTTAAATTTAATTGCTTGATCATTCTGTCTCTTCCACCGTGGCCAATTGACAAATGAGTAGAATATGTCAAACAATTCTTCGGCATGGACAAACTTTTTCACACTTTCTCGCGCATATGACAACGGCTCAATGAGTTTTTCACAGCCTTGTACAGGCAACACATCATCATCATTGTCAACCATTATCAATTCACTGCTGGACGAAGGTCTCCCCAAGTTTCCTCCACAACGGTCTGTCTTGTGCCAGTCTCCTCCATGTCATTCCCGCATACTTTCGAATTTCATCCACCCATCTTCCATGTGGTCTTCTTCTGGGTCTTTTCCTGTCCCTTGGAATCCAATCTAAATTTTTTATTAAAAAATCAACACATCATACCTTTGAATTATTCGATAATCTCGAGATGATTCTTTCTTCTTGGAAACTTTTATTCGCTTTACATCTTCAATTATGCAATCATACTTTCGTTTTGTCATTAAAACACTATTATATTTTGAATCTTCGCTAAAGAGGTTTTCGAAGAATCTTTTCTTCATTTTACTCACCAATTCGGTGCTTGCTTGCATACTAGGAGTTAAATTTATCTGCTTTAAAAAAAAAAAAAACCACGACACAAATTCACGCGCTAACAGGCAGAAACGAATTTGAAAACAGAATTAGCTATGCTACGCACTGGCAGCCGACGCCAATTATGAGAAATAAAAACAACCGGCGACGACTAGACGCTGGCGAAACGAAACTAAAAGTGGAGGGAGAAGGGGAAGGTGTAGGGAAAGGAAATGAGAGAAACAAACTTTTGAACTTTAACGATACGGAAGCCGTTAATGTGCACAATACTTAGGTAAAATGCGGAAAACTCTTGATTCCGCACGTTAACGGAGCAAATCAGTTAATCTGCAGATTAGCTAGGTAATGTGCACATTAACGGCTTTCGAGCTTTAGCGGTAACATATATATAACATCGCCACACCACCATACGTTTCGCTGCAGGCTCCAACATTATTTCTCTCGTTTTCATCTGTCAACACGCACACGTCACGCACTCTGATCTCAAGAACGTTCCCAACATCACTCGATGATCGAGAAAAATATAACGTTAAGGTTAAAACGCTTAAAAAATTTACATAGGGAAAGAAACTAAAAATGGAAATTAAATTAGAATGTACGTCATAATTCTTCACATATCCTACTGAGCTGAATAAGATATAGTAAATTATTTTACATTTATTAATGATTTGGCATCAAAAATGTTAGTTAAATATTCACACAGTCAAATGGCGCATAAGTCACTCCAGCTTCGCATATTTTTTAAACAGCAGGGGTTTGAAGTTAGACCTGTGGCAATATGTATTATTTAATTCGAAACACAAGCAAAGAGGAAAGATATGACGGGCAAGGCAACAACGGTTTTGAGCTTAATATTGTAATGGATAGAGCAATATGTAAATTTATATACCTGCACGCATTCTTCCGTGAGTCAGATTTACATTCATGTTGAATTGGTGTATGCCATGGTTTTCCCCACAAAAGATTTCACTCAGATAAAGCAATAGAGTTGCTAATCAAAACTCTCGCCCTCTTTTTCTGAAGAATTGTTCTTATGCCAACGAAAAAGGCGGGGTGAAATATTGTGTCTGTTGCGAGTTTAACAAATCGTTTAAAGCAAAACCCTACAGTCACATCAATTACTTTCCTATTTGGTCTCGTTTTTCTTGTCTGGAGGCATAATAACTCAGTTGGAAAACTTGTTTTCTTAAAACTTTTTTCCGGAACGCTGGCAAACAGAAGAAACCTTGTTTAAGGAAATTTGCACTGATGTCTAGGGGAGGGAAACAACATTTTGAAACAAGGAGAAATCTTTTACGGAGAGCTGGGAGGAAATGGTCATTACTTCAAATCCTGCATTTCTGTACAGATTAGGACTCACACAAAGACCAAAATAAATGTTTTAGCTTATGTTTAAAAAGGTGCGCCCTTCTAAATGGGGAGGGATGCGTGCAGGTGTTCCTTTCAAGAATGGTTATTTTAATTTGTGAACCACGCATTTTGATATACAAGCGAAGTCAATATCAGACAAAGGGAAATATATATATATATTCAGAAACATGAAAAGACAAGGTGTTAGGCCTCATGAAGATATTTGATGCGAAGTCATTCGTGTAGACTATAGTGGAAATTCAACTTAAATTACACACGCCGTAGGGTAAGACTAATGGTGCAGAAGACTGCCTTTACCCAATGATTATCATTAATTTATGAAGGGTACTTTTTTCTTCTGTATTTTTATGCACACCACCGATCGTGCTCGCATAGTGACTTCATACGACCCATTGCTCTGCCCTCCCCTTTTTACGATTTCTGGAGCCAATCGGAAGACTCCAAGGATCATCTGCCTAGACAATATGTCTCCTCGGCTGAGGTGATAATCAAGGGGACGGTTATAGCAAGACCGCCTCGGCCAAACCTGATTCTTAATGAAGGGACGACGTAGTTTCAACCCAGCGTTTATCGCTCGTAAATTGCTTGCACGAGATATCCGCCATTCGTTGATGTTAAGATGAAACATGTGGAGTGGGGAGGGCGGTGAGATTAAGGGGGGCACATTTCGGAAAATGGGAGATTATGTTCAGGAGGTGAAAAAAGGGGGGCCTATCTACCGCGGATGAGAAAGGTTACATCCTACTCCTTTCTAGCAGAGTAAAACGCAGTCGCATCAGGGTCTTCCATCATAGTTATTATGAAAATAGCCGTCGCTTTTCTTAAACGAAACAAGCTTTGGTTATTTTTCGTAGGCACATTGAAATGGATGAGACCTTCTGCTGCCCGGGGCGGTTTTCCGAGGTGGCATCTACAAGACGAGGAAAAGAAATAATCTCTTTCTTTCTCATAATGATAGTAGTGACTCAACGTATTCCCAAAACTCAACTGAAAACTGATAGGCGGTGGATAAATGGACGATGCGTGGGCGTGGTTTGGAAGTGAGAGGATACTAGAATAGTTGCCGATTTTTCCCCAGATCTAAAGCAAATGTTTAAGTCTACTTTCTCTCTCTCTCTCTCTCTCTCTCTCTCTGAAGTCATGCCGTTTACTATGAGACGGACGCGAAGCAGGTGTATTGCCCAATCTTCTAGGTGAGAACCAGTTTCAGAGGAAAGGGTCTGGAATAACAATGTGTGTGTTTTATTATTATTTTGGCTTGCCTTCTCTTCTTCTTTTGCTTTGAAAGGAGCCGAAACGACTCGTACCTCCCACAAACACCCTCCATTCGTCTCGAAGAATGGCACTGTGGGCGTTGGTGTGATTTAAATAATTGCTTAAATGCTAATCGGCTGTAGCCTTGTGGGATGTTCGTATCTGGAGATTTCGCTTTCTTGTTTCTCTCTCCATTTTTTTTTCCCTCGTCTTTCTGCATTTTTTTTTATTTATTTTTTGAGAGAGAGAAAAGTGGAGGTGGTGGGGTAAATAGTGAGCTGAATGATTCATGCGGTGTTTTAATTTTGCATGTCTCGGAGTCACGATTTGCCATCAAGGGTTAAAGGAGACGGATGTGCAATCTAAGCTGACGTGAAAATTATACTCCTTATTAAGAATTAACGCATTTCTGCTGTCATAACGCGTTTCGCGTCAAAGGAAACGATGTTATAGAAGTCATATTCTGTCAGGCCCACTACAAAGATGATTTCCTAGGAGGAGGAAAAATAAGCAGAAAAGATCTGCCTAACCTTGACTGCAGTATGTTGGGGACAGTTAGGTTATGGCAATCAAAAAAAAAAAAAATCCTCGCAAACGGGAAATTGCTAACACAAACGTATAACCCTCAGATTTCCCATAAGCTTTGCTTCCCGTGAAGTCAAGCGTGCAACTAGAATTTCTTTCTAGGGGGGATCATGATATCGATGAAAGCTATATGAGCAGTACCTCAATAATTTGCATGCAATATCGATATATTACTTATATCTTTGGAGTAAGGAAATTTTAGCACTAATTACCATCGAATAGCAGAAAGTTTCTGATCAGTGTGTGACACATATTAAGTTGCCACGAAATGGTCTGCGGGTGGTCAATGGAAAAGGTGATTAATAGTTGCGAACAATGATAAAAATTTGCACGGGTAGACATTTAAAGAAGAGAGAGAGAGAGAGAGAGAGAGAGAGAGAGAGAAGAGAAGAGTACTGATCATCTTATATTTATTCTATCTTAAAAAAAAAAAAAGCCCAACTTACAAGCTGAAATACAAAAATTTATAGAATAAAATAATGTTTAATAACAATACGCATGACAAAGAGAGCATTGCTCGAAAAAGAAATTACGATTACGAGGAAAATCGTCGCTCCATCTTACTTCCAGTTTCAGTAATTTTTTCTCAACTTTCGGTCTTAAACACAATCACTTATGTAATTAAAGAATGTTTAAACAATAATTCTGTGCAAAGGAAACACAGCGGGGATAAAAAACGATTACGAGAGAAATGGAATCCGTTAGCTTCCTTTTTCGAAAATTTTTACGATTACGGAAGAAAGTTTTGCTACGTTCAACTTCAGTTTTCGAAAAAATTCCTCCATTAAATATTGTATTCAAGCTGAAATAAAATATTTAATGGTATTTAACAACCACATGGAGCAGAGATAACAAACACCGCGAGAAAAAGAATTACAGATTACAGGGATCCCCCGAACTTCCGGTTTCGGAAATTGTTGCCTCCATTTTAAAGCTGAATTACAAATATTTATGCAAAAAAAGGGTATTTAATAACAACGCCGGAGAGAGCGAACGTTGCGAGAGAAAAAAGAATATTCACTCCGTCTAACTTCCATTTTCAGAAAATTTTGAAAGACTGAATTCCGTCCAAAGACGGAAAACTTGAAAATATGGTTCTAACAATAGGGTTCTGGGGATGACATTTTTGTCTGCAGGATCAAAATAAAGTTTGCGACGTACGCGCCCGTCGTCGCGATTCTTCTACGTGGTTACTAGATATTAAACTGGTATCCTCAAAATAAGTATCCTTATTGGGCTAAATAATCGGATACAAATAATTCAAGCACTTTATCATAAACACATGCAATGTTTGTTGGCGATTAAATATGTCACTACTTAAAACATTTCCGTCGCACCATCAAGCGGTTGTTCTCCGTAACACTGGAACTATGTAGGGCCTACTGTTAAAACTCGGACAGCTAGTTCATAAACTATTCTTAATTACAGCATAATTCAGAATACTGAAATTCTATCAAATTAGGTTCGACGTGTTTCCACCTAATTTATCAGTTTCAACAAATAGCAACAGTAATCTATCAATTATAAATGTGCGCGACTGTATTACTTTTGAAACTTAAAACTATTGATTTCCGAAAAATAATTGGCAGCTGACACTTTTTAATAAAGATTGATAAGTGTGACTCTACTTATCTAACGGAATCATTCGCGGGTAGAACGATATGGAAACCTAAGATTTAAGGCAAATTAGCAAAGTGTAAAATCAGTGCTTTAAGAAAAGAAAAGAAAAACTCAATTTGGTTTTTAAAGCAGCTAGCCTGGGAAAGATAATGCAACATTTCAATGAAAAACATGTTGCTCGATCAGCGCAAAATGCAGGATCACATTTTATATGGACTTATAAAAGCTGCGTACAGAATTTCCTAGACATACAGAGTTACCAGCTATTGTTTTTGTAAAATGCAAAATCTTACTCAAAACGAAATCGGTTATACGGGATTCTAATTAAACAGAAAAAGTTCATCAGCGTGCTGTTATACACAGTATAACAAACCCCAAGCATACTAGTTTCAGGTAATCGAAAACGACAGTAAATTAATTTCTTTGAATAGCAACAAACCCTCGAGTGTATGCCAACGTAAAATCAGACATTATTTATTGACAGTTCTGTTTTATTATTATTATTACTTTTTGTTTGATTGGAGGTTTAAGATCACATTGAGCAACTCAATGGGCTATAAGAAGTCGCCCGTCCCTAATTCAGGGCTACTGGTTCAAGAGAAGGTAAAGAGCCAGTGCTTTAAGACGTACACATCATCCATTCCTCACGGGATTTGAACTCGGACCCATCTCGGACGAAAGGTCAGAAGCCATCGCTTAGACCACTGAGTCGGCTGAGTTTTTTTTTTTTTTTTTGATAAAGAGCAACAGCTTTTAGTTTTTCTGTGAAATTGCCAAACCGCTCATAGTTTAACGTTGCTAGATAAAGAACTTCATAATAAGGAGTTCACATCCATACAAGAAATTAGTACAAAAAAGAAAAAAAGAACAAAAAAAGAGGGGAAGGAAAGAAAGAACAGTTGTAGAGATTTTGTAAGAAATAAGTGAGATTTAAAGCAAAATAATAATTAGCAAGAACAGATATTTATATGAATTACTGCATTTAGAAAACGTTAAACCGTTACTCCAATTTTGCTGTCGTAAAAATCCACTATTTAACTTTTCATCATGCGCCAGCCGGCCCCGGTGGCGCAGTGGTCTAAAACGTTGGCCTCTGATCATTCGTTCGTAAGGGGTCCGGGTTCGAATCCCGGTGAGGCATGGATGTTGTGTTTGTCTTACGGCACTGGCTCTCTCCCTTCCCTGGAACCAGTGACCCTAAATTAGGGACGGGCGATTGCTTATAGTCCATTGAGTTGCTCACGGTGGTCGTTAAACCTCCAATAAAAAAAATCATGCGCCAACTTTACATTATACCTACATGAACAACATTGCATCGACTCAAGGGGAAATCGAACCCGCTCCTCACTAAACCAAAAATAAGTGGTATTGACTCAGAGGTAACCAAACCTGCGCTTCACTAAACTTATAAAAATGAAATTGTATAATCTCAGTGCGGAACTCAGCCCACTGCTCACTAAACCACTAAGAACGACATTGTATCGTGTTTGAGTAGAATAGAACCCGCTCTACACAGAAACTCTAAAACTGCATCATGTCAGAGGTGAACCGAACCCATTCCTTACTATACCTGTAAAAACTATATTGTCTCAGATTGTAATAGAATTCGTGTCTCACTAATCTTAAAAGAATGAAATGATATCGTCTCAGAGGGTAGCTACACCAGATCCTAAGTAAACCTAGAAGAATGTAATTGTGTCGTCTCAGAGGAGAACCAAACCGCTCCTCACTAAATCTATAAGAGCGAAATTGGGTAATGTCAGAGAGGATTTCTCATTTAAGCCTATAAATGGTATTGTCTTAGAGGGTTATTGAACCTCCTCCTCACTAAACTTAGAAGAATAGAACTGTACCATCTCGGAGGAGAACCGCGCGCGAGATATCTCTCCTCCCTAAACCTATAAGAATGAAAGTGTATCGTCTCAGAGGGTAATTGAACCATATCCTCACTTAACCTAGACAAATGTAACTTCTAAGAAGAGAACCTGATCCGCTCCCCATAATCCTATATAAGAAGAAATTGTATCGTCTCAGAGGAAAACCGCGCGCCCACGCTAAGCCGCTGCTCACTAAATCTATAAAAAATGAATTTGTATCATGTCAGAGAGTACTCTCATTTCCCCTCTAAATGGTATTGTCTCAGAAGGTAATCGAACCTACTCCTCACTAAACATATAAGAATCGAATTGGACCATCTCGGAGGGAAACCTCGCGCGCGATGTCTCTCCTCGCTAAATCTATAAGAATGAAAGTGTATCGTCTCAGAGGGTAACCGTAACAGCTTTTGGCTAAGCTTATAAAAATGGCATTGTCTCAGAGAGTAACCGAGCTCGCTTTTCACTAAACCCGGAAAAAATGAAATTATATCTTTTCAGACGGGAAAGAAACCCGATTTCCAGTGAATCTGAGATTAGCACGTCTCAAAGGGGGGGGGCAAGCCTGATCCTTATTAAACCTATTTGAAAAAAAAAATACCCAGTCTCGCAGGGGAACCTAACGCATTTTCTGATTTCCCTCTGAGTACCTTATCGCTACGATATCCAGTTGCTTATATTCTTTAGTTGTCTTGCGATGCAATTGAAGTATAGGGATCCTGGAAAACTATCCAGGAAGGGAGAGAGTGGAATAAACAATCCCATACATTTCAGGTTTCTATATTTTTCTAATAGTAATAGATATTAAGTTCGGGAGGCGTAAACTTTGATCATGACTTTCCATTTTTCCTGTACATTGTCTAGTAAATGCTTGCAATCTGCGAAAAGTAAAGATAAACTACACAACAACGTACAAGCACCTGTTTAATTACAAGAGACAATTTTCGCACTCTTTAGGCCAAAGGGTGTGAGCGAACCTTCAAAACAATGATGTGCATTTTTGCACCTCAGGTTTTCGTGAAGTTTGCGCTAGTAGCTAGCTGCCATAATAACGGGAAAGAAATCTTTGAACGACGTATGAAATCATGAATCGACATTTTTTTGCGTACGTGTGTGTTTTTATTCTTTTGTTTTCCGGCATTTATTTAATAGGCATGCTATTATGCGATAAATGCTTTTTCAGCAAGTTTAATGAAAATTCAAAATGATAATAGTAAACATCAAAATTACGATATGTACAATTTATCTATCTACTCATGTGTGTAAACTTAAGTATCATCATCATCATTTTCACTCCGCTGCTGGATGAAAGTCTCGTCACGTTGCTTTCACAACTTTCCGTCTTGAGCTAGTCTCCTTCATGTCACTCCAAGCATGCTTTCAATTTGTAACCACCCATCTCCCACGGGGATCTTCTTGTGGGTCTTTTCCTGTTCCTTGGAGTCCAGCCTATAATTTCATTTGTCCAACAGAGGTCAAATTTTTCAGCAGTATGTCCAGCCCACTGCCATTTTTGGGTTTTTACCTTGATCACAAAGTGATCAACTTTTTATGTTTTCCTGATCTATGAGGTACTGTTCCTGTCTTTTCTAGTTACAGAAAGCACCGGGCTGGATTAAGGGGAGGGGTATCTAGAGGGGATATAGCCTAGGGACCCACCGTCAATAGGGGCCTAGGAAGCATGCCGCTACACCACCGCAAATAATACGCAGCTTATATACGAGTATTTATATAGAGAGCATGCTATTATGCGATAAATGCTTTTTTCAAGAGCAATATGCCATTATGTCTTAAAAGAAAAGTGTTTGATCAATGCATCCTTCCAGTGCTTAGGTATGGTGCAGAGACGTGGACCTTAGCTAAAAGAGACATACAAAGGCTGCAGACAACTCAAAGCAGCATGGAGAGATGCATGCTTGGTGTAACCAGGAGAGATAAGAAGAGGAACACGTGGATCCGAAAAATGACAAGAGTGGAAGACATCATGATCAGAGTTAAATCCCTGAAATGGCAATGGGCTGGACATACTGCCAGAAGAACAGACCATCGATGGACAGCCGAAATTTTAGATTGGATTCCAAGGGACAGGAAAAGACCCAGAAGAAGACCACATGGAAGATGGGTGGATGAAATTCGAAAGTATGCGGGAGTGACATGGAGGAGACTGGCACAAGACAGACCGTTGTGGAGGAAACTTGGGGAGACCTTCGTCCAGCAGTGGATTGATAATGGTTGACGATGATGATGATGATGATGATATAGAGAGGAAGTAAAATAGTTTTAGTTTTGTCTCATATGATTTCCACTCGATCACAAACAGTGGCTGGAAAACGAACAGATTACAAGTCAGTGACTCACTAAGAGTAAACTTTTCATGTCGTTGTATACAGCGGGGCCGGCGAGACAGTTACAGCTTTTTCAGTACCATCCACCTGCATCTCCCTGTTTGCACTTGGAACCGTTAATGGGCGAAATCCACTATGACTTCACATTGCATCACAGAAAGTATGTACCAAGAAAAGTATACAATGCCAAATTATTAAAACTTCCAAGACAAAATATAGGAATCTTAAGTTTTTAACTCATGCTCTGGTGAGAACAGTAGAAAATACAGTGATATTTTTTATGAAAACTCTGCAAGTAATTGATTAGTTTGAAGAATGCACTACGTACTAATTAATTATCACAAGCATACCCACACAGCACAGAATACTTCGTATATGTTACAAGTACGTAGCACTGAAACATTGAGACTTTTCAGATACGTTGCGCAATGTAACAGTAATGTTTCAGAAACCTTACGGTTACGTCAAAATGTCCTCAAATGTTACATAACTTTGAAACATAACCGATACGTTACAGTGAGAGGTTTTTGTAACTTCAACATACCAACTTCCTGTTACTGTTACGTATTTGGAAGATATTTGTAACTTCGTTACATTAATGTTACGCATTTGAAAGATATTTGTGACATCATATTACTGTCACGTATTTACTACGTTGAACAGTTTTAAGAAACTTTGTAAAATCACAATAAAAAATATTACACTCGATAGCTGTTTCAAAAGCAACAACAGTCGTATTACGAGGTGTTTACGTTTTCACAAGTTCAGCACAGTCCGCTGTCCATTGGGAACAGTGGCGGCGTTTATATTATATTGATAACAAAAGGAGTAAAAATCGGTCCCAAATGAGGGTGTCGAATTTTTATTATACATGTGGAATAGGCTATATTTCAGCGAAAAAGAAAGAAAATCAAATTCGTCATTTCTCTAAATAGCTACCAATATGAAATTTCTCAGCTTCAAGTAAAAGAAAACAAAACATGCTGGTATAGTATACTAATACAACAACGCATCCATCTACTTAGATTTTATAAAATGCTTTTTAAAATTAAAAAAAATACAGTAATCAAAACAATTACTTACTTTCAGATGTTTTTGAATTACAAAAAAAAAAAAAAAAAAAAAAAAAAAGAAGGATGAAATATTAAATCAACTAACTAGCTAACTCGAGTACAACATTATCACCAAAGAATATACCAGTAGCACGTGGAAATACGACTACGAGAGTGCTTCGGTGAAATGGCATAAATGCGCATGCACATCCACGCCGTTGCCAAACCAAAAATCTTAAATATCGCCGGAATGTAACATCATGGTAGCAATTATGTACAATGGAAACCATAAAACAATAGTATCGGTGAATGCTATTTTTAACGCAACCGTAATGCACAAAGAATTATGTTCCAAAATAGTTGTTGCTGAAACGTAATTGTAAGATATCTCAGAAAGTGTAACGAAAATGAGAGATTGTAACATTATTGATACATAACTGAAACGTTTTGTGCTGTATAGGTATTGCTAGAGTTTCGTGTTTTAATGGACTCCAATAATGGTTGTCCGTCACAAGTTCTTTGAGGGCCAACTGAGCTGTCTTAACCTAAGGGCCCACTAAAGACTTAATCCGGCCCTGAACAAGCATACAGCATGCATCTCAAAGTGTTTTTTATTTGTCTGGAGCCTTTGAATGTCATTTTTCTACGCTTTCCAACCGTAGGTTCAAGAAGCGTATATGCTCCAGCTTTGTCCGTCCGTCCGTCTGTCCGCACGTTAACTGGCGTAAAAATGGTTCGAATTCGATGAAATTTTAATATGTGGCAGGGGACCACCTGGGGACGAACCCTATTGAAAATGGGACAAATGCGGTCAAAGGTCACGACGTAGGAGCGGAATCATTCCATTGCCCTTATGCGTCATAATTTGCGTAAATATGGTTCGATTTCAATGAAAGTGTACTATGTGATAAGGGACCGCCTGGGGACGAACCCTATTCAAAATAGGTGAAGTGGGGTCAAAGGTCAGGACAAAAGATCGGGATGCATTCCATTGCCTTTATGCGTCATAACGTGCGTAAAAATGGTTTGATTTCGATGAAATTTCAGTATGTAGTAAGGGACCAACTGGGGACGAACCCTATAGAAAATGGACGAAATGTGGTCAAAGGTCAGGACATAGGATTGCGATTCATTCCATTTGCCCTTATCCCATATTATTAAGGTGGACGTCAAGTAATTTTGCTTCCTATACTTCCAATGGAAAAACTTTTGTACACATTTCCTTCACAATTAATGTGTTCCCAAGGATGAAAATTTGAACATCGATTAAATAAACTTCATATTATAACTTGGAAAACTTAATATTTTCTAAAACACAACCATAATTATATTAAAAATCAATAACTTTTCCTTTGGTGGTGTTGAAACCAGAGAAAAGATGGCGCGACCTGTACTTTGATGACGTCAGTGGACAAATAAATGTTGGATTGCATAATTACGGTTATGGTTTAGAAAATATTAAGTATTACAAATTATGAAATGAAGCTATTTTAATCGATGTTCAAATTTTCATCCTTGCGAACGCAGTGATTGTGAAGAAAATATCTACAAAAGTTTTTCCATTGGAAGTATAGTAAGCAAAATTACTTGACGTCCACCTTAAAGTAGCAATTCTTGTATGTATGTATGTGCATTTTATTTTGAAAACGGCTCTAAGAATTTTGATGAAAGTCGTTAACCTACCGTTTTCTGGTACTAGAAATCGATTTAGCTTGATCTCGACTTTAAGAGAATTCGTTTACTTGGTTAAATAACCTCCCCGAATTATAACGTTTTTAGTGATGGCGTTGTTCCATTAATGTTGCCAATGCTTAGAAATCTTATGACGTCATAATCTCGCGTTTAAGAATGTTGGTGCGCTGTCACGCCATCTGTCTCATTACATCACGCGTTGTGTGTGGATCCTATTAAAGTTTTATGACGTCACACTCTTACGGCGAGCAGATGGTCGCGATTCCCATCTGCCTCATTACGTCACGCGTTGTGTGCGTATGTCCGTCCGCACGATAACTCGCGTAACAATCGTTCGATTTCGATGAAATTTTAGTATCTGGTAGGGGATCACCTGGGAAGGAACCCTATTTAAAATGAACGAAATGTGGTCAAAGGTCAGTACTTTAGTCAGGAGCGGGATCCATTCCACTGCTGTTATGCGTCATAACTAACGTAAAAAGGGTTCGATTTCGATGAAATTTTAGTATGAGGTAGGGGACCACCTGGCGACAAACCCTATTGAAAATGGGCGAAATGGGGTCAAAGGTCTGGACATAGGAGCGGAATCACTTCCATCGCCATTACGCGTCATAACTTACGTAAAAATGCTTCGATTTGGATGAAATGTTAATATGTTGTAGGGGCTTGCCTGGGGACGAATTCTATTGAAAATGGGCGAAATGGGGTCAAAAGTTAGGACACAGGAGCGGGATCTATTCCATAGCCCTTATGCATCATAACTTACGTAAAAATGCTTCGATTGCGACAAAACGTTTTCATGTTATTTCGGAAGTATACCGAACCGGTTCTGTTGAATATCATCGAAATGGGATTAAAGGTCAGGGCACAGGACCGAGATTTATTCCACAGCTATTATTATCATAACTTGAGTGATAACTTGAGTAATGATTTCTGGTAAGTTGGAAAGCGTATTATAATCAATGCATTGCATGATTTTACTTACTTGTTTTTTAAGTTAAGGTCCATGTCTCTGACTGATAAATTAGAACTGGAAAGATGCATTGATTAAACAATTTTCTTTTAAGATTTAATGAAAATTGTGCAGTATCGTGCTTTTGAGAGCTCTTGATAGCAATATTTTAAAAAGTGATAAAGTTTTCGTTTTTCATTATTTCAGTCATATTTTTGGTTTGAGTTTTACTAAAACAGTTGGGCCGGGTGGCGCAGAGGTCTAAACTATGGCCTCAGATCATTCGTCCGAAAGAGGCCCTGGTTCGAATCCCGGTGAGGCATGGATGTTGTGTTTGTCTTACGGCACTGGCTCTCTCCCTTCCCTGAAACTAGTGGCCCTAAATTAGGGACGGACGACTGCTTATAGCCCATTGAGTTGCTCACGGTGGTCGTTGAACCTCCATTCAAAAAAACAAAAACAAAAATCAGTTGGTATCCTTTAATGAATAGCAGCCCAAATATCCTTTTCTCCAACAGATGGGCACGCTTTCCTCACAAGATGAAATCAGTGTCCCAAACCGACGCGGTGCTAAGTGTATTTGGCCTGACCTGAGATATGGAGCTACCTCTTCTCACCTAACTATACTCGGGGCAAAGCTAACCTGACTATGCAGTTAAAGTGGCGGAGTTACTACTACTTTTACTGCATAGTTCCAGTTTAAAACCTCCTGTTCAAACTTGAACTGAAACCTAAAAAAAATCACAGGTACACTGAAGAGTAATTGAATTAGAGACAGCTGGCGTTATGCAAATGTGGCGCTGCGGGTGGCCCTGTAAACGGAAACGACATGACGTATGCAGCGATCCGTCAATATAAGGCGTGATGCGACGGGAATCAGTAAGAGTCGGACGCAGTATGGGTAAGACGAAGGATCTAAGCGCATTTGATCGTGGGCAAATTGTCGGGTCCGACGAATGGGTCCTCCATTTCGGAAGTCGTGCAGGCACTGGGAGCTTTACGAGCCACTTGTCATGGGTGCACAATGAGTACATCGAATCCGGTAAAACCATCCCTGCAAGGACCAACTGCCGTGGACAACTGCGTGTGGATGAGCGGGGTCATCGTCGGCTAGCTGGCATTGTAACAGCGGATAGACGGGCCACAGTACAAGAAATCACTCGGCAATTTAACGCTGGTGCCCCAAAACGTGTAAGCAGCCACACCATCCAGAACCATCTCCTCGCTATGGGGTACAGAAGCCATCGTCCCACGAGGGTACCGCTTCTGACCGCACATCACAGGGTGCAAAGATTAGGATGGGTGTGGGAACATCGCCACTGGACGCTAGACATGTGGAAAAATGTTGCCTGGACTGATGAGTCGAGATTCACGTTGGTACATGCGGATGGCAGGATACGAGTGCGGCGCAAACCACATGAAGCGATGGATCCTTCTTGCCAGCAGGGTACTCTTCAAGCTGGTGGGGGTGGCATTCTCGTCTGGGGACTGTTTACGTGGACTGAAATAGGACCCATGGTACGTGTGACATCCTTCCTCACAGGTCAACCTAACCGGGATATCCTGGACGACCATTTGCTCTCGTTTGTGCGTCTTCAACATCCCACTGTAGACCGCATCCTGCAACAAGACAATGCAGCTCCCGAATTGTATCTGAATGGTTGGATGAACACTGCACCGACGTGACCTCGCTTCCTTGACCAGCTAGGTCACCTGACCTCAGCACATCTGGGATGCCATCGAGAGAGATGACCCCCTCCATCAAATCTTCGTGAACAATTGCAGCTTGTTGAGGGGTCGTGGATCCGTATCGCTTCCCAGCGCTTCCGGTGTCTTGTCGAGTCCATGCCAAGACGAATCGCCGCCGTCATCAGGGCGAAAGGTGGTGATACACGTTTTTAGACAGGTATCTCTAATTCAATTGCTCTTCAGTGTATATATACATGTTCTTTATATCGTACGTACGTACATAAAAAATATCTGAAGATCCCAGTTTCGGTCGCGTTTCTAAAAAATTCAAAGATTTGCATTTTGGCGACGTCATTGTCACTTCTGTCTTTTTTCAGAGAGGCTATGCAGTATACACAGGAAATATTTATTGCGAGCGGCAGAGGAGAATTGTAATAACCTGAGGGTAAGGGGGGGGGATAATGGCTTAGCGGTCACTAAGCTTGCTCCTTTCTTCGTGGTTAATGTTTTAAAATACTCATTCAAAAATCGTTTGTCTGGTGATTATCAAGGTTCAGAAGGTGTGGGGTTTGAAGGGGGACATCGTGATGGAACGTGGGAAGTTTGCTTTGGTCTTGCTTTAAGTCACTCTTAGGGAGAAGGGTCTATGACACACGGCACCCCATTAGTGCGTGGTAAATACTAAAACACAAGAGATATCTTGTCGGTAAACCGGGTTCACAGTATTGGTAGTGTAGTCAGGTTAGCTTTACCGCCAGTATTGTAGCTCACTGAATTCTTCAGAGAAGAGACTACTTTGCACCTACGTAAAAAGTCTATATTTTTCGCATATCAGACATGCTTTGTAGCTGTCGTCAGTTGTACCAAACTTTAATTTAAATAAAATGATGTTGTTATCACATTTTGTTACCAAAAATAATAATCGCTTGTCCAACAACATCAGTACAATGCATTTCAAAACACCTTGGCATTCATACGCAAACTGATCACTGAATTATAAACACCCCTATCAAAAGTGGATGCGTCCCGTCATTGGTGCACCCACGGAGAGGGCTTTGGGAAGCCCCCTCCTAGGAGATTAAGAACGACGTACGTCACAAATTAAACATTCAAAAATATTATTTTACGGGTTCAAAAAATTACATAGTGTCTGACTATTACATGGTGTCTTCTTCCCAAAGCCCCAAAGAGATTAAAAGCGACGTAAGTGACAAATTAAACATTCAAAAATATTATTTTACATATTCAAAAAAATACATAGTGTCTTCTAGTACATAGTGTCTTCTTCCCAAATCCCCAAAGAAATTACGAGCGACGTACGTCACAAATTAAACATTCAAAAATATTATTTTAAATGTTCAAAAAATTACATATTTTCTGACACAGTGTTTTCCGTTACATAGTGGCTTCTTCCCAAAGCTCCAAAGATATTAAGAGCTACGTAAGTTGCAAATTAAACATTAAAAAATATTATTTTACGGGTTCAAAAAATTACATAGTGTCGGACTATTACATGGTGTCTTCTTCCCAAAGCCCCAAAGAGATTAAGAGCGACGTACGTCACAAATTAAACATTCAAAAATATTATTTTAAATGTTCAAAAAATTACATATTTTCTGACACAGTGTTTTCCGTTACATAGTGGCTTCTTCCCAAAGCTCCAAAGATATTAAGAGCTACGTAAGTTGCAAATTAAACATTAAAAAATATTATTTTACGGGTTCAAAAAATTACATAGTGTCGGACTATTACATGGTGTCTTCTTCCCAAAGCCCCAAAGAGATTAAGAGCGACGTAAGTGACAAATTAAACATTCAAAAATATTATTTTACATATTCAAAAAATTACATAGTGTCTTCTTCCCAAATCCCCAAAGAAATTACGAGCGACGTACGTCACAAATTAAACATTCAAAAATATTATTTTAAATGTTCAAAAAATTACATATTTTCTGACACAGTGTTTTCCGTTACATAGTGGCTTCTTCCCAAAGCTCCAAAGAGATTAAGAGCGACGTAAGTGACAAATTAAACATTCAAAAATATTATTTTACATATTCAAAAAATTACATAGTGTCTGACATAGTGTCTTCTATTACATAGTGTCTTCTTACCCAAAGCCCCAAAGAAATTACGAGCGACGTATTTCACAAATTAAACATTCAAAAATATTATTTTACATGTTCAAAACATTACGTAGTGTCTGACATAGTGTTTTCTGTTACATAGTGACTTCTTCCCAAAGCTCCAAAGAGATTAAGAGCTACGTACGTTACAAATAAAACATTCAAAAATATTATTTTACATGTTCAAAAAATTATATAGTGTCTGATTGTTACATGGTGTCTTCTTCGCAATGCCCCAAAGTGATTACGAGCGACGTACGTCACAAATTAAACATTAAAAAATATTATTTTACAAGTTCAAAAAATTACATAGAGTCTTCTATTACATAGTGTCTTGTTTCCAAAGCCCCAAAGAGATTAAGAACGACGTACGTCACAAATTAAAAATTCAAAAATATTAGTTTACATGTTCAAAAAATTACATATTGTCTGACATAATGTTTTCTGTTACATAGTGTCTTCTTCCCAAAGCTCCAAAGAGATTAAGAGCTACTTACGTTACATATTAAACATTCAAAAATATTATTTTACATGTTCAAAAAATTACATAGTGTCTTCTATCACAAAGTGTCTTCTTCTCAAAGCGCCAAAGAGATTAAGAGCGAAGTACGTCACAACCGTATATAAACTGTAAGCGTACACTATATATATGTACACATTGTGTACGTATACTATATACATGAATATACAGCCCCCTCCAACAAGAATTCCTGGGTGCGCCACTGCGTCCCGTTGACCACGTGATTAATAAGGTGTTGGTGGAGCAGTAGGTAGTAAAATTCGGAGCGTGATGGGCAAGCGGAAGGATTTATCAGACTTTAAGGAAGGACAGATTGTGAGAGCTCGGAGAGTGGGTGGCTCGATTTCCCAAACAGCTGAACTCGTTGGTTGTTCACAAGCCAGCCACCGTAGTTAAAGTTTATCAGGACTGGCATGAAGATGGTCAAGCAACAACCCGGAGGCAAAGCTGTACAAGTCAGCGAAAGGCCTGACGACTCGTACAGATTAATAGACGTAGCACTGTTCATCAGTTGAATACCCAATATAAGAAAGGTCAACCCGGAACAGGTATCTGTTATGACCATGCGTTGCACATTTTCAAGTATTGACTATAACAGCAAGCGATCCTGATGACGTTTCCTCCTAACCTCGGTTCAACGGCGCAAAAAACTCGCCTTGTGCAAAGATCATGCAAATTGCACGTCGGTTGACGGGGAAAAAGTATGTTGGTCTGAGGAATCGCGTTTTTACTTCACTTCGTGAATGGTCGTGTACATATTTGGCGCGAACAACATGAAGAAGTTGATCCATCCTGCATGACCTCCACAAGGCAAGCCGGTGGAGACTGTTGTATGGTGTGAGACAAGTTTACCTGGCAGGAACTTGGACCCCTGGTGCATGTGGAACAACCTATGACTACTGCCTACTATCACGAATCGCGTGCTGATTCTATACACTCAGCAATGCTGCATTTTTTTTCAAATAGCGACGGTATCTTCCAAGATGACAATTCGCCGAGCTACAAATCCAATGTTTCATTTCATTTCATTTATTTCGTTATGAGGTTACATTTGACTATGTTACATTTCATTTCATTTATTTCGTTACGGGGTTACATTTGACTATGTTACATTTCATTTCATTTTTTTCGTTACGGGGTTACATTTGACTGTGTTACATTTCAAAATTTATTTTAGCCGCCCCGGTGGCGTAGTGGTTTAAGCGATGGCCTCTGATCATTCGTCCGAACGGGGTCCGGGTTCGAATTCCGGTGAGGCATGGATGTTGTGTTTGTCTTACGGCACTGGCTCTCTCCCTTCCCTGGAACCAGTTGCCCTAAATTAGGGACGGGCGACTGCTTATAGCCCATTGAGTTGCTCACGTTGGTCGTTAAACCTCCAAGCAAAAAAAAAAAAAATAAAATTAATTTTATAACATATAGTATTAAGAAAATAACATATATAATATGAATACTTATGTACAGGGTAACCACAGAACAGGAAATTGAGTAAAAAGCTATATATATATATATATATATAGCCTCAGTGAATCCCAATTCCCCTAAAGTACGTAGTCAAGTCAAACGTCCTGCACATATAAAATTTACTCATATGTGGTCTGATTAACAAATTTTACCATAGAATTTTATATTTTAATTTGTTAGCAAATATTTTTTCACTTGCTTTCTAAAATAATTATAACTAATAATATGTGTTAATTGACAAGGTAGGTTATTCCATAATATCAATCCCAGGTAATCAATAAATATATTTTGGGTTAAAGTGTTAGGCATTGGTAATAAAAATGCATTTCTGTCTCTTGTTTGATATAGTCGTGACCTACAGCTGATTTAAATGTTGATACCTATTCTCTTTTATTCTTTTTTACATGAATCCTAATAATCTAAATTGCCATAATTTCTCAATATCTAAAAATCCGTAAGAATTGATCCGTACCCCCATATTCAAGTTAATTCCCCTAAAATTATTTAAAATTCTGACCATCCTATTTTGTAATACACTAAAATAACTGATTGCTGTATAGACACGGTACCAAGCAAAGGAGATAATTGCAGATTAGAAGATGAACTTTTATTTACAACTTAAAACCATATATACATGCGAGATCTTTCAGACCCACTATGGGTCCATCATCAGGCACCGCAGAGGGGTGGTTCAGGGATTATAAAATCGGGAAAAACAACCCACAATGCATTGATTGGCATGGCGGCGCCGCTCAAGCTCACGCATGCGCACTTGTTAAATATACAAACATGCAAATATTACAAAGATACAATAAACACGATTACGGATTACGATGCGATGTACAACGGTGTAAAATAAAATGTCTCCATGATGACAACATTGGTTAGCAAATAGAGTTATATACATGCTTTCAGTGAATAATAAGCCAGTCTTAGTTTCAGGTGTTGCTAAGATCTTGGTGTTGTTCCAGTCCGGGATGTGTTAGCCTCGTTTAACTAGTCGGGATAAGGCAGTGGTACCCGATCCAGTCCGGACATTGTACACGTGTTCAGAAATACGTGTAGCAACAGTTCGAATCGTGGATCCTATGTAATTGGTGTCCTGTATATCAGACTCAGTAGCTTTTATTTGTAATGATTGTAATTTATGTAAATGAGCCTTAGTAGTTTGCCCCCATACTAATAAACAATAAGTCAAACATGGATAAATTAGACTGTAGTACAACATTTTTAATGTTTTAATTGTTAAATTATTTGAAATTCTGGTAATTAAACCCAATACCCCCGAAATTTTGTTTACAATATTTTGAATATTTATATTCCATTTTAGATTATCCTTGATTATTATTCCCATATATTTAATATTATTTACTATTTCAAGGGTACGCTTCTCAACACAAATAGATGGTGGCTCAACAATCTGTCTATCTCCCTGTTTAAAAATCATAATTTTAGTTTTTTCAATATTTAAACACAGAAAATTTGTGTCCAGCCATTCCATCAACTTTTCAATAAATTTATTACATTTTATTTTTGCCTCATTTATATCTGCACCCGTGATCAGAACCGTGGCATCATCCGCAAATTAAATCAAATCCTCATTAGGTTCAATGTTAAAAATGTCATTTATATAAATTAAAAAAAGTAATGGTCCCAGGACTGAACCCTACGGTGGCACTCCCATATCATTAAGCAACCCATGCGATTTCATTTTATTAATCTGCATATACTGTTTCCTGTTATGTAAATAGTCCTCTAATAAATTGTAATATTGATTTCTTATTCCATTATCATAGAGCTTATCCAAAAGTATTCCATGATCAACCGTATCAAATGCCTTTGTAAGGTCCAGGAATATTGCAATGGTTACTAATCCCCTTTTTCTATTATTAATTATGATATTCTGAAATGTTAAAATGGCTATTTATGTTGATTTTTCCTTTTGAAACCCATACTGATTTTTATTGATAACATGATATTTCTCAAAAAAGTTTCCTAATCTTGTATATAATAGAATAGTTTTTCCAAAACCTAAGCAAAAATAGATAAGTTAGAAATTGGTCTGTAATTATTTATATTATTTCTGGACCCAGTCTTATGCTTTGGAGTTATTTCTGTTATTTTTAATTCTTCAGGTATTTTGTCAAATTCAATAATCACATTAAATATATGACTGAGAGGTTTAGAAATTATTTTAGAAACCCTTTTAATAGCCCTTGGATGTATATCATCTGGTCCCACAGACGTTGATTTAATCTTTTTCATGCATGCCTCAACTTCTGCTGTTATGAAACATTCAAACTAACACCAATGTGTTAATGTTTTTTATTGGTAAGTAGTTTCCGATTTTTTTAATTATTAGTTTTAATTTTATTTTTTATTTCTTTAGGGGCATTTATGAAATAGTAATTGAATTCATTTGCTACAAACAGAGCGTCAGAAACCCTCTGACCACTTATACTTAATGTAATTGCTTCAGTTGTATTTTTTTCTTCCCAACATCTAATTTATATTTTTCCAAATAATTTCAGTCGATTGTGTATTGAATAGATTGTTATAGTACATTTTTTTTTTATATTTAATTTCTTTATTAAACAAATTTCTAATTTTTTGAAATTTAATAATCAATTTTTTTAATCATATGTAGAGTATTTTAGGAAGAGAGTGTCTGACCCCAGGTCTTAAACAACCCTTAGAAATAGGAAGCTAGGAGATTTGGGCTAGACCGCCCAATAGGAAAGTTACACGGAAGAGAAGTAGAAAGGGGGAGGAAGACGTCCATATTTATTACCGGGGGCCAATACCCGGGGTCCGACGGCTTAACGTGCCCATCCAACGCACGGCGGGTATTTAGTGGATCAAGCGTTCGTACCTGCTTGGGATCGAACCAGAGGCCCTTCCCGTGGCAGTCACGAACGTTGAAGAAATTTAATAAATCAGTTGGTTGTCGAGTTAAAAGAAATTTTTTAAACATTTTTTTTTATTAATTTTTCTCAATATTATTTTATTAATCCAAGGTTTTCTTGGCCTTTTAGGCTGTGTTACATATTTTATTGGAAAACATTCATTATAGGCTGCTGTAAATTGATCAAGAAATATACTATATAATTTTTCTGGAGAATCATGTGTTGTAATACTATCCCAATTTATTTTTTGAATTAATTCATAAAATTTACCGATATTAACCTCACTCAGATCTCTGATATCATATTTTACTTTAGTTTGGAAAGATATTGATTTTTTATTATAAATTAAATACTGTAAGTAGGTAAATGATCACTTATATCATAATTTAAAACACCAGCATATATGTTGTGCAGGAATGGTTTGAAGAACTCAGTTCAGACTTCTAAAATAACGATTGGCGTCCGAACTCTCCCGACATCAATCCTATAGAGCACTTGTGGGGCACTATGGAACGGCATATCAGGTGTATGGATGCACCAACCACTTCCATACGTGTATTGAAGGCCGCATTACACACAGCTTGGCTGGCCATACCTCCCAACTGTTTCCAGCATCTTAGTGAATCGATGCCACATTGGACAGCTGCTGTACTGAGGAGGAAAGACGGACGTACAGAGTGTGAGGTAGGTGGTCATAATTCAGTGATCCCTCAGTGTATATTCTCAGCCGAATCTAGTGCTGCTAGCCTCTTGTTGTTGAACACCAGCAGGATATAAACACTTATCTTGACGACTCTGCCAAAATGGCGCGAACAAAGGAATTCCACGTGTGAATATTAAATCATATTTACAATGAATATATCTGAACCTGGTTAGAGAATCTTACAGACATACTACAGAGGTGACGCTGGAATCAAATCCAACAATAAAGCAGCGATAAGCTTGCCGGTGTAATTCAGTTGGGAGAACACCCTTCTGGAGCAGGAAGACAAAACACCACCGGTGGAAAGGTTATACGTTATATTGGCACCCGAAGGAAAATAATCTCGTGTTCGAAAATTTGTGTGATGATTCTTCCACACAACATACGAATTAATAATAAAAGTTCTTTCTTCTACAATGAGCTGGTTCTTTGAGCACGGTTGTCGGCTTGCCCGAATCACCCCGCCTTTCTCAATGGAGGAGGATGTACGTCATCGCAGTAGTTCGTTAATGACGTTCGTAAATGACGAACTACTGCAATGACGTATGAATCAAATCGGCAATATTTCAGAGATAAGCAGATAAGCGTATTTCAGTTGGGGAAACAGCCGCCCCGGAACAGGAAGATGCGAGTTTGAATGCCAACATCAGCAAAAGATTATATGAGATAATACAACTTTTGTCACAAATATTTTATTTTTTGAAATCGACCAAGGTTTCGCTGTGTTCTGACCTAGCTTCATCAGGACGAATGGCACGTAAATATTCAAACTGTATATGACCTCATAAATGGTGTTTACAGTCACGGGTTTAGGTTAGTTGCTTCCACGTGCTTGATAGAAATGGTGTGGATGCCATGTCATTAGCAAGTTGCGAAGAATTCTGATATATATGGAAAGCTTTCAAAATATCAAGTTTGGTGGTTGAATCTGGCTTGTCGATTAGTTTTGCTTCCTCAAAGAGAAATTTATGGTCCTTTTCGTAACAGTGTTTAGCCATCGATGACTTCTTTAGGTCACAGTTCCGAATATAGGGTTTGTGCTCCTTCAATCGATAAAGATGTCAAATCTTATTCAATCTAAAGAAGTCATCGATGGCTAAACACTGCTACGAAAAGGACCATAAATTTCTCTTTGAAGAAGCAAAACTAATCAACAAGCCAGATTCAACCACCAAACCTGATATTTGGGAAGCTTTTATATCAGAAGTTTTCGCAATTTGTTAATGACATGGCACCCACACCATTTCCATTAAGCGCGTGAAAGCAACTAGCCAAAACCCGTGAGTGTAAACTCTATTTATGATGTCATGTACAATTTCAATATTTATGTGCCATTCATCCTGAGGAAGCTAGGTCAGAACCCAGCGAAACCTTGATTGACTTGAAAAAAAATTGTGACACACGTTGTATTATCTTAATATATGTATAATATAATCGTCACAAGACTGTAGTAACTGATTTCAAGAATTATACGTTATAGCTTGAGAACAGGCTAACATGTACACACGTTGAGTATTATTTGTCAAATGCGTCGTCCTTTTACATAATCTAACTGAGGGCTTGGAAGTTTTTATTTTCTTTTTTGAATTACACGCACGAATTCAGTGCCGTGTTTTGCATAGTTTACTGGGTTTGAGAATATTGGAAAGACGTTCCCATGACACCTAGGAATTCTGTGTAATCCTTGTACTTAGCTTTAGAGTTTTGCTGATAGATGTCCTCATTACATCCGAGAATTCGATATTACCAATGTATGTAGTCTACATTTACTTGTGAGCGTTTCGTCCAAAGATGTTCACATCACTCCAAGAATTCGGCACTGCCCTTCTACATATTGAGAATTTCACTGAAAGTTTGTTCGCATTTTGCCCCAGAATTCTGTTTCGTTCTTGTACAGATTGATTTTATCGAAAGACGCTCTCATTTTATTCGAAAATTCTGTATAGCCTTTCTACGCTCGAGAATTTGGTGTCATCCTGCAACATATGAGCTGGAATGCACTAGATCCTTGGCGTGGAGAGTAGCTACGTGAGTCAAAAGAATTTTTGATTTTCTCTGACTTTCTACGTCTTCTGAAAACCGAAGACCAGCTATATTGATTTCTGAAAAATCTTTGTTTTCTGTTTTCATCACTTTTCAGTGGAGGGTGAAGTTCCCAATATAAGTGCCCAAAATGGCATTACAAAAGCCATTTTCACCCCCTCCCCTTCAGCTTCAAGCGTAGTTACATAAAACCACCGTCAATATCCGTCAAGTATATTTCTTTCAAGAACCTGCAAACCACGAGACGCAGGCGACAACAGCCACAGCAATTTCTTTTATTACCTGTTTTCTCACTAGGCTACATTCTTTCTTATTACGAAGGCATCTTTCGAACATTAGTAGAACTCGAAAAAGGTAAGCTTCCGTCCACTTCAGAGATTGGAAAACGGCGAAAATTGAGATACTCCATTTCCCAATTCCACCCCCACCTTCTTCCTCCTTCAGTAAATCCATATTTCCATCCCTCCCCTCCAACCTCATTCTTTCCTGTCCACCCTATGGTGAAAGCGACACCTGGCAGTTTTGACGTGGCCATGTCTTTACGTTCGCTGTGTATTTTGGCGTCCTAAGCGCAATATTGTTACAAAACAGACCCCTGCGCTTCGTTTTCCAGCTATATCAGCTGTCACGGAGAACTCCGGGTCTCTTAATTTTTTACGGTTAGTGCGAAGGGATGACGGGCGGATAGCCGTACAAATCCGCTTACGTCAAGAGTCATGATTCCTTGGCCATCATCTTGGACGTTATCCTCAGCAATAATCGAGAACATCAAACCGCGCTTCACGTTAGTTGAGTCTTACGACGGACCACCGACATATTCAATCAATCTTTCTGAGAGCGTTTCCTGCACACGCTGCATGGGAATTCTCCTATCACTGTCAACTTAGTAAAACAAGTAGTTTACTGACATTACACTTTGTTTATAACCACAACCTTTTATACTTTGTTAATATTACTATTATTTTTTTCACTAATGCATAGAAACGGCATCCATACCTACAAACTGCTGTCGGTATCCCTTCTCAGCTTTAGAAAGTAGATTACCAATGTCTGTAGGTAATCAGCATTTATATTTAATTTGTTTTAATTTGTATTCTAATTTTCTGTTCCACAGCTTGTGTTGTATCATAAAAACCTGAACGTCTTCCGAAAATTTGGTTTGATACGAGAATGATTAAGTGAATTTTTTCTCTTAAAATTTCCATTTTCTTTTCTGGAGATTTATATTATATTATATTATATTATATTATATTATATTATATTATATTATATTATATTATATTATATTATACACTGGCGAAAAGTGAAAAAAGAACACCAAGAAGGAGACGTCTGATACCAACGAAATTTATACAGCACAATAACGGAATATAGAGGATAACGTGATCAAACCATTATGGCAAAATACAGCTGTATTTGCTGGTAAACTGAAAAATAACATTTCCATGTAACATGGTTAGTACGAGGTTGAACCTCCAAGAACTGCGTCACACTGTGCAATTCTGGCATGGAGTCTGTCGTACAGATGTTGGATGTAAGTTTGGGGTATTGAGTTCCAAGCATCCTCAACCTGGACGTGTAAATCGGGGGTGGTCGTGGCTGGCCGTGGAGACCGGACCAGTCGTTGTCCCATAAAATCCCATACGTGCTCAATGGGGGACAAATCCGGTGAACGTGCAGGCCATGGAAGTTGTTTCACACCCCGAAGTGCATGTTGCGTTGCACGTGCCGCGCGTGGGCGTGCGTTATCTTGCTGGAAAACACCACGATGGACCGACCTTACAAATGGCACAACAACGGGCTGAATGATGTTGTTGATATAGGAGGTGCTGTTTAACGTACCCGGTACAAGCACTAGTTGTCTACGGGAGTGATAGCTGATCGCTCCCTACACCAGGAGACCAGGTGTAGGCCCTGTGTGTCGCTGGCGCATGCAACAAGGGTGTAGACGCTGCCCTGTGCGTCTGCGAACACGCATATGGCCATCGGAGGCTCCCAAGCAGAATCTGCTTTCATTGCTGAACACGACAGATCGCCATTGCGTTCTCCAGTGCAGACGTTGGCGACACCACTGCAGCCGTTTCTGACGGTGGGCTGGAGTCAGAGGTACACATGCCAGAGGCACACATCCAGTAGACGGTTGCGGATTGTTTGCACAGTCACCTCAGGTGCAACGGCAGCTCGGATTTGCGTCGCAGTGGATGTTCTGCTTGATAACGGAGCTCTTCTTATGCGTCGATCGGCCCGCTCATCAGTCCGTCTGTGACTCCCGGTTCCACGTCTTCTCGTGTGGGAATGTTCCTCGGACCATCTACGCCACCATCGTACCACTAACGACACTTCCCGTCCAATTCGCTCCGCAATACGACGATACGACCACCCGGCCTCGCGGAGTCCGATTAGACGACCTCGCTCAAAGACCGATAAATGCTGAAATCGTACACGTCTTCCATGTCCAGGCATTGCAGCTTCTTCAGGATCTTCGCACGTGTCCGTACTCCGGCGACTGATTACATTCACTTCGCTGTACTCCTTAAATACCACCGACGATAATTTGCATATTATGCCCTGCTGTGGCGTAAGCGCTCACCGGTTGGTCCCGAAATTAACATCACACCTACGTACACTCAACCCCATTAACATATGTAAATTTCATGATCGTCCGCCAATTCCTTCTTGGTGTTCTTTTTTCACTTTCCCCCAGTGTATTATATTATACAGTGAAGCCTCCGAATAACGGTCACTGCTCGGACCGGGAGAAAGTGACCGTTGTTCGAAGGTTAGGCCTAAGTTTACAATTCTAAGCCGTTGTGTTTGTCCAAAAGCAGAATAAATACTATAAGAAGCTTATATATAATAAAGAAAGCGTCGCAGTGAGTTTTTCCAAATGCTAACTGCTGAATAAAACTGAATATAATAATTAAATAACTAATTCATGGTGCAGAGGATTTGAAGAAAACTCTGTCTGACGTGTGGTGTTAAACAACCCTCAGAAATAGCAAGCTAGGAGATCAGAGTTAGGAAAGTTCTGTTTGCGCAAGAAACAAAGAAAAATGTTAAGTAGCAAAGCGTAAACGCACTGTTAGCTAGCCACGCTCCGTGAAACAGGCACAGAGCCCACAGGGACCAAACCAAGAAACATTGCACCCACCAGCAAAAATTCCATGCCCCCATCAACCACCTCCGCAGCCCCCCCCCCGGGGACGATTGAAACATACATGGAAGCTTCAGCGCGCCTCACGAAGAACTAAACTTTTAACTCCTTTTTTCACTTCAGCATACAACTAGATATTTAATTCATAAACATTTAATTCAGTGACCACGAGATAATTAATTCATAAACATTTAATTCATTGACCACGAGATAATTAATTCATAAACATTTAATTCATTGACCACGAGATATTTAATTCCTAATTAGAAAAACGAAAATTATAACAACAAGTATAGTGTTACAATAAATGAAAAAGTAAGAGGTTTTTGTAAGGCTGGCTGCCAGTTTCACAGGGTGGATAGGGGCTTTTGAAAACAAAAGAGGGAAGGGAAGATAGGTGTGGCGTATACTCGAATTTAACTTTCAATATTGGCTGTTTGTTCTTGTTCTAATTATTTTACAACTCGTTACCTCGGATTACCTTAACGTCATACCCGAACTCCTCATTCGGCAAAACTGGCAGCAGGTCAAAGGTAAACATCAGGAGTAAAAATGAGACAGCTCTGTATGTAAAGTGTGGGAGAGAACCAGATAAAGTTTTTTGGCTCAACTTTCTGTGCTACGCTTTGTAAGCTAATTATTATACTAATAGTAGTCAGTGTGAAATAGTTTGTCTTTGTAAGTGCTAATTATCGGGACTGCAAGTCATAGTTCTTGCATATTGTGAAGCTAGCAATAACGAGGTTATTCTACTTACGTCAAATTTCATTTAATTTCTTTGATCTTTTGGGGCTATTATGTGTTAGACTTAATTAGGCATTCAGGTGCTCAAGTAACTAAAGGTTTGACTAAAAACATCCTACATGTACTGTATAAAGTATCTGTAATGACTCTCGTTTCTCTCTCGTTATTTTAAGTAAGACTCGATCAGCTTCAAAATACAGCGAGAACCATCATACCTGAGTTTGTTCGTTTTCTCTGCGAAAGTACGCCGTTAGTTCCTATCTCTTTTTTTAAATATATCTGAGAAACTAAATTATTTTCTCAAAATGGAATCATATGCTGTAAAAAATCGTCAAATCTCTTTTTCTAATTTACTAATGAAATTTAGCAATCTCTCTAAGAATAATAATTCCTGCATCCGTGTTTTTCGTTTCGTCAGCAAATGAAGAAACTGAAGCTGATTCTTTCTCCGCGGTCTCGTTAGCTCTAAACAAAACGGACTCCTGTCTAACTCTTAGGGCACGAATACCGTTTCTTCCGCACTGCGCTGCCGATCGCAGACTCCAGCTACATAGCTGACGGGTTTTTGCGGAAGTATCTCGTCTCTGACTTCGGAACTACGCACAAAGGTCTAACGCGGTCCGAACCATAACAGCCAATTTATCTAGCAAAATAATGCTTATATATATATATATATATATATATATATATATGGGATGTAAGGTCAGGTGATGCGTAACATCACAGCCTCTCCTTGACAAATGTCAACCCCGCCTTCTCGTGGTACATCCTGTTCCCACTAAAGGGGCTCTGACGACCGCCAATAGCGGTATAACTATACCATCGGGATTAGAGGAAATTCTATCCCACACTCACCAACCCGCTTGGCCAGCGTGGTGAGTTATGGCCAAACCCCTCCAAAATGATTCCACAACTTAAATCTTGGCCCTCAGTCTCCGGCAGCTGGAATGTACCTGGCCAAGGCAGCGGCCAGTGCGACATGAAGGCAGAGGGTGCTAAGAATCCCCGGAGGACCGGACTAGGCTGCCATCTGATGCTGACCTTGGCTACGTACAACGGACGCTCGCTATCTTCTGATTCAAGGCTTCTTGAATTGGAAGAGGAACTACAAAGGATCAAGTGGGACATCGTGGGGCTAAGTGAGGTAAGGAGAAAAGGAGAAGATCTCATTGAACTGAAAAGTGGACATCTCTTCTATTATCGTGGGACAGATACTGGCAGAACTAGTGGCGTTGGATTTATGATAAACAAGAAACTGAAGGATAAAGTTGTAGAAGTTGAAAGTTCCTCTGACAGAGCTGCACGACTTGTTATCCAACTCTCGAAAAGATACCAGGCTCAGATTATTCAAACTTATGCACCCACCACAAGTCATCCTGAAGAAGAAATTGAAGAATTTTATGAGGAAATTTGTCATCTAAATAATAAAGGTAAGCAGCACTTGAAAATAATTATGGGAGATTTCAATGCAAAAATAGGGCAACGGCAACAGAATGAAACTTCAGTAGGTAAATTCGGTCACGGCAACAGAAACCAGCGTGGAAATACTCTCGTTGAGTTTGCAGAGGCAGAAGGGTTTTTCATCTTGAACTCCTTCTTCAAGAAAAAGCCACACAGGAAATGGACATGGAGACATCCAAATGGGACGACAAGTGAAATTGATTTTATTATGTGTAACAAAAAATTCGTCATAGAAGACTGCAGTGTGCTAAACAAGTTCAACACAGGTAGTGACCATAGATTGGTGAGATGTAAGATGCACCTTAACACCAAACTTGAACGTGGCAAGCTCATAAGACAAACAAAATCTATTGACATAACCAACCTTAAAAAACACCATAATACCTTCAAGTTGGAACTGAAGAACAGGTTCTCTGCTTTAGAAGGCCTAACATCGGAAGAAGTGGACATCTCTGAAGTTAACAGAAAAGTAACCAAAGCTATTATGGAAACAGCAACAAAATTAGCTGAGTCTAAGAACAAGTTGCATGTAAACAAATTATCAGGAAAAACGAAAATGTTGATGCAAAAAGAAGAGAGATGAGGACAACTAAAGAAGATGTGACTTCCAAAGTGGAATATATAGAGCTATGCAAGACAGTAAGAAAAAGTATCACTGAAGACGTAAGAAAATTCAACTGTGAACTAGTGAGGAAAGCAATTGAAAACAACCAAAGCCTAAAGATAGCAAAGGGACATCTCAGTAAGGGAAGAAAACAGATTATGGCACTTAGAAAAGAAGATGGTTCTGTAACAAGAAATAGAGGCGAAATTTTGACAAGAGTGAAAGATTTCTACTCCAAATTATATGAAAGGGATGATACATGCACTCCAGAAATCATGAAAGATACCAGTACCAGAGTTCCTCCAGTCCTTCCAGCAGAAGTTGCACATGCAATCAAGAACATGAAGCGGGGAAAAGCTCCAGGAGAAGATGGAATTACTGTAGACATCATACAAGAAGCAAGTGGAGAAATTGAAACAGTACTCGCCCAAATTTTCACTCGATGCCTTAATGAAGGAAAGATTCCTGAGGATTGGAACACCGCTACAATGATCCTGCTACATAAGAAAGGTGACATTGAGGATCTCGGAAACTACAGACCTATCAGCCTCCTATCAGTTGTTTATAAAATCTTCACTAAAGTTCTTTCACACCGCTTGAAGGTAACACTAGACATGGCTCAACCGAGAGAACAAGCTGGATTCAGGAGTGGCTACAGCACAATAGATCATATACACGTACTGAGAGAACTAATTGAAAGAGCGAGGGAATATGAACTTCCATTGTGCATGGCTTTTATCGATATATGAAAAAGCCTTTGATTCGGTGAAACCATCAGCAGTTACAATGGCTCTGAAAACCTGCGGTATTGAAGATGCATACATTAATATTATTAATAACATCTATGAAAATGCAAGTGCAAAGATTCGGCTGTTTGAAAATACAACACACATAAAAATTGGAAAGGGAGTGAGACAAGGTGACACCATATCTCCGAAGCTCTTTAATGCCACATTGGAGGGTGTTTTTCAGTCGCTGAGCTGGGAAAACAAAGGGATAAAGATTAATGGAGATTATCTAACCCACCTTCGTTTTGCTGATGACGTAGTCATTTTTGCAACTAGCCCATCAGAGCTGCAGAGTATGATCCAGGAACTTGCTGACAAGAGTAAAGAAGTGGGATTAAAAATGAACTTTCAGAAGACAAAAGTGATGTTCAATGCTTTTACAAGAAATGAAGATTTATTGATTGATGGAGAAAAGCTGGAGATAACAGACACGTACGTTTATCTTGGACAGCAGATATCAAGTGAGGGTCACATTGATGAAGAAATTAATCGGCGTACAAAACTTGCCTGGAGAGCTTTTGGAAGAAACAGCATAATTTTCAAGAGCAATATGCCATTATGTCTTAAAAGAAAAGTGTTTGATCAATGCATCCTTCCAGTGCTTACGTATGGTGCAGAGACGTGGACCTTAACTAAAAGAGATATACAAAGACTGCAGACAACTCAAAGAAGCATGGAGAGGTGCATGCTTCGTGTAACCAGGAGAGATAAGAAGAGGAACACGTGGATCCGAAAAATGACAGGAGTGGAAGACATCATGATCAGAGTTAAATCCCTGAAATGGCAATGGGCTGGACATACTGCCAGAAGGACAGATCATCGATGGACAGCCGAAATTTTAGATTGGATTCCAAGGGACAGGAAAAGACCCAGAAGAAGACCACATGGGAGATGGGTAGATGAAATTCGAAAGTATGCAGGGGTGACATGGAGAAGACTGGCACAAGACAGACCGTTGTGGAGGAAACTTGGAGAGACCTTCGTCCAGCAGTGGATTGATAATGGTTGACAATGATGATGATGATGATATATATATATATATATATATCATCATCATCATCATTGTCAACCATTATCAATCCACTGCTGGATATATATATCATCATCATCATCATTGTCAACCATTATCAATCCACTGCTGGACGAAGGTCTCCCCAAGTTTCCTCCACAACGGTCTGTCTTGTGCCAGTCTCCTCCATGTCACCCCTGCATACTTTCGAATTTCATCCACCCATCTCCCATGTGGTCTTCTTCTGGGTCTTTTCCTGTCCCTTGGAATCCAATCTAAAATTTCGGCTGTCCATCGATGATCTGTTCTTCTGGCAGTATGTCCAGCCCATTGCCATTTCAGGGATTTAACTCTGATCATGATGTCTTCCACTCCTGTCATTTTCCGGATCCACGAGTTCCTCTTCTTATCTCTCCTGGTTACACCAAGTATGCACCTCTCCATGCTACTTTGAGTTGTCTGCAGCCTTTGTATGTCTCTTTTAGTTAAGGTCCACGTCTCTGCACCATACGTAAGCACTGGAAGGATGCATTGATCAAACACTTTTCTTTTAAGACATACTGGCATATTCCTCTTGAAAATTATGCTGCTTCTTCCAAAAGCTCTCCAGGCAAGTTTTGTACGCCGATTAATTTCTTCATCAATGTGACCCTCACTTGATATCTGCTGTCCAAGATAAACGTACGTGTCTGTTATCTCCAGCTTTTCTCCATCAATCGATAAATCTTCATTTCTTGTAAAAGCATTGAACATCACTTTTGTCTTCTGAAAGTTCATTTTTAATCCCACTTCTTTACTCTTGTCAGCAAGTTCCTGGATCATACTCTGCAGCTCTGATGGGGTAGTTGCAAAAATAACTACGTCATCAGCAAAACGAAGGTGGGTTAGATAATCTCCATTAATCTTTATCTCCTTGTTTTCCCAGCTCAACGACTGAAAAACACCCTTCAATGTGGCATTAAAGAGCTTCGGAGATATGGTGTCACCTTGTCTCACTCCCTTTCCAATTTTTACGTGTGTTGTATTTTAAAATATATATATATATATATGTGTGTGTGTGTGTGTGTGTGTGTTTGAAGCCACTGGCGCAGTTCATATCTCATTTTAAGCATCTTTAAATAATTATCTTTCAACCTCACCCGTTCGCCAGCCATTTACACGAAAACGACAAACACGCGGTGACAACATTAACCCAACACATTAGCGTATATTTTATTGTCATACCGAACACATTTCATTGGGTGATCTACATTATTAACACGTTTAGAAGGGTTTCTGATACCTTGTCGCTTGGCGCTAGCTCTGTCTGTAATATTTCTATCCTCGTGTGTTGCGGAGTATTTCTTATTTCCCGCTTGGGTTTGTTCTTATTGCCTAATTGTAATCCTTAGTATATGATAAAAATACCACGAAGGAATAGATGGAGGAAATGGTAGTTTTAGTGAATTTAATGTCAGCTGACGTTTATTTTGCTGATTGTCCTGAATTGGTCTTAGTTATACAATTGATTACTATTACAATATTTTCTACTTTCAACTTCAACTAGTATGCATTTTGTCAAAGGTGTAACTAGGTATTTCTGCGCCCGGGGCTTACCACAAATATTGTGCTCCATCTGTCTTTCAATTCGATATATATCATGTATAAAAATATATACAGTATATGCATATATTCATGCATTACTAATTTAATAGTTACATATGCATTTTATATACACGAATTTACGATATGTGTGTATATATATATATATATATTATACACTATATTGGCGAAAGTCACCGGACACCTAGAAGAGAAACACAACATAGCATTTATTGTCATACATTAGTACGGTGTCGGCCCACCTTTGGCCTTAATCCAAGCATGCACTGACCCTTCGAGACATGCTTTCGACAAAGTTTTGGAATACAGCGATAGGTATGCGCTTCTATTCAGTACAGAACGCTGCCGCTAACTGTTGCTTAGTAGTTGGCCTTGTTTCCAAACATCTTATGCGGCACTCTGATTCATCTCATAGGTGCTCTATGGGATTAAGATCAGGGCTCTATGCTGGCCAGTCCACACACGATACGGAATTTATCGTCAAACCACGGCATAACAGTCCTTGCTTTATTGCTCGGTGCATTATCCTGCTGGTACAAACAAGGCTCGGTTCCATAGTATTGCCACAGAGTTGGTAGGGCATAATTGTCCAGAATATCGTGGTAGATGTGCTGGTTAGCAGGTTTGTACATGATAACCAATGGGCAGGGACCATACCACGACACCCCCCCCCCACACACACACACGAGTACACTACCAGCTGCGAGCTTGACCGTAGGAACAGTACATTGTGGTAAATAGCGTTCCCCGGCTGCCGCATACCCACATACAGCCATCAAACTGATGGATCGTGTATCTGGATTCATCAGTCCATAGGACCTGTTTCCATTAATCTACAGTCCTCGATAAATATTCTTTACACCATGCTAAACTACGAGTAGCATTCCGAGTGGAGATGACAGGCTTATGAGCAGCCGCAATTCCACGGTAACCCATGGAATGAAGTTCTCTGCGAATGGTACGTATACATACCGAGGTTCCAGCAATTTTACTCACCTGTACACCGAGGTCTTGTGCAGTACTCCATCGAGTAGCAGTAACGACTCTCCTGAGGCTTCGATGTCCTCCATTACTGATTTTCTTTGGTCTGCCGGTACGTTTTGCTTCTTCAGGCACGCCATATGTCTTCCACTTATTCAGTACATCCAAATTTGCTTTTTCAGGCACGCCATATGTCTTCCACTTATTCAGTACATCAAATTTGCAAAAAGGGGTGATTATGGGCTTTTGGGACAAAGGTGGCAGTATTTCTGAAACAGCGCAGTTGGTGAACTGTTCGCGTGCTGCTGTGGTTAAAGCGTATCGTAATTGCAGAAATTGCACCATGGCGAATATGCGATGTGGAAACAGCGGAGCACCACGTGCCATTGATGTTAGAGGTGAACGTCGGCGTCGAAGGTGAGTGAGGGCCGTTCGACACGCTACAGTGGAGAAACTCACTGGCCGAATGTACCTGGGGTCTACAGGCAGTGTGTGTAAAACGAAAGTTCAGCGAACCCTGCTACATATGGGATTCCGATGCAGACGGATGGTCACTGCATCTATGCTAACGAAGGTGCATCGGCAGAAAAGGCTTACATTTGCACGGCAGTATCGGAATTGGACCTCCGCTGATTGGCAAAGGATTGCCTACTCCGATGAGTTACGTTTTCTGCTTCATCGAACAGATGGACATTGGCGTATAAGGCGAGAAACGTCGGAGAACAAACACTCTTCAACTATTGCTGGAAGAACACAAGCTGGTGAGGGCAGCGTTATAGACAGGAGAATGTTTTTGTGCCATCATCTGGGTGCACTCATACTTGTGGGAGGCACTATGGATCGAATTTGTCATGAATTCAACCTTGGAGACCACGTACACCCATACATGCTGTTTGTCTTTCCTGGAGCGGATGGGATCTTCCAGAACGACAATGCGACGTGTCACACTGCTAGAAATGTCCGAGAGTGGTTGGAAGAGCATGATGAAAACTTGAAAGTACTTCTTTGGTCCCCTAATTCTTTAGATTTAAACCCAAGCGAGCATCTGTGGGACCACCTCGATCGTGTTGTTTGCTCTACGGATCCTCCACCATGCACCCTCCAGCAGCTGTTAGATGCACTGCAGTCAGCATGGCTCCACATATCTGTGAGCACCTTATTGAGTCACTGCCAGCCCGTCTAGCTGCTGTCCGCGTTGCACACGGCGGTTGCTCTGGAAATTAGCTGGTGGTCACAATAATGTGACTCGACCGTGTTTATAATATAAGCGTACATTGCTCGACAAAACATTTTAAAGTCACAGCCTAATGCCATTTCTATGATGGAGTCATAATCAAACTATGTATATGTGCAGCTTTTCCCAACTGCTTCGTAGTTCGGTCCTTAAATAAATGTGAATGGCATCCGAAGGTTATGGATCCAACCAAAGAAAAACTGCTGGCCCCATTGTTGCAGAAGAAGGGGCGCGGTTCTTCTTTCGTTAATCGGACTGCACATCTACGCCTTCAGATCTGAATGTAAGCAACTACCATTCCCTGAACATTTTGAGGAAGAAATCTGAACTGTAAGTGTAAGAGAAACTGGTGTAAAAGTTCCAATTCCAACTTTAAGCAGATTGCAAGCAGTGATTTTTGCGCCCTTTCTTGAACTGCGCCCAGGACAGCCGGTCCGCCCGCCACAGTTACGCCTCTGCTTCTTGTTTATTTCTGTATCCAACGTCTCTTTCATCTCTCTTGCATCCCCTCATTCGCCTCCAATAGACGCATCTGCTGTCTCCTAACCTCCTCTCGCAACCCCTATTTCAGACTACCCTGATTACTTCTCTTTATTCTTTGACCCCCTGTTTCCTTTGAAGAAAACGCACTCTGACTCCATGAAGAGAAGTTAACTACACTGCTGGCCACCCAAAATGCAACACCAAGAAGGAAGCATCCGATTGGCCTGAAATTCGCAGCATGCGTCGCCCGCGAGAGGACATGCAAACGATTAGCATTGCAGGATATATGCAAATCATGTGCACCCGGCACGCCACCGAGAAGCACTATAAGAAGGGTGCACCGAAGGCGGGGTGTAAGTAGTGGAAGTGTGTTGTGCTGCCGGACCTGTGCGTGGGAAGTTTCCTGATGCCTCGTCGCAGAATACGGCAGTCATTCCAGCACGTTTCGGAGTTCGACAGAGGACGAATAGTGGCTTATCGCGACAGCGGTTTATCGTACCGAGACATCGGCGCCCGTGTGGGACGACATCCAGCCGCAGTGAGGCGAGTATGGATTCGGTGGGTGCAGGAGGGACGGACAGACCGACGTGAGTGATTGCCGCAGCCGCGGCACACCACCGAACGAGAGGATTGTCATGTTGTGCAACAACCTGTGTCAGCTCGTATCGTTCGTGGTCGTCTGCAGGAGCGGGGACTTGTCGCACGGCACACATTGCTCCAATTACCATTGACGTTACACGTCGGCGAGTGCGGCGGCAGCGGGCCGTTGAACGCCGCACCTGGACTACGTAATGGCACGACATTGTCTTCTCCGACGAATCACGCTTCTTCCTGCAACACCACGATGGTCGGAACCGCGTGTGGCTGCACCGCGGTGAGAGACTGTATGACGCCTGCATTATGCATCGCCATACCGGTCCGTCGTCTGGCGTTATGGTTTGGGGCGCAATTTGATATGACACCTGCAACCCTCTGGTACGCATCAATGGTACACTCAACAGCCACCGCTACATCTCCGACGTTTTGGAGCTTGTAGTCCTCTCTTACCTGCAGGACCTGCCAGCGGCTACGTTTCAACAGGACAGTGCACGCCCGCACGTGGCACGCATCGTGCAACAATTCTTGACGGCCTACCAGGTGTCATTTCTGGCGTGGCCGCCCTGTTCTCCCGATATGTCGCCCATCAAACACGTCTGGTTGCTGATCGGCAACCGAGTGGCCCGGCAAGCACCACCCTCGGCTAAGCCTGATGAACTGTGGCAACGTGTAGAAGCAGCCTGGACCGACATACCCCAAACCCACATCCAAAGCCTCTTTCGTTCGATGCCGCGGCGTGTAGCGGCCGTTATTGCCAGCAATGGAGGCCACACGAACTATTGATGTCTGCGTGTTCCGCAAGTCGCACGGGCCTGTAAGCGCAATCGTTTCATCTTTGTATCTGTTGTTATGTGTCTAGTAAATTTGGCTTTTCTATCTCGTGTCTTTCTTGGTGTTGCATTTTGGGTGGCCAGCAGTGTAGTTACATAATATGGGTACGCTTTCGTTTACCGTGTTACTGATAGCTTTTGGTTGAAGGCCAAATTAAAATGAGTGCAATAAAACAATCAAGCAAAGAGTCCCCCTAGCATACAATGCTATGGGAAACGCTGTTTGAAACCCTAGTAATTATTATTCTCTCACTGAGAACATCTTAAATGGCGTTGAATAAATTCTCTTACGCTGAGTGTTTGATGATGAGATGATGACCTACTTCTGAATATTATATTATATTCTTGGAAATGTTTAAAATATACATTGTCATTAGGAAATAGCCCATTTTGATACTCAATTAAGTATTTGAATAACAACTTGAAATTTTCACATATTTGGTGTGACATCATTTTCTTCATTATCTGGCATTTTCGCTATGAATTCAGTAAAAAAAAACATGTTTCGCCTTATAAAACTTTAATATAAAATTATGTTCTACAATTGTACATTCCAAACAAAATTCTGTCATATTACACAATATTTGTTATACTGTTACCATAAAAAGCCAAAAAAACGTATTTACAGTTCAAAAATTATATTTACCTTACTAGAAATACTGGTTATCGCTTCCAATTCCTGTGTTTTAGTTGAACTTCATTGGGAACAGATGACCCACACAGTCTTTAACTTTTAAAACAGTCCTTAAAATCCTTAAAAAAATGTTTACAGTCTGAAAACAAAAGAAAAGCAGACACTTGTTTCCTTGAATACTGGTTGCCGTTTGAAATCCGTGTTCCAACCAAAATCCATCGAAAACCAGATGAAACACACAGCCTTTTTTATCACCTACAATTCCCATTTTTTGGCTGAACCTCATTGGAAACAGATGAACCACATCATTTTAAAATAGTCCTTAAAATTCTTCAAATTTTATTTATTGTATGAAATTTAAATACTTGTTACCATAAATACTGGTTACTGTTCGAAGTCTATCTTCTCACTAAACTCCCTCGAAAATCCAGATGAAATACATAGTTAAAGCTTTTCGAAACATCTTCGCGTTCATCCCCAGAACGACACTCTTCATGCTATCATTATCATGACGACATGTGCATTGGTTAGTTTGTTTTTACACGGGTTTCTCTAATTTTTTTTTTTTTGGGAGGGGGAGGGGTTGGGGGGTGGTGGAAGTATGAGCATAATAATTGTGTAATATGACAGAATTCTATTTGGAATGTACAATTGTAGAACATAATTTTATATTAAAGTTTTATAAGGGGAAAACACGTTTTTTTGCTGAATTCAAAGCGAAAATGCCAGTTAACACAGAAACTAATGTTACACCAAAAATGTGAATATGCCAAGCGGTTATTCAAATACGTAATTGCGTATCAAAATGGGAAATTACTGAATGACAATATATGTTTTAAATTATTATATGGAGTGTAATATGAAAAATATGTCTGCTTAGTCAAAAGATAAGTATATACACTCATCGTCAAAAAAATAATTGCACCCAGAAGGACGTGTCGGATTGCAATGCTATTCGGGAGGAAGGTAAAGGTTACCAGCAGTGTTTCTTTCAGGCGTACATCCAGGGGGGCGATGCCTCCCGGAAACGACTATTCGCCCCCTACCCCGGAGTCATTTAGGTTACCGAGCCAAATATTAATAAATTCAAGCTATGATGAAAAAGGAAGTTTCGTTTCTTTTTTATGTTACAAATATTTCTCCAATTATATTTTTTTAAATATTTGTTCAAATGGTACTAGTTATAGTTTATCTTATAAAAAAGTGTATTATGACGCATGGTATTCTTCAAAATATAATAAGTAGACTAATCATACCTAATTATCTGGGAATCGTGATTCAGGAACAAGAGTGCATTGAATGCGTTTTAACAGATAAACATTTCAAGCCTGTAGAACCTCCCCTTTCCTCCTTTAGCTGAAAACAGTTTGTTATTCCTGAAATGTTTGAAGAAGTAATTACTATATCAGGTATGTATATAGAATTTTTTTTTCGGGAAGGGGGGGGGACGAAAAAAGGAAGTTTTTGAAATCCACCATCTGGAACAAAATTAAAGTTAATATGAAAAATTGAAGCATTGTTTTTCTAATGTAAGTCGCATTTTAATCAAAAAAAAAAAAAAAATGAAACGTTTTCTTGGGAGGGGGGCTCTAAATGCGCCCTTGTGCTAGATATATAGTAATTACTTCTATATATAGTAGTTAAAATTATATATATATATATACAGCAAATAGAAAACTTGCCCCCCCCTCCGCCCCAGAAAGTCCTGAAAGAAACACTGGTGACCAGGAACAATAAATGATTAAACATTGAGACTGATATGGGCAATATTTATTGATTGATTGGAGGTTTAACGACCACCGTGAGCAACTCAATGGGCTATAAGCAGTCGCCCGTCCCTAATTTAGGGTCACTGGTTCCAGGGAAGGGAGAGAGCCAGTGCCGTAAGACAAACACAACATCCATGCCTCACTGGGATTCGAACCCGTACCCCGTTCGGACGAATGATCAGAGGCCATCGCTTAGACCACTGCGCCACCGGGGCGGCAATATTTATTGAGCTGCACGCCAATAAGTAGTGTCTTTCAGTATGGTGTCGGGTCGCCATGTTTGCTCACACACCATGCCAGACGTCTCGGCATAGAGTTGTACAGGTTACTAATGGTGTCCTGCGATAAGCCATTCCATGCAGCTTGAATCTTCTCACGCAGTTCCTGCAGATTGTGCGGTAGGGGTGGAGTGTGGATAGCGCGTCCAATAACATCTCACACATGTTCAATCGGCGATAGGTCTGGCGATGCAGCTGGTCATGGCAGAGTGTCAGTACCTTGAAGGCAAGCTCTCGAGACGACAGCAGTATTCGGACGAGCGTTGTCCTGTTGGAAAATCGCACCGGAGTGAGCTTTCAGAAAAAGGTAGGGCCACTGGTTGCAGGAGCTCATTAACATAACGTTGGGCTGCCAAAGTGCCAGTAACGAACACCAAAGGTGATCTGGCATTGTAGGGGATAGCACCCCACACCATGACACCAGGCCTTCTGGACCTGTAACACTCGACAACAAACCGTTCATCTTGGCGCTGATCACGGTGCCTCCATACACGGATTCGGTGGTCGTCTCCTCCAAGACAAAAGCGGGACTCGTCACTGAAGCTTACCCGCTGCCATTCTGAGTGGTTCCATGAAAGTCTGGTACGACACCATTGCAGTCTTTGGCGACGATGCAATGGCGTTAAGGGCAGTCGTCGTAACGGTCTACGTGCATGCAGTCCTACGTCGCGCAGCCGTCTGCCAGTGGTGCTGGCAGTAATCGGACGATGCATGTGGGGTACCACTGCTCGTTGAATATCGGCAGTCGTGGCTCTGTTGGGTCACTCCGCGCATGTCGGACAACTCGTCGGTCCTCTCTCTCTCCGTGGTTCATCTAGGTCTCCCAAACCCTTCCTGTCGTTGCTGCGTGCCTTGTTCTATCCACTACCGCCAACAGCGTGCTATGGTGATATCCGCACGACCGGTATGGCGCGCAATACGGCGATAAGACCATCCCCCTTCCCGGAGCCCAACGATGCGGCTTCTTTCGAACACTTCCAACTGCTCGAATTGAACTTTTCTTTGAGGCATACTTCACTTGCAAAGGATGCAACCAACACAAAAAAAGCACGCGTCATAATAACCCCTCCTTGCTTGCGTCACATGCTCGGCCGAGTGTGATACTTGAATCATTTGCATGCTTCACGATGTCGAACTTACACACCAAGTTTCCTTCCTGTCGGTTGCTTCCTTCTGGGTGCAACTATTTTTTTTTTTTTGACGATGAGTGTATACGAAATATTAGATTCTTGGAAATTTAAAAAGCCGCCCTATTGGCGCAATGGTCTAAGCGCTGGCTTCTGACCATTCGTCCGAGATGGGTCCGGGTTCAAATCCCGTGAGGCATGGATGTTGTGTTTGTCTTTCGGTACTAGCTCTCTCCCTTCCCTGGATCCAGCGTCCATTAAATTAACGATTGGCGACTGCTTACATCCCATCGAGTTGCTCACGGAGGTCGCTAAACCTTCAACCAGAAAAAAAAAAAAGAACGGTTTCTAAATTCTTCGTAACACATGAAACCTGCAGAAATTGGCGTAAAGATACGTTCTGCTGAAAAGTGAAAAATATATATATATATTTAAACACGAACTAAGTTTGAGGTTGTTACAGTATCTAAGCAAGATGATTCTTTCTGACAAGCCCATTTCATTCATTCTGTAAAAATATCAAAACTAGGCTACCATCTCTCCCAAACGAGAAAGCCATTGCGCTTGTAAACAATAATCTAGAAATACTTCCACCTTGACGATCGTATTTTAAATGAAGCAACGCGGTGAAATGCAAAATATTTGTTAATGTTTCTCCTGAGCCGCAACTCACACAATCCTGAAAGAAAAAACAAATTGGGATCGGAGCTTGAAATGCGACTACATGAGATAAGCATAGTCATCTGAAATAAATGGGAAATTCATTTAATAGCATCTTAACTCAAAAACATCACATGACTTGAAAATATTGAAGTTCATGTGTTAAAAACGTAACTTGCGTTCTATCACTGCAGAAAATAACAGTGTTTAAATCTCTGATTTATTCTATTTTGCATAAAAAAAATGTATAGTGCATTTTTGGTTTATATTCAACAATCCACGGAGACAAGAGTTCTGGATTTTTTACGTGCATGATAATATTCAAGAGAACTTTTAAAATTTGGGAGCAAATTTGCCCAAAGTAGCTAAAATGACTATAATCAAAAGAGATAAAAACTCCCGGGGACAAGCGCTGACCGCGGTGTCATCGGGAAATGAAAGTTAATGTTAGGAAGGGTGTAGTGTCAGCAGGAAGGACATTTGCTTGATGCCAAGCGAAGAGAAGGAATGAATGAGGGGGGGGGGCGAATTCAAATATGTGCAAGCATCACTGCTCATGCGCGGTTAAACTGAACTCAACAGTTGAAGAAACCAAGTTGGCGTTGTTTTCCCGTCACATGCCGGTGTCAAGAGTCGTTCTTCACATGTCCCAAAAGAATGAAAAGCACTGATTTTTTTCAATTACAGAATCAAAAAGGTTTTTCGGTTGCCGATTCTATACCCGAAGGCATCATATTAAAATACTTTATTTCGCTCCAACATTTATGTTTTGACAAGTTGTCGTTTAAAAATCGACCAAAAACCTCATTCATAGAGGTCACTAACATGTATCGTACGTATCTTCACGTAAAGAACACTGAAACATATACCATGTCCGGCCTAAAAGTAGCCGCCCTGAGCATTCATATGGAGAAATTAAGGCAGGAGGGAAGAAATAATACAAAAAAGAAAGTAAGGAAGAAAGCAATTCTAAATGGGAGGCTAGATTTCCCTTTTTCTGCCCTAAATGATGATTTCTAAAATAATTAAGTTACAATATAAAAATACCTGAAGTTTTCAAAACACTGAATATGAAATAATCGGATATGGACTCAATTGATGTAGTGGTCTGAACGCCGGCTTCTAACCTCTCGTCCGAGAACGGGTCCGTGTTCGAATCCAGTTGAGGCCTGGATGCTGTGTTTGTCTTACGGCACTGGCTCTCTCTCTTCAGTGGAACCAGTTGTTCTAAATTAGGGACAGGAGACTGCAATGTAGCCCATCAAGTTGCTCACGGTTAACTGACTTACCATCTTTGTCACATTTACGCCAAAAATCGGATTGCCACCTTCAAAATTTGTATTATATGGTGTAATCCCATATTTCTTTCATGATTTATCTGCTTCTCCGGGCAAACACGGGATAAGATTCTTAACCTCCAGATTCGCTAAACATGAATGCCGGTTGCTTCGACTAGCGAATCCTGTGATGGTTATATTCAAGTTGATCGGAAACTTGGTCGTTCTGGGTGGTGTAGTGGTTAGCATACCCGGGCGTTTTCTGGGAGACGCGGGTTCGAGTCCCGCTCCAGGAAGATGAAAAATTTCAAGTTTTCGGATATTATCTGACTTACCATCCTTGTCACATTTACGCCAAAAATCGGATTGTCATCTGCAAAATTTGTATTATATGGCGTAATCCCGTATTTCTTTCATGATTTATCTGCTTCTCCGGGCAAACACGGGATAGGATTCTTAACCTCCAGATTCGCTAAACATGAATGCCGGTTGCTTCGACTAGCGAATCCTGTGATGGTTATATTCAAATTGATCGGAAACTTGAAACTTGGGCGTTCTGGGTGGTGTAGTGGTTAGCATACCCGAGCGTTTTCTGGGAGACGCGGGTTCGAGTCCCGCTCCAGGACGATGAAAATTTTCAAGTTTTCGGATATTATCTGACTTACCATTCTTGTCACATTTACGCCAAAAATCGGATTGCCATCTTCAAAATTTGTATTATATGGCGTAATCCCGTATTTCTTTCATGAAAAAAAATTTGTTTTAATAAAATTATGACTTGGCGGACGAACCGATTCATAAAAAACTACCAGGTAAGGATATTCTCAAAAGTCATGTGAAACCTGATTTATTGCTGTTTATTATTTAGATTTTGACGTAGCACTACGTCTAACTCCGCGAATAATATAGGGCGACTTACGGCCACCGCCTGTGACAAAAATAGGTCCCAACTGAAATCATTATAGCGTTAAAAATACGCGCTGCACGCTAATCGTGTTAGCATATTCGTAAACAGCATGGAGTCCAATTCGCGTACTGCGCAATACATCGTGCGCGCGACGCTCCCCGTGCTCCGGGGAGATGATGTAATATTTCAGGGTGTGCCGCCGCGTTTGACTCAGTCCATCTTGGCAACCGTGAGCGCAACACGAATGTGCGTGGTATCGTTTTAAAGCTCTCGACGAGATCTGTTCAAATATACGAAGAACATCTCTCAGTGGTTTGAACTGAACATTTATAAAATTGTTTTCTTGTGAACCCGTGAACACTTTTGAAAATATCGCGGTTTATCTAGACAACCGTGCGTGCAAAACGACTGTGCGTGGTATCGTTTTAAAGGTCTCGACGAGATCTATTCAAATATACGAAGAACATCTCTCAGTGGTTTGAACTGAACATTTATAAAATTGTTTTCTTGTGAACCCGTGAACACTTTTGAAAATATCGCGGTTTATCTAGACAACCGTGCGTGCAAAACGACTGTGCGTGGTATCGTTTTAAAGCTCTCGACGAGATCTATTCAAATATACGAAGAACATCTCTCAGTGGTTTGAACTGAACATTTATAAAATTGTTTTCTTGTGAACCCGTGAACACTTTTGAAAATATTGCGGTTTATCTAGACAACCGTGCGTGCAAAACGACTGTGCGTGGTATCGTTTTAAAGCTCTCGACGAGATCTATTCAAATATACGAAGAACATCTCTCAGTGGTTTGAACTGAACATTTATAAAATTGTTTTCTTGTGAACCCGTGAACACTTTTGAAAAAATCGCGGTTTATCTAGACAACCGTGCGTGCAAAACGACTGTGCGTGGTATCGTTTTAAAGCTCTCGACGAGATCTATTCAAATATATAAAGAACATATCACAGTGGTTTTAACTAAAATAAAAAAAATTTTTCGTGTGAACGGGTTAACCGTTTCGACAATGCTGCGGAATTCGCAGAATGAACGCAAGCAGAAGTGAAAAAAAATCAAAACTAGAGGCAAGTGATGAGGAATGTAAGAAGCCCAAGAAGACTTCTGCCCAACGAACTAGAGAGTATCGAGAACGCCTGAAAGCAGCCGCCACCAAACAGAAATCCAACACACCGATCGTAGTCCTACGTTCCAAACTGAAAGCTCGATCAGAATTGAGCCGACCTGTTTTGTTTGTTTTTGTTTTTTTTTATTAAATTTTCATTACTAATTACTTTTATCAATTTATTTGAAAATTACTTAATCAGAGCAATCTCAAATGAAGGAATGTTGCATGAGAGTCACACGATCAGAATGTCAAACTTTTGTTAAAATATCGTTCAGTCGTTTTATACCATTCCTATACAAATAATAATATGTACGTATATATCAGTTACACTGAACACAAATGCTACTGTGAAGTGAATGTAAAGAGGGTGAGCCGAGAGTTTTGCAATATTTGCATAAACGCATGTGCCGCGGCGATTATGTCACGTGTTTAAACTAGTTCAAGTTGCGCATTGCAGTCAGTCGAAAGGGATATAAAGTGGTAGTCGTTGCTGTGAACAGCACTGCATGTCGTCTTTCTGCTTGTGGTTGGGACGCCTAAAAGATGAACAGCCTCAACCGGCTAATTAGGGAACTTTGGCTTTACGAGTTTGAACTCGGCCATAAAGCTGCTCAAGCAACACGAAACATTTGCCATGCGAAAGGGGAAGGTTCCGTAGACTACAGGACCGCAACCAGATGGTTCAAGAAATTCCGCTCAGGTTACAGAAACCTCGACGATTATCCAAGGTCAGGTAAGCCTAGATCCGTGGATTCGAAAGCCGTGCGCCAGGACGTAGAGGCAAATCCGACATCCAGCAATCGGAGATTATCAGGCAAGCTGCGCATAGTCAGAGACCACCATGATTTGGCCCCTTCAGAATCCCGGCAAAGTCTACAGAAATTGCCGAGTGGAAGTGTGCGCGAAACTCCTAGAAAATTCGCGCGGTGTGCGTTTCATCAAGAGAATTGTTACGTGAGATGAAAAGTGGGTCTATATCCGTAATCCTAACACATAACGGCTGTGGTTGATCCCAGGCCAGCTTCTTGAACCTATTGCCAAACGTGAGCGCTTCGAGCACTAGGTGATGCTCTGCGTCTGGTGGAATTTCGAGGGGATAATCCATTACGAATGTGTTCCAAACGGTCGGACCATCAACGCCAACCTCTACTCTGAACAGCTGGAGCGGATGTATGCCGTTTTGCAGGAGAAGTACCCGGCACTGATGAATAGAAATCACGCTCTCCTACAGCAGGACAACGCTCAGCCTCATACCGCGCGAACGACCCGGACAAAATATGAGATCATCGAACTGATACTACACCCAGTATATAGTCCAGACCTTTCCCAGTTGGATTATTACCTGTTCTAGTCCATGGTTCACTTTCTTCGCAGGTGGCACTTCAACAACCAGGAAGAGGTGGCAGCTGGGGTGAAGGAATTCTTCGCCTCGAGGGACAAGAACTGGTACCGCAGCGGAATCAAAGAACTGGCAGACAGATGGCTAAAGACGGTGCAACACGATGGCCTGTACTTTGAATGCTAGTCAGCTTTCGTCGTAAAGGTACGTATGAAAACATAAAGTGATCCACGTTTTGCAAAACTTTCGACTCACCCTCCGTAAGATATACCTTTTGTGTTACTCAGAAAAAATCATCTCAGGGGATTGCTGTTATCAAAGCCGATAGCCTGTGGTGAGACGTTTTGTAGATGAGCCTCTCCCTACCATTAAACACCTCTCACGCAGCCTTCTAGATTGTCGTTTAACCTTTTTCTTTTGTTTAATCTCTGAACAGTGCAATCATAACTCCACGGAGCATGAACCGCTTATAACTTTACCTTAACTGCCATTAAAACAAAGGATTTCCCATTCTTTTTGCACTAGAATCCTTGACTCATGAGATGCGCGATTCGACTCTATCGTCTCATCATAACAGCCCTTTTTTTTTTTTTTTTTATGTTTCTGGATTTAACGACCACCATGAGCAACTTGTTGGGCTATGAGCAGTCGTGTGTCCCTTGTTTCGGGACGTTAGCTTCAGAGAAGGGGCAGATCTTAGGCAATCACACAAACGCACAATCCATGCTTCATGCAGGGCACGAGACTGGCCCATTTCTGACGTATGGTCAGAGGTGATATCCCCAAACCACTCGACCGCCGAAGCACCTTTCTCTGATGAATATTCGCCTAGATACGATTACGCTCTCATATAAAACACAGTATCCCTTATTATATACATAATATAAAATTAAAAAAGTTATTTTGCAATACTTTCCTTTTCACCTATCCACGAAAAGTGCCTTGCAAAAACTCGTTTTACATCACTGATAGGCTCAGGTTCGAGTCCCAAGTAAGGAATGAACGGATAGCGCTTGTGTTACACAGTTATGGGTCTCTTGCAGCACAGGAACCTGTGACCGCAAATTAGGAAATGGAGACTGTTTATATAGTAGCTCACAGTTGTCGCTAAACCCTCAACCATATAAAAAAGCAACCTGTAATAAAAAAAGGAAGAATATACACCGATGAGCCTTTACATTATGACCACCCCGAGCCTTGAGAAATGAGCGGGCCTGAAGTCCGAACGGTGACGCAGGTGAAGACGACAGAGCAGTATACATACAACCTGAGGACCGGCTTTAGGTTAGAGAGTGTTCGGAGTCAGAATGGGAAAAATCTGCCGATTTATCGGAGTTTGATAAAGGACAAATTGTGATCACATGGCGTCTCGAAACGACAATCTCGGAAACGTCGCGGCTTGTGTGTTGTTCACGTGCTGATGTAGTGCGTACGTATCAAAAGTGGTGCACAGATAGCCAAACGACGTACCGTCGTCCACAGCTCATTGATGCCATAGGGGAGCGGAGACTATCGCGCATTGTTCACAGCAACCGCAGTGATACAGTGCGACAAATCAGCCACAGCTACAACAGTGGTGATCAGGGTAATGTGTCACAGCACACATTTAATGCGTCACAGCACAAAGTTCATACAGCCTTGGGCGCATGGGCCTGCGTAGAAAAAAGACCCAGCCGGGTCCCCATGCTCACAGCACGTCATTGCCAACAACGCATGAATTGGACCCCAAGATCATCGAGATTGGACCGTGGATGATTGGAAGAAAGTGGCCTGGTCTGACGAATCAAGATTCCTGGTACATCACGTAGACAGCCGAGCACGGATACGCCGATTACCAAAGGAGGCTATGGTACCTGGATGCACTGTTAGGCCGAAACAGATCGGCTGCAGTGGCGGTGTTTTTCTAGAGGCGATGTTTTCTTGGGACACTTCAGGCCCTATTATCCCAATAGCACAATCCCTGACAGCTGTCGAGTATCTGAACGTTGTTGCGGACCAAGTTCACCAATTCATGGCAACTGTGTTCCCTGCTGAAGATGGTCATTAGAATCGTCAAGGATTGGTTCGAGAAACATGCTGGAGACTTTCTGTTAGTGCCCTGACCTCTAAATTTACCTGACATGAACCCAATCCATCATATGTGGTTCGAGTTTGAAAAATGGGTTCGCGCTAACTCAATACTACTCCGAAATGTACGGGTACTGGAAGATCTGCTGTTGACATTATGGTACTAGATATCCCAGAATACCCATTGTCACCTCATCGAATCGGTACCTTGCCGAGCGGCCCTGTTTTGCTCCCTAAAGGGGGTCTTACAGTTTATTAGGTAGGTGATCATAATGTAATGGTTCATCGGTGTATAAATGGATGGCAGCCGCAGCTTATCTGGAAACCGTGGTAGATACCCAAAACTTGGCTAATTGCTTCTTATTGTTGTCCGAGTTGCATCGGAAACTTTTGGTATGCACTCCAAAAGTTGACATATTGTTTCTTATCGTTATCCGAGTAGCATCGAAAAAATCGGATCGTGGTGGACATTCCAAAATTTGACAGATTGTTTCTTATTGATGTACGACCTGCTTCGAAAAAATTATGGTAGTTGCCTCAAAATTTGGCAGATGTTTTTTTATTTTTGTCCGAGTAGCAGAGGGGCTGTTTTCAAGTCGAAGTTCTGAAAGCGAGGTTGCTGTTTTTACAGGAACCATTCAGACAGCGGAGAACGCATAGCGATTCGTCTCGGGATGGACTCGACGAGATACCGGAAGCGTTGGGAAGCCATACGGATCCACGACCCCTGAACCAGCTCCCACAGTTCACGAATATTTTATGGAGGGGGGGGAGGTTAGAGCCTCGAACATTTCTCTCAATGGCATCCCAGATGTGCTCGATGGGATTGAGGTCAGATGACCTAGCTGGCCAAGGAAGCGAGGTCACGTCGGTGGAGTGTTCATCCTACCATTCGGATACAATTCAGGAGCGATGGCACAATGCATTGTCTTGTTGTAGGATGAGGTCCCCATTGGGATGTTGAAGACGCACAAACGGAAGCAAATGGTTGTCCAAGATATCCCGCTAACGCTGACCTGTGAGGGACGATGTTGCACGTGCCAAGGGTCCCATTTCAGTCCACGTAAACAGTCTCCAGACGAGAATGCCACCACCACCACCTTGAAGTGTACCCTGCTGGCAAGAAGGATCCATCGCTTCATGTGGTTTGCGACATACTCGTATCCTTCGATCCGCATGTACCAACGTGAATCTCGACTCATCAGTCCAGGCAACATTTTCCCACATGTCTAGGGTCCAGTGGCGATGTTCCTGCACCCATGCTATTCTTTGCACCCTGTGATGTGCGGTCAGCAGCGGTGCCCTCGTGGGACGAAGGCTTCTGTACCCCATAGCGAGGAGATGGCTCTGGATGGTGTGGCTGCTTAAACGTTTTTGTGCGCTAGCGTTAAATTCTCGAGTGCTTTCTTGCACTGTGGCCCGTCTATCCGCTGTTACAATGCAACCTGGCCGACGATGACCCCACTCATCCACACGCTGTTGTCCACGGCAGTTGGCCCTTGCAGGGATGGTTTTACCGGATTCGATGTACTCACGGTGCACCCGTGACATAGCGGCTCATGAAAATCCCAGTGCCTGCACGACTTCCGAGATGGAGTGACCCATTCTTCGGGTCCCGACAATTTGCCCACGATCAAATGCGCTTAGATCCTTCGTCTTACCCATGCTGTGTCCGACTCTTACTGATTCCCGTCGCATCATTCCTTATATTGTCGGATCGCTGCATACGTCATGTTGTTTCCGTTTACAGTGCCGCCCACAGCGTCACTTTTGCATAACGCCAGAGGTCTCTAATTAAATTGCTCTTCAGTGTAAAACAATATAAGTACTATTCATTCAAAAGAAAATCTTCAAAATGGCGGATCCAGTATGGCGGCTCCTCCGTAGAACACTCCGACAGTTTTTACTAAATAACTGCATTTTTATCGCTCTGAGCATAACTTCTTTTCAATTTTTTGTTTGAAAAGTAATTTCCTTTTCAAACGATGTATAGAAATCCGAAATTAGTTAAGCCAGTCTCAAGTAAATGAATTTTTAATAGTTAAAAAGCTGATCTTCGCAAGGTATTCAGAATGTTATTGATTTATTAAATGATTTTGTATACTGGAAATTGTTCTTATTTCTTTACGTTGGTTCAATATAAAACTTTCTACATACAAGTAGAACACATGGTCGTATATTTGTTTCAGATTTTCTTTTGAATGATTCCTGAGAATAAGAAAGACGGGAGACTGTGTTATATGTGGAAAATCTTGTGACGGTGCAGAACCTGCAAAAAACGTCATTACAGCAAAAGAATTGGCTAGAATCAACAGCGCAAGCCAGGAAAGTGATGATATCATTGCTGCATGTCGTGTTCATGTCGATTATCACTGGAAATATTGTAAGGTAAACGTGATTAACCGTGACAAGCGGAAAACAGAAACCGTTCAAAATCTTCAAGTTCATCTGCAATGTTACAATCTTATGTTCCATATTTTAAACTAAATGAATGTTCCCTGTTTTGTGAAAGGCAAGCAAAAATGTATAAAGGAAAGAAAAGGGGATAAAATGTGTATCCAGATAGAACAACTGAGACACAAACATATGTGACAGTAGAAAAATATACATAGACAAATGAGGTCCTGGCACGCATTTTGGCGGTCAGTGATCTTCACGCCGCAGATGTCTTGTACCGCCAGACATGCAGTACGAATTTTAAAACAATGAATGGCGTTCCACTTTTTTATGGTGGAGTTAAAGCTTCAAAAGGTCGACGTCAGAATGCTGATGTGAATGAAATATTTCTCGGTGTACTCACCTACACAGTAGAGTCACAATATTGTGACCACCTCCTACTTTTGACGTCAACAGCGGGTAACCAATGAAAGAAGGCACGTGTCGTGAGCTGGCTTGGAGGGTTTATAAGGCGCGTTGTAGGCATTCTGAAAACATGGGGGCCGAAGGTGGCCTAGTGGGCAACGTTTGTGACTGCCACAGAAAAGGCCTCAGGTTCGATCCCAGGTAGGTGCGAACGCTCGATCCACTAAATACCCGCCGTGCGTCGGATGGGCACGTTAAGCCGTCGGACCCCGGGTACTGGCCCCCGGTAATAAATAAGGGCGTCTTCCTCCCCCTTTGTACTTCGCTTCCGTGTCACTTTCCTATCGGGCACTCTAGCCCAAATCTCCTAGCTTCCTATTTCTAAGGGTTGTTTAAGACCTGGGGTCAGATAATCCCTTCCTAATATCCTCTACAATCAATCAATCTGAAAACATATCGCCGCGGGTGGCCGAGTGGGCAACGTTCGTGACTGCCACGGGAAGGGCCTCAGGTTCGATCCAATAAATACCCGCCGTGCGTCGGATGGGCACGTTCAGCCGTCGGACCCCGGGTACTGGCCCCTTGGTAATAAATAAGGGCGTCTTCTTCCCTCTTTCTACCTCGCTTCCGTGTCACTTTCCTATCGGGCACTCTAGCCCAAATCTCCTAGCTTCCTATTTCTAAGTGATGTTTAAGACCTGCGGTCAGACACTCCCTTCCGAAAATCCTCTACATATGATCTGATCTGATCTGAAAACATATCGCTTGTTGCTGTCATGGATAAAAGGAGCGATTTATCAGATTTGCAAAAAGGGATGATTATCGACTTTCAGGACAAGAGTCGCAGTATTAATAATTTGCTATAAATATTATGTACTAGCTTATACTGTTTTACACGTTGTATTTATTTATATCCCATCGGGTCAACCCTTAACTGTCGCTAACCTAAATTCCCTGACACACGATAAAAAACCACAGAAATTATCAACATAAATCTAGTAATAGTGAAAAATAAAAAGTCACAACTTACATTACATCAGGTGCAGATTCTTGAAAAAGGCACTGCAGGATATATAATGTCATCATGTTGAGTTGTCACTTCACAGTCTCGCCTAATGCTAGGGTGAAACGAGTTTGCAATAAATTTAATCCTCATGTGAAAAAAGAAGATATTAATGAGGTTGCTCGTACAAAATATTGAAGACCCGGAATACCGAAAACAGGACATATGACATCATGTGTATTAGTGATTTTAGGCCAGCGACAGTTAAGGGTTGGCCGGATGGTATATAAATAAATACAACGTGTGAAACAGTATAAGCTACTACATAGTACTTATAGCAAATTATCAATATTTAATCCACGTAATGCAAATGTTCATGGTCTTGTATGAACATATATATCTTCATAAGGGGGCAGTATTTCTGAAACAGCGCAGTTTGTGAACTGTTCGCGTGCTGCTGTGGTTAAAATCTATCGTGATTGGAGAAATGCCACTATTGCGAATAAGCGACGTTTAAACTGCGTAGTACCACGTGCCATTGATGTGAGAGGTGAACGTCGGCTGAGAAGGTGCGTGACTGCCGATCGACACGCTACACTGGAGCAGCTCACTGGCCGAATTAACCAGGGGGCTACCGGAAGTGTGTCTAAAACGACAGTTCAGCCAGCCCTGTTGCATGTGGGGCTCCGATGCAGACGGATGGTCACTGCACCTGTGCTAACGAAGGTACATCGGTTTAAAAGGCTTACATTTGCACGGCAGTATCGGAATTGTACCTCCTCTGATTGGCAAAGGATTGCCTTGTCCGATGAGTCATGTTTTCTGCTTCATCGAACGGATGGACGTTGGCGTATAAGGCGAGAAACAGCGGAGAACAAACACTCTTCAACCATTGTTGGAAGAATTATGGTCTGGGGAATGTTTTCGTAGCATTCTCTGGGTCCACTCATACCTGTGGAAGGCACTATGGACCGAATTCGTTATGAATCCATCCTTGCAGACCGCGTACACCCATACATGCTGATTGTCTTCCCTGGGGCGGATGGAATCCTTCGGCATAAAAATGCGACGTGTCACATAGCTAGAAATGTCCGAGAGTGGTTGGAGGAGCACGATGAAGACTTCAAAGTACATCCCTGGCTCCCTAATTCCCCAGACTTAAACCCAATTGAGCATCTGTGGGACCACCTCGATCGTGTTGTTCGCTCTATGGATCCTCCACCATGCACCCCTCAGCAGCTGTCAGATGCACTGCAGTTAGCATGGCGTCACATTCCTGTGAACACCTTCCAGCACCTTATTGAGTCAATCCCAGCCCGTCTAGCTGCAGTCCGTGCTGCACACATAGGTTACTCTGGATATTAGCTGGTGGTCACAATAATGTGACACTACCGTGTACTTTGAAGAGAATGACAATGAGAAGACGACAATTAACGAGCTAGTTGACAAAATGAAAAAGGAATGTGCAGAAAATGCACATGAAGATAGTACTTGATCACTATGGTGAGAAAGTAATCATTACAGAAATTAACAGAAAGCCAAATGTTTTCACTTTTAAGAAGACTGCAGAAGCAATGCTTAGTGAATACAATTATTGCTTGACAGAATCCAACACTGAAGTTAAGAAAAGAAAGCTTATTGAAACAGCTAGTAAAATAAACAAAACTGACATTAAGGGTATGCCAACTCTCAAAGTAAGTACCCATCTCCGACTCACGTTTCCTGTTTGGAGTACAACAAGTCTGTTCTGCCAAAAATTTTAGAGTTGTTTCTTCAAACAATTTTTATGGGTAAAAAAAGAATCTGATAGTAACAGCTATTGGAGAGCTACTATCCTGGCAACTCGCTCTAGAGTTAAAATAATGCCTCTTCAACAAAGCTGTAGGTGTACAGATGCATCAATCATTTTTGGATCCAGATTGATGCCCTCGATAGACTCGGCTACCGTATTTCATACAGCGAGGTTATAAAGTTTGTGTGTGTGCTGCAGTTGCCACTGGGAATGAAAGAAATGCACTTCGCTCAGATCAGCCTGTCATATACTGCATGCAGCAAACAATGTTGATCATGCAATATGGACTCTGGAAATAATGCATTTCATGGCATAGAGTTTGTAACAGCTCGCCGCCACACGAAGTCGACAGCCAGGCAATCCTCGCAGGGAGTCTCGTCTGCTATGGGAACCCCGATATCGAGATAAACAGTTTACAGAAGATTCCACGAAAGAGGTCTGTATCAGAGTTGGAAACGGGTCAAAAACTTTGGACCCGGATCCGACCCGGAACCGGCCGTTACATAATTGGACCCGACCCGAACCTCACCCGGACAAATCTGATTTGAGTTATAAATTCGAATATATCATCATTGTCAATCATTATCAATACAATACCCTGCTGGATGTAGGTCTCCCTAAGTTTCTTCCACAACGGACAGTTTTGGGCCAGTCTCCTCCACCCACCCATCTCCCTCGTGGTCTTCTTCTGGGTCTTTTCCTGTCCCTTATAATCCAGTCTGAAATTTCGGTTGTTCATCGGTGGTCCGTTCTTCTGGCAATATGTCCAGCCCATTGCCACTTCATAGATTTTACTCTGATCATGATGTCTTCCACTTTTCTCATTTTTCTTATCCAGAAGTTCCTTTTTTATCTTTCTTGGTTACAACAAGAACGCATCTCTCCATGTTTTGTTTTTTCAGTTGTCTGCAGTCTTTGTATGTATTTTTTAGGGGGTCTGGTACGATTCGTCCAACGACGATTGGTCCAATGCCGATTCGTCAAATGGACAATTGGTCCAAAGGTACGATTCGTCCAATGGTACGATTGGTCCAATGTCGATTCGCCCAATGGGACGATTGGTTCAATGCCGATTAGTCCAATGGTACGATTAGCCCATCCGTCTGATCAGTCCGAAGATCTACTCGTGCGAAACAAATCTCATCCGTTCTGATTCTGTCTTCCAGTAACCCAAAGAATGTAAAATAATGATACATTTCATGCATAATATTATGGTTATAGATTTTTTTTCGGAATCGGTTTTACTTGCTATACTGTTCTCGCTGCCGTATGAAGTTACTGATGTACCATCCATTCAATCAACTTCGATGTTTCTCTCTTGCATTAAATAATAGCTAAGAGGCTAGTTTTCCCTTTCTGTTTGTAGTATGCAGTGGGGTTCGGCTAAGTGGCCACTGGAAAACTGGAAAACTGGACGGGGTTCGGACCTAGGGCTATTTAACAGTTTTTATTCTACCGATGTGATATTCATAACGTTTACATATCAAATCAAGTTAATAATATTTTGCCTTTACCTAGGCACTCGATATTAATTCATGAGGTCTAGGCCTCTTTAACAGTTTTTATACTATCGATCTCATATTCACAAAGCTTACGCATCAAGTCAAGTTAATAATATTGCGAGCGTTAATATAAGAGCTGAGAAATGTTTGTTGAGTGCCTTTATTAGGTTTTATAACTAAATGTCAGTTAATAGGCCATAGGCTAGGCCTAGGCCTTTTAAACAGTTTTTTATTTTACCGATGCCATGTTCATAACGTTTACACATCAGGTCAAGTTAATACTATTGCGCTGCTGTTTTTGGCACTAAACATTATTTCATAGGCCCTAGGCCTAGGCTTTTTTAGCAATTTTTATCCTACCGATCTCATCACAAAGTTTGCACATCAAGTCAAGTTAACGATATTGCGCTGTTATTTTGGCACTAAATATTAATTCATGGGCCCTAGGCCTAGGCCTTTTTAATGATTTTTATTCTACCGATGTGCTTCGTAAAGAGCTGAAAAAAGATTTGTTGAGTGCCTTTTATTAGGTTTTATAAGACGTTTACAAATACCAAATTTATAAGTTGTAACTTAAAATCTTCTAAATAGGCCCGCAGCCTAGGTGCTTTGTAAAAAATCTGAGATATGATCCGTTAAGTGCCTTTCATTAGGTTTTATAGAATGCTTATAAATACCAAATATCTAAGTTGTAACTTGAAATCTCCTAAGAAGGCCAGCCGTCTAGGTTCCTCGTAAAGAGCGGAGAAGTGGTCCGTTGAGGGCCTTTTGTTAGGTCATATAAAATATTTACAAATACAAAATTTATAAGTTGTAATTTCAAATCTCCTAAAAATGACCGAGACCTAAGTGCCTTGTAAAGAGGTGAGAAATGATCCGTTGAGTGCCTTTTATTAGGTTTTATGACATGTTTACAAATAATATCTAAGGTTTAACTTAAAATCTTCTAAATGGCCCACGGCCTAGATGCCTTGCAAATAGCTGAAAAATGTTCCGTTGAGTGCCTTTTACCAGATTTATAAAATGTTTACAAATATCAAATATATGTAAATCATTTTACAAAAGGATATAAAGAAGAGTATAACTTGAATTACTATTCCTTTCTTAAAAATAAAAAAAAGTTGATTGTTGGTAGGATGATACCACTGAACGAATCGACGTTAGACCAATCGTACCATTGGGCGAATCGGCATTGGACTAATCGTACATTGGACGAAATGTCCATTGGACCAAAAGGCATTGAACCAATTGTCCCTTTGGACGAACGGCATTGGACGAATTGTCTGGACAGTTTTTTACAACAGACGTGCTTAAAAATAGGAACAGCTTGTCTTCAATCGTAATCCGGAATTTTTATTAATGTTAATAAAAAAAACTGTTCATGGTAGACAATAATCCCCGAACCCAAAAAGAAACAAGGTAGTAAAATCAATGCATTGCATTTATTATGATGCGCTTTCCAACATACCAGAAATCATTACTCAAGTTATGAGGAAAATGGTTGTGGAACAAATCTTTGCTCCTTTGCCCTGACCTTTGACCCCATTTCGATTATATTCAACATAATTCGTTCAGTATACCTTCGAAACAGCATACCAAAGTTTTGTCGTTCAATATCGCTTTATTAGACAACTAATAGTGTATAATAAAACGGGGGCCACAGGCTTACACTTGAGGCATTGATAAGAACAAAACATAAGAAAAAAGAACTATGGGCGCGCAGGCCACTCTCTCAAACAGAGAGATATTTTGAGGAACATAATATACACAGGAACATTAAGCAAAGCAAAAGTCAAGCAGGAGTCCAAGGGCTCACACTCTGGAAGATACTGGAATAATAAGGAACTGGTGTTAGCGAATATTGGAAGGAGAAGTCTGGATATTATACATAGCACGTTTCACCCAACGCTCATAAGCGCGGCAATAATCACCATAAGAAGCAAAGTCTTGTTGTGAAGGAGGAACTGGAGCAAGAGCCTTACGCCGCTGTCGGGAACGTCGAGAAGTAGAAGATGTACAAGTAAGGGAAGTACCATCAGCAGAAGTCGAGGAAGCCAACAATGGAGCATGTGCTTCATGCACAGGCAAAGGGGCACTGGCAGGAACAATCGATGAGGCAGTAACAGTGGCTGAAGCTGATGGAAGGATGACAGGAACGGCTGTAGAGGAAGATAACACGTCAGAAGGCCAATGAGCACAGTGTGAGTCGGAGGATGCAATTTCAATGGACATGACAAGAACTGCTGGGAGTGAAGAACTCACAGAGACGATCGGCATGAGAGAAGTGATAAGAGGCGGAGTAGGATCTTCGTCCGGCGACTCAGAAGTTGACGAAGCAGAAGTGTCTTGAGAAAAAGGCTGAATGGAGACATCAACAGAAGACAATTGCAACCCAGAAGACACTACAGGGCTGTCAGTGGAGGGCCCTGTAGGAAACAGACTTGCTTAAAGGGAACACGGTGGTGAACATAAAGTTGTAACAGGAACATCTAGGAGTGAGGACTGGAGGAGACGAGGAGGAGACGAAGCAGCATCAGCCGTCGGTAAGGGAAAATGAGATGATATAGAATCTGGAGATACAGAAACAGAAAAGTTGCACTGGGGCGGTGAGAAAGCAGAAGATATAAGGCAACTGGTAGACGCTGCGGCTCCATGGAGACGAAGAGCGGAACCATAGAAGTAGAGACCGCAGTCGAACATGGAGACAATGGACTAACAGGAGCAGGAGATGAAGGCGGAGAGGGTGACTGAGGGCATTTTAACAAGATCTGGGTAGAAGATGGGCTCGATGGAGGCGTGCAAAGTGGTGTAGTAGTAACAGAAGGGAGAACATCCAGGAGAGCTGTCGGTAGTAGATGATCAGGAAATATATTCTCCGGAGAAACACGTGAAGTAGAAGAATCTGGGGCTGGGAACAAACCACTCGAAACCGGAAGCTGCGAATATGTATAAGGAAAAGTCGACAAAGATGTGGATGATAAAGAAAAGTCACACGATTCTGGCAAGGCAGAAGGGCAAACGGAAGTCGAAAAAATCCGAGTTGGACAAGAAGAACTATAGTGACCGGGCAATTTGCAGGAAAAACAATGATAGGCGGTAAAAATTGACAGTGCGAATGTGTGGACCACAGATAACTTGGAAGGCTGTCGGAGGAAACAATGGACTGTTTGTCAGTCAAAACGACCAGAGCTTGACTTCGAAAATTATAATAGGGATGATTCCCTTGATCGTCTAAAGCAGCAGGCAAAGCCTTAATAGGGCCAATAACTAAACCACATTGAGAAAGGAAAGCATGCAGTAAATCGTTGGAGAGTTCAGGAGTAACTGGAGATAAACTAACGGTAGTAGGGCAATGAGCAAGAGGGATTGCGAACAAACTTTGGTCGCTGACTGAAATTGGAGAAGAAATAACCAACTCAACTTGAGCGGGATTAGAAAAATAAACCAACACCGAGCGAGGCTTTGGTGCGAGATGGCATCAGGTGGAACAATCTGATGGAGTGCTGAAGTGTAAGCTGTAAGTTTAGTATGTGGAAGCGCGGAATATTTTACTCCGAGAGCTAAAGAAGCGAAGAAAGACTTCCCCGGTGACGAGGAATTTAATAAATGAGCTGTTAAAACGGAGCCGGTACGAGAAAACCGGAAGCACAAGGCAGTTAAGAGAGGATCCGAGGAGAAGGTAGTGACGGCGGGCGAAGAGAGATGAGTTGAACTGTCAAGTAGTACATCCGGAGGAGTCGTCAGTGGTCGAAGAAAAGCAGTAGACATAGTACAAATCAGAAACTGTAAAGCAAAGCAGCACAATCTCGAGAGCATAAGACGATGGAGATGACAAAAGGCACTTAAAGAAGGAGGGCGATGGAAAGATGCGAGGTAATGACGTCACTGGAAGAACGGCGAGAGACAGATGGAGCACAGTAACGATGACGTCACCCAAAGACCACTATCAGAGGGTGACGTAAACGGGAAGGCGTGTAGATAGCAGGAAGGTAAGCACAGAAGACAACTGAATAGAATGCTGGTGAGAAGACAGAAGGAAGTCAAGGCAAGTAACGATGGGCAGATGTAAACATACCCACCGTGATGAAAAACGAAGGAATATCGGTATAAAATTCACTTACTGGTGCTGAAAAGTAGCTGGGAAGATTGCTGGCATCCTATTATTTGAACAGGGTATGCAGGAAAGGAACAGCAGGCACTGGAACATGTACTTGGGCGCACACTTCAGAAACGCAGTAGGGTGTAGTCGACAGGTAATATTATGATAAAATTCAAAGTAAATACGTACTTTCCGACTCGGAAAAGTAGCAGGAAAGGTAACACATACCCTTATACACACGCGGAACGCAGAAGTCGGGAGCAGTGGGCTCTTTGACAGAGAAAACTGGGCGAAAGTTGAGGAGCTCCAACGACAGTTTTGTCGCAATAGAAGCATTTTTAGTCAAGTTAGGAGGATAATGGCGGTGGAATAAATTTCGCTTCTGTGCCCTAACCTTTGACCTCATTTCGATGATATTCAGCGGAACCGGTTCAGTATACCTCCGAAACAACATGCTGAAGTTTTGTCGCAATAGAAGCATCTTTACGTAAGTAATGACGCATAAGGGCGACGGAATGGATCCCACTCCTATGTCCTGATCTTTGACCCAATTTCGTCCAGTTTCAACAGGGTTTGTCCCCGGGTTGCCCCCTACCACACACTAACATTTTATCGAAATCGAACCATTTTTATGCGAGCTATCGTGCGGACAGAAAGACAGACTGATAAAGCTGGAGCACATACGCTTCTTCAACCAATGGTTGGAAAGCGTAAAAAAGGTGGCGAATGAATTAGACGTCCGCAAAGTAACAGTGGGTGATCGGAAAAGAAACCGATCAAAAATTGAGAAGTGGGGAACCAAAAACTTTTTCTCCGAAGAGTACGGGCAATAAGGGAAACGTTTGCAAAAAACTGAATACGAAAAGACCAGTGAGGCACTTTTCCTGTGGTTTTCCCAGCAACGGCTGAAAGGGAGTCCGATGCTGCAATAAGAGGCTTTGCATTTTTGCGGAGAACTAAAAGAAGCCGAAAATTTCTCTGCTAGTGTCAAGTGATTAGACCCGAAAGGAAAAAAAGGTTCGGAGTTCGTCATTAACGATCTGTGGTAAGAAACTTTCTGCGGATTTTGAAGCAACAGATTCCTTTCGCACAAAACAACTGCGACGAAACGGGACTTAACTTTAAAATGCTACCTAGCAGATCTTTAGTATCTCAGTCTGAAACGTCAGGTTCATATTTAACTACCTTCGTTCAGAATCGTGCTCGTGTTGTGAAATTCCGCTTAATCCGAGTTTTCAGTAATTCGTGTTGGTTCCGGTCCCGATTACCTCGGATTACCGAGACTACTGTACACGGTGTTTTACGGTAACACAATATGCAATCGCTAGTGCACAAAATGTGGAGAAAGGGGTAGAAATACTTGGTGCTACTGTAACGTACCAGGAGATGTGACGTACCTGCCAGCAGGACGCACACGACATAAAGGCAGATAGTAGGCAGAACAAATGTCCGCGTACCTCAATTGGTAGAGCAACTTATTCCGGAATGAGGGGACCCGGGTTCGAATCCTGGCGCGGATAAAAATGACGGAGAAATTTACTTCGTTATAATGGCGCCCGAACTATCCGGATGACCCGACCGTTCAAAATCTCGTATTGGTGTGATGTTCTTTCCACACCGCGAGATAGGAAAAATAAGAGAATCCCTTCTCCAGCACTTCGAAAAAAAAAAAAAATAAGGGGGAGATGATGTAACGTACTAGGAGATGTGACGTACCTGCCAGCAGGACGCACACGACATAAAGGCAGATAGTAGGCAGAACAAATGTCCGCGTAGCTCAATTGGTAGAGCAACTTATTCCGGAATGAGGGGATCCGGGTTCGAATCCTAGCGTGGACAGAAATGACGGAGAAATTCACTTCGTTATACTACAATAACCAAAATGTCGTGCGATATGGTAGCCACAGTATCTCATCTCGCTGCAGAACTTTAAAATCAGGTCCTTCACGATTGAGACTTAACAGTTAATCAACCCTCAAGTATTCCCTTGAATCGCTTCTGTTGCCGGAAATTTTTCGTCATATGGATACGAAAAAAGTGAGAACATACTGTATATACACTGAAGAGCACCTGAATTAGAGATACCTGTCTAGTAACGTGTAGCACCACCTTTCTTCCTGATGACACCGGCGATTCGTCTCGACATGGACTCCACAAGAACCGGAAGCGTTGGGAAGCCAAACGGATCCACAACCCCTGAAAAAGCTCCAACATTTCACGAAGATTTGATGGAGGGGGGTCATCTCTCTCGACGGCATCCCAGATGTGCTGAGGTCAGGGGACCTAGCTGGCCAAGGAAGCGAGGTCACGTCGGTGGAGTGTTCATCCAACCATTCGGATACACTTCGGGAGCTGCATTGTCTTGTTGCAGGATGAGGTCCCGAGTGGAATGTTGAAGACGCACAAACGAGAGCAAAGAGTCCTCCAGGATATCCCGGTAACGTTGACCTGTCAGGGACGATGTCACACGTACCAGGGGTCCCATTTCAGTCCACGTAAACAGTCCCCAGACGAGAATGCCATCCGCACCAGCTTGAACAGTACCCTGCTGGCAAGAAGGATCCATCGCTGCATGTGGTTTGCACTGTACTTGTATCCTACCATCCGTATGTACCAACGTGAATCTCGACTCATCAGTCCAGGCAACATTTTCCCACATGTCTAGGGCCCAGTGGCGATGTTTCCGTGCCCCTGCTAATCTTTGCACCCTCTGATGTACGGTCAGCCGCGGTACCCTCGTGTGACGATGGCTTCTGTACCACATAGCGAGGAGATGGTTCTAGATGGTGTGGCTGCTTACACGTTTTTGTGCACCAGCGTTAAATTGCCGAGGGAATTATTGCACTGTGGACCGTCTATGCGCTGTTACAATGCGAGCTAGCCGACGATGACCCCGCTCATCCACACGCGGTTTTCCGCGGCAGTTAGCCTTTGGAGGGATGGTTTTACCGGATTTGATGTACTCACGGTGCACCCGTGACAGAGTGGCCCTTGAAAATCCCACTACCTGCACGACTTCCGAGATGGATTGACCCATTCGTCGGGCCCCGACAATTTGCCCATGATCAAATGCGCTTAGATCCTTCGTCTTACCCATACTGCGTCCGACTCTTACTGATTCCCGTCGCATCACTCCTTATAAAGTCGGATCGCTGCATACGGCATGTCGTTTCCGTTTACAGGGTCGCCCACAGCGCCACATTTGCACAACGCCAGCTGTCTCTAATTCAACTGCTCTTCAGTGTAGTTTTCCTGTTAAAATGAGTCCTAAAAGCGAAAGGAATTGCTGAAAGGTTTCTGAAAATTCAGAATTGTTTTTTAACACATCTTAAAAACGACAATTTACCGTCAATATGAGAAAGAAATTGCGAAAAGTTTTATGTTTCAAAATTTTACCGGCTTACGAAAAATTCGTGAAATTCAGGTTTCCTTCCGCAATTTCACGGAGAAGGTTGTATCAAAAGTATGTTTCGTTAATTCACCAGTATGTTTCGTAGATGCTAAAATATCTAAAAATTTTATTCATCAATTTTAGGAGTCTTAGATGCTTAGTGGGCTCATTGAGTGATAAGGATTTGAAATATTAGCCTTAGATCTTAATGGGACTACTTATGCTTAAATCACATAGTTTGAAACCGTTAGCTCAAGTTGCTCATTATGGTCTACATATAAGCTTTAGTCCTAGAGTTTGAAAACGTTAGCTCTACTTGCTCATGGTACATAAGCTTTAGTAACAGAGTTTAGAAACTTTAGCGTAAGTTATAACAGGGGTCTTTATGTATCAGTCATAAAGTTTAGAAATTATTTTCTTAGATACTCTTTGTGGTCATCAAGCTTTAGTCACAAACGTTAGACTAAGTGCCATACTGGCCTTTAAGGTTGAGTCATAGAATTTAAAAACTTTAGCCTTGGAAGCTTCTGGATGCCATTAACCGTTAAAGTTTGAAAAATTAACCTTAGAGTTAATAGAAGTCTGTAACGTACTACGGATGTGATGCACATGTCAAGACGGCAAGTAGCAGTGATAAGCACTTGTTGGCGTAGCTTAATTGGAAAAGCATTTGGCTCCGGAGCAAAGGCGAATTTGTGTTTTCACATTGGCGCCCGAACGTAAAATCTGATTAATATTTACTGGCAGTTAGGTTCTTCGAAAAATGTGCGAAGTTCCTTCCTCGCATTTCTGGGATTAATGAAAATGCCAATCCTTTGCTTCGAAAAATGTGAGATGCTTCTTTCACACATTGTCTGCAATTAGTGAGAATTCATTCTACAGAGAGTTACTTCAAGTTGCGCCGGACCCGAAACCTGGGATTTCGTGCCCCCCGTTTTTCTCAAAGGAGGAATATATGTGACGTGCTGCACAGGTGACGCACAAGACTGCAAGTAGCAGTGATGAACACTTGTCGGTGTGGCTTAATTGGGAAAGTAGTCGGATCCGGAACAGAACAATGTAGGTTTGAGCTCAGCCACTGGAAAATTTGTGTTTTCACAAGTTTAGTCATAATTTAGGCTACGGGAGCATGGTTTGAAGTTCGACACAAAACTTCGAAACGTTAGCTATAAACAACTCGCTTTATGACATGTCAAATCATGTATTAAATTATTATTCGCATACATAAAACTCGCTTTATAAGATGTTAGATCATGTACAACATAATTTTCTTTCTTGTAAGCAAACAGTTCTTATCTCTCTTTCTAGTATTTGCTCTTTATCAGCGTTTCCCATGATTTAGTGAAACATAAAATTTCGAAACACTCCCACACATTTTACAGATTTTTTTGTCTTTCAAATGTTTGTTTCTCAAGTGAATGCCACTTATTGGGTATACCCTTCCCTACCTAAGTTTTACCTGATATGGATAATGCTTCAACGATTTATACTAATTCGTTCGATGAAACTATCTTGTAGCACATCACACTAAGACCTGGTCGGCAGAAGTAGCAGAAGTGATTTAGGAAGTTCGCGATTATCCTCAAACGCGCATGATTGCTCTGATCCCCTTTTAATGGTAACGACTTCTGGAAAGCGGCAGATTTGATTCACTTTGACGATTTGCTCCGCCTGACATTCGTTTAATCCTTACTTGACTGACCTTTTCCTTTCTTTCCTTTTTTTCATCTTTTTTTGTTTCTTATCCTATCTATGCCTCTTGTTCTTTTCACGCGCCGAAGAAGATGTGTCACTGAAGATCTCCACTCTCGACAAAAAACCCCGTATTTAGCCATGATGGATGAGATCATTATTACGGTCAAAGGTTTTCTCAATCTATTCGTGGGCAAACAGCACTTACTAAAGGTAGCCGATTCGTTTTGATTGCTTCTCTCTTTATGTTACTCATTTCGTCTTGTTTTTTTATTATTTTAGAGGTTCTTTTTTGCCTCTTCAATATCTACTTGTCTTTGTATTGGAGACCTTCAACTGATGGTTAAGAATTAGAAGTATGAGTGAACTGGTGAACCCGGGCCTCTCCTAATTTGTCTACTTTTGAATGTGTTATCTGTCTGCCAATCGTATCCAAACTATTCTGAAGATACCAAATGCGTTTTTGTCTTTTCACCGGGAAAGGCAGCAGATAGGAGAGATTTTCAGGAAAACGCCGCTATTGTTGTTAGTTTCTGTGAATCACTAACCTACCGCTGACTCATTTTTCCGACTTCAATTTACATATATTCGATTTTTTTTCATGATTTCAGTACAACCAATATACAACAGGGGAAGCAAGACACGTCTCATTCCTCATGTCCTTATCATTCATCGAATATGATGAAAAACAAGCTGTAACAAATCCTTTGATGGATGGGTCGACCAGACTTTGGACACATGCGAAACAGTTGCCATTAAAGCATTTGAATTTTCAGTTTGAAATTTGAGATATTTCAGTTTGAAGCCCCTCTTCCCATCATTCTTCAGGGTGCACTGTTCTCATGATTCAGATTCTGGGAAATTCTTTATCATTTTTTTTTCCATACTTTTGAGCTCATGCCTATTATTGTAACTGTTGTGACGTGCCTGCCCCGCAGAACGCACATGAGATAAAGGCAGATAGCAGTGAGAGCACCTGCCAGTGTAGTATAGTGGATAGCGCTCCGGAGCCGAGAGTTATGGGTTCGAATCCCGCCCGTGATATAAAAAAAATGATGGAAAAATTTACTTCGTCATATTGGCGCCCGAACTTCAAGAATGACCTGACCGTTAAGGTTCTCGCAATGATGTGATGTTCTTTCCACACGGCGAGACGGGAAAAATGGAAATCCCTTTTTCTGTGCTTCGAAAAAATAAATCAGTGTGATGTTACGTTTCACACACCAAATTGTCTGGGATTTCTCAAATGCACGTTCTCCATGGATGACTGCCTACAGCGACACATGGTCCCGGCTGACCAGTGGACCATGCCCCCGGCCCTCTTTCGGGGAGCGGGAGATGTGACGTGCCTGCGCCGCAGTACACGCACATGAGATAAAGGCAGATAGCAGTGAGAGCACTTGTCAGTGTTGCTCAGTTGGGAGAGCGACTTACTCCGGAGTGAAGGGACCCGTCTTCGATGCCCGGTGCGGACAAACTTGTACGTTATACTGTTCCACGAGGAACTCATAAAGGCAACATTACTTGTTTCCTGTTTAAGATATCAATATGCATTTTTAGTACGTGTGTTATAGTATCACTGTTTTTATCTATCCATCCATCTGGACGGATAGGACAGATAAAAATATAACTGGACGCCATGTCTCTGCGATTGCTAGTCTGAACTGTGAGAATGATGGTCTATGCCTTTTGGCATTTTTAGGATGAATAATCTTTGCACTAGGAGGCGCAAAGGTAGGCATTTTTATATTTTATAAAACCCAACTGAATAAATTTCTTTTACCCTCGATATCACTTACCATGAACACTGTTTTGCACAAAGTTTCTGCTTGAAATAGCGTAGGTGATATTGCATTTTTTCTGATGTATCTGCTTCTAAAAGTCCGATTTGAACTTCTTTTTTTTTCCCCTTTTATTTTGAAGATATTCAAAATTTTACGATGATATTTAACATTCTAAAATTTCTTTTATATGTTTTTTTTTATAATTCATAGTGAAGGATACAGTGGAACCGCGCTTATATGTTTTTTTAGGGAATGGACTTAAAGACGTGTAAAAAAAAAATTCTAAATGTTAAATACAATTCCAAAATATTGAATGCTTTCAAAAAGGAAAAAAGACATATGACTGAATATGAAGATTTCGTACTTGATAGATGAAAATGAGGAACATAATTTTGCTGTCTGCAGTACGATAAGTTAAAACAAATCCCTAAAACTGACGAATAAAACTCAATTTATTTACAATTTTAAAACCTATTTACATAGCTAGCACTTTCGGGGCTCGCATGGCCCCATTTTCAAGCCCAAAAGCCCGGAACACATAGAGGCAACGACTATATACTATAGTATTCGTGACTAAGGTGATATACGTCATAAAAAATTATACAGGTGATGCCATTTACATTAAGAAAAGAGAAGTAATTAAAGTCCGAAAACAAATACAGAGCATGTTCTAGTAAGAGTCTCACCTTCTAAGTGTGTTATGGGGAGAGCGATCATCTGTCTTCAAGGTCCTGGGACTGAAGTCGGAACATCCGTATTACAGCAGACGTCGTAATATTTAAGAATAAGCAGGCTTTCCGAGAGAAAAATGGTATTCTTGTTAACAGAGAAGTTTAAAACTTTAGCATTTTGCCAGTCCGGTTTGTAGCCTTCTTGTTTGGCTGCAACGGTGAGGGCTGTGGTGATGTTTCTACTTCGTAGAGAATATTGGTGCTCTTTCAGTCTTATATTTAACAATCGAAGTGTCAAACCGATGTAAACCTTAGATTCACGGTTTGGGTCTTCTGAGGTCAGAGGTATGGAGTAGACCACCGGTTTGTTAAACATATTGACTTTATCCCGGTCTCTACGAACTAGTGAGAAGATATTTCGTGTACAGATTCCAAAGGATAAATTATGTCGCTGACAGACTTTTTTTCAAGTAAGGAACAATATGTGGAATAAAATCCAATTTACCAACACAAAGGAACAATATATGGAAGAAAATCCAATTTACCTCCATGACACACTTAGAAGGTGAGACTCTTACTTGAACATAATCTGTATTTGTTTTTGGACTTTAATTACTTCTCTTTTCGTAATGTAAATGGCATCACCTGTATAATTTTTTATGACGTATATCACCTTAGTCACGAATACTATAGTATATAGTCGTTGCCTCTATGTGTTCCAGGGCTTTTGGGCTTAAAAATGGGGCCATATGAGCCCCGAAAGTGCTAGCTATGTAAATAGGTTTTTAAAATTGTAAATAAATTGAGTTTGTATTCGGCAGTTTTAGGGATTTGTTTTAACTTATCGGACTACAGACAGCAAACTTATATTCCTCATTTTCGAAGGCATATGATTTTGGGTTACACAATTTATAATGTAAGACATATATATATATGAATATCTTGTTTGCTACCTCGAGCTTATGTTTATTTTGACTTTCGTGTTAATTTATTTATTCTAATTTCACTTTAAAAACTAGGTTAAGAAATTCTGTGCGATTTCATATTTTCACTGAAATAAAAGAAAATAATAGCCTTACATTAGAAATACTAGGAAGCAAATCTGAATAAGATTTTGTTTTATATTCCACAACTCTAGTACACGACCTTTGGTAACTGCACATCTCATTTGAAAGCAGTTTGCTCACTAGTTGATTTAATATTAATGCAGAGTAAAATATTCACTAATCTAACCAAATTAAATTAGCTTAGAAAAGGGGATCAGCATAATGGAATAAGATTGAACAATTTAAGACCTGCGGAGGACATAGTCCTTATTTCAGAAAATAAAAAAGAATTAAAACACATGATAGAAGAACTAACAGATTTATCAAAAGAAATTGAATTAGAAATCAATATTGATAACACAAAAACAATGTCAAACCAACTAAATAATAATGAAGCACAGGAAAATATTTGGATAAATAAATGACAAAGAAATTGAATGTGTGGAAGAATACATATGCCTAGGAAAACTAATTACGTCAAAAAAACAGGGAATTGTGGAAGAAATTGACGGAAGAATAAAATGAGGTGGGAAGCTTTTGGGAAGATAAAGAAAACCCTATGTAGTAAAAGAAAGCTGAAAAGCAGGGCAAAACTTTTCAATCAATGTATAATGCCTAATAGGACATGTGGCGCTAAAACCTGGCTTATAAAAAAAAAAAACATCTTAGACAAATTGCAAAAATCACAAGGTAAAACGGAAAGATCTGTACTAAGTATAAGACTTCAAGATAAAATAAGGAATGCAGATACAAGATCCAGAACATATATAACATGGAATACAGATACATATGCAGAACTTTTGGGAAGATAAAGAAGATCCTATGTAGTAAAGTAAAGCCTGTAAACAGAGCAGAACTTTTCAATCAATGTATAATACCCAATATGACACATGGCGATGAAACCTGACCTATCAAGAAAAACATCTTAGACAAATTGCAGAAATCACAACGTAAAATGGAGCAATCTCTACTAAGTATAAGACTTCAAGATAAAATAAAGAATGCAGATACAAGATCCAGAACATATATTGCATGGAATACAGATACATATGCAGAACGTTTGGGAAGATAAAGAAGATCCTAAGTAGTAAAATAAAGATGGAAAACAGAGCAAAACTTTTCAATCAATGTATTATATAATACCCAATATGACATATGGCGATGAAACCTGGCCTACCAAGAAAAACACCTTAGACAAATTGCAGAAATCACAACGTAAAATGGAACGATGTCTACTAAGTATAAGACTTCAAGATAAAATAAAGAATGCAGATACAAGATCGAGTACATATATAACATGGATTACAGCGATAAGTAGAGTTAATGACAAATTTCATAACCAAAATTTAAAATTTTAAACCAAAATTTCAAACAAACAATCTGAAGATCATTACGCGCAACGCAGCAGTGATGAATATTCAGAACTTACAAACTACAAAGCAGAGATTGAAACAAAAATTTTATTTATAAGGACAATAAAAACAAATTAAACCTCAATACCCAACAGTCATCGATACATATGCAGAATTTTTGGGAAGATAAAGGAGATCCTATGTAGTAAAATAAACCCGGAAAACAGAGCAGAACTTTTCAATCAATGTATAATACCCAATATGACTTATTGCAATGAAACCTGGCCTGTCAAGGAAAACATCTCAGACAAATTATAAAAATCACGACTTAAAATGGAAATATCTCTAATATGTATAAGACTTAAGGATAAAATAAGAAATACAGGTGCAAGATCCAGAACATATATAACATGAAATATAAATACATATGCAGAACTTTTGAGAAGGTAAAGAAGAACCTATGTAGTAAAATAAAGCCAGAAAACAGAGCAGAACTTTTCAATCAATGTATTATATAATACCCAATATGACATATGGCGATGAAACCTGGCCTACCAAGAAAAACAACTTAGACAAACTGCAAAAATCACAACGTAAAATGGAGAGATTTCTACTAAATATAAGACTTTAAGATAAAATAAAGAATACTGATACAAGAACCAGAACGATTTTTTTAGACATAGGTAAAAAGATACTTAATTTAAATGGAAATGGGCTGCCGTATAGCAAAAATGGAAAGTATAATAGATGGATAAAAATAGTAACAGAATGGAGACCATACAAAGGAAAGAGAAGAATGGGAAGACCAGAGGGAAGATGGATGGATGATATAAACAAAACTGAAGGAAATCAGTTGAATAAACAAGCCAAGACAGGAACATTTGGAAAGAGATGAAGGAAATCTGTAGCATCAATTGGCTATAGAAAGGGTTGGAAGAAGAAGAAAAAACTTTTCTTGAATTTAGAGAAAAAGGAGAACTCTGAACGTAGCAAATTTTTAGTTGCGTCATCTATTGCAGGGCTACAAAAAAAAAACCCCAAAAAAACGCTCTCCTGCTCAATTCTCTCGAATTAAAAAATATACTAAGTGAAAGCCCGTCAATAGTGACGGTGGAAAAAGATATGTACAGTATTTTTTTTAATAACCAGGTATTTTCTTTTTGCTTAAGATGTCCGAATGTGATTCATGGGCATTGCAACATTAAAGAAAAGTACTACGTCATACAGTTGTTACGCCACACGCTGACATAATTCACAGTTTCCATTCACGGAACACCTTCCCGGAAACACGAAAAGCCAAGCGTGACGTCACAAATATTTCTGTCTTAGTTGGTACTATGGTGATGATGTCACATAATTATATCCGGTAAACAGCTTCCATGCACTGAGCACCAGAACGAAAACACGATAACTAAGCTTTTTTTTCGCAAATATTTCTTTCTTAGTTGTTGCTAAGATGATGACGTCACCTGCACGAAAACACGAAAAGCTAAGCGTGGCGTCACAAATATTTGTTTCTTTGTTTTTGCTATGGTGATGGCTCATTCCACTGCTCAAACAAAGTGGGACAAACGTACGAACAAAGCAGATTATTCTTTTTCCGATAAGTTATAACGTATAAAAGAATCCAGGAAACGTATATTTTTGATAATCTGAACTTCTAAATTCAACGAATAATGCAAAATGCGCATAAGTGAATTTCATGTAGCCTCCTATGGTGGCGCAGTGGTCTAAGCGCTGGCATCATTCGCCCGTGAAGGGCACCGGTTCGAATCCCGGTGAGGCATGGATGTTGTGTTTGTCTTACGGCACTGGCTCTCTCTCTTCCTTCCCTGGAACCGGTGACCCTAAATTAGGGACGGGCGACTGCTTATAGGCCATTGAGTTGCTCATGGTGGTCGTTAAACCGTAAATCAAAAAAAAAAAAAAAGTCATATAACCGAATCTAAAAACCGCTAGTAACAAAATATTAGGACAAGTGCGGAATTTCGTATAAAAGTGAAAAACGTATAACTGAGGTTGCAACGAATTGCCCAATTTTTAATAAAATTTATATAATAGGCTACGTCTGTTCCTAACGCTCTGACGTCAATCAGTACTTGCAGCGTCATCTGCTTTTATCCGGTGGCCGAAATCGGAACTAAGCTCATCGCTATGGCACAATACGGAAAATCAAGGAGACATATCGGAAAATAAAATATAGTAAGACAAACGACTTCATCTGTGGAAACACGCACTTGCTCGAACAACTGTCTGCGACGTTTGTTCTGTTCCGTAGGTGTTATGTCGGGTTTTATTTCATTTTATTCGCATTGCAGAGTGATTTCGTAAAAAGAAATAAAATTGCAGAGTACTGTGAACAATCAAATGACAATAACACAAAACATTGCAGATACAAAAGTCTTTCATGACTTTTAATTAATTTCATTTTTATTACCTAAATTTTTACATTGTATGATTTTTAACGTACTCTGACCGTCCGAGTTAAAATATATTAACTTATATAATAGGCTTCTGTTTTGGGAATATTGAATGGGAATATTACGAAAATTTTGTTGTTGGTGACCTATCTTATAGACTGTCCATTAATAATTCAACCGTTTATTATAGTTATGTATATGTATTTTACGATTCGCGGTATAAAAATTTCAGTCATAGCTTTTTCACCCGTGCACGGAGTGAGCTACGAGCTAGTTTAACATAACATCCAATTCAGCTATTAAGGGCGTAACGGCATGTTTCTTTTTGCAAGATATTCGTCGCCATATCTACGCTTTTAAAAACGAAATTTCAAAAATAGAAATCCCTATAATACTACTCATTAAGAAATATATTTTAGGAATCTTTCCATCTTAAATTAATACGCAGTTTTCCAGCTAAGGAATGTTAACATGCATTTCAATTTTTTCGATATCTACGACTCAAAAAATTCGATGTGAAAATTCTTCTTGCGACAAATAGCTTTCAATGTGAAGAATACTTTCATAAATTTGTAGATTTTCTTAAAACACAATTTTGTTTTCTGAACTTATTTTCATCTTATCACTGTTTTTAAAAACCCTTTGAAAAAGAAAATGTTTGAACAGATATCGCTCATCATGAAAATCTTTTTTTTTTTACATTTTCGGTGCTCAAAATTATGCAATTTTCTTGCTAGGAAGAAGAAATACAGGGCTGTAAAGTCTCTTGTTGTACAAAGTTGTAATACAAAAGTAGTCAATACAAAGTTGTAAAGTCTCTTTACTACTTTGCTCATTTATTGCGCATACACTGAGTGAGATAGACAAATGTGGTTGAGCACATAAGTAAGAGCAAAGACTAATTTTTTTTTTATTATTAGAAAAGCTCAATATGCGCACCATTTGTTGCGCGTAGAACATCTAGCCGAAACTCCAGTTCCAACCATGTGCGCTGCATCATGTCCACAGTAATGGTCAAAATGGCATTGTTGACCCTCGATCTCAGGTCATCGATGTCCTGCATCTTTGTCCGATACACAATATCCTTCACATATTCCTATACAAAAAAGTCCAAAGGTGTGACGTCGGGGGAACGGGGTCGCCATGCAATTGGACCATCAGGTCCAATCCACCTCCCAGGGAATGTTGTGCTTTAAAAATCCCGAACGTGACGTCCCCAATGTGGTGGCGCACCGTCCTGTTGCAATATCACGCTTGATTGAAGGTCCTCCAACTGTGGCACAACACACTCACGCAAAACATCCAGGTAAACATCTGCCGTCACTGTTTTCTCACTGAAGAAAAATGATCCATGAACTCGGTTGTGCATATAACACAGCACTACACGTTTACTTTAGGACTGTCTCTCGCAAATTTCATAAACACATGAGGATTTTCAGGCCACCAAATCCTGACATCGTGTCTGTTTAACTGCCCAGAGACATGAAAAGTTGACTCATCCGTAAAACAAAAATGTGTGAGAAACTCGGGATCTTCACTCAGTCTATCCAGCATCATTATTGCGAATGCTTTTCGTCGTGGTCTATCGTTCACCTGAAGTGTTTATAACAGTTGCACTTTGTATACATATAAGCATAGATGTCCCTGTGCACCTGGGCATTTGTAGTTCTCTAGCAGCGGAACGAATGGACTTCTTCAGGCTTCGTAAAATTGAATCACGAACACGATCGATGTCTTCACTCGATGTTCGTGGACGGCCACTACGATCTTGATCCAACACGGACCCAGTCCCCATGAATTTCTGATGCCATTGGCGTATACTAGGACAATATGTAGCGGTTTTACCATACTTAGTCTGGAAATGTCGTTGCGTTTGTGTATCAGATTTTGTTTCGATGAACCAAGCGACGCACTGAGCTCTCTCCTGTGGGGGACCATATTTTCATAGAACAGCACCTGCTACGTCAGTGAGGGACGTATAACCAAAAATGATAACGTCAATTAAAACTTTGATATTTATAGTATATTATACAACAAATACCATTAACTTACATAGTACAGGCTGTCCGAAATAAATGTGCAAAGTTGTAAAGAGACTTTGTGGACATCCTGTACATATTTCACTTTTTTCTATATTCCACCCTTTCTAGAATTCCGATTTGAAAAACTCCGTTTAGGCAAGATATCATTCATTGCAGGGCATAATATCCAACGTAAATAATACTTCGCACATGTTTTTGAATTTTTCATAATGCACGGTTTTTTTCGTTAGGCGGTAAAAATGTGCTTTTCTGTTTGGAAATCTATATTTCCGCTTTGAAAAAATTGATAAAAAACAACAACATTTTTTGCACTGTATGCGGCTCGCAATGATGAAGATTGCGAATATTACCCACTTTAAATAATGCAGAATTTTTTCTCTGGGGGCGTATATACGTATATATTAATAATGTTCTTGCTATCATTACTTCTATGGTAGAAGTCGTATTTGAAAAATTCTTTTCTCCTCGCGCAGCTCCCATTATGAATATTTTACACACATTTTCAACATTTAACATTTTTCTATTGCAAAGGACGTCAATGTGTACTACACAGACAAAAGTATTCGAATACATATTCAAGTGAATGTGAATACATATGCAAGTGAATGTGAATACATGTGCACGTGAATGTGAATACATATGCAAGTGAATGTGAATACATATGCAAGCGAATGTGAATACATATGCAAGCTAATGTGAATACATATGCAAGCGAATGTGAATACATATGCAAGCGAATGTGAATACATATGCAAGGGAATCTGAATACATGTGCAAGCGAATGTGAATACGTATGCAAGGGAATCTGAATACATATGCAAGTGAATGTGAATACATAAGCAAGCGAATGTGAATACATATGCAAGTGAATGTGAATACATATGCAAGCGAATGTGAATACATATGCAAGGGAATCTGAATACATATGCAAGTGAATGTTAATACATATGCAAGCGAATGTGAATACATATGCAAGTGAATGTGAATAGATATGCAAGGGAATGTGAATACAGATGCAAGTGAATGTGAATACATATGCAAGTGAATGTTAATACATATGCAAGCGAATGTGAATACATATGCAAGTGAATGTGCATTGGTAGAACCACAAGTGAATGTGAATACATATGCAAGTGAATGTGCATTGGTAGAACCACAAGTGAATGTGAATACATATGCTAGTGAATGTGCATTGGTAGAACCACAAGCGAAAAGACAGCATTGAAAGCACCCGTTGGCGCGCAGAACTGAACACACTGTGTTTAAATTGGGCATGGTTGTTGAATGCCACCTGGGTAAGCGAGCAGTGAGTAGCATTGCTGTCATTCTGGGAGCTACTCCCTTCTTCGGCATCCTATCGATGAAGAACATGCCACAACAGCAAAGCAGAGCTTTATAGGTCGCACAAACTGAGTGCCCTAAGCCAAATGAAGCTTACTGAGGAATATGCAGAAGGTACGCGCACGTCCTCTTCCATAGACCTGGCCATCGACGTCATACAAGCTACTGGAACTGCGATTTGCCCCACAACAGTCCGTCGAGAACTGCATGCCTGCGGCTACCATTATATCAGCTGTGCTCAAGCCTTACATCACTCCAGGTAATGCCAGACAACAACTGCTGTGGTGACTGTCTCTTACTTCGCGGTCGACTTAAGAATAGAAAAGGGTTGTGTGGAATGACGAATCACGTTTATCATCCTTTTTGCTCAGACGGACATATTTCAGCTTGCCATTTTCCCGGGGAACACTGTCGGGCGGAATGTATTGGCTGTACAGTCATGTTTAGAAAAGGATCTGTGATAGTGTGAGGCTGTTGCTGCTGAGAAGGACTCGGTTCTTTGGTTGTGGTGAAGTCTTGCCCAACGGCTTGTCGATACGTACGAAAACATTCTGAATAGTGCCACACTACCTACGCTGTAGCAATACTTCGGCACAGATCTCTGCCAGTTTCAGCAAGATCGAGTGCTTTGCTGAACTGTAAGGTCTATCCATGCATATATTCTTCTTAGCAAGTCTTTCACAAAAAAACATTATGCTTATGTTAGCGCATTGTCCGTCCTCTCCGTCAGTCAGCCTGTGTACACCATATCTCTGCAACTATTAGTCCGATTTCAAACATTCTTTTTGCATTGGGAAGCTTGAAATGTGCGAATGATGATCCTTCATCTTATTTTTTATACCATGCATAATTTCGCCGTTAGAAGGAAGATGATGTCGAATTCAAAATGCATTTTGTTCCATATATCTGCTTCTAAACATCCGATTGAAAAAATTATTTTACATTTCGACTTCATTTATGTCGAAGACTGTTTTAGGTACAGTCACTTTTTCAAGTTACGCATAGATTTTCCGCTAGGGGGCGTAAAAGCAATTTGCGTTAGCCCCAATATCTCTGTTTCTAAAACTCAGATTTCAAAACTTCTTTCTGAAGCGGATACAGCTCCTGATGGGAAATCGTTTGCATAAAATTTCTAATTTTTGGTAAAAATAATTTGCCCACCAGGGGGCGTAATTTAATTTCTGCTTCTGATGTACACTGAAGAGATATTGAATTAGAGACAGCTGGCGTTATACAAATGTGGCTCTGTGGGCGGCGCTGTAAGCGGAAACGAAATGATGTATGCAGCGATCCGATAATATGAGAAGTGATGCGACGGGAATCAGTACGAGTCGGACGCAGTATGGGTAAGACGAAGGATCTAAGCGCATTTCATCGTGGGCAAATTGTCGGGACCCGACGAATGGGTCACTCTATCTCGGAAGTCGTGCAGGCACTGGGATTTTCACGAGCCACTATGTCATGGGTGTACCGTGAGTACATCGAATCCGGTAAAATCATCCCTGTAAGGGCCAACTCCCGTGGACAACAGTGTGTGGATGAGCAGGGTCATTGTCGGCTAGCTCGCATTGTAACAGCGGATAGACGGGCCACAGTGTAAGAAATCACTCGGCAATTTAACGCTGGTGCACGAAAACGTGTAAGCATCCACACCATCCAGAACCATTTCTTCGCTATGGGGTACAGAAGCCATCGTCACACGAGGGTACCGCTGCTGACCGCACATCACAGGGTGCAAAGATTAGCATGGGCGCGGGAACATCGCCACTGGACCCTAGACATATGGGAAAATGTTGGCAGGACTGATGAGTCGAGATTCACGTTGGTACATGATGCGGATGGCAGGATACGAGTACTGCGCAAACCACATGAAGCGATGACTCCTTCTTGCCAGCAGGGTACTCTTCAAGCTGGTAGGTGTGGCATTCTCGTCTGGGGACTGTTTACGTGGACTGAAATGGGACCCCTGGTACGTGTGGCATCGTCCCTCACAGATCAACGTTAACGGGATATCATGGACGACTATTTGTTCCCGTTTGTGCGTCTTCAACATCCCACTGGGAACCTCATCCTGCAACAAGACAATGCACCGTGCCATCGCTCCCGAATTGTATCCGAATGGTTGGATGAACAATCCCCCGACGTGACCTCCCTTCCTTGGCCAGCTAGGTCACCTGACCTCAATCCCATCGAGCACATCTGGAATGCCATCTAGAGAGATGTTCGATTCTCTGACACCCTCCATCAAATCTTCGTGAACTGTGGGAGCTTTTTCAGGGATCGTGAATCCATATGGCTTCCCAACGCTTCCTGTGTCTTGTCGAGTCCATGCGGAGACGAATCGCCGCCGTCATCAGGGCGAAAGGTGGTGCTACATGTTACTATACAGGTATCTCTAATTCAATTGCTCTTCAGTGTATTTGCAGGAAAACCTGAGCTTCAGAAATCCGAACTGAAAAAATACTTTCTTGGATCGATAACACTCCCGTCGATAAATATTTCCGGAATATATCCTTCTTAAAATAATGCATGGTTTCTGCGCCGGAGGACGCATATTCGCATCTTATTTTTGTCAATATGTCTGCTTCTAAGAATCCGATTTAAAAAATCCCTTCTTTGTGTGACAGCGTTTTTGGTGCGAAAGGCTTTTCATATAATTTCAAAATTTTAGAGTAATTCACAGACTTTCCGCTAAGGGACGTAAAAGTAAATTGGGGTTTTCCCGAAATCTCTGCTTCTAAAACTCCGATGTGAAAAATTATTCCTGTATCGCTTTTAGTTTTTGATGGGTAATGTTTCGCATATAATTTCTAATATTTCGTAAAGAATGATTTGGCCACCAGGGGCGTGAGTGTTAATTTCCGTTTTTGATGTATTTGCCGCAAAATCTAAGCTCCTAAAAACTCAATTGAAAAATTCTTTAGTGGACCGATACCGCTCACATCGAAAATACTTTCTTCTTAAAATAAATTATGGTTTTTCCGACAGGGGGCGTAGATGCATAGCTTATTTTTGTCCATAGCTCTGCTTCTAAGAGTCCGATTTGAAAAATTCCTTTTTGTTAATTATTGTTTCCGATGCAAAATGTTTTTCATATACTGTACTTTAAAATTTTTCTTAATGCACATGTGTAACACTAGAAGGCGTAAGCTCAAATTTCCGTTTACAGCATTATCTGTATGAGTGTAAACCCGATTGAAAAAATACTTTTCCGATCAGATACCACTAACTTTGCTTCAATATCTATATCGATGCACAACATTTTTCATTTTGCATCATATACATTGCTGGCCACCCAAAATGAAAAACCAAGAAGGACACGAGATAGCAAAGCCAGATTTACTGGACACATAACAACAGATACAAAGATGAAACGATTGAGCTTACAGACCCGCGCGACTTGCGGAACACGCAGACATCAATAGTTCGTGTGGCCCCCATGGCTGGAAATAATGGCCGCTACACGCTGCGGCATCGAACGAAAGAGGCTTTGGATGTGGGCTTGGGGTATGTCGGTCCAGGCTGCTTCCACACGTTGACACAGTTCATCAAACGTAGTCGCGGGTGGTGGTGGCCGGGACACTCGGTTACCGATCAGCGACCAGACGTGTTCGATGGGTAACATACCGGGAGAACAGGCGGGCTCCGGCAGCAGTGACACCTGGTGGGCCGTGAAGAATGGTTGCACGATGCGTGCCACGTGCGGGCGCGCATTGTCCTGTTGAAACGTGGCCGATGGCAGGTCCTGCAGGTATGGGAGGACTACAGGCTCCAAAACGTTGGAGATGTAGCTGTGGCTGTTGAGTGTACCGACGATGCGTACCAGAAGGGTGCGGGTGCCATATCCAATTGTGCCCCAAACCATAACGCCAGGCGACGGACTGGTATGGCGATGCATAATGCAGGCGTCATACAGTGTCTCGCCGCGGTGCCACCACACGCGGATCTGACCATCGAGATGCTGCAGGCAGAAGCGGGATTCGTCGGCGAAGACAACGTCGTGTCATTCCGTAGTCCAGGTGCGGCGTTCAACGGCCCCCTGCCGCAGCACTCGCCGGTGGTATAACGTCAATGGTAATCGGAGCAATGGGCACCGTGCGGCAAGTCCCTGCTCCTGCAGACGACGTCGAACAGTACGTGCTGGAACAGGTTGTTGTGCAATACACCCTAATTCCTGCGCTAACGTTCGTGATGTGGCGGTGCGAGCCGTCAATGCCCGCCGCACAACATGTCGGTCCTTTCGTACGGTGGTGTGCCGCAGCTGCAGGAATCGCTCACGTCGGTCCGTCCGTCCCTCCTGCACCCACCGAATCCATACTCGCCTCACTGTGGCTGGATGTTGTCCCTCACGGGCGCCCATGTTTCGATACGATAAACCGTTGTCGCGGTAAGCCAATATTCGTCCTCTGTCGGACTCAGAAACGTGCTGGAATGACTGCCGTATTCTGCGACGAGGCATCAGGAAGCTTCCCACGCACAGTTCCGGCAGCACAACACACTTCCACTACTTACACCCCGCCTTCTGTGCACCCTTCTTATAGTGTTTCTCGGTGGCGTGCCGGGCGCACATTATTTGCATATGCCCTGCAATGGTAATCGTTTGCATGTCCTCTCGCGGGCGACGCATGCTGCGAATTACAGGCCAATCGAATGCTTCCGTCTTGCGCCCAAACCATAACGTCAGCTGACGGACCGGAATGGCGATGCATAATGCAGGTGTCATACAGCCTCTCGCCGCTGTACCGCCACACGCAGATCCGACCATCGTGGTGTTGCAGGCTCAAGCGGGATTCGTTGGCGAAGACAACGTCGTGCCATTCCGTAGTCCAGGTGCGGCGTTCAACGGCCCCCTGCTGCCACACTCGCCGGTGGTGTAACGTCAATGGTAATCGGAGAAATGGGTGCCGTGCGACAGGGCCCCGCTCCTGCAGTCGATGTCGAACGGTACGTGCTGCCACAGGTTGTTGCGCAACACACCCTAATTCCTGCGCTAACGTTCGTGATGTGGCGGTGCGAGCCGTCAATGCCTGCGGAACAACATGTCGGACCTCTTGTTCGGCGGTGTGCCGCGGCCACGGCAATCGCTCACGTCGGTCCGTCCGTCCGTCCCTCCTGCACCTACCGAATCCATACTCGCCTCACTGTGGCTGGATGTCGTCCCACACGGGCGCCCATGTCTCAGTACGATAAACTCTGTCGCGATAAGCCACTATGAACTCCGAAACGTGCTGGAATGACTGCCCTATTCTAAGACGAGGCATCAGGAAGCTTCCCACGAACAGGTCCGGCAGCACAACACACTTCCACTACTTAGAGCTCGCTTTCTGTGCACCCTTCTTATAGTGCTTCTCGGTGGCGTGCCGGGCGCTCATGATTTGCATATGCCCTGCAATGCTAATCGTTTGCATGTCCTCTCGCGGGCGACGCATGCTGCGAATTTCAGGCCAATAGGATGTTTCCTTCTTGGTGTTGCATTTTGGGTGGCCAGAAGTGTAGATATTGACGCATAGTTGTATCGGTTATTGCGTCTCACCTGAGCTCATGAACACTGTAATTGAACCCTAGAAGACTGGTGACATGTGGCGTGGTCCGATGAGTCACGCTTCCAGTTGTTACGAGCTGATAGTAGGGTTCGGGTGCGGCGCGGACCCCTTGAGGCCATGGACCCAAGCTGTCAACAAGGCGCTGTGCAAGCTGGTGGTGGTGTCATACATGTGTGGGGTGCCTTTACGTGTCACGGTTTGGGTCCTCGTAAACAGATCATTAACCGATAATGGCTTTGTTGCTCTACTGGGTGACCGTTTTCAGCCGTTCATGGACTTCGTGTACCCCGACAACGATGCGATTTTCTAGGCGGACAATGCGCTATTTCGTGGGGCCCAAGTTGCCCAAAATTGGTTCAAGGAGCATTCTGGACAGTTCCGACGAATGGTGTGACCACCACGTTCGCCCGACATGAACCCAATAGAGCACTTATGGGACGTGGTGGAAATCTTCATTCGCACGCATGATCCTGCACCTACAAATTCCAGGGAACTGTAGGCCGCTATTCAGACAGCAGAGCTCAACATCTCTCCACAAGTATTCCGGCCACTTGTAGAATCGATGCCACGTCGAGTTGCTGCACTTCGCCGGGCTAGAGTAGGTCCTACACGATACTAGACATACATATCCCATGACTGTTGGCACTTCAGTGTAATTGAACCTTCACGATAGATAGGGATGTTCACCATGTCTACAGTAGGTTAGGAATGTTTAATTTTAGTCATACATTTTATAGCAACACAATAGTAACCTCGTATGGGTAATGAGGAGTTGTATTCTCATACGGAAAAATATTAGGTGTTTGAGCAATTAATTTAAGCATGATAACTGGATAGATTAAATTTTAATCATATCAGGTCTCACGATAATAGTACTTTTGAAATTGTCGTTTTCATCATTCTTACTAAAATTTGTGACGTACCTGCCAGCAAGACGCACACGACATAAAGGCATATAGCAATCAGAACAAAACGTCTGCGTAGCTCAGTTGGTAGAGCGACTTGTTCCGGAATAAGCGGACTCGGGTTCGAATCCCGGCGTAGACCAAAAATGACGGAGAAATTTACTTCGTTATAATGGCGCCCGAACTATCCGGATGACCCGACCGTTCAAAATCTCGCAATGGTGTGATGTGATGTTCTTTCCACACCGCGAGATAGGAAAAATCAGAGAATCCCTCTTCCAGCGCTTCGAAAAATAAATGTGTGTGACGTTGCATTCCACACACCAGATTGACTGGGAGTTCTCAAGTGCACGTTCTACAGTGGATGGCTGCCTGCAACGATTCATGGTCACGGCTGACCCGTGGGCCATGCCCCCGGCCCTTTTTCGGGGGGGGGGGGGGATGTGACGTACCTGCCAGCAGGACGCACACGACATAAAGGCAGATAGGAATCAGAATAAACGTCTGCGTAGCTCAGTTGGTAGAGCGACTTGTTCCGGAATAAGCGGCCTCGGGTTCGAATCCCGGCGTAGACCAAAAATGACGGAGAAATTTACTTCGTTATAAATTGTTTGCATGTGTCACACTCCAATTGCCCTCACCTTTTTTTTTTTTTTTTTAAGTTGACGATCACCGTGAACAATCTATGGGCTATAAGCAGTCGTGAGTCCCTAATTTAGAGCTACTAGTTCTAGCGAAGATGTAGAGTCAATGCCGTAAGACAAACACAACTGCCTCGTCGGGATTAGAACCTGGGCATAGGGCCGTAGCTAGCAAGGCGCTAGAGGGTGCTCAGGCCCCCCTCCTGGAAAATACACGTTGTAAATTCTTTGAGCTTTCATATTCGTTGGTTTGTGAAAACAACTATTGTATTTCTTTATAAGCGTAAATGCATTTCCTTATTTTGTCTTGCATTATACTTAAAAAACAACAACATTGAAGTGACACAGCACAAACGATGAATAACTACAGATAAATTTCTTTGATATGTGAATCAGAAGGAGCAGCTGCGCCAGTGATTCTCTGCCACGTGGGAACGGGGCTGATTGGTGTTTTGGGCAAGGGAAATTAAAGATGTCGCCCTTTCCCTTTTTTTTTCGGAGAAACGTAAATTTTGAAGAACATTACCAAAAAGAAGGTGTTATGTAGAGGAGGCGTAGTTGGTACAGAAAGCTAAACCCCTGTTTGCACATTTGTCTAGTTGGGAGTGACTCCATCGATAAGGAACCCGCAGCTCAACCATGATTAAACAAATTCAAGGAATGGGATTCATTTTTTATATTTCAAGACAGTTTTGTTTCTCTTCTCACCCCCCTCCCCCTTTTTTTTTTAATTTCATATTTTGTCTAACTGATTTTATTTTTTGGTATAAGGGTATAAGTATTGGCTCATGAAGTAAATTAGGCCAAGATATTTTTTAATATGGTTCAGATATTTTTATCATATATTTCGGAGATGTTTCTCCGGATAATTGTTATTTGGATCTTCAATATTTTAGGTCCCCCCATAAAGAAATTGTGGGTGTCCTACCGGTTGGAATGAGACATTTATTTGACGAGGGCAAGAATATAGTAAATTCTGGTTAATCGAATCACATCGGTGCTGGAACACATTGACCCAATTTAGGGGATGCCCCAATTAACCGGAATTTTTATTTGAATCTTCAATATTTTGGGCCACCCAAAAAGGAAATCGTGGGCGTCACACCGGTTGGAATGAGACATTTATTTGACGAGGGCAAGAATATAGTAAAATCTGGTTAATCGGAGCACATCGGTGCTGGAACACATTGGCCCAATTTAGGGAATGCCCTAATTAACAGGAATTTTTATTTGAATCTTCAATATTTTATGCCACCCCATAAAGAAATTATGGGTGTACCACCGGTTGGAAGGAGACATTTATTTGACGAAGGCAAGAATATAGTAAATTCTGGTTCATCGGAGCACATCGGTGGTGGAACACATTAGCCCAATTTAGGAGATGCCCCAATTAACCGGAATATTTATTTGAATCTTCAATATTTTATGCCACCCCATAAAGAAATTATGGGTGTACCACCGGTTGGAAGGAGACATTTATTTGACGAGGGCAAGAATATAGTAGATGCCGGTTAATCGGGACAAATCAGTGATATCGGTCAAAAAAATCGCTCTCTATCACAAGCAATTTCATTAAAAATTGGACTAATAAGCGTGCGTTTTATTTACGATTTAATCTAAGTTCATACTGAAAAATCCATTATAGACTTATTTCGATGTGTATTACTACCTATCGTGCTGTATAATGAATGTAAAGAAAAACTAATAAGCATAGTGTGCATCATGACAAAGAAAAATCAATCAGCAAAGTGGCAGTTTCACGACTAAATCATTTAAATCTAGAAGAAAAGCGCATATTCTTCGTAAAACAAGACTACTGAAGCATCAATTGGAGGTTCAGAAGGGCAAGAAGTTTTGTGTAAACAAGGAAGTAGCGTTAAATGCTGTGATTCACCACAGTCTGACGAAGAAAACGAAAAACGCTTGATGGTTAGTTATCGCATTCTTGAAAGGTGGCCGGAACGATGAAGCATATAACACTTTATCCTACATTTTCATCTTGCATTAAACTGTTTCCATCTCGCTTTCCCATCTGTAATTTCCATTAAAAGAACATTGTCCTGTAAAAAAATGTTATCGTCTGCTTGGTGTTTTCTTTGACCCACTAGATATGCCGATTGAGTTCAAAGAGTGCGGCCGCTATCGTCAGAAAATCAAAGGAAGAAGATCTGACTTCCCGTCTGGAATTGTTCGAAGACGGATATAAACTGTCTAGCCACACACAACTCTGCAATGCACAGAATATATATGTTGCATACATTGTTCAAAGACTAAGCTTCGCATTTAGTAAAAGGCATCGTACAATATTCGCTTTCGTAAGCGAAGTAACAGGCGCAGCACATTTAGTGCTTTCTTTGTGTCAGAATAAATGAAAAATATATCTTGTTCTGCGGCGAAATCTTAGAGGCGAGGCATGAATTTTTAGCATATCTTTTATAAAAAAGTGAGTGCTTATATAGTATCACGTTGTCCGTCTCTCCGTCTGTAAACACCATATCTCTGCAACTATCAGTCTGATTTGAAAAATTATTTTTGCCTTGGAAAGTTTGAAATGTGAGAACGATGATTCTTAATTTCCGCTTTTTTTCTTCATTGCATAACTTTGCCACTATAGGGCATAAATGCAGATGCTATCGAATTGAAAATATATTTTATTTCATATGTTCTCTTCCGAATAACCGATTGAAAAAAAATCTCCTTCTTTCGATGTCATTTATAACAAAATTTATTTTGGGTACAGTTTCTTTTTCAAGTAATGCATACAATTTTCGCTAGGGGGCGTAAAGATAAATGGCAATTTCCTCGATATCTCTGCTTCTAAAAGTCCTATTTGAAAAATTCGGTCTGCAATCGGGAGTTGTTGTTTTTTTGTTTTTTTTGTTTTAAATAATTTTGAAAATTTTTTCTGCCTAGGGTTAATGTTCTGCAGTTAATTTCCAGTTTTTGGCAGAGAACAGTTTGGACACCAGGAGGCGTAAAATTTTGTTTCTGTTTATAATGTGTTTGCAGCAAAATCTGAGCTCCTGCAAACTTCAGTGGAAAAATTCTTTCCTGGACCGATACCGCTCTTCTCGGAAAAGATTTGAGAATGCCTTCCACTCAAAATAGTGCACAGGATTTCAACTAGGGGCGTAGATGTATATCTTATTTTTGTCAAAGCTTCTGTTTCCAAAAGTCCGATTTAAAAAATTACTTCTTTATTGGGGATCTTGTATGGTGCGAAATGTTTCTCATACAATTTCAAATTTTCCTCATCGCACAAGTTTGCCACTAGAGGGCGTAAAAATCACGTTTCCGTTTACAATATGTTTGCAGCAATATCTACAACTAAAAACCCGATTGAAAAAGTTTTTAGAAAGAGGGAGGCATTACTTTATTCCTTGGACGCAGCGCCGTGGTTCAATTTTCAGGACGGAGGAAAATTGAAATGATAAATGCAAACAACAGACACAAGTACTATATGGAAATTTCACTGTACCTTTTGTGTTATCTAACTGTTTTCATCACATACGCACACAAGAGCGCGCGCGCGCGCGTTCACACACACACACACGCACACACACACACATACACAGGTCATTTTAACTGAAAACCTTAAGTCCCGAAACCCAAATAAAAGATACGGAAAAACAAAATCAGACGAATGCTAGGACAAAGAGAACAAAAGAAATTTCCTTAAGCTCTTGCACCTTTTGGCCACCTGAAACACATGCGCCAAGAAATCCCAGTGAACACTCAATTGGTCATCGAGATGGAAGAAACACTCCACCAAAGTTCTGGAACTATACGGGAGATCTTGTGTTAGCACTGAATGGCTACTACAGAAGACATTTTTTTTTCAGTCCTTTGCTTTTTATACTATTTCGTACTGTCGGTATGTATGATGTGCTCCAATGCACAGTTAAAAAACACTAAAAATAGTATTTTTACTAGTTTTACAGCATACATATACATCGAAAAGCTCAGCAGAAATATTTAGAATTAGAATTAGTGTAAGTACAGGTGAAAAAAAATCTTTTTTTATCGTGCTATATACAATACAATGAAGCACACCGTTTTTGCACGATTATTTTAATGCTAAAATATGACAGATATTTACAAATTAAAACCCATTAGCACTTTCGGGGCGACAGTAGCACCCGTCTTAAGATGGAAGAGAGGACCTTTCAGCGACAGCTGCTTTGGTGTTTCAATATCATCATCATCACCATCATCATCATTGTCAACCATTATCAATCCACTGCTGGACGAAGGTCTCCCCAAGTTTTCTCCACAACAGTCTGTCTTGTGCCAGTCTCCTCCATGTCACTCCCGCATACTTTCAAATTTTATCCACCCATCTCCCATGTGGTCTTCTTCTGGGTCTTTTCCTGTCCCTTGGAATCCAATCTAAAATTTCGGTTGTCCATCGATGGTCTGTCCTTCTGGCAGTATGTCCAGCCCATTGCCATTTCAGGGATTTAACTCTGATCATGATGTCTTCCGCTCTTGTCATTTTTCGGATACACGAGTTCCTCTTCTTATCTCTCCTGGTTACACCAAGCATGCACCTCTCCATGCTTATTTGAGTTGTCTGCAGCCTTTGTATGTCTCTTTTAGTTAAGGTCCACGTCTCTGCACCATACGAAAGCACTGGAAGGATGCATTGATCAAACACTTTTCTTTTAAGACATAATGGCATATTGCTCTAGAAAATTATGCTGTTTCTTCCAAAAGCTCTCCAGGCAAGTTTTGTACGCCGATTAATTTATTCATCAATGTGACCCTCACTTGTTCCAATATATACATTATAATATAGTGACGTGTGAAGGGTGAAGCTTCACTATAATCTGATGTATATAAAATGATTGAGTACTCAGCCATTTATATACATCAGAATATAGTGACGTGTGAAGGGTGAAGCTTCTGTGAAGGATGAAGCTTCTCAATGGCTGTACTCAACCATGTTGCGATGGCAACAGTGCGATACTCTTGCGCAGAAACTTCAGCCTTCACACGTCACTATATTCTGATGTATATGTTAGAGCACCAAAGCAGCTATTACGCTCTCCCATCTGAAAACGGGTGCGACTGTCGACCCCAAAATGCTAATGGGTTTTAATTTGTAAATATCTGTCATTTTTTAGCAATAAAAATCATCGCGCAAAGACGGTGTACTTCATTGTATTACAGAATTAGTGTTATTGCGAAACACTAATAGTTCCCGGATGAACTGAAATGACATATTCAGATTTCCGGGATGGGAGAAAGTGCCCCCTGTTACCCTCTATATGGACGCCTATGCATTATGTATTTCACATCGGTACTGCGGACATCTTTCAGCAAAATTCTCCAATGATGAAATCGTAGAAGGAATTTTATCATTTTCTTCCAAAATATCGTTTTTTTCAATAGTAATGGCGGATAGTGCTGAAAAACTTGTGTTGCAATGGAGCATCATTAGAAAAAATTACTTCTTTTATTCTCAGACTCCTCGGACTTTGCTTTACTAGACAGAAGACTACGTCGATATAGGTGTTGACAAAGTACCGGTTATTTTTACGGCTTCGTCGTCTTTCTCAATATTTCTTTTAAACAATCGGCTCAAACAAAATTTTATTCGATTTTTTCAAATTGAATCAAAACAACTGTGACGTACTACATAGGTGAAGTACATGTCAAGACGGCAAAGCTGCAGCGATAAATTCCGTCGGTGTAGCTTAGTTGGGAAAGCATTCGGCTCCGAAACCGAAGGATGTAGAATCAGTCCTCGCCACCTGCGAATTTGCGTTTCCACGTAGCTGAGAATTTATGACGCCCGAAAGACATTTCATGGCGTAGTTTTTGAACTCTAAAACTGTATAAACGGTGCATACCATTTTTTTGCCCAATCGTTTCTTTCTGGAAAAACAAGTGCTAAGGCCAGCAATGAAATCCGTTAGCTTTTCGCATTTATTATACATAGACACGAAATACTGAGGATTGTGGAAAGTGGGTGAGCACATTTTTATATTTTTCTTAATGATTTCAATGAAGGAATGAGGGTGCGTTTTTCAATAACTTCCTTTTCTTCATCATTATTTCTGACAGATAACTGAAAATTCATCAAACCCATAGCCACATGCACACGCACACTCAATCACGGCACTGACATTCGACCCAGATCTGTTGTTCATTCTGATTGTCTGAAACACAGATTGAATGTAGAAGTAAAAATATTGCGATAAATAATAACAAAACATTTGTCCGTATGCGGTTGGTGGCTCATGAAACAAACTCGAGAAAAGCATTGAAATGAAAAAAAAAAAAAATAAATAAATCACAACCTAAGAAATGCTGTGCATCCAAACTCTCGACTGGTGACATTCAGAGAATGCAGCGTGTGTTACAACCGTTCATCTTTCCAGTTTCCCTTCTGATTTTAAGCTGTATTTTGCTATACCTGTGTAAAATGTGGTGGCTCGTGCTTTGCCGGTGGATGTGCTTTGTGTTCCTTCGCGAGGCAGGTTAGCGCGTGATATCTTTCGAGAGCTAATGTGGTATGAGCGACTTTAACCGTAACTTACACTCAGTAGATAAAACATTAGAAGCAGGGATGATAAGCAGTTGACATGGGCATCCCACGCACAGAGTGGAACATACCCAAACCGAACGAACGCGATATATAGGCAGACAGCCGGGCTTCTCATCATTGTATCGTAATCGACGAACATGGGTAAACATGGTGCTCTGAGAGACTTTAATTGTGGACGTATTGTAGGCGCAAGACAGATGGGCAATTCTATCTCCCAAGTGGTAAGAAGTCTAGAGTTTCCGAAGGCAACCATATCAAGGGTGTACCGCGAGTATACCAACGATGGATGTACCACCGTCCAGAGATAAAGCGATGGCCGACAACACACTATTGATGACGGTTAAATGTACACCGATCAGCCATTGCATTATGACCACCTACCTAATATGCTGTAGGACCCCCTTTATCCCGCAAAACAGCGACCACCCTGCAAGGCATCGATTCGACCAGGTAGCAATAGGTATCCTGAGGTATCTGGTACCATAATGTCAACAGCAGGTCCTCCAGTTCCCGTACATTTCGGAGTGGTGGTGATTTAGCGCGAACCCGCTTTGCCAAGTCGAAACACAAATGTTCGATTGGGTTCATGCCAGGTGAATTTGGAGTCTAGAGCATTAACAGAAAGTCACCAGCATGTTCCTCGATGCACTCCTTGACAATTCCGGCAGTGTGACATGGCGCATGATCCTGTTGGTAATGACCATCTTCAGCAGGGAACACAATTGCCATAAATGGGTGAACTTGGTCTGCAACGATGTTCAGATACCTGAGAGCTGTCAGGGATTGTGGTAATGGGATAATGAGGCCTAAAGTGTCTCAAGAAATCATCGCCCAAAGTATAACACCGCCGCCGCAGGCATGTTTCCGCCCAACAGTGCATCAAGGTACCATAGCCTTCGTTGGTAATCGGCGTATCAGCGCTCGGCCGTCTACGTAATGCAGCTGGAATCTTGATTCGTCAAACCAGGCCACTTTCTTCTACTCATCCACTGTGCAATCTCGATGATCTTCGGCCCATTTCATGCATTGTTGACGATGACGTGTAGTGAGCATAGAGACCCGGCTGGGTCTTCGGCTACGCAGGCTCATGCGCAGAAGGCTGCGATGAACTGTTTTTTGTGACACATTGCCCTGATCACCACTGTTGTAATTGCGGGTGATTTCAATTGTCACACAGTGGCCCTGCGGTCTATGTAAACAATGCGCGACAGTCTCCGCTCCCCTCTGGCATCAATGAGCTGCGGACGACGGTTCGTCGTTTGACCATCTGTGCACCACTTTTGATACGTATTCACTACAACGGCACGTGAACAACGCTGTTGTTTCCGCGATCGCTGCTCTGAGGCACCGTGCTACCACAATTTGTCCTTTATCAAACTCCGATAAATTGGCAGCTTTTCCCATTCTGACTCCGAACACTCTACTAACCGAAAGCCAGTCCTCGGTTTGTATATATAGTGCTTTCTGGGCTACACCAGCGCCACCGTTCGATCTCCAGGCGAGCTCATTTCTCTAAGATGGGGGTGGTCATAATGTAATGATTCATCAGTGTATATTATCCATGCTCGTACAGACCTGCCGCGACGCAAATCACATCGAAGTTAAATTTCGGAGGCCCAAGCAACGTCAGCGAGCGGGCGATACGCCGTACGCTGCATACTCTGGCCTAAGGGTGCCAACACCATACTCATGTGCCCCTGTTGACTTCTCGTCATCGCACGTTACACCTTACATGGTGTTTGGAACATCAAAATGAACCTCTGCGCAGTGGCGCCGCGTCGTGTTGTCAGATGAAACCCGTTTTCAGCTGTACCGAACTGGAGGGAGGGTGCGGGGTTTCTATGATGGCTTGGAGTGCCTTATCGTGGGACACATTAGGCCACTTAGTGTGTCTGGATAGCTCCTTCACCGTAGCGCGCTACTGGCATGTGTCGGCTGGTCACATAAACGCTTTCACGATCTTCGCGCATACTGTGGCCGATGGTCTGTTTTACAAGACAATGAGAAGCCCCACCGGACCGATCTCACAGGGACTCAGTCTAGAAATCTAATATTACTTTAAACGCATCAGCGAAATGTAATATTACTTTAATGCTGCATACCTTTGAATTCGTCTTTTTAGGTGCTATTCTACACAGATGACGAGCGAGGAAAGCAAAAAGCAAAACAGAAAAAGGAAAATAAGTGGTAGTATAAAGGAGAAGGAAAAACTACGGGAATGGGTGGACTAGGGACCCCAGACGTCCCATAAAATACGGGATCGTCCCGTTTTTGGCTAATGCGTCCGTTTGTCTCGAGAAAACTCTTTGGGACAGCTTTTTGTCCTGTCTTTTAGAGTTCAAGACTGAGAAACAAAATCGATGAGTTACAATTTCTATTCTTTTACAAACATATTTTTTAACCTGCACGCCAAGCTTCCACCAAGCTGACTGTTATCTCCCGTTACGCTATCTCCCGCATCTAACTCTGCGGTCAATGCTCTCATTACATATGCAAGCAGAGCCGCGGCAGAATGCTGTCGGGTAAGGGGAGGACGTGTGACCTCAACACCAGGTGGATGCAGCTCTAAAGTCCAAAGAAGATAGCGAAGTAAAGGACATGTGGAAATCTAAACATTTAGATGAAGTCTGGGTGGATCTCTTCAAAAATGTTGAAGGTGATTCTTAAAAAAAAACAATTGCTAAGTGATATTCATTCTTCAGAAAAATATTGCAAGAGTGAGCAAGACTGATTGATTAATAAGAATAGTTAGAATCATTTTGTAAGACTGGCATGTGTGATGGATGCGCATACTAAACTTTCACCCTCAGTCGAAAGTGTCCCGTATCTTTTTTTACAATGTATCTGGGATCCCTAGGGTGGACTGAACTGGAATCCTGAAGAAAAGAAATGCTACAGTCTGCGCTTCTGTAATAAATCACAGAGTGAAAATCTGCCAATTTGTTTTTACTCAATTGATAAGAAAGGAGTTCATTATTCAAGGGAGAAACCTACCGTGCGGGAACCACAGTACCAGGAGTGCCTATCACAAGATGGAATGTATCTAATAACAAACCTACAAATATTTCCAGAACCTCAGTTTTTTTAATGTGAGCAGTGACTGTGCGAAACTGTTGGTGTCTATATGTTCGTTGCATTTGAGCTCGTAGTCACATACTTCTTTCTCAAACAATCGGTGTGCCGCCCCGGTGGCGCAGTGGTCTAAGCGATGGCCTCTGATCATTCGTCAGAAAGGGGTCCGGGTTCGAATCCCGATAAGGCATGGATATTGTGTTTCTGGAACCAGTGACCCTAAATTAGGGACGGGCGACTGCTTATAGCCCATTGAGTTGCTCACGGTGGTCGTTAAACCTCCAATCAAAAAAAAAAAATAACAATCGGTGAACCAACTGATCCTGCGCAAGACAATCAGTTGGTTTGCCGGTTGTTTGTGATAGCACGGTGGACAGTTCGCCTAATCCTTTTTAAAGATTACATTCGGAAATTACAGAAATGATACGAAACGGACATTCACAGTGCATATATTACTAGTTCGAAAATTAGCGTGAATTCGTATAAATTCTTTGAAAATCTTTGAATTCCAGAAACCGTTGTACTTCTTGTTCCAGGGGGAGACTGTACGAATTGTGCTTTCCAGCGAATGTTCTAAAATCTATAAATAACTAAGTAATCATGCCATCATCATATGAACCATTATCAATCTGCTACTGGAAGAAGGTCTTGCTAAGTCTACTCCACAACTTTCTGCATATGCTTTTGAATTTTATCCACACATCTCCCCGTAGTCTTCTGGGACATTTTCTGTTTCTTGGTATCCAGTCAGATATTCAAGTTGTCCAACGGTGGCCAGTTCTTCTGGCGATTTGTCCATAGCTCATTGCCATTTCAGGGAATTTACCTTGATCATGGTACCATCAACTCCCGTCATTTTCCAAAACTGTGAGTCCATCTTACTGTTTTTCGTGGTCACGCCAAACATGCGCTCCTCCATGCTTGCTTCGTTCAGTTGTCGCCAGCTTCTGTATGTCATTTTTGATCAAAGTACACTGTCAAAAAAATTCTGAAATTCACGGACAAGTTTCAGTCATTTCTTTCGTGAATTAAGGTAGCATGTTTCTGATAAAACCTTTTCCGTGAAATAACGGAAAAAAACCGACCTGAATTTAACGGACTTTTCGTGCCACCGGAAAATTCTGAATTTTCAGAAACCATTCCGCAGTTTCTTTCTTATATTGACGGTAAATTACCGTTTTAAAGATGTGTTAACGGAAAATTCTGAATTTACAGAAACTTTTCCCCAATTCCTTTCGTATATTAACGGAAAATCTCCGTTCTCACTTTTTTCATATCTGTATGACGAGAAATTTCCTCTAATAGTAGTGATTCGTGGAAATACTTGAGGTTTGATTAACTTTCAAATTTCAATCATCTGTAGAATTTTGAAGGTCCGTCGCGAGATCGGAAATTGTGGATAGCATATCGCATGGGTTTTGTTTTTTGTGGCACAGGATATTTCTTGTCCTTTCCCATATTCCATGCACCAGCTACTCATTATATAATGTATTACTGCAAGAAACCGGGTACTTATTGTACCGATGATTATACGATGTCTGTGTATCAGTCTTTGGACAACTTAGGACAAAAGCTATTGTAGCTATCAAGAGTAAATTTTATATTTAGTTTGTGTGTGTGTGTGTGTGTGTGAAATAACACCATAAAAAGTACATTTCACCTTTTTTACGCTTTCCAAGCGCAGGTTGCAGAAGCGTATGTGCTCCAGCTTTGTCCGTCTGTCCGTGCGTCCGTTGTCCGTCCGAACGATAACTCGCGTAAAAATGGTTAGGTTTCGATGAAATTTTAGTACGTGGTAGGGAACAACCTCGGGACAAACCCTATTGAAAATGGATGAAATGGGGTCAAAGGTCAGGCCATAGGAGCCGGATCCATTCCATTACCCTTATGCGTCATAACTTGCGTAAAAATGGTTCGATTTCGATGAAATTTTAGTATGTGGTAGGGGACCACCTGGGGACGAACCCTGTTGAAAATGAACGAAATGGGGTCAAAGTTCAGAACATAGGAGCGAGATCCATTCCATTGCCTTTATGCGTCATAACTTGCGTAAAAATGGTTCGATTTCGATGAAGTTTTAGTACGTGGTGGGTGACAACTTCGGGACGAACCCTATTGAAAACGGATGAAATTGGGTCAAAGGTGAGGACATAGGAGCAGAATCCATTCCATTTGCTCTTATGCGTCATGACTTATGTAAAACTGCTTCCATTGTGACATACCTTTATCATGTTGTCCTGAAAATGCACTGAACCGGTTCTGTTTGATATCATCGAAATAGGGTCAAAGGTCAGGATACAGGAGCGAGATTTATTTCACAGCCATTATCGTCATAACTTGACTAAAAATGCTTCTATTGCAACAAAACTTCAGTATGTTGTTTCTGGGGTACACTTAACAAATTCTGTTGAATATAATCGAAATGGGGTCAAAGGTCAGGGCATAGGAACGAGATTTATTCCACAGCCATTATCCTCATAACTTGAGCAATGATTTCTGGTATGTTGGAAAGCGTATCGTAATAAATGCATTGCATGATTTTACTAACTTCTTTAAAGATAAATGAAAGTCATTGTCAGTTTAAAAAAATTCATGTTGCAAAGCATTTTGTTGCTTCGAAAACCACGATGAAAAATGCTTAATATTTGAAAAGTCTTCCTATAGGGAGAAAAAAAAAAAGAAAATTACAAACTTGTTCAGGAAAACAATAAGCTCCAACAGAAAATAAAATGACTAAATCACTCACATTAACAAAAAACAAAATTTCTCTGTCGTGGAATTCGTTTTACGGTGTACGTGCGTCACCCTGACGATCGTTTGTGGCTCAGTTGGTTAAGGCGTAAGTTACCTAATCCTGGATTCACTGGGGGTTAGCGCTGTACAGGGTTGTTGATTTTGCGGTTTAAATACGGAAAAACCAGAAATGGGCTTTTTTGAAATAAACGGAATTTCTGTCTACGGAAATATCTGTGAAAATACGGAAGTTAAAATGAACGGGTACTTTTAAAAACGGAAATTTCTGGAAGAGACTGATACTTACCGACAACTTTGCTGCGCGTTATTTTGAGAAAATTTCCGTGAATTCACACCACTTATTGTTTACAGCGCATCATGTCTTTAACCTATAAGTAAACAATGGGAGGATGCATTGATCACTTTTTTTATGTCTGTCTAAGGTGAATGTAGACGTTGGTTACCTTTATATCTGTACCATCAACCGCCAAACTTTAGTTCCTGTAAAAGCATAGTAAATCAATCTTATTTCCTGTAGGTTCATATTTAAGCTCACTGCTTTACCGTTGTCAACAAGCTCCTGGATCATACTTGCAGCTCTGAGGGTGTACTTGCAGAAATACCTAAGTCATCAGCAAAACAAAGATGGGTGAAATTTTAATGTAAAGGCTTTGAAATTTTCACGAGGAGGAAAAAGTTAATCTCCTACTTAATTTTTAATTATCCCTTCAAAATGTTTGTAGTTGATGTCCACAAGAGCACATCTTACTATATAAAACGCAAGACTTGCGACGCCGTGGATCACTTTTTAACCATAAACAAACAACTACGTACGCTGTTTAACAGAAGTAGACGAATATGTATATTCCGGTGTTCACACCGTGTTATCCGTAACAGTTCCTATTTAATGTTTTGTTTACATCTTTTTTCTTTCGTTCGAAGTTAGAGTTGTTTTTTCTTTGTTTTTTTCGGGTGCGGTGGAAGTGGAAGTACACAGTTGTAGGTTGTAAGATGTTTTACTTTACTGGCGCCGAGTAAGGCAAGGACGAACGTTACTGTCCTTCGCGAAGTTGGCTGTTGTTTTAAATCTCGCCTATGCCGCGACAAAAAAGAAAGTTACCTCTCTCATTAGATGAAGAGATTGAAGCTAAACGCCGCTAACCTGATTATGATCGAGCAAGGGGGCAACAACGCACTTCGGTCGAGAGACAAGTAGTTAACCGCCGCAGTGCCGAATATGTCAGAAGAAAGAGACAAAAATGAAGTGCGGTTGAAAGAAATGCTGATATTCGCTTTTGCATGATCGTTGAAGTAATATGACGTCCTCAACATATAGACTCCCTTTTATATTAAGACGACGACAATTTCCTGTAAAACTTGCCTTTGCTATGAAAGTCTGAAGGTCAGACACTCAAGAAAGTAGGTATTTACCTTCCTGAACCAGTGTGTAGTCATGGACAACTTTATATTGCCTTGTCAAGAGTTCGACGGTTTGATGATGCCACAGTTAAAGTAGTCTATGGGCCAGAAGAAGTAAAAATACTTCCAGATTCCGAAAAAATATTTACAAAACATATCGTGTACAAAGATATTTTCCAACGTCGTTGATTTAATTGATAAATGCAAAAAAAAAAAAAAAAAATCACAAAAGACAAGTAATAAAAAAGCAAAAAAAAAAAACATGGTGTAACACGCGAAATGGAGTCTACGTCCCTTACCAAGGGAGGATTATGATCCGGCAAACGCTTCCGTATTTTGTATTTCTATTCATGAACAATGAAGCACATTAAAGATAATAATAAACGCTTGAATAGCAATAAGTGATTTCTAGAACTCGTTGTATTGTTATCTCAATGGGCTTAAACAGCTATTTCGACATATTTCATGAAAAAAATGTGACTGATATTCAGTTTCTTAAGAATGAATGAGCATGACGTAACACGCTTAAACCAACAAAAGCCTTCTTTCTGCTGCATTTAGCTGAAAAAAACGTCTTCTTTTCACTGAAGGAGTTTTCGTAAAATAACCCCTATTGTGCGGTCAAGCTATAAGCCAATAAACTGGACCGTTTCTTCCATTAAACTTTTACTGAAGCACAAAAATAAAAAAAAGGAAGTAGAAAAGAGATGTTTGGTATTATTGGAAGTGCGCTGTTGCTGTTTTTCGGTTAGAGAATAAAAAGAAAAAAGTTTCTTAAAAACAAGACGAAAGCAAAAAGGATGAGAGTTCCCTCCGATGTTCAATTGGACGTACATCGTCAACTGATATGTCAACCGTTTGTCCTATCTATAACTGCTTGGAAAGAGGATCTGGTTATTTTTGTTGTTTCGTTCAAAACGGGGGGAGGGATGCCAAAAACCTACGTGAGAGAGAAAAACCACTTTTCTGATGGAACTGTTCTTTCCTGGCGGGATTTGGACACTTTCTATCAGAGGCCATAGGGATGAGAGCAAAAGACAGAGAAGAAGCCTGACGAGGGTGAGGTCGGAGACAACAGCTGAGCCTTTTGATATGATTGGAGGTATTCGTGTTGTGTATTTTAACTTTTGCTTGTTTTTTTATTTCGAAAGACACCCAGTCACGAAAACCCTTCTATCCGAAGAGCATACAAGCGCAATGAATAAAATATGACGTTCATAAATATATTGCGCTTTCAACAAGAATGCATTTTTTCAATGTTTCAGCCTTTCCCCCTCCCTGCCTTCTGGAATCCTACTGACCAGTGCCTTGAAATATTTCGCTGCTTTGCCAAGTATTGAGCATATAGCTTATAAGGTATTTATGACGGTTGAATAAAGCAGATTAAACTTTTAACTCACTTTGGTATTTTTGAGTACTTTCCTAACAACAAGCTGGGGTTTGTTTTCATGTTTCGAGCAGATGAAATAAAAGAAAAGGAGGGGGGAGGGCAAAAAGGAAAAATAACAATATTTACGCTTTGCCGGAAATGTCGCCATTTAGTAATTGTCACGGAAAATAGCCATCAAACGGAAGCTGTACCAGTAATCTCATGGACATTCACAGACAGGGCGTTTCTGTGGATCGAACAGGGTAATACGTCCAAAGAGTACACCTGGAAATATGAAAATTGTAGATCGACAGTCTCATTGAACAGCCCAATAGACTCTGCAGCAACATTTCTTTAGCAATCTATCACGTAGAAATGCAGTTATATGCAGAGCTATAGTTTCTCATACTCCAAGAATTTCAGAACTCTTGTATTTTTCTTTTCTTTTTTTTTTATATGTATTACTGACAGAAAGACTTTAAATATTCCTCAAGAAAATTAAAGATAAATATAAATATCTTTTTTTTGTCGGTCTGATATGCGACATTTTCCTATTTTCTTAAAACAGAAAACCGCCTGGAAAGATTTGTTTTACTATTCTGAAATTCATATGCATCAGCAATGGAATTTGGTAGTTGTCACCGGCCCAATCCCCGTCTCAATTGGCAATCTTGGTCCCCGATCCCTTATAAAATGTATACTGCGAATAAAAACCCTAAAGTTTTATCTATAAATTCTGATTTAACGGAGAGTATGGACAATGAAAATTTCGCGCGATGTTTGAGTGGTCAGAGGCGCTGTCCTCTAGTACATGACCATATTAGGAGCATGTAAAGGCTTATGCCGCCCTCGTTAGCGGACGCTGTAGGGGTCTAGCCGGCCGGCGACCCGTGCTGTCAGTTCGTACATAAAGCCAAGCACAGTGGTCGATAAAGTTCATTTGCAGCACTGTTTGTTATTCATGTTTAATTTAGGGAAAAGTGCGAGTGAAGGATACGGTTCAATATGTCAGATGTATGGCGAAACGTTTATGGATGAGCGGATGGGTCGAGAATGGTTTGCCAGGTTTAAGAAAGGTGATCTAAGCTTGGATGACAAGCCACGTGCAGGTAGACCGCAGAAACTCGTAGACGAGGAGCTGCAATCGCTGCTGCAAGAGGATGCCACACAATCGACCACGCGACTGGCGAAACGTTTGAAAGTGGCTCAATCGACGGTGGTATGGCGTCTACAGGCTTTGGGGAAGTTCCAGAAGATTGGTAAGTGGGTTCCGTATACTTTAACGGAGCGTAATATTGGTCAACGATTAAGCATTCCTATATCGTTGCTGGAGAGGTTTCAAGGGAAGAATTTCTTGTGGAAGTTTGTCACCGGAGACGAAAAATGGGTCTATTGCGACAACCCCGTGCGCAAGCGATCCTGGGTCGACCCAGGCCAGCCATCAACATTAACTGCAAAACAGCATATCCACGGGGAAAAAGGTGCTGTTGTGTGTGTGTGTGTGTGTGTGTGTGGTAAGATATGCATGTAGTGCTGTACTTCGAACTGTCGAAAACGGGCGAAACTATCACTGCACAACGATATAGAATAAACTGAACTCCCCAATCGAGCAAAAACGCCCATGGACAGGTAAAGGACGACGCTCAGTCAACTTGTTACACGATAATGCCAGACCACATGTCGGTTGCCACCACGAAATCAACCCTTGAACGGTTACACTGGGAGGTTTTACCGCATCCGACTTACTCCCCGGACATTGCACCCTGAGACTTTCATCTGTTTCGCTCTATGCAACAAACCCTAGCCCAACAGCGGTTCCCCACAGTCCCAGAGGGAAAATTTTTGTCACTGCGTTCTTTAACTCAAAACTCGAGTCCTTATATCACAGGGGCATTCATTTATTGCCTGAAAAATGGAAAAAAGGTCTCTGATGCTAACGGCCAATATTTCGTTGAATAAATGTGTACTGGTTTCCTGATTGTTCCTGTCTCCTTTCTCCTTAAAACGGTGGAAACTATTGCATACCCCTAATAAAAGAACATACGTAATAAGCTTTGTATGCCTGTTATACGAAGATTTTGACGTATATTCTAATTTATCTTTCATTTTTAATTTCTTTCCCTATGTAAATTCTGAGTTCTTTCTCTTTAAGCGTTTCTTCTCTTTAAGCGTTTCAACCGTAATGTTACATTTTCTCACTCACTGAATGCTGTTTGGCAACAGTCTTGAGGTCAGATTGAATGACGCGTGTACGTTCTGACAAGATAGGGATGATGTATGTAATGTATGGAGCAATCAGCGTAAAGTTTGGGTAGATAAGTGCAACCTTGCGTTGTGCCTTGTAGACTATACTACTGAAGTACCTTCAAATCAATTCAATTCAAATAACTTATTTTGCTGTGCAGGAGAAATTGTATTACAAGTAAATGAAAACAGGCACCACAAAAGAGCATCGAAAAAAGACCAAAAAGGCCTGACAGAGTCCCATGCTCCCTGAGCATGAATTACAAGGTGTTTAATAAAAAAATAGTTGATAGACTTGACAGAGTATAGCCAAGTACAGTGACAAACAGGAGAAAAGAAAGCATTATTGCAATATGCACTATCTACCAACAAGTAATTGGACACCCCTGCAATCGACGATACCTGCGGTCCTGATACACGTCACGGCCACTGCCGTTAAATATCGTGTGGGAAACAACAGCGCAACCAGGCGCATGCAAGATGCGACGCAGTTCGGAGCTCTCTGATTTCGAGAAGGGTGTAATCGTCGGGTATCACAGAAATGGCCGATCCATACGTGACATATCCAGCGAGTTGAAGTACCCAAAATCGACAGTGGCCTACGTCATTGGCAAATGGAAGATGAGAGGTGACTGTCGGAATGTGCCCCGACCCGGCAGACACACAAAACTGGGAGTTAGAGACCGACGGGCGCTGGCCAGAGATATTCGGAAGAACCGCGCCAAATCGATGGGAAATATCCGCGAGGAGTTTCAACAGGCATCCTGGAGTGTTCGTTCCATGAATACCATCCGTAAGGAAGCAAATCTGCTTGGTTATCATGGACGTGCTGCCGCCCACAAGCCTTTGATCACCAAGTCCAATAGCGCTGCTCGGCTATCGTGGTGCAAAGAACGTCGACAGTGGACCGTTGAACAGTGGAAACAGGTTCTCTGGAGCGATGAATCAAGTTTCACCCTCTACTGTTCGTATGGCAGGGTCTGGGTTTGGCGTCTGCATGGAGAACGCCTCCTACTGGAATGTATTGTGCGCTAACTGTGAAGTTTTGGCGGCGGTGGAATTATGCTATGGGGGAGTTTTTCCTGGTATGGCACGGGACTCTTGGTTGCAATTTCTGTTAGACTCAACGCCGAGACCTACTGCTTCATTTTGGATGACCATGCGCTTCCTACGTTGTGGCAGTTTTACGGGGTGGGCCCATGTTACTTTCAGGATGACAATGCGACCTGTCATGTTGCGAGGTCCAACATTGCTTGGTGTGGTGACAATGGGATTAATCGAATGGACTGGCCTGCGCGGAGCTCGAACCTTAACCCTATCGAGCACCTGTGGGACGAGTTGGAGCGTCGACTTAAGGGGTGCCCCTCCGTCCGAAATCGGTGAAGGAACTGACCTGTCTTCTCCAAGCCGAGTGGAAGAAAATACCGCTAGCCGTCGTACAACACCTAGTTGAGATTATGCCCCGGAGGGTCGCAGCTGTAATCGCCGCTCGTGGAGGCTCCACCAACTATTGAAGGTGAATAAACTTCGTTTTCCTTTGCTATCACAGGTGTCCAATTATTTGTTGGTAGATAGTGTATATCAATGACAAAAGATTAGTATTAATTTATATACATAGTAGTCATTCTTTACTATATTTGACCTAGTGGCTGTAGTTCATTATGTAGTTTTTTAGTTATTGTTTTTTTAAAAAAGTTGATGTTATTTAATGATGTTTATTCCGTCGGCAGGGAGTTCCGGTAAAGAGGGCCAATGTAGTTTAAAGTTTTTTTCATGGTTTCCGTCTTTGGATGAATTGGTCGGATGTGCGATTTTGTGCGTGTGTCGTGTGAGTTGGTCTTTGCTACAATTTGTATGATATTAGCATACAAGTTGATTTTTAATACGCTTAAACATAATTTTTGCCGCCCCGGTGGCGCAGTGGTCTAAGGCGTTGGCCTATGATCATTCGTCCGTAAGGGGTCCGGGTTCGAATCCCGGTCCGGCATGGATGTTGTGTTTGTCTTACGGCACTGGCTCTCTCCCTTCCCTGGAACCAGTGACCCTAAATTAGGGACGGGCGACTGCTTATAGCCCATTGAGTTGCTCACGGCGGTCGTTAAACCTCCAAAAAAAAAAAAAAAAAAAAAAAAAAAAAACATAATTTTCCCAATGTTTGTTAAAGTAGTATAATTAGTTAATTGTAAGAATCTTAAATTTGTTAGGGAAAACTCTTGCGTTATTGTGTAATGAGAGTTGAGTATATGAGCTGGATTTTTGATCAATTAGTCTAATAAATTTGTTTTGAAGGATTTGAAGTTTAGTAAAAGTACATTTTATCGTTTGTCCGCAAAATAGGATTGCGTAGTTGACATGTGTCTGAAACATAGTATAATATAATTGAATGAGTGATTTGAAGGAAAGTTTAGTGATTACCGAGCTGATGACACCAATGTTATTAGCGAGTTTTAGTAACAGATTATCTATATGTTTGTTCAATCTGAGGTCCTTATTCAATGTAACCCCTAGATACGATAGCGAGCTAACCTCTTTTATACACTGGTGTGCAAAAATTAAGGACGAAGAGGAGAAATTAGCATAACAGCGAAACGAGCAGGCAGAACGGACCGAAAGACCACTCAGGAGATAGACTAGGGTCTGGTACGGTAGGGCATGCGCATATATGCAACATGATGTAGGGGGTGAGGGGATGTCGGAAGGGTATAATGCAACAGGCGGTGTACGGCTCAGCAATTCGGTGAAACCTATTGCACGGTGTACATCGGTTTGAACGACGTCGAGTTGCTGCCACCGTGTGATATGGCTAATGGGCAATCCAGTAGACGACATCTGGATGACTTTACCCGACGTCGCGTCATTGGGAAGCTGGAAGAAGGTCGAAGTGTGGCTAGTGTGGCCGAGGAGTTGGGGATCGCTCACAGCATCGTTTCACGAACTTGGAGAGCATTTCAAACGAGAGGAACAGCTGTCCGAGAGTTTAGCAGTGGTAGTCCACGAGCAACAACGGCGGCGGATGACCGGTATATTGTCATACAGGCGAGGAGAGACAGACGGCAGACAGCGGGAGAAATCGCAAGGCACATGCAACAGTCAACTGGACGTCCGTTGTCGCGTTTTACCGTGGCCAAGAGGCTGCACAAAGGTGGTCTATTTGCACGACGATCAGTACGGTGCGTGCCATTAACGCCTGCTCATTGGAGAGGGCGGTTTCTGTGGTGTCAGGAACAGAAGAACTGGACACATCAGCAATGGGGTCGAGTTTTCTTTACGGATGAGAGCCGATTTAGTCTGACGAGCGATTCTGGACGTATACACATCTGGAGAGAGCAGGGAACACGCAGTCACACCTCCAACATCATGGAAAGGGACCTGTTTGGAGGTGGCGGAGTTCTCGTTTGGGGTGGTATAATGCTTTGTAGCCGTACTGACCTCCACATCTTCCAAGGAGGTTCAGTCACTGGTGTCCTGTATTGTACCGGGGTTCTCCTGCCGCACGTGCGTCTGTTTAGAGGTGCTGTGGGTCCTGAGTTCCTCTTCATGAACGACAATGCTACACCTCATCGTACAGTGGCTGTCGCAGAGCTGTTGCAGAGTGAAGATATTCAACGCATGGATTGGCTCGCAAGGTCCCCGCACCTAAATCCAAACGAACACGTGTGGGACTTTCTCGGGAGACGCTTGGCAGCACGTCACTAGCCGCCAGCAACGATTCTGCAGCTGCGATTGGCGCTACAAGAGGAATTGGCCGCGATGCATCAACAGCTGCTCGACAACCTCGTCCTCAGCATGGACAGACGTTGTAAATCCTGCAACGCAGTCAGGAGTGATCATTTCCTCTACTAAAGACTGGATTTTTCTTGGCAGCCGCCTGCCACATGGACGTTTCTGTCTTCTGTCCAGTTGTTCTCGAAGCTACCTTTTCAATAAAGTGTCTTTGTATCCTTTGGATTCCTTGTTTGGACGGTTTTGCTCACTTGTCCATATTCTTACATCTTGGGGATCTTATGGTATGATTTGAGTCGATGTGGAGCACTTCTGCACGACGTTACATTCGAAAAACTGTTTCGTTCTTAATTTTTTGCACGCCAGTGTAGTTGTACCGTTTATGAATAGCGTGGGGGAGAGTGGTTGAGGAGACTTTTGTTTAGAGAATATGAGGAATCTAGTTTTGTTAGTACTAATTTCTAGTTCGTTGGAGATCAGCCATTTAGAAATGTTATTAAGTTGAGTGTTGATGTTCATATTGTTATTATTAGTAGCGTTAAACGAGGTAAGAATAGTGATATCATCTGCATATAAGAGAAGATCAACGCTTGTTATTGAAGTGAAGATATCATTAATGGATAAGTTGAATAGTAGTAGACCCAGGATAGAACCTGGGTCTCCTACTATTCAACTTATACATACTCAGGGAAAGAAACTTGCTGTTAACGCACGATGTTCAAACTTGCTGAATGATTCCAGTTACAAGCAAACTTTACGTCGGTCTGTTATTCTTGGAAGATCAATAGAGGCGATTTGTGTGAGTAAATGAAGACTTTTACTTTTCTGGCAGTTGGAATACCTAATATTTCTCATTTTAAAATTAAGGATTTGGTGCTAGTTATCCAGAGCATAACATTAAGAAGCTACAATGACACAAGAATCACCGAAAGTACGATAGGTAATGTAGGATTAATTAAAAAGAAAAAAGAACATCATAAGCTGGCTCTATAACTTTCCTGAAACCAGAGTCTCTCAATTACTGGTGTGCAAAACCATGAATTTTTAAGTTTAACTCTAACTAGTTTTCATAGTCATTTCATCATTTGTATGTCATTAGATGGGTTGTCGTATGTCAGCCGAGTTCTAAATAGTATTGTGCATAATGTGTGAATACATACTTCTTCTTAATCTTCTTAACATAAATACTATAACTAGACGAAACCCGTCGGAATCGATGGTAATCTGTTATTTATTTATTTTTTTCTTGAAAATTTTAGACTGGTATGAAACAAGAAATGTAAACTTTATTTAATTGACAAATTCATTCAACCACTTTAGTAAAGACAGTAGTCCAGGGTCCTGATTTTTTTTTTTTTTTTTTTTTGTGACTGCAGATTTAACGACCACCGTGAGCAACTCAATGGGCTATAAGCAGTCGCCCGTCCCTAATTTAGGGTCACTGGTCCCAGGGATTAGAGAGAGCCAGAGGTCTAAGACAAACACAACATCCATGCCTCACCGGGATTAAAACCCGGCCCCTTCACGAACGAATGATCATAAGCCAACGCTTGGGCTATAAGTAGTCGCTCGTCCCTAATTTGGGGTCACTGGTTCCAGGGATTGGAGAGAGCCAGTGCCGTAAGACAAACACAACATTCATGCCTCACCGGGATTCGAACCCGGACCCTTCACGAACAAATGATCATAAGGCCAACGCTTGGGCTATAAGTAGTCGCCCGTTCCTAATGTAGGGTCACTGATTCCAGGGATTGGAGAGAGCCAGAGGCGTAAGACAAACACAACATTCATGCCTCACCGGGATTCGAACCCGGACCCTTCACGAACAAATGATCATAAGCCAACGCTTGGGCTATAAATAGTCGCCCGTCCCTAATTTGGGGTCACTGGTTTCAGGGAAGGGCGAGAGCCAGTGCCGTAAGATAAACACAACATTCATGCCTCACCGGGATTAAAACCCGGCCCCTTCACGAACGAATGATCACAAGGCAACGCTTGGGCTATAAGTAGTCGCTCGTCCCTAATGTAGGGTCACGGGTTCCAGGGATTGGAGAGAGCCAGAGGCGTAAGACAAGCACAACATCCATGCCTCACCGGGATTCGAACCCGGACCCTTCACGAACGAATGATCATAAACCAACGCCTGGGCTATAAGTAGTCGCCCGTCCCTAATGTAGGGTCACTGGTTCCAGGGATTGGAGAGAGCCAGAGGCGTAAGACAAGCACAACATCTATGCCTCACCGGGATTCGAACCCGGACCCTTCACGAACGAATGATCATAAGCCAACGCTTGGGCTATTAGCAGTCACCCGTCCCTAATTTAGGGTCACTGGTTTCAAGGAAAGGATAGAGCCAGTGCCGAAAGACAAACCCAACATCCATGCCTCACCGGGATTCAAACCCGGTTGACGAAACCCGTCGGGATCGACGAATAGTTTTTTTTTTTTTTTTTTTTTCAGGTAGACGAAACACGTCGGAATCAACGAAACGTTTCTCCTTTTTTTTTTTTTTTTTTTGAAAAAAATAAACTCATGTGAAACGTTTATTTACATTTTACATAATGAGAAACGTTTTACCTACGTGAATAAACTGGATCGAATGAATGTTAAATTGTATGTATACATCACACAGTCCAATGGCACAACGCAATCAGGTCTTCGGGAGTGTTCGCTGTTCCGATAAGGAATTTGAAACAAATTCCTGCTGGCGTTGTTTTGCATAACGGTTTGCTAAGAAGAGAGACTTTGGATTTTGGACTATCTGAGTTCCTCCATACTCCCGCCTTCAACAGCGCGTGAGTGAACCGCACGCTTCTCCCATTGACTTTAAATGCGAACTTTGCCGCCCCAAAACACCCAAACCGTTGTCAAAATCTCATTTTTCTCTACGACTGGCACATTTACTTGGTAAGACCTTTATTTTGATACCTCAACCATATGTTTACATTCAGCCGTTCTCTCACAACTCGTCTTACAGTAAATATCCTTATTGAATTAATATATAGATAACACAGGCCTGAAGAATTCGAGTCACTGAAAATTGTCTGCAAGTTTCTATTTGATTCTAAAGGTAGTTGGTGTGATGATTTCAAAAATTACTAGAATTCTTCCCTATAACGTAAAGATTTTTCACGAAAGGAATGTGACGATATAGAAAAATAGCCTATTCACATGCATTCTCATGAAAAGTTTATTTTACTACAAAATTCAAAAAAATATTTTTATGTACAAGAAATGGAACCATTTTATAATGCAGAATTCTAGTAATTTACAAGTCCTAACATTATATTTTTCTCTTGACTTCAAAAATATTCATTTGGCACTTTTTCTTCTATACATAGTTTTCGGGTTTTCTCTGAGCAGCATCCAACTGCAGTCTGCTATCGTGTTGACATCTCCTCTTCCCTGACATCGTCGTTCCATCTCATTTATGTGTTAGTAGAATATTTCCCCCAATTCCTCACTAACGGCTTTGAGGTTTTCAAGGAAAGTAATCCAAGTGAGCATTCAGAAAGTATACTTCCAAAATCATTGAACAACCTAATTTTTTAAAAATAAAAACATTTATTAAAAGTTAAAAATGTAAAAAAGTCTTATATTTTATTTGCCAGATTCATTTAAGTTTTCTGACATTTTTTTCAACGCATTGCCTTTCATTACGATGATGTAGTAGAGTTTTGGACTAATGCCATGTAAAATATTGGATTAAGGCAAACGAAATGCCCGCTTCTAGAGGGTGGCCATGTTCAATAGGGTGGGCCGAAAAACGTTTTTTCCGAAATCGATCTTGATATAGCGCGGAAAAGTTGTCTAATGCGTCAATTAGAATCCACAAAAAATTTAATCAATTTTGCTCAATATCTAGCCGCGCCCCTCCGGCATTGAAAAAGTCAAACAAAGACGAAAAATCGACTTTGAAGCCTTTTTCCGGAAATTTATTTTCGAACATTATATTTCGAAATCGGTCTTGGCATAGCGCGGAAAAGTTGCTTAATGAATCAGTTAGAACCCCCAAAAATTCGTGAATTATGCTCAATATCTAACCACGCCCCTTTTGCCTTCAAAATATATACGCGATTAACACCAAAAAATAACTGTTGTGTCTTTCCCTTTCCTTCCCTCCCTCAACGCCAGGCGGCTCTGTGCAGTGTGCATCTGCACCTTTCGTTATCTTCAAAGGTCACTAGTATGTTTAGAAACACGTGTCTGGCCGGTGTGTTTCACGTCTACGTTGTTTTGCGATGACAAATGGTAATGGAGAAACAAAGAGCTAAGCAGAAGATGACTCGGGCAATCACAAGTTGTCCGTTATTTGGTACAGGAAAATATTTATTTCCCCACGATGCAGTTCTACTCCCAACTTACGAAGACATGATTAGATGTTACCAGAGCACCCGTTTGCAGATAAAGCTAGAAGGAAGTAAGGAGCCTTCTTCTCGAAGTGTGGCGGATGTAGTTGCCAGAAAAATATTCCTGTTGTATCTTTAAAACGCATGATTGCCATGATTTTATTCTACAACCATAAATGCAAGAATGTAGTGAAACCTGTAAAACGTAGATGTACACTAATCTTGAATTCTAAAATACAGAAATTTAAAACAGACGGCGGAAATTTATTCGACATTTTTGCTTGCAAGCGCCATGATCTAGCATTGTGTACCCTGAGAAAAAAATTCAAAGTTCTGGACAGGGAATGGCAATTTTTGAATGACCAAAGGACTGAAAGACAGATGGACATCGGAAATGCTGATATCGCAACAACACAGCAATTGCAAAGAAGGGAGGAAAGATTACGCCGAAAACCCAATAGATCTGTTGTTCCGGATAAAGAGTCGCGTCTGAGTACGAGTGGACTTCAGAGGGAGAAGGTTACTCCGGTTAAGGAAAATCTGGGGTGTCAGGACAATTTGGAAGCGACAACCAAAGACATTGAACTTGAATCAGTAACGGACATAGATACAGACTTCCAGTGGACCTATGCTTTATGGAGAATTTATAAGAAAGAAGTCGGACCATCATCATCAAGTCAAATGAGAATAAGCATGTCTCGTACTACACTGGCTGCAGATTTAATGGGGACCCCTCAAGTAGAACCGTGGCCAAAATTACTACAGCAGTTCTTGCTGATTTCATTCTAGCTTCACCAGAAAATCCAACGCATATAGTTGACAAGAACAAGATCAGAAGGGAAGTAGAAAAGTAATGAAAAGAAAACAAATCCGAGAAAATGAGTTGCGGGCAGACAAAGAGACCCCCCCCTTAAAAACTTGTATTTTGAGGGGCGCAAAGATCTGACTCTTAAGCTGATGACAGATCGTAGAGAGATAAAATCTGAAGCGCACATAGCACTGATAGAAAAGACCGAAGGCAAGTACATAGGACATATCTCGCTAAAATCTGATGGAAATGCGAAAGAAATAGTCAAAAGCATAATCGCCTTTACGGAAACGCATAATGTCAATCTCCAGAGCCTAATGATCATCGGATGCGATGGAACAAATGTTAATACGGGATGGAAAGGTGGAGTAATATGTCTGCTTGAAACCCATTGTGGAAGACCTCTGCAATGGAGCACATGTTTGCTACATAGCAATGAGTTGCCACTAAGGCATCTCATTCAGGAACTCGACGGACACACAAAAGGACCATATTCCTACTCTGCACCTGTTGGTTCACTTCTAAAAGATTGTGAAAACAAGACAGTGGTCAAATTTGACAAAATTGATACTACCCTCACGCATTTGAACCCTAAAGATATCAGCAATCTAAACACTGATCAGCAATATTTGTATCGCATATGCATTGCTGTTAAAGATGGCAGTTGCCCCCAAATCTGGCTAAGACCAATTCAGGCAAAATCAGTCATGCACGCTGGCTGAGGACTGCAAACCGTCTGTTACGATTATACATCAGTACCCAAATTACATCCGGTAATCTTCGTATAATCGTAACGTTTGTGATGCTGGTTTATGCACCAATGTGGTTGGAGATAAAAATGAAACCACAGTGTCAAGATGCAGTCCGACGTATCTGGAAGACGATTTCTCTCACAAGGCAGTATATAGACCATGCACACTGTCTACCAACAAGTAATTGGACACCTGGGATAGCAAAGGAAAACGAAGTTTACTCACCTTCAATAGTTGGTGCAGCTTCCACGAGCAGTGATTACAGCTGCGACCCTCCGGGGCACACTCTCAACCAGGCGTTGTACAACGGCTAGCGGTATTTTCTTCCACTCGGCTTGGAGAAAACAGGTCAGTTCCTTCACCGATTTCGGACTGTGGGGGCACCCCTTAAATCGACGCTCCAACTCGTCCCAGAGGTGCTCGATAGGGTTAAGGTCCGGGCTCTGCTCAGGCCAGTCCATTCGATTAACCCCATTGTCACCATACCAAGCCACGGTGGACCTCGCAACATGACAGGTGGCATTGTCATCCTGAAAATAACATGGGTCCACCCCGTAAAACTGCCACAACGTAGGAAGCGCATGGTCATCGAAAATGGTGCAGTAGGTCTCGGCATTGAGTCTACCAGGAATTGCGACCAAGGGTCCCGTGCCATACCAGGAGAAGCAACCCCATAGCATAATTCCACTGCCACCGAACTTCACAGTTGGCACAATGCATTCCGGCAGGAGGCGTTCTCCAGGCAGACGCCGAACCCAGACGCTGCCATCCGAACGGTAGAGGGTGAACCTTGATTCGTCGCTCCAGAGAACCTGTTTCCACTGTTCAACGGTCCACTGTCGACGTTCTTTGCACCACGTTAGCCGAGCAGCGCTATTGGACTTGGTGATCAAAGGCTTGTAGGCGGTAGCACGTCCATGATAACCAAGCAGATGGGCTTCCTTACGGGTGGTATTCATTGAAAGAACACTCCCGGATGCCTGTTAAAACTCCTCGCGGATGTGGCCCATCGATTTGGTGCCGTTTTTCCGAATTTCTCTGGCCAGCACCCGGCGGTCTCTAACTCCCAGTTTTGTGGGTCTGCCGGGTCGCGGCACATTCCGACAGTCGCCTCTCATCTTTCCCTTGCCAATGACGTAAGGCACTGTCGATTTTGGGTACTTCAACTCGCTGGATATGTCACGTATGGATCGGCCATTTCTGTGATACCCGACGATTACACTCTTTTCGAAATCAGAGAGCTCCGAACTGCGTGGCATCTTGCATGCGACTGGTTGCGTTGTTATTTCCCAAACGATATTTAACGGCGACGGCCGTGACGTGTATCAGGACCGCAGATATCGTCGAATGCAGGGGTGTTCAATTACTTGTTGGTAGATAGTGTATATAGGCCTGACTATAGAGGCAGTATATAGACCTGACCATGTAAAGAAAATTACCGACAAAGTAATTTCAAACAGTGCATACTTTGCGCATCCCGAAACCGTACTACTGGAAATGCTAACGGATCCTGAAAGCCACATCCGGGAATTGGCAGTCAAACCTCCGGAACGCAACTTTAAAGCCATTGTTACATTGATGTAATAAACTGGTCGAACTGCACCATAACACAGCCACCTCTTACAATGCATATAATCGATGAAGAGTTAAAAAATATGTGCAAACAAGAACAGGTTCCGGCACTAACTTTCAAGAAAAGTCCATGAAACACCCAACGAGATGAGAGATGTGTTAAACTCATATCTGAAGCTGCAACGAAAGTTTGTGGTGATACTGCAAGAGGCGATTACATACGGGCTACGATTCAAGCAAGAAGAGAACTTCCAACCTTTGACAACAAGGGACAGCATTATTCTAAAGCCAAACCTTTGTAAATATTCCCCTTTTTTGCTTTATTATACTTCCAGTTTCTAAATTTCGATATTGCAAGAACTAATATACTAGTAATAGGACTTTTGACTTCTTTTTTTATTTTTTCGTATTGTTTATACTTTTCCAATGCCAGAGGGGCGCGGCTAGATATTGACCAAAATTGACTAAATGTTTTCGGGGGGTTCTAACTGACCCATTAAGCAACTTTTCCGCGAAACGCCAAGATCGATTTCGAAAAAAAAAAAATCGAAAAGAAATTTCCCGAAAACGGCTTCAAAGTTGATTTTTCGTCTTTTTTTTACTTTTTCAATGCCGGAGGGGCGCGACGAGATATTGAGAAAAATTGATTAAATTTCTTGTGGGTTCTAATTGACGCATTAGGCAATTTTTCCGCGCTATACCAAGATCGATTTCGAAAAAAGTTTTTTTCGGCCCACCCTAATGTTCAACCCCGCTAACGCAATGGCGTCGTCCAGCAACGTTACATGGCATACGTAACGAGGTCGGTAAATGCACTGCTCACAAAAAGTTAGGGATATTGCGGCTTCGAAGAGAAAACGGGATAATACTCGTATGTAAATTTAGGGACTTCAAGAGATCGGTTATCAGCTTGGGTAGCTGCGCGATAAGTAAAGTTGCATAAAAAAAATGCAGAGCGTGTGGCGTCCTAGCTACGATGAAAGCACACTGCGAGAAGCGGAAAACGGGTCATTCCACCGCTTGGTCTAGATCAGTGGTTCCCAACCCTTTTCCACTAGTGTACCTCTTTTAAAACCATTTCTATAAATTCTACCCCTTGTTTTTAAAATACTCGTAGCTGCGGACACTTGAGAAGTACTTGGCGACGGGTTATAATCCACATCAAGTTTTGGTTTTTTAGCCGTTCTTGTTTTCAGCCACTGATCCATAACTGACACGCTTGAAAATCACTGACAATAATAACTGGAACTACGTTAAACATTAACTACTTGAAAAGAATAACAATTAAAAATAACGCACTTGTTTATACTCAGTCAATAACTGAACTGATCAAACAGTCTCGCTACGGATGTATTAGTAACACACGATTGTTCTAGAAAGCAGGATGGGTGACATAAGTAACGCCTGAACTGTGCGTAATGATTGGTAGGGGGTGGTTTGGGGAAAGGGGTCATGGCCACGCCCTCAACAATCATCATTCGCTAATATGAGCTGGTTTTGAAATGTCTCAATTAGTTGCCGCGGGCGGCCTGGTGGGCAACGTTCGTGACTGCCACGGAAACGACCTCAGGTTCGATCCCAGGCATGTACGAACGCTTGATCCACTAAATATCCGCTGTGCGTCGGATGGGAACGTTAAGCCGTCGGACCCCGGCTACTGGCCACCCGGTAATAAATAAAGGCGTCTTTCTTCCCCTTTCTACTTCGCTTCCGTGTCACTTTCCTATCAAGTATTCTAGCCCAAATCTCCTAGCTTACTATTTCTAAGGGCTGTTTAAGACCTGAGGTCAGACACTCCTTCCTAAAATCCTCTAAATATGATCATGATCAATGTCTCCATTGGCGGTGATTCAAACTTAACATTTATTGTTCCATAACTAACGTTTTGCATTTTTTTTACTTTACTTGTTTTTCCGCCGTTATAATTTTTCGTGTACCCCTGAACGGCCCAGCACGTACACTCAGGGATACGCGTACCACCGGTTGGAAACCGATGGTCTAGATGTTTGCTGAATGCATTGCCTTCAGTGTGAGTTAACCTGAAATGTTGTGCAAACGACGTTTAAGCATTGTCAACAGAAATAGGGCGATTGACGTGTCACAGCCAGGCGTACGGCAGAGGGATTTAGCTGTTGCTTTAGGTTTTTGCAGTAAGTCAGCTACACGCACACACAAGATTTCTACGACATGGAAATTTTGCAGATCGACCCACGCGTGGTCGCCCGAGGATAACCACTAGGTGGAAGATTTCTACGACATGGAAATTTTGCAGATCGACCCACGAGTGGTCGCCCGAGGATAACCACCAGGTGGGAAGATCTTTACTTGAGAGTAAGTGCTTGTAGAAGTCCTAGTATCACCAGTAGCCTAAACTGGGAATCACTTAGTGCTGTTTCTGGTGTCACCGTATGTACTCAAAAGGTACAAAACCGTCTTCACGAGTTCGGAGTCAGAGCAAAGAGGCCGCTGAGATGTATATAGCATTTGCATCAGCTCACCGTCATCAAAGATGTACCTAAGTTCAACAGTACATGCCGCGGAGTACAGAGTGGCACCATGTACTTTTCACAGACGAATCCCGTTTCGCTATTTGTCCTAATACCCGACTAGGATACGTGTAGAGAAGATCTGGCAAACGAATGCAACCTCACCATGCGCAGTCGGTCCACCTTTACTAGCGGTAGTCAGTTCTGGTTGGGTAGGAGTGTGTTTTAATGGCCCCTGTATGTTTGTCAAGGCAACATGAACGCTTGAGTGTACCGAAACGAGATTATTATACCCATGTGACGCTGTTTCACGCTGCTATTGGACAAGCATTCTGTTTTCACGATGACAGTGCAACCAGTCACCATACCCCACAACATTGGCAGACCTCCGTAACGTGTTGTCTGTAATATGGAAAGAGCTGCCCAAAACATTCATCAATAATATCATTGCAAGTATGCTTCGTCGGTGTCGAAAGGTTTTCCGACAAAGAGGTGGTGTTGCCGGGTATTGAGGTGGTGTTACCGGGTATTGAGGTGGTGTTCCCGGGTATTGAGGTGGTGTTCCCGGGTATTGAGGTGGTGTTACCGGGTATTGAGGTGGTGTTACCGAGTATTGAGGTGGTGTTACCGGGTATTGAGGTGGTGTTACCGGGTATTGAATTTGGAGAATATCCACAGGTATGAATATTCTCCGAATTCACCATTTTGTCTGTATTGCAGGGCTACTTCGTTGTGTGTAGGAATTGCGCAATACATGGTTTTTGTAAACGCACCCTTTATCGTTTGTGTTACATAGGCTCAGTGATGTTATTTCAATGCATGTTGTATATCCTCCATATCCTGCAATATCCCTAAATTTTTGTGACCATTGGTGTACACTTTGTGTGCCTTATTTCGACGATCATGACTGCCACGGAAAATTCTCAGGATCAATCCCAGACAGGTACGAACGCTCTAACCACTAAATATCCGTCGTGCGCCGGATGGGCACGTTAAACCGCCGAAGAATAAAAGAGTTCTCCTCCTCCTTTCTACCTGGCTTTCGTGTGACTTTCCTGTCGGGCCCTCTAATCCAAATCTCCTAGCTTCCTACTTCTAAGGGTTGTTTAAGACCTACGGTCAGACCCCTCTCCCCCCCACCTTTTTAAAATCCTCATTGTGACACACACACACACACACACACACACACACACAAAGTCATACCGGGTGTTCATGACGTATGGCTGCACAACTTGTAGGAGAGAATTGTCTGAATACTGCGTAGCAGTCAGTTTGCGCTGGACAGTTACGAGGAGGCCCAAAAAACACCACCGCACTACCGTCGTCTTGAATTCTCTCGGTGATTTGCCGGGAATTAATTGTGGCTTCTGGTTACTTAAGCTCGGTAAATCTTAATACGGGATTCATCTAGCCACGCTACGCAGTTCGACTCTGCGGAGATCCAGATTTGATGTTCCCGGCACCAGGCGAGAGGTAATGTCCCATGACCAGCAGTCAACAATGACACACGAGTATAGAGGCGTCCGCTTCCTTAGCAGAGAGTATGCAGCGTCCGCCCTACCGTTCTCTAGCTGAGACTGTTTGGGCCTGTGACCTTTAACCTGGATGTGTTTTGTGCCGCCATTGCCAAGCGGGCGGTCTGTACGAGACTGGAGAGTATACGTCGAGCCCGGGCATCAGATGCGCTTGGTCGGTCACCGCTTGCTTTCTCGGCGCTGGTGTGACCGTCGATGGTATATCCGCGGTACAGCCTTGATACAGTTGCCCTCAGAAACCCTTGGGTTCTTACCACTTGGGCGATAGAATCGCCCATCTATCTTGCGCCGACAATGCATTCACGATCCAAGTCGCTCTGATCACCACGTTTAGTCATGTTCGTCGATTGCGATACACTGCTGGGAAGCACTGCTGTTAGCCTATTTATCGCCTGTGTTTAGTTTGGATCTATTCCATTCTGCGATGTGAATGCCCGTGTCAACTTCATTTCTTTGGGCCAGCACCCCTATCTCTACTGTTTTGTCTACTGAGTGTATTCCCTTTCTATACATTTTCTTCGCCTCAACTCTGTGAAAAAGCTTTCACTCTTCAGATCTTTTTCTCCGTTTAGGGGTCAATAACCAGGGCCGTGAAGAGCCAGCTCAGGTCCCAGTGCAATAAAATCTCCGGGGCCTCCCCACCTCGGTGTCGTGGCGTTAGACGACGGAAATGCAATGAGTAAGAAACACCCACCCACCCCTTCCCAGACACAGGACGAATAACGGCGTAGAGAGTTGGATTTCGAAATTAATTATCATTGTGAGCCAAAATTAACCAAGTGTGCAGTTGCTAGTGTACATTTTAAAGCAAGAAGCAACGAGTGTTTAACAGAGTTTGAAAGTTTTAGATTTGGGAGAAGTAGGAGAAAAAAAAAAGGGGGAGGGGATTACACTGAGCTGGACAGAACAATCGAAAATATTATTACGGAATTCGAGCGCTCAAATGACCTGCAAAAATGCACGAGAGCCTTAAGCTACGTTACCGAAATGCATTAGAAGTATGATATTTCTTTATTTATTTTTAATCTGCAAATTAGTTGCATATACGTATAAAAAATTTTAAAATGAAAAAAATACAAAAAAATATATGAAACAAAAAATAAAAAAATATGAAAAAATTAAAATGAAAAAATACAAAGGAAATAAAAAATATGAAAAAATTAAAATTAAAAAATACAAAAGAAATAAAAAATATGAAAAAATTAAAATGAAAAAATACAAAAGAGATAAAAAATATGAAGAACAGTACAAAAAAAGATGAAAACAACAATAAAAAATAGAAAAAAACATGCAAGAAATGCAAAAAAAAAAAAAAAAAAAAAAACTTTTAAACCGCCGAAGTCATCACAATCTGCTTCTGGGAAGGGGTAGGTATTTCTTACTCATTCCATAACCGTCGGCTAATGCCACGATTTCATACCCTAATTAATACTTCCAGAACTAGATTGTGACGATATTGGCGGTTTAATTTTTTTTTTTTACTTCTTGCATTTTTTTTTCATTTTTTTTATTATTATTTTTTCGTATTTTTTTCATATTTTTTATTTCTTTTTATATTTTCTTCATATTTTTTATTTTTTTTTTGATGAACTGTGAGAAGTACGTAGGTTTATCAAACAAAGGAACCACGTGATTAGAATTTTCTCATTTCCTATTGGTCAAGCGGTGAATCTGTACAAATGTGAACGGTGAGAAGGGAAGGCAATGCTGGAAAGGGGTAGGTGTTTCTTACTCATTGCATTTCCGTCCGCTAATGCCACGTCCGTTAGCACCACGGAACCAGCACCTCAGATCCTCCACTAACCACATAATCCATATTTCCGTTTCCTCACCTACCCCGACCCACCATTCCCCTACTTCCCGACAACCCACAAACCTTCGAGCCCCCCTTTTTTTTTTGAGGAAAGAGTTTACTCAGAAAACTCTTGAACGCCATCTACCGATAGGCATTCTTATTTTTCTTAGTACTTTTCCATAATCATCACATTTTTCACCTTTCATTTTTAGGGTGTAATATACGTCTAAAGATGCAGCCCCTGGGAAAGTATCCACAAACAGTTCTCATAAGGACTTGGATGAGCGAGTGATGCAATGGATGCTTATGAGATGAAGGCAGATAGCAGCGAGAGCATACGTCCGCGTTGCTCAGTTGGGAGAGCGCCTTATTCCAGGAATGAGGGGACCCGGGTTCGATGCCGGGCGTGGACAAAACATGATGAAGAAATTTACTTCGTTGTAAGTGTTAACAATTCGCTCCGCAACAACACTTTCAGGGCGACAAGGCCTAGGAGCTAGTTTTGCCGACAAACGCCCTTTTTTGAAATCATGGTACCATTTAAAAATCGTTGACTCGCCCAAACATTTATCTTTGTAAACTTTTTTTTATTAAATCAACTGCTTCTGGAGCCGTTTTACCCAAACGTTAGCAACATTTTATCGCATCACGCATTTTCACTTCTTAACTCTGAATTACTCATCTCCATAGCTGTATGGCGAAATGCAGACGTACATTAAATAACTGCGCAATAACCAAACCAAAATCGTCTGCCATGGGTAATAACTGTTGCCATAGATACTTCCTTGATTCAGTTAGTCGTCTGCGTGGTTATTTTTGAACTTCCCATTGTTGCCAACTCAAGAAAAATTACTCTCATTTTTTTTCTTTATTGGAGGTTTAACGACCACCGTGAGCAACTCAATGAGCTATAAGCAGTCGCCCGTCCCTAATTTAGGGTCACTGGTTCCAGGGAAGGGAGAGAGCCAGTGCCGTAAGACAAACACAACATCCATGCATCACCGGGATTCGAACCCGGACCCCTTTCGGACGAATGATCAGAGGCCATCGCTTAGACCACTGCGCCACCGGGGCTCATTTTTTTTTTATTATTATTATGGATCGGCCTTTTGTATATTTAAAAATACTGACCAAAAAACAAAAAGCGAAGAACCAAAAGGGCCCCCATTACACTGAGTGCGCCACTGACTGAACGTATTAATATTCCATTAAACTCTGCGCCTTTTAAGTTGTGTATATGACAAAGACATCGAAAAATTCAGTTCTTCTTGCGCATTAAAGAAAACCAAAACAAAACAAGTATGCCTTCAGTAAATGTCTTCTGCTTTCCACACATTGCCATAACATCTGTGACGCACGCCAACAATTTCCGCTTGGATGAGCGAGTGATGCAATGCATACGTGTCAACGATGCCATATTTTTTTTAACTATATATTTATTTGCGCATATACTTACACTTAGGATGGCAACAGAGTAGAGTTTTCAAGTGACAGATTCAGCGAAACGTTTCCGTCATTGTTCGGTCTGCCATCTCGTGCTCCGGAGCGTTAACACACAAGAGAAGTGTCCCTTTAAAAAGCAACAGTGTCAAGAACAGCGACAATCTGCTGCGTGAATCGAGTAGAAGGCTTATCGTCTGTCAGGTCTGGAGAAGAAAGGACGAATTCTGTTTGATGGTGGAAGCGAAGTGTGAACTGAACTGATCTCTCTGCCTGATTGTGTCTCGCTAGAGGGCAAAGGTCGGCGCGGTTTTCCTATTAATTCGAGCACAAGGAGACGAAAAAAGAAAAATGTTCTTCTGTCATCTGAGCAACTATATGTCAAGAGAGCGCCGACCGTCGTCGTATGCTGAAAATGACTAGAATGTGTATTTACCTTTCACATCTCATTGCTGTTACTTTTTTTTTTCTGTTTCGCCCTCCCTTTCTTTTTTTTGTTTTGTTTTCAGAAGCGTAAGATAAGAAAGTAACATTTTCCTTTTCTAACAAGTGTTCTACATTCTTTACGATCCCTAAAAATTTCGAGATACATTTTCCGTGGCGCAAATAAAGCCACATAACGGCATTTCTCATTTCCCAGTGGCGGAGTAGTTTAAGCACTGTCTTTTAACCATTCGTCCGAGAGGGGTCCGGGTTCAAATGCCGGTGAGGTATTTGCTTTGTTTTTTTGTTGAAGGTTTAATGACCACCGAGAGCAACTCAGTGGGCTATAAGCAGTCGCCCGTTCCTAATTTAGGGTCACTGGTTCCAGGGAAGGGAGAGAGCAGTGCCGTAAGTCAAACACATCCTCCATACCTCACCGGGAGTCGAACCCGGACCACTTTCGGACAAATGATCAGAAGCCATCGCTTAGACCACTGCGCCACCGAGCTACTAAATCAGGTTGAACAACAACCATGCAGTAGAATTAAGGCAAGCCGACGTGAATTATCGGATATTGAACGAAGAATGGTAGTGGGGAGCCAGACGGATGGGACATTCAATTTCCGAAGTTGTGTTGGCAAGCCGACGTGAATTATTGGAGATCGAACGAAGAATGGTAGTGGGGAGCCAGACGGATGGGACATTCAGTTTCCGAAGTTGTGTTAGCATGTAACATTACTCGATCCACTGTGTCATGTGTGTACCGAGAATACCTCATGGGGAGCATTTCCACCCACCGTTGACAGCACAGTGGGCAACAACTGGTGCTGAATGACCGTGAGCAGCGAGTCTGACCAGGATTGTCCTTGCTAAGAAATAACCGCCACTGGCTCAAATAGCATCCACATTCAAAGCAGGAGGTACCAAAGACATATACATCAGTTCAGTGCAGCGTAATTTAGCGTTCATGGGGTATGGGAGCAGAAGACCTACCAGAGTGCCTTTCTTAACACCACGACATCGGACACGGCACCTCACTTGGGCTCCTGAACCTGGTAATTGGACCCTGCAAAACTGGCAACATGTGGTGTGGTCCGATGAGTCACGCTGCCAGTTGTTACGAGCTGATGATATGGTTCGGGTGTGGCGCACACCCGATGAGGCCATGGATCCAAGCTGTCAATGATCATATGCAGGGGATTTTAGGAAGGGAGTGTCTGACCCCAGGTCTTAAACAACCCTTAGAAATAGGAAGCTAGGAGATTTGGGCTAGAGTGCCCGATAGGAAAGTGACACGGAAGCGAGGTAGAAGACGCCCTTATTTACTACCGGGAGGTTGCCATACAAACATATTACCAGCTCTTTCTTAAAGCAACGAAGATTTCCACCGACTGACGATACTGCGCAGACACTAGATTGTAGAGGATTTTAAGAAGGGAGTGTCTGACCCCAGGTCTTAAACAACCCTTAGAAATAGGACGCTAGGAGATTTGGGCTAGAGCGCCCGATAGGAAAGTGACACGGAAGCGAAGTAGAAAGGGGGAGGAAAACGCCCTTATTTATTACCGGGGAGGGGGCAGTACCCGGGGTCCGACGGCTTAACGTGCCCATCCGTCGCACTGCGGATATTTAGTGGATCGAGCGTTCGTACCTGCCTGGGATCGAACCTGAGGTCCTTTCCGCGGCAGTCACGAACGTTGCCCACTAGGCCACCCGCGGTCCATCCAAACTGTCAATATGATACTGTTTAAGCTGGTAAGGGTTCCATACGTGTGTGGAGTGTCTTTACGTGTCACGGTTTGGGTCCTCAGGTATTCGTAAACACGTCATTAACCTGTAATCGCTTTGTTGCTTTTCTGAGTGGCCATTTGACTTCATGTACCCCTAACAACGATGGACTTCATGTACCTTCAACAATGGGATTTTATGTACCCTACCACTTCATGTACCCCAACAACGATGGGATTTTCCAAGCGGAGAATGCACCATGTCATCTGGTTCAAGTTGTCCAAAATTGGTCCGAGGATCATTCTGGACAGTCCCGATGGATGGTATGGCCACCACATTCTCCCGACATGAACCCAATAGAGAACTTACGAGAAGGGGTGCAAAGGCAAGGTTAGTAGAAGAGAAGGTTGCCTCGATCCCTATACTTCCCTGCAGTCACGTCTTGGGTGGGGGAGTGACGTCAGTGACAGACCCGCGGTCAAGGTCAACGCCCATCCATCCCTTCCCGAAAGAGCGAAATCCTATGTAATTTCAGTGTAATCTCCCTTTGAGCTCAGTTTTTCGTGTAGCAACATTGTTCAGAGTGACCTATATTAACTGTTACCTAGTAACATTCAACATTCATAGCTATTGTTTTATGTGACTGACTATCAGTGATGGCAGGGATGAGATGTACTGTTGCAATTTGCAACAACAGTTTGTCGAAAACTAAAAAAGATCCTGATAAAAAGAACGTTATGTATCTTTTTTTCGAAATGATCCAGAGCTCAGGAAAAAGTGGATTCATCTTTGTCGAAGAGATGGGAAATGGAACCCAGCATCCTGTATTGTGTGTTCAGAACATTTTGAACCCGAAGATTATGAGCGGGATTTGAAATTCGAACTTTTAAATTTGCCATCCAAAAGAAAATTAAAAAGCTTCGCCTTCTCTTCAAAAAAAATGCTGAAAAGTTCTGTAGTTATTAAACACGTGGATTACCACAATAAAAATCTCATTGAAAGACTCACTGAAAGCGAAACAAAAAATATGATTTCTGATTTGTTACAAGTAAACCATTCAGATAACAGTTCTGAGAAGCAGAACGCAGTGGAATCCGATGGAGTAACAGAAATCAGAGGTATAGAGTATGGCGCATTAATGTGTAAATATAGGCAGTTGCTGACTAAAAATATTGCGTTACGTGAAAATTCGTGCAATCAACAAAAAGAAATAAGAGATTCAGCTCTAAAAATACGCAGATTGAAATATGAAATTGTTGCAATGAAACGAAAAAATATTTGTAAAAAAATCTTTTGAACTTTAAGTTCGTTCAGTACTACTCAAGATGTTTACAAGGGGTTAAGTAAATATGCTTTTGAATAAAACAAAAAGATTATTTGGTCCAATGAGGATATATCGATCGCTTTTGCGATACCTAAGTAAGAGGTCATATATTTATTTACGAAGTGAACTGAATTATCTCTTTCCTGGATTATTAACTTTTCAGAAATGGGCGTCCAAGATTAATCCCCAACAAGGTCCCATAAGGGACGCACTAAAAATTATGAAAACCAGGCATAATTCTGAAAAACACCAATACACACACGAAAGAATTCATAGTTGCAAAAGTGCTGCGCGACGTTGGAATCAAAAGTGATGAAAAAATGTCCAAAGATTTATACGATGCTTATTCTATGCAAGCCACAACGATAATGTGTTAAATACACAACAATGCCTAAGCACAGTAACTGAAGATGATGGCCGAGAGTATCTTGCTCATTGGGTGGCCAAAAAATATAAGGAAAAATACCCACATCTGGGAGATTACACATCAAAAAAATAACACTGTACCTATTGAGGAATCATGGCTACATCATCTGTCATTTGGAGGACTCATTCAATTATCTCTTGAGTGGTCTAATATCGCAAAAAAATTGGAATATGAATTTCTTAAACAAAACATAAATTACACTATATTAAAGAGCCTTATATCGTAAAAACGTTAACCGGAAAAGCATATATCTCTTGTTTCCTGGATTTCCCACAGAGGTACTAGAGGTACAGAGGCGCATATGTTAAGATGAGAATTATAATTAGGAGTAAATATTTGAATGAGAAGCTGCAGTCCACCCTAACTGCCAAAAGAAATACCGGAAATTAAAATGACATTCGCTGAAAGAAGAGAAAACCAATGAAAATAGTAAATTAAGAAAATAAAAAAAACTAAAAAAACTTAGACTTACCTATTTAGAAATAACCTCTAGTTTTGCGAATTGATGTGATTAAATCAATTATAATTATATTAATTAGATTATAACTCATGTTCCTAAATCATGAAAAGCCAAAGAAACAGAACTGCAACTACAGTAAACGTAAGTACAAAATAATACACTTTATGCTTCAGTCGGAAATGTTAAATATTTATAATGCATATGCATGTTTTTCTTTCTTTTTCTAACCTTTCACATGTCTTTAATCTAAAGCAGGCTGTGGCTATGTCTTTTGTAAGGGTCCTAAACTTTTTCAAAATAAACAGGATTTAAAAAAAAGAAAAAACTGATTCCACACTTCGGACGTGCGGGTGAGACCTCGAGTCAAACCCCACGATGGGTCTGTCAGTGACGTCACACACCTCTCCCTCTCCGCTCCAAGATTTTCCGCGATCGAGGCAACCTTCTCTTATACTAAGGGCCGCGAGGTGGCCTAGTGGGCAACGTTCGTGACTGCCACGGAAAGGTTCGATCCCAGCAGGTACGAACGCTCGATCCACTAAATATCCGCCGTGCGTCGGATGGGCACGTTAAGCCGTCGGACCCCGGGTACTGGCCCCCGGTAATAAATAAGGGCGTCTTTCTCCCCCTTTCTACTTCGCTTCAGTGTCACTTTCCTATCGGGCGCTCTAGCCCAAATCTCGTAGTTTCCTATTTCCAAGGGTTGTTTAAAACCTGGGGTCAGACACTCCCTTCCTAAAATCCTCTACATATGATCATGATAATTTTTCTCTTCTACTAACCTTGGTACAAAGGTCTATTCGCCCCTAATATCCTGCACCTACACACACCAGGAAACTTTGGACGGCTGTTCAGACGGCATGGCTCAACATTTCTACAGAAGTCTTCCGGTCACTTGTGCAATTGATGCCACGTCGAGCTGCTGCATTTCGTTGGGCTAGAGGAGATCATACACGGTACTAGGTACATATCCCATGACTTTTGACATTTCAGTGCATTGTTTCTTATTTAAATACATGCACTGCTTTCCAAAATTAAAGTTCGGAAGATATTCGCAGGGGTAAACACATAACAGCAAGTAGATACGTTTTGCATGTAAAGAGGTACGTACAATCATACGGTTAATAAACATATGTATTAAAACAACAGACAAATTCACAGTGTGCCCATTAAGTGGTGAGACAAAATTATTATATCGAAACAACAAACAATATTTGGAATTGTCTCTTATACAGATTAAAAATAATCTCTCTCCAACTCCACAGAACGGTGAGATCTGTCGCACCGGTGTTTGAAGGCACAGTGGAAGTTCTGAACTGGAACCTCCTTCAGTCTGTTCGTCACACCTCTTTGGACGCCCTCAATGTCGTCGAAGCTCTGCCCTTTCAAGGCATTCTTCACCTTTGGGAGGAGAAAAAGTCTGTGGGATCCAAATCTGGCGAATATGGTGGATGTTCAATTACATAGATTGACTTCGAAGCCAGAAACTGCTTCAGAGGGGTGGGCGCATTATCATGTGACAGAAACCAATGTTTTTTTTTTGTTTTTGTTTTTTTTGTGGAATAGTTCTTTCCTGGCACGTCGAATGCGGGCGTACAGGTGTTTCATTACTCCTAAATAATGCTGACCATTCACTGCTATGCCTTCAAGAAAAAAAAAATCGTGGTGAATAATTCCAGAAGAGTCGAAAAAACAACAATGACTGTACAGAAACTGGTCATCCTGTGCTTGGTTCATTCTTGAGGGACTTCCTCCCATCTTTAGACGTTGAAAATCAGCAGAACACATGTGCATGGCTCAGACAATAATCGCCATAAACTTAATTTAGGTCTTGGTACACTTCTGTGGCAGTTTTTTTTAATTTACAGTAAAATTTTATCAGAGCTCTTTGCTCCAATACGCAACTTCTGAGACGCTCATCTCTCACAGTCTTGCTTCAAGGGTAGCCACATGAAAACTGCTGCGTCACCCGACTCGAAAGTTGTCCCTATAATCACAGCACACTCTAGCGGTCAAAATGGTAAGCAACATTGTTACTTTTATTGAAAGGGATGCCCCGTAAAAAAATCAGTCTCATTACTTAAGGAGCACACTGTGTATGAAAACATTTTGCGTATACAGGGTCACATCTGCAAATGTCAATAAGGTGAGATTATAGAATGTTACCTAAAAATGTCTTAATAAGGAATGTGATTACCTCATACGGACAGGCGACTTTCACAACGGCAATACGTAGTCATCATCAGGTTGTTGATGAACGCTGGAGCTAAAGAATTCCATTTCTCGATTCTGGCAGTGCATAGCTCGTCAAAGGTTCTGGGAAGGGGCTGACGACCTGCTACGTGTCGTCCCAAAGCATACCAGGCATGCGGTACAGGTTCAGGTCCGGAGACCTGACTGGTCTGTTCATACGCCGAATATCTTCGGTTTTCAGGAAATCATCGACAAGCTGAGTCCCGTGCGGGCGAGTTACATCATCCATTAAAAGGAACTGAGGGTCAACTGCTCTCCGAAAAAGTCTCACATGGGGCTTTATTTAGGATCTCATCCCTATAGCACTCAGCATTCACATTTTCGTTTAACGTCGGCTGACTTCCTGCACTCAAGATCTCGCATGCGAATTACTTTCGATATATATAGTACAGGGTGATTCAAAAGTCCTCGAACTCTATATTTTAAAACGTATTTGGTGTAAAACCATAAAAGATAGTCGAGTCTTACTGTTAGTGGCTCTTGTGTGTGACCTTGGGGAACTATAGCTGCGCCACGTGATAGCACCACGTGACGCTACACTTATGCGGGCGCTGGCAAGCAGTAACGTTCAGTCAGCCATGAGTCTCACGCAAGAGCAGAGAGTCGCTTTGTTAGAAGTTTATTTTGCGGAAAATCTTACCAACGTTGCATCCAGCTCTTTCAAAGCAAGTTTCCTGATGCTCCTATACCATGGGAAAACAACTGTGTTTGACCTTGACAGGCAGTGTTCAGGACAAACCTAAAAGCAGCCGGCCGGCCGTGGTGACGACCAGTTTCTGGAGAAAATTCACGTTTCCCTGCAGCGCTCTCCCCGGAAGTCACTTCGGAGGCTATCTCAAGAGTTAGGGACATCGTATTCAGCCTGCCAGAGCGCTACTAAACGTCTAAAGCTACGTACAGAATTCGAGTAGTGCAAGAGCTACGTCCTTTGGACTCGGAAAAGCGCAATACCTACTGCCAATGGTTTAAAGAGTTTCACGCGCAACAATGTGACTAACCAGCTTAACAACACTTTTTTCAGCGACGAGGCATGGTTTCATTTGAATGGATATGTCAATAGCCAAAACACTCGCATATGGGCTGCGGAGAATCCACACGCATTGCGTGAGGTTGGACTTCACTGTCAGAAAGTTGGAGTGTGGTGCGCCATGTCTAGACGGCGAATTGTAGGGCCATTTTGTTTCCGACACAACTGTAAATTCCGCTGTGTATGCAGACATCATCCATCAATTTGTAGCGATGCTGGAAGAACACGAACGCTACTGTTGGTTTCAACAAGATGGAGCAAAGTACCACACATCAAACGACACAATGGAGATGCTCCGTGAGTTCTTCCACAATCGATTAATCTCGGAAAAACCTTTGGCCGCCTCGCTCACCAGATTTGAATCCTCCAGACTTTTATTTGTGGGGCTATCTGAAAGACATAGTTTACTACAACAACCCTAAGACGGTACAGGACCTGCGGGACAACATCATTACAGCAGTGAGGGACATAACAGCCAACACGCTGAAAAGAGTGTCCACCAACATGTGTCGTCTGGTTAATTTGTGTCTTTAACAGAATGGTGGACAATTCCAGCATCTATTGTAACGTGGTTTTCATGACCTGTATGTATGAGTGTCAATATAACAGTATGTAAAAATACCCAAGAGCAGAGTCAAAGACAAAAAATTGTTTTTAACCTAAGAAACCAAATTTGCAAAAAAAACTGAAGATCATGACGCGCAACGCAGCAGTTATGGATATTCAGAATTCACATACTATAAAGAAGAGACAGAAGCAAAAACAATTTTTTAACAGGTACCAAAACAACAAAGAATAACTCATATACAAACGGGTATGAGCAAAAACGAAGATAAATTAATAGCAACCTGAACGTAGAAAGTGTCGAGAATGCCAAGTCTTGGCTTTATCAATGACCAGCAAAACTCTGCATTCTCTCACTTCCACAAAGACCTAGTTGGAAATGGGTTTCTGCAAAGTCATAGATGCAAGTTTTAAGCCCACCAAATTTTTTTTTTAAATATCATAACTTCCTCAGAGTTGCAGGATGAATCACTTAGTTAATATTTTTTGCATGCATCTATAACTTTCCTGGCCCAACCCATGCTCGTCATCTGCCACTAAAAACAGAAAAACGATTACAAAAAAACACATGTTTTAAGAGTGTCTGAATAAATCAAAAGAATTATTCTGCTAAAACGCATTGCCAAGTTACCTAGCCGCCTAAGAGAGAATTTCAATAAGAATAGCAATACCAAAGTACTACAAATCTTATGCTTTGCAGTGTATAAAGCTTTATTCAAAATGCCAAATAATAAAAAAAAAATTTAAGGAATAGATTCCTAATAGTAAACAGGATTTTTGATCCTCAACAACTGACATCACAAGAAGAAAAATTAATAATAAAATAAAAAGATGCTTTGGAAAAATTATATGACGTTAACAATTAGTTGCAATATTTACAGAATATTCCAGGAGTGCTTTAAGAGTATAATAATGAAGATATTATGTTCTTACCAACATTGAAAAACATCGTTGACAACAAGAACAATAAAACGGCTAACTACTCATTCAAAGTGCCCCAAAACTCGCTAAATTTCCAAGTAAAGTGAAAGAAAGAAAAACTCAAAAAGTTACTGGGCTTGCTTACACTTAATTGCCTGATGCGAAAAAAAGAAAATTTCTGTTTAAAATGCTCATAAATTAAACTTAGAACTAAAACACTACAAGAACAAAGATGAGAGCTTTCCTCTTATGCCTCCTTCATTCACCAATGACTTAAATATCTTCGGTTTTGCTCATACCCGTTTGTATATGAGTTTTTCTTTATTGTTTTAGTACCTGTTAAAAAATTGTTTTTGCTTCTGTCTCTTCTTTATAGTATGTAAAAATAGTTATATATCACTATATTCGTGGTAGAAATATTTGAATTCAGAGTTAGGGGACTTTTGAATCACCCTGCATCTATGTATATGAATGTCAGATTTCAGAAATTCTTTTCGAGGTCCTGTTTCTGTCGCAGCGAACAAAAAATGTCCGCCCCTTTTAAAGTATCTGTGATACAAAATTTCCCAATTTTAGTTAGCATAAATTTCGTATTTTTCTTGGAAGGTGCCTTAGCTTTACCAATTGGATAAGAAAAATTATTTCAGCACTGGTTAGTTCTATAATCTCTGAGTAGTCAGACAGAGTGTTGTCAGAAACTTTTACCTGAAATCAGTATATCGGAGTTCAAAAAATCAGTAGAAATCAGTAGCTCAAATTCTTTTCCTAGAAATATGCACCACCTTACAAATGTAATGCAGTATTGGATGTAATCTCAATATGAAGGAATACTTAGATCTACTGGTATTTCAAATAATACCTGTATTGCACAAACTTCTAGTAAACACCGGAATAAAATTCAAACCAATACAATTCTGAGTCGCTTTTCTATAAGATATTACTCATGATCAGCTTTATAAAATAATGCTCATCATTAAAATTAATGTTGGTGTAAATAATCATGGCATTTGCCTTTTCATATAGTCACAATTAGATTGCCCCACTTGTTCTCTTACTAAAAACAAAGTCAGTAGCACACCCAGGAATTTCCCAAGGGGGTGGGGGGCTTCTGGCACAGAATTTTATTAAAGTGGGGGAGACCTCTTTAAATTTACCGGTAAAAATAGATGACATAACAATAAAAGGCAAGGTTAACTTTTGCACATATATTCTTATCCAGTTACTAGTAATGTTACAGTACAAGAAAGTTAAATGATCAGAAGAAGCAATAGATGAAATTCTTTTTCTGGTTAGATTTTTGTAAATTTATTTAGCAGAACTACTCCCTTATACTTATTGTATGTTATAATTATACGGTGAATGATTAATAAGTATATGTAGATCGCGTATCGGAATTTCTTGTTTCAAACTTCGATGTAATGATTTTCTGCTGTGCCAGCCGGGGAGGAAGGGGGAGGGGGGCATAGGCCATCTCCGTGGGTACGTAACAGCAAATAGTTATGTACTTACACTTCTTACTCTCCGTGGGTACGCCACAGCAAATAGTTATGTACTTACACTTCTTACTGAACGATACCCAGATGTACCCAAAGTACGTGAAATATGCGCTATACTAAAAAAGAAAAGAACATCCCTAACACAAATATAGCCGTTTGCCTAATATTCTGCGTTTTAACATAACTAGGGAAATCTTTCTATGACAAACTAATTAGTTATCTAGAACAAAAAAATATTTCATGGCAACCAGTATAAATTAAAAAAGATAATAGACTGCAGGTGCTGAATAATTTTAGTCTTCATCAGAATTTTTTCTGCAGACCAGTTCTGAGGTGAGTCTTGTCTATTGAATCAACAGATGGTGAGTACTGACAGAATGCAGACTGCAAACATTCTTATGTCCTTGAACGTGTAAGTGGCCTTAGAGAAAAATCAGTAGATTACGAAAATCTATCAGCAGAATGGAGTCAAAATCAGTAGATCTACTGATTTATCAGTAGAATGGCAACACTGGACCCAAACGGTCGTTTGAGTTGGATTCGGGTCTGAAACCCGGATGCGATATGTATGTGTCGCGCTTGATTTACGGCGCTGGCTGTCTCTTTTCTGTAGAACCAGTGACCCAAAATTGGGGACCAGCAATTGCTTGTACTATTCATGGTAGTCCATACCCACTCCCCCCCCCCCAACCCCTAAAAATTTCATTCGTAATCAATATCATTCAAACGAATTCTAATGCAGTACTTTTTCGCTACGTGCATGACAAATGTGATTTCACGTGTGCATGGCTAAATGTGCTCTTGTAAAAATTCTTTTTACATTCGTTTGCTGTAACTGGGCCAAAGATTTCCCATTTTCATCCTGCGTGATAAAAAGTAAGCTCTAGAAGTGGAGAAAAGTTAGAATGATTTGTTAAGAAAAATACACTTATTATACTGTTTTAAATAATATCTTGGAACATCTTAAGGGTAGCGGAGAGAGAGAGAGAGAGGTCTGGGTTTGGTTTAAAAGCGCACTCATTACACCTGAGTATTTATTGTCATCTCTCTTGTTGGGCTTCATGGTGAAGATGTAAACTTGCAACAGGGCTACGTAGGTTTCAGCTTTCATTTTATTAAACATGTCTTGTTGTTGTTACAGCGTTCTCGCATGTAACACTTTGTATTTAAATAATTATATAGCTGTAGTGTTCCTTTCATGGACAAAATATTAGGTAAGTCACAGGCAAAGCAGAGTAAGTGTAGTTTTTGTACTCATGGGTATAAAGTAAGACTTCCGTCTCATGATTGGAATGTGACTGATACTATTCAACTAATGACAGCTTGGCCAATTCCAGTGATTATTGGTTCAATTCAGATCCGTTTAGTGAAGACATTTTGTCCATATGAAAGCACGTTTAAAGAGCGGATTCGTCAAATGGCGAACTAATCAAATCCCGATTGGCCCAATGCCTAATGGCCCAGTTACGATTTTTTTTTTTTTTTTTTTTTATTGGAGGTTTAACGACCACCGTGAGCAACTCAATGGGCTATAAGCAGTCGCCCGTCCCTAATTTAGGGTCACTGGTTCCAGGGAAGGGAGAGAGCCAGTGCCGTAAGACAAACATAACATCCATGCCTGACCGGGATTCGAACCCGGGCCCTTTACGGACGAATGATCAGAGGCCATCGCCACCGGGGCAGCAGTTACGATTTGATCAACACCTATTCGTGCAATTTAGATCCGTCCAAAGAGGTGCGAGTTCATCCCATGACAGCAGGTTCAAAAGGATAATTCGTTCAACGAGACAATTTGCGATGTCGCCAAAATGACAGAGAGGTCAAAGATGATTAATGCAAAAGTACCAAAAGTCTAATGATGAAATAATGTTGTATATCATGTGAATTCTTGAGGACTAAAAAATAATTTTCTTTCCTTATTTAATCTGTGTGTGTGTGTGGTAGTGTGTTGGGGGTTCAACGCCCACCACGAGCACTTCTCCGCTCGTCCCTAATTAGAGGTCACTGGTTAGGAGTGAAGGGGGAGGGGGGCTGGCGCATCACTCGTGCCTCAACCAAGATTTAAACCCGTACCCAGCAGCTCGGATGACCCTTTATTTTTTTTGTTAATTTAGTTTGGTGAAGGAATCATTGTAATGTTATCGCACTAGTTTTATAATTATCTCAAGTTCCAAACAATATATTTGGAACAAATTGATGCATTTCGATCGCGCCTTTTCCGCATGGTAGACTGACGAGGAGTGCCAATATAAATAAAGTTGATACATCTTCAGTTTGAGCTATTCGTAATCAAACATTTTTGATAAAATACGACTTAATTAATGATTTGTACTCACTGACATTGGTACTAAGATCATAAAAAATTGCTTAAGATATCTTTTAGCTTGCTTATTTCTTTCACAAAGTATATACTCCATGAATTTTGTGGTAAGTTGCACCAAAAAGTGTTGCGACACTAGCTGCATCAGTTTTTAAGTAACGATACATCATTGTGTGTGCAAACAAAACCCAAAAACATGCTGAAACTTTGCACCACGTCATGTACCAGGTTGCAACACATTATGGTGAAAGGTTGGATCATGTTGTTTTGGTTTTGTTTGTATGCACAATGATGTATCCTTACTCAAAAGTGGTGCAGTTGGTGTGGCACTACTTTTTGGTACAACCTACCACAAAATTTTTAACAGTGTAATAGAAGAAATGATTCACTAGAAAAAACTTCTTTAAACCAGTCGATTTTAGATTAATCATCCGGGTATCGTTCACTTGATCTAAAGGTCACTTAACCGAAAATCACTTGATCGAAAGGCACATTTCATCGAAGGGTCACTTGACCGAAAATCACTTCCCCAAAAATCACTTGATCGAGAAGCACATTTCACCGAAGTGTCACTTGACCGAAAAGTTCATTTCACCGAAAGGTCACTTCACCTAAAAGTTCATTTCATCGAAAGGACATTTGATCGAAAAGTTCCTTTCACCGAATGATTGCTTCACCTAAAAGTTCATTATATCGAAAGATCATTTCACCGAATGGTCAGTTTATCGAAAACTTAGAATTTTTTTTTTTTTTTTTTTGATTGGAGGTTTAACGACCACCGTGAGCAACTCAATGGGCTATAAGCAGTCGCCCGTCCCTAATTTAGGGTCACTGGTTCCAGGGAAGGGAGAGAGCCAGTGCCGTAAGACAAACACAACATCCATGCCTGACCGGGATTCGAACCCGGACCCCTTACGGACGAATGATCAGAGGCCAGCGCCTTAGACCACTGCGCCACCGGGGCGGCTAGAATTTTGTTGTGAGGGATTTGTTGGAGTGTGTGGTGGTGGTTTTTGTAAAACTGGCCACCTGAACATTATCGGATTGTATAAAAAACACACTTTTAATTTCTATGAAACACCTCCCATGAGTAGGTTTCTCGAAATATAACATTAGTCAAAAGGCCTAGATCTGTGCCTTTTTGTCACATTTTAAACCTCCGAGCTCATATTCATAAGGGTTACATAGCAAATCAAGTAAGTAATGTTCCACTTTTACTCAACCACAAAACATTAACTTTTTGACCGTAGGCCTAGATACAGGCCACTTTCACAGATTTTAACCCTGCTCATATTCATAAGCATTACATAAAATGTAAAGTAACTTTTCATGTAAACCTTATGAACATGAGCGCGACGGCTAAAATTTGCTAAAAAGGCCCAAGCCAAGACCTAGGGCCTTAAAATTGATTTTTTTTGCCTGAAAAAGTATGCAACATTATTAACTTGACTTTTTATGTAAACCTTATGAATATGAGCGCTGAACATGACTTTTACGTAAACCTTATGAACACGATTGAAATTTGCTAAAAAGGCCTACGCCGAGACCTAAGGCCCTAAAATTGATTCTTTTTGCCTGAAAAAATGTGCAACATTATTAACTTGACTTTTTATGTAAACCTTATGAATATGAGCGCTGAACATGACTTTTACGTAAACCTTATGAACACGATTGAAATTTGCTAAAAAGGCCTAAGCCGAGACCTAAGGCCCTAAAATTGATTCTTTTTGCCTGAAAAAATGTGCAACATTATTAACTTGACTTTTTATGTAAACCTTATGAATATGAGCACTGAACATGACTTTTACGTAAACCTTATGAACACGATTGAAATTTGCTAAAAAGGCCTAAGCCGAGACCTAAGGCCCTAAAATTGATTCTTTTTGCCTGAAAAAATGTGCAACATTATTAACTTGACTTTTTATGTAAACCTTATGAATATGAGCACTGAACATGACTTTTACGTAAACCTTATGAACACGATTGAAATTTGCTAAAAAGGCCTAAGCCGAGACCTAAGGCCCTAAAATTGATTCTTTTTGCCTGAAAAAATGTGCAACATTATTAACTTGACTTTTTATGTAAACCTTATGAATATGAGCACTGAACATGACTTTTACGTAAACCTTATGAACACGATTGAAATTTGCTAAAAAGGCCTAAGCCGAGACCTAAGGCCCTAAAATTGATTCTTTTTGCCTGAAAAAATGTGCAACATTATTAACTTGACTTTTTATGTAAACCTTATGAATATGAGCACTGAACATGACTTTTACGTAAACCTTATGAACACGATTGAAATTTGCTAAAAAGGCCTAAGCCGAGACCTAAGGCCCTAAAATTGATTCTTTTTGCCTGAAAAAATGTGCAACATTATTAACTTGACTTTTTATGTAAACCTTATGAATATGAGCACTGAACATGACTTTTACGTAAACCTTATGAACACGATTGAAATTTGCTAAAAAGGCCTAAGCCGAGACCTAAGGCCCTAAAATTGATTCTTTTTGCCTGAAAAAATGTGCAACATTATTAACTTGACTTTTTATGTAAACCTTATGAATATGAGCACTGAACATGACTTTTACGTAAACCTTATGAACACGATTGAAATTTGCTAAAAAGGCCTAAGCCGAGACCTAAGGCCCTAAAATTGATTCTTTTTGCCTGAAAAAATGTGCAACATTATTAACTTGACTTTTTATGTAAACCTTATGAATATGAGCACTGAACATGACTTTTACGTAAACCTTATGAACACGATTGAAATTTGCTAAAAAGGCCTAAGCCGAGACCTAAGGCCCTAAAATTGATTCTTTTTGCCTGAAAAAATGTGCAACATTATTAACTTGACTTTTTATGTAAACCTTATGAATATGAGCACTGAACATGACTTTTACGTAAACCTTATGAACACGATTGAAATTTGCTAAAAAGGCCTAAGCCGAGACCTAAGGCCCTAAAATTGATTCTTTTTGCCTGAAAAAATGTGCAACATTATTAACTTGACTTTTTATGTAAACCTTATGAACATGAGCACTGAACATGACTTTTACGTAAACCTTATGAACACGGTTGAAATTTGCTAAAAAGGCCTAAGCCGAGACCTAAGGCCCTTAAATTGATTCTTTTTGCCTGAAAAAATGTGCAACATTATTAACTTGACTTTTTATGTAAACCTTATGAATATGAGCACTGAACATGACTTTTACGTAAACCTTATGAACACGGTTGAAATTTGCTAAAAAGGCCTAAGCCGAGACCTAAGGCCCTAAAATTGATTCCTTTTGCCTGAAAAAATGTGCAACATTATTAACTTGACCTTTTATGTAAACCTTATGAACATGAGCACTGAACATGACTTTTATGTAAACCTTATGAACATGATTAAAATTTGCAAAAAGGCCTAAGCCGAGGCCTATTGTCTTAAAAAAAGAAGATGTCTTAAAACTAAGTCTTTGCTTTCTTTGTAGCACGGAGAAATCAAAAGTGCAATTTGAGTATAATCCCTAACGTTTCGGTGGTCTGTCTGCCGAACCTGTACCATGCTTCAACAGATCCTGTAATGAAATCGAAAGTTTTCGATAAACTGACCCTTCGGTGAAATGACTTTTCGATGAAATGAACTTTTAGGTAACGAGACCTTTCGGTGAAATGAACCTTTCGATCAAGTGATCTTTCGGTGAAACAATCTTTTCGGTGAAGTGATTTTCGGTCAAGTGACCCTTCGGTGAAATAAACGTCGGGCAAATGACCCAGATCCGAATCATCCATATGCGATGGATGCTGAAAGAGTCCTTCCAACGAAGGAATGAATACTAAGTAAGTTCTACCCCCCTGAACGAAAAGATATGGACAACTGTCACACCTCTGTTAAAAAAAAATGAAACGTACCATTTCTACAAATGTGTATTTGACAAAACATGCTATACTGCAACGGTTTTTAGGCAAATAGTACCTTTAGACAAATGAAATTAGACGAATCGTGCCATCGGACAAAACAGGTTTAGAAGTTGTTTTCTATGGTGAAACTGACATTGGACGAATTGTTTCCTTCCGTCAAATTGACATTGGACTAATTGTTTCCTTTTCATAATCTGTAAAAACGACGCTGTCACTGCATGTTTTTTAATTGTCATTACACGATTAAAAAGTATGTTCACGCACCGTCTGTAAGTTAAAATATTTAATATACATTAAAATATATACTATAACGAAGTAAATTTTTCCGTCATTTTTGTCCGCGCTGGGCATCGAACCTGGGTTCCGTCACTCCGGAATTAGTCGCTCTCCCAACTGAGCTACGCAGCGCAGACGTATGCTCGAGCTGCTATCTGCCCTTATCTCATGTGCATCCTGTGGTGCAGGCACGTCACAATACATGTGAAAAGTAGAACTAGATCTTTCGAGTGGGAGGTCCAACACTTTTTCAGGTTTAGCACTGCAAACGGACGTAAGACATCAGGATACTATATACATGCAGACGAAGCTATATGACGTAAGCAAGCAAGCATATAGCATATGCGTACGGACTCAGAAAGGGTTCAGAATAGTTCACTTACCAACATTATGACATAGGTTAAGTAAAATCGTCAGCCGATCTGTATCTGAAATCCATCACAAGTTGTCTCCATGACTGAGGTAGGTAAGTGGGCAGATCTTCATTATAACAATTGTCTCTAAATAAGGAAATGACCAGGCTTTCAGCTAAGTGTGTTCATCTTTTACTCCTCAAAGTCAGCACCACGTAAGCATCTTCCCAAATTGGGGTAAATTTTCCACTTCCCACTAACCTTAGGTAGAGGAGTGGCATCTGATATTGTACTTATGTTCCGACAGACAAACTCCCAGTGTACGTAGTGTGGATCCGATATACATTTGGTTTTCAGAGTCAGATTAATTACATCCCAAAAGAATGAAGTAGACACCGGATTTATGTAAGGTGGGAATTGGGTGTCGATCCTTTTTGACAATGGAGAAGAATTTATTCGTCATTTCGCCAAAAGCAAAGCTTAAACTTACGACACGTATTTTTCAGAATGTTGGAGATTTGTGGTAGGTACTGAATGGATCCAACAAACCAGTCTTCCCTAGTTTTCACGTATTAAAGTTGTACTGGTCAAACGTCTCACATCTCGGTGGACTTTTAATACGCAGTTCTTTGAGAAACCATGTTCTTCAGCGATGACCGAAATTTTCTGTAGTTCAATTCCGCGTGCTCGAACAGTAGAAGAACGTGTATAAGCACGTCGTATTAAGTTATATGAAGCAGCTAACTTGTACCTCATAGGGTGTGCTGAGCACATAGGAATCAAAGTAGGAACGTAAGTCAAAGAATGGTAGAGAGTGGGAGGCTTCAAGTTCGACAGTGAATTTAAGAGAATCAAATTGGGTTGACATAACATTGAAAAATTGGTGCAAGTCCTCGATAGAGTGCGGCCAAAAAAGAAGTATATCGTCTATGTATGTTATATGAAACATAGGCCGTAAGACACATTGGGTGAGAACCTTATCTGAGTCCGAGAGCATGCTCTATACCTGCTTGCTTACGTCATATAGCTCCTTTTTTTTTGGAGGTTAAACGACCACCGTAAGCAACTCAATGGGCTATAAGCAGTCGCCCGTCCCTAATTTAGTGCCACTGATTCCAGGGAACAAACACAACATCCGTGCCTCACCGGGATTCGAACTCACACCCCTTTCGGACGAATGATCAGAAGCCATCGCTTAGATCACTGCGCCACCGGGGCGGCCATATAGCTTCGTCTCTCTATATATAGTATCCCGATGTCTTTCGTCCGTTTGTAGTGTTAAACCTGAAGATCCGTTGGGCCTCCCACGAGAAAGATCTAGTTCTACTTTTAACATGCATATATTTTAATGTATATTAAATCTTTAAACTTGCAGATAGTTCGTGAACATGTTTTTTAATCGTGCAGTGACAGCGTCGTTTTTACAGATTTAATTGTGTGGTGCACGAATTGTATATAGGATTTATTCAATTGGTCAAATCGAATTTGACCAATTGCTGTTTGACGAATAATTGGCAACTGGGCTGGAAATCACTTGTTCTGGGCTTTTGTAAATTATTTTTCAGAACACATTGGTGCAGATTTTCCGAATTATACGGCCAACTAAGGAAAGATTGCAAGAAAAGAAAAAGAAAATCTTAAGAGGTCATTTACATAACTGGTACATACTTCTGTTTTTATGAATAGGAACGGGCAAAAAACAGTTCTACTTACCAGAAGCAAAGTTTCTTAATTCATTCAAGCAAAAATAACCTTTTTCTTCATTTCTACAGTCTACTACTGACTCCATCTTCGAGCTGCATTTTTATGCTTTTATTAATATTATTAATAACATCTATGAAAATGCAAGTGCAAAGATTCGGCTGTTTGAAAATACAACACACATAAAAATTGGAAAGGGAGTGAGACAAGGTGACACCATATCTCCGAAGCTCTTTAATGCCACATTGGAAAATGTCTTTCAATCACTGAACTGGGAAAACAAAGGGATAAAGATTAATGGAGATTATCTAACCCACCTTCGTTTTGCTGATGACGTAGTCATTTTTGCAACTACCCCATCAGAGCTGCAGAGTATGATCCAGGAACTTGCTGACAAGAGTAAAGAAGTGGGATTAAAAATGAACTTTCAGAAGACAAAAGTGATGTTCAATGCTTTTACAAGAAATGAAGATTTATCGATTGATGGAGAAAAACTGGAGATAACAGATACGTATGTTTATCTTGGACAGCAGATATCAAGTGAGGGTCACATTGATGAAGAAATTAATCGGCGTACAAAACTTGCCTGGAGAGCTTTTGGAAGAAACAGCATAATTTTCAAGAGCAATATGCCATTATGTCTTAAAAGAAAAGTGTTTGATCAATGCATCCTTCCAGTGCTTACGTATGGTGCAGAGACGTGGACCTTAACTAAAAGAGACATACAAAGGCTGCAGACAACTCAAAGCAGCATGGAGAGGTGCATGCTTGGTATAACCAGGAGAGATAAGAAGAGGAACTCGTGGATCCGAAAAATGACAAGAGTGGAAGACATCATGATCAGAGTTAAAACCCTGAAATGGCAATGGGCTGGACATACTGCCAGAAGGACAGACCATAGATGGACAGCCGAAATTTTAGATTGGATTCCAAGGGACAGGAAAAGACCCAGAAAAAGACCACATGGGAGATGGGTGGATGAAATTCGTAAATATGCGGGAGTGACATGGAGGAGACTGGCACAAGACAGACCGTTGTGGAGGAAACTTGGGGAGACCTTCGTCCAGCAGTGGATTGATAATGGTTGACAATGATGATGATGATGATACACGCTGATAAATCGCGCTGGAAAAGAAGTTTGTTGTTTGGAATATTAATTTAGAAAAATGTTCTTAGTAAAGCTAATGATAAATTTCTAATGCATTTGCATTGAATAGACAATGCATATTAAATTTCTATGCGTCCCAATAGCTGAAATGAAACGCCAAATAAGTGTCTTGTGCCAAAATATACAATCTACATAAGTTTGTTAATGGTCATTTATGTACGCCTGTTACTTAAACAAAAAAGGAAAATAGCCATTGAATTTTTCTCTAACGAGGGCATGCTTTCTCTTAAGTTTTCCTCTATCACAGTGAAGAAAGTAAAAGAGAAGCGAAAGTCACCGTTATTGAGCGTAATTAGGGAATTACATTCTGCTTAATGACAGACAATTGTTAAAGGCATTTTTAGTCTCCTAAACAGCAGTCTTACTTACGTTCAAAAGTCATTTGATAATGATGGTAGTTATCGAAATGGCATTCTCCTTGACACCAGCGGAATTGCAACGGAGACAAAAAAAAAAAAGTTAAATATATCCTTTTTGGAATTGTTCTTTGTTTTGCCTGGGGACAAGGATTTCAAAGTCACGGCATAGTGATCTGTTCTTTCAAGGCGCACTGAGATCTAATGCGCAAAACTGGTCTTTTTCTACCTCTCTTTCAATTATGCATCCTGATCTGCTTCATCTACTCAGACACGGACAGCTTACGTAAGCTGATATGTTTCTTCGCTGCTTGTTCGAGATTGGTTAAATGGAACAATAAGCTGTAAAGTAACGCGATTTAAATGTTGCTCGCAACATCAGACAAACCACAAAAGAGGCGCGCGTACATTCGGAAAAGCAACTTTGCTTGAAATGACAAAAGAAGGAAAAAAAAAAGAGGCGAACTTTCGCTCTTTATGTTTGACAGAGTGCGAACAATGCAATCCCCCAACACATCACGATTCAACACTCAGAAATAAAACGTCGCCATTTTTTTGGAACACAGTATGTTTCAATGTAAGTGTTTAAAATGACCTAACATTTCCCCTTTATATTAGTTTTTACTTTCATTTTTATCGAAAAAGGGATTTTGTTTCATGACTTGTTTCTAAAAAAAAAAAAAAAATGGCCTGCTTCTCAAGAATATATTCAAGTTTAGGTTAATTTTCCTTTGCACTTAGGGTAAAGAAAAATAAAGTTTAGGATAATTTTTCTTTGCACTTATGGTAAAGAAAAATAAAGTTTAGGTTAATTTTTCTTTGCACTTAGGGTAAAGAAAAATAAAGTTTAGGATAATTTTTCTTTGCACTTATGGTAAAGAAAAATAAAGTTTAGGATAATTTTTCTTTGCACTTATGGTAAAGAAAAATAAAGTTTAGGTTAATTTTTCTTTGCACTTAGGGTAAAGAAAAATGAAGTTTAGGATAATTTTTCTTTGCACTAATGGTAAAGAAAAATAAAGTTTAGGTTAATTTTTCTTTGCACTTATGGTAAAGAAAAATAAAGTTTAGGTTAATTTTTCTTTGCACTTAGGGTAAAGAAAAATAAAGTTTAGGTTAATTTTTCTTTGCACTTAGGTAAAGAAAAATAAAGTTTAGGTTAATTTTTCTTTGCACTTAGGGTAAAGAAAAATAAAGTTTAGGTTAATTCTTCTTTGCACTTAAGGTAAAGAAAAATAAAGTTTAGGTTAATTTTTCTTTGCATAAAGTAAAAGTTTACGGCCCTTTCTTTTTCGTGGAAAACACAATGACTGGTAACTCCTATTTAGATATGCTTTAGAACAGGCTGTTTCCACAACTGACCGAAGATTCCGGCGACTATATTTTCCAGCAAGATGGTGAGCTCCCTCATTGTTATTAAGCTGTTCGCTGTTTCCTCAGCGAAATGAGGCCGTGGGTGGCCGAGTGGGCAACGTTCGTGACTGCCACGAGAATGGCCTCACGTTCGATCCCAGGCAGGTAAGAACGCTCGATCCACTAAATACCCGCCGTGCGTCAAATGGGCCCGTTAAGCCATCGGACCCCGGGTACTGGCCCCCCGGTAATAAATAAGGGCGTCTTCCTCTCCCTTTCTACTTCGCTTCCGTGTCTCTTTCCTATCGGTTGCTCTAGCCCAAATCTCCTAGTTTTCTATTTCTAAGGGTTGTTTAAGACCTGGGGTGAGACACTCCCTTCCTAAAAATCCTCTACATATGATCATGATCCTCAGCGAAATGATCCCTCGCCGCTTGTTTGGTAGCAGTTGACCTCCATGACTTGGTGGTCAACGACTTCTTCTTTGAGGAGTACCTTAAGAACATTGTGTACGTTCCACCGTTGCCTACAACCCTGAATGAGCTTAAGTAACGCATTGTTACTATAAATGATGGAGTCAGTGACAATGGACATGCTAGAGCGAGCATGGGAGAAAATGGACTATAGTCTCGACATTGCTCGTGTAACTAAGGGAAGTCACATAGAGCACTTATAAGGTGAGAGACAAAACTCGAACAGTTTTCCTTTTGATTGATATATCATTACTCACTCTTTATTTGTAAACTTCGAAAATATAGTAATTTGAAACCGAATGAATCTTTTGAATAACCCTGTACATTCCTAGACTCCCACACGTAATCGTCGTCAATAATAGATCTTGTATATGAAAGAAACATACACTATCTACCAACAAGTAATTGGACACCTGTGATAGCAAAGGAAAACGAAGTTTACTCACCTTCCATAGTTGGTGGAGCTTCCACGAGCGGCGATTACAGCTGCGACCCTCCGGGGCATACTCTCAACCAGGTGTTGTACGACGGCTAGCGGTATTTTCTTCCACTCGGCTTGGAGAAGACAGGTCAGTTTCTTCACCGATTTCGGACGGTGGGGGCACCCCTTAAATCGACGCTCCAACTCGTCCCAGAGGTGCTAGATAGTGTTAAGGTCCGAGCTCTGCGCAGGCCAGTCCATTCGATTAACCCCATTGTCACCATACCAAGCCATGGTGGACCTCGCAACATGACAGGTGGCATTGTCATCCTGAAAGTTACATGGGTCCACCCCGTAAATCTGCCACAACGTAGGAAGCGCATGGTCGTCCAAAATGGTGCAGTAGGTCTCGGCGTTGAGTCTACCAGGAATTGCGACCAAGGGTCGCTGCCATACCAGGAGAAGCAACCCCATAGCATAATTCCACCGCAGCCGAACTTCACAGTTGGCACAATACATTCCCGCAGGATGCGTTCTCCAGGCAGACGCCAAACCCAGACCCTGCCATCCGAACGAGAGAGGGTGAACCTTGATTCGTCGCCCCAGATAACCTGTTTCCACTGTTCAACGGTCCACTGTCGACGTTCTTTGCACCACGTTAGCCGAGCAGCGCTATTGGACTTGGTGATCAAAGGCTTGTGGGCGACTTTCTTACGGATGGTATTCATCGAAAGAACACTCCCGGATGCCTGTTGAAACTCCTCGGGCATGTGGCCCATCGATTTGGCGCGGTTCTTACCAATTTCTCTGGCCAGCACCCGTCGGTCTCTAACTCCCAGTTTTGTGGGTCTGCCGGGTCGGGGCACATTCCGACAGCCACCTCTCATCTTCCACTTGCCAATCACGTAGGCCACTGTCGATTTTGGGCGCTTCAACTCGCTGGATATGTCACGTATGGATCGACCATTTCTGTGATACCCGACGATTACACTTTTCTCGAAATCAGAGAGCTCCGAACTGCGTGGCACCTTGCATGCGACTGGTTGCGTTGTTGTTTGTCACACAATATTTAACGGCGGCGGCCGTGACGTGTATCAGGACCGCAGATATCGTCGATTGCAGGGGTGTCCAATTACTTGTTGGTAGATAGTGTATATAGCCAATGCCGTTAATGTCCACCAGATGGAGACGTCTCAGTAGCTGAGCTCATCCTACGGATTTATAATGTCAGATGCTAACAGAAAAACGCACATAGCGCCGTAAATTGTTGGCCACCGTGGTGTAAGGCTAACGCGCTCGGCTAGATTTCGAGAGATCCGGGATTCAATTCCCCGGCGGCGGCCGAATAATCATTTTTCGGTTGCTTTGCGTTGCTACACGTGGAAAGAGCGATGTCTTTGTTTATGATTTGCACAACGCTGAAGTCATATTGGACAACCGTTTCGTGTGTGGATCGCTGCAGGGTCTAAAGCACGACGTGACTAATTGCTCTCTAACCCTTTATCACTGTCCTAAAATATATTTTCGCTCGGAATCATAACTCCCAAAAATGTCTGCCGCTCCTTTCTGAACTTCATTCTCACCCCCTCCCGTTTGCAATAACAAACGAAGGATTACTGCTGGGTCACTACTGGAATCTTCCGATCTCTAAAATTGCTATACACTGACCTTCGGACATTTCTTCGAGCAATCAGTGCATTCTTCTACTGAGAACCTTTGGCAGATAGGATGGAGTATATGGTTTCAACCTGCTTATTTTGATTGAACAAAATGAAAGAAGTTTTACGACAAATTTCTCCCCCATAAACTCCGCTTTCGGGACAATGCAAAATATCACAGACAAACGAAGCAGAAAGCAATAGTTCTACTGAGAGATGTCAGAAGGCTGAATAATATTGCCCCGGGACAAACTAACTCCTGGTTGACTTCTTTGTTTAGCGACAACAGTGACGACTGAGAGTGACTTCTGTTATTCCATCGGACGCCATGCAAACACAAAGAATATGGGGGAAGGGGGCTTAGGAAATCCTACTCATGCTATCCTGGCGACTCGGACGCTTGTTATTATTTGCATGTAAGGGCGCGTTGGGCGTTATTGTCGCGAAAGGGTTAACAGCCCAAAGCGGTAACTAATAAATCACTGCGATGTCTACTGAGAACGCGCGGAAAAAGTTTCTTGTATTGTTATGCCTGTACATATGGTGATGAATTTTCTGGGTAAATCACCAGAATTTGGTTGTATCTGGGATATATAAAATGAACATATGAATACAGTGAATATGATAAACTAGGTGTAAGCCTGTCAATAATTACGGGGAAAAACAAGATATATAATCTTTTAATAACCAGTTATTTTCTTTTTGTTTGTGGTGTCCAAATGTGAAAGTAAGCACACCGGGCAAAAAATTAGTCACCCCTAACAAAAATGACAGTAGAAGTCACCGTAATGGCATTGTTGGGAGATAAATAGCCCTGACGTGGTCTACAGGATCATTTCTGTCTCGTGCAGTGGTGAAGAGCAACGTGTGTGTTGAATTTAGTCTGCGATATGGGTCGTAGGACAGACGTTACTGAGTGGCAAAAGGGAGCCATCGGGTTTGTACGTGACGACGGACACAAAGTGAATGAAATCGCCCAGTTTGTTGATGTTTCGAAGAGTATTTTTCAACTGGTCTAGAAACAGTGGTGTAGTTCGCAGTCAACTGAAAATCGGCGACGTGACTGTGGCGGAAAACCATTCTCACCAACAGGGACAGCCGCCATGTTTCACGCCTAGTAACTGCCAATCGGTTTCAGACCAGGCAACAATTGCCCCAAACAGTCAATGAAAGTCCACTCCAACCAATTTCCGAAAGGACGTTGCAACGAGAACTGCATGCGATAGACATCTGGAGTAGAATACCACGGAAGAGGCCTCTTTTAACAGCAAGTCACAAAGTCGCACGTTATCAATGGGCTCAGAGGCACCAAAACTTTCCTGTGGAGGATTGGAAAAGAGTAATTTGGTCTGATGAGTCTCACTTTTGTTTGTACTCCAATGATGGAAAGCGACGAGTTCATCGCAGGCCCAATGAAACATTTAATCCTGATTGTATCGAAGTTGTTGTTCAAGCTGGAGCGGGTTCTGTGATGTTTTGGGAATGTCTTTCGTACCACGAAATGGGCCCTCTCTTTGCAATGACGATGAATTTGAACCAGCATGCTTACTACCACATTCTAAAGGATAAAGTGTTGCCCCTTGCCTTAGACTTCCAGGAGCAGTGAAACATTAATACTCCTGTCTTTCAAGACGACGATTGCCGTGTGCAAAGGGATAAAAAAAACTGTGTCTGAGTGGCGCTACGAACAAACAGCAACACTGTCTCACATCATATATAATTTATGACTACAAAGCTTGAGGTGTTAAGATAGAATAATAATAACAACGTTTCTCACAGTAAAATGTTTATTATACATCATTTTGTGAATAGTCATTCCTACTTTGGAGTATTGATTCGAAATGATTTGAAATGGAATATGCATATTGACAACCTGACTAATATAATATCTAGAAACATTGGGGTAGTTAGTAAGATTATGATAAATTTGTTCCCTAAAATAATGATAATTTTATACTACACACTTATACAAACCCATATAAATTACTGTATACTGACATGGGGGCAAACAACACAATATAACTTTAAAAAAAATACACGTATTACAGAATAGATATGTAAGATTAATAGACCTAAAAACTCTTAATTATTCTATACCTAATTTTACCTTCAGGTCAGAAGTAAATCCCAATAAATATAATATACTTACAATAAAGCAATTATTTGACTATAATCTTGGTAAAATAATGTTCAGAAGAATTAAAAATGATTTATACCATGACTTAATATCATTAAATATTCGTACTCATACTTATGAAACCAGGAATCGATCAACACTCATACCTAATTTCCCTCTGACAGAAACAATTAAAATGAATATTAATTATTCGGATCCAAAACTTTGGAACTCCTTGCCTTATGACATAAAATCTATTAACAATTTTGGCTTATTTAAAAAAAAATTCAAGCATCACCTTATTAACAAGTCTCTCAATTAGTGCTGAGTTGACCTGATCTGGTCGCTGGATTGATTTCACGGCTTATGAATAGACCTTGCATCTATATACACTTATGTATTTATTTAATCTTTCAGTTATATTATTCAATGTGCCTTTGACTAGTCTTTTGTATTGTAATTTGTTGTTCGTGTCCTTTTTTTTTTTTTTTTTTTTAGTACTAAAAGTGGGAGGGCTATGTCAGGCCTTACGGCCTTTTCCCTCCTCCTCCTGGTTGCTACATTTTTTGTAATGGATTATATTGTTTGTATTTTGAATTGTAATATGTGGCAACTGAAAAATGAATAAATGAAATAAATGAATATAGTTTCGCAGAGCGTTTGGCTCTGCTTCCTCAGGACGAATGGAGCGTAAATATTCAAATCATTGTGATATCATCAGAATTCTGACGGTCACGGGTTTTGGTGAGTTGTTTCCACGCGCTTGAAAGAAATGGCGTCGACGTTACGTCGTTGACAAGCCGTGACGAGTTTCTATATATGTGGAAAACTTCTAATATAGTATTAAGCTTGATAGTAGAGTCCGGTTTATGAATAATCGTAGCGTTTCCAAACAAAAATGTATGGTTATTTTCGGGATAATGTTGGGCTATAGACAACTTCTTCAGTTCATAGTTCCGTACATAGGTCTTGTGTTCCTTCACACGGAAACTTAAAGCCCTGCGGGTCTGTCCTATATATGAAAGTCCACATTCACAAGGTATCTGATAAATTCCCCAGAAGTTTATGTCTTCGACGTAGTCTTTTGATCCGTAAAAATGCATCTTGTTTATGGGTTTGAAAATAACTTTGAAATTAAAACTTTAAATTTTTTTGAAATTCCGAAGCAAATCTGAGGAGAAAATGGGATAACTGCCCAATTTTTTCGTATTGGGAGTTCTATAGGAACGGCTTGTCAACGACATGACGTCGACTCCATTTCTTTCAAGCGCGTGGAAACAACTCACCAAAACCCGTGACCGTCAGAATTTTGATGATGTCGCAATGATTTGAATGTTTACGCTCCATTCGTCATGAGGAAGCAGAGCCAAACGCTCTGTGAAACTATAGTCGATGTATAATAAACATTTATTGTGTGAAACGTTGTTATTATTATTCTATACTGTCTCACATCAACTGGCCCGCCAAATCCCCAGATTTAAATTCTATTGAAATCTGTTGGATCGTTTGGAACGGAAGGTGAAACGCCGAAATAGACACCCGCGTATCCTGGTGGAACTTCAGGACCAATTGACGCACGAATGTTTGCAAATTGATGTTCAATGCATCCACAGTCTCGTGGAGTCCCTAGCAGAAAGGATTCGCGCTGTTGTGAAGGCAAGAGGCGGCGTCACCCGTTATTAGGTAAGTTCTGACAGGGGTAACTAATTTCTTGCCAGGTGTGCTTGTGTTTCATGAGCATTACAACAGTAAAGAAAAAAGTATATTGGTTGAAGCAGGGATTCGGCAAATAACAGAAGCAAGCGCTCATTCCACAGCGCCACTGAAGTGGGACAAACATTCAGACAAACTAAGTTATATTGTTTGTGATGACGCATTACATTAATCATGACTTTTTGACACAGAAAATCGTTTGTGTACACATGTCACCGGTTCACTGCTGACCAAGACCGGCTGGACCATAGGGGCAATCGGGGCGGTCGCCCTGGGCCTCGCGCCCTTAAGAAGCCCCGCAGTTTAAGAAAAAAAAAAAATATAGTTAGAATTTTTTACAATTATTATTTTTTGTGTGTAAGTTTTCGGGAGCGAGGCCCTTAAAAAGATTGTTCTTTTTTAGCACGTATTTTGTAAAAAAAGATCGTGCTTCTGTTATCGGTTTGTCCGTCCGTCCGCCTGTACCCACGGTATCTCTGCAACTATTAGACCGATTTGAAAAGTTCTTTCTGCATTCGGAAGCTTGAAATATGCGAATGATGATCCTTTATTTCGTTTTTTTTACAATGTACAATTTTGCCGCTAGGGGGCGTAAATGCAGATGATGTCGAATTCAAAATTACGTTTTAACCCACATATTTGCTTCTAAACATCCGATTGAAAAAATTCTTTTATCTTTCGAATTCATTTATGTCGAAGAGTATTTTAGATATAAGTTTCCTTTTCAAATCACGCATAGATTTTCCGCTAGGGGGCGTAAAAGTAAATTATATTTTTCCCGATAACTCTTTTCCTAAAACTCCGATTTGAGAAATCTTTTTTTCAGCGGATACATCTCCAAATGGAAAATTTTTTGCATATAATTTTGAATTTTTAGTAAAGAATACTTTGGCCACCAGGGGGCGTAAGCTTTAATTTTTGCTTCTGATGTATTTGCCATAAAATCGGAGCTTCTAAAATATCGATTGAAAAAATTCTTTCGTGGACTGATGCCACTCACATCGATAAACCGTTTCGGAATATTTTATTCCGAAAATATCACTCAGTTTCTCCGCCAGGGGGCGTAGATGTATATCTTATTTTTGTCAATATCTCTACTTCTGGGAGCCCGATTTGAAAAATTCCTTCTTTGTTGGATAGTGTTTTCCGTGTGACATGTTTTTTATATAATTTCAAAATTTTCAAGTAATTCATAGACTTTCCGCTAGGGGGTTGTAAATGCAAATTGCGTTTCCCAATATATCTCTGCTTCTAAATCTCCGATTTGAAAAATTCTTTCTGCAACGGATACAGCTCCAGACGGGAAATCGTTTCCACATAATTTCTAATTTAAAAAAAAAAAAAAAAGGGTTTGGCCACCAGAGGGCGTAAACCTTAATTTCCGCTTCTGATGTATTTGCAGCAAAATATGAGCTTCTAAATTCTCGATTGAAAAAAAATGTCGTATGTAGACCGATACTACTCGTGTCGATAAACCTTTTAGAAACATTTTCTTCTTAAAATAGCGCATGGTTTCTGCGCCAGGGGACGTAGACGTATATCTTATTTTTGTCAATATCTCGACTTCTAGGAGTCCGATTCAAAAAAGTCCTTCTTTGTTGGATAGTGTTTCTAGTGTGACATGGTTTTCCTAGAAATACAAAATTTTCAAGTAATTCATAGACTTTCCGCTAGGGTGCGTAAAGGTAAATTGCGTTTCCCACTATTTCTCTGCTTCTAAACCTCCGATTTGAAAAATTCCTTCTGCACTGGATACAGCTCCTGATGGGAAAGCCTTTGCACATAATTTCTAATTTCTGTAAAAAAATGGTATGGCCACCAGGTGGCGTAAGTCTTAATTTCCACTTCTAATGTATTTGCAGCAAAATATGAGCTTCTAAAATCTCGATTGAAAAAAAAGTCTTTTGTTGACCGATGCTACTCATGTAGACAAACCTTTTAGGAACACTTTTTCTTGAAGTAATGCATGGTTTCTACGCCAGGGGCGTAGATGTATATCTTATTTTTGTCAATATCTCTACCTCTAAAAGTCCAATTTGAAAAATTCCTTCGTTGTTGGATAGTGTTTTCGATGCGAAATGTTTTTCCTATAAATTCAAAACTTTCACGTAAATTATTTAAGACTTTCCGTTAGGGCGCATAAAGGTAAATTGCGTTTTCTGCTCCTAAAACTCCGATTTGAAAAATTATTCCTGTATCGCATACAAGATCTGATGGAAAATATTTTTCACATAATTTCTAATGTTTTGTAAAGAATGGTTTTGCCACCAGGGGTCATTAGTGTTAATTTCTGCTTCTGATGTATTTGTGGCAAAATATGGGCTCCTGAAAACTCGACTTAATTTTTCTTTCTTGGACCGATACCGATCATATGGATAAACCTTTTGAGAATACTTTCTTCCTAAAATAATGCATGGTTTTCACACCAGGGGACGTAAAGTCACATCTTATTTTTGTCGAAAACTCTGTTTCTAAGAGTTCGTAAGCTCAAGATTCCGTTTACACCAATATCTCAGTTATTAAAGACCCGAATGAAAAACTTCTTTCTTCCGTCAGATACTATTGTTTTCCATACCGGTTCCATTGCTTTTGAATAGCTTTGATAAATTTAATTTGCGTCAGAACGGATTCAAAAGACGTGCTTGTTACACCCGAAAATTCGGTGTCATCTTTTTTGTTTTTTATGTTTTTTAATTTTTTAGCACGTCTTTTGTAAAAAAGGATCGTGCTTCTGTTATCGGTTTGTCGGTCCGTCTGTACCCACGCTATCACGGCAACTATTAGTCCGATTTGAAAAATGCTTTTTGCATTGAGAAGCTTGAAATATTCAAATGACGATACTTTATTTCGTTTTTTTTTACGGTGTACAATTTTGCCGGTAGAGGGCGTAAATGCAGATGATGTCGAATTCAAAAATACGTTTTATTCCAAATATTTGCTTCTAAACATCCGATTGAAAATTTTTTTATATCTTTCGATTCCATTTATGTTGAAGAGTATTTTAGCAATAGTTACTTTTTCAAATTACTCATAGATTTTCCGCTAGGGGGCGTAAAAGTAAATTACATTTTTCCCGATAACTCTTCTTCTAAAACTCCGATTTCCAAAACATTTCCTTCAGCGGATACATCTCCTGATGGAAAATCTTTTGCATATAGTTTCAAATTTTTGGTTAAGAATACTTTGGCCACCAGGGGGCGTAAGTGTTACATTTTGCTTCTGATGTTTTTGCCATATAATCGTAGCTTCTAAAATATCAATTAAAAAATTATTTCGTGGACTGATGCCACTCACATCGATAAACCTTTCCGGAATATTTTCTTCTTGAAATATTCCACAGTTTCTCCGCCAGGGGCGTAGATATACATCTAAATTTTGTCAATATCTGTACTTCTAAGAGTCCGATTTCAAAAATTCCTTCTTTGTTGGATAGTGTTTTCCGTGAGACATGTTTTTCATATAATTTCAAAATTTTCAAGTAGTTCATAGACTTTCCGCCTGGGGGTGTAGCGGTAAATTGCGTTTCCCCCTATACCTCTGCTTCTAAATCTCCGATTTGAAAAATTCTTTCTGCACCGGATACAGCTCCTGATGGGAATTCGTTTGCACATAATTTCTAATTTTTGTAAAAAAAAAAAAAAGGGTTTGGCCACCAGGGGGCGTAAATCTTAATTTCCGCTTCAGTTGTATTTGCAGCAAAATATGAGCTCCAAAATTCTCGATTGAAAAAAACGTTGTTTGTTGACCGATACTACTCATGTCGACAAACCTTTTAGGAAAATTTTCTTCTTGAAAAAATGCATCGTTTCTATGCCAGGGGGCGTAGATGTATATCTTATTTTTGTCAATATCTATACTTCTAAGAGTACGATTTGAAAAATTCCTTCTTTGTTGGATAGTGTTTCCGATGCGAAATGTTTTTCCTATGAATTCAAAATTTTCAAGTAAATCATGCACTTTCCGCTAGGGGTACAAAGGTAAATTGCGTTTTCTGCGTTATTTCTGCTCCTAAAGCTCTGATTTGAAAAATTCTTCCTGTATCGCATACAAGACCTGATTGAAAATATTTTGCACATAATTTCTAATGTTTGGTAAAGAATGGTTTAGCCACCAGGGGTCATATGTGTTAATTTCTGCTTCTGAAGCATTTGTTGCAAAATCTGGGCTCCTGAAAACTCGAATATTTTTCTTTTTTTCGACCGATACCGCTTATATGGATAAACCTTTTGAAAATACTTTCTCCCTAAAATAATGCATGGTTTTCCCACCAGGGGACGTAAAGTCACATCTTATTTTTGTCGATATCGCTGTTTCTAAGAGTTCGTAAGCTCAAGATTCCGTTTACAGCAATATCTGAGGGATTAAAAACCCGATTGAAAATCTTCTTTCTTTGGTCAGATCTATTGTTTTCCATACCGGTTCCATTGACTTTGAATAGCTTTGATAAATTTAATTTGCGTCAGAACAGATTCAAAAGACGTGCATATTACACCGGAAAATTCGGTGTCAACTTTCTTGTGTTGTTTGTTTGTTTCCAATCCCCCGGTTTTCGAATCGGCCCTTCGCCGTACAAATACGGAGATCTGTAGATTTCAAGTGATTATTGTAACGACCTTGATATTTTCCGAATTCATGAAATCGCAAATTTAATTTCATCATTTTATGGCCCTTGCTTTTATATATTTAACAATTTGCGTGCAAACCAGATCAAAGTTGGTTTCGGGCTACACATGGAGGCCATTTATTCAGTGACTTTAAAAACATTACTGGAATTTTTCTTAAAAAATCACATATGAGCTCGTATAAAAGTTTAAAAAGTCAGTAATTTGTCAGTTACTCCATTTTGCATTAAAATTCAATCACTAAAACATGTATCAAGAGAAAAAAATTATTTATACAAATTTATTATTTATTATTTCTACACTAAAATATTCGCAATCCATAAATTTTCGCTACGCACGTAGCTTTTTGTCATTTTGCGAAACAGTTTTTGTGCAATAAGTGAAAATACAACCTCAACCCCATCTCCTCGGAAAGAAAATCGTAGATTTTAACAGTTTTCACTCTCTCTCTCTATGAACTTCCAATGCATACTCTGGTCTTTTTCTTGAGCTTAAAGCAAATGCTTCTTTTGTAACGTACCAGGAGATGTGACGTACCTGCCAGAAGGACGCACACGACATAAAGGCAGATAGGAATCAGAATAAAACGTCCGCGTAGCTTAATTGGTAGAGCAACTTATTCCGGAATGAGTGGACCCGGGTTCGAACCCCGGCGCGGATAAAAATGACGGAGAAATTCACTTCGTTATAATGGCGCCCGAACTATCCGGATGACCCGACCGTTCAAAATCTCGCATTGGTGTGATGTTATTTCCACACCGCGAGATAGGAAAAATAAGAGAATCCTTTCTCCAGCACTTCGAAAAAAAAAAAAAATACAAAAAATAAGGGGGAGATGATGTAACGTACCAGGAGATGTGACGTACCTGCCAGAAGGACGCACACGACATAAAGGCAGGTAGGAATCAGAATAAAACGTCCGCGTAGCTTAATTGGTAGAGCAACTTATTCCGGAATGAGTGGACCGGGTTCGAACCCCGGCGCGGATAAAAATGACGGAGAAATTCACTTCGTTATACTTTGATATAATAATTTTGTCTTTAAGATAGTTTTCGTTTTGAAGTACACAGAGGTGAAGCACATGCCAAAAAGAAAAAGTTACAGAGATAAATTCCGTCGGTGTAACTTAATCGGTATAGCATTCAGCTCCGGAGCGCAGAGGGTTTCACATCCTGTGTATTATATATGGACATCTTTCACGTAACGACTTTATTAAAATATGAGATTTATTACAAATTTCGAAGATGACAATCTGATTTTTGGCGTAAATGTGACAAGGATGGTAAGTCAGTTAATATCCGAAAACTTGAAAATTTTCATCTTCCTGGAGCGGGACTTGAACCCGCTTCGCCTAGAAAACGCCCGGGTATGCTAACCACTACACCACCCAGAACGACCAAGTTTCAAGTTTCCGATCAATTTGAATATAACCATCACAGGATTCACTAGTCGAAGCAACCGGCATTCATGTTTAGCGAATCTGGAGGTTAAGAATCTTTATCCCGTGTTTGCCCGGAGAAGCAGATAAATAATGAAAGAAATACGGGATTACGCCATATAATACAAATTTTGAAGATGACAATCTGATTTTTGGCGTAAATGTGACAAGGATGGTAAGTCAGATAATATCCGAAAAACTTGAAAATTTCCATCGTCCTGGAGCGGAACTCGAAGCCACGTCTCCCAGAAAACGCCCGGATATGCTAATCGGACTGTCATCTTCAAAATTTGTATTATATGGCGTAATCCCGTATTTCTTTCATTATTTATCTGCTTCTCCAGGCAAACACGGGATAAGATTCTTAACCTCCAGATTCGCTAAACATGAATGCCGGTTGCTTCGACTAGCGAATCCTGTGATGGTTATATTCAAATTGATCGGAAACTTGAAACTTGGTCGTTTTGGATGGTGTAGTGGTTAGCATACCCGGGCGTTTTCTGGGAGACGTGGGTTCGAGTCCCGCTCCAGGAAGATGAAAATTTTCAAGTTTTCGGATATTATCTGACTTACCATCCTTGTCACATTTACGCCCAAAATCGGATTGTCATCTTCAAAATTTTTAATAAATCTCATATTTTAATAAAGTCGTTACGTGAAAGATGTCCGTAAAAAATGGACGATGAAAAATTTCAAGTTTTCGGATATTATCTGACTTACCATTCTTGCCACATTTACGCTAAAAATCGGATTGTCATCTTCAAAATTTGTATTACATGGCGTAATCCCGTATTTCTTTCATGCGATTTATTTCCTAGTGCAAGCAATGAAAGTTTGCTCCGGGGCCTTTGCAATGAAATTTCACCCAGAGCCCTGCAAAAGCTCCATCCGGCCCTGACTTTATTATTCCTCTAAGATGGTAATACACTAGAGATAATATTGTATCACAGATAAAAACTATTTACACAAATAAAAGGTTTATTAGTACTTCGCTTGCAGTTTTTGTGCAATGTTCGTAGCAAAAAACATACGTCAAATAAACGTTGGCAAAGACTTGATTTACATCCGTATTTTGTACAGTTTGATGCCGACTGAATGAACCTTTCACTTGTTTCTTATCTTAGAAAGATATATGCATATATTTTAATTTGCGTTAATTAGCTTCTCTTAGATAATGCCACGCATATTTTGATCTAATTATGATTGAAATCCAAAGGCACCTGAAAATGTATATTTTTTCGAAAGTGTAATAAGTGAAAATGAATGAATTAAATAATTAGTTGAGTTCATTTCTACAAAATATTTTGAAAGTTTTTCCACATATTTAATTAAAATTAATCAGAGTAACACTTATTAAATAGAAAAAATATAACTTTATGTCAAATTATTAATTAAATATAATTAATAATGTTATTTCATTAATAACACCTAGGAAGTGCTACCTAAAAGAAGTAAGAATAAATTGAAAACCCAAATGGCTCACAAATTTAGTCTCATCTTTTGAAATTCTTCCCCTGGGGGTTGATTCACCGAGCGCAGCGTTTCCGCCAACTCTTCTTCCGCGGAAGTGCCATGTAATTTTTCTAATTGTAGTTCTTTCCTTTTTTTTTCTTTTCTAACTCCGGAATGTTGTTTTGGATCGGAGATTTCTGTACACTGGAAAATTAAAGGTATCACTGTAATACTTTAAATCATTACTCTAAAGAGATTTTAAGGGAAAACGCTACGTCAGTATTTCGGAAGTAAAGACTTTGTATTGATTACTTCCAGAGAAAAGTCTTGTATCAGTAATTTTCGTTGTTGCAGTGGTCTAAGCGATAGCTTCTGATCATTGTTCCGGAAGGGGTCCGGGTTCAAATCCCGGTGAGGCATGGATGTTGTGTTTGTCTTACGTCACTGGCTCTCTCCCTTCCCTTGAACCAGTGACCCTAAATTAGGGACGGGCGACTGCTTATAGCCCATTGAGTTGCTCACGGTGGTCGTTAAACCTCCAATCAGAAAAACAAATTTTTTTTTCGTTGTTTTGATGTATGCCCGAACAGCACTACAATAAAACCAGTCCGAAATTTTTCACCCACCGAATGGTACTTCGTCTTCCGAAGCATCATGCCTACCTTTAAAATGTGAAAAGCATATGAAAGTGTTACCAAGAATATAACACAATAGTAGGCCCTCTTACAGTCAGCTAAAGAAGGGAAGTTTACAAAGGCGTTTGAAGGCACATCAGTGTCAATAATGAATGAAACGTTGGAGGCGATTCTTAGCAGCTTCAAGTATTGTTCAGCAGGCGATTTCTTACTGTTAAGAATTGTATAGCACCGATAATCAGCAATCATTTTAACTGTGCGTCTGATTACGCCAACACAGAAAGAGAGAGAATCCCAGACAATAGGCAATGAGTTTACAACCTTCGCGGCGTCATTAGCTGTTTACTTTAGAGCAAGAGAAACAATAAAAAGTCCTGAGAAGAAAGAATCGAAGGGTTGAGGCATGACATTTCTGGGAGGAATAGAGCGAAGGAGAAGGTTTCACAGACATCGGGAGCAGGGACGTCGCTAGACTTCGAAATCAGGATGGGCGAGCATTATTTTTGGTGGAGCAAGCTTGATAGTAACTTTTTTTACAAAACAATGAAAGAACGATTTTTTTTTTTTTTTTGATTGAGATTTTAACCACCACCGTGAGCAACTCAATGGGCTGTAAGCGGACTCCCGTCCCTAATTTAAGGTCACTGGTTTCAGGGAAGGGAGGAGCCAGTGCCGTAAGACTAACACAACACCCATGCTTCACCGGGATTCGAACATCGACCCTTTTCGGACGAATGGTCATAAGCCAGCGTTTACACTTTTCTCTATTGGCTACAAAGGAATTCGTACCATTCCCACCTTCTCCCCCAAGATACACATACATACACGGATCTGACTAGTTATGCCACTGGTGTAAGATAGAAGTGTTGGTGGAATGTCGCCTTCAGTTTTTTGCTTGCTCTGAATGCATTGTCTTAAATTGTATTTCAAAATTTTGCATTTTTGCTTACGAAAATAGTAGTGCTGTACTCGAACAATTTATTCAAAAGAAAATATCGTTTTTGTTTATCTAAATCAAATTTTAACGTCGTGCCACGCAGATCCAATACCTCCCCCGTCCTTAACTTCCTTCCTTCTGGTAAGCAACTTTGCCTTGCACTCCTCCCCTACAAAGCAGTCGTCAGTCACTTTCTGCACTTTCAGATCAGATCGTATGTAGAGGATTTTATTTATTTATTTATTTATTTTATTGGAGGTTTAACGACCACCGTGAGGAACTCCATGGGCTATAAGCAGTCGCCCGTCCCTAATTTAGGATCACTGTTTCCAGGAAAGGGAGAGAACCAGTGCCGTAATACAAACACAACATCCATGCCTCACCGGGATTCGGACCCGGACCCCTTTCGGACGAATGATCAGAGGCCATCGCTTAGACCACTGCGCCACCGGGGCGGCTAGAGGATTTTAGGAAGGATGTGTCTGATCCCAGGTCTTAAGTAACCCTTAAAAATAGGAAGCTAGGAGATTTGGGCTAGAGTGTCCGCGGTAGGAAAGTGACACTGAAGCGAATTAGAAATGGGAAGGAAGACGCCCTCATTTATAAACGGGGGGGGAGGCAGTACACGGGGTCCGACGACTTAACGTGCCCATCAGACGCACGGAAGATATTTAGTGGTTCGAGCGTTCTTAACTGCCTGGGATCGAACCTGAGGTTTCTCCGCCGTGACAGGCACGAACATTGACCACTAGGTCTTCAGCGGCCCTTCTGCGCTTTCACTGTCCAGGAACAGTCTTCAAAGCGTTAGTGTAGCTTTAGACTCCACTTTCAACGTTGGAATCCCCTGTTCTGTAAATAAAACAAACAGATCAATTAGTAGGGATCCCCTCAGTGATATCCTATCCACCCTCCTCATTCACCCCCTGGCCATGCAAACACGAAAAAAGGGATTAAACTAAGGAATTGGAAGAGTGGAGAACAATTGAATTTTCATGGCCCAGCGGATCCTATTTTGATAACCTTTTTTTTGGATATGTAACCAACGTACTTCCTAGGGGGAAATACGTAGAGCTACATGAAATATAACACAAGACGTATTACTTGGCAAAGTGCAGATCATATTTTATTGTTAAATATACTGAAAAAATGGTGCATTTTGAACTGGGTGGGCGGCTGAGTGGGCTGCCCTTCGTGACGTCCCTGTTCGGGAGTCGAAACACATGCGGGAATTATGATGTATGGGAAACAGGGAAATACGAGAGAACGAGAAATAGGAAACAAAATAGTGAGATAACTAAAGGATTTATTTAGTAACTAAGACAACTCCTGAATAAAACGTAGCTAGTACAATAGGGAACCTTAGTTGAAAATAAACGTAGCTGAAAAATGCAATTACCCCCATTGCTTTCTTCGTGTCATATTCACCAACCAAAGGGTTGAAAATACACTGAAGAACAATTGAATTAGAGACAGCTGACGTTATGCAAATGTAGCGCTGTGGGCGGCCCTGTAAACGGAAACGACATGACGTATGCAGCGATCCGACAATATGAGGAGTGATGCGACGGGAATCAGTAGGAGTCGGACGCAGTATGGGTAAGACGAATGATCTAAGCGCATTTAATCGTGGGCAAATTGTCAACGCCCGACGAATGGGTCACTCCATCTCGGAAATCGTGCAGGCACTGCGATTTTCACGAGCCACTGTGTTACGGGTGCACCGTGAGTACATCGAATCGAATAAAACCATCCCTGCCAGGGCCAACTGCCGTGGACAACAGCGTGTGGATGAGCGGGGTCATCGTCGGCTAGCTCGCATTGTAACAGCGGATAGACGGGCCACGGTACAAGAAATCACTCGGCAATTTAACGCTGGTGCACAAAAACGTGTTAGCAGCCACACCATCCAGAACCCTCTCCTCGCTATGGGGTACAGAAGCCATCGTCCCTCGAGGGTACCGCTGCTGACCGCACATCCCAGGGTGCAAAGATTAGCATTGGCGCGGGAACATCGCCACTGAAGCGATGGATCCTTCGCAAACCACGTGAAGCGATGGATCCTTCTTACCAGCAGAGTACTCTTCAAGCTGGTGGGGGTGGCATTCTCTTCTGGGGACTGTTTACATGGAATGAAATGGGACCCCTGGTACGTGTGACATCGTCCCTCACAGGTTAACGTTACCGGGTTATCCTGGATGACCATTTGCTCACGTTTGTGAGTCTTCAACATCCCACTGGGGACCTCATCCTGCAACAAACAATGCACCCTGCCATCGCTCCCGAATTGTATCCGAATGGTTGGATGAACACTCCACCGATGTGACCTCGCTTCCTTGGCCAGCTAGGTCACCTTACCTCAATCCCATCTAACACATCTGGGGTGCCATCGAGAAAAAATGTTCGAGTCTCTGACCCTCCTCCATCAAGTCTTCGTGAACTGTGGGAGCTTGTTCAGGGGTCGTGGATCCGTATGGTTTCCCAACGCTTCCGGCGTCTTGTCGAGTCCATGCCGAGACGAATCGCCGCCGTCATCAGGGCGAAAGGTGGTGCTACACCATACTAGACAGGTATCTCTAATTCAATTGCTCTTCAGTGTAAATCGAATTCGAAGAGCAAGAGGAAAATCTAGCTAGCAAAGGCTTGTGCTTTCGATAATTTATCCTCTCAAAGACAGTTTACTGATGACTTTTGTCACAAGAATTACTGAACTTGATGCAAAAAAAAAAGCCTACAAGTTCTTTATTCTTTGGAATTACTTACCACAAAATCGCAGATCTCATTATACACACCTGCACTCGGTGAACACCTGTTTCCCCTAACTCCCGTTTGCCCTAAACACTTTTACCCCAATTGCGTTTCCCCGAAATCTGTTTTACCCAAATTCTCGTTTTCCCTAATTTCGTTTGCTCTAATCTCGTTTCCCCTAAATCTCGTTTCCTCTAATTCACGTTTGCCCTAAACACGTTTACTGCAATCGTGTTTCCCCGAAATCGCTTTTACCCGAATTCCCATTTCCCCTAATTTCGTTTGCCCTAATCTCGTTTCCCCTAATTCTCGTTTCCCCTCATTCACGTTTGACCTAAACACATTTACCCCAATCGCATTTTCCCGAAATCGCTTTTACCCATATTCCCATTTCCTATAATTTCATTTGTCCTAAATCTCGTTTCTCCTAATTCAAGTTTACCCTAAACATGTTCGTCCGTATCAAAGTTTCCCCTAGAAACGTTTCCTGTATCAGGTTTGCTCTAATTCTCCTTTGCCTTGATTCGCGTTTTCCTCAATTTATGTTCTCCCTAATTCATGTTTGTCCTGATTCTCGTTAAGCGAAATAAAACGTTTCATTTATCGTCAAATTCAGGAAAATATATGTATATTTAATCATCATCATCAACCATTATCAATCCACTGCTGGATGAAGAACTCACCAAGTTTCTTCCACAACGGTGTGTCCCATCTCCCTTGTGGTCTTCTGGGTCTTTTTCTGTCCCTTGGAATCCAGTCTAGAGTTTCTGTTGTCCATTGGTGGTCAGTTCCTCTGGAAACATGTTCATCCGATTACCTTTTCAGGGATTTCACTCTGATCATGATAGCTTCCAGTCTTATCATTTTCTTTATCCACGAGTTTCTTTTCTCACCTCTTCTGGTTACACCAAGCATGCGTCTCTCCATGCTTCTTTCAGTTATCTGCAGTTTTTGTATGTCTTTTTCAGTTAAGGTCCACATCTCTGTTTCGTACGTAATCACTGGAAGAATGAATTGATTAAACACTTTTCTTTTTGAGACATAATGGCATATTGTTCTTGAAAATTGTATTGGTTTTTCCAAAAGTTCTCCATCCAAACAGCGGCGCGCCCCTTGTATGAGAATATTTTTCAATTTTTATTCATTTTTACATGAAATAAATATCTTTAGAAACATCATTTTCTCTTTCCCGCAAATTAAAGTTTTCATAAAACACAAGTCTCATATAAAACTAAAAGAAAAAAATCTCTAAAGCACTAGTTCAGTTGACGCTTTGAATAATCCAAAAAGTCAGCTTTCTCTATGTCAATTTACACAAGTCCACTTTACCAGTAAAAAATGGTTTTGTGATGTACGATTATAGACATATTACAGCATCTTTCTTATAGGGGCCAATTGTAACATATATATGCTAGCTGTGCCCACGGCTTCGCTCACGGTGAAGATATCACTGAAAAACAGGGCTATGATTACACGTGTAATCCGATCCATCCATAAGAGCTGTAGTTGAATTTCATAACAACCGATGGAGGAAACTGGCCGAAAGATTAAATCGTCGGCAGTTAGTTTTTCACCTAAAAGAAAATTACAATTAATTTTTACATAAATTTAAGTAAATGATTTTTATTTTATTTTTTGAAAATAATTCATAATGCGCATATATAACATTCTTTGTCCCGTTTCCAGTCGTTGTCAAACTAAATTGACTGTCTGAACTGCCGGTTCTCGATAAACGGACGTAGAACTGTCCGTGCGAGAAACATTCTGCGGGCATACGCTAACGAAGGAAAGCAGGGGGTGGGGGTGGGGGTGGGGGTAATGCCGAAAATGTAAAATATAAAAAATTTCTGGTCCGATTCGGAGATTTTCAGCGTTTACGAGCTACAACTCTACAAAATTCTGCTGGCTTCCTTCTGCTACCGCAGGAAATTTGTCTGTCGTAAGGAGGGCGGGCGTGTGTGTGTGTGGGGGGGGGGATTAATGCCAAAAACACAAAATATAAAGAATTTGTGTTCCGATCGGGAGATTTTCAGCGTTTACAAAATTTCAGCTCAACAAATTATCTGAGGGCACGTGCAAAGGCACGAAACCTGTTTGGGGGCAGCGCCCCCCCCTGCGGCAGGTTTCCTGCGTTATCACAGGCTCGGAGAGAATTTGTTGAGATGTACTGTGTAAACGCCGAAAATCGCCCAATTGGGCTGAAAATTCTTCATATTTTACATCTTTTGTATTAAGCCCCCCCCGCGAGGATTCTTGCGTCAGCACATGCCCGCAGATAATTTGTTGACTTGTAGTGTGTAAATCCGAAAATCCCCCGATTGAGACACAAACTCTTCACATTTCATTTTTCGGTATTAAGCCCCCCCCCCTCCACCTATAGGTCTCCTGTGTTTGCACGTGTCCTCAGTTAATTTGTAGAGTTTTAATTTGCAAACGTTGAAAATCTCCGGATCGGACCAGAAATGCTTTATATTTTATATTATTGGTATTCCCCCCCCCCTTCCGGACATACTTCCTGCGTTTGCAGAGAATATATTCAGCTGTAGTTTGTAAACCGTGAAATTCTATTGTTGAATTCTAGATTATAAACATTTTTTATAAAGAATGACATTAAATGTCGCAATTAAGAAAATACTACATTACGGAGACTTTATGTGTTTCAGATAACCAACCTCTGGGGAAGCGGTCGAAAACGCAGTTTTTATACGGCCCCTTAAAATTTTTGTGGCCAGTTCTACACCCAATCAGTGATGGTGGTAAGTGGGAAAACATTCAAGCGGGATAGACTGACCTCTACTATTAAGTTGGAACTGAATTAGCAAAAGGCATTTCCACGGCTCATGTTTTGTCTCGTACTGAGGGGGTGGGGAGGGGAGTCTGGTACGCTGAGAACTCTTAAAAAGTCGGCCTTCTGCGTTCACAATTCTAGCGAATGCATGACAATACTATTTCTTGCTCTAACAAAAGTTTAGCGCGATGTAGTACTTTATCTGTGAGGGGGTGACGAACGCAATGGCTGCGTTATGGACTATCCGAATTATGGTAACTAGACCAAACGCGTCAGAATCAACGGTAAGTTTTTTTTTAAGATAATAAACTCATGTGAAACAACAAATGTAAACTTTATTTGATTGTCAAATTCATCCAACCACTTTTTTTTTTTTTTTGATTGGGGGTTTAACGACCACCGTGAGCAACTCAATGGGCTATAAGCAGTCGCCCGTCCCTAATTTAGGGTCACTGGTTCAAGGGAAGGGAGAGCGCCAGTGCCGTAAGACAAACACAACATCCATGCCTGACCGGGATTCGAACCCGGACCCCTTACGGACGAATGATCAGAGGCCAACGCCTTAGACCACTGCGCCACCGGGGCGGCCATCCAACCACTTCAGTAAAGACAATAGTTCAGGTTCGTGATTTTTTTTTTTTTTTTTTTTGTGACTGAAGGTTTATCGACCACCGTGAGCAACTCAATGGGCTATAAGCAGTCGCCCATCCCTAATTTAGGGTCACTGGTATCCGGGAAGGGAGAGAGCCAGTGCCGTAAGACAAACACAACATCCATGTCCCACGGGATTCGAACCCGGACCCTTGACGAACGAAAGATCATAAGCCAACGCTTGGGCTATAAGCAGTCGCCCGTCCCTAATTTAGGGTCACTGGTTTCAGGGAAAGGAGAGAGCCAGTGCCGTAAGACAAACACAACATCCATGCCTCACCGGGATTCGAACCCGGTAGACGAAACCCGTCGGAATCGACGAATAGTTTTTTTCCCGGTAGACGAAACCCGTCGGAATCGATGATCAGTTTTTTTTTTTTTTTTTTTTAAAGAGTAAACTCATGTGAAACGTTTATTTACATCTTTACATAGTGGGAAACGTCTTATTTGCGTGAATAAACTGGATTGAATGAATGTTAAATTGTATGTATACATCACACAGTCCAATGGCACATTGCAATCTGGTCCTCGAGTGTTCGCTGTTCCGATAAAAACTTTGAAACAAATTCCTGCAATCGTTGTTTTGCACAACGATTCGCTGAGAAGAGAAACTTCGGACTTTGGACTATCTGAGTCCCTTCATACTATCGCCTTCAACAGCGCGTGAGTCAACCGCAGGTGATCAGATGTCAACAGCAGGCTTCTCCCATAGACATTACATGGGAACTATGCCACCCCACAACGCCCGAACTGTTGCCCCAATCTCATTTTTCTCTTCAACTGGCACATCTACATGGTGAGACCTTTATTTTGTTACCTCAACCATATTTTTACAGTAAAAAACCTTATAAAATTAATATATAGATAACCATCACGTGCACTTTTTTACACTTTTGCTGTCATGGTGGTCGACATCATGAACAGGAAAGGAAAGAATAATTCTGTTGAGTTATCAAGACCCATCGTTTTAGTACGGTCAACAAAAAAAAAAAAAAAAAATTAGGCAGACGTGAATTATGGAAAACTTGATACGGGCAAACGTGATTCGGGGAAATGAGATTTAGGAGAAACGAAATTTAGGGGAAACGCGATTAGGGCAAACAAAATTAGGGGAAATAAGAATTCGGGTAAAAGCGATTTCGGGGACACGCGATTGGGGTAAAAGTGTATAGGGCAAACGGGAATTAGGGGAAACGAGATTTAGGGGAAACGATACTAGGGCAAACGAAATTAGGGCAAATGGGAATTCGGGCAAAAGCGATTTCTGGGAAACGCGTTTGGGGTAAACGTGCTTAGGGCAAACGGGAATTAGGGGAACGGATTAGGGGAAGTGATCTGCTAAGCAGTGACGTTGCTAGGAATGATAAATTGGGGGAGCTAAGCCCATCTGTTATGTATATACACTGCTGGCCACCCAAAATGCAACACCAAGATGGACACGAGATAGCAAAGCCAGATTTACTTGACACATAACAACAGATACAAAGATGAAACGATTGAGCTAACAAGCCCGTGCGACTTGCGGAACACGCAGACATCAATAGTTCGTGTGGCCTCCATGGCTGGCAATAACGGCCGCTACACGCCGCGGCATCGAACGAAAGAGGCTTCGGATGTAGGCTTGGGGTATGTCGGTCCAGGCTGCTTCCAGTCGTTGCCACAGTTCATCAGGCATACCCGCGGGTGGTGCTTGCAGGGCCACTCGGTTGCCGATCAGCGCCCACACGTGTTCGATGGGCGACATATCGGGAAAACAGGTGGGCCACGGCAGCAGTGACACCTAGTGGGCCATGAAGAATTGTTGCACGATGCGTACCACGTGCGGGCTCGCATTACTCTGTTGAAACGTGGCCGCTGGCAGGTCCTGTAGATAAGGGAGTACTACAGGCTCCAAAACGCCAGAGATGTCGCGGTGGCTGTTGAGTGTACCGGCGATGCGTACCAGAGGGGTGTGGGTGTCATATCCAATTGCGCCCCAAACCATAACGCCAGGCGACGGATAGGTATGGCGATGCACAATGCATGCGCAATACATTCTCTCGCCGCGGTGCCGCCACACGCAAATCCGATCATCGTGGTGTTGCAGGCAGAAGCGGGATTCATCGGAGAAGACAATGCCGTGCCATTCCGTTGTCCAGGTGCGGTATTCAACTGCCCACTGCCAGCGCACTCGCCGGTGGTGTAACGTCAATTGTAATCGGAGCAATGGGCGCCGTGCGATAAGTCCCCGCTCCTGCAGACAACGTCGAACGGTACGTGCCGACACAGGTTGTTGCGCAACACACCCTAATTCCTGCGTTAACGTTCGTGATGTGGCGGTGCGAACCGTCAGTGCCCGCCGCACAACATGCCGGTCCTCTCGTTTGGTGGTGTGCCGCGGCTGCGGTAATCGCTCACGTCGGTCCGTCCGTCACTCCTGCTCCCACCGAATCCGTACTCGCCTCACTGAGGCTGGATGTCGTCCCACACGGGCGCCGATGTCTCGGTACGATAAACCGCTGAAAATCCACTATTCGTGCTCTGTCGAACTCCGAAACGTGCTGGAATGACTGCCGTATTCTGCGACGAGGCATCAGGAAGCTTCCCACGCACAGGTCCGGCAGCACAACACACTTCCACTACTTACACCCCGCCTTCTGTGCACCCTTCTTATAGTGTTTCTTGGTGGCGTGCCGGGCGCATATGATTTCCATATGCCCTGCAATGGTAATCGTTTGCATGTCCTCTCGCGGGCGACGTATGCTGCGAATTTAAGGCCAATTGGATGCTTCCTTCTTGGTGTTGCATTTGGGTGACCAGCGGTGTATATTCTGTGTGTGTATACAGATATATATATATATATATTTATACATAAAGAAAACAAACAGGTACTTTTGATAGCTTTTGTCCAGTAGCAAAGACGTGCAGCTCGACAGCTGCTGTCAAAAGTATCCTGATTTATCTCTGTTATTTATAAAACTGGAATAATGTCGGACCTTATGTATACCAGATTTTTCCTCTGTTTCACAGGACAATTGTTTGAAACTGAATTTGAATAAGATCGACGATAAATACAGCATTTTTGTCTGGAATGTATTTTTTCTGTGTTAGGTAGCTCGTGCACACAGTGACTATACTTGGTTTAAAGACCGTTGTTTGACACTGTTTTCCAAGAGAAGTATTTCGCGAGGCTATTTTTTTTAAAGTTTCCGTCCTAGTAAGTCTGAAAGTACAGTTTGCAGTGGACAAAAAAAAGCAACTGCACTTAATTGAGAAGAATGTATAGCAAAACTGTTCTGTAAGGAGGAATCTATCATACGACAGTTCTCCACTCTCAACGCGCTTATTCTATTTCCCGCTCGATGGCCAAATAGAACCACCAATAAACTATCGTAACGAGAAAATGCGCTAATACCTCACCGAAATCCTTTTACCCCGTGAAACAAACGCTTTCACTTAGTGGAAACTTCTGTTCCCTTTCATGCTGTTCTTTATTACCTAGTAAAGATGCTGCCTTTTCACATGAATATTACCGTTTCCGACAAGCTGTTGCAGTTGATGTCGTACATCGTTCCTTCAGTCTTTTGGCCTACGGTTGATTCTCAGGATTTGGGCCTCTGTTAGCTTGGGACTGATGGTACGTACGCCCACGATACTCCAACCCCCGTAAATCATTAAGTTGTTTGACGTAATGCTCTTTAATGGCCTAATCCCTGCAGAGACCAGGCAACGAGATCACCCCAACTAGAGCAATGTCATCTTAATGCTGTTGCTGTGACCCCTGACCCCTTTCGTCGAAAAAAAAAGGGAATCAAAGGAAGAGGTTTTTTGCTTCGAAAACAAAATATTTAAGAAAATTACCATTTGCTTTTTTTTTTTTAAGAGGAAAAATATTGCATAGGTAAAGATAAGCTAATACAAGAAAATGTTTATCTTGATTGGAAGGGCTTTGCGCTTCTTTGGGAGAAGGAGGGAAGGGGGGGTGAGCCCCGAAAAATTGGTCTAGCGGCGCCACTGACTGATGTAGTATAATACATCGGGCGATATGATGACTTATTCGCAAAGGAAAGTACACTCTAACGTCATCCAGTGGGAAGAGGAGTACCACTACTGTACTATTACTTTCAGGAAAATTATACCCAGAGGAAAACTGGATGCCCTTCGTCATGTATTGCCCAGTGATGCCAAAAAATAATTTAATGTCCGATTTTCAGAAGATTTTATGATACACTCGCGTTTATGCCACGTATTATGAATATTTTGTTTCACGGGAATATGAAAAACGCAGGCAAGAACTTGGTAATGTTACTGATCGAAACGAAAGAACTTTTTGTTTTTTTCAGAAAGTGTGATATCTTCACAATCACAAATACGTAATTGAACTTCAAGAAAATTGTATTCCAGGTAATGACAGAAAAATAATGCAAAATCTTAGTCTACCCATTGATGTGATAAGAGATAAAAAGAAGACTAAGATATAAAAAAAATCAGGCACATGCTATTTCCACTTATAAATTAATCAGATGGATGGAGAAGCGGGTACAAGCACTTATACAACATGTTAAAATATACCTGAAATTAAATCCTTTAGCTCTCCTTCTGTCTGTACCACTGAAATATATTTAATGCTATAAGTCAAGAGGAAATTTTTTCTACACTTCTGTCTGTCCGTCTGAATAACTTTGCTGCCACCAATGAAGAAGGAAAAACTATGTTTTTCCAAACAGAAGGTCCCTAGCTCAATTAAATTTTCATCTCTTTCTGATTTCTTGATGAACTATTTTCAAGTGAAATGTTGTTAAATGCTTGTGTTTCCCACAGAATCTTCATTTCTAAAAAATGGGGTTAAAATTAATTTTTACGTTACATAGCAGTACGTATATCAAGGGATTTTCATGTATATATCACCTTCTCAGGTGCTCTGTCTATCCGTTTCCCCAGTCCTGAGGGAAAGTTAAAGAATCTTAGTTTTTGTTGTAAACCATTCTTGAAAAAAAAATAATAAATGCATTTATTTTTTTCAAATTCCTTTATTTACATATTTTCCACTTTTTAAGGTGAGAAATTATTTTGCGGAAGTGGGAATCTGTGTTGGTTTTCGCGTTCGGTAGAAATAGAGGCAGTAGTGCGGTGAGGACATTTTGACACAACATGACCTTTGCCCTTGCAATGAAAACATTGAACTCCCACAAAAACATCACAGGTATATCTCCTTGTGTTGGAATATACAGTAAAGGGTTTAACACTGAAGAGCAATTGAATTAGAGACAGCTGGCGTTATGCAAATGTGGCGCTGTGGACAGCCCTGTAAACGGAAACGACATGACGTATGAGTCCGGGAATCAGTAAAAGTCGAACTGCGTCCGACTTTTACTGATTCCGGTCGCATCACTCCTTATATATACATCCGACAATATGAGGAACGATGTGACGGGAATCAGTAAGAATCAGACGCAGTATGGGTAAGACGAAGGATCTAAGCGCATTTGATCGTGGGCAAATTGTCGGGGCCCGACAAATGGGTCACCCCATCTCGGAAGTCTTGCAGGCACTGGGAATTTCAGGAACCACGGCGTCACGGGTGCACCGTGAGTACATCAAATCCGGTAAAACCATTCCTGCAAGGGCCAACTGCCGTGGACAGCAGCGTGTGGATGAGCAGTGTCATCGTCGGCTAGCTCGCATTGTAACAGCGGATAGACGGGCCACAGTGCAAGAAATCACACGGCAATTTAACGCTGGTGAACAAAAGCGTGTAAGCAGCCACGCCATCCAGAACCATCTCCTCGCTATAGGGTACAGAAGCCATCGTCCCACGAGGTTACCGCTACTGACCGCACATCGCAGGGTGCAAAGATTAGCATGGGCGCGGGAACATCGCCACTGGACCCTAGACATGTGGAAAACTGTTGCCTGGGCTGATGAGTCGAGATTCACGTTGGTACATGCGGATAACAGGATACGAGTACGGCGCAAACCACATGAAGCGATGGATCCTTCTGCTAGCAGGGTACTCTTCAAGCTGGTGGGGGTGGCATTCTCGTCTGGGGATTGTTTACGTGGTCTGAAATGGGTCCCCTGATACGTGTGACATCGTCCCTCACAGGTCAACGTTAGCGGGATATTCTGGACGACCGTTTGCTCCCGTTTGTGAGTCTTCAACATCCCACTGGGGACCTCATCCTGCAACAAGACAATGCACCATGCCATCGCTCCCGAATTGTATCCGAATTGTTGTATGAACACTCCACCGACGTGACCTTTCTTCCTTAGTCAGCTAGGTCACTTGACCTCAATCCCATCGAGCACATCTGGGATGACATCGAGAGATATGTTCGAGGCTCTGACTCCCTCCATCAAATCTTCGTGCACTGTGGGAGCCTATTCAGGGGTCGTGGATCCGTATTGCTTCGCAAAGCTTCCGGTGTCTTGCCGAGTCCATGCCGAGACGAATCGCCGCCGTCATCAGGGCGAAAGGTGGTGCTACACGTTACTAGACAGGCATCTCTAATTCAGTTGCTCTTCGGTATATAGGGCGTCACTGAATAGCTGTTTCGGATGAGAAAATGACTCGGTATTGGTGGTTGAAGCTGTTCGCATGGGCAAGCCGTGATGTAGCAGGGGAAACTGGAAGATGTTTAGTGGTGCCGACAACTTTTCCAAGTGAAGAAAGTAAATGAATTAAGAAGTCGTCGGGGACTTCTGATGGGACCGGGGACAGAGTGACGGTAATGGGGCGTTGAGTCAGGGGAATGGGATTAAAATGAGAGGTTTTAACATAAATGCCAGCGGTGAGCACGGCATTCATCATTGCTTGTGAAGAAAAATAAGAGATCTTCCGAAAAGCAGGAATAATCAGTTACACACTGCGCAGGAAGTACTTTAAGAAGGCCGGCCGTGTTAAAATCAACGTGTGTATCAGATAAAGCTGGGGAAAAATGTCCAATATTTAACTTATCAACGAGTCTCTTACCATATCAGGAATCATAATTGATCTTCAAACGGATGTCATCATTGATTCTGACAATATCCGAAACAGTGGAGCTAATAGGGGTATGAGTAGCAGGCAGAGAATACGATGAACCACACCCGGTCACAGTTCCGGCATAGGAAACGATGGTAGAAGGCATTGCTGAAGTTGGCACAGAGGTGGTCGGTATAGTTGAGGAAATTGTGCTTCTGAATAGACAAATCCAGATGAACTTGGTATGCTGGTCGTTGACTTAGAAGTAGGAGTGGGCATGGCAGAATGAGAAACACTGGAGTTGAAATCACCTATGCTGATCTCGGAACATCGGCGCCACTTGAGTTCTCGTCTCCTGATTCGGGTGCTCGTTCAGATCTACCAATGGATTCCTCCACCTCAACTTCGTCTGCGAAACGGACTGCTACTTCCAAAGGCTCTGTGAAACGGGAAAAAAGTTAAACATCTTTCTGTTACTTCTTCGGTGGCCTCCTCTAGTGTTTCCGATGTTACCAGTTCAGATATTTCTCAACCCGATGACTCTTCGAACAGTTTGCATCTTCGTTCTGGCCCTGTTAATCCTCTCTCAGATGATGAGGTTATACAGGCCATTGATAAGTTTCCCCTTGTTCCTGGCCCACTGCCCAGACAACAACTTGCACGCCTCTTCCAATCTACTCGTACCGAAGAATTTTTTCACAGATCCTAGATACCAGGTCTTCATGAGACGATACACCCGCTGTCTCTCCTGTTGAAAGACCTCTCTGAGAAATAATTTTGTGATACCGTGCTTCCTCTAGCTGATGCCGCCAGACACTGTTTCTGTTGTCCCTCACTTACTGCCATATTGTTTCATGTTTTGTTATAGTACTTTATATTTTTTATTTGCTCGCATTGTATGTCTTAGATGACCCAGTATTTCCTTTATCGGGAATATTTTTCTTACTAAATTTGTTAGCTTTGTTCTAATTCCCTTGTTCATAAGTTTCTAACGTTGTACATGTTGTACTACACTACGGGCCAGCCAAAATGCAGCACCAAGAAGGAAGCATCCGATTGGCCTGAAATTCGCAGCATGCGTCGCCCGCGAGAGGACATGCAAACGATTAGCATTGCAGGGCATATGCAAATCATGTGCGCCCGGCACGCCATCAAGAAGCACTATAAGAAGGATGCACAGAAGGCGGGGTGTAAGTAGTGGAAGTCTTTTGTGCTGCCGGACCTGTGCGTGGGAAGCTTCCTGATGCCTCGTTGCAGAATACGGCAGTCATTCCAGCATGGTTCGGAGTTCGACAGAGGACGAATAGTGGCTTTTCGCGACAGCGGTTTATCGTACCGAGACATCGACGCCCGTGTGGGACGACATCCAGCTACAGTGAGGCGAGTACGGATTCGGTGGGTGCAGGAGCGACGGACGGACCGACGTGAGCGATTGCCGCAGCCGCGGCACACCACCGAACGAGAGGAGTGGCATGTTGTGCGGCTGGCATTGACGGCTCGCACTGCCACATCACGAACGTTAGCGCAGGAATTAGGATGTGTTGCGCAACAACCTGTGTCAGCACGTACCGTTCGACGTCGTCTGCAGGAGTGGGGACTTGTCGCACGGCGCCCATTGCTCCGATTACCGTTGACGTTACACCACCGGCGAGTGCGCTGGCAGTGGGCCGTTGAATACCGCACCTGGACAACGGAATGGCACGGCATTGTGTTCTCCGACGAATCCCGCTTCTGCCTGCAACACCACGATGGTCGGATTTGCGTGTGGCGGCACCGCGGCGAGAGACTCTATTGCGCATGCATTGTGCATCGCCATACCGATCCGTCGCCTGGCGTTATGGTTTGGGGCGCAATTGGATATGACACCCGCACCCCTCTTGTACGCATCGCCGGTACACTCAACAGCCACCGCTACATCTCCGACATTTTGGAGCCTGTAGTCCTCCCTTACTTGCAGGACCTGCCACCTGCCACGTTTCAACAGGACAATGCGCGCCCCGCACGTGGCACGCATCGTGCAACAATTCTTTATGGCCTACTAGATGTCACTGCTGCCGTGGCCCGCCTGTTCTCCCGATATGTTGCCCATCGAACACGTGTGGGTGCTGATCGGCAAGCGAGTGACCCGGCAAGCACCACCCGAGGGTACGCCTGATGAACTGTGGCAACGACTGGAAGCAGCCTGGACCGACACACCCCAAGCCTACTTCCGAAGCCTCTTTCGTTCGATGCCGCTGCGTGTAGCGGCCGTTATTGCCAGCCACGGGGGCCACACGAACTAATGATGTCTGCGTGTTCCGCAAGTCGCACGGACCTGTAAGCTCAATCGTTTCATGTTTGTATCTGTTGTTATGCGTCCAGTAAATCTGGCTTTCCTATCTCGTGTCCTTCTTGGTGTTGCATTTTGGGCAGCCAGCAGTATATATATCGCATGATATGAACCAACCTTAAAAAACACCATAATACTTTCAAGTTGGAACTGAAGAACAGATTCTCTGCTTTAGAAGGCCTAACATCGGAAGAAGTGGATATTTCGGAAGTTAACAGAAAAGTAACCAAAGCTCTAATGGAAACAGCAACAAAATTAGCTGGGTCTAAGAACAAGTTGCATGTGAACAAATTATCAGGAAAAACCAAAATGTTGATGCAAAAAAGAAGAGAGATGAGGACAACTAAAGAAGATGTGACTTCCAAAGTGGAATATATAGAGCTATGCAAGACAACACGAAAAAGTATCACTGAAGACGTAAGGAAATTCAACTGTGAGCGAGTGAGGAAAGCAATTGAAAACAACCAAAGCCTTAAGATAGCAAAGGGACATCTCAGTAAGGGAAGAAAACAGATTATGGCTCTGAGAAAAGAAGATGGTTCTATAACAAGAAATAGAGGCGAAATTTTGACAAGAGTGAAAGATTTCTACTCCAAATTATATGAAAGGGATGATACATGTACTCCAGACATCATGAAAGGTACCAGAGTTCTTCCAGTCCTCCCAGCAGAAGTTGCTCATGCAATCAAGAACATGAAGCGAGGGAAAGCTCCAGGAGAAGATGGAATTACTATAGACATCATACAAGAAGCAAGTGGAGAAATTGAAACAGTACTCGCCCAAATTTTCACTCGATGCCTTAATGAAGGGAAGATTGATGAGGATTGGAACAATGCTACAATGATCCTGCTACATAAAAAAGGTGACATTGAGGATCTTAGGAACTACAGACCTATCAGCCTCCTATCAGTGGTTTATAAAATCTTCACTAAAGTTCTTTCACACCGCTTGAAGGTAACACTGGACATGGCTCAACCGAGAGAACAAGCTGGATTCAGGAGTGGCTACAGCACAATAGATCATATCCACGTACTGAGAGAACTGATTGAAAGAGCGAGGGAATATGAACTTCCATTGTGCATGGCTTTTATCGATTATGAAAAAGCCTTTGATTCGGTGAAACCATCAGCAGTTACCACGGCTCTGAAATCCTGCGGTGTTGAAGATGCATACATTAATATTATTAATAACTTCTATCAAAATGCAAGTGCAAAGATTCGGCTGTTTGAAAATACAACACACATAAAAATTGGAAAGGGAGTGAGACAAGGTGACACCATATCTCCGAAGCTCTTTAATGCCACATTGGAAAATGTCTTTCAATCACTGAACTGGGAAAACAAAGGGATAAAGATTAATGGAGATTATCTAACCCACCTTCGTTTTGCTGATGACGTAGTCATTTTTGCAACTACCCCATCAGAGCTGCAGAGTATGATCCAGGAACTTGCTGACAAGAGTAAAGAAGTGGGATTAAAAATGAACTTTCAGAAGACAAAAGTGATGTTCAATGCTTTTACAAGAAATGAAGATTTAACGATTGATGGAGAAAAACTGGAGATAACAGATACGTATGTTTATCTTGGACAGCAGATATCAAGTGAGGGTCACATTGATGAAGAAATTAATCGGCGTACAAAACTTGCCTGGAGAGCTTTTGGAAGAAACAGCATAATTTTCAAGAGCAATATGCCATTATGTCTTAAAAGAAAAGTGTTTGATCAATGCATCCTTCCAGTGCTTACGTATGGTGCAGAGACGTGGACCTTAACTAAAAGAGACATACAAAAGCTGCAGACAACTCAAAGAAGCATGGAGAGGTGCATGCTTGGTATAACCAGGAGAGATAAGAAGAGGAACTCGTGGATCCGAAAAATGACGAGAGTGGAAGACATCATGATCAGAGTTAAATCCCTGAAATGGCAATGGGCTGGACATACTGCCAGAAGGACAGACCATAGATGGACAGCCGAAATTTTAGATTGGATTCCAATGGACAGGAAAAGACCCAGAAAAAGACCACATGGGAGATGGGTGGATGAAATTCGTAAATATGCGGGAGTGACATGGAGGAGACTGGCACAAGACAGACCGTTGTGGAGGAAACTTGGGGAGACCTTCGTCCAGCAGTGGATTGATAATGGTTGACAATGATGATGATGATGATGCAGATCTGCTTTTCCTTTATTGTGTACATGGTCATTTCAAACTAGATTTTTCATCTTTATGTTTTATATGTTGGACTTTTCAGTGTTATCTCCAATGTAGGTAGTTCATGATATCAATAAACTGGGTACCTTTGGTACCCGCACTTACCAAAACAAAAATCATTGCCATTTCAGTAATTTCACCCTGGTCATGATGTCGTCAACTCTTGTCATTTTCCTTATCTACAAGTTCCTCTTCTTATCTTTCCTGGTTACACCAAGCATGCATCTCTGCATGCTACTTTGGGTTGTCTGCAATCTTTATATATCTTTTTTAGTTAAGGTCCATGTCTCTCTGCTCCCTACGTAAGTACTGTAAGGATGCATTGATTAAACACTTTCCTTTTAAGACATAATGGCATACTGCTCGTAAAAACTGTACTGCTTCTTCCAAAAGCTCTCCATCCAAGTTTTATACAGCGATTAATTTCTTGATCAATGTGACCCTCACTTGATATCTGCTGCCCAAGTTAAATGTAGGTATCTGTTGTTTCAAGCTTTCTGAAAGTTCATTTTTAGTCCCACTTCTTTACTATTGTCAGCAAGTTCTTGGATCATACTCTGCACCTTCGAAGGGGTAGTTCAAAAAATGACTACGTCATCAGGAAAACGAAAGTGAGTTAAATAATCTCCATTAATCTTTATTCCATTTGTTTTCCCAGTCGATGATTGAAAGACATTTTTCAATGTGGCATTAAAGAGTTTGGGAGATATGGGGTCACCCTGTCTCACTCCATTTCCAATTTTTATTAGTGCTGTATCCTCAAATATCCGAACGTTTGCACGTGCATTTTCATAGATGGTATTAATAATGTTAATGTACGCATCTTTAATACCTCAAGTTTTCAAAGCCATTGTAACTGCTGATGGTTTCACGGAATCGAAGGCTTTTTCATAATCAATATAAGCCATGGATAATGGAAGTTCATATTCTCTTGTGCTTTCAATTAGTTCTTTCAGTACATGGATATAATCCACAGTGCTGTAGTAAAGTAAGAAAAGAAAATAATGTTGGTACATCAAGAAGTTTAACGAGTACGCAAACATTTAGAAAAAAAAAGATTAAGATAATGCATTAAAAGATACATTTCCCTGATTTATCATGAAGAAATAAAAAAAAACGAAAACATAAAAAAAATATTTTAACTATGTATAAAACATGGCGGCTTTGTATGGGGGAAAAAGGTACAATGTTAAAAAATGTAGCAGAAAATGCCATGAACACCTAAATACATTAATAAACAATCGTGTTTTAAGATTATGTCTGCAGCACAAAACTTTTGGGAAACGTCTTTATGTTGGTACGTCCGTTTAAAAAACGTGAAATCTCCTCAAAGAAAATAAAAAAAAATCGTTACGTTGAAAAATTATGTATATAAAATGGGAAATTGTAGGAAAAAAGTAAGGAATAAATTCGTTGCAAAATGATCAGGTTATTGAAGAAAAAACAAATCAGTATTGGAGCTAAATGTGTCTAACAGAATCTCAAATGACGTCAACTCCTAATTTGCTTTATACGAAAAATTCCTCCAGCGTCTGTGCGAACCCCATCATGACTGTATCGGTGATGTCATAGTATTGCTTGCTAGCACTGCGAGGTCACCCAGTGACTCATCCCAAAACATGTGGCATGCAAAATGGCACGGTCGGAGAAAACGATGACTCATCCCAAAACACGTGGCACACAAAATGGTATTGTCGGAGAAAACAATGACTCATCCCAAAACACGTGGCACACCAAATGGCATGGTCGGAAAGAACACGTGGAAAAAGAAATGGCTGAGACGGACGTCATGATTGACCACATCCGTCCGTACGTGGACCGCAGTGGGCAGCAGTGGGCGGGGCCGAAGGGAACACGTGGGCCGCAGTGGGGTTCCGTGGGGATCCTCCTTTGTCATTAAAACCGCCTTTCTATACTCTTGGTTGAGTCATGTCTAGTGTTACCTTCAAGCGATGTGAAATATATATATATATATATACGACCGCCAATAGCGGTATAACTATACCATCGGGATTAGAGGAAATGCTATCCCACACTCACCAACCCGCTTGGCCACCGTGGTGAGTTATGGCCAAACCCCTCCAAAATGACTCCACAACTTAAATCTTGGCCCTCAGTCTCCGGCAGCTGGAATGTACCTGGCCAAGGCAGCGGCCAGTGCGACATGAAGGCAGAGGGTGCTAAGAATCCCCGGAGGACCGGACTAGGCTGCCATCTGATGCTGACCTTGGCTACGTACAACGGACGCTCCCTATCTTCTGATTCAAAGCTTCTTGAATTGGAAGAGGAACTACAAAGGATCAAGTGGGACATCGTCGGGCTAAGTGAGGTAAGGAGAAAAGGAGAAGATCTCATTGAACTGATAAGTGGACATCTCTTCTACTATCGTGGGACAGATACTGGCAGAACTAGTGGTGTTGGATTTATAATAAACAAGAAACTGAAGGATAAAGTTGTAGAAGTTGAAAGTTCCTCTGACAGAGCTGCACGACTCGTTATCCAACTCTCGAAAAGATACCAGGCTCAGATTATTCAAACTTATGCACCCACCACAAGTCATCCTGAAGAAGAAATTGAAGAATTTTATGAGGAAATTTGTCATCTAAATAATAAAAGTAAGCAGCACTTGAAAATAATTATGGGAGATTTCAATGCAAAAATAGGGCAACGGCAACAGAATGAAACTTCAGTAGGTAAATTCGGTCACGGCAACAGAAACCAGCGTGGAAATACTCTCGTTGAGTTTGCAGTGGCAGAAGGGTTTTTCATCTTGAACTCCTTCTTCAAGGAAAAGCCACACAGGAAATGGACATGGAGACATCCAAATGGGACGACAAGTGAAATTGATTTTATTATGTGTAACAAAAAATTCGTCATAGAAGACTGCAGTGTGCTAAACAAGTTCAACACAGGTAGTGACCATAGATTGGTGAGATGTAAGATGCACCTCAACGCTAAACTTGAACGTGGCTAGCTCATAAGACAAACAAAATCTATTGACATAACCAACCTTAAAAAACACCATAATACCTTCAAGTTAGAACTGAAGAACAGGTTCTCTGCTTTAGAAGGCCTAACATCGGAAGAAGTGGACATCTCTGAAGTTAACAGAAAAGTAACCAAAGCTCTTATGGAAACAGCAACAAAATTAGCTGGGTCTAAGAACAAGTTGCATGTGAACAAATTATCAGGAAAAACTACAATGTTGATGCAAAAAAGAAGAGAGATGAGGACAACTAAAGAAGATGTGACTTCCAAAGTGGAATATATAGAGCTATGCAAGACAGTAAGAAAAAGTATCACTGAAGATGTAAGGAAATTCAACTGTGAACTAATGAGGAAAGCAATTGAAAACAACCAAAGCCTAAAGATAGCAAAGGGACATCTCAGTAAGGGAAGAAAACAGATTATGGCACTGAGAAAAGAAGATGGTTCTGTAACAAGAAATAGAGGCGAAATTTTGACAAGAGTGAAAGATTTCTACTCCAAATTATATGAAAGGGATGATATATGCACTCCAGACATCATAAAAGATACCAGTACCAGAGTTCCTCCAGTCCTTCCAGCAGAAGTTGCACATGCAATCAAGAACATGAAGCGAGGAAAAGCTCCAGGAGAAGATGGAATTACTGTAGACATCATACAAGAAGCAAGTACTCGCCCAAATCGAAACAGTACTCGCCCAAATTTTCACTCGATGCTTTAATGAAGGAAAGATTCCTGAGGATTGGAACACCGCTACAATGATCCTGCTACATAAGAAAGGTGACATTGAGGATCTCGGAAACTACAGACCTATCAGCCTCCTATCAGTAATTTATAAAATCTTCACTAAAGTTCTTTCACACCGCTTGAAGGTAACACTGGAGATGGCTCAACCGAGAGAACAAGCTGGATTCAGGAGTGGCTACAGCACAATAGATCATATCCACGTGCTGAGAGAACTAATTGAAAGAGCGAGGGAATATGAACTTCCATTGTGCATGGCTTTTATCGATTATGAAAAAGCCTTTGATTCGGTGAAACCATCAGCAGTTACAATGGCTCTGAAAACCTGCGGTATTGAAGATGCATACATTAATATTATTAATAACATCTATGAAAATTCAAGTGCAAAGATTCGGCTGTTTGAAAATACAACACACGTAAAAATTGGAAAGGGAGTGAGACAAGGTGACACCATATCTCCGAAGCTCTTTAATGCCACATTGGAGGGTGTTTTTCAGTTGCTGAGCTGGGAAAACAAAGGGATAAAGATTAATGGAGATTACCTAACTCACCTTCGTTTTGCTGATGACGTAGTCATTTTTGCAACTACCCCATCAGAGCTGCAAAGTATGATCCAGGAACTTGCTGACAAGAGTAAAGAAGTGGGATTAAAAATGACCACAAAAGTGATGTTCAATGCTTTTACAAGAAATGAAGATTTATCGATTGATGGAGAAAAGCTGGAGATAACAGACACGTACGTTTATCTTGGACAGCAGATATCAAGTGAGGGTCACATTGATGAAGAAATTAATCGGCGTACAAAACTTGCCTGGAGAGCTTTTGGAAGAAACAGCATAATTTTCAAGAGCAATATGCCATTATGTCTTAAAAGAAAAGTGTTTGATCAATGCATCCTTCCAGTACTTACGTATGGTGCAGAGACGTGGATCTTAACTAAAAGAGACATACAAAGGCTGCAGACAACTCAAAGTAGCATGGAGAGGTGCATGCTTGGTGTAACCAGGAGAGATAAGAAGAGGAACTCGTGGATCCGAAAAATGACAAGAGTGGAAGACATCATGATCAGAGTTAAATCCCTGAAATGGCAATGGGCTGGACATACTGCCAGAAGGACAGATCATCGATGGACAGCCGAAATTTTAGATTGGATTCCAAGGGACAGGAAAAGACTCAGAAGAAGACCACATATGAGATGGGTGGATGAAATTCGAAAGTATGCAGGGGTGACATGGAGGAGACTGGCACAAGACAGACCGTTGTGGAGGAAACTTGGGGAGACCTTCGTCCAGCAGTGGATTGATAATGGTTGACAATGATGATGATGATGATATATATATATACACATTCCCCGAAAATGAAATTTGTGCAACAAGAAGGAAGCATGAGATTGAACTGAAATTTTTTGGACGTAATGATACAGATGAATGATGCACATGATGACAAAAACAGAGTTGCAGGACAATAACAGAGGGATATGTGGCAAGCAGTCTGGTCATTTTCAATTGCGCGTCGCACCGCCTCGTGCTGCAATACATGTCGCAATACGGTCCGGCATTGAGGAGAATAGACGCCTGATGTTGTCCTGCGGCAGTCTGGTACTCACGTGTTAGACAGTGTGCTGCAAATCCCGGAGAGTGTGGCACGGGAGAAGCTGGCGTTTCAACTGATCTCATACATGCTCGATAGAAAACATGTCCGGAGAGTGGGCAGGTCATGGAAGTGTCTGGACATGACGTAGGTAGTCCTGGGCAACTCGAGCCGTGTGTGAGCGGGCATTATCCTGCTGGCATAGTGCACCTGGAATCCCGGCCAGGAATGGGAGCACATGGGGCAGCAGGATCTCATCCACGTACCGCTGGCCCGTCAATGATCCACGTATCACTACTAGAGTTGATCGGTTATCGTAGGCTATAGCTCCCAGAGCATAATTCCTACAGTGGCGGAGGTGTGACGCTCGATAGCGAGGTTGGGATTGCGACGTTGACGCGGGGCCCCCACACCCGGACACGATGATCATCTGTCCCCAAAATGAAGCGGCACTTATCGCTAAACACGCTCTGGCAATGGCACCACTGCAAACGGAGCCAGCGATGTTCCGGTGTTGATGGCAGCACACGTAAGGGGCGCTGGGATCGCAGATTCGCTTCCGCGAGGCGTCGGGAAATGGTTCGTGGGCACACCGGAGCCGATACACCTGCCTATACAGTGGACCAGGTCCCAGCCTGACGCACGATCTGTCTAACCTCTCCACCGGTGGTCCTCCTGGTCCATCCGGAGCTACTCCGCCGTGTTGCAGTCAATAATATCTAACTATAAGAAGGTAAGGCTCAGCGAGACGTAACTAGCGCCACTATATTATGCGGCAAAGAATTACTACACAGAAGCCAACATTACAGGCTGATGCCGCAGGATGCCGAGCAGACTGAGTTAGACTGAGCATGCGTGTTTGTGTTCAAAGAATATAAACGCTTGTTTGTGTTGGCGTTTTGTTCAAAGGTTTTGTTGTTCTCATCTAGATCTGCGTTTATATTACAGCCATGAAATACACCCACTCCATTCCCATGAATAACAATTCATGGAATGGAGTGGATGAATAACAAGAACAAATTTGAAACCGTTTGAAACAAATATCCTGGAAAACCATTAAAACAACGTTTGCTGAAAAAAAGCTATCGTTACGTTGAAAAAATTAATTTATCAATTATATGAAACTGACTTTTATGAAAAATACCTCGTAATATTGTAAAATGAAAGAGGGAAGCATTCGATTACACATTGCATACCAAACAGACAGCTTTAAGCATATACTCGAACGTGACAAATTAGTCCGGTCGGTAGAGAGCTCAGCTGTCACGCCAACGGCCTAGGTTCGAACCTACTCAGATACGAACGAATGTTTTTCAGATCTGTTGAGAAAATTTCCCCAGCGCAGTGCGTTTAATTTACAAACTTCGGAAGGGTTGAAAAAAAAATTGTAGCTTTGGGAAACTGCGGTTGTCTTTGCTTTTTTTTTTTTTTTGCTTTTTTATTATTATGGCTACTACTGGGAAATTGGCGGACAGTGCTGGCCCAGCAAGACTGTTTTTGCTGGGTACCTAATGTTTACGTTTTGTGGGAACCCATTCCTTTGTTTTGCTACTGAAGCTTAGCTTCCTTTCCGTGAAATAGGCTTCCCGTCCCGTGTCTCCTACGCTTTTTGCGCCTGAATGTTAACTTTCCCGCAGAGCATCTGCTGCCGCATTACATGGTGGCGCTGCTGTCGCCTGTTTTACATTATCTCTACGAGAGTTGAGCTTCTTCACGCGAAGCGTTTATATTCTTTGTTGCAGTGCCATAACGTGTCCACTGCTCCCAACACAGTCGGATGGTATGGTCAGAAAGATCCACGTGGCGGGCTATATGGCGCGCCGATTACCCTGCGATTTTCAGCCCGATGATAAGGCCTATCTCAAAGTCCGTGAGTTGCGTAAAAAACGTCTCTGGCGTCTACCCGGCATTCTTGTCCCCCTGTACTCTTGCTTACATCGGCAGGTGCTTTTCGCTTTCATGGGGCATCGACTACACGCCGGTTTACAAGGCTGCCATGCGGTCATGTGCAATCGCACTAAACGTGGAACACTTGCATACCGGCACGCACTCTAGCCGTTTGCAAAGTTTCGCGGTTGTAGCGAAGTTTCTTCCAGGTGCGCAAATTTCATTGTCCGTGAGTGCACCATTGAAAATATGAAATCGTATAGAATTGCTTAACCTAGTTTTTATAATGAAAGTAGAATAAAAAAAATTAATGCAGAAGTAAAAACAGACATAGGTTTAAAACAGCAAACAAAATATTCATGTATTTAAATATGTCATACATTATAAATTTGCGTAATCTAAAATTATGTCGTTTCCTTCCTTTGTTTTTACCCTTTGGATTCGAAATTTTACTATACTATTTAACACTTTGAAATCTGTTTTAAACTTTTTGTACATTATACTTTTTTAAGGCCATTTCCTAAAAGAAAGCATAACCGTGGTTCAACTACGTGTAGTTGCTCTTTCCAAATTCAGCTTAAAAAGCAACGAAATCTGTTGAGTGTAGCGAATGAGGCTTAAGTTCTTTTGCTTGCTTCTCTTTCAGAGAAAATTGTCGCTAAATTAAAAATGCCATCAAGCTGCAGCCCTTAAAAGTGACATCCCCATTTGGGGATATCAACATTTCAGATGGCAATCTCTGACAGCTTGCTTAAAACTGTCATTTCCAGTTTACTTGGGAAGAGGGCGCTGATAGTTGAGGGTGGCCCGGGCTTTCACTAAGTTCGCGCGGAGTTCGTATGTATGACTGTCTTTCTTCTGAGACTTCGTTGTGACATACATGCTTCACTGGGTTGTCCAAATACTTCCAAGTAGCCGACACCTTTCCTTGCGGTTTTTGCACTCAAGTCTATTCCTCGGACTCATGACTTTATTTTTATTTTTTTTTTAAGTTTTTCTTTCTTTTCCTTCCATCGTCATTAGCTCAGACGAATGCGGCAGAAACGTTTTTGATACTGCGAATGACCTCCACAGCATTTCAAGCTCAGCGTTAGCACGTGAGAAGTTTCTTGGAATTCGTCAAGCTGTCGATTCTGCAAAAATTTTGAAAGACATCTTCAAAAAGCTCTCTGTAATATTTCATTTATGCGTAAAGTAAAATTAAAACGGGAAAGGAAAGATGTCGGGAATTATAACAGATACATTAAAATAAGTAGTTCACGTAAAATTCTACGTAAACAAGTCACTTATCCTGCTGGTTTTCCTTGTCTCAAAACCGTTCTTGCCAACAAAAAGTTTTGAGAACGTTATACAGCAATGTTGCAGATAATGCGAAAATTGGTGGCATTAGGAAAACATACCTGGCTTTAGACAACATCTCGTCAATAAAAACCTATAAAGATTTTGATCCCGAAAAAACTGCCGGTAAATATCACATTTAACACCCAGCTAAAAAGTCTTTTGCTACAGGGGTTTCATCAATGGCGTAACTAGAAATGTCACATTGAGGAGGGGCTTAGGAGGGGGGGCTTAAAGAAATAATTTTTTTATCAATAGTTGCTCACGGTTTGTGCTCTTATTTTCAATTAATAAATAAAAAGTAAATACCTTATCTTTTACTGTAGTGTGTGTCTGTGTGTGTGTGCCAAAATGCGAAAGATTAGGAATATACGTGAATACGAGGATTCCCTTTGAAGTCAACGCGGTAGGTATTCTTCCTCCCAATCCCTTGAAATGTTGGCAAAACACAAGTCAGAACAAGATCACTGGAACACGGAGCGCCGCACAGTGGTCCGGATAGGAAAAAATGCGGACAAAAATATTTGTGCATCTTAAACGAAAGAAATTGCAGTGGGATAACTAAATATTCGTTTATTTAAGTGTTTTAATGAATTATAATTACTCACAGTACTGTAAGATGGGTACAGATATCCAGTCGGTCATTCGTCTTCTGAAGCAGATGTTTCACATTCGTCGTCTTCTTCCTCCTCCTCCTCTTCATCGGATATTACCAATAGACCTAGCACTTCCGAAGGTAGTTTTATTTGTTTTTTCTTTGGTAGTCCTCCCAAACTGGAAATTAATGGGTCAGAAGTCTTCATTAACCTGCAAAAAAGGTCCAAATTTCTGTCTTGTCGTGAAATTTTTCGGGTAAAGCTTTCTCGAAATTTTCTCACATCTTTGTTTCTACACTCAATGGATTCTTCTGAAAGCTCTCCAATCGGTAAAATCGCTGCCTGCACAATTACGGATCCATGAACAAGAATTTTATGTACCGGGGGGGGCATAGGGATACAATCTCACGAATAACTGTGCTGTTTCCATGCAGTACATATTGAATTTCGTTGCATTTATTTCGTGGCCGCGTGCAATTGCTGTCAAAATATTTCCAAAACGAGAAATCAAATTTTGGTCTACTCCAGTCACTTCGGAACTTATTTTGGGATTTGTAAAGAATCTTCTGGCGGTATTGCCGTCATTCGTGTTTCCATAGCCTGGTTTGGGGACATCTACAATAAGTCCTAGTCTATTCCTGAAGGAATATTAGACAATTCTTTTCCTTTTTTCCAGAAGCTCACGGGTTCCATCTTTCTTACTCGCTTTCCATTTCTTAAAATCTAAGCGGTAAGATATATGCAGAATACACTCAAAAAAGCGTATATGGACATGAAGAATAGACAGTCCAAACTCAAAGGAAGAGGTATCCTCTGGCACTTGTGTAACGTAATCTAACTTGTTCAGGTCCGGCAATTTCAAGCCATATATGTAACATTTCATGCTTGATGACTGAGTCAGAGGCTTACATATTTTCCCATCAATCACTGACAATATGAGAGAATACTGTACTGTAACGTTGTCACTTCTTAATGGCTGTAATTTTTTAATTTGTTCGTTCATGTATTCTCTTTCTGCTTGGGCAACTGCAGGGGTTTCATGAAACCACTGGAGACGAATAGGCCTACAAAAACGGGTTGATGATGGTCGTTCATTTTTCCATACGGAATCTTCCGTTTCACTGTCAACCATTCGTAAGGGAACGATAGATGTCATAAATAAATATTCATCACTACTGCCCCTTTTGAACCCATTTCTGCTTGTATTGGGAATGACCAGCGCTACCGTAGAAACCCCATTTACAATGTAAAATATAAGTTTTTTCGTTGTTAGACGGCTCACTTTCAGGTAGAAATGACAAAATTCGGGTAGCAGTATATGGTCCAATAAATTCTGAACTTTCACTTCACATGCACTCTCACTAACACTTATATTGTGCGGATAAGTTGCGTCTTTTGCTTTCAGAATTGCATAATAACTTGGATATAAGTCATGATTGTGATTAATTGCCATTTTTCTAATAGATATATATCGATGTTTTGATAAATGTGTTCTTACTATCATAGATAACGCTTCTTCTTCTGAGAGCTTCGTGGGTTGTTTTCTTTTCTTCAACCATGAGTCACGAATTTGTTTACCTCTGGTAGGTGTTGTTATGGTCATTTCTTTTAATAATTTTGCTGCATTTTCGTCACCTTCAGCCCTCAAATTCATCACTGTGGCATATGAAAGCTCCTCAGCACTCACATTCTCCCTCAGATTTTGAATTTTCCGCCTCTTACTTCTTTCACTTAATTGCTGAAATACTTTCGAAGGACGTCCACGCTTTTCCAAAGAAGTGGAAAGAAAGTCTGTAAATGGTAATTCAATTTCTTGCTGTAACCAGTCTGAATATTTACGAAGAAACATGCTTTTGGTTCGGTGACATTTCTTCCAACGCTGATAGTATTTAAGAAAAAAAGCTCATTCTTATTACGCTCTGTAGAGATTTTGTGCTCTGACTGTCCAAATTTAATTCAAATTTGTTCTTCACATATTGCACAACATGTTCTTCTTGTAGCACACTGCTCTCATTATTCTTTTCTTTCATTTTCTCGTAAAGTTCTCGGCGACTAACATGTAAATTCATTTTTAACACACTATATTGTCACACACTATTCACTGACCTGATACAAACAACAGCCCTCTGGAAACTGAAGAAATCAAGGGTCTGTGGTTTACCACCGACAAGCCACCCCTTGAGTAAACAAACATACATTTCAGGAAGTGTTCAGTGTCCGCGAGTTGTATAGCGGGAGAACACCTTCCCGATGTTAGCAGCTGGCTGCTCATAAATAACAGGGAAGCTTCACAAACAAAAGGTCATAGTTCACAGCATTGCAAGGTGTTGCAGATTAAACCTTCAGTGATAGACTTGTAATTATCTACCAATATACATTTGTAAGTTTCGCGGTGGACATGTTTGGCCATTTTTTTAAACTCTAAAAACATTTTTGTTTTTCGGAAAATACGGGCATTCAAATTTGTATTTTTTATTAGTACTTAGAAACAAAAAACACTAAAAATTGTAATTGTGCCCTATATATAAGACCATAACACATTCACCAAAAATACACTTAGTATTTTATTTTGCATTGTTCAGTCAGAAACAATGTAAACAAAATCACCTACAGAATTGCAAAATTGATCAAGAAAGAATTACAGCACTTTTGAACTTAAGTATTGACCAGAAACATTGGAGTATACTTTCAAAAACACTTAGTCCTATCAGAATGACTACTGAGGATTATTATTAAGCGAATAGTGTGTTAAAAATATGAAGTTCGAAAAATTATTTTTGTCCGGGTTTTTAGCGATTCGGACCACTGTGCGCCGGCTCAACGGGAGTCTCGGCGTCCGTCACGGTGTAACTTGAGATAGGAGTTTTAATGGGCAGCCCCCTGGCGGTGCAATTGTTTTATGCCTTATGCGGCTTTCGCAGTTGCACATAGTCATTCCATCTGTTCCTGGCATATTCGTCATTTAATTTTACTCAGACTTTATGAATTCCTCTCTGATGTTGCATCGGCGATTAAATGATCTTCTAATCTATGGTAGGAAAGTTTTCTGAGCGGGCTTTTTCATTTTTGGAGACGATTGGACTGTATTCTTTGGCGATACGGGAGCAAGGAGAAACAGGGGTAGCTCGAGGTTGAGAGGAGTTACATTTCGCGCACGAGATGCGAGGAAGATGAACTCATACATAGCACATATGCACCTAGCTGGGGAGGAGACAAAAATAGGCCAATTATTTTGGCCAATTTAGGTTGCTGTGCATTTTATCAATTTTCAGAAAAAAAAATTTAATATATAAACTTTCCGAATACGTATTTTAGGTGCGTTTTAAGGATGTCTTTGGGTCCGTGGACGTGAAGGCTCGGGGTGGGATCGCAGCCTTATACTCCAGGCGTGTCCGTCCCTGGCTCCGTTTCTACTCCAGTCACGAGGCAAGGCAAAAACGGGAAGAATCCTTGAGACTAGGGAAAGTCTGACACGAGCTCCTAGTAGATGAACTGAGGCGTGGAGTGGTGGTGTTGGAGAAATGGAAAAAGATAAAGAGTAAACAAACCGAAGAAGACCACCTCGGAAGGAACGGAAAAAGGTACACGAATCACGAAAAAGGGAAAACAAAGAATTTAATAATAGTTGTTGCACTGCAGTTCTCTAGTAAGTAGGGAAATAAAAAGAACCGTTCTCTAACATCGTACAACAACGTAAATTACAATATACAAATACTTTTTTTTTATTATAATTTTTCTATTTCTTTTACAATATATATTTTTTCAAATCTCATTTTGTAATGATTTATTTCCCATGAATTGTATTTGGGGGTTTATTCAGATATTGAGGGAGCTTGAGCCCTCCCTAAGGTTCTAATTACGTCCCTGGTTTCATGAGGATTTTAGTATTAATTCACCTCCAGTCTGGGAATATTCGGGTGTTCTACCGACGTGCGGAACATTGCAAATCAAACCAAAAATATCGATATAGAAGTTCGTTTTAAGAATATACACATAATATCGATATCATCATCATCATCATTGTCAACCATTATCAATCCACTGCTGGACGAAGGTCTCCCCAAGTTTCCTCCACAACGGTCTGTCTTGTGCCAGTCTCCTCCATGTCACCCCTGCATACTTTCGAATTTCATCCACCCATCTCCCATGTGGTCTTCTTCTGGGTCTTTTCCTGTCCCTTAGAATCCAATCTAAAATTTCGGCTGTCCATCGATGATCTGTCCCTCTGGCAGTATGTCCAGCCCATTGTCATTTCAGGGATTTAACTCTCATCATGATGTCTTCCACTTTTGTCATTTTTCGGATCCACGAGTTCCTCTTCTTATCTCTCCTGGTTACACCAAGTATGCACCTCTCCATGCCTCTTTGAGTTGTCTGCAGCCTTTGTATGTCTCTTTTAGTTAAGGTCCACGTCTCTGCACCATACGTAAGCACTGGAAGGATGCATTGATCAAACACTTTTCTTTTAAGACTTAATGGCATATTGCTCTTGAAAATTATGCTGTTTTCTTCCAAAAGCTCTCCAGGCAAGTTTTGTACGGCGATTAATTTCTTCATCAATGTGACCCTCACTTGATATCTGCTGTCCAAGATAAACGTACGTGTCTGTTATCTCCAGCTTTTCTCCATCAATCGATAAATCTTCATTTCTTGTAAAAGCATTGAACATCACTTTTGTCTTCTGAAAGTTCATTTTTAATCCCACTTCTTTACTCTTGTCAGCAAGTTCCTGGATCATACTCTGCAGCTCTGATGGGGTAGTTGCAAAAATGACTACGTCATCAGCAAAACGAAGGTGGGTTAGATAATCTCCATTAATCTTTATCCCCTTGTTTTCCCAGCTCAGCGACTGAAAAACACCCTCCAATGTGGCATTAAAGAGCTTCGGAGATATAGTGTCACCTTGTCTCACTCCCTTTCCAATTTTTACGTGTGTTGTATTTTGAAACAGCCTAATCTTTGCACTTGCATTTTCATAGATGTTATTAATAATATTAATGTATGCATCTTCAATACCGCAGGTTTTCAGAGCCATTGTAACTGCTGATGGTTTCACCGAATCAAAGGCTTTTTCATAATCGATAAAAGCCATGCACAATGGAAGTTCATATTCCCTCGCTCTTTCAATTAGTTCTCTCAGCACGTGGATATGATCTATTGTGCTGTAGCCACTCCTGAATCCAGCTTGTTCTCTCGGTTGAGCCATGTCCAGTGTTACCTTCAAGCGGTGTGAAAGAACTTTAGTGAAGATTTTATAAACTACTGATAGGAGGCTGATAGGTCTGTAGTTTCCGAGATCCTCAATGTCACCTTTCTTATGTAGCAGGATCATTGTAGCGGCGTTCCAATCCTCAGGAATCTTTCCTTCATTAAGGCATCGAGTGAAGATCTTTTTTAAGAATATCGTTAATGCACAACAACAATGATTCCATGAAGCACATAATATGGATGTAAACTACCATTTTAAAAATATCGTTAACGTACAACTGCAATGATTCCATGAAACACAAAATGTCAATACAGACGATCATTTTAAGAATATCGTTAATGCACAATAGCAATGATTCCATGAAACACGTAATATCGATATAGACGATCATTTTAAGAATATCGTTAATGCACAATAGCAATGATTCCATGAAACACGTAATATCGATATAGACGATCATTTTAAGAATATCGTTAATGCACAACAACAATGTTCCATAAATCATGAAAGAAATACGGGATTACGCCATATAATACAAATTTTGAAGAAGACAATATGTTTTTTGGCGCAAATGTGACAAGGATGGTAAGTCAGATAATATCCAAAAACTTGAAAATTTTCATCGTCTTGGAGCGGAACTTGAATCCGCGTCTCCCAGAAAACGCCCGGGTATGCTAACCACTACACCACCCAGAACGACCAAGTTTCCGATCAATTTGAATATAACCATCACAGGATTCGCTAGTCGAAGCAACCGGCAATCATGTTCAGCGAATCTGGAGGTTAAGAATCTTATCCCGTGTTTGCCCGGCAAAGCAGATAAATCATGAAAGAAATGCGGGATTACGCCATATGATACAAATTTTGAAGATGACAATCCGTTTTTTGACGTAAATGTGACAAGGATGGTAAGTCAGATAATATCCGAAAACTTGAAAATTTTTATCGTCCTGGGGCGGAACTCGAACCCGCGTCTCCCAGAAAACGCCCGGGTATGCTAACCACTACACCACCCAGAACGACCAAGTTTAAAGTTTCCGATCAATTTAAATATTTTTTCTCTGATATTATGTTCCATAATATCAGAGAAAAAAAATATTTACAAATATAATGATCCGATTTATTGGTGTCTAAAGTAAGAAATCACACAAATTTCACTCCGCAAGCTTTCTCCGTCAACGGACGGCTTCATCAGGCGATTACATAGAGAATATAGAATCAAAATTGTAGACAGAACGTTAATTCTAATATGACAAATGAAATCATGCGTGAAGACCGCGCGCATAAATAATCACGAATGTGGTGAATACAATATCTTAAAAGTTAATGCAAAAGCAAACAATGTAAACTTTAGGAAGAAACTAGAATCATGAAGTCCATCTTGCGATGCCTAGCAGATGGTTCCAAGCTACCGGTAGTTCGAAAGAGACATCGGTGTTGCATACATCCTGCCTCGTTAATATCTCAACTGTTTCCCTTATGGCAGCTGTTCTTGCGTCTCCATATGGTGCGATCTTCGAGATATTCTGCCATTGGGGTTGAGCTTGATGGTTAGCTACTTCTTTGGCAAGCGACGTAGAAAGTTTCTTTTGTGCAACGTCCCTCTTATGCTCATTCATTCTCTCCTCAAATGACCTTTTTGTGAGACCTACGTAAAATTTAGTTGAGGAGTCTGGGTAAAACAATGGGATGCAATAGATGCCCGCATCTGTGAGCTTCAAGGTACTATTACTTCTTGCTGTGCTGAGGACGGTTGCCATGTGCTTAGAAGCTTTAAGGCCAACATTCAATCCTTTCTACTGAAAGTGATTTTTAATAAAATAAGATATTTTTGGGATGTACGGGATCGAACCAACAAATTTTAAAGGTGCTCTTCTGTTCGGTGTAGCAAGTGCGTTGGCTTCAACTTTCGCTATTGTGCCCTTTACGCGGAAGACGTCAAACCCTCCTGCAAAGGCAAGATCTTTCAAAGACTTAATTTCGGCATCATAGTCTGATTTCAAGGTGCAAAGATCTTTGGTTCTTTTAGCCCGGTATTTGAGTAGAGCATACTTGTGTGTTGTTGGGTTGGCTGATCCTGGTGGAATAGGGTTAGGTACGTGCATGGGCTTATAGTAGACTTTGGTAGTGAGTGTACCTGAAATCGATTTCTTTACAAGTACATCTAAATATGGTAACTCTCTTTGATTTTCTATTTCCATCGCAAATTTAATGTCTTCATGTCTGTTGCTTATGTCTTACCATAAAGTCTTGCAAGTAGGCTTCTCCGTGCTCCCAGACAAAAAAGATATCATCTGCATAGCGTAGCCATACTCTTGGTGTCCTGGGAAGAGTGGTGAGTATGATCTCTTCAATAGGTCTCATGATGGCTTCAGCGAGTATTGGAGACAAGGCTGAACCCATCGGGACTCCTTTTGATTGCTTGTAGACGTGGGAGCCATAGGTAAAGAAGTTGGATTCTACAGCTAAGTCAAGAACAGCAAAGATATATTTCAGAGCTTCTTTATCATAAAGGTTAGCTCCAGCCAGGGTTCGTTTGATGTTTTGCGTTGCTTCTGGTATTGGAACAGAGGGGTAGAGGGAGATAATGTCAAAGCTGCCAATAAGTTCATGTTGTGCAATGGTGATACCTTTTAGCTTGGAGATGAAGTCATTCGAGGATCTAAGGACTCTGTCTGTGTTCGGAAGGAATGGCATAAGAAAAGTTGCCAGGGCTTTCTCAAGGTGTGTTGATGGTGCTTTCTTCCTTGAAACGATCGGTCTGATTGGGTTGCCCTCTTTATGGTGCTTTAATCTCCCGAATAATTTGGGTATGGATGACCCAGGAGGGAGTTTCGCTGCTCGCTTGATGGCGTCTGGAAGGGCTTTAAAATTAGAAGCTTTCCTGACTCTTGCTTTCCATCTGTTGAGAGGGTCTTTTGTCTGCATAACGGCGTTCGAATCAATGAAAGAACGAATTTTTATGTCGTAGTATGCTCGTCCATTATGGCGATCTGCCCCGACTTATCAGTTAGCAGGAAAACAATGTCTCTATCATTTTTGAGCCTCTTTAATTCATTAGGGAGCTTCTGAATGTAATTTCTACTCCGTGCCTTCGCGATACTTGTAAGCATGGCTGCGCATTTGTTTCTGATAGGGTCACGCTCAGAAACTGGCAAATGTCGTAGGACACTTTCGATTTGCGGCACCACTTCTTTGTATCTAAGAGGTCTCTCAAATGTAAATTTCGGGCCTTATGCAGGATCACAAGCTCCGAATGGGTAAGTGTCTTAGAAGAAACATTAACGACTGGAATAATAAAATCTTGATGCTGAGGAACGTTCGGATGCTGTTCTGCCCAGAGCTTATCTAATTTCTTCTTGTGGCGAGCTCCGTGGGTTTTACGCTCTCTGCTGGCCAGCATGTCTATTTTTTTAGAAAGCTTGCGGAGTGAAATTTGTGTGATTTCTTACTTTAGACACCAATAAATCGGATCATTATATTTATAATTAGTTTTCTGGTGTTGGCGTCCCACAAGCTATATAAAAAATAATTCTATATTCTACAGATGCAACACCTTTCCCTGTGTTTAAGTACAGCTAAGGAACTTAAATCGTGTTAATTAGAAATCAGTTTTTTGCATGTTCCAGTCAATGTTTTTTATGACCGTTCACAATTCTTGGAAAACTTCAGTCTTATTGTGACGTACTACAGAGGTGAAGCACGTGTCAAGACGACAAATCTGCAGCGATACATTCTGTCCGGGTAGCTTAGTTGGGAGAGCAACTTACTCCGGAGTGAGGGCGCGTGGGTTCGATTGCCGACACGGACAAATTTGTATTTTCACATAGGCGCCCTAAAGTGAAAGTGGATGTACTGGCCGTTGGGTTCTTCGAAAAATTAGTGATGGTTATTTCCCACATCGTCTGGAATTAATGAAAAATTTCCTACTTTGCTTAAAAAATTATAAAAGGGAGATGATGTGACGTACTACAGACGTAAAGCGCGTGTCACTACGAAAAATCTGGTGCGACACATTCTGTCTGTGAAGCTTAGTTAGGAGAGCAACTCTCTCCGGAATGAGGGGGCATGTGTTCGATCCTCGTCACGGACAAATTTGTGTTTTCACGTTATTCATTCTGAAGTTTCTTCTGACTAGATATTCCAGAAGTCGGTCAGCCAGAGCTTCTTTAGGAACACCTCTCTTAGTCACGGAGCATTTTAATGCACGCCAGTGGGATTCAATGTTTTAAGTATGAGAACCGGAATTTTGGGTTAACAAAATTTTCAGAGTGATTCACAGTTTCATGAGTAAAATACCCATCTTCAGACAAATGAGAATAGGCTTTCCACTGATCAGATATTACCGTTGTTCCCTTTGCTACATACCTTTTTATGAGGTGGTAAGATGTTCCGCAGGATGTTTTTTCTCCGGGTATATCTCCAATCGGAATTCTTTTGCTGTCTCTTTCAATCATTCCAAGGATCCAGGCTCCCTCCACGTACCTTCCAACATAATTTTCTCTTTCCAATTTTTTTCTCGTCAACCTCAACTGTTTTCCATATTCCTCCAATTTGTCCTTTCTCTTCCACAAATTGCAACATATGCGAACTTATTACTTCTCTACAGAGTTATACCAGTCACTTATTGTTTCCGACGAGATATTCAAGCCATCATGAATGGAGGTCTCCTTTACAGCCGAATCATAGTCTAAATTGCAAGCAAAGCTGTACATTATTAACAATGCCTTCTGAGGAGAGAATAACTGTTTCATCAAACCAGGTTTCTCGCGCTCTAAAGGCAGATTTTCTACGACGGCCATCAATACGACACTTCGGACATCTGAATATTTCAAGTCCACGCTCTTTGGAATTAAATTTCATGTTGTGCCCTTCTGAACATTTCCTTGTCACAGAGATCAAACCTTCCTTCTTACACCAAGTTATACATTTTTGCCTATCTTTGAAAATTTCTGTACACAACCTGAAAAAATTCCAGTACACCAGCTTAACTTAACATACAGACGCTTCGTTATTTCCAGTACACTTTCTTAACATACAGACGCTTCGTCGTTTCCAGTACTCCATCTTAACTCAACATACAGACGCTTCGTCATTTCCAGTACACCATCTTAACTCAACATACAGACGCTTCGTCATTTCCAGTACACCATCTTAACTCAACATACAGACGCTTCGTCATTTCCAGTACACCGTCTTAACTCAACATACAGACGTTTCGTCATTTCCAGTACACCATCTTAACTCAACATACAGACGCTTCGTCATTTACCGCGATAACAACATCATAAGTAGGCTAGTATTGTTTCGCGGCGCGAATTTCTGCGAATTTTCGGAATTTTTCTGTATATCAAATATATCCGCGAATTTCAGAATTGTTTCCCATCGTTGCCAAATTTCTATTATAAATTTTAGATTATTTTTCATATTTAAATAAATTTATTACTGCCTTCATTAGAATTTACGCGGAAAATATACGGCAAAGTAACCTTACTCCAAAGTCCGAACCAGAACTTTAGATTGTTCGTTACGGAGAGACTCTTATCGAAAAAGCTTGACGGGTAATTCCAGGTCATATGCACTCTGTTGAAGAATGCACGTGTGATCTTTCGTGCCCCCCTGCTACTGTTGAATGACCTTGGCGACTTGCCACACTATTAAACCATAAACCGGATGACGTCAATTGTATTAGTAGTTTTAACTGCGAGAAGCAGCTCACAGAAAAGAGTGAGTTTTGCAGACACTTAACTTAGAAGATTTTTGTGCTTTCGTATGAGTATTTAGTTTCTAAAGTTTCTAGATATGTTTGTTAATTTTGTGAATGAGCCCCGTGAGGGAAATGAGTGCATCTGAAAAATGCAAGCAGTACAGCAAAGGAATGTTTCATGTGAACAAAGATCTATTGCTTTTTTCGTATTGCAAGACAACAGTGGATTTTTGAAGAAAGGAGAGCTGTGAAAAACACTTAGCTCGCAAGCTGCATAAAGAAAGTGTGTCCGAGCAGTCAACTGAAATTTATGCAGAAATCTGTCGATGAATTAATCGAGAGAAGAACTAAACAAGAACAGCATCGCGCAACTGAATTTTCGAAATTAACTGGTGCCTTTTGTGCAGCTAACATCCCACTTCCCAAACCGGATAACCCTACATTAAAAAATTACTTGGAAAATTCATTTAAATATATTGGTGTTATTCCAAATGCAAATTGGATGTGGAAATGTTATTTGCCGAAACTAAAAGTGCAAATTGGATGCGGAAAATATGATATTCACATGCAACGAGTGAAAGATTATTTTAAAATCAGTATCCAGTGTAAGCATCGTAGTAGACGAAACAGCTGATTCAGAAGATAGGTACATTTTGAATATGATTTTCCATTAGCTGAAACGAATGTTGAAAGCTGTAATACTGAAACCTCTCTGAATGCAGTCTTACATGAGTGCATCATTTTTGGAATCCTTAAATTTTAAAGAAGTCAGTGAGGCAATACTTCACTGCATTAATAAGTATGAAATACCTTTTGCTAATATAACCGCTTTTGTGACAGATAATGCATCTTACACAGGTGACATTGAGGATCTCAGGAACTACAGACCTATCAGCCTCCTATCAGTGGTTTATAAAATCTAAACTAAAGTTCTTTCACACCGATTGAAGGTAACACTGGACATGGCTCAACCGAGAGAACAAGCTGGATTCAGGAGTGGCTACAGCACAATAGATCATATCCACGTACTGAGAGAACTAATTGAAAGAGCGAGGGAATATGAACTTCCATTGTGCATGGCTTTTATCGATTATGAAAAAGCCTTTGATTCGGTGAAACCATCAGCAGTTACAATGGCTCTGAAATCCTGCGGTATTGAGGATGCATACATTAATATTATTAATAACATCTATGAAAATGCAAGTGCAAAGATTCGGCTGTTTGAAAATACAACACACATAAAAATTGGAAAGGGAGTGAGACAAGGTGACACCATATCTCCGAAGCTCTTTAATGCCACATTGGAAAATGTCTTTCAATCACTGAACTGGGAAAACAAAGGGATAAAGATTAATGGAGATTATCTAACCCACCTTCGTTTTGCTGATGACGTAGTCATTTTTGCACCTAGCCCATCAGAGCTGCAGAGTATGATCCAGGAACTTGCTGACAAGAGTAAAGAAGTGGGATTAAAAATGAACTTTCAGAAGACAAAAGTGATGTTCAATGCTTTTACAAGAAATGAAGATTTATCGATTGATGGAGAAAATCTGGAGATAACAGACACGTACGTTTATCTTGGACAGCAGATATCAAGTGAGGGTCACATTGATGAAGAAATTAATCGGCGTACAAAACTTGCCTGGAGAGCTTTTGGAAGAAACAGCATAATTTTCAAGAGCAATATGCCATTATGTCTTAAAAGAAAAGTGTTTGATCAATGCATCCTTCCAGTGCTTACGTATGGTGCAGAGACGTGGACCTTAACTAAAAGAGACATACAAAGGCTGCAAACAACTCAAAGCAGCATGGAGAGGTGCATGCTTGGTATAACCAGGAGAGATAAGAAGAGAAACTCGTGGATCCGAAAAATGACGAGAGTGGAAGACATCATGATCAGAGTTAAATCCCTGAAATGGCAATGGGCTGGACATACTGCCAGAAGGACAGACCATAGATGGACAGCCGAAATTTTAGATTGGATTCCAAGGGACAGGAAAAGACCCAGAAAAAGACCACATGGGAGATGGGTGGATGAAATTCGTAAATATGCGGGAGTGACATGGAGGAGACTGGCACAAGACAGACCGTTGTGGAGGAAACTTGGGGAGACCTTCGTCCAGCAGTGGATTGATAATGGTTGAAATGATGATGATGATGATGACATATCCAAAGCGTGGGGAAAGAGCCTAAAGGCCGAATTTTTGACAAAATACGGTATTTTGTGAAATTTCGGCGTAAATAGAAATCGATATGTATGAAATTAAAAAAAAATACTATTTCTGTATTCTAATAAGGTTACTCATTTCGCTTTGGAAACAGTATCACCTCTAAGTGAGAAGCACTTCACATCCGTCGAAAAAAGGTGAACCGTAAGCCATTTCTTGTGCGTTGACTAGTGAAATCTTCTTTAGGACAAAGTTCACTTTGCAGTTCTGGAAAAGACAACTTATCATGTACAGTAGCTGATTGTACATTCCTTTTTCGATAAGGACAGTGAAGGGGTGGTAAACATTGAAAAATATCGTTCTCTAACAAGAGAAAACAGATTTTGGAAAAAAAGGAATCCTGAATTTACTTTCATTTTATACAGCGCTCATACAAGGAAATAAATAAGCTTTATAGGGTTAGTTGGAAAAATAATTTCAGAAAAAAAAAAAAAAAAAAAAAAAAAAAAGGACCAATTTGAAAAAATAAATCAATTAAAGGTGTATTATTAACATTCCTTAGTTGGGGATGTTGATGACAGAAACACACACAAATGCATGAAACAATAAGAAAAATTACAAAAAAATAAATCAAAAACGTACGCTAAGTACGAAATATAATTTCAGAAATAAAAATAAAAAGAATCATTCTAAAAATAAATCAATAAAAGTTATTTAAAAAATATCTTGAAGTGGGCACATTTTTTTGTTTGTTTGGAGGTTTAACGACCACCGTGAGCAACTCAATGGGCTATAAGCAGTCGCCCGCCCCTAATTTAGGGTCACTAGTTCCCGGGAATGGAGAGAGTCAGTGCCGTAAGACAAACGCAACATCCATGATTCACCGGGATTCGAACCCGGAACCCTTTCGGACGAATGATCAGAGGTCATCGTTAAGACCACTGCGTCATCGGGGCTGTTGGGCACGTTGCTGGGCATAAAATAATTAATACATGAGGTAATATCGAAATTTCAAGGGGAAATAAAAGTACAACATAAGCGAATGTACGATTCACCGCTTAAAATAAGCCCCCAAACGATTTAAAAATTTCTTTACGTAAGAAATATAATTTGAGAAATAAAAATAAAAATAACCATTTAAAAAAATTAATCGATATAAGACATAAATGAATCCTGAAGTGGACATAAAACAATTAATGTATGAGGTAATATCGAAATTGCAAATAAAAATAAAAATAAAATATAAGAGAAGAAATAATGCATGACCGTATCACAAATATTACTTCATTAACAAGCGCTTTAAACAAAAGTCTCTGAACGTTGTTAAAATTAAATTGGAGAAAAAATGCATGAAGAATCAGCGCAAATGACAGAAAAAAAATAAACTAAAGCAAAGAATAAATAATACTTGAACGAATCGCAAAACAAACGCTGAACTAAAAAATTTCAATGGAGGAAATAATAAAAAAGAACATGAAGAATTAGCGTAAATTAATCAAAAAATAAAATAAAGGGTAAAATAATACACGAAGAAATAATCATTCGTTTCACATATCCCAGAATCGTGAAAAAAATATCCTAAGTTGGTGGTGCGATAGAGTCGGAAACAAAATTATAATGAATAAAGCCAACTCTATGAAAACATTTCCGATCGATGCCGATCCACAAGACTTTCTTCCTTTCTCAAATATTTGCCAAGTACGCACCTGATATTTCCGCAGATAAGACACTTCCGGTAGGAGCACATCGTGAGGTGCACTGGAGAAGAGCTCCATCCCCCTTCCTGTGGGGACCCCTGCGACGGCCGTGAGGTGCACAATGTTAAATCTATGTAGATCAAACATAGCCTTTTCTACTACTGACAGTCTCTTGCAGTAATATAAGCTTGGCACGAATCATATCCTCCGTATGATGATCCAGGAAATGGCAAGAAAATTGTACCACTGACGAATGACAGCAGCCTAGACACTGAATTTGAAACCCTTATGCGCATGTAGGTAAGCGTCACTTACCTAAACGTCACTTACTTTTGTATATCAGAATACAGGGTCATGCACGTAACCACGTGATCTGATGAAGACAGCCGCTCGTCAGTTGTATGGATCCCAATGGGAAAACAAAGGATCTTCCGAAGTTCGGTAAATGGCTGATTGTGACTGCTCTCCTGGCTGAAGCGACGATTTTGGAAACAACACAGCTTACTAGTTTCTCAAAAGGTGAGATATCCCGGGTATTTAAACAGTGGAAAAATAAACCACATTGCTTGTCTAAGAGGCGTGACTGTGGACTGACGACAATCTGTCAGGAACGAGAATACCGTCGTCTGAGAAGGCTTGTATGGAGAAACAAGACATCCTGTGTGCAGCAACTATCCGAAGCATTCAATTCAACGAAGGCTGTTCCCGATCCATATCTCGAACTATGAGCAGCGAATTGAAGAAGATCGGTACTGGCAGTCGCATGCCTATAGGGAAACCATTTATTTCTGTAAAGAGCCGAACAGCTCGTCTACAGTGCTGTGAGGAACACTGTGACTCGACGCTGGGAGATTAAAAGAAAGTCATGTGGTCCGATGAGTCGCGGTATACCTTGTTCTGTCCCGAGGGCAGGCAGAGAGTTTGGAGGGAGCCCCATGAATCAATGTATCCAACTTGCCTTTTAAACACAATTCAAGGTTCTGGTTATAGTGTCATGGTGTATGACACGTCCTGTTGACTTTTCATCCAATTGGTGACGGCTGTTTCACTGATGACAATGCTACTGTCCATCTCGCAAGATGTGTTCAGCAGTTGTTAAGCGAGCATGACAGCGACTTCCACCATCAACCCTGGTCACCACAAAGCCCGGACATGAACTCTATCGAGAATGTATGGGGCGTGTTAGAAAAACAGATCCTCTTCCGCCAAATACAAGCCATTTAAAGGATTGTCTGGTTAATATCTGGTACGTTATAGGAGTAGATGCAACCCAGCATTTTGTGGAATGTATGTCAAAGCACAGACGTGCTCTGATTTGGGCTGAAAATGGCCCAACTTAATATTTAGAAAAAGTATCTAATTCCGTGGGTATGAGTGGATTTCGGAATTCCTTTAATTTAATTAAAAAGGTTTTTAACATTTTGCTTAAAACTCTTATGATAACAGGAACCAAATAATATTTTCGTCACGTCTAAAAGTGCACATTTGACCTGTTCTAATTTATTCTAGAGAGAGTTTTGGTGATCATAAATCGAATGTAAGGGTGTAGTCTGAGAGAAAAACGTTAAGAAATTAGTGGGAAAATAAAATCACAGCAGTTCTTATAACAAGTTAGTAAAAGCATGTAATGCATCGATTATGATAAGCTTTCCAACATACCAGATTATGATCAACTTTCCATAAGCTTTTCAACATACCAGAAATCATTACCCAAGTTTTTTTTTTTTTTGATTGGAGGTTTAACGACCATCGTGAGCAACTCAATGGGCTATAAGCAATCGCCCGTCCCTAATTTAGGGTCACTGGTTCCAGGGAAGGGAGAGAACCAGTGCCGTAAGACAAACACAACATCCATGCCTCACCGGGATTCGAACCCGGACCCCTTTCGGACGAATGATCAGAGGCCATCGCTTGGCTTACTCAAGTTATGAGGATAATGGCTGTGGAATAAATATCGCTCCTGTGCTCTGACCTTTGATCTTATTTCAATGATATTAAACAGAATTGGTTCAGTATACTTTCGGAAGAACATGATAAAGTTTTGTCGCAATCGAAACATTTTTACGTAAGTTATGACGCATAAGGGCGATGGAATGGATCCCGTTCCTATGTCTTGACCTTTGACCTCATTTCGACCATTTTCAATAGCTTTCATCCCCAAACCACGTACTAAAATGTCATCGAAATCGAACCCTTTTTATGCGAGTTATCGTGCGGACGGACAGACAGACGGACAATGCTGGAGCACACGCTTCTTCAATACACGGTTGGAAAGCGTATAAAAGCTGCCATTTCTGTCAAATTTGTGAAATTGAATATTATTTTGCTGGAATCAACACATCACGTTACAAGATGCACGGCTACAGAGATTCCAGTTTACTAGAGTTAATATTCGATTTCAATTTCGAACAAAGTGTGTATCTGACTTTTGAGAGTAAAATTTTTTAACACCAAAAATGGGTGTTTCAGAAGAATAGTTTGCATCGTATGCATAATAGAAAATACTGAGTTTGTGTTTGGCGTTTAGCATGAACACAGAGACAAAAATTATTTCTTCGGAAAGAATCATTTCAAGAAAAATAGCAACTGGTTTTCCAGAAGGAAATCCTGAAAAAAGAAATGCCTTTGTTTCGAAAAGCCAATAAAACAATATCAAGAAACAAATGCTGTTGCTTTCTTCGTATATAAGTGAACCTGGTGATAGGAAGCTTCAGGATAGCTATATATGTATATACCACCAGAAAATCTAAGAGCTCCATGCTTGCGGAAAAATAACATATCAGCAATCTACGTAAGAAAAAGTGCAAGTGACTTGATTCAACTTCAAGGCACAGTTAGACAGGTGTTGATGTGGAAAATGCCAGAGGAAGCATGTAGCAATTGCTCTCATGGAGAGATTTGAAATATTCCAAGAAAAAAAAAAAAAATCACTTCTCTAAAGAGAAAAGAGTTTTGCCAAGTTGAAAGCAATCTGAAATATACCATTAATAATGTAAAGTTGAACCGTGTTTTTAAAGTGTATTCTGCCACTAAGAAACGACGCTGAATTTGTTTTTAAAGATAAACTATGCCAGCAGCAGTTAAGCTAATAAATTCATTGCTAAATGCAGTTGGAAATTTTCCTTATTAAGGAATACACAACGACGTGCTCATTTGCTTCAAAGACACATTTTTTATTCTCATCAACGCAAATTTGTACTTTACTTTTGATGCTTCTCGAAAGTTAAGCATGAAACATAAAGCTTACAGTAGCAAATGAAGCAGAAGAGACTTCAAAAGTTCAGAATTGTCCATCAAAAGTTAAGCACCAAACACAAAAGTGTGAACTACACACGAAACAGCAAAAAACTTCAAAAATTAAAAATTATCCATCAAAAGATAAACACAAAGCACAAGAGTATTCATAGCTAACCATGCAGAAGAGACTTCAAAAGTTAAGTACTGTCCATCAAAAGCTAACAACAAAACACAAGCGAATTCCTAATAAACGATGTAGCAGAGAATTCAAAAGGTAAGTAGTGTTGATCAAAAGCTAAGAACAAAACTCAAGAGTATCTATAGTAAACGATGCAGTAGAAACCTCAAAAGGAAAGTACTATCCATCAAAAGCTAAGCGTAAAACACAAGAGACTTCAAAGTGAACGATGCAGCAGAGACTTCAAAAGGTAATTATTGTTCATCAAAAGCTAAGCAAAAGACGCTAGTGAATTCATAGTAAACGATGCAGCAGAGACTTCAAAATGTAAGTATTGTCCATCAAAAGCTAAGCTCAAAACACAAGCGTATCAATAGTAAACGATGCAGTACAGACATCAAAAGTTAAGTACTGTCAATCAAAAGCTAAGAACAAAACACAAGCGTATTCATAATAAACGATGCAGCAAAGACTTCAAAATGTAAGTACTGTCCATTCTGTCCATTAAAAGCTGAGCACAAGACATAAAAGATGGAGAAGAGATTTCAAAAGGTAAGTACTGTCTATCAAAAGCTAAGCATAAAACACAAGGGAATTCAAAGTGAACGATGCAGCAGAGACTTCAAAATTTAAGTGCTGTTCATGAAAACCTGGGCACAAAACACAAAACCATCCATAGTTCGTAAACAATGCAGCAGAGACTTCAAAAGTTAAGTACTGTTCATCAAAAGCTAAACTTAAAACACAAGAGTATCTAGAGTAAATTATGCAGCATAGACTCGAAAGTTAAGTACTGTCGGTCAAAAGTTAAGCACAAAACACAAAAGTATGAATAACAGACGAAGCAGTAGAGAAATACAAAATTTTCACTGCGCTGCTGTCAGTTTTTCCTCTGCTTAAAACAAGTAAATTTCAAAATGCGGATGAGCCTATATGCAGATTTGTGAGCGGAACAATAAACAAATCAAAACGCATGACAAATGCAATGCTTTTCATCAGAAGCTCTCAGTAAAACGAAAAGTGTTCCACTTTAAATCAGGAATGAGAATTTTCTTGTTCGTCCCGCAAAGACGTCTAGAAGATTGAGAACAGGTCGAGTACCGCTCGAATCTTACAGGCCGGTCAATTAAATATAGAGATTAGAATTAGAAACCTTTCTGCAGATGTACGCCACCATCACTTACGCATCGTTCACGCAAAATACGAAGTTACGTACGTCACCACGTGATCTAGTCAACTATTTAAGACTGCTGCTTGTCAGAAGTGTTGATCACACCGGGAAGAACAGAGGTTCTTTTGGGAGTTCAATAAATGGCTTATTGTGGGTGCTCGGAACGACGATTTTGAAATGAGCAGAGGTTTCTGAAAAGGTCAGATATCTCAGGCCTTTAAACAGTGGAAATACACTGAAGAGCAATTGAATTAGAGACAGCTGGCGTTATGCAAATGTGGCGCTGTGGGCGGCCCTGTAAACAGAAACGACATGACGTATGTAGCGATCCGACAATATAAGGAGTGATGCGACGGGAATCAGTAAGAGTCGGACGCAGTATGGGTAAGACGAAGGATCTAAGCGCATTTTATCGTGGGCACATTGTCGGGGCCCGACGAATGGGTCACTCCATCTCGGAAGTCGTGCAGGCACTGGGATTTTCACGAGCCACTGTGTCACGGGGGCAGTGTGAGTACATCGAATCCGGTAAAACCATCCCTGCAAGGGCCAACTGCCGTGGACAACAGCGTGTGGATGAGCGGGGTCATCGTCGGCTAGCTCGCATTGTAACAGCGGATAGACGGGCCACAGTGCAAGAAATCACTCGGCAATTTAGCGCTGGGGCACATAAACGTGTAAGCAGCCACACCATCCAGAACCATCTCCTCGCTACGGGGTACAGAAGCCATCGTCCCACGAGGGTACCGCTGCTGACGGCATGTTACAGGGTACAAAGATTAGCATGGGCGCGGGAACATCGCCACTGAACCCTAGACATGTGGGAAAATGTTGCCTGGACTGATGAGCCGAGATTCACGTTGGTACATGCGGATGGCAGGATACGAGTACGGCGCAAACCACATGAAGCGATGGATCCTTCTTGCCAGCAGGGTACTCTTCAAGCTGGTGGGGGTGGCATTCTCGTCTGGGGACTGTTTACGTGGACTGAAACCCCTGGTACGTGTGACATCGTCCCTCACAGGTCAACGTTACCGGGATATCCTGGACGACCATTTGCTCCCGTTTGTGCGTCTTCAACATCCCACTGGGGATTTCATCCTGCAACAAGACAATGCACCGTGCCATCACTCCCGAATTGTATCCGAATGGTTGGATGAACACTCCATCGACGCGACCTCGCTTCCTTGACCAGCTATAGGTCACCTGAACTCAATCCCATCGAGCACATCTGGGATGCCATCGAGAGAGATGTTCGAGGCTCTGACCCCCTCCATCAAATCTTCGTGAACTGTGGGAGCTTGTTCAGGGGTCGTGGATTCGTATGGCTACCCAACGCTTCCGGTGTTTTGTCGAGTCCATGCCGAGACGAATCGCCGTCGTCATCTTTGCGAAAGGTGGTGCTACACATTACTAGACAGGTATCTCTAATTCAATTGCTCTTCAGTGTATAACCTATATTGCTTGTCTAAGAAGCGTAACTGTAACGCGACGACAATCTATCAGGAACGAGATCACCGTCGTCTGAAAAGGCTTGTACGAAGTGTTACGGAGATTTAATACTAGAATTTTAGGCAAGATATTAAATCTCATTTCGCAACTTTTATTTTGCTTTAGTGCTTCGTTTCCGTGATGCGTGAGAAAATTTTGCTGTTTCGTCCCATGATACATTGGAAACACGGCTTATTTAAGGACGCCAGTTTGTCGCATTTTAAGGTCTGAGCCTTTGTATTTTGTAGATGCTTGAGTACTGTCGTAGTCATTTGATATTTTGCCTTCTTAATTTCAAAGCACCAGACTGAGAGGGAAATCCCTCTTATTTCTACCCTGTAGCTTTGTATGACCAACGCCGGCGTTTCTTCCATGGATTTTTGTGGAGGTAAAGGGGTGAGTTTGTGTGGAAACAAAGGGGGATTTAAAACAGTCGCCTCGGGTAATTGAAAGAGTGCAGTCGCAAAGAGGAGGCGAGGAAAGGCCTCAGGTGTTAAGAAGCAGGTCTGTAGCTGACCGGAGGAGTTGAGGGTTTCTCCGCAGGGACAGAAAAGAGACGAACAAAACGACCGAATGTAGGATTTAGGGAAGCAAATTTTTAGTTACAGGCAGGAAGAATTAGTAAGTTGAGAAAAACTTTACTGCCATTAAGTAAAGAAAATAATAAAGTGCTTTTATAAGATCTAAAATGATTGCAAAAATTACTACTTGTCGCTATTTTATTATCTTCAACCACGAAGACTTTGCAAGTTAAGCTAAACCACCTAACAGAAGAAACAGGACTACCTGTGCGAAACAATCGGCCAAAGCATTCGATGAAGGCTTCTTCCGGCCCATATTTCAGCGAACTATACGCGAGGAATTGAAATGGATCGATATTGGTAGTTGCATGCCTATAGGAAAACCACTGATTTCTGCAGATAACCGGAAAGTTCGTTCACAGTGGTGTCACTAACACTGTAACTGGACACTCGAAGAGTGGGTAAAAAAAGTCATGTAAGAGGACGAGTTGCGGGACACCTTGTTCTGTACTGACAGTAAGAAGAGAGTTTGGCGGGATACCCACGAAACTCAAGCTTCTGGAGATGGTGTTATGGTATATGGCACGTTGTGTTCTTACAGAACGGATTCCCTGGTATTTCTGGAAAGTCGGGTGACTCCAAGGATAATAATCCTTGCGGGACACCTATCTGAATATTCTTGTCGATCAAGCACATCCGGCAATGTTGAACTTTTTTTATCCAGCAGGTGACGGTCTTTCATGGACGGCAGTGCTACTGTCCGTCGAGCAAGATATGTTCAGCAATGGTTCGGCAAGCATGGCAGCGACTTCAACCATCTTCCCTGGCCATCGTAAAGCCTGGAATTCGACCTCATTGAGAATTTATGAGACATGTTAGAAAAACAGATCCTGGAAAAAGTCCTCCCGTAAAATCTAAACCTGTCTGGTGAACGCTTCTTATGCTGTAAATGTAGATGCAGTCGAACGCCGTCTGGAATCTATGCCAAACCTCAAATCTGCTATAATTCGTACTAAGGCGGTCCAAAGGTATTTAAAAGTTTCTAATTCAGTGGCCCGTATATATTTATTGTGGTTTTGGAAGGTATAATTTTATTCCGGAGGTCCACGTCGTTTTCAGAAAGATATTTCGTTGGTAGATTTAGGTACATTTGCCCCGACTATGAATAAAGGTAAACAAATTAGTTAAATCACGCAATGCATTGATTATGATACACTTTCCAACATACCTGAAATCATTACTAAAGTTATGAGGATAATGGCTGTGGAATAAATCTCACTCCTGTGCTTTGATCAGATCATCAGATCATATGTAGAGGATTTTAGGAAGGGAGTGTCTGACCCCAGGTCTTAAACAACCCTTAGAAATAGGAAGCTAAGAGATTTGGGCTAGATTGCCCGATAGGAAAGTGACACGGAAGCGAAGTAGAAAGGGGAGGAAGACACCCTTATTTATTACCGGGGGCCAGTACCCGGGGTCCGACGGCTTAACGTGCCCATCCGACGCACGGCGGATATTTAGTGGTTCGAGCATTCGTACCTACCTGGGATCGAACTCGAGGTCTTCTCCGTGGCAGACACGAACGTTGACCACTAGGCCACCCGCGGCCCAATCCTGTGCCCTGATCTTTGACCCCATTTCGATCATATTCAACAGAACCGGTTCAGTATACCTCCGGAACAACATACTAAAGTTCTGTCGCAATAGAAGCATTTTTAGTCAAGTTATAAGGATAATGGCTGTGGAATAAATCTTGCTTCTGTGCCATGACCTCTGAACCCATTTCGTTGATATTCAACAAACCGGTTCACTATACCTCCGGAACAACATGATAGAGTTTTGTTGCAATCTAAGCCTTTTTACGTAAGTTATGACGCATAAGGGCGATAGAATGGATCCCGCTCCTGTGTCCTGACGTTTGATCCCATTTCGCCCATTTTCAATAGGGTTTGTCCCCATGTAGTTCCCTACCACATACTAAAATGTCATCGAAATCCAACCATTTTTACGAAAGTTATCGTGCGGACGGACAGACGGGCAGACATACAGACGAAGAAAGCTGGAGCATATACGCTTCTTCAACCTACGGTTGGATATAGGGAATTAGTGAGTAGTCATTTTGCTTCTGGAGCATTCTCGGTTTTAAACCATTTTGCATCCAGGAAATTAGTGAGTGGTCATTTTGCTACTATTATATTTAACGAACTTTGCATCTTGAACAACACGTTTCCCCAACGTGTCATGAGCTTCTTGACAAGAGGTACACGATTTAGTTCCAAGTTTCCCGTGCGGTGATAGAAGGATCTGCACAGTATGGAAATGGGTATAGTGCATGCGCCAGTCTGTGGCACTGCTTCCTTTGTCTTCTCACTAGTATGCGTTAAAGTTCGGTTGACGGTGAGTTCATATACTACTGCCACTGAAAATACCAGACCATGAAGGAACACACGAAATTTCAAATTGGTAGGAAAGAAGTGATTTAATTTTTGAGGGATTATTTTAATGCAGTGAGCGAGGAGACAGTGTTATGCGGCCTCAGTCAGTAGGTCGTGTAACCCATGTTGGGCTATATATTAATATTAGGTAACATGGCGTGGCATCTATGTTGGGTTTTAGCTGACAAAGGCGTTCATTGCCTTTGTCAGCAGAAACCACTGGCTCTAAATTAGACATAAGCGACACCTTCTAGCATTAGATGCTAAATTCGGGCAATTAAATCCCTATTTTGTATTATGGCAATAGAGGTGTATTGTTTGTTCTTTTTGCAAACGAAAGAACTTTTCACAAATGTTAGTCCATCGGGCAACACATCTTCTTACACAGGATAAAAAGAAAGGAAGTAAAGACTAGGGCGATGAACAAAAATTAAAAAAAATTAAAATTAATGCAGACATTTGACGTGGACTTGGAACATCAAACAGAAGTCATCGCTCTTTCCACGTTTATAAGTGAGTCGCGGAAAAATTATCATTGGCCGCCACCGGGAATCGAACCCAGGGTCTTCCAGTTACGCGCCGGATATGCTTCCACTGCACCACAGCGGCCTCGAATTCCTCCAGACGCACATACACCAACTGCCAAGCCAATTGGCAGATTGCTTCTTGGAACCCCGCACAATGGTGGGGATTCACCAAAGATGGTAAGCTGCAACTGAATGAATAATTAAAAGGCGAATGAATAATTAATACAGACATTTGACGTGGACTTGGAACATCAAACAGAAGTCATCGCTCTTTCCACGTTTATAAGTGAGGCACGGAAAAATTCTCATTGGCTGCCACCGGGAAATCGAACCCAGGGTCTTCCAGTTACGCGCCGGATATGCTTCCACTGCACTACAGCGGCCTCGAATTCCTCCAGACTCACATACGTGGAAAGAGCGATGACTTCTGACTTCTGCGATGACTCTTATAAACATGGAAAGAGCGATCACTTCTGTTTGATGTTGATGAAAAAAATGAAAGCCATGGCTGCACTGAGGAAAAATGGAATCCTAGCTATACTTTCACATGTACAGCCTGCCCGCTTTATTACTTTATTAGCTGTACCTTAATATTAAATCTATGGAAAATAATACTCACAAATATCGCACAATTTTAAGTAACAGTTTCATAAGTAAGAGAATAAACGTCTTTTACCCTTAAACGTCCCGACGCTCCAGGTACTTGAGAAATCCAGTTCTCAGAAACTTCTCTCAAACAGAGATTAAGGGAGAATTAGAAATGCTGATTTAATTTTCTCAATAGCTTGAAATTGCATGCATGTTGTATTTATTTTTGCAAAATAATTTTTATGTAAATTACTGAAGGTAATGACGAAAAAAAGTTTGCGACAAATACGTAAGTTCAAATTTTCGAAAAAAAGTTAAAATTTTCGTAAATTTAAATTTCTTGAAGAATTTACGAAACAATAAATAGACTTTATCGGAATCGATGCTATCCATCATCGAAAGCTGTGCTGTGCATAAAGTTTCCCTGATAATACAGCTCGATTCACTGAAGAATTTAATAAGTTTTGGTTGTCGGGCATTTGTCCTCATTTCAGTCCATATAAGATTGTACAGAGCATGTTAATAATTCTTCTCATCAACAATCGATATTCATAAACATAGGCCACAGAAAACCTTCTGCGATATAAGACATCAAAACGAACAACACCCATCTGTTATGTTAGCCGACGGCGGCTGCAAGAACTGCGCCAGATGGTACCGATCAGTGGCAAACAGTTTCGATTTGTGGCCTCAGCTACAGGACAGAATCATTCAACGAACAAGACCAACTGGCAATTGTCATCCCCACAGAAGCGAAGGAATGCAGATTCTCTTCTCACGAAAGGAAAAATAATAAAGAGAACCATCTACATACAGAGAAAAAACAAACTAAAATCTACTCGAATGTGTTTGAATTCGGTTTCGTGTAAAAGACGAAACAAAATAAGGGAAAAGTATTAAAGATTTTTCTCGTACATTCGAATTCGTGAAAATGGAGCTCACGCATAGAGGTTTAGGCATATCGTGAAGCACAGGAATATGGTACATATCAATTATTTATGTAATTTGGAATCATGAATATTAAAGCATTTGGATTCCAGGATAAGGATTTATCCGTGGCTTTAGATTAAAGAAAAGAAAAAGATCCAACCTCATTCACGTGTGTATCCACATAATAATTTTATTGTTTTATCTGTTACATTATACCTTACATTAAGCTTATATTTACATTTGAGTGTAACAAAAATAATTATTATAACAGCTAGCGAAATCAGGGAAAAGGCCTTTAATGCCCTGATCACCCTACTTGATAGATACAAGTCCTGTAAAAATTGTCAAATAGTGAAGGTAAATAGTAGGTAAGTCATGCAGTAGATCAACAGTTGTCAGTAGATACGTATTAGTAGCAATTAGAAAGGGATTGAAAAGGTATATAATAATTTAAGGGGTTTATTTTTTTATAAGTTAAGCAGGCATGTTTTTAGTTTTTTTAAACAAGTTATAATTGTTAATGTGTTTTATTTAGTTCTTCAAAAAATTGGTCCCTAATTAATGGTTGATACTTTGTTTCATTTGTTGCGTTCTAGGCAAGAATGGCTTTATCTGAAATCTATTTCTAGTTTCATAATTATGCATATCAAAATTTATATCTATTGTTACACGGCGCAGCAGTGTTCCTGCCGAGTCTGCCGGTAACGGTGCTTGAGACCTGAAGTACAATTTAGTTGGCCACGGCACCAGGTGAGAATCTCAGGTGCACTGCTGCACTCAAAGATTCACACCAGAACATAAAAAATGAAAAGTTGAAGAATGACCCGAAGCATAAGGCTTGGGTGAATCCACCTTGTGAACAAAATAACAACAACAAATAAACAATAAAATAATCTAAAAAAAATGATACTTTGGGATCAGAGTTGTGATGAGGTTCACCCGCAATCACCAATTCGTGACTGAGTGTAGTGGTCCGGATCTTACTCCGGTACATTCAATCCCCAACCAGCCAGTACAACACTCACTTTCGCAAATAACACATGATTCTCAAATACACAACACAACATTTAATAACGTTCTGCGAGATTTAAACAGATCCGGCGCTCTCTAGGCGCATAGACAATTGCCCCTCATATGTGGGCAGCATACGGTGTCACACTTTACTGTCGGATAACGCAGCCGACTGAGTCTCCACCGGACTATCTGAACAAGAGATACTACTCGTTTACACACTAAATAGAGCTGCAGGTGATATTCATATACAATTGCTTAGAGAATGAAAAAAAAATTATATGCAAACGATCACATTAAAAATACTCGCGACACAAAATACACAAGCACGTTAATTTGCGGTATAAGATTATAGGTGCGAAATACTGCCAAAGTTAATTAACTAAATCTAATAAGCATGCACATGCAGAACCCTGCCCCGCTGACGTTGGTCCTGAACCAAAGTTAAAAGAAACTGTCCCGCCCAGCGGAATTTGTGGCCACACCTTCTCCCTTATTCATGTAAAAAAAGTAATCAGGAAATGGGCCCTGTAAGAAATTGAAATCTGTATGTGCAGGTATTTCCTCTGAGGTTCAGTCACTCAGCATTACTGCATCTATGTCCATGCAGCTTTGGGTGTCGGGATGGCACAAGTTCGCAGATGTGCGAAGAAAGAAAAAGGAAATATTCATCTACTTACAGTTTCGTGACTTTGCTGTGCAAATCCGTTGTGCATCACATAATATCACTCGACAAAAAAAACACGCACACAGACACTTGCACCATGTGGCAGCACCGATGATTCAACACTTCACTTTGACGCTTGATGTAAATGAAGCACACAATTAAAAATGGTAATATCACGCCGCACTTTGTTGCAATGATTAGAGTGCACACTGATCTATTCTCGTGACGATTTGAAGGTGGGCGTTAAGCAAAATAGGCCCTCTCACATCTGATGTTGCGGTTTCCAAGATTAATTTTCTCGGCCGAGCGAAATCAGACGTGCTTTTACCTTAAGCGTATATCGGCAACTCAACATTTCACCTGTATATTTGTTAGGTATCGAAGCCACCGCTCTTACGCTCATATTTTCTTTCGACATGTTTTTATCCCGTCGCACTTACACGTAGTGGTTTCGCTGCTTACGCGACCACACACACGCACACATGGGGCCTCGCTTCACCCCGTAAGACAAGCGCATCTCTTCACTTCCTCCACAGTAGGGGATGAATGGGGGTGACGATTCCACACTGCAGTGGTTGGCATCCGAACCCGACTTTGCTTGGCTTCGCTTCTCATAGGAATGACCACTGTCCACTCGCAGACTTCTTAATTCCCCTGTAACTTGGCTTTCATTAGGCCAAACAGTCGCTGAGTTCCATTACGCTCCAGCCTAGAAATTTCTGCTTTATCCCGCGGATTTAGGCATTCTGCTGTCTTTATGGCAAACTGGCATCTCCAGCTGCCTCGAGTTGTCTCCATTTCTTACCAAATGCGGGAGGTTTGCTGCTTCATTTTTCCCAATTCATTTTTTTTTGCAGATCCAAGGCATCCAGCCTTTCACATCGGAGAGCGCACAGACAACTAAACTTTCTTCCTTATTTTCATGCCAAGTGCGAACTCTTATTTTTCTGCACGGACCACACAGAGAGCAATTGTTCTCGAAAATGCCCCAAACAATCGACGAATTTACGATTATTCGCTAAACCTTTCGTCCCCTATCTTCATTCATTCCTACTCAAGTGGCTCATTCGATACGTATTCCTCTTTCCCTTTCCGTGTTGCATAGGCTGCCCGTCAGCTGCGCCCTGATATTTATGACCTAACAGAGCTATTCTGAGACCACCCAGCCAGAGAGAGAATTCTTCGCCTCTCTTTTCTTTCCAAACCCCAGATAAAACTTTATCTGCTGTTTACACTTTTAAACTCCAATCAAGCCTCGAACAATTAATACTTAATTAATTTCACACATCAACCACGCCCATTAATTACTAAATTAATGGCGGGGGTGGGTCGTAACATCGGCCCCTAATCAAGAAATCTAGAAGTCCTCTTCTGGGCCTATCGCTTTGCTCTTATCAATTTCCAGAGCAACCATTGAGTGCTACCTTTTCCCACAGGTAGAAATAATTCAAAATGGCAAAAATATTGCGTTTCTTGCCTTCAAGAGCATTGGAGCGACTTCCCAATTATCCCGCAATTTTGTTAATTAATTTAGAGAACATCCGAAAGAAAAAACAACGTAAATGAGAAATAAATAAAAAAAACTGAACTGTAAAAGAACATGTGAGCCTGCCGAACTGTGATTCCTAGCTACCTCATACCATACGCGACATGGCGGACAAATTTTAGAGTTTTCTTCAGGTTTTAGGATGGGGGGGGTGTCCACTGTAACATTCCATCCCCCCATGAAAGAAAAAAAAAAAAGGGATGACTGGATGAAGTTTATTCATCCAATCATTCCATTTTTTTTTTTTTTAACTGTAAACACTCAACCCTTTCCCACCGTCGCAAGGCACCTAATTCCGGATTTAAGTGCCCGGAGTGGAAGGAAAGTTTAAGGATTTCATCACACGTTCATTGCTACCCGTCGAGATAGGCGGAAAGAAAATTTAAATATGAGGCATAGCTTCGAGAATCCACGAGTTCCACAGATCTCTCACGTTCGATGCTCCTACGCCCGCGAAATGATTGGAGGACTTTTGACCTGGCTTCCCTGCACTCGTAAGGGATCCACAATCATGCGGGTTCGCGCTGCAAAGGGTTCGGTTTCTGCCCTCAGCTCATCGCTATCAGATAGAAATTCAGCAGCTCTCTCCCGAAATTTAGATTTTGCAATCGCGAGTTTAGTTTGCTCACTCCATCTACCCACCATCGCTACACTTTCGACATCCTGAAAAAAGTGTTTAGCACGATACAGCGGATCAGTGCCTGTAAATAGCCTCAACATGTTTATGCATCCCGCTATTTGCTCACCGTAAACCATAGGTGCGGCTAAAGCTGTTTGTCTCAGCTGTGATGTACCCGCTGTACTTGTAACAGGTGTACTCTCTTCCGGAACAATTGCAGCCCCAGTGCTCACATGTTCTCCGTCAGAGTGACCACCAGAATCATCTGAATCCATGTGACTCGCAGATGACGATTTTTTTGTGTTAGCCATTTTGTTTTTTCTTACCCACTAAAATTATGGCAGTTCTTAGAAAACAGCTTAAGGCTTACTTAATGCTAAATTATACAAAATTCGCACCGAACAAAACTAAATAAAAATAGTAATGGCAGTCAATTCGCACTTATTTTACGAACATGAGTGTTGTTCCGCTAGCTGCAAAATATAGGTATCGATCCTGGGACAACGGCACCATTAATGTTACACGGCGCTAGCAGTGTTCCTGCCGAGTCTGCCGGTAACGGTGCTTGAGACCTGAAGTACAATTTAGTTGGCCACGGCACCAGGTGAGAATCTCAGGTGCACTGCTGCACTCAAAGATTCACACCAGAACATAAAAAATGAAAAGTTGAAGAATGACCCGAAGCATAAGGCTTGGGTGAATCCACCTTGTGAACAAAATAACAACAACAAATAAACAATAAAATAATCTAAAAAAAATGATACTTTGGGATCAGAGTTGTGATGAGGTTCACCCGCAATCACCAATTCGTGACTGAGTGTAGTGGTCCGGATCTTACTCCGGTACATTCAATCCCCAACCAGCCAGTACAACACTCACTTTCGCAAATAACACATGATTCTCAAATACACAACACAACATTTAATAACGTTCTGCGAGATTTAAACAGATCCGGCGCTCTCTAGGCGCATAGACAATTGCCCCTCATATGTGGGCAGCATACGGTGTCACACTTTACTGTCGGATAACGCAGTCGACTGAGTCTCCACCGGACTATCTGAACAAGAGATACTACTCGTTTACACACTAAATAGAGCTGCAGGTGATATTCATATACAATTGCTTAGAGAATGAAAAAAAAATTATATGCAAACGATCACATTAAAAATACTCGCGACACAAAATACACAAGCACGTTAATTTGCGGTATAAGATTATAGGTGCGAAATACTGCCAAAGTTAATTAACTAAATCTAATAAGCATGCACATGCAGAACCCTGCCCCGCTGACGTTGGTCCTGAACCAAAGTTAAAAGAAACTGTCCCGCCCAGCGGAATTTGTGGCCACACCTTCTCCCTTATTCATGTAAAAAAAGTAATCAGGAAATGGGCCCTGTAAGAAATTGAAATCTGTATGTGCAGGTATTTCCTCTGAGGTTCAGTCACTCAGCATTACTGCATCTATGTCCATGCAGCTTTGGGTGTCGGGATGGCACAAGTTCGCAGATGTGCGAAGAAAGAAAAGGAAATATTCATCTACTTACAGTTTCGTGACTTTGCTGTGCAAATCCGTTGTGCATCACATAATATCACTCGACAAAAAAAAAACACGCACACAGACACTTGCACCATGTGGCAGCACCGATGATTCAACACTTCACTTTGACGCTTGATGTAAATGAAGCACACAATTAAAAATGGTAATATCACGCCGCACTTTGTTGCAATGATTAGAGTGCACACTGATCTATTCTCGTGACGATTTGAAGGTGGGCGTTAAGCAAAATAGGCCCTCTCACATCTGATGTTGCGGTTTCCAAGATTAATTTTCTCGGCCGAGCGAAATCAGACGTGCTTTTACCTTAAGCGTATATCGGCAACTCAACATTTCACCTGTATATTTGTTAGGTATCGAAGCCACCGCTCTTACGCTCATATTTTTCTTTCGCAATGTTTTTATCCCGTCGCACTTACACGTAGTGGCTTCGCTGCTTACGCGACCACACACACGCACACATGGGGCCTCGCTTCACCCCGTAAGACAAGCGCATCTCTTCACTTCCTCCACAGTAGGGGATGAATGGGGGTGACGATTCCACACTGCAGTGGTTGGCATCCGAACCCGACTTTGCTTGGCTTCGCTTCTCATAGGAATGACCACTGTCCACTCGCAGACTTCTTAATTCCCTGTAACTTGGCTTTCATTAGGCCAAACAGTCGCTGAGTTCCATTACGCTCCAGCCTAGAAATTTCTGCTTTATCCCGCGGATTTAGGCATTCTGCTGTCTTTATGGCAAACTGGCATCTCCAGCTGCCTCGAGTTGTCTCCATTTCTTACCAAATGCGGGGAGGTTTGCTGCTTCATTTTTCCCAATTCATTTTTTTTTGCAGATCCAAGGCATCCAGCCTTTCACATCGGAGAGCGCACAGACAACTAAACTTTCTTCCTTATTTTCATGCCAAGTGCGAACTCTTATTTTTCTGCACGGACCACACAGAGAGCAATTGTTCTCGAAAATGCCCCAAACAATCGACGAATTTACGATTATTCGCTAAACCTTTCGTCCCCTATCTTCATTCATTCCTACTCAAGTGGCTCATTCGATACGTATTCCTCTTTCCCTTTCCGTGTTGCATAGGCTGCCCGTCAGCTGCGCCCTGATATTTATGACCTAACAGAGCTATTCTGAGACCACCCAGCCAGAGAGAGAATTCTTCGCCTCTTTTCTTTCCAAACCCCCAGATAAAACTTTATCTGCTGTTTACACTTTTAAACTCCAATCAAGCCTCGAACAATTAACACTTAATTAATTTCACACATCAACCACGCCCATTAATTACTAAATTAATGGCGGGGGTGGGTCGTAACATCGGCCCCTAATCAAGAAATCTAGAAGTCCTCTTCTGGGCCTATCGCTTTGCTCTTATCAATTTCCAGAGCAACCATTGAGTGCTACCTTTTCCCACAGGTAGAAATAATTCAAAATGGCAAAAATATTGCGTTTCTTGCCTTCAAGAGCATTGGAGCGACTTCCCAATTATCCCGCAATTTTGTTAATTAATTTAGAGAACATCCGAAAGAAAAAACAACGTAAATGAGAAATAAATAAAAAAAAACTGAACTGTAAAAGAACATGTGAGCCTGCCGAACTGTGATTCCTAGCTACCTCATACCATACGCGACATGGCGGACAAATTTTAGAGTTTTCTTCAGGTTTTAGGATGGGGGGGGGGGGTGTCCACTGTAACACTATGATATCTATATTGATATTTTGTTTAATCCTTTTAAACGTATTTAATCCCAAAGCATAAAAATACTGTTTTATATTCAAAATGTTATGTTTATTAACATCTATTCGCATGTAATTATAATTTTAAATTTTTTAAAAGGTGTATTATTAGTATTAGTATTTAGTTTAAGGTTAATAATCTAATAAATTTATTTGTGATACATAATTAGGAAAAATTGTTCTGCAATTGCCTAATTATGTATAACAAACTTGGAGTAATGATAATTTGCCTAATTATGTATCACAAACTTGGAGATCACCGATCCGTCATGGACAAAACTCAACTATGGATGATGTGAATGCTTGACTCTTTATGTAAATTATTCTAAGCAATTGTATTGGTCACATACAATAAACGACAAACCGTCTTCACACGATATATAAAAGAGTTTAATGATGGTATAAAAATTTTAATGATAGTTAAAAATGATACTGCGTTTGAGGATGGGTGTCTGTTGGCAGGACACGAAAAGTCTCACGCTTTTAAATTTTTAACTATCATTAAAGTTTTTATTCCACCATTAAACTTTTATATATCGTGTGAAGACGGTTTGTCGTTTAGTATGACTTTTTAGCACGGGTTACCTCTGTTTTGTATTAGTCACATGTTACACATTCATTCTATTTAATGCCAGTCTCTGTTCCACTCTTCTGTCAGACATTTGATGATGGCACCAAAGTGGTGGTCGGAAGATCTTATGTGGTCATTTTATTCCTTTCAATTGGTAATAAATAGTTTTCGATTATCCATCTCTTACCGCTTATCTTTATATATCGTGCAACAATTGCTCGATCCTCGTTTATTTTCAAAAAATTTAGATTTTTTTAATGGGTCGATAATATTCATGTTATTAATAGATCCTGATTTTTATTTAGGAGAGATCTTAACTATCTTAAGATCGTCAGGGAAGCTTCCTGTTTCAAATAAAAAATTAAATATAAAAAGAAGTGACTCTGCAGTAATGTCAGCAACAAATTGAATTACCTTTGGATGAATGTCATCATTTCATTCTTCGAAGTAAGCTGTGAACGGTAAATTAGGTTTACTCAAATTTGGTTTTATGGTATTTGATGTTATTATGAAATGATGATTTAAATGTGTTGCAATGTATTATTGATTTCGAATTTCCTTGTTATTCTCGCCAACTAAAAGTTCTGTTATTTTTATTTATTATTTTTCCCCAATAATTGGTTAAGACGTTGCCACGTTTTTTGAGGCAAATTTGAGAACAAAATTTATAATAGTAATTTCTCTTAACCATTTTTATTGTTGAGTTCAAATTATTCCTATAGCATTTAAAATTTACATAATCTATGGGATTTCAAGATTTATGAAACTTAGTGGATAGGTTTTTTTGTTGTTGTTGTTGTTGTTAATTCTATTAATTAGTGAGTTCTTCATCCAAGGTTTACGAATTTTTTTATAAAGTATTATACTGTATTGTTTTAGTAAAGGTTTCATTATATGATCGAATAACAGTAGTATGGGATTTAATTAGTGTCCAGTCAATTTGACCAATGGTATTTTTGAATTTTTCAAGATTTGATTTAGTTATTTGTCTAATGATACATTTTTCTGTTGCAATAGGGACATTGTAAAAGCGTTTAAATATAATAAAAATAGGAAAATGGTCACTGAAGGCATGTGTTATCACTCTAGATATAATTGCATCATGCGAAGTATTAGTAATACATAAATCAATTATTGTATCACTGGAAGGTGTTATTCTAGTAGATATTTTTATTGTATTAATGAAACCATTTGAGTTTGTCTATTATTATATTCTTTTGTGAAATCTCAATGTTTAAATCACCTAATAGGAAAGTTATTTTATGTAGTATATTTGCCTGATCAAACAAAATACTAGGAGTAGAAATAATTTTTTTTAGGACCAGAATTAGGTGCCCTATAACAAACCGCAATGATATCATGTTGGTTATTCTTCACAAGAAGTTCTACGTCTTGGTTAATTATAGTAAAATCAGTAAGCAGTGAAAAAACCTTATGCTTTTTATGTATATGTATAACCACCTCGCCACATTTAGGTTGTGCTTTATTTAAATTATAAATATTGCAATCATTTATTCCGAATTTTTTTCTAAAGGAACCATGTCTCTGTGATACAGATAATATCAATAGTAGTTTCAGTTATCTGTATTACCTTTTCTAGTAGTGTTATTTTGTTAAGCAAAGAGCAAGCATTTATGTGAATAATGTTTAGTGAATTATGTGTTTTTGTTTTTAAAAAGTTATTAAATTCACTGGTTGAATAGTAATCATTCAACATGGTTTAATGAAGTTTTAGAGTTATATTAAATGACAACTTTATATTGAGTATAAGCAATCACTAGACACTAATATCAAAGGACCTCAAATCCTCTAAAGTTGTAATTTTTTTCCATTAGTTCATATTCATTTTTTCTTATGTATATAGAGCCATTTCATATCCAGGTATTCTTTACTGTTCCATTATGAACTAAACTTCTAGTTTTCCAGTATAGATATTTATTAGTAGGTGTAAGATTTTCATTAATGTAAATTTTAGTTTTCTGACAACCTTTATCTAAATCTGAGTTGAGAATAATAGTTTTCCTTTTCGATAACCAAAAGTTTCTAGCTGTCCTAGTGGTGAATTGCCCAATAATAGTAGATTTCTCTACATTTCTATTTTGGCCCAGCAGAGGACGAACAACATCTATGTCAGAAGGTTTGAAGTTTTCCACCTGAAGCCTGTCTGCTAATATTGTCAGGTGATCTCTTAGTTCACAGTCATTTTTAATGTTTGTTAAGAAAAATCCATGGATTTCAATATTTTTGTTTCTGTGATATTGGTCCAGACCATATAATTCCATTTTGAGTACCTGAATATATCGTTTATTTTTTATTTCATTGGTTTCATGCTGATTTAATTTAGTTTGCAGAATCATATTAGTTTCATGTAGCTGATTGCATTCTTGAATAATATCTCCATAACTTGTACTAAGATGTTCTATCAACGTCGTCATCACCATCAGCCATTATCAATCCACTGCTGGATGAAGATCTTCCCAAGTATCTTCCACAATTGTCTGTCTTGAGCCTGTCTCCTCCATGTCACTCCAACATACTTTCGAATTTCATTCATACATCTCCCATAGGGTCTGCTTCTGTGTCCTTTCCTGTTCCTCGGAATCCAGTCTAAAATTTCGGATGTCCATCGGTGGTATGTTCTTCTGGCAACTTGTCCAGCCTATTGAAATTTCAGTAATTTCACTCTGGTCATGATGTCGTCCACTCCTGTCATTTTCCTTATCCACAAGTTCCTCTTCTTATTTTTTCTGGTTACCCCAAGCATGTTTCTCTCCACGCTTCTTTAAGTTGTCTGTAGTCTTTGCATGCCTTTTTTAGTTAAGGTCCATGTCTTTGCTCCATACGTAAGCACTGGCAGGATGCATTGATTAAACACTTTTCTTTTAAGACATAATGGCATACTGCTTTTAAAAATTGTACTGTTTCTTCCAAAAGCTCTCCATCCAAGTTTTATACGGCAATTAATTACTTCATCAATGTGATCCTCACTTGATATCTGCTGCCAAGATAAATGCAGGTATCTTTAGGGGGACGGTGGGTGGAGGGCGTAACTCACCACGCTGGTCAAGCGGGTTGATGAGTTTTCCTCTAATCCCGGTGGTATAGTTATACCGCTATTCATCGGTCGTCAGAGCCCCTTTAGCGGGAACAGGATACATCACGGGAAGGAGGGGTGACATTCGTCAAGGAGAGGCAGGGATATGTTGCGCAAAATGTTGTATAGAAAGTTTTATATCTTAAAATTCTTCACTCATTTCTTGTTTGATTACATTTTGGGATAAGACTTTACTGTCTTGCCCAAAATTTCGATCAAATTTAGGAACGTGATCTGTAAAGACTTGATTTATTAATTTTCAGCATTCATGAAACGTAGTCATTGACTAACGGTGAAGTGGCATTTTGTAATAGTAGTAAATGTGAATAACCTTTAATAATAGCGTAATGGAACGGGAATGTTTATTTTATGAAATGTAATGTAATGTAAATATCTTTTAATTTGTGAATTTTAATGAATATGTAAATAATTAACATCCTTGCAGTTTTAGAATGTTTTAAAAGTAATCGTGGAAAACTTCTTAAGGATATGATTTTTGAGTCCGATTTGGTAGAGCCAGTAAGTCACCGGAAACGATTAGTTTATCGGTGGACTTCCTGAGATGGACAACACCAAGGATTTCGGGTGTTGATAGCGATAATAGAAGAAGGATTTTTTTAGAGTTTTAAAGCGAGTCATTAGGAAGGACTTCCTTTTGCGAGTAAGGGTTTCCTTCGGGTGATGATTAGGCAGCGAACATTAGGACGTAGGGAAAAAGAGTGTTTTTCGTACAGAGGTTGGAGGCGCGTTTTGAGAAGGAGTTACGGAGACAATTGGAGAACGAGACTTCTGGAGGTGGAATGACGACGTGCCTTAGGGAAGAAGGCGACTGACGGTAGTAGAGCGAAGGACGGGGAGTTAGATGTTTCGGAGCAAGGAGTAATTTCGCGAAGATGTTGAGGTTGTCTCCGTGTACGAGCGGTAGAATGAATGTAGTGAGGAGTTAGGACGTGGATTGGATGTAACCGCACGGGGACCCGGAGGAATCATAAATTAAGCAAAATCACGAAAATAAAGGATTTCATCAAAACGTCAAATCGCTTCTGTTGAATAATCTATTACTACTCTATTGATGTTTACAGTGCTCAAGGAACCTTGCAATCTTCTGATTATAACATATTTCGGTAATTAAGGAAAGAGTTAAAACAGCACTGTGACATCATTTCACGGAGATGTTGAATATATCTTTTTAAACCCCGACGGATATGAAGTGTCTCCTATCCCAAATCTAAGAACCATTATGTAACCGGGGCTTCCATATTTATCAGAAGCGAAATTCAGTAGCCATTTTTAGAGATAGTGAATTGTAGTCATTTTCTTTCAATTCCCGCCATTTGGATGGGCTGGACAGCGAACAGGCAAAGTACTTCTTTTCCCACGCGTCGCGGCAGAGGTGGTGTTAGATTTATAGTTTCGTCGATGTGAGAAGAATGAAACTGGACATTATTGCTTTTCCGCCGTTCCAAGTAATACGATATAAAGGGGGCCAGCGAGCCAATTAATGAATCTTGCGTTTTTTGGAGAGGAGGCATCTTAGGGTGTGGCTTTGCTTAGGAGGAATTCCTCGGACTTCAGCCATGGAGAGTTTTTGGTTCGGGGGTCGGCTATCGGAGCAAGAAAGAAGAGAGAACTGGGTGGCAGAAGGTCGACGAAGCAGGAGATCTTTAGCGGGGGTGCCAGTATCATCGGGACAAAAGGAAGTAGGAAGGAATGAGGCCGATGATGAGAGAGACGGAAGGAGATTATGAGGGGTTAATACGTAGAAAGAACGGAGATCAGGACAAGGCTTAAAGACATTCCCCGTAACATCTGAATAAAAGTTTTCCTCACTGCAAAATTTAGCCTCAGTCGATTCCCTTTTCTATGCTTTGTATTGTATTTATATGCTCCAGTTGGGAGAATTACGGATTATACCACCGATACTGAACGTACTGCAACGGAAGCATCAGACGAACCCTGTGCACAGGGCGCTGTAATAGAACTCAGCACCAAGCCCTGTAACATTTGAATAAGGAAGCATCAAACGAACCCTCCACACAGGGCGCTGTAATAGAGAACTCAGCACCAAGCCCTGTAACAATTAGTTCCGAGGAAGCAAGAGAACCTGACGTGAAGGGCAAAACATATTCATAAACATATTGGTCACCAAATTAGAACTTTTAATTAGCACTGAGTTGGATCTCCTTTAGCCCGAATTACAGCGCGTATATGGTTTAGCACAGATTCCACAACGTGCTGGAGTGCATCTACGTCTACAGCATACAGTACCAGGTTTCACCATACAGTCCTTTAACTGGCTGATGCTCTTTCCGCACGGCGAGACAGGAAAATGAGAATCCCTTCTTCAGTGCTTCGAAAAGTTATTTAAAGAAAAACGATAAACTTTACTTTGAAGAGCTTTTTAACTTTTTTGTGTGGTACAATGTCAATCACTATGACATTAATCAAAGCTTATTCCAATGGCCATTAATGTGTTGGATTGAAGAGGAAAATTGTGGACTCCCTTTCTCCTTTAAGTAAAAAGTCTCTATTCTCCTTCTACCACACCGCACATTCACAGTAAATATCAATCTAAACCTTTTCACCATTATACTACAATTATTTTTCTCATGTTAAATCATTATGACACATATAGAAATCATTATAGTTCATTCGTACTAAAATTAGCAATACGGAAATTGTAAACAATTAATAATCAATAAAAAATAATTATACTGAAAAGCTAGGAACTGTATGAAAACAGCATACAAGATGTATTTCAAGCATTAAAATAATTTTTTGTAGAACTTTGATTCATGCCCCATATATTAATGTGATTTAATGGACCAAATGGATCTAAACACATTTTAACGTAAAAGTTGCTAATACGTAAGCTTACAAGTAAACACACAAAATATGTTGATTACCTTTGAAAAGTCTAAATCGTTACAAAACCACTTGTTTTATCAACTGTGAAATGATTTAGTGAAAATATTACATTTATTTCTTAAACAAAGAACAGCATTATTAAGAAATAATGTTCTGTTTTGTTTATATTTCAAAAAATCACTTAATATGAATACATAATAAAAAGACATATTACTATTATTAAATAATAAAGGACATTATTATTATTAAATAATAAAGGACATTTTTATTATTAAATGATAAAATACATATTATTAAAAGTCATTTAATGTGAAAAAAGTTATCTTTTTTTCTCTGCAAAGTCTTAGAGTATTTTGCCTAAGTTTAAACTCCTGCTAATTTCACATTCAGTGTACGTAATTGCCAAACTGTTCAATCGTTCGTGCTGCATTGAAAATATCAAATAACTTTTGATCAGTTTAAGGTTGGAAAAGCTTCTTCGTCCTGATGCCACAGTCACTGGGATTGTCAAAAAAATGGAATAATGTGAAGCTTGGGATCAGAATTGTAAGGTTGATCTAGCTAGCTGTGGAATAGAATGCCTCTTGTTATATCATTTCCACTGGCACAATATGGGATGGGTGCTAATAAAGCGAGCCGCCCCCGGGGACGCAGTGGTCTAAGCGACGGCTTCTGATCATTCGTCCGTAAGGGGTCCGGGTTCGAATCCCGGTGAGGCATGGATGTTGTGTTTGTCTTACGGCACTGGCTCTCTCCCTTCCCTGGAACCAGTGGCCCTAAATTAGGGACTGGCGACTGCTCGTGGCCAATTTAGTTGGTCACAGTTGTCGTTAAACATCCAACCAAAAAAATAAATAAATAAAGTAAAATAAAGTGATTTGGAAATCTATGACAGCCCAGTTGGCTGATTGGTCGGAGGCGTAAGCTTCTGGCAAGTAGTCCGAGTCTGGCTCAAGCCCCGGATGAGATATGACCTTGTGAACTTGTTTTATGGCGTTGGGTTGTGGGCCGCGGGTGGCCTGGTGGGGAACGTTCGTAACTGCCGCGGAAAGGACCTCAGGTTCGATCCCAGCAGGTATGAACGCTGAATCCACTAAATATCCGCCGTGCGTCGGATGGGCACGTTAAGCCGTCGGACCCCGGGTACTGGCCCCCGGTAATAAATAAGGGTTTCTACCTCGCTTCCGTGTCACTTTCCTATCGGGCACTCTAACCCAAATCTCCTAGCTTCCTATTTCTAAGGGTTGTTTAAGACCTGGGGTCAGACACTCCCTTCCTAAAATCCTCTATATATGATCATTATGGCGTTGGCCCTTTCTCATCACTGGAACCAACAGCTCCAAATTAGGGACAGGCGACTCCTTACAGCCCACAGAGGTGCAACAAAAAAGTATCGTATATGCTCTCATACATATCGGACGTTCGAACAAATTAGCTAACACCTCGAGTGGGAACGGAACAATGAAGTAGTGAAAATTTAGTTACTGCTTAATCTTTTAACTCATAGAAAATTGTGCAATGTAATTAAAGTTACTCTTGAATAAACAAGTGAACAAATAAAGATTTTTTTTTTTGATAGACATTTAAATAAATAAATATAGCTGTTGGAAAAATTCAAAATTCCGGCACATCCCGACAATGGCAAAAAAAAAAAAAAAAAAAGTGGAAAAAAAAAATGAGAGTGGGAGAGATCTTATACATAAAGGAGTCTGTGATCTCATACATATCGGACGTTCGAACAAATAAGCTAACACCTCGAGTGGGAACGGAACAATGAAGGTGTGAAAATTTAGTTACTACTTAATCTTTTAACTCATAGGAAATGTTGGAATGCAATTAAAGTTACTCTTGAATAAACAAGTTAACAAATAAAGATATTTTTTTATTGTTGATAGAATTGTAAATAAATAAATATAGCTGTTGGAAAAATTTGAAATTCCGACACATCCCGCCAAAGGCAAAAAAGAGCAGAAAAAAAAAAAAAGAGTGGGAGAGAGAAGAGAATGAAGCCGTTGCAATGAAAAGCGTAGTGGATAATAATGGGGAGGTTTGGTGTTGTTCTCTGTTGTCATAATCAATTGGGGTCCGAAGTTGAGGAGATGTTTTTCCGGATGGCGGCACTCAAGGCGGAGCCACCACGCTGTAGGGCGCTGCAGTCGGAACACTCGGTGCGTCTCATTGGCCAATTAGGTGGCCGTACCGACCCACCTGAGACGTCGGAAGCTTCAGTGAAAGCCATGGACTTGATTATAAACTGAGAGACTTTAGTTGGTTGATCAAGTCGTCTGACAAGTACATGGGAGGGCGTTGTTATTGTTGTTACTTGAATTGGGACTTTTACAGACCATCCCCCTGAGTCAACTAAGAAGCAACATCTTAACGACACACACTGAATAAAATTGAAAGAAAAACAAAAAAGAGCGAATGAATAATTGTATGAAAAAAGAAAAAGAAAAAAGTGACGCACAGGTGGATGTCGTGAGGGCTATGAATGTGCCAAATCTGTTTCGTCGGCTGCTGGCTTCAGATTGACGAAGAGAGTTTCCACGCTTCCCTCAAGCGCTAAGTCGACTACCGGGTGTGTTAAGCGAACTTCGTTGACCTTATTAGGAATTTCACGTTTTCAGTGTTCGATCGGTTGCTTCTTTTGTTTGATATACCATTCAGAAATTTGAGACACTGTGAGAAAGTAAGTTAATTCTTGCCAGAAGAGAGAGAGAGAGAGAATTTATGCCAAGACAAAAAGAAGTCTTCCTGTTATAACAGATTTTTCTTATCAATAATTATTTTCTGTTGAAAACAACAGTACATGGTGTTGTACTTAATCGAAAAAAAAATCAAGTATTTTTCCAAAAGAAACGTGTTCTACGTTCTGAATTTTTAACGTTCCCTTTCTGAAGTAAGTTATTCTGGAAGACTGACGTGATATATAGAACTAGTCAGTGGATAAATGAAATTCGTTTAAATAATTCAATGGAGGTTTATGATACATCACATGAGGATACTGTTTGGATTACCTGCTTTCGTTCCTGCTAAAATGATTTCCCAATCAAATCACAAAGAAATATCATCGTCGGAATTTTTTTATCTGCCGGAAGAAGCTTATATTAACGATTTAACCCCCATCCAGACTTTGGATATTTTCTTCCATCTGGGACATTAATTTTTAATCAAATGGAAGACGCAGATAGTGCAGAGACCTTAAGCAGCAGGGCCGGATCTGCTAACAGCGGTCGAGTGTCTTCATCGCCCCCTTCGGGAATCAACAGCAACCACATTTTCGGCCACAATAGTAGTGCGAATGACAATAACCCTTCACCGACCCCAGTTCACGGACCTAAGCCTCGTCTGTCATTCAGTATATCCAGGTTGTTGGGAGATGAAAAGAAAAGGACATCCAGTTCCCCAGTATTATCGGACTGCGGTGAGGATGAAGGCAGTGATGAGCAGAATCATCACCTTCAGCATCATCATCATCAGCAGCAGCAAGAGCAGCAACACCAGCAGCAGCAGCAGCAACAGAGTCATCAGGCGGCCATGGAAGCCATGTGCGCCGTTTCGACGGCGGCTGCCATGGCCTCTGCGGGACTGCCGTCGTCGATTCTCGCGGAGATGAAGGCTTCCATGCCGGGCATGATGACTGCTTTCGACACATTTCACCGGGCTCCGAACGGTGCAGTGATCCGGGTTCCGGCCCATAGGCCCCAGCCGATGCCGTACGCAGCAGCAGCTGCTGCAGCTGCTGCGTTTCCTTGGATGGGACCCACGGGTCCGACACTTGTTAAAGACAGACTGCATGGTAAGTACCTAAACTTTTAGTAACTTCCTATCTGCAGCTCATTGTTACACTGCTCTGTGAACGCACTTGTGTACTCGGGATTTCATTCATGGCTCAAGAGTTTTCAGTGTGCTTACAACTAGCATCACATCAGTACTTTTTCTTTATTCATTTTTTTAATTATTATTTATATCAGGCCCAAAGTAATGTTGAGCATTTTCGGATATCAATCAACCACCCATAATTTTAGGGAGAACCAGAACAGAATGCAAAACAAAATGCAATACTCTCACCCTGAGAACAAGCATAAGCTCTTAATATAAAAAGTTAATTTCCTTAGATCAGAGTCACCGAAAAACTAGTTGTCAGAGCATATGCAGCCACATTTAGGCAATTACGTAAATAGGTCCATATCTTGCGGGACTGATTTATTTTATAGAGATCAACGGCGCTGCAGATATACAGTATGGGTCATTAAAGGTCATCTAGTGGTTTCTTTTAGGGATACATCCAGGAAGACCCCCCCCCCACGGATACGTTACGTTTTAGGTTACCGAACCAAATGTTGATAAATTCTGGCTATAATGAAAAAGAAAGTTTCGTTTCTTTTGATGCTACAAATAAGTTAGCATATGGAAAACTTTCCCCTTCTAAGGTTCCACCCCCCACCCCCATCCCCTCTAAAAAAGTCGTGAAAGAAACACTGAGGTTATTTCCGGGAGTTCTATTTTATTTTCCTTTTTTTTTTTTTTAATCTATAGGCAGTGTACCTTTAGAGTCTATATAGGAGACCCCACGTGACTTGTCATGAAGCTGAATTTGCAAAACGCTGTTTTTACTTAGACTATATGTTACACGTTGTGACTATATCTCTAACTTCACTGTTAGATTTTCCTTCTGAGCGGCACGTCACTTCCTCGAGTTTCCTTACACCTTTTAGCTACAAATGACAGTGAGTCAGAAGTAAATAAAAGTCAGGTCGAGAGAGTAAAGAGGTGTGTGTGTGTGTGTGTGTGTGTGTGTGGTGACGATAAGACAATTCCCCACCTTTATTTCTGGAACGAATTAACTCGGGTTTAGCAAAATGGGCTGACCGCCCCGGTAGCGCAGTGGTCTAAGCGATGGCTTCTGATGATTCGTCCGAAAGGGGTCCGGGTTCGAATCCCGGTGAGGCATGGATGTTGTGTTTGTACTGGCTCTCTCCCTTCCCTGGAACCAGTGGCCTTAAATTAGGGACGAGCGACTGCTTATAGCCCATTGAGTTACTCACAGTGGTCGTTAAACCTTCAATCGAAAAAAAAATAAAAAAAAATGGGCATCTGCCCAAAAGAATATATTCGTTGCCTAAGAAGAGGGCTGGAACGAGTGAACCGGAGCAACAAAAAATCTTCACCTTCCCTTTAGCTGTGTTCAAGGTGGTCATTTAGAAGGATGATTGACTATAATCCCTTCCGACTTATTGCTTGTTAACCTAAGAAAGGAGAGAGAAGATGTTCGACTCACTTCTTTCTACCCATTAGCATAATTTCCATGGTAAAGGAACTCCACTATTGTTATCATGCCTTGGGTTTTGAAGTAGAGAATAAAGGACTATAAAGGAATGCTTATCATACGTGCCAGGTTTATGGTCGGTATACTGCTGAGATATGAGGAGGAATTGTTTTGCAGTAGATTTAGTAAAACCCATTCGCTTAGTGAACATTTCTATTTGGGGCACCATTTGGTTTAAGCACGTTGGTTTAATGATTGTATTTTGAAGCACGCTATCTTGGTGATCTATACAATGAAATAGCCTAATCTACAAGATAGATATTGTGATGATAACGAATTGCTATGAAGTGCTGAAAGACGAATTGTGTTTACGGACGATTTATACTTCAACAGCCATTAAAACAAGTTAGCTTTTTTGTTTATCGATCTTTAGAACGCTAGTGGTAATGAAGTGCTGTTTACACATTTAACAGTATTTAAACATACCTATAATGTTTTAAAAACATTTCAAGCGCTATAAGGTTCATAAAAATAGCAGAATTTAGTTACTTTTAAAAGTTTTGCAAACTTTAAACACATATGCTTTCCAGAAATTGTTTTTTATATTGCAATTTTTGGGGGGCGGATAATTAAGATCACGAGGGCAGAATACACCAAGCTAAATCTCGACCACCGCCTCTGCCTATGAGGAAAATTAAGAATGAAAAAAGCTCCAAGTGCATAACACTATGATAAATCTTTTTCAGTCACGGGGTTGTTCGCTGTAGAGATGAGTTCGGGCTCAATTTTAGGAGCCCGAGCGCTGCTCGCTTTCTTTGATTACATGTGTTTGCTGAGCTCGGGCCCGGATTCTTGGAAAATTTTGCTTATCAAGGCTTGCATTTATGCATTATACACTGGCCAAAGATATGGCCCAAGCAAGGATCAGTTTAAAAATCATTAGTTTAAAAAGTTTAGTTCAGTTAATCCACTTCACAATATTAATATGTTTTTAGAAATACTACGCATAAAGCCAAATGTTCTAAAATGTCGATTTGAAAATAAATAAATAATCAACGTGCCCTTCGACCGTATCAGGGGAATCGGTAATTTTGGTAAAAGCTGAAGAAAAGAAAATCGTTCAGAAACAAAAGATACCATTCGTTATTTCTTTTTGATTTCTAAATTTACTTTTATTTTGAATAAATTGCATTATAAAACGTACAACGCCGTACAGACAGTTGCAAGTGTTTGAAATTTTGACTCCAGAAAACTAATATTTGTAATAGAATTTACATATATGCTAATTGGCATAGGTAGTTTAGAGTGATGTAGTAGAACATAAAAAAAAAGCATGTAGGGAAATTTCCAAAATTAAAAAAAAGAGAACGTAAAAGCATTCCAGACCAGATTATTCTGCATTTTGCAACATTAACAAAGCTTTGTGCTTAATAGTATATAATCACAATATTATCATATATGTGTGCAGTTTCCAGATCAAGTTCATCATGAAAGAGAGAGAGAGAGAGAGAGAGAATTGCATCTAATGCCTCAGCGCTTCAACTTGATCTTCTTTTCTCTAAAACTCAACCTGCTGCACTAAAAACCAACGTCACCCCAAAAATCGCGGAAGTAGTGACGAAATTAAAAAAAATAAGTAACAATACTTCTAACTGCACAATTTTAGAAATTAATACATCATTTTAAAGATAAGATTCTTGATTTTTAATAAAATTCAAAAAATTGGAATGTGATTTTTTCTCAGTTTTTCGATACCAGACCTCCTTAAAAACTAATCCTTGCTTGGGCCATAGCTTTGGACAATGCATAATGCAAGTCTTGTTAAGCAAAATTTGTCTTGCAATGGCAGCTAGCTTAGGAACTTGAAAATCCTTCCACCATGGTAACAAATCCAGAATGAAATTCAAGACGTGTAATTCCGAGCCCGGGCTCCTAATGCGCGCCCGACCCCGAGCTCATCTCTAGTTCGCTATAGCAATGCGATTCGTTTTTGGCAATATCTTGAAAATTAGAGCATTATTATCAAGCTGTAATACTTCTTCGTGGCAACGCCTGTGACACCGCGTGTGAATGATGAACGTACAGTACCTTGGCATTTGTTTAGGAACATCTTTGTATTATGTATTTTTGTTTGTATGTTTTGATTTTTATGACCACCGTGAGCAACACTGAGGGTTTGAGCAGTCGCTGTCACTCATTTGGGCCAGTGTTTCCAATTTTTGGAACACAGCCAGCGCTCTCAGAAAAACACACAGCCGTTGCCTTAGACCGCTCGGACGCCAGGACTGCCATATTGCATCTTACGAAGTTATTACTCCTAAAATTTCGGCTTTCATAAGAAAAAATGGGCTGAAGACACGTTAAAATATCCAGAAAATGGATTGAAATATCAAGAAAATGAGATTTCAAATTTTTAAGATAGTTTCTTCAAAGGCCAAACGTATAAAAGTTTTAAAAAGCACATTTATCCCAGTAGAGTTATCACAGGTAATGAATTAAATGCCCTCCATATTTTATTTTGCGCCAGAATCTCTTACCCAGAAAAGTAATTTTGCAGTAATTTTCACACACAATTATTTACTTACACACGTATCACTCACTCAGCTGTTCTCTGAGATTCAGAGATTAGCTCTTCAAAGAAAAGATCAGCTGCCAGAATCAAAGTTAATTATGGAATTAAATTTTACTTACTGTTGATGTAACAAACACGAGTATGAAGTATGCACACACACAAGGTTAAAATAATGTTTCCATAATTTCCAGTTACAATATTTAAAAGTCAGAATTCTCAACTCCAATTATTGTTTCAATAATCACCTCATCTGTGATTGTTGCAATTTATGTAAATATGACGGAGGCCGTAATAATGTAACAAGGCAGTGTACATGACACCGCCAGCAATTGCTGAAAAGGCTGGACAGGATTAATGATCATAGGATCGCCATGCACTTTTTTTCTTCTTCTTTCTTTTCTTTGTTTTTTTGCAGAACAGTTTAAATAGGCTACTTCCATTGCACCACATCAGATATGAGAATAACATTCCACAAACTTGTGAGTGACTATATACAGAAGAAAACAGCATCTACAATGAAAGAAAAATCTCAACTCGCTTCAAACAAATTTTTCTTGGAAAAAAGTATCCATGTTTATAAAAAAAGTGAAAGAAATTTTCAGATTATTTAATATAGCTTCTGCCCTTCTAAATTTTTCTGTTAAGGAAAAACATTCTTACACATTGGCTGATCAAACGCTGATAACGGAAAGCAGTGCCTACAGCTCTTTGCTCCAAGAAAAAGGTTTGATTTCAGATATATATATATACAAGAAGTACTAAATATTTTATTCGCGGTACACCTAAAAATGTTCATGTACAGAGAATGTGAGGTTAGAAATTCAAAAAATTGGGTGCAGTAGCATAAAGCTATTTGGCAGAGAGACCGCTGCGATACATACTGATATGGAGGCAGATAATGGCTGGAGTTTTTCGCATTGCTAGATGAAATTGTAGGAGACGGGACAACAGCTGACAGACATTGAGAGCAGTGTCCACGTTAAGCTGCAAAATATACCCAGGGATGCTTTTTGAAAAATTATTGAGAAGTATCAGTGAGAACAGGATTGTAAATTGCGTGCTGTTTTATGCACAGCATCAAGGAGTTTTAGGAGTTGATTTAAGTCCATTATCCCAAATATGAGAGAGAGAGAGAGAGAGAGAGAGAGAGAGAGAGAGAGAGAGAGCTTGTAACTTATATGGCAACCATGAGGGAAAAAACACGGTTGGCTTGAAAGAGAAATAATTTTCGTTGTTTAACAACTGAAGACATTTGTATACAGCCTATTGCAAAAGTGGTTTAAGCGTTAGTTTCCGAATGTTCGATCCGGCGTTTGAATCATGGAAGAGATATGAGTTGCTTGTTTGTTTTGCCACACTGGCTGTCTCCCTAACCTGGAGCCAGTGACCCTAAATTGGGGTTGGGATTGAGTTGCTCACGGTGGTCGTTAATGCCCCAAACGGAAACACAACAACAAGGATTATGGAACTCTGTTGGGAGACTTTTATTCATATTTTGCAGTTTCTTGTCCCAGAAAAAATTTGATATCCGCAACTGAAAAATAAACACAGCGATCAATTTTTTTTTCTTTTCTTTTCTTTTTTTCCCTTTTTTTCATTAAAGGTTTAACGACCACCGTGAGCATCTCCAAGGGCTATAAGCAATCGCCCGTCTCTAATTTAGTGCCACTGATTCTAGGTAAGGGAGAGAGCCAGTGCCGTAAAACACACATTGAGAAAAAAAGTTTGTTTGAAACAACAAAATAGTTTCGTTGAGCTGTTTCGTCTATTTATTTTGTTGCTTTTGCAAAACTCCATCGGAATTGTTTTGTTGACAATTGTGACGTGCTTGCCCAGCAGGACGCACACGACATAAAGTCAGATAGCAGTCAGAGCGAACATCCGCGTAGCTGAATTGGTAGAGTGACTTATTCCGGAATGAGGGGACCCGGGTTCGAGACCCGCGGCATGGACAAAAAGGATGGAGAAATTTACTTCGTTATAATGGCGCTCGAACTTTCCGGATGACCCGGCCGTTCAAGATCTCGCAATGGTGTGATGTTCTTTCCACACCGCGAGATAGGAAAAATCAGAGAATCCCTTCTCCAGCGCTTCGAAAAATATACGTGTGTAACGTTGCATTCCACACACACTAGATTTACTGGGAGTTCTCAAGTACGTTCTACAGCGGATGGCTGCCTGCGACGATTCATGGTCACGGCTGACCCGTGGGCCATGCCTCCGGCCCTTTTTCGGGGGGGGCGTGCCTGCCCAGAAGGACGCACACGACATAAAGGCAGATAGCAGCTGCAACGAACGTCCGCGTAGCTTAATTGGTAGAGTGACTTATTCCGGAATGAGGGGACCCGGGTTCGAGCCCCGGCGTGGACAAAAATGACGGAGAAATTTACTTCGTTATACAACACAAAATTATTTCGTTGCCTATATTTTGTTAATTCAACTAAACGTTTTATCATGATAACAATACATACTGTTGGATCAAACAAATTCCCAAAAATCGACTTAGGCATTTTGTTAAATGAACAAAACGTTTTGTCATGATAACAATAAATTTTGTTGAATCAACAATAAGTTTCAGCAAAATACATTTGTATATTCAACAAACATTTTTGTTGACTGCATATCGACAAAATGTGTTGGGTAATTCAACAATTATTTTGCTGAAATAACAAAACGTTTTTTTTAGTGCAATATGCATGCCTCACCGGGATTCGAACCCGGACCCTTCACGGACGAATGGTCATCAACCAGCGCTCAGACCACTGTGCCTCCGAGGCGGCCGATCAAGTTTCATTCGATACTTGAACCCAGGCTCTGAGCACCGGAAATTAGGGTACCAATCCATTGGCTACTGGGAACCCTTACATTTTAATAATCATTCGTGTTGTGACAGATATTTTACGCTTATTGGTTAAAACAAAATGTATATTTTGTAAAAATATACGTTTACTTATTAAAACAAATCTTATATATCAAAAGTTCCTTGAAATCAGTTGTCAGTAGTCTACGAGAGTAATGACATTTCCTTGACTGCATTAATGAATACATATTGTGGATTATTATAAGGCAAATTTAAGTTACCTTATTGATTTTTGAGTTATCAGTAACAGGTTTGGGAAGCTTTTACGTATTAATGATCATAATTTTTCGCGAAACGGTGAATTTAGCAATATAAAGGGAAGTTTAAATGCTGTCACCAATCAGAAAAACGTTTTTGAATGGAAAATGATTCACACACATCTTCATTCACCTGGGTAAATTGCACCTGAAACAAGAATACCAATACTTTACAGCTTCAAAGATAATTCCTAATAAGGTGGGTGTAATTTCTACGACACTGCAGAATCATTTGGCAGACACTTCCTGATTCGTTAAAATTCGCCAGTGATGCAACGACACTTTGCTTTCACTGAACATGTTAAATCATGTGACTTAATTTCACTTAATTTCCAAATGCTTATTACATTTTCCTCCACTAACTTATTATTTACTTCACTTTAACTCATGATGTAAACTTTATTTTGCTTCATCTGCTCATGCTCATCGATTTACTTTATTTCACTTACTCAAGTCTTATTTTCTCATGGCATTTACTTTACTTTGTTTCATTTTATCCGAACCACTTACTTTGTATCATTTCTTCATGCCATTTGTTTCACTTTGCCTCACTATGTCACGCATTAATCCGATTCTCATGCTATGCGCTTAGGTTATTTCATTTTATTCATGGGCACCCCTATCTTAGTTTTAGGAGTAGGTAAACAGAAATTGTAACTACGAATCCAATATACAAAAGAAGATTATTGAAAGTACGTATAAACCCACATGCAAATTTTCACTGTACCTTCTTGTTATGTAACCGTTTCTACCACACTCCCAACAAATAAATTTAATTTAAAATCAGAAGACCAAAAACTTCAGAAAGGCAATGGATAAATGAAATTAGACAGCTTGTTGGTACAATAAAGAATTTCTTTGTTGTTATTGCGTCTTTTGGCCTTTTGGGTCCCTTGCACCACGTAATCCCAGTTACCGCGCACCTTCGGGAGATCTTTGTCCAGTACTGAATGGCTCCTGCAGATGATGATATTTTTTGCATTTTTTCACCACGTATGTACTCTGTGTCTCAACATGTAATGGAAAATTTCATTATTACATTCTACCGTAAATATCCACTTTTTCTACTGGAAATTCCCAACGTTTTTCCTGTTTTTATTGCGTACACACTCATCCAGAAATTCCACAGGAAACTTAACAATCAAAATTAGTGTTATCACGAAAATCTCGATAGTACCTTCCAAGAACAGAAAGGGGATGGTCAGATTTCCTGGGGAGGGGAAGCGCTCCCTCTTATCCCCTTGTATGGCCGCCCGCGATTTTTTACGCCATACACTTTTTACTATATTTCATTTTCTCAAAATATTTGCTTACCCTTAAAAGGATTCTCATGCTATTAACAAATTCCGACAAGGAATGACATTGCCTTCCATTCCCTTTATTTTATTTTATTCCTCATGTCTCTCATTCTCCCGTGCAAGGGAAAAGCCTTCTTATATATCAGGAGTGAATACACAAGACTGGCGGATCAGAGGGGCAGACATGGTACTTATTATATATATATATAAGATGTGGTACTTATTATATATTATATAAGTCTTATATAATGAGACTTATATAATAAGTCTTCTTATATATATTATAAGACTCAAAAGACTTATTATAATAAGTCTTCTTATATATAATAAGACTCAGTCTGATATATATAAGACCCCTCCTTCATTAGAGGGATAAGTCCTCCTATACATAATAAGTCTTCTTATTTATATAAGAAGACTTATTTCTCCTGCCTCTCATTTTCCCGTGCAAGGGATATTGCACGGAATCAGGTGATGTTCCAGTTAATTGGGGGTTTGCGTCCTCACGGTTAGAGGCAATGCTTATGACATGAGTTCTTTGGTCAGATATGGTACCTACAATGCAAAAATTTTAAACAAACGAAAAAACAAACGCCAAAAGTTTTTCGCGTGTCGCGTGGATTTAGTTAAACTGTTTCATTTTCTCATGACGTTCACATTTCCTTAATTCATTTGCTCATACCATACACGTTTCTTGAATTCATTTGCTCATGCCATACATATTTCTTTAATTAATTTGCTCATGTCTTTCACATTTCCTTAAATCATTCGCTCATGCCAGTCACATTTCTTTAATTCATTTGCTCATGTAATTCACATTTCTTTCGTTCACTTGTTCATGTCATTCACATTTCTTTCGTTCACTTGTTCATACCATTCACATTTTTTTATTCATTTGCTCATGCCATTCACATTTATTTAATTAATTTACTCATGCTACACGTGTTATTCACGTTTCCTTAATTGATTTCCTCATGCCATTCACATTTCTCTAATTAATTTTTTCATGCCATTCACATTTCCTTAATTAATGTACTCATCTTATTCACGTTTTCCTAATTATTTTGCTCATGCCATTCACATTTCCTTAAATCTTTGCTCATGCCATTCACATTTCCTTAAATCTTTGTTCATGCCATTCACATTTTTTTAATTAATTTACTCATGCTATTCATGTTATTCACGTTTCCTTAATTAATTTTCTCATGCCATTCACATTTCCCTAATTAATTTGTTCATGCCAATCAGATTTCCTTAATTAATTTGCTCATGTTATTCACGTTTCCTTAATAAATTTGCTCATGCCATTTACATTTCCTTAATTCGTCTGCTCATGCCATTAACTTCACTTTGTTGATTTTGCCCTATACTCAGCGTACATTATTTCACTTTCTCGTGTAAAAAATTTATCACTTTCAGAAATGTCATGCTTGAAAACTTTACTCTATTTCTTTGCCGCTTCTCATGCCATTCGTGTTGCTCGGGCATTGCGTTGTCATTTCTTCATGACATTCTGATTGCTTTATTCCGTTTTCTTTCGTCATTCACTTTATTTCATTACCTCGTGCTACACACTTTACTAAATTTATTTTTCTTAGCTGTTTAATTTGTTTAACTTAACTTTTTTTTTCTAACGGCATTCACTTAACTTTACAGTATTTTCTCATGCCGTTTGTTTCCTCACGCTTATCTTTAAAGTGATATGTCAACGTTTATTATGATTTGAGGAAGAGTTTTCTTATAATATTAAATGATTTATCAAGTACTGACATCTTTCTTTCTTTCCTTACCTGTAGTAGCTACCTCTGGGTTTTAATTAACCAGTGGTTTCGCTATTTCTACAGGACTGGGTTGGTACGTACCATAAGCATGCGTTTCATGTCGGCTCTTCTGACAACTGATTTATCATATAATGAGAATGAAGAAAACAAATGACGGGGTTAAAGAAAGATAAATGGGGAAGATATGGAGATAGAGGGGAAGAAAAAGATTTGAGAGAGAGAGAGAGAGAGAGAGTAAAGGAAAAGATACGGTGAGAGAGGAGGGAAGGAGATTTGAAGAGACAGAGAGAGAGAGTAAAGGAAAAGATACGGTGAGAGAGGAGGGAAGGAGATTTGAAGAGACAGAGAGAGAGAGAGTAAAGGAAAAGATACGGTGAGAGAGGAGGGAAGGAGATTTGAAGAGACAGAGAGAGAGAGAGTAAAGGAAAAGATACGGTGAGAGAGGAGGGAAGGAGATTTGAAGAGACAGAGAGAGGGAGACAGAGACACACAGAGAGAGAGAGAGAGAGAGAGAGAGAGAGAGAGAGAGAGAGAGAGAGAGAGAGAGAGAGAGTAAAGGAAAAGATACGGAGAGAGAGGACGGAAGTAGAAGATTTGGAGAGATAGAGAGAAAGACAGACAGAGAGAGAGACATAGAGAGAAAGACAGACAGAGAGAGAGACAGACAGACAGACAGAGAAAGAGGGAGTAAAGGAAAAGATACGGAGAGAGAGGGGGAAGGAGAAGATTTGGACAGAGAGACTAAAAGAAAGATAGTGAAGAAGAAGAAACGGTGAGAGAGAGAGAGAAAAAAGAAAAAGATATGGAGAGATATAAAGAAAGATAAGAAGATACGGAGAGTGAGAAGGAGAGGGAGAGAGTAAAGGTAAAGATATGGAGGGAGAAAGAAATATAAGAAGATACGGAAAGAAAGAGGAATGGAGAAGATAGGGAGAAAGAAAGCTAGTGTGAAGAAAGGAGGACATACGGAGCGAGAGAGGGAGAAAAGGAAGGAGAAAATACAAAGAGAGAGGAATGGAGAAATAGGGAAAGAGAAAGGGATAGTGAAGAAAGAAGAAGATACGGAGAGAGACTGGGAAAAAGGAAAGGAGAAAATAAAGAGAGAGAGAGAGGAATGGAGAAGATACAGAAAGGAATGGAGAAGATACAGAGAGGAATGGAGAAGATACAGAGAGAGGAATGGAGAAGATACAAAGAGAGGAATGGAGAAGATGCAGAGAAAGAAAGAGGACAGAGAGAGAGAGAGAGAGAGAGAGAGAGAGAGAGAGAGAGAGAGAGAGAGAGAGAGAGAGAGAGAGAGAGAGAGAGAGAGAGAGAAAACAAATCTCGGTATAATTTGCACCTTCCTTTACATTTTGAGGTCTGTCTTCAAAGAACCTTTATCTAGAAACATTTAATTCGAAGAACGTCCCTAAAAGTATCGCTCATTCTTGAATTCAGTCCGTCCTTCCTTCCGCACACGTGAAGGACTCTTTTATTGAAAAAAACTTTTATAAATTTTAGGTAAGGTTTAACATCATCCTAAAATAGCGGTTCCGGCCATTTAATGGCACACATGTTACGAAGGTAATTTCTCACTCCTAGATTCCTGATTCTAATTCTGGTTAAAACTTCAGGTTCTCGGAAATAGTGCGCCTGAATCACATATGTAAGACACTTTAAAACTTTAGATGGACAGAAAGGTAAATAAACTATTAAATCCTCTCGATTCTTGGCTTGTTAGTAACTCAACAAAGATTTTATGCTCCTTTTTTTTTTTTTTTTTTGTAACTTTATGGTCATGTTTGCCACATTTTATAAAAAAATCTACATATCATTTACCTCTGTGTTTGGGAATTTTAACGCACCGCGAGCATCGAATGCTAAGAAGAATAACCCATCTCTAATTTATCGAGCGAGACAGAACCAAAAAATTAAGTACAACATCCATACTTAACAAAGACTTAAACCGAAGCCATCTAATATTAAAACTCAGATGCCATGCCCTAATTATTCGATTACCTGGTGACGCCATTCATTCCCTCAGTCAATGAATCAATTAAGATTTCTCAATTAAGAGCACGGGGCATTAATGAATCAGTCAATGAATCAATTAATATTTCTCAATTAAGAGCATGGGGCGTTAATGAATCAGTCAGTGAATCAATTAAGATTTCTCAATTAAGATTTCATTCCCTCAGTCAATGAATCAATTAAGATTTCTCAATTAAGAGCATGGGGCATTAATGAATCAGTCAATGAATCAATTAAGATTTCTCAATTAAGATTTCATTCCCTCAGTCAATGAATCAATTAAGATTTATCAATTAAGATTTCATTCCCTCAGTCAATGAATCAATTAAGATTTCTGAATTAAGAGCGTGGGACATTAATGAATCAGTCAATGAATCAATTAAGATTTCTCAATTAAGAGCATGGGGCATTAATGAATCAGTCAATGAATCAATTAAGATTTCTGAATTAAGAGCGTGGGACATTAATGAATCAGTCAATGAATCAATTAAGATTTCTCAATTAAGAGCATGGGGCATTAATGAATCAGTCAATGAATCAATAAAGATTTCTCAATTAAGATTTAATTCCCTCAGTCAATGAATCAATTAAGATTTCTGAATTAAGAGCGTGGGGCATTAATGAATCAGTCAATGAATCAATTAAGATTTCATTCCCTCAGTCAATGAATCAATTAAGATTTCTCAATTAAAAGCATGGGGCATTGAATACAAAGCGTTTTTCAAGAAGTGGTATAGTTGAATTTCTTTGCTACTTTGAATTTGCTGCATGAAATTTATTATATAAGATCATTCCGCAAGCACCAGCCTAATCTTATAAGCATAGGTTATCAGATTTTACTTGAAATTGCTTGTAAATAGTGCGAGAATTTCTATAGACACAGTATTGGGACCATCCTTACACTATCGTAAAGAACTTCTCTAGGTTTTTCAACTCTTGAAGAAGATTCAAATGTAGTAAATCAGAGGTCAGTCTTATCACACACAGATTTCACTCTTCAAATTCCATCAAAATGGGGTAAGCACAAAAAAGTAATTTGAAGTTGGAGGATTAAAGCCTACACAGAGAAGAGGCAGAGCCAGCGCCATAGGACTAGGCTACCGCCCGGGCCTAGTACCTTGGCCTGGGCACAAGTTTGGAGGATTAGCCAGAAGCCCAGCCCTTAACCACTCGCCCCGAGGTGAAATAACAACGCCATTGGTTCTGTATTTTTGATACGTGTGCAGGAAGAATGGATATATATATATTTTTTTTTAATTCAGAGCTCGAGCCTGGGCTCAATTCTGACCAATAGCCAGATGTCCGCGCTTCTGTTCTCTCGTCCATCTGCTCGTCGTGTGAGGAGTTTTTCTCCCTTAATTTTGGGTCACTGCGTACAAGGAATGGACAGAATAGAATAAGCAACCACTCATGCCTCAGCCGAGAGACGCAGACGTGGACCTATCTCAGGTGATTGGCCAATGCTAGCGCCTCTTACCACTAGCCACTGGAGTGTCAATGCAACGTCATTGTCTCTGCGCATTCAGTACGTGTAGAAGAGCTGTTGGGTAAGATTTGCGATAGCCAGGAAACAACATTTATCAGAAGCCAGGCAAAATAAATCAATAAAATAAGTCTGGTCAAATCGATCTGAGAGGACAAAACTTCAATATTGTTACAATTCTGTCGACAACTGGTGTTCTGTTTTGAAGCTCTACATCAGGCATATCAAAGTTGATTTTTGTTCAATGACTCCTTTCCCGCGAAATGTATTTAAAATGTTACACTGAGAGTATTTCTTTTCATACGCGTAATATGAGGTCTATCCCTGTAAAATAACAAAGCAGTGTACTTTGAGCTGATGTACAAACCACATTTTACAGGAAGATTTTTTTTCAGAATAGGACAGTACAAAAGCATTATTGGAGGTAAAAACAATGATACGAAATGTATGTAACGACGAATTCGAATATTCTTAAAATATTTTTACGTAGGACTACGCCTAACTCCGCGGATAGTATGGGGCGACCTACGGCCGATCGCCTGTGACAAAAATAGGACCCAATTGAAATCATTATAGCGTTAAAAATACGTGCCGCAAACTAATTGTGTTAGCATATTCGTAAACAGCATGGAGTTCAATTCGCGTACTGCGCAATGCGACGCTCCCTTCTCTCCCTCTGCGCCGGGAAAATGATGCAATATTTCTGGGTGTGCCGCCGAGTTTGACTCAGTCTATCTCGGCCACCTGAGCGCAACACGACTGCGCGTGGTATGGTTTTAAAGATCTCGACGAGATCTATTCAAATATAGGAAAAACATTTCACAGTGGTTTGAACTAAACATTTTAAAAATTGTTTTCTTGTAAACATGTGAACACTTTTGACAACATGGCAGTTCATCTGGACAACCGTGAGTGCAAAACGACTGTGCGTGGTATCGTTTGAAAGCTCTCGACGAGATCTATTCAAATATGTAAAGAACATATCGCAGTGGTTTAAACTAATTGTTTTTTCAGTTGTTTTCGTGTTAAAATTTCGGACAATGCCGCGGAATGCGCAGAATGAACGCAAGCAAAAGTGGAGAAAATCAAAACGAGAGGCAAGAGCAAATGATGGGAATGTAAAAAGACCAAGAAGACAGAGGGTAATTCGTGTATCGATCTGCTTTGTATTCGCAATGTATTCAGCATTATTTGTAAAAATTACGTAAGCTACTTTTCATATCATAAACCTGCATTGGCTGTAACAAATTTAATAAAGGCTTTGAAACCATACTCGACCAGCTCATTTCAACTCTCCGATCTGCAAGTCGTAGTCCTATGTTCCAAACTGATGGCTCAATCAGAACTGAGCCTACCTGTATTTTTTTATTGTACATATTTATATCAAGTACTGTCAACGGATATGTGCCATATTAAATGTATTCATAAGATATCTATTCCTGTTATAGTGATTTTATTCCTTGTGACTGGTACACGATAATAATCTGCAGATGTCATACGAGAATTTGTTTCAGGTAATATATTTAGCTTTTGGATCATACTGATTTATTGGATTAAAAATATGAAACGTAGTTTACACATTCCGAGTGTTGCCTTTTTTTAATAACTTCTGTACAGGAAAATCAATATTTTCTGGAAAAATCAAGTGCTATGCTACTTATAACATGCATCTAAAAGTTGATGGTATGATCTTTCATATTTAACGAGCGCTTTTAGAACGCACGAACGGTTTTTATGTCTGAATGATATCCTTTGTCTGTGCGGAAAGTACGGATTGATGGAAAGAAATTGTTCATCCGGAACATTAAAACACACACTGAAAGCGTTTTTGTCACAGTCTTAAAATTGTTTAAAATGAGTCACATGCATTCTAAATATCTTGGCCTCATGATTTGGAATTAGAAATACCTACGAAAAGATCACTCATCCGCAGAGTGGAATTCAATATATCAAATCTGTGTGACATACTAGTCTGGAATTTATTATTCATATTTCTGCACGATTTTCCCTTTATCTGCACAGGATTTTATTATTTTTCCTGAAGCAAGTCAACCATATATTTTCATTAGTTAGTATATTCTCCAAGGAACATATAAAATCGAAGAACGGAAATCGGCATATTTCATTTTTGAATGAAAATATTTTTTTTTCTCTAAAAAGAGAAACTGAGAAGTCCATTTATGGAATACTGAGGGCGAAAAACGAAATCTCCCTTCTTTTGTGCATTTCTCCTATTTTTTAATGAAAGATTTTTTTTGTATTTATTTATCTTTTTATGTTTGTTAATCAATATTTAAGCATTTTCCACTACAGGAATGTTTTTAACGATCTGCTAATATTTTCTTACTGTGAAATTTGGTGAGCAAACTTTTTCAATTTTATACGACAGTCCGGAGCGAACAACTATGCGTTGAATAGATGTATAGTTTTGTAAATGTCTTCTCATGCTCGACAAAAAAAAAAAAAAAAAAAAAAAAAAGAAACATCAATTGCGTTTATACAATAATTTCTTAAAAATAAATAGGGAACAAAATAAAAATGTGTTATTATTAATAGTTATCCAGTAGTAAACTTTTGAACATTTTTCAAATAAGTTCAATTTTTCATTCAGTCCTCATGCTTAGATAAGCAAATCAGAATGTATTAAGGACAAAATATTTTACTTTTATTTTTGGTACGTTTGAGGGTTTTAAGCAAAGTTTAGATCAAACGTAGAGGATTTTTGGAAGGGAGTGTCTGACCCCAGGTCTTAAACAACCCTTAGAAATAGGAAGCAGGGAGATTTGGGCTAGAGTGCCCGATAGGAAAGTGACAAGGAAGCGAAGTAGAAAGAGGAAGGAAGACGCCCTTATTTATTACCGGGGGCCAGTACCCGGGGTCCGACGGCTTAACGTGCCCATCCGACGCACGGCGGATATTTAGTGGATTGAGCGTTCGTACCTGCCTGGGATCGAACCTGAGGTCCTTTCCGTGGCAGTCACGAACGTTGCCCACTAGGCCACCGGCCCAGCAAAGTTTAGAGCAACTCATTAGGTTATATAAGCCGTCACCCGTTCCTAATATGCCAGAGTGGGCCGTGGGTGGCCTAGTGGTAAACGTTCGTGACTTCCAGTTACGAATGCTCGAACCACTAAATATCCGCCGTGCGTCGGATGGGCACGTTAAGCCGTCGGACCCCGGGTACTGGCTTCCCGGTAATAAATAAAGGCGTCTTCCTCCCCTTTCTACCTCGCTCCCATGTCACTTTCCTATTGGGCATTCTAGCCCAAATCTCCTAGCTTCCTATTTCTAAGAGTTCGTTAAGACCTGGGGGTCAGAAACTCCCTTCCTAAAATCCTCTACATATGATATGATGATCTGATCTAATACGCCAGTATTGTAGGATAAGCGTCATGCAGGATTAGTATACTCAGACTCATCTCAGGAGAACGACTGGATTTCAGCGCCTCGTACCACTCGACAGCCGGTACTGACCTCCTGTTTTCCTTCATATTTTTCTTAATAACCAGTTCATTTCTCAATAGATTTGAAAACTGTTTGTTGTATTGAATTCAGCATAAATTATAGCTGATATATTACAGAACTTCTTTATACTGAAATTACATATTGAACATACACTATTTCAAAAGCGTGTTTTGAATATATCGACTTTGATTTTTAGTGATCTATAGCTGATTTTTAGTAATCTATAGCTGATGTTAACTCATAAAAACATCTTGTTTTATAACTTCTGCCGTTTCGGTGTCTCAGTGGGTCTGAACGCTGGCTTCTGGCCATTCATCCGAGACAGGTTCGGGTTCGAATCCCGCGAGGGATGGATGTGTTTGTCTTACGGAATTGGTCCTCTCGCTTCCTTGGAACCAGTGATCCAAAATTAGGTACTGCTGATTTGCTTAGGGTGGTCGTTAAACTTCTGTTACAGGGCTTGGAGCTGAATTCTATAACAGCACCCTGTGTGGAGGATTCGTTTGTGCTTCCTTTGCCGTAAGTTCGGTATCGGTGGTTTAATCCGTAATTATTCCAACTGGAGCAGATAAAAACAATACAAACCGTAGAAAAGTGAATCGACTGAAGCTAAATTTTTGCAGTGAGGAAAACGTTTATTCAGATCATACGGGGAATGTCACCAAGCTTCTGTCCTTTTCGTGCTTTCATTCTTTCCGTTCTCGTTCAGTATTCTACACCGCCGAAAATCCTCCTCTCTCCTTCCGGCCACTCAAAAACTATTCCTTCCTCCGTCCCTTTCGACCCGAAGCATACTGCACTCCCGCGAAAACTATCTTGCTTCGTCGACCCCTTTCCACCGCGTTCCCTCCGGCTACACCCTAAGATGTCTCTTCTCCGAAAATCGCAAAAGATTCCCTAATTGCCATCTGCTGCGTCGCGTGGGAAAGGAAATACTCATTTGCCTTTCGTCCAAATGGCGGGAATTGAAAGGAAATGATTCCAATTCAGTATCACAAAAATGGCTACAGAATCTCGCTTCTGATAAATATGTAAGCCCCGGTTACAAAATCTCCCCCGCCAAAATAAAAAATGAGGGTGGCGTTAGACAGCCTAATTTTTTTGCCTACATTAACTAACGCGATTGATTCGAATCAGGACAAGCTTGTGACAATACAATATTGGGCGGGCAATTTTACATGATTTTGAAGAGGTACCTGCATGCTAAGGCTTACATTCAGTAATTCTCCTTGATTTCTTTGATCAATATATTTCCATACACTTCACGATGATGACCTAATGGCAAAATAATTTAAAACATAGTTGACGATAAAATTGACGAAAGATTTCCAGCAAGCACATTGAAATATAACTAGCATGATGGGTTCCAGAACATTTTCTGATATTACATATATGCAAACATGGTTGCTAATCACACTTCTCCTGAAAAATACATGTACAGATACCTACCACAAATAATACTTTACACTTGATACTTTCATCGATGTCTCCATTCCACTTCATTCCTACATTACAATTTTACTATTGATCTCTACAAGAATTTAACTTCACGGTGCAATTAATTCTCAAAATTTACCTCTGTACAACCATTCTTGTCCAGTTTGTATTAACCCCTCATTTTAGTTTATAATGCTGATCTACGCTGAAAATTTCCGAAAAATGTACGACAAAATATGCATAAATTTTCTATTAGTTGAAACATGAAATGCAGCAAAATTTAAATTTTGACAATGCTGATAAGTTACCTATTAAACACTTCAATAATTTTTCTCAAACCTTATATACACGTACACTACAATTTTCTACCGATTGAACACTTGAATAATTTTCGCAAAATCTTATATACACCTACAGTGCAATTTTCTACATACTAAAATTACTTACGCTAATATTATATACAATAAAACAAGTTGAGATAAATAACGCTGCAAAAAATCAATGCATTTCTTCAGTATTTTGAATGACTCCGCTTAAAGTTCAATAAGATCATAGATCATCATTGTCCATCTAACCACTTAAAAGGAGCAACGTAAATTAATGTCCGTTACAGCATATAAAAATTATTTTTATGCAAATTATCAATTTGATGCACAAAAACTTAAATTGTCTTTTGGGAAATGTTCATGTAAACACAAAATGTTCGTATGTACACGATTCACAAATTGCAAATTATTTTTATCCCTGAAATACAAATGGAAAAAAAAATGCGTTTGGTGTGAATAGTTCATCACAAAATATGAATGATTACGCAACATATTGCAGGCACGTTCTTTGCAGTCGATGACACAACATGTCGAAAAGTTTCAACAGCACTGAAGAATCACACTCGTTACCTGTTTGTGTGTCGCACATTGCCGAAGATATCGCGTTCCCTAAGATTGTAACCCAGATCTGCTGGTTCCATATCAATGACGACATGGTTCAGCTGTAACTCGTTCCACGTTTTGGGGGTTGATAACCTTTTCCCATGTAAGTCTCCATGGTTGCATCAGGTATATTCCCACGCCGGTAAGGAAAATGTCTTTCTTGTTCGTTGGATGAATCTCGCCGTGCTGTTTGAGTTTTTGTTGTCATTTCCGTCTGTCTGGATGTCCCGGTAGGGCATCGGTGTAGCTGATCAAAATGAGCGATTGTCTTCTTTCTCGGATTGCAAACTAATCGCAAATTCTCACTGACGTCATCCATCATGCTTATGATACGACATGGACCTTCAGACAAATGATCAAATTTCTTACTCTGCCCAATATCTGCCTTCGGAGAGCTAAGTTTTTTAATGATGGAACAGGTGCCGACATGTTCAGTCTTGAGCGGCTGCTCATCTCTGAAGTGCACAGAATTCCTCAGCGGTGATTTATCTTTCCGATCGACTTCGACCCTCAAGTTCTTTATTTGGGCACTCTGAGCAGTATCCGATGGCGCGAAGTTTCCGCTTCTCTGCGACCGCGGTCGGTCATCTCTAAGCGGTGACCTGGGTTGAGGCCTGTAATAACGCCTGCCGAAGAAATTTGAGGAGGCTTTTCCCTGCAATGCCGCCGCAGGTGAAAATGTGAACCACAGGTCCAACAACATTTCTTCCTATTTTGATACCTGTTTTGAATATCAGGGTCTCGGTATCCCACTGTTTCACGGCGCTTCTCTTTCTGTAATTGCATTTTCAACGCGATAACTTCGTCCGTCAGTGCTTTAATAGCTTTATCACTAGCCTCAAGTTTTTTCATCATTAGTTGCAACATGCTCTCTTCTTGAGTATCTAATTGGGGCTGTACATCCCTGCTATAAGGCTCTGTGGCGTTAAAACATTCCGAAGTGGAATTCTCGGCATTGAGTTTCATGCAATACATGATGCTGCAGAAAATACCAAAAAATGCTTGTTATATAATTGCTGAAAATACTTGTTATATCATGGCTAAAAATGTTTTTTATATCACACTTGTCTCTAACGAGTATCGTGCGCACTGTAAATAATCAATGAAAAATGTTTTTCATGGAAAGCTCTGTGTTAACGAATCTTAACGTTCAGCAATTATAATGCATAAAAATGTTTTGACTACCAGCGGCGGGTGGTGTGGGATTTTACAGAAAGAGTGGGTGACTTTAAAAATGGAAGAAAATATTTTTTTGTACTTACAGCACGTCGCTTGACATCGTAATCCAGAATGTTTTTTGACACACACAGTTTTGATTGTCCCGCAAAGTCTAGTAGCACTATCACTGGTAAAACCAAAATGTTCCAATCTGTAGGAAAACTCGAACAGGAACAGGTCTCCACAATGAGGAATAAAATACTCTCAGGCCCCACGTCGGTGACTTGAAGACTCCACGTTGCTGCACTGAAGAACCAAATACCGAAGAACCGCTCTGCTTTTCATCGGCGATGCTCGAGTTCCACGCTGCTTAATAAAGATGTTCGGGTTCCGTACCGGTGAATGGAAGATTTATAGAGAGCCCCTGTTCGGGCGCCATTTAAATGTTACAGGGCTTGGAGCTGAATTCTATAACAGCACCCTGTGTGGAGGATTCGTTTGTGCTTCCTTTGCCGTAAGTTCGGTATCGGTGGTTTAATCCGTAATTATTCCAACTGGAGCAGATAAAAACAATACAAACCGTAGAAAAGTGAATCGACTGAAGCTAAATTTTTGCAGTGAGGAAAACGTTTATTCAGATCATACGGGGAATGTCACCAAGCTTCTGTCCTTTTCGTGCTTTCATTCTTTCCGTTCTCGTTCAGTATTCTACACCGCCGAAAATCCTCCTCTCTCCTTCCGGCCACTCAAAAACTATTCCTTCCTCCGTCCCTTTCGACCCGAAGCATACTGCACTCCCGCGAAAACTATCTTGCTTCGTCGACCCCTTTCCACCGCGTTCCCTCCGGCTACACCCTAAGATGTCTCTTCTCCGAAAATCGCAAGATTCCCTAATTGCCATCTGCTGCGTCGCGTGGGAAAGGAAATACTCATTTGCCTTTCGTCCAAATGGCGGGAATTGAAAGGAAATGATTCCAATTCAGTATCACAAAAATGGCTACAGAATCTCGCTTCTGATAAATATGTAAGCCCCGGTTACACTTCACCCCCCACATCCCCCGGAAAATAAAATAAATGATAGTTAATTTTGGTTTGGCACACAGATATCCGGGCATGCGCTCTATCGGCACCTGCGCTGCGTTGTGTTCTACACTTTACCATTTGAGCGGATAAATAAATTCGTTGCAGTGACGAAACTTATTTGCAGCTATCGCAATTTCAAATTATTAATGCATTTCAATTGAACATTACATAAATAAGGGATCTGATAAAGTTTGATAAAATAATCAGTATTTTAGTTAACATACTTTGATAATTGAAGAACAGTGTTTCTTGGAAAATATTTTGCTTTGCCATATGCTATCATCATTGATTGGAAGTTTAACGACCACCGTGAGCAACTCAATTGGCTATAAGCAGTCGCCCGTCCCTAATTTAGGGTCACTGGTTCCAGAGAAGGGAGAGAGCCAGTGCTGTAAGACAAACACAACATTCATGCCTCACTGGGATTTGAACCCGGACCCCTTTCGGACGAATGATCAGAGGCCATCGCTTAGACCACTGCGTCACCGGGGCGGCGCTATCATCATCATCATCATCTATTCCCAATCCACTGTTAGATGAAATCGTTTCTGTAACTCTCTGTCTCTTGCACAACTCGCTGTTTTGAGTGATCCTTTTCCATATCTTTCCGGCGTGCCTTCGAGTTTTATCCAACCATCTCTCTCGTGGTCTACTTCTTCGTCTTCTCCCATCCCTTCAAATCGTGTCTAGTATTTCAATTGTCCCCAACGGCCGGTCAGTTCTTTTAGGAATATATCTACTCCAGAGCCCATTTAAGAAATGGGATGGGGTGTGGGGGTGGGTGTGGGGCTCCAGCCCCGTGTCCCGCATTTTCAAAGAGCCCCCAGAGTTATGCCAGGTACCTGAAAAATTGAGTTCTACAGGGTTTTTTTTTTAGTTTTTTTACAAATGGCACAGCAAAAACTATAAGAAATTGCTCTGCGAATTTTTGTTTTCCTTTCTGCTTCTTTAGGAGAGGTCCGCAAAAAAATTAGTCCGTCCTCAAATCTTTCGGAAGCATTACAGAAGTTTTTTGTGCACATTTGTAATTGGGAGCAATTTTCATACATTAAGAATTTGTTGGAATCATGATATTTGGATCATATTATTTTGCCCACTACTTCGACATAATTTTAACAAGCTGAACCCAACCTGGGGGGGTTAAAGCAGAACTGAACTTATATCGAGTTTTCAACCACTCATTTTTACGTTTTCTTGCTACCACTGATTCGTCCATGAATCATGGGATACACACTTCTATATAGCGGGGATGTTTTATGGCATATTTTCATCATATTTTAGAAATATTTTCTCCTGGGTATTTTTATTCGGCAGAATTTTGGGGCCCCATTATTAGTGGCACATCTGGGATTTCACTATGGATGATACCCCTAGTGAAATCCTAGATGTGCCACTAATACTGGGGTCCCAAAATTCTGTCCAGTACCCCCCGTCTCCTTAAATGTGCTTTGATCTACTCCTTATCTTTTAGTAACAATTGCATATTGTAGAAAAGGAGTAAGATTTATTCCTAAAAGTGCCGTGGTCAGTTCTTTCAGGAACGTATCTACTCCTTTTCCACAATATACAAATGATTACTAAAAGATAATTAGCCGCCCACCTTGATTTCGAAGTCTGAGAGGGGCGTCTCTAGACTTCGAAATCAGGGCGGGCTGTGGCAAGTATATATTTGCTGAAGCAAGTTTGACAGAAAATTTATTTACGAAACACTGAAATAATTTTCAAAGCTTTTTACTACAGGCTGTAGTAGAATTCCTGTAATCCCTTTTTCTCCTGGTACATACTCATTAATTTTGGAACCGGCTTGAAGTTTTTTTGAATTTTTTAAGTACAAAAGCGTCCAGAGTGTGGCGACTTTTTTTGTTAATGTCCCGTCCATCCCTTTTTAATGATATTAGTAAAACCTGAAAGTTACCTACCCATATAGCAAACATGACTCACTGCCGCACTAATTTAAAGAAGCACGCACTAATTTAAAAGAGTTTTCTTTTTTTTTCCTTGGGGAGAAGACGGGGGGAGGGGGGGGGTGGGATTTAACGACTACCGTGAGCAACTCAATGGGCTGTAAGAAGCCACCCGTCCCTAATTTAGGGCCACTGGTTCCAGGGAAGGGAGAGAGCCAATACTGCAAACTGGCTCACCGAGATTCGAACCAGGACCCGTCTCGGACGAATGCGCAGAAACCAGCACTTAAACCACTGAGCCACCGGGGCTGCAAAAATGTTTGTGCCTAGGAGAAAAGTACGAAAGCAATTATTTTCCTTATTTAACGTTGAGGGGAAATACACAGTCGAGTCACATTATTGTGACCACCAGTTAATATCCAGAGTAACCGTCGTCTGCAGCGCTGACACTAGCTAGACGAGCTGGGAGTGACTCAGTAAGGTGCTGGAAGGTGTTCACAGGAATGTGACGCCATGCTGACTGCAGTGCATCTGACAGCTGCTGGAGGGTACGTAGTGCAGGATCCATAGGGCGAACAACACGATCGAGGTGGTCCCACACATGCTGAATTGGGTTTAAGTCTGGGGAATTAGTGGGACAGGGAAGTATTTTGAAATCTTCATCGTGCTCCTCCCACAACTCTCGGACATTTTTAACTGTGTGAAACGTCGCATTGTCTTGCTGGAATATCCCACCCGCCCCAGGCAAGACAATCACCATATATGGGTGTATGTGGTCTGCAAGAATGGATACATGACGAATTCAGTCCATACTGCTTTCCACAGGTATGAGTGGACCTTGAGAATGCCACGAAAACATTCCCCAGACCATAACGCTGCCCCCACCAGCTTGTGTTCTCCCAGCAATGGTTGAAGAGTATTTATTCTCCGATGTTTCTCGCCTTATATCCCAACGTCCATCCGTTCGAAGAAGCAGAAAACGTGACTCATCGGAAAAGGCAATCTTTTGACAATCAGCGGAGGTCCAATTCCGATACTGCCGTTTGAATGAAAGACTTTTCTGCCGATGCTCCTTCGTTAGCATAGGTACAGTGACAATCCGTCTGAATCGGAGCCCCATACGCAGGACGGTTAGCTGAACTGTCGTTTCAGGCACACTTTCTTTAGCCCCCTGGTTCATTCGGCCAGTGAGTTGCTCCACTGTAGAGTGTCAATCGGCCCTCACGCACCTTCGAAGCCGACGTTCACCTCTCACGTCAATGGCATGTGGTGCTCCGCAGTTTCCACGCCGCTTATTCGCAATGGTGCTGTTTCTGCAATCATGATTTACTCTAACCACAGCAGCACGCGAACAATTCACCAACTGCGCTATTTCAGAAATACTGCTACCCTTGACCAGAAAGCCGATAATCATCCATTTTTGCAAATCTGACGAATCGCTCCTTTTATCCATGACAGCGACGAGTGATGTGTTTTCAGAATGCCTACAGCACACCTACGCGCTGATGACGTCAAAAGTAGGAGGTAGTCACAATAATGTGACTCAACTGTGTAAGAACACTCAGACACAACACGTTCTCCCAGCATTAACACCCTTCTTTCAATCCAATAATTTCGTCTTGCTATCATCTCTTCCAAATCCATGCTAATCATTCTCCTCTCGCCATACTGACATGAAAAAAGGGCTTAAACTACGGATTTGGAGGAGTGGAGAACAATTCAATTTTCATGGCGCTGCTGATGCTGTTTTTTTATCCAGTAAACAACAACAACGCACTTTCTGCGTGGGACGTACTCAGAGCTACAGAACAAAAAGCGCGGAGATTCATTATTATTTCGAAAGGTACAGATTATATTTAGGAATTAAAAAAAAGAAAAGAAAAAGACAAATGCCCCATCTTGAACTGGGTGGGCAAGAGAAATTGAGCCCACCATCTCTCCCGTTGCGATAAATTCCACTTGAAAATCATGCTGTTTTCTCCAGATGCACTCCAGCCAAGTTATATACGCCTATTAATTTCTTCTTCGATGTAGTCCTCGCTTGATATCTGTTCTACTAGATATATACACCGAAGAGCCAAAACATTATAAAACATTATAAACATTATAATATAGCGCATCTGTATGCAAATCGAAGCGACTGCATGTAAAAGACAGTCCGTGTGAAAGTCATGAAACGGTATACATAGCACCTGATATGGAGTTCTGTTAATCAGCGTTGTTCTTGTTCATCAGATACGAGAGGCAGTGGACTTAAGCGATTTTGACAAAGGCTAAGTTTCGATGGCCAGACGACTCAGTCAGAGGATTTCCGAGACAGCAAGGCATGTTGGATGCTTACGGTCAGCCGTGGTTAACAAAGTGGTCGAGGAGGGAAAAACCACGAACCGCGAACCCACTCATCGATGTTAAAGGTGAGCGAATTCAATCCCGTACGGTTTGAGCCAACAGAACGGACACAGTGGTGCAATATTTTGGGTGCTGGTGACGGGAGTAATGGGTCACAACAAACAGTGCATCGAACACTGCTGAAAACGGAGCTGCTTAGCACCAGGCAGTTCCTAGTGTCCATGCTAACCTTGATTCACCGTCGAAAGCTCCAACAATGACCACGCGAGCGTCAAATGGACCTTGAATGATTAGATGAAGGTTGTCTGGTCCGATGAATCGCGTTTCCTGTTGAACCATGTGAACTGCCGCGTACTGATGTGTCGTTTACCTGGGGAAGTGTTTGCACAAGGATTCACCGTGGGACGAAAGCAAGCCGATGGGGGAAGTGTAATGCTTTGGGCAATGTTATACTGAAAAACCCTGGGTCCAGTCAATCAGGTGCAGGAAACAATAACGTCCACCATCTACCTAAACGCCATTGGAGATCAGGTACATTCTTTCATGGCAACGGTATTCCCCACTAGTAGTGCTTCTGGGAAACACTGGGTCCAGTCATTCATGTACAGGGAACTATGACGTCTACCATCTACTTAAACATTACATTGCAGACCAGGTACATTCTTTCATGGCAACGGTATTCGCTACTAGTAGTGCTTTTGGGAAACCCTGGGTCCAGTCATTCATATGTACAGGGAACTATGACGTCTACCATCTACCTAAACATCATTGCAGACCAGGTACATTCCTTCATGGCGACGGTATTCCCCACTATAGTGCTTCTGGGAAACCCTGGATCCAGTCATTCATGTACAGGGAACTATGACCCTGGGTCCAGTTATTCATATACAGGGAACTATGACGTCTACCATCTACCTAAACATCATTGCAGACCAGGTACATTCATTCATGGCAACTGCATTCCTCACTAGTAGTGCTTCTGGGAAACCCTGAGTCCAGTCATTCATATATACAGGGAACTATGACGTCTACCATCTACCTAAACATCATTGTAGACTAGGTACATTTTTTCATGGCAACGGTATTCCCCTCTGGTAGTGCCTTTTTCAGTAGCATAATGCACAATGCCCGATTGTCCGGATTGTTGGAGAATGGTTCGCGGAGCACGAGGAAGAATTCCAGTATTGCCCAGATCTCCAAATTCGCCTAACATCAATCCAATCAAGCATCGGTGGCTTGTGCTGGAACAGTAAATCCGATTTGCGGCGGCTCGATCATATAACTTACATGAGTTAAAGGATCTGCGGGTACCAGATACCACAAGACACTTTAGAAATCTTGTAGCATCCACTCCTCGCCAGGTAAAAGCTATTTTGGAGGCGCGTGGAGGACCAACATCATATTAGGCAGGTGATCATAATGTTTTGGCTCTTCCGTGTATATCTGGGTAGGAACTGTTTTGGCTCTTTGGTGTATATCCGGGTAGGAACTGTTTTGGCTGCACGTGGAGAACCAACTTCATATTAAGCAGGTAGTCATAATGTTTTGGCTCTTCGGTGGAGATGCACGCATAGGTTACTTCTAGATTCGCCACACCAACCTTAAATGCATTGTACAAGGATTGTCCCAAAAGAACTGAGAACGTTTTTATAAAAAAAAATATGCCTACCTTAGTTGTCAAGTAAGTGGTCATCTTTTTTGAAAAACTGGCCATTGCTCGAGTCAAGGAAATGGTAATCTTTTTTGAAAAACTGTCCATTGCATCGAGTCAAGGAAGTGGTCATCTTTTTTCAAAAACTGTCCATTGCATCAAGTCAAGGAAGTGGTCGTCTTTTTTGAAAAACTGTCCATTGCATCGAGTCAAGGAAGTGGTCATCTTTTTGGAAAAACTGTCCATTGCATCGAGTCTAAGAAGTGGTCATCTTTTTTAAAAAATGTCCATTGCATCGAGTCAAGGAAGTGGTCATCTTTTTTGAAAAACTGTCCATTGCATCGAGTCGAGTACAGGTGTCCAGTCCTCCCACTTGTTGAATGTCTTCTGGAATTCTTCTTATGAAATAGTGTTGAAGCACCCACTCGCAGCTGTGATAAGTTGCTGATCAGTCTGAAATTGTCGTTCCCTATAATGTCTTTTTTAAAATGGGAACAACCAGAAGCCACGTGGTGACAAGTCTGGACTATATACAGGTTAGGGCATTAACTTAATATTCATTTTTTTTTTCAAATAAGATACAACAGAACTGGTCATGTGAGGCCTTGCACATGAAAAGAAATGGGGAACCCAAGTTGAACAAACACGTTTCATGCCCAAATGTTGGGTTAAAATTCTGTGAATTGACGATTTTGAAAAGGTTAACCATATCTTCGATATCTCTAATCAACGGGTGTCTGTCTTCCCGTATGATAACATGTATTGTGCTGATGTTTACCCTTGTAAAGCCGCCGACTCGTGACCACCTACAAATTCTTTATGCCATCTGTAAATTGTTGATTTTCCTAGACATTCATCTTCATAAGCCTCTTGCCTAAGACGGAAAGTCTCTCCGACAGACTTCTTAAGTCGACAGCAAAATTTAATGGCGCATCTTTGTTCCTCTTTCACACCCATTTTTTCAAAAATCACAACGCGAAAACACTTGTTTGGGGTTCACGAAACAACGCTTATTAAACTGCGCACTACGGAAGACGCATGCGTGATAAACAGGTGTGGCTGATTGCTATGGTTACTACAACGAATACTGTTTTTTCGAGACTCGTGTCAAGGTCGAACTCAGTATTGCACGTTTTTTTTATAAAGGCATTCTCAGTTGTTTTGGGACAAGCTATGTATATCAGTTTTGTTTCTTGTAAGTTCATCGCTAGTTCCAGTTCTTTACCCTTGTCAGCAAATTTCTGCATCATGCAGTGCCGCTCTGAGGGGACACTTACAAAAACGCCTATGTCGTCAGCAAAACGAAAGTGGGTTAGGTGATTTCTGTTTCATGCTCTTTATAAAACTTATGTGACCATGAAACAACGATCTTAATCAAACTTTTTAGTTTGTATTCAGAAGCCTTTTCATCTGACGGTAACTCACCTTTGATGACACTCACTAACGCTTTTGAAATCATTCAAACCAAAGTGAGCAAATGGATTTATTATTCATTTTCTTTTGAACAACCACTGTTTTTCTTCTTCATTATTCTGTTTTATTCTGAGTTTTTGCGTGATCTCTATCGAAGCATATCACCTGTAAAGGTTTCAGCAGTTTCACGAATAAGTATCAAAACGTCCACTTAAAAACGAGTTCACTTTACTTAAATATTTTCCTCATTTCCTTTTACATAAATATTATTCTGCCGAAGGACTTTTCCCTAATCTTTTCAATATTTCTTAAAAATTATAACGGAAAAGAAACAGCAAAATAACACAAATTCTGCGCATGACGTTATCGAGGAGTTTTATAAATTTTCTAGACACTGAAAGAACTGTTTTTATTCTCCTTGCTACCGATGCTTTACTCAAAAAACAGAAAGTCTTATTTGTCAAAAGTAGACTCTGCTACCTTTCTTTTTTTTTTTAGAAACTAGCCTTAAATTAAGCGATGAAGCGCGACTTTCTGTCTTCTTGGACATGTTCACAAACGTACCGAGTGACTCTACCAGTCAACTGTCAAACACACATAGACAAAAGAGATAAAGAGATAGATAGATCGAGCGAGAATAATTTTTTTAACTGGACTCTTGTAACAATAATCGGATTGGTGCAGTTGGCCAACCGCTATTTGTGTGGAAGACTACGCTCGAAGTTTTGACTCCCCGAAGCTGGCCCTGAGCACTTGCGCCCCTTATGGGACGCCGGTGCTCAGGGCCAGCTTTTGGACGGCACAAATCATAGGTACAACCCCTTATGGGGGGCACAAATCATAGGTACAACCCCTTATGGGGGGTTGTACCTATGATTTGTGCCGTCCCCATCATTCAGCATCGGGACAGCCACCCAAAATAGAACATTCTCGGCTAAATGTCCAGAAAATGGGTCTTCAGCTCCGTTAATGAATAAACGAAACCTTCGGTTAAGTGGGAATTCCTAACAAAAGGAAGAAATCAGAAATTAGAAAAAAAAAACATATCCCGAAATTTGGAAAAAAGAAATCGGTTTTCTCAAATTTACTCAACTTCCTGTATGAATTCATCTTTCTTGTCGTGCATGGATTACTTTAAATCCGATAATCATTTCGTGATGTTCAGAAATTAACCAGTTTGTTGGGAAACTGAAAAATTACTGTTTGTCTTCTATTTTTTCTTGGTGCTTTTTGTTGCAGACTAAAAAAGATTCTGTGTACATGGCATATAACCTCAGTGGAAAACTGAATTGTTTTCAGGTAGTTCTATAGATCTGCTTTTTCTTTTATTCATTACAAATTCCAGGACCAAACATGGCTTTTGGTCACTATGCGGAAACACAGTGGTTACACACTAAAAATTTTTTATTTCGGGTAATGAGAATGAACCGACAATTTTAATACCTAATCAATATGAAAAACCATATGACTTATAGTCCTCTGTTGATCTATAAAGGTATCACTGAGAAATGTTTTTTAATTACAGGTTTGGTGGTAGTTGTATTATTTTGCCAAAATTAATAAATAAAGTGTAAAGTCTAAATAAACGCCTGTATTGTTTTAATTGAAAGTTTTACATCGAATTTGAATGGCTGCATATTTATAAAACCAAAATAGCACGACACATAAATTTTGCGTACCTTCCCAGTGGAAGAGCAGCCAGAAGCGCAAGATTCTGGCTAGTACGTGTTGATCTCGGGTTCTAGTCCTGATGAGGCACGGATGATGGTTTGTCCTCATTCTTCAGAATTAGTGACCCTAAATTAGGGACAAACGACTATATATAGCCTTAGATGTTCGTTCATTGATGTCTTTTAACTCTCGACAAAGAAAAAGAAAAGGCTTTAAATTGATGAAAAGTTAACAAGTTCTCACGGGAGCACAGTTTAACAAGAAAAGAAAACAATATTTTTGTTTTCTTACATGCAAATTTTTAAGCAGATATTCTGTGTAGTGATTTTAAATGCATCCAGACTTTGAATGGGCATAAAATTTCTTACGAACAAACTATTTCGTTTTGCGAAGAACGGAAGATTTTTATTTTATTTGTCATTTATTGGATAAAAGGTACTGAGTTTTGTAAGGAGTGGTTTGAAGAAGTTTCACATAAACTTCACTGAAATATATGCCAAGTCACTTAATTCTCAAAAAAGATATCACGAACTGATATTATGTTTTTTTTTAAAGAAACGGCTATTTTTATGAGAAATTTTATCATTTTACTGAATGAAACGAAAGTCCTGTTCTCAGCAAGTTTGTGAACCGGTTTACATGTGCTGAACTGAAAATCATCCGTATGCTATCTTTTATACCAGTGATTTTCATGACACAACTAAGGCTCTTGAAGTAGCGCGTCAAATTTATAGGAAGGAGAGATAATATACAACTACTAGAAGTGTTTTTCTCGTTCTACAAGGCAACCAAGGGAAAACGCGACGTAGCTGGAATTCATTTGTTAGAAGTTTCGTACTTCATTTCCGTTATTCGTAGAGTGGAATTTATGTCAGCGTCATTTAAACACATCCAGATTTAGTTCGGAACAGAGCACAGCAGTAAAAATGCTTAGTTAAAAATCTCTTATGCTATGTGCATTTAGTAATCCATTAAATAGAGTTTTGAAGAAAAAAAGAGCTTCACGATCTGTTCATCTTTGCATAAAGTAATACAAAAATTAAGCTCAGATTTTGATTTAAAAGCTGTAGTGCTTTCTTAAAACAAATACAGCTTAAATGAATTTTAGAAATAATCATATCCATGGCGCTGAAGACTTGCTGCTTATGAATGGCGCAGAAAAGTTTCAAATTTTCGTTTGATTTTCTTCTGAAGAGCAATATACATTTTCAGAGTTGTTTCCTAAATCACAGGTTTTTTTTTCGTTTATCATCACCCTTGTTTAAGTAAATCTCATAACAATCTTCAGAGCTTCCGAAGTATCTTTTGAATACGTGACTTTTTCACCTCTTTTTTTACCTCCTCCGTTATCTTCGCTGGTGTTAAGAAGGTAAAATTAAACTGTTGCAGTCTTAAATCTGTTTTTAACGGTGTAAAATTAATATACGATACAAATGCCAAACTTTGCCACCAGTGGGATGTTTCTTAATAATGAAGAAGCTAGAGCGTCTTGGCTGAACTGAGATTCAGAAGCATAATCAACAAAGTTTCTACTTCTGCCAATAATACGTGCATTAAACAGAATAGAACGGGATCGCGTGGCAAAAAACTTGGTCGCTTGACAGATAATCACGCGCTGGTGGGTTGGTTGTGTTATATTTGTCACGAAATTTCGCCAAGCTGCGGATATATCAAGGGAAGAGTTTTCATCGCATGGTGATGGTGAGTTAGTATCTCACGAATATCTCTTACCACTGGGTTTGTAAAGTTTGTAATGTAATGGACTTTTAAAATAAATCTGAAAAAATGTTGCCTCACCACCGTTCACACAGTACGCTGAAAATAATAAAAAAAACACCAAAAAATAATAAAAAATGAAGTTTAATTTTAAACGCGCTCAATCAAGAAAAGTGCTAGCATAAAACTCTCGGCACCAGAACTAAAAAAATTTAGATGGTGAGCTCAAGACGTCTGAGATAAATAAAAGTATAGATTATATCAAAAGAAAAAAACTATAAATCTACCAAACAGAATTTTGCCTAACCTATTCCGCAAGAAATAAAAAAAAGCCAAATCTCCAGTATCATTACTGCCCACAAGCACCAAGGAAGGGCAATTGTGAGGAAGGAGTTTCTTCAGTTTATTGAGAAGATATTGGAGAGAGAGTTTACACCGAACTTGAGAAAGAAAAACTGCCAAAGATGGAAAAACTGCCAAAGATGACACGAAAATAAAAAAAGACAGAGGGACGTTGACAGTAAACTTGGGAAGAAACTGAGATGAGGTGAAAAGACTGCAAAAATTTACACGAAGGGGAAGAAACTGAAGAGCAAGATGAAACAGAACTACGGAATGAATTAAGATGGGATGGAAAGACCGTGCCAAAAGTGACATAAAGAAGAAGAAATTGAAGAGCGAGTCGACAGCGAACTTGAGAAAGACCTGAAATGAGATGAAAAGACCGCCAAAAATGCAACGAGGTAAAAGAAATTGAAAAATGAGTTGATAGTGAATTAGAGGAAGCACTAAAATGAGATAAAATGACTGCTAAAATGAAATTAAAGAGAAAAAAATTGGAGAGAGAGTTTACAGCGATCTTGAGGAAAACCTAAGATGAGATAAAAAAACTGCCAAAAATGACACGAAAGAAAAAATGTAAAGACAATTGACAGTAAACTAGGGAAAGAACTAGGATAAAACAGAAAGACTGTGCCAAAAATGACCTGAAAGACAAGAAATTGAAGCGCGAGACGACAGCGAACAAAAAGAAAAGCTAAGATGAGATGGAAAAACGGCTAAAAATATCATGAAGGAGAAGAAATTGAAGAGCGAGTTGACAGCGAGCTTGAGGAAGACCTGCTTAAAATGAGAGGGAAGGACCCCCAAAAATGACACGAAGGAGAAGAAATTGAAAAGTGAGTTGATGATGAACTAGGAGAAAAACAAAGATGCGATGGAAAGATTGTCAAAAAGACATCAAAGAAGAGAAATTGTAGAGCGAGTTTACAGCGAACTCTTGAAGACCTAAAAGGAGATGGAAAAACTGACTGCCAAAAATGACATGAAGGAGAAGAAATTGTAAAGAGGGTTGACACACTAAACTAGGGAAAGAAATAAGATGTGATAAAAAATATTTCAAAAATGACACGAATGAAAAGAAATGAAAGACCAAGATGACACAGAACTAAGGATGGAAATACCGTGATGAAAGTGACATGGAGGAGAAGAAACTAAAGAGCGAGTCGACAGGGAACAAGAAGAACTAAGATGAGATTGAAAGATGGCTAAAACTATCATGAAGGAGAAAAAATTGAAGAGCGAGTTGGCAATGTGACGTACTACTGAAGTGACGGATGAACCAAAACGGCAAGTTGCAGCGATAAGTCTTGCTGGAGCAGTTCAATCGGTAGAAACACCGCTATGGAGTAGTAAGTTGTGGGGTCGAATTCGCCACCAGTAAAACAGCGAGCTTTAGGAAGACCTAAAGCTCGCTGACAAGCGCCGCATGAGTATTCGTAACAGTGACTCCACCTAATGCTAGTCTAATTATTCTGAAGGAGAAGAAGATTAATTTTAAATGAAGTACATTTGCACAAAACAATTGCTTTGGTTGTTCTACCTAGATGTCAAACCCAGTGACATCACTTTCTCAAAAATGCGATGTAAACAGATATGTTTGAGTATGTACTTGAAAAAATCTTAACATGCTGATAATAATTTATATTACTTTCTAAGGAGGTGTAGAAGAAAGGCTCATAAGACCTTTTGAAATGCTACATAGGAAATGATACATCCGCAAGGGAACAGTTCCCTGCGCTTCCTGAACTTTTAAATACTTTCGAATTCATAAACATATGCACATTTCACAGTTGGAATTACTTTAGTATATATAAATTCGAGAGCAACCAGGGATGCTTTCTGAAAACGCTCTAGGAGAGTTATTTGGGAGCACATACAATGCCGCTTGATGTCCGTTTCACGATCATTTGCAAGTGTTTGATGATAAAAATATAAAGTGAAATGTACTCGTTCAGTAATCTTTAGCTCTCAAGTTCCACATTCATTGTTTTGTCTTTGGATTTTTCTCGGAAATTTCACTTCTTCTGTGACCAAAGGATGATTTGCTTTAATTATTTCATTTAAATCCATGTACGGAGGTTATTTAGCATTCAATACCATTTTTGTAACGTATTTCTTAATATCGCGCTTTGTGTTCTTAAAAATCAGAATTTTCTGGCGTGCTTCATATCAGTCAGTTGTATAGTATAATTTGCAGGTTAATTATCATCCTATAGCCGCCTCTGTATAACTGATAACCATCATTTTTCGCCATTCAGCACTTTGCACTATCCTGATATCACTTGGGAGCCTCCCATTTGTGGCTCTAATGAGCATTTTGTAGCTGCCGGGGCTGCCGAAGAGTAAAAATTCTTCGGGGTACAGTCAGGAATCGGATAATTTAATAGTTTGAGGTCACTCTGCCTGTTTTTTTTTTTTTTTGTTTGTTTGTTTTTTTCCCCCGAGGCGAAATTGAGAATCAGTTTTTTTATCTTTACTGGGAATTTTCTGAAGGTAATGCGTTCCAACATTTTTCCGGGGGCAAAAAGTTTTTTGTTGTCGTTGTTGTTTTGTTTTAAGGTTTAATGACCACCGTGAGCAACTCGATAGGTATGAGCAGTCGTCCGCCCCTGATTTAGGGTTACTGGTTCCAAAGGAGGGAGAGAGGCAGTGAGTGACTAAAGCAGACATAGTATCCATGCATCACCCAGATTCGAACCCGAACCCACCTCGGACGAATTTTCAAAGCCAGCTCTCAGACCAGTGCGCCACCGGGGTGGCATGCCAAAAGTTTCAACACTCCGGGTTACAGTGCCCTTGGTAACTAGTTACCGTACGTAGCCGAACAGTTAGGAATTAGTACACAACAAGAAATCAGAAAAATTTTCTTATGGAAAGTTCTTCTTCAGGTCTTTTAACGGCTCGTGCCATGGGCCTGAAACACTGAATTTTTCCACCGAAAGCTTTGCCGGAAGCATGGATTAAATATCAGTAGTACCATTTTAACACATATCTACTGTGAGCTGCGACAGTTGCATCCCTAAACCAAGTGGAGCCTACACTTGCGGGAACTCTAGCCCCAAGAACTAAAATTTCTACATGAGTTGGGTATGTGTTTTCATTTCCACGAAGCAATGTGTTTTCATTTCCACGAAGCAGTGTGAAGTAGCACTGCAAGTCCAATTCATCCTTGCGACTAAACTTTTTCATTGGACAACATCGAATCGATGGTCACCTGATGTCTTAGTATCATGAACTGCATAACCTACATACCAGCATTTTTTTCAGTTTCAATCGTTATTCTGTCCGATTGTCCAAAAACTATGATAGAGGTTCTTTTTTGTTTTTTTTTGTGAGCGACAGGGTTTCACCCGATTCGTATTAAAAAATCTGGGTATCTACGTCACGAATAATTACTCAGCATAATGTCCGATGTTAATGAAAGTCGTACATGACAAATCTGATTAGAGTCGGTTGGGAAATTTCGACTCGGTACTAAATTGGACACGGATGAATGGACGAGTAATTTGACATTTTTTTGTCATTTTTTTACATAGAACTCCTAATAGGAGTGTTGCATTGGTACGTTTGCAATTTCGTATTGAGAATTTTGCAAGATGGTAAATACCTAAAGAGCGCTATTTCGCGGCAGTGAATAGCAGTTATGACTTCAAAACAAAAACTGCGGGCATTGACGATAAGTCTGAATGGTCATCTCTGTTGATAATATGTTGCGCAAGAAGAAAGGAATGAAGAGTTACCTAAAAAGTTAAGCAAAGACAAAGAGCGGTCATTTTATTATGACCACCGGACAGTTTTAAGCAAATGAGCTATGGCTGCACGCTGCGTTGTTGACGCCAGAGGGCGAGGCTAGTATAAAAAGGTAAAGCTTAGTGATTGCGACAGTAGTAGAAGTGATTTTTTGGGTGACGATATGGGTTAAAAATGCGATTTGACAGACTTTCAACGTGGGATCATTGTACGAGCTCGGAGCCATGGAGCGAGTACCACCGAAACCGCCGCATTCGTGAAATGTTCCAGAGCATCTGTTAAAGTGTTTAAAGACTGGACTGTCAGCCAAAAAACTGGGTCTCTGCGTGCAACGTGTGGTCGTCATGGACTAGTGACTGCTCGGGCGGAACGGAGAGTGTCCAGACTGGTAACACACAACAGAAGGGCAGCAGTGCAGCAAATTACAGACCATCTTAATCAAGGATCCCCTCAAATGATCTCTGCACGCACTGTTCGCCGTACATTGCATCGGATGGGATATGGCAGCCGAAGGCCTGTTCGAACACCTATGCTGTCTGCAGTTAACAAGAGAAAACGTCTCCAGTTCGCACAAGAGCACAAGGATTGGACAGTCGATAATTGGAAAAAAATTATGTGGTCCGATGAATCACATTTTCAGTTGCACCATGACGATGGCCGAGTGAGAATTTGGCGGAAACAGCACGAAAGCATGGACCCTAAATGCATTGCTACAACCCTTCAAGCCGGTGGAGGCAACGTTATGGTTTGGGGAATGTTTTCCTAGTATCCCTTTAATTCGTGTTGATCAACGTCTGACTAGCATATCATATTTACACATCGTTGTGGACCAAGTGCATCCTGTCATGTGGATGGTTTATCCCAATGGCGATGGCTACTTCAATAAGATAATGCGTCCTGCCATAGTGCTCGTATTGTACAGGATTGGTTTCAGGAACAGGCCGGTGAGTTTACTTTGCTTAGGTGTCCCCCACAATCTCCAGATCTCAACCCCATTGTGAATTTGTGGAATTAAGTTCAACGAGCCATCAGACAGCTGGATCCACAACCCTGCAATCTCACACTCCTGGAAAGTGCTATTCATCAAGCATGGTCTCATATTCCACAAACCACCAATCAACATCTCGTGAAGTTCATGCCACGAAGAATCGACGCAGCATTAAAAGCAAAAGGTGACCCAACGAAGTACTGAGGGAGTGGTCATAATAAAGTGGCCACTTAGTGTACTTCTCAAATTTTTTATATCACAATTTTCAAGGATTGGACAGTCGATAATTGGAAACAAATTATGTGGTCCGATGAATCACATTTTCAGTTGCACCATGACGATGGCCGAGTGAGAATTTGGCGGAAACAGCACGAAAGCATGGACCCTAAATGCATTGCTACAACCCTTCAAGCCTGTGGAGGCAACGTTATGGTTTGGGGAATGTTTTCCTAGTATCCCTTTAATTCGTGTTGATCAACGTCTGACTAGCATATCATATCTACACATCGTTGTGGACCAAGTGCATCCTGTCATGTGGATGGTTTATCCCAATGGCGATGGCTACTTCAACAAGATAATGCGTCCTGCCATAGTGCTCGTATTGTACAGGATTGGTTTCAGGAACAGGCCGGTGAGTTTACTTTGCTTAGGTGTCCCCCACAATCTCCAGATCTCAACCCCATTGTGAATTTGTGGAATTAAGTTCAACGAGCCATCAGACAGCTGGATCCACAACCCTGCAATCTCACACTCCTGGAAAGTGCTATTCATCAAGCATGGTCTCATATTCCACAAACCACCAATCAACATCTCGTGAAGTTCATGCCACGAAGAATCGACGCAGCATTAAAAGCAAAAGGTAATCCAACGAAGTACTGAGGGAGTGGTCATAATAAAGTGGCCACTTAGTGTACTTCTCAAATTTTTTATATCACAATTTTCATTTTTCGATTCGTTTCAACTTCGTCATATTTAAAAGCATCAGTAAAATAACGGTGTGTATATTGTAGAAACAAATAGTCTTCTTACAGCTCGAAGAGACACGTAATATTTAACTTGAAAAGCGATATATTTAAAAGTCGGGCAATCTTCCCTCCCCTGCAGCAAACTCAGCTATAACCACAAGCCGCCGCTGTGTTCTTGCCATCAGAACGAGATAATACCTATTACTTTAGGCTACATCTACCATTTTTCTGTCCCAGTTTAAGAAAACCAGTCTCGCACATTTAGTTATATATATATTTTTAATTTAGCATATGGATTTCCCCGCAGATTTGTCCATTAACACAAAACTTTGCAATCATGTGGCTCAAACTTGTAATACAAGTTCTGTTAGCAAGATATTCCGCTGCTGAACTTCCATAGAATACGGAACTTTGGTTTTTGTGGTGATTCGAAATTTAACGGTGTCCAACGAATAGATGGTGGAAAAATGTGAGAATAGGGAATGCGTGTTCCTAAAATTTTGGAATATTTTTCTACTCTAGCAGCCTTGGTCGGATATACCCAAAATGTATTATCACAGTATATCCTCTCCTGAACAATTCTTCTATTGCCAATTTGTCCAAAATGGAAAATTCACTCAACACCTGTTATTCGAACTGTCTGTTGTGGTACATTTCGCTCAAAATTCATTTGGATAACTTATGATTTGTGAATTGTCCACTCGCGCAATGGCATGATCCATTCAGCATCTATTTCTTCAATGTTAGGATACATTAGATATCCATTCATGTAACGGTCCGATTGAACGAAAAGATGATATGATTGCCCCAAAGCCGAAGCAAGTTGTTCTTCTAATACGATTTTTTACGCTTTCCAACCGTAGGTTGAAGAAGCGTATATGCTCTAGCTTTTTCCGTCCGTCTGTCCGTCCGTCCGCCTGTCGGCACGATAACTCTCGTAAAAATGGTTCGATTTCGATTGAATTTTAGTATGTAGTAGGGGACCACCAGGAGACGAACGCTATTGAAAATGGGTGAAGTGGGGTCAAAGGTCACGCCATAAGAGCGGGATCCATTCAATTGCCCTTATGCGTCATAAGGTGCGTAAAAATGGTTCGATTTCGATGAAATTTTGGTATGTGGTAGGAGACCACCTGGAGAAGAACCCTATTGAAAATGGGATAAATGGAGTCAAAGGTCAGGACATAGGATCGGTATCCATTCCATCGCCCTTATCCCACACTATTAAGGTGGACGTCAAGTAATTTTGCTTCCTATATTTCCAATGGAAAACCTTTTGTACACATTTCCTTCACAATTAGTGTGTTCCCAAGGATGGAAATTTGAACATCGATTAAAATAACTTCATACGATAACTTGGAATACTTAACATTTTCTAAATCATAAGCATAATTATATTAAAAAACAATAACGTTTCCTTTGGTGGTGTTGAAACCAGAAAAAAGATGGCGCGACCTGTACTTTGATGACGTCAGTGGACAAATAAATGTTGGATTGCATAATTACGGTTACGGCTGAGAAAATATTATTACGGTTATGGTTTAGAAAATATTAAGTATTCCAAGTTATGAATTGAAGCTATTTTAATCGATGTTCAAATTTTCATTCTTGGGAACGCATTAATTGTGAAGAAAATGTGTACAGAAGTTTTTCCATTGGAAGTATAGGAAGCAAAATTACTTGACGTCCACCTTAAAGTAGCAATTCTTGTATGTATGTATGTATGTACATTTCATTTTGAAAACGGCTCTAGGAATTTTGATGAAAGTCGTTAACCTACCGTTTTCTGGTACTAGAAATCGATTTAGCTTGATCTCGACTTTAGGAGAATTCGTTTAGTGAGTTAAATAACCACCCCGAATTATAACGTTTTTAGTGTCATGGCACCGTTCCATTAATGTTTCCAATGCTTAGAAATCTTATGACGTCACAATCTCGCGTTTGAGAATGTTGGCGCGCTGTCACGCCATCTGTCTCATTACGTCACGCGTTGTGTGTGGATCCTATTAAAGTTTTATGACGTCATACTCTTGCTAGCAGATGGTCGCGATTCCCATCTGCTTCATTACGTCACGCGTTGTGTGCGTATGTCCGTCCGCACGATAACTCACGTAACAATCGTTCGATTTCGATGAAATTTTAGTTTCTGGTAGGGTATCACCTGGGAAGGAACTTTTTTAAAGTGAACGAAATGGGGTGAAAGGTCAGTACATAGGAGCGGGATCCATTCCACTGCTATTATGCGTCATAACTAACGTAAAAAAAGGTTCGGTTTCGATGAAATTTTAGTATGTGTTAGGGGCCCACCTGGCCACAAACCCTATTGAAAATGGGCGAAATGGGGTCAAAGGTCAGGACATAGGAGCGGAATCACTTCCATCGCCATTATGCGTCATAACTTACGTAAAAATGCTTCGATTTGGATGAAATTTTAGTATATTGTAGGGGCCTGCCTGGGAACGAATTCTGTTCAAAATGGGCGAAATGGGGTCAAAGGTTAGGACACAGGAGCGGGATCTATTCCATAGCCCTTATGTATCATAACTTACGTAAAAATGCTTCGATTGCGACAAAACTTTATCATGTTATTTCGGAGGTATACCGAACCGGTTCTGTTGAATATCATCGATATGGGATTAAGGGTCAGGGCACAAGACCGAGATTTATTCCACAGCCATTATTCTCATAACTTGAGTTATAACTTGATTAATGATTTCTGGTATGTTCGAAAGCGTATTATAATCAATGCATTGCATGATTTTACAAACTTGTTTATTTAGTGACAGGGAGTATAAATCATTATTTGAATCATGTATTTTGCTAGACATAGAAGTTGGCTAAAAATATTTTTAATTTGTTAAAATTATTTTGGGAGCTTCCACATCATACGGACGGATCACAGGTTTCAAGTAACAATGGTAAAAATATTGCAGCAGCACAGCTCATGGTTTAATGAAAACTCTGTTTAATTTTTAAAAATGCATAACGTACTGATTTATTGAACTCTTTTTAATGAAGTCGGAAATAACCTCACTTTCCTTATCCCACGATATCCTACGAATTTTGGTCACTGTGGCACATGATATTTCTTCTTCTCTTCTCCATTTTGTTCACCAGCTACTATATAATATATTGTGCTACCGTAAGAAACCGGGTACCGAAATTACTGTGCAGGTGATTTTGCAATGTCTATGTATCAGTCTATGGATCCCTTAAGGCAAAAGCTATATAGCTTATCAACAGTAAATTTTATATTTAGAAGTTTTCTGAAATAATATTATTAGACAGTATATTGCACCTTCTCTTAAAGATAATTTAAAGTTATTGTCAGGTGAAAAATAGGTCACAAACTCCAAATCATTCTATTGCTTCAAAAAATCACGATGAAAAAATACATCGTTTGCATAACATTTGTAAAAAAATACATCATTTTTACGCAAGTTATATTATAAAACAGTACAGGGGCGCCCACTTCTCCAAATTATTGGGGGGGGGGGGGAAGGTGTGAAGAGATCAGACGTGAGAAGGGCATGTCTCTTCCATTGTCTGAAGGAAAATAAAAAAAAAAAGTAGGGGCAAAAAGATAAACTACGAGATTCGACGTATATTTTTAAATGCAATTGCAATTGTTCATCAGCAAATTTACAAGGAAACAAATATTCTTTTGCTCAATGTTAATATTTTAAAAAATATTCAGTCTGTGATTTTATAAAAGAAATCCAGAGATTTTATTTCCGAAATTTAGTAAAAATTATGAGAAATTAGCTGGGTTATTCCAACAAAGAACAAGAAGCGCAAAAAATAAACATATATACAGGATGGTTCATAAAGAAGTATACAGTTTCAACGCCCTATAAAACAAGAACAATATAAGATATTTTATGTTACCTGTAACAGAATTGTAGGGAAATGTTTCAAGTTTGTTTAGAGACAGTCACAGATGTTCTATGTGTGCACCCTTAGTCACTCGACACACATCAGTGAGATTTTGCAACATCTGTGAGATTATGCTACATGGTCAGTAAGATTTTGCAACATCTGCACTTTGCATGGAATCATTTTCAGCTTCGTTCTCAAAATTCTCCAGACAGTGGGCTGTGAAATCTGCACTTCACGACTCACCCTCCGCATTGATTTTCCCGAGCTTCGTTGAATGGCGGTGCAAACACTATCGACGACTTCTTCCGATACACGCGGTCGTCCAGGACTTTTAAGTTTGCACAAACAGCCCGTAGTTTCAATTTTTTTATGTCAATCGTAGATAGATTTTCTGGTTGAAGGTTCTTTTCCGAATCGTGATCGAAAATGCCGTTGTACAACAGTTACAGATTCCGTTTTGCTCAATTCAAGAACACAAAACGCCTTCTCCACTGCAGACGCTGCCATTTTGACTGACTAGTCACGTGACACGCGCGCTGTCGCCTACGTCACTTCTCTCAGTAGCAGGACACAAACTTTATGAGTACATCTACCTAACGGTTTGCAGTTGTGGTCCGTGTCTTCAACTGTTACTGTTTTACAGCATCTGGAAACTGTATACTTCTTTATGAATCAGGGTGTATAAAGGCGCTAGAAATTATACGTTTCTGTATTTTATTTATTTTACTTCTGATAATTGTTTTAAGCGTTTACCACATATCACGAGTTCAAGTCAAACACTATTAATACAGTGTTGCCAATCCAGTTTCTTATCAAATGAGCAACGCTGAGAATGGGGGAAAAAGTTTTTATTTATTTTGTTATTCATTAATTTTTTGGAAATAAATCGCTTTGGCCTCAAAAGGTGAAGCTTGGTGCACCTTATGAGGCTAAAGCAAATATTTAATTAAACAGGACGAAAAATATTGGCTGGGCACTGCCTTCACAGCGAAATTATGGGAGGGGCAAGATTCACCTTGCCCCCTATAGTCGGTGCCTATGAAACAGTACATTGCACCTTCTCTTAAAGATAATCGAACGGTATTTGTGGGTAAAAAAAAAAAAAAGAAGGTCACAAACTCCAAATCATTCTATTGCTTCAAAAAAGCACGATGAAAAAAATACGTAATTTGTAATCAGGCCTCCTCCTACAGAAGAAAATAAAATTATTAGAAATGTATTAAAAAAATAATAAGCTCCAACATAAAATAAAATGACAAAATTTCTTTTTTTCGATTGAAGGTTTAACGACCACCGTGAGCAACTCAATGGGTTATAAGCAGTCGCCCGTCCCTATTTTAGGGCCACTTGTTCCAGGGAAGGGAGGGAGCCAGTGCCGTAAGACAAACACAACATCCATGCTTCACCAAGGTTCGAACCCGGATCCATCTCGGGCGAATGATCAGAAACCAGCGGTTAGATTACTGTATTACCGGGACGGTAATGCCTAAATTACTTGCATGAATGGCAGAAAATTCCTCATCCCCCGATTAGATTGACATTGGACTTGAGTCCGATTCCTGCGACTTTCTGGCTCAGTGGTTAAGCCGCGGCGTCAACCCAAACGGACTCGGTTCGATCACCGGCGCAAAAGGATTCTCTCGGGTAAGGGTTGAAATATTCAGCTTGTTGGATTTTGCAAAATTTCTGTCTAAATACGAAAAAACTTGTAACGGACTTTTCTGAAATAAACGAAATTACTGACTACGGAAAACCTGTGAAAATACGGAAATTAAAAAAAAAAATCGGGCACTTTTAAAACCGGAAATTTCGTTAAAAGACGGACACTTACCGGGCGAATTTTCTGCACGTTATTTTTAGAAATTTTCCGTGAATTCAGATCACTTGGTGGTCTTCAAACCCCCAATAATAATAATAAAATACGGTAGTGCATTTGTATGTAATTATGTCGCAATAAGTGTATTTTGAAATGACTATATGAAAGCAATAAAACAAGTAGTGCACATTAAGAAATTTTAGGAGAGTCACCCTTCCCGGCTACTTCTCTGGCACGAGAGACATCAAAATCAACCATTTTTTATACTATAACGAAGTAAATTTCTCCGTCATTTCTGTCCACGCCGGGGATCGAACCCGGGTCACCTCATTCCGGAATAAGTCACTCTACCAATTGAGCTACGCGGACGTTTGTTGTCGCTGCTATCTGCCTTTATGTCGTGTGCGTCCTGCTGGGCAGGCACGTCACATCTCCCCCCTCCGAAAGAAAGCCGGGGGCATGGCCCACGGGTCAGCCGTGACCATGAATCGTCGTAGGCAGGCAGGCATCCGCTATAGAACGTGCACTTGAGAACTCCAAGTCAATCTGCTGTGTGGAATGCAACATCACACATTTTTATTTTTCGAAGCGCTGAAGAAGGGATTCTCTTATTTTTCCTATCTCGCGGTGTAGAAAGAACATCACACCATTTCGAGATTTTGAACGGCCGGGTCATCCGGAAAGTTCGGGCGCCATTATAACGAAGTAAATTTCTCCGTCATTTCTGTCCACGCCGGGGCTCGAACCCGGGTCCCCTCATTCCGGAATAAGTCACTCTACCAATTGAGCTACGCGGACGTTCGTTGTCGCTGCTGTTTTACGTTTGTTTGCAGCCGGCAACTGTCGAATACACTGATAAGGCAGTACCTTATGACCACCTACCTAATAAGCTGTAGGATCCCATTTAACCCGCAAAACAGCAGCCACACGGCGAGGCATCGATTCGATGAGGTGGCGATAGGTATCCTGGGGTATCTGGTACCATAATGTCAACAGCAGGTTCTCCAGTTCCCGTACATTTCGGGGTGGTGGTTGTTCAGCGCGAACCCGCTTTTCCAAGTCTGACCACAAATGTTCCATTGGGTTCATGTCAGGTGAATTCAAAGGCCAGGGTATTAACAGAAAGTCACCAGCATGTTGCTCGAACCACTCCTTGACGATTCAGGTAGTGTGGCATGGCGCATTATCCAGTTGGTAATGGTTTTCACCAGCAGGGAACACACTTGCCATCAACGGGCGAACTTGGTCCGCAACGTTGTTTAGATACTTCACAGCTGTCAGGGACTGTGCTATAGTGTCCCAAGAAAACACCGCCCGCACCATAACACCGCCGCCGCAGGCCTGTTTCCGCCCAACAGTGCATCCAGGCGCCATAGCCTCCGTTGGTAATCTGCGCTCGGCCGTTTACGTGATTCACCAGGAATCTTGATTTGTCAGACCAAGTCACTTTCTTCCAATCATCCACGGTCCAATCTTGATGATCTTGGGCCCATTTCATGCGTTGTTGGCGATGACGTGGAGTGAGCATGGGGGCCCGGCTGGGTCCTCAGCTACGCATGCGCAGAAGGCTGCGATGAACTGTTTGCTGTGACACATTGCCCTGATCACCACTGTAGTAGCTGTTGGTGATTTGCCGCACTGTGGACCTGAGGTCGCTGTGAACAATGCACCACAATCTCCGCTCTCCTTTGGCATTCATGAACTGAGGACGACACAAGGCTAGACGACGGTTTGTCGTTTGGCCATCTGTGCACCACTTTTGATACGTACTCACTACAGCGGTACGTGAACATTCTACAAGCCGCGCCGTTTCCGAGATCGTTGTTCCGAGGCTCCGTGACATCGCATTTTGTCCTTTATCAAACTCCGATAAATCGGCAGCTTTTCCCATTCTGACTCCGAACACTCTACTAACCGAAAGCCGGTCCTCAGGTTGTATATACACTGCTGTGTGAACTTCACCTGCGCCACCGTTCGGTCTCCAGGCGCGCTCATTTCTTTAGGCTGGAGGTGGTCATAATGTAATGGCTCATCGGTGTATATCATCATCATCATCATCAACAACATCATCATTGTCAATCCACTGCTGGACGAAGGTCTCTCCAAGTTTCCTCCACAACGGTCTGTCTTGTGCCAGTCTCCTCCATGTCACCCCTGCATACTTTCGAATTTCATCCACCCATCTCCCATGTGGTCTTCTTCTGGATCTTTTCCTGTCCCTTGGAATCCAATCTGAAATTTCGGCTGTCCATCGATGATCTGTCCTTCTGGCAGTATGTCCAGCCCATTGCCATTTCAGGGATTTTACTCTGATCATGATGTCTTCCACTCTTGTCATTTTTCGGATCCACGAGTTCCTCTTCTTATCTCTCCTGGTTACACCAAGCATGCACCTCTCCATGGCCCTTTGAGTTGTCTGCAGCCTTTGTATGTCTCTTTTAGTTAAGGTCCACGTCTCTGCACCATACGTAAGCACTGGAAGGATGCATTGATCAAACACTTTTCTTTTAAGACATAATGGCATATTGCTCTTGAAAATTATGCTGTTTCTTCCAAAAGCTCTCCAGGCAAGTTTTGTACGCCGATTAATTTCTTCACCAATGTGACCCTCACTTGATATCTGCTGTCCAAGATAAACGTACGTGTCTGTTATCTCCAGCTTTTCTCCATCAATCGATAAATCTTCATTTCTTGTAAAAGCATTGAACATCACTTTTGTCTTCTGAAAGTTCATTTTTAATCCCACTTCTTTACTCTTGTCAGCAAGTTCCTGGATCATACTCTGCAGCTCTGATCGGGTAGTTGCAAAAATGACTATGTCATCAGCAAAACGAAGGTGAGTTAGATAATCTCCATTAATCTTTATCCCTTTGTTTTCCCAGTTCAGTGATTGAAAGACATTTTCCAATGTGGCATTAAAGAGCTTCAGGGATATGGTGTCACCTTGTCTCACTCCTTTTCCAATTTTTATGTGTGTTGTATTTTCAAACAGCCGAATCTTTGCACTTGCATTTTCATAGATGTTATTAATAATATTAATGTATGCATCTTCAATACCGCAGGATTTCAGAGCCATTGTACAACTGCTGGTGGTTTCACCGAATCAAAGGCTTTTTCATAATCGATAAAAGCCATGCACAATGGAAGTTCATATTCCCTCGCTCTTTCAATTAGTTCTCTCAGTACGTGGATATGATCTATTGTGCTGTAGCCACTCCTGAATCCAGCTTGTTCTCTCGGTTGAGCCATGTCCATTGTTACCTTCAAACGGTGTGAAAGAACTTTAGTGAAGATTTTATAAACCATTGGTAGGAGGCTGATAGGTCTGTAGTTCCCGAGATCCTCAATGTCACCTTTTTTATGTAGCCGGTGTATATATATATATTCTGTTATGTGGGAACTGTTTCTGATGTATAATATTTTTTCAGGTGAGTGATGTATCTGTCAGTCTGCTACATTTTAAATTATACATGAAGATTTAAGTTAAAGTGTTTCCTCAATTACACTCATCATTATTTTCTAATTATCTCGAAAACATGATATGACGTTGTCGTAAACTCCACAGCGAGCGAGACTTTCTTATTATCTGAGATGAATTAAATTTCCACGCGCATATTAGTTATTCACAAGCGTCAGAATTTCATTGTGCAGCCGAAGGCGCGAAAATGAGGTGTAAGCTGTCGTCCTTGACTTAAAAACTTTTGTTTTGCTGTTCAATAAGCTGTTTGTCATTCTACAAGGTACAACCTGTTTCGATGTCACCTAATCGTTTAAGAACAAAATACCATAAGAACAAGGGAAAAAAAGGTGTCGTCGTAAAGACTTGCTGTTTGAAGGTGAATATACATATTTTTTTATTCCCTCATTAACGCCTTCTCATTTCAGAAGTATAGCATCCTCTACCTTATCTATGACGCTCAACACCTGAAAGAGATATCAAGCTGTAAACATCAGATGGCTCTCCAAATTATTCTAACATACGTAAACGATGAAATTATTACAAGAAACTTCCGTCATTTGAATGGGCTATCTCAGCAGGGTTGAGGAATTATTACACTAAGGAAACCCTTAACGAGGGGTTTATCAGTAGCTACAAAGCATATCTTAATGCTAATTTCCGTCACACGGATGGCACTAATTAATACCTCATTATACCAGGACAGAAAAACAAAACAAATAGGAATGAAACAGATAGAAATAAGGATGAAAGGGATCTCAGAAATTGTGGATAACTGCTGGCGTTGAGAATCGAACTCTATATAACGTTTTAGTTAATATCCCCTAAAATAAAATAGTTTGCGGTAAATTCAATCGACTTTTATAGATTAAGAAACGCCAAGTTTTATAAACAATAAGGAATTTCTGACTGAATTTCAACAGAAACACTAGCAAAGTGCCTAACCTTTTTCCTTTACGCAGTTGTATTAGAATAATATGGCCACCTAACTAATAATGGGACGAGACGGCGTGGCGTAGACGCAATGAGGCCTTGGAAGGTTTCCCAAGGCACATGTACCCATTCGGACTGCAGCAGAGCACGGAGGTTCCGGAGATGACGCGGCTCTGGGTTGGCACGTCGAACCTGTCGATCAATGTGGTCCCACAAGTGCTCTATGGGATTGATGTCGACGGCCAAGGGAGAAAGGAGACATCGCTGTGGTGTTCCGGGAACCAGTCACGTAACTCCTTAACGACGTGGCACGGCGCATTGTCCTGTTGTTATACACCATCACCACCAGGGTAAACGTCCAAAATGAAGGAATGCATGTGGTCAGCGATGTTGGGCAGTGAGCCATCGGCGTTCAAGGACCCATCCAGTGGTACACGCGGACCCAGGTCATACCAGTAAAACATCCCCCAGACACGCACACTGCCACCGCCTGCCTGTACTTCGACGATCTTCTATGCGGTCGATGGGCTTTTGGAGCTCCACAGTTATGACGTCGGGATGTACTCGGTGTACCAGAGGTTCATTCTTCGTACACCCTTAATTTTTATAACAACACCTCGCGAACAGCCCACGAATTCTGATGTTTCTGAAATGTTTCCACCCTGGCGCGGTAGCCGATGACCATTCCTTTTTGAACGTCCTTCAAATCACTATCTCTTTCCATTGTGCTCACGTCACGCACTATGGCTCATCCGTCCTGGGCGGCCGCCTATATCTCCGTGTGGTAGACCTTGTCACGTGCAGTCTGTGACACGCCTGAGCGAGTACACTGTGATTCTCGGGATGGTCATATTATTCTTAAACGACAGTGATTCTGCTATGATGAATTGTGGTTCTACTTTTGGTTTTGCTATGATTCACCTGTTTTGTCTATTCCCCCCTCCACCTCTCTCTCTCTCTCTCTCTCTCTCTCTCTCTCTCTCTCTCTCTCTCTCTCTCTCTCTCTCTCTTTCAATAGCCGATCTTTCCTTCACGATTTATTATTCTGTGGTATGCAACTAGTGAAACTATCTTGAGGATCTCAGTGGGAAGGATATCTCAATTAATGTTTAAACAGCATTTATGTATTGCTTTTAGTTTATACACCGAGTGATAATTTAATTATGACCTCCTACGTAATACTTCGTAGATCCTTCTTTCGCCCTCAGTACAGCAGCTATCCCACGTGGCATCGACTCAATAAGACGCCGGGAGCAGTTGGGAGGTATGGTCAACCGAGCTGTGTGATACGGAGATAACATAGTAGAAACTTTCGAGAGGGAGTTCAATGAAAAAGCATCATTGTTAGGCAAAATTAAGTACTTATCATTTAATTTAAAATTTTTTTAGAAGGAAATAAATGAACTCCATTATATCATCTTCGTATCTGTTAAATAACTTCTTAATCCTTAATCATACTACATATACAACGCAATCCGTTTGTGTAGGGATAATTTAAAAATGCTGTGGTATGGCTTATAAGTCATATAATATGTCAATATTTGGTAGAAATTACCTTTATAGATGGGAGTTTTTTTAGGCCTTTACATGACCTCCTTTGCGGAATCGGCAGAGTTCATGCCGAGTGCTCAATTCTTGCCACGTGTTTTCTAATATCTGTGGTGCTGGGTGAGTCATCACTTGCTGTACAGTCCTTGGTTTCTCTCTCTCTCTCTCTGAGGACCCTGTACGATCAGAACCATACCTGGATAGGCTGCCGATCTTCTTTGTACTACAACTGGATAATGATGTCATTTTACAGCAAGACGGGGCCCCACCTTACTGGTCACTGGAATTCAGAAATTTCCTCAACAACAAATTTAATGGCAACTGGTGTGGCCACCATGGCTCTATTCCTTGGCCTGCAAACTCCCGGATCTCACTTCCCCCCTAATTTCTTCGTGTGGGAGTTTGTGGAGAACGTCGTCTATGCACAACGACCTCAAAGCTGGGATGTCTTGAAAGTGAAAATTTCTGCAGCGTTCGCACAAAAACACGTGTCAAGAATTGAGCACCCTTTAAGAACTCTGCCGAATCCGCAGAGGGGGTCATGAAGAGGCCTAGACACACTCTCATTCATTTGGGTAATTTCTGCAAAATATTGACTTATTATATCTGGTATAAGCCATACCACAGCATTTTTAAATCGTCCGTACCCAAACGGATCGCCCTATATTACTCCTCGTGCGGTCGACTTTATCGTTGTAATGGAAGTTTCTACTTCTTCAGGACCTTTTCCCAGCAGGCGTTGTCTTCGGTGATATGCAGCCCGAACTTTTTGGGAGGTAAGAGGGAGTATGACCGTCGTCTGACTTTAATTTGGGCCACTTGTTTCAGGGAGGGGCGAGAGCAGGCGCCATAAGACTAGTACAACACTATGCCTCCTCTCGAACTCGGACTCAGCTAGGACAGCTGGCCAGAAACCTACTCCTCTGACCATTTGGGGCACAACCCACCTGCGTAAATCGTTTTTCGATCTGTTAACTGCTATCAGAAAAGCTATTCCGCTCAATTTAGTTATAAGCGTGGCCAAAAAGACAACATGAGCTCCTTAAACTATATCTAAAATTTTATTACGAATAACATAATTTTCTGAGCACGTTTAATTAATTTTGCGTAACGAAAGCCAATGTAAGTCAATATGATGCATAAAAAAACGAGCTACTTTCTCATAAATTTGCATTGTAAACACAACGTAAGTTTATTGCGATTATAATGGAAATTGCATTTCTAAGAGTTCATGAATTGCAGCTTTTGGAGCTTCAATTAAATAAATTTAAATTTTTTATCGCAATTATGCTTGAACAAAATGAAAAAAATTAGCAAAAAGATATCAGAAAAAAAAAATACCCTCTGAATGGTGCACACACTGGGACTTCAACATTTGTCCGCTGTTCGGGAGGTTGACTTCTGAGCCCAACTAGGATCACAGTACCTCTGAATGGTGGATACCTTGGGACTTCAACATATGTCCGCTATTGGGAGATTGACATCTGAGCACAACTAGGCTCACATACCTCTGAATGGTGGACACCTTGGGACTTCAACATTTGTCTGCTATTGGGAGGTGTTCGCTGCTCGGGAAGTTGACTTCTGAGCACAACTAGGATCACAGTACCTCTGAATGGTGGACACCTTAGGACATTTGTCCGCTATTGGGAAGTGTCCGCTGTTCGGGAGGTTGATTTCTGAGCCCAACTATGATCACAGTACCTCTGACTGGCGCCCACCTTAGGACATTTGTCCGCTATTGGGAAGTGTCCGCTGTTCGGGAGGTTGATTTATGAGCCCAACTAGGATCACAGTACCTCTGACTGGCGCCCACCTTGGGATTTGAAGACCACACACCTCACCCTGGGATTTGCGCACACTGAACCACACCCTGAGATTTGAAGACCACACACCTCACCCTGGAATTTGCACACCCTGAACCATACCCTTGGGACTTGCACACCCTGAACCACACCCTGGGATTTGCACACCTTGGACGCTATTGGAAGGTGTCTGCTCTTCGGGAGGCTGACTTCTGGCTCACAATACATAAAAACTTCATATTAAATACGCACGTATTATATATAATTAAAATGATGTTTTTATTGAATGTTTTATTTTTTTGCTATTGTTTTACAATGAGAATCAATACAATACGTTCGGATAAATACAGTATATGCCGTGTATTTTCATTTTAAAGTACAGTACACACAATGTAGGTATTTCGATGCATATTGAAACATTCTTCAGAACAATGTGTTACACCCTGAGTTTTAAAATCCTTTGAAAACACAAGTTTGTCCGCGACGGTCATCGAAACCGTGTCCCCTCACTCCGGAGTAAGTCGCTCTCCCAACTGAGCTACGCAGACAGAATGTCTCTCTGCAGATTTGTCTTCTTGACATATGTTTTCACCTTCGTAGTGCGTCACAGCCCTCATACTTACAGCTCATTATTTAATTAAATCAATCAGAAATTTTTGGCTGGAAAAAAATCTGGTAAAAGCGTGTGTTGGCAATTCGTAGCATGTTTTTCAAAATGTATTTTGGAAATTCTTCAATGGTGTACTAATCCCTTCGTATCCTCTTTGTTTACAAAATACTTTTGTAACACTTCACTACACTTTACAGCGTGTTTAAAAATATCACGTCTCCTATACAACTGTATCAGATATTTCTTCAATTAAAGATTTTTCTTTTCATGTTTTCAGAGCATTAAACCAGCGCATGTTTTCAGAGGATTAAACCAGTTTGTTACCTCTTCGAAACGCAGATTTTCATGAGTCAACCATAAGTTGTAAAAGAGTTTCTGAAATTCACGAGGCACTTTCCGTGATTAATAAACGAAACGTTTTCCTAGACAACCTATAACGAAGTGAATTTCTCCGTCATTTTTATCCGCGCCAGGATTCGAACCCGGGTCCACTCATTCCGGAATAAGTTGCTCTACCAGTTGAGCTACGCGGACATTTTATTCTGATTCCTATCTGCCTTTATGTCGTGTGCGTCCTTCTAGCAGGTACGTCACATCCCCCCTTCCGAAAGAGGGCCGGGGGCATGGCCCACGGGTCAGCCGTGACCACGAATCGTTGAAGGCAGCCATCCACTGTAGAACGTGCACTTGAGAACTCCCAGTCAATCTGCTGTGTTTAATGCAACATCACACATTTTTATTTTTCGAAGCGCTGGAGAAGGAATTCTCTAATTTTTCCTGTCTCGCGGTGTGGAAATAACATCACACCAATGCGAGATTTTGAACGGTCGGGTCATCCGTCCCTGTTCGGGCGCCATTATAACGAAGTAAATTTCTCCGTCATTTTTGGTCTACGCCGGGATTCGAACCCGAGGCCGCTTATTCCGGAACAAGTCGCTCTACCAACTGAGCTACGCGGACATTTTATTCTGATTCCTATCTGCCTTTATGTCGTGTGCGTCCTTCTGGCAGGTACGTCACATCTCCTGGTACGTTACAAAGCCTTTTACGTGAAATGACGGGTGGGGGAAAACCCCCAAAAAAAGCTGAAGTTCACGGATTTCGGATTTTTCGTACGCCAGGAAATTTCTGAATTTTCAGAAAACTTTTCACAATTCCTTTCGTATTTAAATTGAGAAAAAAAAAAAAAAAAAAAAAAAAACACCCCTGTTTTCACTTTTTCCGATCTATTAAGTGTGCAACTTAATTCTCGGCCACAGGCAAAACACGTTGACAGCAAATTATAGCAAATCGAATACGTACCTTATCAGGGAAATAATCCCTATCGTGTTGGGTATATTTCAGCCACCGATCAGGGAGCTGCCGAATGCCACTGCGTGAAAAAGAGGGCTGTTTCGAGTTGATAAAGTCATCAATACTTGTGTAGACCTCCTCGACAGAAGTGAAGTGCGTATCACTCAGGTGATGTTGCAGGAAGCGAAAGAGGTGATAATCCGACGGGGCGAAGTCTGGATAATACCCCGGATGGGACATAATCTCCCATCCCAGGTCGGTGATCGTGTTTAAAGTCGTTTTCGCGGTGTGAGGACGCGCTTTATCCTGAAGCAACAGGACCGACCTTCTGCCCTTGCCAGTGTATGGCCTTTTCACCTCCATTGCGTCACTCACAGGAATGAGTTGCTGACAACAACGCTCAGCACTGACCGTTTCACCAGGTTTGAGCAACTCATAGTGTACGACACCACGCTGATCCCACCATATGCACAGCAACAGCTTCCTGGCATGGATATTCGGTTTGGCGGTACTGGTAGTAGGCTGACCAGGATAAACTCACGATTTGCGCCACTTAGGATTATCGTAGACGATCCACTTCTCATCACTGGTCAAAATCCTGTGGAGGAAATCCTTCTCCTTGAATCTGGAGAGCAAGGACACATCAACCTAGAATTGTTCGCAGCTGTGAGTTGGTGAGGAACCCAATGGCTCTCCTTGTGAATCCGTCGAAGCTTGTGCAGGCGCTTTGCAAAGGCTTGCCGTGTTACTCCGAGTTCCTGGGCGAGCTCTGACTGTGTGCGACAGAGATCCACGTCCAACAGTTGTTCCAGTTCCTCATCGTCATCTTTCTGGGGCTGCCCCGGACGTTCTGCATCACGGAGATCGAAATTTCCCTTCTTAAACCGCTGGAACCACTTCTTACGCGTACTGTAGGACAGAAAAGCCTCACGCAAAGCAGCAGCACAGATCATTTGCTGGGCTTTCGCGGCACTTTTTCACCTGAAACGTGAACAGGAGGCAGTGCCTCAAATGTTACTTCTTCAACGACATCTCTTTCACCGTCAACTTTCGTCCCTTCTGTCACTAAAGCTGTGAGCGGTTACGGTTGCCTGGAAAGCTGTTGGATGACGCTGCAATCAGCCATTATCGCACACAGCTATTTGCATTTGCCGTCGTTCTATGATCGCTTGCGGTTAGTGGCCGAGAATTAAGTTGTATCACCGAAAATTTCCATTAATAGGAGCTATTCGCGGGAATACTTGAGGTTTGATTAAGTGTCATATATCAATCATTTGTCGAAGGATCTGATTTTGAAGATCTGTATAGTGAGATCGGATATTGTGAATAGCACATAGCATGTGCTTTTGGTTATTGTAGCACCAGATATTCCTTCCCCTCTCCCCCATTTTGTGCTCCAGCTATTGTATATTGCGTAACCATAAGAAATCGGGTACTTAAATTATTTTACAGGCGATTGTACGATGTCTATGTATCAGCCTTAGGACCCCTTAAGACAAAAGCTATTATGGCAACCAAGAGTAAATTTTATATGTAAGAATTTTATGAAATAATAACATAAAGCGGCAAATCTCACCATTTCTTAAAGATAATTGAAAGTCATTATCAGTTTGAAAAGATCTCAAGTTTTTTTTTTTTTTTTTTTTTTTCCATTCGGGGTTTAATGACCACGGCGAGCAACTCAAAGGGCTATAGGCAGTCGCCCGCCCCAAATTTAGGGTCAATGGTTCCAGGGAAGTGGGAGCCTCACGAGATTCGAACCCGAACTCATCTCGGACAAATGATCACAAGCCAGCGGGGCGTGTCAGATCTCAAGTTCCAAAGCATTCCGTTGCTTCGAAAAAATCACAATGGAAAAAAGTACTTAATTTGTGATAAGGCCTTTTATATAGAAAAATTAAAATTATTCCAACCCTATTCAAAGAAATAATAAGTTCCAACAGATAATAAAATGACTAATTCACCCGCATTAATGAGAAAAAAAAATCCATCATCGCGCAATAAGAGTTTTGCCTTGAACGTGACCCTGGATCACGAGTCTTCTGGCTCAGTGGTTAAGGCTCGCGGTTTCTGTTGAACCAAAACGACCTGCGAGCGAATCTCACCGGAGCGAAAGGATTATTTCATTGTAAGGGCTGAAAAATCCAAGGTCTTCGATTTTGCGAAGTTTTTGTAAAAATTCTGAAAATCTCGAAATTAACTTTTCTGAAGTAATCGGAATTACTAAGTACGGAAAATCTGAGAAAATACTGTAGTTAAAAAAACACACACACACACACACACAAAACCACGGGAACTTTTAAAAACGGAAATTTCGTAAAATGTTGAACCCTACTTCAACTTTGCTGCTCAGGACCGCCGATGGCCTTGTGGTCAGCGTTTGTTACTGCCACGGAAGAACCTCGGGTTCGATCCCAGCCAGGTACGAACGCTCGAACTATGTCCTATATCACTGGTTTTCTTTGGTCTGCTGGTACGTTTTGCTGCTTCAGGCACGCCATGTGTCTTCCACTTATTCAGTACATCCAAAACAGCTGACTTGGGTATGTTTAAACGCCTCTCGGTTTCTCTTATGGACAACCCACTAATATAACACCCAACAATCTTTCCTTTCTCAAAGTGAGTTCTCTCCCGCCGCGACATTTCCACTCAACCTCACAGTGCGATATGATCGCGGTCAGCTGCAGGCTTGTTTTTATACCGTTTGCAGCTATACAGCGCATCTTAACAACGCAGCGGATCGTTTCATTTGCCTTTGAAGGGGTGTCCGGTGACTTTTGTCAATATGGTGTATATCCATGAACACAGCTTTCAAACATCTAAGGGAGATGGAACTTCGCTTTTGCTCTCTGGAGCTGTCTGCATGCACCCCTATCCCAAGCCAGCTCAACAGCTGCATTGTTCACACGAACGAGACTAAGTGATTTCGTGAACGTTGCAAATTCGAGGGAGTAACCGCTGCATAAGAGCTTTGACTGCTAAACACAGAAGTAGTTGGGAGAGGAAGATATTTACTAGAAACGTTCAATTTAGAAAATGTGGAACACCCAATACAATCAAGGCGAACCACTTGATGATTAGATCATGGAACAGTTATCACGGTGAATGTCATCGTAAGGGCCTAAAGTGTGTGAGAAAGCAGTGGGAGGTTTACATCTTGAAACTGTTTCAACTGCAGACAGCGAAAATGTGCCGTCACTTGCGATGCTTTAGGATTACGATCTGGATAATATTGTTAGACTTTTCATTCCACGAACTCTAATTTTGTTTAAAAGTTTTATGAACAAATGCGAAAAAAAAAAAAAAAACTTCTCATCATTTCAAAAAAAAGCGAATCACAAAAATCTGAACAAAAAGTTTCATTTCTTTATTAAAATTTTCAAATCTACTTACATCATATCAAAAAAGAACAGAGCTGTACAGTGATTAACGCAATGACTAAAGCATCATGCAACTATAGAAATTCGTCTCTATCAGAAAAGAACAGTTGCACAATGATTAAATTAATCACGTAAGCTGTCGTGCAATTTATAAAATGCATCTCTCAGACTGTCCAGCTAAATAAATCTGTTTATTATCTAAGGTTTGATATTCCAATGAAAGATTGTAACAACTACAATGAAACATGGCATTAAACTGCCTTTATTCCGGCGTGGAGACAGTTTAGAAAACTTTCAACACAATGGCTCGTGGAAATTTCTTTTTATTAGAATTCGAGCGTGAAAACAAGAAAAAGAAAAGGATTGAAAAAAACAAGAAAAAAAAAGCTTCGCTATAAATGCCCCGTTGTTTTGAGTTTTATGATGCTCTGTTAGAATGAATCTTCCTCCACCATCACGCAATCGTTTTCCGCGCTTTACCCACATAATATATGCATTCTGTATCTTATTCATAATTAAAAACCAATAATAATGACGTTATTATTTCCTTTGTATCATGAAGAACTGTGAACGTTTTATTATGGTGATCATGTTTAGCTTTCCTGTAATGAAAGTACTTTGCGCTTTTTTCTTTAAAAAACTAAGTTAAATTTATCTCACACATTGTTAACAGCTTTTCATTGACGGCTGTGAAGTATCTTACTTGTTTTGCAGAAACCCGGTAATATAAAAAAAAATGGAAAGGCCTAGATATAAGCACGAATTGCTGTTCTTAGATTTCGCATTCAAGTCAAACCACAAAAAGAAATAAAAAGACAGTTAAGCGACCACAAGGGATCAAAATATAAGTACCATTCTTCGAGGAAGTTTCATCACCTTAGAAGCAATGATATGTTTAAAGTTTCCCGCAGAACCTGTTCGTCGTCTGTGGGATGTTTTGAGCTTTAATTCTAATAGTATTTTTTCTGCATCGTTTTTTTTTTTTTTTCCGGCTTCAACGCAAGTCTGTCGAAACACGGCAATTGTGCTTTTTGAAGTCACACGCTGTACTGTTATATAGTGGCATTCAGAGCTCTGTTGCTCAGGCTATGACTTCCTACCCTGAGGTTGAACTAAGAACTGAATAAAAAATGTTCTTTCTCAGAATAAAAAAAAAAAGTAAATAGAAGATGAACAAAAGTCACGTAAAGTGGATAATATTCGCTAAGCGTATAAGCATAGGCAGTTTAGGTTGATGTCACCTAGTTGGCAAATGAAAGGGATGAATAATTTCTTCTTCAGACATCTGTTTGAATCCTGCGTGACAGATATTTTGGTATAGCTCCGATTGTGGCTTTATTTCTTTCTAAAGTACACCGATCAGTCAAAATGTTAAAACCACCTACGTAATATTGAAACCGGGGCTTCCATATTTATCGGAAGTGAATTTCAGCAGCCGTTTTGCGGGATAAATAATTCGAATCACTTTCTTTCAATTCCCGCCATTTGGACGAAAGGCAAAGTATTTCCTTTCCCACGCGTTGCAGCAGAGGGAGCAGCTAAGCAATTTAGAACATAAGAGTTTTGAGAGTGAAGGCGTGGCCGCGCTTTTTTGGAATAGGTCGGACGAGGGGACAGTTTTTTGAGGGGTTTCTCTCTCCGGGCGAGAGAGGAAGGACTCGGTGGCGAAAAGTCGAGGGAGGAGCAGACTATTTTTAGGAGGCTCTGAAAACCTCGGGGGTTTTGTCGGAACGGATGAAGGAAGAGGTTTGAATGGCCGGAAAGAGATCATGAGTGGAAGAATATGTGGAAAGAACGGAGATCAGGACAAGGCTTAAAGACATTCCCCGTAACATCAATAAACGTTTTCCTCCCTGCAAAATTTAGCCTCAGTCTATTCACTTTTCTGTACTTAGTATTGTATTTATCTGCTCCAGTTGGGGGAATTACGGATTATACCACCGATACAGAACTTACTGCAAAGGAAGCATCAAAGGAACCCTCCACACAGGGCGCTGTAATAGAACTCAGCACCAAGCCCTGTAACAATAGGATGAAGGTCCTCTTCTCGCCAGCAATTGAGCTCTCACCGGATGACGAATAATTCAACAAGATGTCGGTCAGTGTTTCTTGATACTTGGTGCCATGACTGCAATAGAATATTCCTCAGATACCGTAAATTACATGTTTGGGGAAATGCTGCTGCCCCTGCTGGTACCCGTTTCTCCAACACAAACCATAAATGCTCCATAGGATTCATGTCCGGCGAATTTGGGGGCTGTAGCAATAAATGGAATTCCCCTTCATGCTTTTGGAACCATTCCTGAACCTTATTCATAGTGTGGCATGAGGGCATTGTCTTGTTGGAAGACGCCATCTCCGCCAGGAAATACAGTGGCCATGAAGGGGCGTACTTGGTCAGCCACGATTTTCAAGTACGTGATAAGTATTAGAGTTCTTTCTACAGGGATAATGGGACCAAGTGTTCCCCACGAAAATATTGCCCACACCACCACACTCCCTCCAGCCTCCGGGATCCGTCCCACATCCAGGTGAAAAGGCTTCTTTTGGTAAATGTCACACACGAGCTCGACCATCGACATGGTGTTACAAAAAACGGGATTTGCCAGATCATGAGACTCGCTTCCAGTCTTCTACGGTCCAATGTCGAAGCTCAGTTGCCCACTACAAGTGTTGACGACGGCAAAGCATAGGGACAAGAATGGGTCTGCGGCTGCGGAGACCTATATCTAAGAGCGTATGATGAAATGTATGTTCGGAAATATTTGGCTCTTCACCGCAATTAAAATTATGGATAGTATCAGTCACAACAGCTCTCCTGTTGCTGCGGACAAGACGAGATAGCTTGTGCTGACCTCTGGCATTAATGAGGCGTAGCTTGCCCACGTCTTCTCGACGGCTCGAATCGTCACCTGTTTCGGACCATCTTTGATTGCTACTAACTTCTGCATAGCGTGAGCAGCCAATGAGCGTCGCTGTTTCTGAGATGATCTTCCCAAGGCGTCTTGCCATAACGATCTGGTCTTTGTCGAAATCAGGTAAACCCTTTGCTTTTTCCATGTTGAGACGGAACGAAATGCCAAAAGAGATCAGAACAGATCATTTGTTTTAGAAAGGGAGTGTCTGACCCCATGTCTTAAACAACCCTTAGAAATAGGAAGCTAGGAGATTTGGGATAGAGTGCCCGATAGGTAAGTGACACGGAAGAAAGGTAAAAAGGGGGAGGAAGACTCGTTTATTTAGTACCGGGAGGCCAGTATCCGGGGTCCGACGGCTTAATGTGCCCATCCGACGCACAGCGGATATTTAGTGGTTCGAGCGTTCGTACCTGCCTGGGATCGAACCTGAGGCTCCTCCTTGGCAGTCACGAACGAACACTAGGTCACCTGCGGCCCCTGACTCAGTGAAACCTCCAACGCAGGTATTATACATAACATTCGCGAAATTGGCACGTGAAGCTGATTAGCTGAATACGCGCTTAATTGCATAATGGAGAGATGGTTTTAATGTATTGGCTGATCAGTGTATAGTGAAAATCATTTAACTTTACATTTACAAGAATAAATAGAAAAATCTTCGCCAACATTTTTTTTAACCTACTGCATTATCATTATTATTTTGTAATATGCAAATGAACGATATGTTGTTTGAACATTCCGAATGAAAATAGAGGTACCGAAAATCGCAGAGCACTTCATAGATCATCAAGCGTGAACATATGTGGGTGAAACTCCATGTTTCAAATTCTATGGTAGAGTTAAGTGTGTTCAGACTTGCAATGGAAAAATCAATACTAAGTGTATTCTGAAATACTCATAATGTCGCCAGATACAAAAATATATATATATATACACTATATATATAAATACATAGCTTGTCCCAAACCAAATGAGAATGTTTTTTTATAAAAAATGTGCAATACTGCGTTCGACCTTGGCACGAGTCTCGAAAAAAACGGTAGTAGTTGTAGTAACCATAGCAACCTATCACACCTGTTAGAAATCCCACGCAGGAAAACGTACGATTTCGTTGTCTCTCGCTGTGATCAAATTTATTAGGTTTGGACAGGCAGACATGTTAGTAATATAAGTATTACGCTTTTTCTTTGGCACTAAAAATAAATTAATATGCCTAGGCCTAAGCTTAGACACCTTTAACTGTTTTTTTACATCCTGCTCATATTCATAAAGTTTAGACACCAAGTCCAGTTCGTACTATTGCGCTTTTACCTAGGCATTAAATATTAATACCTTGGCCTAGGCCTAGGCCTTTTTAACAGTTTTTCTTCCACCGTTTTCATATTCATAAGGTTTAGACACCAAGTCAAGTTAGTACTATTGCGCTTTTACGTAGGCATTAAATACACTGACGGAAAAAAATCCCAACACCACGAAAAACTAGTTGTAGAGGAATGAATTGGCGGCAATACATTTGTATAGGTAACATATTTAATCGATTAAGGTTTCAAGATCACAGCTTATTGCAAGCGTGAGAAGAGCCATTTTAAATGTGAAATGCTGGTACATTAATAACCGGTGTAATCCGCCAGAATGTTGAATGCAGGCACGCAAACGTTCATGCATTGTATCGTACAGGTGCTGGATGTCAGTTTGTGGGATGGAGTTTCATGCCTGTTGCACTTGGTCGGTCAATACAAAAACGGTTAATGCTGGTTGGGGGTGACGCTGGAGTTATCGTCCAATGATGTCCCATACGTGCTCGATTGGTGAAAGATCTAGTGATCTAGCAGGCTACGGCAACATGTCGACACTCTGTAGAGCATGTTGGGTTACAACAGCGGTATGCGGGCGAGCGTTATCTTGTTGGAAAACACCCCCTGGAATGCTGTTCATGAATGGCAGCACAACAGGTTGAATCACGAGACCGATGTACAACTGTGCCGTCAGGGTGCGTGGTATAACCACGAGAGTGCTCCTGCTGTCATAGGAAATTGCTCCCCAGACCATAACTCCAGGTGTAGGTCAAGTGTGTCTCGGCCGCAGACAGGTTGGTTGCAGGCGCTTACCTTGCCTCCTTCTAACCAACACACGGCCATCACTGGCACCCAGGCAGAACCGGCTTTCATCAGAAAACACAACAGATCTCCACTCCGTCCTCCAATGAGCTCTAGCTTGACACCACTGACGTCGCAAACGGCAGTGGTTTGGAGTAAGTGGAATGCACGCTACAGTGCGTCTGGCTCGGAGCTGTCCTTCAAGTAACCGATTTGTAACAGTTTGTTGTGTCACTGTGGTGGCAACTGCAGCTCGAATTGCTGCCGCAGACGCGGTACGATGCGCCACAGCCATACGCCGTACACGGCGGTCTTCCCTCTCAGTAGTGCTACGTGGCCGGCCGGAACCCGGTCTTCTTGAAGCAGTACCTTCCCTTGACCACCGCTGCCAACAATCATGCACAGTGGCTACATTCCTGCCAAGTCGTTCTGCAATATTGCGGAACGAAAATCCACCTTCTCGTAGCCCTATTACACGACCTCGTTCAAACGCCGTGAGCTGTTGATAATGGCTTCTTTGTTTTCTTAAAGGCATTCTTGACTAACATCAACACACTACGTCGAATCTCGACGATAACTAACGCTCACGAACGTTACAGCGCGCATTTACAGCAAACCTGCTTTGCATGTTCCGAGGCGCTACCAGCGCCACACGTATGCGCAAAGCGCGAAATTTGCAAAGACGTTATCTTACAGATGTACTCTCACCGCCTACCAACTGTCGTTTATCTAACACAACCCCTTCTTGGTGTTGGGATTTTTTTCCGTCAGTGTATTAATACCTTGGCCTAGGCCTAGGCCTTTTTAACAATTTTTTTCCACCATCATGCGTCGACAGTAGTGCGCATTTAATAAGCGTTGTTTCGTGAAACCTAAGAAGTGTTTTCGCGCTGTAATTTTTCGAAAAATCGATGTGATAGAGGAACAAAGATGCGCCATTGAATTTTGCTGTCGACTTAAAAAGTCTGTCGGAGAGACTTTCCGTCTTATGCAAAAAAGGCTTAGAAAGATTAATGTCTAGGAAAATCACCGATATACAGATGGCATAAAGAATTTATGGATGGTCGTGAGTCGGCGGCTTTAATTGGATCATAGAGGAAAACCTTCAAGGAGTGTTTCAGAGGTAAACATCAATACGATAGATGTTATTATAGGGGAAAACAGACATTTATCAATTAGAGATATCGAAGGTATGGTTTACATTTCAAAATCATCAATTCACAGAATTTTAACCGAGCATTTGGGCATGAAAGGTGTTTGTTCAACTTGGGTTTCCCATTTCGGCCGAATGCAGGGTCGCACATGGCCAGTTCTGTCGTTTCTTATTTGGAGAAAATGAATATTAGGTTGATGCCTCAATTTGCATATAGTCCAGATTTGTCACCAGGTGGCTTCTGGTTTTTCCCCGTTTTAAACAATACTGTACGGGGACTATAATTTGAGACTGATCAACAACTTATTACAGCAGCGTAGGGGTTCTTCAAAAGCATTTCAGAAGACATTCAAAACGTGGGAGTGCCGCCCCGGTGGCGCAGTGGTCTAAGGCGTTGGCCTCTGATCATTCGTCCGTAAGGGGTCCGGGTTCGAATCCCGGTCAGGCATGGATGTTGTGTTTGTCTTACGGCACTGGCTCTCTCCCTTCTCTGGAACCAGTGACCCTAAATTAGGGACGGGCGACTGCTTATAGCCCATTGAGTTGCTCACGGTGGTCGTTAAACCTCCAATAAAAAAAAAAAAAAAAAAACGTGGGAATAACGTTGGGACAACTTTCGTAAAACCCGGATGATATGTGAACATTTTTGTTTAGGCACTGGTTTGTTCAGGTACATCGGGCGCTTAAATAAAGAACCCCCCCCTCCCCTCCCTCCTCAAAAAAAAAAAAAAAAAGAGTTCAATCGTCATTTGGCGTTTCTTGGCACAGTTGTGTTGAATTACAGCTGTTTTATTATGTAGTGAATGGAACCATCGTTTTACTGAAAGGCACCTTAATGGTCATTAAAATGAAAAAAAAAAAATAATGTGTGTTACTTTTATAAAGTCGCATCCTTATAAACTCTGCTTTGATTTAGGCACAACTGTAAAAATTAAAAGGTTTAATAGTCTCATGTTTGTGGAAAACCTTTTTTCCACAAACATAAGACTATCAAACTTATTGAATGAAACCATTTCGACGTATGCAGTGTACAGCATCATGTAACTGAAATTTTCATATACGCAAAAATTTTGTAAGTCTATGTAATGAAAAGGTATTTGTAAGGCTTGTAATGCTATTGGGTGGGTTCTTGCCGTCAGCTTCTGCAAATATGGATTGCTGTAGCAGTGGGAAGTGGGTTATAAAAGAAAGAAAGATAGAGAGAAAATTGGAAGAAGCAGAAGAAGGAGAAGCTGGCATCATTAGAAAGCTCGCAATCACCCGCATTCTGCTTTTAGTTTTATGCTCTTATCTATAGGGAATGGTCATTATTGGTGTTCTGCTCTATTCCTTATGTGATTAACTCCATTATGTTCATTAGAGAAAACAGTCATTACTCTTTACGCAGCCCAAAACCTGTCTTCCTTACTGGGTGACAAAATGATTATGGATGCTGCGTATCTGAGTTGAGATCCTGGAATTGTGTCTTGGGTTAAAGATACTACGTATTATGCTTTCTTTCCTCTAGACTTTCAAAAAAGTAAACCTTAATCAGGGGTCGATATTCTATCTTGCCCTTCATTTTTTTTATTTGTTCCATCCTTAGTGAACTTTTCGACCATTTTCAGATGAAATAGGTGACAAAAGACAAAATAGCGTAAAATTCCTCACTAATCTTACTGAAGCTCGACTCCAAGTTAGATTGAGAAACTAGTGCCCACCACTTTTGATTGACTCTTCGATGTTTTTCGGCACTAAACAGGGATTTCAGGAGATCACTGAAAATATGATAGCTCATATTTTCTTCATTTACTAATGCCTTTCTTACACTTAACACGTAGAAGACAAAAAAATCTTGTTAAATCTTATTTCTTTTTAATGCGGTAATATTAGCAACAAGTTGGATATAACAGTGTTTTGTCATACACCCACATTAGTAACGAAAAACGTTTCATCATTGAGCGATTAGAGTTCTACCTTATACATGAGTGCTTAATACAAGTCGTCCTGAGTCAACGGTATAGCACACGCGTCTACCGATAAAAAGGTCACTGGTTCGAGGACTTGGATCCTGTAGGCCAGTGCATAAATCAGGCCCTGTCTACAACTGAAACGAAAATTAAAACAAGTTAATAAAATCATGCATTATGTTGATTATGATAAGCTTTCCAACATACCAGAAATCATTACTCAAGTTATTATTCAAATTATGAGGATAATGGCTGTGGAATAAATTTCTCTCCTGTGCCCTGACCTTTGATACCATTTCGATGATATTAAATAGAATTAGTTCAGTATACCTCCGGAACAACCTACTAAAGTTTTGGCGCAATAGAAGCATTTTTAGTCAAGTTGTGAGGATAATGGTTGTGGAATAAATCTCGCTCCTATGCCCTGACCTTTGACTCCATTTCGATTATATTAAACAGAACCAAGTTCAGCGTATCTCCGGAACAACATGACAAAGTTTTGTTGCAATCGAAGCATTTTTATGTAAGTTATGACACATAACGGCGATGGAATGGATCCCGCTCCTATGTCCTGACCTTTGACCCCATTTTGTCCATTATCAAAAGGTTTCGTCCCCAGGTTGTCCCCTACCACATACTAAAATTTCATCGAAATCGAACTATTTCTACGCGAGTTAGCGTGCGGACAGACAGACTGACAAAGCTGGAGCATATACGCTTCTTCAACCTACGGTTGGAAAGCGTAAAAAAAAAATCAGTTAATTACAAAAGGGATAATACTTTAGGAACCGCAGTTATCCTGTCTTAGTAAATATCGCCTGTTCTATCACACTTATCTCCCAATTCATGTTCCTGTCCGGTTTTTATCCATTGTTAACTTGGTTTATTCTTCCAGGGTAGCGTTGTAAATAACGATCATAGTGCTACGTAGTTGAAGATAATAATAATAATATGCAGGACGCTTAAATATTCAGGGAATGCTTCAGTACCTTTTAAAACTATTTCTTTCTGTCTTTGATTTCGAGGATATTTTTCAGTAGGCTTTTATTTAACACTCCCTATCCTTTTCCCCAAACAATATATTGCTATTCCCTATAATCTCTGTTTCCGACGATTCTCTCGTCTTTCTCCTGCTGCACCGAGAAAATCTTATTTCCTCCCACTACCTTAACCCTGTGCCCGAAAAACCAAGCCTACTGACGATCTCATGACCGCTTACTACTAACCCCTCGCGTTGACTGTCCAGCTACCCCTTTGTTCACAGAATATTCACCCCCTTCGCTTCCACAAAAACTGCGGTCTCTCCCTAGGAATAAAGGCGGCATAAAACACAAAGCTCAAAGCTGACGTTAAACGCTTCCTGCGTTCCCTTCTGTTACTTTTGAACATACATGCCGAAAACTGCTAATTGCATTTGACAATATTAATGCGGCTACGAAACACAAAGACAAGTTTTCAAATGGCCTTCTTCATCGTGATATCTTTGTAAAACAAAGGCTAAATACGCGACAGCTTGGCGCCCTCTGAAAATCCCTACTTCCTCACAACGTGAAAAGGGTGAAACTTTCCCAGGCCCGTAGAACAAAAGAAAATGTAACACGAGGCGAAAGAAATGTTGCAAATAATATTTTATATTTTGGACTAAAAATTTTGTATTAAAATCTCCGTAACACCACTTTGGCATATAACTCCTTATCATGTTCAAGCATTTTGTTGTCATATTACTCCGATTTTAAGACCGTCGAACATTTGTGATATGCTGTATGATCCAACATTCTCCAGTCCAAGCCAGCCGCTGGCTCCATCACCGAACTTTCGGAATACCTTTCGGACAGCTGGAAGAATCTATCTGTCGAAACCTTCCGCGGTTCTGGCCACCAGTTTGCGGATGGCCAACGTTCGTGACTGCCACGGAAAAGTCTCAATGTCATTCCAGGTCACCAGGCTGCGGATGGCCAACGTTCGTGACTGCCACGGAAAAGTCTCAATGTCGTTCCAGGTCACCAGGCTGCGGATGGCCAACGCTCGTGACTGCCACGGAAAAGTCTCAATGTCGTTCCAGGTCACCAGGTTGCGGATGGCCAACGTTCGTGACTGCCACGGAAAAGTCTCAATGTCGTTCCAGGTCACCAGGCTGCGGGTGGCCAACGTTCGTGACTGCCACGGAAAAGTCTCAATGTCGTTCCAGGTCACCAGGTTGCGGATGGCCAACGTTCGTGACTGCCACGGAAAAGTCTCAGGGTCATTCCAGGTCATCAGGTTGCGGATGGCCAACGTTCGTGACTGCCACGGAAAAGTCTCAATGTCGTTCCAGGTCACCAGGCTGCGGATGGCCAACGTTCGTGACTGCCACGGAAAAGTCTCAATGTCGTTCCAGGTCACCAGGCTGCGGATGGCCAACGTTCGTGACTGCCACGGAAAAGTCTCAGGGTCGTTCCAGGTACAAACGCGGGTCCGATCGGCACGCTAAGCAATCGGACCCAGGGTACTGAAATCCGTTTATAAATAAGGGCGTTTTCTTCTCCTTTCTACTTCGCTTTCCTGTGGTGACTTTCTTGTCGGGCACTCTAGCTCAAAACTTCTCACTTCTAAGGATTGTTTAAGACTAGGGGTCAGACACTCCCTTCCTAAAATCCTATATGTAGATCTTCGCTGCATAGTGGAGTCAACGCCATATCGGGAGCATGCGGATATTGCTTTAAAAAGTGGTCTAACGCACTCTCAATTAGACGAACATAATATTATGGCCCAATAGAGCGTTTTATGTGACACTTTCAGATTTGACGTGTACCTTAAATCTGAAAGTTAGTTTTTATGTTTTTCTTTTTTAACTAAAGAATTATTCAATTGCTTTTACGAGTAACAGGAATTTATGAGCAGGATTTTATTTCTTTTATTTATTTTTTTATTTTTTACACAGAGCAGTTGCGATAATGAAATTACTTCTATTACTCCCGTGTTCATTTCCAGTTTAAACTGACCTCTTTTTCTTCTTCCTTTCAAGCAGCTCAGGATACATTCGAGGTCCTTTTTATTTTCGGGTCTACTTCAACATTATTAAAGACGAAAGATACGAGAAAATGAGTTTAGCGTCGGCGTGATGTGCGCTATGATTTTTACATTAATGCAATGTGTTATCATGGAGAACCTTTGAATGCTATTTGCATGTTACATCTCGATAAAATCATATTATATTAGAGATTTTGTTAGAAATCGAGAGAAACAACGCCTTGAGGGTATTTTGTCAATGCGTAAATAGCACAGCAACGGTTTCCGAATATAATGATTATCTAATGTCTGGCTCCATTAACTGCACTTCACGTGTCGTTATCTTGAATAAATATTCGGAAGACATTCCACATCACCTGCCAATAATGTATATCCTTTGCAATGCCTCGTTTTCCTTAGACTGACAAACATCAGTGTCACGATTTCTTTTTGTCACGATTTTCCATTTTCTGTTCACGATTTATTCTCTTTTCTTTTATCAAGCTTTATAGTTTACCCTATTTGTTTTTGTGCCTTAGAAAAACTAGTATTCTATTGTTAATAGCACTGGAGTGTGAGAATTAAAATATGACATTACTAACTCTGATGTACGTATTTGAAAGCAAAAGATGAGGTACCTTCCTCGCATTTTAAACGAAAGGTTTTTGAACTTTTGCTCCAAAAGAATGAATAATTATATTTTTGTACTTGCGGCGTGCGGTAATCTTTGCGGCTCTGTATGAAGTTCGAATACTTCCCCAATTTTTATTTTTTTTTAATTTGGATATTTAACTACCCCCGTGAGCAACTCGATGGGTTATAAGCAGTCGAGTGTCTCCAATTTAGGGCAACTGGTTCCAGGGTAAGGAAAAGAGCCAGTGCCGTAAGGCAAACGCAGCATCAGTCCCTCACCGGGATTCGAACCCGGACCCATCTCAAAAGAATGGCCATAAGCCAGCGCTTAGACCATGGGATGGCTTTTAAATTTTTTTTAAATTTCTGTGTTGACATAAATTCACACGAAACGGTGTTCGTGACAGCCCGAATCAGTTATCTCTTAGTAGTAGAGGGTAATTTAGACTATCAGGAGTGCAAAGACCCAATTTTCAGCCCCTACACTGTAAAGAAAAATTCTGAAATTCACGGGCAAGTTTCCGTCATTTATTTCGTGAATTAACGAAGTGTGTTTCTGAAACAAACTTTTCCGTGAAATGACGGAAATAAACCAGAATTTAACGGATTTTTCGTACCACGGGAAAATTCTGAATTTTCAGAAACCTTTCCGCAGTTTATTTTTTATATTGACGGTAAATCGCCGTTTTAGAGATGTGTTAACGAAAAATTCTGAATTTACAGAAACCTTTCCGCAATTCCATTCGTAAATTAACGGAAAATATTCGTTCTCACTTTCTGTGTATCCGCATGACGAGAAATGACCGGTAACAGGAGTGATTGGTCAGAATACTTGAGGTTTGATTAACTTTTAAATTTCAATCGTCTGCCGAATTTCGAAGTTCCGTAACGAGATCGGATATTGTGCATAGCATATATTGCATGGATTTTGCTTATTGTGGCACAGGATATTTCTTGAAAACGGGTACTTATTGTACAGATGATTATACGATGTCTGTGTATCAGTCTTTGGACAGCTTAAGACAGAAGCTATTATATTGATAGTTATCAAGAGTAAATTTTATATACTGGTGTGCAAAAATTAAGGACGAAGAGGAGAAATTAGCATAACAGCGGAATGAGCAGGCAGAACGGACCGAAAGACCACTCAGAAGATAGACTAGGGTCCGGGGGGAGTGTCGGAAGGGTATAAAGCCCACGGGCGGTGTACGCGACTGGGGGGAGTGTCGAAGGGTATAAAGCCCACGGGCGGTGTACGCGCAGCAATTAGGTGAAAGCTATTGCATGGTGTACATCGGTTTGAACGTCGTCGAGTTGTTGCCACCGTGTGATATGGCCAACAGGTAATCCAGTAGACGACATCTGGATGACTTTCTCCGAGGTCGCGTCATTGGGAAGTTGGAAGAAGGTCGAAGTGTGACTAGTGTGGTCGAGGAGTTCGGGATCGCTCACAACATCGTTTTACGAGCCTCGAGAGCATTTCAAACGACAGGAACAGCTGCCCGAGAGTTTAGCAGTGGTCGTCCACGACCAACCACGGCGGCGGACGACATGTATATTGTCCTACACGCCAGAAGAGACAGACGGCAGACAACGGGAGAAATCGCAAGGCACATGCAACAGACAACTGGACGTCCGTTATCGCGTTTTACCGTGGCCATGAGGTTGTCCAAAGGTGGTCTATTTGCACGACGACCAGTACGGTGTGTGCCATTAACGCCTGCTCATCGGAGACGGCAGGTTTTTGTGGTGCCAGGAACACAAGAACTGGACACATTAACAATGGGGTGAAGTTCTTTTTACGGATGAGAGCCGATTAAGTATGACGAGCGATTCTGGACGTATACACATCTGGAGAGAGCAGGGAACACGCAGTCACACATCCAACATCATCGAAAGGGACCGGCTTGGAGGTGGTGGAGTTCTCGTTTGGGGCGGTATCATGCTTGGTAGCCGTACTGAACTCCACATCTTACAAGGAGGTTCAGTCACTGGTGTCCGCTATTGTACCGAGGTTCTCCTGCCTCACGTGCGTCTATTTAGAGGTGCTGTGGGGCCTGAGTTCCTCTTCATGGACGACAACGCTACATCTCATCGTACAGTGGCTGTCGCAGAGCTGTTGGGGAGTGAAAATATTCAACGCATGAATTGGCCCGCAAGGTTTCCGGTCCTTAATCCAATCGAACACGTGTGGGACCTTCTCGGGAGACGCTTGACAGCACGTCACCAGCCGCCAGCAACGATTCCGCAGCTGCGATTGGCGCTACAAGAGGAATGGGCCGCGATGCCTCAACAGCTTCTTGACAACCTTGTCCTCAGCATGGGCAGACGTTGTAACCGTTATACATGTATACAACTAGTACTAATAAATATAAATAATGCAGATGTAGCAAAAATCATAGTGAGAGGTAAAAGTATTTATATGGAAATATCTTGGGATATCGAAGAATAAAAGCTGCTTCCTGGTATGTGTATTTATACTGAGCAAAGTCAAGTATTTTTTGCTCCCAAGAATCCATTTCTTTCACAGCAATGGCCTCCCATGTGAAGAGGTTTTAGTTTAGCTCCATGCAACTTAGAAATGGAGAACGAAAGATGACGGCGGAATGATCTTGAAATTCTTATTCGCTTGAAAAAAAGAATAACAATGGAGGAAATGCCTTCCCGTTGATTTATGCAGCAAGAAGTGATAATATGGAACGGAAACTATGCATTTCATTTGGAAAATTCGTCAAAACATATGGAACCGCACGTCTGCTACACGAGGATTTGCTGTTTTTTAACTGCTCGCGTATAAAATGTTCCCTCTTTTTTTAGAAAACATTATCTTCTGAAATTTTTGGCTTATACGAGAGTATGGTACCCCAACGGAATAGCATAGACCAAAATAGCCGAGACAAAACAGCCCCGACATCATAGCCAACACACACAAAATATCTCTTGTCAAAAGAGCCTATGGCAGACCCATATTGCTACGCCACTTCCTGCATCTTGATCAATAACAAAATTCGTAAGGGAAATGAATTGCAACTAAATTGTATTTCATGGCGTGCGATTTGGGTCTAGACGAAATATTCGGAATTACAGTTAGAACATTTCTTCCAGACACAAAACGGACGCGATGAAATAAATTTAATTTGTAATTGATTTCCTTTACGAATTATGTTATGATTTCCATATGGAATGTTTACAGTAGAGTTCTCAATAATTTTTCTCACACTGATAACTCGGTTGAAAGATGGCATCGCTCTTTTAAATATAGACAATAAATTGCCAACACCCTCCAATGTACAAATATATACATTAGTTTCTAAAAGAACAGAATCGAGTTGAAATTGACTTAGCTCGTTTCTAAGTAGGGTTTAAGCAACGAGAAGCATTGAAGCAAAAGTACGTACAATTAACGACTCGAAACACTTTTGCAGAAGTATCATTACACCAATATTTTAGACTATCTGCGTGAAATTTGTTAATAAAATTTCCCTTGTTTAAAGCCATTATTTTTTTTTTACTGAAAACGCTTTAAAATATGTGCGGAATTATCGTGCAACCAATATTTTGGTCTGTCTACGTCGAGTTTCTCACAACGTGACAATTTAATTTGATCAAAAACATCATTTTTTTGTACTAAAAAGTATTTAAATTATTCAATTTTTTTGCAAAAGAAAATCGTTTTCTTTCTCTCTTTTTTATTTTAATTGGCAATTTAGTAGAGGTACCTAAATATCATCATTGGCGCAGTCGTCCAAGAAGAGTCCGGGTTCGAATCCCGAATAGGCGTGGATGATGTATTTGTGTCTTACAGCGCTGATTCTATCCGTTCGCTGGGGCCAGTGATCCTAAATTAGGGACGGGTGACTGCTTATAGTCCATTGAGTTGCTCAGGGTGGTCGTTAAACCTTCAGTGAAAAAAAACCTGTTAATCCACAGCTGAATGAAGGTATCCCCAAGTTTCACAACGGCCTGTCTTGCGCCAGTCTCCTCCAATGCAATCCAGTATGCTTTCGAATTTCATCCTTCCATCTCCCATGTGGTCTTCTTCTAGGTCTTTTCCCCTCCCTTGGAATCCAGTCTAAAATTTCGGTTGTCCGTCCTTCTGGCAATATGTCCAGCCCTTTGCGATTTCAGGGATTTTACTCTAATCATGATCTCTTCCTGTTTTGATATTTTTCTGATCCACGAGCATGCAAGGTTGGGTGGAACAGGAAAAGGCCATGGTCAGGTGATGCAGAAAAAATATCATAGTCTCTTCTTGAAAAATGTCATCCCCGCCTTTTTGCGGCGAAGTCTGTTTCCACTAAAGGGGCTCTGATATCCGCCAAATAGCAGTATAATTATACCACTGGGACACCAGGAAATGCTACCCCACACTCACCAGCCAGCTTGGTCAAGGCTGTGAGTTATGGCCAACCCCCCTCCTCCACTCCCAAGATGATTCCACAACTTAAAACCTACATGTATTATACGTTACATATACAATTTTGTTTGATGGGGCTGTTTTTACGGAAGGCTATTATGATGGGTGTTGTTTTGTGATTGGCTGTGACGTGTGGGCTATGAAGTAGGGCATTTTGTTCTGGGTTAATTTATCTGAATATCCACTGTTGGGGAAAAAGTGAGTTTTCGAACGTAGATGTAGAGATTTTTTTAAACTGCTGTAAATTTATGTGATTATTTATGTAGCTTGCTAGTTCATGTTTGTAGTGAATATTGTAAAATATATATTTAGACTTCATCAGTAATTAAGCAGCCACTAACGGGCAGAGAACAGAATCGTCACACAACACTTACAAAACGAATCCAACGTTTTATTTGATAGTCACTTGTACTTCAAGACATCAAGGACATCCCTTGCCGGAATATAATCTTGGCGGCTTTAATCCTGATAATAAAATCAATAAACTATCATTCGTTCGTCGATCGCATATATTTCATCAAATCCACTAAAAGCTATCAACTCTAATCTGTATCAGCTCACCCTCTACTCTCCACCCTACTACATTCAATGCTTACATTATATGCTGTCTTTGACTCACTGTTAGTGATACCAAATTGTGGAAGCTCTTCCGGAAAGTAATGCACCGTTCAGTGAGAAAATATTTAGAGAGAAGAAATTAAATTTACATAAGGAAACAGAAACTCAAAAGGTAGGTTGCAGAATTCTGCGGAGAGTTTACGAAACATCAGTCTTTTTTTTTTTTTTTCCTCCGTAGTTTTATATTTTGTGTGATATTGTATACGAGAAAACAATGCTTTCCGACCACTCGGTGCAAAATACTACAGTACTCAAAAGAAATCAATTATCTATAATGTACAGCTGCGCTTCGTCTACTTCCATGCTGTAAAAGGACATCATTTTGTCTCTGTGTTCAAAATAAAAAAAAATAATAAATAAAAAAAAAGTGAAAGAAAAAAAAATAACAACGAAACCATAAGCTGATGTTTGACTTGAATACTAAATACTGAGCTGGTGCTCAAACAGAAATGAAAATTCTGTCGTTATGTATTATAGTTCAAGAAAAGTCATCTTTGTTCCTCGATGCCAAAAAATTTAGAATAAAGTTTACTCGATTTCTAGCAACCTACGGTGCCGAGTTCGATCCCATATTTCTACAATATGGAGTCTCCTGCTCGCTCTTTGTGCATTTTCTGCTTTCACTCATGCTTCTGTCTTTGAATTTCAAATGGCTGGAGCTTAATGATTAACAGTAAAGCGTTTAACAAGTAAAAATAAAAACCAAGCTTTGAAAGTTTTATCTTTGCTTTCGTGGTCATCAGATCTTCGAAAAATTGCTAGAAGCAGAGATCAGGAGACGGAAAGCACCAATATATATATATATATATATATATTCAAAAAATAAAGAAATACATAAAATTTAGTATTTAAAAACAAAAGCAGCAACAACGAAAAACCAGCAAACTTATTCAATAACAAGTTAGTAAAATCCTGCAATGCACTGATTATGATACGCTTTCCAACATACCAGAAATCATTACTCAAGTTTTGAGGATAAAGAACAACATACTAAAGTTTTATCGCAATAGAAGCATTTTTAGTCAAGTTATGAGGATAATGGCTGTGGAATAAATCTCGCTCCTGTAACCTGACCTTTGACCCCATTTCGATGATATGCAACAATACCGGTTTTGCATACCTTTGAAACAACATACTAAAGTTTTGTCGCAATAAAAGCATTTTTAGTCAAGATATGAAGATAATGGTTGTGGAATAGATCTCGCTCCTTTGCCCTGACCTTTGAGCCCATTTCGATTATATTCAACAGAACTGGTTCAGTATACATTTCCGGAACAACATGACAAAATTCTTTTGCAGTCGAAGCATTTTTACGTAAGTTATAACGCATGAGAGCATGGAATGGATCCCGCTCCTATGTCCTGACCTTTGATCCCATTTCTTCCATTTTCAATAGGGATCGTCCCCAGGTTGTCCCCTACCACATACTAAAATTTCATCGAAATCGAACCATTTTTACGCGAGTTATCGTGCGGACAGACAGACAGACAGACGGACAAAGCTGATAAATCTCGCTTCTGTGACTTGACCTTTGACCCCATTTCGATGATATTCTACAGGACCGGTTTTGTAAAGCATATACGCTTCTTCAACGTACGGTTGGAAAGAGTAAGAAAACCTGAAGACCTAATTTTTTTCGTTTTCCTCTTCTTTCTTTCTTCCTTTTTCAAAATTAAAGCACGTGGATGAATTAAAAAATGTGTCAAACGTTTTCTGATGATAGAAGAGAATACTGCTGAAAAAATTATATGTAAAATGCAGTTATTTTTTCCGTGTTTTAGTGTCCTTTGCAACAGGAAAATTAACCTAATCAATTCTTGTCTGAATGGAATATATTGCTAATAGCATGCTATTGAGCGACTGCTCGTAATCACATTTTAAGTGGGTACCTAACACATTTTTGTGAAAGAATTCAGTGTCAATTACAAAAGGAACTGTTCGTAATTGTATTTTAAGTGGTTAACGATCCAGCCCATTCGGAAAGCGGCACAGCACCATCTATTTATTTTTCCAGGCATTTTGTTTCTCCCTTTTACACACACACCACATCTGAAATTTAGATCCGTGATTTTCTTATTCTTACATCCCATTTTCGATGGGTATCAACGAATATCTGATATTTCAGCACGTATCTTAAAATTTAAATCAGCAAATACCCTCGTGCATGAGCGATGTCTCGATTCTTTACCTCAGGAATAGATTGTCTTTATGAAGATAAATTCGAAATGCACGCTCTTCGAGAAAATGAAATTCCAGGAAACTATTATCAAGAAAGGCGTCATTAAATTTCGCTCTCATAAGAATCACAACGAGGATGCTGATGACGCAATCATCCACTCGAATCAACAATCAACTTTACAAGCTATCCATCACATTCGGAAGACATCCGCTCCTCTATTTACTAGCGATCGTGAAACCGCTTCATTCCGTGACATTTAATGACGCCAAGTGTAAAACGGACGTGTAAAGATCAAACAATGAACGTGCCCAGAACTGCCAGAATTAAAGGGGCAGAGACAAGAAAGAAAAGAGGTATTCCTCGTCTGAAATGTCACTGTCGAAAACGGATCACTGTGCTGCGAACAACGCGAGGAACCCCTCAAGTACCAATTTGCATTGCATTAACAACTCTTAAACAATTCTGGAAGTTGGCGCCCAGCGATCAATAACGTTACGTGACATATCGCAGCGCGTGAAAATGCTCTCAGAAATCTGACGTTTATACAATCAGAGCACGAGCTTCAATGTGCTGAGCAGCGGCTGCCAGAACACCAAACAACGGGGCACGCAACACACACTGAGGGGGTGGAGATCGCTAGAAGCAGTTTTTTTTGTTTTTTTTTCAAGAAAAGATCCGCGTATACCCAAGCAATATAATATCTAAGAAAAAGAAGGGGAAAGGAAAATGAAGGGGAGGGAGGTAACGATTTGAAAGGGAGAGGTAAAAAGATATGCCAATTTTGCAAAGAGGATCGCGTTTATGATGATGGATGTGATTAAAACAACTTACGGAAACTGCTCTTTAAGTCTTACGCTGAAGTAAGCGGATGACCTTTTTCGTTGGTAGGACATCGTAATTTCATTCGTTTGATTTATTCGTCATTTCCTCGTGGAAAAGCGTTTAAATATATCCGGCTACGTGTTCCAATAGAAAAAGATGAAAGAAGAAAATGTACTGGGATAGGAAGAAAAGAAAGGGAGTTGCAGAGAATGTAAACGAAAGAGAGAGAGAGAGAGAGAGAGAGAGAAAGAAAAGTCTTGAGAAAATGAATCGGATTTCACTAAAACTCTGCTTGTTATAACTCAACGTTTGTCATTGTCAGTACAATAATAATATAAGTTATTTATCTGTTATCTTTTTAATTAGTATTTTCACGATCTCATAGAACACTCAATGCCTTTACTCAGTCTTGTGACATTGAATGATTTAAGGTGGATCCCCCTAAAATCTTTATCTTGTATTTACTTTACTACAATCGGGAAAGATGGTTAGCATCAAACAGAGACGAAACCGGCCACCCATGTTTTGGAATAAAGGTTGAAAAAAAAAAATGATGACACGAAACTTTTCAAACCTATATTACTCCGAGTCAACCTAAGAGTGTACTACTGTGGAAATTACGGAACAGCTAGCTCCTCTGTGAAAAGTAGTCTCCAGTGTTTAGTGCGAAAAGAAACAGATTATTTATTGCTCAGAATCCACTTTTGTTTGCTCAGCAGTTTATCAGTCAAATTGCTATTTAAGATATATTTTTGAATTTGCTTTAGAAATAGATTTGATATAATAAGTTACTCAAAATCGTTTTAGAAATAGTTGGATGTAAGAAGTTACTCAACGTCGTTTTAGAAATGCATTTGATATAAGAAGTTACTCAAAATCGCTTTAGAAATACACTTGATGTAAGATTTTTTGTAAGCAATTACTCAAAATCGTTTTAGAAGTACACTTGATATATAAAACTCGTTTAAGAAATAGGTTCTATGAAAGAAGTTACTCAAAATCGTTTTAGAAATAGGATTGATGTAAGAAGTTACTGAAAATCATTTTAGAAATAGATTTGATATAACAAGTTACTCAAAATAGTTTTAGAAATATTTTGATGTAAGAAGTTACTCAACGTCGTTAAATGCATTTGATATAAGAAGTTACTCAAAATCGTTTTAGAAATACATTTGATGTAAGATTTGTTGTAAGCAATTACTCAAAATTGTTTTAGAAGTACACTTGATATATAAAAATTGGTTTTAGAAATAGGTTCTATGAAAGAAGTTACTCAAAATCGTTTTAGAAATAGGATTGATGTAAGAAGTTACTGAAAATCATTTGGAAATTGATTGAAATAAGAGTTACTCAAAAACGTTTGAGGAATACATTTGATTTAAGAAGTTACTCAAAATCATTTTAGAAATATTGATACACGAAGTTACTCAAAGTCGTTTTAGAAACAGATTTGATGTAAGAAGTTACTCAAAATAGTTTTAGAAATATATTTCAAATAATAAATTACTCAATCAATAGCGGCTTCGATTTTCGGTGGCTCAGCTATAGGAAATGATCTTTACTTGGAGAGAGATTGGTGAGTTGGGGGAGGGGAGCTACAGGAAAATTATCCCAACATTTGCAGCAGAGAAACAATAAATTTGCAATCGGAAAGATGTGAATGGGGTGTTTAGCAGCCGTAGGGGAGAGAAAGAGGGGAAAAAGGACAATAATATATATATATATGGAGAAAAGCTGGAGATAACAGATACGTACGTTTATCTTGGACAGCAGATATCAAGTGAGGGTCACATTGATGAAGAAATTAATCGGCGTATAAAACTTGCCTGGAAAGCGTTTGGAAGAAACCGTATAATTTTCAAGAGCAATATGCCCTTATGTCTTAAAAGAAAAGTGTTTAATCAATGCATCCTTCCAGTGCTTACGTATGGTGCAGAGACGTGGACCTTAACTAAAAGAGACATACAAAGGCTGCAGACAACTCAAGGAAGCATGGACAGGTGCATGCTTATTGCAATCAGGAGAGATAAGAAGAGGAACTCGTGGATCCGAAAAATGACAAGAGTGGAAGACATCATAATCAGAGTTAAATCCCTGAAATGGCAATGGGCTGGGCATACTGCCAGAAGGATAGACCATCGATGGGCAGCCGAAATTTTAGATATTATTCCAAGGGACAGGAAAAGACCCAGGAGAAGACCACATGGGAGATGGGTGGATGAAATTCGAAAGTATGCGGGAGTAACATGGAGGAGACTGGCACAAGACAGACCGTTGTGGAAGAAGCTTGAAGAGACCTTCGTCCAGTAGTAGATTGATAATGGTTGACAATGATGATGATGATATATATATATTTATGTGGGGTTTAACGAGGCCACAGTGAGGGGCTACGGTAAGGAACTTAAAAGGCTATATAACCAATCGCCTGTCCCCAGTTTAAGGCCACTAGTTTCAAAGAAAGGGGAGAACCAATGCCGTAAGAAAAACACAACATCCATGTCTCACCAAAATTCAAACTCTCGTGTTCGAATCCCGCAAGACAAACCCAAATCTTGTAAGACTAACACAACATCCATACCTCACCGGGATTCCAACCCGGATTGACCTCGTGCGAATGGTCAGAAGCCACCGCCATCGGAGCGGGAGAAAGTACGTTTCAGTGAGCTTCGGTTTAGGTCGTAAAGTCTTAAATAGAGAAAGGGTCAGTGCAGGAGCTTTATGCGTATTAAAAGCGTTCTTGCATGCTCCCGGAGATGCTGTGAGCCGGCTGTCGTACCCTCAACAGCAGCAGACTTTTAGGTTGACTTGGAATATAGTACTCTAAAGATACTTCAAGGTATTTTTATTTGTATGCTTGCTTTTCATGCATGTAATCAGTAAATTTCTACCAAAAAATAGAAATTTGCGTAACCTAAGGAGAAGCTTTAATAAGAAAACCCGAATATTTTATGAAAAATTGTGTGATTTCCTCAACCAGATGCAAAAATGTTTTTCCAGATAAGGCAATCGTCAATACTTTGTGAAATGCAAGTGCATATATTGTTATACTGTAAAGAAATAAAATATAAAAAAATATAAATGTGCGCAACCTAAGGACAAACTTTAATCAGAAAAAATAGAATAGTGCGAAAAAATTGTGTGGTTTCATCAACCAGATGCAAAATCTTTCATCAATTAAATGCAAATCTGAAATGCTTTGAAGATTAGAAGTCATGCACGTTATAATTATCGCCGCTGTAGCTAACCAATGCTAAAATAATTATTTTGCACTTAACCAGGATGGCGTCAGACGAAAAACTATAATTTATTTTCCGCTTGGAGTAAAAGTTTTACGTCAAAAAAAATCTCCGTGGAAAGCTAAAGTCATGCCTTCAGCAGTTCAAGGAAGAAAATTTTCAAAAGGCAAGTTTAAAAAGACAGATGCATATAGTTCCAAAGTAAATAAATACATTGAGTGCCGCTTAGCGTGTACACCGATAATGGTCATATATGCAACTACAGCTGAGGTCAGAAAGAGACGGGAGAAAAGAGAATGTAAAACATGAGTAACCGCGACATTTCACTTGGGTCTTGTACCAATCTCTCGATTCAAGAATCTAGCACCCTAACCATTTAGCTATCTGCCCACCAAGTTCACATTATTTGACTTTTGCATACCCATTGAAGTGATCTTTTGAAGTTCGCAGAATGCACAATAGCAGGTATATCACAAAGAACACTCTTGAGCAAAATATCTTTCACAAGACTAACATTGTGATACATGATCTGATATCTGTCGCTGATTTATTTCCGAGTCAAGAGGCTTGACGTGCGCGTTATCGTAATTATGCGATGTCTATCAGACCAAGTTATAGAAGAATCACCAGTTTTTATATAGCCGACAAAGACTTTAAAAGATAAAAAAAAGGAAATAAAAAACACGTCGGCAAAGACTCCACGTTGCTTCCTGAATAAGCTCCACCACCACTTTTGTGCTCAAAATTTTCTCTCATTGTTATATGCATTTAGTGATCGTTATCAAAGGACACGAGCAGCATGATGAAAAGAAAAGAGTCAAGCAAATCACAGGCATGTACGATGTGCTGTTATCTAATTACGTATTTCGAAGTGGTATATCAAATCTCCATTCATATTGGGCAGGTATATATACATACGTGCACACACATCTCGGAAGACAAAAAGGGGGAGATAATAGAATTTTTTAAAAACACTTCGGTTTTCTGATGACATCGTCATTTTTGCAAGGATTATTCACACCTTTTTAAAACGACTTTCCAGCGATATAATTAATGTCTAAAATAAAATTATTTCTTTCTTAAATGTTCTATCTGATAATCCTTTCTCTGGACTATGAACCTACATTTAGATTTCTGAGATAAAGGGGCATTTCTTCAAACTGGCAGTAGTACTTTATTCCACCCCTCTTTCACTGCTTTCTATAGTATAATCATTGTTTCAGGTCTGCGTTTAGAAAGCGCCCTCTAATTTTAGCAGTCCGAAAGCACAATAAATAGTCCATTTGTGACACATCAAGGGACTTTAAAGGAATAACAGCTAAAGGTATAGACTTGATACCAATCTCTTTTTTTCATTTTTACAAGAAACAGAGTGGTAGACTTTGATGTATGACTGGTAGCCTAATCTTGATGGAGTTCTACTCTTTGGATAAAAAAATGGTATTTCCTCTTCAAATATAGGAGTTAAAACACTATCTTAGTAATATGAAGAATTTATTTTAACATTCTTTTCAACTTTTTTTAACTTTAATTTCCCATTGCACGAGAAACCAACAACGATCATGAATCACTTACTGAAACTTTCTTTGGATTCCTGGAACCACAAAAAGAAGTCATCGCTCTTTCCACGTTTATAAGTGAGTCACGAAAAAATTATCATTGGCCGCCACCAGGAATCGTACCCAGGGTCTTCCAGTTACACGCCGGATATGCTTGCACTGCACCACAGCGGCCTCGAATTCATATCGAAGCATATCCGGCGCGTAACTGGAAGACCCTGGGTTCGATTCCCGGTGGCGGCCAATGAGAATTTTTCTGTGACTCACTTATAAACGTGGAAAGAGCGATGACTTCTATTTGTTGTTCCTAGTCCACGTCAAATGTCTGTATTAATTGTTCCTGGATCCAAGTTTTTAAGTCGCTCTTTTGCGGTAGTGAATTGACCTTTTTTTGTTACAGTCGTTTATGTAGATCCATACTCAGAGGCGACTTTAGAAATATGAAGAATTTATTTTAACATTCTAGGCAATAAAATATATTTTTTTTTAACATTCTATGCGCTAAAAGATTCAGGCCACCCCCTTAACTCCTTCTTACCGCCTCAGAAATTTTCATCCGTCAAATAAAAAAAAAAAGTCGAGAAAAACGTTTTTACCTTTTTTAAAATGTCATTCCATCTTTCTATTGTAAGAACGTTTCGTAAAACAGTGCTAACGTAATCACTTTGTCTGTCCGTGCACCTCGAACTTTTTTGTTTCTAGAGATATTTCAAAAAATATTTTTGCGGAGAGTGGGAAATCAAAATATATTAAATTTGGCACTTTAAATGTTCCATATATTTCACGAATTTACTACTAAGGGCTCTCAAAATCGAAAATTAAAAAAAAATGAAGTTCTGTTGTGAAGAAACTATTCAACTAAAAGGAAGGCTAAATGATTTTAACTGTTCTTTGCAAAACAAGTACATCGATAAGAACTCGAAAATTTGGAGTATCAACAATGGAATGAAAAATTACTGAATATGTTACTAATATGAGAAAGCAACATATCAATTGACAGTACAAATAACGTGACCGCTTTGAGGATTGACTAGTTTTAGTCTGTGAAAACCAAAACAAAACTGGCAATCCAATTATACATTTTCGGGGGCCCCTCACGCTCCGGGACCCTAGGCGCGCGCCTAATGCGCCTAGGTGGAAATCCGCCATTGTCCATACTTCACTAACAGTCACAATAAATTTCCATCTGCCTCTGGCTAAGTGATTTTCCTAAAGAAGTCTACACCGTGTTCTACGCTCAGCCACGTGCCTAGACAAAAGGCGGTGAACATTATGGTTTTTTTTTTATTTCTTTTTTAGATTTAAATCTTCGTTTATTATCTTGTTTGCAGTTGATACAGAGATTTTTAACGACTTGGCGATTTTTATGTCGGTGGATTTTCTTTTAAGACCAGAAACCTTACTTTTGAAATAGTCCCGAAAGTACGTACCTTCATCGAATGTTCGGTTGGTGTTCTTTTTCCTGTTAAAAGCAATGCTTGACGATTTTTCCGTCCATTATTAATAATATTGCTTATTTTACATTTCGAAAGGCTAATTCCATGATTTTCACAGAGTTTCTTAATTACAGAATACGAATATTTCTCTTCGCAAAGAGCAAAAACATAATATTCTGTCCCCAACTTGTTTACATGCGCCATTTTCTTAGCAGACGATATTTAAATGCAGCAGATGTTTTTTTTTTTTTTCGTATTCATCTAACACACTGTTGCAGTTTCAATTCTTTGAACTTCTTTTATTTTCTGTAATTTCTTATCAAAAATGTTCCAAAAATGTGGGAACGTCCTCTGTACCTCATCGGAGCTGTAGAGTATCATCCGGAACTTGCCGATATATATCAAAAAGGGGGATTAAACATGAAGTTTCAGAAAAAAGAACTCATGTACAATGTTTCTACGAGAGAGAGAGAGAGAGTAAAAACTAAACGTTAGATATATATGTGCATAATCGTACATATTGTATCATCCTTCATCATCAGTCCACTATTATGGTTTCCACAAATGTCTTCTACAACTTTCTGTTTGGATTGTGTCACTATCGCATTCCTTCGAATTTCATCCATCCATCTCCCACGTGGTCTTCTTCTGGGTCTTTTCCTGCCCCTTCAGTTATTCAACAGTGGTTAGTTCTAGCAATATGTCCGGCGCATTTCCGTTTCAGGGATTCTGTTTTGATCATGATGTCATCAGCTCTGCTCTTTTTCCAGATTATGAGTTCCTCTTCCTTTTTTTCGACAATAGTTGTTCTCGCAGCAAAACCACTCACAAATTCGTCCAGACTCATTTATCTACTATATGTGATCAAACTCCAAGAAAGGCCTGTGTACAACAAGCTGTAGTATACTTATCAGTGAGTTTGAGTTCGAGTTATTTCTTGTTCAGTTATTTATTTGGCAGATGCATTGGGTTTTTCTATCTCGAGTGGCATACACTCGGACTTAGTAAAGAAAACACAAACAGGGAGTAAGGGAGAAAAAGAACCGCCCTGGTTATTGCTTTTAAATAATTTAAGGAATTATTTAATTATCTACTTTAAAGATCAAAATACAACGCTGAGTTAATTGTTCAGTAACAAAAACAATTTTTTAAATTGTACTTGAAGCGTTTTCCAGGAAATTATAAAGCTTGGGAGTTTTTTCCCTAAAAAAAAAACAATAAATCATAAGTGAACTAGAAATTTAGGACCACAGTGAGGGGGACCATGAAATTCCAGGGGGAGGGGGATTCGGATCCCCGTGTCCCTTACCTTCCGCCACCCGTGCTTGGACAACAGATATCAAGTGAGAGTTACGTCGATGAAGAAATTAATAGGCGTATATAAATAGGCTGGTATACATTCGGAAGAAACCGCAGCCGCGGATGGCTTAGTGGTTAGCGAGTCAGACTATCAATGCAGGGTCCTCAGGTTCGAACCTGGGCTGATCTTTCAAGAGATGGTGTGATTTACTAACAATCGCTGAATATCGGAAGAGCACGTTAAGTGACGGCCCCCAGGCTAGACCCACTGGTTAAATGGGTATCCTTTCCTATGCCACCTCCACCCTGAAATTCTCACACCCCTCTATGTGCAACATCGTACTTGTACGGTGGCGCCATCTACTGTATTCTAATCTCACTACAAACAGTTCTGTCAAAGTCGCTGGACTTACTCTCATTCCTTCCGTTTCTGTGTCCTGCCCGGAAGGCGATCTCGCTGTAGGTGGCTAGGGCCTAAACTCTACTCACTGTGGACGGAAGTCCTACAAGAAAATGACAAATACTGTGTCGGAAGAAACCGCACAATTTTCGAGAAAAAATGTACCATTATGTCTAAAAGAAAAGTATTTGACCAACGCATACTTCCAGTTCCGACTTATAGATTACAGACATAAACCTTAACTAGAAAATACATACAGGAGCTACAAACAACTCAAAGAAATAAGGAGAGATTCATGTTTGGCAAGAGAGTAGCCAGGGTGCTGTGTGGAAGGAAAGTTAGTGTGTCAGGTGGAGCACTCGATTACAATCGAAGCAGAGAACAAAACAATAGCACACTATTATTATTATTATCTTTATTCGAAATATACGAAGCACAGCCTATGACAAAAAAATATAGACAACAAAATTATCATTGACTGGTGTTGTTGAGCTGATACGAGTTTCCACCGGAGACCTAGGTATCAGTCAAGAATAGGCGTAACATATTTGATGTCCCAAGTAAAGAATCTTCTGCAGTTCTCTAGGGGGTATATCAGAAAGCTGCAATTTTTCGAAATGATTTATAAGAATTTTTGGCATTGTTTCAAGCGCCCCGATGACAATGGGGATTACTGTTGTGTGTTTAGTCCAAAATCGGGTAACTTCTATGGCCAGGTCTCTATATTTAGTCATTTTTTCCAGTTCTTTTTCATCGACCCTGGCATCTCCAGGAATCGCTACATCAAGTATCCAGACTTTCCGATTTTCTATGACTGTTATGTCTGGAGTATTATGTTCTACGTGCCGATCGGTTTGAATTCGAAAATCCTATAAGATCTTGACTTGATCATTTTCTACAACTTTCTCAGCCTGATGTTCCCATGAGTTTATCGATGCTGGCAGATTGTGCTTTCTGCATAATGACCATTGAATCAATTTTGCAACCCTGTCATGTCTAGCTTCGTAATCTTTCTGTGCAATTTTTCTACATTCACATATAAGATGAGACACATTTGGATTTTTTCTTGACAAAGTCGACACTTAGGATTATCACTGACTTTCTGGATTTCAGCCTTCGTAACATTTGTTTGCAATGCCTGTTCTTGTGCAGCAAAAATCAGATCTTCTGTTTCTTTCTTGGTGGAATCCAATTTCAGCCATTCCCCAATTAAGTTGTTGTCACTTTTTCCATCAATATTATTTAGAAATTGTCCATGCAGTGGCTTGTTCTTCCAGCCATCTAATCTGCTTTCAAACTGCTTTCTCTTGTTTTCTTTCTGTTGTCTTTAATATATTTTCATTTTTCACTGCCTGAAGTAGCTTTTCTCTGCTTCTGTTGACGTAATCATTGAGGCTTCTTATCTTTTCCTCTACTACATGTTGTATTTGTAATAATCCTCTGCTTTCAATTTTCCGAGGTAAATATAATCTGTCAGCATCACTTTTTGGATGGAGTGCGTGATGCATGTTCAATAACTTTCGAGTTTTCCGATCCAGTATTTCTAACTCACTTTGGGTCCAATCAATTATTCCAACTGGTTATCTGATTGCTGGAATGTCCCATGTATTTATGGCTTTGACTGTATTTCACGATTTAGTTTTAATTCCAATATTTTTCGTACTCTCTTGATGCACTCCTTCTGAATCAGACCTTTGACTTTTGTATGCAAGATGGTATCTGATTCAAGAATTCCAAGGGATTTGTAAGTTTCATTTTCTGACAATTATTTCATAATATTTCCATTTTCTAGTTCCATTTAATCTATTCTCTGGACTTTTCCGTGGTGCATGGATACTACTACACATTTTCCAGTCCAAATTTCATTTGCATATTATCACTAAATATTTGCATTGTATGCAGCAGTGTTTCAAGTTCGGCGGCACTTTTTGCATACAATTTAAGGTCATCCATGTACAGCCGATGACATTGTAACATTGTATAGCCATCAGGAACACTTCGGTCTCGGTGAAGAGTGATCCGTTTGTTAGACATGCATCGGATGCAGTCTTATTAACATGGTCCAATTGCAGGTCGTTGTAGTGCCTTCCGTGTAGAACTTTCTTGCCCCAAGCTTCTTCTTTTGGCTCCCTCGTTTCAATCTCGATGTTCTGTTCTGATTATTATTATTTGTAAGAAACTTTTTGACTAAAACTCGAAGCGAAGATTAAATCTTAAAGATATTGAAATATTTTTTTTTTCATTTTAGGTTCACTGAACCATATAACATTAAATTTATTTTTACCTCCTTACTTTTCACTATTATGCATTTGTATCTCAAAGATCACGGAGGAAGACTACTATAAAATATATTTCTGAGAGTATGGTGTAACTTCATTTGAGGTTTTATTTTTTATTTTTCAAGAGGAGGCACTGTAAATGAAAAAAAAATATGGAACTGAAAAAATAATAGTTTCTTTTCGAAAGCAGCACGAGAATCAGAAGAAGAACTCACACCAACTGTGACGTACCTGCCAGCAGGACGCACACGACATAAAGGCAGATAGTAGTCAGAACAAAACGTCCGCGTAGCTCAATTGGTAGACTGACTTATTCCGGAATGAGGGGATCCGGGTTCGGATCCTGGCGTGGACAGAAATGACGGAGAAATTTACTTCGTTATAATGGCGCCCGAACTATCCGGATGACCCGACCGTTCAAAATCTCACATTGGTGTGTTGTTCTTTCCACACCGCGAGATAGGAAAAATCAGAGAATCCCTTCATCAGCGCTTCGAAAAAAAAAAAAAAATTGATTGGGAGTTCTCAAGTGCACGTTCTACAGTGGATGGCTGCCTGCAACGATTCATGGTCACGGCTGACCCGTGGGCCATGCCCCCGGCCCTCTTTAGGGGGGGGAGATGTGACGTACCTGCCAGCAGGACGCACATGACATAAAGGCAGATAGTAGTCAGAACAAAACGTCCGCGTAGCTCAATTGGTAGAGTGACTTATTCCGGAATGAGGGGATCCGGGTTCGAATCCTGGCGTGGACAGAAATGACGGAGAAATTTACTTCGTTATACAACTTTATTGGGCTCCTGTGTGTTTTCCCAGTGTGACTGTACTCATCAGGTCTTCTGAGCAGAAAGACTTCCAAAATTGCCACAAGCTTTTGACTTGTCGGCGCACATATGTTGATCGTAAAACAATAAAGTGCCGAAAACCATTGTTTATCTGCTGATGAATAACATTTGTCTGAAACCTTGATCTCCAAAATATTTTTTAAGCTACCCACAAAAGCAAACCAACATAATCATCCCTAACTGAATGCTGTACGAGTTTATCAACTTGACATCTTGCGAATGGAGGAGGTATTCACTTCTGCTTTATAGAATAGCAGCTAGATTTTACACAACTTAATTTTTATTTTTTCATTCTTGCCTTGTCTACGTAAAACGATTGCGTGAAGGCATTTCAGCAATAAGCAAAAAAGCTCGGAGGATGGGAGGGCGGGGGAGAAAGGGCTGTATGAAAGAGTACAAAATGTAAACTGGATCAAACAGTAAGCTCGACGTTAAATTTGATAAGATTTATCAATCAAGAGAGGCGCGTAATAGTGCTGCTGGAGGGGGCTCAAGCCACGTGACTACACCCCAAAAGTTTGGTTTTATCACGAAAGATAAGAAAAGGAACTCGTGAAACATGTGACGTAGCCTTTCTATTTGAACTTTCCTTTTGAGTGTCTGTGGTTTCATGTAAATTTAATAATAGTTGTATATTTAATGTTTTCTTCGTTACATGTTTTCTCACTTAACAGCACATTATTTCTCTAGATGCGTTTTTCAGGTTGGGAGCCTAACAGCGGGTCAAAATAAAAATAAAAATGTGACAGAATTTGAGAATTACAGACAGAGGGGGCGGCAGCTGTGTGGAGTATAGTATGCCAGGTTCTAAGTACACTATGCTCTGAGTGGATTACGATATGTTAGGTTCTAAGTGCAATATGCTCTGAGTGGATAACCATATGCTATTTCGATAACATTTGATGACTGCCAGGTACGGTATAATATACTGTATTCTGTTCAGAAATTGTAGTTTGTAGAACTTTCATCTTGCTTTTACGAGTGAAGTATTATTGATGTGCTGCATACTTGACATGCTTAGAGATTTAATAAAGTCTCATTGAACCTGTAAGAACAGAATTCTGTGATTGTTGAATTCTGAACCGTATCGTTTTTAAAAGTGGGTTTCACACGTTGTTTTATTAATTTTCCAGCTTCAACATCTACAGCAAGGACACGAATAAGAATATAAGGGGTCTTCAAGTACCTTAACCCCTTAAGCGGCCGTGTACCTAAACAAAATGGTGGCCAAAATTTCCTATGCCTTCAAACAGAAATCTTGATTCAGCGGCCAACAACTGTTATTTTGCTTTAGTGCTCCACTTCCTTTGTTTCCACGATGCATGAGAAAATTTTGCTTGTTCATTCCTCTATGAAACATCGGAAGCACGGTTCATTTAGAGAGGCCAGTTTGTCGTATCTTAGGGTCTAGGCCTTTGTATTTTGTAGACGCATTGGTATTTTCCAGCTCATTTGATCTTTTGTCTTCTTAATTTCAAAGCAGCCGACTGAAGGCGCAAGCCCTCTTAATTTCTACCTTGATGTTTTGTTAAGCCGACGCCGGCGTTTTCCCATGGGTTTTTGTGGAAGTAAAGGGGTGAGTTTGCGTGGAAACAAGGGGAAGCTAAGAAAGTCGACTGGGGGAATTGAAAGCGAGCGGTCGCAGGGAGAGCAGGCGAGGAAACGCCTTAGGTGTTAGGAAGCTCGTCTTAAGCTTAGCAGGTGGAATGGAGGTTTTTCACCACGTTCGCGGAATAGGAAAGGAAATCTTAGTTTCAGAGGAACAGGGAGGAAGAATTACTAAGCTGAGGACAACCTTTCTGCGATTAAGTAAAGTAAGGAATAAAGTGCTTTTTAAGAGATCTAAAAGGATTGCATAAAAATTATTGTTTATAGTTATTATTATTGGGTCATTTCATAACTATTGGCCGACGCCGACAATGCGAATTTGCATAGCCGGTTACAAGGGACGCCTCGTAGGAGGAACTACCAAACGCCCATGCAAATTGAATCGGTTCAATCCACGTGTATAAAACGGTATTTTAGACAGATCTCAGCAGTTGCGGACGTGATGGAGCAACCCGACGTGAGATTAGTGATTTTGCACGAATTCAAACTTGGGCGGAACGTGTCCGAAAGTGTCGCAAATGTCAATAGAAACTGTCGCAAATGTCAATAGGTTGTCGGAACGACGAGTGACAAAACTGTCCGTAGACTGTTTTCCAAGTGCCATGCCGGTGATGTTGCCATCGACCATAAGCCAAGAGTCGGTCGTCCGGTTCTGGGTGACACTGTACATTTAAGGCGGAAAGTAGATGAAAAACCAACGTCCACAGTACATGAGCTCAGTGCCGAACTTGTCGTATCATCAGCGACAGTTTCCAGACAACTGGCAGCTATGGGCAAGGTTAAAAACTTGAGACCTGGGTTCCACACGAACTCAGCGAAAAGCAGCAGATACGGCGTCTGGAAACATGCTTTGTCCTCCAAAAACGTGAGGCTAGTGCTCCCTTTCTGCATCGGATCCTTACGGTTGATGAAAAATGGGTGCTTTATGACAAAGGTAAGCGAACAGCGCCGTGGCTTGATAAAGGGGAACCACCCAAACACACCGTGGCGTAGGAACGCTTTTGATTTAGGGGGGGGGGTACAAGCTCATGAACCTTACATCTCAAGGATTAAGCCATCTATGGATGACCCCCTCCGAATTTTTTTTGGGAGGGGTTAGTATATTAGAGTTTTTATAAAATACGTATACTGATCAGGAATTCATCCGAATGAACATTGTTATCATATTATTACTAATTACCATTATTATTTTTATTGCTGACAAAAAGTTCACATTATTAATTTCTTGTCAGAAAATGAATGGAGAAGTTTTTTTTGTGTGTGTGTGTTCTCTCTTTTTAATGTTTGTACTTTTTTTTCCATTAAAATATTAAGCAGGAACAAGTCAACATTAGGATGAATTTCTGTCAGCAGGGTTTCGAAAAGAGGGATTTCTCAGGAAATGTTATATAACTCTTTACAAGAACGAATGAAATTTCTTATCATTTTTGTTTACGTTAATAAAGTAAAACCGCAGTAAGATAAAAACTGCTCTACCCGCGAAGATAGTACCATTGAAGCATTATGAAGTCTATATTAATAACTTTGAACGATACATAGGCTGACAATTGATGTAAAAAGCACATTGGTCTAGTGCAAAGCTAAATGATGGTGGAGATATCGAGGAATTGGAGTTCTATGAGTGGTATGTGAAATCCGTAATGCACTTGTTGTATTGCTACTGATCTTAAGACAGAAAACAATTTTAGTGCCGGTGCTGTGGGCGCTGAAATGTCCACTTGTGCATAAATTTTTTTTTGTAAAAGTGCAGAAAGGACGACCTGATCAAGATGCATGGAATTTTAAGAGAGAAGAAACACTGATCACAAGTATATTATCAAGCCCTAGCCCTACCATATGCTGTTTGAAGTTATTAACAAAAACCTCGCACTCGTCGTTTCCCTGCAGAACTAATTTGCTGAAGTTTCCCAGATGGTTGGCCAGTTTTTGGTGGATGAAAAGCCTCCCACTACAAGCTTCGGATTTAAAAAAAACCCCAGATGACCCGTGATATTTCTTTGAAAAAAATAGAATAAAAAAAAATAAGTAGCATATAAATTTTACAGTTCACTCTTTATGAATGATTGGTTTGTGTTTGCTCATATCTGGGGGGTACAGTAGATATTAATGTTCCCCTCTCCAAAATTTGGGGGTACAAGTTTTTGGTGGATGAAAAGCCTCCCACTACAAGCTTCGGATTTAAAAAAAACCCCAGATGACCCGTGATATTTCTTTGAAAAAAATAGAATAAAAAAAATAAGTAGCATATAAATTTTACAGTTCACTCTTTATGAATGATTGGTTTGTGTTTGCTCATATCTGGGGGGGTACAGTAGATATTAATGTTCCCCTCTCCAAAATTTGGGGGTACAATGTACCCCTTTAACCCCCCCCCCCCGCCGCTTCCTACGCCACTGCAAACACATGCCCAAATCGGAGTTGCACCCACAAAAGGTTCTGATCTCTGTGTGGCGGACTGCCAAGACTGTGGTTCATTTTGAGTTTTTGCCGCGAGCTCAAACAATCACAACGGACGTGTGCTGACGTCAGCCGAACGAATGTCACCAGAAATTATGCAGCAAACAACCGTCGCTCGCCAATCGTTTGGGTCCCATACTGCTTCAGGATGGCGCCGGGTCGCATGCGTCTATTGGAAGCATGCGAAAAATCAACGCCTAGGGGTACGAGGTCCTCTCTCACCCTGTTTATTCACCTGACATGACCCCCTCAGACTTTCACATGTTTCGCCATTTCGACCACTTCTTGAGGGGCAAACGGTTCGCTAGCAAGGATGCTGTGATTTCCGCCGTTAGCGATTCTTCGGACCACTGTAATGCCAGTTTCTGCCACCGTGGCATTTTTGCACTGAAAACACGTTGGGCACAGTGTATTGCTGCCGAGGGCAGAAATTGTTTGGAATAAAATGCATTTCGTCGTCTGTTACTTCTGTTTGTTTCTTTGCGTCCGAATCGGCCAATAATTATGAAACGACCCAATATTTTCTACCACGCAAGAATGTGGAAGTTAACTAAACCCGGTTAACAAAAGTAACGGAAAACATTTCTTTTCTCCTTCTTATCTCAGCAGTACCAACTATGAACCTTTTACTGGTGATAAGCGCTCTCTCCTAATCCTTTCTTTTCTGCTACATGATCCAAGACATGATGGGGAAGGGATGATCCCCCTGACACGGACATCATGCCGTTAAACAAGTGACTCAAACATTTACTCTCTCATTTCTTCGGTTCGTCGCCCTTGTTAAAGCCCTTTTCGCTGGTAGTTAGTCAGAAAGAATTATTGTCAATCATACCCAAAACTAACCACTTTGAATAGTCAAACTAAGGGTAAGGGTAGCGTTTTCTGATACGCAGGTTCACTCGTTCCAGCCGCGCTCTGCTCTCTTCTTATACAGCGAATGCATTTGTTCGAGCTAATTTCTGCTCATTTTGCTAACTCCGAGTTAAACTCTAAGTTAACAATAAAGCATCAAATTGCCTCTATAAAAACGCACTTCTCCCTAAAAAGTCGCTATCTCAACTCTGCTTTTCTCTTCTGCAATCAGTATTGACTTCTGGTCCAATGTCGGCGCTGCCAAACTTTAGAAAGCGCTTCTGGAAAATAACAGAGACATCAGAGAAGCATAAACTGGAAAACGTAATCCTAGCTGTTCTGAAACGACAGAAATCGTTTGAAAATGCAGCGTCATCTGTTAATGCGAGGAGTTGGCGGTGAACAGACGCCTATATTGGAAAGCAAGAGTGTTTGATTCAATTCATAATGAACTGCAGAAATTACGTAGAATATTCGAGTGCAAACCGAGAACTTTCTAGATCAAATTAAATTTCTCATATACAAGAAAAAACAAAACAAAGTGAAAATCCTCCAAATACGTGGCGTCAGTGAATAAGCAAAGAAATCGCTCATTCCCCATTTTAACACACGTTTTAACACACGTTTTAACACATACTCGGTTGCTGTGTTTTAAAACGTGGAAAGAGCGATGTCTTTGTTTATTTACTGACGCCACGTATTTGGAGGATTTTCACTTTGGATCTTGCCCTGTAGATTTAACTGCTATAATTAATATATAGCCAGTGCCGTTAATGTCCACCAGATGGAGGCGTCTAAGTAGTTGAGCCCATCTTACGGATTTATGATGTCAGAAGCTGACAGAAAAACACACATAGCGCCGTGGATTGTTGGTCATCGTGGTGTAAGGCTAACGCGCTCGGCTAGATATCGAGAAATCAGGAATTCAATTTCTCGGCGGTGACCGGATAACAATTTTTCGGTTGCTGTGTGTTAAAACGTGGAAAGAGCGATGTCTTTGCTTATTCAAACAAAACAAAGCTAGTAAACAGGAAAATATCAGGCCATGTCGAGGCCGGCCTAATACACAGAGAATTGAAATGAAAAAAGAGAAAGAAAACTACTACTAAATAATCTACCATTTCATCTTGAAAGCTATTACTTTATTAAAGGCAAAAATTTCAAACATTTAGAACTGAAATAACTCTGCAAATTCGTCAACGCACTAGCTACTCCCCACAATGGCGGTTTTTAAACATGCCGGAAGCATCGCATTCTTGTTTGTCAGTTTACTCTCCTCTAATGTTTCTGGAAAATAACAAGTTGTTAACTCAGAAAACGTTTAAAGAGAAGAAACTAAATTTACAAAGACCACAGAAACTCAAAAGGAAGGTTAAATTAGAGGAATAGGGAAATTTAATATCAGGAAACATTTTAATTAGAAAACCATTCTGTGATGTATAGCATATTTGAAGCAAATCGACATGTATATGCTTCTACAACGTACTTGCTCTTATCAAGAAATGAAAAAGGTAAAGGATTTGGATGTAAAAGTACTTTCCCTAAAGGTTTAAGCAAATGACATGTATATGCTTCTACAACATACTTGCTCTTATCAAGAAATGAAAAAGGTAAAATATTTAGAAGTTAAAATAATTTCCTTAAAGGTTAAAGCAAATGACATGTATATGCTTCTACAACATACTTGCTCTTATCAAGAAATGAAAAAGGTAAAATATTTAGAAGTTAAAGTAATTTCCTTAAAGGTTTAAAGCAAGTGACATGTATATGCTTCTACAACATACTTGTTCTTATCAATAAATGAAAAATGTAAAATATTTAGAAGTAAAAGTACTTTCCTCAAAGGTTTAAGCAAATGACATGTATATGCTTCTACAACATACTTGCTCTTATCAAGAAATGAAAAAGGTAAAAGATTTAGAAGTAAAAGTAATTTCCTTAAAGGTTTAAGCAAATGACGTGTATATGCTTCTACAACATACTTGTTCTTATCAATAAATTATTTAGAAGTAAAAGTACTTTCCTTAAAGGTTTAAGCAAATGACATGTATATGCTTCTACAACATACTTGCTCTTATCAAGAAATGAAAAAGGTAAAAGATTTAGAAGTAAAAATAATTTCCTTAAAGGTTTAGGCAAATGACGTGTATATGCTTCTACAACATACTTGCTCTTATCAAGAAATGATTTAGAAGTAAAAGTACTTTCCTTAAAGGTTTAAGCAAATGACATGTATGTGCTTCTACAACATACTTGCTCTTAGCAAGAAATGGAGAAGGCAAAGGATTTCGAAGTAAAAGTATTTTCCTTAAAGACTGCACCATGAAGGTTAAGTGCATTCGGAATTTCATTATATAAAAACAATTAATGGGCGTTATTTCAGCTCTTGTCAAAACTTAATACAAACTGGGATTTTTAGTTTTGAAAAAAGTGCTCCAGACACTGAGATAACTCCCCCGAACGCTAAAATAGCGAGACTTCGTCCCGCTGAGAACAATGATGGTGAAAGCCAAGTGGGAATACGTACCCACTTTAAGTTATTCATGAAGTGATTCTCCTATTACTTGGGTATCCTTTTAAGTTTTTTATTATTCATAGTCCTTCTCCAGTAACTTACGGCGAAGGGAGGGAATATTGTGAAGGTAGTAGAAAAAAAAAAGACAAGGAAATCGCAGTTTTATTGTTGTCCATCCTTTTCACAAAGAAGGGGCGGGAGCTAGTGAGATAACTATAGCTACAGGTTTCAAGCGAATTGGTTTTCATTCCTTCAACGGCCATGAAATTTTATGTTTGTATTTAGAGGACTCTTCCCTCGATCTACGCTATAAAATGCGTGGGTTCGGGTTGTAAAGGTATATAGTCTTATACATATGCATTACAAAAATGAAAAACATGGAGCAAATGTTTTGGCACGGACTGACGAAGAGCTCTGTTTTACATGTATTCGAGAAAAAGCACGTTTCACTATTCTGTTCCGTCCTCTGCATGTTTGGTATAAGAGCGCTTTTTATTTCAGTAAAGGAAGATTTTTTTCCTTTGGTACTTAAACACATATTTTATTGTACAAACGTGCTTTCATAATTTTTTTTTTTTTTTTTTGAGTGCTTTCAGAGCTCAGCTAGTGACGTTCGTGTGTTTGGGTATTAATTTTTTACTTCAGTATATCAGCATTTACAGTTACGTGCGTAATTCTGAAATTTCTGAATATTATACCAAGACAGGATGGTTTATATGTACTGGCGCCACATTTAAAGATATGTTCCCCAAGATGAGCACCATGCGTATACTGTTCGGGGGCTCAGATTTGTTCGTAGAGAGATCGAAAATGTCAAATAAAGAAAAGTGCGAGAACAAAATGACACAGAACAAAAAAAGGAAAAAACATACAGACATTTTGGACCATAACGATACCAACAGTGAAGGTTGTAAGTATACGCGATAAAAAAGAATTCTGAAATTGATGAGCCACTTAACGTGACTTCTTTGGTGAATTAAAGACGCATATTTCTGATACAACTCTTTCGGGAAATCACGGAGAAAAATCTGAATTTCACGGATTTTTCATACGCCAGGAAAATTTCCGTTAATAGGAGAGATTAGGGGGAATACTTTGGGGTTTGATTAACTATTAAATTCCAATAGTCTGTCGAAGTATTTAATTTTGAAGTTCTGTAGCGATATCGGATATTGTGGATAGTATATATCCCATGAATTTTGGTCACTGTGGCACAGGATATTTCTTCCACTTTTGTGCACTAGCTATAACGAGGGTTGCACCGAAAGTAATGCAAAAGTAAGCATAACTTTTTTATAAACTCACAGAAGTCGTCCAAATTGCGCATGTTGGTACAGTAACTCTTCCTCTACACAAAGGTACTACTCAACATAGTCTCCACCACAAGGGATGCATTTGCTCCATCTTTGAACCGAACTCTCGAATCCTCTTTGAAAATTTTCAAGTGCGTACTGTTGTACCCACTTCTGCACAGCCACTTTCACTTCGTCTGTGTCGCCAAATCGTAGACACCGGAGACTGTCCTTCATTAGGCCTAACAGGTGGAAGTCGAAGGGCGCCAGGTCTGGGCTGTACGGTAGAGATGGGGGTTTACCGACCAGCTTAATTTGCTGATCGCCTGATTTGTTGCCAAAGATGTGTGTGGTGGTGAATGTGGATCCCTTTCAGATTCTTTTTCGGTCTCTTCCTCCTTATGGCTTCCCTAAGCTTCTTGAATGTCTCATTGTACCGCTTGCTGGTCACGGTATGGCCAAGCTCCAAGAAATCGGTAGAATGACACCCATATCATCCCCAAAAAAAAGAAAACAGTCACTGTGACTTTCTGTGCTGATCGCTGCCTTTTGAACTACTTAGGCCTTGGGGAAGAGGTGGGACGCCATTCCATGGGTTGATTCCTCGCTTCTGGGACGTAAAGATACGCCCACGTTTCATCCCCTATCACCAGATCGGGGAAAAAAAAGTAACTTCATTGGCTTCAAATGTTTCTAGAAGATCAGAGCAGACTTCTCGCCTTCTCTTTTTCAAATCTTCAGTGACGAAGACGGGTTACTATAGATGAAGAGTTACTTTACCAACATGTGCAATTTGAACGACCTCTGTCAGTTAATAAAAAAGTTATGCCCACTTTTGCGTTACTTTCGGTACAACCCTCGTATGAATTGTGTTACCGTAAGAAACCGGATATTTCATTTATTATAAACAGGTGATTCTATGATGTCTATGTATCAGTTTGTGGAGTCCTTAAGACTAAAAACTATAAAGATATCCAGAGTAAATTTTATATTTAGGAGTTTCATATTATAAAACAGTACACTGCACCTTCTTTTAAAGATAATTGAAAGTTATTGTCAGTTGAAAAAAGACCTCAAATTCCAAATCATTCTTTTGCTCCGAAAAATCACGATTAAATAAAATACGTAATATGTAATAAGGCCGCATACAGAAAAAATAAAATTAATACAAACGTATTCAAAAAAACAATAAGCTCCAATAGAAAATAAAATTAATACGTCACTCGCATTAACGAAAAAAAAAAAATTAATCATCGCCCAGTTACTTTTATTTTCAATGTGAGCCTGATTCCTGTGAATTTCTGGCTCAGTGGTTAAGATGCGCGTCTTCAACCCAATCGGCCTGGGTTCGATAACCGGCGCAAAAGAATTCACTCGCGTAAGGGCTGGAATATTCAGCGTGTTGTTTTTTGCGAAATTTAAGTCTAAATACGGGAAGACTTCAAACTGACTTTTCTGAAATAAATGGAATTAGTGACTATGGAGCAATCTTTGAAAATTTGGAAGTTAAAAATAACGGGAACTTTCAAAAACGGAAATTCCGTTAAAAGACGGGCACTGACCGGCAACTTTGCTGCATGTTATTTTCAGAAATTTTCCGTGAATTCACACCACTTATTTATAACAGTATATAGCGCAGCGGAACTACGAAGTGAGAATTCGTCATACTGACATCACAACGTTTCAAACGTGATGGGCCGCTGCTGGCTCGCAGAACTGGATTGAGTGCTGGCCCAGCAAGACTGTTTTTGCTGGGAATGGATGAACCATGAGTTCTTCATTTGATCCCAGAGACTAAAAATCAAAGTCTATTGTGGAAGCCATGTTCTTTTCCGCATCCAAAAGTTTGGTGTTGCTCCTTCAGCCAGCAAAGGGGATGACATAATTTTTTTGGGTATGCAGAAGACATTATCATGATTCACTACCTGGAAAGGAGCACCTCTGTCAATGGCGAATACTACGCCAAACTCAAGAGTCAACTTCATGTAGCCATCTAGGCAAATAAGCTTGGAGAATTGTGAAGGGTTATTTTCCTCCTTCAAGACAAAGCACCTAGTCATACCTTCCAGATTATGAACAGAGGTTTTTCAGCACGCTCCCGATTCCCGACACCTTGCTGCAAGTGGCTTCTACTTGTTTCCCAAGTAGAAGGAAAACATCTGCCGTATGCCTTCGACTCTTATGGAAGCAAATGTTGTTGCATGGTTCTCTGGGATCAAGACTTTGAGCATAGGTGGAAGGAGTGCGTTGCAATGGCTGAAAATTAAACAGGAGTCATAATGACACACTTTTCTATCTGTGGTAGAATACGAACTGTTTTGAACGACCCTTTCATAAAGCATGCACTTTTATTTTCTGTAACAAAAGGGGAAATGTCCATACATACACCCTTTTGAAGCAGAAACATGAACAAACAAGTTCACCTATTACGCACAAACCTTTTTGGAGCACAATCAAGTTCATCTATAGCGCACGCACGCACACACACGCACACACACACTTACTCACACTTGAAACACAAATCAATGTACACCTACATTCTCATTATTCCTGTCCTATACCCGATCGCACTGACTTTCACTTTGAGACAGAAATGTATGACCGCTTCATTCCCCTCCCTGCTATGCACACTTTCTTTTTGTGTCATATATGAACACATTTCCCATTATGTCCATATGTTGACACACATATTTTGGGCCACCATATGCTATAAACATCGGATCAACAGTGATATGCTTCGACAGCCAACGATTTGCCAATGGATGGCATATCGTCACAACCAACGAATAAGTATGTTTTCTTTCAGCTTTAATCTGTTTCGAAAAGGTTCACTTCTGAGTCTGCTTCTTGAGAAGCACTTTAGTTATTTCACAACTTATTTACCAATAATACAGGTGTAAAAATAAATATCATCTGAAGCGAATTGTCTTTGGTAAATACCTACAGAAGTTACCTAAAGAAATGGACAATGCTTACATTAAATCAACTAATCGCCCTTTGTATTATGTAAACGTACTCTCTCTCATTGATGATCGGGTTTCTCTAAATATCATGCACAAATATTTCCCGTCGCACAGGTGGCGCAATGATCTAAGGGATGGCATGATCATTCGCCCGTGAAGGGTCTTTGAATCCCGGTGAGGCATGGATGTTGTGTTTGTCTTAGAGCACTGGTTCTCTTCCTTCCTTGAAATCTGTGCTACTATAGGCTAAGTTACCCTCTACTACTAAGAGATAACTGATTCGAGCTGTTATGAACACTGTTTCTTGTGAATTTATGTCATTAAAATTGTTTAAAAAAATCGAATTTATGTCATTAAAATTGTTTAAAAAAATCGAATTTATGTCATTAAAATTGTTTAAAATTGTTTAAAAAAATGGTGAAAATCATCCAAATACGTGGAGATAATGTAAATAGACAAAGTCAATGCTCTTTCCACGTTTTGCTTTAATTAACACACAGCAACCAAAAATTGAAGTCAGATGCTGACAGATAAATACACACACAGTGCCATGGGTTGTTGGCACCGTAAAGTGTGTTTATCTTTCAGCATCTGCAACTGAAGTCAAATACTGACAGATAAACACACATAGCGCCGTGGATTGTTGACACTGTAGCGTAAGACGAACGCACTCGGCTGGTTATCGAGAGATCTGGGATTACCTCCCAGCGGTGTCGAAATACAATTATTCGGTTGCTGTTTGTTAATTAAAGAAAAGGTGGAAAAAGCGATGACTTTGTCTATTTACAGTGTTTCCACGTATTTAGAAGATTTTCAATAATCCATTTCTATTTATTACATGGATTTCCACTCTCTAATACATCTCATACAGTCATATGAACACTTCCTTTCTCACAGAAAATAATACATTTCTGACGCACGGAGTAATATTTTCTCTCTGTGAGCGAAATACGGGAGAAAGACACACACACACATACTGCTACAAACTAGCATTCTGTCACTATCACCTAAATGCATCTACCTGCCTCTCCTTAGCTGTCACGCCTATTCTCGGTCTTTCCCTCATTGCATCACACTCCCTTTCTCTGTTTGCATCACTCTTACACATGCCGTCATTCTCGCTGTCACGAGAACTCTCTCTCTCTCTCTCTCACTCTCTCTCTTGCTCTCTACTTCTGTCATTACCACAGTATTTAACTTCATTTCTTTGTATCGGCAACATTCTTAGAATTTATCGCGTACTCCCAAACAGGACATCCACACTATCTCTCGCTCACCATGTCTATATTGTATATGTTCATTTTCCATCTCTATCTGTGCACCTCTTTCACATGCAAGGAATCACAAGCTGTAACACATGTATAGTGGAAATAGAAAGTGCAGCATACGTGCCATGCAGTGCACTTTTTCTGTGCTTTGCACACATGATCCATCTCTCTGAAAGCGTAGGCACACGCACAGGCTTTTCCTTTGCAACATATACTCATGAACAGAGGCATAACAAGGGCGGAGAAAGAGAGGCGGTCGCCCCGGATGCAGTTCTCTTAGATAAGGCGCAAAAATCATTGCTTCCAATCTGTTTAAAACTGGAATTCAAACTTTTACACCAGCTTCTGGAACAGTTCTTCAATGCCGTACTTTTCATTTTAATTAATACATTAACATAATTTGCTTACATGTTTCGCCAGTTTCGGTAGCCATGGCAGCTGAAATTTCGCATTTCTTCCTCAAAATGTTAAGGGTTAAACATAATGCATACCAAACTTAAACCACTTGGTAAAACTTAAAATGGGTACCGAATTTCAAACCAGTTGGTAAAAGTTTTAGTTAATTGCTCACATTCAGAAATGAAGTCGCAGTCGTATAGTCCGCCCAACTAAAGAAGGACACTGACGTTCTTCGACAACAGCCTGCGGTTTTTCTTCAATTGGAAGGACGTTGCAAGATAACGGTATCGTTCGAATTTTTGAAGATTCTCTGGGAACAATTTGATCGTTACTGTAGACTGAGAGCCACGACTGCCAGCTGCATTTGGTCCATTGGATGGGTACCGATCTCCAAAGCAGTTGGTAAAAGTTGTACAGTCACAGTTTAAATGACGTCAGTCTTGTTTGTCAAGCAGTGTATACTTAAACACTGAGTGACCACTTTATTATGACCAACCCCTCAGTACTTCGTTGGGTCACCTTTTGCCTTTAATACTGCGTCGATTCTTTCTGGCATGGACTCCACGAGATGTTGATAGGTGGTTTGTGGAATCTGAGACCTTGCTTGATGAACAGCACTTTCCAGGAATGTGAGATTGCAAGGTTGTGGATTTAGCTGTCTGATGGCTCGTTCAACTTCATCCCACAAATTCTCAATGGGGTTGAGATCTGGAGATTGTGGTGGCCACCTAAGCAAAGTAAACTCACCGGCATGTTCCTGAAACCAATCCTGTACAATACAAGCCCTATGGCAGGACGCATTATCTTGTTGAAAGTAGCCATCACCATTGGGATAAACCGTCCACATGACAGGTCCGCAACGATGTTTAGATATGATGTGCCAGACAGACGTTGATCAACACGAATTAAAGGGCCCAAAGCATGCCAGGAAAACATTCCCTAAACCATAACGATGCCTCCACCAACTTGAAGGGTTGTAGCAATGCATTTGGGGTCCATGCTTTCGTGCTGTTTCCGCCAAATTCTCACTCGGCCATCGGCATGGTGCAACTGAAAACGTGATTCATCGGACCACATAATTTGTTTCCAATTATTGACTGTCCAATCCTTGTGCTGCTGTACGAACTGGGGACGTTTTTTCTTGTTAACTGCAGACAGCAAAGGTGTTCGAACAGGCTTTCGGCTGCCATATCCCATCCGATGCAGTGTACGGCGAACAGTGCGTGCAGAGATCATTCGAGGGGATCCTTGATTAAGATGGTCTGTAATTTGCTGCACTGTTGCCCTTCTGTTGTCTGTTACCAGTCTGGATACTCTCCGTTCCGTCCGAGCAGTCATTAGTCGATGACGACCACACGTTGCACGTAGAGACCCAGCTTTTGGCTGACAGTCCAGTCTTTAAACACTTTAACAACAGCTGCTCTGGAACATTTCACGAATACGGCGGTTTCGGTGATACTCGCTCCATGGCTCCGAGCTCCTACAATCATCCGACGTTGAAAGTGCATGAAATCGCATTTTTTACCCATCTCGTCACCCCAAAAATCACTTCTACTACTGTCGTAAGCAGTAAGCTTTCCCTTTTTATACTAGCCTCGCCCTCTGGCGGCAACAGCGTGCAGCCATAGCTCATTTGCTTAAAATTGTCAGGTGGTCATAATAAAGTGGCCACTCAGTGTATAAATGTCATCAACATCATCATCATCAGCAGCCATTATCAATCCACTGCTGTAAGAAAGTCTCCCCAAGTTTCTTCCACAACGTCTTATCTTGCGCCAGCCTCCTCCATGTCACTCCCACATGCTTTCAAATTTCATTCGCCCATGTGGTCTTCCTCTGGATCTTTTCCTGTCCTTTACAATCCAATCTAGAATTTCGGTTATTCATCGGTGGTCTATTCTTCTGGCAACATGTCCAGCCCATTGCCATTTCAGGGATTTTACTCTGATCATGATGTCTTCCGCTCTTGTCATTTTCCTTATCCATGAGTTCCTCTCCTTAGTTTTCTTGGTTACACCAAACATGCTTAATGCTTCTTTTAGTTGTCAGCAGTCTTCGTATGTCTTTTATAGTTAAGGTCCACGTCTCTGCTCCGTACGTAAGCACTGGAAGGATGCATTGATCAAACACTTTTCTTTTAAGTCTTAATGGCATACTGCTTTTAAAAATTGTATTGCTTCTTCCAAAAGCTCCCCAATCAAGTTTTATACGTCGATTAATTTCTTCATCAATGTGACCTTTGCTTGATATCTGCTTTCCAAATTAAATGAAGGTATCGGTTATCTCCAGCTTTTCTCCACTAATTGATGAATCTCCATTTCTTGTCAAAGCACTGTACATCAGTTTTGTCTTTTGAAAGTTCATTTTTAATCTCTCTTCTTTTCCCTTATCAGCAAGTTCCAGGATCATACTCTGAAGGAGCAGTTGCAAAAATGACTTGACTATTTCATCAGCAAACCGAAGTGAGTTAAATGATCTCCATTAATCTTTATCCCTTTGTTTTCTCAGTTCAATGATTGAAAGACATTTTGCAATGTGGCATTAAAAAGTTTGAGAGATATAGTGTCACTTTGTTTCACTGCCTTTCCAATTTTTATTGGTGCTGTATCCTCAAATAGCCGAACCTTTGCACTTGCTCTGTCATAGATGTTATAAATAATATTAGTGTATGCATCTTCAATACCGCAGGATTTCAAAGCCGGTGTTACTGCTGATGGTTTCACGGAATCGAAGACCTTTTTATAATCAATAAAAGCCGTGCATAATGGGAGTTCGTATTCACTCGCTCCTTCAATTAGTTCTCTCAGTACGTGGATATTATCTATAGTGCTGTAGCCACTGCTGAGTTCAGCTTGTTCTCTTGTTTGAGCCATGTCTGGTGTCACTTTCAAGCGGGGTGAAAGAACTTAAGTGAAGATTTTATAAATCACTGACAGGAGGCTGATAGGTCTGTAGTTCCTGAGATCCTCAATGTCACCTTTTTTATGGAACTTCTGGGGGACTTATGCGTCTATGCTTTGTGGATATCAATAATTAAGTGATTTTTTTACAAAAAGAAAAGAAAAACTGATTTGTACCTTTTAGTTCTGCAAAATGCATTTGCTCTAAATTAAAATGGACTTGAAAACTTCCAACTTATGATAGATTCCAATACTCTTGTAAGAAAAAAGAGTAATTACATATAATGTTTTTTAACTTCATTTAGCTTCAATTTTTGTAGCTTTGAAATACCGAACGGCTTATCTGTTGCAAATAAGCGGTATCCTCGGAGGAGGTTTTCCAACATTTTCTTCTCAAAATTGCAAAAATTCGCATCAATAAAATAAAAACAAAGAAAGTTTTCCTGTTGTAAATGCTCAGGGAATACATGTTTTAAAAAATAATATATCATTAAAAAGTATAAAGATAGAAAAAAATCGTATGATCAACGTAAGAAGACTTGTAATACAATTTTGCTGCTCAATCAAAGAAAAGTCAAAAGAACTTTAAAAAGGAAAAATATACAGTAATTTGAAATAAAAAGTGTGCTTTTGGTCTTTCCACATGAAATAAAATGATTTCGAGTTCTTATAATATTGATTAATACTTTTTTTGCCAGAAACAGAAGCCCGTCTTTGATGCAGCAATTTTCCTTTGAGTTTTATGTTTCGTGACGCTTTGTGAACACAATTTTTCTCCTCAGAATTCATTAGCTGGCGTTCTTTGATTTGTAGACCAATACTAAAATCTTGAGGAAAAGATTTGTGTACCTTAATATTCCCTATTGCAAACATTTTATACGTCTCCTTTTATAGAGGGCTAACCTTCATTTTAAAAAAGCAAATAAGACAGAATGTAAAAAGTGTAATTGCTTCAAACTCCCAGAAGGCTTTTTGCTCATTTCGAAACTCATTAAATACAAATGAAGAAATTTTATTAAGCGTCACAATTGACTTTCACGATTTTTTCTTTTCTCACAAATAATCAATTTCTAAAATAAAAATTGCAACAGTTTTTTTCACGTGGTATGTTGCATAGTATTTAAAATTAGGACTCTGAATATGCTCCAGCAAGAATTATTCATTATCGAATGCTTCACGGTTCTCTATGAACTACTACAAAGAGATTAAAAGTTATTCTACCAACTCCCATAAGTTTTACATTTCCTGACTATTTTGGCAGAACTATTGCAAAATACTTTTACAGTCAATGTAAGTAAGAGTGTCGCGAAAAAATCCACTGAAGTCAGCTGAACTTGACATAAGTATCTAAAGCACCGAAGTGATAATAACGATAATAATTATCATCGATTTATTATTATTATTATTATTATTATTATTATTATCTTCTTTATTCGAAATATACGAAGTACAGCCTATGACAACCAAACATAAACAACAAAATTATCATTGACTGATGTTGTAAAGCTGATACGAGTTTCCACTGGAGACCTAGGTTTCAATCAAGACTAGGCGTAAAATATTTGATGTCCCAAATAAAGCTGTCTTCTGTAGTTCTGTTGGTGGTATATCAAAAACCTGCAATATTTCGAAATAATTCATAAAAATTTTTAACATTGCTTCCAGTGCCCCGATGACAGTGGGAACTACTGTTGTGTGTTTAGTCCAAAATCGTGTAACTTCTATGGCCAGGTCTCTATATTTAGTCACTTTTTCCAGTTCTTTTTCATCGACTCTGGCATCTCCAGGAATCGCTACATCAATTATCCAGACTTTCCGATTTTCTATGACTGTCATGTCTGGTGTATTATGTTCTACGTGTCGATCGGTTTGAATTCGAAAATCCCATAAGATTTTGACTTGATCATTTTCTACGACTTTTTCAGCCTGATGTTCACTGAGTTTTTCGATGCTGGCAGATTGTGCTTTCTACATAATGACTAAGTGAATCAATTTTTGGAACCAACCTTGTCATGTCATGCTTTGTAATCTGTCTGTGCAATTTTGCTACATTCACACATAAGATGAAACACAGTTTCATCTTTTTCTTGACAAAATCGACACTTTGGATTATTATTATTATTATTATTATTATTATTATTATTATTATTATTATTATAAAAAGAGATTCCACCTCTTTATGAGGTTTTATTATTATTATTATAAATGACAAAGAAAAAAAAATAAGATTCCACCTCTTCCTGAGGTTTTCTTTTCTTCCTTCCGGGACAAGTACGACGTACCAAGTCTGGGAAGTGGTATTTCTTTCTTTCAGTTGTCCAGGAACTTCCTTACTATCCTACAAGTGTTCAGGATAGCTGCCTTCTGTAGTTCCTTGTAGGTGTTAGGTTGAAGGTCTGGTGTCTGTATAGAGCTGTGAATGGTTTTAGGTACAACTCCTGTGGCTGATATTACTATAGGGACGGTGGTGACGTTCTCCATATACCACATTTCCTTGATTTCGTATCTTAGGTCATTATACTTTGACAGCTTCTCTCTGTGCGTTTTCTGGATGTTGCACGTGTTGGGTACGTCTATGTCAATGAGGTTGTTGACTTTTTCTACTTGTCGACCAGGACGATTTTGGGCCGATTGTGAGGGATGGTCTTATTTGTTCTGATTGATCTGTCCCAGTATATCTTGTGGGTGTTGTTCTCTAGAAGCATTGTTGGCTCATACTTGTAGTAGGGAACAGGCTCCGTTGTAATGAGGTGGTACTTTCTTGCCAATTTCTGATGGGCAATCTTAGCGACTTGATTGTGCCTGTTCGTGTGCTCTGTTTGTGTGAGGACTCTGCAACCTGCTGTGATATGTTGGATGGCCTCTGGCGCTTGATGGCATTGCCGATATGTGTCACTTTCCACTGACGTGTCCTTCAGGATATGATTTCGGTAGTTTCTGGTGTTTACTACTTGATCTTGTATAGCCATCAGGAACCCTTCGGCCTCGGGGAAGAGTGATCCGTTTGTTAGCTATGCATTGGAGTCAGTCTTATCCACATGGTCCGACTGCAGATCGTTGTAGTGCCTTCCGTGTAGGACTTTATTGCCCCAAGCTTCTTCTTTTGTCTCCCTCGTTCCAATCTCGATGTTCTGAGTAAAGAGGTCTAGGGCTGCGTACTTCTTGTCATTCTGGTTTATCGCTTGGTGAAAAGGTCCCTTGCTCTGATGGAAGTATTTTCTGAGGCTGCTGATTTCTTTGTCTCGGAGATCGAGGAGATCAATCATTCCCCGTCTTCCTTCTGCTGGTCAAATGGTCAGCTTTTCTATTGCTGACTTCGGGTTGTGCTGGCGATGTTTAGCGAGGGTTGTCCCGGTATTGCGCATTATTTCCTTAAGCTGTGTTGTAGTCCGCTTAATGATTCCGAGGAATATGCGAAGAGTGGAACTGCGTATGTGTCGATAGCCCGAGTAATGTAGCGAGTGTCTAGCTTAGGCTTCGTTAGTCTCCTTAGCCTTTGGTTGTATTTAGCGGCTAGATTGTTTTTGATTTATTTGTGTTCTAGGCGTTGTACTTGAAGCAAACCACGGTGCTTATGGACTTCACCTTCCTCCATAGCTGCGATCTGTTCTCCGGTCTTCAATTGGTAGCTACGTGCATCATGATTTCCTTGGTTTATACCTTGTGTCTTGCATGCTTGTAGGCCGAATTCCATCCCGCTGAAGCCCTCGGTGATCCGGATTAGTTGCTGGAGTTGGTTCTGCGACGATGCGTGCAGCTTATTATTATCATTAACAGAATAAAGAATATGTGAGAACAGTTGACTTATGCAATATATTTTTGTTTCCACGTTTTTCACTGTGATAAGGAAGACATAATAAATATAAGTGTTCTTAAGTAGATTTAGTCTGCTTTAACATTCCTTAGGCAAAGCCTTTACCAACCACAACGATTTGAATAAGTATTCCAATTATGAGTGACCCTTTCCGTTGGTAACTTATAGCACAAGAGTGGCCTTATTAAACTGTCCAGGCAGAATAATAAGACTCATACTCTCAACTTAATTGTTTATTTGATGATAACGCAAACACTTGAAGCGTTCACAGTTCCTATAAGTTCAAGTGAACAAGTAATGCAAACCTAAATGGAGCGCAAAGATTATGGTTACATTTTGACAGAACTGACTCCTGAATGAAATTTTTTCTCCATTGTCTTTTTAGATGTTATAAAATAATTTTGAGGACGCGTCATTTTAGTTTTAGAGCGCTTCAATTTGATTTTAGTTCGCAAGTATAATTACCATTTTTTTTTAAATTGCTTTTTGTTATTTTGGAGTAAAAAAAATCATGACCAACTAAAGCTGTGAAGTATCGTCGCCATCTGAAATTCAGAACTACAGATAACAAGGAAAGGAGAGCCACTGCCGTAAAATTCATCACGTCTTCCGCATTTTCTTCGCAATTCGAACAAAAAACTAATGCGATTCAAACCCAGCATCAGTGCCTTGTTGTGATATGAACTCAACATTCCTGTTGGCTTTGAATTCAAACACAAGACACGTGTTTCATTCTGGATTCAAACCAGGCATTCGTGTCTTTTTCAGCGTACGGACCCCAACATGCGTATCTATTTCAGGATACGAAACTAACATACGTGCCTTTTGCAGGATACGAACCCAACACGCGTGTCTTACTTGGAATTTTATTCAACGTAGATGTGTTATTTGCGAAGCAAACCCAACGTTCGTATTGCACTTTGGATTTAAGCGTAACATCCGCATTTTGATCGAGATTCATATTCAACATTTGTATCACGTTTGCAATACGAACTCAACATTAATGTATTTGAATTCAAATACATGAATGTCGAGTTGCCAGAATTTGGCCAGCAATAGGAGAAGTTAGGCTTCGGTGTGACTAGGCTGCGAGAGGACAAAAAAGTCAGGGATAATATACTAATTCAAAAAAGCCCCTATTCTATTAAGTTGTGGAACAGATAATCTCCAGACCTTTTCTCAGCTATACTCTCCAGACCTTTTCTCAACAGATAATCTCCAGCTGAGAAAAGGTCTGGATATTATCTGCCGGTGAAGAAAATTTTTGTGTGTTCAATTCGTTCGTTCTTTATCATCACACGGAATTGGTATTGACTCTTCTTACTACAGGCTTCCCTCACTGAAGATCAGATCAGATCATGTTATAACGAAGTAAATTTCTCCGTCATTTTTATCCGCGCCAGGATTCGAACCCGGATCCCCTCATTCCGGAATAAGTCACTCTACCAATTGAGCTACGCGGACGTTTTATTCTGATTCCTATCTGCCTTTATGTCGTGTGCGTCCTTCTGGCAGGTACGTCACATCTCTTGGTACGTTACATCATCTCCCCCTTATTTTTTTTTTTTTTTTTTTTTTTTTTTTTGAAGTGCTGGAGAAGGGATTCTCTTATTTTTCCTATCTCGCGGTGTGGAAAGAACATCACACCAATGCGAGATTTTGAACGGTCGGGTCATCCGGATAGTTCGGGCGCCATTATAACGAAGTAAATTTCTCCGTCATTTTTATCCGCGCCAGGATTCAAACCCGGGTCCCCTCATTCCGGAATAAGTTGCGCTACCAATTGAGCTACGCGGACGTTTCATTCTGATTCCTATCTGCCTTTATGTCGTGTGCGTCCTTCTGGCAGGTACGTCACATCTCCTGGTACGTTACAATGTGTAGAGGATTTTAGGAAGGGAGTGTCTGACCCCAGGTTTTAAACAACCCTTAGAAATAGGAACATAGAAGATTTGGGTTAGAGTGTCTGATAGGAAAGTCACACGGAAGCGAGGCAGAAAGGGGGAGAAAGATGACTTATTTATTTCCGGGGGGCCAGTACCCGTGGTCAGACGGCTTAACGTGCCCGTCTGATGCACGGCGTATATTTAGTGGTTCGAGCGATCGCACCTGCCCGGGATCGAACCTGAGGTTCCTCCGTGGCAGTCACGAACGTTGACCACTAGGCCATCCGCGGCCCTTTCCTCAAAGAAATGGCCTGTTAACACCTTTTATGCTGTGGAGGGGTTTAGTCATTGTCCAAGCTCATCGTGATGCTGCTTTCTAATGTGTGTGCCTCAGGGCACTTCTGTGTGCTGTTGCGTTCTGTAGTCACATTACATATATTGGTGTTAAACCCCACTCGCTCAATCAAGTATGAATATTGCAGAAAAAAACATTGTACCTTCCTCTCATAGCTTACAGAATCACCAGATCCCAATCCTCACTGAGGAATACGTTTTGTTAATTCAACAAAATTTTTGTCGATGTACAGTCAACAAAAATGTTTGTTGAATTTGCAAAATTATTTTGTTGAAAATTATTGTTGATTTAACAAAATTTATTGTTATCTGACGACAAAACGTTTTGTTCATTTAACAAAATGATTTGTCGATTTTTGGGAATTTGTTTAATCCAACAAAACATATTGTTATCATGACAAAATGTTTTGTTGCTGTAACAAAACATTGTGTCACGATAACAATATAGTTTGTTGCAGCAACCAAACATTTTGTCATGATAAAAAAAAAAATTGTTGAATTGAACAAATTTCCAGAAATCGACCTAATCATTTTGTTAAATAAACAAAACGTTTTGTCGTGATAACAATAAATTTTGTTAAATCAACAATAATTTTTAACAAAATAATTTTGCAAATTCAACATAAAATTTTGTTGACTGTATATCGACAAATTTTTGTGTTGAATTAACAAAACGGTTTCTTTCAGTGCTCTGAATTGGACATTGCTTGGACGCTTTTTCAGGAGAACCATGTATGTGGTCAGAAACACATATCGGAGATGCAGTTTAGGAAAAAAAGGCAAGCAATGTACTTTAGCAATTCGGAGCGAGAAAAATCGATAAACATAAAATTAAAAATTTTCACTACTCGCTAGATATAAAAATTGAGAAGGCTGAAGTATATCAAATCAGCTGTTTTAACCATACTCTGTTTCCAAAAATTAAATAAACGCATAGAGATTAATTTTTCGCATAAACACAGCACATCTACCAGAGCAGTGCATGAAATTTGGCATCGCAATTTAATAAATATAATCGGTGCTAGATTTCTGTATCACTCTCAATTGGTCTTCAGTACATTCTTCTCGTGAAACTTATTTAAAATGCCATATTCATCACGAATGTTTCTTTCTGATGGAATAAGACGACGCTAATCCTGATCAAGTGGCATTCAGTGCATCCATCCTTAACAAATCACGCTGCTCTCTGAATAAATTTAATTAATTTCCATCAGAGCATTTTTTCCCCTTTCGCTTTATACTTACGCTTTACATTTTTACTGATTATCTCATCTATTGCCGATATCTCGAAAACGTCACGAAGTTTCACCAGTAATTTATATTCTGATTGTGACTCGCGGATTTCTTGGCAGTGATTTGGGCTCCGTGTCTTTCATTGGCTATTCATCGTATGAAGAATTCTGGGTTTTGCAGAATTCATGTGTGATTGATGTTCATGGAAGGTTTTGTGCTTTAAGTCCTTTATTAATGACTGACCAGATTGATTAAGAATCTTGATTTTGAGATCGTTCATCGGTGACCAGCCACTTCGTTGAAGGGTGTCAGACTGTAGACACAGAGAAGGTAATTTTTATAAGACAAGTAGGATATCGTATGCAAATAGGTTGAACGTCATCCTTCTTTGTCACGTTACTACGACTACGAAATCAAACAAACGTCATGATGTAACGGTTTTCGAGCATGGAATGCTCGGAGGAGTGTTACGAGTATCAGCAAAACTGTTGCATTTGTGGAATGTGGAAAAGCAAGAGCAACTAGAGCATATAGAAAGTAGCTGACACAACAAAATGCCGACATGTTTCTCCTGCCTGTGTCGAAGATTCCGAATCGCTTCCAGAAGTGAGAAGAAAAATGCGTCCCATCTGAATACTAAGCAAAATACCAGCATTTTGCCCAATACTGAGTCAACAGACAATGGCAAACGGCATCCCAGTGCATGATGCGGCAGATAATGCACCATCTACGCGACACCAGAAGAAGACTGTACACTATAACTGTATGCAGAGAAGAAGACGAAAAGTCTTAAATAGACTCAGGAGCACCGAAATTGGAATCTAATTAATTGGTACGGGTTCATGTTGTCGGCCAAATTGCCCTGACCGATGTTGCATGTTTACGACTTTTCAGGCTGGCAAAAGCACTGTGAAGGGGCTGACCATATTTTGCATGTAGTCTTTAGAGTTTATGCTTAGAGTGGACTTACTTCTCAATACTCCTGTTGCTCAATCTCCGTTTCAGAGCTAGTCCATGCAACTGCCGTCACTGTTTACTTCCTTGGTGATAAATACTTCCAACAGAGTAATGCATCACGCAACAATGGTAATGGTCCCGGTGTGGTTTCATGAACATCATGGAGACGTTTCCATGATTCGTTGACCACCTTAGTCCTCCCATCTGAATTCTATGAAGTGTTTGTGGGATGAAATTGGACGAGACGTCGAACGTCTGTCCCGTCTGGGAAGATGATTTTCGATATGCATCGATTTTGCATTGAAACACTTCTAAAACCTAATCGAATTGATGCTAAGTGTAATTATTGCTGTTTTTTTTTTTTTTTTTTGTTTTTTATTGGAGGTTTAACGACCACCGTGAGCAACTCAATGGGCTATAAGCAGTCGCCCGTCCCTAATTTAGGGTCACTGGTTCCAGGGAAGGGAGAGAGCCAGTGCCGTAAGACAAACACAACATCCATGCCTGACCGGGATTCGAACCCGGACCCCTTTCGGACGAATGATCAGAGGCCATCGCTTAGACCACTGCGCCACCGGGGCGGCATTGCTGTTCTGAAGAACAGAAATGGTCCAACGCATTAACAAGTAGGTGATCAAAAAAAAAAAAAAAAATTCAACTTGATGAATAGTTCATCGATGACAGACCACATCGGCTAAGAATCCTTAGCTTTGAATTATTCATTGATAATCGACCAAATCGTTGAAGGACACTGGTTTGTAGATCCTTTATCGATTCAGTACCCAGCATTCGATGCAGTGCTTTGGATATCGATGCAGTGCCCTGGATATCGATGCAGTACCGTGGATTGCGGATTCGTCATCTATGGTTGACCTCAACTTCGCACTATGTTTGCAAGGCGCTTCCAGAGAGTAAGCACCGATTGGCTGTAAAGGAAACAATTTTTGTGTTAGTAATATTACTTTATTGGCGCAAGTTTACATGTTCCTTAAACTACTTCTCAACATAATCGGCCTCACATTGAAATATTTCGGGGCATACATTCTTGCAGGTCCTCTTCCGCCTACGTGTTGATCCAATCGTGTCTCGCTGCTGTGGATATGGAAAAAAAAAGAAAAAAATACAGGTAGGCTCAGTTCTGATTGATCCGTCAGTTTGGAACGTGGAACTACGACTTGCAGATCGGAGAGTTGAAATGAGCTAGTCATGTATGGTTTCAAAGCGTTTATTATAGCCAACACAGGTCTATTATATGAAAAGTAGCTTACATAATTTTCACAAATATATGCTGGATACATGGCGAACACAAAGCAGACCGATACACGAATTACCCAACGTGGTGCTCTGTCTTTTTGGGCTTCTTAGATTCCTCATCACTTGTTCTTGCCTGTCGTTTTGATTTTCTCCTCTTTTGCTTGCGTTCATTCAACGAATTCCGCGGCATTGTCGAAAATGTTAACCCGTTCACAAAAATAAAAACAATTTTTAAAATTTTTAGTTGGAACCACTGCCCTATGTTCTTTATATATTTGAATAGATCTCGTCGAGAGCTTTAAAACGATGCCACGCACAGTTGTTTTGCACTCACGGTTGTCCAGATAAGCCGCGATATTAACAAAAGTGTTCACCGGTCCACAAGAAAACAATTTTTTCAATGTTCAGTTCAAACCACTGCGAAATGTTCTTCGTATATTTGAATAGATCTCGTCGAGAGCTTTAAAACGAAACCACGAACAGTCATGCTGCGCTCACGGTTGCCGAGATAAACTGAGTCAAACTCGGCGACACACCCAGAAATATTACATCATCTCCCCGGCGTACAGGGAGCTAGGGGAGATTCACGCGCACGATGTATTGCAGAGTGCGCGAATTGGACTCCATGCTGTTTACGAATATGCTAACACGATTGGCATGTGGCACGTATTTTTAACGCTATAGTGATTTCAATTGGAATTATTTTTGTCACATGCGGTCGTCCGTAGGTCGCACCATACTATCAGCGTAGTAAGACTTAGTCCTACGTCACAAAAAAAAAAAAAATGAAAATGAGGATGCGTCAGCTCGCTGACGAAAGTTGAGGAGCCTTAGATATTGCAAACTAAGATGTTCAAAGTTGAAGGCGACAGTGGGACAGCACAGAAGGAGGGGTAGGTATTAGCGTGACTGCATTGCTATGCCGTCAGTTGCATGTGTCCAATCAGCAGCTGATGAATGTTAGGGTACAATACTTCTGAAACTGCGACTAAAAAGCCCTCCAGAAAGTATGCTTTTTCCTACGCGAAAATGATGTAGCTAAACTTGTTGTGAACTGTGTTTGCTACGAAACTGAAATAAGTGTTCCTTCAAAAAGAGATCGTCCCAAAACAAAAAATCTACTCTTTTTTCTTTTTTTTTTTCACTGACAGCATGTGCAAAATGAAAATTTTCTCCATGAATCAGTACAGTACAGTACTTTAACACTGTGTAGGTATGAAACCAATTTAATTTGTTCTTGCATTAAATTCTGTACATTTAGAAACTTGAAAGCAAGTTTCTCTTTTGGAAGATGTGAATCCGTTCGGCGTAAATATGACAAGGATGTTAAGTCAGATAATATCCGAAAACTTGAAAATTTTGTCGTCCTGGAGCGGAAATCGAATCCGCGTCTCGCGAATAGCGCCCGAGTATGCTAACCACTACACCACCCAGAACGACCAAGTTTCAAGTTTCCGATTAATTTGAATACAACCATCACGGGATTCGCTAGTCGAAGCAACCGGCATTTATATATATAGCGAATCTGGAGGTTTTGAAGTCATTCCCGTGATTTCCCGGAGGCGCAGAATATCAATGAATGAAACCTCCAGATTCGCTATATATGAATGCCGGTTGCTTCGACTAGCGAATTCTGTGATGGTTATATTCAAATTAATCGGAAACTTGAAACTCGGTCGTTCTGGGTGGCGTAGTCGTTAGCATACTGGGGTACTTATCCGGGAGAAGCGGTTCGATTGCCGCTCCAAGACGACGTAATTTTCAAGTTTTCGGATATTATCTGATTTAACATCCATATCATATTTACACCAATAAGCGCATTCACTTCTTCCAAATTTGTATTGTACATTGGTGTAATCCCGTATTTCATTCAAGTTTTCTCTTATCAGTAGATCTGAAATTTGATATAGAGATATCAGTGTTTTTTTGGGGTTTTTTTTATTGGAGGTTTAACGACCACCGTGAGCAACTCAATGGGCTATTAGCAGTCGCCCGTCCCTAATATAGGGTCACTGGTTCCAGGGAAGGGAGAGAGCCAGTGACGTAAGACAAACACAACATCCATGCATCAGCGGGATTCGAATCCGGACCCCTTTCGAACGACTGATCAGAGACCATCGCTTAGACCACTGCGCCACAGGGTCGGAGTGTTGTTAATTTGCTATGACGCATATTGTTTTTGCGTAAACAAGCGCATCACATCGCTCAAAAATACCTCAAGGTCGAAAAAATAAAACTCAACTTAATTTTGGTTACGACAAACGTTGGCAAAAACGAACCGAAATTTACGTCCCTCCCGATTTGATTAAGGAGAGGTTTAATTATATTTTTTTCCATTTTGTCTTCTTCTTTAGATAAAAACACAATTCGTACAACATGTCGTACAAAAAAATACCACCGTCTATGTACGATAATTAATTAAAAGATGAAAATCTATTTACAAATTAAAACCTCCACTAGCACTTTCGGGGTAACACTTACCCCATCATCAGGTGGAACAGGGAGGTTAATGCAGTACTCTCGTAGACCTTTATAGGAGCGCCGCAATGCACCATGGTATAGTTCTCAAGCGTCACAAGGTTGATGTGTTGCCATCGCAGCCGAGCAATAGATACAATTTCGGCTTTAGTTACACATAATAAAAATTGTGTTGCACTGTTAAAATTGTCAAATTTACATATTGTTTTATCAAATTTGTATAACAATTATAATTTAAAGTTCAAATCGGCAAAGTGGTTTATCCAAACTTTTGGTATGTCCACTGGCGTGTTATCATTACAGCAACTGTCCGCCAAGGCTTCAATGTACAGGCTTTCAGCAAGGTGCAGTGAGTGCAGTGGGGGCGGAACCGCCCGGGCCACCGGGACCGGAGCCCGGTCAATAATTTCATCCAATATTTTAATTTTTATTATTCTTTTATTTGACATATGTGCGATTGTTGTTATGTGCCTTAGAAAGTTCCTCTAGGTAAGTGGTTGGTTTGTCCTAATTCCCAACAAAGCTCCTTAGGCACAGTAGCGCACCCAGAAATTTCCCAAAGGAGGAGCCCGTGCGCCCTGGCCCACATAATTTTCCCAAGGTGGGGGTGATCCCCCTAAATTTACCGGGAAAAGTAGTCAGGTGCTGTAACAATTAAGGAGGTTGACTTCTGTGCATTTATTCTTATCCAGTTACTACTCATTTTGCAGTACACGAAAGTTAAATGATTAGAAGAAGCAGTGAAATTGTTTTCCTTGTTAGATTTTTCTAAATTTATTTAACAGAACTACTCCCTTATAATTATTATATGTTATAATTATACGGTACATGATTAAGAAGTATATGTAGATCGCGTATTGTGACTTTTTGTTTCAAACTTCGACATAATAATTTTCCACTCTATCAGCAGGAGGTTGGGGGGGGGGGGGCTCCGCCACTGCTTAGACATTGTTTTTCTTCTGTTTGTTCCGGGAAGGTAGAGGGCTCACCACGATTCGAAATTTCGGGCCCGGTCAACGAATTTCACTTTCCGCCGCCCCTGACGTACGCACTGTTAAAATTGGACTGCTGAACACCCCCGGGCCACCAGGGCCCGGGGGTGTTCAGCAGTCTAATGATCACCCAGTCTGGTTGCAAAGTTCGATTTACGACGTTTCTAGATAATGCCGTATTATTACGGAAAGTTCGATTTACGACGTTTCTAGATAATGCCGTATTATTACGGAAAGTTCGAATATCATACTTATGTTCCTGAACACGAATACCCAAACTTCTCCGTGTCGAGCCTATATAGTTACTAACGTGTTCTCCTGTTGAGGTGTCCAACAGTGGTATGTTGCACACTCCGAATTTGCTCAAAATATCGGTTGCTGCCCGATCTTTTCTAACAGATGATATGAGATTCTTTGATCGGGTACCGAATTGAAGCCTTGGGGGACAGGTGCTGTAATGATAACACGCCAGTGAACATACCAAAAGTTTGGAAAAACCACATCGCCGATTTGAACTTTAAAATATAATTATTAAATAAATTTAATAAAACAATATGTGAATTTGACAATTTTAACAGTGCAACACAATTTGTATTGTGTGTAACTAAAGCCGAAATAGTATCTATTGCTCGGCTGCGATGGCAACACCTTAACCTTGTGACGCTTGAGAACTATACCATGATGCATTGCTGCGCTCCTATAAAGGTCTACGCGAGTACTGCATTAACCTCTTTAGGACTAGATGGAAAAACATCCAATAATGCTATCCGTAGTATGCTAAATATCAGCTCTATACATTATACTATGTATGATCTAGCGCAAAGGTATTACGAGAAAGCCAAGAAACATCCCAATCCTCTTGTCAGGGAGGCCCTTAATTATGTTGTCAATGATACTGACAAATTTAAAAAACCGAAGGCTATTTTAAATAAAATCCCTGAAAAGAATCCAGTCCACAGTTATACTTCCAAAAAAATAAAAAATAACTGGGACTAAATTGAAGTTATTCCTCACACGTAGGAGGAAAGCAAAAAATTGAACAGCAGATTCGGGTAAAAAAAAAAAAAAAAAAAAAAAAGGGCCATTTTAGGGGCCGAGCAAAATGTTGCATAAAAGATTTATCTTTTTTGTACTAAATATCTCTGCCCCTAAAAAACAAGGTGTTGTTGATCTTGTCTTGTATATTAAAATTTGTTGTTGTTTTTTCCTGATTAAAAAAAAAACAAAACAAAAAATAAAAATAAAAAACGGCTTTTTTAAGAGCCGAGCAAAATGTTGCCTAAAAGACTTATCTTTTTTGTACTAAATATTCTGCTCCTAACCAAACATGTTGTTGTTGGTCTTGTCTTTTATATTAAAATTTGTTGTTGTTGTTTCCTGATTAAAAAAAAAAACAAAAAAAAAACCCAACAATAAACAAAAAAAACAACTGCTCTTTTAGGGGCCGAGCAAAATGTTGCACAAAAGACACCTTTTTACGCATCAGTTCTGAAAAAAAAAATGATAATAATAATTAAACAAAACAGGACTAAATTTTTTCCGCTGTTGCACATAATACAAGACTAAATTTTTTCCGCTGTTGCCCATAATTGCACATAATTGTGCAACAAGCAGGCAAGTAGCGAAGGAAAAAAAATGATGAATGATTGGACCATAAACTACCGGCTTCCTAAATAAGGAATAAAAAAACCCTGGTTGTGGCTTTTTTTTTTTATTTCTCGGTTGTTTACTCAAAATGAGTATCTTAAACCTTGATCGGTGTAACATTGTGATCACACCACCTCAGCTATGGTTACTCTGACATGCCTGTCAAGAATCAACAAAAGTAAACCTGTGAAAAAATCCTGTAAACCAATGGGAGAAAATCTTTTCTCTCATTGGCTGGCGAGAAAACACTGAGCAAATAGCCAGTTTTGTCTTACCCGGTGTTCAAAGACGATTTTTCTCTGGGATAGATGTTCTGTGTGTGATTTTTTTTTTTTTTCAGGTTCCCCTTTCCCGTGTCCTTTCCTTCCTTTCCCCTTGTACTCTTCTGTGGCACAGGTGTACCGGGCATTTTTCTGCGGAGAGAAATATCACTTGAAATGGCTTGTTGTTACAGGTAACTATATAGGGCAGCTTACAACTTCACTTCTTAACGGGTAACCGTCTACTCCCTCTCCTCTAATATTTCCATACTTTTCTTTCGTACTATTCTATCAGGGAAATCTGTTCCCAAATATCTAATATTCCTCTTTTTCACCTGACAAAAGGCGCAGAGCGCTGAGGGTTCGGGTCTCTCAACCTCAGATAGGAAATCTCTCTCTCTGCATTAACCTCTCTGTTCTATCTGATGATGGGGTAAGTGTTACCCCGAAAGTGCTAGTGGAGGTTTTAATTTGTAAATAGATTTCATCTTTTAATTAAATATCGTACATAGACGGTGGTACTTGTTTTGTATCTTCTTTTTTTACTAATATTTCCTTTGGAAGTGTGGATTCCACACACATTCAATGTGATTTTCCTGTCCCATGGAATTTAGTGTCCGGCAATTACCGCAGCGAGTTGCCTCTTGAATTCAGTATAATGGATGTGGATTGCAAATTCGCTTAGATGACTTGCTTAATAGAATTCGCGTGATAAACTCTAGCCACCAAATATGTGCATTTCGTCAGTTTTGCGGACAAAGCTTCGGAACGCTGTTAAATAACTTGGTAGGCGTTCCCCCTCCGCAGACTGATTGGCACTCTACATATCCGCCAACTCTGACGATTTAATGGTCGGCCGCTCGCACGGCGAAGTTAGATGGCGCTGCTAGCAGCCAGGCTGGGCAGGTGGTGCGTGTTGGAACGAGAGAGGTCATGGTTTATGCCACGGCAGCTCTTCCTTTCGTTTGCTTACAATGGAATGATTGTTAGCACGCGCTGTTGAGTCAAACACATTCCCTTAAAATGATGTGGCGTTGGACAGGATCATTATTGGTGTGGCGGTCTCGAAGGCATTAAACAGAGGTGTTATGGACACATCGGGATGGCAATTACTGAAATGGACTGGCCACACCACGGGAATCACAAACCTATTCTCAAACAATGACTGAGCTGTTTAGCGTGATTGCTGGACAAGTTGCACAGGCCAAGCAATTGTGACATCAAGAGTTTTTCTTTACTTTTCCTAAAAAAGAAATATATAAAATAAAATAATTGGGTGACACCATAGGCGCCGACTTCGTGGGTTCGAGACACTTTTTGAACCCCCAGTGATTTTGTTGTGGGTTCCTCGAACCCCTAATATTTTTGGGTGTATTTTGTGGGGAAAATACACGTACGCATGTATGCATAAATTTTGTTTTTCGTTATCAGTTCTTCAAGTTTTTTTATTATTCATTCCCCGTTCACTATATATAGAAAGTGTGTATAGAAATGTATCCCTCAAACTGTTTATTGTGCCTCAAAAAGGAATTAGTGTTTTTTGACGCGAAAGACAATACCTCAAGTACCGTTGTTTAAGAGCATTTAAAAACAGCCTCCTTTTTAAAAGAAAATTCTTTGGTTTGTCTGGGTTCCCACAAAATATAAAAGTCTAGCTCTACATTCGGAGACGAGAACCTATTCGAGGTCATAGTGATAAATGCGGAAATATGTTGTACAGTCGGTTGACCCACCCTATCTTCGGGTAGTCGGGGACCAAGGATGTTAGAAGAGAGAGAAGATGGCATCAGCAGACGCTGGTGAAGCCAAATCTGATCATCTGGTTTCTTACGCCCTCCGGGTGGGGAGGGAGGACCTGTGCTGGAGCACAGGTTACTAGCGGCCGTCTCTTACTCTCTGCAGCAGTCCCTGAAGGTCAACAAGGCTTCCTCAGCTTTAGCAAGGCCGTGATTGCTTAATACGCCTTATGCACTTCCGCTCGACGAAGCATAATTTTGTTTAATTTTTTTAGAAAATACTAAACAGTATTTCTGCAACTTTTTAGTTATGTGCATGTATATTTCGGTCTCATTTTTTCCTGACTGTACATGCTGCACAAGTGCCTCTGAAACATCTTCAAAGTCAACGATTTCCCCATAGAAAAGTACAGGAGCAGCTCAAGTTGGGCATACTGGGCATACACAGCTGATACGAAGTGGAGCCCACGGAAAACGCAGGGCGTGCGGCTGATGCCATGTCCTCTCCTTTCTAACCTCCTATTTTAACTCAGAAATCATTTGAAGAAAAAAAAATGTTGGCATTTTTAAAATTGGTAAAAAAAAACTTCAAATAGATTTTACATGTTTTTGTTACTTTATAAGACAATTGAGTTGGAAATTCACACAGTATCTGTGTATTGTACATAATAATGTCGCGCCTACAAAAGCAAAATAAATAAAACAAATAATTATCTAGAGAAAAAAAAAATTCTGTAATTAACTATGCTTCATTTTAGCATTTCAGTTGTCTTATTGTGGTAGATAATTTGACTGAATGAAATTTAAGTTAGACTTAAATACTTTGTAAAATGCATGGGTAATTCGATTAAAAATTTCCGGAACCCCAATATTTTTTCAAGTCGGCGCCTATGGGTGACATCTAAAGCCGTAAAGAAGAAATTGTAGCCTCACACCTGCAACTTTTTTTCTGAGGCTCCGGCAAGGTGTTGCTATCTTCCAGTCTAAACACACACTGCTATTTGACAAAAACAGGAGTGGTAGTAGTTGCTCTATTGGTCGTCTGTACTCCGAGTCAACCTAAGAGTGTACCGCTATGTAGGGTGCAAAACAGCTATATCCGCTACGAAAAGTAGTCCCTAGAGTTTCAAGCGAAAACCAGTAGAATTATTGCTCAGAATCCATTTTTGTTTGCTCTACAGTTTGTCAGACAAAAATGCCATCTAAAAAAGTTCTAGAAGTTAGTGCGTTTTGGGAATTAAATTTGTTATGAGAAGTTGCTGAATCAAGAGATTTGCACTTTCGGCTGTTTCTGCCCACTTGGGATACAACTCTGACAGAGGGAAGGGGGCGGGAGACCTCTGCCAACATTAACAACACCGAGACAATAAATTGTCAATCGGGGAAACTTGAAGGGCCCGTTACTTAAACAGTCGGTAGGGAAAGCAATTCGGCCTCCACCAGACCCCCCCCATTTACATTCCCCACTGCTTGTGAGTTGTGTGGGTGGGTGGGAGGATCAGAACGGAAACAGTAGAAGAGCACATTAACGCGGATGGATACCGTTCCTGTGTTCCACGACGAGTCGTGATAAGGCTCTCCCGCCTTTACCAACAGTATATTTTTAGGGTGAATTGGTGTATAGGTGGCCAAGTGGTGAGCAGCAATGGCTTCGTTAGCAGTGCTAAGTTCAGATTCAAATTTAAGAGCCCTTAGTATATCAGGCCTAGCTCGAATATTTTATTGCCAGTAGATCCTGGGTCCGGACGAAAACAGTGACTAACTTGATTTCGCATTAATGAAAAAAAAAAAAAAAGTGCAGGTAGGCTCAGTTCTGATTGAGCCGCTAGTTTGGAACGTAGGACTACGACCTGCAGATCGGAGAGTTCAAATGAGCTAGTCGAGTATGGTTTCAAAGCGTTTATTTAATTTGTTATAACCAACACAAGTCTATGATATGAAAAGTAGCTGATACAGTGCGAACACAAAGCAGATCGATACACGAATTACCCAACGCTCTGTCTTCTTAGACTTCTTACATTCCTCGTCACTTGCTCTTGCCTCTCACTTTGATTTCCTCCACTTTTGCTTGTGTTCATTCTACGTATTCCGCGGCATTGTCGAAAATGTTAACCCGTTCACACAAAAACAATTTTTAAATCTCTTAGTTTAAACCACTGCGATATGATCTTTATATAATTGAATAGATCTCGTGGAAATCGTTAAAACGATACCACGCTCAGTCGTTTTGCACATGGTTGTACAGATAAACCGCGATATTGTCAAAAGTGTTCTGTTAACATGTTCATTTTAATATCTTATGTTCTTATTGTTAACTTCATAAACATTGCGTGGTTGAGTTGCTCAGTCTTATATAGTTGAAGATGATAGTAAAATAGTATGCAAATAATTCTTGCGATCCGTAAATATGTCTAAGAATCTTTTATTCTTCTCTTCATTTAATTGCCTGCAAAGGTTGTCCTTTAGCTGTGCTGTTTCCTAACTGTCCCGCTTTCGATCATCTCCCGCGCCCTCGTAAAATCCCCTCACCTGGTGGTCCAACTACCGCGGGGCAATCACCTCGTCGTGACCGCTCGCTTCCTAAACCTAGAGACCACTGTCCTCTCGCCTCCCTCTCTTGTCTCCAAACAAATGCCCTTAAGCATGTCCTAATATTCCCCGAGAAAAAGACCCACACCGCTTTCGGTAAATCTTAAGCCTCAAAGTAAAATGTGAGGGGCTAGTCATTCGTCGGCCTCATTGAAATTGAAACCTGAAAAGCATCAAAAGAGGCGCGACAGAGTTAATCTCCATTCAACAAACAATGTGCATATACTAATCTTAGACAGAATGTCGTCTTAGAAAATAACCGTGCATCCGGTGTCTAATGGGGAACTGAATCTGAGAAATTTCTATCACGCTTTGTGGAGACAAAGGAATGGAAGCACGAGATAGAAAAAGGCTGCATTTTGAAATTTTATATGACATTTTCAAAATGTTCAGTTCAAACCACTGTGAAATGTCCTTCATATATTTGAATAGATCTCGTCGAGAGATTTAAAACGATACAACGCACAGTTTTTTTTTGTGCTCAGACTGAATCAAACGCGGAGGCACGCCCAGAAATATTGCATCATCCCCCACCAGCACAGGGAGCGAGGGGAGCGTCGCGCAGCGCACAATGTATTGCGCAGTAGGCGAATTGGACTCCATGCTGTTTACGAATATGCTGACACTATTAGTGTGCAGCACATATTTTCAACGCTAAAATGATTTTAATTGGGACCTATTTTTATAGCAGGTGGTAGGCCGTAAGTCGCCCCATACTCTCCGCGGAGTTAGACGTAGTCCTACGTCAAAAATCTCTTCTTACGGTCTTCCATTGTTTCCTCTCCCAATTCAGTTAACCAATGTCTTTCTCCACTGAGGACTGAGGAAGGGACACCTACCTGTTTTTTACCTACCTATGTTTTTTGTTTTTTTTTGTTTTTTTGTTTAAGACCTGTCTGACTCCAGGTACTAAACAATTCTTAGGAAGTAGGAAGCTCGGAGATTTCGGCTGGGAGAAAAAATCACACGGAAGCGATGTAGAAAGAGAGAGAGGAAGTCGCCCTTATTTATAACCAGGGGGACAGTACCCGAGGTCCGACAGCTTGACGTGTCGATCCAAAGCAAAACTGATATTTAGTGGTTCGAGCGTTCTTACTCCGGAGTGCGGGGGCGCACGAGTTCGATCCCCGTCACGGACAAATTTGTGTTTTTACAACTATTAAAATTTTTGTGGTAGGTTGCACCGAAAAGTGGTGTTCTACCAGCTGCACCACTTTCTGAGAAAAGATACACCATCGTATAGTGCAAACAAAGCCCAACAGCATGGTGCAACTTTGCACCACATTATGGTATAACGTTGTCACACGTGGCTAAGCTAGTAATAGTTTCGCGGCGCAAATTTCCGTGACGATTTTTTTCCGACTTTTAGGGGTTTGTTTTTGTAATTTCGCGAATATTAAATATACCCCCGAATTTTTGATTTTTTTCCTGTTGTTTTGCCAAATTTCTACTACGATCTTTAGATTATTTTTCACATTTATTTAATTTTATTGACTGTTCGTTACGAAGAAACTCTTATCAAGCTTGACGGGTAATTCCAGGTCATATGCATGCACTCTGTTGAAGAACGCACGTGTGGTCTTCCGTGATTTCCTCTCTTCCCCCCGCTACTATTGAATGACCTTGGCAACTTGCCGCACTAGTAAACCGGATGTCGCCAACGTTTTAGGTGGGAAAAGCAGCTCACAGAAAAGAGTGTTTGGGTTTCGCAGACGTTTGGCTTACAAAATTATTTTAGCCGGGAAAAGCAGTTCACAGTTTTAGCTGGGAAAAGCAGTTCACGGAAAGAGTGTTTGAGTTTCGCAAACGTTTAGCATACAAAATTGTTTTAGCTGGAAAAAGCAGTTCACAGAAAAGAGTGTTTGAGTTTCGCAGATGTTTAGCTTACAAAATTTTTGTGTTTTCGTGTGAGTATTCAGTTTATAAAGTTTCTTGATATTGTTTGTTAATTTTGAAAATAAGCCACGTGAGTAAAATGGGTGATTCTGAAAATTGCAAGCAGTACAGTAAGGGAACGTTTCATGCGAACAAAAATTTATCATTCTGTTTTTTAAGAAAAAACATTGTTCATTTTCAAAAAAGGACAGTTGTGAAAAACATTTAGCTGCATAAAAAAAATTGTGTCCGAACAGTCAAGCGAAAGTAACGCAGAAATGTGACGATGAATTAATCGAAAAAAGAACAAAACAAGAACAGCATCGCTCAACTAAACTTTCGAAATGAACTGGTGACTTTTGTGCAGCTGACATCAGACTTCCTAAACTGGATAACCCTACTATTAAAAAATTACTTTTAAAATTCGTTGGCCGCCACGGTGGCTTAGTGGTCTAAGCGATGGTTTCTGATCATTCGTCTGAGATGGATCCGGGTTCGAATCCCGATGAGGCATGGATGTTGTGTTTGTCTGACAGCACTGGCTCTCTTCCTTCCCTGGAACCAGTGGCCCTAAATTAGGGACGGGCGACGGCTTATAGCCCACTGAGTTGCTCACAGTGGTCGTTAAACTTCAAAACAATAAAATAAAATAAAATAAAATTCGTTGAAAGATATGGTGTTATTCCAAATGCAAATTGGATGCGGAAACATTATTTGCCAAAAATATATGATATTTACAAGCAAGAAGTGAAATATTTTTTTGAAATCAGTATCCGGTGTAAGTATCGTAGCGAACGAAACAACTGATTCAGAAGATAAGTACATTTTGAATATGATTTTCCATCAGCTGAAACGAATGTTGAAAGCTGCAATGCTGAAATCTCTTTGGATGCAATCTTCCTCCAGTGCATCATCATCATCCTTGTCAACCATTATCAACCCACTGCTGGACGAAGGTCTCCCCAAGTTTCCTCCACAACGGTCTGCATAAGAAGTACGAAATACTTTTCACAAATATACAGTGAGAAAAACCTTTTGTTAATTCAACAAAACGTTTTGTCGATATACAGTCAACAAAATTTTTTGTTGAATTTGCAAAATTACTTTGTTGAAAATTATTGTTGATTTAACAAAATTTATTGTTATCACGACGAAACGTTTTGTTCATTTAACAAAATGATAAGGTCGAGTTTTGGAAATTTGTTTGATTCAACAGAAAAAAAAAATTGTATCATGACAAAATGTTTTGTTGCTGCAACAAACCGTATTGTTATCGTGACACATAACAATATGGTTTGTTATGTGTATATATTATTATATATATTACACAACATATTGTTATCATGACAAATGTTTTGTTGTAGCAACAAAACATTTTGTCATGATAACAATATGTTTTGTTGAATCAAACAAATTCCCAAAAATCGACAAATCATTTTGTTAAATGAACAAAACGTTTTGTCGTAATAACAAAAAATTTTGTTAAATCAATAATAATTTTCAGCAAAATAATTTTGCAAATTCAACAAAAAAATTTTGTTGACTATAATGGAATTTTTTTTTTTTTTTTTTTTTTTTTGTTGAATTAACAAAATGCTTTCCTCAGTGTAACCACTTTTGAGACAGACAACGCATCTTACATATCCAAAGCGTTTGGAAAGAACCTGAAAGCCGAATTTTTGATGAAATACGGTATTTTGTGAAATTTCGGGGTAAATCCCGAACTTTCGCGAATTACCCGGCGACTGCCCGCAAATTTTGCCTTTTTTTCCCGCGTCACACATTAGGGTGCAAGGTTGCACCATGTTGTTGGTTTTTGTTTGCACCACACGATGGTGTATCTTTTTTCAGAAAGTGTTGCAGCTGGTATAACACTACTTTTTTGGTGCAACCTACCACACATTTTTTAACAGTAAACTACAGCACAAAAAACGTAAAACTGCTTAAATTATGGGAATATAAAAAATATACTTAACATAATGCCACAATGTTTTACACATAGTAAAAAAGGAAAGAAATCTTTTGAGTCTTATGAAAAAAAATGACACAGTCCTCAAATTTTTCGCTCCCACGAAGAACACCTTTTAGTTCATTATATTCTGAAGAATGCGCAGCTATGTGTACAACTGTAATACATAACACCTTATCCTCGTTGGAATAAGAATTCCACTCATTTGGTGTTTCTTTCATATTCTCTTGTTAACATACTTGTGTAGGAACTATTGTTGCACGGGTAATAACAAAAGTTCTGCACACTGTCAATTTTTGAGAAAAGTGTCAAGTAACGGAAAAAACTTAGCTTATTGCTGTTCAACGTGCTCCCCTCCGTTGCTAATGACAGCTTGCCAGCGGTGCGGTAGGTTTTGTATTCCCCGTAGTACGCCATCTTTTTTCAGCTGTCGTATTACTCGGGTAACGACCAATGACAGTTCGTTCAGCGACTCGCAGCAGGTGCCACGGAGCCGATTTTTTTAACTTTGGGAAAATATCAAAGTCGGGTGGACTGAGATCAGGGCTGTATGGTGGGTGGGATAAAGTTTCCCAGCCATATTTCAACAAAAGCTCCGTTCCGACGCTGCACCATGACACAATGCGTTGTCATGCAGCAAGATCGCTCCCGCTTCCAACAAGTTGGGGGCATTTTGACGAATTGTCGGTCTCAGCTTTGTCCTCAGGAAGAAATTGGGATTCGATCAAGAGTTCCTTCCCCAGAAACTTCTTGCAAGGCATTGTGTGGATCTGTGTCGGAGTTTTCCCCAGTAGAGTTTCTATTTTCACGTAAGAGCGCTGGTCTAACGCTGTGACTTGACCTGAGGAGCTGTGCGCTTCCGATTCCTGACCCTCCCACGTCCACACAGCAAATGATAGCATGTCGTTCTGACACCACTGCGTTGCTGAGAGTCTGACCTTGAAATAGTACAGTCATTTTCCGATTGCATCATCAGCTTCCGTTTTAGATTAACGTGTGCATAACTTTGTTATGACTCTCGTGTGACTGTTAAAAGGGGCCTCAAGTTCTCTTCAACAGCTGCTTTCTCGTCACCCAGTTTTGATAAACTAAAGCAACGAAAATGATTTCTAAATATTTTACTTATTTACTGAAAAAAGAAGCAAAACTTGCTTTTCTTTTTAATACTTCAGCTGCCTTAATTCTTGGCTGTTTCTTTAACGAGTTTCACACGAAGTTTCCGCAAAAATTTCTGTAAAATTTTTTCACTGAGACTAGGGCATTTTAACCATGATGATCTAGGGGGGGGGGCTATCGGTACGCTCCTGAGTTTAAGGCAATTATACTTGCGCAAGCGCAAATTTCTTTTCTTTTTTTTTTTTTTTTTATCTTATTATTACTTAAATATATCCCTGCAATATATCCTATTCATAATATCAGGAAATCTACGAAAACGTTGCCCTAGATGCCGGCTCATGTATTTTTTGTTAAACCCGGGCAAGGCCGAGTAGTTTTGTTAGTGAAAAATAAAATGGGAAATTGTTGTCACTAACAGTTTCATTCTTTTTTTTTTTTTTTTTTTTGTGGGCTCTTTTTACACATTTTGCTTTATGCTACCTTTTGTCTTTTTGGAAATTATTAGTTCTTATGCGCAAGATTCATACTAAACAAGTTTCTCTAGGTCATTAAAAGAGCGAATCGTCACGACAGGAAAACCTTCGTGCAATGCTATTTTACCTCGAGCGGGTTATTGTGCTGGCGAAATCGCTTTGTACAAGATCGTCTCGGTAGAATTAATATGTTAAAAGTAGGCGACCTTTTCGAAGTGCGATCATCAACTAAACGCTCAAGTCTCATGGAAATGACCTAAAATTTGCAGTCCAAAATTGTAATTCAGGTTATTTTTTTTTTTTTTTTTTTTTTTTTTGTAAATGCTAGACTCGATGGTTTCTTAATAGAGTTTGAACATTTATTTTCCACTAACAATTACCCTTTATAAAAAATTGATTGAATTCATTACGCGATAATCACTGTACCCCGTTCCATGCTGGCTTATCTCCCATAATATCGCAAAACAAGTTAGAATTAAAGAAGCATAAGTATCATTAAGCAGCACGAATTTCAATTGATCCGGCTCTGAAACTTCAAGTACTGCAGTTCTGGGTAACACAGTGCATTGATTCAGGAGTTGTTATTCCAAGGGTAACTAGTTATGGAAAAAGGACTTTTGTTTTCAATATTTTTAACTGGTAAACACGGGGAATATTTTTTCTGCTTTTAAACACTATTCGGCAAGTTGGAAAACAAATCTTAATCGGTTCTCCTTTCGTTATAACGAAACGCGAGCCTTTGTAGCTTTATTGATTTTCTTTAAGTGATTATCCTTAAGTTGTTTTTGTGATTTTCTTAAGTTTGCTTTGTTTTCTTGTGATTTTCCTAAGTTTTCTTTATGATTTTCTTTGTGTTCGCGAAACAGGTCAGTTCAAACATTCAAATATCGGTAACGGGAATTTTAGGCAAAAATCCGAAATAGTTCAATTAACAAAGAATGCTAATACCCGAATAGAATGAGATTTTTACCATCTCATGGCATAACCGGAATTAACTTTCATTCCATATTTCAGCGCTTAACGACTACCATTAGCAACTTTAAGGATTACAGGACCGTCCCTAATTTAGGTACACTAGTTCTGAAGAGGGGAGAGAGTCAGCACCATAAGACGGGTGAGTCACCCATTCCTGGCTCGGGACTCTAGCCTACCTAGAGGGAATGGACATAAGCTAGCACCTCTGACCACTCAGTCACCAGAACGGCTTCCGTTTTTCAGAAAACTAGAATATCTTATTGTCCTAGGCCCGGGATTAAACCCGTGTCTTCCAACTTCTGCCCTGAAAAGCCCTTTTTGCCGGTGGTAGCATTCGAACCCATGTCCTGCTACTTCGGAGTGGGATGTTCTCCCGACTGAACTACACCGGCAAGGCTTATCGTTACAACTTGCCGTTTTGACTCGTGTCACCTCAGTGGTGCGTGACATTATTTTTCCATACAGTTAAAGCCATCAAACAATCGAAGAAATTTTAGGATTGTGCTAGCTTCAATCTACGCACTAGATTGTATTCACGGTTGGTAAGCTTATTTTCTTATGGGAAATACGTAAATAATAAACCAAAGTTACAGCTCAACAGATTATGGTCTTGAAAAAAAATGTTTTGGTATTTAATAAAGTAAGGTAACAACGTTGGAGTACAGAGAAACATACATCATGTGTTAGAAATAATATTCTGCAAATACTTTTTTAATGAGCTGCTGTAGACATTAGGTGCTTTGTGCAGTTTGATGTTTCGAGTAGCACTGCACACAAGTAATCTTATGCGTGCAGCTATTAGGATTGGTTATTACGTTATTAACGTAAGAAATTATTGCATCAAAATTACTATCATGTTCTTTACTTAGAAATTAGAAACCGTATTTTACTTGAAGAAATACAGGTTTACACGGCATCTGCGTACTTTATTATTTACTTTACCAGTAAAACTTCACGACGCTGTTATTCTTTCAAGAACGGACTATACAATTTTTTATAGTTTATTATGTGTAGTTCAGGAAACACAAGATTTTAATGTTCGAAAGCACGATAAATTTAATCATCTCAAAAAACTCAATCTAGCAGTCATGATTGCTTAGCATAATTTCGTGTTCTTTAGAGCTTCATGCTGTTCTTCTGAGGTTTTGAGTCTTTTCCTGTCCCTTGGTACCCAGTCTAGAATTTCTGTCATCTAACAGAAGTCCGTTCTTCTAAAAATATGTCCACATCCCATTGGTATATGACGGTCTTTACTTTGTTCACGTATATGAGGGTCTTTACTTTGTTCATGTATATGAGGGTATTTACTTTGTTCATGTATATGAGGGTCTTTACTTTGTTCACGTATATGAGGGTCTTTACATTGTTCATGTATATGAGGTTCTTTACTTTGTTCACGTATATGAGGGTCTTTACATTGCTCATGTATATGAGGGTATTTACTTTGTTCATGTATATGAGGGTCTTTACTTTGTTCATGTATATGAGGGTCTTCACTTTGTTCATGTACAGCATATGAGGGTATTTAATTTGTTCTAGTTTTTTTTATTTTTCATCCACTCTTGTCATTTTTCTGAACCATGAGCCACTTTTCTCTTTCCTGGTTACACCAATAATGTATCTCTCCATGCTCCTTGGAGCATATTTACAGTGCTGGCAGCCCAAAATGGAACACCAAGAAAGAAGCATCCGATTGGGCTGAAATTCGCAGCATGCGTCGCCCGCGAGAGCAAACATGCAAACTATTAGCATTACAGGGCATATGAAAATCATGTGCGCCCGGCATGCCACCGAGAAGCACTATAAAAAGGGTGCACAGAAGGCGGGGTATAAGTAGTGGAAGTGTGTTGTGCTGCCGGACCTGTGCGTGGGAAGCTTCCTGATGCCTCGTCGCAGAATACGGCAGTCATTCCAGCACGTTTCGGAGTTCCACAGAGGACGAATAGTGGCTTATCGCAACAGCGGTTTATCGTACCGAGACATCGGCGCCCGTGTGGCACGACATCCAGCCACAGTGAGGCGAGTATGGATTCGGTGGGTGCAGGAGGAACGGACGGACCTACGTGAGCGATTGCCGCAGCCGCGGTACACCACCGAACGAGAGGACCGGCATGTTATGCCCCGGGCATTGACGGCTCGCACCGCCACATCACGACCGTTAGCGCAAGAATTAGGGTGTGTTGCGCAACAACCTGTGTCAGCACGTACCGTTCGACGTCATCTGCAGGAGCGGGGACTTCTCACATGGCGCCCATTGCTCCGATTACCATTGACGTTATACCACCGGCAAGTGTGGCGGCAGTGGGCAGTTGAACGCCGCACCTGGACTACGGAATGGCACGACATTGTCTTCTCCGACGAATTCCGCTTCTGCCTGCAACAACACGATGGTCAGATCCGCGTGTGGCGGTACCGCGGCGAGAGACTGTATGACGCCTGCGTTATGCATCGCCATTCCGGTCCGTCGCCTGGCGTTATGGTTTGGGGCGCAATTGTATATGACATCCGTACCCCTCTGGTACGCATCGCCGGTACACTCAACAGCCACCACTACATCTCCGACGTTTTGGAGCCTGTTGTCCTCCCTTTCCTGCAGGACCTGCTAGCGGCCACGTTTCAACAGACAATGCGCTGCGCTCCCGCACGTGGCATGCATAGTGCATCAATTCTTCACAACCCATCAAGTGTCACTGCTGTCGTGGCCCGCCTGTTCTCCCGATATGTAGCCCATCGAACACGTCTGGTCGCTGATCGCCAACCGAGTGGCCCGGCAAGCATCACCCGCGGCTACGCCTGATGAACTGTGGCAACGTGTGGAAGCAGCCTGGACCGACATACCCCAAGGCCACATCCAAAGCCTCTTTCGTTCGATGCCGCGGCGTGTAGCGGCCGTTATTGCCAGCCATGGGGGCCACGCGAACTATTGATGTCTGCGTGTTCCGCAAGTCGCACGGGCCTGTAATCTCAATCGTTTCATCGTTGTATCTGTTGTTATGTGTCCAGTAAATCTGGCTTTGCTATCTCGTGTCCTTCTTGGTGTTGCATTTTGGGTGGCCAGCAGTGTATCTATCTATCTATCTATCTATCTATCTATCTATCTATCTATCTATCTAATGACACCATATCTGCCAAGCTCTTTAATGACACATTGCAAAATGTCTTTCAATCATTGAACTGAGAAAACAAAGGGATAAAGATTAATGAAGATTATTTAACTCACCTTCGTTTTGCTAATGACGTAGGTATTTTTACAACTGCCTCTTCAGAACTGCAGGGTATGATTCAGGAGCTTGCAGACAAAAGTAAAGAAGTGGGATTAAAAATGAACTTTCAGGAGACAAAAATGATGATCTTTAAAAATGCTTCTGCAAGACATGAAGATTTATCGATTGATGGGGAAACGCTAAAGATAACCGATACCTACAATTACTTGGACAGCAGATATCAAGCGAGGGTCACATTGATGAAGAAATTAATCGGCATATAAAACTTGGTTGGAGAGCTTTAGAAAGAAATAATACAATTTTTAAGAGCAATATGTCATTATGTCTTAAACGTTTAATCAGGGCACCATTCCAGTGCTTACATATGCAGCGGAGACATTGAACTTAACTAAAAAAGGCATACAAAAATTGCAGGGAACTGAAAGACGCCTGGAGAGACGCATACTTGGTGTAACCAGGAAAGATAAAAAGAGGAACTCATGGATAAAGAAAATGACAACTGGAAGACATCATGATCAGAATATAATCCTTGAAATGGCAATGGGCTGGACATATTGCAAGACAGATGGACCACCGATGGACAACCAAAATTTTGGACTGGATTCAAAGGGACAGGAAAAGTCCCAAAAGAAGACCGCGTGGGAGATTTGTGGATGATATTCAAAAGCATGCGGGAGTGACATGGAGGAGATTGGCTCAAGACAGACCGTTGTGAAAGAAACTTGGGGAGACCTTCGTCCAGCAGTGAATTGATAATGGTTCACAATGATGTAGCATCGAATTATCGGACGCAATGTGCACGCGCACCCGATAATTCGATGCTAACTATATTTTACTATTTTTTTTTATGAAATTTCGAGTTGAATTGCAACGTCAGCTGCGACATCTTTAATCCCTGATCTGATCCACAACTTGCGTATCATTTTCAGTCATGTAACTGAAAGCTATTTCAGGATTTTCGATTTTTTTTTCGCATTTTCGATTACTTTAAGTGTTTGTATCTGGGTTGCGACTTTCTCCGTTCTCTAAATCCAATTTTCACTTAAATTCTGAAACGACGAATTTCACTGGCTGTCCTTGTCTGTGAGATTCTTTAAGCTAGAAATCAAAAATAAAGAAAACGAACAAATGAAAAAAGGATTCAGATTTCTTCTGTCTGATTCACGAAATTTAATTCCACTGTTTTTACTTGGAGGTGCCTTTTAAATCTTTCATTGTATCAACTTATATAGATGTATCTTGCTCATTGCATGCAAATATATAAGATCCTTTTTACCACAGCTAATAGTAATATACAAGAGTGAGAAGTTGAAGGTCACAGTTTCGATTGTAGCAGTGTTAGACAGGGGGAAAATGAAGCGTTTGTTCGCAACACTGCCTGAGAAAAGTCATTCTCACTGAGAACACACATTGTAAATGAATGAAGAGTAACCACTCTGAGAATGGTCCAGTGAACACCATGTTCCGTGTAACAGAAGGGTCTTTATCGAAATAAATTCCCGACTTAAATGCTAGCTTACATTCAGAATATTCAAAGGGTGAAAGCATTTATCATCGAATGCTGGAAAGAAAGTTGAGCAGAGTCTATACTTTTCTCTATTGTTATTCAAATTAACAGCTGACCCCCTTGGTTGTACGTTTCTTTTCGGATGCTGGGAGGCAGTTTTCTTTCTTCATTTCCTCACGAAAGCTTTTTGCGTGCATGTCGTTCTTCGGTCATTCATTGTAAAGCCAATTCTGCGCAGTTCTTTAGTTGTTGTTCTAACAAGGAACTTTGTCATCATGTTTTTCTTTTCTTCGTGTCTTTGAAGTTCTTAAAAAATTGGAGTCTGTATAAGCTTTGGGAAGATTCGTACACCATAAAAGAATAAATAAGGTGCGCTGCTTCATCTGCAAGCTTTCGAGATTGCTGAGGCACAACATATAAATGCCGATTATGAGAACACGAAATTAAAATAATATAATGTTTATTACATATACACTTTCCCCAACTATATATTGCTAGATATCCTCCTCTGACAAATCATTATTTGTAACTAACACCCAGTTTTTACATAATTAATTCAATCTTATCTAGATCCTTCTGCTTTTTTGGTCCCCGACCAGCTATTTTTAAAACCTAGCACCACTGATGGAAATCTTTATTTTCCTATAAGGCACACATGCCGAAACCACCTAGATAAGTTTGCGTTAAGTTCGTCTTTTACAGTAGAACTCAGATCTAACGTTTACTAATCAGATCTAACATTTACTAATCGTGTTACACCAAACTCAGATCTAACATTTACTAATCGTGTTACACTATTGAATCCATAAATTTATTTTTCATATTCTTTACATAAGCTACATCTGACCGCCCAATGAGAGCACTTAGCTATCACTGCCGTCCAAGTGTGTGTATGTTTAGAAAGTCCAGCGTTTTTGTTTCATCAAATTTCTTTTTAATGAAAATAGTTTTGCAAAGTCTGTTGCAGAACTCCTTTCCTTGAAGAAATAACTGTCAAGGTGCCTTTGGCACGTAATCAAGAAATCAATGACAGATAACTTCCAGCTGTATATTCAAGAATTAAATTCCTGAAAATTTAGTGTCCATATAGTCAAGTCATATTTAGCACAGACTAAAGAAAATGAAGTCTATAGTGTATTCACGTCGTAAATAGGAGTTCCAAATGTATTTTCATGTTATCAAAGCGTTTAGCTTGTCAATGCTGGGCTAATTATTTAGTACAATTATTATCAAAAGAATGTGAATAAATCCTACAAAACAGAACCAGTTTTGCCCCATATATTAGTATGGATTGCACTGCATTTAATAATGTAAAATTTTCAGGCGGTAGTACATGACTAATTACCAGCTATTAATACTACTATCCATACAATCCCAGTTATTTTTGCTGTTGTATGAAAATTTTCTAAAATGGCACCAGAGTTACTATTATGCATTTTTTTTGTAAAGAGCTTCATCCATAACATCAGTGTTCTTTATTGCAGTTACTGCTAGCAGATAAAATTCCATTCTCAACACTTTTCTTATTAAAGTGATCTACAACTACTGTACATACACTATATTATCAAAAGTCACCGGACACCTAGAAGAGAAACACTACAAAGCATTTATCGACATACATTGGCATGGTGTCAGTCCATCTTTATCCTTAATGCATGCACGAGACATGATTTCGACAAGGTTTTGGAACACAGCGATAGGTATGCGCTTCCATTCTGTACATAATGCTGCCGCTAACTGTTGCTTAGTAGAGTAGGCCTTGGTTTCAAACTTCTTATGCGGAGCTCTAATTTATCCCATTGGTGCTCTATGGGATTAAGTGCAGGGCTATGCACTGGCCAGTGTACATATGATAAGGAATTATTATCAAACTATGCCGTAACAGTCCTTGCTTTATGGCTCGGTGCATTATGCTGCTGGTACCAACAAGGCTCGGTTCCATAGTATTGCCACAGAGTTGGTAGGGCATAATTGTCCAGAATATAGAGGCAGACGAGCTGGTTAACAGGTTTGTCCACGATAACCAATGGGCCAGGGCCATACCACGAAAAACACCCCCACACGAGCAGACTGCCAGATTCAAACTTGACCGTAGTAACAGTACACTGTGGTAAATAGCGTTACCCCGGCTGCCGCCATACCCACACACGACCATCAGACTGATGGCTCGTGTATCTGGATTCATCAGTCCATAGGACCCGTTTCCGTTGATCTACGGTCCACCATAAATGTTATTTAGACCATGCTAAACGACGAGCAGCATTCCGAGTAGGGATGAAGAGCTTATGAGCAGCCTCACGACCACGGTAACCCATGGAATGAAGTTCTCTGCGAATGGTACGTGTACATACCGAGGCTCCAGCATTTTTACTCACTTGTGAACTGAGGTCTTGTGCAGTATTCCGTCGATTACCTGTAACGACTCTCCTGAGGCTTCGACGTCCTCTATCACTGATTTTTTTTTAGTCTGCCGGTACGTTTTGCTGCTTCAGGCACACTATGTGTTTTCCACTAATTCAGTACATCCAAAACAGTTGACTTGAATATGTTTAAACGTCTCTCGGTTACTCTTATGGACAACCCACTAATATAACAACCAACAATCTTTCCTTTCTCAAAGTCAGTTCCCTCCAGCCGCGACATTTTCACTCAACCTCACATTGCGATATGATCACGGTCAGCTGCAGGATTGTTTTTATACCCTTTTGCAGCTGTTCTGAGCATGTTAACAACGCAGCAGATCCGTTCATTTGCTTTTGAAGGGATGTCCGGTGAATTTTGTCAATATAGTGCATGTACACATATAGAAATACGAAAGTATTGTTTTCTTTTCCACACATAGAGCCGTGACTTAAGTCAGGTCAAAGTACCAAAAGAAATGTCAAGTGCAAATATTGCATACTTCGGTCCCAGACACTTCGCCCAATGACTTAGGATTCAGTGCCAATTTATTGAAGGGGACAACTGCTCCAATCCCTATTTTTCCAATAGAGTAGCTGTCCAACGGTACGATTGAGCCGGTGGCCATTCGTTCAATGCCTATTGGTCCAAAGGTACATTTCGTCTAGCACCTATTGCTACCACAGTACGTTTCATCCAACACATGTTAATGCAATGGTATGATCCTCCAAACGGCCGTTTGTCCACTGTCTCCACAGAAAAATTTTATTCATATAAAACTTCCTTTTCCTGTGAAGTTTAATAAATGATTTTGAATAAAATTTGATTATAGTTTTATACATGTTATAAAACGCTAGAAATTGGAAAGTGACAAGAAAAGCACATCTTTCGGCTTAAATTAAATTCGCAATAGGTATTACTGCTTGTATACGGTAGGCTTTTATAAAAAAAAAAATACAGTTTTCTCCCATTTATTTTTTCGTTCTTTAACATGTTATCATTATAAACAAGTGTACAAAAAAAAAAAAAAAAAAGAAAGAAAAGCGAAAAAAATAAATATGAAATTGCACAAACACCTGGAATTTCTTGTCTTTGCATTCGAATGAGGAAATAAAGATAAAACGTAATGGACGAATCATTTAACATTTTGCCAATGAATTTAACAAATAGGTGAAAACTGCTTTCTTAAAGCTTTCTATTGAATGAGAAGAGGATAACCTGCCGTTATCCAGTAGGGGCTAAATTTTTTTTTTTTTCACACAAACCTAGAAATTCAAAATTTACGAATTCGAAACTTAACTGACTTTCCACTATTGAGTGAAAAACGGTATAATCAAAGTCAGTTGCTTAGTTCCACAGATACGACTTCAGTGGCTAACGGTCTTAATAATCTGCGTTCGGAAATTTGCTCTTTCCTTTTCCTAACGGAAAAAGGACCGTTGAAACATATTCACTGGTTCCGACATCAGCTCATTCCTAAGGATCGAAAATAGCATCAGTTCACAATATTTATTGAAAAGAGAGCGAGCTAAAAACACATTAAGAATACTACATTCCTAGTAGTACTCATGAAAAAAAAAAAAAAAAAAAAAAAACATTTTTCTTATCGTTCTAAGTTGATGTTACTTTTTTTTTTTTTTTTTTTTTTTTGCACGAATGAGCTCTGGACCAAAGTGTGTTGAACCAATCGACGAAACTAGTCAGAAAATCTCCTCTGCTCAACCGCATAACGTTAACTTGCACTACAAAGGCATCGTAGTTAGTTTCCAATATGCCATTAATAAAAGAATCGCGCGCATTGTTCATTCACGAACCATAACCACGCCTAAGGCAAAGTGTATCTCCAGTATTCTTTTTACGGGAAATAAGGGCATAAGGGTAGGCCAGAGTAATAAGTCTGTCTGTACATAGAAAGATATATTTTAAAAATGCCGATTCATTTATCCCCGGCTTTCAGTGCCCCAAACTGGAAAATTTCAAAATAACTACAAAAGGGCCTGCAGTCTGGGCACTTTTTAAGCACCCGACTATTGATACATTGCTTCCTAATAATTACTTTTCCTTAGTTACTTAAGCATACCAAATATTGAGACTGTAACAAAAATTCTACAGAAAAGGTGTGAGGCCAAAATGCTTTTCATATCTTGATCAAAGAGTTGCGTACTTTTTATTAATATTTAACACCCGTGTATGTAAACAAATATCAAGCATTTAACTTAAAAATTGCAGAAAAGACCTGAGACCTAGGTGCCTTGTAAGCGCCTAAGGACTTGTGTGCTGCTTCTCCTATCTGAATTTTGGTATGTGTTTATTTGCTCCTTCCTCACCCTTAAATTCAAAATTGTAAAAGTTAAATTTTTGTTAAGAAGTCCTTGGCCTAAAGCGTTTTAGGTTCAGTGAGTTACTAGCTCTTGATAATATCTTATTCCATAATACGAATTTGGAAGTTGTGAATCCGTTTGTTGGTGTAAATATCAGAGCCGGTGGCGCAGTGGTTTAAGCGATGGCTTATGACCATTCGTCCGGGAAGGGTCCGGTTTCGAATCCCGGTGAGGCATGCATGTTGTGTTTATCTTACGGTACTAGCTCTCTTCCTTCCCTGGAACCAGCGGCCCTAAATTAGGTACGGGAGCTCATTGAGTTGCTCACGGTGGTCGTTAAACCTTCTATCAAAAAAATAAATAAATAAATAAATAGCAAAATGACATGAATGTTAAGTCAGATAATATCCCAAAAGTTAAACATTTCGTCGTCCTGGAGCGGGAATCGAACCCACGTCTTCCGGATAGCGCCCGAGTATGCTAACCACTAAACCACCCAGAACGCCGAAGTTTTAAGTTTCCAATTAATTTGAATATAACCATTACAGGATTCGCTTGTCGAAGCAACCTGCATTCATATATAGTGAATCTGGAGGCCGGTTGCTTCGACTAGCGAATCCTGTGATGTTATATTCAAATTAATTGGAAACTTGAGACTTGGTCGTTCTGGGTGGTGTGATGGTTAGCATACCCGGGCGCTATCTGGGAAACGCGGTTTTGATTTCCGCCCCAACGTGACGAAGTTTTTGGATATTATCTGACTTACCATTCGTGTCATATTTACACCAGTAAACGGATTCACAACTTTCAAATTTGTATTGTACAATTGGTGTAATTCCGCATTTCATTCATTGATTTTAATCGATGTTCACACATTAGAAATATTGTTGTGTCTTTTCGAACAATGAGCCTCTTCTGCCATTTGGGGAAAAAACTATAGGACTTTCTTTTATGATTTTTTTAATATCTTATATAACTTATTAAGATAAACTTTTTTTTGTCTTAATATAACTTAACTATACGACTTCTTTGTAATACTGGTAACGTTATGTGGTTGACAAGAGCAAATGTTCTGACTGGTTTTGTTGATTGCCCAGTTTAAATTAAGGTATTTCTTTGTGAAATTAAAAAAAAAAAAAAAAAAAAGAAACTTGTTTCTAACAGACATAAAAGCACATCAGTCACCATTCGGTGTATTTTCCTGTTTTCAAGAAGTGCGTATATTTTCCTATTTTTCGAGAAGTGGGCATGTTTTCTCTGGGCATTTCTTCAGAGGGCGTTTTCTCCGTGGGCAATATTTCTGCGGGCATTCTTTCCTCATACCGTTGAAGTTGTAGTAACATGTAGGTCCCGCAATTTATTGTAAAAAAGATAAAAGAAATCTGAAGCAGGTTTCCATGTGAACGCAGTTCTGGAATATAAGGGTGCACAAAAACAAGAAACACTGTAATAACGTAAATTATATTTACAATTTACCCTCTTAAACAACAAACCACCACATCTGAAGACTACTACATTTTTAGACAAATTAATAATACAAATATGGAAAGTTTTAAAACTCAATTAGCTGACATTAACTGGAACACTATTTTGGTTCATGGCTATGCAAATAAAAATTACGAGTCGTTCATCACAATTATTACAGAGCTTTATAATCAATCTTTTCCAAAAATTATTAAACAACATAAACTAAAGAAAAAAATTCTTAAGCCATGGATTACCAATACTTCATTAAAAAGAATAAAGAAAAATAACCTCTTTTCGAAATTCATAAAAAGTAAACTACCTCAGGACTTCCAAAACTTTAAGACTTTTCTAAATAAACTTAACAGTGACATTCGGTGCACTAAGCGTACCTACTATCTCAGCATATTTTCACATAACTCCCCAAAACTAACATGGAAACATTTAAATTTGCCAATGGGCAAAAATACAGTTCCAACGGTTCCTCAGTACTTAACAGATTCTAATAAGTTTAAGCTTACAGACAAACAAGAAATTACAAATGCATTAAATGAACATTTTACCTTATTTCCACAAATACTAAAAAATAATTTAATTACCCCAAAAATTCCTTTCACTACCTACCTAGGGAGCACACACAGATCTAGTAATTTTCAACTTACTGAAATTAGTGAAACGGAACTATTAGAAGAGCTTAACCACATAAATTCTAGCTCTGGCCCTGGATATGATAATCTTCAACCATTTATTATTAAAAATGTCGCTAATCTCATTCTTGATCCTCTGTTACTTATATTTAATGATATATTCCAATCTGGTGAATTTCCTGATCTACTTAAAATAACAAAAATAATCCCAAAAAACAAATCTGGATCAATAAATGATGCAAACAATTACAGCCCGTTAGCCAAATTATCAATTTTTCCTAAAATTTTGGCGAGATTAATTTATAATAGATTAAACTTGTTTGTTCATAATCTAAATATTATCCATCCGAATCAACATGGTTTTCAATCTGGCAAGTCAACTGAATCAGCCTTATTATATCTACAACAAACAGCCCAACATAATTTTGATCTTAACTTATATACTATCGCTTTATTTTTGGACCTGTCGAAAGCTTTTGATACCATAAATCATAATATCTTACTACACAAATTACACACTATTGGAATAAGGAATAATGAACATTCTCTTCTTAAAAGTCATTTATCAGGTAGGCAACAATATACTCACATCAACCAACATCAGTCCTCTCTTAAATCCATACCAACTGGTGTTCGCAGGGCTCAATTTTGGGACCTCTACTATTTAGTATGTACATTAACGATGTCTTTACTTCCATAAATGATATTGATCTCCTTCTTTATGCTGACGACATAACCGTTCACACGTCATTTAATTTAACGACTAACACTATTTCAAATGTTAATACTGAACTTAATAACATCTCTGATTGGCTAAATTCCAATGAACTAATAATAAATACTACCAAAACAAAATATTTAATCTTTTCAAAACAAAATATTTCAGAACCACATTCTTTCATATTATCTATCAATAATACAAATATAGGACAGGTTAATTCCTTACTTCATTTGGGGATTACTTTAAATAGGGACCTTTGGTGGAACCAACATGTGGACACTCTTGTTCTCAAACTCTCTAAAAACATTGGCGTTATCAGTACGGTTTTCACAAACCTTACCTATAAAACACTAATTCAATTATATTATAAAATGTTTCAGACTCACATTAATTATGCTATCTTATCATGGGGACAGACGACTAAATATAATTTTAAAAAACTTTAAATTCTGCAAAACAAATATATAAGATTAATTGACCTAAAATTTGATAGAAATACACCACTATAACTATATAATAACACAAGAGTTTTTCCAAATAAATACAACATTCTAACGATTAACCAACTATATGACTTTAATATTGGGAAAATTATGTTCAAGCGAATTAAGAATAATTTACACACTGACATCATACAAATTGTACCACAGATACACTCACATGACACACGTACTAAATTACATATTCTTCCCATTCATCCGAAGACGGAGACCATGAAGCAGAGTATAAATTACACTGGCCCACACCACTGGAATTCATTACCGACGGAACTGACTTCTTTAAATAATTTTAACCTTAAAAAAAAAAAAAAAACACTAAAAAACTACATAATGACTTGCGACTCCTCTAATTGCTGATTACAGTGAAAGGGGACTGTGATTATTACTATGACTTGTATATCTCAACGTAAATTGATTCTCAATGGTATCACCTGTAATGTTTATCATCTTTTCATATATCATTTTTTTAAACACAATTTTGTATGTAACTTTAACTCCTGACTTAAGTGTAAAATTTGTGTAGGGAGCATGGGACCCAGTTAGGCCTTGCTGGCCTTTTTCTCCTGCTTCCTTGCTGTGCTTTTTTTCATTTGATATTTTTGTAACACTGGTTTTCTGCTCAGCAAAATAAATGAATTGAATTGAATTGAAAAAAAAAATTCAAAGATTAAGAGCGTGGAAGTACTTGCTAGCTGGTGAACAAAGCAACTGCATTATGCTATGATGATTGCGTTTCATCATCGTGGCGGTTGTCGTTGGCGCTTTTCTTCTCAAAACGTAAGGCTGATTATTAAATTTGAGAACATTACTGAGTGCTGAAACAATACAAAATCTTACAGTAAAGGATACAATATAAAATTATTTTTGCTCATGCAAACTATCTGGGTCACACAACTCGTTTTCAGGAAATGTGATAACGCATTAGAAGAACGTTATTTTGCCGCCCCGGTGGCGCAGTGGTCTAAGGCGTTGGCCTCTGATCATTCGTCCGTAAGGGGTCCGGGTTCGAATCCCGGTCAGGCATGGATGTTGTGTTTGTCTTACGGCACTGGCTCTCTCCCTTCCCTGGAACCAGTGACCCTAAATTAGGGACGGGCGACTGCTTATAGCCCATTGAGTTGCTCACGGCGGTCGTTAAACCTCCAATCAAAAAAAAAAAAACGTTATTTTCTGTAGTGGAAAAGTGTTATTATTTTATTGAAGTGTAATGTTTCGCACAACTTCACATACATAAGTGGCATGTATTGAGCCATAATAGTTAAAACTTTTTTCTTGTAAAACCTAATAATATGCTGTTATTTGAAATCTAATATTACAGAAACTTAGGCGAACATTTGATTGCATCATGCCAAAGAATTATCTTATTCATTGATTCAAAAGTATTTCGATTTTGATAGCAACGTTTCACAAGACATTTTCCTCAATAAAGTAAAAACCCAAAGGTTTCAAAATAAATTAAAATATCCCAACTTATTTAAATTATGGAGATTTATAGAAACACTTCAAACGTAACCACTTAAATTTGACAAATTTAATCTAGAAACTATTTGGATGTGAAAAAGCTAAAACTATTTTCAATTTTCGGCTTAGCAAAATGCTTCAATTGACAAAATCTTGAATAAAACTGAAACATTATTGATAATTTTAAAACTTACTCGTAGCTGGGAACTGCAAGCTCCACCATGGCATAATTGTTCAAAGACACTTTTTGTGCTATGCTTTCTGTAACACAGTTTTCTAGTAAAACCTGAACGTAAGAAAATTGAAATCGGAAGTTGGAATACATCATAAGTACTGTAACATCTCTCTCACTACCGTGCGAAAATCGAATTATGATTTGCACCAGGCTCGTTGCTAGACTAAGAATATACGGGGGGGGGAGAGGGGGGGCTCAACAATTAATTTTTTCACTATACCTTGTAGTCACCCCATTCTCCCTCTTCTGTAATGTAAAAAATAAAACTGCAGAATTTAAAATTGATACTTGTCACTTTTAATTGAATTGCGTTTTAAATCTAAAATAATCAAATTGATATAATTTCGCTAAAAACCGATGTATCCCGGAAATCTCCAGAGGTTCTTGCAGACCTTAATTAAGGCCCATGCAGAGGTTCATGCAGACCTTAATTAAGGCCCATGCAGAGGTTCATGCAGACCTTAATTAAGGCCCATGCAGAGGTTCATGCAGACCTTAATTAAGGCCCATGCAGATTTTAACTAAGGTCCATGTAGACTTCTAGTTACAAGATGTCTAAGGACTAGGTAGGCGATATACTAATAATGAAATTAAAAGTAGAGGAGGATAAATAAAATGTTTTAATGTTTCTATATAAAAATGGTTTTCTGACTTTGTAGCATGTTTTCTAATTTTATTGCCATATGAAAACGTGAAAATGAACACTGCCTTCTAATGGCTGGAGCAGATGCAAAAAAATACTCCCTCAGTTTCAATATCTCCTCTCATTCTCTGTCTCTCTTTCTCTTTGGTTATTTGTTCTTCAGTTGCACTTCATTTTATTATGCTGTTGTTCTGAGGTAGGTCTTCAAGTTGTAAAAACGTTATTACTTTTGCAAGTATCTTAATTAACTGCTTTGAAAGTGTCCTAGAAGTCCCATAAATGTCGACTCTATTCAAACCCACAACAACTGAACCTTTGTGACTTAACAAAAACGTGCGTAATCTCTACTTGTGACGCTATTTCAGCGCTGCCAAATGCAATCTATTCTGCTCTGATAGAAAATAGTTTCTTTACCCTAACACTTAAGTAGTTTCGTTTTTCGCCAAGCTGAGCTGCAATTAATTTCGCAGTTTGGCAGAAATAAGTGTTCACGTGATGCAAGAAAACTGCGTTTCTGTCCATTTACTGGATAAAAGAGGAGCAAATATGACACCGCGTTTCCTAGACTTTCCATCAGGGAAGAAGAGAGAGATGCCGTAATTCGAAGAGTACTACGTATCGTAACCTCAGTTAAACACTATTAACGACACCTAAGATGGGCCTTATGGATATGACCCAAGTACCATAATTGACTAACATAATGCTAGGCGTCACCACGAAGCTTTACGGAAATGTAAAGAACTTGGGAAGGAATTTTATGCCCGACATCAACGTTACGATCACTAGAAACAAAGGATGTTTATATTTCATTAACGATCAAGGACCACTTATAAGTAGAAAAGACGTAGTAGAAGACTGTGTTGTAATATTGTATGTGCGCAGAAGTTTCTTTCGTCGGTTTATTCACTGATGTGAGAAATATAATATTTGCCTGAACGAGACATAAAACACGGAGAAAAGTAATCACTATTTGCTGCAAGCCACATTTCATTTATTCGTGAGAAAGGTAATTTAAACAGAATGGCAGAAATAGCCAATAATGAACACTTACGGTATTCAGGAATTCGAAGTGTGTGTGTGTGTGTGTGTGTGTGTGTGTGTGTGTGTGTGTGTGTGTGTGTGTGTGTGTGTGTTAGAAAGAGAGAGATAGAGAGAGAGAGAGACTTCGTAAGTAAATTCTTAGCCTTTGGAAGACTTCAGTCTGAATAACATCTTTATTGAAAAGTAATCCTAGAGGTTATTAAAAGATCCAGATGCGATCATACGAGAGTAAATATTAAGAATTATAAAGAAAAGAAAAGACATAATTATCTTTCATTAAGAAAAATAACGCAAACATGACCAAATTTGCTGCATCCGTTCGAACTTTCACTCGTGAAATGAAAGTTGTAACGTATATTCCATTTTAACTTTCCTTTTGAGTTTCGTTTTCTATGTAAATTTGAGTTCGCTGTCTTAGACATTTTCAAACCTTAACGTTATGTCTTTTCTCTCAAAGGAGAATGATGTTGGCAACACACTAAGGTCGGAACAAGTGACGTGTGTGTGGCCGGATAAGAACGATTGATTAAAAGGCAATGCAGCGATTGTTTACAGGGATTGATGTTATTGATGATAGACGTGCTGTTATACTGCGGTTGGATGTTAAATCACTGATACTGTATTGAGTAAGCCATTAAACCGGATGTGAGTGTGGAGTACAAACCATGCAAGCAAATTAAACGTATTTGTATGAACTACAATTGACCTCTTTCATGTAATGCGTATGAGCACCTTATGATATTGCATTAGCACACAGAACGTAATTACTGACATAAGGACTAAGTTACAGCGGAAAGACAAATAATGTTATAAAGTCCTACGCTCTTTGGTGAAAGTTTTCCGCTTCGACGGAGATGGGTCCGAGTTCGAATCACGATGAGGCATGGATGTTGTGATTGTCTTACGGCACTGGCTTGCTCCTACCTCTGGAACCGGTGGCCTTAAATTACAGTCGGCGTCCTTATAGCCCGTCGAGTTCTTCACGGTAGTCGTTAACAACCAAAACAAAAAATATGTTCCTCCATTGAAGACGGAACTCCGTCTGTCAAAATATTCCATAAGCGAAAGTTCGATGGAGAGAAAATTCCCAGGTAATCGTAAACTTATTTCTCGCAGTGTTTCCCTGTATTTTATTACTGTTCAATAACATTTTATTCCGTAAATATTTACTTTTCATTTTGAAAAATTAGGTGATCCTAAAGATTTGCTTTGCATTAAGAGATCTGAAAAGTGTACTGAAGAACCCTCGTCATGTTCTTGACTGCAGGAACTTTGCTATGGAGTCGCGCACGGCGAATAGTACTAGGGGTGTTCAAATGAAAAGGTACGAAACATCATAAGAACGTAACCGTTAACATATTTGCCTATGCCGCTATGGGAGAACGTAGCGACACATCTAGGGATGCGATCGGAGTCGCCGGCGTGGATCGGAGCATGCGCGGGCGCCCGCATGCGCAGGAGAGAGCAGAGGCTCTTATAAAGAGCGCCGTCCAATTGACGCGGCAGTGCGTGTGAGGACAGGATGGCGTTCACATTGTAAAATTCGACGATTGAGGAGCAGCGAGGCGTTATCCGATTTCTGACAGCGGAAGGTGTTAAACCGGCTGCTATTCATCGCGGAGGGTGTGGTTCTGCTCCATGATAACGCGCGTCCACACGTCTCCAGGGTCACACACGCGGAACTGGCCAAGTTCCAGTGGGAGCAGCTTGACCATCCGCCCTACAGCCCGGACATGTCGCCCTGCGATTTCCATGTGTTTGGTCCCCTGAAAAAACATCTGAAAGGGAAGCGCTTCCACTCGGACGACGAACTCAAGGACGCTGTGCAGGACTGGGTATCGTCACGGCCACAGGAATTCTGGGTACAAGGAATCCTTCGGCTCGTTAATCAATGGGATCGTTGTGCTACGGCCTATGGTGTATACTTTGAATAAAGTCTTCATTTATACCCAGAGTGTCGTTTCGTACCTTTTCATTTGAACACTCCTTGTATCTTAAAATGACGGATCGTAAGTCTTATGAAGTGTGAAATCCACAGTGGTAATGAATACCTTCAGGTAAAAGCATGCTGTAATTCGGTGGTTCTGTGAGACGTCAAATAGTTTTTTGATGGGTGAACGTTTTGAGCATTTGGATATGCTGCGATAAAAAACAGTTTTAAAGATAAGGCGTGAAAAGTTTAGAATTTTATTTCTTTTCCATGGAACTGAGTGGCACTCTGATATGTTTATGTTTAAATACCTGTATAAAAAATAGAATTGCATCAAAAATAAAGATAATGGCAGCATATTGTACCTAATATTTTACAGATTAAAGTGACAGGGTGGAGTTTCTAGTGTGAAAAAGTTTCTCAGTCTTGGCAAAACCTTCTAGCTTTTCCAAATGCCCACGCTACGAAAAAGAAAGCAGCATTTCAGCAACTTAAATTCTATTGTGTGCCGTATAAGAAACAAAAAAAAAAAAAAAAAAAAAAAGAAAAAAGAAAGAAAACAAGGACCGGTAATAGAATTTACCAATACCATATCTCTCAGAGTGTAAATCACACATAGCGTGCTATCAAAAATTGTGTGTCGCTCTGGTGGCGCAGTGGTCTAAACGATGGCTTCTGGTCATTCGTCCGAGACGGGTCCAGGTTCGAATCTCGGTGAGGTATGGATGTTGTGTTTGTCTGACGGCACTGGCTCTCTCCCTTCCCTGGAGTCAGTGGCCCTAAATTAGGGACGGGCGACTGCTTAAAGCCCATTGAGTTGCTCGCGGCGGTCGTTCAACCTCCAACTAAAAAAAAAGAATTGAACTGAGCGGTGCAAAATGTAGCTGCGATGAAAGAATAAAAAAGTGAGAATGCACTCACACATAATAATAATGTAGATTTTTTTTTTTTTTTTATTGAGATTGAATAAACTCGTGGCGACATACACCGAAAGACTATCAAGTGTTCGGAATGAGAGTGAAATTCCACATAAACTGAGAAATTTAATTAAAATTTGTAACAGTAGTAGTAAAAGTAAATTGTTATCTCCAGGAACAAGATTTGAAACACTTTATATTAACACTGGTTCAAAGCAACTAAGTCCGCTGTCATCCTTATCTTTTAACCTTGCATCGAAAACTGCACAAGGGAAACAACGACAGGTAAAAAGAATAAGGCATGAAACTGATACATGCAAATACAATTGGTATTGTGCTAAAATGTTCCAAAAGACATTGTAAAGGTTTATAAAAACCAAAAAAATGACTGAAAAAATGCGCCTTCACATTAATAAAAAAATCAGAATATTTTAAAGTTTCACCATGATAGAAGTCGTGATACAGGACGCCTTTAAATTTATATTTCTGATACTCAAATATAAAATGTTTCTCATCTTTTAAATACCCTGGAGTAGCAAATAATAAAATAAATATTGGAATTTAACTCAGAATTAATCAAGAAAAAATCAGAATATTTTAAAGTTGCAAGCGATAATAGAAGTCGTGATACAGGACATCTTTAAACAAATACTCAAATAAAAAATATTTTTCATCTTTCAAACACCTAGGAGCGGCAAATGATAAAATAAATATTAAAATTTAACTCAGAATTCAAGAAAGAAATATAACTTGTCTTTCCTTACAATATGTGTTCCATTTCGAAATTTTTCGTAGAGGATCAAATCAGATATTTATAAAACTATTATTAGACCTGCCCCGTTTTTATACGCTGCCAAAACTTGCAAAGTGCCTACAATATTTCGAAAACAAGATAATGAGGATAATATTTGGTTTCATCAGTTAACTGATAATGGTTGATGATATATACTTACATTTGTATATATCAAGCTTGATATATACTGTATATATTTGTATATATAATGCTTGATATATACAAATGTAAAAATCAGAATATTTTAATATATTTTTCCACATAAAATTCATGAAAAATTAAACACACACACACACACACACACACATATATATATATACACTATATTGACAAAAGTCAGCGGACACCTAGAAGAGAAACACAACATAATATTTATTGATATACATTTGTACGGTGTCGCTCCACCTATGGCCTGAATGCATGCACTGACCCTTCGAGACATGCTTTCGACAAGGTTTTGGAACACAGCGATAGGTATACGCTTCCATTCAGTACATAATTTTGCCGCTAACTGTTGGTTAGTAGTAGGCCTTGGTTCCAAACTTCCTATGCGGCGCTCTAGTTCATCCCTCAGGTGCTCTATGAGATTAAGATCAGGGTTTTGTGCTGGCCAGTCCACGCACGATACGGAATTATCGTCAAACCACGCCATAACAGTCCTTGCTTTATGGCTCGGTGCATTATCCTGCTGGTACCAACAACGCTCGGTTCCATAGCATTGCCACAGAGTTGATAGGGCATAATTGCCCAGAATATATCAAGGTAGACGTGCTAGTTAACAGGTTTGTCCACGATAACCAATGGGCCGGGACCATACCACGAAAAACACCCCCACACGAGTACACTGCCAGCTACAAACCTGTCCGTAGGAAAAGTACACTGTGGTAAATACCGTTCACCCGGCTGCCGCCATACCCACACACGGCCATCAGACTGACGGATCGTGTATATGGATGCATCAGTCCATAGGACCCGTTTCCATTGATCTACGGTCCACGATAAATGTTCTTTACACCATGCTAAACGACGAGTAGCATTCTGAGTGGAGATGAAAGGCTTATGAGCAGCCGCACGACCACGGTAACTCATGGAATGAAGTTCTCTGCGAATGGTACGTGTATATACCGAGGTTTAAGCATTTTTTTTATTGGAAGTTTAACGACCACCGTGAGCAACTCAATGGGCTATAAGCAGTCTCCCGCCCCTAATTTAGAGCCACTGGTTCCAGGGAAGGGAGAGAATCAGTGCCGTCAGACAAACACAGCATTCATGCCTCACCGAGATTCGAATACGGACCCCTTCCGGACGAATGATGAGAAACCATCCCTTAGACCACCGCGCCACCGGGGCGACCCAGCATTTTTACTCTCCTGTACACTGAGGTCTTGTGAAGTACTCCGTCGATAAAATGTAACGACTCTCCTGAGGCTTCGACGTCCTCTATCACTGATTTTCTTCGGTCTGCCTTTTTGCTGCTTCAGGCACGCCATGTGTCTTCGACTTTTTCAGTACATCCAAAACAGTTGAATAGGGTATTTTTAAACGTCTTTCGGTTTCTCTTATGGACAACCCACTATTATAACACCCAACAATCTTTCCTATCTCACTCAAATATGTTCTTTCCCGCCGCGACATTTTCACTTAAGCTCACAGTGCGATATGATCGCGGTCAGCTGCAGGCTTGTTTTTATACCGTTTGCAGCTGTACCGCGCATCTTAACAACACAGCGGAACCGTTCATTTGCTTTTGAAGGGGTGTCCGGTGACTTTTGTCAATATAGTGTATACATATATATGTATATGTTTAGTTGGGCATATATATATATATATATATATTTAACTATTAACTCTTCAATAACATTTTATTCCGTAAATATTTACGTTTCATTTTGAAAAATTAGGTGATCCCAAAGATTAAATCCCTGAAATGGCAATGGGCTGGACATACTGCCAGAAGGGCAGATCATCGATGGACAGCTGAAATTTTAGATTGGATTCCAAGGGACAGGAAAAACCCAGAAGAAGACCACATGGGAGATGGGTGGATGAAATTCGAAAGTATGCAGGGGTGACATGGAGGAGACTGGCACAAGACAGACCGTTGTGGAGGAAACTTGGGGAGACCTTCGTCCAGCAGTGGATTGATAATTGTTGACGATGATGATGATGATGATGATGATATATATACAGTATGTGGGTTGGACATATTGCCAGAAAAATAGACCACCACGATGGACAACCGAAATTTTAGATTGGATTCCAACTGACAGTAAATAAACTCCCCCAATAATCACGTGGGAGATGAGTGGATGAAATTTGAAAGCATGTGGAAGGGATATGAAGGAGATTGGCCCAAGAGAGACTTTTGTGGAAGAAACTTGGGGAGACCTTCATCCAGAAGTGGATTGATATTGGTTGACAATGATGATGCTATATTACTAAAATATTCTTCAAATGGACATGCTGTTGGTTAATGAAGAGAGCGACATGTCAGGTTTTGTCGATGAGCAAAGATGAATACCTTTGGCAAAAGTTGTCCTTGAGTTAGAAAAAACAAATGCAAGAAGCAATCATCGCCAGTTTTGAGTAAAGCAATCCTCTGGACTTAACCTTTCGTCTGCTTAGGTAAGATAAAGACTGGTACTTTATTTAACAATGCTTACAGAAAACGTTCAAGAATAGTGAATGGAGAGCAAGAAACCTGAGACATCAGTTATTATTAGGAGCTTAAATTCTAGCAGAAGCCCTATCATTGTCTGTTGGATATGAAAATGATGGATGAGATCTTCGACATTGGAAGGTGATTGTTACTCTCTGCATCTGATGCACGTGAATTTCGCATCAGATCCATACTCTGTAATTTCCAGACAGCGGATCTTTTTAAAAAGTTTAGTTGGGTTTGGTACAGAGTAGCGAAAATATGCGAAATTATGTACTATGTGACAACTGGAAGGTGGCAATTTGCTTAACGACGTATCCGGTTGGGTAAGTGCTAGAGGAAAGGTAACATGCAATGGTGGCGCTTTGACATCTGTAAAGAAAGTAAACTCTGTGTGTGTGTGTATGTGTGTGTGTGTATGTGTGTGTGTGTGTGTCTGTGTGTGAACGTGTGACATGCTGGCAACACGTGCTGTGGAAAACCCCTTTTCGCGTGACAGGCATTCTATTTCCAGAAACTCATTCTCAAGCTGCGTCGCTTTGTCGTGAAAAATAAATAAAAAATTCATGAAGACAATGAGTGGCGAAAAAATTACTAACCGTCTTCTCCCGCTTTAGTAGAATAAAACTGAATGGAGAAAGGGTACTCACCTGTTTTGGCTACTTTGAGAGTAGACAAATTTAACAGATTTCTCAGTAGAGATGAATACTGAAATGGATGTACACAGCTCGCCCATTTTAGAAAGATATTTTAAATGAACGCGAGGAAAGTTGCTAACTCTACGGAGAAGTTCTAGTGCAATGCGTACTATATCAGAAATAGTAAACTGCGCACTTAAAAATTTACCAAATCAACACGCGTCAGTAGGATGTTTTTCAAAAAAATAAGTGGCATAAAAGTAGCTTATCCCTTTAAAGCCACCAGTAAAATATTTGAACAAGAGTAAAAGATGAAATACGTTGATTACCACATACTGCATTTGTGCGCTTGTAACGTATACTCTAGATTCAGTTTCCTTTTGATTTTTCTATCTCTTGTTATTTTATTTTCCTATGTAAATTATCTTCTCACTTAACGAGATGTTATTTCTCCCGCTGAATGATATGTGGCAACGAGTGTAAGTCATGACGTGGTTTTAGGCAGTATAAATAGGCGCGTTCAACGATACCTGAGAGAGCTTTTGTTTATGTGCGAGGAGAGCTTTTTGTTTATATGTGGAGAGGTTTTGTTCGATGTGAAAAGAGCTACGTTATTTTGTGCCAAGAGCTTCGTTCTATGTGATTAGGTTCTTCTTCATTATTGTGATACGATTAGTGTGACTAGTAGTGTGTGTGTTGGATGATACCAGGAGTTTCCTAATAAAAGGTTTTTTAAGTAAGTACGTTTTTCTCAGTTCAAAGTACTGTCAGACCTCTGTCTGGCCGTTGGTTCTCTGTCATTAAGTGTCTCCATTAACAACCCGCATAAGACTATATTCATAATTAATTACCACACAACAAACCGGTAAAAACTAATTCATTATACGCTATAATGGAATTCAGAAATTAAAATATGAATAGCTAAAAGGTTCCGTTCCTTACTTGCTCATTTAAGAGCATGTTTGAATAAGGAATTCCCTTATGTTTTTATTTATTCAAATGAATATTATTATTATTATTATTATTATTGAATTTCTAGCCCGGGTCAGTGAGCAAAGGCGGAGATCTTGATTTCAAGCTGGGACATTTAGGTATTTTCTACTGATGTGTCAGATCTGTAGAGCGACTGCCTTTTTATGGATTGGGTGGAACAGTCTCTGTGGCAACTCTAATTCCTCGAAACTGTTTCGAAAGTTATTAGGTACCACTGAGGTTTGCCGAAATCCCAACTGGCACGATGTGCGTTATGCTCTTTTACCAAATCGTTTGGATTTCCATTCGTAGGTTCTTGTATTTCGATATTTTCTCAGATACTGTTATCTGGATGTTTTCTGTAAGCGGAACCGTTGGATGTTTTCTGTAAAAGGAACCGTTGGATGTTTTCTGCAAGTGGAAAAGTAGAGAAAGTTTGTTGTGTCTTCTTCACTTTTTTGCCTATAATTACAGTGTCAGGTCGATTGTTTTCAGTGATCTTGCTTGTAACGTGAGGTTTGCCCCAGCACATGAAGCAATTTTTATTTTTTAGAATAGGCTACTTGTGTGGACCTGCTTTAAACTCGATTTATGGCCATGCTGTTGATGTGATATCTTATTCCAATTTCAGTTTTTTAAGGTGTTCAACGACCACCATGAGCAACTCAGTCGGCTATAAACAGTCGCCAGTCCCTAATTTAGGGCCACTGGTTCCTAGGATGGGAGAGATCCAGTGTCTTAAGACCAAAATAACATCCATGTCTCACAGGGATTCAAACCTGGACTTACCCCAGACGAATAGTCAGAACCCAGAGCTTAGACCACTGCACCACCGGTCTAAGCCACCGCTTAGACCATTGCCTGGTCATGTCTGTTTCGATATTCTTTTTTGATGCAAGGAGAGAGCAGTTGGATAAAATGCTTTCTGTGGTTTCATTGGTTTTTCCACACATTCTACAGGTGTTACCAACTGCAATTTTCAGTATGTGTTTCCTGTAGTTCTGGGTTGCCATAAAGTGTTCTTGAGTCCCAGTGAAGAAGCCCTTAGTTTCTAGACAGAGTTGACCTTTTTTTCCAACATTGTAATGAAGAATTTTTTCCAATGTTCTCCAGTTCTAAGGAGTTCGGATTTTTGCACAGAGAATTTTGCTTTTTCCAACTCCTCAGTCGGTTTGAATTGTTTTATGACTGAGGAAGGAGATAAGCAGCATTCAGATTCAGTTGAAGTCACTACTGAAATGATTACGTGTTTTCTTGTTTTGTTTTTCAAATAAAAAAATTATTTGTTCTTATACAGAATTAATTTTGCATAAATCAGCTTTGGTCGAATACGTTTTGCGAAAATTAATATGGAGGTTATACCAGTGTTTTTGGCCTAACAATTGAAGTTTCAAAAGCTCGGTCTCACGCCTTTTAGAGATACAGGGCTGAAATTTTGTGAACATAGTGGACATATTAATTTAAATATTTATAAAACTGGTATATTTATATGATAATAAGGATTTTAATGGATTTTAAACATATCTTTCCAGAGTTATTATCCGAAATTTAGCGATTTCAGCCACGTGGCTCTCCTGCTAAGTATTAATGAAGGATTAAAATTGGCTTCTGCATTAAGTCAGTTTTTTTTAAATAAAACTAGCAAGTTTAGAGAATCTCTCCATGTAATAAGATAACGGAATGTCTTAAATTTGTGCGACATTGCGTGTGAGTGCGAAACAAGGCTGAAAAAATGTAATGAATTTGCTTATTATCAGTGACATTTATCCAAAATTCAATGCAGCCGTGGAAGATATCATACGTTGACCACTAGGCCATCTGAGGCCCCACCAGATTTTAGATTAGGAGTGTCAGACCTCAGGTTTTAAACAACCCTTAGAATTAGGAGGCTAGGAGAATTGGGCTAGAGTGCCGGACAGGAAAGTCACACGGGGGCGAGGTAGAAAAAGGGGAGGAACATGCCCTTATTTATAACCGGGGGGCACAAATATCCTGGGTCCGACGGCTTAACGTGCCCATCCGAGACACGGCATATAATTGGTGGTTGGAGCGTTCGTTTCTGAACTCTCGAACCACTAAATATACGGGTGTTCGGGACCGAACCTGATACTTTTCCGTAGCAGCCACGAACGTTGACCACTAGCTCGACAAGCTAGTCTTTCTGCTTCATGCAGCACACCGCTCTTATGTGTTGTCTTAAACGTTGGAGAAGGCGCGACGTTACAAGTGGGTTTAGGTGGGCTTCGGTCCTCCCAAATTTTCTTTACGCCCATCCTTAAGCCCCACAAAATATTTAAACAGTTAGAATATATGGCGTGTGCAGCCCTATCTAAGATTCTAGGGAGTTTAGATAAGCATTTGTGAATTTTTTAAATTCACAGAATTTTGTTATATAAAATGTTTTTTTGTTAAATTTAGTGTTGTACTATATTCTGTGGAATAGAGGGAGTTCTTTTTGCGAATGTTTAAAATACTAGTAGAAAGACTCCATTTTTTGTAATTATAGTTTTAAAAGTTGTGCGAAAAAGAGGTATTCCTCATCAGGTTACCAACTAAAATTCATAAACAGCGTTATGACAATCAATATTAAAACAAGAACAAAAAAACTGACCTAAGTAAGCTGAACTTGCAAAGAAAGAGGGACTTGTTCAACACCATGGAGGTTTGTATCCAGATTCCAGTACTGAATACGCTAAATAAGTGTTGCGTACAGTATGTACCTGAAAACCTTTTGATGCTGTGCATCTTTCCTGACAGTAGTAAGGTAAATCCCAAGTAAAAAAAAATCGATGTAAAAAAAATGGGTAATGGAAGTAGAAAAAACAATGACTGAAATCTGTTTTGTGAATGCTGTCTCATGAACGGACACATCATATTTACAAAACTATTGCCGAACTTTGTTTCATCGCGTTTTACCTAAACGCTACGATATTTCATTATTATCTGCGTAAATTACAAAGTCCTGATGACAAATGTGATAGAAGCCATTACAAAAATGCATTTTTGATGCCATAAAAACGTAGCGTCGTAGTTAAATTTGACTTTTCTTCGATCCTCCATCTCCTAAGGAGGGAGACCTGTTATTAACGAGAGCGTTGAAATTTTGTGTAACACAATGGATTGTAACCTATAGATACCCTAGACCCAAAGTTACCAATCCACACTTGCGATTCAGTTTTTCTTTCTATCTTGAGGTCATCATGCGCAAATGGACTTTCGTTGCTACATCACATTTCATTGGTGTTAGGGTCGATTCTTACGTTGGTCTAATTCTGAACAAAAAATAATAATGATTAAAATAAATATTGCTTTCCAAAATCCAAGCAGTCGAAATACTTAATATTGCCGCCGCCATAGTTTAGCAAATATTTACTTTTATGACTCCCATATCTTCTTTCATTGGTTTTAGGACAATACCATTCATTAATACCAACTACCTAAGTACCGCTCAAAGTCAGGAATTAGTAAATCTTATTGTTTGTTGTTGTGATCTAATTCCATTTTAGCGGACTTTCGTTCGGTGTGATCACGAAGAAATGCAGTATGTTGTACGCAAATAAATGTATACTGTAGAATGACTCGTTTTATTTCACACCCACGAAGATCTTAGCATGCGAAAGATGTATAGCGTAAATTTTCTACAAAGTGTACCAGGGTACTCTCTCGACATTTTTTTTTTGTTGGTTTTTTTTTTTTAATGGGGATAAGATCACCAGCGTTAGATAAAATCTACATGAAAGGAATTTTTGGCGAAATTTCTGTCAAGTACTTCAAAATTTGTACCTCATCCTCACCCCTATACGATACTTAGCTTCCCTAATCGCCTCTTCCCTCCTCCCCTTCTGTTCTGAGCCACTGCTGTCGCCACTGTGTTGGAGTCAGCTATTTATATAATGACGGCAGGTGAGCCTCATGAAATGGCGTTTCACATGGAGCTGGAGATATACGAAATGGCGTCTCACATAAATGTTACGGAGATTTAATACTAGAATTTTAGGCAAAAATATTAAATTTCCTTCGCAACTTTTCTTTCGCCTTCGTGTTCCATTTCCTTTGTTTCCACGACGCATGAGAAACTTTAATCTTTGTCACCAATTGTATGGCTTCTCAATGGCACCGTTTGGACGTTTTTTCCAGAATCCATCTGCAATGGCATGACAATGAAAAGCCATTTGTAATTTTCGTTTTTGTGCTTGTGGTTTTGTCCAGTTAACATTAGCACCTTTGCCTTTTCCACTTCAAAGTAACCGAACGGAAGGCGGATGTCGTTTAAAATTCAACTTTGAGGCTTTGTGAAGCCGACGCCAGAATCCCAAGGCGTTTTCGGTGGCGAAAGGGTTAGAAGGAATCACTTCCTGTGTGTGTGTGTGTTGGGGGGTGAATTCCCCAGCGAAGAAAGGGGGTAGCGTACAGTCAAGGCGAGGGGTTACAAGGAAGCGGTCGCAGGAGAAGAGGCCAGCGGTGACTTAAGGGGTTGGCCCAGAACGTGTTTAAACGAACCAGGGAATTGAGTTCTTTTTCACGTGCGCGGGAGAGAGACGAGCGAATGACCAAAAGTTGTAACTGGTCTAAGCGATGGCTTCTTTACCATTCGTCCGAGATGGGTCCGGGTTCAAATCCCGTGAGGCATGAATGTTGTGTTTGTCTTACGGCGCTGGCTATCTCCCTTCCCTGGAACCAGTGACCCTGAATTAGTGATGGGCGACTGCTTATAGCCCAATGAGTTGCTCACTGTGGTCGTTAAACATCCATTCCAATCAATCAAAAGTTATAATGTAACAAAAGTGGTTTCAAGAGAAAGATTGTTTGCCTGAAGAGAGAATAAGACAAGAAAAGCTGCGGACAACTTTCCACGATTAAGTTAAAGAGAAGAACAGTTTTAAAAGGTGCCGACCCAGGTAGCAATATTATGTTGGATCAACCGTGGGCTTTCAACGGTCGGCCCAGCGACGAGGCGACGAGGCGACTCGGCGGCCAACAATTGGATATGTGTTGGTTCAACGGTTGAACCTACATTGGAAAACTGTTGCAAACAGTTTTCCAATGTGATCATGTGTTCTCGGACAACCATGGTTGGTCATGTGTTGTTGGACAACCATCGGACAACCGTTAAGTGGTCATTTTTGATAAATGGTGGGCCATGTGTGGTTGGAAAAACCGTTGGCCAATCTTCGATAAACAACACAACCTTCGCCCAACGCTGCCGACGCAAAAATATCATTATTCCAACCGTTGGGCAATGTCAGTGTGCTACTGGGGGATGCACTCCGTGAATATTTAAACGTCGTGTTTATTGCTTATTATTATTACCAACCAAGCAACCAAATAGTTGACATAAACGTTCTTGGACATGAAGCTGTGGAGGTGAAATGTGTTTTCTATAGCAATCAGTCTCTCAAAATGTGCATTTATATCATTGTGAGATTATTCAATATGAAATAAGAATAAAAGGCAAGTGTCACCGAGTGTTCATAAATGAGAAACAGATGTGTAGGGAATAATCGGGAACTCTTACTACATTTAAATTTATCACTAATTTAGTCAAGGTTTCTGTAGCTTTGATAAGCTAAAATTTCCACATTTATACTTTGGCATATAATATATGAAAAAATAATAATAAGATGTCCATACGAATGAAGTTTTTCCCTTCCTGTTTTGAATCGCTTTCGAGGTTGGCAACCCTGGAGCAATATTTACTAACTTGTTCTTACTTTCAACAGAGTGTTTACTCCACCGTTCTCGTACGTTGCGAATGGAATAATGAATGTAAAATAATGGAGTTGTGTTAGGACAATCCCTTTTGTCTATTGCAAGCATACTCAAAATTACCTTCTGGCAAATAAATGAAAAAAAAGACGAATCGTATTATTCAGTTAATATAAAGATCAAATCACATACATTGCCCACTCATTACAAAGGCGTAACGGCTTTAGCAACTTCAAGTCTTGAGAGAAAGAACAGTACGAATTCCTGGGACACTGAGCAATTCTTCACGTGTATTGCAGAATCACGTTTAGTTTGCATGTCTCATCCATTTCAATTAAGTTAAGACTTGGCGTAGGAAGAAATTTTATGCGTTTCTTAATGACAGTAATGCAGGTGAGCCGAAGAAAACAATGTTTTTGCATTCATTTCCTGACTTAATCCTCACGGCGAGACTTAATCGTTTCCATGGAAGAATCCGAGAGAAAAAATTATGATGTTCTCAAAAAACTGAAGACTGAGGATAAAACGACATAATTGCGGTGTTCTAACCTAAACGACTCTGAACAATGCACTAACTGGAACAACAAAAGTGTTGGAGGCGTTGTTCTGTTGAAAGCCGGTGTTCGCCGGGGTGGGCAGTCCCGCATTTATCTCCCAGAATTACATAGAGCGCCTACGAAGAAAGGCGGCCAACAATTGGCGGCCGCTGTGATATGTGGGTGTGGAACCACGACGGAATATCTCCAACATCTGGCTCAAAACCGATGTACCTTCCAGACATTTACTTCCCACTTACTACAAAAGAATGCGAACACTTCCTGCACTTTCCAAAATATTCCTAAAATCATTCAAAATTTGGAGTTTAAATATAGCATAGGTCAGTTTTTCTCTTCACCTTCCGGGGGCGCGGAGGCCAAAATTTCACATAATCTCAAAAATCTTCCATCTAGTAAAAGCGATAAAGTGGTTGCAGTTACATGAAACGAAGCTTATTCGAGTTCTATTCCGGCAGAAAAATTATACAGAGAAGAAAAAAAAGGACGAAAAAGAGAAAGAAGAAAAAGGAGCTGTGTAGTGCCCACGTTGGAAACATATCTCGTCCCCGACATTGAAGCAAAGTTACCAGCAGTGATGTAGAAGGGGCTTAAAGCACTTTTTGAGGTTAACTGGGAAGAAAAACAGGGCAAAGGATATTTTTTTAGATGATCATGTATGCAAAAATAAAGAAAACTGTGTTTTGAATGGAAACATAATAATATCTTAACTAAATGTGTTCAGTTAAGAGAGATTACAAAGATGGCTGTCCCGGTGGTCGAGCATTTTGAGGCGCTAGCTTCTGACCATGAGCTGGCCTCGGGTTCGAGTCCCGTAGAGTGTTTGTCTTATAGCGCTTGGTCTCTCGCAGGAGCCAGTGGCCAAAATTATGTATGAATGAGCGACTGCTTGTAGCTCATTGAATTTCTCAAGGTGGTCGTTAAACTCCCAAACAGATAATAATAATAAGGGATAATGAAGTAAAACGAAATGGCTGTATTTGAAAAACGGCTGTATATAATTTTTTTATGTTCTTAGTAGTGTGACTATTGTCATATAACATACTTTCTTTCATTTAAAATAACTGAAGTTAAACAATATTAATATAAATTCATGGAAGTAATGAGTACCGAAAATTTAGTAAAAAATAATAAATAATGTAAACAAATCAGATTTCACAGGGCGTTTGAAAAGTTTTTTCCCCTGTAGTTTTCCCTAATAACTTCATCGCTAAGGCACTTTTTTCTCTAGAACTACATCGCTGGTTACAAGTGAAGATCATTTGAGCTAAACACTAAAAATTGCAAGCAAAATTTCCTATGAAATTTTCCTGACAATAAAGAATTGCTCAATTTTGAACTGCAAATTCTAATGAACGAATTACTCATTTAAGACTGCTGGCGGGGTTTCTTATTACTCCTCGCTCGGGTTCATTTCTATTGCCGGGTTGCAACTCTTAGTGTATGAAAGATATATCACGAAGAAAACAGTAAATGAATTTGTGATATTGATTCTATTATTAATTGTCAGCTAAAGCTCATTATGATTATTGTCCTTAGTTTTGCAATTATTTACTATTACTTTAATTTCTACTTTTTACCTTTTCGCTACTTATTTTTTCCTCTAATCCTCGTCTCTCCTTTGAATTATGTATAGTCTGGGTTCGCTTTCCTTCACTGTGTAACTGTTCGCTGCTGTGGGCATGGTTTTGTAAAAGTGTAACAAAGCAATAAAATAAGGAGTTCCCCTAACATACAAAAGCGCGATCACTCTGGAAAACATTGTTTTAACTCCTACTAATGATTATTACCTTTGCTGATAGGCCTTTGACTGGCATCATGAAAAGTTCCATTTTACTGATTGCAAGACGATAACCAAGAAATACCTACTACTCAAATTTACATTCTTGAGGACGAATAATTCCTAAGCTCCGTACAAAGCACATGAAAAACGGAAAATCTTAAACAATCCCTATTATGATTTTATTTGATGTGTACAACGAATGTTCATTTTTTATTAAGCACATCCTCATATTATGTCTGTGAACTGAACAGTCGGTTTCATTTAATTTATTTTCCGAAAAGTGACTCCGAAGGGAAATTTAACTTCTTATAATTTAGTGTAACTCACTTCTTCGGGAGACATTTCATGAGCTTTATTTATTTTTGGTTGAAGGTTTAACGGTAGCCACGGTGGCGCAGTGGTCTAAGCGCTGGCTTATGGTCATTCGTCCGTGAAGGGTCCGGGTTCGAATCCCGGTGAGGCATGGATGTTGTGTTTGACTCACCGCCCTGGCTCTCTCTCTTCCCTGGAGTCAGTGGCCTTAAATCTAAATTAGGGACGGGCGACTGCTTATAGCCCATTGAGTTGCTCACGGTGGTCGTTAAACCTTCAGTCAAAAAAAAAAAAAAAGGAAGGTTTAACGACCACCGTGAGCAACTCAATGGTCTATATATAAGCAGTCTCCTGTCTCTAATTTGGGACGCTGGTTCCAAGGAAGGGAGAAAGCCAGGGTGATGAGACAAACGCAACATCCATGCCTCACCGGGATTCGAACCCGGACCTATCTCGGACGAATTGTCATAAGCCAACACTTAGACCATACCGCAACCGGGGAGGCTGAGCATTTTCCCGAAGCATCGTTGGAAATTCACGACATCAATAAAATATGTTGTTTTCAATTGTCACACAAAACTAGATATGTTAAGAAATATACTTTTCATTCTAGGACAAGTTTTTCGTATATAGCATATGAATTGAACAAGAGTTTCAGACTTGAAACAAAAATTTCCAGAACATATCTCATTAACTTAAGGATCTACCTATTTGTCTGTACATATAGACTAAGAAATAATGCCATACCGTTTCTAAAATCAAAAATATGGCAACAGTTATCAATTAACATAAGAGCTAAATCTTTTCCATAACATTTCTCCTTTGTTTTTTAATTAAACCAGGAAAAAGTAAAAATGCTTATCATATGTATATTGAATTCTTAGATTGGCTTCGCTGTGTTTCTTCTATTCCAAATAAAGTGCATCATGAGACAAACAAGTGAACAAAAAGATACTAAATTCGGTCTCTGTCTTATTTAAATCAAATGAGACAAATACTTATTAAATTTTAACATCAATCTTCTCAAAATGTGATGATAAAATTCGAGCGTTTATTATGGATTTTCAGTGACTTAATGTTCTTGATAACAAAACTGGTATGCATTTGTGATTTTAACTTTGGCGCGAAACGTATTTCTTTCTATAGGCATAATATGAGAACATGTTTAATAAACTGGCAACATAACATATATATTAGTACATTCCATTTATATTTTTACGTATAAATTAATGAAAACAAATGTTTACAATTACATAATATGATCGCACAAGTACAGCGATTATTATCTTTCGTACTAATCCAATAATAACAAATATGGGCCATTGTAAATAAATTAAGCACGCAACACGATGGAAAAAAAAAATTGAGAATGAAGTCGGTTTTTTCTGAAAGAACAACACTGTTTTTAATAGCCACGATTTTTAAATGAAGAAGCTAGCCAAAAATGTAACGCATATGGGCGAGAGAAGGCTGAGCAACCATATACATCGCACTAATCGACGTTTGTTAAAATGACAACATAAATATGTGCATCTCTTTGATAAGTGTCACGAATTCAGTTTTACTTTTAATCTCTTATGTTTTCGTGCTAGAAATTCATGGACTTGTTCGAGGAGATGGAACAACTGTTTATGAATTTGTTCAGAAATTGTCACGCACAACGGTGTATTGCATGACAATTGCACTATGCACGCCAGTAACTTCGCATGATTCAGAAGGTACTTCGAGCTGGCAGGTAAAACAAAGGCAGTTCAGAAAGAAAAGATCAACTATGTAATGAAATTTGGCTTTCGGCGTCTCGTTACGGTATTCGTGAGCAATCAAATTTGAAATTTAGTTTTATTGCACAAATGCAAGCAACCTGTAAAACCTTTTTCCTGGTATACTGTGTTAGGCGAAGACAATAATATATGCTATAAAAATATGTGGTGTGAAGTCACGGAAAGTTTGTGAAAATAACGTGCAGTAAAGCTGCCGGTAAATGTCCGTCTTTTAATAAAATTTCCGTTTTGAAAAGTACCCCTTTTTTTAAACTTCTGTATTTTCACCGATTTTCGGTAGTCAGAAATTCCGTTTATTTCAGAAAAGTCCTTTTCATGTTTTTCCGTATTTATACAGAAATTTCAGAAGATCGAAGACTGAATTGTTCAGCCCTTACTCCAGATAATCCTTTAAACAACAGTGTGTGTGTGTGTGGGGGGGGGGGGGTCGAATCGACGTCATTTGGCTTGGTTTAACAGATAACGCGCATCTCAACCACTGAGCCAGGAAAACTCGGGAATCTGAATCACGGTCAGGCTGACTGCGCGATGGCGAATTTTTTTTTATCATTAATACCAGAGATTTAGTCATTTTATTTTCTGTCGGAGCTTATTATTCTTTTAAATAGGTTTATAATAATTTTATTTTTTCTGTATTAGGACTTATCACAAATTACGCATTTTTTTTTCATCGTGATTTTTCGAAGCAACAGAATGCTTTAGAACTTGAGACCTTTCTAAACTGAAAATGACTTTCAATTTTATTTAAGTAAAGGCAAAATGTACTATTATTTCACAAAACTCTTAAACATAATCATCAAACGGAAGTCATCGCTCTTTCCACGTTTATAAGTGAATCATGGGAAATTTTCCGTCGGCCGCCACCGGGAATCGAACCTACGGTCTCCCAGTTACGCGGAGGAGATGCTACCACTGCACCACAGCGGCCTCGAATTATTCCAGACTCACACACGCTAACTGTCAAGCTAATTTGGCAGGTTGCTTCTTGGAGCCCCGCACAATGCTGGGGATTCACCAAAATAATTCCTCCAGACTCACATACGACTATTCCCCATTAGTTGTATGCGAGTCTGGAGGAATTCGAGGCGGCTGTGTTGCAGTGGTAGCATGTCTGGCGTGTAAGTGGAAGACCCTGGGTTCGAGTCCCTGTGGCGGCCGATGAGAATTTTTCTCTGACTCACTTATAAACGTGGAAAGAGCGATGATTTCCGTTTGATGTTCCTAATCCACGTCAATTGCGTATTAATAACTCCTAAACATAAAATTTACTCTTGATAGCTATCTATAATAGCTTTTGTATCAAGGGGTCCAAAGACTTATAAGTAGATATCCTACAATCGCCTGCGCAATAATTTAAGTACACGGTTTTTTATAGTAACACAATAGACAATAAGGGGGAATATCTTGTGCCAGAATACCCAAAATTCATGCGATATTCTATTCACAATATCCGATCTCGCTACAGAACTTCAAAATCAGATCCTCCGACAGATGACTGAAATTTAACAGTTATTCAAACCTCAAGTGTTTCCGCGAATAGCTCCTATTACGGAAAAATTTCTCTTCCTTTGAAAAAGTGACAACGGAGTTTCTCTGTTAATGTACGAAATAAATTGCGAAAAGGCTTTAAAAATTCAGTATTTTCTGTTAACACAACTTAAAAGCGGCAATTTGGAAAGGAACTGCCGAAAGGTATATATCTGAAAATTCAGAATTTTCCTGGCGTGCAAAATATCCATGAAATTTAGGTTTCTTTCCGTCATTTCACGGTAAAGGTTGTATCAGAAATATGCTTCTTTAATTCACGAAAGGAATCACGGAATGTGGCTCATGAATTAAAAAAAAAAATGTTTACAGCTTAGGAAAGAAAATGTGAGAAAATAAAAAAAATATATATTGAAATTCATTTGAGGCTCTGCTTGGCCTGCCGGAGATGGTCGTTTAATGAACATTGCGCAGCAAATGCAAATTGCACAGCCCTTTTAGAACTGATATCTGCAAGAACTTTCAGAAACGTCTTTGATGAGCATACAGCATCTCAACTAAACCACTGCCGAAGAAGCGAACTTTGTCAACGTGAAACAAAAACCTTAAAGCAAAACACTACGGAATATTATGGAAAGAAAACTATGAGCTTTGTTCTGTGCATCTGAGATGTGGAAATGCAGATAAACAAATGTTTATTACGCTGCAAAAAATTTTCTAAAATTCACCAGCCATTTTCTGTTGTTTCTTTCGTGAATTAACGAAGCATATTTCTGATACAATCTTTTCTTTGAAACGACGGAAAGAAACCTGAATTTCACGGATTTTTCGTACCACGGGAACATTTTGAATTTTCAGAGACATTCCCGTAATACCTTACTTATTTTAACGGAAAAATTCCGTTCTCACTTTTTCCGTATCCATATGACAAAAATTTTCCGGTAATAGAAGAGATTCACGGGAATACTTGGAAGTTTGATTAACTGTTAAATTTCAATAGTCTGTCGAAGTATTTCATTTTGAAGTTCTGCAGCGAGAGTGGATATTGTGAATAGCATATCGCATGAATTGTGTTTATTGTGACACAGAATATTTCTTCTCCTACCCTCATTTTGTTCTCTATCTATTTATTATATACTGTGTTACTGTAAGAAACCGGGTACTTAACTTATTGTACAGGTGCTTATACGATGTCTATGTATCAGTCTTTGGACCCCTTAAAACAAAAGCTAATATAGCGATCAAGAGTACATTTTATACTTAGAAGTTTTGTGAAATAACACTTTAACGAAGTACATTTCCCCTTTTTTATAAGATCATTTAAAGCCATTGTCAGTTTAAAAAGATCAAGTTGCAAAGCATTTTGTTGCTCAAAAATCACGATGAAAAATGTTTAATTTGTGAAAAGTCCTCCAACAGAAAAAAAAAAATATTACAAAACTATCAGAAAAATACTAAGCTCCAACAGAAAATAAAATGACTAAATCACTCGCATTAATAACATTTTTTTTTTTCATCGTCGGGCAATTTGTTTTGCAATGAACGCGAACGAACTCGCGGAATGCTTCTGGCTGAGTGGTTAAAGGCGCGCGTTTTTTGTTGAGCTAACTCAAAGGGCGGGGGTTTGATCCTGATTGCTGCGAAAGGATGATCTGGTGTAAGGTCTAAAAAGTGCAGGGGTTTTTTTTATTTTTTTGTGAAATTTCTTTTTAAATACGGAAAAACTTGAAACGGACTTTTCTGAAATAAAATTTCTGACTACAGGATATTTGTGAAAACACGGAAGTTAAAATTAACGTGCACTTTTAAAAACGGAAATTTCTTAAAAATACAGATACCAACCGGCAATTTTGCTGCACGTGTTTTTCAGAAATTTTCCTCGAATTCCCATAACTTATTTTTTAAAAATTAATAGGAAAAAAAACAACAACGAAAATTTCATTTTTTGGAGAATGAAGCTAAATTTTCTGCACTGTTAGAAATATTGAAACAACATAGGCTCACACAACAGCGTTCGAACGGAATTTTAATTGGTAATAATGTGAATTTTAATTTCCTTAGCAAAACTGAAAGAAAGTGGTGATTTTCAAGCAAATGTCAACTGAAATTTTAATGTATATACGATTAGATTAAACTATATGATCAATACTTCTTTCTTTCTTTCCATTTATTACTCACAAATGTATCTTTGTTTTCAGAAGGATGTGGATTGCCACATTTTATTGTATAGTTAATTAATGCCAGTGACATACCTCACTTTTATGATTATTATTTTGTTTAAAATGGTTTTATTTCCTGTATTTCTAAAAAAGTCGTGAAGGAATTACATATATTATCGTCTTTGTGTGTGTGGGAGTGTGCGTATTTGTGAAGTTTTTATTTTGTATTTTACCCCTCGTTAATTTAAAAGTGTTTTTTTATTCTTACAACAAAAAAATTCAGTGCTATGTTATTTACTGCCTAATTTAACATACGTTAGTTACTAAACTTTCCACTTTTATGAATAAAAGCTATATCTGCTATCCGTGACTTATTTTTTGCTTATTTATTTAATCGTAACAAGTTAACGGAAGAAACGTTCTTGTAGTACACGATCTTACAGCTCATATAGCTGGGAATGACGGCAAAAACTGAAATGTAACGGATGCTCTGTGAGGATTTGCTTCAAAATGATTTTACTCCTCTAAATATCGACGTTCAGCTGTAGGTTAGGAAGTCTCTTTTTTAGTTACGGCTTCATGTAATTAAGAGAAAGTTTTTCTTGAGCTGCTAAGTTAAGTACAATGAAAAGCAACATTCTCAGTCCCCCTCCCTTTAAACTTTTTATGTAAATCTCTATATAGGGTAGGAAAATAAGAGGGATTTGCTTAATAAATGCAGCATTAATGCCAGGAAAAGCCCCGCATTTTACTTCCTGACTGATAAAAAAAAATATTATCTACTCTGTAGCAGTGGCCCAAAAATGCTTGCTTTGTGAACACTCACCGAATTTATGTAAAGCCGCTTTTGCACCATTTACATAAATTTTCCAAATGCTGAAAGTTCCAGTTTTTACGTTGTCATTGTAGTAAACACTATTTGTACATAAAAACCTTAAAAAAAGTAACATTGAACAATCATTGAAGTACTTACTAATTTCGAATTGAAAACTTTTACTATTTAGAAAACAATATGTTTTTTTTTTTTCTGATAGTTCGATTCAGAGCTTCCACAGAGTTTTTTACATTTTTGATGCAAGAACCATTGCTAAAAAAATTTTAAAAGAAATATTTTAAGGAAAAATATTGCAAAATGACATATTTATCAGTAAGTGTAAATAATAAATTTGAATTTTTGAGCGAGCGATTTTAATATTCGTTTCATACTCTTTGACTTCGAGAAGTAATCAAACTTGCTTCTGATTGGCAAACATTTTTATTGCCAAAACGAATGAAAGTTTATTTCACACAACTAAGCAGCGTAAAATGAATTTGAGAATTGCAGCAGTTTGTTGAAAAGAGTAGTATACTTAATCAAGTATTTGATCTCGATCGAAAATTATATAATTTCGCGGCTCACTTTTCTTCCACGAGCAGATTACCTGGACAAAATGTTAATGAAAATGAAGATTTTTTTCCTACAATTAAATATTTTGGAACGGTCTTTGAAGTAGTTTTGAAAGTGTTAAAAAATCAGCACCTAAAGTCACTCGCCATTTGATGAGAAAGTTGCTTCCTCGTTATTACGCCATTTACAATTATAGCAATTCCTTACATTTAAAGTTCTTTTATGCCTCATTTTTGCAATAATTTTGAACTTACTTTTGTTCGGTGTTACGACAAAATTTTACCGTTAAACGAACTGTGCTCACAACAGCACTGACAATTTCGCTTTACTACACTGTCCGCAGAACTTTTACCCATATTTTTTTTTAGAAGCATTTCTCCAAAATGATCTTTGTTATGACAGGAAGACACGATGGGCAGGTCATATTGACAGACTCAGCGACAACAGGAGAACGTTATGGTGTCACAAACAGGTATCTAAGATCAACCAAGAGAAAACCTGGTAGACCACCAACTATTATAGATAGAAAGACCCTTTAACCACAGTGATAGGAAATAACAGGAGAAGAGTAGCTCAAGATCTCTCTCGCTGGATTCTTTGCGACCTGCATTCATGGAGAAATCCTGAATGAAACAATAGGTGCATCTAGGTAATGACGATTTTTGTAAAAAAAGAAAAAATCACAAATATTTATCATTCTTTTTTATCCCATATAACACTGTAACCAGGTTGTGAATTCATTCATTTTCTTTCATTATTACCAGCTGCATTTGCTAGTACTAGAAGTTCTCTTTAGAAAATGTGATTTCTTAGTAACAAGTAGCTGCATTACCTCGTATTTATCAAGTTTGTTCAAAATCTGATGTGTAAATTTCAAATTGGTACCAAGCGCAAATAATTTAAACCAACCTTACCGGGTGGCCAAGTGGTCTGACTATTCGTCTGAGATGGGCTGGGGTTCGAATCCCGGATGAAGCATGGGTGGTGCGTGTGTTTGACGGCTCTCTCTCTCTCTCTCCCCTGGAATCAGTTGCTCCAAATTAGGGGCAAGCGGCTGCTTATAGTTCTTTGAGTAGCTTACGGTCACAAACTTATTCAGTCTTGTACTGTTGTGTGTTTCTATTATTCTATTTTTCTATATTCGTCCTTGACAGTCACGACACAGAAGAACTGTTTCATCTGAATTTCATGGATCAATGAAAATTTAAAGCTTTTTTAGACATACAGTAGTTCCAATCGTTTATTTTGCTTACCTTTTCTCTTCATGCATAGGAGGAAGGCCTTGCAGTGGCGTGCCCAGAAATTTTTTCGGGAGGGAGCGGGGTGTTACAATTTTTTTATACAACTAAATGTGTTATGAGTGCATTTTTAAAATGTATGTAGCATCCACACAAAACTGTTCAAATAAATATTGCTAGAAATTATTAATATTCTTATTACCTATAATATATTCTTATCACCACATCATGATTGACTACTTATACGAGTGTTTTGCTTTTTTCTGTGCAGAACACAAGAATACTACACTACTTCCTGTTAAATGGTTAAAAGATACAAGTAATTCTAGAACGAAAATAAAATTTAAGTACCAAGTAAAAGAAGACTAAACGAAAGCCAGACACGTGTTACTAAAATACATAATGTACAGCATTTAAAAGTTTTGAGTTAAAATTTAAAACATGAAATAAAAGTTTGATATTGTTCAAGAAAAAAAAAAGAGAGAGAAATAATATAGGTTACGTGTCCCTAGTGAAATTCAAGCATTAATGCTCCCACTGGAATTCTAAATTCTTTCCTTGGGACCAGAAGTCGTCCGTTCTGAATTGGTCAACTGGTTCCAAGGAAACCTAGTACAAAAACGGTGGTATTTAAACCTAGTACAAAAGCAAAATTAAACGAAAACAAGGCACTTTCTTTGGACTGTTACTAAAATGTGTAATGTGCAGCATTCGAAATTTTTGTTACAATTTAAAATAGAGAATAAGAGGCTTTTACTGCTCAAGAAAGGAAAGCCGGACCCAGTGGCGCGGTGGTCTAAGCAAAGGCTTCTGATAATTCGTCCGAGATGGGTTCGGGTTCGAATCCCGGTGAGGCATGGATGTTGTTTGTGTCTTACGGCACTGTCTCTCTGCATTCCCTGGAGCCAATGACCCTAAATTAGGGACGGGCGACTGCTTATAGCCCATTGAGTTGCTGACGGTGGTCGCTAAACCACCTATAAAAAAAGAAAAAGAAAGAAACAAAAGATAAGTATAAATGGGAAAGAGCAAAGATTGCTTATCCCTAGTACAAGGTAATTCAAAATGATTACCCCGATTACAAATGACAATGCCTGGTTTATAAACGTAGATACAGAGATCACATTTTTGTACAATAAAGAAGGAAGTTTAGAATTTTGTTTGCATACCTTACAGATGTTCTATGTGACTCCCATGGGTCACGTGGACAACATCTAAACGATCCGTAGTCACTGTTGCCAGCGCAAGCTGAATGCGCATCTTTAGTTCTTGCAGTGTTCTCGGCAAAGGTGGTACATACACATGGTCTTTGACATACCCCCACAAAAAGAAGTCACAAGGTGTAAGATCCGGAGACCTGGGGGGGACATAAATTCCTTTTAAAACGCCTTTTCCGCTGCGGTCGCCATTTCTTCCCACTAGCTTTGGTGCACGGGCAACTCACTTTCCTTCGTCACCATAGCAACACAACAGTAGGTTCCAATAAAATTCTAAACTTCCTTCTTTCCTGTGTAGGGATATCAGCTGTCTATTTATCTTGTTGAACACGTTATTGTCATTTGTAATCGGGGCAATCATTTTGAAATACCTTGTATAATGCTACCACTGGAATTCTAAATTTGTTTCCCTGGAGCCAGTGTCCCAAAATTAATGACGGGCGATTTCCTCATAGCACTTTAAGTTGCTCATTATGATCGTTGAATCACGAAAAGAAAATCCTCAAGAGCCTTTGATGAAACCTTTGATTTCAATGTTCATCAGAGCCGTCCAGGTTCCTAAATCTTCAGCTGTTCCGCAAGTAATATTGTACTCTCTTTATAGAACTGAAACTCGTCTCAATACTGAGAAAACCCAAAGTGAAATTATTTCTAGCAAACCAAGCACATTTTCATGCCTTCCGAACTTTTCCTGAGATACTGTTTCCGGAAGAACTCCTTTAAACTACTAAAACGAGAGAATTCCTGTCATTTCGAAGGGGTTCACCGCTTTATAGAAGAAGAGCGTTCGTAGAAAAGTATGAATATTATAAAAATATGCACTTGGTTCTGTAAAAATAACTTTGAAAATTCCAACACAAGAAAAAGTGAAAAAATAAATGGGAATGAACTTTTAAGATTCCAGCAAAACATGAGAGTTGAAGAAAATGGGATTTTGATCTGCAAAAATTACGTTTTTTGAATGATTAGGCTGGACTTTTGATTTTTCAAAAATGAGAATGTTGTCCCTCAGTGGCGTAGTTTGTAGAGGGTCAAACTATCTTGGACCCCCGAAATTATATAATTTTTTTATGTTTTTTGTTATAAGGGAAAATGCATTAGAAAAATACGCTTTAATTTAATAAAAATGCATTAACTTACCATAGGGAAAAAATACTTTAACTTTTTTTATCTATTTTTAACAGACTTTTAGTTTATTCTGGTGAATTTTAAATACTTCCATAGTTTGTCACCCCAGGCCCTTCAAAAAAAAAATTCTCAATAGGTCCCTACTATCTTTGAAAGATTGTTTTTGTAACAAAAATGAACTGACACAGTAATCAAAATTGCACTTTTGAAAACTGCATAGCAGTGAACGCTAGTTCTGTTTTGGTTTTTTTTTTTTATTTATTTTCGCCTCGTAAATCTGTACTTTAATAGAAATTCGTTACTTAGGGTCGAATTCGTGCCGTAGTTATAATGAAAGATATGTTTTTTTTTTTTTTAATTTTTGTTTAAGTTAGGCAGTCTCTGCCTAAAGTTTATTTAAAAAACTCAGCCGTTGATACTCACCCGTATACATTCACAAATAAGCATACCTATAAATAAAAATGGAGTAGTGTCATTTTTGTAACAAATTAATACATTGTTCACACGTTGCGCTTCTGTCGATACTTACCGTACTTGCAAATAGGAAGAAATCTAAAAGAATAAACATGTCATTTTAATGCAGTCAAAACTTTGCTTTCACAGTTTCTTCCTCTTTTGATTTTCAAACACATCATCATCATCATCATCATCATTGTCAACCATTATCAATCCACTGCTGGACGAAGGTCTCCCCAAGTTTCCTCCACAACGGTCTGTCTTGTGCCAGTCTCCTCCATGTCACCCCTGCATACTTTCGAATTTCATCCACCCATCTTCCATGTGGTCTTCTTCTGGGTCTTTTCCTGTCCCTTGGAATCCAATCTAAAATTTCGGCTGTCCATCGATGATCTGTCCTTCTGGCAGTATGTCCAGCCCATTGCCATTTCAGGGATTTAACTCTGATCATGATGTCTTCCACTCTTGTCATTTTTCGGATCCACGAGTTCCTCTTCTTATCTCTCCTGGTTACACCAAGTATGCACCTCTCCATGCTGCTTTGAGTTGTCTGCAGCCTTTGTATGTCTCTTTTAGTTAAGGTCCACGTCTCTGCACCATACGTAAGCACTGGAAGGATGCATTGATCAAACACTTTTCTTTTAAGACATAATGGCATATTGCTCTTGAAAATTATGCTGTTTCTTCCAAAAGCTCTCCAGGCAAACACATATATTTCTTTAATTGAAGGTTTAGCGACCACCGTGAGCAACTCAATGCATTATAAGTAGTCGCCCGTCCCTAATTTAGGGCCATTGGTTCCAGTAAAGGGAGAGAGAGACAGTGCATGTCTCAACTAGATTCGAACCCTTTCTCGGGCGAACTGTCATAAGCCAGCGCTCAGACCATTGATCCACCGGGACGGCAAATATTAGGTGTGCAACTTAATTCTCGGCCCCTAACCGCAGGCGATCATAGAACGTCGGCACATGCAAATAGCTGTGTGCGATAATGGCTGATTACAGCGCCATCCGACAGCTTTCCAGGCAACCGTAACCGCTCACAGCTGTAGTGACAGAAGGAACGAAAGTTGACTGTGAAAGCAATGTCGTTCCAGAAGCAACACTTGAGGCACTGCCTGCTGTTCGCGTTTCAGCTGAAACAAAGTGCCGCGGAAGCCCAGCAAATGATCTGCACTGCTTTGGGTGAGGCTGCTGTGTCCTACAGTACGTGTAAGAAGTGGTTCCCATTGGTTTAAGCAGGGAAATTTCTATCTCCGTGATGCAGAACTTCCGGGACAGCCACAGAAAGTTGACGATGAGGAACATATTTTATCAATTTGCCAAAGATAATCTAACGTAATTTTTGACAAAAATGAAGGTTAAACTATTGTAGGATGGTTTTCATTTCAGTTGTTAAGAGTTTTTTTTTTCTCAAATTTAAGGATCTTTTCTTTTCCAATTTTTAAGGGCATTTTTAAGGAATTTTTAGGGCATAAAAATTCAGCATCATTTTGGTCTCTAAATCTAAGTAACCGGATATTTCGCGGAAGGTGCAGTAGAGAAACATATGGAGGGTAAAAATCCCATGATGAAGGTGACTAACTCAGAGCAAATATTGATAACTGCGAATCTTCCTCGAATTTTTATTAAAAAAAAACCCGACGAAACTAACAAAAACTTTAATTTTATTGAAAATTCCTTAAGGATCTTCAAGAGAATGCCAGTTTCCCACTTTGACAAATTCTATGAAAAATTCCCAGAATTCGGAAAATTTCCCAAGATACAGAAGCAATGACGTTCATCCATACTGAAAATTGTTCACAAAACTTGAAAAGTTGATCTCAGCGAGTCGGAATCAAATCAATCTTTCGATTCCAACCGCAGAAAGATGCAGTTTTTATGTTTTTTGAGAGTTACATTTCTTTGCCATAAATTAATAACTTTCTGTGAATTCTGACTATTTCTTCACAGTTATCCGCGATATTTTTGTTTCTCCTGAATAATGAAAAAAAAAAAAAAAAGGAACCTGATTTTGTTGTTCGGATGAAAACTTTATTATTAAAGTATTATAAACTTTTACCGTAAAAAGTATTTAATGTTCATGCGCCAGACTAATAATTACTTAACGGAGAAACGGCGAAGTTATGAAGCAGAAAAAAAAACTGATAAGGCTCAGTTCCATGAGAAGCAAAGATCATCATTCTCACACTTCAGACTTCCCAATGCAAGATATTTTTTTTTTCAAATCGGGCTAATAGCTGCAGAGATATTGTGTCCACAGACTGACAGACAGGCACAGTGATACCATAATCACGTACTTTTTTTACAAAAGACATGCAAAAAAAAAAACAATAAAAAACAGTAAACGTTGCTACACAGCACACTTCCAAAGTGCCATCAGCCTTGTGTATTGTTATTGTGCATGTGCTACGGATTTTTTTTTTTTTTTTTTTTAGGAAGAAGGGTGTCGGGCTGGTGTGTTGACCACCGTACGCAACTCGTGGGGTTATAGGCAATCACCTACTTGGGGCCGCTGCTTCCAGGGAGGGGGTAAGGCCCAGTTCCATAAGACAAACACACCACCCATGCCTTATGAGGGATTCGAACCGGGTCCATCTCGGAAGAATAGTCAAAAGCCAATGTGACGTTCTGCAGTTTAAATGAGACATTCATGTCCATAATTTTGATACACGTATTTTCCGTAAAAAAATAATAACAAACGGAAGGCCTTTTCCTAAACGATAAAAAGTTCATTCTTTGTACAGTGAGGGGCGTGATATGCTGACTTACTGTACACGAAAAAAAAAAAATCGATTACTTCTCCTGAAATCACTGTAAGACTTATTTCAAGCACTGTAAGAAATCAAAAATATTAAAACTGGAAAGAAATGCTATATCTTTTGCAAATTAATATATTTTTCTTAAAACAACGTTCGCTTTTTTTAGAGTCCAGGCCAGTTTGTCTTTTTTTCGCAATTTTTTTCACTCAGAAATGTGAACAAACTTTTAACAGTTGTGAAAATGTCATCAGTTCGTAATTTTTTACAACTCGAACTATGATGAATCGCAGGTGTTCTACCGAAGAAAAACTGTCTTCTTTATTGAACTTGTCTGGTTTTTCTAACCCTCATAGGTTTTTTTTTTTTTTTTTTCGGAATGCAATTTATTTACCAGTACGTGATGAATCAATGTGAATTATTTCTGTGATTTATTTTGTTTAATTTAAGTATATAGAGTGACCTGGCACTTTGATTTTTGCACCTTTGCATTCTATGGGAAGGAACGCTCATGATCAGTGCAACATTTTAAAGATGAATTTTGCGTGAAAGGGGGGCAGGGAAAACCTATTGAACTTGACAAATCCTACCTCTAGCGTCAACATATGTCAACAAGTAGATGTAAAGTTAGAAGAATGTTTAAGCTGAATTTTCTGAGATGAAGGAATTCACGACACGAAAGTTTAACTGTGATTCTAAAAGAAAATTAAAGACGTTTTCCTCCTACGGTTACAGCTGTACTCACTCAATTTGGGCAAAGATTTCGCCGTCTATCCCTATATTAATCAAATTCTGAAAGATTACCTGCGAGAACAAATGTAATGCATATCTTGTGCTCTATACTCTTGAAAAACTGAGTGTTTTAAACAAAAAATGTCCAAAGCAACAATTTTTAGCATCAGATTTTACCTGCAACTCTTACACTGTAAAAAATAAGTGGTGTGAATTCACGGAAAATTTCTGAAAATAACGTGCAGCTAAGTTGCCGGTAAGTGTCCGTCATTTAAATTTCCGTTTTTAAAAGTTCCCGTTTTTTTTTCTAACTTCCGTATTTACACAGATTTTCCGTACTTAGTAATTCCGTTTGTTTCAGAGAAGTCCGTTTCAAGTTTTTCCGTATTTAGACAGACATTTCTCAAAATTCAGCAAACTGAATATGTCAGGTCTGACGCGAGAGAATCCTTTTGCGCCGGTGATCGAGCACAGGTCTTTTAGGTTGAAGCCGAGCGCCCGAACAACTGAGATAGAAAATCAAAGGAGTCAGACTCACGTTCAGGGTAAAACTAATGGGGCGAAGATGATTTCTTTTTCATTAATGCTAGTGATTTAGTCATTTCATTTTTGATTGGAGCCTAGTATTTTTTGAATACGTTTGTAATATTTTTTTTTTTCTGAAGGAGGTCTTTTAGCAAATTACGGTTGTTGTTTTTTTCATCGTGATTTTTCGAAGCAACAGAATGATTTAGAGTTTGAGATCTTCTTTTTTTTTCAAGTGGCAATAACTTTCAATTATCACTAAGAAAAAGTGATAATGCTCTATAATACCATTTCACAAAATTTCTAAATATAAAGTTTACTCTTGATAGCTACATAGCTGTTTTCTTAAGGGCTTCACAGACTGATGTATAGACATCGTATAATTCCCTGTATAATAATTTAAGTACCCGGTTTCTTACGGTAACACGATATACATATAATAGCTGGTGCACAAAATGGGGAAGAGGAGAAGAAATATCCTGTGGCATAGTACCCAAAATTCATGCGATATGCTATCCACAATATCCGAACTCGCTACAGAACTTCAAAGTCAAATGATTCGACAGACTATTGAAATTTAACAGTTAAATAAACCCCCAAGTATTCCCGTGAATCTCTTATATTTTTCGTTATATGAATATCGGAAAAGTGAGAACGGAGTTTTTCCGTTAATATGAGAAAGGAATTGAGGAAACGTGTCAGAAAATTCAGAATTTTCAGTTAACACATCTTTTAAACAGTAATTTATCGTTAATATAAGAAGAGAATTGCGGAAAGGTATCTGAAAATTCAGAATTTCTCTGGCGCACGAAACAATTAGTGAAATTCAGAAATTTTTTTCACGGAAAAAGTAGTATCAGAAATATACTTCATTAATTCACAAGTGGCTCGTGAATTTCTGAATTTTTTTTACAATGTACATCACCTATGGTTGATCGTTTCCATGAATATATGAGGGTGGTTCTGATAAAATAACGTATTTTTCTGCTGAAATTGTTGCGTACCTGCATCTTTTGAAAGAGCGCAGTCTTGTGTATTTTTCATCAAAAGAGTGTTTATCTTTTTGCACTTTTAAAAAAAAATGTTTATTGTTCTTTCCGTTTTTTTTTTTTCTAAGCAGATATTTAACGCCCTCGCAGTGCCTTTTTCTCTTCCTCCAGGTTTGCCTCCCGTGGCCCCTCGACGGATCGGCCACCCTTATCAAAACAGGACACCCCCAAAAAGGAAAAAGCCACGGACTTCCTTTACCAGGATGCAGATCTGTGAGTTGGAAAAGAGGTTCCACAAGCAAAAGTATCTGGCATCAGCTGAAAGGGCGGCGCTTGCCAAACAATTGAAAATGACGGACGCCCAAGTGAAGACCTGGTTTCAGAACAGGAGGACTAAATGGAGGTGAGCGATTTTTTCCTCTGATTATTCACTCTTATTTTATCATGTAGAACCGTAGGATGAGAGGAATGCCGATGCTCTACTAATAATCTTGTAACCTTCAGCTAAAAGAACGAACACTCCTTTTTTGTCTGACGTCCATTTTTTTTTTAATTTTTAAACTGCCATCATGTATGCATGTTTTGATGCTATGCATCATTTTCGAATATAATAAAGTAAATCCCGAGTAAAATATTCCGATGTAACGAAAATGGGTAACGGAAATAGTTGGTGAGCCTCCTAGATTGATTTTCTAAAATATATCGAAAACGGTGCGTCATAGCAAAATTTTGCTTCCTCTCGACTCCAGGGATGAACTGCTATTTGACGAGAGCTTTAAAATGATGTATAACACAATGCGGTGTAACCTGTAGATGTCCTGGACAAAAAATTACTAATTCCCCTCACGAACAGCTTTTCTTTCTCTCTTGAGGTCAGATTTTACCTTGTGCAGGAGGAGATGGACTTAAGCTACATCACCATTTCATCGGTCGCATCTTCTTCTTTTTCTTCTTCTTCTTCTTCTTATCCTGTAGACACCCACTATAGGGTATAGGCCTCCTCCAGTCATTTCCAACTTCCTCGATTCTTAGCTTCGGTCCTTCGGTTGCCATTCTGTTATTAATCGTGTCCACCTTTCAGTCTTCCAACATGTCTAGCCCATCTCTACTTTGATTATTTGATTATTTTTATAATATCTATTATTCTTGTTCTTTCTCTTATAATTTCATTTCTAACTGTATCTCTTCTTGCTATTCCTAACATTTTTCTCTCTAACTTTCTTACCGATACTCTTATTTGTTCATATTGTCGCTCCGTGATATTCCATGCCTCACTTCCATGAGTAAATACGGGGATGACACATGCATTGAAGATTTTTCTCTTTAAACACAATAGAAGATCACCGGTTAAATAGTCTTTAAGTGTCCAAAAGGTTCTATTACCTGGGATAGTTCTCCTACTGATTTCTCCTTCTTGTCTCTCTTTAAAACTGATTACTTGACATAAATAAATGTATCGTCTACTTTTTCAATTTCTATTCCTCCTATCAAAATCTTTTCTGTATTTTTCATTTATTTAGTTTTTGCTGTGTTTATTGTCAGACTTTTTTTAGGACTTTCCATTCATAAATCCTTTATCATATTTTACATTTCCCTATTGCTAGTTGCAATGATGACTATGTCATCAGGAAATCCTAAGTGATTTAGGTACCTTCCATTTCTGTTTTTATCCCTTTCCTTCTCAGCTTAAATTTCTAAAAATGTCTTCTAATACAGAGTTAAATAATTTTGGAGATAGTGGATCTCCCTGTCTAACTCCTTTCTGTATCTTGAAAACTGAGTTCAGGTTCTCTAACTTTATTGTTGCTGTAGCATTGCTACGTATTTTATTTATTAAACTGACATATTTTCCTTCCAATGTTTGTCTTTCTTTTGAAGAACTCATTTCCTTTTGATATATAGAATCAAAAGCTTTGGTATAGTCCTTTCTTACGTTTCTTACTGTGGTTTCTTACGTTCGTCTAAATATGAATAACAATAATAAAAACATTGATTTTGAAAAACTGAACAGTCTAAATACTTAGCCATTACCGCCGCCGTAATTTAGTAAGTATTTACTTTATGACTCACATATCTTCTTCATTGGTTTAATAACATTCACTAATCCACCCACCTAAGTACCGCTCAATGTCAGAAATTAGTAAACCTTATTGTTTGTTGCTGTGATTTAATTCCTTTTAGTATGGACCGGACTGTAGCTGAGTGAACGAATAAATACAATGTGTTGTACTTCAGTACGTATACTCTCGAATTCCTCATTTCATTTCATACCTACAAAGACCATGGCATACGAAAGATGCATGCCATGAATTTTCTACAAAGAGTATCAGATTCTCTCTTTCGATTTTTTTCTCTAATGAAGAAGTTGCGTAATATATAATTGTTTATTTGCTAAAACATTCTTGCTATCTCCATACATTGGATAAAGCTGATTTAAGTGAAATGGTGCTCGCAATTGTCTTCTAATACAGAGGCAAACTCTTAATTTGAAATGAATTCATAGTTACTCCGTAAAATCATATTTATTTATGTAGTTAACAGAGAACACAGATTAGGTAGTGAAACTTGTGGCCTGCTGAACTCATTGTAGAAAGCCACAGCAGCTTTAAGAGGATTTCACACAGGACTAATGGGTCGTCAGAAAACGTCACGAATGGCTGTCTGTTTTGCGCTAATTTGCTGTTGTAAGCGGGATTTATATTCCCAGTTCAGGTTCGTTCGATATTTAAGCCTAATTGCAGCACGTTGTAAGAAATATAAAACGTAAGAACAAATGAGAAAAGTTGCAATTTTAATTAATTTATTATCAGCTAAAGCTTATTATGTGGGCTGTCCCGGAATGTTTTTATTTCCTTACTTCTTAAAGCTTTCAGTTCTCTCGCTACTTGTTCTGTTTCTTAATTATTCGTCTTTCGAATCAACTCTAATTTTACTTCTTATATTTCGCACGGGATAATCGGAGGCTCATATTCTTTCGCAGGGGACAATCGGAGGCTCATATTCTTTCGCACGGGACAATCGGAGGCTCATATTCTTTCGCACGGGACAATCGGAGGCTCATATTCTTCTTGGTTTCTCTCCCAAAACGTCTGTGTCCCTCACCTTTCTTCCCGTGACTCCCTCTCTTCTCCTTCTGTCTAGACTCCTAACAATCCGATATTTGGAGGCCAGGCCAAGAAAGAAAAGCAATAAGTCATTACGTAGTCTGGTTCCGCCTTCTCGATCATAAAGTCTTAATCGATGCGAAAGTCAATAAAACAATATAATGATTAAGCATTTTGCCAACGTACTAAGTTTGATTGCTTGAGAAATAATGTTTAACAACTCTTTTGATGATCGTTGCTGATAAGCATCTCTTCGTCGAAATTTTGCACGCTGACTGACAAAGAAAGACCTATTACTAAATATTCCTTACTATTCTCGGGAATGAATGAATTCTAAAATCTCCGCAACATTCGAGACGAACCGAACCCGAACCTGAAATCCCGGACTGGGCTTGGGCCTGCATAACACTGACGACAGTTCGAGCTTGGGACCTGAATTTTCATCTTCATCACTTTTTTTCTTTTTTTTCTTCCACCTGTGATTTCATATGATTTGGAATGTGCGATGTCTATTACTTTTCCTGATTAGTAAAAAGAATTCTTCGATAGCCAGGTCTGGGTGGGGACTAGAGAGAACTACTTTTTCAAGATTTAGGGAGCAAGTGCTATGGACCACGTGTTAGTGGACTTCTTCTGAAACGGAAACGCTTCTTCAAGTACTGTAGATAGTAGATAGATATCCAGTCTGATGTAAGTAAACCACTGAACGAAGCCATGTTTTTGCTGAAGTGATAAACACGAGATCAAAAATGTGTCATAAACTATTATTAATGGTGAAGGCCTTCTAATGGCTTGAAATATCTCAAGGTATCAAATAATAAGTCGAAATGTCTACGTGTGTTTGTGTGTGTGTGTGGTGTGATAACTCATTGGTAAATCCTTCAAAATCTCTGAGTAGCCTGTATTTACTGTTCTTCACGTAACATTAATCACATCAGAAAATTTGAAAATTACATCGTCCGGGAATCGAACCCTCTTCACCCGATTTCCGTTCGAGCATGCTGTCTGTTACACCACCCAGGACGATAAAGTACCAGGTTTCTGAGTGTTAAGTATCAGAACGTTCTCTGAGATTCCCCAGCCCAAGCAAATTCTACTTCCTCGTAGCGTTAAGGTGCGGACGTCAAGTACTTTTGCTTCCTATACTTCCAATGGAAAGACTTTTGTACACATTTCCTTAACAATTAGTGTGTTCCCAAGGATAAAAATTTGAACATCGATTAAAATAACTTCATATTATAACTGAGAATACTTAATATTTCCTAAAACTTAGTCATAATTATATTAAAAATCAATAACTTTTCCTTTGGTGGTGTTGAAACCAGAAAAAAGATGGCGCGACCTGTACTTTGATGACGTCAGTAGACAAACAAATGTTGGATTGCATAATTATGGTTATGTTTTAGAAGATATTAAGTATTCCAAGTTATAAAATAAAGCTATTTTAATCGATGTTCAAATTTTCATCCTTGGGAACGCATTAATTGTGAAGAAAAGGTGTACAGAAGTTTTTCCATTGGAAGTATAGGAAGCAAAATTACTTGACGTCCACCTTAAGTAAATCACCAGTCTGTCAAGTAAATTCCTTGGAAGAAAAGTTTTTCTCACAATATATCTTCATGTATTACGAGAAGAATAATTCTTCCACAGAATTTATTTCTCTAGTCGTTTTTCATTGTCCAAGTTGCAGTACCCGATTTCAAGTCGGAATTCCAAATAGAGTATTGCCACAAGCAAAAATATTGGTATTTTTACGCAACAAAAAACAAGTTCAACGAATCAAATTTGTGCAATTCTTTCGACGGAGATAGTAATGTAGGACCACTTGTTACCCTAACGTGATCATCTTTATATTGTTACGACCCACCACCGCCATTCATTTAGTAATTAATGGGCGTCGTGGATGTGTGAAATGAATTAAGTATTAATTATGTTCGAGGCTTGATTGGAGTTTAAAAGTGTAAACAGCAGAGAAAGTTTTATCTGGGGATAGGACAGAAAGGAGGCGAAGCATTCCCTCCGGTTGGGTGGTCTAGAATTCCTAGCGCGCTGTTAGGTCATAAATATCAGGGCGCAGCTGACGGCCAATCTAAACTGGGAAAGAGGTACATTTTGAAGAGGGCTACTTGTGTAAATGAATGAAAATGGGGGACAAAAGGTTTGGTGAATAATCGTAAATTCGTCGATTGCTTAGGGCATTTTCGAGAACAATTGCTCTCTGTGTGGTCCGTGCAGAAAAATAAGATTTCTCACTTAGCATGAAAATAAGGAAGAAAGTTCAGTTGTCTGTATGCTCTCCGATGTGAAAGGCTGGATTGGATGCTTTGGATCTGCTATATGAATTGGGCAATGAAGCAGCGAAACTCCCTGCATTTGGTAAGAAACGGAGACTACAACTCGGGGCAGCTAGAGATGCCAGTTTGCCATAAAGACAGCGGAATGCCTAAATCCGCTTGTTAAAGCAGCAATTTCTAGGCTGGGAGCCTAATGAAAATTAGCGACTGGTTGGCCCGATGAAAGCAAAGTTACAGAGGAATTATGAAGTCTGCGAGTGGACAGTGGTCATTCCAATGAGAAGCGAAGCTCGGGTTCGAATGCCAACCACTGCAGTGTGGAATCACCATCCTGTCCCTGAAGCAGCGAAGGAAGCGAGCTAGTCCTGCTGGGCGAAGCGAGGCGCCATGTGTGTGTGTGTGTGTGGCTACGTAAGCAGCGCAGCCACTACGTGTAAGTGCGACGAGTTAAAGTCGGCGCAAGAAATACTGGTAGCGTAAGAGCAGTGGCTTGGATACCTAACAAATATACAGGTGAAAAGTTAAATCACCATTTGGATTTATTCTTGACAGCATCCATGTGTGTAGAAATTTTTTTTTTATTATAACTTCTGCTACGCAATTAGTTGAGGAACTGAACTAATATATTGCAAGAACTGAACTGAGAAATAGTAAGACTGAACTGTGGAATTCAAGTTCATTAAAACTATCTCGCGGGAACTGATTTAGGTCCAAGTTGACCCAATATTTATGTTCAGAAGACAGCTAAATTTTATTCGTATGTGTGCCGTTGTTATGTTTTTATAGCCAATTAAAATATTGTTTAGGCAATCAGCACAGTCATAGAACACTTTATTTATGTGTACGCATGTGATTGGTTCAAATTGTTTAAGTGTATGCCCATATAATACAGTTTTCGCGCCAAGAACTACGTCGAAGGACCTCAGAGAAGAAATATACTAATTGCTCGGCTACGGTTGTTAAATTGATTGACCGCGGTGGGACCCACTGTCGTAAAATTTTGGTGGCAAGCGGTGAATGCATAACCTAGCTCGGCCCGGTACCGTAAAAATATTTTCATCTTCATCACTTTTTTTCTTTCTTTTCTTCCACCTGTTTTTCTTTCTTTTCTTCGACCTGTTTTTCTTTCTTTTCTTCTCTTTCGCATTACGGAAAAGTAATGTTGTGCTGTAGCTTATTCACTTAGACTTGACAAGCGAAAAAACACTATAAATCATAAAAGACCTATCGTGGCCACAAGAATTATTTTATTTCCTGATACTGAATATAAATATCCAGACAATCCAACCGAAATGATGACCGCTACAGTACCCACACTTGCTACACATACCGTCCGTGGTGCGAACTGTTCCAAAAGTGCATTTTCTTTCGACGGGCTGTCGACGTGTCCTGAATGTTATGTAATAAATCGATTTGTGATCCTATGCTAACATATTTATATTTCGTATTACGGAAAAGTAATGTTGTGCTGTAACTTAATATGATTTAGGGTAGGTACAGTGAACTCAGCTCTCTTTTACTTGTCCTTTGCGATTGAAGTCTTCATTTACCTACAAACTAGAGCTGAGTTCGGGCGCAATTTTCGGAGCCCAAGCACGTGGTATATCAGCCCGAGCACACCCGAGTCCGAATTTTATATTGCAAGTTAGAACCCGGGCCCGAACGAGCCCGAAAACTGGTTAGCCTGTTCAACCATTAATAAAAAACATCTCCTTTTCCACACTTCCACTCTCTCTTCCTCGGGCAATTAACCAATGTATTCCTCAAATGGGGAGTGAGACCTCTGTCTATTTTTACAGTGTAACTGTACGATTTTCTTTGACCGTTCGTTTCCACCTCACGTGTTTCGGGAGGTCGGGCACCCAAAATGATCGGGTGGTGCTGCAATTGTATGTTGCTCAAATAATGCTAATATTATCGCGCCATAATGTGCTTCTACATGCACGTTGTTAAATAGAATTAGCAGGGAGCTACTGCGTGGAGATAGCATACCGACAATAATTTACCCAATATCAACTATCAAATATCTATAGTTCTTGGAAAAGCTTTTTCTTCTATGCAGAAACACACTAATGCACGGGCTAAGAGATTTTCTACCCAAGCCCGGGATAAATAGTCATCTTGAATGCCCGCTCACCAACCAGAACCAGTTGCCGAAGAATTCCGTTTACCAACTATAAAGTGTCTCATTTGCCAAATCATATAAAATCACATTTATATATTAAAAAAATCCTCTCGCTCACCCCCTCTCTCTAAGAGCCCGAGGGTGAACCGCAGTAAATATTTTACAGCCCGAGCCCGATTCGGGCCCGGGCTCTGCTTCGGGCTTTCGGGCTCGGGCTCAGCCCGTCTCAGCTCTGCTACAAACATGTACTCTGTGGCTTTCTGGAGCCGTATCTGGCGTGGACTAATTATCTCAATACAAAAATTGATTCGTAGACTTGTGTTGAAAAGATTCGTAGACTTGTGTTGAAAAGATTCGCAGACTTGTGTTGAAAAGATGCTAGACTTGTGTTGAACAGATTCGTAGACTTGTGTTGAAAAGATGCTAGACTTGTGTTGAAAAGATTCGTAGACTTGTGTTGAAAAGAAGCCAGACTTGTGTTGAAAAGATTTGTAGACGTGTGTTGAAAAAATGCTAGACTTGTGTGGAAAAGATTCGTAGACTTGTGTTAAAAAGATGCTAGACTTGTGTTGAAAGATTCGTAGACTTGTGTTGAAAAGATGCTAGACTTGTGATGAAAAGATGCTAGACTTGTGTTAAAAAGATTCGTAGACTTCTGTTGAAAAGATGCTAGACTTGTGTTGAAAAGATTCGTAGACTTGTGTTGAAAAGATGCTAGACTTGTGTTGAAAAGATGCTAGACTTGTGTTGAAAAGATGCTAGACTTGTGTTGAAAAGTTTCGCAGACTTGTGTTGAAAATGCTAAGACTTGTGTTGAAAAGATTCGTAGACTTGTGTTGAAAAGATGCTAGACTTATGTTTAAAAAATGCTAGACTTGTGTTTAAAAGATCCGTAGACTTGTGTTGGGAAGATACCAGACTTGTGTTGAAATAATTTGTAGACTTGTGTTTAAAAGATGCTAGACTTGTGTTGAAAAGATTCGTAGACTTGTGTTTAAAAGATGCTAGACTTGTGTTTAAAAGATGCTAGACTTGTGTTAAAAAGATTCGTAGACTTGTGTTGAAAAGATGCTAGATTTGTGTTGAAAAGATTCGTAGACTTATGTTGAAAATATGCTAGACTTGTGTTGGAAAGATTCGTAGACTTGTGTTGAAAAGATGCTAGACTTGTGTTGAAAAGATTCGTAGACTTGTGTTGAAAAGATGCTAGACTTGTGTTAAAAAGATTCGTAGACTTGTGTTGAAAAGATTCGCAGACTTGTGTTGAAAAGATGCTAGACTTGTGTTGAAAAGATTCGTAGACTTGTGTTGAAAAGATGCCAGACTTGTGTTGAAAAGATTTGTAGACGTGTGTTGAAAAAATGCTAGACTTGTGTTAAAAGATTCGTAGACTTGTGTTAAAAAGATGCTAGACTTGTGTTGAAAGATTCGTAGACTTGTGTTGAAAAGATGCTAGACTTGTGTTGAAAAGATGCTAGACTTGTGTTAAAAAGATTCGTAGACTTGTGTTGAAAAGATGCTAGACTTGTGTTGAAAAGATGCTAGACTTGTGTTGAAAAGATGCTAGACTTGTGTTGAAAAGATGCTAGACTTGTGTTGAAAATTTCGCAGACTTGTGTTGAAAATGCTAGACTTGTGTTGAAAAGATTCGTAGACTTGTGTTGAAAAGATGCTAGACTTATGTTTTAAAAATGCTAGACTTTTGTTAAAAAGATTCGTAGACTTGTGTTGGGAAGATGCCAGACTTGTGTTGAAAAGATTTGTAGACTTGTGTTGAAAAGATTTGTAGACTTGTGTTGAAAAGATGCTAGACTTGTGTTTAAAAGGTGCTAGACTTGTGTTAAAAAGATTCGTAGACTTGTGTTGAAAAGATGCTAGATTTGTGTTGAAAAGATTCGTAGACTTGTGTTGAAAAGATGCTAGACTTGTATTGGAAAGATTCGTAGACTTGTGTTGAAAAGATGCTAGACTTGTGTTGAAAAGATTCGTAGACTTGTGTTGAAAAGATGCTAGACTTGTGTTGAAAAGATTCGTAGACTTGTGTTGAAAAGATGCTAGACTTGTGTTGAAAAGATTCGTAGACTTGTGTTGAAAATGCTAGACTTGTGTTGAAAAGATTCGTAGACTTGTGTTGAAAAGATCCGTAGACTTGTATTGAAAATATGCTAGACTTGTGTTGAAAAGATGCTAGACTTGTGTTGAAAAGATGCTAGACTTGTGTTGGAAAGATTCGTAGACTTGTGTTGAAAAGATGCTAGACTTGTGTTGAAAAGATTCGTAGACTTTTGTTGAAAAGTTCGTAGACTTGTGTTGGAAAGATGCTAGACTTGTGTTGAAAAGATTTGTAGACTTGCGTTGAAAAGATGCTTAAGCAGTAAACAGTGATGCTAGTATAATCTTTTTGTTGTTGCTGGGATATCTCGATAATTTCCCCCAAAAGTGGGCTACACAAAATAGCTTACAGGGCCGTTTATGGGTCTCCAGTCCGCCACTAAGCAGTACTCTAGGGTTGCAGGGGTGACGAAGTGATCCCTGGTAGCTTAAATCTGTGCAGAATTTTCATAAACTTTAACCACACGGTCGTAAATACTGTTCTCAATTCCTTCTTTCGTAAAAAATTTAATAACTATCCGGTGTTTCGTGCATCTGAAATTTTCCTCTCCACCACAGACTGGAAGAACGAATCAACTATCACACTTTCCAACGATCGATGTGTATAGTGAATTCCTTTTCGTGTCCGTACCAACAAAATATGAAGTAATACTTACTAACGCGGCCATCGTCCATGCAACTTTTTGATTTCATAACTTCCGATTTGTGAAACCTCGGAGGAAATTACTAATATTATACAAAAGAATATTTAAACAATTTTCAAGATAATAGAATAGGCAAATTTTAGACCTCAATATAGCTACCAATATCAGTTTTACATTATTCCTCAATTTCCTATAGCACATATTAAATACGATTTCGGGTTAAGCTTTAATAACATTCCAGGATTTTTTTATTTTTCTTGTATCAATTTACGGGATTTTGATTTTTTATATTGCTCAATCGTTCTGCAATTTTCATTCATTTTATATCGATTAAATAGATTTCGTTTTTCAAGTCTTTTTAGTTACCGTCTCGTTTGATATTTATCCCTTTGCCAGCAGTCGACTTTTGAACTCATTTTACTATTTCTCTGGATTCAAACTAAATTCGTGCTCTCCGCTCAGTTTTTAAGTTTAAAGTTCTCTTGACGCTAGTGTAAGTGTTGTTGTTTTTTATCTTCTTTTTCCATTAATTTTCAAGTGAAATTTGTTCATTTTAAAACTGTTTGCCCTAATGCAACACCCATTTAATCTCTTTATCGCAGCTTGCTTGAATTATGAACATGGATAAAAAAACAACAGATAAATGAAATAAAACTTGAGGCGACAATGAAATTAAGGTCGAAATTATCTACGCACTTATTTTCAGAGAACAATTTACTTTTCCCATGCGTATACTCAAAGTTAGACCTACTTGGTCTTGCGCAAAATCTTAAAAACGTTTTAAAAGACGTGTTTCTTATATTAATAGACACTATGACGTTTCACACATTCCCCATGAGATTTTTATTTTTCATTATTCTCCTGGTTTTTTTCTTTAATCTTGCTTGTATGTAAGGTACATTTAAGGAGGAAGATGATTTCAATTAGCATTATTAAGATGTACTGCTAAAATCTTGCGGAAGCCCCGGTGGCACAATGGTCTAAGCGCTGGCTTCCGGCCATCCGTCAGAGATGGGTCCGGGTTCGAATCCTGGTGAGGCATGGATGTTGTGTTTGTCTTGCGGCACTGGCTCTCTCCTTTCTGTGGAACCAGTGGCCCTAAATCAGGGACGGGCGACTGTTTATAGGCCATTGAGTTGCTCACGGTGGTCGTTAAACTGCCAAACAAAACAAAAACAAAGCAAAATTCTATAATCGTATACCTTCCTTGTTTAAGATTTCTAGATTCCTACGAGTATATGTATTTCACGTATCTGTGAATAGATCACATCAGTTTGGCATAGCACTAACACAAGTTATAACGAAGTAAATTTCTCCGTCATTTCTGTATCCGCACCAGGATTCGAACCCGGGTCCCCTCATTCCGGAATAAGTTGCTCTACCAATTGAGCTACGCGGACGTTTTATTCTGATTCTTATCTGCCTTTATGTCGTGTGCGTCCTTCTGGAAGGTACGTCACATCTCGTGGTACGTTACAAAGTGTACCATTAAATGAAAGTCAACCACCTATATTTTCCGAGGTTTGAGCAAGTTACATGAAATGATCAAAGATGTAATGTTAGAAAGCGTGCACTTCGTATCAGCGTCGCTTTGACATGGGGGTACAAAACAAAACGTTCATTCATGAAATGTTTTTCAACAGGATTACTGAAAACACTTAAGCAATTTAGGTTAGACATTTTAAACTTGTTTATTCCTTTCGCACGAGTTTCCTACTCCTTTTACTGAAGCACAGAATATTTTACTACTTCTTCTGCGGTGAAACGACGTCTCACGTTATCTCTCATCAGTGGTAGGAGCAGAAAATTGCTAATTACGAGATTTCATTCCTTCACTTTGTGCTTTGCTCTATTGGTTTCTGTTGCGGGGCTATTTGGTCTCTCACTGAGATTGGCGTCGTTTACAATATCCCTACTACTTTTGAGATTATTCTCTCCTAAGAAAAGGTTAGAAAGAGAATTCTAATCACAGACAAATACCGATCGTCTTAGAGACATCACTGAGAGTGATGTAGCAAGTGGTTCGTATTTCGAAAATCTAATAGAGAGTGTGATTACTCCGAACAGCGACAAGAGCTCTCTCAACGAGCTCTCATGTTATTTACAAGGATGTGAATGAGAGTTTGGGAAAATACATTGCTGGCCACCCAAAATTAAACACCAAGAAGGACACGAGATAGCAAAGCCAGATTCACTGGACACATAACAACAGATACAAAGATGAAACGATTGAGCTTACAGGCCCGTGCGACTTGCGGAACACGCAGGCATCAATAGCTCGTGTGACCCCCATGGCTGGCAATAACGGCCGTTACACGCCGCGGCATTGAACGAAAGAGGCTTTGGATACGGACTTGGGGTTTGTCAATCCAGGCTGCTTCCACACGTTGCCACAGTTCATCAGGCGTAGCGGCAGGTGGTGCTTGCCGGGACACTCGGTTGCCGATCAGCGACCAGACGTGTTCGATGGGTGACATATCGGGAGAACAGGCGGGCCACGGCAGCAGTGACACCTGGTGGGCGGTGAAGAATTGTTTCACGATGCGTGCCACGTGCGGGTCCTGCAGGTGTCCTGTTGAAACGTGGCCACTGGCAGGTCCTACAGGTAAGGGAGGACTACAGCCTCCAAAACGTCGGAGATGTAGCGGTGGCTGTTGAGTGGACTGGCAATGCGTACCAGAGGGGTGCGGGTGTCATATCCAATTGCACCCCAAACCATAACGCCAGGCGACGGACCGGTATGGCGATGCATAATGCAGGCGTCATACTGTCTCTCGCCGCGGTGCTGCTACACGCGGATCCGACCATTGTGGTGTTGCAGGCAGAAGCGGGATTCTTCGGAGAAGACAATGTCGTGCCATTCCGTAGTCCAGGTGTGTGGTTCAACGGCCCACTGCCGCCGCACTTGCCGGTGGTGTAAAGTCAATGGTAATCGGAGCAACGGGCGCCTTGCGACAATTCCCTGCTCCTGCAGACGACGTCGAACGGTACGTGCTGACACAGGTTGTTGCGCAACACACCCTAATTCCTGTGCTAACGTTCGTGATGTGGCGGTGCGAGCCGTCGATTCCCGCCGCACAACATGTCGGTCCTCTCGTTCGGTGGTGTGCCGCGACTGCGGAAATCGCTCATGTCGGTTCGTCCGTCCCTCCTGCACCCACTGAATCTATACTCGCCTCATTGTGGCTGGATGTCGTCCCACACAAGCGCCGATGTCTCGGTACTATAAACCGCTGTCGCGATAAGCCACTATTCGTCCTCTATCGAACTCCGAAACGTGCTGAAATGACTGCCGTCTTCTGCGACGAGGCATCAGGAAGCTTCCCACGCACAGGTCCGGCAGCACAACACACTTCCACTATTTACACCCCGCCTTCTGTGCACCCTTCTTATAGTGCTTCTCGGTGGCGTGCCGGGCGCACATGATTTCCATATGCCTTGCAATGCTAATCGTTTGCATGTCCTCTCGCGGGCGACGCATGCTGCGAATTTCAGGCCAATCGGATGCTTCCTTCTTGGTGTTGCATTTTGGGTGGCCAGCAGTGTAAGTGCCAATCCTATACCAAGGCGCGTTGGAGTTTCGCAATGGTTCTGGAATGGGGTTGCCGTCCTGCAGTTGCTCTTAACAGGATAACACAGACATGCCCTACCATATTCAGGTCCGGAGATCTTTCAAGCACTAAATCCTGTGAATATCCTCACTGCAGGTATTCGTCTACTAGTCGAGCCCTATGGGGACGAGCATTATCGTCCATAAAAAGGAACTGGAGTTCAACAGGTCCCCTGAAAATCCACACAAAGGTCTCTAGGATGTCACCTGTGTAGCGTGCAGTAGTCCGGGTGTCTCCTGGAAACATGTGCAGTGGCGTCCGCCTATCCAACATGATGCCAGCCAGAACCAAGAGTCCTCCATCACCGTTGTGGTCAACTTCCCTACACTGTAAAAGTTTTCACTCCAGGTATTCGTCAACTAGACGAGCCCTATGGGGACGGGCATTATCGTCCGTAAAAAGGAACTGGGGTCCAACATCTCTTCTAAAAAGCCGTACATAAAGCTCTAGGAGTGAGGAACCTGTAAAAGAGTGCGGCCTTTTGAGGGAATCCAAATTTTGCAGAACAAATCTTTTTATTTTTATTTATATGGGGTTTTTTTTTTTCGTCTTTTTTTATTTTTATTTTAATCTTAAAATGACCGTATTTAAAGTACCAAAGAGTAAAAGGAGATTCACCGAAGTAATACTCCCCTAACTGATGGCCACAATTAAAAACATTAGTAAATAATAAGGAATATTTTGACACCTGCTACTCTCATGATTTCGTTCTATGGCTCCTAAAGAACTACAGATGGAATGTTTTACCTCTCAGAAGATGACATTTTAAAGTTTTAATTTGACGCTAAGAAAAATCGAGTTGGAATATGGAAAAGGGCAATAGAATACCCACCCCTTCGGTAACATGCACGAAAAGAATGCTTTCTTGCTTTTGAACCACTTATTGTTGCGAATCTACATTCTACTACCTAACCCAAAGCAAGACGCCCTTAAGGTCACATGACTGATACCCATCTAGAGGATCAGGTAAAAGTGCGGACCTGCGTGTTGCAACCAATAGTTCAAATGCTTTCCAACAAAAAGCACTCAAGACAAAGACACTAAAAAGGTTAGTGACATTTTTTTTTCATTTTTTGAATTTAGTACATAGTAAGATTTTACAAAATAATGTACATTTTGAAGTACGTCTATTTGAAGTTTCTTGAATGCGACTTTGTTAGGTTACAGCTAACTTAATGCGACTTTCCAACAAGGAAAAGTTTCCCCATCTCTGCTCTAGAATGTCACCCCTGTAGATCAGTCATGTTGCCTCCTGAAAACACGTGCAACGGCATGCATCCATCCAACACGATGCCAGCAAAAACCAGGAGTCCTGTGCCACCGTAGTGGTCAATTTCCTTATTGCTGGAGGGAAAATTGTGCTTTCCGCCTCTTCCTAAATTAACACGCGTTGAGGATCCATGTTTATGTTGTACTGCGACTCGTTGCTGAAGAGAACACAAATCCACTGATCAGCGGTCCAAGGGCGATGTTGTAGGGCCCAATTTGGACGGGCCCTTCTGTGCGTTGCGGCGAGTGGGATACAGACCATTGGGTTTCTTGCATACAGACTTCTTTCGTGTAGTCTTCTGTAAAACTCTTGCCTCGATAGCGCAATTTCTGTAGCAGAGGACAACTTCTACGATAGTTACCTGGCTGTTGACTCACTATGGCGGCGAGTTGTTAAAGATAAATATCTTGTCAACCAAGAACTCATGGGGGTCCTTGTCCGGTCGTTCTGGTTATTGTTCTGGTTCTTAGGAACTGTCTCCAGAAATTGGAGAAGACTTGCCTGGACACTTTCAGCCATCTTGCAATCTCAGCTTGCGACTGCCTTGCTTCCAATCTGCCAATCGCTCTACACCGTAAAGAGTTTTCTAAGCGATGGTACGGCGCCATTCTTCCACTAACAGTCCAACTCAAGGCTCAATTGTCGCTGCATCACGCTCAGAACAACGTTTTTCAAGGTCGCGTGCCTGCCAGCTCCATGACGTACGGCCATTTGCATATTTCTATGAGAGCTACCACAATGTAGCTTGGCTACGTCGATTTAGCGTTTCCCCTTGCACATGGCTCTAAAAAGTCTTATAATCGGTCGTCTGGTCTTGGACATATTCTCGATTTTGTATTTGTCAAGTAAATTTGGGTCTCCAGTTTACAGACTGATCGTAAAAAAAAAAAAAAAAGAAAATTGCATCCAGAAGGACGTGCCGGATTGCAATGCTATACGGGAAAAAGGTAAAGGTTACTAGGAACAATAAATGATTAAAAATTGAGTCTGATTTGGGCAATATTTATTGAGATATACGCCAATAAGCAGTGTCTCTCATTATGGTGTCGGGCAGCCATGTTTGCTCACACAGCATGCCAGACGTCTCGGTATGGAGTTGAACATGTTCCTAATGGTGCCCTGCGATAAGCCATCAGATGCAGCTTGAAACTTCTTACGCAGTTCCGACAGATGGTGTGATAGGGGTGGAGTGTGGATAGCATGTCCAATAGCATCCCACACATTATCAATCGGCGATAGGTCTGGCGATGCAGCTGGCCATGGCAGAATGTCACTGTCTTGAAGGCACGCTCTCGAGTTAGCAGCAGTGTGCGGACGAGCGTTGTCCAGTTGGAAAATCGCTCTGGACTGAGCGTTCAGAAAAGGTAGAGCCACTGGTTGCAGGACCTCATTAACGTAACATTGGGCTGTCAAAGTGCCTGTAATGAACGCCAAAGGCGATATGGCATCTTAGGCAATTGCACCCCACACCATGATACCAGGCCTTCTGGACACGTGACACTCGACAACAAATCGTTCATCTTGGCGCTGATCACGGTGCCTCCACACATGGATTCGTTGGTCGTCTCATTCAATACAAAAGCGGAACTCGTCACTGAAGATCACCCGCTGCCATTCTGAGTGGCTTCATGATAGTCTGGCACGACACAGTTGCAGTCTTTGGCGATGATGCAATGGTGTTAAGGGCAGTCGTCGTAACGGTCTGCGAGCGTGTAGTCCTACGTCGTGCAGCCGTCTGCCAACGGTGCTGGCACTAATCGGACGATGCGTAGAGGGCATCAATGATCCGCTGAATATCCGCAATCGTGGCTGTTGGGTCACTCCGCGCATGTCGGACAACCCGTCTATCCTCTCTCTCTCTGTGATTCGTCTAGGTCTCCTAGACACTTCCTGTCTCTGCTGCGTGCCTTGTTCTAGCCACTGCCACCAACAGCGTGCTATGGTGATATCCGCACGACCGGTATGGCGCGCAATACGGCGATAAGACCATCCAGCTTTCATGTCTCCTCTCGAACTCCTCCAACTGATCGAATTGTTTCCGAAATTTTCTACGAAAAAATTTTCTACTTGCAAAGGATACAAGCAACAAAATAGTACGAGTCAGAATGGTAAGCACGCACAACGGGACGACCTTACATAGCCTGTCGGGCACAGCGCTACGACCTCTCCTTGCTTGCGCCGGATGCGCATCCGAGTGTGATACTTGAATCATTTGCATGTCACACGATGTGAAACTTACCCACCAAATTTCATTCCTGTCGGTTTCTTTCTTCTAGGTGCAACAATTCTTTTGACGAGGAGTATATAAGCATTAGTCCTTTAGTGTCTTACAAAACAAAATCATCTTCGAAATTTTGTACCTAAATACCATCAAGGTTTTTGAACATCTTAAAAAGTTTCCACTGTCTTAAAAAGAACCATGATCCATAAGTTTGGCAATTGTTCGTAAAATATATGCCACAGTTGATAACATAAATCTTAATTTTTCGAACAGGGCCGTATTTAGAGGAGCGTCCAAGAATCTTTGCCTCCTCCCCACTAAAAGTGTTACATTTTTTTGTTAAAATGCGACTTACATAAATAAAAACCGATTAATTTAATAAAAATGCATCAAGCTACATTAGACAATAATGCGCTGTTTTTTCTTCTATTTTTCATTAACTTTCGTTTTGTCCTGATGAATTTCAAAAGCTTCCATTTTCGGTAGCCACATAAAAAAAAAAAAAAAAAAAAACAGTTTTCAACAATGCGAATTACCAGTTTGCAAAAATATTTGTGACATCCATGTTTCCTGATGCGGAGATCTGTGACACCAAAAGATCTGCACTTTGCGGTTTCATTCATGGTTGTTGCTCAAGTGAGTTGAATAATTTAGAATGATACTTCAAGAGAGTTACTTCCAGATTCCTAACACTATTGAACTCTCTATCTCCAGGCTATACGAGAGTGCTTTCTGTCACAGACGTACAGTACGCAACTCAAGCGTAACATTTCCGTTATTTGTTGAGGATGACGATGCTGATAATAGAATTAATGAAAGTGACAGCTTTAAGGAATAACGACAACCAGAAGCACATCGCGACTTATTATGGAAACTTCCGCTGTGTGGTCGCAACACACAAATCCCCTATTTTTTTGCTGAAGTAATACCTGAATATTACAGATCGATAAATGCGTGAGACAAGCTCATCGCTTAAACATACCGCTAGAAAAATAGTAGAAATTCGGTAGGACGCGTCTTCCGCGAAACCAAGAAAAGATGCGCTGAAGTGTTTCTCTGATTTCTTTCGTATCCGGTACTGAAAGACGGCATGTGAATGAAAACTGTTTGGCTCTGTAATCAATAGTTGTGATGTAGAAAGCGATCAGCATAGTGTAAAATCATTCCCAGTGAAGTACAAGTGTCAACGACCGCTTAAGAGTACTCTAGTAATAAGAGGTAGTTTTTAATTTGGTGGCGAATCCTAACTTATATTGTCTTAACCCTCTAAGCGGCCGATGTATTTAAACCAAATGGTGCTCAAAATTTTCTGCCCGAGCCGCGGATGGCTTAGTGGTTAGCAGTTTAGACTATCGATGCAAGGTCCTCAGGTTCGAACCTGGGCTGATCTTTCAGAGATGGTGTGATTTGCTAACAATCGCTGAATATCGGACGAGCACGTTAAGTGTTGGCCCCCAGGCTGGACCCACTGGTTAAATGAGTATCCTTTCCTATGCCCCCCCCCCGAAATTCTCTCACCCTTCTATGTGCAATATCCTACTTGTATGGTGGCGCCATCTGCTGTACTCTAATATCACTACAAACAGTTCTGTCAAAGTCGCTAGACTTGCTCTCATTCCTTCCGTTTCTGTGTCCTGCCCCAAAGGCGATCTCGCTGTGGGTGGCTGGGACCTAAACTCTACTCACTGTGGACGGAAGTCCTACAAGAAAATGACTAATACTGTAAATTTTCTGCCCTCCTCAAACAGAACTGTTGACATAGTGGCCGGGTTATACGAAAGTACGGCAAAACTATTCCTTTCCCTCTCTCATCTCCGCAGAATGGACTACTACCATCTGTCGCTGGTAATAAGTGCTCCCTTATGGTTCTTAGTCTTATTCACTTATAGTGCTCCCTTACGGTTCTTAGTCTTATAGTCTTATAGTCTTATTCCCTTATAGTGCTCCCTTATGGTTCTTGGTCTTATACCCTTATAGTGCTATATTCTCTGCTCCATAGCCCAAGGAATGATTGTAAGGAGCTAGTACCCCCGACAGAGATATCATGCCACTGGGCAGAAGCAAGTTACTCTAACATCTTTTTTCTCCTTTCTTAGATTCTTCACCATTTTTGTAGTATTTTCAGGAGAAAAGGAAATTTGATAGAAATAATTAAGGAAAATCATTCCCCTTAAATGACCATTTTGAATGACAAACCTAAAGGAAACACAACACTTTCTGATGTGCAGATTCACTCGTTCTTGTCGAGTTCGGCCCAGGTATTAGACATCGAATATATATATATATATATATATATATATATACATATATATATATATATATTCGTTCGAGCTGATTTCAGCCCATTTTGCTAACCCCGAGTTAATTCGTTCCAGCCGGTTAAATGGTTAATATCGTGCAGTTGCAAAACGATGGCAACTTATACACGGTTGAAGATCATCATCATCATCATCATTGTCAACCATTATCAATCCACTGCTGGACGAAGATCTCCCCAAGTTTCCTCCACAACGGTCTGTCTTGTGCCAGTCTCCTCCATGTCACCCTGCATACTTTCGAATTTCATCCACCCATCTCCCATGTGGTCTTCTTCTGGGTCTTTTCCTGTCCCTTGGAATCCAATCTAAGATTGCTGCATTAACTATAGAAGAAAGTCGAGGAGGAAAATCCAAGGCTGTTGATCCTTTATTGTTTTATCCCACTGCGCACGTGAAAAACATAAACGTACTCCTCCTTCAAGAATGCTTTTGAGAAAACCGATCTGCCGCCCCGGTGGCGCAGTGGTCGAAGGCGCTAGCCTCTGATCATTCGTCCGTAAGGGGTCCGGGTTCGAATCTCGGTCAGGCATGGATGTTGTGTTTGTCTTACGGCACTGGTTCTCTCCCTTCCCTGGAATCAGTGACCCTAAATTAGGGACGGGCGACTGCTTATAGTCCATTGAGTTGCTCACGGTGGTCGTTAAACCTCCAATAAAAAAAAAAAAAAAAAAAAAAAAAAAAAACGATCTAGCGCTCTATTATAACAGTAAGTACACAGGGTGAGTCGAAAGATTTGCATAAACGCATATACTGCGGTGGGTATGTAACGTGTTTAAACTAGTTCAAGTCGCGCACTGCAGTCAGTCGAAAGGAATATAAAATTATAGTCGTTGCTGTGAACAACATTTCACGTCGTCGTTCTGCCTGTGGCTGGGACCCCTAAAAGATGAACAACCACAACCGGATAATTAGGGAACTTTTGCTTTCCGAGTTTGAACTCAGGCATAACGCCGCTCAAGCAACATGAAACATTTGTCATGTGAAAGGGGAAGGTTCCATGCACCACAGCACCTCAACCAGATGGTTCAAGAAATTTCTCTCAGGTGACAGAAAACTAGACGAACAGCCAAAGTCAGGTAGGCCGCGAACCGTGGATTCGGAGGCAGTGCGCCAGGCCGTAGAGGCAAATCCGATAACCAGCATTCGGTGATTATCTGACAAGCTGAAAGTATCACAGACCACTGTGGTTCGTTGCCTTCAGGATCTCGGCCAAGTGTACGAGATCTGCCGCATTATCCCTCACGAACTGACGCCAACTGAAGCAAACCACCGAGTGGGAGTGTGCAGGAAACTCCTAGAAAACCCGAGCGATGTACGTTTCATCAAGAGAATTGTAACGTGCGATGAAAAGTGGGTTTATTTCCGTAATCCTAACACACAACGTCAGTGGTTGAGCCTGGGTCAGCTTCCAGAAACTGTTGTCAAACGTGGGCGCTTCGAGCACAAGGTGACTCTGTGCGTCTGGTGGAATTTCGAGGGGATAATCCATTAGAAATTTATTCCAGACGGTCGGACCATCAACACCAACCTCTACTCTGAACAGCTAGAGCGGATGTATGCCATTTTGGAGGAGAAGTACCCGTCAGTGGGGAATAGAAAGCGCGCTCTCCAACAGCAGGACAACGCTGATCCTCATACCGCTCGAATGAACCGGGGAAAACTCCAGGAACTTGAAGAAATGGAACTGATGCCACACCCAGCATACAGTCCGGATCTTACTCCGTCGGATAATTGCTTATTCCGGTCCATGGCCCACTTCCTTCGCGGGCGGCACTTCAACAACCAGAAGGAGGTGGCAGCTGGGGTGAAGGAGTTCTTCCCTCAAAGGACAAGAACTGGTACCGCCGCGAAATTGAAGAACAGGCAGACAGATGGCTAAAGACGGTGCAAGACGATTGCCTATACTTTAAATGCTAGTCAGTTTTCGTCGTAAAAATATGCATGAAGACATAAAGTGATCCAAATAACGCAAAAATATCGACTCACCCTCTGTATATCTAGAGAGTTAAACCGTTTCATTAAACATGCCGTCCCGTACAACACCGCCAATTCTCAAGAAGCCATTATCCAGAGACGTTTCTAAATGTGGGTTCAAAGTCATCACACAAATAAGTAGCTGTCTGTTCACAGTTTTCAAAAGAGCTTGCCAAAACTCAGCCATCTATCATTATGCCTTACTACATGAAATCAAATCAAGAATCAAATGAAATTATACTTTTTTGTGTCTCAGAGCTATTAAAAAGATGAAGTAATCTCAACTAATTCCATAGGAAGACTAAAAATAAAATCTCCTATAGTTGGATTCCTATTGATCTCTTCAGGTTCTTGTACTATTTGGTCTACTGATCTTCTAAGAGAATGTTGCTCTATCGAAAATAGAAAGCGCTACTCCTGTTGTCAACATTAACATCAATTTTCTGAGCGTCTTTCTTACTATAAAACCTCGATGAAGAATCGTTCGACGGAGAACCGCAAGTTTTCACTTCACTAAGAAATATCACTTTATAAAAACCAATAATTTAAATAAAGGAAAATATGCAAATAGCAAGAGAAAACAAGTAAAAACACATAGGTTGAGCATCCGATTCCAAATTTGAAAGAGTCCATAAACCCAAAACTTTTTCGAGCGCCGACATGATACCACAAATAGAAAATTCGGGAAGGCTCTTGCGCAGGTCTTTGCACACTAAGGTTCTTAACTCCGTCGGCTGCGACACTTTACTGCAGCAGAACAAGGCATTCTACCTAAGGAGGTTAGAATAAGATATCTGGTAATGCCCTAGTTAATGGAGCAGTACCACTTTGCCTATAACCGCGAGCGACGGCCGTTAAAATGTGGGAACTCTGGTGGTTTCCAAGGTTATTGCAATGCATCTTGTGTAGGAACTCTGGTGGTTTCTAAGGTTATTGCAATGCATCTTGTGTAGGAAGTCTGGTGGTTTCCAAGGTTATTGCAATGCATCTTGTGTAGGAACTCTGGTGGTTTCCAAGGTTATTGCAATGCATCTTGTGTAGGACGAATCGCATTCTTTCGTCGCAAATGCTTCAATAAGGATCGCTTAAATGAAAGTGAGACTCGTGTAATAGCGTCGTTGTATAATTACACAAAGCCTTGTATTTGCGCCGGTAGATGGCGTGTCATGTCAGGAAGCACGCTGTTATCGGCGGCACGCGTCAGTGTGCTGTTTGCACGTGCGGACGCAAGTTGACTACGTAGGGTCGTGACATGGATTCGTCCGAACAGGCTCAGCGGGCAGTTATGCAATTTTTGACGGCAGAAGGTGTTAGTGGAGCAGAAATGTTTCGTCATATGAAGGATGTGTATGGGAATGAGAGTCAGTCACAGTGTACATTGTTCCGCTGGTGTAGTGAATTTCGCAAAGGACGTGTGAACACGGAGGACATACCGAGTCCTGGGAAAGCACACGTGGCTGTAACCATGGAATCGATTGCTGCCGGTGACAACTTTGTGAAGGAGAATCGCCGAATCACCACTCCCGAACTTGTGGCAACATTGTCCGTGAGCAAGGGAACTGTTAACATCATTCCCCATCGCCGATTGGGATGCAGCAAAGTTTGCACATAATGGGTTTCCAAGCAACTCCAGGAGGAGCAGAAGACTCGGCGAATGGGTGCTTTCCTGGAACATCTGCGTCTTTCCCACGCAGAGGGGGGACAGTTTATTTTCAAGATTGTGGCCACAGATAAAATTTGGTGCCACCACTTTGATCCGACCACAAAACGGATGAGTATGGAATGGCGGCATCCCAACTCTCCACCCCCGAAAAAGCTCAGTCCTCCTTAAGAGCTGGAAAAGTGATGTTCACGGTTTTCTTCGATGAGAATGGCCCATTGCTGTTGGATTGGCTGGACGCAGGAAGTACGGTCAAGGCAACCACATATTAAAATACGTTACGCAACCAGAAAACGGCCACCAAGCGTAAACGACCCGGTATGTTGTCAAATGAGGTTATTCTGCTGCACGACAATGCACGCCCGCATGTGGCAACAGTGTGCCAAAATTTGCTGCTGAGCTTCCGCTAGGAGGTCCTCGACCAATCCCCCGGTAGTACTGATCTGTCGCCCTGCGACTACCACATCTTCGGGCCACTGAAAACAGCTCTCAAGGGTAGCCGGTTCGCTAACGACGCTGAGATCTGGGAAGCCGTTGAAGACCAGTTCCACAGCCAGCTACGAACGTTCTTTGCTCAGGGTATCCAAAATCTCGTGCCGCGCTAGGGAACTTGCTTGAACCGGCAGGGCGACTATGTGTAGCGGGTATGTAGCCCACGTATCACTCTAACTTCCTGTATGTTCACATATTTCAACCTATAAACCCTTACGGTGAAAAACTGACAGTCTCAGTTTCATTTGGGCGATCCTTATAATTTTTCATCGTAACATGCTGTTGATGTGCGAGAAAACGCTGTTTTTATAAAATTCTTAATTATTTTGAGGCACTTTCCCATTTCTGTTTTAAATTGAAATTCAACAAACGTTAATACAAGTTCAAAACAAAACATAAGGTTAAAATTGAAAGCTACACTAGTGTAATGAAGTATAATTGGGTTTCTGCAACCAAAAACCATCTAATTAAAAAATACACACAGTTGAAAAAACATTGAGTATCATGTAAACAACTTCAAATTATCACACTTTTGCGGCTTCACGGCAGAGACTCAAGGCATCTCCAGAAGTATTCTTACCTCCTTGGTCATACATGAGGTTCTAACGCTCTGTTCTGTTGTAGCGATGGGAAACCGATTCTTTTGAATTAATCGATTCCTTCGAATGGACTCACTAAAACAATTCATTTGCTCTGATTCGTTGGTTCACATTTCCGGTGAAAATTACATCGCCCTAGAGCGCGAATCGAACCCGTACTTCCAGATTTCTGTTCGATTGTGCGACAGTAACATCACCCAAGATAGTGAAGTTTCCAAATACACTATCTACCAACAAGTAATTGGACACCCCTGCAATCGACGATATCTGCGGTCCTGATACACGTCACTGCCGCCGCCGTTAAATATCGTGTGGGAAACAACAACGCAACCAGTCGCATGTAAGATGCCACGCAGTTCGGAGCTCTCTGATTTCAAGAAAGGGGGAATCGTCGGGTATCACAGATATGGCCGATCCATACGTGACATATCCAGCGAGTTGAAGTACACAAAATCGACAGTGGCCTACGTGATTGGCAAGTGGAAGATGAGAGGTGACTGTCGGAATGTTCCCCGAACCGGCAGACCCACAAAACTGGGAGTTAGAGACCGACGGGTGCTGGCCAGAGAAATTCGGAAGAACCGCGCCAAATCGATGGGCCACATCCGCGAGGAGTTTCAACAGGCATCCGGGAGTGTTCTTTCGATGAATACCATCCGTACGGAAGCACATCTGCTCGGTTATCATGGACGTGCTGCCGCCCACAAGCCTTTGATCACCAAGTCCAATAGCGCTGCTCGGCTATCGTGGTGCAAATAGCGTCAACAGTGGACCGATGAACAGTGGAAACAGGTTCTCTGGAGCGACGAATCTAGGTTCACCCTCTACCGTTCGGATGGCAGGGTCTGTGTTTGGCGTCTGCCTGGAGAACGCCTCCTGCCGGAATGTATTGTGCCAAATGTGAAGTTCAAATGTGGCGGTGGACTTATGCTATGAGGGTGTTTCTCCTGGTATGGCACGGGACCCTTGGTCGCAATTCCTGGTAGACTCAACACCAAGACATACACACCATTTTGGATGACCATGCGCTTCCTACGTTGTGGCAGTTTTACGGGGTGAACCCATGTTACTTTCAGGATGACAATGCCACCTGTCTTGTTGCGAGGTCCACCATGGCTTGGCACGGTAACAAAGGGGTTAATCGAATGGACTGGCTTGCGCAGAGCCCGGACCTTAACCCTATCGAGCACCTCTGGGACGAGTTGGAGCGTCGACTTAAAGGGTGCCCCCACCGTCCGAAATCGATGAAGTAACTGACCTGGCTTCTCCAAGCAGAGTGGAAGAAAATACCGTTAGCCGCCGTACAACGCCTGGTTGAGAGTATGCCCCGGAGGTTCGCAGCTGTAATAGCCGCTCGTGGAAGCTCCACCAACTATTGAAGGTGAATAAACTTCGTTTTCCTTTGCTGTCACAGGTGTCCAATTACTTGTTTGTAGATAGTATATATAATTTTCAACTTTTCTGAGATGATGTATGATAGAAAGTTAGCAAAAAGCAATTCAGCGCCTTAATCTGATTGCCGGGAACTATGTACTGGTGGATTGCCCATATATTTATGAAGACATTTCTTCCTTAATCTCTGTAACTTATGACATATTTTATAGCTTGACTAAAGGTTGTGTAAAATTAAATTTTTCAGTGCATCCTTCCTGACAACAATATTAAAAATATCATTGATCACGAATGCTCCCTGTAATATGCAGACGGCAGTGATATTAAAAGTAAAAGCGCAGTCACGTAAGTTTATGTATTAACCCACCACCCTTTTTTATCGATGGATGCATGTACGTGTGTGTATCACGTAAAAGAAACGAAGTTGTAAAAGAAAAGCACAGTTCGTACTTTCGAATTTTTTCATTTAATGGACTTAGCCAATCCTATCTTTTCATGCTTCTATTTATGTTCTAAGTGCTGAAAAATGCTAAAACTAAAAAAAAAAAAAAAAACTCAGTTGAGGCTCATATGACCTAAAATTATCTAAAAATAAATTATTGAAAAACCTTTTGTTTGTTTGTTTGTTTGGATGTTTAACGACCAAAGTTGAGCAACTCGATGGCTAGAAGCAATCATCCGTCCCTAATTTAGGACCACTGGTTCCAGGCAAGGACAACATCCATTCCAAATTTATCGAAAACCATTTGCTGTTTCCTTACCCCCACATGCAAAATCAAATCCCTCATGGAAATAAAAAATCTCTTCCTTCTACACATACGTGTATCGTGCCACAATATTTGCTCAACTGAGGATTCCTTGCAGGTAGAGCTTGATCTTCTTAAACAAATTGCAGTACACACAGGATATACCCATTCCGTTATAGACAAAAATGTCCAAAATTTTAGGAAACCGAAGCCAGTCTGCTCACTCACGCCGATAGACCATCCAATACGACAGAATTGGGCGGTTATCCCATTTGCTCCACAGAATTGCTCCGGAATTTCAAAAATTCTTAAGAGTTTTAATTTCAAAGTTATTTTCAAACCCATAAACAAGATAATTTTTTTCGGTTCGAAAAAGACTTCGTCAAAGACATAAATTCCGGGGAATTTATCAGATACCTTGTGAATGTGGACTTTCATATATAGGACAGACCCGCAGGGCTTTAAATTTCCGTGTAAAGGAACACAAGACCTACGTACGGAACTGTGAACTGTAGAAGTCGTCTAATAGCCCAACATAGTCACGAAAATAACCATAAATGTTTGTTTCGAAACGCTAAGTTCATTGATAAACCTGATTCGTCTATCAAGCTTAATATATTAGAAGTTTTCCACATATACCGGAACTATTCACGGCTTGTCAACGACAGGATGTCCATTCCATGTCTCTCAAGCGCGTGGATACAACTCACGAAAACCGTGACCGTCAAAACTCCGATGATGTCACAATGATTTGAATGTTTACGCTGCATTCGTCCTGATGATGCCGAGCCAAACGCTCTGAGAAACTATAGTCGATGTATAATAAACGTTTGATTGTGGTAAACGTTGGTGTTTTTATTTTATTTTAACACAGAACTACTACAACAAAAGTGACAGCATAATTCAATATCCACCTGAAAGATCCTGTATCCACAAAATCAGTCCGTTTGGAAGCTCACAGAGTTAACATCTATGTAAGAGCTGCATTTGCTAAATCTTTAATCACAGAAACCAGCGTTACAATGCAAAACAAAATGGTGTCATGAGCATAAAACCACTTGGACACTTGATGACTGGAAGCCTGTTTTATGGTTCGATAAGTCCTTATTAAAATTGTTCCCAACAGTAGATAGGGTTTATATAAGGAGAACCACCAATAAATCGTACAATTCGGAATGTCTGGTTCCAACTGACAAACATGGGGAGTGAATCTGTGAATCAGTATGGTATTCAGCTGGCCCCATCACTACCGTACATGGTCGAGTACCATACTACCATTCGAGTACCATCATACCTATTATCATATCCCCACCAGTACCATACTTCCCGTCGAGTCTATCATTACCAGACTGCCAGTCAGTACTTGGACATTCTAGGTGATCAGATGCATTCCATAATCCAAATGTTGTTTCCCAACAATGTTGCCCTTTTTAAAGATGATAATGCTCCCATATACAGAGCCAGAATAGTTCAGTCTTGGTTTGGGGAGCACCAAAATGGACTTCAGCATCTGCCCTCGCCAGCCCAATCACTTGGTTTGAATATCATCGAAGCAGTGTGGGCAGTTTTGGAGAGCAGAGGCAGAAGCAGATTTTTCCTCCAACATCTCTGCAGCAATTGCCTGATGTTCTGATCGTGACAATTGGTAAAACATTCCTGGTATACAATCACCTTTTCTGTCTTAAGCGCGAAAAACAAGACGTAACCAATTTCAACACAAATTAACCAAGCCGAATCATCGCAAGCTGTGAAACACCTTTACTTACGAAAATTAAAACTTGTTTAAAAGGTTAAGCATGATTAAAACCAACGTGGGAGATCTTTCGGGTCCGTCTCCACAGACCCATCTTCAGGAACAACGAGAAACTCACACGGTGCACGCTGGCTTATATACACACCTCTGTACATCCGCCAGATACAACGCATGCGCTGCACTAAAAGGTTATGTTATTATGAGCGAGATCTATTTATTTTAATTCCCTACCACTGATATGCGTAATGTGTTTTACAAGATCCTGTATAAAGTCAAGCCATCCATCTAGACAGCTGATCCATGCAGACCACATTCATAAAAGGAAAGTACCTTTTTCTTACGCTTTCCAACCGCAGGTTGAAGAAGCGTATATGCTCCAACATTGTCCGTCCGTCCGTCCGCACGATAACTCACGTGAAAATGGTTCCATTTCGACAAAATTTTAGTATGTGGTAGGGGACCACCTGGGAACGAACCCTATTGAAAATGGGCGAAGCAGGGTCAAAGGTCAGGGCATAGGAGCGGGATCCATTCCATTGCCCTTATGCGCCATAACTTGCGTAAAAATTGTTCGATTTCGATGAAATTTTAGTATGTGGTAGGGAACCACCTCGGGACAATCCCTATTGAAAATGGGGGAAATTGGGTGAAAGGTCAGGACATAGGAGCGGGATCCATTCCATTGCTCTCATGCGTCATAACTTGTGTAAAAATTGTTCGATTTCGATGAAATTTTAGTATGTGGTAGGGAGCCACTGGAGACGAACCCTATTGAAAATGGGCGAAATGGGGTCAAATTTCAGGACACTGGAGTGGGATCCATTCCATTTCCCTTGCGCATCATAACTTACCTAAAATGTTTGGATTGCGATAAAACTTTTATCATGTTGTTCCGGAGGTATAGTGAACCGGTTCTGTTGAATATCAACGAAATGGGGTCAAAGGTCAGGACACAGGAGCGAGATTTATTCCACAGCCATTATCCACATAACTTGAGTAATAATTTCTGGTATGTTGGAAAGCATATCATAATCAATGCGTTGCATGATTTTACTAACTTGTCTTTTATTTCTTTGCCATTACATAATAACAGTAGCTGCGGAAAGAATTCGTTTTAAACTATTTCAGATAATAACAGATTTCACTGAATACATTCATTTGACTTTTTTATTTTCCTTTTTTCTTTGACGCTTTTGAGCACCTGACAAGACCGTAGTGTCCACTCAGGAAGCTTAACAGCAAAGACTATGCAATCAAAATTATGTACGCTTCTCTAAAACGGCTCAAAGTTCGGGCTCTAATTGTCTTAATGCGAGTGTCCGCGTAATGTAATGATCGTCTTGTACTAAATGGAGACCCTACATTACGGCCTTGACAAAAAACACGCAGCCGGGGTAATTTTGTGACATTCTTTTGCGGAACTAAACACTTTATCAGCACAATGCCTTCTTTAAGTGGTGGCTTTGGAGACGTCATCGCGTCCGAGGAAAGAGTCGGTGCCAATTTCCTCCTGGGACGCACTCGTAATAACGATGCACTTCCCCCGATCCTCAAAAAGACTGTCATTACGTATGGGAAATACATTTTGTAAACAATCGTTATTAAAGAAATGATCATAATTATATTCTGTTCAAATAGTTTCCGTGCCAGAAATATTTCACGAATACTGACTTTCAGAGACACGAAAAATTTTAAAAGCAGCAGAACATGAATATCTTTATGCGCGACGTGGGTTTTTGAATTCATGAAATAACCTATAATTGTGGTATATAATTTGACATATTAATAGGATGGCTACAGATTTTGATTCATACAGATGCACCACTTAATAAAATGATGTGTGACGTATATCTTTAATTTAACCTTCCTTTTAGGTTTTCATTTCTTATGTACAATTTACTACTTTTTGGTTAGATTTTTTCTACCGAAATGCTCATTATCTTTTCGAATTTTCTTTTATGTGTAGAACGCTGAGTCAATATAAATAAAAAGCTTCGTCGAATGCAAAGAGTGCGGCGGAGAGATTGTTGAGTTTATTATATAACTTAGACTACAGACATTGTGAAGTAGGTAAGGGATTGAAAAAAAAACCGTTTAGTCACAATAAATTTTATTTTCTTGGTCGACCTTTTTTATTTCTGTTTGAAGGTTTAACGACCTTTGTGAGAAACTCGATGGGCTACAAGCAGAAGCCCGTCCCTAATTTAGGGCCACTGGTTCCAGAGAAGGGTGAAAGCTAGTGCGTAAAATAAACACCACCTCAATGACTCACCAGCATTCGAACCCATATCCATCTCGGACGAATGGTCAGAAGCCCAGCACTTAGACCAGAGATGGAAACGGGTCACGGGAAAACAGGTCACCTGGTCGACAATTTCTTGCGGGTCAGACGGGTCGGGTCTAGGTGTTCCTAACCCGATTTCGATCCGGTTTTATTTTTGAAAAGAAAAAAATTCAAAGAACCTTTCAGAGATCTTTGAAATAATACTTTAGAGCTGCAAGTATGATCCAGGAACTTGCTGAGAAGGATAAAGAAGTGGGTTTAAAAATGAACTTTCAGAAGACAAAACTGATGTACAATACTTTTACAAGGAATGAAGATTTATCAATTGATGGGGAAAAGCTGTCGATAACCAGTTCCTACATTTACATTGGACAGAAGATATCAAGCGAGCGTCACATTGATGAAGAAATTAATTGGCGTATAAAACATGGTTGGAGTGCCTTTGGAAGAAGCAGCATAATTTTTTAAGAGCAATATGCCATTATGTTTTAAAACAAAAGTGTTTAATCAATATATCCTTCCAGTGCTTATTCACTGAGTGGCCACTTTATTATGACCACCCACTCAGTACTTCGCTGGGCAACCTTTTGCCTTTAATACTGCGTTGATTCTTCGTGGCATGGACTCCACGAGATGTTGATAGGTGGTTTGTGGAATCTGAGATCATGCTTGATGAATAGCACTTTCCAGGAGTGTGAGATTGCAGAGTTGTGGATCCAGCTGTCTGATGGCTTGTTCAACTTCATCCCACAAATTATCAATGGGGTTGAGATCTGGAGATTGTGGGAATCACCTAAGCAAAGTAAACTCACCGGAATGTTCCTGAAACCAATCCTGTACAATACGAGCACTATGGCAGGACGCATTATCTTCTTGAAAGTAGCCATCGCCATTGGGATAAACCATCCACATCACAGGATGCACTTGGTCCGCAACGATGTTTAGATATGATGTGCCAATCAGACGTTGATCAACACGAATTAAAGGAACAAAGCATGCCAAGAAAATATTCCCCAAACCATAACGTTGCCTCCATTAGCTTGAAGGTTTGTAGCAATGCATTTGGGGGTCCATGCTTTCGTGCTGTTTCCGCCAAATTCTCGCTCGGCCATCGGCATGGTGCAACTGAAAACGTGATTCATCGGACCACATAATTTGTTTCCCATTATCGACTGTCCAATCCTTGTGCACCTGTGCGAACTAGAGACGTTTTCTCTTGTTAACTGCAGACAGCATAGGTGTTCGAACAGACCTTCGGCTGCCATATCCCATCCGATGCAGCGTACGGCGAACAGTGCGTGCAGAGATCATTTGAGGGGATCCTTGATTAAGATGGTCTGTAATTTGCGGCACTGATGCCCTTCTGTTTTCTGTTACCAGTCTGGACACTCTCCGTTCCACCCGAGCAGTCACTAGTTGATGACGACCACACGTTGCACGTAGAGACCCAGTTTTTTGGCTGACAGTCCAGCCTTTAAACACTTTAACAACAGTTTCTCAGGAACATTTCACGAATGTGGCGGCTCCTACAGTCATCCCACGTTGAAATTCGGTCAAATCGCATTTTTTACCCATCTCGTCACCCAAAAATCACTTCTACTACTGTCGCAATCACTAAGCTTTCCCTTTTTATTCTAGCCTCGCCCTCTGGCGGCAACAGCGTGCAGCCATAGCTCATTTGCTTAAAACTGTCAGGTCCATAGCTCATTTGCTTAAAACTGTCAGGTGGTCATAATAAAGTGGCCACTCAGTGTATACTGCACAGAGATGTGGACCTTAACTAAAAAATACGTACAAAGGCTTTAGACAACTGAAAGAATGCTTGGTATAAACAAGAAAGATAAAAAGTTTAACTCGTGATGCATGCTTGGTTTAATCAGGAAAGATGAGAAGCAGAACTTGTGGATAAAGAAAATGACAAGAGTAGAAGACATCATGGTCAAATTGAAATCCCTGAAATGGCAATGAGCTGGACATATTGCCAAGAGAACGGACCACCGATTAACAACCGAAATTTTAGATAAGAAGTAGAACTCGTGATGCATGCTTGGTGTAATCAGGAGAGATGTGAAGCAGAACTTGTGGATAAAGAAAATGACAAGAGTAGAAGACATCATGGTCAAATTAAAATCCCTGAAATGGCAATGAGCTGGACATACTGCCAAGAGAACGGACCACCGATTAACAACCGAAATTTTAGATAAGAAGTAGAACTCGTGATGCATGCTTGGTTTAATAAGGAAAGATGAGAAGCAGAACTTGTGGATAAAGAAAATGACAAGAGTAGAAGACATCATGGTCAAATTGAAATCCGTGAAATGACAATGAGCTGGACATATTGCCAAGAGAACGGACCACCGATTAACAACCGAAATTTTAGACTGGATTTCAAGGGACAGGAAAATACCCAGAAGAAGACCATATGGGAGACTGGCCCAAGACAATCCGTTGTGAAAGAAACTTGGGGAGACTTTCATCCAGCAGTAGATTGATAATGATTGACAATGATGATGTTTATGATATATTCGAATTTATAGCTCAAAGCAGATTTGTCCGGGTCAGGTCTGGATGGGGTCCCGGTTGGGTCCAGTTGTGTGACGGCCAGATCCGGGTCGTGTCTTTTTGGCCCATTCCCAACTCTGGCTTGGACCATTGCGCTACCGGGGCGACCGCTTTGTTTTTGCTCAGCTGCTTCAGGACAAATGGCACGTTAGTATGTAGTATGTTCAAATTGCTGTGATGTGATCAATATGGTGTTGGCGGTCACGGCTTCCTTTGTTGGCAAGAAAAATGAAATATTCAAATTCTTCAAATTCCTCTCTCTGATGCTCTTTTCTGTATTTTACCTATCCCCTATATCATTAACTACCCTTTCCAACACATGTGAATTATTTATGAAAACCAATTTCATCGGAAAGAGGAACCATTTTGTTTTTTTATTATAACATTATAATATCAGTTACCAGGTCTTTAGTAGGTCTTTTGCCCGTCTTTCTGTCACTTTAAGAGTTAAAATGCCTTATTGATTCTTAATGCTAAAATATGAATTAATTTTTCCGAAGTTTTCACCATTTTGAAATTGATTCTATGTTGTATCTAAACTACGTTAATTCATTATTATATCACCTTTTGTATTGATTGTCCCTCTTTTTTTTTTGGCTTAAGCAGTTATAACGTAACCCTTGTTCGTGTGCGCGAGATTGGTGTTACGCTATGTCTAAAACCACGACTAAGGAAATGCTGAATTAAATGAGAATACGATGCAGTAGTTCCACGCGAAAACTGAAATTAAGGTTTTACGGCCAGACGAAACATATACAGAAATCAAACTAACGATAGCCTTTTATTGGTCTGGCAAATATTTGATGAAATCCACAATATAGCACTGCGAGTTTTACAGTTCACATATATGCCTCACTTATTTGTTGTATAATATGTCTTAAAAACGATCGAACATCTCCACACACACACACACACACACACCCTAAACAGCTGATGTTTCGTCCTTTTTATCTAACAATCTTATCACATTCATACGTCACTCTCTCTGACCTCAAAAGCGTTGCCGACCTCATTCATGTGAGAGAGAAGATATCACGTTAAGTTTGGAAAGTTCAAAAGAGAACAAACTCAAATTTACGTAGGAAAATGAACTAAAACTGAAAGTTAAATTAGAATATACGTCACACAGTTGCCCGTCTCTAATTTAGGGCAACTGATCCCAGTAAAGGGATAGAGTCAGTACCGAGACACGAACACAACAACCGTCCCTCACCGGGATTCAAACCGGAATAAACCTGTCACAGACGAATGATCAGAAACAAGCGCTTAGACAGTTCACATATATGCCTATGCCGCACCACGGGAAGCGCTTAAACAGTTCACATATATGCCTATGCCGCACCACGGGAAGCGCTTAAACAGTTCACATATATGCCTATGCCGCATCACGGGAAGCGCTCTTAAACAGTTCACATATATGCCTATTGCCGCACCACGGGATGCGCTTAAACAGTTCACATATATGCCTATGCCGCACCACGGGAAGCGCTTAAACAGTTCACATATATGCCTATGCCGCACCACGGGAAGCGCTTAAACAGTTCACATATATGCCTATGCCGCACCACGGGAAGCGCTTAGACAGTTCACATATATGCCTATGCCGCACCACGGGAAGCGCTTAAACAGTTCACATATATGCCTATGCCGCACCACGGGAGCGGCATTGGTATTTCATTCGTTTTATGTACGCTTTCCAATCGTAGGTTGAAGAAGCGTATATGATCCAGCTTTGTCCGTCTGTCTGTCTGTCCGATAACTCGCGTAAAAATGGTTCGACTTTCGATGAAATTTTAGTATGTGGTAGGCGACAACCTGGGAAGGAACCCTGTTGAAAATGGGCGAAATGAGGTCAAAGGTCAGGACATAGGAGCGGGATTCATTTCCATCGCCCTTATGCGCCACAACTTGCGTAAAAATGCCTCGATTGCGACAAAACTTCATCATGGTGTTCCGGAGATGTACTGAACCAGTCCTGTTTAATATCATAGAAATGGGGTCAAAGGTCAGGGCACAGGAGTGAGATTTATTCCACGGCCATTATTCTCATAACTTGAGTAATGATTTCTGGTACGTATGTTGGAAAGCGTGTCATAATCAATGCATTGCATGATTTTACTAACTTGTTTGCCACACAAACTGATCTCTAATCATTTTTAGTTTTTCTCTTGCGGGAACAGAAAGACCCACTGTTTGAATACACAGAAGGCAAGTCATTCATAGTTTTAATTGTTGATGTACCGCACCACCGTTTGTCCCATTAAATTGTAGCGTCACTAGAGGTCTGCCCGGGCCATATTTGGTAAGCCCGGCCCGGCTCGTTGCTCTGTTTTCTAAACTAAAAGAGCCCAACCCGGCCTGTGCAGAACTCTATTCGCCACATCAAAGGTGGCTTTGTATCAAATTGTTCACTTCTAAATAACTCAAAATTTGTTTATTATGATTAATCGAAAATGATAATCAGCATTAAGCTAAAAAACCATTAATTACGAAAAGTGCAGCTATGCGTTTGTACTTAGAGCACATTGTAGTTGGTCGTGTCAATTTTCATCTCGGAAGTTTTTGTTATAATACATTAAATGCGGTAATTTACTTTGCATAGTAGGAATACAAAGTTAAAAAGAAATTTCGTCCGAGAAGGGTCCGGGTTCGAATCCCGGTGAGGCATGACTGTTGTGTTTGTCTTACGGCACTGGTTCTCTTCCTTCCCTGGAACCAGTGGCCCGAAGGCCCTAAATTACTGACAGGCGACTGTTTTATAGCCCACTGAGTTACTCAGGGAGGTCGTTAAACTTCGAATCCAGAAAAAATAATCATAAAAAGATGACTAAAAATCATGTTTAGTAACTAAAATTTTAATAAGGGAAAATTCATAGGATTACACAAAGTCATTTTACATGCTTCAGGGTTGTTTTTTAAATAACTAAAAAACTTAAAAAAAAACTCATTATGCCTTAGATTTCAAGCCAGTTATTTAATTTTTTGAAGGTTTAAAGCCCACCGTAAGCCATTCAATCGTCCATCCCTAACTTAGGGACACTGGCTCCAGGGATGGGAGAGAGCCAGTGCGTGAGACAAACGCAATATCCGTATCTTATCGGGATTCGAACCCGGACCCATCACAGCCGAACGGTCAGAATCCACTGCTTAGACTCTTGAGCCATCAATGCGACCCCGTTGTTTTCAGACCACAGTAAAATATATCAAATTAATAAAATCATGCGATGCATTGATTATGATACGCTTTCCAACATACCAGAAATCATAGGAAAATGCCATGGTTTTGAGGGGACTAAACTATGGTATAGCGTTTGAGGTTCACACATATCAAAATTAAATCTCTTTGTGCCTATGCTACCTATTTCTATTATCAAGAGATAAATCGTTTTATAATTAAAAATCCCATCTAAATCGTGCAATTTTCACGGAAGTTATCGTGCAAAAATAATGGTAACGAATTCTCACGCATGCGCACTTCCCGCAATTACTGACTAAAAACATTTTTGGCGCAACTGCTTCCAAAGTCGTTGCGGAACAAATTGTATTTCGTCGCAATCGAAGCAATTTTACTCAAGTTATGAGGATAATGGCTGCGAAATAAATCTTGCTCCTGTGCTTTGACCTTTGACCCTATTTCGATTACATTCAACAGAACCGGTTCAGTGTACCATGGGAACAGCATGATAAAGGTTTGTCGCAATCGAAGCATTTTTACTTAAGTTATAACGCATAAAGGCGATGAAATGGATCCCGCTCCTGTATCCTGACCTTTGACTAAATTTCGCCCATTTTCAACAGAGTTCTTCGCCTACCACATACTAAAATTTCATCGAAATCGAGCTATTTTTACGCGAGTTATCTTGCGGACAGACAGAGAAGCAGACGAACAAAGCTGGAGCATATACGATTCTTCAACCTACGGTTGGAAAGCGTAAAAAAAGGGAAGGAAATTCTTACACAGCTTGCAAGAAGCAGTACGTCATCAAGTATGTTTTGTGTTGGAAAAGCGCAGGTTGGTGCAGTAATGTAAATTAGGTGTTGGCAGATGTCAATGGTGTGTCGGTATATCAAAGGATCGAGGGATGTTTTATATAGAGAGCGTCTGTTCAGACAGAAGCGGATGCGTTATGTAAGGGTGACAGTAAATCGGGGGACACTATATCGAAGGTTTACTGTATGTATTTAACTTCTTCCAGTTTATTTTTCAGGGTTCGCTTAGCACACATGTTGTTTCCAACTCAATTGTTGTCTCCATTTCGACCCCATCCCCCAACAGTTTTGCCAACATGTCTATTTCCAGCTGTGTACAAACTGTACATTTACCTAATTAAATTTGCTATGAACATCAGAATCTTCAGGCATTTACGTTACAGCGAGCAAGCCATTGAGGAAGGAATTCACAAACCTTAGCGCAGATTCTTGATGACTATTTCATGCAGAGCTTCGGATATCCTGTAGCATATGCCTACCTTTTGAATAACATTGAAAATTTGTGATTTTAGACGCTCTTTTTTTCTCTTAAACTAGTTTATCACAGCAAGTTTCTTCGTGTTTCAGAAAGATATAGTACTTCAACGTGCTCGTATTTAGCTCATATGTGAATTTATTCATATTTTCATTCATATTTAATACTTTATGCGTAAATTTTATTTTATATTTTCCGAGTTAGAAGTCATAAGCTTCTGGTGCATTTCTTGCAGTTTCCCAGTTTTTCAAACAATTTATCTCCACATCAGGTATTAATTTCCCTTGGAAGCGTACGAACCTGACACATCCGGTTTCATGTCGTTGGCATGGAAGAAGAGGAGACCGGGTCTCCTTTAAATTCTTACCACCATGAAATTAACTGGTTTTGAAAAGTTTCATGTTTTTAAAAAGGATGCACATTTGATCATGGGGCAATGCACTCTAGGTTGTCATTTTCATAGTTAAGTTCTCATAGCGAAAAGATCTTCATATATTTGTTGATCATCACGAGAAAATAAGTCTTGAAGCCCTTCCAAAAGTTTGCTTCCTGTCTCAGTAAAACCAGATATCTGGATTGAAATCTTGTTAGATACGCGGGTTGACAGATGCCATCTTGAAATTATACAACATAACGTCGACGATTGCTTCTATTTCTAATGGTCATTAGCAACTGCGCTGTAGTGCTACCTCTATCCTCAGCTGCAATATTAGGCGATTTATTGTTTGGGTTAGGACAACTATGTTTTTTATCCAGTGGCGAAACATCATCCACCCTCTGTTGAAAGCAGAAAGAGATAATTAAAAATTCCACATTCTTCGCAAATCAGGTAATTCTCTCCTGTCTGTGAGTTTTTTCTCGCTCAAATTATCTTCTGTAATCTCTGTTGCCATACCCAAATACCCAAATGTATTGAATACCTGAATCTATTTCAAAAGCTAAGATATCCCTAACTTAAAACAATATATACTATCTACCAACAAGTAATTGGACACCTGTGATCGCAAAGGAAAACGAAGTTTATTCACCTTCAGTAATTGGTGGAGCCTCCACGAGCGCCGATTACAGCTGCGATCCTCCGGGGCATACTCTCAGCCAAGCGTTGTACGACGGCTAGCGGTATTTTCTTCCACTCGGCTTGGAGAAGACAGGCCAGGTTCCTTTACCGATTTCGGACGGTGGGGGCACCCCTTAAGTCGACGCTCCAACTCGTCGCACAGGTGCTCGATAGGGTTAAGGTCCGGGCTCTGCGCAGGCCAGTCCATTCGATTAACCCCATTGTCACCATACCAAGCCATGGTGGACCTCGCAACATGACAGGTGGCATTGTCATCCTGAAAGTAACATGGGTCCACCCCGTAAAACTGCCACAACGTAGGAAGGTATGGTCATCCAAAATGGTGCAGTATGTCTCGGCGTTGAGTCTACCAGGAATTGTGACCAAGGGTCCAGTGCCATACCAGGAGAAACACCCCCATAGCATAATTCCACCGCCGCCGAACTTCACAGTTGGCACAATACATTCCGGCAGGAGGCGTTCTTCAGGCAGACGCCAAACCCAGACCCAGCCATCCGAACGGTAAAGGGTGAACCTAGATTCGTCGCTCCAGAGAACCTGTTTCCACTGTTCAACGGTCCACTGTCGACGTTCTTTGTACCACGTTAGCCGAGCAGCGCTATTGGACTTGGTGATCAAAGGCTCGTGGGCGGCAGCACGTCCATGATAACCCAGCAGATGGGCTTCTTTACGGATGGTATTCATCGAAAGAACACTCCCGGATGCCTGTGGAAACTCCTCGCGGATGTGGCCCATCGATTTGGTGCGGTTCTTCCGAATTTCTCTGGCCAGCACACGTCGGTCTCTAACTCCCAGTTTTGTGGGTCTGCCGGGTCGGTGCACATTCCGACAGTAACCTCTCATCTTCCACTTGCCAATCACGTTGGCCACTGTCGATTTTGGGTATTTCAACTCGCTGGATATGTCACGTATGGATCGGCCATATCTGTGATATCCGACGATTACACCTTTCTCGAAATCAGAGAGCTCCGAACTGCGTGGCATCTTACATGCCACTAGTTGCGTTGTTGTTTCCCACACGATATTTAACAGCGGCGGCCGTGACGTGCATCAGGACCACAGGTATCGTCGATTGCAGGGGTGTCCAATTACTTTTTGGTAGATAGTGTACTTTGCCCTATAACGACCTTTGATCATGCACGTCGCATAAATATGGACGCGGTAGCATTGTTTCCACGCTTACTCTTACCCGGACAAACGAAGTCCAGGACTAGGAAGTCACGTTTGATTCGAACTTGGACTTTAAAAGTCATATCAGAAGAATTGTTCGTACAGCGTACAGAAAACTTGGATTTCTCATGCGACATTCCAAGTATTACGAATACTCAGACACTTATTCGCATTTTTGAGACTACGGTCAAATCGTCACTGGAATATGCGGCGATCATCTGGAGTTCTAGCCAAGTGACTCCAGTAAATAAAATTGAGAAAGTTTCTTCGATACCTTTTTTATAAATCGACCGGTGTTTATATAGCGGACATCCCGACTGCTGACCTTCTGACATTCTTCAAGATGACCTCTCTGCAATCGAGAAGGAAGGCTCTCCAACTCAAGTTCCTGTACGGCATCATCAATGGAGAGATAGATGATACTCAAATGATAAACCAATTAAGTTTCCGTGTCCCATATTTACCGAGGACAAAATGTGAACTATTTGCAGTGCCATTTTGCAGAACTGATGCTGGAAAAAATTATCCGCTATGTAAAATGTATAGGGTTCACAACTCACTTGAAGAATGTCCGGATATTTTTAATGTAAGTAATAATTTTTTTCATAAAGTATGTTTTGCAAGATTGTAAATGACAACTATCACTGTAAATATAAATATAGCAATTCTTGTAACTAGATTTACCGTCTGTAGGGATGTGCTTGCAATAAATAAATAGATGTGCTCCCAAATCAGCCCTGAAACAATGGCGTGCAGAAAAGGTAATAGAGTTTTTACACTTACGGTTGCGCTCTTAAACAACCCTGAAACACTCCAATGCTCTGCAGGAAAGGTAATATTGTTTTTTACATTTAGGGTTGTGCTCCTAAACCAACCATTAAACCTATTAATGCTCTTCAGGAAAGGTAATATTGTTTGTACACTTAGGGTTGTGCTGCCAAATGAGCTCGCACGCTCTTCGTGCTATGCAGGAACAGAAGAGTGATTCTTACAATTGGGATATGTATCCAGATTAATACCACAATTTATTTGTGTAGTGCAGGAACAAAAGTCTTCCCGTTGAAGTTGTGCACTCTTAAAATTTCTTAGTTATCTGCATAAAGAGAATACTGTTCTTTACAATTGCTTTGCACTCAAACAAACATTAAAACATCTTGCTGCTGTGAAGAGAATATTTCTTTTGCCATTTGGCGTTCTTGGTGCTTTGCATAAATTGCAATTTTGTTTCCACATCTGGGAATGTGTACTAAAATACAAATGATCATATGTAGAGGATTTTAGGAAGGGAGTGTCTGACCCCAGGTCTTAAACAACCCTTAGAAATAGGAAGCTAGGAGATTTGGGCTAGAGTGCCCGATAGGAAAGTGACACGGAAGCGAAGTAGAAAAGGGGAGGAAGACGCCCTTATTTATTACCGGGAGGCCAGTACCCGGGGTCCAACGGCTTAACGTGCCCATCCGACGCACGGCGGATATTTAGTGGATCGAGCGTTCGTACCTGCCTGAGGGAACGAACCTGAGGTTCTTTCCGTGGCAGTCACGAACGTTGCCCACTCGGCCACTCGCGGCTCGTACTAAAATGCAGAAGATGTTCACACATTTTTAGAAAGTATTTTACAGGGAATTACAGAAAATAAATGAAGTTCGAAGAATTGAAACTGGCAACGGTGTGTTAATTAGACACAAAAGAAACATCTGCTACAGTTAAATATCGTCTGCTAAGAAAATGGAGCACGTAAGCAAGCTGCGGATAGAAGGTTATGGTTTAGCTCTTTACAAAAAGAAATACTCATATTCTTTAATTAAAATACACTGCGAAAATCATGAAATTAGCATTTTCAAATATAAAATAAGAAATATTATTAATAACAGAGAAAAATATTTTCAAACATTTCTTTTACCAGGAAAAAGAACACAAGACGAAATATCAAAAGAAGATACGTACGTTGTGAAGTACCTGCCAGCAGGACGCACACGACATAAAGGCATATAGCAATCAGAACAAAACGTCTGCGTAGCTCAGTTGGTAGAGCGACTTGTTCCGGGACTTGTTCCGGAATAAGCGGACTCGGGTTCGAATCCCGGTGTAGACCAAAAATGACGGAGAAATTTACTTCGTTATAATGGCGCCCGAACTATCCGGATGACCCGACCGTTCAAAATCTCGCAATGGTGTGATGTTCTTTCCACACCGCGAAATAGGAAAAATCAGGGAATCCCATATCCAGCGCTTCGAAAAAAAAAAAAAAAAATGTGTGATGTTGCATTCCACACACCAGATTGACTGGGAGTTCTCAAGTGCACGTTCTACAGTGGATGGCTGCCTGCAACGTTTCATGGTCACGGCTGACCCGTGGGCCATGCCCCCGGCCCTCTTTCGGGGGGGGGGAGATGTGACGTACCTGCCAGCAGGACGCACACGACATAAAGGCATATAGCAATCAGAACAAAACGTCTGCGTAGCTCAGTTGGTAGAGCGACTTGTTCCGGAAATAAGCGGACTCGGATTCGAATCCCGGCGTAGACCAAAAATGACGGAGAAATTTACTTCGTTACAACGTTTACTACACTATTTCAAAAGTAAGGTCTCTGGTTTTAAAAGAAAATCCACCGACCTAAAGAGTAAACCCTAAGTCGTTAGAAATCTATGTATAAACAAGGTAATGAACGAAGATTTAAATCAGAAACAGAAAGCATAATGTTCACCGCCTTTTGCCTAGGAACGTGACTGAGGGCAGAACACTTTTAGACTTCTTTATGAAAATCGACTAAGCGAAGACAGACGGAAATCCATTGTGACTATTGATGAAGCATGAATCTACTAAACTCATGTAACAAAAAAAAAAAGAAAAATGGTAGGTTTACTACCGCAAAAGAGCAGAAACAGATTTACAAACTTGGTTCCAAGAATCCAAAGAAAGTTTCAGTAAAAAATTCATGATTATTGTTGGTTTTTCGTACAATCTGAAATTAAAGCTAAGAAAAGTTGAAAAAAATGTTAAAATAAATTCTACATACTAACCAAATAATGTTTTAACTCCTATATTTAAAGAGAAATTACCATTCTTTATCCACAGAGCTTTCAAAGAGTAGAACTCCGTCAGGATAAGGCTACCAGTCATACATCCTAATCTACCACTCTGTTTCTTGAAAACATTAAAGAAGAGACGGGTATCAAGTCTATACCTTTTGCTCATATTCCTTCAAAGTCCCCTGATGTGCCACCAATCGACTATTGTGCCTTCGGACTGCTAAAAAGACTGGTATCAAGTCTATACCTTTTGCTCATATTCCTTCAAAGTCCCCTGATATATCACCAATGGACTATTGTGCCTTCGGACTGCTAAAAAGACTGGTATCAAGTCTATACGTTTTGCTCATATTCCTTCAAAGTCCCCTGATGTGTCACCAATGGACTATTGCGCCTAAAACAATGATTGGACGCAGACCTAAACGCAGACCTAAAACAATGATTGGACTATAGAAAGCAATGGAAGAGGAGTGAAATAAAATACCACTACCAATTTTAAGAAATGTCCTGTTGTCTTGGAAATCTGGATGTAGGTTCATATCCAAAGAAAGAGCTATCAGATAGAACATTTATCAAAGAAATACTTTTATATTAGGCTTTAATTAAACTGCTATAAATCGTTCGAACATGTGTGAACCTCCTCTGTACACAATCAAATTTCTTGATGCTGTGAGAATATTTTCTTTCCACTTGCTGATTTGCACCTTTAAATCTTCTTGCTGCTGTTCACCTCTAAAACTTTTGGGTGTTGTGCACCCCTAAAACTTCTTTACGGTTTTCACCTTTAAAACTATTGGGTGTTATACACCCCTAAAACTTCCGGGTGTTCTGCATAAGAGAGGATATTATTCTAATTCTGGGAGCCGTACTCTAAAATGAACCCTAAATCTTCTTGGTGCTTCTCAAGAAGGAGAATATTTTGTTATATTTAATTTTCTGCACTCCTCAACTTTATTCTGCTATGCACGTGCCCTCAAATGGACCTTGAAACTTCTTGGTACTACGCGAATTTTTTCTTATACTTGGTGTTGCGCACACCTAAAACTTCTTAGTATTCTGCAGAAACGGAAGCACATTCATGCATTTGGGATGGGTATCAGTTCAGTACTACAATGTGTTTGTGATGTTCAGGAACCAAAGCATTTTTCTCGCCCTTAGTGTTGTGCACCCCTAAATTTCTCAGTGCTCAACATAAACAGCATATTATTCTTTCCCAGGGGTTATGCACTGAAATAAACCTTGAAACTTCTTAGTGTTTTAAAGAAACAAAAAAATCTTTGTTTTCCTTCGGGTTGTATACTTCTTGGTGCTCTGCATAAACGTAAGTCATTTCCTGAGCTTAGGGCTGTACACTTTCTGAAGTTCTACAAAAACGAGAGTCTTGTTCCCTTTTTTTCTTTTTTTTTTTTTTTTTTTTTTGCTTCTTGTTGCCCTGAATGAACGGAAGTCCTTTCCTTACTACACTTCAAGATGTGCACTCAAAAATTCCGCAAAATTTCGTAATGCTGTGCAAAAACTAAAACCTTTTCCTTCGAACTGGTGTTAATCGCCCCTAAAAGTCCTTGGTGTCCTGAATAACCAGGAGTCTAATTCTTTCATTTGGTAGTGTACACTCAATGAACCTTAAAACTCCGAGACGTTGCTCAGAAAAGAGAGAAATAAAAATATATTTTGCATTCTACACGCGTAGAACTTCGTTGTGCTCTTCATAAAGGGAACATTGATTTTGCACTTGAAGCTATGCATTCTAAGGAACTTTAAAACTTCTTAATACTATGCAGAAATGAGAACATTTTTGTGTTGTGCACCCCTAGAGCTTCTTGTTGCTGTGCGTTAAAGGGAATCTTAATCCCTAGGATTGTGCCCTTCATTTAACTTTAAGACCACTTTATGGTGCACAGAAACAGGATTTTCCTTATCAATGTCCCCATTCACTGATTTTAGTCAAAGGAAGAAATCTTCAATATGTAGTAAAATAGACATTGCTGTCAAGAACTGCTAACAATTGTTCTCCCACCTACATTTCTACCTAGAACTCAGAAAACTACCGGCAACATCCAGGAGTAAAATGGTGAAACAGTCGCTGTGCGATCTCATTCATGTCCGCTTTACTAATACTTTCGAATTCCTTACCAGATTACGTTTTTCTGAAGACAGCTTTCTTCAGCTACAAGTAAAGAAAAAAAAACCACGTTTGTTTAGTCCCGAATTTCTACAGAGGAACACATTTGAGCGTAGTGCTATACATCTTGAGCTTTGACTTTAGTGAACAGTAAAAAAAGAAGATAAATAATAAAAAATTGCCACGTTCTGCGGTTCGATTTGCTCTCGTGAGTTTCTCTTAAATTGCACAGATCGCCGTAAATATTTGCACATGCCCGTTTGTTGTTGTCACTTAGATTAAAACCCTCAGATAATGTACCTTTTTTTGTTATGGTTAGAGATAGACATTTACGATCTGAGAAAAAAAGAAAAACAAAGTGACAGTTGATTTTGAAAGGAAATAGATGAAATACATTTAATATAAGAATGAATCGAGTTATAAAAAAATCTAAAGCGTAATTTAAAGCGAGATTTATTGTCTACAAACAGGCTTATTATGTAGTATTTGGTATAAAACAGCAAACTAAAAAGTCAAAAAAAATGTGTAAGTGTGCAATCATTTGGACGAGGACAAGATTTCGTGTATACTCATGAAGTGAACATTCAATTACAAAATACTACTGGCTTCCAGTTTTCTTTTTAATTTTTTTTAGAGCTATAGAAGTTTTATGTTCCTTCAGTAGTCAGAAATTTCAAGTGCATAGTCTTCTACGTACAGACAATGTATTAAAACCTGTTACCTGTTGCAAAAAATCGTGTACCAATGCATAAAAAGAAGGAATCATTTTATTATCATTACAGTTAATCATTACAGCTGTTCTCATGAATAAATAGCAGAATTACAAAAAACAGCCACGATCTTTCAGGCGGTGAAAAATGAATCAGTTCTGAGATAATATGCGCTATAAAAGGCATTGCATGCGTTACGTGCATGTGATGAGGGTAAGATGACAGTCAATGTAGCATTAAGTGGCTATTTCTCTATGAGAATGGCGAAAAGGACATTTATTCTATTAGCCCTGAAATAAAAACACAGCCAACAGACTCCGACAAACAACAAGTGAAATCAGTGAACCGTTGGAGAAACGTTCTCAATGAAGCGTTCAGTGTTTACCAGATGTCACAAGAAAGACCATCTTCAGAGACCAAACAATGGGAAAAACCACGAACAGAACGACACAAGACTTTGCTTTCAGAGATGTACTATTGTTCCGATTCTTGTCACTGTGGTTTTCTAGATATGCAGCATATCGGAAAGGGATCGGATTAAGAGCAGGAAAGGGATTATTTCAGGGAGACAAAAATCAATAAGCCATGACGACAAATTTCATTCGTTTTTCTCATGCCCATCAAACGATATTGTGTAGCTGTTAATGCAAGATTCCGAACGCAGCAGGAAATGGTATCAACAGATTTACAAGAAAGTTGCCGCTTACTCTTCATGCTTAAGAGGAAATCATTTGTGCTGCTTCGTTAGTAGAATAGTAGAATAGCTTTGCTCCGCAATAAAAACCTGAGATCAATTCATTATTGACTTCGTTACCAGGAAAAAATCATGTTTTGATCGGCAAATGGCAACTGAATAAATCCCTTCCTGATGCTTCAGACATTCATGAATATTTTTTATTATCCCTGTTGTCTTCTAGGACATTTTTTTACCTTCGTAAATGGTATTTATCTTTCTTTCTCTCATTCTCCCCTATTTCCAACTCCTCTCTCCCTCCCTTGTCATCTCTGGTCCTTCGCAACACTCGCTTCTTTTCTTCCTCTATCTCTTTCCCTATTGACTCTTTGTTTCAAAGTTTCTCTTTCCTCTTTCTGTTGCTCTCTATTTTCCGCTTTCTATATCTTCCCTCTCCGCTATCTGGCTCCCCTCTCTCGCGCGCATCTTTTTGTCTTTGTTTTAGGTCTCCTTTTATCTCTGTACTATCTTTACCCCCTCTGTCTTTCCTTCACCTCTCTATATGTGTGCTCCCTCTCTGTCTTTTTCACTCCCTGTTCACTTTCACTGTTTCCTCTCTTCATTTACATTCTCCCTCCCTCTCTGCCACCTATCGCTTTCCCTGTATCTCCTCCCTCTGTCTGCTGTGTTTCTGCTTTTCTCTACGCTATCCCTCCTTACTGTCTGCCTCTCAAATGCATCTCTCCACTCTATTGCTTTTTTATATACGCTATCTCTCCTATCTGTCTCTCTCCCTCTCTATCCCTCTCCTCTCAGTTCCCTCTCCACCCACCCACACACACGTACATACTCTTTTTCTCTTCTCTCTCTTTCTCTGCTTCCACTCAGTATTCCACTCTCTTCCCCCTTTCTCTCCGTTCTTCTTTCTCCCCTTTTCGCTCTGTCTTTAAACAACTTGTGATAATCCATTAAATCAATTTCTTTCAAACAACTTGTGATAATCCATTAAATCAATTTCTTTCAAACAACTTGTGATAATCCATGAAATCCCCCTTTCACCCTTTCACTCTCTCTCTCTCTTTCTTTGCTTCCACTCAGTATTCCACTCTTTTCCCTCTTTCTCTCTGTTCTTCTTCTCTTCGCTTTTCTTCTTTCTCCCCCTTTCGCTCTGTCTTTAAACAACTTGTAATAATCCATTAAATCATACAAATTCTCTATGGGTATTCTTTTTTTGCAAAAATATTATTTCTAAAGTGAGACGACGTCGTTGAGAGAAACTTCTTTCTTTCAAATTCTGTAATTTTTAATATCAATTTTTTATCATGACATTGATCAAAAGACCATCTCATCTTTCGTCTTAGAATGCCCTGTGTTCTTAACGGCTCCATTTCAAAACTGCTATCTACACCTTGCATTCTGGCTTCTAATCTTTCTTGAAAACTTCTGCTGTAGAAGTGCTATTCGTACTCACTCATTTACAAATCTTTGTTTTCTGACGACACCATAGAATTCTCATTCTTCCAATATTTTGCTCACTGTGTATATAGCGTCACAATGGGCAAGTATTAGCCCTTAACAGTTTTGCCTCTCTTTTACACTACAGTTTTGAAAACTGCTCTTTTTAACACTTCAGATTCTTTTTGGGGATATTAGAGGGAGGGATGGGGGATTAACAAACACCGTGAGCACCTTAGTGGGCTATAAGCAGTCGTCCATCTCTAATTTAAGGTCAAATCAACAGCCATGCCTCACCGGAATTCGAATCCGTGCTTATGTTTGTCTAATGGTCAGAAGCCAGCTTTTTGACCACCGCCACCAGTGCGGCTCAGATTCGTTAGCAAAGATCTGTCAGTGAAACTTGATGTTTCTGTGTTGTTGTTGCTTTCCGTGTTTTCCTAAAGCTCTTTCATCCTCACTGTACTTTGTTGCTCACTTTCCCTAAATTTAGTGTACAAAATTATGGAATACATTTGGAAGCAACTTTCTCCAAAACAGAAAATGTTCAGCTATATGTAGCTGTTGGAAACATTAATAGGAAGTTAAGTTATTTTTATGAAACATGGATAACGGAAAAATATTGATAATTTTCTGTAATAAAAATTTCAAGAAGCATTAGTATGTTTCATATTTTTGTATCATCAATTCAAAACGGGTTTTTAATGCTAACCCCATTTATATACAGTATGTTATACGGTATGTGTCAGAAGTATTTTGCCACTCTGTTCATTTCAAAGATATTTGAAATTGTAACGTTCAATAAAGACATTTAAACTTAGAGCTTCATGTAATTTCAATGAGGAAAGTATATTTTGTGATAACAAGGTGTTAGTCGCAGTAAAATACGTACTTTTATTTGTTTCACTATTACACAGAGACTGGAGGAAATTTCTATTTAAAACGTTTCAACACTTATTTTAATGTGATTTAAAGTGTTTTTAACCTAAACATAAGGCAAAACTCGTTTTAATATAAGCATTTATCCTGTTGTACGTGAGGTCTCTATAAAGTGTACGTCAAAAAGCCAAGACGCAGAAAAAAATTAAAACTTAATTCAGAAGAACAAAACTTGTTCTTTTTTTTTGTTACCTTTTTATCTGTGAAAATAAATAATTTCTTACCTAAATATTTACTTGTGCATTTTGTTATTTGTACATTTACTGAAATGAAACATGAGTTGATATTTGTATGAAGTCTACTGTTTATTAAGTAAAAATTGCCCAGTTTTGCCACAAAGTAGTGTAGGGTATTGAAAAATAAGTGGTGCACTTAATTTCAACTTTATTTTGATTTTAAGAACGGGAAATCTTAAAGACTCAAGTTAGGTCTCTGAATTTGTTTGCTCAAATGAAATAAAATCAAAAAGCGAATAAAACAACAACCTCTTTCGCATTCGTCTGACGAATTCGTTAGATGCATTCTCATAAAATGCAAATTTAATTTATAATTCTAAAGACAAATCCTACTCCTGAATAAAATCAACGATATTTCAAATTTATCTTTGGTACTTGTTCTTCTAAAGTGACAGTACAGCTTATATACATTTTGCATTACAGCGGTCACTGTTGTACAACAAATGCCAGTCCTAAATCTTAAATGTACGAGTATGTGCAGTTTTCTCAGAGCGTGCCTTTATTCATGTCTTCCCTGAAATCTGATCTTTGTGTAGAAAGGACGACATCTACTCTTATCTTCTTTGAAGTGCCCACTTAAATTTCATGTAAAACTTATGTGTCATCGATGTTTACATTGCATCGATAAATATCAGTGCATATTTAGGAAAGAAAAAGGAAAATAACACCGATTTCTGGGGTGTAATGAGCGTGTCTTGTGAATTCTTTCCGACGCTCACACACACACGCGCACAAAAATTTCAAAGCAGATATTAAAAAGAAAAAATCAGCGGAAAAGATAGTTCAGTTTTTAGGATAATTCAATTGAAATTCAGTTTTTAGATGCTCGGCAGTGAAAATATATTATACGTCTACTAACGGATGCATTAAAATCTTCTGTTTTAGAGAAATTATTAGATTCATTATTAGGCAGAACGATTTTCCGTTCCAACGAGTGTTGTTATAAACAAATACATCGCTCTTTCCACGTTTTAGCAACACACAGCAACCGAAAAAGTGTTTTTCGGTCACTGCTGGAGAATCGAATCCCAGATCTCTCGGATATCTAGCCGAGCGCGTTAGCCTTACACCACGGTGGCCAACAATCCACGGCGCAATATGTGTTTTTCTGTCAGCTTCTGGCATCATAAATTCGTAAGATGGGCTCAGCTACTGAGACATCTCCATCTGATGGGTAATAACGGCACTGGCGTATAACGGTATTAATTAGATCTCCATCTGATGGGTAATAACGGTATTAATTAGAGCGTTTAAATTCAAAGGACGAGATCCAAAGTGAAAATCCTCCGAATTCGTGGCGTCGGTGATGTGTTGTTATTATTGATATTTATGGCAAATCTTCAGAGTGAAAATCCTCCAAATACGTGGCGTAGTGTTGTTATTATTGATATTTAGGGCAAATCTTCAAATTGAAAATCGTCCAAATACGTGGCGTAGTGTTGTTATTATTGATATTTACGGCAAATCTTCAAAGTGAAAATCCTCCAAATACGTGGCGTAGTGTTGTTATTATTGATATTTACGGCAAATCTCCAAATTGAAAATCCTCCAAATACGTGGCGTAGTGTTGTTATTATTGATATTTACGGCAAATCTTCAAAGTGAAAATGATCCAAATGCGTGGCGTAGTGTTGTTATTATTGATATTTACGGCAAATCTCCAAATTGAAAATCCTCCAAATACGTGGCGTAGTGTTGTTATTATTGATATTTACGGCAAATCTTCAAAGTGAAAATCCTCCAAATGCGTGGCGTAGTGTTGTTATTATTGATATTTACGGCAAATCTTCGAATGGTTTTTGAGACTGTCTTAAAACCTTTCGAAAATGTGTTCGTCAGTTAATTGAACGATAGGGTTTTTTTCTTCGTTTCCTTTCTTTTTCATGTGCGAGAAGTAGATTTCGAATGTTCTTCTGAAAAGAAAAAACTAATTTGTTGGAACTACATTAAAGGCATTTGCACTTAATTAGAATGAGAATATAAGTGTAAAAGGTGCCGACGTATGTTTGTCTAACTCGTGTATATTGTGCTTAGAAAACAAAAATTCTGAAAAAAACAAACCCTTAAGAGTTTTATCTGAAAGTAAAAAAAAGTAGGCTGAATAAAAATAGAGCAGTGAAACATGGGTGTATCCAGTTCTGTTTCCACGTATGGACTGTTGCCCAACCCAAAACATTTATTGTTCCCCAGTGAGAAAGTTGAGACCGTATGCTGGTGGCTGCACTATAACACACCGGCGGCATCGCAATAACCGAACAATTTAGAGATTGCAAAAACACACACACATGAGTCGGCGATTCCGGGGTAATTCCCTCATAATCTTACATCGCAGTGGCCAGTTCAATTGAAGGGCCATTAACAGCAATTTGCAGGCGCCTTCCGGTTATATTTATGCTCCAAACGAACTAATTTGAAGAAAGGAAGTCACTTTCGGAATCACGAAGGGCTTCCTGCCTTACTTGTGGCTACTAGACAGGAAAGATTTACTCTTATATAGTGTGCACAGCAGACGCTGTTCCTAGTACAAGTTATTTCGGTGGGGAAACAACAAGAATGCGATTCTTATTCGAGGTGTTAGGCAAAAGATAGCACCAAAATTTAGAACGCACTGGGATTTTCGTACTCCGTTTAATGGAAGATAAGTGTAATGCTGCACTCTAGCTGACGATAGGAAAAGGATTTTTTTTTTCTGACGAACGTATAAAATATTTCCTCTAAACATATATCTTTATTTTCATATACATTGCCGAACAATCCTTTTACTCAATAGTATCAGCCGAGAGTTATTTATATCTTCCTCCGTTTCTAACACATATTGTACAAATATTCGCCGTCGATGCTTTCACATACACAGTCGAGTCACATTATTGTGACCACCTTTGACGCCAACAGTGCATAGCCTATGAAAGAAGGCACGTGCTGGCTTGGAGGGTATACAAGGTGTACTGTAGGCAATCCGGAAACATATCACTCGTTGCTGTCATGGATAAAAGGAGCGATTTATCAGATTTGCAAAAAAGGATTATTATCAGCTTTCGGGCCGAGGGTGTCAGTATTTCTGAAACAGCGCAGTGTTTGCTGCTGTGGTTAATTTTTTTTTTTTTTTTTTTTTTTTTGATTGGAGGTTTAACGACCACCGTGAGGCAACTCAATGGGCTATAAGCAGTCGCCCGTCCCTAATTTAGGGTCACTGGTTCCAGGGAAGGGAGAGAGCCAGTGCCAAAAGACAAACACAACATCCATGCCTTACCGGGATTCGAACCCGGACCCCTTCGGACGAATGATCAGAGGCCATCGCTTAGACCACTGCGCCACCGGGGCGGCGCTGCTGTGGTTAAAGTGTATCGTGATTGGAGAAATGGCACCATTGCGAATAAGTGACGTGGAAACTGCGGAACGTGCCATTGATGTAAGAGGTGAACATCGGCTTCGAAGGTGCGTGAGAGCCGATCGACAAGCTTCAGTGGAGCAACTCACGGGTCGAATAAACCAGGGTGCTACCGGAAGTGTGTCTAAAACGACAGTTCAGCGAACCCTGCTGCGTATGGGGCTGCGATGCAGACCTATGCTAACGAAGGTGGATCGGCAGAAAAGGCTTACATTTGCACGGCAGTATCGGAATCGGGCTCCACTAATTGGCAAGGGATTGCCTTTTCCGATGAGTCACGTTTTCTGCTTCAGTGAACGAATGGACGTTGGCGTATAAGGCGAGAAACATCGGAGAACAAATATTCTTCAACCATTACTGGAAGAACACAAGCTGGTGAGGGCAGCGTTATGGTATGGGAAATGTTTTCGTGGCATTCTCTGGGCCCACTCATACCTGTTAAAGGCACTATGAATCGAATTCGCTATGAATTCATCCTTGCAGACCACGTACATCCATACATGCTGATTGTCTTCCCTGGGGCGGATGGGATCTTCCAGCACGACAATGTGACGTGTCACAGAGCTGGAAATGTCCGAGAGCGGTTGGAAGAGCACGATGGAGACTTCAAAATACTTCCATGGCGCTCTAATTCTCCAGAGTTAAAACCCAATTGAGCATCTGTGGGACTAACTCGACCGTGTTGTTCGCTGTATGGAACCTCCACCACGCACCCTCCAGCAGCTGTGAGATGCACTGCAGTCAGCATGGCTCCACATACCTGTGAACACCTTCCAGCATCTTATTGAGTCAATCCCAGTCCGTCTAGCTGCTGTCCGCGATGCTCACGGCGGTTACTCTGTATATTATCTGGTGGTCACTATAATGTGACTCGACCGTGTATTTAATTTTTTTCATTACGGTAATTAAAGATTGTTTTCGAAGCCGAGACTAGGTACGTTTAAACATTAGACTATTTTACAACGATTCAAAATCTAAAATAGATAAAATTCTGATAAAATTCAAGCTACTTTTGTGTTTAAATTTGTTGAGCATTCAGCGAAAATCAGCTCTTTATTATCTCTCTCCACTTTTTAATACAAAAAAGAGGGGGAAGGAACTTGCAGTTGAAGGACTTGTCGGATATCTGCCATCATAAGTCGTGTCTTAGTATATCAGGTACATTGTTTACGTCTTCAGCTCATAATCAGCGTTTTATTTTAACGAAAGAGCTAATTAAGATTTTCGTTATTCACCGTCATTCTTTCCTAGGTTTGCTTAACATATTAGCAGTGGATTTAATTTTGCGACCATTGTTCAAAATCCTCGTATCAATTTTACCATGAAGTATTCTATTAGTTTTGAAGGTCTGACATACACTGATCGTCAAAAAAAATAGTGGACATAGTGGACCCAGAAGGACGTGTTGTGTTGCAATGCTATTCAGGAGGAAGGTAAAGGTTACCAGGAACAATAAATGATTAAACATTGAGACTGATACGGGCAATATTTATTGAGCTACGCGCCAATAAGTAGCGTCTCTCAGTATGGCGTCGGACTGCCATGTTTTTGCACACACAGCATGCCAGACGTCTCGGCATGGAGTTGTACAAGTTCGCAATGGTGTCCTGCGATCCCATGCGGCTTGAATCTTCTCACACACATCCCATGCGGCTTGAATCTTCTCACACACTTCCTGCAGATTGTGCGATAGGGGTGGAGTATGGATAGCGCGTCCAATAGCATCCCACACATTTCCAATCGGCGATTGATCTGGCGATGCGGCTGGCCATTGCAGAATGTCAGTGCCTTGAACGCAAGCTCTCGAGACAGCAGCAGTATGCGGACGTGCGTTGTCCTCTTGGAAAATCGCACCGGAGTGAGCGTTCAGAAAAGGAAGCGCCACTAGTTCCAGGACCTCATTAATGTGACGTTGGGCTGTCGAAGTGCCTGTAATGATCTGGCATTGTAGGCAGTCGCACCCCACTTCATGATACCAGGCTTTCTGGACGTGTGACGCTCGACATTAAACCGCTCATCTTGGTGCTGACCACGGTGCCTCCACAGACGGATTCAGTGGTCGTCTCCTCCAAGACAAAATCGGGACTTGTCACTGAAGACAACCCGCTGCCATTTTGCATGGCTCCATGACAGTCTGACACGCCACCATTGCAGTCTTTGGCGACGATGCAAGGGTGTTAAGGGCAGTCGTCGTAACGGTCTGCGTGCGTGTAGTCCTACGTCGTGCTGCCGTCTGCCAATGGTGGTGGCGCTAACCGGACGACGCATGAAGGGCAGCACTGCTCGCTGAATATCCGCAATTGTGGTTGTTGTGTCCGCACCGTGGTGCGAGCCGACAGCTGGACATCTCTCGATCCACGATGCCTGATGCGTTAAAGAAAGTTTGAAATCTCACGATTACAAACTCCAAGTTATCCAACAGTTTTTTATTTCTTAATTGGAGGTTAAGCGACCACCGTGAGCAGCTCAATGGGATATTAGTAGTCACCCGAGCCTTATTTAGGGCCACTGACTCCAGGGAATAGAGAGAGCCAGTGCCGTAAGACAAAAACAACATCCCTGCCTCACCGGGATTTGAACCCGTACCCATCTGGGATGAATGGTCAGAAGTCATCGCTTAGACCACTGTGACACTAGGACGGCCCCAAGAGCTTCAACGAGACGATTACATTGTATGATACGATTTTGCTTGTCGTTTGACAGTGAGGACGGTTGGTTACTTGATGAACCTTATCGTCAATGTCTACACAACGTTTTACTTTAGTGACAATTTGATTACACACACTACTGCTTGTGGGATTCAACGCCGAGTTCGGGCTCAATTTTAGAAGCTCGACTCCGTCCGAACCAGATTTTTACACTGCAAGATTGAGCCCGGAGCCAAACGAGTCCGAAGCTGTGACTAAACTTTTTAGGCAGTAATAAAAATAAAATCTCCTGTCTCCGACTTTCACTCTCTCCTTCCCCTTTTAATAATTAGATGTCGACTCATTTGGGGATTTGAGGGGTGTGGAGGGAACTCTATCTGTTTCTATTGTATAGCCTTACGATTTTCTCTGGCCATTCGTTTCCTCCTGAAATGCTTCGAGCGGCCGGGCGGCACTGCAATCTACGTACGGTTGCTCAATAGAATTTGCCGGGAGATGTCACATGAAGCTAGAGAGGAGGGGAAATTTTTTCGTCAGCGTAGTGTCTAGTACCTCTAGTTCTTGAAGAAGCTTTTTCTTCTCCGTAGAATTCCACTAATGCGTGGTCTATTGTATTTGCTTCTCAAGCCAGGAATAAATAGCCCTCCGATGTTGCCACTCACCAGATTGACTCAGCTGCTGAAAAATCCTCGTTACCAACTCGTAAGTGTAAGGAAAATACATATATATATACTGTATATATATATATCTTTATCTCGTCCGTCCATGACGGGTTGAGTCACGCAAGACGATTATGCGCCTTTGAGGGTTACTGGCAAATTAATGCAGTCGGCTTGCCATTACTCTGCTGCATGTCAGTAAGGAACAAAGTGCGTCCAGGCCATCTACGCATCCGAGTCCCCAAGACCAGGGAGTCAGTGGAAAACCCCGGAAAAACCGCTGACTAGATGCCGACATGACCGGGATTCGGACACCCGACGGAAACGTTCGCCTCACACACTGCAGACAGCGCTTTAACCAAATGCGCCATGCCTGTGGTAGTAAAATCTTGTTTGCTAAACTCTGCAAATCATATTTTTTAAAAAAGAGAAGAAAACTCTTTCTCTGTGTCTCTCTGTTTCTTCTTTCTTTGTCTTTTCTTTCTCTGTCTCTCTCTCTCTCCTCTGTCTCTCTCTCTCTCCCTCTTCCCCTCTCACTCTCCCTCTTCCCCTATCTCACACACACACGGAGAATGACCCCAAACCACAGATAATACAGTATTATACAGCACGAGTCGGCTCATGCCAGTGCTGGGCTTTGGCCTTTCTGTATCGGGCTTGGCCTAATCCCAGCACTGGTGGGCTTCGGAACTGCTCCATGCTTGCCTAGTGGTTATCATAAAAGCCTGCTGTCTCTCTCTCGCGGCCTCCCCGGTGGCGCAGTGGTCTAAGCGATGGCCTCTGATCATTCGTCCGAACGGGGTCCGGGTTCGAATCCCGGTGAGGCATGGATGTTGTGTGTGTCTTACGGCACTGGTTCTCTCCATTCCCTGGAACCAGTGACCCTAAATTAGGGACGGGCGACTGCTTATAGCTCATTGAGTTGCTCACGGTGGTCGTTAAACCTCCAATCCAATCCAATCCAATCTCTCTCGCGCGCGCGTCTGTTTATCCCACTCTCCCTTCTCTCTTTCCACTCCTAGAGAGCAGGGCCGGATTAAGGTGGTCTATAGGGTCTTTAGCCTTAGGGCCCATCATGACAAGGGCCCAGGAGTGATGTCTGGGCACGTAATAGGTGAGAGAGAGGGAGAGGTTTATAAAATAGTTTTATTTGTGTCTCGTATGAATTCCACTTGGTCAGCAACAGAGGGTGGAAGACGAACAGATTTCAAGACAGTGACTCACCAAGGGTAAAGGTTTCATATCGCTGTGTACAGCGGGGTCGGCGAGACAGTTTCAACTTTTTCACCACCATCCACAGACACCTCCCAATTTACACTTGGAACCGTTAATGGTCAAAGTCTCCTGTGGCTTCGCATCACATAACAGAAAAGACGCACTAAGAAAAGTATACAATGCGGAAAATCCAAGACAAAATCTAGGAATCTTAAGCTTTTAACTCATGTTCTTGTGAGAACAATGAAAAATACAGTGACTTATGATGAAAATTGCAGATAACTTAGTAGTTCTTCGTGTTTTAACGGACTTCATAATAATTCGCCTTCATAAGTTTTTTGGAGGCCCACTCGGATATTTTAGGCTTGAAGCCCACAAAATGTGTTAGCCTATGGGCCCACTAAAGCCTTAATCCGGTCCTGCTAGAGAGAGCCCGTGAGGCTAATCGTGTAGACGACGTTCAACAGATCTGGTACTCGTACTTGTCTCTCTACCAACTTTCCTATTGTGAGCCTTTAGGTTTCATCTCATGTCACTTCCAATTCAGCCTGATCCAATGGGCACTTGTGATGAAGGTAGATTAGATTTCTAAACCTAACTTTGGAGAGTAACCCCTACAAGAAGGGCAAAATCTCTTCTTTCCACTTTGCAGTCACTGGCGTTCAACTGACTGACGATGAATCTCGTGATCACAGTCGTGGTTCATGCGAGTGAATTCGTGAATGAATAGTAGCTCGTGCGAACGGCAAGGTAAAATGTCTAGTGTGCCATTACAAGCAAGGGAGTGATTGGTCCTTCCTTGTTTTGCGCTGTTTCATGTGTCTTGACATGGCGGAAGTACACTATCTATCAACAAGTAATTGGACACCTGTGATAGCAAAGGAAAACGAAGTTTATTCACTTTCAATAGTTGGTGGAGCCTCCACGAGCGGCGATTACAGCTGCAACCCTCAGGGGCATACTCTCAACCAGGCGTTGTACGACGGCTAGCGGTATTTTCTTCCACTCGGCTTGGAGAAGACAGGTCAGTTCCTTCACCGATTTCGGACGGTGGGGGCACCCCTTAAGTCGACGCTCCAACTCGTCCCAGAGGTGCTCCATAGGGTTAAGGTCCGGGCTCTGCGCAGGCCAGTCCATTCGATTAACCCCATTGTCACCATACCAAGCCGTGGTGGACCTCGCAACATGACAGGTGGCATTGTCATCCTGAAAGTAACATGGGTCCACCCCGTAAAACTGCCACAACGTAGGAAGCGCATGGTCATCCAAAATGGTGCAGTAGGTCTCTGCGTTGAGTCTACCAGGAATTGCGACCAAGGGTCCCGTGATATTCCAGGAGAAACACCCCCATAGCATAATTCCCCCGCCACCGAACTTCACAGTTAGCACAATACATTCCGGCAGGAGGCGTTCTCCAGGCAGACGCCAAACCCAGACCCTGCCATCCGAACGGTAGAGGGTGAACCTTTATTCGTCGCTCCAGATAACCTATTTCCACTGTTCAACAGTCCACTGTCGACGTTCTTTGCACCACGTTAGCCGAGCAGCGCTATTGGACTTTGTGATCAAAGGCTTGCGGGCGGCAGCACGTCCATGATAACCGAGCAGATGGGCTTCCTTCAGGATAGTATTCATCGAAAGAACACTCCCGGATGCCTGTTGAAACTCCTCGCGAATGTGGCCCATCGATTTGGTGTGGTTCTTCCGAATTTCTCTGGCCAGCACCCGTCGGTCTCTAACTGTCAGTTTTGTGGGTCTGCCGGGTCGGGGCACATTCTGACAGTCACCTCTCGTCTTCCACTTGCCAATCACGTAGGCCACTGTCGATTTTGGGTACTTCAACTTGCTGGAGATGTCACGTATGGATCGGCCATTTCTCTGATACCCGACGATTACACCTTTCTCGAAATCAGAGAGCTCCGAACTGCGTGGTATCTTGCATGCGACTGGTTGCCTTGTTGTTTCCCACACGATATTTAACGGCGGCGGCCGTGACGTGTATCAAGACCTCAGATATCGTCGATTGCAGGGGTGTCCAATTACTTGTTGGTAGATTGTGTATATGCAGTTGCACAAATTTGGGAACTAAATTCAATGACCCTATTCCTGCAAGATGGCGCACCACCACTTTGTGATGCAACCATTCAGCAATTTTTGGGAACAACTTTAACAGATGGATCGGAAGGAGTGTTTTTTTCATTTCGTCTAATGTCGCCGAACTTAACACCCAAATATTTCTTCTTGTGGAGGTACGTGAAAGACCAGGTGTATCGCACAACAGATAACATGTTTGCAACATCTGAAAGACAACATCAGTCGTGCTGTAAAAGTAATCACGCCCCAATTGTGTGCCAGTCCTTTACTGGTGTTCGAATACTGGGTGGACATTGTAATAGGGGCAAAAGATGCTCAGGTTGAAAGCCTATACATTTTTGGAGTTGCTTGTTCATATGATAGAAACCATATTCTTCAAAGTCATTTTAATTCGCATCGTTAAAATGTATGCAGTCTTTCTCTCGGGCCACCTTTTACCTTTATTCAGTAAATAAATTTCTCGTCACAAAAATTTCTTCACTCGAAAAGAATGGAGCTATGCCAATATTTATGTAAGTGCAGGGCAATGATACACACAAAGGAAGATAAAACTTGCTTCATTTAAATGCGGCAATGATAAGGATAGATCTAAATCACGCATTAAAAAGTATACGGCGTAGATTTGAAAAACCAAACCTCAGTCAGTTTGAGCTCGCTTGTATCATAGGTGTATATAAAGCAGGATGGTTTACAAGGTGAGATACAGGGCCGCGGGTGGCTTAGTGGGCAACGTTCGTGACTGCCACGGAAAGGACCTCAGGTTCGATCCCAGGCAGGTACGAACGCTCGATCCACTAAATATCCGCCGTGCGTCGGATGGGCACGTTAAGCCGTCGGACCCCGGGTACTGGTTCCCCTGTAGTAAATAAGGGCGTTTTCCTCCCCCTTTCTACCTCGCTTCCGTGTCACTTTCCTATCGGGCACTCTAGACCAAATCTCCCAGGTTCCTGTTTCTAAGGGTAGTTTAAGACCCCTCCCTTCCTAAAATCCTCTACATATCATCATTTGAGGTGAGATACAGCGCATTTCTTACATGACGAGCAAACAGTTGGCCGTTGTTGGCAGTAACGGATAGGGGAAGGTGTTTCACGCCGTCGTTCAGGATCTGGTCGTCGCACAGTGACTATAGATCAAGATGAATGACGATTCGCCGGATGGCTGTCAGTGCCAAAATCAACTACCGATAACATATCCAGTTATTGAACGACAGATGAGTGTCAATAACATTCATCTGCTCTTGCAAGAAACGGCATGCGCTATAGGCTCCCTCTCCTGTGTCAACCGCTCACCTGAAGCTACAGGCATGCCAGACTGCAGTAGCGCAACGTGCTAAGTAAGAAATGGCGAAATATCATCTCCACCGACGAGACCTTCTTTTGAACGGACAGAACGCTGGCCGCATTGTCGTGTGACGACTTACCGAAAGAAGAACTTCCTCTCTGTGTATAGTACAGCACCGTGCAGTGCTCAGTGCTGGGACGTAGGATGAGGCGCGATCTCTAACAACAGTTGGTCATCTTGCATTGTAATCGAGGGAACTTTCACCGACCTACGATATATGGACACCATTTTCTGCTCTTTGATCTCACCGCTACTTCAGAGCAGGCCAAATGTAGCCTTCCAGCACGATACTGACAAACGACACATCTCTGTGTTAAAGACACACACATTCTGCGTTACCATGGCCGTCACGGACACCAGATCTGTCGCCTATGGAGTATATCTCGTACATCACAGAATGGATTCCAACTTCAAAGCCTAAGGGATCTTCAGGTGCAGCAAATCTGGATAACATACAGGACGTTATTTGTAACCAATCCGACTACTCACTTATCGTATTAGCACTTGTGGAGGTTTCCGGCCGATATTACAAATATTGATGTATCCGTATCATAAAATAGGCTGCAAAAGATGACCATTTATTACTTGCACTACTTTCTTTCAGCACGTTCTTTTTTCTATTGTACGCATGACTTTTCTTCCGGGTACGACATTATTTTTTTAACGAGAAGCGTATGCATTCCCATTAAAATGCACTTGCATGAAATCAATCATTTACTTTCATGCTCTATAGGTAATTTCCAGTTTGTATTACACGTCTCATTAACTTCCTTGGGGGCCGAGGAAGGAAAACTGGAAGAAAGCGTGCTTGAAAAAACATTCACTTATAAATCACAGACATTTAGAAAACAAATAGGAAGAATAGAAACGTTGCTGCTGCCGAGAAAGGATTTACCATTCTCTGTCAAATTCCTTTATTCTGGCATTTTTCCTATAAGCCAACCATTTTCTATTAACACTGGAACGTATTCTTGTTTGTAATTTATTCCTTTTCTATATGCAAGAAAGCATTCTTAGAATACTGTCTTTCTTATAGTTACATCCTTTCGCACGTGTGCTGTATAAGAGAACAAAAATGTAAAGTGTATTTAACAGACGATGTTGCAATAAAAATGGAAATTCACCGTGATGAAATTTACTGTTACAAAGCGATTAAAACCTGAGGAAGAAAGCAGTCTCCAAACATGGATTTAACCATAAGCTCCACTAGCCGTCAACTTGACGAATTTCTGTTGCAACTAAAACCCTAAATTAAGTAGAAAAGACTGACTCCTTCTTATACAACATTAATTTTTGAATGACGACCTCTTCAGTTGAGAAGTGTAAGTGCAAATATGAGTTTCCTTAATCATTGTCAAGTGCCCTCTGTGTGTGATCTCTATCTCTCTCTCTTACTCATTCGCTCTCTCTCTCTCTCTCAGTCACTATCTCTTCACTCCCCTCTGTCTGTCTCTCTCTCTCTCTCTCTTACTGATTCGCTCTCTCTATTTCAGTCACTATCTCTCTCACTCCCCTCTGTCTCTCTGTCACTCTCTCTCTCTTACTCATTCGCTCTCTCTCTGTCACTATCTCTCTCACTCCCGTCTGTCTCTCTGTCTCTCTCTCTCTTACTCTTCGCTCTCTCTCTCTCAGTCACTATCTCTCTCACTCCTCTTTGTCTCTCTGTCTCTCTCTTACTCATTCGCTCTCTCTCTCTCTCAGTCACTATCTATCTCACTCGCCTCTGTCTCTCTCTCTCTCTTACTCATTCGCTCTCTCTCTCAGTCACTATCTCTCTCACTCCCCTCTGTCTCTCTCTCTCTCTCTCACTCCCTCTCTCTCTCTCTCTCTCTCTCTCTCTCTTACTCATTCGCTCTTTCTCTCTCTGTCACTATCACTCTCACTCCCCTCTGTCTCTGTCTCTCTCTCTTATTCATTCGCTCTCTCTTTTTCTCAGTCACTATCTCTCTCACTCCCCTCTGTCTCTCTGTCTCTCTCTCTCTCTTACTCATTCACTCTCTCTCTCTTACTCATTCGCGCTCTCTCTCTCTCAGTCACTATCTCTCTCTCTTACTCATTCGCGCTCTCTCTCTCTCAGTCACTATCTCTCTCACTCCCCTCTGTCTCTCTCTCTCTCTCTCTCTCTCTCTCTCTCTCTCTCTCTCTCTTTCCATTCTGATTCGAATTTAGTATTTTTCCGTTGCATAGATTCTTTTCTGACGCTGTCTTTTCTTTGTCTCACTTGGTGGTCGCATTTGAGCCTAGTTTGGAATATTTCACGTGCTGTCTCTTTCTCACACTAATCTGAGTCTACTTCGTTTACCTCCAGCTTACCTGCATTTCAATAATACCCTTCTACAGTATTATTTTTTTTTCCTTTTCTGTATCAGAGTTTCAGGACCTCATGAGCATGTATGGATGCCGTCTGTCCCTAATTCCGGATCACTGGTTTCAGGGAAGGGAAAGAATCAGCAATGTAGGACGATCACAACTTTCATATCTCACAGAGGAATCGAACCTTGGCTCCGCTCGAACCGTTAGCTACAAGCCCATCCCTCTGACTACTCGGCCAATGTGTGGGCCATAACAGTGCGATATAAGTGTACTTTTGCTCAGTCTATGAGCTCTCTCTCTCTCTCTCTCTCTCTCTCTCTCTCTCTCTCTCTCTCTCTCTCTCACTCCCTCATTAGTCCTGCTTTGGACTACTACGACTTTTCCCATGTGCTCTTTATAGCCCTAATATTTATCTGAGTTTACTTTTCTCGTTTCATATACTCTTCTGTCTAATTTCAGCCTACTTCATTCCATTTCATACGTTTTTGTCTCTTTCTCAATATTTTAAGCTAATTAGTTTGTTTTTTTCTCAAGAACCCAGTTTTTATCTACTTAGTTAGGTTCATGTGTTCCCCATTGTTTTTATCTTCCTCATAAGGCCAAATCTGGAGCCAAAGCGCCTTATTTCATGTACTCTACTGATTTTCATCTCTCCCACTAGGCCAATGTGGGTTTACTTCTGTTTGGCTTCCTGCACTAGGCCAGTGTTTGGTTTCCCACTAGGCCAATGTGGGTTTACTTCGCTTGGTTTCCAGCACATCGGCCACTGAGATTGCGCAGCACATCGGCATGACATCAGCAACTTACGTCAGTGGCAGTTAGCCGTCAGAAGGCGAAGAACCAGACAACACGAAAGCGGACAAGGAGCATATCCGCCATTCCATGCTCTATGAGTTTCGTCGCGGTAGCACTCCCACAATCTGTAAGGCACATTTCCAATGTGTACCCCAATGCTATATCACATTGTAAGTACTGTCGTTGGTTCGAACGGTTTCGAGAGGAAAATTTTGACCTGTCAGACGTCCCAAATCTGGAAGACCCACAACAGTGGGTATAGACATTCTGAAGACCATGGTCACACGTGGGGAGACGTGGTCACACGTCTCCCCACGTGACCATGGTCACACGAAGACCATGGTCACACGTCTCCCCACGTGTGACCATGGTCTTCGTGGGAAGACGTGGTCACACGTGGGGCTGTAGGAGACAGCCCCACGTGTGACCACGCGGGTGCTGGACGAACAGCTGGAGTCTACCTACACGAGCATTATCACGCACCTGCGTCAACTTGGAAAGGTGCACGAGAGGGGAGTTTGGGTACCACATCAACTCACAGTTGAGCAGAAAGCAAATTGCATGAGTGCATGCGTTTCCCTGTTTACACGTGACCAAGTTGAACCGTTCTTGGACTACATTGTGACAGATGACGAGAAATGGGTCCTGTATAACAATATCATCCCCCAGAGCCCGGAATCAATGGTTGGACCCCAAACAGGAAAACAGGAGTCCATGCCGAACCCCAAACCCGGCTTACACCCAGTAAGGCCCTGTGTCGTGTTTTTTTGAGCTGCTGCCGGAAAACACCACTATCACCGCCGATATGTGCATCCGTCAGCTTGACGATCTGCACGCAACGCTCACGTCGAAACGACCGGCAGTGCTGAACCGCAAGGGCGTCCTCCTACAGCAAAATGAAGCGAGACCTCACACAACATATGTGGCCTATCACAAGATAAGGGACCCAGCCCATTCTCCCGGACATTACCCCAAGCGACTACCACCTTTTTCGGTCGTTGCAGCATTTCCTGGACGGACAGCTGTTCACCAAACGGGACTATATGAATGCGCACGTACTCACTTCTTTACGTTCACAATTCTACAGAACGGTACTCAGCAGTTTCCCAGATGATAAAAGCAGGTCATGGCAAACGATGTCATTTTGGACTGATTTTTACTTGGTATATGGTAATAAGCACTTTTCTATTGCCTTGCATTTGAAGACATTTCTTTCTTTCCCACCCAATATTATTCCAATCTGAGTCTACTTCATCTCGTATAGAAAACCCCTTTCTCTCTCTCTCTCTCTCTCTCATTCTAATCTGCTCCTAGGGTACATCCCACCACTCTCTCCCTAATTCGAGTTTGTTTAGTTTTTTGTCCTGCTTCATGTGCTTACTCTCTGTCATTCACCATCATTAGTGTTCTGTCTCTAGACAAGTTCAACGGTAACTCAGCAAGTTCTTTTCCTCCAGTTTCTTCTCTGTCCCATGCTTCCTCCTTCAATTATTGATATCTTCCTGTGACTATCTGTCATTATCCGAAGATATATCTGTTTCGCCGCGTTGTATGCTCTCTCTCTCTCTCTCTCTCTCTCTCTCTCTCTCTCCTTCCCTCCCCCATTCTCTCTCTCTCGCAATCCCTCCCTCCCTCGCAGTAGTCGCATTTGAGTTAACTTTGTCTCGTTTCATATGGTGTCTCTCTTTCTCATGCTGGTCTGATTTAATAGTTGCTTCATGAGCTCTCTCTCATGCTAGTCTAATTTTAATCTACCTTTTTTTTCTAGTCTACTTACTTCCTTTGCATGTGCTTTCTCTTTCTCATACTAGTAGAAGTGTCTATTCTTTTTCCTTTCGTGTGAGTTTTTCTCTATGTCACCCTAGTTTAATTTAAGACTGGTTCTTACTGAACCATGTGTTTCTCTCTACCTCGCATACTAGCCTAATGCGAATCACTTCATCTTCGCTACTATCTTCTTTCTTCTTCTTCATCTCTCTCTCTCTCTCTCTCTCTGTCATATTAGTCTGTTTTGAAATTCCTTTTTTCCTGAATTTAAAATGAACTGAAATAAGCAAGATTTCCTGATAAGTTAATACTAAAATAAGAAAAAGAATCACAAAGAAGGCAAGATAAAAAGACACGCGGCTTTCTTCTGCACCGCAGAACGTCAAGCGATTCATTGTCAGTTTGAAAACGGACGTGCTGCCAAATTTTGATTTGTGTAGAGAGAAAATGACCGTGAGGCGTTTCCGTGATTTTCATTGTTGGAACGATTAAGGAGGAATTTGGGTGTAACCAACTCTTTTTATCTTCCTTCTTCATCTGTAATATGAAGAAGCAAAGCTGATGATGTGTTAACGACATTATTTTAATGATCATGAGCTGACAGCTCATTAGACTAATACACCCATTACTATCAGCGAACGTTCACATAATAATTTCTTTTGCGAGAGACTAGTTAATCATCTTTTTTCCTGTGAATATTTAATAATCAGTGAGGATTCTTTTTTGCATGTACTGCTCTTCTGTTTTGAATCTTACGGGATGCTGCCGAATATTCTGAAGGCATATTCATCAGATAGCCCGCAAATGGATATTTTTTGAAAACTCTGTGAAAACTTGCACAACTTCTTGTGCGTCAGGTAGTAATATCGCGAAATAGAAAAAAGAGTACATGCAAAAATTCTATCAGTTTTCTCATCGTATATCGTCTACATATATATAATTCCGTAGTGATGCACAAAATTGCGAGACATAGGTACGTCGTACGACCTTACGAGATGGCTCATTTTCATATTCTGATCCCTAGAAACGGGGGTAAATAAAAGTTTTCTTCTAAATTTAATCAGCTGACTGCTGTACGTGTCACAACACTCAGTCTAGCTTCGCCAAGTTCCCTCACTTTGTCTCATCGCAACGTGGACAAACAGTTACGTCATACGATCTTGGGAGATGGCGCCAGCCGGAGCCTGCGAGCAAAGGAGCTGATTGGCTATTTTCAAGGACAACTTTGATACACGTGCTTTCATTGCCATTCAACTGCAAACTGTGTCACAGTGAGGACACAAACATGGTTCTATGGTGAGTAGCGTTCTAAGGAGACCATCCGAACGATGGCGTGTTTTTCGTAATGTACGTGAGCGAAGAAATTTTGGCAGCACACGTAATCATCGAAGTAATACACGCGGCAACCTGTCTTTCCGAAGAGCTTCATTGGACGAAACTGCCATTCATGAGCACAGCTTGGGTGCAATAAATATTGAGTGTGCGCACTACCACGCTTCGCATTTCACTAATGAAGAAACTAGTAGTAATTTTAATTCCTGTTGTCGTAAAGGTCTTATTTCCCTTCCAGAACTACAGATAAATACGGGGCTGAAAGACTTCTGAACAGTCATAATTTTGTCCAACACATCCAGAAGTATACGATAGTGCGATGTCATTTGCTTTCCCCTTCGCCACAAAAAAGGGAGATTCCAGACAGTGGTCCGTACTGCTTTAAAATTCAGGAACAGATACATCGGTACATTTCGGATTTATTACCACTTTCTTGTGAAAACTGTACTTTATAGATTCCTCGACAGCTACTGATTTCTTCGACAGCTACGTGTTCCAATTTCCTGCATTTTTATGTCTACCATAGCCTTGAAAATGCCTCCCAGTGGAGTGCGAAAGCTTGGCGAATCTTTGTGCTTACTACAGCTCAAAAATGAACGGATTTTATACGCTATATGCGTCTCTTGAGCATACTGGCTAAAAATCCTTAAGCCCAAGCATACAAGACTGCAGCTGAGGCGATTGAACTGAAGTAGCAGGACACAATCTGGATCTGCGTTTTGTTGATAATACACTGCTGGCCACCCAAAATGCAACACCAAGAAGGAAGCATCCGATTGGCCCGAAATTCGCAGCATGCGTCGCCCGCGAGAGGACATGCAAACGATTAGCATTGCAGGGCATATGCAAATCATGTGCGCCCGGCACGCCACCGAGAAGCACTATAAAAAGGGCGCACAGAAGGCGGGGTGTAAGTAGTGGAAGTGTGTTGTGCTGTCGGACCTGAGCGTGGGAAGCTTCCTGATGCCTCGTCGCAGAATACGGCAGTCATTCCAGCACGTTTCAGAGTTCGACAGAGGACGAATAGTGGTTTATCGCGACAGCGGTTTATCGTACCGAGACATCGGCGCCCGTGTGGGACGACATCCAGCCACAGTAAGGCGAGTATGCGAGCGATTGCCGCAGCCGCGGCACATCACCGAACCAGAGGACCGGCATGTTGTGCGGCGGGCATTGACGGCTCGCACCGCCACATCACGAACGTTAGCGCAGGAATTAGGGTGTGTTGCGCAACAACCTGTGTCAGCACGTACCGTTGGACGTCGTCTGCAGGAGCGGAGACTTGTCGCACGGTGCAATTTGCTCCGGTTACCACGTTACACCACCGGCGAGTGCGGCGGCAGTGGGCCGTTGAACGCCTCACCTGGACTACGGAATGGCATGACATTGTCTTCTTCGACGAATCCCGCTTCTGCCTGCAACACCACGATGGTCGGATCCGCGTGTGACGGCCCTACAGCTAGAGACTGTATGACGCCTGCATTATGCATCACCATACCGGTCCGGCGCCCGGCGTTATGGTTTGGGGCGCAATTGGATATAACACCCGCACCTCTCTGGTACGTATCGCCGGTACACTCAGCAGCCACTGCTCCATGTCCGACGTTTTGGAGCCTGTAGTCCTCCCTTACCTGCAGGACCTGCCAGCGGCCACGTTTCAACAGGACAATGCACGCCCGCACGTGGCACGCATTATGCAACATTTCTTCACGGCCCACCAGGTGTCACGCCTGCATTATGTCACTGCTTCCTTGGCCCGCCTGTTTTCCCGATATGTCGCCCATCGAACACGTCTGGTCGCTGATCGGCAACCGAGTGACCCGGCAAGCACCACCCGCGGCTACGCCCGATGAACTGTGGCAACGTGTGGAAGCAGCATGGACCGACATACCCCAAGCCTACATCCAAAGCCTCTTTCGTTCGTTGCCGTGGCGTGTAGCGGCCCTTATTGCCAGTCATGGGTGCCACACGAACTATCGATGTCTGCGTGTTCCGCAAGTCGCACGGGCCTGTAAGCTCAATCGTTTCATCTTTGTATCTGGTGTTATGTGTCCAGTAAAACTGGCTTTGCTATCTCGTGTCCTTCTTGGTGTTGCATTTTGGGTGGCCAGCAGTGTATATTTACACATTCTCTATATTCCCTCAACAGAATACATAAAACATGAAAAACAAAAATTGCTCAATTTTATTACCACTTTGTTGAAAAATGTGAAAAATACTTTCTACTAGATTGGGGCTTTTGTCCCACCATGCCACCAGTATTTAAAAATTGTATAAGAGGCTCAATTTAGAACAGCAGCAATGATAAAGAAATTTCACTGCAAAATTTGAAAAGCTTCACTGAAAACGACAAAAGGTATCAAAGCAGTATTTTTTCTTGAAAATAACTTAACTGTAAAGATTTTCTATATAAAATTGCAAATAATTTCCTTGTAGACATCAATGGGACACCAAAACAATTCGGAGAAAGGGCTTTTAAACAAGAGCTTTACAGGTTCCGTTAAACTCTTGCAGCCACTGAGGGAAACACTCTTACTAACAGCATTTGGTTTCGAGTGATTTTCATTTGTTTCTCACGCAACGGGGCTTTGCAAGGGAAATACTTTCCTTTTGAGTGCAAAGTGAGAAAGCGGACGAATGGATCGGCACACAACAAAGAAACTTTTTCCCGAACGTCATCTACGCTTTGGTTTCTAGACGTTGGCGATGCATGACAAAAGGAAAGGTCCATTTAGAAAAATGAATGCGTTTGTTGCCCCAGGTTATAACGAAGTGAATTTCTCCGTCATTTTTATCCGCGCCGGGGTTCGAACCCGGGTCCCCTCATTCCGGAATAAGTTGCTCTACCAATTAAGCTACGCGGACATGTATTCTGATTCCTATCTGCCTTTATGTCGTGTGCGTCCTTCTGGCAGGTACGTCACATCTCCTGGTACGTTACATCATCTCCCCCTTATTTTTTTTTTTTTTTTTTTTTCGAAGTGCTGGAGAAAGGATTCTCTTATTTTTCCCATTTCGCGGTGTGGAAATAACATCACACCAATGCGAGATTTTGAACGGTCGGGTCATCCGGATAGTTCGGGCGCCATTATAACGAAGTGAATTTCTCAGTCATTTTTATCCGCGCCGGGGTTCGAACCCGGGTCCACTCATTCCGGAATAAGTTGCTCTACCAATTAAGCTACGCGGACATTTTCTAATTGCTATCTGCCTTTATGTCGCGTGCGTCCTTCGGGCAGGTACGTCACATCTCCTGGTACGTTACATCATCTCCCCCTTATTATTCTTCTTTTTTTCTTTCGAAGTGCTGCTCATATTTTTCCTATCTCGCGGTGTGGAAATAACATCACACCAATGCGAGATTTTGAACGGTCGGGTCATCCGGATAATTCGGGCGCCATTATAACGAAGTGAATTTCTCCGTCATTTTATCCGCGCCGGGGTTCGAACCCGGGTCCCCTCATTCCGGAATAAGTTGCTCTACCAATTAAGCTACGCGGACATGTATTCTGATTCCTATCTGCCTTTATGTCGTGTGCGTCCTTCTGGCAGGTACGTCACATCTCCTGGTACGTTACAAGGTATGAATATAACATTTGTTATTTCCACTTCTGCTGTTGTCGTTTGAGCCATCATTATGTTTTACGTTTTTAAGTACTGAAATAATACCTAGCCATTAAGAAGTAAAAAGGGCTCAAACATTAGCATGACGGAGAAATTACAGAATCAAATATTTCCTTAATGACTGCAGAAGATGGGTAGCGCGTGTTTGACAAGGAAAACAAGTTTTAAATCCACTTAAATAATTCGAGGAGGGCGATTTTTTTTTTAATACTTTATTGCAACTTTGGACGTATTGCGATAAAACCGTGATGTTTCTGTAATATGCATACAGTAGATATCGATGTGATGGTTGCTTTGGTAATTACGTCGTGAAAAGCAGGAATGAAGAATATTATTGATAAAATTAGTGTTTTGGTGAAAAAATGTATTACTTGTCTTTGTTTAATCCCCGACTGTACGGTTTCCATTTTGGTTGTGAATACTTGTTGCTGTTGAGAGTGTAAGTTCCGATAGAGTACTCTTTTTTAGTGCAGGTTTACGTCACAGAAAATTACTTTTATGAAAGAGTGCCTCAGAAATATTTTCTGCAATGGAAGCATACATCCCAGGAGCAACTCCAGAAGCGCACCTTTGGTGGGGGAGGGGGGGGATTTTTCTCCAGTCTGAAAAAAAAAAAGAGTGAGTGAGAGAGGGAGAGAGAAACAGACTTTATTCGTGGAAGTGTCTCTTCCCGACATTACAAAGCATTAAAGCATTTTCCATTAAGATAATTGTTCTTAATTTTTCAGTCACAAACTGCGAACACGAACTGAAAAATCAGCACCATTTCTATTGCATTCAATTGCTCACTTTTCGAGAAAACCAGCTTGATGTCTTTTAAATCTCACGCCTGAATAAAATCTTTCAAAATAAAGTTTGATCCCTTATACGATGGGTAATGTAATAAAAAAGAAATTTAAATATAAGGGATCAAAATAAATTAATTGATCCCTTGTATTCATATGGGCTAATGTAATAAAATAATTTCCAGCTTGAGAATTTGTTATGAGCTTTTGTCTGCATTCTTCACACAGCGCGCATTTTTCTTCGAAAATTTTTTTTTTTTTTTTTTTTGCTTTACAAAAATATAACGGAAATAAAACCTGATCAAAATCGGGTCAGGAACACTTGGACCCGACCCGTTTGACCCGCAAGAAATTGTCGATCTTGACGAGTGACCCGTTTCAATCTCTAACACTTACTTCAAAGTCTACCCCACACGGTGGCTTTCCCTGCTTCTAACTGCTAATGATATCAGACAATACTAAAGAACAATAACAAAGCACACCCATTGCTTTTTGCGATCCACCAGACGCGCCAGTGGCACAGTAGCCTAAGCGCTGGTTCGAATAAGACTAAGCGCTGTTCGAATACCGTGACCTAAGAGCTGGTTCGAATAACACTAAGCGCTGTTAGAATACCATAGCCTAAGCGCCGGTTCGAATAAGACTAAGTGTTGTTAGAATACAATAGCCTAAGCGCTGGTTCGAATAAGACTAAGCACTGTTAGAATACCGTAGCCTAAGCGCTGGTTCGAATGAGACTAAGCGCTGTTAGAATACCATAGCCTAAGCGCCGGTTCGAATAAGACTAAGTGTTGTTAGAATACAATAGCCTAAGCGCTGGTTCGAATAAGACTAAGCACTGTTAGAATACCGTAGCCTAAGCGCTGGTTCGAATAAGACTAAGCGCTGTTCGAATACCGTGACCTAAGCGCTGGTTCGAATAAGACTAAGCGCTGTTCGAATACCATAGCCTAAGAGCTGGTTCGAATAAGACTAAGCGCTGTTAGAATACCATAGCCTAAGCGCCGGTTCGAATAAGACTAAGTGTTGTTAGAATACAATAGCCTAAGCGCTGGTTCGAATAAGACTAAGCACTGTTAGAATACCGTAGCCTAAGCGCTGGTTCGAATGAGACTAAGCGCTGTTAGAATACCATAGCCTAAGCGCCGGTTCGAATAAGACTAAGTGTTGTTAGAATACAATAGCCTAAGCGCTGGTTCGAATAAGACTAAGCGCTGTTAGAATACCATAGCCTAAGCGCTAGTTCGAATATGACTAAGCGCTGTTCGAATACCATAGCCTAAGCGCTGGTTCGAATAAGACCATTAGTCCGCGAAGCGTACAGGTTCGAATACCAGTGAGGCATGGATGTTGTGTTTCTCTTACGGCACTGGCTCTCTCTCTCTCTCTCTCTCTCTTCCAGTGGCCCTAAATTAGGGACGGGCGACTGATTACAACTCATCGAGTTGCTCACAGTTGTCGTTAAACCTCAAAAAAAAAAAAAAAAATTATCAATCAAAATATCTTCCTCTGTTTCTGAACCTCCAGTCTTTTTTTACTTCTTATTTTTTCTCCTTCCTGCTGAAGCTAAGCATTTTAACTCCAGAATTACAGCAAATTTTAGTTGTCAAAATTTTCACAAAAAATTGTGCATTTATTACTATGATTTTACAGAATTAAATATTTTAATTATTTACGATATTGGTCATTTAAAACGGAAACCCGTGCTTGGGGAGGGGGGTTAGCCACCCCTGTCTCGCATTATTCTGTTTCATAGAATATTTCAAAATCTCTTTCTATTCTCTTCCTTAGAATATTCTCCTGCTTAGAATATATGAGAAGACACTTGACGCACCGTGGGCTATTCTTACAGTAGTAAAGAACACAGGCTACTAAATTGAAATTTTGTTTCCTCTTTGAGATGTTGTATTTAGGACGTTCCTGCTAAAATGAGGTCAAAGGTGCAGAGTTTAATTACTGCAAAGCCCAATACACTGAAAAGCAAGATGGAAAATTTTCTCTTATTTTTATCGCAAATAATCAGTTGACTAGAAGTGCTTTGCTTCTGTTTTTCGTGTTTGAGTAATTTTATTTCCGCCTTCTCTTAATGTAACATAATTTTTTTAACAGCCAAACCGTTGCGAAAGAAGATATATTTTTTTTTATTCAAATTCACGATGCTTACCTATAATGAATATAGCTTTTAACTAAGCTAATTATAATGAATATAACGCTTCTTCTACTGAATTATAATGAATTCAGCTTCTTCTAAGCTAATGCTTCTTCTAATGGTTGTTGTTTTGTTAATTATATCATGAATAAACTTTCCTGCTAGTAATGTAGTAATAATAATGAACAAGCTTATAACTGGTAGTAATGTTGTAGTAGTAATTAAGATGAATAAAGTCTTATGCTGGTTGTTACTATTAACAACTAATGAAATAAACCTAACAGCCAGACAGAGATCTGACAAAACTATGAACTGAGAAAAACGTACTTACTTAGAACAACTTTTTATTAGATAAACTCTTGAATCATCCAACACACACACACTAATCGTATCACAATAATGAAGAAAAACCTAATCACATAGAACGAAGCTCTCATTACACACATCAACAAAAAGCTCTCTCTACGCACATCAACAAAAAGCTCTCTACGCACATAAACAAAAGCTCTCCCTAGGTATCGTTGAACGTGCCTATTTATACTGACTACCACCACGTCATGACTTACACTCATTGCCAGATCTCATTCAGCGGGTGAAATAACATCTCGTTCAGTAAGAAGATAATTTACATAGGAAAATAAAATAACCAGAGATAGTAAAAATCAAAAGGAAAGTGAATCTAAAGTATACGTTACATACCACTAGGTACTATACCTCATTCCCGCAATGTTGATCTTCACATATGTGGTGGTAGTGCACCTCAATCAGCAGCAAGATTTCTTGATTAATAACAAGGAAATGTACACCATTTGGTTGATAAGCGAAAGCTTGAAAAACTTTGATTTTTATTCTACGCCAATAAATTCGAATTACTGTCAATAAATTCGGATTACTACTATAGTCATACTGTTTTAAGACTTCTTGATGTTCTAGGGCTATACTGACAGCTCGAAACTAATTAATTCTTATCTTGAAGATCGTGCATTCTGTATATACTTCATGCAAACTTGCAAAAAGAGATTTGTGATGAACTCGTCTTGGTTCTATCACATTGATCGAGTTCGTGAAACCAATTTAAAGCAATAATAATGGCTTCCGTACCTTACTTTTCAGGAAGGAGCAAAAGGAAATTGTAAATGCAACACAAATGTCATACATAAATTTCCACTGTGCCTTCTCTGTTCTATAACAATTTTTTTCACACACACACACACACAACAGGTAAACTGAACTAAAAACCAGGAGGACCAAGTCTTCGTGAAAGAAACGCTATAGATGAAATTTGACAGCATGTCGACATAATAAAGATATCTCTTTGTTTGTTTGTGTGTGTGTGTGTGTGTGTGTGTGTGTGTGTGTGTGTGTGTGTGTTTTAACCACTTGAGCAAATTTAAAACCACGAAACCCAACAATAGCTCAATCGTTTATCAAGAACGAAAATACACTCTCAAGACAAAGTTTTAGAAGAAACTTGTAGAGATATTTGTCCATCAGTGAATGGCAGCTGCAGAAGATGATAAGTTTTTTTATTTCTTCACTTTTCACCCATTTCTACACCGTAAGTATGTACGCTGTGCTCCAACGCGCAATTTAAAATTCTAGTGCTGTTAAACTCTGTTGTTGATAAACACTGGAGTCGTGTTTATTCAGCAGAGGGTGTACGAATTGATTTCTGAGTTCAAATATGGTCGCACCTATGCAGAAGGAGCAGGTTCGTGATGTATCTTTACCTTATAGTAAAATAATGACTGTTATATGTTGCTGCCGAGATAACTCATACTAAACGTGTTGTAAAAATGCACAGAATAATAAATGAATTTCTTGGTTGCTACCTCGGGAAAACCAAACTTGAAAATATTGGATGGAGGACAAAAACTATTTCTAATAACATTTACTTCCTCTACCTATATTTGACTGAGGCTATGTATCCTACAGTCTTACTCCGATGGCTCAAAATCCTAGTCTCGCGGTATTTACCCTTATTTCTTCCTAACTCTCTTACGCGTGCGTTGCTAAAGTCTTTCACTTCCCGGTGAGAAACTACTCAGTCCTCGGGTAACTCAGATGCATCTCTTCTCCACGTACGCTGAACTCCTGCATTTTCGAGCTCGGCACACCTGCTTCGAGTTTTCCCCCAAATCCACTCCTCTCTTCTTCGTTTCTCCCCGATGACTTCTCTTCCTTGACCCCCTTCCGACCCACTTAAGCTTCACCTCTCTCAAAACCAGCTCGGCCCTCGGGAGAAAGTAAAAACACCCCCACCTCCTGCTAGCGATCCTTCTGTCACCACCTGTCTACCAAGCCTGGGAAAGGCGGTGTTCTGTAATCAAAGCTAAGTGCTCGGATGCATCCTCCTTTTCGGAAGTCCGATCAAAAGATCCGAGAGTCTGAAAATGGCTCTCGATCACCAAAGATGTCTAAACAAAACCAAAGTTGAATCCTGCTGAAAACTCGTCTCGTTGTTAACTCTCTGAGAAAAGTGTCTGCATGCGGGTCAACGAGGCGCCTACCCAAAGATTGCTTTCTCCAGATAAGGGAAATGAAAAGGTTGCTCCCAAGCAAGATTAAACAAAGAAATAAATGGCGAGATGGAAAATGTGTTACAAGAATGAGTTTAATTTCACTATGTAAACTTTCCATATTAAATCCTCGTAACACAAGACGCCCGTCCACGTCCAGTGCTGGAGAGAATGCTGAACAAGTCCGTACCGCGAATCTGCCTAACACCCGGGTAACTATTGATGAAGCGGTGAATCAAGTGTTATTAGAATGATTCTGCATATGAAATCATTTTAATTCATCTTAACTTTTGTAAATTCTGTGAAAGATGGTCCTCAAAACTTCTCACAGAACTGCTTTAATGCAATCATTTGAACTGCTGCAAATGCCTTTTGGAACTCTATGATAAGTAGGTGGTGCCTTTTTCAAAAGCATTATTACTTCAAAAAGCATCGTACCATGGATTCACCATTGCGAGTTGAAGAGTAAACGCTAGAGTTTAGACTAGAAACATGGGGGGATCATCTTTGGGAAAAAGAAGAAACGTACAAAACTCAATCAACAGCTGGAAAAGGACCAATGCAGAAACATTATGAAAAGAAGGGCTCAAAGGTGAGCAGCACTTGTACAGTGAGATGATACAGTGAGATGATACAGTGAGATGGCAGTAAAGAAGCAAACGCCGAGAACTACCTTCGGAAGGCATTTTGTTGTTGCACGACAATACCTACTCTCACACTGCAGTTCACGCTGTTGAAATCGTCTAGCAAATGAAATTTAAGGTGCATCTTCCATATAATCCTGAACTCACTCCTTTGGACTGTCACCATAATCCACTCAAAGATGCCTTAAGAAGACACCGACTCTTCTATTTATTTTGTTTCGGGGTTTAGCGACCTCTGTGAGCAACTCTAAGGGCAATAAGCAGCTTCCAGTAGCTAAATTGGCGTCACTGGAGACAGAAGAGAAAGAGTCAGTGCCCTAACACAAACGCACTACTTGTGCCTCACCAGGACTCTTACCCTGGTCAGCTCGGATGACCACTTCGCCACCGATTGTCCAAAACTAAGAAGAGAAGAAGCGGTTCATGCGTTGTTCATCTCTCAGAAGAAAAAGAAAAGAAAAGGAAAGGAAAGATTATCCTGCAACGCTGGACCAAATCGATTCAGAAACAAAGGGACCAGAGGCTCACCCAAAAAAATCGTTTGTAATCGCTTAAAAATCAGACTAAAATATTTTTACTGTTATTAATCATGGTATGAGTATTATAAGGCTTTGATATTTAAAAAAACTGCCTTTCGTACAAACACCTTACTTTAGAGGTAACTCGCGTAACTCGCGTCGCCTTCTACTTACAAAGACGACACCTCTCCCGGGCACAGCTGTCTCATAGAACCGGAGACTGACCGTCTCGTATGAATAAAATTTGAAATCCCTTGTCGAGAAAAATACCTCTACACCTAATAAAGTTCCATTAGCTTTCAATATTCTTTGTGTCCGGGCGATAAAATGCAGCAGACAACGGGCAAGGCTGCTCATAATGCAACGACAAGATGCCCGTTAAGTAGAGGAAATTTTCTGCAAATAGTTTACGAATATTTCCAGGAGCGTAATGATAGCCCCCATAACCCCCGCAGTGCGCGGGTGCGGGCTCAAAGTTAAAAGGGCCTCTAGCCTGAGCAAAATGATTTTACAATTTTTTTTGCTGAAACTTCGTATGAAATTGACAGCTTTGAATAAAGTATTAAGAACAAAAGCATTTTTTCTCAGTAAATGCGTAAAATCTTTAGGAATCATTTTCGTTGCTTTTGCTCATAAAAACTGGATGACGAGAAAGCAGCTGTTCAAAAGAACTTGAGGCCCCTTACTATTACAACGGGCCTCAAGTTCACAGCCCTTGCAATAGTTTCTATGGAGGTATGTTAATAAGAAAATGTGAAAAAAATATCAGTTCAATGAGAGGAATTTTTATACCAATGAGGATAAGGTGTTATGTATTACAACAGTTGTTCGCACATAACTATGCATCCCCCGAATATAATGAACTGAAAGGTGTTCTTCGCAAGAGCGGAAAATCAGAGACCTTTTTCATTTTTTACACCACAGTCAAAAGATTTTTTTTTTTACACTGGGGTGCAAAAATTAAGGACGAGACGGTTTTTCGAATGTAACGTCGTGCAGAAGTGCTCCACATCGACTCAAATCATACCATAAGATCCCCAAGATGTAAGAATATGGGACAAGTGAGCAAAACCGTCCAAACAAGGAATCCAAAGGATACAAAGGCACTTTATTGAAAATGTAGCTTCGAACACAACTGGACAGAAGAGAGAAACGTCCATGTGACAGACGGCTGCCAAGAAAAATCCAGTCTTTAGTAGGGGATATAATCACCCTTGCCTGCGTTGCAGGATTTACAACGTCTGTCCATGCTGAGGACGAGGTTGTCAAGGAGCTGTTGAGGCATCGTAGCCCATTCCTCTTGTAGCGCCAATTGCATCGGCGGAATCGTTGCTGGCGGCTGGTGACGTGCTGCCAAGCGTCTCCCGAGAAAGTCCCACACGTGTTCGATTGGATTTAGGTAAGGGGACCTTGCGGGCCAATCCATGTGTTGAATATCTTCACTCTCCAACAGCTCTGCGACAGCCACTGTACGATGAGGTGTAGCGTTGTCGTTCATGAAGAGGAACTCAGGACCCACAGCACCTCTAAACAGACGCACATGAGGCAGGAGAACCTCGGTACAATAGCGGACACCAGTGACTGAACCCCCTTGGAAGATGTGGAGGTCAGTACGGCTACCAAGCATGATACCGCCCCAAACGAGAACTCCGCCACCTGCAAACCGGTCCCTTTCGATGATGTTGGAGGTGTGATTGCGTGTTCTCTGCTCTCTCCAGATGTGTCTACGTCCAGAATCGCTCGTCAAACTAAATCGGCTCTCATGCGTAAAGAAAACTCGACCCCATTGCTGATGTGTCCAGTTCTTGTGTTCCTGGCACCACAGAAACCGCCGTCTCCGATGAGCAGGCATTAATGGCACACGCCGTACTGGTCGTCGTGCAAATAGACCACCTTTTTGCCGCCTCCTGGCCACGGTAAAACACGACAACGGACGTCCAGTTGTCTGTTGCATGTACCTTGCGATTTCTCTCGCTGTCTGCCGTCTGTCTCTTGTCGCCTGTAGGACAATATGCCGGTCGTCCGCCGCCGTGGTTGCTCGTGGACGACCACCGCTAAACTCTCGGACAGCTGTTCCGGTCGTTTAAAATTCTCTCCAAGCTCGTGAAACGATGCTGTGAGCAATCCTGAGCTCCTTGGCCACACTAATCACACTTCGACCTTCTTCCAACTTCCCAATGACGCGACCTCTGGTAAAGTCCTCCAGATGTCGTCTACTGGATTGCCTGTTGGCCATATCACACGGTGGCAGCAACTCCACGTCGTTCAAACCGATGTACACCGTGCAATAGCTTTCACCGAATTGCTGAGTGTACACCCACCGCCCGTGTGCTTTATACCCTTCCGACACTCCCTACGTCATGCTGCATATATGCGCATGCCCTACCGTACCGAACCCCTAGTCTATCTCCTCAGTGGCCTTTCGGTCCGTTCTTTCTGCTCGTTCCGCTGTTATGCTAATTTCTCCTCTTCGTCCTTAATTTTTGCACACCAGTGTGCTATGTACAAAACATTGTGGCATTATATTAAATGTGTTTTCTATACTCCAGAGTAAATAATTTAAGAAGTTTTGCGTTTCTTGTGCTACAGTTCTTTATCGTTACTTAGTTATTTGCTTACTTGTGTTGTGACTTTTCGTATAAATCGGAAAAGTCATTAGACTCTGCCACACGGCAGGTGCATGTTTTGTGTGTGAAATCGCGAGTCATTTCAAAAAGCAGGCTTTAGTTATTTAAAACAATAAATTTTGCACGATATGATTAACTTTTACGTACTGTAAGTATTTTGCAGTATTTTGTATCGGTAACCAGAACGATCATTTTAATTATGAAATCCTGTAAATACGTGTCGTCAGTAAATAAACAAATACATCGCATCCGAAACACATAGCAACCGAAAAATTGTAATTCGGTCACCGCCGGGGAATTGAATGCACGCATCTCTCGATATCTAGCCGAGCGCGTTAGCCTTACACCACGGTGGCCAACAATCCACGGCGCTATGTGTGTTTTTCTGTCAGCTTCTGACATCATAAATCCGTAAAATGGGTTCAGCTACTGAGACATCTCCATCTGCTGGGCATTAACTGGAACGTGGAAAGAGCGATGTATTTGTTTATTTTCATTTTAATTATAACGTACACATTTTTGTTTCACACAATAAAATTAAATAATTTTAGTTTAATGAAATATACTCGTAGGTTCCAAAGAATTTAATTTATTAAAACACCCATAAAGCCTAGTTAATAATATGGAAGTTAAAATTTTGTGTAATTGAAAGATAATGGATTTTCGCAAAACGACCTCGAAATTTTTTTTTTGTCTGGGGCCAAAAAATTTTTCGGAACGCCACTGAATATTTCATTTATCTTCCACTATATTACATCAAAGCTACATGGATAAAATTTGAAGTAAGGTTCTTCTATCCTTTTATAGTTGTTTAAATTTGGGAAATCATGAAATTGGACGATGCATATGCAATTAAAAATCGGGAGACAAGAAATTTGGGCAGGGGAGGAGCTAATGCACCCTTGCACTCTCTTCCGTCCTGGGTACACTATTGAAGATTACCATGCCAGAAAATGATGTCCTTGTGTCTTTTTAATTACTCTTTATATTATTTATAATACATTGCGTATAATTAATTATTCTCCCTCGTATATAGGGAAAATCAAGGGCAGAATTTTTTTATTCCAGGAAATAGTAGACTGCTTTAAAATTATACCATTTAGATCATTCTTTCTCTTAACGAAATAAATCTTGGGAAAGAAAATCACACGTTTCAACAACTGAAATGTTTAGTCGAAACATTTTAACTTTTCCCCATTTTACACTGACAATGCAAAAATCCAATTCCATTCTGTCTCGCGTTTCGTTCCTTTTGGGCTTTTTAGGCGATGAATAAATAAAATACCAAAAAAAAAGCTTAACGACAGAGGAAGAAAGCAATACTTTTTTCGTTGTTCGATAACTACACATCTGGTCGTTACCCAAGGGTGTTGTTAGGTGCTATGCCATTGATCACGAAGTCATCTAACTGTGAAGTTTACAAGACTGAATGATTACATCTTTGGCCTTTCGTGATCATTCAATACACTAGATCTGATTAGGTGACAGGGTTTTCACGTGCACATAAAGGAAGAACGAATTACCCTCATTAGCGCTAACAAGGCTCTATCTACTTCTGAAAAAAAGGAATCCCTTATGTGAAGATATAGCAGTCCTGTAACTGAAACACTGATATTAATTTCAGTTGCGATCACCTTTTCATCTCAGCTACATATTTAGTTACCTCTTTTGAAGAAAGGTCTTATGATACATTAGTTCATCCTGCGGCATAAAATACTTAACATTGGGAATTCCATATTTAATATCTTGGTGATTTTGCGGTTCGTTTCACTTGATTGTTTGATCGCTTTTACATGACCTCGCCTAGCATGTTATCATGATTGAACCTTTTCCCTAGAGTTTTTGATCCCAAACATCTGATAGAAGTACATGAGAGGATTCAACGAACCATATGATTTCCAAGAAATTTAACTGCTAGCTAGAGAAGAAGATAATTAACTGCGCTTAAAGCAAGGATTTTCCTTTTTTAAAAGGAAAAACTAATTAATTATAACTCCTTATCAAAAGTAAATTTTAAAAGTATAAGAAAACGCTTCGATTTAAACGGCTTCGCAGAAGTTCTGGAAGAATTACATTGCAATTATTCTAACAACATCGCAGTAGTTTCGGAAGTTCTATAAAGTCTGCTTTCAAAATGAGATTCTTCCAAAAGTATCAGAAATCTGATTCTTACAAATACTTTATACTTTTTTTTCAGTCTTTCTCTTTCTTTTCTATTTTTTTCTTTTTTGTAAAAGAAACTCCTTTCTTTCTTTCTTTCTTTTTTTGTAAAATAAATTTTCTTTCTTTTTTTCTTTTTTTTGTAAAAGAAACTTTCTTTCTTTCTTTCTTTCTTTCTTTCTTTGTAAAAGAAACTTTCTTTCTTTCTTTCTTTCCTTTTTTTGTAAAATACACTTTTTTTCTTTCTTTCTTTCTTTTTTTTTTTTTTTTTTTTTGGTAGTAGTAGAAATTGGAGTGGGAATTAAACTTGCAGCTCTTAGTTTTTAACAGACTTAAGATCTTTCCATATGAAAGAAAGACGGCATTCCACTGAAGCCAAAAGAAAAAGAAAAAAGAGTTGTTTTTTGTGTTAACCTGTGCTTTAGTCATTAAATATAAATTAACTTACACGGTGTTTCTATTTTTTCCGTTATCTGACATTTTACAGTCGTACATACTGCTTTTATTGACGTTTTGTCTCTGCTTTTATTGACGTTTTGTCTATTTCCCAAAATTTTGTTGTTTTACGAACTACATGTTTACATTAAAAAAAACTGCACGCTAAGTTTATATTTTATAGTAAGGCACCTTAGAAAGATAAATTTACCCCATATTCTAATACAAGTGAATTTCCTAAGCATCCGTCGTTGCTTAGAACATGAACAGTGTTTGACGTGAAGCATTAAATTCTGAAAAATCTAAGTAATTTCGAAAATATATTCTGTCTGAGCATAAAGGATGATGCTTTACTACCTTTGAAGTCAGTAGCATATTGTTTGAACACCCAATGTCTTACATTGAAATGTCTTCAATATATTAATTGCAATGCATGAGATTCACATTACTACTTATTTGATTTCCCTTTTCTGAAACTTAACTCGTTAAAAGCAGATGTAAGAAAATGTGAGAATTTGTCAAACATTTTTAAACAGGGTATTTATCTCATACCAGAGTAATCGAGAAACGAAGCTGTTAAAAAGAAGATGCAGCAATCTGCCGGACAAAGAAAACTGCTCATTCTTGGATAAGGGAGTAATAAAAATGCAAAATACAGTAGTAAAAAATAAGAAATACTCCAATAAAAGCGTTTAAAGTATTTTATTTAATTTTAAATAACATGATCAGTATTTTTTTAAAAATGCAATGAAATTTAATCCTACCTAGAGAGAAATTGTAGTAGTGATTACAGAAAGCAGATAGAAAGAAAAAATTAACACAGGACTATTGGAAAAGCAGATATAGTGAAAATGGACAATGCATTATCACTCTTTGAGGGAAATTGTGCACGTAGAAAAATAACAAGAACATTCGAAAATATTGGCAGCGCTCAGAACTAGCCCGTATCAATGATTTTTTTTTCTAGCGTGATCTACATATGATAAGATATCTCCGAACAAATAAGAAAAATTTACAACACCTAGTGGGAATTTCAAGAGGGTTAGGCACATAAAGTCATCCGACGCAAGAAAAGGTACTTCGGAAATCAGATATACCCTAGAACACACGTAGTTTCTATGCCTGAAATGTACCATAGTATACACAGATAGTAACGACAGCTGTGAAAATTTGGACGGTGTATCTATTGATGCAAATTTCACTGCAGTAGCTGCAAGTGAAGCATCCTCTTCAAGAGAAAACATCCAGATGGTTTACGTACTACAGATACGGACTACCTGACAGGAGAGTTGCTGCCATTACATTTGCAATTTCTTAAGACGTTGGCATAGTGACTGCAACTGATACCTCTTACGTGGTCAATAGAAGTAAAATTCAAAAATAACATAAAAAGTTAAAGAAATAATTACAAGCGACTCAGCCAAATGAAATAAGTAAATAACAGTACTGTTTTTGATGTTCGAACACCGACCCTAAAGAGGAACCAAATATATTGCAGTTTTTCGAGCTAGTAAAGCCAAATGTGTAATTGTGATCACTCTTTATGCAAGGCACCTATACAAATCCAAACTCAATAAATAAATTTAAAAATACAAATGCTCAAAAGCGAAGGGAAGTTTAGGTGTCCGTAACGAAGGACAGAAGTGGCTCAGCTGTGTCATGTAAAAGTTTTGATTCTTTTCCAGTGGCATCCATACTACTTGTGCGAGACATTTCAAGTTCTACCCACCACACTTACCTCCAGGGGAATGTTACATGCGGACAGGTGTAACTGTGGCAGGGTACACACCGTAAGGCGTGTTCTCAAACGTAGTTAGTCCAGCCAATTAGGAGAAACAAGAGTAACATCCTCCAGGGTTGTGTTAACAAGGGCTACCTTGAAATCACAAAAAAAAAAAAAAAAAAAAAATGGAAACCAAAAATCAAACCCATGAGCCACGAATACTACCGAGCGCAAGGATATCATATGGAGAGAGATGTACAAAGGACAGAAGTGAAACGACTGTTAGCAACACATTTATTGCTTCTTCTTTTAGATTTGTTTTGTATAATAAAGAACATGCAGGTTTGTCTTATCCTGATCCCCCTGACGACACTGCAGCTAGAACCTCCCACCGTTCAATAAACGATCTTTGGTAACATAGCGACGCTACACAGGTGGCGCCGTATTCTAATATTCTAACCATTCGTCCGAGATGGATCCGGGTTCGAATCCCGGTGAGGCATGGATGTTATGTTTGTCTTACGGCATTGGCGCCCTCCTTTCTCTGGAACCAGTGGCGCTAAATTAGAGACGGACGACTGCTTATAGCCCATTTTGTTCAAGGTGAACATTAAAATCCCATACAAAAAGTGAAGTAGTGACATAATACATGATGAACGGGCTGTTTTTTTTTTTTTTTTTTTGATTGGAGGTTTAACGACCACCGTGAGCAACTCAATGGGCTATAAGCAGTCGCCCGTACCTAATTTAGGGTCACTGGTTCCAGGGAAGAGAGAGAGCCAGTGCCGTAAGTCAAACACAACATTCATGCCTGACCGGGATTCGAACCCGGACCCCTTACGGACGAATGATCAGAGGCCATCGCCTTAGACCACTGCGCCACCGGGGCGGCGGGGGTTTGTTTGTTTGAAGGTTTAACGACCGCCGTGAGCAACTCAATGGGCTATAAGCAGTCTCCCGTCCCTAATTTAGGGTCACTGGTTCCAGGGAAGGGAGAGAGCCAGTGCCGTAAGACAAACCCAACATTCATGCCTGACCGGGATTCGAACCCGGACCCCTTACGGACGAATGATCAGAGGCCAGCGCCTTAGACCACTGCGCCACCGGGGCGGCGGGGGTTTGTTTGTTTGTTTGTTTGAAGGTTTAACGACCGCCGTGAGCAACTCAATGGGCTATAAGCAGTCACCCGTCCCTAATTTAGGGTCACTGGTTCCAGGGAAGGGAGAGAGCCAGTGCCGTAAGACAATCACAACATCCATGCCTCACCGGGATTCGAACCCGGACCCCTTTCGGACGAATGATCAGAGGCCATCGCTTAGACCACTGCGCCACCGGGGCGGCTGGGGGGGTGTTGGGTGTTTAATTTAATGACCACCGTGAGCAACCCTGTGGCCTATAAGCAGTCGCCCGTCCCTAATTTAGGGCCACTGGTTCCAGGGAAGGAAGAGAGCCAGTACCATAAAACAAACACAACATCCATGCCTCACCGGGATTCGGGCGAATGACTAGAAGCCATCGCTTAGACTACTGCGCCACCGGGGCAACGTGGGTTGTTTGATTATTTGAAACCTTTTTGTTCATCTATGGACCAAAGTTCAAAACGGAAACCTGATGCATTATTGATTTGCTATTTGGTTTTTTGAACGTAAATGTCGCTTTTGTTCACCTCAGATCTCAAAGTTCAAGATGGAAACACGGCACTTGGCTGTCTGGTATTCTGAATTCAAAGAGTCTTTTTACTTATCTGAGAGCCTGTGGTCCACAAACAGACATACCATGAGTGACGCACAGGTTGTTCGGTATTATGAATCCCAATTTCCGTGTATCTCGAAGCTCATAGTTCGAGATTGAAGCGCGGTTATTGACTTTCTTGGTATTTTAAATCCAAATCTCACTTTCGTATTAAATACTTTACATCTGCTTCTTGAAATAGAAGTGCCTACTGCAAATGGCATGAAGCCCTGGTGGTGCAGTGGTCTAAGCGCTGGTGGCCTCCCACCATTCGACCGAGATGGTTTGGGTAGTGTGTTTGTCTTTCGGCACTGGCTCTACCTCTTTCTTGAAACCGTTGACACGAAATTGGGGACGGACGACTGCTTATAGCCCATTGAGTTGCTCACGGTGGTCGCTTAATAAGAAAAAAATTCGGAATGAAATTGAAGAGCCTAGGAAGGGAAGACCGTTCGACTATAAAAATAATACCGCTTTTAACAATAGACAGCAAATAATGATAATCATCAACGAAAGGATGTGTGAGTTCCATTTTGCAAAGGAGATTTAAGTTACGGTGTTACATGAGATATGACGTCACGAGAAACGATATTTTCTCAAAAGTCAACCCATTTGTAACTTAACACACACTAAATGAATTTTATACTGATGTGTACTTAAGTGTCATTTTTTTCAAACTTTTAGCTCGCTGGGTTCATATTTTACAAGATGTGAAATATTAAAGTGAAGGATTTATAAAAATTCATGGCAGTAAAATCTATAAACACAGCGTATGGTATCTAGAAACGTGTACACTAGTTTTACTTACGGTTTTTATTCTGTTTTATTTTGTCGCTTGGGCTTCACACTATAAAACCCAAATTTTATGGTACACGTTTTTAATTTGTGCCATATTTATCCAAACTAGGCTGTAAAGCGCACCTTATTGGTCAAATTCGTAAAGGAATTAACAATCGGAGTTTTGTTATTTAACCACTGTATCAAGCATTTACCCAAACTAAGCTGTCAAAGTGTATGAATCAGACCTTTGCTGGTTAAATTCATAGAAGAAGTAACACCAGCAGCTTTGCTATTCAATCATTCTATAAAAATGTTGCCCGAACTAGGCGATGTAGTTCATGAATTAAAACTTTTTTGGTCAAATTCATAGAAGAATTGAAAATCGAAGCTTTGGCATTCAACCATTGTAAGAAATCTCCTCCCTTGTGCTTCAGAAATAAAAAGAAATCCTAAATTGAAAGGCTAATAATGATAAAAAAGCTGCCATGTGGAAGGTTTTGTTTCTCAATAGAATGCATTAAACTTGGAAGTAATGCAGTCCGTGCGTTTTTAAAGAGTTTCGAAAACATTTTTAATGCCAGTGTTCATATGCCCGCGGGCATCACGCTTGTGAAATTATTGAAAGAAATGAGTGCGGAGGAAAATCAAGACTGTAAGAAAGTCGTTAAGAATACAACATCAAGTGCTGGAGGATTAATAACATTTGCTGAAAAAGGAAGGAAATAACTTTTTTTTTTCTTTTTACGCAATAAATCCGTTGTACTTATTGACTTATCAGAGTTACAAATGCACCAAATAGAAATATCACCATCATCTTCTTTTTCTTCTTCTTCTTCTTCTTCTTCTTCTTCTTCTGTGTGAAAGCATTATTCAAAGAAGACTTCATCGTTTAATATTTACATTTCACTGTCCTCTGTTTCTTTTTGTACTTTCTCTCACGTTTTTATTATTATTATTATTATTTTCATTCCTGGAAAGGGAAGTTTTAAATTTTTCTCCTGCATATATTCATGGATAGCATTGCAAAAATGTCTTATAAAAGATTTGGTAACAAAATTTACAGCAAAGGCTGTAAGCTTTTAATTCTCTTGAAAAACAAACAGGGCAAGATTTCTCTTACCAACATGGTTACAGTTGAAATTATTGCTGTTCAATCTTTTAATGGAGACTCTGGCACATTTCATTCATTAAAAGTACTTGCAATGTAATGGTTTCATTAAAAATCCACGCGATACTCGATTTTATAATGAATTCAGCTTCTACTACCAATTATAATGAATACAACTTCTTCTAATGCTTGTTGTTTGTTAATTATATCATGAATAAACTTTCCTGCTAGTAGTGTAGTAATAATAATGAACAAGCTTTTTAACTGCTAGTAATGTTGTAGTAGTAATTAAGATGAATAAAGTCTTAATGCTAGTTGTTAATAATAACAACTAATGAAATAAACCTAACAGCCAGACAGAGGTCTGACAAAACTATGAACTGAGAAAGACGTACTTACTAAGACAATCTTTTATTTGGTAAACTTCTATTATTTATCCACACTCACTTCATCGGTCACACAACTACTCGATATCTGGCTCTCACATAAACGAAGATCTCTTTACACACGAAACAAAAAGCTCTCTGACACATAAACAACAGCTGTCTGACACATAAACAACAGCTCTCTGACACATAAACAACAGCTCTCTTAAGTATCGTTGAACGCGCCTATTTATACTGGCTACCACCACGTCATGACTTACACTCATTGCCAGATCTCATTCAGCGGGAGAAATAACATCTCGTTCAGTAAGAAGATAATTTACATAGTAAAATAAAATAACCAGAGATAGTAAAAATCAAAAGGAAAGTGAATCTAGAGTATACGTTACAATTTATAAGACGAATAGTTAGTTACCGGGGATGAAAAATTGATATATCTACGTAATCCAGATTTTTCCAACAGTGATTGAATAGAGGTGAACCAACTTTACCTAGCCCCAAACGCGGACGTTTTGAGAAAAAGTTCATACTGTGTGTCTGATGGAATTATGAAGTTGTAGTCCACTTCGAGCTCATTCCGAATGATCGATCTATCAATGCTGAACTGCATTCTCAGCAACTGGTCAGGATAGGATGTATGACAAACTTCGGCCGAAATATCCTGCCTTAGTCAACCGAAAACGAGCACTACTGCAATAAGACAATGCAAAACCTCATACCGATAATCAGACCCAAGTTAAACTTCAAGAACTGCATGGAATGGATCTGCTGCCTCATCCAGCATACAGCCCCTATCTTGCCACTTGTTTCGGGCGATGGCGCATTTTCTCCATGGCAAGGTGCTGACTAGTTTGGACAATGTCGAACGCGAGTGCCAAGAGTTCTTTGCCTCTAAACCGAAAGTTTGATGCTGTGCAGGAATTAAACAACTGACAAACAGATGAGTTCAAACTATTGAACATGATGTCATATATTTTGAAATTTAGCTTGGATTCTTCCGAGCTTCTGGGTAAGTGAAACTGTTGTATCAAAAATGCCGTTTTTTTCCGGACACCCTCAATAATACCATCACCAAAAAATTCCAACCTCAATTTTATCCTCATTCATCCCTTCCGTCTTCTTTTAAGTTCTTATCATTTATCGTGTAAATCCTATGATATTAATTTTTAATATTATACGTAGAAATTTCAGCTGTCAGTTATATAATTTAAAATTCCTTGAGGAAAGAGGGCTGTAAAATTCTGTGAGAAGAGTGACTGTAAAAAAGCACAATCAGTAACTGTTTTATCTAAGTTTCAGTAGATGGGCTGTTTACTGTATACACTCTCCGCAGAAAAATGTTTCTTCCTCAGAACGCTGACAGCAAACTTCCATTCCCGTATCAAGGAGCAATACGTTGTTTAAAATGCAAATGACTGAAGTAAGTTTTGATAATAAATTCGAGAAAGTTTTGAAAAAATGAGAAAAGATCTTTTAGTAAGTTTGTTAAATACCATTTTTTAAGCAATGTATGCAGCCAAGTGACAGTAGAAAGCAATCAGTAACGGTTTTCTTCACAAAAAGTTTGTTTCTTTGGAGCAGTGGCGTGCACAGGAATGTTTTCCGGGGGGCTGTAAGAATTTTTTTATACAACTAACTGTGTTCTGAGTGCATAACGCAGTTAGTTGTATAAAAAAATTCCACAGAAAAATATTCAAATAAATGTTACTGAAAATTATTATTTATATCCCCATTACTTATATTCTTATAACTTATATTTCCAATTTATTTGTGCAGAAACCAAGTTGGGAAAAGTGACTGGAATCCTGATAAGATCGATTTGTGTGCGAGAAATCTAAATACACATGTCTAAAAATGGTACATAACTTGAAATCCTGCAATAAACTTCCGGGTTTTCTGTGTTTATGTAAGTTGGGAAAAGTGACTGGAATCCTGATAAGATCGATTTGTGTGCGAGAAATCTAATACACATGTCTGAAAATGGTACATAAATTGAAATCCTGCAATAGACTTCTGGGTTTTCTGGGTTTATATGTAAGTTGGGAAAAGTGACTGGAATCCTGATAAGATCGATTTGTGTGCAAGAAATCTAATACACATGTCTGAAAATGGTACATAAATTGAAATCCTGCAATAGACTTCTAGGTTTTCTGTGTTTATGTAACAGCTTTGGTTTTATTTTGATGTGATTCTTGGTATTTTAATCAAAACTCTTTGCTTTTCAGCGTGCTTTAGAGTAATAAGTCATGGAACTCAAATTTGGCATTACCTCGTCGCCACAGAAACTTTCAGTATACCCATTTATTGACTTTTGATTGCAATGGGACATCCGGGTCCTTGGCTCCTCGCCGCTTCCTCGTCTTAATGGAGAAAACACGTTCAATTGTTGCCATGAGACATAAAAACAATTTCAAATACCAACAAAACTTTGCCTTTTAAAATCGCGTTTTTGAAATACCGAAAGGTTCCAAATTGGGGATGCGGGTTAACATCTCCCCCCCCCCTGGGCATGCCACTGCTTTGGAGCAACAGACAGCAGTAGAAGATAATTTCTTAACTTCAAAAGTACAGATTCAGATCGTCCAAATAATTAAAAATTATGACAAAGATGAAGATGATTAAAAATAAGAGGAATACGTCCCAAGAGAAGAAAAAACAAAACATTGTAAGCTCTATGAAGATCAAACAAGGGGGCAATGATGAAGAAATATAGCATAAATATAAATGATATTGAAAACGGACTTCAATCCATGTATTAGTCGTTAGAAGGAAATCAAACGAAAATTACAAACTTCTTCGCATTGATATAAAAAATATAGACTTTGCAAATTTAAATATGGAGATCTCGAAAATTTGAACAGCTATATTTCCAGTTAGTTTATAGGAAGTTATTAAAGTATTGTGATGTAGTTTCGAAATAGAAAAAAATGTTACTTCGCTCTTTGCCCCGTATCCAACTTGAACGATAAGCGAAGATCACCAGCGTTTGACCACTTTTCGAAACCACCATTTTAATCATTAATTTGTACACACGTAAAATTCTAAGCAAGATATTTGAAGCATTTTTGCTACCGCAATGTATTTAGATCCACGATAGCCTTGGTTAAATCGACACGCGAAAACACCACCATGAAAATTTGGGTTTCATGAAAGACGTTATAACCGAATTTTTCTGTATAAATAACATAAGATCAATTCTTTGTTCGCATTTTTTGTAAAACATTCCTCTAATGCTAGAGAAAAACAGAAAACCTGTTCTAAGGGAGAGAAAACATCGGCAGTGGCGTTTAGGCCATAAAGTACACTATGTTTTGAAATTAATATGCAAATTTTTAAAGAGGAATTCACAGACATTTGGTGAAATTTTGAAGTTACGTAGAAAGAAGAGATAGGGAACCACAAAAACGGCCATGTTATCTTCAACTCAACTTCATCTTTGACTTCTTCCAGGTGAGTTGCCAAGCATGCACCTTGTGCATTTATGAAGTCAAATGAAATCATTGAATGCAAATCACCCACATGGGGACTTCCGCTGTGGTTCCTCTCCTCTGGACATGGCGGCGACAGGAAATCAGCGTTCGCTGTCAAAGTGGTGGGTACTTCATGAATTCCCCCTCCCCTCCCAGTGTTCCGCCCCTTGACAAACTGTATTCACCGCATCAGACTCCCCACAATTCGTTCCCCCGAAACTTGTTCCCCTTCGTTCGGGCTACCGAATCCTCTTAAAGCTGCTAATACTGCAGTAATTGCAGAATCTCAACAGCTACTGTTAACTTTTGATTTCAGCTTGCTAGGACTTTTCGGTTCCCTTCAGAAGGTGGAATTACAGGGGTAACACAAACCCAGGTTTACTACAAACACCAATTGTTTCCGCACCATCACACACACTCACACACGCACACACGCACGCAAAAAATGCTGTTTCCATGTTTCTATTTTTGGCCTTACAACTTCAAAGAGATTTAACGAAACTAAACTCAGTGTAAATTAATAAAAGCGAGAGAAAACCTATCACACGAGCAGTACAGTACCGGAAAAAATTGCCCCCCCCCCTCCACTCTTCCCCAAATATTTTAAGGCTCTTTTGTGAAATTTTATTAGCTTTCAATTACTGAATTTTTTTTAATTCCATATTATTAACTAGGTCTTATGAGATTTTCAATAACTCAACTTCCTTGGAACTTACAAGTGTTTTGCGTAAAATCAAAACTATTGTACTTTATTAAGTGCAAAACAAACGTGTACGTCGTAATTTAAAACGATTGCCCTCATTCGCGCACCCACGGAGGGGGCTTTGGGGGCTTAAGCCCCCTCCAAGGAGATTAAGAGCGACGTACGTCACAAATTAAACATTCAAAAATATTATTTTACATGTTCAAAAAATTACATAGTGTCTTCTTCTCAAAGCACCAAAGAGATTAAGAGCGGCGTACGTAACAACCGTATATAAACTATAGGCGTACACTATATACATATATACACTATCTACCAACAAGTAATTGGACACCCCTGCAATCGACGATATCTGCAGTCCTGATACACGTCACGGCCGCCGCCGTTAAATATCGTGTGGGAAACAACAACGCAACCAGTCGCATGCAAGATGCCACGCAGTTCGGAGCTCTCTGATTTCGAGAAAGGTGTAATCGTCGGGTATCACAGAAATGGCAGAACCATACGTGACATATCCAGCGAGTTGAAGTACTCAAAATCGACAGTGGCCTACGTGATTGGCAAGTGGAAGACGAGAGGTGACTGTCGGAATGTGCCCCGACCCGCCAGACCCACAAAAGTGGGAGTTAGAGACCGACTGGTGCTGGCCAGAGAAATTCGGAAAAACGGCACCAAATCGATGGGCCACATCCTCGAGGAGTTTCAACAGACATCCGGGAGTGTTCTCTCGATGACTACCATCCGTAAGAAAGCCCATCTGCTCTGTTATCATGTACGTGCTGCCGCCCACGAGCCTTTGATCACCAAGTCCAATAGCGCTGCTCGGCTAACGTGGTGAGAAGAACGTCGACAGTGGACCGTTGAACAGTGGAAACAGGTTCTCTGGAGCGAAGAATCAAGGTTCACCCTCTACCGTTCGGATGGCAGGGTGTCGGTTTGGCGTCTGCCTGGAGAACGCCTCCTGCCGGAATGTATTGTGACAACTGTTAAGTTCGGCGGCAGTGGAATTATGCTGTGAGGGTGTTTCTCCTGGTATGGCACGGGACCCTTGGTCGCAATTCCTGGTAGACTCAACGCCGAGACCTACTGCACCACTTTGGATGACCATGCGCTTCCAACGTTCCGGCAGTTTTACGGGGTGGACCTATGTTACTTTTAGGATGACAATGCCACCTGTTATGTTGCGAGGTCCACCACGACTTGGTATGGTGACAATGGGATTAATCGAATGGACTGGCCTGCGCAGAGCCCGGACCTTAACACTATGGTGCACCTCTGGGACTAGTTGGAGCGTCGACTTAAAGGGTGCCCCCACCATCCGAAATCGGTGAAGGAACTGACCTGTCTTCTCCAATCCGAGTGGAAGAAAATACCGCTAGCCGTCGTACAACGCCTGGTTGAGAGTATGCCCCAGAGGGTCGCAGCTGTAATGGCCGCTCGTGGAGGCTCCACCTACTATTGAAGGTGGATAAACTTCGTTTTCCTTTGCTATGACAGGTGTCCAATTACTTGTTGGTAGATAGTGTATATAATATATGTACACACATTGTGTACGTATACTATATATATAGCCCCCTCCAACAAGAATTCATGGGTGCGCCACTGATTGCCCTGGTTTTATACTATTACAAAGTACTACCAAACATGCCAAAGTTAATCATATCATGCAAATTTTATTCCTTTAGAGAACTAAAGCTTTTGAGGGCCTCACGATCACACACTCACAAAAATCGTAACTCCCGTGTGGTAATGTCTAATGATATTTTCCAATTTGTATGAAAATACAGAACATAAATAAGTAACAATTAAGAATTGACAAAAAGTTAAACTACTAAACTTTTTTTTACTCTTTAATGCGTAAAAAACACACTTAACATAATTCCACAATATTTGGGACGTAGTAGAAACTTTCTCTTACGAAAAAGAAATGACACAAATATTTCCTTCTTCGTCCTCGCAAGGATCTCCTTTCAGTTCTTTATTTTCTGAAGGATGCGTTATTATGTGCAAACAATGATAATCCATAACACCTTATGCCAATTTCTTACAAGAATTTCATTTATTGAACTGCCATTTCTTTCACATTCTCTTGTACATGCAAAGGATCAGTTGCTATAGCTGTGAAAAGGAGCTCAAGCATCATCTTCAAATCGTCTGGAGTAGCTGCAAGAAATTGGACACCTGTGATAGCAAAGGAAAACGAAGTTTGTTCACCTTCAATAGTTGGTGGGTCCTCCACGAGCGGCGATTACAGCTGCGACCCTCCGGAGCATACTCTCAACCAGGCGTTGTACGACAGGTAGCGGTATTTTCTTCCACTCGGCTTGGAGAAGACAGGTCAGTTCCTTCACCGATTTCGAACGGTGGGGGCACCCCTTAATTCGACGCACCAACTCGTCCCAGAGGGGCTCGATAGCGTTAAGGTCCGGGCTCTGCGCAGACCTGTCCATTCGATTAACCCCATTGTCACCATACCAAGCCATGGTGGACTTCGCAACATGACAGGTGGCATTGTCATCCTGAAATTAACATGGGTCCACCCCGTAAAACTGCCACAACGTAGGAAGCGCATGGTCATCCAAAATGGTGCAGTAGGTCTCGGCGTTGAGTCTACCAGGAATTGCGACCAAGGGTCCCGTGCCATACCAGGAGAAACACCCCCATAGCATAATTCCACCGCCGCCAAAATTCACAGTTAGCGCAGTACATTCCGGCAGGAGGCGTTCTCCATGCAGACGCCAAACCCAGACCCTGCCATCCGAACGGTAGAGTGTGAACCTTGATTCGTCGCTCCAGAGAACCTGTTTCCACTGTTCAACGGTCCACTGTCGACGTTCTTTGCACCACGTTAGCCTAGCAGTTCTATTGGACTTGGTGATCAAAGGCTCGTGGGCGGCAGCACGTCCATGATAACCGAGCACATGGGATTCCTTGCGAATGGTATTCTTCGAAAGAACACTCCCGGATGCCTGTTGAAACTCCTCGCGGATGTGGCCCATCGATTTGGTGCGGTTCTTCCGAATTTCTATGGCCAACACCCCTCGGTCTCTAACTCCCAGTTTTGTGGGTCTGCCAGATCAGGGCACATTCCGACAGTCACCTCTCATCTTCCGCTTGCCAATCACGTTAGCCACTGTCGATTTTGGGTACTTCAACTCGCTGGATATTTCACGTATGGATCGGCCATTTCTGTGATACCCGACGATTACACCTTTCTCGAAATCAAGGAGCTCCGAACTGCGTGGCATCTTGCATGCGACTGTTTGCGTTGTTGTTTCCCACACGATATTTAACGGCGGTGGCCGTGACGTGTATCAGGACAGCAGATATCGTCGATTGCAGGGGTGTCCAATTACTTGTTGATAGATAGTGTACTTCATTCGATGCTGTAGTAAAGAAAAACAAATTGTTGCAATTTCTTAATCTGCTTCACGTGCAGTTTCCGAAAAACATTTCGTAAAACCCTTTTATGAGGTTAGAGGCCCTCTTAGACCTTAGCCCTCCCCCGTTCCCCCCAGCATGCGCAGCGGGTTGAGTCCGTTAGGTGTACATACCCGCCACTGAAATAAAAACTTTTATTCAAGAAAAGGTAGGACCCCTCTTCAGCCCAGATTACAGAAAGTACGTGGTTTTACATGGATTTCACTAGGTGCTGGAGTGTATGTACTTCTCCAGAAGACCGGATTAAGGCCTTAGCGGGCCAACTAGACCAACACATTTGAGTGGGCTCTAAAGAACTTACGACAGGGAATCATTATAAAGTCCGTTAAAACATGAAGCTACAGCAATATGTTTGCAACAATAAATATGTAATGCATTCTTCAAACTAATAAATTATCTGCAGAGTTTTCATAATAAGATATGGTATTTTCCATTGTTCTCATAAGAACATGAGTTAAAATCTTAATATTCCTAAATTTGTCTTGGATTTTCTAATGATTTCCCATTGTATACTTTTCTTGGTACATCTTTTATCTATGCAATGTGAAACAACGGAGGACTTCGACCATTAACGGTTCCAAGTGGAAACTGGGAGGTGTGGGTAGATAGTAGTGAAAAAGCTGAAACTCTCTCTCCGACATCGCTGTACACAGCGTCATGAAATCTTTACCTTTGGTGAGTCACTGCCTTGAAATTTGTTTGTCTTCCAGCCTATGTTTGTGATCAAGTAGAAATCTTACAAGACAAAAACAAAACTGTTTTATAAACCTCTCTCTCTCTCTCTCTCTCTCCCTCTTATTTACCCAGGCATGCCTCCTGGGTCCTTGGTAATGGTGGGCTTCCAAGGCTATAGCCCCTGTAGACCCCCTTACTTAATCTTGCCCTGCTTCTACAGCATACCAGGCGTTCACTAAATAGTCCTTTAAACGTCTCAGATTTGACGAAAGGGAACTTTGCTCTCGGATCTGTTTTTCCAGCATGTCCCATACATTCTTCATGAGGCTGAGATCCGGGCTTTGTGATAACCAGGAAAAATGGCGGAATTCGTTGTCATGATCGCTGAACCAATGTTGAACACATCATGGCGATTGTCGTTAATGAAACAGCCATTACCTGCTGGATAAAAAGTCAGCATTGCAGGATGGACTTGATCGGCAACAATCTTTAGATAATCCTTGAAGGACCACATACAACAGAATAGCCATCACCACATACCATGACACAGCCATCACCTACTGGATAAAAAGTCAACATTGCATGATGGACTTGATCGGCAACAATCTTTAGATAATCCTTGAAGGACCACATACAACAGAATAGCCATCACCACATACCATGACACAGCCATCACCTACTGGATAAAAAGTCAACATTGCAGGATGGAATTGATCGGCAACAATGTTCTGTGACGTACCTGCCAGCAGGATGCACACGCCATAAAGGCAAATAGGAGTCAGAATAAACGTCTACGTCTCAGTTGGTAGAGCGACTTGTTCCGGAATAAGCGGACTCGGGTTCGAGGCGTAGACCAAAAATGACGGAGAAATTTACTTCGTTATAATGGCGCCCGAACTATCCGGATGACCCCACCGCTCAAAATCTCGCAATAGTGTGATGTTATTTCCACACCGCGAGATAGGAAAAATCAGGGAATCCCATATCCAGCGCTTCGAAAAATAAATGTGTGTGACGTTGCTTTCCACACACCAGATTGACAGAGAGTTCTCAAGTGCACGTTCTACAGTTTATGGCTGCCTGCAACGATTCATGGCCACGGCTGACCCGTGGGCCATGCCCCCGGCCCTTTTTCGGGGGGGGAGATGTGACGTACCTGCCAGCAGGACGCACACGACATAAAAGCAAATAGGAGTCAGAATGAACGTCTGCGTAGCTCAGTTGGTAGAGCGACTTGTTCCGGAATAACCGGACTCGGGTTCGATTCCCGGCGTAGACCAAAAATGACGGAGAAGTTTACTTCGTTATAGTTCAGATAATCCTTGGAGAACACCCGACTTTCCAGAAATATCAGGGAACCGATTACGCATCAACAGAACGTGCCCCACACCATGACACCACATCCAGAAACTTGAGTTGTGTTTTCAAGTCAAACTGGGCCCGCTGCTTCATGGGGTTTTTCGCCAAGCTAGGTACCATGATTCGTCGGACCACATGACCTTTTCCCAGTCTTCCAGTATCCAGTTACGGTGTTCCTGACACAACTGTACACGAACTTCCCAGTCCTTTGCAGAAATCAATGTTTTCCGTATAGGAATGCGACTGCCAATACTGATCCTCTTCAATTCGCTGCGCATCCCTGAGATATAGGTCGGGAACAGCTATCATACAATTTTTCGTCAATTGATTCACACAGGAAGTCCCTTTTCTTGGTTCAAGCCTTGTCTGACGACGGTGATTTCATTCCTGACAGCCACAAACCAACAACCACGATTGAGGATAATCAGCGAGCAGTAGTCCTCCTCCATGAATTGTCCGATTCGTGCCAGCACCACTGGCAGACGGCTGCACGACGAATGACCACACGCACGCAGACCGTTACTACGACTACCCTTAACACCATTGCATTGTCGCCAAAGACTGCAATGGTGTCGTGCCAGACTGTCATGGAGCCATGCAGAATGACAGCGGGTGATCTTCAGTGACGAGTCCTGCTTTTGTCTTGACGACCAACGAATCCTTGTGTGCAGGCACCGCGGTCAGCACCGAGATCAACGGTTTGTTGTCGAGCGTCACACGTTCAGAAGGCCTTGTGTCTTGGTGTAGGGTGCATTTGCCTGCGATGCCAGGTCACATTTGGTATTCATTACAGGAACTTTGACAGCCCAGCGTTACGTTAATGAGGTCCTGCAACCAGTGGCCCTACCTTTTTTGAACGCTCACAACAGGACAACGCTCGTCCGCATACTGCTGTCGTCTCGATTAGTCTTTATCCCTTTGTTTAATGGAGATTATCTTTATCCCTTTGTTTAATGGAGATTATCCAACTCACCTTCGTTTTGCTGATGACGTAGTCATTTTTGCAACTACCTCGTCAGAGCTGCTGAGTATGATCCAGGAACTTGCTGACAAGAGTAAGGAAGTGGGATTAAAAATGAACTTTCAGAAGACAAAAGTGTTGTACAATGCTTTTACAAAAAAGGCAGATTTATCGATTGATAAGGAAAAGCTGGAGATAACCAATACCTACATTTATCTTGGACAGCAGATATCAAGTGAGGGTCACACTGATGAAGAAATTAATCGGCGTATAAAACTTGCCTGGAGAGCTTTTGGAAGAAACAGCATAATTTTCAAGAGCAATATGCCATTGTGTCTTAAAAGAAAAGTGTTTGATCAATGCATCCTTGCAGTGCTTACGTATGGTGCAGAGACGTGGACCTTAACTAAAAGAGACATACAAAGGCTGCAGACAACTCAAAGAAGCATGGAGAGATTCATGCTTTGTGTAACCAGGAGAGATAAGAAGAGGAACTCGTGGATCAGAAAAATGACAAGAGTGGAAGACAACATGATCAGGGTAAAATCCATGAAATGGCATTGGGCTGGACATATTGCCAGAAGGACAGACCATCGATGGACAGTTGAAATTTTTCACTGGATTCCAAGGGACAGGAAAAGACCCAGAAGAAGACCATATGTGAGATGGGTGGATGAAATTCGAAAGTATGCGGGAGTAACATGGAGGAGACTGGCACAAGACAGACCGTTGTGGAAGAGTCTTGGAGAGACCTTCGTCCAGCAGTGGATTGATAATGGTTGGCAATGATGATGATGATATATATTTATCGTTCAGAATTAAGTGTTCTGCCTACTAACGTTGTTACTCTGCCGGGAAGTGAACAAACAACACCCAGGAGGAATACCGGTTGGAACGTCATATTATAATATGTTAATTGTTAAGAGCAGCAGAAACTGTGATCCAAGTTGTAATGCCATTAGACAAAATAACGACGTCTATGCGGACGACAACATGTAAATGTGCGAAACACGCATTTAAAGACTAGAGCGTGCAGAACGGAGTCATTCGTCTGGTGTCGTGTTGTTCAATATTCGTTGAAGAAGCTACCATGCCTGGCCGAAGCAGGCGCCCAACATTTATTCAGTTAGCGGAGTTCGAGCCAGGCCGTACAGTGGGTCTGCGAGAAGGAGGTTGGTCCTTCCTTCAAATTGCGCACCGAGTGGAACGAGAGGTAGCGTCGGTGGTCAGAGGAAGCATTCGCACACTCGCAGATGTGGTTCAGGGCAACACAGAGTTACAGGCGTACGAGATGATTGGTGTATCAGGAGGGCGGCGTTGGCAGAGCGGACGGCTACGGCAACACAAATACTCTGTCATAATAAGGGTGTCTACCAGAACGATACGGAATCGTTTCTTGGAAGCAGGACTACGGTCGGGCGTGCCTCTTGTACGGTTACCACTGACCCCTGGTCACCGTCGAGCACGTTTGGGGTGGTGTCAAGAACAAGTCTTGACACCACCGTTTTGGATGTGTCAAGAACAAGTCTAGACAGAATGGCGGTCAGTGGTCTTCACTCATGAAAGCCGATTCTACTTCGGAGCGTCTGACGGTCGTGTACGCGTCCGAGGGTGACAAGGTGAGCGGCTTTTGCCATCGTGCATCCACCAGCGACACAGAGGCTCCATAGGTCATCATGGTGTGGAGAGCGATAAGCTATCACTCTCATACAAATCTGGTGATTGTTCGGGATACACTGAATACGAATACACTGTACGTTCGTCAGCGACATCATGCAGCCGGTCGTCCTGCCATTTTTGAATGCTTTCCCCGATGCGATATTCAAGCAGAATAACGCCTGCGCACACTCCGCCATCCGGGGAACTCAACATACTCGTCAGTCTGTGCATGAACTCACTTGGCCCGCACGCTCTCCGGACTTGTCTTCAATCGAGCATGTCTGGGTCTGGATCGGACAAAGACTCTTCCGCGGACACCAGCAGGCAGCGGTCATCTCTGAATTACGCGTCCAAGTTGAAAGCGCATGGAATGCTATCCCTCAGCGTGATATCCAGCATTCGTACGACCGATTGCATGCCAGATTGGAAGCTTTCAATGCTGCTGGAGGACGTACAATACCTTATTAAATGTGCCTTCAGTGTAATACGCATTGAAAGGTAAAATAAACATTGAACCACTTCAGACGTGTGATCACTCCCCTTTCTTAACAAGTTATTGCTACGACATAAATCTCATAGATGTATTCAATTCTTAATGGTGTTCTTTTTTCACTTTCTGGCAGTGTATTTAGTTCTGAAGTATACTACTAATGTGATAGACATTGGACGTCGAGGTTAAAGTGTTCTTTTGGAATATTGCCGTCAGGCATAAACGATACGGAAGATGTGTTGAGAGAATAAAGAAAGCAATCTTTAAGTAACTATTTCTTTGGAGCTTTTATTCGAGCGACTCTTGCTTCGTGATCTTCAGTAAGCCATTGTGACGTATATTCTAAATTAACTTTCCTTTTTAGTTTCTTTCTCTATGTAAATCTTGAGTTTATTCTGTTATTCTTCACGCTTAACGTAATATCTTTTCTCTCAAACGAATACGTTTGGCAACACAATTGAGGTTGAATGCACGTGACGTATGCCTGAGTTTTGATAAGAACAAGAGATAAAAACGACGACTAATCTATTGCTAGAGAGCGTTGTAAGAGAGCGATTATTGAGAGCGTTGGGTTGTAAACTGATTATTGACAGGAGTGTTGTGATAATGTGTGGTGTGTGGAGAGTTTAGTGCAATATGCTATGCTACGATGTGTTTGCTACATCCTCAATAAAGCACCTTTTCCGTAAGTTTGACTTCTGTTGTTTACATGTTTCGTCTGGCCGTTAAGGTTTTCTTTCATTTAGGAACTATTTCTTAGTATTGATGTGTTCAATTAACGTAGAAGTAAGACAAGAATTCTTCGTCGTTATATCATGTATATACACGAACATTCCATGCTTCAAACCGAAACCTTTCCACGAAATTTAGCGTGACATTCCTTTATGGTTGCGTTTCAGCTCTCGTGAGAATCTTGACATTCGTACCTCAGGTGAGCAAATGAACTATTTCTCTTTTCTCCACGTCTGATGTCTGGCAATCAAAAATGATCGTAATAAATGGTGCATACCAAACGAATGCGAGAAAATAATCAGTAGTCATATCTCATACAGATTGGCGTCAAATATAATTGTGCGTTATTTGGTAGCAGAACATTTAACAGTTAAGAAATAGGCTATCTAAACTGCATTTTTACAGCCTCATTTGAAGCAGCTTTATAGCAGAAGCACATGAAAGTCAATAAGGCGGAACATAAGGAAACGTGTTTCGGAGTCCATTAAACAGTAGTCAGGGGCAATTTATTTATGTTATGTAAACGGTATAAGTTTTGCGGCTTCTGTTTGTATGCAGCATGGGACTTATCGAAGCCCATCAGGGCCACTTTAATTAACTTCGATGGGATACATCTCAGAAAATGAACTCAAGAACGGAATAAATAAAAGGTTGTTGAAGACTTATTACCATCACTATCTCTACTTTTTTTTTTTTTTTCGTGAGTCGACGAAGTGGGCAGACAATTCAACGTGCTTGATTCACCTCCCTTGGTGCTGCATACGTTCTCACACTCTACCCAATATATTCTTCCCTCTCTATCTCGCAATGTCTACCGTACACCACAAAAGCGTAGCATCCTATGTATACCTTTTTCGTTGACACCAACACATAATTAAATTCGGTTAGAGTTTTAGATAAAACTTCGTCTCCACAGTTTAAGAGAGACACGGTGAAAAACTGAATGGGCCAATGCTATTTACATGAAACTATTATCTATGATGCTTTATTTCATTTGTTTATTCTAAAATGAACTGCATGACCTTTCATTAAGAAATTTCAAGAAACTGGAGGTCATATGCTTGCTTTCTTCTTTCTTTTTCATTTTTTTTTCACGTACCATTGCAATGCAGGCATTTAGAAAAACTTTCATTTTACATACCTGCATGTAAAAATATGTAATATTTCTCTTAAAACAGGTTCATAAAAATCCTGCAACTAGCTATCTATACACACGCGGGATGTGGGTGGCCTAAAGTGGTAAGCGTTCGTGACTGTGACGGAGATGACCTCGGGTTTGATCCCAGGCAGGTACGAACGCTCGAACCACAAAATACCCGCCGTGCGTCGGATGGGCACGTTAAGCTGTCGGACTGCGGGTGCTGCCCCCCCCCCCCGGTAATAAATAAAGGAGTCTTCCTCTCCTTTTTACCGCTCTTCCGTGTGACTTTCCTATCGGGCACTCTAGCCCAAATTTCCTAGCTTCCTATTTCTAAGGGTTGTTTAAGAACTGGGGTCAGACACTCCCTTCCTAACATCCTCTACATACGATCTGATCTATACACACGCACTCACAAATACAAGGGTGCGCGCGTGTGTGTTTATATATACTTATGCTCGGCTCAACTCTTAGGAGCAGGAAGCTAGGAGATTTAGGATAGAGTGCCCGATAGAAAAGTCACACGAAAGCGGGGGGGGGACATGCCCTTGTTCATAACCAGGAGATCACTACTCGGAGTCCGAGGGCTTAACGTGCCCTTCCGACGCACGGCGGATATTTCGTGGTTCGAGGGTTCGTACCTGCCTCGGATCGATCGTGAGATTTACGTGGCAGTCACGAAAGTTAACCACTAAGCCAACCGCGGTCCATTTGTTTTTAGTGTTTTCCAGTATCCAATAATAATAATGAACTGTAAGCCTTCTTCGAAACATTTGTCTGACACACCAGAGGTTTCATACAATGCCTCAATTACGAGTTTTTTTTTTTTTTTTTTTGTTGTTGTTGATGTTCTTTTTTAACTATGACAACTTCTTCAAGACTTTCACTGCGTAGAAAAGCATTATAAAACAATAATTTGTTGTTTACATAGTACACTGCTGGACAATTGCTAAGCACGGATCATAAACGGCTATATAGCGCATAAAAAAGTAAGTGTGGTTGGATGCCAAGTGAAACAAAATAATGTCAGAATGTCAAGGGACAAACAGGCCATTTTGTGCAGAATACGTAAACGTGAAAAAAAATGCAATTGCCGTCTGCAGGCGTTCCAGCGTAAGATGTCAATACGGGATATGGCCACCATGAAAGGCGATGCAAGATTCCACACGTCGTGTCATGCTTTGCACAACATTATCAAGCAGCTGTTGGGGTAATTTATCCCATTCCTCTGTCAGTGCACGGATGATGGTGTCCTTGTTTATTGGAGGGCATTGGCGACCAGCAAGACTCTTTCCCAAAGCATCCCATACATTTTCAATGGGATTCAGATCTGGAGAACGTGCTGGCCATACGAGACGTTGAATATCCTCGCTCTCAAGACACTCCTGGACAGCGACTGTTCGATGACATGTTGCGTTGTCGTCCATGAAAATGAATCTATCATCGACAGCACCATGGTACATGCGAACATGAGGTAGCAGAACATCATTAATGTATCGTTGGCCAGTCATAGTCCCAGTTGGAAGCACATAGAGGGACGTACGGACATTGATCACGATGCCAGCCCATACCATGACACTACATGTCGGATATCGGTCCCTTTCCTGTATGTTTGCTGGACAATATGCAGTACCACTATCACGCCAGATCAGTTGTCGTCGACAATCAGACGATAGACTGTATCTACTCTCATTTGAGAAGAGGACAGCAGACCAGTCGTTATCAGTCCAATTGCGATGTTGATGGCACTATTGCAAACAGGCGGTACGGTGACGTCTGGACAATGGGATGCACACAACAGGACGGTGGGCGTATAGTCCTCCTTCATGCAAACGTTTGGCGACAGTTTTTCGGGAGATCCGCTTGCCAGTAGCAGCCATAAACTGATTTGCTACCTCACTAGCTGTGCTGCGCCGGTGTCTTTTTGTTGATAGCACTATGTACCGATCTTCTGCAGGTGTCGTACTGCGAACACGACCTCCCCCGTGACGTTTGCTACACTCTCCATTTGTTTGAAATGATTTCCAAAGCCTTGAAACAACACTGTGGCTGACGTCGAACTCCCTGGCAACATCTGTTATTTTTCGCCCTTCTTCAATCTTGCCAATAATACGGCCACGCGTAAAATCATCTACGTGATGTCGGGAAGACATACTGAAAATTGCAAGTTCGTCAATTGATTCTTTCCCTTTCAACTTTGCGTTTGAACAACAACGGTCAATACGCGTCAAATCCTTTATATCTCTTATCAGCGCTATGGCGTCACGAACAAGTTCGGCAATCCAAAATTTGCATACGCATAACACGTCTTACTGTATACCGCACTTATGCTAATTTCCACATTTTCCTGCCTTCCATTTTATGGTTGCTATTGTCATCCGTCCTTAGCAATTGTCCGGCAGTGTATAACACACCAGAATAAAATAACTACTACCAGTGAGTTAATTGTCTTAAAGTAAAGAATCACAATAATTATTATTTATAATAGCTTTACCTTACAAATTAAGTTAACTTAGCTGTAAGGGGATAGGTTTAAAAACAAGTTAGGTTTTCGTTTCTTAGCTTGTTTTATATTTTTTGGGGGTCTTCAGTGTTCTTGCTGAGATAATCTAAATATTAAACAAAATTGTTGAAGTTGGTTCATATATGAAATATATGAGTGGAACATTCGGCATTCCTTGCTTTGAAAAATTAGGTTACTTCACTCCTTTTGCATTGACATTTGACATATTGGTAAAATTTTCTTGAAAATCGCGCTGGGTTTTTTTTAAATGCACTCTAACCAAATTTTATAAGCATATTAATTTCATCTTCGATGCACCCTTCTCTTGAAATCTCTTGCTCAATGATCACATAAGCATCAGTTACTTCTAAATTTCCCCCATCATCCTTTACTGAAAAAATTTCCCCATCAACCTCTAAATCTTGTGCAGTTGAACCCGTATATAAGGAAGTTGAATGAAGAGTTAAAAATATTGGATATATGCGAAATTCGTTATAACCCAACAAATCAGGGGAGAAAAATAGACTACTTTTTTGCATATGTCAGGTTAAAATTAGTTTCATAAACTGTTTATCAATATCGAAGGTAAACAATAGTTGTTAATTAAAAACTGTAGCTAGCAATAAAATACGAATAAGATCCGAAATTAAGCAAAGCACTTAATTAATATAAAAATTAATGTGACTTCAAAAGAGTGTTAAACTTTACCGGCTGCATTTATTTCGCTATTGACACGTTATGTCCGAAATTTGAGTCCATTGTCTGTTTAAATTTTTCTTCGTCACTTAATTGATCATCACAGTTGCCCTGAATGTGCTCCAAGATGTCCACATCTACGTGAATTTCCTCTCGTGAATGCTTTCCTTGAACACTCGACGAACCATCACTGAATTCTGATTTTAATTTATCCTTGTCCGTTGGGGAATTTGGCGAAGAAAACAAAGTTTTTCTAACATCAAATTTTTAGATTTTTCCTTTTCCTGCTAAACTGATTGCTTTGATTTTTCTCACTGAGCATTAAAGCTTTGCACTTGTTTAAAGCCACGATTTTTGATTTTCCCAAACATACTGCACAGACTATTGAGCAGTTGAAGTCCTACTAAATTTACCAAATGTGACCAACGTCATTCTTTGAACAACATACATTGAACAGGGAGATGACATCTCCAAAGAGAAAAGGAATCCCATTCGGGAATCACACTTCTACCGGATGTAATTAATCCAGTGTGCTGCCCATACAATCCAGTTCGTGGCGGCCCACGCAGAGACTAAGTCTCTGAAAAGTGATGAAGAGAAGGAATAAAAGGCGGTGTTTGTCCAGGACATAGGCGCGTGTGTGTGGTAGGAGGGCGAGAGGAAGCAAAAAAGAGCTGAAACATTCTTATCTTAAAGGGAAACCACGGGACGTTGTAAATACGTAACAGGTAAACCCTAGTTCTCCCGTGAAAGAGGAAGGGGTAAAAACTGGGTTAACGCTATTCATTTTGTTTCTTGATAACCCTGCTTTGAACTCGATACGTGGTTTCCCCGAAAATCCCCAGTCTCCCTCTTCCGCTTAGAGCGCCCCCCTCCCCCCAAGCGGAAGCAGCGAAATAAATGCAGTTGAGCACCTCAAAGACGAATATTCCAACTATGAGGTTGTTTGGCGAATTAATGCAGCCGGCTCGGCCTGGGAAAGGCGGTGTCGTTTAATCAAAGATAAGTGCTCGGAAGGTTACCGGACGCGTCCTCCTTTTCTGAAGTGCCATCAAAAGACCCGAGTGTCTGAAAATGGCTCTCGATCTGCAAAGGTGTCTAAACAAAACAAAAGTTGAATCCTGTTGAAAGCTCGTCTCATTGTTAACTCCCAGAGAAAAGTGTCTGCAAGTGGGTCAACGAGGCGCTTATTGGTCTATCCAGATAAGGCAAATGAAAAGGTTACTCCCATGCACGATGAAACAGAAAATAAAATAATAAAATAAATGGCGAGGTGGAAAAATCTATTACGAGGGTGGGTTTAATATCACCATCAAAACCACCTATATTAAATCCTCGTAACACTATCTTTAATCCCACTTCTTTACTATTGTCAGCATGTTCGCGGATCATACTCTGCAGTTCTGAAGAGGTTTTTGCAGAAATGACTATGTCGTCAGCAACACGAAGGTGGGTTAAACAATCTTCATTAATATTTATCTTCTTGTATTCGCAGTTCAACGACCGAAAGATTTTGTGCCCTGTGACATTTAAGAGCTTGGAAGATATGGTGTCATGCCCTTTCCAATTTTTATATGTGCTGTATCCTCAAACAGTCGAACCTCTGCACTTGGATTTTCGTAGATTTTTTGTTTTAATATATGAACGTGTACATCGTCAGTATTTCCAAAACATTGTAACAATTACACGAAATCAAAAGATTAAAAAAAAAAAAAAGGACATATACACAGGGCCCGATTTGCACAGAATCGGGCCCTAGGCACTGCGCTAGGCACTGCCCCACCCACCCGTTCACATTCTTGAAGAGTAAGTACATTTGTCTCCACTAAATATTTTTCAATTAATTTAAAAGTTGATTTAATAAATGGGATACTGTGTGAGAAAAAATAGGAAATAATATATACTTTCTTTAAATCTTAATATTAGTGAGGAAATTTGCTCTTAAAAATATAGACGGGTAAGTAAAACACGGTTTAATAGTTTAGTATTGTTATTTTCACGTTTAATTATGTAATAATTCAAATATCCATAAATGTTAAGTTATCCATCCCTTTTAAGTTTATTTTTAACCGATGAGCATTATTTAGACTTGGTACAGACATTTTTGGGGGGCAAGGTGAACTCTCATGTAGCTGATTAATCACCTGTGATGTGTTCAATATTATAGTAGAATAATTCTATCAACAGAGGAATGATACTTAGATTTGAGCAAACATGCATATCCAGATAATTCCCACACTCATAAAAACACATTATTTAGCTCATTAATTCACTTAATTTAGACCCAAGCATTTTTAAAATCTGATACTTTACAATATGAAATACTCAAAGCTTCTAGAAAGTTTCTAGGCGATGCAAAACCTCTCTCAAGAGGTATATAGTATAAACAAAACGACTTGTTTACCGTTCATAACAATGAATTAATAAAAAAGTATATTTTTTTCTTTTTGCATTGCGATTCCCCCTAAAATGTGGGGCCCTAGGCCCGGGCCTTGTGGGCCTAGTCATAAATCAGGCCCTGCATATACACAGGCGGAAATGAAAAAATAACACCAAGAAGGAATTGGCGGACGATCACGAAATTTGCATATGTTAATGGGGTCGAGTTTACGTAGGTGTGATGTTAATTTCGGGACCAACCGGTGAGCGCGTACGCCACAGCACGGCATGATATGCACATTATCGTCGGTGGTATTTAAGGAGTACGGCGAAGTGAATGTAATCAGTCGTCGGCGTACGGACACGTGCGAAGACCTTGAAGAAGCTGCAATGCCTGGACATGGAACTTTAAGCGAGGTCGTCTAGTCGGACTCCGCGAGGCCGGGTGGTCGTATCGTCGTATTGCGGAGCGAATTCGACGGGAAGTATCGGTGGTGGTACGATGGTGGCGTAGATGGTCCGAGGAACATTCCCACACGAGAAGACGTGGAACCGGGAGTCACAGACGGACTGATGAGCGGACCGATCGACGCATAAGAAGAGCGGCGTTGTCACGCAGAACATCCACTGCGACGCAAATCCGAGCTGCCGTTGCACCTGAGGTGACTGTGCGAACAATCCGCAACAGTCTACTGGATGCAGGACTACGTGCACGTGTGCCTCTGGCATGTGTACCTCTGACTCCTGCCCACCGTCAGGAACGGCTGCAGTGGTGTCGCCAACGTCTGCATTGGAGAACGCAATGGCGATCTGTCGTGTTCAGCGATGAAAGCAGATTCTGCTTGGGAGCCTCCGATGGCCGTATGCGTGTTCGCAGACGCACAGGGGAGCGTCTCCACCCTTCTTGCATCCGCCAGCGACACACAGGGCCTACACCTGGTTTCCTGGTGTGGGGAGCGATCAGCTATCACTCCCGTACACAACTAGTGTTTGTACCGGGTATGTTAAACAGCACCTCCCACGTCAACAACATCATTCAGTCCGTTGTTGTGCCATTTGTAAGGTCGGTCCATCGTGGTGTTTTCCAACAAGATAACGCACGCCCACACACGGCACGTGCAACGCAACATGCACTTCAGGGTGTGAGACAAATTCCATGGCCTGCACGTTCACCGGATTTGTCCCCCATTGAGCACGTGTGGGATTTTATGGGACAACGACTTATCCGGTCTCCACAGCCAGCCACGACCATCCCCGATTTATGCGTCCAGGTTGAGGATGCTTGGAACTCAATACCCCAAACTTACATCCAATATCTGTACGACAGACTCCATGTCAGAATTGCACAGTGTGACGCAGTTCATGGCGGTTCAACCTCGTACTAACCATGTTACATGGAAATGTTATTTTTCAGTTTACCAGCAAATACAGCTGTATTTTGCCATAATGTTTTGATCACGTTATCCTTTGTATTCCGTTATTATGCTCTATAAATTTCGTTGGATTCACAGACGTCTCCTTCTTGGTGTTCTTTTTTCACTTTCCGCCAGTGTCTATAGTGAAACTGCTATTTATATGCAGAACTCAAAGGGTAACCACACTATCAAACGATCACCAAACGTCAAAGCTATGGATCAGATGCACGATGCTCTTAAAACAAACGTATTTACTGTAGTCTGATAATCAGCCGTATGTTAAATCAAATATGTCATTTTGTAATAATGGTTCAATGTTAGCTGTTCACAAAGGGAAGTTAAAACTTGTTAGTGTCTGTGGTATCCAGCGAAACGGAAAATTTATTTAAAGAAAGTCATTCCCTCAAAGTATTTAAAAAAAAAAAAAAAAAACTTTCTCCGTACTTTTAGTTCCTTCCGTCTGGCTGCGTAGGTCAGCAAGTATCCACCCAATTGCCTGAAGACACTTTTACGATTCAAATTGGCGATGCTATCACCAGGCCAATTAACGAAACAACAGTGACATACAAATTCAGATTTCGGGAACATGCAACTTGAATTTAGACAGATGATGTCTAGTTGCATGAGGAGGCTGGGGGAGGGGTTGCTCTTTACCTTCATCCCCCCCCCGCACCCAAAGTGAAATGCGCAACCCCGTTGTAGATTTGGATTCGCCGTTCAAGGCAGCTGTTATTGAAGCAGACAAAGACCCGAAACTCGTTCGTTTGGGTCATCCATCACAATAAGACTATCAACAGCATTAAATGGCCTCCTCTAGTCTAAAAATCCAGCCGAAAGAAAGAAAGACAATCACGACATCAAACTAAAGGTAATTCGCAATAATTAAATGCATCGCTCATTGCATGTCAGTTAATCGGGACCAACGCTGCCGCCGCCATTGTTTGCTCGGGCTGTGGCACACTCTACATCATCGTTGAATTTTGACACGAAGTTTTTCCCCTTTCTGTTATCACGCTCACAGTGATTATTGTTTTCGTTTTTATTACGAGACTAAAACGAGTGTCATTTAATTGTCCTTTCAATTGTGCTAGATTGCATCTTATGAATATCAAGTTACCGCGTAATCTTTACTTCTTGCTTATGGGAATTCTGAGATACAATTTCTAACCTTTACTACTAAAAATTATTTCAGATGATATGGGTTGAGAAAAGGTTAAAAAGGACAGCCAGTAAAATGAATAAATAAAAGGAAAAGAAGTGAAAAGTAAAATAAATAATACAAATGCATTGCTCAGCAGTAAGATTGGTAGCTTGTTTCGGCAGGACCGGGTGGTAAGAACTAAATGGCACATTGTAATCGAAGCTTTCTGCCTAATTGTAGGATACACTAATGATATCCTTCCAAAGAATAGGCAGCTGAACCGAAACACTTTTTTATAGATTAAATGCAAAGAAAATAATTATAATAAATAAAAAATCTAGAAATCAATAATAATGATTGCTACAGATAAGTCTGCGCTTGTGAAGAACAATCAGTGTAAATACTTCCTTTTTTATTTTTTTTTACCTTTTCTTTTCTGTACTATTATAATCACTAATTTTTTATAGTGTTTTATTACTTCCTGTATTTTATGTTCCTAATTTTTGATTGTCTTAAATCCTTTTTTTAATGATCTGAGATATAATAGCTGTTTACAGTAGGAGATACAGTGCTGCTCTTTAAATACCCCAAAGTTCAGCAGCTGATATTCAAATTTCATGCACAAAACCATAGTTACATTTTCTGTTTCTGTCTCCTATACGTCCTTGTTCTTCGAAATAAAAGAATAAAAATAAGGCAGGGAGTGATGCCAATAAATTATCGGTTGCAGTACACTCAGTTCCAGAGGCTTACGTAGAATACTCCAGAGAAATATTTCGTGCATAATACACAACATTAAGACGAGAGCCATTTCTGCACAATGAGAGATTATAAGAAGTTGTAAGCACTAAAAAAAAGTGATTCAATTAAAACTTAGTTAAAATATATACAAGATCTTTCGAAAAGATCTTGTATATATTTAGTTAAATAAGGCAGGGAGTGATGCCGATGAATTTTTTAGAAAGATCTTGTATATATTTTAACTAAGTTTTAATTGAATCACATGTTTTTAGTGCTTACAACTTCTAGTAATCTCATATCGTGCAAAAACAACTCTCATCTTAATATCGCTTACATAGAATCGTTTTTCAGGGGGAGCCGACGAAAAACGAAAGTTTTTGAAATCCACCAAAACAAAATAAAAGTTAATGAAAAATAGAAAAATTTTTGTTCCTGGTGTAATTTTTTTTTTTTCTTGGTTCGAGGTTTAACGACCACCGTGAGCAACTCAATGGGCTATAAGCAGTCGCCCGTCTCTAATTTAGGGCCACTGGTTCCAGGGAAGGGGAAGAGCCAGCGCGGTAAGACAAACACAATATCATGCCTCACCGGGATTCGAACCCGAACCCATCTCGGACGAATGATGTGAAGCCATCGCTTAGACCACAGCGCCATCGGGGTGGCCTAATGTAAGTTGATGCATTTTTATTGAATTTAAGCAATTTTTAAAATGTAAGTCGCATTGTAACCAAACACAAAAAAAAAAAGTGAAGCACTTTCCATATGGCCAAGGCCAGTGGCGAGGTCAGCCACTCATAACTGGGTGGGCTATTAGAAGGGTTAAACATGAGAATGGGGGGGGGGGCTTGAATTTTGAAGTGCTAGGCAGAAATTTCGGCAAGAATTTCGTTTGTGCGGATGTTACCCGAAGCCAGAGACGGATTTAGGACCTTGCCGCCCCTACTTCCCTTTAAAATAAAGAATTTCATGGCTACAATTTCATGTAACTCATTCGGATCCGATCCAGGAGAAAAATGAAATGTTAGGGGGACTGTAGCCTACTCAAAGAAAAGTGCAAATAAAAATAATAATTTAAAGCTTAAATGTGGTGAAACTACAGACAATAATTTTTCTTATAATAATTAAAAACAAAATTTCGTTTATCGTCGACAAAAGTTCCTGACTTTTGCTTTTCGCCATCAGTTCCTAAATTGCTTAAATATTTGCAATCAGTTGCTTCAGTAGAAATTTGTTTTCTTTCTTTCTCATTTTTTGTTTTTTAATTTTTAATGCTTGATACATAGCGGCGCAATTCAGCCCTTGCTCTGCCCCCTACCATTGTATTCATTCCAAAGTGAGATGGGATAGCTTCGCATGAATATCCTGCAACTGTCTCAGTCTAAAGCGATCTTCCATTATCCAAGCCTGAAAACTTTTATCGGGCTGCAAAGAGCAAAATTAACACCCTATAGGTTCCCTCCACCACCCGTTTGTATTCATTCCAGTTCTTAAGCATAGTCAAACAGATAAACATATGTTTTCTATGGTTTCTCAAGTCGAAGTGGAAGGCGTTTACGGGAATTCCGAAACAAAATCTTGTATACAGCAGTTTTCGGACTAAATGCTAGTTTCCACTTTTATTTAATTTTTTTTCTTTCATTATTTTTATGAGTTTTAAAAAATTATTAATTTTTACTACCAGTAAAATTTGCCGCTCTAGGCCTGGGCCTAGTCTACCAATTTAGAAATCCGTCTCTGCCCGACGCTGATAATACAATCCCTATATATATATATATATATATATATGGATGTAAGGTCAGGGATGTAAGGTCAGGTGATGCGTAACTTCACAGCCTCTCCTTGACAAATGTCAACCCCGCCTTCTCGTGGTGCATCCTGTTCCCACTAAAGGGGCTCTGACGACCGCCCATAGCGGTATAACTATACCATCGGGATTAGAGGAAATTCTATCCCACACTCACCAACCCGCTTGGCCAGCGTGGTGAGTTATGGCCAAACCCCTCCAAAATGATTCCACAACTTAAATCTTGGCCCTCAGTCTCCGGCAGCTGGAATGTACCTGGCCAAGGCAGCGGCCAGTGCGACATGAAGGCAGAGGGTGCTAAGAATCCCCGGAGGACCGGACTAGGCTGCCATCTGATGCTGACCTTGGCTACTTACAATGGACGCTCCCTATCTTCTGATTCAAGGCTTCTTGAATTGGAAGAGGAACTACAAAGGATCAAGTGGGACATCGTGGGGCTAAGTGAGGTAAGGAGAAAAGGAGAAGATCTCATCGAACTGAAAAGTGGACATCTCTTCTACTATCGTGGGACAGATACTGGCAGAACTAGTGGTGTTGGATTTATAATAAACAAGAAACTGAAGGATAAAGTTGTAGAAGTTGCAAGTTCCTCTGACAGAGCTGCACGACTTGTTATCCAACTCGAAAAGATACCAGGCTCAGATTATTCAAACTTATGCACCCACCACAAGTCATCCTGAAGAAGAAATTGAAGAATTTTATGAGGAAATTTGTCATCTAAATAATAAAGGTAAGCAGCACTTGAAAATAATTATGGGAGATTTCAATGCAAAAATAGGGCAACGGCAACAGAATGAAACTTCAGTAGGTAAATTCGGTCACGGCAACAGAAACCAGCGTGGAAATACTCTCGTTGAGTTTGCAGAGGCAGAAGGGTTTTTCATCTTGAACTCCTTCTTCAAGAAAAAGCCACACAGGAAATGGACATTGAGACATCCAAATGGGACGACAAGTGAAATTGATTTTTATTATGTGTAACAAAAAATTCGTCATAGAAGACTGCAGTGTGCTAAACAAGTTCAACACAGGTAGTGACCATAGATTGGTGAGATGTAAGATGCACCTCAACACTAAACTTGAACGTGGCAAGCTCATAAGACAAACAAAATCTATTGACATAACCAACCTTAAAAAACACCATAATACCTTCAAGTTAGAACTGAAGAACAGGTTCTCTGCTTTAGAAGGCCTAACATCGGAAGAAGTGGACATCTCTGAAGTTAACAGAAAAGTAACCAAAGCTCTTATGGAAACAGCAACAAAATTAGCTGGGTCTAAGAACAAGTTGCATGTGAACAAATTATCAGGAAAAACCAAAATGTTGATGCAAAAAAGAAGAGAGATGAGGACAACTAAAGAAGATCTGACTTCCAAAGTGGAATATATAGAGCTATGCAAGACATTAAGAAAAAGTATCACTGAAGACGTAAGGAAATACAACTGTGAACTAGTGAGGAAAGCAATTGAAAACAACCAAAGCCTAAAGATAGCAAAGGGACATCTCAGTAAGGGAAGAAAACAGATTATGGCACTGAGAAAAGAAGATGGTTCTGTAACAAGAAATAGAGGCGAAATTTTGACAAGAGTGAAAGATTTCTACTCCAAATTATATGAAAGGGATGATATATGCACACCAGACATCATGAAAGATACCAGTACCAGAGTTCCTCCAGTCCTTCCAGCAGAAGTTGCACATGCAATCAAGAACATGAAGCGAGGAAAAACTCCAGGAGAAGATGGAATTACTGTAGACATCATACAAGAAGCAAGTGGAGAAATCGAAACAGTACTCGCCCAGATTTTCACTCGATGCCTTAATGAAGGAAAGATTCCTGAGGATTGGAACACCGCTACAATGATCCTGCTACATAAGAAAGGTGACATTGAGGATCTCGGAAACTACAGACCTATCAGCCTCCTATCAGTAGTTTATAAAATCTTCACTAAAGTTCTTTCACACCGCTTGAAGGTAACACTGGACATGGCTCAACCGAGAGAACAAGCTGGATTCAGGAGTGGCTACAGCACAATAGATCATATCCACGTGCTGAGAGAACTAATTGAAAGAGCGAGGGAATATGAACTTCCATTGTGCATGGCTTTTATCGATTATGAAAAAGCCTTTGATTCGGTGAAACCATCAGCAGTTACAATGGCTCTGAAAACCTGTGGTATTGAAGATGCATACATTAATATCATTAATAACATCTATGAAAATGCAAGTGCAAAGATTAGGATGTTTGAAAATACAACACACGTAAAAATTGGAAAGGGAGTGAGACAAGGTGACACCATATCTCCGAAGCTCTTTAATGCCATATTGGAGGGTGTTTTTCAGTCGCTGAGCTGGGAAAACAAGGGGATAAAGATTAATGGAGATTATCTAACCCACCTTCGTTTTGCTGATGACGTAGTCATTTTTGCAACTACCCCATCAGAGCTGCAGAGTATGATCCAGGAACTTGCTGACAAGAGTAAAGAAGTGGGATTAAAAATGAACTTTCAGAAGACAAAAGTGATGTTCAATGCTTTTACAAGAAATGAAGATTTATCGATTGATGGAGAAAAGCTGGAGATAACAGACACGTACGTTTATCTTGGACAGCAGATATCAAGTGAGGGTCACATTGATGAAGAAATTAATCGGCGCACAAAACTTGCCTGGAGAGCTTTCGGAAGAAACAGCATAATTTTCAAGAGCAATATGCCATTATGTCTTAAAAGAAAAGTGTTTGATCAATGCATCCTTCCAGTGCTTACGTATGGTGCAGAGACGTGGACCTTAACTAAAAGAGACATACAAAGGCTGCAGACAACTCAAAGCAGCATGGAGAGGTGCATGCTTGGTGTAACCAGGAGAGATAAGAAGAGGAACTCGTGGATCCGAAAAATGACGAGAGTGGAAGACATCATGATCAGAGTTAAATCCCTGAAATGGCAATGGGCTGGACATACTGCCAGAAGGACAGATCATCGATGGACAGCCGAAATTTTAGGTTGGATTCCAAGGGACAGGAAAAGACCCAGAAGAAGACCACATGGGAGATGGGTGGATGAAATTCGAAAGTATGCAGGGGTGACATGAAGGAGACTGGCACAAGACAGACCGTTGTGGAGGAAACTTGGGGAGACCTTCGTCCAGCAGTGGATTGATAATGGTTGACAATGATGATGATGATGATATATTAGTAAAAATTCCTGAAATATATATATATATACATATATAGAAGACATCATGATCAGAGTAAAATCCCTGAAATGGCAATGGGCTGGACATGTTGAAAGAAGGACAGACCATCGATGGACAGCTGTAACTTTAGACTGGATTCCAATGGACAGGAAAAGATCCAGAAGAAGACCACATGTGAGATGGGTGGATGAAATTCGAAAGTATGCGGGAGTAACATGGAAGAGACCGGCAGAAGACAGACCGTTGTGGAAGAAACTTCGGGAGACTTTCGTCCAGCAGTGGATTGATAATGGTTGACAATGACGATGATAATGATATAATTAAACCAAACTTAAGACGATAACAAAAAATGTCTTAGATGTATGATAAATTAAAAAAAAATGTGCTTATTTTTTTAAAGTTTTTCGTTCTTTTGTGGGCGGTACTGTTAATTTGGTATTTTTTGGGGGACTTATACTTTCTGCATCTAAGACATAGCAAAAACCCATTTTCAACCAGGTCTTTGTGGAAGTGAGTAAATGCAGAGTTTTGCTGGTCCTTGGTAAAGCCAAGGCTCGGCATTTTCGACACTTTCTGCATCCCTGTTTTTTCTCCCTGCTTGTTGGCTTTGGAGTTTCATGTTTTTTTGTTGTTGTTATAATTTCTGCTTTGTATGTTCCTGGACCGACATACCCCCAAGCGCACATCCAAAGCCTCTTACGTTCAATGCCGCGGCGTGTAGCGGCCGTTATTGCCAGCCATGGGGAACACGCGAACTATTGATGCCTGCGTGTTCCGCAAGTCGCACGGGCCTGTAAAGCTCAATCGTTTCATCGTTGTATCTGTTGTTATGTGTCCAGTAAATCTGGCTTTGCTATCTCGTTTCCTTCTTGGTGTTGCATTTTGGGTGCGGCTAGCAGTGTATATAAATTCGAAAACTTCAGGTACGTTTATCCAAGTTTCCTAAAATCTTCGACGGTTGCACCAGCCATATGTTTTAGCAGTGTAAAAAATTTGGGGGCTAATGGGTGGGATCAAAGAAAAGTTGGGTAGGCTTCGTAGCGTTGCGCCTCGCCAAGCTCGCTCAGCTACACGCCCCTGCTCAGCTTTTCTGATGAAGAATGGAAGATATGGTACATTAAAAGATGTGTTGATGTTCGTTATGAATGCATACAGATAGATACTAATTATCCAGAAATTTAAAACTCCTTAGATATTCTCAAACACTCATCGTCAAAAAAAAAAAAAAAAAAAAAAAAAAAACAGTACATTCAGAAGAATGTGTCGGATTGCAAAGCTATTCGGGAGGAAGGTAAAGGTTACAGGAACAATAAATGATTAAACATTAAGACTGATATGGGAAATATTTATTGAGCTACACGCCAATAAGTAGTGTATCTCTGTATGGCGTCGGGCCGCCATGTTTGATCATACATCATGCCAGGCGTCTCGGTATGGAGTTGTACAGGTTCCTAATGGTGTCCTGCGATAAACTATCCCATGCAGCTTGAATCTTCTCACGCAGTTCCTGCAGATTGTGGGGTAAATGTGGAGTGTGGATAGCGCGTCCAATAGCATCCCACACATTTTCAATCGGAGATAGGTTTGGCGGTGCGGCTGGCCAAGGCAGAGTGTCCGTGCCTTGAAGACAAGCTCTCGAGACAGCAGCAGTATGCGGACGAGCGTTGTCTTGTTGAAAAATTGCACCGGAGTGAGCGTTCAGAAAAGGAAGGACCAATGGTTGCAGGACCTCATTAACGTAACGTTGGGCTGCCAAAGTTCCTCTAATGAGCACCAAAAGTGATAGGGCGTCGTATGCAATTGCACCCCTCACCATGACACCAAGCTTTCTGGACGCGTAACGCTCAACAACAAACGATTCACCTTGGCGCTGACCACGAGACTTCCACACAGGGATGGATTTGGTGGCTGTCTACCCCAAGACAAAAGCGGGACCCGTCACTGAAGATCACCCGCTGCTATTCTGAGTGGCTCTATGACATTCTGGCACGACACCATTGCAGTCTTTGGCGACGATGCACTGGTGTCATAGGCAGTCGTTGTAACGGTCTGCGTGCGAGTACGTCATGCAGCCTTCTGCCAATGGTGCTGACACTAATCGGAAGATGCATGGAGGACACCACTGCTCGCTGAATATCCGCAATCGTGGTTGTTGGGTCACTCCGCGCTTGTCGGAAAACCATCTGTCCTCTCTCTCCGTGGTTTGTCTGGGTCTCCCAGACCCTTCCTGTCGCTGCTGCGTGCTTTGTTCTATCCACTGCCGAAATACGGCTATGAGACCATCCCGCTTCCAGGAGCCCGACGACGCTGCCCCTCTGGAACTCTTCCAACTGCTCGAAATGCTTCCGAACTTTTCTCCGAAGCATATTTCACTTGCAAAGGATGCAACCAATCAAACAGCATGAGTCAGAATGGCAAGCGCACGCAACGGGACGACCTTACGTATATAGCCGGTCAGGCACAGTGCTACTATCCTTCCTAGCTTGCGTCACATGCGTGGCCGAGTGTGATACTTGAATCATTTGCATGTCTCACGATGTTAAACCTACCCACCAAGTTTTATTACTGTCGGTTACTTCTTTCTGAGTGCAACTATTTTTTTATTTTTTGACGATGAGTGTATTTCTGCTGTAAGTTATATTGTGCAACGTCTAAATATATTCACGACACTTGTTTGGAGTTCCTTCATAAAAAAATTAAAAAAACACGTGAGGTAATTATGCTGGTGACAGAGCCGTAACTAGGGCGGGGCAGACGGGGGCGGCTCCCCGGGCGCAGCTCAAGAGAGGGCGCAGAAATCACTGTTTGGAATGCGATTACAATTGGAGTTGAAACTTTAACACAAGTTTACGGCACAATTAAAATTTAAAATTAGAAAATTAAAATGTTCAAGAGTTGTTAGTTGCTCGCATTCAGTAATGAAGGCGTGGTTATATAGTCCGTCCAACTAAAGAAGAAGCTTGCCCCCCCCCTTCTACAACAATGGGGCCCCCAGTACTTCTTTAGTTGGATGGACTATACGTATGTTACAAGATAAAGATGTTTGCATTTTTTGAAGATTCTCTTGAAACTATTCAGTCTTTATTGTGGCTGCATGCCATGACCGTGAGCTGCATTCGGTCCGCTTGATGCGGTGACGAAGGTTCGAACTCCGAAGCAGTTGCGAAAAGCTGTAAAAACAGTCACATTTTCATTGTGCCTTTTCTACGCCTAGTTTCGTTAGAACTTGGAAATGCACTTTTACGCCTAGTTTCGTTAGAAAGTCTTTGTACTATGTTATATTTTTTGAAATTGTATCTGCTTTTTTGCTGTCTTTAATTTAAAGCTATTTTTCTTGAAAATTCTTCTCTTTAGCTTGTGCTCGCTTAGATTTTCAATGCTGTTTTTTTTTTTTTTTTTTTTTTTTGGTGCGTGCGAGAGAGAGAGAGAGAGAGAGAGAAAGACAGAGACAAAGAGAGAGTGTGTGTGTGAAAAGATAAAGATAAAGAGAGAGAGAGAAAGAGTGAAAGACAGAGACACAGAGGGAGTGTGTGTGTGTGAAAGAGATAAAGATAAAGAGAGAGAGAGAAAGAGAAAGACATAGAGAGAGTGAACGAGAGATAGAGAGAGAGAGAGTGAAAGAGAAAGATAGAGATTGAAAGAGATAGATAGATTGAGAGAGGTGCAGAATGGGGCGCAATATTTTGCGGTTTGCCCAGGGCGCAGAAATGCCTAGTTACGCCCCTGCTGGTGAGCACAGCAAGTCGACGTGAATGCGATTCTTCAAATCCATAATGTGCTAGTGGAAATACAGGATGGTCCAAAAGTCTTGCTCTATTTTTAGATAATTGTTAAAAAATACGCCACCACTTACAAGTATAAGATTTGCTGCTTTTGAATGATAAAATTCTGAAGTTTTGTATGATACTGTAGTACACTTCTACGTGTGCTCCCTTAGTTGCAGGGATTATGTCCGGTGTGTACTCAATTTCTTGCCGTGTCCCTTATAATAAACCCTTATCAAAAAGAGCAATGACGTTCAACATTCTTTGCTTTAGGTCCTTTAAATCACTCACCTTTGTTGTGTCTTTGAAAACTCCCCGTAAAAAAAAAATCCAGGTGAACGGGCTGTCCACGGAATTGGGCCACAATGCCCAATTATGTGTCCCTAGGAACACAGTATCCAGGTAGTCGAGAAAACTCCTTCCCCAGTTGAGAGGAGTTCCTTCTTGTTGAAACCTCAGTGGTGTCGGGTCAATATGGGCATCCGGAGCTAAGCCCCGCATGAAAATGAGAGAAAAAAAGTTTTTTTCTTTTAATTAGAAAAATTCGGAAAGAAAATCTGTATTAGAAATCAGTTCCCAGATTTTCTGAATACAAATGTGAGCCACTACAACAGTTGAGTAACGGGATAACACATTACGGCTTTCCATATCCGTTCACTGGAGCGCAATGAATACCGCATGTTGGTAGATGCCACGCCCTTCAGCTTATCGCCTTGGCAAAGCTTCGGAGAACAGTAATGAATGAGCAGATACGCGCTGAACTGCGCATGCGTAAAACTGTCTTTCGGGGCTAGTCGCCTTTCTGTTCAACAGTAGCAATTTTGCTTCCACGTGACGGGCAGTGAGTGACTGATTTTCGTTTGTGGAGTTCAACTGTAAGGTTCGCGCTCCTAAGTAAAAGGAACGAAGGGACATTTTTTGGAACACCCTTTTAGTTTATTAAGGGATGTAGAAAAAAAAACCTTTAAAGACTTGGGCCAACATCAACCAAACACTTGCTTGGTGCAAAAACATCAGAATCAGTCTACAACTTTTTAATGTTGAGTTGTAGCAAAATATCCTGGTTAACTGGAAGCGAAAGCAAACATACCGTGTTATGTTTCTACTCATTACTACTGTTTCGTTTCTATTTTTTAATATTCTACAGCACCGCATATAGTATATACTGTATAAATAAAATTCCTACTTCATTCTATGCGGTTAAGTACACTGGCCTGCAAAAATTAAGGACGAGACGGTTTTTCGAATGTTACCTCGTGCAGATGTGCTCCACATCGACTCAAATCATACCATAAGATCCCCAAGATGTAAGAATATGGGACAAGTGAGCAAAACCGTCCAAACAAGGAATCCAAAGGATACAAAGGCACATTATTGAAAAGGTAGCTTCCAGCACAACTGGTCAGAAGACAGAAACGTCCATGTGACAGGCAGCTGCCAAGAAAAATTCAGTCTTTAGTAGGGGATATGATCACCCCTGACTGCGTTGCAGGATTTACAACGTCTTTTCATGCTGAGGACGAGGTTGTCAAGGAGCTGTTGAGGCATCGCGGCCCATTCCTCTTGTAGCGGCAATCGCAGTTGCGGAATCGCTGCTGGCGGCTGGTGACGTGCTGCCAAGCGTCTCCCGAGAAAGTCCCACACGTGTTTGATTGGATTTAGGTCCGGGGACCTTGCGGGACAATCGATGCGGTGAATATCTTCACTCTCCAACAGCTCTGCGACAGCCACTGTACGATGAGGTGTAGCGTTGTCGTCTATGAAGAGGAACTCAGGACCCACAGCACCTCTAAACAGAGGCACGTGAGGCAGGAGAACCTTGGTACAATAGCGGACACCAGTGACTGAACCTCCTCCGATGAGCAGGCGTTAATGGCACACACCGTACTGGTCGTCGTGTAAATAGACCACCTTTGGTCAGTACGGCTGCCAAGCATGATACCGCCCCAAACGAGAACTCCGCCACCTCCAAACCGGTTCCTTTCGATGATGTTGGAGGTGTGATTGCGTGTTCCCTCTTTTCTCCAGATGCGTATACGTCCAGAATCGCTCGTCAGACTAAATCGGCTCTCATCCGTAAAGAGAACTCGACTCCATTGCTGATGTGTCCAGTTCTTGTGTTCCTGGCACCACAGAAACCTGCCGTCTCCGATGAGCAGGCGTTAATGGCACACACCGTACTGGTCGTCGTGCAAATAGACCACTTTGTGCAGCCTCCTGGCCACGGTAAAACGCGATAACGGACGTCCAGTTGTCTGTTGCATGTGCCTTGCGATTTCTTCCGCTGTCTGCCGTTTGTATCTTCTCGCCTGTAGGACAATAAACCGGTCGTCCGCCACCGTGGTTGCTCGTGGACGACCACTGTTAAACCCTCGGACAGCTGTTTCTGTCTTTTGAAATGATATCCAAGCTCGTAAAACGATGCTGTGAGCGATCCTGAACTCCTCTGGTACACTAGTCACACTTCGACCGTCTTCCAACTTTCCAATGACGCGACCTCGGGTAAAGTCATCCAGATGTCGTCTACTGGATTGCCTGTTGGCCATGTCACACGGTGGCAGCAACTCGACGTCGTTCAAACCTATGTACACCGCGCATTAGCTTTTACCGAATTGCTGAGCGTACACCATCCGTGTGCTTTATACCCTTCCGACACCCCTCCCCCATACTTCATGCTGCATATATGCGCATGCCCTACCGTACCGGACCTTAGTCTATCTTCTGAGTGGTCTTTCGGTCCGTTCTGCCTGCTCGTTACACTGTTATGCTAACTTCTCCTCATCGTCCTTAATTTTTGCACACCAATGTATGATTTCAGCAAGTGGCGTTTAGAGACCTCACCATCCACTGAAATTATATTTCACAGTACGGAAGAAGGTTGAGAGCAATTTTTAAAATATTTAGCTCCGGATAAATTTTAGGTCACCCAGCCAGAAGTCATGACTTCTAGCTGAAGGTCTTCGGCTTGTCTTCTTCTTGACTCAACAGCCTTCTGTGTGCCCTGGCTTTCTCAAACAGTTTTTTTCGTGAGATTTCATAACGAGTGTTTTTGACGAGGTGGAGTCGTTAGCCCCACAACCAACCTGGAGGACCAAGGGACAAAGTGCGTCCGGGGATGACTTCACAGGAGACCATCCACGTATTTGGGTCCCTATACATAGAGAGTCTGCAGAAAACGCAGGAAAAAAAACACAGGCTGGATGACCGGCATTCGAACACCCGTCAGAAACGTCCGCCTCCCTGACGGCAGATAGCGACGCAACAAACTACGCTATGCCTTCGCCTGATCGCAGAGAAAAATTTTGCAGCACGTCCAAGTAGACATTTGTGATAGATTTTCCATGAAAAAAAAGAGGACCAATAATGCGGTTGTGCAAAAGCCCACACCAAACATTAACTTTGGGGATATCACAAAAGTAAGTTTACAAGGCATGTAGGTTTTTCGAATCCCATATGCGCATGTTATGTCTATTAACACGTCCTGATACGTGAAATGTCGCCTCATCACTAAAAAGCGCACGCTGAAGGAAGTGTTCGTCATCATCTAGGCGACCCATAACGTTACAAGCATATTTGAAACAGCGAGGCTTATCCTTCTCCTCTAAATGTTGAATATTACGATTTTGTATGCTTATAGCCCTTTATGAAAAATCAGCATCAGGGTTGTTCGTAGCAATCCTAAATGTGCAGCAGCATGTTGAGTTGGTTTTCTCGGGCCCCGGGAAAATGCTTCTCGAATCGGCTTCCGAAATACTGGAACGTCCACTTCTTGACTCGTTCCAAATTGGCTTCCGAAATACTGAGATGTCCACTTCTTGGCTTGTCCAACACATTCCCAGTTTCTAAAATTTTATCTTCCCAAAATTGAGTTCTATTACATGAGGAGGATTAATGCCGTAACGTGGACGAAAATTTCTTTGCACTTGAATTACTGATTTCGTTTCAAATAAACCACGCCACACAAATCGCTTTTTCTTGCACATTCGGCATCACAGCTTGTGGCAGTGAACAGGAAGAACAAATAGCACCATCTTCATGGACAACAAAATTTCAGATGCTTACCTTTCAAACGCTGCAAATCTTATTTCCGTAAGCGGTGTAGTTTTTTTTTTTTTGTTTTTTTTTTCTAATTTTCTAAAGATACGGCAAGCCATTTGCACCACCCTGTACCATGACCTTCATAGCTGCAGTTTTACACTTCTAAATCGAAAACTGCGGAAAATCTTATTAGACGGAAATCATGATAAATGAAAATATGAACTAACACTATCTGATAGAAGAATTATGAATCAGGGAATTAAAAATAAACATGTGGATAATGGATAATGCTAGCACTAGTAACAACGATCGGATGCGGAAAATATCTTCCAGTTCGACTTCCAGGAAATTACAGCAGAAACTCTTTTTGTGTCACTTAATTATCATCGTTATTTTTACTTTTGTTTGCTGTGTTCGAAGCACACCAGACTTGGGTGCTATCCAAGAATCAGAGAGAAGTCTTCGAAGGATGTTACAAGTTACGCCACATTTTGCTACTATTATTATTGTGTGCTATTATTGATTCACGTTCTTTTTCTCGGGATAGGCTGGCAGAGAAATTCGTCTGGGCGTTTTCAAATTTGCAACTGATGTAGAAGGTATGAAAACTGTCTTTTAACGATTACGATTAGGCGAAGTAGATGTGGCAATAAAGTCCTTGGAGATTTTTCGGTAACACAGAAGGTGACGAAAGGAAAATGTGTGAACAGTATTATGTTCTGTTTTCAGATAAGCTGAATTTCCGTTCGTAGATTCTCGTATTTGGAGATTTTTGTAGACATTATTCTTCGGATAGTCTGTGCACAAGGAACAGCTACATCGATTAATTGCATCCTTTTTAGTTTTTGAAATGAATTACAGTGTCAGGTCGATTGTGATCAATGGTCTGATAGTTAATGAGTTCCAGTACATGATAATTCCGATTTTGGTGAACAGGATTTACTTGGTAGAGGGTGACAGAGATCCGTGTATTAGTTAGGCCACATTTAACTCCAAGGTTCTCATGGGAAATATTTGATATTGACTCATGCCTTTTAGTATATTCGTTTAGTCCAAATGAAAAAAAAAAAAAAAAAAAAAGAGAGAGGCTGCTAAAATGGACTGCATAATTTCAGAGATTTTACCGCATTTTCAATAGCTGTTATTCCCGGCAATTCTTAGTGATTTTTTATAGTTTCGGGTTGCCTTAACGTGGAGCTGAGTTCCAGTAATGAATTCTTCAGTTCTTGAATAGAGCTGAAATTGTTTTATATATTTTTCAGCCACTTCAGTAACAAGTTTTTATCTACAATTGCCTGTTCAGCTTTAGAAAAACAAAGTAACTCTTTTTTTCCAACTCTTCAATGGTTCTGCAGTATTTTGTGAGTAAGACAGTACCTGAAATCAACTGTATCCTTCATTAGCTGCAGAAAGTAAAGCACTTGTAACGTTTTTCTTTTTTCTTTCTTTCTTCTCGCCCCTCCAAAAAGGCATTGTTTGAGCTTCCTTCCTTCACTTCGACAGATGTACACAGTGCGTCAAATAATTTTTAAGACTGGCCTTAGATTTCAGCCTACGGTGGCGTTACCAGTGTAATCGCGAATACGTTATAAACCGTGACCATCTGCTTGCTTTCTGCCAAAAGTACTGCGCAGTTGTTAAAGTAACTCAAACGAAACGGCCGTTCATTAAGGAAGTAATTTTTTTTTCATGTAGAAGTATTAAGATGGAACAAAGGACTGTTATTAACTTTAACGCAAAACTTGGTAAAAGTGCCTCGGAAACGTACCAAATGATGAAACAAGTTTACGGTGAGTTTTGTTTAAGTAGATCAAATGTTTTCCTGTGGCACAAACGTTTTTCGGACGGAAGAGATACGCTAGAAGATGATAATCATACCGGAAGACCAAGTTCATCTAGGACACCTGAGATTATTGAAAACGTACGTGATTTCGTGGCAAACAATCGATGTGCGTCACTAAGAATGATGGAAGAGTCTTTAAACATCAACAAAGAAACGATTCGAACCATCCTGCATGGAGATTTGGGCAAAACAAAAGTCTGTGCTAAATTTGTTCCACACACGTTAACCAATAAACAAAAATCAAGGAGAAGTGCACATTGCAGAGACATCATTTCAGCCGCTGAAAATGATCCAAACTTCTTAAAATCGATTGTTACAGGTGATGAAACATGGTGTTTTCAATACGATGCTAAAACAAAGCGACAAAGTGCGGAATGGAAGTCAAAAAACTCACCACAAGCCAAAAAAAAAAAAAACTAGAAAAGTACCATCGAAAATCAAAACAATGCTCGTTACATTCTTCGATAGTAAGGGTATTTATCCACAAAGAATTTGTTCCAAGTGGAGAAAAAATTACTGGGGAGTTTTATTTAAATGTTTTGAAGCGTTTGATTGGCAGAATTCGTCGCATTCGTCCAGAATATCGGGATGGAAACAGTTGGTGTTTGTTGCACGATAATGCACCCAGTCAGACCTCACTTCTTGTTCGTAGATTTTTGGCGAAAAATAACATCTGTGTGTTGAATCATCCACCGTATTCGCCTGATTTAGCACCCTGCGACTTTTCTTTATTCCCCAAACTTAAAATGACGTTCAAAGGGTGTTATTTTGATGATATTTCGAACATACAAACAGCTTCGACGCGTGCTTTGGAGGCAATTCCGCAAAGTGAACTGGAACAGGCATTCGAATCATTATTAAATCGCTGTAACAAGTGTATTGAAGCCGGAGGGACTTATTTTGAATAACAAACCAAAAGAAATATAATTTCTTGTTTTTATTTCATTTTACAGACCCAGTCTTAAAAATTCTTTGCCACACTGTGTATGAGATGCTGATCAGTACTCTGCTTACTTTTTTCCTTTGTCTAGCAACTGAGTTCGGATCACGACACCTATATATAGCTAAAAGTCTTGAAAACGTTTTAAGTTTCTGCAAGTCCGTACTGTGCAGCTTAAAATAGGCCAAAAGCTTTCGTAGTTATAACCTAAGACTTAATAGCAGTTTTTTCACCCAAAGTCTTGAAGAAAAATTGGTTTCAAATTATTTTTAGCCATCAGGTATATTATGCAATAAATTATTATTATTATTATTTTCAATTGATTCTGCCTATCATTCGAAGCTTGATACTTAGATATTTTAAAGGACTGAATATCTACAAAGTTTTCATTATAGTGGTTCAGGTATTTTAAAGGCGTGGCTATCCACAAAGTTTTCATTATAGTGGTTCACAAGGTGATGATATAAATAAAATATTCGTACAGCGTAACCAAAATTTTCCATGCATTTTCAGCATTTTGTAGTGCAAGCGTTTTCGTTAGGAGAATAATTTTTTGACTCGGAATTGGAAAACACGTTAGTCATATTGTGAAAACAAAGATTCGTCAGCGAATCGAATGCTCGCTTCCTTGCTCCGGAGCCAGTTGTTCTAACAGACTGAACTACACCGACGGAATGTATCGCTGCAGATTTGTTGTCTGTAATACTTCACAATATCGGAATTGAAAACTCTTTAGTAATCGAATAACTTGTCCTTCTCAATATAACACTTTTCTAGTTAATTTTTGTTGTCCTTCTCCATAGAACAGATATCATTACCTTTTTTTCATTTTTTGTCTCGATGTAAATTGATTTTTTTTTATATCTCGATGTAAATTGATTTCAATGGTATTACCTGTAGTGTTTGTCATCCTTTTATATGTCATTACTTTTTTTTTGTTGTTGTTGTTGTTTCTCTGAAACACTGACTTGTTTGTAACTTCAACTGGTGACCTTAGTGTAAAATTTGTCTAGGGAGCATGGGACTCCGTCAGGCCTTGCCGGCCTTTTCCCCCTGCTTTCTTGCTGCACTTTGTTTCAGTTGATTTTTTATTTCTTTTGTAATACTGGTTTTTGGCTCAGCAAAATAAATGAATTGAATTGAATTGAAGTGACGTAGAAGAATACAATGAAACCTCAGCTATACGTTTTTCTGGGGGATGGCCTTAAAAAAACGTATAAATGTGAAAAAAGTATAAACGAAATTTCAAAATTTTAAATACTATTGTAAAATTTATGCTTTATAGAAATATAAAACGTTCCTTAACAATGATTTATTTAAAGTCGAATCAAGAGCGAAACCAAAAGAGCGTTACAAATTAGAATATATTTTATCGCATTGCAAAAATCATAAAGCCTATGAAAATCAAACTCCTCTTTTGATGACACTATCAGTCTATAAAAATCATGATTCTAGATTAAGTGAAATCCTCACAACTAAGAATCTGAGAACCAGAGCTTCAGTATGAAACTCATGAATTAACAGTTTTTGGTTTGTTTTTTTCTTTGTATCCTGAGTGTATCCATTTGAAAGCAGAAAATTGGATAATGATGTTACGTTTAGGATTCTATTCTAGTACACCACGAAGTAGTACCAGAGATTTACCAATTTCATGATAGCGCATATGTGTGTGAGTCATGAAATGCAGAACCAATTTTCATCCAAACAGAAAGTAAACAATATATCCTTCTCTGATGGAATCAAGGTTCAATTTTGGCTGCATTAAGAAGGAACACAACAACCTAAATCCGGCCGTACATCCGGCCGTACATCCGGCCGTATATTGCCTAAAATACAGATTTTGTCTTATACTTATCTGATGATATCTTTTTGTTTTTTTTATTTTTCTTCTGAATGAATCGAGGTTCTTTAATAAAAGCTTCCCTTCCTAAATAGCGAATATTGTAAATTTATTACCATTTCAAGAAAATTTTGTGAAGATCATCTACAACTGATGCAGCTTTACAGTGAATTGATTATACTAATGCCAACCAGAGCGCGCAAATGCGCAGCACGGGGAGAAGAAGAATACCTTAATGCAAGATTAACGAATACTGAAAACACTGTACAGTGATTTGCAAAAGTCTTAAACTTTTGTATTAGAATATTTCTGCCAATTTATATCTTGTCTTACCGTTGGTATAAGGAGATTTCTGCCGATTGCGTCAGCTACTGTCTGTATTACTCAACTTCCTGTCGGTGTGGCATCATCCTACAGCGGCAGCTGTTGATAGAGTTGGGGGAAGCGTGCGAGCCTCAGTTTATTTCTGATTTTCATGCTGAGAAGTTTTGTACGTATTTTCTATTTAGTGAAAAATGGGCAAAAAATAATCATGAAGTGTTACTCAGTGGGCACAAATAGTGACTTTATATCATGAAGGATACTCCAAACGAGACATAAGCAGAAAAGTGAATGTGAGAAAGATTGCTATTCATAATACGATCATGAAATATCGACATACAAGTGAATTTAGGGACCAAAAGAGAAGTGGACGGCCAAGGAAAACAACCCCACCTCTTGACAATATCATAAGGCGAATAATTATGTGTTCTCCGAGGAGTTCGTGCAAGAAAATCAAGGCCTTTCAAAAGGGTCTAATATTAGTATCAGCACTGTTTTCCGACGTCTTAGCAAAGGTTTTGGATTAAAGTCTTATAAACCTGCATTTGAACCTAGACTAACTCTTTCATGAAAAAGAAGATACTCCAGTTTGCAAAGCGTCAGCAATCGTGGACTGCTTAAAATTGGAGCCAGGTTCTTTTTTCCGATGAATCAACTGTGCGTTAATTTGAATCACATGTTCGATTACTAAAAGGCAAAAGGTTTGATGAAAAATACACCGTTAACATCGTGAGGCATCTGCCTAGTCAGATGATATGGGGTGCTATGTCAGCATCCGGTACTGCTTCATTATCCTTTTTGCCGACAGGTACTACCATGACTGGTCCGTTGTATGTGGAAATGTTACTTGAGAAGCTGTTAACCCGTATGCAAGTGCACAGATGCACAATCTTTATGCAAGATGGTGCTCCATGCCAAAGATCAAAGACAATAAAGGACTACCGGCAGAGGGAATGCATAACTGTGTTTGACTGGCCCGGTAATGGGGACATCCCATCAAAAATTTATGGACCATTTTAAAAGAAAAGGCAGCAGATAAACAGCCATCACATTCCCAAGTTTTGATTGACGCGATAAAGTACGTGTGGGGCAAAGACATTTCAAGTGACTACTGCAAATCCCTCATTGAGAGTATGCCACATCGTATTCTGTTCGATATAAAAAACAAAGGTGGCCACACAAAGTACTGATTTCGGTCTTTTTGTGTTCTAAAGAATGTAAGTATTCATCTGTGGTGTCATTTTTTCAAGTATCTCTAACTAGTAATTAGTTGTTTCTTTGAAAATCTTAATTTTCAGTAAATTGACAGGTGGTCTTAAACTTTTGCAAATGACTGGAGATCTAAAGAAAATATTATAAACGGCGCATCGCGTTAACTTAAACGCAGTTTCTACAACTGAAGTTTTCCAGTTGGTGGAAAATATGAAGTGCGATTCAGACATCAAATCTCAAATCCCAAACACGAGACTAATGTGACAATCGCTTCGTTTTGATGAAACAAAATCTCTGTAACGAAACAAGCAACGTAAGATCACGCATGCGTTTGCTGCTAAACTAAGTGTGACCGAGTTGGATTCGAATGGGTAAGGCAGCCGAGAAGTCAGTTGACTGACAACAGCAATTTTTCAGCCGGAACGCCACTACACTAGAAGAGTCGAGATGACTGAAGAGTGGGGAAACGATCCGCAGACCGGAGACAGGGGTCACAATTAAATCTTCAAACCTGAGAGAAATTTCAAGTTGTTAACTTATAAAAACTCCTCTTTCCCATTTACCGAAGAGTCGACTCCGGCACGCCATAAAAGCCGCGTAACCTTGATGGCTCATTTGTCCCACTAATTTGAAAGAAAAAAGGAAGAGAAATAAGTAAAACAGAATGGAAGAAGAAAAAAAAAAATACGAACGGCAATGTCTTTGAAGGAAGGTATCATTGCAAAAGCAACGAGAAAGTAATAAAGCCCTGTCAGACGGTCGGCAGAGATGCCCCTAGGGCTCGGCAGCTCGTCATAGGCCGCATAATCACCAGAAGATCGGACAAAATCCGAACGTACACATAAACCGGGGTCACGGGTGGCGCCAGCCCGCGACTGATTATAGACTAAGTTCAGGCTAATGTTAGCATCAGGGTCATTGTAATACGAGACCTCACCCGTCACTTGGCAATAGTTTCTTTTTTCATTATTTTTGTTTTCTGCGATGGTGTTTTTCTGAAAGGGAGGAGGCAGGCGAAGTTATCATTCGGAAGAAGGTGGAAGTAAAAGGTAAAAACGTTACCCGTTTTTAAGTGACACGAGATTCTTTGTCGGAATTGTTTGAAGAACTGGTGAAAGGACAGGGGAACCGACCGAATGAATGCTCAGCTCTGACGACGATGTGTCTTTTTTTTTTTCATAGTAATTGTGGAGGTGTTCGGAACACTTCTGATTCGAACTAAATGGCACTTTGACAGTCAATTTGTTGAATTGCTGGTGGTTAGGTTTTTTTTTTTTTTTTTTGTGCTTTTAATTTTTGCTGTAGAACTTAACTATGTTTCTACATCTGTCTGTCCCAGTTGAAACGCCTTTATAAAAAGTGAAGGTTTCCTACACTCCCCTTCACCACTCTGACATTAAAAGAAAAGAGCTAGAAAGGAAAAGATTGAAATACAGGAAACTGTCAGTGATATTTCGGAATACTACATAAAACGTCATTAATGCCTTTGTAAAATTTGAAAAAAAATAAAATAATGAAGACTAAAATCCGAAACATTTCACAATATTTTTTTACAGTAATAGAAGCCTCATGAAACACCAATATATCCTGAAAATCGTTATACAAGAGCAGAATTACTACTTTTACGAATCATGATTTCCCAGAAAAATCCTACTGTTCTAAGTAGAACTTCTCTCTAGCGATGTTTAGAAGGAGAATGACGTAACGTTTTTATTAGCTGCGAAACCCTCTTGTACCTGGAAATGAATCTGACTTTTTGGGAGCAATAGCCATCGATTCGAAGGCTACGTCCCACTTTATCAGCCTTATTTAATTTTTATTTTGAATTTATTTAATTAGATTAAACAAATGCATAGATGGGATGTTTTAATTACGAGATAACTAATTGATAATCCCTTTCCTGCACGCTTTGTAAAAGAACTGAATCTTTTTACGGTCCGCCTGCTCTTCGCTCCGTCCGCTCTTATCGGACTTCTTGGAACTCTCGATTTATGTCTGTGTGTGAGTGTGTGCGCAGCTTAATAAAATCTTCATATATATTTTTCATACACTATATTGACAAAAATCACCAGACACCTAGAAGAGAAACACAATATAGCATTTATTGACATACATTAGTACGGTGTCGGTCCACCTTTGGCCTTAATACATGCACTGACCCTTCGAGACATGCTTTCGACAAGGTTTTGGAACACAGCGATAGATATGCGCTTCCATTCAGTACATAATGCCGCCGTTAACTGTTGCTTAGTAGTAGGCCTTGGTTCCAAACTTCTTAAGCGGCGCTCTAATTCATCTCATAGGTGCTCTACAGGATTAAGATCATGGCTCCGTGGTGGCCAGTCCGCACACGATACGGAATAATCGTCAAACCACGCCCTAACAGTCCTTGCTTTATGTATCGGGGCATTTTCCTGCTGGTGCCAACAAGGCTCGATTCCATAGTATTGCCCCAGAGATGGAAGGGCATAATTGTCCAGAATATCGAGGTAGACGTGCTGGTTAACAGGCTTTTGTCCACGATAACCAACGGGCCGGGACCATAGCATATCTCGAAAACACCCCCACACGAGTACACTGCCAGCTCCAAACTTGACCGTAGGAGCAGTACACTGTGGTAAATAGCGTTACCCCAGCTGCCACCATACCCACACACGGCCATCAGAATGATGGATCGTGTATCTGGATTCATCAGTCCGTAGGACCCGTTTCCATTGATCCACGGTCCACGATAAACGTTTTTTACACCATGCTAAGCGACGAGTAGCATTTCGAGTGGAGAAGAAAGTCTTATGAGCAGCCGCGCGACCACGGTAACCCATGGAATGAAGTTCTCTGCGAATGGTACGTGTACATACCGAGGTTCAAGCATTTTTGCTCACCTGTATACTGAGGTCTTGCGCAGTACTCCGTCGATCAGCTGTAACCACTGTCCTGATGCTTCGACGTCCTCTGTCACTGATTTTCTTAAATTTCATCGGTACGTTTTGATGCTTCAGGCACGCCATGTGCCTTCCACTTATTCAATACATCCAAAACAGTTGATTTGGGTATGTTTAAGCGCCTCGGATTCTATTATGGACAACCCACTGATATAACACCCAACAATCTTTCCTTTCTCAAAGTCAGTTCTCTCTCGCCGCTACATTTTCACTCAACCTCACAGTGCGATATGATAGCGGTCAGCTTCAGGCTTGTTTCTATACCGTTTACAGCTGTGCTGCGCATCTTAACAACGCAGCGGATCCGTTCATTTGCTTTTGAAGGGGTGTCCGGGGACTTTTGTAAATATAGTGTATATTGCATAATTTTGATTCTAGGAGTTTTGAAAGTCGGACTTCAGGATTTTTCTAGGTGATTTTGGTCAGAAATAATAAAAATAATAATAAAGAAAATGTTGGATAGGTCATTCCAAGCGGCAAAAATTTTTGTGCAGTTTTAGCTTCTACGTCCTCTCATTTCTGCTAGGATAGCTCGTCGTTTTTCACTGAAGGATTTGTCCTTGCTTGTTTTTGAGTTTGTGTACATTAATAAATATCATATTCTATAAGGAGTTGAATTTACCACCCTTATCAATGAATGAAATACGGGATTTCACCATTGTACAATGCAAGTTTTAAAGTTGTGAAGCCTTTTATTGGTGTAAATATTACATAAATGGTATGTCAGACAATATCCGAAAACTTGAAAATTTCGTCTTCGTAGAGCGGGAACCTGAACCGCGTCTCCCGGCTAACGCCCGAGTATGCTAATCACTACACCTCCCAGAACACCCGAAATACAGGGTTATATTCAAATTAATCGAAAACTTGAAATTTGGTCGTTTTGCGTGGTGTAATGGTTAGCATACTCGGCCGCCAACCGGGAGACGCGAATTCGGTCCCCTTAATTTTCGTTTTCTGATATTATCTGACTTACCATTCATGTCATGTATATGTTACCGGCAATGTATGAAAACCAGGCAATGTATAGAATGCTTGGCGTTTTTAGGCAAAGCATGAAATTGTTAATATTTCACGATTTCCTAGGCATTCTATACAAAGCCTAAACAGAAACCGGCAAAGTATAATATACTCAGAAAGTGTCGTCGAAAAATTCATAGATTCTGTGTCCATGCCAGTAAAGATGATGGATGTGAGGAAATAGATATTTTGTGCACTATTTGCTTAAAAAATAAGAATGATGTCGAAGGTAAAATTTATTCTAAATTAAATCTAGATATACAGGCCAAAAAAATGAAAATGAATTCTGACAAACAATTTCCTGAAATGACTGCAAAAAAAAAAAAAAAAAAAAAAAATCTGAATTTCACGAACTTTTCGTACACCCGGAAAATGCTGAATTTTCACAAACCTTTCCTCAATTCCTTTAGTATATTAATGGAAAAAATTTGTTCTCACTTTTTCCATATCCATTCGCTGGAAATTTTCTGGTAATAAGAGCGATTCGCGGGATTGGTTGAGATTTGATTAACTACTAAATTTCAGTCGTCTGACGAAGAATCTGATCTTGAAGTTCTGTAGCGAGATCGGATATTGTGGATAGCATATCGTATAAAATTTTGGTTATTGTGGCACTGGATGTTCCTCTCCCTCTCCCCCATTTTGTGTACCAGCTATTGTATAGTTTACCGTGAACCCCTTACGGCAAAAGCTATTGTAGCCATCAAGAGCAAATTTTATATTTAGCAGTTTGGTAAATAATACAGCAGTATATAAAGCAGTAGATTGCATCTTTTTTTTTAAATAATTGAAAGTCATTGTCATTTAAAATAAGGATCTCAAATTCCAGAGCGTTCTGTTGCTTCAAAAAATAACGAGGAAAAAAAATCGTACTTTGTAATAAGTCCTTCTACTGAAAAAATAAGATAATTACAAACCTATTCAGAAAACTATCGAGCTCCAACAGAAAATAAAATGAGGAATCCCCCCCCAGTAATAGCGAAACACATTTCATCACCGCGTGATTAGTGTGCTACTTTATACGAACGGGACTGAACGTTGTGTGTCTTTCTGTCTCGACGGTAACCCGCGCGTCTGCCGTTGAAGAACTCCCTGGTTCGAAACTCATCAGGGGCAAAGGGAACTGATTAGTAAAACAAGGTAGTAAAATCATGCAATGCATTGATTATAATACGCTTTCCAACATACCAGAAATAATTACTCAAGTTATGAGGATAATAGCTGTGGAATAAATCTCGCTCCTGTGCTCTGACCTTTGATCCCATTTCGATTATATTTAACTGAACCAGTTCAGTATACCTCCGAAATAACATGATAAAGTTTTGTCGCAATCGAAGCATTTTTACGTAAGTTATGATGCATAAGGGCTATGAATTGATTCCGCTCCTGTGTCCTAACCTTTGACCCCATTTCGCCCATTTTCAATAGAATTCGTCCCAAGGCAGGCCCCTACAACATACTAACATTTCATCCAAATCGAAGAATTTTTACGTAAGTTATGACGCATAATGGCGATGGAAGTGATTCCGCTCCTATGTCCTGACCTTTGACCCCATTTTGCCCATTTTCAAGAGAGTTTGTCCCCAAAAGGTCCCCTACTACATACTAAAATTTAATCGAAATCGAATTTTTTTTTCGTTAGTTATGACGCATAAGAGCAGTGGCATGGATCCCGCTCCTATGTCCTAACCTTTGACCCCATTTCGTTCACTTTAAATAGGGTTCCTTCCCAGGTGATCCCCTTCCACATACTAAAAGTTCATCGAAATCGAACGATTTTTACGCGAGTTATCGTGCGACGGACATACGCATAGAACGTGTGACGTAATAAGGCAGATGGGAATCGCGACCATCTGCTCGCAAGAGTGTGACGTCATAAAACTTTAATAGGATCCACACACAATGCGTGACGTAATGAGACAGATGGCGTGACTGCGCACCAACATCTCAAGCGCGAGATTGTGACTTCATACGATCGTCCCCAGGTGGTCCCCTACCACAATTAAATTTCATCGAAATCGAACCACTTTACGCGCGTTATGACGCATAAAGGCAATGGAATGCATTCCGTTCCCACGTCCTGACCTTTGACCCCACTTCACCCATTTTCAATAAGGTTCATTCCCAGGTGGTCCTTTGCAATATACTAAAATTTCATCGACATCGAACCATACTTACGCAAGTTATGATGCATGAGGCAATGGAATTGGTCCCGCTCCTATGCCATGACCTTTGACCCCACTTCACTCATTTTCAATAGGGTGCATCCCCAGGTAGTCCCCTACCACATACTAAAATATCATCGAAATCGAACCATTTTTACGCGAGTTATCTCGCCGACAGACGGACGGACAAAGCTGGAGCATATACGCTTCTTCAACCTACGGTTGGAAAGCGTAAATAAAGGGCTGAAAAAGTCAAAATCAAAAAATTTGCGATATTTCTGCATAAATACGGAAAAACCTGTAACAGATTTTTCTGAAATAAACGGAATTACTGACTACGCAAATTCTGTCAAAATGTTGAAGTTAGAAGTAACGGAAATTTCCTTAAAAGACGGACATCTACCGGCGACTTTGCTGCACGTTATTTTCCGGAATTTTCCGCTAATTCGCACCACCTAATAATATTTTACAGTGTATGTGGCTTATCAGTGTTCTAAAGACACAAACGAACTATACTGAGAAATACTGGTGTTTGTTAACTCTATTTCATAACGATCTCGTGATGTATATATGTTCCTTATTTAACCTTCGTTTTTAGCTCCTGTCTCTTATGCAAATATATTGCTTCTCTGTTAAAGATTTTCTTTCCGAAAGGCACATTACTTCTCTGAACAACTTGCACGAATTGGAAACGCTAATAGTTACACAGATGAAACTAAAATACTAAGACGAGTGTGTTGCGGTGCCGTGAGATAAAAACAGTGTGAAGAGAGTTGATAAACATGAAAAGAAAAGAGATCGTTGATGTATTGTGGAGATTGCTATGTTTGTTAAAAGTACAAGAGTTTGTTTTTATAACAAATAACTGGTGATGCACAATTTATGATTGTCAATTTAAAGCTATGCAAATGCAAGCGTATTGGTTGACTGTAACTTTCTGTTCGTTTCTACTTTACGTTCTAAGAATAAAAGACTTTAAGTTTCACGCAAGTGCTGGTAGTTACTTTTGTGACCGTGGCAGTTACTTTAAAAAAGTCAGATTTAGATGATTGTGTTATGTGTTTAACGAATAATTAGCTGAAAACGTTAATGAACAACAAACTACAAAGATACATGTTCGAAAGGTTTATAGCGAAGTAAATTTCTCCGTCATTTTGGTCCACGCCGGGGATTGAACCCGAGTCCTCTTATTCCGGAACAAGTCGCTCTACTAACTGAGCTACGCAGACGTTCGTTCTCGCTGCTATCTGCCTTTATGCCGTGGCCGTCCTGAGGGACAGGCACGTTACATCTCTCCCCCCCTCCCGCTGAAAGAGAGCCGGGGGCATGGTCCACAGGTTAGCCGGCCGGGACCATGTATCGTTGTAGGCAGTCATCCGCCGAAGAACGTGCACTTGAGAACTCCCAGTCAATCTGGTGTGTGTAATGCAACATCACACACATTTATTTTTCGAAGCACTGAAGAAGGGATTCTCTTATTTTTATTGTCTCGCGGTGTGGAAAGAACATCACACCATTGCGAGATCTTTAACTGCCGGGTCATCCGGGAAGTTCGGGCGCCATTATAACGAAGTAAATTTCTCCGTCATTTTTGATCCACGCCGGGGGATCGAACCCGAGTCCTCTTATTCCGGAACAAGTCGCTTTACCAACTGAGTACGCAGACGTTCGTTCTCGCTGCTATCTGATTTTACGTCGTGTGCGTCCTGCGGAGCAGGCACGTCACAGGTTCTTTAAATAAAGTTCAGTTAGAAACACCAGGGTGAACTATTTGAAGTCCAAAGGAACCTTAAATGACATATTTAGAAATGTTTGTACCTACCTTATAACGAAGTGAATTTCTCCGTCATTTTTATCAGCGCCGGGGTTCGAACCCGGGTCCACTCATTCCGGAATAAGTTGCTCTACCAATTAAGCTACGCGGACGTTTTATTCTGATTCCTATCTGCCTTTATGTCATGTGCGTGCTGCTGGCAGGTACGTCACATCTCCTGGTACGTTACATCATCTCCCCCTTATTTTTCTTTTTTCTTTCGAAGTGCTGCTCATATTTTTCCTATCTCGCGGTGTGGAAATAACATCACACCAATGCGAGATTTTGAACGGTCGGGTCATCCGGATAGTTCGGGCGCCATTATAACGAAGTGAATTTCTCCGTCATTTTTATCCGCGCCGGGGTTCGAACCCGGGTCCACTCATTCCGGAATAAGTTGCTCTACCAATTAAGCTACGCGGACGTTTTATTCTGATTCCTATCTGCCTTTATGTCATGTGCGTGCTGCTGGCAGGTACGTCACATCTCCTGGTACGTTACAACCTGTCGCGCATATTCGAAATAAACTTCAAGTTAAGTACGATTGATTCTGGTATGTATTATTATCTGTGTTTCGAAGGCACATTTTAGCACTGTGAGTAATATACTTCCGTTTTTAATCCGCGTTTTAAAGATATCTTAAACAAAACGCAATAGGAAGTAGTAGGGAGCGGCATTTACGTTGTAAATAAACCTCAAAAAGGGTACAGTTAGCGATTTAGGTGTGTTCGTGTCTCTTGCGCTCCAAAGTGACCTTAAATAAAGAACAATTAGAAATTCTGATTGCTTGATCCCACATGTATATTCTGAGGAGACAATAAATAAAGCACAATTAGAAATCGGCGGGACTATTAGATTTCCCAAAGCAGTAATGCCAATCGTAATTCCTAGGTAGCAATTAGATTTGGTTAGTTTGTTATCAGGAAGTGTTTTAAATGTACTCATTCGCCAAATGAAAGCTCTTATCCGTTGCAAATGAAAATAACAGAGAAGCGTATACGGACGGAAAGAAATATGCAAGAAGAGAGGGGAAAAAAGTCATAAAATTTATTGAAGTTCGGGTATCACTGGCATTGCCAATATGGGGTTGTTAATAATAAAACATTCTAACCTCAATGCTAGCATTTTAACCTCATTAGAAAGCTGCGGAAGGTACATCAGAATGATAAAAGTGCAAAGGCATCACGTAATCTTGCAGAACGGAGAACGTGCCCTTGGGAATTCTGGAGAGAAGTGTCATTATAATCATAGGTCAAGAAGCTTTCCTTTATGCACCTGCGAATAAGGCCAATAATCTCCAAATGTCTCAAGTGAACGTGCTTCCTGGCCGCTTTTGTTGGAGATGATCGGAAATTGCAAGTGAATGTAAATCCCCAACACATAAGAACGCATTTATTCCTCCGAAACTTTTCAATGGATTCTTCGTAAGATCCTGTAAGAGGACCTCCCTGAAAAATATTTGCATCAATTCTTAAATTCACGATTGAAGTTCGTTGCCAGGTTATACCATCAGAAATCAGTTTATTTCTTTGAAAGGAAGCTCGAGATGCGCTCTCTATCACTCATGGGTTTCCACTTTTATATCACCCCCAACTCCACTCTATCAGTGGCAGCTGCATTTCAAGAAATACATTTAAGGTCATAAAACCAGCCATAAAAGTCACCACGTTTGAGAATGATATTGCCGAATCGGAGTTTGTCTTTTCTTTTTCTTCTTCCTTCTGACCCCCCTATCTTCTCTCTCCCTCTCCCTCTCTCTCTCTCTCTCTCTCTATGCAGGACCGTTCTGTTTAAATAAGTGAAATGGGAAAAGCTAAAATTATAGCGCTATGTATTGAGAAACGGTTGGAGCAAGAGTAACATTCTCTTTTTTTTTGTCATTTTTTTTTTTTTCGAATTATAGAGATCGGAATGAATAATTTATGCAGCAAAATAAACAGAAAAAGCAAAGAGAAAGTTTCAACCATGATGTAAAGCAAAGTGCGGGCTTAGAATAATGCCGTTAGCTGTTCCGTAATACGACATTGTGCCCGGACATTTGTGGTTATCATACCTTATTGCTTTTGAATAGCTTTAAAGGAGGGGGTGTTATTGTTCATACGTAAACAAGAACGTGACCAAAATCTCACTCTGATTGGTTTGAGTTTTTATGTCTTCTCCATAGCCATTACAGCGGAAGCTGCTTCTGTGCGTGGCTGACTTTAGAAGTTACGACATGAGATCTTCTTGGAAACCGGGGGAAGGCAAAGATGAGGATGGAATGATGTAGGTTTCAAAAAGATAGGTGGAGAGAAAGATTTTTCGAGGATATGGAGAGATTGGATGTTTGGAAAAGGGCGTTGCTGAGAAGAGAGAAAACAAAACGAGACCCACTACGATGGATAATAAAGTAAATAAATAAATAAATCTCCCCATGGCATTTCGTATATTAACAGCCATAAAACTCTGAATACGAATAGTACTTGTCAGGATTAGGCGGTGGAATATTGCGTCATCATGGAAGCACGTCTGTCAAAATAACAGACCGCCAAAAGTAAACGTGATACTTTTGCTGGAGAATATCTCGATTCCTTGAAAAGCAAAAATATAAAAAAAAATAAAAAATAAGCTGCATGTCACTCTGATTTCCTAAATAGAAAGCGTAGCAGTGTTTCACAAATCAATGTTTGAAGAATAATTTTAACGATAGTTTGGATTTCATTGGAAATATTTCAATTTGTACTTGGTAGAGGTATGGATGGTTAGCGCAAAGAAGCTCGTTTTTGCATTGAGTGTCACGTGGCTGTCATCGGAAAACGCTCGTAGTTTTTGGTGCAATGGTGCTCTTTATCCAATGCAGTATATTTGGGTAAGACACGGATTTGGTTGTCCCAATTTTTCTCTTAAATCTATATTACTCTTTCTATTGTTTTCTTATTCAATCAGACGCTTATTTTTAGTTTATGCTTTTTTTGTACTCCTACGAGCACGTTCTAGTTTTCAAACTTAATTTCATCCTGTATGTCCCCTCACGAACATTAAAACAAAATATATGTTCTCCTCTTTGCTCTGGGAGCCGAAAGTTCTATCCGTCGTATGGAGAATAACGAAATCTACTTCCCATCTCAATCGAGCGTCAGATCAAATTTCCCCTCGTTTTCACTCTTTCTGTAAGAAAATGCGGGCTACTTCGATTTGCCTCATCCCATGTCTCGAACCATCTGGGCAGTTGCTGAGTACTTAAGTCAGCTCATTACCAATATTTCACCTTCCTCTTATGTGTGTGAGCGATTGTTCTTTCTACATCCTGTTATCAAATTCAGCTCGAACTGGAAAAAAATATTTCACGTGCGTCGGCAGACCACTCAGGTACACTCCAATGCTAAATATCTTTAATTTTACGCGCTTTCCTTATTTTTATCTTTCAGTTTGTGAAAAGGGAAAATAAAAATACGTATCAGTAATACAGAGCCTAAGCAAACAATCAATCAAATGATTGGTTAATTTATTTCACATGGTGAAAACTCGCCTATCAGTGATGTTACCAGATGCACGTTTTACGTGCTTCCAAACTTATGCGTCTTTGAAAACTGCAATTCAATTGCAAGAAAAAATTAATAATGAAACAGGAGTTAAAGTCACCTTCTTCGAACAGTTAAGCAAACAAACGGAGCACAATTACATACCGTTCTACAACTGTTTATATTTGTATATCATTGACCACTGGATATAATGACGCAAATCATCGGTTCTTTTGGTTTCGGCGTTTAACGACCACTGTGAGCAACTCGATGGACAAGAGCCAGTCGTCCATCCCTAATTTAAGGCCACCAGTTTCAGGGATGGAAGAGGTACCCAGTGCCGTAAGACGAACACAATATCCATGCCGACTGGATTCGAACCCGAACCCACCTCAGACGAATGCTCAGAAACCTTTACTCAGACCACTCCGCCAATGAAGCCCCTGTGATTTATTGAAGTGTAAAATATTTATTCAATTTCATCTATATAAAAACATCACCCCACCACAGAAACAAATTCGATGTTGAAACGTTTGCTAACTTCTATGTATTGTACCACATCATCAACAACAACATAAAAGAAATTCCTTCAGCTGACTCATACTGCTGCGATGAGCACCAGAAGAGCTTCCAAAGCTCAGATATACACAAAACTTCTATAATTTCTTAGCTGCAGCTCTATTTTACCATTTCTTTCAGAATACAAAACCTTTCAAAACATGTGAACAAAAGCGCAGAAAAGCGAGTGAATTGTCTTTTCCTGTCTGAGTTGCAGTAATCTTGCTGAAATTTCTGCTTATAGTAAATAGCAAAGAGTTAAGAAGGAGCAAAAATTATCTTTCTGAATGCTGTCTTTTATGCATTTATTTGTTTATTTATTTGTAATCACATCCCTACCGACAGTAGATCTAGTTACAGAGATTTCTGTAACATCATTGTATATTAAAAGTAATAATTACAATTCTTCGAAATATGCTTTACGAAATAAATCATAACTTACATTAAAAATACCCAGACAGTAGTGAAGTCTTATATACGTACATTTTGAATAACGGGAAGTTTTCTCCGGCGATCTGCCCATTGATGGTGCCTCATAGAAACATGGAAATCCTTCCTTCTCGAATACAGAGAGATCATGTTCAAAAATGACGTCAGCAGTCGGGATATTTGAGATACTTGTCATTCATTCATCAGATGAAGGAAACAAATGATGCACTTTCAAAAACATTATTGAGACTACGGCTAAATTAAGAAAAAACAATATAGTGTATAAATTTAATATTTCCCTTTCGATCAATTACACCGAAGAGCCATTACATTATGACCACCCCCAGCCTAGAGAAAGGAGAGCCCCTGGAGACCGAACGGTGGCGCAGGTGAAGTTCACAGAGCAGTATATATATACAACCCGAGGACCGTCTTTCGGTTAGTAGAGTGTTCGGAGTCAGAATGGGAAAAGCTGCCGAGTTATCGGAGTTTGACAAAGGGCAAATTGTGATGGCACGGTGCCCCGGTACTACGATCTCGGAAACGGCGGGACTTGTGTGTTGTTCACGTGCCGCTGTAGTGAGTACGTAGTGCACAGATGGCCAAACGATGAACAGTCGTCCAGCCGTATGTCGTCAGCAGCTCACTGATGCCAGAGGGGAGCGGAGACTGTCACTCATTGTTCACAGCCGCCGCCCTGGTGGCGCAGTGATCTAAGCGATGGCCTCTAATCATTCGTCCGAAAGGGGTCCAGGTACGAATCCCGGTGAGGCATGGATGTTGTGTTTGTCTTACGGCACTGGCTCTCTTCCTTCCCTGGAACCAGTTACCCTAAATTACTGACGGGCGACTGCTTATAGCCCATTGAGTTGCTCACGGTGGTCGTTAAACCTCCAATCAAAAAAAAAAAAAAAAAAAAAGAGCATCTAACGAGAAGTTAAGGCTCAGCGAGACGTAACTAACGCAGCCGTATCTTCAGAGACAGCATGCACTGCACAGAAGCCAACATACAGGCTGATCGGCTGATGCCGAAGCAGACTGCGCATGCGTATTTCTGTTGACTTCAATTCTTTGGGTAAAGAACAGTGAGCCGTAAGCCGAGCTACTCAGACTCACAGCACGTGATTGTAACCTTCTCGGTAGCATAATCACTTCGCAAATCGGATATGTTAGTTTTGTTACGCCAACAGGGTTATATAGTTAAAGCTTTTGTTTGTTCTTCAGTTTTTCAGAAATATTTTCAGTAATGCCAAATACTGGGGAATGTCTGCATTTTGTACGGATCCTTAGGCCTAACTGTAATATTTGCTGAAATTTAATTTAAATAGTAATACTAATGTTATTGCATATTTTTCTCCACAAAAAAATAAGGGATAGGCGGGATATCAGAAAACAGCAACAACAACAACAAAAAAACTGCTCTAAGCAAATAGTCATCAGATCGAAGGAAGCCATCGTGGATCAAACTGCCGTAGTCCCCCCTAACGTGTTTTGCTCCTGAATGTTAACTTTCCCGCAGAGCATATTATCTCTTAAGATGCGGTGGCGCTGTTGTCGCCTGTTTTACGCTATCTCTATGAAAGTTGACCTTCTTTAAGCGTTAGATATTCTTTGGCCACAGTGCGATAAATCTCCCGCACCTACAACAGTGGTGATCAGGGCAATGTATCACAGCACACAGTTCATCGCAGACATCTGCGCATGGGCCTGCGTAGCCGGCCCAGCCGGGTCCCATGCTCACTGCACGTTAACGCCAACTACGCAAGAAATGGGTCCAAGATCATCGAGATTGGACCGTGGATGCTTGGAATAAAGTGGCATGGTCTGACGAATCGACACTCCTGGTGTATCACGTAGACGGTCGAACGCGGATCTTCCGTTTCCCAAAGAGAGGCTATGGAACCCGGATGCACTATTTTGCGGAAACAGGCCGGAGGCGGCGGTGTTAATGCTGTGGGCGATATTTTCTTGGGACGCTTTAGGCTTCATTATTCCAATTGCATAATTCTTGACAGCTGTCAGGTATCTGAACGTCGTTGCTGACCAAGTTCACCCATTCATTGCCACTGCTGGTGATTACCATTACCAACACGAAAATGCGCCATACCAGACTACCAGAATCGTCAAGAAGTGGATCGATAAACATGCTGGTGATTTTCTGTTAATGCTCTGGCCTCCAAATTCACCTGACATGAACCCAATCGAATATTCGTGATTTCACTTGGGAAAGAGGATTCGCGCTAAATCACCACAACCCCCGAAATGTACGGGAACTGGAGAACCTGCTGTTGAAATTATGGTACCAGATATTCCAGGAAACCTATCGCCGCCTCAACGAATTGATCTTTCGCCGAGTGGCCGCTGTTTTTCGGGCTAAAGGGGGTCCTACAGCTTATTAGATAGGTGGTCATAATGTAATGACTCATCGGCGTATGTTTTTGAACGCTTTATTTCTAGCTTTCGTGATGACGGCTATTTTTTCGTACATCTTACAATGATTATCAAATTTGTCTTATTTATTCAAAAGAATAAATTTGGCAACTCGCATGTGTTGGTTTATGACTACGTACATTCACACACAAACTTATACACACACGCGCCCGCGCGCGTGCGTGAAGAATTCAATTTAACCGTGGTCGAAATATGGTATACTAACTCTACTACCTGGCTTTGCCCGGGATTTAGGCTTATTAATTTCATATTCCCTTATACGTCATTGAAAAAATCGGGGAAAATTTTGGCGCTTGCAAGAAAGAAAAAAGCTGATTTCACAAATTCGGTCATTACAAATTATTTATTCATAGTGTGATTATTTCAGCACTTGGTCGTACCCAACATTTTTGGTTTCTCCTTCATCGGCGACAATATATAATTTTGTTGGATTCTTTACTCTTGGCATTCCAATATACAGCTGTAGAATCAAACGGACCAAAAGCGTTACGAATTATTTAACACGCGTCCAAAAGACACAGCTTTAGAACACTGACTGAACAAAATTCGCTAACAATTTGTTATCGACGATCACATGCATCACGTGCTTTCGGTTTCAGACGTCTTTGAGGGGTGAATCTCTTGGACAAAAAAGTTAAAAACGTATCTTTGTGAATATTTTATGAAACTGGCTGAAATTTTAATGAACACCATTAAGTCGTTAATACGAACATGACCTCCAAATTTCGCCTGAATCGGTAAATAACATTTTAAATTAGCCGTCAAAATTTTATTAACCGTTTCTACGTATATATTTCTGTTTACCGATGAATTAAATATTCCATGCCTATTTAAAAAAGTTTTGACCGGATTCCGGTGAAATTTTGAGGGACTTCTCTTATTACCAATTGATGGTGTTGATAAAAATTTCAGCCCGTTTCGTAAAGATTTCGCAAAGTTTGTTTTTGCATTTTTTTATGCACAGAGTTCTCAAAGAATAGAAACACCTGTGGATGTGCCGCGGCGATGAATGCAGTCACGTGCTTTCAGATTTGGAACAGGATAACGATGACGTAGCAAACGACGCTGACTTTATTGATAAGCTTATTAATTAATTCATAACTCGCGAACGGAACAACGTGGAGATCTTTAAACAGTTGCATTGACCTAGAAATTCCAGTATTAATAAGCTATGCAAATTTCACGCTGCCACAGTTCAGCGTTCGAGAGTTTTTGCTGCTTCAGACAAACAGACGTTTTGTGTTTTATGTATAAGATAACAGGCGGAAATTGCAGATCTTGGAGAAACCACCTCTAAAATGAGATATATAAGTAACCGATGCCGCATTTTAGTAGCTGTTTTTTCTGTAGTGCAGTTGCGTTCGTGAAGAGAACTAATTGAAAGAACAAATGGTTTCCTAGGATCTTGGGGTCGTATATGACCCCACGAGGTATTTCGGTCCTTATAACTCTTCTTTTTTCTGCAATTTCAATATAATGACATTTCATTACTTTTATTTCTTCAGCGCAAGACATGAAATATGCTGTTGTAATTTATTTTCTTAATTACATCTTTTTTTATATATAATTTGGAATGGAGTTTTAACCACCACCGTGAGCCACTGAATGGGCTATCAACAGTAACCTATCGCTAGTTTAGGGCCAATGGTTCCAGGGAAGAGAGATAGCCACGTCCCTGAGTCAAAAATAGCCTCCATGCCTTACGGGGATTAGAACCCGGACCCATCTCAGACAAATTATCATAAGACAGCACTAAGACCACTGCACCACCGGTGTGGCAGTTATAGCTTTGGGGTAATTTTCTGTTGTTACGTACAAGATCATAGGATGGCATGTGACCCCACACGTGTTTGGTAATAGTAAAGTACTGCTAAAGATGGGCTGAGTGGCGCTACATTTATGTTCATCTGATCTCCAACTGTTCGTATACTCTAACATGCCCTGTGCGAGGAATACAGCTTTCCACTATGACGTGACAGTTTTATTTTGAAGCGCAATGGTGTCGTTTTAAACAGAACAATGGCGTTTTTTGAGATGAGGTATGAAGGATTTTTAGCCAAAAGTACCTGAAATTTAAAAGAAATACACCAATTTTGGACACGCAGGCACATACACTATCTACCAACAAGTAATTGGACACCCCTGCAATCAACGATATCTGCGGTCCGGATACACGCCACGGCCGCCGCCGTTAAATATCGTATGGGAAACAACAACGCAACCAGTCGCATGCACGATGCCACGCAGTTCGAAGCTATCTGATTTCGAGAAAGGTGTAATCGTCGGGTATCACAGAAATACCCGATCCATACGTGACATATCCAGCGAGTTGAAGTACCCAAAATCGACAGTGGCCTACGTGATTGGCAAGTGGAAGATGAGAGGTGACTGTCAGAATGTGCCCCGAACCGGCAGACCCACAAAACTGGGAGTTAGAGACCGACGGGTGCTGGCCAGAACCAAATCGATGGGCCACATCCGCGAGGAGTTTCAACAGGCATCCGGGAATGTTCTTTCCATGAATACCATTCCTAAGGAAGCCCATCTGCTCGGTTATCATAGACTTGCTGCCGCCCACAAGTCTTTGATCACCGAGTCCAATAGCGCTGCTCGGCTAACGTGGTGCAAAGAACGTCGACAGTGGACCGTTGAACAGTGGAAACAGGTTATCTGGAGCGACGAATCAAGGTTCACCCTCTACCGTTCGGATGGCAGGGTGTGGGTTTGGCGTCTTCCTGGAAAACGCCTTCTGCCGGAATATATTGTGCCAACTGTGAAGTTCGGCGGCGGTGGAATTATGCTATGGGGGTATTTCTCCTGGTATGGCACGGGACCCTTGGTCGCAACTCCTGATAGACTCAACGCCGAAACCTACTGCACCATTTTGGATGACCATGCGCTTCCTACGTCGTGGCAGTTTTACGGGATGGACCCATGTTACTTTCAGGATGACAATGCCACCTGCCATGTTGCGAGGTCCACCATGGCTTGGTTTGGTTACAATGTGGTTATTCGAATGGACTGGCCTGCGCAGAGCCCGGACCTTAACCCTATCGTGCACCTCTGGGACGAGTTGAAGCGTCGACTTAATGGGTGCCCCCACCGTCCGAAATCGGTGAACGAACTGACCTGTCTTCTCCAAGCGGAGCGAAAGAAAATACCGCTAGCCGTCGTACAACGCCTGGTTGAGAGTATGCTCCGCAGGGTCGCAGCTGTAATCGCCGCTCGTGGAGGCTCCACCAACTATTGAAGGTGAATAAACTTCGTTTTCCTTTGCTATCACAGGTGTCCAATTACTTGTTGGTAGATAGTGTATATATACAATCGTGGCCAAAAGTCCTACAACGGTAGACAGAAAATCAATTTTTGATGTTTAGGTGTTAACTTACACAACGTAATGGTAAAGTCTGGAATACATATTAAACATCATTTCAAAGAAAATGTTATACTGAATTCTAATATTTTTTACAGAATGTTATTACCAGTAAAAGAAGTAAAGTTACAAGCAAAAATGTGCAAGTGAGGAAACGCAAATTCAGTTCTGAAAAAGCGTCCGCGCTCTTCTAATCAACTATAGCTTTCTCTGACGTCCGCTAGTGAGATATTAAAGGGTGTAGAGAATCGTCTGCCGACTTAGAACGAGGCCGCGGGTTGCCTAGTGGGCAATGTTAGTGACTGCCACGGAAAGGACCTCAGGTTTGATCCCAGGCAGGTACGAACGCTGGACCCACTAAATATCCGCCGTGCGTCGGACGGGCACGTTAAGCCGTCGGACCCCGGGTACTGGCTCCCCGTTAATAAATAAGGGCGTCTTCCTCCTCTTTCTACTTCGCTTCCGTGTCACTTTCCTGTCGGGCACTCTAGCCCAAATCTCCTAGCATCCTATTTCTAAGGGTTGTTTAAGACCTGGGGTCAGACACTCCCTTCCTAAAATCCTCTACATATGATCATATGCCGACTTAGAACGCAGCTGCTTGTAGTCAGTTGACGGACGTTTATGCAGAATCCCTGATGATATTTCAATTACGGAATGTCAAAGACCTCAAAATTGGTCTTGCCTCTTCAAACCAGGCCAAAAATTATTACTTTGCATGAACTTGCATTCAGTAGTCGTAAAACTGCTGCTAAATGTGGCTGTGATCATTCCACTGTCTGGCGCACCATTAAAAGAGTTGCAGAAACTGGATATATGGGAACCAGAAAAAGAACAGGTCAACCAAGGTTGTGTACTGAACGTGATGATCGCATGCTGATTCGTCGTTCCTTAAAATCAAAGTTTAAAACAGCCAATGATTTAAGGAATGAGTGGGAGAATGAAGTAGGCATTGTTGCATCTGCACGTATAGTTCGTCGTAGGCTACAAGAAAATGGACTGACTGCACGAAAAGCTGCACGAAAACCTTTCCTTACTGAACAACAACGGCTCAAAAGGATTGCTTGGGCCAAGGCACACAAGAATTGGACTGTTGATAAATGGAAAAAAAAATATTTTCAGTGATGAAACAACTGTTACTATTTCCGCTAATAATGGAAATAATTATGTACGTCGTCGGGCTGGTGAAAGATAAAATGCATGCTGCACCCAGCCAACAATCAAGCACACACATTCGGTGATGTTATTATGGTCCTGTATTTCAGCCAGTGGTGTTGGCCGTCTACACATTGTTGATCGCACATTGAATGGATCGAAATATGTGGATATTTTGGAGTCCAATCTGCTACATCTCTGCACAAGACATGGGTTTGCGGAATTCTATCTTTTAGGACGATAACGCGCCAAGTCATCGTTCAAAGTTGGTTGACGAGTGGTTTAATCGAAAAGTTTTAAGAAACTTCAGTGGCCGGCACAGTCACCGGATCTTTATCCCATAGAGAATCTGTGATTGCGATTGAAGCTAAAGATCCGTCAACAAGGATCCACATCTAAAACAGCATTAATTGAGTCTGTAAGAGCCGTATGGCATCGTGTTATTACCAATGGACAACTAGAGAAGCTCATTAGTTCCATGCCAAGAAGGTGCACTTTGTTGATAAGAAACCGTGGTTACCCAATTAAATATTAAAGCGTCGTTTGATTGTTGGTAAGTTACTTCAAGTGTCCTGCAAGTTTTAATAATGTACTGTACAGTAATTTTACGTTAAATGCATTGTACACTAATTTCACAAATTCCAGTATCAGAAACACGTCTGAACTCTACGCCGTTTACTACAAGAATGAGCTAGCGGAGCGCTGCAACGACGCGTCGTCACGTGACTGACCTTGCAGGTGTTCGGACACAAGTAGCCGCATTTTTTTTTTTTTTTTGCGTGGGTTTATTTTGCCGCCATGACGTCAGTCTCGTTATTTTTGGAACGACCTATGTAATCACTTGACCATCCACTGCCTCTCAGAACAAAATAAACAAAAATAGCAACAGTTAATGGATATATCCTTCCCTATGTAGTTACATAACTAAAGCACGCATGTAGCGCGTATTATAGATTACCAGAGATTAAATCTGACAACCACCCACGCGAAGGGTCATTTTAGCTAAAATAACAAGGTAAAACGACTTGATTTTTGTAAGGATATAGTTAAATCGGATTCCAACTCAAAGGTGGAAAACGCAATAAAAAATCGAAGCAACAGACATAAAGAATTAAAACAACTACAATTTTCGGGCAGTCAATTTGATATTTCAACTACCAACTAAATCCGGATTTTTTTTTCCAATTAGGTGTTGCGCAAAATCAACTAGATCTAGTTGAAAATCAACTAAGTTGGCAAATTTGCAGAAATGTTTTCTTTGACGTTTCCTAGGGTAGAAATATTTTCTTCATTTTAACCATTCTGAATTTAAAAATGGCAAGGATGAAGAAAATTTTTTTCTTCATTGAACTTACAAATTAAAAAAAAAAGGTACATTTGATCATCAGCTTCTAAGTAATATTGATTCTTCCTGAAGTTCGGGAGTTGCTAAATGTTATTAAAAAAAAAAAAAAGATTAAAGTTTGTTTATTTTTAACTACAGCATCTGCTCATTTTAATAAGACTATTATTATGATGGAAAGGAAGAAGTTCTGATTCGCATTAACATGATAAGTAAATAAATAAAAATGGCTTTTTCAATTATACTTAACCAATGACAAAATTTTTCCCGTGGTGCTTTTGAAATTCAGATTGGCAAGGATGAAGTAAACTTGCTCTTTACTGGACTGACAGATAAAAAACAAGAGAAAAACCCTTTAAAATGCTATTGAACAACAACTTCCAACTATCTCTAGTTCTTTCTGGTATTCGGGAGTTGATAAATGGAAAAAAAAATGGCAATTCTTCAAGGTATAACTACAAAGTCTGGTCATTTCATTAAGACCACCCATTTGTTACAGTAAAAACGAATACTCGGAGTGTATCATTTCGACCGTCTAAGTCCCTAATTTTTTAGATATTCCGGAGTCATAACTACATCTTAAATAAATGTTGTTTTTCTCTTTGGGGGAGGCTTGGGATTTTAACGACCACCATGAGCAACTCTAAGGACTCTATAAACAGTCGTCCGTCTCTAATTTATAGGGGCACTGGTTCCACGACGAGGAGAGACCCAGTTCCATAATACATATACAGTCGTGGCCAAAAGTCCAGCACCACTAGACCGAAAGTCAATTTTTGATGTTTGAAGTCAACTTATACAGCGTAATGTTAAAGTCAGGAATAAATATTATACATCATTTTAAAGGAAATTGTATGATGAATGCAAATATTTGTACGGAATGTTATTACCAGTAACAGAAGTGAAGTTACAAGAAAAAATGCAGCATCTAGTCATAAAAAGCAAAAAAATACAGTAGGGATTCAAAACTGGAGCAAAGAGCAGCTATGAAAGTTTGCGTGCGTTTGAATAAAACCGCCACAGAAACACACGAAATGGTTAAAACAGTCTATAAGGAAGACGCGTTGTCCCATGTAAGAGTTTTTGGAGTGGCACAAGAATGGTGAAGAATGTGTGGAAGATGCGCCACGCTCTGGTAAGCCTTCGACATAGGTTAATGTCAATACAATCAAGGCATTTCTGCGCGAAGATCGCCGAATGACCATTGAGGAGGATGCTCATGTGTTGCAGATGTCCGTTGATGACATTGTCAGAAACCGGTTTTTGAACTTCCGGTAATTACTTTCCCAGTATGTATTCTAACGTATCAAGCGCACCTGAAATGCTTGCTTTACCTTTTTTGGGAAGGGTGTACGAATCGGAATTTTTGCATTTCAATTAAAAAAAACAACAAAAGCAAACAAACAAAACAAAAAACAAATATCACGAATTTTTATACCTGCAGCGGAATTCTTTCTAAGTATTGAAATGGAAATTTCGTTCCAGTTTTGAACTGCCGGTAATTACTTTCCCAGTATGTATTCTAACGCATCAAGAGCCCTGAAATACTTTCTTCGCTTCCTTTTGGGTAAGGTGTACGAATCAGAATTTTTGCATTTCAGTTAAAAAACAAAAAACAAAAAAATAAAAAATAAATAAATAAATAAAAAGTAAAAAAAACCACGATTTATACTTTTAGCGGATTTCTTTCTAAGTAATGAAATGGAAGCTTCGCTCCAGTTTTGAACTGCCGGTAATTGCTTTCCCAGTATGTATTCTAACGTATCAAGCTGACCTTTCCTTTGTTCAAGAGTGAATGCTTGAGACAGATTAATTGAAACAAGCAACGTCTGAATGCGCCCAAAACTCATAACCGTGAATGGGGGGAGGGAGGGGGGAGTGCATGCGGTAAAAAATAAACCGGACAGTGAGGAGGAGCAGTTACTTCAGCGATAATTTGATCATTATGTTGCGTCAGTGTCAGGGGGAGGTTTTTGTTGTAGCAAACCTCTGATGAAGGGGCGGACAAATCAAGTGCGGTGCAGGTGGAGAGCAGATGATGATTTAAGGAGGTCAGCCAACCAGAACGCGTTGTAACTCCATCCTTTTGACGCACGTTTACACACGTTTCACGTCTCCTCACAGAGAGGCTTTTGAAAAAACAATAAAAAAATAAATAAATAAAAGAACTGATGGCACGTAAATGCATACCCCCTACCCCCCGTGAAGAAATTCGGGATGAAAATGATGGGAAAATACAGAGACCCTCATTATTTGCATTTCTCTAAATGCAAGGAACAATCTCAGCACGGAATCTTGAATATCTTAGAACTTACCTGTTCGTACCCCCCACCCCATCCCCACTGTGTGTCCTGGAGAAAATCGTGCAGGTGGGTATTAACTCCAAGATGAATGATTAACGGTTCCTCTTATAATATCGCGTTTATATTTAGAAACCCAGTTTTATCTCAAAAAGTTTGGGAAAATAAAATTCTTGTGAGGAATTCAGAACGCCATTTCCTTTGCCAAGAAAACTGACATGCGTGTTATCATAATTGCGGTTTTTCGTAGGAAGTATATTTGGAACAAGACAAATAAAAGTTAACCGCCTCCCATTTTATTTCCCAGTCGCCTTCGTTCCAGATATAAAACTAAGTTATTTAATCAAAAACTTAAAACGTAGGACAATGCTAAAAAAAAAATAATTAAAAGAAATAGAAAGATTTTTTAAGCAAGAAAGATTACGCTAAATTTTCGGCTGTGATGCGCACGTCTTTTCAATGTTTTTTCGACACCAAAAAAAAAAAAAAAAAAAAACGAATCCGATTTCTACATAATTTAAAAAAAAATTTAAAGAGAATACACTTAGGCAGTAGCGTCGGGTCATTATAAGCATCCAGGGCTAAGCCCCACGAGAAAATGAGAATTTTTTTCTTCTTTTAATATATTGTTGCGATCTCGTGGGTCGTTATCCCACCGTTGACCATCAAAATATTACGGTACCAGGCCGAGTTAGGTTATACATTCACCGCTCGCCACCAAAATGTTACGACAGTGGGTCTTTATCCCACCGCGGTCAATCAATTTAAGAACCGTAGCCGAGCAATCAGTATATTTCTTCTCTGAGGTCCTTCGACGTAGTTCTTGGCGCGAAAACTGTATTACATGGGCATACACTTAACCAATTTGAACCAATCACATGCGTACACATAAATAATGTGTTCTATGACCGCGCTGACTGTCTAAACAAATATTTAATTGGCTATAAAAACATAACAATGGCACACATACGAATAACATTTGGCTGTCTTCTGAACATGAGTATTAGGTCAACTTGGACCTAAATCAGTTCCCGCGAGATAGTTTTAATGTACTTAAATTCCACAGTTCAGTCTTACTATTTCTCAGTTTAGTTTTTGCAATATATCAGTTCAGTTCCTCAATTTATTGCGTAGCAGATGTAACAATAAAAACAAAACGTTTCTACTCACATGGATGCTGTCAAGAATAAATCCAAGTTGTGATTGCACCAGTAAAGAGATACACACCTCCCTTTTTACATGGAAGATTTCATTGCAGGAGCTGCGTCCCCTAGCGCTACCGTACTCTCTCTCTCTCTCTCTCTCTCTCTCACACACACACACACACACACACACATCCAGGCGTTTGTTCAGGGAGCCTCGCCTCGCCTCGAAAGATCAGATCGCTTCCTTCGCCGCTTCAGGGAGAGGATGGTGATTGCACACAGTCGTAATTGGACTCGAACCCGAGCTTCGCTTCTCATTGGAATGACCGCTGTCCACTCGCAGACTTCTTAATTCCTCTGTAACTTTGCTTTCATTGGGCCAATCAATCGCTGATTTCCATCAGGCTCCCAGCCTAGAAATTGTTACTTTATCACGCTGATTTAGGCATTCCGCTGCATTTATGGCAAACTAGCATATACAGCTGCCTCGAGTTGTCGTTTCCATTTCTTACCAAATGCAGGGAGTTTCGCTGTTTCATTGCCCAGTTAATATAGCAGATCCAAGGCATCCAATCCAGCCTTTCACTTCGGAGAGCGTACAGACAACTGAACTTTCTTCCTTATTTTCACGCTAAGTGCGAAATCTTATTTTTCTGCACTGACCACACAGAGAGCAATTGTTCTCGAAAATGCCCCAAACAATCGACGAATTTACGATTATTCGCTAAACCATTTGTCCCCCATCTTCATTCATTTCTACTCAAGTAGCCCCTCTTCGAAATGTAACTCCTTCCCTGTTTAGACTGGCCGTCAGCTGCGCCCAGATATTTATGACCTAACAGCGCGCTAGGAACTCTAGACCACCCAGCCAAAGGGAATGCTTCGCCTCCTTTCTGTCCTATCCCCAGATAAAACTTTCTCTGCTGTTTACGCTTTTAAACTCCAATCAAGCCTCGAACATAATTAATACTTAATTAATTTCACACATCCACCATGCCCATTAATTACTAAATTAATGGCGGGGTAGGTCGTAACAATATATTTTTGATTATTGGTAAAATTCTGAAAGAAAATCCGTATTACTTACCAGTCCCCAGATTTTCTGAATGCAATGTGAGGCACTACAATAATTGAATAACTGGCTAACACATTACAGCCTTCCATATCCGTTTACTCTGAAAAAGACTACTCTCGTCAACTCGTCGCCTTCGCGAAGCTTCGGAGAACAGTAATGAATGAGCAGTTGCACGCTGAACTGCGCATGCGTAAAACTGTCTTTCGGGACTGGTAGCTTTCGCGTTCGTTAGCCAGTGAGCCACTGATTTTCGGTCATGTAGTTAAACTGTAAGTTTCGCTCGTGCAAGTAAAATGAACAAAGTAGTTTTTTCACTGGGACATCCTTTTAGTTTATTAAGGGATGAAGAAAAAAATTCTATATACTTGAACCTACATCGACCAAATATTTGCTTGGTGCAAAAACATAAGAATCAGTATACAGCTTTTAATAGAGCTTTTAATCATGAAAGAAATCGTTATCCTTGTCACATTTACGCCAGAAATCGGATTGTCATCTTCAAAATTTGAGCTTTTAATTAATGTATAGTTGTAAAGCAGAATATCCTGGTTGAGCGGAATCAAAAACTAATATACTTTGTTTTGTTTCTACTTTTTTTTAATGTTATACAGCATTGCATATGCATATATATATATATATATATATATATATATATATATATTTTATTTATTTTTTTATTTTTTTTTTTACCTCATTCTATGTGGCAGCCAGTGAGTGGCTGATTCTTGTGAGGAATTCAGAACGCCATTTTCTTTTCCTAGAAAACTTACATGCCTGTTATCATAATTGCGGTTTTTCGTAGGAAGTATATTTGGAACATGAAAAATAGTGTTATCAGTATGACTTCAGCTGGCGGTGACTAGAGACCTCACAATCCACTGAAATTATATTTCACAGTACGGAAGAAGGTCGATAGCAATTTTAAAAATATTTAGTCCCGGATAATTTTAGTCATCCTACGCCACTGCATAAAAATTATCCGGGGCAATTATATTTGGCTGCCGATAATTTTAGTCAGCCTAGGAAAAAGCTGCACATAACTTAAAATGTGCAATGCGAGCAGAATTATTCAAAGTGAATGGAACCGCTGAAAAAATTAAAAATAAACCGTATGGGTATAATCGATAAAACATCCACAAACAGAAATAGCTACCTACTCCCATTAGCGGCTGAAAAGTGAATTACGAAAATTAACAAACAGTGCACAAAATGTGTATCATAGCGGACGACATTAGAGACAAAAGAGATTTGCAAATCGAACAATTAGAGATGAACTCAATTGAACTTTATGCCTCCTAGCGGAAAAAGCTGTGCGTTACTTAAAGAAGAAAATGGGTGTATCCTCTTCATAATGAAGAATATCATATAAAAAAAAATGCTTCTGAATGATTTTTAGAATAGAATAAACTCTTTCAAAAGAAAAGAAACATACCCTGACGTCGGAAAAATTTTGAAAAATGGAAAAGCAGAAAATATACGAAAAGTATGCTTCATAGCAAATGCTAAGGAAAAATATTATTTCAAATAGGTCTACGTCTTCACGTATAGCACAGATAGCGAGGACGAAGTTTTAACATTTACGCTCGTAGCGAAAATTGATAATAGCTCAAACGACCTGAAATACAATAAGCACAACCCACTAACAAAGAAGCTAAGCATCAAAATGTATACCAAAGAACTAGAAGGGAGCAAATTGGAAGAACTGCAGAAAATATATCGAGTAGTAATTTATGGCCTTAACAAGGAGTAGCAAAAACCATCTCTCACGCATTTTCACCGAGACATAGTTAAACGTGGGTTTCCGCTATATCACATATGTATATATTCAAAAACAAGACGAAGACTAAATCAAAGCCTATAATTTGGTCTTTCAATTTCTAATTGCCCGAGAATATATTCCAATCAAAGAACATTAATTTAAGAAAAAGTATTTAAGCCCATCTTACGGATTTATGATGTCAGAAGCTGACAGAAAAACACATATAGCGCCGTGAATTGTTGGCAACCGTGGTGTAAGGCTAACGCGCTCGGCTAGATATCGAGAGATCCGGGATTCAATTCCCCGGCGGTGACCGAATAACAATTTTTCGGTTGCTGTGTGTTGTTAAAATGTGGAAAGAGCGATGTTTTTGTTTATTCACTTATTCGGAGGATTTTCACAATGTATTTAACATTATCCAATAATGCTTATTTTATGAGCCTCTCCTGGTTTAAAAAAAAAAAAGTTTGAGTGCTTCAATTTGGCATATTTTATTGATAATTACTAGGTAGTGTTGAAGAGGAAATGTTAGAAGCTATAATTATCGTAAAAGTAACTGAGATTAAAAGAACATTTGTAAATAAGACTCCTCTCTAATAAAAGAATTCAATTGGAACGTGTAGGAAGTGTAGGTTTGGGAAACAAACAAACTAAGGTTGAAGATAATTTGTTTTCTGGCATATATTTAGTTTACTTTGAGAATCACCGCAATAAAGCGAACCATGGAAATCTATAATCACGCAATTATCGCCTGGACGAAATTTTTTGCATTTGGCTGTATATGACCTTTTCGCTATACGTAATCGGCGTTTTACTATTTGTAAAAATATCGATGCTCGAAAAAAGTAAAAGAAAAAGGAACGAAGAATGGAAGACTGCATGGATGAGTAACAGTGCAGTTAGACAATAAAGATTCACACTTATGCGCAGATTGTTGGCGTCACCCTTTTACTTTTTATCACTCTCCAGAGAAATGACGCTTGAATATGATGATGATAGGTTGGCAGAAAGTGATAAAGCACAAGGGGAATGAAGGCTTTGTTCTGAAAGTTATTTCTTGAATTATACATCCAACAGAGATTAAAGAAAATAATGTTCGTTCAAGTGAAGTAAACTTTGAAGGAGCTCATTTATTTAAAAAAAAAAAAAAAGCAAGGTTAATCCAAGTGGGTGCAGACACTTTGTTTGTCGTTCCGTTTTGAATAAATCGCTTAAAAGTGCGTCATCTGCATTTTAAAGACTCACGTACGCCTCACACCACTGCACTTTTAACCGACCGTGGAAAAAGGACAAATTTTTGTTCTTCGCGTATTTTAAGACGCATAATAACAACTTTTTATGTCACAACTCTCTCATCTCAATGCAACTTGCCGTCGAAGAAGCTCATCAATGTATCACAGTGTTGCGTGTCTTCAAGCGAGTAAATTACGTTGCGCTGAAGCTCCCAAAATGCGACCACAGATTCTCTCTTTTTTGCTTTGACTCCCATCGGTGTTCCTCCTGTTATTACTTAAAGAAAATTCCCTGGAAAAAAATTACGAATGCAATTGGAATGGACAAGGCAAGCTACCTTTTCCGTACGATTTCGTTCTTAAATGAGAGGTCCATAAACTACAAACTAGGAATTAGTTGACGAACCTCAGTGGAATCGAAGAAGATATCCATCATATTTGACAGTCCTGTCTCCTTATTTAACTTCGAAAGGAACTATGTCAGACTGTTCACAATCGCTTTCTTCAACTCATCAAGGGTAACAATCTGTAAGATTGTTTTAGGGCTCCCAAGTCAAATTATAGGGCTGTGAATGATGGGATAGCTATGTGTTTCCCTTCTTTATGTTTTTATTTTTTTCCCTTCGTTCATGAATTTTTATCTCTTGTGCGACTTTTCTTTGATGGCTTAAAGAAAACAGGACATCAATCATCCGACGTACTCCGTGAAATTAGTTAAATGGGTTTTTAATCCCTGCTATTAAGAGCCAAGGTCTGTAAAGCAGACAGACACTACTGGAAGCATAACTATGTAACACTCTACTAATTCAGTCTTCTAATGCAATAGCCACTTGAGGCTTTTACTTTCCGAGACTGATGATCAGAAAGATATTGCGAGGGTAAAAACTCATACGCAAAATCAGGTTACTTATTCAATCTGATCAAAAGGGATATTTATTATGCTCCATGGCAACAGAAAGGTTGTTGCGCAAACTCAGTGACGTGAATAAAATGCCATAATATTCTGAGTGTACCAATTTATCAAAAAAAGTTAATAGCTCTTTTCTACAAAGAATTACTCTCGTGTGAGATTAAATTCATTTCCACGTTTTATATGGGTGCTTGTGTACTGTAGCTAAGATAAATGGACTTTAGGGATTGCGTATGCTTTGCGAGTTTTCCCCGTTGTGGAGAAAAAGGCAGGGTCGTAACTATCACTGTAAAAAAATTTCTGAAATTCACGAGCTACTTTCCGCCATTTCTTTCGTGAATTATCGAAGCATATTTCTGATACAACATTTCCCGTAAAACGACGGAAAGAAACCTGAAATTCACGGATTTTTCGTACAACAGAAAAATTCTGAATTTTCTTCTCGCAACATCTTTCTTATATTGACGGTAAATTGCGTTTTAGAGATGTGTTAATGGAAAATTATGAATTTTCAGAAACCTTCTCGCAACATCTTTCTTATATTGACGGTAAATTGCCGTTTTAGAGATGTGTTAATGGAATATTATGAATTTTCAGAAACCTTCTCGCAACATCTTTCTTATATTGATGGTAAATTGCCGTTTTAGAGATGTGTTAATGGAAAATTATGAATTTTCAGAAACCTTCTCACAACATCTTTCTTATATTGACGGTAAATTGCCTTTTTAGAGATGTGTTAATGAAAAATTACGAATTTTCAGAAACCTTCTCGCAACATCTTTCTTATATTGACGGTAAATTGCCGTTTTAGAGATGTGTTAATGAAAAATTATGAATTTTCAGAAACCTTCTCGCAACATCTTTCTTATATTGACGGTAAATTGCCGTTTTAGAGATGTGTTAATGAAAAATTACGAATTTTGAGAAACCTTCTCGCAACATCTTTCTTATATTGACGGTAAATTGCCGTTTTAGAGATGTGTTAATGGAAAATTATGAATTTTCAGAAACCTTCTCGCAACATCTTTCTTATATTGACGGTAAATTGCCTTTTTAGAGATGTGTTAATGAAAAATTACGAATTTTCAGAAACCTTCTCGCAACATCTTTCTTATATTGACGGTAAATTGCCGTTTTAGAGATGTGTTAAAGGAAAATTCTGAATCTTTTGAAAAATTTCCACATATGAATAAAAAAAAATGCATCGCTCTTTCCACGTTTTAGTAATACACAGCCGCCGAAAGATTGTTACTCGGTCACCTCCGGGGAATTGAATCCCGGATCTCTCGATATCTAGCCGAGCGGGTTAGCCTTACACCACGGTGGCTAACTATCCACGGGGCTATGTGTGTTTGTCTGTCAGCTTCTGACATCATAAATCCGTAAGATAGGCTCAGCTACTGAGACGTCTCCATCTGGTGGACATTAACGGCACTGGTTATATATTAATTATAGCAGTTAAATCCAAAGGGTTCAACTGCTATTTATTAATATATGTCCAAAGTGAAAATCCTCCAAATATATGCCGTCAGTGAATAAACAAAGACAGCGCTCTTTCCGCATTTTTAGCAACACACAGCAACCGAAAAATTGTTATTAGGTCACCGTCGGAAAATTGAATCGCGGATCTCTCAATACCTAGCCGAGCGCGTTAACCTTACACCACGGTGGCGAACAATTCACGGCGCTATGTGTGTTTGTCTGTTATCTTCTGACATCATAAATCCGTAAGATGGGCTCAGCTACTGAGACGTCTTCATCTGGTAGGCATTAACGGCACTGGCTATATATAGTGCAAGGCTAACGCGATCTTCTAGATATCTAGAGATCCGGTATTCAATTCCCCGGTGGTGATGGAATAACAATTTTTCGGTTAACGTGTGTTGCTAAAATGTTGAAAGAGCGATGTCTTCGTTTATTCACTGACGTCACGTATTTGGAGGATTTTCACTGAGGATTTTTAACCTCTCCGCAACTCCGTTTTTTATATTGACGGGAGGATTCGGTTCTGACTTTTTCCGTACCCGCAAGACGAGAAATTACCGGTAATAAACGCTATTGGTGAGAATACTTTAGGTTTGTTTAACTTTTAAATTTCAATCATCTGTCAAAGGAACTGATTTTAAATTTCCGTAGCGAAATCAGATATTGTGGATAGCATATCCCATGAATTTTTTTATTGTGGCACAGGATATTTCTTTTCCTTTCCCCGATTTTGGGCACCAGCTATTTATTATATATTGTGCTACTGTAAGAAATCGGGTACTTAACTTATTGTACAGATGATTATACGATGTCTATGTATCAGTCTTTGGACAACTTAAGACAAAAGCTATTATTACTATCAAGAGTAAGAAACATGGTAATTAACTTATTGTACAGATGATTATACGATTTCTATGCATCAGTCTTTGGACAACTTAAGACAAAAGCTATTATAACTACCAAGAGTAAGAAACATGGTACTTAACTTATTGTCCAGATGATTATACGATGTCTATGTATCAGTCTTTGGACAACTTAAGACAAAAGCTATTATTACTATCAAGAGTAAGAAACATGGTAATTAACTTATTGTACAGATGATTATACGATTTCTATGCATCAGTCTTTGGACAACTTAAGACAAAAGCTATTATAACTACCAAGAGTAAGAAACATGGTACTTAACTTATTGTCCAGATGATTATACGATGTCTATGTATCAGTCTTTGGACAACTTAAGACAAAAGCTATTATAACAATCAAGAGTAAGAAACATGGTAATTAACTTATTGTACAGATGATTATACGATTTCTATGCATCAGTCTTTGGACAACTTAAGACAAAAGCTATTATAACTACCAAGAGTAAAAAACATGGTACTTAACTTATTGTACAGATGATTATACGATGTCTATGTATCAGGCTTTTGACAACTTAAAACAAAAGCTATTATAACTACCAAGAGTAAGAAACATGGTACTCATTGTACAGATGATTATACGATGGTTATGTATCAGTCTTTGGACAACTTAAGACAAATGCTGTTATAACCATCAAGAGTAAGAAACATGGTACTTAACTTATTGTACAGATGATTATACGATGTCTATGTATCAGTCTTTGGACAACTTAAGACAAAAGCTATTATAACTACCAAGAGTAAGAAACATGGTACTTATTTTACAGATAATTATACGATGTCTATGTATCAGTCTTTGGACAACTTAAGACAAAAGCTATTATTACTATCAAGAGTAAAAAAACATGGTAATTAACTTATTGTACAGATGATTATACGATTTCTTTGCATCAGTCTTTGGACAACTTAAGACAAAAGCTATTATAACTACCAAGAGTAAGAAACATGGTACTTAACTTATTGTACAGATGATTATACGATGTCTATGTATCAGTCTTTGGACAACTTAAGACAAAAGCTATTATAACTACCAAGAGTAAGAAACATGGTACTCATTGTACAGATGATTATGCGATGTCTATGTATCAGTCTTTGGACAACTTAAGACAAAAGCTATTATTACTATCAAGAGTAAGAAACATGGTACTTAACTTATTGTACATATGATTATACGATGTCTATGTATCAGTCTTTGGACAACTTAAGACAAAAGCTATTACAACTATCAAGAGTAAGAAACATGGTACTTAACTTATTGTACAGATGATTATACGATGTCTATGTATCAGTCTTTGGACAACTTAAGACAAAAGCTATTATTACTATCAAGAGTAAGAAACATGGTAATTAACTTATTGTACAGATGATTATACGATTTCTATGCATCAGTCTTTGGACAACTTAAGACAAAAGCTATTATAACTACCAAGAGTAAGAAACATGGTACTGAACTTATTGTACAGATCATTATACGATGTCTATGTATCAGTCTTTGGACAACTTAAGACAATAGCTATTATAGCTATCAAGAGTAAATTTTATATTTAGGAGTTTTGTGAAATAATACTATATAAATCTACATTTCTCCCTTTTTTAAAGATAATTGAAAGTCATTGTAAGTTTAAAAAATCAAATTGCAAAACACTTTGTTGCCTCAAAAAATCACGATGGAAAATGCTTGATTTGGGAAAAGTCGTCCTACAGAAAAAGAAATGATTAAAAACCTATTCAGAAAAATAATAAGCTGCAACAGAAAATAAAATGACTAAATCACTCGTATTAAAGACAAAAAAAAAAAAAAAAAAAAACGTTCGTCTCGCAAACGTTCGTTTGGCTCAGTGGATAAAGGCTCGCGTTATCTCTCGAGCCGCACCAAACGACGGGGGTTCAATCCTGATTGCTGCGCAAGTGTTGTCTGATGTAAGGGATGAAAAGTGCAGTTTCTTCGATTTTGAGGAATCTCAGTTTAAATACGGAAAAAACTTGAAACGGACTTTTCTGAAAAAAAGAAAAAACAACGGAATTTTTGACTACGGAAAAAATCTGTAAAAATACGGAAGTTAAAATAAACGGGGCTCTTTTAAAAATGGAAATTTCTGAAAAAGACGGAAAGTTACCGGCAACTTCGCTGCACGTTATTTTCAGATATGTTTCGTGAATTCACACAACAAATATTTTACAGTCTAGCAAGGAGTTAGATGGTGCTCAGCACCCCTGCAAGGCAGGCGACCCCACCCCCTGGAAAATAGACATTGTTGTTAATTCTCTTAATATTTTTCCCTCGGTAGTTAATGAACATAATGTTTTGTATTTCATTTTAAGTATAATACGCTGCTTATTTGTTTGTGTATTGCACGAAGCCAGATTGAATTGATGCAGCACGAATGATGGATAACTCGAAAGAAATCCCGTTTCGAGGTGAATCAGTACGAACAGTTGTGTCAATGATCTCCTGTCACATGGGCACAGGGCGCTTCGCTACTGGGGGTCACGGAAGAGAGAAATCAATTTACCTTTTCGGAGAAACGTAAAATTTAAAAGAATATTAACAAAAAAAAAGTGTTGGACTCTCAGTTAAACATAAAGCTAATGTACTGTTTCTGCTCAACTACTACTTCTCTGCGTGTAGCCCTTTACGCGTTGGGAAGAAGTGCTGGAGGGAATACTCTGTGTGTATGTGAGAGAGAGAGAATATTTAACTTCTTCTTGTTCATTGCTTAGCAGTCAGTAAGAGTGGTTTCTCGACGTTTTGCGTGAAAAATCTAGTTTCTTGGTTTTATAATAGGGAGAGGAGGGAGTTCTGCTGTTGGATACAGTAAGATGAGGTTACCTCTTTGAGAAACAGCTGAGCAGAATGCGCGATTAAAACCAAAGAAAACAGTGGAATAGGAGTCGAAATATGACACGAATACTCGTCGATGCCATCGCATGAATACACGAAAAGGGATCAGAATAACATTAATAACAGACTCTCGGCTAGAGTGGACGATCACATAAACACTAACTATAACTCTATGATAACCGACCGGCGGAAATGAAACTTTCGTAACTCGAAGTTCTATAGCTGAAATTCATTTTCCTTGAAGATCACTGTGAGATGTGAGTCTTCATTTTTTTCTGTAACACACAAAGTCACTTCGATGCATTTAAGAGTTCGTGTACAGATTGCACTTGAGGAAGTCTTGCAGAGATTTGGTTTGCGGAAATCTTGAAGAAATTCGACGTGGAAATCTTGTTAAGATTCAGCTTGTGGGCATCTTGACGAAATTCTACTTGCGGAAATCTTGTCAAGTTTCAGCTGATGGAAATCTTGTTAGATTCGATTTATAGAAATCTTGTCTAGATTTGACTTGTGGAAATTCGAGGGACTTCGGTCTCGATTGTCCGGTTTTTTGCGCTAGCTTTGATCTCTAGAATAACCTCCTGGCTAAAAGCATTTCCAATTTAAAAAAGAACAACCATTATTCTTACAATAGTGGAACATACACCTTAGTATTATACAACTTGAAGTATTTATTCCGTATTGAATGGTGTAACAATTTATAAAACATACAACGACTAAGTGCCGAGCTTTCACACTCCGAACGGGAGGCTTTTCTGGTCTTGAAAAAGCCTCCCGTTCGGAGTGTGAAAGCTCGGCACTTAGTCGTTGTATGTTTTATAAATTGTTACACCATTCAATACGGAATAAATACTTCAAGTTGTATAACCATTATTCTGTTGAAAAGGATGAGATTTCACCTCTTCCTGAGGTTTTCTTCTCTTCCTTCCCGGACGGGTACGACGTACCAAGTCTGGGAAGTGGTATTTCTTTCTCTCAGTTGTCCAGGAACTTCCTTACCATCCTACAAGGGTTCAGTATAGCTGCCTTCTGTAGTTCCATATAGGTGTTAGGTTGTAGGTTTATTTTCTGTACAGATCTGTGAATGGTCTTAGGTATAACTCCTGTGGCTCATATTACTATGGGGACGGTGGTGACGTTCTCCACATGCCACATTTCCTTGAATTCGTATCGCAGGTCGTTATGCTTTGACAGCTTCTCTCCGTGCGTCTTCTGGATGTTGCACGCGTTGGGCACGGCTATGTCAATGAGGTATGTTAACTTCTCCTTGTGACCAGGAGGATGTCAGGATGATTGTGGGGGATAGTCTTATCTGTTCTGATCGGTCTGTCCCAGTGCACCTTGTGGGTGTTGTCCTTTAGAAGCGTTTTTGGCTCGTACTTGTAGTAGGGGACAGGCTCAGTTGTAATGAGGTGGTGCTTTCTTGCCAATTTCTGATGGACAATATTGGCGACTTGATTGTGCCTGTTTGCGTGCTCTGTTTGTGTGAGGACTCTGCACCCTGCTGTGATATGTTGGATGGTCTCCGGCGCTTGATTGCATTATCTACATGTGTCGCTTTCCACTGACGTGTCCTTCAGGATAAGCTGATGGTAGTTTCTGGGGTTTACAACTTGATCTTGAATAGCCATCAGGAACCCTTCCGTCTCGGGGAAGAGTGATCCGTTCGTTAGCCATGCATTGGAGGCAGTCTTATCGACATGGTCCGATTGCAGATCGTTGTAGTGTCTTCCGTGTAGGACTTTCTTGCCCCTAGCTTCATCTTTTGGCTCCCTCGTTCCAATCTCGATGTTCTGAGTAGAGAGGTCTAGGGCTGTGTACTTCTTGTCACTCCGGTTTATCGCTTGGTGAAGCGGCCTCTTGCTCTGATGGAAGTATTTTCTGAGGCTGCTGATTTCTTTGTCTCGGTGTTCCAGGAGATCAATCATTCCCCGTCCTCCTTCTGCCCGTCCAATGGTCAGCCTTTCTATTGCTGACTTCGGGTGATGCTGGCGATGTTTAGTGAGGGTTGTCCTAGTATTGTGCATTATTTCGTCAAGCTCTGTTGTGGTCCACTTGATGATTCCGAAGAAGTACGTGAGGACTGGAATTGCGTATGTGTTGATAGTCCTAGTGATGTTGCGAGCTTTGAGCTTGGTCTTCATTAGTCTCCTCAGCCTTTGGTTGTATTTGGCGGCTAGATTGTTTTTTATTCCTTTGTGTTCTAGGCGTTGTACTTGAAGCATACCAAGGTACTTATAGCCTTCTCCTTCTTTTATAGCTGCGATCTGTTCTCCTGTTTTCAATTGGTAGCTAGCTACGTGCATCATGCTTTCCTTGGTTCATACCTTGTGTCTTGCATTTCTGTAGGCCGAATTCCATCCCGATGTCATTGCTGAAGCTCTCGGTGATACGGATTATTTGTTAAAGTTGGTTCTGCGACGATGCGTACAACTTGATGTCATCCATGTACATGAGGTGGGAGAGCTTGTACTTGTTGATTTTGTTGCATTTGATGGTAAACCCATATTTGCTTTTGTTGAGCATGGTTGACAGGGGGTTGAGTGCTAGACAGAACCATAGTGAGCTAAGTGAATCTCCATGGAAGGTACATCCGCTTATGTGAATGTGCTTGGTGGTTATGTTCTCGATTTTGATTGCTGTCTTCACTCCTGTCATGGCCGCCTTAAGGAAGTTGATGACTACAGGACTTACTCAGTAGATTTCATGGACCTCTATCATCCAACTGTGGGGTACGAAATCGTAGGCTTTACGGTAATCGATGTATGCTGTGTACATGTTGTAGTGCATCATGAAAGCTTGCTCCATTACAACAGCGTCGATGGTAAGCTGTTCCTTGCATCCTCTATAGTCCAGTTGGTGTTCCTTTTGCTGGTCTGCCATAATTGCTTGTCCTTTTATGTGCCTCATTATCTGATTGGCGATGCACGCTGTTAGGATCTCATACAGCGTAGGTAGACACGCTATCGATTGATAGTTGGCTGGAATTCTTGTGTTTTCATCTTTAGCCTTTAGTATCGTTACTCCCTGGGTGAGGAAATCCGCGATTAGGGCTAGATTTTGGATCATGTTGGTCAGTTGATCTGCCTGATATTTTTATATATATACAGGTGAACCTTTCGTACCAGTAGTTGTGGATGTTATCAACACCTGGTGCTTTCCAGCTGTGTGTCTTAGCTATGGCTGGCTGAAGGTCGTCTGCTGCTGTGATCTTCTAGTCTGCCATTTCCTGATATTGGCTCGCTGACCTTTTTTCTCGCTGTAGCCATGAGGATTTGCTGTTGTTGTTCGTATTCTTTGCCCACTTCAGAATTTTTCTACCTCTTCACATTTTGGTGGTCCTTCGCTTTTGATGTCTTTCTTGGAAATGCTACGATAGAAGCTTTTCTCATCGTTTTCGAATGGAAGATGCCTCTCATTATTGTTATTATTATTATTATTTTCATTATTCGAAATATATGAATCACAGCCTATGACAAACAAAATAAGCTACAAATTATCATTGATTGGTATTGTTGAACTGATAGGAATTTCCACCGGAGACCTAGGTATCAGTCAAGAATCGGCATAAAATATATGATGTCCCAAGTAAAGCTGCCTTCTGCAGTTCTGTAGGTGGCATATCAGAAAGCTGCAATTTTTCAAAATGATTCATAAAATTTTTTGACATTGTTCCAAGTGCCCCGATGACAATGGGGACTACCGTTGTGTGTTTAGTCCATAACCGGGTAACTTTTATGGCCAAATCTCTATATTTAGTCATTTTTTCCAGTTATTTTTCATCGACTCTGGCATCTTCATGGATCGCTATATCTATTATCCAGACTTTCCGATTTTCTATGACTGTTATGTCTGGTGTATTATGTTCTATGTGTAAATCGGTTTGAATTCTGAAATCCCACAAGATCTTGACTTGATTATTTTCTATGACTTTCTCAGCCTGATGTTCCCATTATCATTATTATTATATTTATTATAATTCGATATCATAACGTGCTCGCGCGATCAATCAATGATCACAGAAGGAATTTTCTCTACCAGATTTAGACTTACGGAATCCATTGAAGGTAGGAAGCAGAATTGCAAGACGAGTCTAACATCTGTATCTTACCCGGCTTTTGCGCTCAGTTGCAGAGGTGAGAATTTGGCGCCCGCCGAAAAAAAATTTCAACCTTAGGATGATAAGTGTTTTTTTTTCCACTCGAGATTTAAAGCAGAAAATAATGACCTTCATCGACCGATTGAAATAAGAACAATATTGCGAATGGTCGATGATGTTTTCCATCAAAAAAAAAAAAAAAAAAAAAAAAAAAAAGAAAGAGAAAGAAAGATAGAAAGAAAAAGAAAGAAAAACGACTTTTACTGAACATTTTAAAATTAAATAGTTCATAAAAGGATACTTTCGTGATTTATAGTGAGAACCAATAAGTTCAACCCATGGTACTCCAGCTCAGGGAACATAATAAGCAGAGAATGCTACAGTTCACAGGGAAACTTCAATTTAATGATCCCACACTGTACGGTTTTAAGTGCCCATCTTCGTTTCACTAAACTAAAGTTAAAAATTACTCCCATAACCGGTGTTGTGCATTAATTGCATAAAAATAAAGAATGAATGGCTATTGGACCCTCATTACACGCCAATCTTTGCTTTATAAATACTTTTCTTACACCCATTCCTGCCCTTCCTATTTTATAATTATTTTCCTCGCCCCTTTACCTCTATGTTTCTCTTCCCATTTCCTTTTTTTTTTTAAGGCACGGGATTCCATTTCATTTTATACTATGGGAGGAAACTGCAGTGCATAAACGGTTTATGTAATATTGAGGAGTTCACTGAAACGAAATAAATGAATCCCGGCTGTTTTTGATAAGACCTAAAGATTATTGGTTCAAGCATTTGACAAAATTTGTGGATGTGAAAATCCTCCAAATACGTGGCGTCAGTGAATAAACAAAGACATCGCTCTTTCCACATTTATAACACACAGCAACCGAAAAATTGTTATTCGGTCACCACCGGGGAATTGAATCCCGGATCTCTCGATATCTAGCCGAGCACTTTGGATCTCGCCGTTTAGATTTAACTGCTATATTTATTATATAGCCAGTGCCATTAATGCCCACCAGATGGAGACGTCTCAGTAGCTGAGTCCATCTTACGGATTTATGACTTCAGAAGCTGACTGAAAAACGTACATAGCGCCGTGGATTGTTGGCCACCGTAGTGTAAGGCTAACGCGCTCGGCTAGATATCGAGAGATCGGTGATTCAATTCCCCGGCGGTGACCGAATAACAATTTTTCGGTTGCTGTGTGTTAAAAACATGAAAAGAGTTGTTGTCTTTGTTCATTTGTGGATGTGTTTCAACCTCTATATCACGCGTCAGTAATGCACGTAAAGGGCGAAGAACATGTCGTAACTTCAGATATTGGGCCAGTAGGTAGGAGATCGAGTTTCAGCCCTACCTCTCAAAAGACGGTCAATTAAAATAGGTAGATTTAGTAGTGAAAAACTTCGTATTGCAAAATAACTTGTATATACACAGGGTGCTAAAAAATTACAGGAAAAACGAATATCAACTCACAATAAAGATGCCAAGACATCACTGAACTGCTAAATATGGAATGCAAACAAAACAATATGATCAGATTGTTGTAAGCACTGTATACATTGGCGAACGTCAGATTCTTAACATATATACACTGAGGAAACCGAAATCATGAAATACCTGGTTCCTGGGCAATGCAATGCGGTCACTCCTGTAGCTAGTGGACGAACCCACCGTTTCGCATTTATACGTAGTGCGATCAAAAAGTTCCAAGACTAGGTACGTAGCGCGCCAACAGATGGCAGTACACGGATGCGCGTGTGAGCAGCGGTCGAGGGCAGTGACCTTCATGAGTAACTGTGCTGAGTGGCGTCGTTCTGTGAACATCGAGAACTGTGCTGAGTGGCGTCGTTCTGTGAACATCGAGAACTGTGCTGAGTGGCGTCGTTCTGTGAACATCGAGAACTGTGCTACACGATATTTGGTGACCACGTGCAGAACACACCTGAGATTTCGGTATGGACTGCAAACTAGAGCAGCGAGCGAACATCAAATTCTGCGTCACACTCGGCAAATCGGGAACGGATACTCATGAAATGTAGCGGCAGGCTGACGGCAATACAGCAATGAGTCGCGCGAGGTGACGCAGAATTGATGTTCGCTGCGCGCTTCAAGAGCAACAGAACGGCACTGGAAGACGACGAGAAGTCAGGGCGACCGTCCACGATCAAAACCCCCGAAAATGTGGACAAAATTAGGGAAGTGGTGCATGAGGATCTTCAGAGAACCATTCAAGACTACCGTCGTTTACGTGGCGTACGGGACAGTGCAAGAAATTTTGATGTTGTTTTTTTTTCTTTTTTAAATTGGAGGTTTAACGACCATCGTGAGCAACTCAATGGGCTATAAGCAGTCGCCCGTCCCTAATTTAGGTTCCCTGGTTCCAGGGAAGGGAGAGAGCCAGTGCCGTAAGACAAACACAACATCCATGCCTCACCGGGATTCGAACCCGGACCCCTTACGGACGAATGATCGGAGGCCATCGCTTAGACCTCTGCGCCACCGAGGCGGCTACGTCGGTTTTGAACATGCACTGCATTGCTGCAAAGTTTGTGCCAAAGAATCAGCGAACACAGGGCGATCCGTGTCGAGCTCTGTCAAGATCTTCGTTAGCAGGTGGTGAATGAACCAACGTTCCTGTCGCGGGTCATCACTGGGGATGAGACTTGGGTCTACAGTTACGACCCGTAGACCAAACAAAAGCCGTCGTAGTGAAAGATCCCTGCACCTCCACGACCGAAGAAGGCCCGACAGGTCCGGAGCTCAACCAAAAACATGCTAATCGTGTTCTTCGACATTTATGGGATTGTGCACCGTGAATTCGTCCCCCAGGACGAGACTGTTACCGCTCTTTTTTACTGCGATGTTCTGTATCGTCTTAGGGAGGACATTCGCCGCAAACAACCTGAAATGTGGCGCAAGAGCGATTTCCTGCTACATCACGACAATGCAGCAGCTCACAGAGCGTTAGCAACACGCCAGTTTTGCAGCAGCAACAGCATGACTACCCTTCCTCACCCGCCTTACACGCCAGATTTGGACCCCTGCAACATCTTTCTGTTCCCGAAGATGAAGCTGAAGCTGAAGCTCAAGGGTTGCTCTTTTGAAATCGTGGACGGGATCCAGCGCGAATCGCAGACGGTGCTTGACACAATTCGCGAACAGGACTTCCAGGGAGCGTTCCAACAGTGGCAAAAACGCTGGTAGCGGTGTATTGCTGACCAAGGAGACTACTTTGAGGGAGATCATAGCCTGACTTAAGTAACGTAAGTGTTTTGTTGCATATCGGCCTAGTCTAGGAACTTTTTGATCGGACCTCGTATAGGTAAGAGGACATCACTGCATTCACGTATAGACGCTAATTCGGTGTCAGTATGGATAAATATCGTGAGTTGAAAGAGCTAGAAGGAAGGACGATAGTGAGTGCCCGACGCATGGGCCAGTCTGTCACGGAGGTGGTACAGGAATTCGAGTATCTCCGTTCGACAGTATCAAGAGTGTATCGGGAACACGTCATTTCCTGAATTACATCGCATCATGGACAGCGCTGCACTCGGAGAAAGGTGGTGGATAAACGCGACGGTCAACGACTGTCTCTCATAGTTGCAACAAATTGGAGAGCGTAAGTAGCACAAATCAACGTTGACTTCAATGAGCGAGGTGTGAGAAACGTCGCCACCAACACCATCAGAATATCATTAGCTACAGTATGTTATGGGAGCCGCCGACTCACCAGAGTCCCAATGCTAACACCACATCACCACGCTGTGCACTTTAACTGGACGAAAGAACATCGGCACTGGACTTTGGATAACTGGAAACGGGTCTCCTGGTACTGTTTCCAGTTATTTTGTGCAAACGGGATGATGTGGATCTAGCGGAAACCGTTCGAAGGAATTGACCCGGTAGCGCAGACGGTAGGGGTCTATTCAAATGGAATACGCTGGGACCTCTGGTACATCTAGATACATCTCTGAACGGTCCACACTACGTGACCATCCTTGCAGATCATCTGCATTCGTTCATGTCCATTATGAGCATACAGGACAAAGGACTTTTTCCAGCAGGATAACGCGCCTCCCCACAGAGCCATAACGATAAAAACATACGTAGTTAGAAGAGAGTTCCGCAGAAGTTGCCATCCTGGAATAGCCTCTCCGATCACCGGACTTGAACCTAGTGGGAAATATTAGGGATGCTGTGGAAAGGTCCATTCGAGCTTTGAATCCTTCATTAAAGAATGCGATGGAATTATGGACAGTGGTTTGGCAGCCATGGTAGGAGATACCTGTGGAAAGCTTCCGTGACCTTGTGACTGCCCTTATCCGAGCAAAAGGTGAGCCTACTCGTTGTTTCGCAGGTGTCCCATAATTTCTGCCCCCTCACTTTACATAAACGAACATCATATTCTTTATATATATATATGACTGTGTAGCCAACCAGCGTCACGTGCCAACGTTGCGAATGATATGTATAATACCTGAGTCGGAGTTCTCTCAGTCAGTATTTCGTTTCGTCTCAACATGGGGAAAAGCAAAGGATTTATCTGATTCCATCGAAGTCCAGATCGCTATTGCAAGAAGTCTTGGTAAGGGCATCTCTGAAACAGTGACGTTGGTAGGCTGCTCACGCTATGCAGTAGTTAATACCTATCAAAGATGGTCCAAAACAGGTGACACTTCGAACGTCGACAAAGCGTGGACAGGGCATGCCTCTTAAGCATGCTGTTTAAATTTGTTTTCCAGAAAATATTTTCATGTGGCGTTAAAAATATTTTCGCAAGGCGTTTAAATTGTGTAGTATGGTGCGAATCAGAAACCATTAACTAAGCCAGAAAGTACGCTATTAGAGCATGTGTGTTCACGCTCCGAATTCCGATTCACTCTTTCTATTCAGGTTTTTCAATTTCATTTAGTCATGATGGAATACATTGTTGTGCTGAAGTAAAAAATAATCTTTCTAGTGGGGAGCAGAGATGGAAACGGGCCAGTGGGTCATCGGGTCACCGGGTCGGAAATTTCTTGCGGGTCAAACGGTTCGGGTTAAAGTGTTCCTGATCCGATATCGACCCGGTTTTATTTCTGTTTTATTTTTGAAAAAAAAATTCAAAGGACCCTTCAGAGATTTTTGAAATAATACTTGAGAGCTACTGAGCATGATCCAGGAACTTGCTGAGAAGAGTAAAGAAATGGGATTAAAAAATGAACTTTCAGAAGACAAAACTGAAGTATACAATGCGTTTACAAGGAATGAAGATTTATCAATTGATGTGGAAAAGCTGGAGATAAACGATACTACATTTACCTTGGACCGCATATATCAATCGAGGGTCACATCGATGAGGAAATTAATCGGCTTGGTTCGAGAGCTTTTGGAAGAAACAGTACAATTTTTAAAAGCAATGTGCCATTATATCTTAAAACAAAAGTGTTTAATGAATGTATCCTTCCAGTGCTTACGTACGGAGTAGTCTTATTTTTTTTTTTTAACTAAAAAAGACACACAAAGGCTGCAGACAACGGAAAGAAGCATGGAGAGGTGCATGCTTGGTGTAACCAGGAAAGATAGGAAGAGGAACTCATGGATAATGAAAATGACAAGAGTGGAAGACGCCATGATCACAGTATAATCCCTGAAATGGCAATGGGCTGGGCATATTGCCAGAAGAACGGACCATCGATGAAGAACTGAAATTTTAGACTGGATTCCAAAGAGACTCAGAAGAAGACCACATGGGAGATGGGTGGATAGAGGAGACTAGCCCAAGACAGTACGTTGAGGAAAAAACTTGAGGAGATAATAATGACAATGATTTTCAGCAGTGGGCTGATAATGATGACAATAATTCAAAGTACATTTGTCCGGGTCACGTCCGGGCCGCGTCTAGTTATGTAACATCTGGGTCCACAATTTTTGACCCGTTTCCAACTCTAGTGTGGAGAAGGAATTTAACCCTTTAAGCGGCCTATGTATCCGAACCAAAAGTTGCTCAAATTTTCCTGCGTCCCTCAAACAGAAACATTCTCATAGTGACCGGGTTATATGAACGCTACGGCAAAACAATTCCTTACCCTCTTTCGTCTCGGAAGTATTGACTATAAATCTGCCGCTGATTGTAAGTGCTCCCTTACAGTCCTTAAGTCTTACAGAATGTAGTCTGATTCCCTTATAGTCCTTTATTCCCTGTTCCGTAACCCAAGGAATGATTTGGAAGTAGTAGTCTACAGGACACGGAAATCATGCCACAGACTGGGAAAAATTTACTCAAACATCTTTTCTCTTCTTTCTTAGGTTCGTAGCCCTTTAGCATTCTTAGAGGAAAAGATATAATCAGACAGGGAGGATATAACAATCATACCTCCAAATGACCACTTTGAATGGCAAACCTAAGGTAAAAGCAATGCTTTGTAATGCACTGGTTCACTCGTTTATGTCGCTTTCGGCTAACTTCTTAGATGACGAATATATTCGTTCGATAAATAAATACATCGCTCTTTCCACGTTCCAGAAACACACAGCATCCGAAAAATTATTTTTCAGCCGCCGCTGTGGAATTGAATCAACAGAACTCTCAATATCTAGCCGAGCGCGTTACATATACGCCACGGTGGCCAAGAATCCACGGTGCTATGTGTATTTTTGAGTCAGCTTCTGACATCATAAATCCGTAAGATGGGCTCAGCTACTGAGACGTCTCCATCTGGTGGGCATTAACTGGAACGTGGAAAGAGCGATGTATTTGTTTATTTTCATTTTAATTATAACGTACACATTTTTTTTCACACAATAAAATCTTACGGATTTATGATGTCAGAAGCTGACTTAAAAATACACATAACACCGTGGATTGTTGGCCACCGTGGCGTATATGTAACGCGCTCGGCTAGATATCGAGAGTTCTGTTAGTTCAATTCCACAGCGGTGGCTGAAAAACAATTTTTCGGATGCTGTGTGTTACTGGAACGTGGAAAGAGCGATGTATTTATTTATTAACTGTCGCCACGTATTTGGAGTATTTTCACCTTGGATCTCGCCCTTTGGATTACTGCTATAATATATATATAGCTATATGCCGTTAATGCCCACCAGATGGAAACGTCTCAGTAGCTGAGCCTATCTTATGGATTTATGATGTCAGAAGCTGACTTAAAAATACACATAGCACCGTGGATTGTTGGCCACCGTGGCGTATATGTAACGCGCTCGGCTAGATATCGAGAGTTCTGTTAGTTCAATTCCACAGCGGTGGCTGAAAAACAATTTTTCGGATGCTGTGTGTATCTGGAACGTGGAAAGAGCGATGTATTTATTTATTAACTGTCGCCACGTATTTGGAGTATTTTCATATTCGTTCGAGCTCATTTCGGTCCATTTTGTTAACCCCGATTTAATTCGTTCCAGTCGGTTAAAGGGTTAATACTACCAGTGTGTACGCAACGTTATCGAAGTGCACGTCTCTCAGAGCTTGATGAGTATTCACAGAAAATCACTTATATGGGGATGATACTAAACCAGCCATATTTCTGCTCATTGATCCATTGCGTAAAATATTATTATTGTTGTTGTTATTTTCTGAAGAGAAAATTTCGAAGGAATGCACCTTATTCACGCGACGACTTCAGAAGTGCATTTCTGTGGACCAACATGGCTGCTAATTCAATGTTATCGCTGTCAGATTACCTCTTACTGTTATCAAAATTTTAAAGGTTTTAACGTCTGCCAACGAATTAGTAGAACTACGGGGCGAAGAAGGAGTAATTAATTTCTTAGAAGAACAAATCAATGTTGCAAAATATGCCAACGTAATTTTGTGCTCGATGCTTATTTCAAAATAATGCAGGACACATCGCCATTAGTCATAGGGAAATTTTTAGTGAAGCATTTCTCACGCACGGTATATTTAAAATTTCGCATTTTTACTGTCAGACATTAGCGAAACATCAGAAACAAAAACCTGGGATTTAATTTTTTATTTTTGCAAAACAAAATATTTAGAATCCCAGACAAATGCGCAATATGGAAACAAATTAAGGTTAAAAAACACCAACAACTAAAACTTCCCACTGTCACACCTAGGCAGTTTACTTAAAAATAAAACGAATTTGTAATATATAATAAAGTAAAATTTATTGATATGTTTCGTCCTTTGTGGAAAGAACATTAAACTTAACTCACAATTTACCGATCCAAATATACAATCAGTTTTCTCCTTCTTCCTTTTTTTTTTTTTTTTTTTTTTTTTTTTTTAAATTGAAATTCGGAGAAACACTACCAGGTTTTAACTGCCTTCGATTCATAGTGCCATAATATCCAAAATATTCCTCGCTAAATCAGGAAGAATATATTCGGCTATGCACATTGGGATAGAAATCATAACATTTCGTTTTGCTCATCCGTTCCTTTAACAGTTTCGATCTTTTAGAGGAAACTGTAGAAATTTATCTTTTCTTCTGTACATTTTAGGTGACAGGACTTGTTAGCGCAACAATACGATCAGCAAAAGTTAGGCATATCGTTAATAAATACATGAAAAATCACGATTTTGCTTAACTCCTGCAACGCATTCCTTGTTAAGCAACGGAAAAACGGATGTAAACAAAACACTGCTGCTCCGCAGCCGCAGAACATATTTCCCATGATGCAATGCGAGGTAAATAAGGTCTATTGGGCTTCCAAACTTCTTTTCGCGTTCTTCTGTACGGCCATACGTCGGCACATTTGAAATAAAGCATAGCTTCAATTTAGAAATTAGTATATAAATAAATAAATAAATAAATAAAAGTTTTAGCAAAAACACGCGTTACTTGTGGAGTGAAAAACCAAATGCTGGAACTGCAAGTTTTGTTTCATATCAGTGTTAAGATTCATAGAAATGATTTATTTATTATTAAGATTAATAGAAGAGCAATACAGAACTCAACCGTGCCCCATTTTTAATGGCTCACATACTTTTAGTGCATAGACCCTCTTCTTGATGTCTTTAGAAAAGAAAACTGAAAAAAGAAAAGTTGTTTTCGGCCACGTTTGGCCAGAAATAATAAAATGCAATGACATTTCTATAATATTCGAACATAGTAAAGAAAATTTTAATGTAATCATTATCAGTATAAAAATTTCTCAATGCAGTATTAGATGCAGGTTTCCCTAAGGATCTTCCTCAAATATCTGTTTCACTCCTTCGTGCTTTTGAATTTCATTCACCTATATCTCTTGTGGTCTTAAGACATCTGGGTCTTTGCCTGTCCCTTGGTATCCAGTGTAGAATTTCAAATGCTAAACCATGTGGTCAGCTCTCCATCACATTACCTGTTGAAGGTCTGTACTTCGATAACGATGTCATCAACTCTTGTTATTCTTTTGATCCATCAGTTCTATTCCTATCTTTGGAGAGACTTCACACTGAAACAGAAAATAAAAACGAAGTGTAATATTTTCAGAATGATTGTAAGAATAATGTTAACCATCAGTTTGAAATATAGAAGAGGTAAAAGTAAAGAAAATATATTTATTAATTTTACATGCTTTAATGCATTGTGACGTACCTGCCAGCAGGACGCACACGACATAAAGGCAGATAGGAATCAGAATAATCGTCTGCGTAGCTCAGTTGGTAGAGCGGCTTGTTCCGGAATAAGCGTACTCGGGTTCGAATCGCGTACTCGGGTTCGGCGCGGATAAAATAAGCGTACTCGGGTTCGGCGCGGATAAAAATGACGGAGAAATTTACTTCGTTATAATGGCGCCCGAACTGTCCGGCTGTCCCGGCCGTTCAAAATCTCGCATTGGTGTGATGTTATTTCCACACCGCGAGACAAGAAAAATCAGAGAATTCCTTCTCCAGCGCTTCGAAAAATAAAAATGTGTGATGTTGCATTCCACACAGCAGATTGACTGGGAGTTCTCAAGTGCACGTTCTACAGTGGATGGCTGCCTGCAACGAATCATGGTCACGGCTGACCCGTGGGCCATGCCCCCGACCCTCTTTCGGGGGGGAGATGTGACGTACCTGCCAGCAGGACGCACCCGACATTAAGGCAGATAGGAATCAGAATAATCGTCTGCGTAGCTCAGTTGGTAGAGCGGCTTGTTCCGGAATAAGCGTACCCGGGTTCGAATCCCGGCGCGGATAAAAATGACGGAGAAATTTACTTCGTTATAGCATGTAAAATTAAAGAAATAAGAAGAGGAAAGTCACCTATAGTGGTGCCGAAACGGCTCAGAGCGGCGCTTCGGTATTTCATTTTTCCGGTAGCACAAATTGTTTTCTTTTTAAAACGCGAATGTCATAAAATTATTTTCCTATAAAAAAATGCCACAGTAAAACTGCACAATTAGTGGAATGAACGTCCCATGTTTGCTTGAAGGTAGAGGTAGTCTCTAAATCCATTCTCACTTGGCAGTCACTTGAAATTCCTTTTTCTATTATTGTTAAAAAAAGTTGAGATGAGGATATTGCAGTGGGGAAATTGTTGTATTTGGAAATTGAATGAATCTAGTCATTTGTGAATCCGGATGTCTGATTTTGACCGATCACTATACTTTCTCATACTATAAAAATATAAGAAAATAAAAAGAGGAGACACGGAATTTGGGGGAGGGGATAAGAAGGCAAATTTATTGAAGACGCAAAGGCATCGCGCGTCCTGTACTTTCTTCAAATACCACTACACCACTACTTTTAAAAATGAAAAGATGAAAGGCGGTAATGGTCTAGTTAGTAGAAAGCCTACAGAAACCCGTGAACAGGAGTACTGAAAAAAAAATGCTATAAACAGAGATGGTTGGATGAGATTAAAACCTATCTGGCGAAAGAGAATGAAGGTAAAATTTTAAGGAAGGAATAACTGGGGACAAATGCCGAAGGTCTTTGTCCAGGAGTCAACTTAGCAAGATAACAACACGAATATTTTTAGAATTATACATGTTTGTGAGCTGTGTGTCGACACAGTTCCCACACAGGCGCCGACTATGGACATTCTCGTTTGTTTAAGCGTGTCTCCGCAAAAATTAATGTGCGCTTTGCTCGCCCTGATTTCTGCAGACGCAACCAAAATTAGCTTTCAGTAACAATTTGTGTATTGTAATTAGAACGTATGCAATAAGATGTTTCTACCACTTAACATCAATCATATAATTACATAGATTACCAAATATTAAAATTGTTATACTGAAGGACCGTTATGAAATAGGTTGACTGTATTTTAGTCTATAAAGACATTCTGCAATGTATCAGTTATAATTTTATGCTGAATTCAACACAACAAACGTTTGTCAGATCTATTAAGAAACGAAACAGTTATTAAGGAAAATAAGAGCATGAAGAAAAACAAGAAAGGCGTTCCCATGACGGGCCCTTTTTACTCTTAATAGAAAGTGCAACAGAACGGAAACGGAACTGGAGATGCAGGTATTTTCGGATAACAGCTTAAGAAGCGGACGCGTGAATTTGTCGTAAGGTAGATTGGAAACAGGCTCTTCAAAACCAAAGTTAGGGATTAACTTTCTTCATTTCATGCAACTCTTTCTGCCGCAAATACGCAAATATTGAGATATATATGTACCAATATATATATATATATATAATCTTCACTAAAGTTCTTTCACACCGTTTGAAGGTAACACTGGACAAGGCTCAACCGAGAGAACAAGCTGGATTCAGGAGTGGCTGCAGCACAATAGATCATATCCACGTCCTGAGAGAACTAATTGAAAGAGCGAGGAAATATGAACTTCCATTGTGCATGGCTGATTCGGTGAAACCATCAGCAGTTACAATGGCTCTGAAATCCTGCGGTATTGAAGATGCATACATTAATATTATTAATAACATCTATGAAAATGCAAGTGCAAAGATTCGGATGTTTGAAAATACACTACACATAAAAATTGGGTAGGGAGTGAGACAAGGTGACACCATATCTCCGAAGCTCTTTAACGCCACATTGGAAAATGTCTTTTAATCACTGAATTGGGAAAACAAAGGGATAAAGATTAATGGAGATTATCTAACCCACCTTCGTTTTGCTGATGACATAGTCATTTTTGCAACTACCCCATCAGAGCTTCAGAGTATGATCCAAGAACTTGCTGACAAGAGTAAAGAAGTGGGATTAAAAATGAGCTTTCAAAAGACAAAAGTGATGTTCAATGCTTTTACACGAAATGAAGATTTATCAATTGATGGAGAAAAGCTGAAGATAACAGACACGTACGTTTATCTTGGACAGCAGATATCAAGTGAGGGTCACATTGATGAAGAAATTAATCGGCGTACAAAACTTGCCTGGATCGCTTTTGGAAGAAACAGCATAATTTTCAAGAGCAATATGCCATTATGTCTTAAAAGAAAAGTGTTTGATCAATGCATCCTTCCAGTGCTTACGTATGGCGCAGAGACGTGGACCTTAACTAAAAGAGATATACAAAGGCTGCAGACAACTCAAAGTAGCATGGAGAGGTGCATGCTTGGTGTAACCAGGAGAGATAAGAAGAGGAACTCGTGGATCCGAAAAATGACAAGAGTGGAAGACATCATGATCAGAGTTAAGTCCCTGAAATGGCAATGGGCTGGGCATACTGCCAGAAGGACAGACCATCGATGGACAGCCGAAATTTTAGATTGGATTCCAAGGGACAGGAAAAGACCCAGAAGAAGACCACATGGGAGATGGGTGGATGAAATTCGAAAGTATGCGGGAGTGACATGGAGGAGACTAGCACAAGACAGACCGTTGTGGAGGAAACTTGGGGAGACCTTCGTCCAGCAGTGGATTGATAATGGTTGACAATTATGATGATAATACCGTGGAAGGTCTCCCGAAGTTTCCTCCACAGTGGTCTGTCTTCGGCCAGTCCACGTCACTCTAGCATGCTTTTTGAATTTCATCCACCCATCACCTTCTCGGTCTTGTTTTGGTTCTTTTCCTGTCCCTTGGAATCCAGACAAAAATTTCGGTTGTCCATTGGTCCCGTTATTCTGGCAATATGTAAATCCCATTGCTATTTCAGGAATTTTACTCTGATCATGATGTCTTCCACTTTTGCTATTTTCTTTCTCCGCGAGTTCCTCTTCTTATCTTTTCTGGTTATACCAAGCATGCATCTCTCCATGCTTCTTTCACTTGTTTGCAGTGTTTGCTTGTCCTTTGTAGTTAAGGTCCATGCCTCTGCTCCGTACGTAAGCAGTGGAAGGTTGCATTGATTAAAATCTTTTCTTTTAAGACATAATATCATATTTCTCTTGGAAATTGTACAGGTTTTTTTTTCAAAAGCTCTCCAACCAAGTTTCATACGCTGATTAAGTTTTTGATCAATGTGACTCTGGCTTGACATCTCTGACCCAAGGTAAATGTAGCTACCGATTATCACCAGCTTTTCCGCATCAACTGCTATATCTTTACTTCTTGCATCAGTTTATTTTACTTCTTTACATATATCTTTACTTCTTTACATCAGTTTTGTTTTCTGGGAGTTCTTTTTTAATTCCACTTCTTTACTCTTATCAGCAAGTTCCTGGATCATACTCTGCAGCTCTCGTGGGGCAGTTGCAAAAAGGACGACGTCGTCAGCAATATATACTATAAAAGCCAAAACGATACTTCTCGTTCTGGTTCGAATTCAAGCCTAAATGCAGCTCGCCGTACAAAGAAATATAACGCCAAAGAATTGATGAGATCGATTGTTGTTTCAATGTACTTATTATTTGTCAAAAACGGCGTCTTTCAGATGTTATCTGCTAGGACGGCAATAAGATTTAGTAGGCGTTAGCACGTTGGCTAAGTGTTTTACTGTTATATCGTTTTATTGCTTTTTGCAGCAAAAATGTACATTGTGATCCGAAAGTGCATCCGGACTGCTAAAGGAGTTTATCTCTTTTCTTGCCGACTGAGAAATTTGGAAAAAGGATAGCGAGCGCCTGAGAACAAAAGGATCACGAGTGGAGAACAATTGGAGACGTTGGACAGGCAACAGAGAAGTCTTTGAGAGAGGGAATGAGAAGGATGCAACTCCGAATGGGCAGCGCGGGAAAACAAGAAAGTGATGAAAAAACCGGAATGAGAAGAAAGAGAGAGGAATTAGGAAACTGAATAACTATAAAGAGAGAGAAATTTTTAAGGATTAAAAGCTAAGATAAATTCTGGAACAACCTAGATAGCAGGTTTAAGCAAATATTAAATACAATAGAATGAAACGACAATTCATCTCATCAATTCCCTCGTGTTTTATTTGTCTGTACAACGAGCTGCTATTAGGCTAATATGTAGAACCCGAACGAGAAGTTTTTTTTAATTTGCATACATATATCGGATAACGTCGTCATTTTTGCAACTCCAGAGCTGCCGAATATGATTCAGAAATTTGCTGACTAGAGTAAAGAAGTGAGATTAAAAATGAACTCTCAGAACACAATTTTTATATTTCCTTGGACAGAAGATATCAAGCTAGGATCACACTGATGAAGAAATTAATCGGCGTATAAAACTTGGTTGGTGATCTTTTGGAAAAAAACTACAATTTTCAAGCGCAATATGTTAGTATGCTTTAAAAGAAGAACTCGTGGAGAAGGAAAAATAATATAAGAACTCGTGGAGAAGGAAAAATAATATAAGAACTCGTGTAGAAGGAAAAAATAATATAAGAACTCGTGGAGAAGGAAAAATAATATAAGGACTCGTGTAGAAGGAAAAATAATATAAGAACTCGTGGAGAAGGAAAAATAATATAAGAACTCGTGGAGAAGGAAAAATAATATAAGAACTCGTGGAGAAGGAAAATGACAAGAGCGGAAGCCATCATGATCAGAGTAAAATCCTTGAAATGGCAATGAGCTGGACGTATTGCCAGAAGAACGAATGACCGAAATTTCAGACTGGATTCCTAGGGATAGGAAAAGGCCTAGAGTAAGATCACATGGGATATGTATGGGTGAATGAAATTCGAAAGCATGCGGAAGTGACAAGGAGGAGACTGGCTCAAGACAGCACGTCGTGAAAGAAACTTGGGGAGACCTTCCTCCAGCAGTGGATTGATGATAATAAGATAACAAAAGAGTACACTGCAATGAAAACTTTCTAGAGAAATCATGAAATACTTGGATGCCACATAATTCATGTACACTCAGATAGTAACATTTTTTTTTTTTTTGATTGGGGTTTAACGATGACCGAGAGCAACTCGATGGGCTTTAAGCAGTCGCCCGTCCCTAATGTAGGGCCACTGGTTTCAGAGAAGGGAGAGAGCCAGTGCCGTAAGACAAACACAACATCCATGCCTCACTGGGATTCGAACCCGGACGAATGATCATTAGCCAGCGTTTAAACCACTGCGCCATCAAGGCGGCAGTAATATGTTGGAAGTAACGCTGAAAATCTTGAGAGCAGCCTTTGTCTTAAGCTTTTTCCCGGACTGGTACAGATAACCGCTCCTCCATTTCCACTAAGACCCGGTGAACATGAGTTTCTCGTATATCACATTTGTATATTGTGCTTAGACGCCGACTAGGGAGAAGGGGAGCAAGGTGAATTTAGCCCCCAATACTTTTACTGAGGGAGAGTGCCCACTCAATATTTTTCGACCAGTTTAATTAAATAAATTTTTGTTTGTGTGTCATTTTCGAAGTGCGTGAGTTGAAATATTTCTACAGAGAATAAAAAATGTTTCCCCATGCTACTCGGGCTACTGTGTGCTGCGCTAATGGCAAAAAATGCATTTCTTTCCTTTATAGAAACATATTGTTACGACCCACCCGCGCCATTAATTTAGTAATTAATGGGCGTGGTGGATGTGTGAAATGAATTAAGTATTAATTATGTTCGAGGCTTGATTGGAGTTTAAAAGTGTAAATATCAGATAAAGTTTTATCTGCCGGTTAGGACAGAAAAGAGGCGAAGAATTTCCTCTGGCTGGGTGGTCTCAGAATAGCGCTGTTAGGTCATAAATATCAGGGCGCAGCTGACGGCCAGTCTAAACTGGGAAGGAGTTACATTTCAAAGAGGGGCTACTTGAGTAGAAATGGATGAAGATGGGGGACAAATGGTTTAGCGAATAATCGTAAATTCGTCGATTGTTTGGGGCATTTTCGAGAACAATTGCTCTCTGTGTGGTCCGTGAAGAAAAATAAGATTTCGCACTTAGCGTGAAAATAAGGAAGAAAGTTCAGTTGTCTGTACGCTCTACGATGTGAAAGGCTCGATACCTTGGATCTTCTATATGAATTGGGAAAAATGAAGCAGCGAACCTCCCCGCATTTGGTAAGAAACAGAGACGACAACTCGAGGCAGCTGGAGATGCCAGTTTGCCGTAAAGACAGCGGAATGCCTAAATCCGCGTGATAAAGCAGCAATTTCTAGGCTGGGAGCCTAATGGAAATTAGCGACTGGTTGGCCCAATGAAAGCAAAGTTACAGACGAATTAAGAAGTCTACGAGTGGACAGTGGTCATTCCAATGAGAAGCGAAGCCAAGCAAAGTCGGGTTCGGATGCCAACCACTGCAGTGTGGAATCGTCATCCCCATTCATCCCCTACTGTGGAGGAAGTGAAGAGTCGCGCTTTTCTTACGAGGCGAAGGCTCCCTCAACAAACGCCTGGATGTGTGTGGGTGTATGAGTACGGTAGCGCCCCGGGGACGCAGCTCCTACAATGAAATCTTCCATGTAAAAAGGAAGGTGTGTTTTTCTTTACTAGTGCAATCACAATTTGGATTTATTCTTGACAGCATCCATGTAAGTAGAAACATTTTGTTTTTGTTATAATTTCTGCTACGCAAGTTAGTTGAGGAACTGAACTAATATATTTCAAGAACTGAACTGAGAAATAGTGAGACTGAACTGTGAAATTTAAGTTCATTAAAACTATCTCGCGGGAACTGATTTAGGTCAAAGTTGACCCAATACTTATGTTCAGAAGACAGCTAAATTTTGTTCGTATGTGTGCCATTGTTATGTTTTTATAGCCAATTAAATATGTGTTTAGGCAATCAGCGCAGTCATAGAACACGTTATTTATGTGTGCGCAGGTGATTGGTTGAAATTGTTTAAATGTACGCCCATATAATACAGTTTTCGCTCCAAGAACTCCGTCGAAGAAGATCAGTGAAGAAATATACTTATACCGCTCGGCACGTTGAGATCAATTGGTGGTCAACGGTGGCATAACAACCCACGGTATTCTGATCAATTGGTGGCGAGCGGTGGGATGATTAACCCTGCTCGGCCCGGTATCGTAACAATATTATTCCTCATGAGATGAGCCAAGCACCACCTTATGAGGCGAAGGCGATTTATTTCCAAAAAATCAATAAATAGCGAATAAAGTTTAATTTTTCTCCCATATTCAACATTGATAAGAAAGCAGTATTGTGTTTGACATGTTCTAGTGATATGTGTTTAATATTTAAAACAATCATCAAAAATAAAATAAATAAATAGAAATGCAGAAACGTATAATCTCTGGCGCCTTTATATAACTATTTATTTTTTGTGCTTCTCGTTCTTTGTTTGAGTAACAGCGCTAATTTCTCATATTTTTTTTCATAAACGTTTGGAAATAAAATAGATATTTAAATAATTCACAGGCTAAATTTTATTTTTTTAAATATTAATATTCAGTAAAAGAATATTTGTTTCCTTGTTCATTTGCTAATGAGCAATTACAATCGATTGTTACATCATACGTCGAATCTCGTAGTTCATGTTTTAGCTCTTTTTAAAAAAAAAAAAAAATTCGTGACAATGGAAGAGACGCACCCTCCCACGTCTAACCGGGGACTCAAACCCGGGCATATCAGTGCCTCTGGACACTCCCCTCCCCATAGGAATGTTACTTCTCTGCTTTGGTCATGATAGTGACATGTGTGTTTAATGTTTTCATTTATTTCCCTTTAAATATTAACTCAAACTCTTTTTATTTCAGGAGACAAACAGCGGAAGAAAGGGAAGCGGAAAGGCAAGCTGCCAATCGTCTCATGATGTCGCTTCATGCCGAGGTTGTCAGCAAGTCCATGTATGAACCCAGCCGTGACCCACTGTGTCTGAGCAATGCCTCGCTCCACGCCCTCCAAAATCTCCAGCCCTGGTCGAGCGAGGGTTCAGCTGCCGCTGCTGCTGCCGCCGCTGCGGCTGCGGCGTCATCCGCCGCATCTCATCATCACCAGTCTTCGGACCGATCGCCGTATCTGCAGCCTCCTCCATCGCTAACGTCGCCGATTTGCTGAGACTTTTCAGATGGTGGCATGCGTATTAGGACTGTCACATGCCTTGTATTTTCAGACGGACTTTACGTCGCGACATTCCAAAGGGAAGGCAGGTGACCACCGATTCCCGTTCTAAGAAATTCAGGTCTTGCTGTAAAACAAAAGACACGTGTTGTTTATTTAGATATCTATTCACGAAACAGCAGTGCCATATATACGAGGAACGCCGAAATATCATCTTCGAATGCTTGTGCGCTATGACAATGATTCATCAGAGTAAATGAGAGATCTGACTTGCCCAAATGCCAGCTGCCAAAACATTTTTTTTCTTTCTGAGAAAGATTTACTAACAGATTAGAGAGAGAGATTTATTGAGCATGCAATACTTTCTTTTATTTGGTTACAACGGAGTTCCTAAAACACTGAAGCATAATCGGAACTAATTTTCGTTTAATCGCACTTTGTTGTCGCATATATTCATTACTTCTTCTGGGGAAAAAAATGTAGCCATCAACAGCTAGCCAATTCTATCCTTCTGGAGAGGAAACCGAATATCCCGTTTTTCGTCCAAATATGTTACCCAGTACGTTACTGAGGACAATATTGTTCCAAGTAATTAACATATTTCGGACTGAAGTCGGGATGATGTTGGGCTGACGAAGTTTTATCAATCATTTATCACGTTTGATGGTTTTATACCCATGACAAAAATAACCACTTCTAAAATTCGACGGGAAAGAAATTGTGGAACCTAACTTATATTAAATGCAGTACAGAGTTTTTTTACATTTGAACCTACTCTCACAGTATAATCTCAGCACTAAATCTGGAAATCCTGTTTGTATTTCTGTATCGTAAAAATGATCCGAAAAACTTGAAGTTCACACGGTTTATATATATTCGCAACTAAAATATCTATAATTTAATAACTTCTTAACAAACAGCAGATAGCAATACAACAAACTTCCCAACTAGCCTCTTTGGTTTCGTGTTTATTAAATTGTATTTTACTCCTGTTTTACTCATAGGTTATCATATTTCTCCAGTTCAAAATCTGAACGAATCTAACATGACTTGCAAAAAGTTCTGAGAGATTATTCTAAATGATGTTATCAAATTACCATGATGCTATTATAAAATACTTGGATCAATGTAAATTCTATCGTCTCTATAGCTCATATTTTTATGCAATTAAACCGAGACATACAGCCCGGAATGTTTTAAAAATTATGAAAATATCGTAAATATTTTATTACATTTTTAATATACATCAACTATGTCTTCATAATTTTTGACTACGAGATCTTCCATTTCAGTAGGTAGGATGTCAAATACAGTTAGGTGATAAATTGCACCTTATCGGCACCACAACCTACACCCACAATATTTCTCCCTATTTCTTTCTTTAATCGGCTGCAAATACAATTTGCCTAATCCGCACAACAGCCGTCACGACGTGGCCGGTTACTCTCAGGTTTAGGCGAGGGTCAGGATTAATGTGGGTTTACTGTACTGTAAGCGGGCTATGTTCATTTATAATAAGCCCTTTTCGGGTTCGATGTTTGAGCCTAATTGCAGCTGGTTGCAAAACATATATAACAAAGGAATAGTTGAGAAATTTGCAGTTTCAATTAATATAATTTTTGTTGAAACTTATAGTGCAGGTTGTCCAAGAATTATCTTATATAATAATTCTAAGACAATAAAATTATTTCTTGAATCTCTTAGTTCTCTTACTACTTATTTTGTTTCCGAATTATTCGCTCTTTCGTATTTATTCCAATTCTACGTAAGTTTCATTCTCTTGCCCTGCAGGGTATTCTAAGTTTCATTCACTTGCCCTGCAGGTATTCTAAGTTTCATTCTCTTGCACTTCGTTCTCTTGCCCGGCAAGAGAATGAAACTTAGAATGCCCTGCAGGGCAAGAGAATGAAACTTTTGTCCGGAGACCCGAAAAAGTGTTCTTCCTGAACCATCATTTCGCGACCTCTTTGACTCTCTCTCTCTCATTCTCTCTCTCATTCTCTCTCTCTCAGCTGGAAGGGAATGACGTTGCTCGAACGTTTCCTGAGCAATAAACTGTCTCGATGCATTTTCGGATCACAGCTGTCTCGATAACTGTCTCGATGCATTTTCGGATCACAGCTGTCTCGATAACTGTCTCGATGCATTTTCGGATCACAATGTACATGATTGCAGCGTAGGTTAATAAAAAAAAAAACCACTTAGCGTTTTCTGAATTGAATCTTCAACACAAAAAAGGATTGCCGAGGAAAACTTTTTTTACAGCTCTAGCTAATTACCGTTGCCGCTGTAGATAGCACCTTCGAACATACCCATACTCATTGACAAAGACATGCCATTAAATATTCCTTAATTGGAAAAGAATTAATTCTAAAATTTTGTAAAATCTCCTAAGCCCCCGAAACAGTATAATGAATTTGGTTTTAATTCTGACGGGGACAAAACAGTCAACTGGTTAGGACGCCGAGTCAAAATTCGAAATCCAGCACATACCCTGGTCAAACCGGGGGCGTATGGTGAGCCTACTCATAGCTTTAAAAACATATACGAAATAAAATTTGCTCAACATCAGGTTTCGTTTTCTAGATTCTTGAATATATTAGGTGGAATAGTAGTTTTCACCTTTATGAGCGTTAAAAAAAGTGTATAATAAGAAATAGTGTTTGTCCTTTTAATATGCAGCAATTTATTGTAATTATTTATGCGTCTCTGCTAGCTAATGTTCGTAGTGAATATCGCTGAACATCAATTCATCAATTTTATGTCAATTAAAATAACATGAATGAAGCTATTAACGGTCAGGGTAAAAATAATCGATATAAGAAGCGAATCGGTATACATATATCAAAACTGTTGAAATTTGGAGTTCCATAGCGTCGTTTCTTTCACATGGAAGAATTTATTTATTACATCAACAGTCTGAGTTTTTTCATGTACAATACTTTTAACACTGGTAACACTCTACGCCTTTGATTCACCCATCAAGTTCCTTAAGTAGTTCGTTATCAGTTTCAGTTTTGAAAACAATCTTTCAGATGAAGCCGTAGACACAGGAAGGGTAAGATGTAATACAAAAAATGGGCACAGTTAGAGTAAACAGCTTACAATACAACTTCAGCCAATAATTAAAAGTTTTACCATTTCTTTCAAAATACCTGTTTAATTTATTTCTTCGGCAAAGAGTTTTTTTAAAGATGTTTTTAGCTCATAATAGCAGCTTGCAGGTGTTCCTTGTATTTCTCTGAAAAATTCCTAATTTGCGCTCTCCCAGCGGGTATGGACTCTCAGTTAGTATCTCATCCATCTACGGGAATTAGAAACAGGTTGAAGTGGACCTGGTCTTTTTGTCCAAAAACTGAGTTTTCTAAACATCTGAAAGCCCTTGAACCTTAACTCCCCGCACTGCGGGGTCTGCGGGGTCTTCGGAAGTCTTTAGGGACCACATATCTACGCCACTAATCTCATCCGGGAACCTCATACTGAAGGCTTGTGTTTCTGTTTCTGGTGAAATTCTGTTTTTTTCTGCATCTGGTATGTGGAACAGGTAACTTTATATTGTTCATCTAATCGTCAACTTTGTCTCATACGGGAAGCAATGAAAGTGCTCAAGTATTCGAGTGTCTGTCCCTTTTGTATGGCAAGAACGTCTTTGAATCCAGACAAGGTACTAAGATTTCGTTCCTTTACTGTAAAACATTTTGTTTTAGGTTGCACCAATAAGTGGTACTACGTCAGCTGCATCACTTTATGGGAAAAGATACACTGTTATGTGATGCAACAAGGCCAACAACATCGTGCAAGTGCAACCTTGCATCATGTTGTTGGGTTTGTTTGCACAACGCTGTGGTGTATCTTTTCTCAGAAAGTGGTGCAGCTGTTGTTGTACAACTTTTTGGTACAACTTACTTCAAACTTTTTAAGTGCTCTTACCTCTCTCTCTCTCTCTCTCTCTCTCTCTCTCTCTCTCTCTCTCTCTCTCTCTCTCTCTCTCCCTCTCTCACTCTCTCTCTCTCTCTCTTCCTCCCTCTCTCACTCCTCTCTCTCCCTCTTCCTCTCCCTCTCTCACTCCTCTCTCTCTCCCTCTCTCTCCTCTCCCTCTCTCTCTCTCCTCTCCCTCTCTCTCTCCTCTCCCCCCCTCTCTCTCTCTCTCTCTCTCTCTCTCTCACTCACTCACTTCCCAGGAATGAGAGGCCCTAAATCAGGGAATGTAGACTTATACTACCAGCTTTAGATACTTGTAAAAGTCTTTAAATTGACAAAAAAAAATAACAACATCTTTCCTCTGCTTAAAAAAGGGGAAAAAAAGAAGAAACCCACAAAGAACGCATGCAACTAACTTCGCTGCAAAATATTTCCGTGATTCGTTTCGTGAATTCCTGGTTCAATATATTTTTTCATAGTATTGTCAATGTTGCTTCTATAGAAGTAAAACCTCTATCACTATAGAAGCAAAGGAAGTAATTTTTCGATAAGAGTATCTATCCGTTTTGAAACACAATTAATTCAGAAGATTGCTCTGTGCACTTCTCGGCGGTAATCATTCACAACATTTTGGCAGTTATTTACGTTTACAAAAATCGTCGACAAGATTTCATCAGATACAGCTTTCGACTGATACCGATAAAGTAACGAAAACACAGATGAAATTTTCCATTAGTATAATAAGGTGTACTAAATCCAATCAAATTCCATCTGCTTGAACTGAATAAAAAAAACTGACTTTCTTCTTTCGTAAACACTGCTGCAGGATATTTGCATAAAGCTACCGTATAAAATAATGTGACGTGGGTAAAGCGCTTAAGCTAGGTTTTTTTCAAGAGGAACCGAATCGGGGGGGGGGGGTTTCTTCCTCTGTCATGTTACCTTCATTCCTTCGTGAAAAACTGCAAGTGAAAAAGTTGGTTTTTAGCTACATTTTAGATGAAATATGATAATGCATTTCGCTCTTATTTAAATAATTTTGCTTCAGGGGCAGGGGGATTTTTTCTTAGGAGGTGGTACGTAGTCTTCAATTCCTGGTGATTTTTAAAGCTTTCCTGTTTTCCCCTTCATCCTTCTGAATAATTATAAATTTCTTAACCCTAGGGAATGCCATGACGTGAATTACAATGCTGGAATAATTATTAAAAGACATAACTTATATACCGACGACGTTTCATAAAGCTTACGCAGCGGGCATTTGAACAAAACATTCTGGAAACGATTCAGAATAAATGTATATTTGATGCGCCATTTAAATGGGAAAATGCGCATATACATTATTTCCATATTTTTATTATACGTTTTTTCTCAGACAGGGACATTTTCTTTATATTGAATTGTTCGCAGTCTAAGAATCCGCAGGGATATTAAGTTTACTTGCAAGCATCTTATATTTCAGAAAACATAGGAAATTTAATATCTTGGTACATTTCACAGAAGTGTGACAGATGAACTTACATTTTTCTTTTAGTTTGCGACATGACAACCCCCTTTTTTTTTACAATTAAGATTCCAAAACGAAGATCACGTAACTTGTGCCGAAATAATTATTCTTATTGTGTTCTGTAGTGCTCTCTCTTTTGAAGGGTTCCTCACGCCAGCAGTTTTTCATAAAATTTATCAGACATAGGTTCCAATGTAAATTTTTTTTTCGCTTTTTATTTCAAACTTGAACAAATACTCTAGAGAAATTTATTATGTGCATAGTTACTTCATCCTTTAAAATGAGCAGTTATGCCAATCATCCGTTTCTTGGACTTTTTTGAAAAGAAAATGCTGGACGTACTTATCCAGAGCAAAAACTGTTTAAAAAAATAGAGGTGCAATATGCTGTTGTAATGCATTGTTATCATAAGAAAATTATGTGATACTATTGAGATTAAGAATGATCTTATCAATATTTATTGTTTAAATCTAGATGAAAGCATGTTGCAACAAAAATGGCAGCAAATTGAGAATCATATATTTGTGTTATTCCGTAACAGTTGGCCGAGTTTAATTCTATGCATTAGAAAATTCTTTTCCCTTTTCATATCACTATTTGTAACAGGCTAAAAGCATTTGACGAAACTCATTGCCTTATAAATTTCGAATATTGTCTTAGAACTTAAAACTGAAAGTTGGTTTATCCTAATGTAACACAGATATATTCAGATGTTCTCTTTGTGACATCCCATGTAGGTAACATTAGTAAAGAGAAGCAGAGAAACAAATTCGATTTTACTTAAATAGTATGTTGCTGGCGGGGTTCTTCTGTTACTTCTCGCTTCTGGTTCTTTCTTGATACTAGTTGCAACTCTTAGTATATGAAAGATATATTCCCAAGAAAGCAGAAAATGCACATGTGGTACACTGCTGGATAATTGCTAAGGACGGATCATAAACGGCTATATAGCGCATAAAAAAGTAAGTGTGGTTGGATGCCGAGTGAAGAAAAATAATAATATCAGAATGCCAGGACATTACAAGAAAGACAATTTATTGTGGTCTGAAATCCAGAAGGCTTTGAAACGTGTTCAAGCGACAAACAGGCCATTTTGTGCAGAATACGTAAACGTGAAAAAAATGCAATTACCGTCTGCAGGCGTTCCGGCGTAAGATGTCAATACGGGATATGGCCACCATGGAAGGCAATGCAAGATTCCACACGTCGTGTCATGCTTTGCACAACATTATCAAGCAGCTGTTGGGGTAATTTATCCCATTCCTCTGTCAGTGCACGGATGAGGGTGTCCTTGTTTATTGGAGGGCATTGCCGACCAACAAGACTCTTCCCCAAAGCATCCCACACATTTTCAATGGGATTCAGATCTGGAGAACGTGCTGGCCATACGAGGCGTTGAATATCCTCGGTCTCAAGACACTCCTGGACAGCGACTGTTCGATGACATGTTGCGTAGTCGTCCATGAAAATGAATCTATCACCGACAGCACCACGGATCATGCGAACATGAGGTAGCAGAACATCATTAATGTATCGTTGGCCAGTCATAGTCCCAGTTGGAAGCACATAGAGGGACGTACGGCCATTGATCATGATGCCACCCCATACCATGACACTACATGTCGGATATCGGTCCCTTTCCTGTATGTTTGCTGGACAATATGCAGTACCACTATCACGCCAGATCAGTTGTCGTCGACAATCAGACGATAGACTGTATCTACTCTCATCTGAGAAGAGGACAGCAGACCAGTCGTTATCAGTCCAATTGCGATGTTGATGGCACCATTGAAAACGGGCGGTACGGTGACGTCTGGACAATGGGATGCACACAACAGGACGGCGTGCGTACAGTCCTCCTCCATGCAAACGTCTGGCGACAGTTTTTCGGGAGATCCGCTTGCCAGTAGCATCCATAAACTGATTTGCTACCTCACTATTTGTGCTGCGCCGGTGTCTTTTTGTTGATAGCACTATGTACCGATCTTCTGCAGGTGTCGTACTGCGAACACGACCTCCCCCGTGACGTTTGCTACCAACACCGTGGCTGACGTCGAACTCCCTGGCAACATGTGTTATTTTTCGCCCTTCTTCAATCTTTCCAATAATACGGCCACGCGTAAAATCATCTAGTTGATGTCGGGAAGACATACTGAAAATTGCAAGTTCGCCAATTGATTCTTTCCCTTTCAACTTTGCGTTTGAACAACAACGGTCAATACGCGTCAAAACCTTTATATCTCTTATCAGCGCTATGATGTCACGAGCAAGTTCGGCAATCCAAAATTTGCATACGCACAACACGTCTTACTGTATCCCGCACTTATGCTAATTTCCACATTTTCCTGCCTTCTATTTTATGGTTGCTATCGTTGCTATTGTCATCCGTCCTTAGCAATTGTCCGGCAGTGTATTAAACCTGCTTTTTTATTATTATTATTAACTAATACTTGTCGTGCTGGTTGTCGTGGTCCTTGTCTTAATTGTGCAATAATTTACTGTTACTTAACTTTCTACTTTCAACTATTACGCTCTATTTATTTATTTATTTAATCGTCGTCTTCCGCATCTCCGTTGTATCATCCTATTCTCCTTCGCGCTCCAAGAAACGCATCCGCTGTCACCTAACCTCCTGTTGCTTCTCCCTGTGCGCAACTAACCTTCTGAATTCCTTTCTGACTTGGCCTTCTCCTAAATAGTTTTGAAGAAAGTGCATAGTGACGCCATGAGAACAATTAATTAATTACGTATTCTGGGTTCGCTTTCGTTCACTGTGTAACTGATCGCTGCTGAGGGCATGGTTCTTGAAAAGTGTAATAAAACACTTAGATAATGTGCAATGCTTGATTGCTCTGGGAAACGCTGTTCGAACTCTCACTAATTATTATTGCCTCTGACAGGATCTCGACAAGCGCCGTGAAGAAATTCGCTTTTGCTTTCTGCATGGTGGTAACAAACACATTCGCGATTCTGTATTGTATTCACGGCAACGAATAATTTCCAATTTCTATATGACAATGTACACATTTATTCTCTTCTGCAGCACATGTAAAAAAGCAGGGGAAACTACGACACAAAAAGCATTTAAATAAAATAGGAATATTATTCACCACTCAGAAACAATGACGCTCATTTACACACACACACACACACACACACACACACACACACACACATACACGTCAAAAATTTCTGACTCGGACCCGGACGTCCCATATCACGACCCGACCCGACCCGACCCGACCCAGACCCGTAACTGACCAGGAAAAATCTGCTTTGAACTACAAATTCGAAGATCAATTTATATATATATATATATGGGATGTAAGGTCAGGTGATGCGTAACATCACAGCCTCTCCTTGACAAATGTCAACCCCGCCTTCTCGTGGTACATCCTGTTCCCACTAAAGGGGCTCTGACGACCGCCGATAGCGGTATAACTATACCATCGGGATTAGAGGAAATGCTATCCCACACTCACCAACCCGCTTGGCCAGCGTGGTGAGTTATGGCCAAACCCCTCTAAAATGACTCCACAACTTAAATCTTGGCCCTCAGTCTCCGGCAGCTGGAATGTACCTGGCCAAGGCAGCGGCCAGTGCGACATGAAGGCAGAGGGTGCTAAGGATCCCCGGAGGACCGGACTAGGCTGCCATCTGATGCTGACCTTGGCTACGTACAATGGACGCTCCCTATCTTCTGATTCAAGGCTTCTTGAATTGGAAGAGGAACTACAAAGGATCAAGTGGGACATCGTGGGGCTAAGTGAGGTAAGGAGAAAAGGAGAAGATCTCATCGAACTGAAAAGTGGACATCTCTTCTACTATCGTGGGACAGATACTGGCAGAACTAGTGGTGTTGGATTTATAATAAACAAGAAACTGAAGGATAAAGTTGTAGAAGTTGAAAGTTCCTCTGACAGAGCTGCACGACTCGTTATCCAACTCTCGAGAAGATACCAGGCTCAGATCATTCAAACTTATGCACCCACCACAAGTCATCCTGAAGAAGAAATTGAAGAATTTTATGAGGAAATTCGTCATCTAAATAATAAAGGTAAGCAGCACTTGAAGATAATTATGGGAGATTTCAATGCAAAAATAGGGCAACGGCAACAGAATCAAACTTCAGTAGGTAAATTCGGTCACGGCAACAGAAACCAGCGTGGAAATACTCTCGTAGAGTTTGCAGAGGCAGAAGGGTTTTTCATCTTGAACTCCTTCTTCAAGAAAAAGCCACACAGGAAATGGACATGGAGACATCCAAATGGGACGACAAGTGAAATTGATTTTATTATGTGTAACAAAAAATTCGTCATAGAAGACTGCAGTGTGCTAAACAAGTTCAACACAGGCAGTGACCATAGATTGGTGAGATGTAAGATGCACCTCTACACTAAACTCGAACGTAGCAAGCTCATAAAACAAACAAAATGTATTGACATAACCAACCTTAAAAAACACCATAATACCTTCAAATTGGAACTGAAGAACAGATTTTCTGCTTTAGAAGGCCTAACATCGGAAGAAGTGGATATTTCTGAAGTTAACAGAAAAGTAACCAAAGCTCTTATGGAAACAGCAACAAAATTAGCTGGGTCTAAGAACAAATTGCATGTGAACAAATTATCAGGAAAAACCAAAATGTTGATGCAAAAAAGAAGAGTGATGAGGACAACTAAAGAAGATGTGACTTCCAAAGTGGAATATATAGAGCTATGCAAAACAGTACGAAAACGTATCACTGAAGACGTAAGGAAATTCAACTGTGAACTAGTAAGGAAAGCAATTGAAAACAACCAAAGCCTAAAGATAGCAAAGGGACATCTCAGTAAGGGGAAAAAACAGATTATGGCACTCAGAAAAGAAGATGGTTCTGTAACAAGAAATAGAGGCGAAATTTTGACAAGAGTGAAAGATTTCTACTCCAAATTATATGAAAGGGATGATACATGTACTCCAGACATCAAGAAAGGTACCAGTACCAGAGTTCTTCCAGTCCTTCCAGCAGAAGTTGCACATGCAATCAAGAACATGAAGCGGGGAAAAGCTCCAGGAGAAGATGGAATTACTGTAGACATCATACAAGAAGCAAGTGGAGAAATCAAAACAGTACTCGCCCAAATTTTCACTCGATGCCTTAATGAAGGTAAAATTCCTGAGGATTGGAACAACGCTACAATGATCTTGCTACATAAAAAAGGTGGCATTGAGGATCTCAGGAACTACAGACCTATCAGCCTCCTATCAGTGGTTTATAAAATCTTCACTAAAGTTCTTTCACACCGCTTGAAGCTGACACTAGACATGGCTCAACCGAGAGAACAAGCTGGATTCAGGAGTGGCTACAGCACAATAGATCATATCCACGTACTGAGAGAACTAATTGAAAGAGCGAGGGAATATGAGCTCCCATTGTGCATGGCTTTTATCGATTATGAAAAAGCCTTTGATTCGGTGAAACCATCAGCAGTTGCAATGGCTCTGAAATTCTGCGGAATTGAAGATGCATACATTAATATTATTAATAACATCTATGAAAATGCAAGTGCAAAGATTCGGCTGTTTGAAAATACAACACACATAAAAATTGGAAAAGGAGTGAGACAAGGGGACACCATATCTCCGAAGCTCTTTAATGCCACATTGGAAAATGTCTTTCCAATCACTGAACTGGGAAAACAAAGGGATAAAGGCCGCCCCGGTGGCGCAGTGGTCTAAGCGATGGCCTCTGATCATTCATCCGAAGGGGTCCGGGTTCGAATCCCGGTGAGGCATGGGTATTGTGTTTGTCTTTCGGCACTGGCTCTCTCCCTTCCCTGGAACCAGTGACCCTAAATTAGGGACGGGCGACTGCTTATAGCCCATTTGAGTTGCTCACGGTGGTCGTTAAACCTCCAATCCAATCCAAAAAGGGATAAAGATTAATGGAGATTATCTAACCCACCTTCGTTTTGCTGATGACATAGTCATTTTTGCAACTACCCCATCAGAGCTACAGAGTATGATCCAGGAACTTGCTGACAAGAGTAAAGAAGTGGGATTAAAAATGAACTTTCAGAAGACAAAAGTGATGTACAATGCTTTTACAAGAAATGAAGATTTATCGATTGATGGAGAAAAGCTGGAGATAACAGACACGTACGTTTATCTTGGACAGCAGATATCAAGTGAGGGTCACATTGATGAAGAAATTAATCGGCGTACAAAACTTGCCTGGAGAGCTTTTGGAAGAAACAGCATAATTTTCAAGAGCAATATGCCATTATGTCTTAAAAGAAAAGTGTTTGATCAATGCATCCTTCCAGTGCTTACGTATGGTGCAGAGACGTGGACCTTAGCTAAAAGAGACATACAAAGGCTGCAGACAACTCAAAGCAGCATGGAGAGGTGCATGCTTGGTGTAACCAGGAGAGACAAGAAGAGGAACACGTGGATCCGAAAAATGACAAGAGTGGAAGACATCATGATCAGAGTTAAATCCCTGAAATGGCAATGGGCTGGACATACTGCCAGAAGAACAGACCATCGATGGACAGCCGAAATTTTAGATTGGATTCCAAGGGACAGGAAAAGACCCAGAAGAAGACCACATGGAAGATGGGTGGATGAAATTCGAAAGTATGCGGGAGTGACATGGAGGAGACTGGCACAAGACATACCGTTGTAGAGGAAACTTGGGGAGACCTTCGTCCAGCAGTGGATTGATAATGGTTGACAATGATGATGATGATGATGATATATATATATATAAATAAATATATACTTACATATAAACGTAATATATATACTCATCGCAAATAACTGCTTGATATTTAATAACTGAAATCCTTTTATAATAATTAAATTTGGTTACTTAAATTTTAGTGCCATTATTTTGCGTAATCCAGAAGTAATGGCTGACTCTGACTGTGACCATGGAGTATATTACAAATGGGAATCATTATTTACGATTGCACGAATGTGGTTTTTTTAATGTGTTTAGATTATTCACTCTTTCTAAGCTTTGATGCAGGTGCGCATACTTTCATATGGTCAGTTAGATTTTTGGTTCCATAATCTCTTATTACATCGTCGACATCTTTCTCTGTAATGATACACTTTCCACATTTCGAACAACAAGCAAGACCAAACAATACAGAATTATTCACCGGTTCCTTAATGAGACGAAACAATTTCCAGCATTCAGTCTTCCCCTTGTGGTTTTGAACAAGCTCGTATTTGTTAGCCTCGACACCTCTCAACCTCCTTAATATTAAATCCATCCATATGAACAAATAAGGAGTTAATTTCGACATGACATGTCATGGGAACGGGATGTTAGCACTTCAATCAAAAACCTCTGAATGCTCAATGTAAAAGATGCGATGTGAAAAGTAACTCTTAGTCATACAGTAAACTTTGCACGGAGATAGTGAATCAGCTGAGCGAATGACGTTTGCCTGTACCTTGCCCTGGACAATTGCACTGTAAAAGAACGCAAGGGAAGTGTCTTTTTACGATATGGTGTCGGTGTGTTTGACGTCGGTCGTTGGAAATCTTCGTTGCTTTAGAAAAGAGACGACAATATTTTTGCATGGCAAATCATTATTCACTCCGTGGGCACCAGTATCGACTACAGAATTCCACAACGCGCATTTTTCTTTGGAATATATTTTTCTCTTTCAAAAATAAAACGGGAAAAAAACATGGGTCGAAATCGGGTCAGGAACTCCTTGACCCCACCCGTTGGACCCGTAAGAAATTGTCGACCCGTTGACCCGTGGCCCGTTGCCATCTCTGACACACCACACACACGCACACGCACACACACACACACACACACACACACACACGTACGCCCGCACACAAAGACGCACGTGTACACGAACGCACAAATAAAAAAAATTAAAAAGAAATTTACTAGAGTCCGAATTACAGTGGAGCCTCGCTTAAACGTTTTTCTAAGGCAAAGTCTAAAAAACGTAAACGTAAGAAACGTATGAAAGAAATTTCAAAATGTTAAATGTTGTTGTAAAATTTTAAATGCCTTCAGAAAGAAAAAGAAACGACATAATTTTTGATTACGCTAATTTATGTGAGACATGCATACATACATACATACTTACATACTCACACACACACATACACTGTGGCGTACTACAGAGGCGAGCCAAGTGTCAAGACGACAAATCTGCAGTGATACGTTCCGTGGGTGTAGTTTAGTCGGTTAGAGTAACTCACTCCGGAGCGAGGGACGCTGGTTGGATCACCGACAAATTTGTGTTTTCACATTAGCTCCTGAAAGTAAAAATTGATCTTCTGGCCTTTGGGTTCTTCGAAGAATGTGTGATGTTCATTCTGCACATCGTCCGGAGTTAATGAAAGGTTCCTTCTTCGCTTCAAAAAATATAGAGGTGAAACAGGTGTCAAGACGACAAATCTGCAGTGATACGTTCCGTGGGTGTAGTTTAGTCGGTTAGAGTAACTCACTCCGGAGCGAGGGACGCTGGTTGGATCACCGACAAATTTGTGTTTTCACATTAGCTCCTGAAAGTAAAAATTGATCTTCTGGCCTTTGGGTTCCTCGAAGAATGTGTGATGTTCATTCTGCACATCGTCCGGAGTTAATGAAAGGTTCCTTCTTCGCTTCAAAAAATATAGAGGTGAAACAGGTGTCAAGACGACAAATCTGCAGTGATAAGTTCGGTCGGTTTAGCTTTGTCTGTTGCAGCAACTCACTCCGGAACGATGAGACACTGTTCGATCCCCGTCACCGACAAGTTTTTGTTTTCACAACACATATATACATACATACTTCGCTTGCTACCTTAACCCTATGCCCATTTTGACTTTTGTGTTATTTTTTTAATTCCAATCCCAGAATGAAAACTAAGTTAAGAAATTCTGTACGATTTCATATTTTTATTATATGAAAATTAAAACACTTCATTTCTGAAGTATAAGGCAATCAATTCGAATACCCTTTTGCTTCACATTTAATACTCCTACTATACGTAATTTACTTATACGCATCGCTCGTATTAAAGCAGCATGTTCATTAGCTGATTGAGCATTACTACCGAATAAAATATTCACTAATATTTGCTTGTTTCAAATTTCTTGTATTCAGAGAAAAATAGAAGTTTGAGTGCTATTTAATAAATTTTTAGTAGTCGATTCTCTCAAATTAGTAACACACTAATTTGCCAGAAGATCGAATTAGTAACATACTAAGACTACGCATTAGAGAATTAAAGAACCGTTTAGTTTTGGTAATCTAAAATTAAAAATTTAACGTATAATCGCAATAATCGCAAAAAGCGTATAAATGAATTATGTATAAACCGAATTGAAAAACGAATAGAAACTACGGTAAAATATTGGGCTATACCGCAGAATTCACTACAATGTAAAAAACAAATTCTGAAATTCACGAGCCCCTTTCCGCCATTCTTTTCGTGAATTAACGAAACATATTTATGAAATAAACTTTTCCGTGAAATGACAGAAAGAAATCTGAATTTCACGGATTTTTCGTACCACGACAAATTCTGAATTTTCAAAAACCTTTCCGCAATACCTTTCCTATATTGACGGTAAATTACCGTTTTCGAGACGTGTTAACGGAAAATTCTAAATCTTCAGAAACCTTTCGCAATTACTTTCTTACATTAACGGAAAAACTCCGTTCTTACTTTTTTCCGTATTCATATTAAAATTTTTATTAACTGTTAAATTCCACTAGCCCGTCGACGTATTCGATGTTGAAATTCTGTAACGAGATCGGATATTGCGGATAGCACATTGCATGAATTTTGTTTATTGTAATACAGAATATTTCTTCTCCTCTCCCCCATTTTGTGCTTCAGCTATTTATTATGCGTATATTGTATTACTGTAAGAAACCGGGTACTTAACTTATTGTACGATGATTATACGATGTCTATGTGTCAATCTTTGGACCCCTTAAAACAAAAGCTAATACCGCTATCAAGAGTAAATTTCATATTTATTAGTTTTGTGAAGTAATACTTTAAAGAAGTACATTTTCGCTTTTTTAAAGACAATTGAAAGTCATTGTCGGTTTAAAAAGATCAAGTGGCAAAGCATTTTGTTGCTTCGAAAAATCACGATGAGAAATGCTTAATTTGCGAAAAGCGCTCCTTCAGAAAAGAATTTATTACAGACTTATTCAAAAAACTAATAAGGTTCTAACAGAAAACAAAATGACTAAATCACTTGTATTAATAGCGAAAAATAAAAAATTCATCGTCGCGCACTTGTTTTACGATAAACGTGAGGTAAATTGCTGAGTGTTTCTATGGCTGAGTGGTTAAAGGCGCGCATTATCTGTTGAGCCGACCGAAAGAACGGGGGTTCGATCCTGCCTGCTGCGAAAGGATAATCTGGTGTAAGGGCTAAAAAGTGCAGGTTCCTTAATTTTTGCGAAGTTTCAGTTTAAATACGGAAAATATGTGAAATTACGGAAGTTCAAATAAACGTGCACTTTTAGAAACGGAAATTTCTGAAAAAGACGAACACCTACGGGCAACTTTGCCGCAAGTTATTTTCAGAAAATTTCCGTGAATTTACACCCTTACTTTTTACAGTGTATACAAGTGAAAAACGCCAAACCGAGGTTTCACTGTATTAATATTGCAAAAGCATCCCGTGATGCTGATATTTCACTTACGCCTGCAACAATTCTATTCTTTAAACGTGTAGCCCAAATAACTTAGATATACTGTACGTTAGCATTGAACTCTCATTTTTTTTTTTTTTTTTTTTGTTTACTTACGCGTGCTGTACGAAAATTTTTTTGGTGTCATGTGAATGAACTGCTAGAAAGCTCGAACTCTGGCTTCTTCATATTTAATTCTTAATTAGTTTTACACTGTTAAAATTTTGGTAGCAGTTTGCTCCAAAAAGTGATGCCAGCTGTACCACTTTTTGAGGCTGAGGTTCAAGCTTGTGTGATGCATGAAACATTCGAAGACATTGTGCGATGCGTAAAACTTCGCGCCAATCAAGTTGGATGCCAGAATGTGTTGCATAATCGCATTATGTTTTCTTTGTCTCATGCACTACACAGTGATTCTTCTTTTCCCCAAAAGACTCCGCAGATGGTGCAACATACAGCAAAACTTTTAACAGTGCGTGTAATGTTAATATTGGTTGCTGATTCTTTGCTTTCGCTTCAAGTTAGCTTTACTGCAACACACTAAAGCCTTTAGGGCTTGCTTTAAGTTTACTGTAACACAACTACCTTAACTTAATGTTTATTGAATTTGCTTTTCTATGAACCCAGTTATTTGATTTTTCGTTGCAGTTGAAACGAACTTAACTAAACACATAAGATAGTTCAGAATGCGTCGAAAGATCAGGAATGAATCAAGTAACTTACGTTTTAATCCACTTTTGTGTTTTTGCATAGCACGTCGTCCAACTCATACGCACGCATGCACTTAGCCAGAACGCTAGTTGGCTTTGAATCAAAATCGCAAAACAACATGATTCGTCCACCTTAAAAAAAAAAATTATCCTCTTTGATCGGAACACTCTTGAAAATTATATAACGACAACATATAAAAATTTGGCTCAGAATAGCATAATAAATCGTGCTTTACAATATCTTAATAAACGCTGCTTAATCTCCAATTGTGCGAAACAGTGCTCTCGAAGCATTTTCCTCGTAAGCTCTTATCTCTCGTGTCCCTGCTACGTAATTGCCCTCTGACCTGACGCCAGGAATCATATTCATCCAGAAGGAAAACGTAGCGTTAAGCTTAGAATAATATTTAATGAGAAGAAACCAAATTTACATTAGAATACAAAAACTCAAGAGGAAGGTTTAATTAGAGGTATGCAGCACATACACCTACACCTATTTATGAACAGTAGCAAAATGTTCACAAAAAATTTGCTGAGTCGGTAATAATTCCATCACTATATCACTGAGTCCAGAAAGTTTGAAACTTTCCTATTACTTTCACGTGATATAAAAGTTTAACCGAGTTTTGCCAATTCTAGTATCATTATAGAAACACTACACGTGAACTGAAGATTCGGTTACTAAAACCGTATTTTCACTAACATAGAAAGAAAGAAACCTCTCTCTATATTTTTTTAATTGAACAAGTGTATGACAATTAAATAAGTTTTCCTAATGATTATAAATTTCTAATACAGTGGTTCTCAACTTTTTATGCTTCACGTACGCCCTGGAAATGTGTATGTAACTAGCGTACCCCTTGTACAGATACCTAAAACTATAATTATCGTATAACAATGGGAATAAAATAAAACACACACACTCATATATATATATTGAATTTTATATTCATAAATTACATATATCGATAAACACAAAGAGTGATATGAACAATTTAACAAATCTTATAAAATTATGAACATTTTATTGGGTAATCAGTGCGATGGACGCGCTTCTTTACTCTTCAACAGTTCATCAATGGTTGGGGTTATCTTGCTAATAGATATAGAGTCGCAAGACCACGTGACCTGTGGCTTCTCGATCTGTGACGTACGCGAATGGAACTGCGACCAGGAAATCTCGCTGTCTCTCTCTTCCTCTTGTGCAGCTTTACTGCGTACCCAACGCTGATAACCCCTATTCTAACATAAAGAAAATAAATTCACAGTTACTTCGCGTAGATATCGAACTGCGTGAATTTTTAGCATTTGATTTTCTCCGGTGTCGTGCAACAAACGAAAATTCTTCACATAAAAAATCATTTTTAGTTCTGAATTTTTTTTTGAACATGATGATTTTTCAACATTTGGTAAATCTTCTTTTTTTAACCAAAAAATAAAAATATCTATAAAATTTCTCTCTCGTTTATGCTGATGAATCAAATTTTTCAAAGGATTCCTAAATCAGGAAAAACTTTCTTAAAAACAAAACAGATGTGCCATGAACAATGAGAAAAAAAAAGCAAACAAAGAGAAAGAAAAACGAAGGATGCAAATATCGCAAGCGTTGTAGCCATGGACTTCCAAAGTTTTCCTGCTAATAAAAGAAGAGATCAAACTTCATAAAAGGACTCCTTGTACAAAGACAAAGAAATAACATTCGCTATTTGCTGTGCACATATATATATATATATTATGTGTGTGTATGTGTAGGCGAACATTCCTCCTGCAAATAAATAACTCTGAAGTGTGATTTTTGTGCCATATAAATTTTGCGCAAGTGTGAGTCACGTGCTTGCAGGTTCCTCTGTTAAAATCGACAGGAGTGAGTCACTGTGAAATCTACATAAATTAGCTTCTAGCGAAAAATTGTACATTATGCTGTAATTTCTCAAATTTGTGATCGTTTGAATGTATAGTGTACGTTTTGTTGAATATAATAACATAATTTATGATAGACGGTTCGATGGTAGATGGAGTATCTCTGTTTTAGTTGTAACGTTTGTTTCGTTGTGGATGTTTATAATGCGTCTAGGTTTCGTTTAAATGTCACTAATCAACATTCGAAACATAAGATATCAAGTTAAAACAATAAAACATATATTTAGCAATATCGCGTAACTACAAATGGGGCAGCTAGTGGAACTTGACCTTGCCCTTCAATAAAAAAAGTTCAAAGAAAGAAAAGGAAATGAAAAAAAGAAAACCCTTTTGCTTATACTTTAGTATAATTTCCGACAAATCATCAAAAACTTGTGTCTTTCCCTAAATAATTTGCAAACCATTAATTTGGCTTTCACTATTTCAGTTGTACCGTTGGTTTCCTTGTAGACGTCTTAACGCATCTAGGTTTTATTGAAATATCACTATCAACATATATAATTTAATATATAATTTCATTCATCCTGATGATGCCGAGCCAAACGCTCTGCGAAACTATAGTCGATGTTAATAAAGCATTTAATTTTTAATAAGCGTTGATAATTTATTCCATCACTAATCAGCATTCGAGAGAGATAAGATGTCAAGTCAAGTTGAAACAATAAAACAACATAAATTTAGCAGTATCTTCTAACTACAGATGGCAGATGTTGGTACTTTGGTTTTGAATAAAACAACTCAAAAAAAAGAAAAGAAAATGAAAAAAAAATCTTTTGTATATGCTAGCATAAAATATTCTTAGTCTTTCCCAACGGCATTTGCAAACCATTGATTTGACAATAATGTAGTTCTAACAAATTAATATATTAGTCGTAGCCGGATACTTTATTACGTGGGCTAAATATATTGTACTTTTTGATGATATATTGTAAAAACACGTTATGTTGTCAGTTATATGTCCATATACAGTGTGTGTGTATATATATATATAGATATACAGATGTAAAAAACAGCTGGTATAATAACCTAAAGCAAAAATAAAAAAAAAAAAAAAAAAAAAACACGAGCTAGTAGGAAAAGAATGCAGAAATTTCAGACATGCTAGCCATGGCTTATATTCTCTCGTCTCTACAAAGACCTAGGAAAATTGGGTTTCTGCTACGGCATGCTTGTATTAGAGTAATTAAAAGCAATCCAATAGACACGCCACTTTTGAGATAACTTAAAACTCTTAGAAACCTTAAAAATTAAAATACTCAAAACAATAAAACAACTTTATTGTCACAATAAAACGTGTGAAACAGTAATGTATGATCATTGTTTCTATAATATATCATCAAAATATACAATACATTTTAATTTGACTTTTAGACATCAATACAAACAAAATCACACACTTATTGAAATTACATGACGCAATCTGACACTGTATTATAACAGGAGAATTTTAACGACACTAATACCACGGCGGGAGGGAAGGGAAATTTTCCTACAAGTCTGATGATTATTTATTTCTGTAAGGACAGTTTACAGTTTAATCTACAATGACAATTAGAAGTTCAGTTTGTAAAGTTTCTTAAATAGCAAAGTACTTTAAAATACAATAAAACTAAAACAGACTTCAAGGTGCATTGCCTTGTAGTAATTTGCGACATTTTAGGAAATGGGGACTACAACATTTTGGGAAACGACTATCAGACTAAAAATTCCAGCATATTTGAACTTTATGGATACAATTATGAAGAAATAAAAAAGCAAGATAACGAGTTCGTCAACGTAAGAAGTGATTTTTTTTTCTTTTAATGCACAGTTCTCTAATAGCATGCGTGCTCTTTCAGCTCTCTTTATTCACATATGGCTCTTTCGTTAGATTTTCTTATAAGATAATAAATAAAAGATTGTTTTAATTGCGAAAAATTTACATCTAATTTTTTCGCGATTTAACAACTAATTCTTATCGAAATTGTAACCTAATGACATTGGGAGACGAATTTTTTTTCGCTCTTTTTCCAAGTATTATTTCGAAGAAATGAAAATTTAATTTTTTGCAAAAACGAAAAATACTGAAGGGGTAATTTTCAAGCCCCGTTAGCCTCCAAGACACGCTAATGTTACATGGTATATATTTTTAAATTGACAAAAGTGAAATTCACTAAACTCTATATTTAAAATTCCAGTAATTTATTTCTCCCCTTCTTAATTTATGCCATCTACCATCGACAAACACGCATTTCAAGAGGCAAGGCCTTTAAGTTGTCCTTGTACATAGTCATTCATAAGTCAGCCAAGTAATGTTAAACAAAAGGTCAAAAATGCGTCCAGGAACAGTTGTTGAATGCACTCAGCATATTATGACTGATATTACATAGAATTTCATCAAGAATGACATTCCTTGTATATAAACATGTAATAGCGCAAGTCACGAAATATCAGTAAGTAATTGCGGTAGAAACGATGAAAAAACACAATTAAATTAGTGACATTTGATCAACAATGGCCAATAAAAAATGTGATCTACATATTTCTGAGTTGATCTTTTCAGTTTTATTTTACTGTCTTTTTTATTGTCTCATTACACACGCTTTCATGGATATATACTGCTGGCCACCCAAAATGCACCACCAAGAAGGACACGAGATAGCATAACAATAGATACAAAGATCAAACGATTGGGCTTACAGGCCCATGCGACTTGCGGAACACGCAGACATCAATAGTTCGCGTGGCCCCCATGGCTGGCAATAACGGCCGATACACGCCGCGGCATCGAACGAAAGAGGCTTTGGATGTGGGCTTCTGGTATGTCGGTCCAGGCTGCTTCCACACGCTGCCACAGTTCATCAGGAGTAGCCGCGGGTGGTGGTTGCCGGGCCAATCGGTTGCCGATCAGCGACCAGACGTAATCGATGGGCGACATATCGGGAGAACAGGCGGACCACGGCAGCAGTGACACCTGGTGGGCCGTGAAGAATTGTTGCACGATGGGCGCTCATTGTCCTGTTGACATGTGCGGGCGCTCATTGTCCTGTTGAAACGTGGCCGCTGGCAGGTCCTGCAGGTAAGTAAGGACTACAGGCTCCGAAACGTCGGAGATGTAGCGGTGGCTGTTCAGTGTACCGGCGATGCGCACCAGGGGGTGCGGGTGTCATATTTAATTGCGCCCCAAACCATAACGCCAGGCGACGGATCAGTATGGCGATGCATAATGCAGGCGTCATACAGTCTCTTGCCGCGGTGCCGCCACACGCGGATCTGACCATCCTGGTGTTGCAGGCAGAAGCGGGATTCGTCGGAGAAGACAATGTGGTGCCATTCCGTAGTCCAGGTGCGGCGTTCAACGTCCCACTGCCACCGCACTCGCCGGTGGTGTAACGTCAATGGGAATCGGAGCAATGGGTGCCGTGCGACAAGTCCCCGCTCCTGCAGATGACGTCGAACGGTACGTGCTGACACAGTTTGTTGCGCAACACACCCTAATTCCTGCGCTAACGTTCGTGATGTGGTGGTGCGAGCCGTCAATGCCCGCCGCACAACATGCTGGTCCTCTCGTTCGGTGGCGTGCACGGCTGCGGCAATCGGTCCGTCCGTCTCTCCTGCACCCACCGAATCCATACTCGCTTCACTGTTGCTGGATGTCGTCCCACACGGGCGCCGATGTCTCGGTGCGATAAACCGCTGTCGCAATAAGCCACTGTTCGTCCTCTGTCGAACTCCGAAACGTGCTGGAATGACTGCCGTATTCTGCGACGAGGCATCAGGAAGCTTCCCACGCACAGGTCCGGCAGCACAGCACACTTCCGCTACTTACACCCGGCCTTCTGTGCACCATTCTTATAGTGCTTCTCGGTGGAGTGCCGGGCGCACATGATTTGCATATGCCCTGCAATGCATGTCCTCTCGCGGGCAACGTATGCTGCGAATTTCAGGCCAATCGGATGCTTCCTTCTTGGTGTTGCATTTTGGGTGGCCAGCAGTGTAGATTTATTTGCAGGAAATGTTTTATTCAAATTAATGTGTGGTGAACATATTCAACTGCAAATTGAGGGGCAATTCTACAATAACTGTTGGCGTTTCAACTGGTCGATTGTTGAAAAAAAAATAAAGCAATGGAAAAATGAAAATTTTTGTTTCATCCCGTAGACAGCAGGCGTGTTCAATTTTTAACATGATTGGTTTCGCGTCAAACGCATATTTTTCAACACTAATCAGAAGTACCTAGTACGCGATAAACTTTTTCATACGCATGTACTTGTGCATCTCAAGTTTCATTTCGCAGTCGGAGCCAGTGGAGCACTTAGTGTGGGGTGGCCCAGGTGCCCGGACCGTCTCCATGAGGTGTCACTTGGCACTTCGTTCTTTGTTGCTGGCTGATTACTTTTTAATATATTTGTACATGTTTTTATATACACTGCAACCTCATTATACATTTTTCTAGTGGATGGTTTTAAAAAAGGTATAAAATAAATTTCAAAGCTTTAAATGCTACAAATTTTGAAGATGACAATCCGATTTTTTGCGTAAATGTGACAAGGATGGTAAGTCAGATAATATCCGAAAACTTGAAAATTTGCATGGTCCTGGAGCGGGACTTGAACCCGCGTCTCCCAGAAAACGCCCGGGTATGCTAACCACTACACCACCCAGAACGACCAAGTTTCAAGTTTCCGATCAATTTGAATATAACCATCACAAGATTCGCTAGTCGAAGCAACCGGCATTCATGTTTAACGAATCTGGAGGTTAAGAATCTTATCCCGTGTTTGCCCGGAATAAGATTTGAATGCCTTAAAATAAAAAATAAAAAATAAAAAAAATACCCGTGCATATACACTCACGGACGATTAAATTTTATGGACGTAATGATACAGATGAATGATACACATGATGGCAAAAACAGAACTGCAGGACAATTATCCGGTCATCTTCAATAGTACGGCGCACCGCCTCGTGCGGCGATACATGCTGCTATAGGGTCCGGCATGCAGGCGAACAGACGCCTGATGTTGTCCTGCGGCAGGCTGGCCCACACGAGTTGGATGGTGCGCTCCAAATCCCGGATAGTGCGGGACGGCGGCAGGTGGCGTTTCAACTGGTACCACAAATGCTCGATAGGGAACATGTCCGGGGAGAGGGCAGGCTATTGAAGTGTCTGGACATGACGTAGTCAGTCCTGTGCAACCCGAACCGTGTGGGGGCTGGCATTATCCTGCTGGTATAGCTACCTGGAATCCCGGCGAGCAATGGGAGCACATGGGGCTGTATGATCTCACCCACATACCGCTGGATCTTCAATGATCCACATACCACTACTAGAGGTGATCGGCTATCGTAGGCTATGGCTCCCTAGACCATAATGCCTGCAGTGAGGGAGGTGTGGCGCTCAATAGCGAGGTTGGGATTACGCCGTTGACCCGGCGACCTTCACAACCGGACACGATGATCATCTGTCCCCGAAACGAAGCGGCACTCATCGCTAAACACGCATCGTCAGTCTGTGGCATTTCACGTCGCTCTGGCCTGGTACTCTCGCAAACGGAACCTGCGATCATCTGGTGTTAATGGAAGCACCCGTATGGGGTGCTGGGATCGCAGATTCGCTTCCGCGAGGGGTCGGAAAATAGTTCGAGGGCACACAACAGCCGTTACATGTGCCTGTATAGTGGACCGGAACCCCATGAGATCAGTTCGTGTCTGGCACGCGATTCGTTGATCCTCTCTACCGGTGGTCCTCCTGGTCCTTCACGTGTCCACTGCGCCCAACAGAGAAGGACGGTATGGTCAGAACGATGAACGTGGCAAGCTATACAGGGCGCCGACCATCCTGTGGTTTCCAGCCCGATGATCTGGCCTCTCTCAAAGTCCGTAATTTGCGTAAATAGACGTCTCTGGCATCTACCCAGCATTCTTGTCACTCTGTATTCTTGCTTGCGTCGGCCGGTGCTTTTCGTTTTCATGGGGCATCGACTACACGGCGGTTTATAAGGCTGTCGGTTCATGCTTTGCAGCGCCACCACAGGGTGTGGGTGAGTGGTCATGCGTACTCGCACCAAACGTGGATCATTTACATACCAGCACGCACTGTAGCTATATGCGAAGTTTCGCGGTTGTAGCATGTTTTCTTCTAGGTGCGCAAACTTCATTGTCCGTGAGTTTATATATATATATTTTGGGGAGGGAGGGCTTAAAGGTTTAACTATCACCGTGAACAACACATTGGAGTATAAGCAATCGTCCGTCCCTAATTTAGGGCCACTGGTTCCAGATAAAAGAGAGAGCCAGTGCCATGATGCAAACACAACAATAGGATTTAACTGGAATGGAACCCTGACCCACTGAAACGAATTGTCATAAGCCAGAACGTAGACAGACTATTGCTCCGCAAGGGCGGCACTCGTAATTTTAAATTGCGCAAATTTATAATGTAAGACATACATACATACACGGTCGAGTCATATTATTGTGACCACCAACTAATTTCCAGAGTAACCGCCGTGTGCAGCGCGAACAGCAGATAGACGGGCTGGGAGTGACTCAATAAGGTGCTAGGAGGTGTTCACAGGTATTTTGAGCCATGCTGACTGCAGTGCATCTGACAGCTGCTTGAGGGTGCGTGGTGGAGGATCCGTAGAGCGAACAAACACGATCGAGGTGGTCCCACAGATGATCAATTGGGTTTAAGTCTGGGGGATTAGAGTGCCAGGGAAGTACTTTGAAGTCTTCATCGTGCCCTTCCAACCACTCTGGAATATTTCTAGCTGTGTGACACGTCGCATTGTCGTGCTGGAAGATCTCATCCGTCCCAGAGGAAAACAATCAGCGCGTATGGGTGTACGTGGTCTGCAAGGATGGATTCATAACGAATTCGGTCCATAGTGCCTCCCATAGGCATGAATGGACCCAGAGAAAGCCACGAAAACATTGCCCAGACGATAACGCTGCCCCCACCAGCTTCTGTTCTTCTAGTAATGGTTGAAGATTGTTTGTTCTCCGATGTTTCTCGCCTTATACGCCAACGTCCATCCGTTCGATGAAGCAGAAAACGTGACTCACTGGAGAAGGCAATTTTTTTGCCAATCAGCGGAGGTCCAGTTCCGATACTGCCGTGCAAATGTAAGCCTTTTCTGCCGATGCACCTTCGTTAACATAGGTGAAGTGACAATCCGTCTGCATCGGAGCCTCATACGCAGCACGGTTCGCTGAACTCTCGTTTTAGACACACTTCGGGTAGCCCCACTGGTTCATTCGGCCAGTGAGTTGCTACACTGTTGCATGTCGATCGGCCCTCACGCACCTTCGCAGCCGACGTTCACCTCTCACATCAATGGCACGTGATGCTCCACAGTTTCGACGTCGCTTATTCGCAATGGTGCCATTTCTCCAATCACGATACATTTTAACCACAGCAGCACGCGAACAATTCACAAATGGCGCTGTTTCAGAAATAATGCCACTACTGGCTCGAAAGCCGGTAATCATCCCATTTTGCAAATCTGGTAAGCGCTTCTTTTATCCATGACAGCAACTAGTGATATGTTTTCAGTATGCCTACAGCACACCTTATGTACCTTTCAAGCCAGCTAACGACACGTGGCTTCTTTCATTGGCTACGCGCTGTTGACGTCAAAAGTAGGAAGTGGTCACAATAATGTGACTCGACTGTGAATGTCAATAATTTATCTGCTACCTATCTCCAATTTGAGTTTTGTGTGGATTTTTCCTCCTAATTTCGTGACGAAAAGTAAATTACGAAATTCTGTACAATTTCATATTTTCAATATGTGAAAAACATGACAGAAAAAAAAAACCCCTTCACTTTTGAAACATTAGGTAGTAATTTATTTAATATCCCTATCACACATTCTTTACTAATTGGAATCACTCTTTTTAAAGCAGCTTGTTCACTAATTGATTTGGCGCTAGTGCAGCGTAAAATATTCACTAGTCTCTGTTTGCTTCAAATTTCTTTAATTCAGAGAAAAAAAAAATGAGAACTGTGAGAGCATTATTTAGCAAGTTTTTAGTTGCATCACCTATTTTATAGCGGCAAATAAACGCTGTGTCAAATCTCTCAAAGTTGCAACATATCGGGTTACCCATGAAAGAATTAAAGAACCGTGTGATAATCTGAAATTAAAAGTTTAACGTTCAATCGCAAAAAGCGTATAAATTATTTATGTAAAACCGAATTGAAAACGCTGTAGAAACTGCAGTAAAAAATCTGGGATAGCTCAGAAACTGTATTAAAAAATGTCTGTCTCTCTGTATGTATGTACCCTATGAACTCCTAAACCCTTTCACCGATATGGACCAAATTTTGCGGTTATTTTTCCGGACCCTACGGAAAATATAGGCTGCTGTGAGACCTGGACAAACCCCAACCCGGCCGTCTATTCCACATTAATTCATCCCCTTGACACTTTGTGCCTAAAACCTTGACCGATCTGGACCAAATTTTGCATAAGTACTCTTTAGAACCCAGCAGACAAAATGGGCTGCCATGAAAATTGCGGCCCCCTCCCTCAATTTCATCCATCCCCTGACTTCATCCCCTTCAGACTTTTTGCCTAAACCCTTGACCGATCTGGATAAAATTTTGCATACTTACTTTTTAGAACACTGCAGAAAAAATGGGTTATAATGAAACCTGAACCCACCCACCCAACCCTGAATTTCATCCATCCCCCTGACTTCACCCTTCAGACTTTGTGCCTAAACCCTTGACCGATCTGGACCAAATTTTGCGTACTTACTCTTTAGAACACTGCAAAAAAAAAAAATGGATTATGATGAAACCTGACATCCCCCTCCGATTTTATCCATTCCCCTGACTTCATCCACCTCAGACTTTGTGCCTAAACCCTTGAATGATCTGGACCAAATTTCGCATAGTTACTCTTTAGAACACCGCAGAAAAATTGATTACGATGAAACCTGAACAATTTCATCCATTCCCCTGACTTTATCCCCTTCAGTCTTGTGCCTAAACCCTTGACCGATCGGGAGCAAATTTTGCATACTTACTCTTTAGGACTCTGTGGAAAATTTGAGTTACCATGAAACCTGGGTACCCCACTCCCTCCCTCTGATTTCATCTCTCACCCTGATTTTCTCCCCTTGAGGCTTTGCGCCTACACCCCTCAACCGATCTGGACCAATTTTTGCATGGTTACTAAGACCCTGCAGAAAATGTAAGCTACCACGAAATCAGAACACTCCTCTTCCTCCCTCTAACTTCATCCCCTTGACACTTTGTGATAACACTGAACAACAAAAATAAACCTTTTGTTTGTTACAAAGACTTCATATGCCGAATCATACAGCAATTGTCATACTGATTACAAATCTTCTTGCTAAATTGTGCTATCGGGCATAGTTCTCGAGTAACCCGTTGTTTCAGTATACAATAAGCCTTCATTTTGCCGTGTATACTGCGCTACAAGCAATTAATTATACTTACCTTAAAAAGTAGTTATTTTATATTCTCTTCTGTACTTTGGTTGTACTACATCCCTTTTTAGAGTCCAACAGCAATCAGTTAGCATTTTAGGACTCCATTTTCATTTATAGCGGTTTTCTATGGTGCATATGTCCTGATGAAAACATTCTGCGTGCTCGTCACTTACAGCGCCTAAGTTGTGTGGGAAAAAGTCCAGATGCGAGCAAAGGATACGTATTTTTAAGGGACATATTACATCCTATGGCCTGATAGTTTTCTAGAATTTTAGTAACAAGCTCTTTATAATTTTCTACCTTCCGGTTACCTAAAAGTTCAGTACCACATCTTTAAAAGACTTCCATACAGCAGCTTCAGTCTCATTCAAAGTGCCTTCAAAGTGCAAGATCACGCATAAGTTCTCTTATTTGTGGGCCAATAAAAATGCCTTGTTTAATTTTGGCTACTGATATTTTGAGGAACTTGTTCTTTAGAAAACCAATGGCTTCTCCATATTTATTCAATGCCTTTACAAAGTTTTTTTATCAAACCCAGTTTGATGTGAAGCGATAGTAAGTCCACGTTCTCAGGACTTACAAAAGGCTCAGCAACAACATTTTTATTACCTGGAATTAAGGACTCTCTTTTAGGCCAGGTCTTTTTAATGTAATGAGAATTTCTGTCCCTACTGTTCCATTCGCAGAAGAAGCAGCAGTATTTGATGTATCCAAGTTGTCGACCAAGGAGTAAAGCTATCACTTCAAGATCGCCACAAATATTCCATGAGTGTTTTTCGTATACTGTACTTTGAAGCAACAGTTTCATATTTGCATGTTTCTTTTATGTATACAACATATGCAACAGGTACTGACGGATGCATGGTTCCGTTATGAAGAAGGACAGCTTTTAAGCTTATTTTTGGGGAATCTTTAAGAAGTCTCCATTCTTCAGGTTTGCGCTGTTGTCTTAAGTTTTCAAACAATAAGTCTATATCATTGCAGTACAGATCACCACTCTTCGAAAATAAGTGCTCAAACTCTTGATGTCGTCGACGAAAACTATATACTTTTGTACTTGGTTGTAAAAGGTTCCATCCCTTCAATCTTGAAGCTAATATTTCTTTTTGCTAAATGAAAGTTACGAACCAGATCATTTAATTCTTCCTGACGTATAATGTGAGGCCCAGAATATTCTGAGAAATCAGGGTCTTGTTGTACTTCAATATCTTCTTCGCTGTGAGGATTTATTTCATCAGTATCACTGTCATCTAAACTCCATGACTGTGGAGGTACAGGAACAGGAATATCTGGACCATGAGGAACAGGTCTTATGGCCGAAGGAATACTGAAATACTGAAGTGTCTTTGGTTTTAGCTGTAATTCCAGATATCTTAGTGATGCAGGAGAAACTGTCTGTTGAGTGGTTTTTCGGTTCTCTCCAAACCATTGGTACCGCAAATGGCATTTGACATGATTCCTTCAACCGCCCAGTCAACAAAGTTACACATGAATTACTCCAAATATGAGGCTCCCAAGATTTATCTTTATCACCCATTTTGCACTGGAAATAAAGTTCATACGATTTTCTAATCAACGGTGTGAACTGTCGACTTTGAAACTTTAAAGTAAATTGTCCACAAATGCAGCAGAAACTGTTTGAATGGTTGACACAAGTACGCGGCATTCAGTATGTCTACTCTCAGAGACACAGCTATCCTGCAGATAGATGTCTCCGTTGGGAAACATAGAGAAATACCTTTAAGTAACACAACATTCACCCCAATAGAGAGTTCCATTAGAAGAAATTGGAGCCCAGTGGAGCAATTGTGACTTCATATTTGGTTTCAGCAACCGCAAACACATGCAAGACCCTTGAAGTCTGCTTTGTAACAAAACCATTGTTGTTCAGTGTGTAATTTATGTTTAGTGCATGAAGGCATCACTTATTTTTAAAATACACTGCTGGCCACCCAAAATGCAACACCAAGAAGAACACGAGATAGCAAAGCCAGATTTACTGGACACATAACAACATATACAAAGATGAAACGATTGAGCTTACAGGCCCGTGCGACTTGCGGAACACGCAGACATCAATAGTTCGTGTGGCCCCCACGGCTGGCAATAACGGCCGCTACACGCCGCGGCATCAAACGAAAGAGGCTTTGGATGTGGGCTTAGGGTATGTCGATCCAGGCTGCTTCCCCACGTTGCCACAGTTCATCAGGCGTAGCCGCGGGTGGTTCTTGACGGGCCACTCGGTTGCCGATCAGAGACCAGACGTGTACGATGGGCGACATATCGGGAGAACAGGCGGGCCACGGCAGCAGTGACACCTATCGGGCCATGAAGAATTGTTACACGATGCGTGCCACGTGCGGGCACGCATTGTCCGGTTGAAACGTGGCCGCTGGCAGGTCCTGCAGGTAAGTAAGGACTACAGGTTCCAAAACGTCTGAGATATAGTGGTGGCTGTTGAGTGTACCGGCGATGCGTACCAGAGGAGTGCGGGTGTCATATCCTATTGCGCCACAAACCATAACGCCAAGCGACGAACCGTTATGGCGTTGCGTAATGCGGGCGTCATACAGTCTCTCGCCACGGGCTGCCACACACGGATCCGACCATCGTGGTGTTGCAGGCAGAAGCGGGATTCGTCGGAGAAGACAATGTCGTGCCACTACGTAGTCCAGGTGCGGCGTTCAACGGCCCACTGCCACCGCACACGCCGGTGGTGTAACGTCAATGGTAATCGGAGCAACAGGCGCCGTGCGACAAGTTCCCGCTCCTGCAGACGACGTGCTGATACAGGTTGTTGCGCAACATAACATTCGTGATGTGGCGCTGCGAGCCGTCAATGCCCGCCGTACAACATGCTGGTCCTCTCGTTAGTTGGTGTGCCGCGGCTGCAGAAATCACTCACGTCGGTCCGTCCCTCCCTCCTGCACCCACCGAATCCATTTTCGCCTCACTGTAGCTGGATATCGACCCGCACGGGCGCCGATGTCCTGGTACGATAAACCGCTGTCGCGATGAGCCACTATTCGTCCTCTGTCAAACTCAGAAACGTGCTGTAATGACTGCTGTATACTGCGACGAGGCATATGAAAGCTTCTCAAACACAGGTCCGGCAGCACAACACACTTCCACTACTTACACCCCGCCTTCTGTGCACCTTTCTTATAGTGTTTCTTGGAGGCGTGCCGGGCGCACATGATTTGCATATTCCCTGCAATGCTAATCATTTTGCATGTCCTCTTGCGGGCGACGCATGCTGCGAATTTCAGGCCAATCGGATGCTTCCTTCTTGGTGTTGCATTTTGAGTGGCCAGCAGTGTATTATATTTTGATATAATTGCTGCAATGAAGGACAAACGGGATTTGTCTAACAATCAAATGAATTTCAGTTAATTATTATAAACTTCTATGTTTTTTTATCTAATTTTAACTTAAATCGAAAAACCGAAAATGTATTGGACAAATCATTCCAAAATTCCAGAAAGTGAAATTATTAAGAGAAGTTGAGACCCCTCAATTAAAGAATACCCCCTTCCCCTCCCGGCCAAAGCGAAAATCTATTGAACAAATCGATCCAAAATCCAAGAGAAATGATCGGAAAGTGCTGACCCAAAAGCTGATTTATGTATTTTTTGTTAAACCTGGGTAACTCGGTTTAACAAAAATACATAAAAAAAAAAAAAAACCCGCCGGGTGCCTCTTCTTGTTACGTTTAAAAGCGAAAGATGTATAACAGAAGTTTCACTGTTTACGAATGAACCGAGTTTCCACTGCTTTGCGAATCATTGGAAACGGACTTGGTATGGCGGAGATATTTTCATTGCTTCCCAGATTTTGGGAGATGTTTTTTGTAAGGTATTTGTATTTGCATCTTCAATATTTTGGGCCACCCTCCATAAAGAAATCCTGGGCGCCCCAGTGGTTGAAGCGATAGTGTTTTCTTAGCAGTCCTTCTTTGTGTAGGCGAAAAAAAAAAAAAAAAAAAAAAAACACGTTGTTGCAAAAACTTGGGAGCAGAAAGAATGGGACAGATAAAAAAAAAAAAGGAAAAAAAGATGGAGAAGAAGAAGGAGAAGAACAACAGAAAAGAAACGCAGTTCCCGAATATTTTCAAATACTTTCCTCAGAAAAAGACACACACACACGAACAAACAGATTGCCTCATTCTGAAGAACATGTGATACAAATTAACTTACCAAAAGGTCTAAGTAAAAAACTATCGCATTTGCAACATGTTTAGTGAGGAGGGCATCAGATATTCTCAATCGGCAACTAATTCAGCGACTGTGCTGGTCACTATAACAAAGGAACGGCTTCTAGACGCAGTAAAACTTCTGTAACTCGAACTGCTGTAAATCGAATCTTTTTATAACTCAAAAGATTTCAGCATTTTGTTCAAAATTTCTATTTTTCCATCCAATTTCAATTCCTTAAGTCGAATTTCTTAAAGTATATTTTTTCCATATTTCAGAGTACCGTATTTTCCGTCGTATAGGACGAGACTTTTTCTTCAGAAGATAAGACTTCGACTTATACGCCACATCGATTTATTTATTGATCGGTCATTGAAATTTCTCAATGAGGAGAAAAACAACGTTGTGCCTTAAATTCGATCGTGAGCTGAGCACCTGAAACACAATATTATGTTCATAAGGAAGTATTCCGAAAGCATACGAAATGTAATATTCCGTTCACTAAGAACTTGCTTAAAAGCTGCTGGAAAAGACATTTTGGTTCGACGGAAACGTCATTAAAATCACCTTGCCCAATTTGGAGTGACAGCTGTCATATGTTAATTGCATCATCCAGTGGGTGCCATTCACGCCTGGTTTTGCAAAGCCGCCAGAACAATAATGGGTGCATCTCCTTTATCTCCCAACGATTAAATCTTTGAAACTCGTTGCTTCCAGGTAGTTGATTGGCTGGTGACAATCGTGTCGACAGCCGGTGGAGCATGCTTTTTAAATGCAGCAATGGTCAGCTGCTAGCAAAGGCAGTCTTTCCTTCGCTCTGGCAATATCTGAATGGTATCTCTTAACTGAATTAAAATCAACAAGTGCTTCCATTTGTGACATTTATCTTAATTTATTTCATGGTTTTGATGGAAATGAAGAGCTGTTTTGGTTTCTGATTTCATTCGGAGTCTGTGAGGAAGCGGCGAAAGATAACTCATACTGTTTTTTTTTTCTTTTCTTGGGGGGGGGGGGGTGATTGGAGGTTTAACAACCACCGTGAGCAATTCAGTGGGCTATAATCAGTCGCCCGTCTCTAATTTAGGGTCACTGACTCCAGTGAAGGGAGGGAGCCAGTGCCGTAAGACAAACACAACATACATGCCTCACGAGATTCGAACCCGGACCGCTTTCGGACGAATAATCATAGGCCATCGCTTAGCCACTGCGCCATCGGGGCGGCTAACTCACACTCTAAGCATCACACTGATTTGGCACACTCGTGCTTTTCCACCCTTGTGCAGCGGATCGTTCTGGTAGGAAGAATACACAAGAAAAGCAATTAAGTAATGAGGCTGAATTTTCAAGAAACGCTTATAGCGTAGTAAATGCGTTTATTTTATTGTGGTGTAATACGTATAAAGAATTGCCAAGCTTCCACTCTCTACTGGGAGGCTTTTTCAAGTCAATGGTAGACATAAAATGTTTACCATTGCATTGTGCGTTTCGTGAGTATTCATAATGTGGCGTATTTAAAATAACGAGACTGATTTTTTTTTTAAAGCAGAAAAACCTACGTGAATATACACTATTTACCAACAAGTAATTGGACACCTGTGATAGCAAAGGAAAACGAAGTTTATTCACCTTCAATAGTTGGTGGAGTCTCCACGAGCGGCGATTACAGCTGCGACCCTCCGGGGCATACTCTCAATCAGGCGTTGTACGACGGCTAGCGGTATTTTCTTCCACTCGGCTTGGGGAAGACAGGTCAGTTCCTTCACCGATTTCGGACGGTGGAGACACTCCTTGAGTCGACGCTCCAACTCGTCCCATAGGTGCTCGATAGGGTTAAGGTCCGGGCTCTGCGCAGGCCAGTCCATTCGATTAACCCCATTGTCACCATACCAAGCCATGGTGGACCTCGCAACATGACAGGTGGCATTGTCATCCTGAAAGTAACATGGGTCCATCCCGTAAAACTGCCACAACGTAGGTACCGCATGGTCATCCAAAATGGTGCCGTAGGTCTCGGCGTTGAGTCTACCAGGAATTACGACCAAGGCTCCCGTGCCATACCAGGAGAAACACCCACGTAGCATAACTCCACCGCCGCCGAACTTCACAGTTGGCACAATACATTCCGGCAGGAGGCGTTCTCCAGGCAGACGCCAAACCCAGATCCTGCCATCCGAACGGCAGAGGGTGAACCTTGAATCGTCGCTCCAGAAAACCTGTTTCCACTGTTCAACGGTCCACTGTCGACGTTCTTTGTACCACGTTAGCCGAGCAGCGCTATTGGACTTGGTGATCAAAGGCTTGTGGGCTGCAGCACGTCCTTGATAGCCGAGCAGATGGGCTTCTTTACGGATGGTATTCATCGAAAGAGCACTCGCGGATGCCTGTTGAAACTCCTCGCGGATGTGGCCCATCGATTTGGTGCGGTTCTTCCGAATTTCTCTGGCCAGCACCCGTCGGTCTCTAACTCCCAGTTTTGTGGGTCGGCCGGGTTGGGACACATTCCGACAGTAACCTCTCATCTTCCACTTGCCAATCACGTAGGCCACTGACGATTTTGGGTACTTCAACTCGCTGGATATGTCACGCATGGATCGGCCATTTCTGTGATACCGGACGATTACACCTTTCTCGAAATCAGAGAGCTTCGAACTGCGTGGCATCTTGCATGCGACTGGTTGCGTTGTTGTTTCCCACACGATATTTAACGGCGGCGGCCGTGACGTGTATCAGGACCGCAGATATCGTTGATTGCAGGGGTGTCCAATTACTTTTTGGTAGATAGTGTATTTTGTTCGAAGCACATTCGTTAACACATTTGGTACGATTAGCCAACGAAAGGAAGGGCCTGCAGAGGTGACCTTTGGATTGGAGCGAAGACCTAATGTCACAGTTTTTTGTATATCTTGAAAAAGTTTTCCTTTAAAAGGTAGTTTTAATTTAAAAAATAGGAAGTAGTCACACAGTGACAAATCTGGACAATAGGGGGACGGTTGAGCACATTCACTTGTTTTCCTGCCAGAAATTACTGTACTCTGACTGCTCTTTGTGCGGATGTGTTACCGTCAAAAAGGAACCATCGCTCACTTTTTACGCTTTTCATGTGTAGGTTGAAGAAACGTATATGCTTCAGCTTTGTCAGTCCGTCTGTCTGTCCGAACGATAACTCGCATAAAAATGGTTTGGTTTCGATGAAATTTTAATATGTGGTAGGGAACCAACTGGGGACGAACCCTATTGAAAGTCGGAGAAATGGGATCAAAGATCAGGACATAGGATTGGGATTCATTCCATTGCTCTTATGCGTCATAACTTACGTAAAAATGGTCCCATTTCGATGAAATTTTAATATGAGGTAGGGAACCAACTGGGGACGAACCCTGTTGAAAATCGATGAAATGGGGTCAAAGGTCAGGACATAGGAGCGGGATCCATTCGATCACCCTTATGCCTCATAACTTACGTAAAAACGCTTCGATTACGACAAAAATGTAGTATGTTGTATCGGAGGTATACTGAACCGGTTCTGTTTAATATAATCGAAATGGGTTAAAGGTCAGGACACAGGAGCGATTTTTATTCTACAGCCATTGTCTTCATAACTTGACTAAAAAGGCTTCTATTGCGACAAAACTTTAGTATGTTGTTCCGGAGGTATACTGAACCGGTTCTGTTGAATATCATCGAAATGGGGTCGAAGGTCAGCGCACAGGAGCGAGATTTATTCCACAGCCATTATCCTCATAACTTGACTAAAAAGGCTTCGATTGTGACAAAATTTTATCATGTTGTTCCGAAGGTACACTGAAGCGGTTCTTTTCAATATCATGGAAATGGGGTCAAAGGTCAGGGCACAGGAGCGAGACTTATTCCACAGCCATTATCTTTATAAATTGAGCAATGATTTCTGGTATGTTGGAAAGCGTATCATAATCAATGCATTGCATGATTTTACTAACTTTTTGTATTTAGCCCTGAAACGAAAAAATCTCTTCCACAATCGTTCCAAAATGGATGTGTCAGCATTGCCAGTGACAGTTGTACTCTCAGGAATGAATTCGTGATACAGAACTCTCTTGCTGTCATAAGATCCCTCTTTTTTATAACGATTTTGGAATCATTGTCTTGATTTTGGACTTCTATAGCCTAATCTTCTTTACTTTGGGTAAATAGACAAAGTCATCGCTCTTTCCACGTTTTTCTTTCATCAACACACAGCAACCGAGAAATTGTATTTCGACACCGCTGGGATCAAACCCCAGATCTCTCGATAACTAACCGAGGGCGTTCGCCTTACGCTACGGTGCCAACAATCCACGGCGCTATGTGTGCTTATCTGTCAGCATCTGACTTTACAAATTCGTAGGGATGGGCTGAGCAACTGAGACGTCTCCATCTGGTGGGGCTTAATGGAAAGAGCGATGACTTTGTCTATTTACACTGTCTCCATGTATTTGAAAAAAATTCCCCATTTCCTTCGGGAGACTGTGGCGACATCCACTGACGCTTCGTTTCAAGATCATAACGTAAATACTTGCCACAATACTGGGAGAAATTTTTGCATTGTTCTGCAGTCTCCAGGATATCTTTTGCATATGCCACACGTGCATGTTTCTGGTCGTCTGACAAAGCATACGGAATAGAACTGACACAAACTTAATATCCCCCCCCCACAAATCTTGTACTCACATTCCAGCATCCTCAAGGTCACACGACGAATCCTTTCTCGAACTTTCTCAATGAGTCCAGACGTGTGCACAGAAACCGGAGATCCTCGCCTTTCGTTATTTTCCAAATCTTCTCGCCCATCCTTGAAACATGTATACAATCGGAACATTTGTGCACGAGATAGGCAATCAGCCTGATACACATCGTGCAACAATTCAACTGTCCAAGATACAGTTTTACCGATTTTCAAACCGAACCAGATATTTTCCCTCTGCCCCATGAAAGAGCGTGACTGTGAACTTCCACCGAATGACGTCATGCATAGCGTAAATAATCACCTGCGCAATTCTCACGTAAACGCTGTTGCCACCGCATAGCTGATAAATGACATCAGAAAGCCATGCCTTCGCGACCCGTGTGTTTTTACCGAAATTTTTAAAGGAAATCAGTCTCATTACTTAATTGCCGCACTGTGTACGGTGGCTTCTGTTCGTAAGAAAAATAAGCTGATGAAATTCAACTTTTTGCTGAAAAGGAAAATGCTGTAGTTACCTCACTTTCGCTTCATTTTTATCTTTTTTTTTTTTTTTTTTTTTTTTTGATTGTAGGTTTAACGACCACTGTGAGCAACTCAATGGGCTATAAGCAGTCGCCTGTCCCTAATTTAGGGTCACTGATTCCAGGGAAGGGAGAGAGCCAGTGCCGTAAGACAAACACAACATCCATGACTCACGGGACTCGAGCCTGGACCGCTTTCGGACGAATAATCACAGGCCATCGCTTAGACCACTGCGGCTAACTCACACTCTAAGCATCACACTGATTTGGCACACTCGTGCTTTTTCACCCTTGTGCAGCGGATCGGTCGGGTAGGAAGAATACACAAGAAAAGCAATTAAGTAATGAGGCTGAATTTTCAAGAAACGCTTATAGCGTAGTAAATGCGTTTATTTTATTGTGGTGTAATACGTATAAAGAATTGCCAAGCTTCCACTCTCTACTGGGAGGCTTTTTCAAGTCAATGGTAGACATAAAATGTTTACCATTGCATTGTGCGTTTCGTGAGTATTCATAATGTGGCGTATTTAAAATAACGAGACTGATTTTCCTTTTTAAAGCAGAAAAACCTACGTGAATATACTGTATTTTATTAGAAGCACATTCGCTAACACAATTGGTACGATTAGCCAACGAAAGGAAGGGCCTGCAGAGGTGACCTTTGGAATGGAGCGAAAATCTAATGTCACAGTTTTTTTGTATATCTTGAAAAAATTTTCCTTTTAAAGGTAGTTTTAATTCGAACCCGGACCCCTTTTGGTCGAATGCTCATAAGATATCGCTTAGACCACTGCGCCACTGGGGCGGCCTTTTTGTATCTTTACTGACACATTAAAAATATAGAGAATTTCGGAGCATTAATTGTAAAAGGGCATCCTGAAAGTAATGCCTCGTCCCTCATAAGATTTTTATTTATAGCAGCAAAAATGTGTAACTTGGTGGTAAAATACTTGGACATATTGTTAATAATGCTAGCCTATTCAAACACTTTCTATACAATTCCGCCATCTTTGAACCCAATGGTAAAATCCATTTTGGAAAAATTCCAGAGGCTGTCGTTTCACCCATGAGTTCACAGCTAGTTTAAAGTCTGTCACACCCATGGTCGAAATGTTCCCAGGTTTTACAAAGGGGCAAACAGGAAAAAGTATGGGGGAACCAAATCAGGACAGTAGAGGGGTTGGGGCATCGCTGTCCATCCCATTTTGGCAATAGCCTGCGAAGTCTCCATTGAGGCGTGGGGACGTGCGTTATCATGGTGTAAAACAACACTATGAAGTGGAATGTCACGTCTTTTCCTTCTGATAGCTTCATTTAGCTTCTTCAATGTCTGCACATAGTGAGCACTGTTTACTGTTGCAACTCCTGGATGGTGAGATGACGATCAGCTGTGATGAGGTCTTTCACTCGTTGCCTGTTGGCATCTTTCACTGCAGTTGCGGGGCATCCACTCCGTTGCTTGCTCGACACTGCACTATTTCTCTCTCGAAAGTTCTTCATCCATCTTCAGATATTACTGATATCGATTGTGACAGCTTCATACACCGCCAGAAGTCTTCTGTGGATTTCTGGAGTCTCAAGTCCCTCTTTTTTCAGGAATTAAATTACGACTTGTGTTTTTTCACTATCATTCGCGATCTTTATTTCCGATCCTAAACAAAAAAGTCCCACATTGGTAGCATATAGTACATGTCAGTGCAGTTTCATTAAAATCACTTCAAAATTTCAAAGGTTATTAAAGAGGAGGCATTACTTTCAGGATGCCCCTTGTATTTGCTCTAGCCACGTGTTATACTTGGTATCGACTTATATGTGAATGAAGGTAAAGAAATTGAGAAGTTTATCCGAGTCGTCTTATTCTCCATAAGGCTATAGAAGCCGAAAAATTCAGTAATATGAAATGTTCTCTGCTGCAATTTTCATCCAACAGCTCAAATTTCAAGAACAATTCAAACTTTTAGAAACAAGTTGTCATCTCTATTTAGAGAGAATATTGGACGGGACAGCATTAGAAACAAGTTGTCATATCTATTTAGAGAGAATATTGGACGAGATAGCTTTAGAAATAAGTTGCCATCTCCATTTAGAGAGAATATTGGACGGGACAGCTTTAGAAACAAGTTATTATCTCTATTTAGAGAGAATATTGGACGAGACAGCTTTAGAAATAAGTTGACATCTCTATTTAGAGAGAATATTGGACGGGACAGCTTATGAAACAAGTTGTGATCTCCATTTAGAGAGAATATTAGACGGGATATCTTTAGAAACAAGTTGTCATCTCTATTTAGAGAGAATTTTGGACGGGATAGCTGGGTACGTTTCTTTAAATCAGCCATTTCCTATCTCCAAGGGATAAGAACCATTGAAATCCCGTCCCACTCTATAGCTGGAACTATAGTCAAGCAAATTTAGGATTAGGCATTGTCTACTTAGCTGCCTGCTTGAGTTCGTTTACATAAAGAATTATCTAAAAATAGGATAACTATACTAGCAATACGAATTTATTGACTTAGAATAAAAATCCGTTTTTCAAGCTTTCGCACATCAACCAGATTGTTTTTTCAAGGAAGCTAGAGAGAAACTGCCATCTGAATAATAGAGCGCTTCAACAATTTGAACGCGGTGACTTGACTTGACAATAAATACATACGACGTAACGTTCATTTAAAGACACGAGGCATCACGTTCGTTGTGTACGGTGTATTCCGGTAAGAAAAAGGCTTTACTTGAATAATTGATTCCAAAATCGTAGCAACTCCGTAGAGATGCTATCATTGCAAGCGTTACTGTTGGTAATGATGTCCAAGGTTATCGCATGGCTGTAGATTTAGGTGTAGAGTAGGTAACTAATTTCTTTATATCATCCCATATAGGAGTAGTGGACTTGAATTTGACTTTCTTTGGATGGTGCGTGGTTACTTTACTGTATTTTGTGTCCCTCTTTATGCTCGTTGACCCTGATTCTAAATGAACGCTTGTTCATTACAAAATAGTAGCGTCTCGAGCCGTCCGGATGTTGTTGGGGGATCGTATAAGCATCTGCCTGGCTGGAAAGAGGGAGATTGTCAGTATTTCTCTTTAGCATAGCACATAAAGATGAAGAAGTAGTTCATCTTCTTGAGGGCGTTCTTACGTTTGTAAGACACATTTGGTATGTAGGGAATTGAGCCCAAGTAGCGAAGTTGCGGGATAGGAAGATTAGAACGTTTGACTTTGGATTTTTGGATAAAGATATGTATCTGATTCAATGAGTATTCTGCATCATTGGCCAATTCGATGACGTTTTCAATATCGTGTTGTCTAGAATGGGCTTCGGAGGTGACGGTGAAGGCTCTTCTAATTCGAGAACGGACAATAATAGCTGTTTTGTATTCTGCGGGACACAACGAGCTGCGGAATTTGGAACGGACGTGGGTTTATAGCAGACTTGTGTACGGAGAGTAGTAGAAAAGGACGGATCCGAGCTTAAACCGGAGCCATAGACTTAACATTAGGTGACGGCCGGAGCAGCCGGAGCCAGCCGGAGCAAGCTGCAGCCGGGCGGATGGAGGGGGCGTGGTTAGTAGCAGCCTCCAATTCCCCGCTGCAATTTTTCCCCTCCGACCGAAGGGTGTGCTTATCTCCGAAGATAATAGTATTTATTGGACTTTGTCGAATTTTGGGGGAAATCAATGAAGGCTTATTCCTTTTTTTTTTTTTTAATTTAATGAAGGTTGTTTCTTTATTTATTTTCCCCTCTCTCGACCCCATCCCCTTAGGTTATTGTTATGTAAAACGTTTTTTCCCTCGTAATTTGTTGATGTATTTTTTTTCAATTAATTTTCATGAATTCCTCATGTGTCTTCCCTAATGAAAATTATGTAGGGTAAGTATTAATTAATCATTTCTCTTTTTTTCTCGAATAATACGGTCATGTCCTCATCTCAAGAAATGTTATTATGATATCTTATTTTTGTTCATAAATGTTTGATTTTGAGGGATGGCAACGCCCGAGTGGGAAAGGGGTTGGATATAGGGGGATGGCAACTCGATGTGTTGCCCCCTAGCGGTGCTTCTTGGAACTTTCGATTGATCTTTGATTTTGAGGGATGGCAACGCCCGAGTGGAAAAGGGGTTGGATATAGGGGGATGGCAACTCGATGTGTTGCCCCCTAGCGATGCTTCTTGGAACTTTCGATTGATCTTTGATTTTGAGGGATGGCAACGCCCGAGTGGGAAAGGGGTTGGATATAGGGGGATGGCAACTCGATGTGTTGCCCCTAGCGGTGCTTCTTGGAACTTTCGATTGATCTTTGATTTTGAGGGATGGCAACGCCCGAGTGGGAAAGGGGTTGGATATAGGGGGATGGCAACTCGATGTGTTGCCCCCTAGCGGTGCTTCTTGGAACTTTCGATTGATCTTTGATTTTGAGGGATGGCAACGCCCGAGTGGGAAAGGGGTTGGATATAGGGGGATGTCAACTCGATGTGCTGCCCCCTAGCGGTGCTTCTTGGAACTTTCGATTGATCTTTGATTTTGAGGGATGGCAACGGCCGAGTGGGAAAGGTGTTGGATATAGGGGGATGCCAACTCGATGTACTACCCCCTAGCGATGCTTCTTGGAACTTTCGATGGATCTTTGATTTTGGGGGATGGCAACGACCGAGTGGGGAAAGGGCACTGCGTAGGTGTTAGATATGATGATGCTTCTTGGAACTTTCGATGGATCTTTGATTTTGAGGGATGGCAACGACTGAGTGGGGTCCGTTGGGAATTTCTGCATTTATTCCTGTGTTTTGCAAGCAAGATTTCCCCCCTCTTCAATACTATTTTTCCCCCGGAGGAAATGTTTGCGTAACGATGCTGGGGAATTTTCTTTCCAAGGGAATAAAAATGCTCCTAAGGTCTTAGCGAGGTTCTAACTCACGATGATTTGGTTTCCAAAAATAGTCAGGGGGTCAAATGGTTTTCGTGTACTACGTATTCCCTATATATATTTTTTTAAATTACTTTTACGTTATTTCTTCATGTGTTTTTATATATTTTTTGTATGTTTTGAGGGAGTTTTTTCGTGTAGATGTAATGAATTTTCTGAGGAACTTTTCTTTTTCCTCCATTCAATTTTATTTCAGACCATGAGACGAGGAAATGCTTCTTTAGAAATTATTTCGTTCTTGTTCGCAGTAATTACTGGACATAGACTTCATGTTAATTCTGAGTCTTTAACCCCTGCAATAATATTTTCTCGTAATTTTTTCGTATGTTCAAGAACTCTACAGATCTTTCCCAGTTAAAATTCTGCTCAAACAATATTTTCGGTCTTTATTTCCTTATAGCTTCCCAATTTCCGATATTTTTCTTCCTCTATCTTTGAAATTTCATTAAACTTCTCAATAGGTCAGGATTCTTTTTTCTTGGACAAACTTATGAGTCCTTTTATTCACACTATCTTTTTTTTTTCATTTCATTTCAGCAAACGATTATTTTAGATGCAACAAATCGTCAGATTTTGGTTTCCTTATATAGCATATTTTCCAACTTGCTTAAAAATATTCCTCAAAGCTTGCATGTATGTCAAATATGCATTTTTTTTATTCTTTCCTAGTTAGCCATACTTTTCGTGGACTGCCTTGACAGGAAAGCATTCAATGTCAAGACATACAATCTAAAACCTTTTTTCTTTCGATAAAATTTGTATTCTTTGAGCTGAATATTAGTCCCGCGTGTTCCCTCATTAACCTAATCTCAGTCAGATGCTGAAGGATTTCCTTTTGCTTGTCAGCATATTGACATAAGATTAGTCACATTTTCCCTTTGTTCGTTGTTGTGAATAGTTAGAAAGATTACAAAGTTTAAAGTAGTCTATGACTAAATGGATGCTATTTACGGCCTAACGTGCTGCGGTATTGACTTTAGATAATTGTCCTTCTTGTTTCTTCTGGATCTTTGATTTTGAGGGATGGCAACGACTGAGTGGGGTCCGTTGGGAGTTTTTGCATTTATTCCTGTGGTTTGCAAGCAAGATTCCCCCCACCCCCCTCTTCAATACTATTTTTCCCCCGGAGGAAATTTTTACGTAACGATGCTGGGGAATTTTCTTTCCAAGGGAATAAAAATGCTCCTAAGGTCTTAGCGAGGTTCTAACTCACGATGATTTGGTTTCCAAAAATAGTCAGGGGGTCAAATGGTTTTCGTGTACTACGTATTCCCTATATATATATTTTTAAATTACTTTTACGTTATTTCTTCATGTGTTTTTATATATTTTTTGTATGTTTTGAGGGAGTTTTTTCGTGTAGATGTAATGAATTTTCTGGGGAACTTTTCTTTTTCCTCCATTCAATTTTATTTCAGACCATGAGACGAGGAAATGCTTCTTTAGAAATTATTTCGTTCTTGTTCGCAGTAATTACTGGACATAGACTTCATGTTAATTCTGAGTCTTTCACCCCTGCAATAATATTTTCTCGTAATTTTTTCGTATGTTCAAGAACTCTACAGATCTTTCCCAGTTAAAATTCTGCTCAAACAATATTTTCGGTCTTTATTTCCTTATAGCTTCCCAATTTCCGATATTTTTCTTCCTCTATCTTTGAAATTTCATTAAACTTCTCAATAGGTCAGGATTCTTTTTTCTTGGACAAACTTATGAGGCCTTATATTCAGACTATCTTTTTTTTCCATTTCATTTCAGCAAACGATTATTTTAGATGCAACAAATCGTCAGATTTTGGTTTCCTTATATAGCATATTTTCCAACTAGCTTAAAAATATTCCTCAAAGCTTGCATGTATGTCAAATATACATTTTTTTTTATTCTTTCGTAGTTAGCCATACTTTTCGTGGACTGCCTCGACAGGAAAGCATTCAATGTCAAGACATACAATCTAAAACCTTTTTCTTTCGATAAAATTTGTATTCTTTGGGCTGAATATTTTTTCTGTCTCGTCCGAAAAAACATTCATTCTAGAGGCAAAGCGACTAATTCCGTTCTTCCCATAAACATTATTTTTTTATTTATTTGATATTCAGAGTTGTATACATTTACTATCCAAAAAAGAGATATATTTAATGTAAAGGTATATTCTTCCAAGCTGGGGAAATATATGTATATCTTAGTTCATTTCCAGTTAAAGGAAATGCATCTTTATATTTCAATATGAAAAAAGAAGCCCTATAAGTGAAAGCTCAACCTAAAGACGGATAGATTGTTCACACTCTCTCTACTCTATGACATTTCTTTACTGAATATACCATGGCCTTTTTTTTTCATGAACTGCTTTAAAATCTTCGTTCTCACTTTACTATTGTCAGATTCCATGTCCCTCCAGTTCTTTACTGAGAAACAGAAGCATTTATTCAATTTTAATTTATTAAGAGAGTAGAACTCTTTTAGGCTTTCGAAGTACTTTCAAGTCTTTCATTACGAAAATTTTCATTGTCATGAAAGAAGCCATAATCGAGATGATTTACTATCGTTTCAATGAAAGTGTTTACGCATTCATTGCTATGATGTCAGATTTCATTTTCTTATACTTCGAACAGAAATGAGTTTGAATCATTCGTCGAGAAAACATTTCTTTCATATATATATATATATATTTTTTTTTTGCCTCCGAATCAAACGAACTCAAAAAATAAGAGACGCACTTTAATATTTTTTTCCTCTTATGAGAGGAATACGGGAATATGATACCAAAATTAAAGAATAAAGAATATCGACTTTCCTCTCAACACCGTACATCTACGTTTTTTTTTTATTTTTTTTATTTTCAATAAGCTATTTCTATATTTTTACAACTGAATAGAATTATTTATTGAAAAATTCTAAGTAAGACGAAAAATGGTTTTGTTGATTTCCTAAGAGGATGATTTTGGAAATTTTCGTTTTCTGGTAATTGTAAAAATCTCATAGAATAACATGGGAAAACTAGCATGCATAAAAGACTGTTTTGGATCGAGTAAATTGAAAGAATTTTACAAAGTTCATTTCAGAAAAGTACATTCCTTCCTAGTGTCAAAAACGAATCACTTCGTTTTTTCTAAGATACACTTTGGAATCTTATAAAAGTGCATAGGGTCAAAAACGATTTTGATGATTTTACTAAGATGACAGATTTCGGATTTCTTGTGATAGAAAATACAGTGAATTTCCCATTGAATAACATGGGAAACTGCGAAATTTAAGAAGCACGTTTTCGTTCAAGTAAAATATTTCAAAAGTCTTTTCGAATCAGTTGAAAACAGACAGGGTGTGTTTCTGAACAGTTCATTATTTCCTAAAATCAAAACGAATCACTTCGTTTATTTATTTTTTTTCCTAATGTGCGTTTCTGAAAGAAGTAAAAATAGTTTAGGTAGAAAATTGGAAATATATTTTTATGAATCCTAGACTGTTTATTTACGTATAGCTAGAGGGGTCTTCAGTGAGAGCACTTATTCTCTTTTCAAACTAAGAGAATGAAGTGTAGTCAGTTTGAAAAAAAAATTCAAACTCCCCTAAATTTAGTCTTTTGTCCTGGTTTCGACTCAATACTGTAAAGCATTGCTCTCAGACCAGTTGAATTCCTGGCCCTTAATGAAATACATTAAGCCTTTCCCTTAAAAATAAGCAATCTCTTCTTCAATACCAGATCCCCAATAAATTTCTTTAAGAGTTATTCATTCACACTTTTACTTTTAAAAACTTGAAATTCATTATTATTTAACTCATTACAAAAAATGAAACTCATTCATACAGAAAAAATATAAATGAATAAAAATAAATAAAGCAGTCCTAAAAAAGGACTGTTTTTCTGAGTCCCCTTCATACAGCTGCTCCATGGTCGGTATAAGGAATTTTTCTTTTACCTGCTAATATCTCAGCACATTGACTTCACAGTCTCTAGCAAGTTCTTTACAATTATGCTTTCCAAGAACGCTTTGGACGGGACATGGTCTCCAGTGACTGCAACAAAAGATTCTGCTAGAATCTTGGGGTTAAGCAATGCAACGGCATCATCGAAATACTTTTGCCACTTGGATTCGGGGGTGGCATATGCACAGCTGTGGGCCGTGATGTTTGCGAATATGCGATTTGGGGGTTGGTGGCACTCCATACAATAATATAAGTTATTGACATGTTCCTGAAGGCGATCCCTTACCATGTCAGCAAGCATGATGAAAAACTCTTCATCTGAGATGGAAGCAACAGGGGAAGAAGTCCTTGGATGGTACAAAACAGCCTTTCTAAAGACAGGTCCAAATAGTAGTTGAGTAATGCTGTCCCATATTTTTCCACATTGATCAATAAGAGTTCCAAATTGTTGACAAGTCAGCTTTATCGGAACAGGATTCAATCGACGAAAACCATGAATTCTGGGGGAAAGCACTTCTAACGTGTAACTGCCAGAAGCATCTAAGAGGGAAGGACAGCAGGAAACAATAAGTTCACGATTAATCAAGATGTCACAATTCATGCCTTGAATCCAGTGTGATTTTCCCATGAATTTTCGGAACGTTGAAGCTGACATTGTTATTCCATTCTTAGAAGGGTAGAAAGATTCTCCATCTTTCCTGTATCTTCTTACATGAACTCGGACCGTGTTGTTAAAATCGCATACTTTCACGAATGCGTTACCCCCTAAATGAAAATGATGAGGTACAAGATTTTTCATAGAAATTCTTGGGAGGATAACTTCTCCACACGATTTGGGCTTTAAAGGAACGGACTCACATACCTTCTTAGCGAGAGTAGCAGAAATTTCAGCACTTTGCTTCATCGTGGAAATGGAATCAGTAGCACTCAAAGCAACAGACAAAAATGAAGTGACTCGTTTGAAGACTAAAGACAAACTGAAGGAACAGCTCTTATTCTAAGTCAAAACTGAGAAGAGGTTGGAGTTCGTCACTTGTTTACTGCTTGAGAGGGAAAGAGCAGAGTCATGGGGTTTAAGAACACTCGGTTATCTTCTTTCTAAAGGTCAAATTCAATCTAATGTTTGGAGCATTCTTTTGTCGAGGCAGACCATGACTCCAATACGAATTAGTTGGTGGCAGGATCTGTAGTAAAGTTCCAGATCTCAAAGATAAGGAAACTGGTTTAAACCCGTTTCGCTTGAAAACAAGTCTCTTTCCTGTCAGAGAGATACTGATGTAATACAAGACAAAGGATCTAATTCAGCTTCGTCATCACGGTGATAACCGATTTGGTTATCACCATTTCTTATAAAAGTGCATGGGGATCAAAAAACGATTTTGATGATTTTACTAAGATGACAGATTTCGGATTTCTTATGATAGAAAATACAGTGAATTTCCCATTGAATAACATGGGAAACTGCGAAATTTAAGAAGCACGTTTTCGTTCAAGTAAAATATTTTAAAAGGTAATCAGTTGAAAACAGACAGGGTGTGTTTCTGAACAGTTCATTATTTCCTAAAATCAAAACGAGTCACTTCGTTTTTTCCTAATGTGCGTTTCTGAAAGAAGTAAAAATAGTTTAAGTAGAAAATTGGAAATATATTTTTATGAATCCTAGACTGTTTATTTACGTATAGCTAGAGGGGTCTTCAGTGAGAGCACTTATTCTCTTTTCAAACTAAGAGAATGAAGTGTAGTCAGTTTGAAAAAAAAATTCAAACTCCCCTAAATTTAGTCTTTTGTCCTGGTTTCGACTCAATACTGTAAAGCATTGCTCTCAGACCAGTTGAATTCCTGGCCCTTAATGAAATACATTAAGCCTTTCCCTTAAAAATAAGCAATCTCTTCTTCAATACCAGATCCCCAATAAATTTCTTTAAGAGTTATTCATTCACACTTTTACTTTTAAAAACTTGAAATTCATTATTATTTAACTCCTTATAAAAATGAAACACATTCACCCTTTTACTTTAAAAAACTTGAAATAACTTCATACAAAAATGAAACCCATTCACTTTTTTACTTTTAAAATTATAGAAAAATAGATGATAGAGAACATAGGTTCACTTTCTCATTCACACTCATGCATAAATAGTGCTGTTTGAGCTGCATGGAGGAGCTAGTGAGAATAGCTCACATCCTTTAACAGTTTTAGTCCAATTGAATGATAGATGGAGGTTTTTCCCACCCATCTTGACACCTCCATGCAGCTCAAACAGCACTATTTATGCATGAGTGTGAATGAGAAAGTGAACCTATGTTCTCTATCATCTATTTTTCTATAATTTTAAAAGTAAAAAAGTGAATGGGTTTCATTTTTGTATGAAGTTATTTCAAGTTTTTTAAAGTAAAAGGGTGAATGTGTTTCATTTTTATAAGGAGTTAAATAATAATGAATTTCAAGTTTTTAAAAGTAAAAGTGTGAATGAATAACTCTTAAAGAAATTTATTGGGGATCTGGTATTGAAGAAGAGATTGCTTATTTTTAAGGGAAAGGCTTAATGTATTTCATTAAGGGCCAGGAATTCAACTGGTCTGAGAGCAATGCTTTACAGTATTGAGTCGAAACCAGGACAAAAGACTAAATTTAGGGAGTTTGAATTTTTTTCAAACTGACTACACTTCATTCTCTTAGTTTGAAAAGAGAATAAGTGCTCTCACTGAAGACCCTCTAGCTATACGTAAATAAACAGTCTAGGATTCATAAAAATATATTTCCAATTTTCTACTTAAACTATTTTTACTTCTTTCAGAAACGCACATTAGGAAAAAACGAAGTGACTCGTTTTGATTTTAGGAAATAATGAACTGTTCAGAAACACACCCTGTCTGTTTTCAACTGATTACCTTTTAAAATATTTTACTTGAACGAAAACGTGCTTCTTAAATTTCGCAGTTTCCCATGTTATTCAATGGGAAATTCACTGTATTTTCTATCATAAGAAATCCGAAATCTGTCATCTTAGTAAAATCATCAAAATCGTTTTTTGATCCCCATGCACTTTTATAAGAAATGGTGATAACCAAATCGGTTATCACCGTGATGACGAAGCTGAATTAGATCCTTTGTCTTGTATTACATCAGTATCTCTCTGACAGGAAAGAGACTTGTTTTCAAGCGAAACGGGTTTAAACCAGTTTCCTTATCTTTGAGATCTGGAACTTTACTACAGATCCTGCCACCAACTAATTCGTATTGGAGTCATGGTCTGCCTCGACAAAAGAATGCTCCAAACATTAGATTGAATTTGACCTTTAGAAAGAAGATAACCGAGTGTTCTTAAACCCCATGACTCTGCTCTTTCCCTCTCAAGCAGTAAACAAGTGACGAACTCCAACCTCTTCTCAGTTTTGACTTAGAATAAGAGCTGTTCCTTCAGTTTGTCTTTAGTCTTCAAACGAGTCACTTCATTTTTGTCTGTTGCTTTGAGTGCTACTGATTCCATTTCCACGATGAAGCAAAGTGCTGAAATTTCTGCTACTCTCGCTAAGAAGGTATGTGAGTCCGTTCCTTTAAAGCCCAAATCGTGTGGAGAAGTTATCCTCCCAAGAATTTCTATGAAAAATCTTGTACCTCATCATTTTCATTTAGGGGGTAACGCATTCGTGAAAGTATGCGATTTTAACAACACGGTCCGAGTTCATGTAAGAAGATACAGGAAAGATGGAGAATCTTTTCTACCCTTCTAAGAATGGAATAACAATGTCAGCTTCAACGTTCCGAAAATTCATGGGAAAATCACACTGGATTCAAGGCATGAATTGTGACATCTTGATTAATCGTGAACTTATTGTTTCCTGCTGTCCTTCCCTCTTAGATGCTTCTGGCAGTTACACGTTAGAAGTGCTTTCCCCCAGAATTCATGGTTTTCGTCGATTGAATCCTGTTCCGATAAAGCTGACTTGTCAACAATTTGGAACTCTTATTGATCAATGTGGAAAAATATGGGACAGCATTACTCAACTACTATTTGGACCTGTCTTTAGAAAGGCTGTTTTGTACCATCCAAGGACTTCTTCCCCTGTTGCTTCCATCTCAGATGAAGAGTTTTTCATCATGCTTGCTGACATGGTAAGGGATCGCCTTCAGGAACATGTCAATAACTTATATTATTGTATGGAGTGCCACCAACCCCCAAATCGCATATTCGCAAACATCACGGCCCACAGCTGTGCATATGCCACCCCCGAATCCAAGTGGCAAAAGTATTTCGATGATGCCGTTGCATTGCTTAACCCCAAGATTCTAGCAGAATCTTTTGTTGCAGTCACTGGAGACCATGTCCCGTCCAAAGCGTTCTTGGAAAGCATAATTGTAAAGAACTTGCTAGAGACTGTGAAGTCAATGTGCTGAGATATTAGCAGGTAAAAGAAAAAATTCCTTATACCGACCATGGAGCAGCTGTATGAAGGGGACCCAGAAAAACAGTCCTTTTTTAGGACTGCTTTATTTATTTTTATTCATTTATATTTTTTCTGTATGAATGAGTTTCATTTTTTGTAATGAGTTAAATAATAATGAATTTCAAGTTTTTAAAAGTAAAAGTGTGAATGAATAACTCTTAAAGAAATTTATTGGGGATCTGGTATTGAAGAAGAGATTGCTTATTTTTAAGGGAAAGGCTTAATGTATTTCATTAAGGGCCAGGAATTCAACTGGTCTGAGAGCAATGCTTTACAGTATTGAGTCGAAACCAGGACAAAAGGCTAAATTTAGGGGAGTTTGAATTTTTTTTTTCAAACTGACTACACTTCATTCTCTTAGTTTGAAAAGAGAATAAGTGCTCTCACTGAAGACCCTCTAGCTATACGTAAATAAACAGTCTAGGATTCATAAAAATATATTTCCAATTTTCTACCTAAACTATTTTTACTTCTTTCAGAAACGCACATTAGGAAAAAAATAAATAAACGAAGTGATTCGTTTTGATTTTAGGAAATAATGAACTGTTCAGAAACACACCCTGTCTGTTTTCAACTGATTCGAAAAAAGACTTTTGAAATATTTTACTTGAACGAAAACGTGCTTCTTAAATTTCGCAGTTTCCCATGTTATTCAATGGGAAATTCACTGTATTTTCTATCACAAGAAATCCGAAATCTGTCATCTTAGTAAAATCATCAAAATCGTTTTTGACCCTATGCACTTTTATAAGATTCCAAAGTGTATCTTAGAAAAAACGAAGTGATTCGTTTTTGACACTAGGAAGGAATGTACTTTTCTGAAATGAACTTTGTAAAATTCTTTCAATTTACTCGATCCAAAACAGTCTTTTATGCATGCTAGTTTTCCCATGTTATTCTATGAGATTTTTACAATTACCAGAAAACGAAAATTTCCAAAATCATCCTCTTAGGAAATCAACAAAACCATTTTTCGTCTTACTTCTAGAATTTTTCAATAAATAATTCTATTCAGTTGTAAAAATATAGAAATAGCTTATTGAAAATAAAAAATAAAAAAAAACGTAGATGTACGGTGTTGAGAGGAAAGTCGATATTCTTTATTCTTTAATTTTGGTATCATATTCCCGTATTCCTCTCATAAGAGGAAAAAAAATATTAAAGTGCGTCTCTTATTTTTTGAGTTCGTTTGATTCGAGGCAAAAAATATATATATATATATATATATGAAAGAAATGTTTTCTCGACGAATGATTCAAACTCATTTCTGTTCGAAGTATAAGAAAATGAAATCTGACATCATAGCAATGAATGCGTAAACACTTTCATTGAAACGATAGTAAATCATCTCGATTATGGCTTCTTTCATGACAATGAAAATTTTCGTAATGAAAGACTTGAAAGTACTTCGAAAGCCTAAAAGAGTTCTACTTCTTAATAAATTAAAATTGAATAAATGCTTCTGTTTCTCAGTAAAGAACTGGAGGGACATGGAATCTGACAATAGTAAAGTGAGAACGAAGATTTTAAAGCAGTTCATGAAAAAAAAGGCCATGGTATATTCAGTAAAGAAATGTCATAGAGTAGAGAGAGTGTGAACAATCTATCCGTCTTTAGGTTGAGCTTTCACTTATAGGGCTTCTTTTTCATATTGAAATATAAAGATGCATTTCCTTTAACTGAAATGAACTAAGATATACATATATTTCCCCAGCTTGAAGAATATACCTTTACATTAAATATATCTCTTTTTTGGATAGTAAATGTATACAACTCTGAATATCAAATAAATAAAAAAATAATGTTTATGGGAAGAACGGAATTAGTCGCTTTGCCTCTAGAATGAATGTTTTTTCGGACGAGACAGAAAAAATATTCAGCCCAAAGAATACAAATTTTATCGAAAGAAAAAGGTTTTAGATTGTATGTCTTGACATTGAATGCTTTCCTGTCGAGGCAGTCCACGAAAAGTATGGCTAACTACGAAAGAATAAAAAAAATGTATATTTGACATACATGCAAGCTTTGAGGAATATTTTTAAGCTAGTTGAAAATATGCTATATAAGGAAACCAAAATCTGACGATTTGTTGCATCTAAAATAATCGTTTGCTGAAATGAAATGGAAAAAAAAAGATAGTCTGAATATAAGGCCTCATAAGTTTGTCCAAGAAAAAAGAATCCTGACCTATTGAGAAGTTTAATGAAATTTCAAAGATAGAGGAAGAAAAATATCGGAAATTGGGAAGCTATAAGGAAATAAAGACCGAAAATATTGTTTGAGCAGAATTTTAACTGGGAAAGATCTGTAGAGTTCTTGAACATACGAAAAAATTACGAGAAAATATTATTGCAGGGGTGAAAGACTCAGAATTAACATGAAGTCTATGTCCAGTAATTACTGCGAACAAGAACGAAATAATTTCTAAAGAAGCATTTCCTCGTCTCATGGTCTGAAATAAAATTGAATGGAGGAAAAAGAAAAGTTCCCAGAAAATTCATTACATCTACACGAAAAACTCCCTCAAAACATACAAAAAATATATAAAAACACATGAAGAAATAACGTAAAAGTAATTTAAAAATATATATATAGGGAATACGTAGTACACGAAAACCATTTGACCCCTGACTATTTTTGGAAACCAAATCATCGTGAGTTAGAACCTCGCTAAGACCTTAGGAGCATTTTTATTCCCTTGGAAAGAAAATTCCCCAGCATCGTTACGTAAAAATTTCTCCGGGGGAAAAATAGTATTGAAGAGGGGGTGGGGGAATCTTGCTTGCAAACCACAGGAATAAATGCAAAAACTCCCAACGGACCCCACTCAGTCGTTGCCATCCCTCAAAATCAAAGATCCAGAAGAAACAAGAAGGACAATTATCTAAAGTCAATACCGCAGCACGTTAGGCCGTAAATAGCATCCTTTTAGTCATAGACTACTTTAAACTTTGTAATCTTTCTAACTATTCACAACAACGAACAAAGGGAAAATGTGACTAATCTTATGTCAATATGCTGACAAGCAAAAGGAAATCCTTCAGCATCTGACTGAGATTAGGTTAATGAGGGAACACGCGGGACTAATATTCAGCTCAAAGAATACAAATTTTATCGAAAGAAAAAAAGGTTTTAGATTGTATGTCTTGACATTGAATGCTTTCCTGTCAAGGCAGTCCACGAAAAGTATGGCTAACTAGGAAAGAATAAAAAAAATGCATATTTGACATACATGCAAGCTTTGAGGAATATTTTTAAGCAAGTTGGAAAATATGCTATATAAGGAAACCAAAATCTGACGATTTGTTGCATCTAAAATAATCGTTTGCTGAAATGAAATGAAAAAAAGATAGTGTGAATAAAAGGACTCATAAGTTTGTCCAAGAAAAAAAGAATCCTGACCTATTGAGAAGTTTAATGAAATTTCAAAGATAGAGGAAGAAAAATATCGGAAATTGGGAAGCTATAAGGAAATAAAGACCGAAAATATTGTTTGAGCAGAATTTTAACTGGGAAAGATCTGTAGAGTTCTTGAACATACGAAAAAATTACGAGAAAATATTATTGCAGGGGTTAAAGACTCAGAATTAACATGAAGTCTATGTCCAGTAATTACTGCGAACAAGAACGAAATAATTTCTAAAGAAGCATTTCCTCGTCTCATGGTCTGAAATAAAATTGAATGGAGGAAAAAGAAAAGTTCCTCAGAAAATTCATTACATCTACACGAAAAAACTCCCTCAAAACATACAAAAAATATATAAAAACACATGAAGAAATAACGTAAAAGTAATTTAAAAATATATATATAGGGAATACGTAGTACACGAAAACCATTTGACCCCCTGACTATTTTTGGAAACCAAATCATCGTGAGTTAGAACCTCGCTAAGACCTTAGGAGCATTTTTATTCCTTGGAAAGAAAATTCCCCAGCATCGTTACGCAAACATTTCTCCGGGGGAAAAATAGTATTGAAGAGGGGGGAAATCTTGCTTGCAAAACACAGGAATAAATGCAGAAATTCCCAACGGACCCCACTCAGTCGTTGCCATCCCTCAAAATCAAAGATCCATCGAAAGTTCCAAGAAGCATCATCATATCTAACACCTACGCAGTGCCCTTTCCCCACTCGGTCGTTGCCATCCCCCAAAATCAAAGATCCATCGAAAGTTCCAAGAAGCATCGCTAGGGGGTAGTACATCGAGTTGGCATCCCCCTATATCCAACACCTTTCCCACTCGGCCGTTGCCATCCCTCAAAATCAAAGATCAATCGAAAGTTCCAAGAAGCACCGCTAGGGGGCAGCACATCGAGTTGACATCCCCCTATATCCAACCCCTTTCCCACTCGGGCGTTGCCATCCCTCAAAATCAAAGATCAATCGAAAGTTCCAAGAAGCACCGCTAGGGGGCAACACATCGAGTTGCCATCCCCCTATATCCAACCCCTTTCCCACTCGGGCGTTGCCATCCCTCAAAATCAAACATTTATGAACAAAAATAAGATATCATAATAACATTTCTTGAGATGAGGACATGACCGTATTATTCGAGAAAAAAAGAGAAATGATTAATTAATACTTACCCTACATAATTTTCATTAGGGAAGACACATGAGGAATTCATGAAAATTAATTGAAAAAAAATACATCAACAAATTACGAGGGAAAAAACGTTTTACATAACAATAACCTAAGGGGATGGGGTCGAGAGAGGGGAAAATAAATAAAGAAACAACCTTCATTAAATTAAAAAAAAAAAGGAATAAGCCTTCATTGATTTCCCCCCAAAAATTCGACAAAGTCCAATAAATACTATTATCTTCGGAGATAAGCACACCCTTCGGTCGGAGGGGGAAAAATTGCAGCGGGGAATTGGAGGCTGCTACTAACCACGCCCCCTCCATCCGCCCGGCTGCAGCTTGCTCCGGCTGGCTCCGGCTGCTCCGGCCGTCACCTAATGTTAAGTCTATGGCTCCGGTTTAAGCTCGGATCCGTCCTTTTCTACTACTACGGAGGCGGTTTCCACGTGATTTGCTCAATAAAACCCCCAGATAAGGTAACGAATTATTGTGTTCAAGCTCTCGTAGGATGTGTATCATCGATTTCATGGAAGAAAATTGGGAGAGTCTCCTTTACATGAGACCATACGAAAAATATGTCGTCCACATAACGCAGCCAGGTGGTAGGCCGTTGGGTGATGCTGGAGAATATATTCTGCTCAATTGGATGAAGTATTGCTTCTGCAAGGACGGTTGAAAGTGAGGAAGAAGAAATAATTCTCTAACTCTTTCCTCTTCGCCTTCTTGTAACAATGAAGTGAAGCCATGGGCAAGACATTCTTCAAAAGTGTGTTATCTTTCACCCACTTCCTACTTTTTCCAATTTAATATGAGTTGAATTTGAACTGAAGTAGCCAGTTCAATCATTTTAGATTGCCCATGTTGTGGCTAAAAGCGAGAAAGCTAACAATGTTATCATTGCATTAAGAAGTAAAACTGATACAAGAAGCTGCCAGTGAAAATGTAAAGAAAAAGAATGTTACTGAGGAACTTAAGTTAATAGGACTTCTCGTTCCCGTTTGGGTTCGGCATGTATCCTTAATGGCATCTCGTTGTATAGGGGAGATATACCACGAAAGAATGGTTGAGAAAATTGCGGTTTCAAAGGAGTACTAAGATCGGTTGTGGAAGTGGAATTAAATCAGTTCTTTATTACTGTCTAATTTCTCAATTGGGTATGTCCTGAAATTATATTGATTACTGAATTAAATAGGATTGCTTTACTTTCTATTTGTCATTTGTACGTTCTACCTAATCTATCTTCTAATTCATTTACTTATCATTCTCGCTTCCCGTCTCCGAAGTCATGTTCCACTCGACTTCCTCTCAGCTAGCTGTCCGAAAATCGTCTCCTCTCTTAGCTTTCTTTCTCTCTTTGTCCCCTTGTGAGTGCGTTCTGGCTCCAAGGACAAAGCGGTCCAACTCCTCCAATGCAATTAAATAATCATTCTCTTCCCGAATCGCCTTTCTGATGAAAATGCACATGTTCGCAGAGTAGGTCTATAAAACGATTTAAATACTTCAGGTTTTCTAAAACGGTTCTCTCATACAAAGAACGATTCCCTGAAAAACACATTTCCGAGAACTCTAATCACCGAAGCCGCCTTAGACAGCGTCTTGGAACTAACCGCTAGAAAATTACTTGTTTGGAAGTCAATTAATACTAAACTCCTTTAAGACCTCCTAGATCCCCGTAACACATGTTACACTACTTGGTACAACCCCCCCCCCCTCCAGTACTCTATATGCATGCCATTTTGAGAAATCGTGGAAATTTATTGAAATTTGCCAACGAAGCCACAGATCCCAAGCGAAAGCTCATGAAAGTATAACTTTAAAAAATTCGTGAAATTCACGAGTAATTTTCCGTGATTTATTTCTGCACTAATGAAGCACATTCTTCATTCTATCTTTTCGTAAAATGATTCATTCTATCTTTTCGTAAAACGCTAGCTGCTTGCTGAAACACAGGAATTTGATACACCAGAGCCTAAAAAAACATAGAGCAAACATTAAGTTAACACACTAATCTATTTAATCAATCGAGCACGGGCTTGGGCCGGGCCGGGCTCACTAAATTATAGGTCCGTGCAGACCTCTAGTCAGGATACGTGATAGAAAGTGAATTATAGCCAGTCCGTCGTTTGGGAGGATCCACCATACGGAAGTAGCATTTGCTTGAGCCGTCAGTGGGTTCTAGCCAAATTCTTCATGGCTCTATTTTCCCCTCTATACCATCCTACAAAAGAACAAATTGCAATTCCATAACGAATAAATAAATTTATTTCGCCCATGGCAAATGTGTAATAGATTCTAGCAACTTTCATATATGATATATTTCTTCAATAACACTGGAAATTTAAAAAAACATTAAAAATTCCAAAATTAAGAAAGAAAATATAACAAAATTTTCCCATCCAAGAAAGGAACAGTTGTCCATCTTACCTTCCAGAGTTTTGTTGCAGTGCTCTAAGGTGAAGTGAGGTGCCCAGGGTTTGTCCTGATCCCCAACAGCTATGCGGAAGTATGCCGCTTAGGCATCATAGATATTAGCAGATTATTCCACAAAGTACCTTTTTTTGCTCTTGTTTTGATAAATTGGTTATAGGCAGCACAATGCGTCTGTTGGATGTTTGCAGGGTCTTGATGCCATCTCGGAAAAATGCAGATATGTATCCACTTAGGTAGCTGGAACTAAACTGAACTGGTGTACTTCAGGTTACTGTGTTTATACCACTGCTTAATCACTAGAAAGTACTAGAAGGTTATCGAGAGCTCTAGAAAGTTTCAACAGTTACTCCAAGTCAACTCAGAGCTGAATCCATCTGGAAGGTTCTGAAAAATAAGCAAATTTAAAAATATCGCTGTCCTGGTTATAAAAGCAGACTTTGTGGATAATGAAAGGCATTTTCTGTACGTTTGAGGCATAAGCAATTAGGAAGCAACAGTCACTACCCAGGAACAAATAAAGAACAAAACTGTGTTACATTGTGCAATTTCCTAAAATTTCTAAAAATTTCTGGGCGTCTTTTACGAAAATATTAATTTATTTGTTGCAAACTTGTTTTCTATCACTTTTTATTTCCATTGTCTTACGCAATTTTCATAAACGTTAGTACACAAGAAATTTATACGGTAACCAATCCCGTAACTTAGCACGTTATTTTCTATAGTTTCTTAAGATCCGTTTGCACGAACTTAACGTGTCCGAAATTTCTGAAAAACGTGACCATCACATACATGGAAAGTCAGATGAATTGCGACAGTTGTTTTCCGACTTGAAAAGCTGAATGTGCTGAAAGATTTTTTTAAAAGAAAGCAGCAGACGCTTTCTGAACGCTGAAGCTTTCGTTTCAAATTCCGAAAACGATTACTCTGTTGAGTCAATTAAGGCCTTTGTTAAGGTTGTTGTCATTTTTTTTCTTCCATTACGTTAAGTGACTGAATATTTGAAGAAAACAAAGCGCATTAGATAAACACCGTTCACTGCTAAGATTATAGCTCTGTAAAGTTACTGATTGTTCCTCGAATGACGAACAAAAAAATAAAAAAAGAAAAGAAAATGGATGAAAATCATTGTATAACAACTTCTTTTATGATTTCGGAAACACCCTATTTACAAGGCCACTCAGCAATCAGCGATTATTCAATGAAACAAATACACATGGAACACGATCATCTAGAAATGTAAAAAAGAAGGAACGATATCTCAGTCAAAATATGTACAGTGGTTAAGGAAGATGCTTTCTAGGATATTGTGCACTCGATTTCGCTTAAACGCCTGTCAAAACTATATTGAATTTGATGTTACCATCGCAATGCCATATAGTAAAAATGCTTATTAAAATTGTGAAGATATTGATTGCACTGTTATAGGGCTTTCTCGTGTTGCTGATAAGCCTGGTTCGTGTTCGATATCATTGGTCTACAAAAAAAAAAAAAAAACGTTTTTCTGTGCCACAGATGTTATTGGCCAATCATAGTATTTGTCGCTCTGCATTCAATAATGAAAACCATTTTTCTCTCTCACGTAAGGTTTTTGTGTGACAGTTACGTAAATATTTTTCATTAATAGCATGCATAAGGGTCGTTTGAGAAATAAGTGGACCGAACCTGTGATTTCGGTATATGTAGAACTCAAGAAAAACCGATTGTGTTTAGTGATACTGATACAAACGTGCCGAGCGATATTATTCTTTCTAACGCTCGCCACCAAATGATACGTTCGTGGTCTCGATCCTGCCGCAGCCGGCAATTAATACGCTATTAAGATCCGAGACTTGTGGGTTCTTTTAAATTCGGGAGCTGGTATAAATGAGCGAGAACGCTAGCTGCTTGCTGAAACACAGGAATTTGATACACCAGAGCCTAAAAAAACAAAGAGCAAACATTAAGTTAACACACTAATCTATTTAATCAATCGAGCACCCGGACTGCAAAAATGTAAATTCCGTACATTCGGTAGGCATCCGAAAAAAAAAGAAAAAAAAAGGAAAGGGGAGGGATCTCCCTACTTATGCAGTCCTTACTCTTCTGTAGTTTTATCTTGAGAGTATTTCAGTTCACCATACCGGGAATATTTAAGGTTCTGGATAGCCAACGTATGGCTAATAAGTTCAGTTGGCAGTCTATGCACTTGAGCACGGGTTAACCCCATTTACAGAATGAACTACGCAAGCTGATAATTAAAAGGCAATACTTATGAATAGCTGGCGGATGCTGGGTAATCCATGCAATTAGTACACTATTTTCACGCGGGCGCGCGCACAACCGCATACACACACACCCTCTGAAGTAGCACTGGCGGCTCTAACAGCCCTGAGTGGCGGGATCTGTGTGTCACAGAGGGTCATCATCACTAATTCGCTGGCTTTCACCCCTCTTTTCTTTTTTTTTTTTTTTTTTTTTTTTTGATTGGAGGTTTAACGACCACCGTGAGCAACTCAATGGGCTATAAGCAGTCGCCCGTCCCTAATTTAGGGTCACTGGTTCCAGGGAAGGGAGAGCCAGTGCGGTAAGACAAACACAACATCCATGCCTCACCGGGATTCGAACCCGGACCCCTTACGGACGAATGATCAGAGGCCAGCGCCTTAAACCACTGCGCCACCGGGGCGGCTCTTTTCTTTGGCGACGCAGAGAGTGAACTTCTCTGCTCTTCACCGGCCGTATGTAGGTGGGGGGGGAGAGGAACACCAGGGGCTGACTCCTTTTACCAAGTAGAGCGATCGGTCACCCTGCGAAGATTTCAACCAGCGTCTTGAATGAACCGAGGCAAACAGAGGAGACGTCCCTGCAGGCAATGACCCGGCGAAGCTGGAAGTCTCGATTTGTGTAGCTGTTCTCTTGCTGGTTTCGTTTCTTTCTCCTCCGTAACTGTGAAAGCATCCAGGATCAAGCTGACCGCTACTCCGATGTTTGAAGCCACACGACGAAACAGCAACTGTCCAAAACGGTTCGTTTTCCCTGTTTTGACATTCACATACTGGAAAGATAAACTTGAATGTACTGACTCTCTGCCATTTGGGTAAATTCTCGTTCACTATTTCTTTCTATCTATAACGGGTAGGTCGAACGACTGACAACTGCGCTTAGCGACTATACCCATTCTCGTTCCTCGAATAGGCTAACATCTGCTATTCTATTTCCTCCGGAGAAAGCTACGTTCTCTTACTCTCTCCTGGACTTACACCTGCCAAAAGAAGAGCATTTCTCCTTTCCTCTTCCCTCCACGAGGTTTGTAAGCAGTCTCTTTTCAGCGGTAGTTGGTCCGTCCTCTTAGGTTCCCAATTTTACCATACCTGACGGGCTTACCTCCAGCCACCAAGTATAATTTAAGCTTTGTTTTTCCTCGTACCTATGCGTCTTACGGCTGCGCGTCAAGTACCGTGGACTACATCAGGTCTCACCGGACGTCGGCCTCACAAATATCGGTCTCATACGTCTTAGCACAGCGCCGAGCTTATTGCGTATATTCCTTTTGTGGCTGGCTCTCGCGTGCGGCTTACTACAGCGTACGGAGATAACTGACACATCTCTTTTCGTCTGCCTCTTTGCGGAGGCGAACCAAAATTGCCTCTATTCCTTGTCACGTTTCTTCGCCTACATCTTTTCTGTCAACACTTGAGATTTCTCTCTTCTCTTTCGTACAGAGCGCCGTTGCTTCTGCAAGAATATTTCCGCAACTGACTCTCGCCCCTCATAATCGTAATTTTCAGCGTTTCCTACTGATTTTTGGTACTAATAGCACACTTGGAGGCGTATTTAGGAGGGTCTGGATGCCTCTCTGTCGCCGACTGGGTGATCTTGGTGTATATGTGTGTGGGCCCTCAAAGGCGATCTCACGATTCCTTTGTTTTCACCCAGCCAAAGAGAATTACCAGACTTCCTCAATTAAAAATGAGTTAATTTTCCAATTAATTTAGAGTTGGCCAAACATTTAATTTAATGATCATCATAATTTAACCACGACTATTGAGTCCGTCCCCCATTTTAATAGTAATTAATTTGTACCCAAATTTTTGTATCAATACACTTGTCTATTATGCATGTGACATGCTCATGGTTTGTCATCTGTTATGTTCGCAGGTAGACGCTCGATGCTCAAACGTGAATTAGTGCAGCGATTGATTCGTCCAGATATGCACAATGGTGTGAGATCCAGTTCCTGTGTGCTGAAGGTGTGCAGCCAGCAGATATTGTTCGTCGGTTAAATGCGGTGTACGGCGATGAAGCTTTGCAGCGTATGGCAGTGTTTAATTGGTGCAAGGAATTCCGAGAAGGGAGACGAAGCAGCGCAGCGGACTTTCCACGTCCAGGCCTCGAGGCATCTTTCTTTTGCAGGACAATGCCAAGCCACATACCGCAGCTGACACCTTGACAACAATCCGACATTTCGGCTGGGATATTTTACACCACCCTCATTACAGTCCCAACTTGTCGCCCTCTGATTTTCATGTGTTCGACCCAATGAAGAGGGCCTACAAGGGTAAGCGCTTTGCGTCGGACGTTGAAGTGCAAAATTCATTTTCTTCATAACTGCATAGCCAGTCCGCAAAGTTCTACAGAAATAGCATTGACAGGCTTGTGTATCTGTGGGATCGTTTTCTCAACAACAATGGAGAATATGTCAAATAAAAACCACTTCTGGAATCCTAATGACTAAAGTCCACTTATTTCTCAAACAACCCTTATACACTAAGGAAATTAATTAATGTTCAACGTACCTGAAAGGTCTTAGATGAAGATTTCCTGGAATACTTTTGCCTCAGGAAGGTCCTTTTTGAGAGTCCAGCAGTAATCTACTAACATACTTGAACTCCTGTCTGTGACATTCTGCTTTTTTATTAGCCGTTCAGTTAGGTGGAACCGTATTTCCTCCTCTGTTATGTCTTGCGTCTCATTATTCTTTAAATTCCACTCGTTTGCATCCTTTTTGCATTATTGCTTCGAGGTCATCCTCACTCCAGGTAACTCTGGGTCATCATAACCCTTTGCTATACTCACCCTTCGTCATTGCTTAGTGCAGACTGAATGCTAGAGCACCTACCAAAAACCCTGTGGGTCCTTCTTTCGCGCGGAAAAGTGCCGTCTTCCTGCGTGGCAACGACTCCATGAGATGTCTGTGTAGTTGAGTGGGGATCTTCAACCAAACTGTTTGTGTATTGCGAATCACACATTGTATAGAGAGGAATGACGTGTTCGTTCATCTCCACTGACGTTCCACAACATATTCAATTGGGCTGAGATCAGGCGAGTTTAGGGGTTATTCAAGATGTCTTATACCAGCACTGTGTTCATTAAACTATTGCTGCACGATGCTGGCTTGATATCATGGGCCATTATTATTATACTGAAAGAACCCCCTGTGTGAAGGTAGAACATTGTGGGGTGTACTTAGCGGACAAGCATTCCCAGACAGCTGCAGCAAAACAATCTTTGAATTTATGAGTTAATCATCCTGCAAATGTCAGAAGCATTTGTTGACGGTTTTTCAAAAACTTCTCTCAAGATATAAACCTTTCATCATCAGGAAAGCAAAAAAGTTACTTAGTGTTAAGTATCGCGGATGCTCAAACAAACTCAGTTTTGTTTTCACCAACAACGCCCAGCATTCCTCAGTTTTGTTTCAAGGTGTGAAACAGGGCCCTGCTACAGAGAGTGCTGCGATTGGTGTGAGATGTACGTAGCGCTCTCATCTCTGAGGAGATCCTACAACGAACCCACGAACGATAACAGCTGGGAGATTTCCATCAGTATTCAAGGCAGCAACTTTTGGTGCACGATACTAAAATCCTGTACATTTGAAAATCCCAAACTCAAGTGAGCCTTAAAAACCTTTAACTGCACAGAGATTAAAAGTAAAACATTAAATCATAAGACCATTCGGGTTACCATAAACCCATCATCAGATGAATAAACCAAACCCTAGCATAGGTATAGGCATATACACTGCCTGACAGAGAAAATGCCACACCATAAGGAATGCTCGAAAACAGACCAAACTGCACACACAGATAGCCAAGTAGGTCCTGAACAAATGATTTAATTGTCACATCCAGAATACGCTGCAGTGGCCGATATACAGGATGATCAATAAGGAGTGTGCTCCCCATTTTGGGCGATACAGCGTTGAATCCGATGTGGCATCAAGGCAATGATAGTCTGAATAGGGTACTGGGGTATCGTGGAGCATGTAGTGTTGATCCGAGTTCACAACTCATCTTCATTTTGCGTGGGTGGGAGGGTACTCAACCGACGTTCAATCGTGTCCCACAGATGCTCGATGGGTGAGAAGTCGGGGGATCGTGCTGGCTACGGAAGTATCTGCACACCATATAAAGCATTCAGGCTGATCCGAGCTGTATGCGTCCGGGCGGTGTGGTGCTCCACAATGGAGGAGGAATCTGGTTGTTGGCAAAAATGGGTGAACTGTGTTTCTTTTACTGTTGTAAACTGATTTACAGGTTTATTTTTTGTCACACCTGCTTGGTATCCTTATTTAGAGGACTGAATTTATTATTTATGTGTTCTGCGATCCTTCCATGCTGTTGTCGGTTATTGATTAATTACGTTACTTCTTTGAATGACGTGGTGTACACATGTATATATATGCCTGTACCGGGGGTACAGGCATATATATACATGGGTTTGGTTTATTCATCTGATGATGGGTTTATGGAAAACCGAAAGGTCTTATGATTTAATGTTTTACTTTTAATCTGTGTGCAATTAAATGTTTTTGAGGCTCACTTGAGTTTGGGATTTTTAAATGTACAGGATTTTAGTATCGTGCATGCACCGAAGGTTGCTGCCTTGAATGCTGATGAATTTATCCTGCATGAGGAAATATGATATTGGCATTGAGATTTTGTAAGTATACTACTAGATCTAAAACTTTCCCTTTGAGTTTCCTCTCCTACACTGGTTGTGTTATTTCTTCGTTACGTTCATTTTTTTCTGAACTTCCAGTTTCTTTACTACGTTTGGTAACGCAGACGGTTAGCCAGGTGAAAGGTCACGGTACGGAAGTTTTAACTAGTTGATTTTTTCCTTTGTTAACTTGTTGTTCCTTGAGGTAGATAATAATAATAAGTAATTATCTTAATTTTTCGTGGGGTTCTTCAGTGCCTTTTAAAACTATTTATTTGTCTCTTTGACTTAATCTTGGAAGGTTGTCCTTAGCTTTGCAATTCTTACTCCCTATTCCTGTAAAACAATATTTCTCTAACCTCCCCTTTTCTTACGTTATCGCTCTCCGTCGATTATTTCGTCTCTTTCCTCGGCAGGCGATAAAAACTCCAATTCCACCGGCTAACTTTAAAAGTTTTGTGGGAGAACCTCTTAAGGCAACCCCCGGCCTCTTCTCCTGCGACTGCTGGCTACCAATCTTCCGCGTCGACTGTCCCCCTGTGTACTCCTGCTTTCTTCGGAGAATTCACCCCCACGTAGAAGTGACCCACTCTTAACTCTTTCGCCACCGAGGACACCCCTGGGATTCCTGGCTGTCGGTTTGATAAAGTCTAAAGTTTAAATAAAAAGGATTCCCGCCTTCCTGTCGGTTACTTTGAACATAAAGCAGAAAAGTGTTAATTGCACAGGGCGAAGTTAGGAACACAAAGACGAAGATTGCAAATGGCTTTCTATTATCAACACCATTGTAGAAAGGCCATTAGAGAAAACGTCTCGTGGCGTAACTGAGAAAAACATGAGGAGACATACTTTCCGGACTGGAGTGACGTAGATAAGCGATTCCCACCCTCATACAACAAAGGAAATGGAAAGAAATGTTGCGAAAGAGATTTAATATTTTTGCATAAAAATCTTGCTTTAAATCTCCGTAACAGAAGTGATAAAAGTTAATGCAACAAGAGTTCAGGGGATTTGGTGGACTGCTAGCTGTCGTAAAATACGCTACGTTAGTGAATCTTGTAAGCTGTAGTTTTCCAGTTGTGCTATGATTTATCATTATTGTCTGTAATTAATGCCTGATTTATTGCTCGGGAAGATATATTTATATATTTGACAAAAAACAGCTGTGAAAACAAAAATGTCTCGGTGACGAAGATCGAAGCTGCGTCTCCTCGCTCCGGAGGCAGTTGTTTTAACCAACTAAACTAAGCCGACAAAATGTATCGCGACAGATTTGTCATCTTGATACGTGCTTTACCTCTTTTTAGTGCATCACATCATTTCTCTCATTTTTTTTTTGAAGCGAAGGAGTTACCATTTATTCCAGACAATGTGTGGAACAAACATCTTACATTTTTCGAAGAACCCGAAGGACAGATGATACATTTTCCGCAATCGGGTGTCAATGTGATAACACAAGTTTTTCGGTGATGGAGATAGAAGTCGTCTCTCCTTGCTCCGTAGCCAGTTGTTCTAACCGACTAAACTAAACGACGGAACGTTTCGCTGTATGTTTGTCGTGTTGACACGTGTTTCACCTCTGTAGTACGTCACACAGTTAGAGCCGGTTGTTCTAACCGACTAAAATACACCGACAGAACGTATCGCTCCGGATTTGTCGTCTTGACACGTACTTCACCTTCGAAGTACGTCACACAGTAAGAGCCAGTTGTTCTAACCGAGTAAACTACACCGACGGAATGTATCGCTGCAGATTTGTCGTCTTGACACGTGCTTCATCTCTGTAGTACGTCACACAGTAACGAGCCAGTTGTTCTAACTGACTAAACTACACCGACGGAATACATCGCTGCAGATTTGTCGTCTTGACACATGCTTCATCTCTGTAGTACGTCACACAGTAAGAGCCAGTTGTTCTGACCGAGTAAACTACACCGACGGAACGTATCGCTGCGGATTTGTCGTCTTGACACGTGCTTCACCTCTGTAGTACGTCACACAGTAAGAGCCAGTTGTTCTAACCGACTAAACTACACCGACGGAATGTATCGCTGCAGATTTGTCGTCTTGACACGTGCTTCATCTCTGTAGTACGTCACACAGTAACGAGCCAGTTGTTCTAACCGACTAAACTACACCGACGGAATGCATCACTGCAGATTTGTCGTCTTGACACGTGCTTCACCTCTGTAGTACGTCACACAGTAACGAGCCAGTTGTTCTAACTGACTAAACTACACCGACGGAATGCATCGCTGCAGATTTGTCGTCTTGACACGTGCTTCATCTCTGTAGTACGTCACACAGTAACGAGCCAGTTGTTCTAACCGAGTAAACTACACCAACAGAATGTATCACTGCAGATTTGTCGTCTTGGCACGTGCTTCACCTCTGTAGTACGTCACACAGTAACGAGCCAGTTGTCCTAACCGACTAAACTACACCGGCAGAATGTATCGCTGCAGATTTGTCGTCTCGACACGTGCATCACATCTGTAGTACGTCACACAGCTTGCCTCAACAGTTATGTCTTCAGTGTGAATTTACGTGGAGAGCTGCGTGTGGTAAAGAATAAACGTTAGTGTTGTTCATCATTATTTCATTTATTGGACCTTACCGTTAAGTTTTTCTTTTCTTGTGTTTTAGATACTAAGTATAGTGAATGCACAGAGATTAACGATATCGTTTATGTTATAAAACGAAACGAATAGCTCGCAATAACTTGCATCTGAAATTAGTAATAAACGTTTTTATGTGTGCGCTTCTACGCAGAATCATTTGTAACACCCTTTTAGAACACACAAGCGAATAAAACCCACCTCGAAACGCTTGTTACGCTATTTTGAAGGATCCTTAACTATCTCTTCCCCAGTTTTAACGCAGTGCCACCTGCTTATTAAAGTTGTTATCAAACGCCATAATCAAACAATGGCAGCCAATTTTCTTTCATGACTCCTTTCTTTGGCAGATGAATTACCGTGGATGGGCTAAAATATTTGAAGTTAGTGGCATTCGACAGCTGTCAGTGTGTTGAAAATAGAAAGGCGCTTTATCGAGTATTAACAATAAAGGCAAAACAGCTGATATGGAGAAAGACGGTTCTTAATTTGAACCAGCTGTCTTGATACTTCTATATCGTTGAAGAAAAAACTTGGCCACGCCGCTTCTGCTATGTTCACTCCTGGTCATTACAGAAAATCTGTTTCTCGTTCCTCAATTAATATTTGAAAGCTGAATGCCCTGAAGGGATACCACTTGAAAATAGAAACGGGACGTTGACTCGTTTTCTGTGCAATCTCTAATGGAAGCAGCTATAGAAAGCAATGTGTCTTCGAAAGAGTCATCCAAATTTCTACCTTAAGAGAGCTAAACTTTTCTCTTTGGGAAGCTCTTTTTATGAATTGATACCTGACAGTCATAATGTATCTATTCTGTTTCGGATTTCTGTGAGATGCAATCAAAAGCAACTGCCACTCAGGAGTAGAAATCAAAATAAAAAAATATTATTCATTTTCTTTATTTAAAAGCAGTGTAAGTGTACCCTTTATTAACAAGATAATGAATGCCTGTTTCGTGACGTAATCTTACGTTATGTTGTCGATATTGTATGATACCATTTATCGGTAAAGTCCTGACTGGGTAATTAACATTAAACTTTGTTGGAAATGATCAAATTCACTGTGAAATTCGTAGTTATCAAAAAAGAAAATTATTAGATGAAAACTGTTCTGCATAAAAAAATCTGTTTTGAACTCACGCATGGAGTTTCGATTCTTTTTATAACGACTTCATGACGAAGGAGAAGTGAAATTTAGAAGAGCTACAAAGCTAATGACTCTCCAAAACCTACTGGACAAATAACAACAACAACACTAATAATAATAATAATAATTATAATACACTGGCGGAAAGTGAAAAAAGAACACCAAGAAGGAGACGTCTGATACCAACGAAATTTATACAGCATAATAACGGAATACAAAGGATAACGTGATCAAAACATTATGGCAAAATACAGCTGTATTTGCTGGTAAACTGAAAAATAACATGCAACATGGTCAGTACGAGGTTGAACTGCCATGAACTGCGTCACACTGTGCAATTCTGGCATGGAGTCTGTCGTACAGATGTTGGATGTAAGTTTGGGGTAATGAGTTCCAAGCATCCTCAACCTGGACGCGTAAATCGGGGATGGTCGTGGCTGGCCGTGGAGACCGGATAAGTCGTTGTCCCATAAAATCCCACACGTGCTCAATGGGAGACAAATCCGGTGAACGTGCAGGCCATGGAAGTTGTCTCACACCCTGAAGTGCATGTTGTGTTGCACGTGCTGCGTGTGGGCGTGCGTTATCTTGCTGGAAAACACCACGATGGACCGACCTTACAAATGGCACAACAACGGGCTGAATGATGTTGTTGATGTAGGAGGTGCTGTTTAACGTACCCTGTACAAACACTAGTTGTGTACGGGAGTGATAGCTGATCGCTCCCCACACCAGAAGACCAGGTGTAGGCCCTGTGTGTCGTTGGCGGATGCAAGAAGGGTGGAGACGCTCCCCTGTGCGTCTGCGAACACGCATATGGCCATCGGAGGCTCCCAAGCAGAATCTGCTTTCATCGCTGAACACGACAGATCCCCATGATCGCCACTGCGTTCTCCAGTGCAGACGTTGGCGACACCACTGCAGCCGTTCCTGACGGTGGGCTGGAGTCAGAGGTACACGTGCTCGTAGTCCTGCATCCAGTAGACGGTTGCGGATTGTTTGCACAGAGACCCCAGGTGCAACGACACCTCGGATTTGCGTCGCACTGGATGTTCTGCTTAAAAACGCGCCGCTCTTCTTATGCGTCGATCGGTCCGCTCATCAGTCCGTCTGTGACTGCCGGTTCCACGTCTTCTCGTGTGGGAATGTTCCTCGGACCATCTACGCCACCATCGTACCACCACCGATACTTCCCGTCCAATTCGTTCCGCAATACGACGACACGACCAACCTGCATCGCGGAGTCCGACTAGACGACCTCGCTCAAAGTCTGATAACTGCTGAAATCGTACACGTCTTCCATGTCCAGGCATCGCAGCTTCTTCAGGGTCTTCGCACGTGTCCGTACGCCGACGACTGATTACATTCACTTCGCCGTACTCCTTAAATACCACCGACGATAATTTGCATATTATGCCGTGCTGTGGCGTAAGCGCTCACCTGTTGGTCTCGAAATTAATACCACACTTACGCAAACTTGACCCCATTAACATATGTAAATTTAATGATCGTCCGCCAATTCCTTCTTGGTGTTCTTTTTTCACTTTCCGGCAGTGTAATAATAAAACCAGAGTATTACGATAAACCAGAGTGACAAGAAGTACACATCCCTAGACCTCTCTACCCACAACATGGAGATTGGAACGAGGGAGCCAAAAGAAGCAACTTGGGACAAGAAAGTCCTACACGGAAGGCACTACAACGATCTGCAATCGGACCATGTGGATAAGACTGCATCCAATGCATGGCTAACAAATGAATTACTCTTCTCCGAGACCGAAGGACACCTGATGGCTATGCAAGATCAAGTTGTACACAACAGAAACTACCGGAAGCATATCCTGAAAGACACGTCAGTGGAAAGCGACACATGTCGGCAATGCCATCAAGCACCAGAGACCATCCAACATATCACAGCAGGGTGCAGAGTCCTCACACAAACAGAGTACACGAACAGGCACAATCAAGTCGCCAAGATCCTCCATCAGAAACTGGGGCAAGAAAGCACCACCTCATTACAACTGAGACTCTCCTCTACTATAAGTATGAGCCAACAACGCTTCTAGAGAACAATACCCATAAGATGTACTGGGACAGATCGATCAGAACAGATAAGACCATCCCCCACACTCGGCCCGACATCGTCCTGGCCGACAAGAAAAGAAGTCAACATGCCTCATTGACATAGACGTGCCCAACATGTGCAACATCCAGAAGACGCACGAGAAGAAGCTGTCAAAGTATAACGACCTACGATACGAAGTCAAGGAAATGTGCCATATGGAGAACGTCACCGCCGTCCCCATAGTAATATCAGCCACAGGAGTTGTACCTAAGACCATTCACAGCTCTATACAGACACTAGGCCTTCAACTTAACACATACATGGAACTACAGAAAGCAGCTATCCTGAACACTTGAGGGATAGTAAGGAAGTTCTTGAACAACTGAGAGAAAGAAATACTGCTTTCCAGATTTGGTACGTCGCACTTGTCCCGGAAGGAAGAGAAGAAAAACCTCAAGAAGAGGTGGAATCTCTATAATAATAACAGCAGTCACTGATAATTTTGTTGTTATGGTATAATGATAATTTTGTTGTTTATGTCTCCATATTTAGTCATTTTTTCCAGTTCTTTTTCATCGACTCTGGCATCTTCAGGAATAGCTATATCAATTATCCAGATTTTCTGATTTTCTATGACTGACAATACACCAGACATAACAGTCACAGAAAATCGGAAAGTCTGGATAATTGATATATAGCGATTCCTGGAGATGCCAGAGTGATGAAAAAGAACTAAATATAGAAACCTGGCCGTAGAAGTTACCTGATTATAGGCTAAACACACAACGGTAGTCCTCATTGTCATCGGGCACTTGTAACAATGTCAAAAAAATTATAAATCATTTCGAAAAATTGCAGCTTTCTGATAATACTACCTCAGAACTGCAAAAATCAGCTTTACTTGACACATCATATATTTTACGCCGATTCTTGACTGATACCTAGGTCTCCGATGGAAACTCGTATCAGCTCAACAACACCAGTGAATAATAATTTTGTTGTTTATGTTTGATTTTCATAGGCTGTGTTTCACATATTTCAAATAAAGAAGGTAATAATAATAATAAATAATAAATTATATATTTTTATACTAGTGCAAAACATTTAAGATTTTGGGACTGAAAAGCTCATCATTTACATTTGTAGTGAACTTTTAGATAACGTAAGCAAACAGTTATATGGATACTAAAAATGCTGTTCCTTTGCAGTATATCGGGGAAAGCAATATTTTCACATAATTCCCAATTTTCGCGTTTTCGTGTGCATCTAATGGAACGTTTATAAACCATGTAAAAAACACAAACATTTCTGAACTGGAACCCTTAACATATATGAAATAACTAGTAATTAAATGTTCCGATTAGATATTTTCCTATAAATTAAAATTTTCATGATTCTGTGGCATCGGATGCAAACCTTATAAATTAATCAAGCGCACAAAGGATTTTAAATTGGAAATCCTTAAAATACCTCAAAGTCCTAGTGATTAGATATCTTCAAAGGCCTAGTGATTAGTGACTAAGATCCAGTTATTAATAAAAGATCTGAGTAAATATTTTTCCATAATTAAAAATTTTCATGATTCTGCAAGAATCTTAATGCAAAGCATATAAAGTATTTCAAGAGCTCATGATTTCTCGAATTGGAAACCCATGAAATATATCAGTGACCTAGTAATTAAACAGTGTTATTAAATATTTTCTCATAATTGAAAGCATTCATGATTGTGTGGACATTTAATGTAAAACGTGTAACATAGTTGAAAAACTGAACATTTTCGGAATCGAAAACCTTAAATTACCTCAGAAATTTTGTGATTAAATTTTGTGATTAAACTGTTCCGATAATTAAAAATGTTCATTATTTTGGGAACATTTAACAAAAAGCGTGTAAAATATTTGAAAAGTTGTGAAGTTTCTGAATTGAAAATTGAAATATCTCAGAGAACTGGTGGCTAAACATTTTTTTTCATAACTGAAAATTTTCTTGGATATGTGAGCATCTAATATAAAATGTATTATATAAATGAAAAGTTTATGAATTGAAAACACTTAAAATATCTTGTTGACTAAGTGATTAAAAAATGTTATTAAATATTTTCTCAGAACTCAAAAGTTGTTAAATCGAAAACCCTTAAAATATCTCAGTGACCTAGTGATACAATGATCTGATTAAAATTGTTCATGATTCTACGAATCATGAATAATTAACGTAAAGTTTATTATTCACTTGCTTTGGATGCTAACACAATCATGAAATATTTCAATTATGAGAAAGTATTCAATCAGAATTTTTAATAATTAGGTCTAGATATTTCTACGAATCATGAATGAAATCTAATGCAAAGCTTATAAAATACTTGGAAAGTTCAAAAGTTTCCGAATTGGACGCTCTTGAAATATCTAGGAGACCTAATTATAAAAAATTATGATTAAATACTTTCTCATAATTGAAAAAATCCAATGCAAAGCGTATTCCATAACTGGAAAAATAAAAAGTTTCTGAATTTAAAACCCTTAAATTATATCAGAGATCTAGTGATAAAATTTTCTGATTAAATATTTTCCCATAATGGAAAATGTAATTCACATGATTCTGTGAGCATTTAATGTAAAGCGTTGAAGATATTTGAAAAGTTCCTGAACTGGAAACATTCAAAATATCTCAGAGATCCAAACTAGCATTGACATCATGCTATTTAGCACGTCTTTTGTAAAAAAGGTACATGCTTAAGCATCATTTTGTCCGTCCGTCTGTGGACAACATATACTGCAGCTATTAGCCCGATTTGAAAAATTATTTTTGTATCGGAAAGCTGGAAATGTGAGAGCGTTGATCCTTGCTTTCCGGTTTTCTCCGAGGCATAACTTCGCTGCTAGAGGGCGTAAATGCAGTTGATGTGAATTCACATTATATTACATTCCATATCATCCCCATCATCAACAACCATCATCAATCAACAGCTGGATGAAGGTCTCCCTAAGAGTCTTCTACAACGGTCTGTCTTGCGCCAGTCTCCTCCTTGTCACTTCCGCATACTTTCGAATTTCATCCACTCATCTCCCATGTGTACTTCCGGGTCTTTTCTTGTTCCTTGGAATCTAGTCTAGAATTTCGGTTGTACATTGGTGGTCGGTTCTTCTGGCAACATGTTAAGCTTATTGCCATTTCAGGGATTTTACTCCGATGATGATGTCTTCCACTCTTGTCATTTTTCTTATCCATGAGTTCTTCTTCTTATCCCTCTTGGTTACACTGACCGAAAAAGTATTGACCGTAAAAATCAAAAATAAATTTAGAAGCAAGTTATTCCACATAAGCTTACTTGCTTCTAAATATCCGATCGAAAAATTAATTGCTTCCTTTTGGTGCGATTTATAACGAGGACTGTTTTGGGTACAGTTTCTTTTTCAATTAATGTTCATATTTTTCGCTATCGGGCGTAAAGGTAAATTGGGATTTTCCTGATATCTCTGCAACTAAAAGACCGATTTTGAAATTCTTGCTGCACCTTATACGATTTCTGGTGGGCAATGCCCTAGATATAATTTCAAATTTTTTGTAGGTAAAAATTTGTCCACCAGGAGTGTAAGTGTTTATTTCTGTTTCTCATGTGTTTGCAGCAAAATCTGCACTTCTGAAAACCCGATTGGAAACATTATTTGCACCGATTCCACTCACCTCGGAAATTTTTTTGAAAAAAACTTCTGCTTAAAATAATTTATAGTTGTTCCGCCACAGGGCGTCGATATCTCTGCTTCTAAGAGTCCAGTTTGAAAAATTCTCTTTTTTATCGGAGAGCGTTTCCGGAGCGTAATTGCTCTGCACTTTTTCCTAACGCACAAGTGTGTTTCTAGAGGGCGTAAAATCACGTTTCCGTTTACAACATGTTTGCAGCAATATCTGCAAGACTAAAAACCCTTTTGAAAAAAGAAAAATTCTTTTTCGGTCAGATACTACTAACTATGAAAACATATTTCGTATATTTCCTTCCTAAAATTATGCACGATTTCCCCGTTTGAAGCACAAATATTTCATTTGCTCTCCTCGAAATCTCTGCTTCTGAATGTCCGATTTAAAAAAATTATTTTAAACCGGATACCATTTACCTTGTGGAACACTTTAGGCTTGTATTTTGGAGTTTTTTTTATGTTTTTTTTTATAGTTCACAGTTCTGTCGCTAGGTGGTGTTTGTGTACTTTTTTTTTTTTTTCAGCTGTGTCTCCGCTTCTAAAACCCTCATTGAAAAATTTATTTTTTTACTGTATATAATAAACATGGAGAACTTTATCCTCTTTATATAATGCACAGCTTTCCCGCCAAGGGACGTAAAAGCCAAAACCTTTTTCTTGCTATCTCTACTTCCGGGAGACATATTAGAAAAATTATTTTTCCTTTTATTATGAAGAATATTTTTCACATATTTTCGACTTTTGTGTTACGCATAATTCTTCCGCTAGGGGGCGTAAAGTTATATCACGTTTCCTTCTATATTTCTTCTTTTAACTGTTCGATTTGAAAATCTGTTTGTCTCTGATCTGAAAAACTTTTTATGCACCATTTGTTAATTCTGGTAACACCGGTTTAGGTTTAGCCGCTGGTTGAGTAAGTACTGGTTGCTACTTCCACCAGCGGCTATATGTTTTACCGATTGTGGATATCCGGTTTATTTATTTTTCTTTTCTAACCTGTTCCATTGACTATGAATAACTTTGAAAATTTGCATTCTGATCGGAAAGGATTCAAAAGACGTTCTCATTACAACTAAAAATCGGTGTAATTTTTCTTTTTTTCTTTTTTTCTTTTTATTTAATTCTTACACCCTTCTTATTTTTAAAACTAGGAAGGATCGCCTATTCCAAAATTAAGGCGCCGGGCTTCAAGAAATGAAACACCCCAGATTCATAAGCACTAACACAATGGCCATCTTTTCCTCTGTACTTCTATTCTTGCCCAGAATTATCCACAATAATTAAAATCTGGTTCTCTGACATCTCGAACACAGGACGAGAGAGGAGTTTTGTGCAGAAGAGTTGCCGTAAAAGAAGTATCGATCTCTTTGTCATTAGTAACTAGGTAATTTATATTAATTTTTTTATGACGATTTCAGCCGAGCGCAGAAATATAATACGGCGAAAACATTTTTAGAGGTTTCAGTGTCTTTCATCGTATGCTACGATCAAAGACGACTGCGAAGATAACTGAATCACTTAGAGGCCAGCGGTTGTAAACAATGTACCATTATTAATTATAAAAAGAAAACAGTCAAACTATTTAAATAGCCTCTTACCCAGAAACATAAAAATTCCGAGTTTACAGTGCTTCCCCTTCATTCTTTAGAAAGAAATTAAGAAATAAGAATAAAACGGAATAAAAAACCTTTCCTACTAAGAATAGTAAAGCATTATTTAAATGATACATTCGGTCTGTTATAAAACTTGTCTGCATACATTTCGGTGTTTGAAATCTAATTTTGTTGATTCCTCATGGAATTTTTCTGAAAAATGGTGTATAATTTTCAAAATTAGCACCACAAAAAATGCTTTAAAATAGCTTTCCACATTTCAGTCGTCGGATTTTTTTTAATGCAACCCAGTGTTAAATTTCTTCCGTTTAATTTCAGAAATTTATTTCTGCTTCCCTCACTTTAGCATTTCATTTAACGGTAATGAGTCGTTTAATCGTATTCAAGAAAGTTTGTAGCAAAAAATTTAACAGTGCGACTTAAGCCTCCCAACAGCTGTGACATGTGCAGCAATTCTGCTTTACATCAATAAGTTTTTACACGCAAGTGTTTTGGAATTCAGGGGCGCAGATAGGGGAGAATTAAGTGTCGGCCTCAGGCCCCGGAGCCTCTAACTTAGAAGACAAGACTGCTGTTTTCTTTGCACCGCATTACGTGATACTTGTACTTTGCACAGATCGCCAAATTATGCCTTTTCCCCGGGCTTTGAGAAACCTCACTAAGAATACCGAAAAAGTCATTCGCGAGAGCAACGGAGCTGAAAATTGCTGGGTCAGGGAGGGAAAACATCACCTATCGCATCTATCAGGAAGAATGAGTGGATTAGGAAAATCTCCTCCGTGTATTAAAAACCTGGACACGAAACAGTATCTGTAAAATGCATACACTGTTTCAATGTTATACTTCAAACAGTGGGAAAGACGTCACTTAAATCTCTTACACAATGAGTACAATTTCTGGGAAAAGTGTTAGTTTTATTGTGATCAGGGCCGCCCCTAGGATGGGAGGAGTTCTATATGAACTATTTGATTTAAAAATGTAATACCAAATTAATATACCGTGTGAGATATACTAATCAGTCGATGAAGATTTAGAATAATGGGTAGGGAAAAGGTACTTACGTATTTGTTTACTGTCCAGTCAGTGCCCTCCTGAACTTTTCAGGTCATAATCACTGCATTCCTAGAATGTGATCTCTTTCAATCTTGACCTGATCTGACCTGATCATATGTAGAGGATTTTAGGAAGGGAGTGTCTGACCCCAGGCCTTAACCAACCCTTAGAAATACGAAGCTAGGAAATTTGAGCTAGAGTGCCTGATAGGAAAGTCACACGGAAGTGAGGTAGAAAGGGGGAGAAAGACGCCCTTATTTATTACCGGGGGGCCAGTACACGGGCCCGACGGCTTAACGTGCCCATCCGACGCACGGCTGATATTTAGTGGTTCGAACGTTCGTACCTGCCTGGGATCCAATCCAAGGTATTCTCCAAGACATACACAAACGCTGAACATTAGGCCATCCGTGACTCTTCAATCTTGACCATGCTCTCTCAGGATTTATATAGTAGCCATCAACACGGGCATCTTCCATAGAGCTCGACAATGAAACAAATGTCGAATTTGCCTATTTATGTTTTGTCCAATCAGCATTCTCTTGAACTCTTTAGGCCATTATCACTGCATTCCTAGAAAGTGATCTCTTTCAATCTTGACCATTGCCTCTCTACGGATTTATATAGTAACCATCACCACTGGCATCTTCCATAGCGTTCGATAATGAACAAAATGTCGAATTTACGTATTTATGTATTGTCCCATCAGTGGTCTCTTGAACGCTTTAGGCCATAATCACCGCATTCCTTGAATTTGATCTCTTTTATGTTGACCATGATATCTCTATGGATTTATATAGCAATCATCCCCACGGGCATCTTCTATAGCGCTCGACAATGGAACAAATGGCGAATTTGCATATATGTATTGTCAAATCAGCGCTTTACAACAATTTTTTACGATTTACAATTATTGTATTGCACACATTTAAAACTTACAGTTATATGAAAATGCAATATACCAGGAGGAATCTGAACACATTGGTTGTAAGGCGATTCCCCCTATCAGATGTAAGACAAAGAATAAAACATATGGCATATATGAAAGCAAGTAAGATGGTTATCACAGAAGCACCACTGTTAGCAGCATGCTTGGAACTACAATTTAATGATAGGGTTGAGATTCGTTATGGAGATCAGGGTGATTTACAATGTAATTTCGCAAAGACAAGGAAAACTTTTGGATATTTTCCAGGGATCTGATGCTCTCTAAGAGATTATTCCAGAGAGCATCAGATCCCTGGAAATTATTATTCCAGAGAGCATCAGATCCCTGGAAATTATTATTACACAAAGCATCAGATCCCTGGATGATTATTGAGCTTTTTTGGCCATAATCACTGCGTTCCTAGAAAGTGATCCCTTTGACTCTTGACCATGGTCTCTCTGCGGATTTATAGAGTAGTCATCACCACGGGAACCTTCAATAGCGCTCGGCAATGAAACAAATGTCGAATTTGAGTATTTATGTATTGTCCAATCATTGCTCCCTTGAACGCTTTAGGGTCATAATCATTGCATTCGTAGAATGTGATCTCTTTTATGATGACCTTAGTCTCTCTAAGGATTTATATAACAGCCATCATTACGGACAATTTACATAGAGCGCTTGACAATGAAACAAATGTCGAAACGGAGGGCTTTTCTTTTGTCTTTGGAAATTCAAAGCAAAATTTGTCGATTTCATTGGCAGAAAGCCTTACGGCAATGAACGAAGGCAATGATATGAAATATGTGGGAGGTGAGGTTGAAATCTGTATTACAACACAAGTACTTTATTTTTTATGCAAGATTGCGTATGATTGGATGTTTTGTTCCGAGACCAGCGGGCATAAGATTGCACACATTATTTATACGTTAGCACAAATTTATTTTGGAAAATTAAATTTTCTTGTCTTCATTTCAGTAAAACCATTAATTACGTCGTTGTATTTAAGATTCTCACATTATGTACGATCTGTTGACTTACATACCCTTTCATTAGTCATTGTACGATAGTTTTTTATTAATTTCATTGTCATTGTAAGATCATCATCATCATCATCATTGTCAACCCTTATCAATCCACTGCTGGACGAAGGTCTCCCCAAGTTTCCTCCACAACGGTCTGTCTTGTGCCAGTCTCCTCCATGTCATCCCTGCATACTTTCGAATTTCCTCCACCCATGTCCAATGTGGTCTTCTTCTGGGTCTTTTCCTGTCCCTTGGAATCCAATCTAAAATTTCGGCTGTCCATCGATGGTCTATCCTTCTGGCACTATGTCCAGCCCATTGCCATTTCAGGGATTTAACTCTGATCATGATGTCTTCCACTCTTGTCATTTTTCGGATCCACGAGTTCCTCTTCTTATCTCTCCTGGTTACACCAAGCATGCACCTCTCCATGCTGCTTTGAGTTGTCTGCAGCCTTTGTATGTCTCTTTTAGTTAAGGTCCACGTCTCTGCGCCATACGTAAGCACTGGAAGGATGCATTGATCAAACACTTTTCTTTTAAGACATAATGGTATATTGCTCTTGAAAATTATGCTATTTCTTCCAAAAGCTCTCCAGGCTTGTTTTGTACGCCGATTAATTTCTTCATCAATGTGACCCTCACTTGATATCTGCTGTCCAAGATAAACGTACGTGTCTGAGCAACACACCCTAATTCCTGCGCTAACGTTCGTGATGTGGCGGTACGAGCCGCCAATGCCCGCCGCACAACATGCCGGTCCTCTCGTTCGGTGGTGTGCCGCGGCTGCGGGGATCACCCACGTCGGTCCGTTTTCGCCTCACTGTGGCTAGATGTCGTACCACACAGGCGCCGATGTCTCAGTGGGATAAACCGCTGTCGTGATAAGCCACTATTCGTCCTCTGTCGAACTCCGAAACGTGCTGGAATGACTGCCGTATTCTGCGACGAGGCATCAGGAAGCTTCCCACGCACAGGTCCGGCAGCACAACACACTCCCACTACTTACACCCCGCCTTCTGTGTACCCTTCTTATAGTGTTTCTTGGTGGCGTGCCAGGCGCACATGATTTGCAAATGCCCTACAATGCTAATCGTTTGCATGTCCTCTCGCGGGCGACGCATGCTGCGAATTTCAGGCCAATCGGATGCTTCCTTCTTGGTGTTGCATTTTGGGTGGCCAGCAGTGTAGTTTTTCATTAATTTCATTGTCATTGTAAGATAGTTTTTCATTAATTTCAGTGTTGAGAAACTTCGCTCTGCTGAGGCAGTACTAACTGGAATTGTCAATGAATTCTGAAAGCAATACTGAAATTTAGAAATGAATCTGTAGAAAAAAATTTATACGGGTATCTCGGGCTATCGGAATCCGGAATTATCCCGCATAATTGAGGACAATTGATTAAGATAATTAAGTTTATGCAAATGATCCCATATCCCAAACAATATATGTCGTACAAATAAGGTAATATTAGCTTGTTTGGGCAGGTCACACATGATCATTTTGATTTATTCTGCATATTTCATTTTTACCTTAATATTTTTTTGTGCCTATGATGAGCGGGGTTCGCCAAAGCGCGGTACTCCCTGAGTCCAGGGGTCTAGGTAGGTGCCTCGCTTGTCCAAGTCTAAGGGCGGTCTTGATTATGCTCAAAGTATTTTTGCTTTTTTCTAGGTTTTAAACGGTGTAATCAGCTGTACACGAAAAAATGATATTCTATGCTACCTGGCTGAAACATTTTGCATCAAGAAATACTGAAGTAGTGGTTACAGCCATTGGCGTAGGAAAGGAAGGGGCTCAGGGACTTGAAGCCCCCCTCCACCATTGGATATCAAGGCATATTTTTCTCTTGAACGCCGAGTCACATGATTTCTTTTTCTCTTTTAAAGCTGAATTTTAAATCTTGTTCATTAATTATATACCAAGATGAATCTGAAAAACCTATAAAAATCGGACTCAAATTGACTTTTTTTCCAAAGAAGTCGCGGATTTTTACGAATTCTTTTGAATTCGTTTCATTGGCACATGTTCCCACGCGCAAACAGCACACCATCAAGGCGTCCTCGCTCTCGCTCTCGCTCACACCCCTGGTAGATTCCTTTATCTTGTATATAAAACACAAAACGTCTGTTTGTTTGAAGCAGCAAAAACTCTCGAACGGCGAACTGTGGCATCGTGAAATTTGCATAGCTTATTAATACTGGAATTTCTAGGTCAACGCAGCTATTTTAGGATCTCTAAGTTGTTCCGTTCGCGAGTTATAAATTAATTAATAAGCTAATCAATAAAGTCAGTGTCGTTTGCTACGTCATCGGTATCTGTTCCAAATCTGAAATCACGTGACTGCATTCATCCACAGGTGTTTCCATTCCTTGAGGACTGTGCATAAAAAACATGCACAAACCAACTTTGCGAAACCTTAACGAAACAGGCTGAAATTTTTATCAACACCATGAATAGGTAATAAGAGGTGTCCCTCAACATTTCACCGGAATCCGGTCAAAATTCCTTAAAATAGGCATGTAATTTTAATTCATCGGTAAACAGAAATATATACGCAGAAACGGTTAATAAAATTTTGGCGACTAATTTAAAAAGTCATTTACCAATTCAGGCGAAATTTCGAGGTCATGTTCCTATTAACGATTTATGGTGTTCACTAAAATTTCAGCCAGTTTCATAAAATAATCGCAAAGATAAGTTTTTGACTTTTTTATCCCAGAGATTCACCCCTCAAAAACATCTAAAACTGAAAGCACGTGATGCATTTGATCGTCGATAACAAATTGTTAACGAATTTTGTTCAGTCAGTGCTCTAATGCTGTGTCTCCTGGACGCGTGTTAAATAATTCGTAACGCTTTTGGTCCGTTTGATTCTACAGATTCCATACATTCTGTACATTTCGTTGCTTTAATTCTCGACAAATATTTGTGACAGCAATTCCCAAAAGGAAGAGACTCATTTTTAATCAAACACGAAGCAACACAAAACGCCAAAAGATATCACGAACCAAGCAATGGGAAGAGGAAAGATCACAAGTACGTGAAACGGACAAAACTCAACAAGGTGTTCGACGAAGGAACGAAACTGCTGACGAAACAGAGGTACGACTTGCTGAACAACGATTTCGAACTGCTACAAGACGAAGCAATGAAACTGCTGAAGAGACGAACGAGCGCCGAACGTTCGATCGCCAACGAGCTTCAAACTCGAGAGCTACTGTTGTTCACCAGAACCGAATTTTGCCTGAAACTGTTGAATAATCACACTATGAATAAATAATTTTTAATGACCGAATTTGTGAAATCAGCTTTTTTAAAAGCACGTCTTTTGTAAAAAAAGATCGTGCTTCTGTTATCGGTTTGTCCGCCCGTCCGTCTGTACCCACGATATCTCTGCAACTATTAGTCCGATTTGAAAAAAATTCTTTTTGCATTGGGAAGCTTGAAATATGCAAATGATAGTCCTTCATTTCGGTTTTTTTTTTTTTCACTACGTACAATTTCGCCGGTAAAGGGCGTAAATGCAGATGATGTCGAATTCAAAAATACGTTTTAATCCACATATTTGCTTCTAAACATACGATTGAATTTTTTTTTTTTATCTTTCGATTCCATTTATGTCGAAGAGTATTTTAGATACAGTTACTTTTTCAAATTACGCATAGCTTTTCCGCTAGGGAGCGTAAAAGTAAATTACATTTTTCCCGATAACTCTTCTTCTAAAACTCCGATTTGAAAAACATTTTCTTCAGCGGATACATCTCCTGATGGAAAATCCTTTGCATATAATTTCAAATTTTTGGTAAAGAATACTTTGGCCACCAGGGGGCGTAAGTGTTAATTTGGGCTTCTGATGTGTTTGCCGTAAAATCGGAGCTTCTAAAATATCGATTGAAAAAATTCTTTCGTGGACTGATGCCACTCACATAGATGAACCTTTTCGGAATATTTTCTCTTTAAAATATTCCACAGTTAATCCGCCAGGGGGCGTAGATGTACATCTTATTTTTGTCAATATCTCTACTTCCAGGAGTCCGATTAGAAAAATTCCTTCTTTGTTGGATAGTGTTTTCCGTGTGACATGTTTTTCATATAATTTCAAAATTTTCAAGCAATTCATAGACTTTCCGCTAGGGGGCGTAGCGGTAAACTGCGTTTCCCCCTATATCTCTGCTTCTAAATCTCCGATTTGAAAAATCCTTTCTGCACCGGATACAGCTCCATATGGGAAATCGTTTGCACATAATTTCTAATTTTTTTAAAGAAATAGTTTGGCCACCAGGGGCGCGTAAATCTTAATTTCCGCTTCTGTCGTATTTGCAGCAAAATATGAGCTTCTAAATTCTCTATTGAAAAAACGTTGTTTGTTGACCGATACTATTCATGTCGACAAACCTTTTAGAAGCATTTTCTTCTTGAAATAGTGCATGGTTTCTACACCAGGGGGCGTAGATGTGTATCTTATTTTTGTCAATATCTCTACTTCTAGGAGTCCGATATGAAAAATTCCTTCTTTGTTGGATAGTGTTTCTAGTGTGACATGCGGTTCATATAATTTAAAAATTTTCAGGTAGTTCATAGACTTTCTGCTAGGGGGCGTAAATGTAAATTGCGTTTCCTCCTATATCTCTGCTTCTAAATCTCCAATTTGAAAATTTCTTTCTGTACCGCATACAGCTCCTGATGGGAAATCGTTTGCACATAATTTCTAATTTTTGTAAGAAATGGTTTGGCCACCAGGTGGCGTAAGTCTTAATTTCCGCTTCTGTTGTATTTGCAGCAAAATATGAGCTCCTAAAAGCTCGATTGAGAAAAAAGTCGTTTGTTGACCGATACTAATGATGTCGACAAACCTTTTAGGAAAATTTTCTTCTTGAAAAAAATGCATGTTTCTACGCCACAGGGCGTAGATGTATATCTTATTTTTGTCAATATATCTACTGCTAAGTGTACAATTTGAGAAATTCCTTCTTTGTTGGATAGTGTTTCCGATGAGAAATGTTTTCCCTATAAATTCAAAATTTTCAAGTAAATCATTGACTTTCCGCTAGGGAGCACAAAGGTAAATTGCGTTTTCTGCGTTATTTCTGCTCCTAAAGCTCCGATTTGAAAAATTCTTTCTGTATCGCATACAAGACCTGATGGAAAATATTTTTAACATAATTTCTAATGTTCGGTAAAAAATGGTTTACCTGCCAGGGGTCATAAGTGTTAATGTCATAAGTGTTAATTTCTGCTTCTGAAGTATTTGTTGCAAAATCTGGGCTCCTAAAAACTCGACTAAGTTTTTGTTCTAGCACCGATACCGCGTATATGGATAAACCTTTTGAGAATACTTTCTTCCTAAAATATTACATGGTTTTCCCACCACGGGACTTAAAGTCACATCTTATTGTTGTCAATATCTCTGTTTCTAAGAGTTCGTAAGCTCACGATTCCGTTTACAGCAATATCTGAGGGATTAAAAACCCGATTGAAAATCTTCTTTCTTCCGTCAGATACTATTGTTTTCCATATCGGTTCCATTGACTTTGAACAGCTTTGATAAATTTAATTTGCGTCAGAACGGATTCAAAAGACGTGCTTATTACACCCGAAAATTCGGTGTCATTTTTCTTGTTCTTTCTTGCAAGCATCAATATTTTCCCGATTTTTTCAGTGACAAATAAGGGAATATGAAATTAATACGCCTAAAGCCCGGGCAAAGCCGGGTAGTAAAGTTAGTTGACAATAAGACAAGAAAGGGGAAACACCAGCCACTGCGACAAAATGCTTATCAAGTTGTGTGAAGCTGCTGTTTTTTATTTTTACCCCCAAATCAAGAAGTTATTAAAAATTTTCTCAACGCCTCCGGTCTCAACAGCTACTCCGGAAAGGTCATTTTTTACTCTTATGCGCCAGAAAACGCATCCTCGATACACAATATGTAATTCTCGACTTCCTGGACTTGCACTGCTGAACATTCATCGAGAAGTAGAAATAAATGCAGGATCCACATTTTGAAGGCAATGAAGGCAAAGCGCAGTTACCTTGTACAATAATGCCAAGATATGTAAGTACGTTTTTGTTAAAGCACTAGAAAAACTTTACATTTTCAATATTCTGCGATATTATTTATTTTATAAAACAACTAATTTTAAAATTGCACCTTTATAAATAACTCCGAGAAATTAATACTGGGAGAGAAGTACTCAATTTTACATTAACCATATTTAATAAATGCACTGAAGAGCAATTGAATTAGAGACAGCTGGCGTTATGCAAATGTAACGCTGTGGGCGGCCCTGTAAACGGAAACGACATGACGTAACTGCAGCGATCCAACAATATAAGGAGTGATGCGACGGGAATCACTAAGAGTCGGACGCATTACGGGTAAGACGAAAGATCTAAGTTCATTTAATCGTGGGCAAATTGTCGGGGTCCGACGAATGGGTCACTCCATCTCGGAAATCGTGCAGGCACTGAGATTTTTACGAGCCACTGTGTGACGGGTGCAGCGTGAGTACATCGAACCCGCTAAAACCATCCCTGCAAGGGCCAATTGCCGTGGACAACAGCGTGTGGATGTGCGGGGTCATCGTCGGCTAGCTCGCATTGTAACAGCGGATAGACGGGCCACAGTGCAAGAAATCACTCGGCAATTTAACGCTGGCGCATAAAAACGTGTAAGCATCTACACCATCCAGAACCATCTCCTCGCTATGGGGTACAGAAGCCATTGTCCCACGAGGGTACCGCTGCTGACCGCACATCACAGGGTACAAAGATTAGCATGGGCACGGGAATATCGCAACTGGACCCTAGACATGTGGGAAAATGTTGCCTGTACTGATGACTTGAGATTCACGTTGGTTCACACGGATGGTAGGATACAAGTACGGCGCAAACCACATGAAGCGATTGATCCTTCTTGCCAGCAGGGTACCCTTCAAGCTGGTGGGGGTGGCATTCTCGTCTGGGGACTGTTTACGTGGACTGAAATGGGACCCCTGGTACGTGTGACATCGTCTCTCACTGGTCAACGTTACTGGGATATCCTGGAGACCATTTGCTCCCGTTTGTGCGTCTTCAACATCCCACTGGGGATTTCATCCTGCAACAACCATGCCATCGCTCCCGAATTGTATCCGAATGGTTGGATGAACACTCCACCGACGTGACCTAGCTTCCTTGGCCAGCTATAGGTCACCTGACCTCAATCCCACAGAGCACATCTGGGATGCCGTCGAGAAAGATGTTCCCGGCTCTGATCCCCCTCCATCAAATCTTCGTGAACTGTGGGAGCTTGTTCAGGGGTCGTGGATCCGTATTGCTTCCCAACGCTTTCGGTGTATTGTCAAGTCCATGCCGAGACGAATCGCCGCCGTCATCAGAGCGAAAGATGGTGCTACACGTTACTAGACAGGTATTTCTAATTCAATTGCTCTTCAGTGTATATAGTCCTCCACATTGCATAAGGCTGCGTATGAAAATTTTGTAAATCAGTATTTTAATTATCAATAAAGTTAATAACGGAAGAATTGCGTAGACATAAACCAGTAATACTAAAAACGCTGAAATCCGTTTTATTGTGCAGTATTAGAAAGTACAAACACGCTAGCTTTCACCACCACGGGTGAATTCTTCAGGCAGAAGTATTCCAATGCAAAAAAAAAAAAAACCAGAAAAATAAACAGAGTTCCAGTTATGAATTCAAAAATAGAAGTTTGCTATACATATTATAGAACGTGCGCGTCATATTCTAGATGTGTGACTAGGAGCGCGCGTATTAATGAGCGTGCGCCATACATATGGGAGGTCCACTGACGTTTCCTCGTCACATATCCCGTGAATGGATAGGATTTCTGTAGTTTCTCTGAGGAGGGTGGCTCTGGCTGTTATGTATCGTGCTATTATCTTTATTTGTCCCCACAGAGGTGTTTCAGAGTTGTTGGCGACTTCACGGTCTAGTGCCGTAGTGAGAAGTCCTCTTTTGACATCTCTTTGATGTTCCTGGAGTCTTAGTCTCAGAGAACTCTTGGCCATGCCCACATAGTTCTTGTTTGTTCCGTCCGGGTACAAGAGGGGTATAGTGTATACTCCCGCATCTTCCAGGTCCACGCCGCCGTTTTTTGTTGATGCGAGACAAGATGCTATTGTCCTAGGTGCGGTAATCCCTATGCCGAAACCAAGTAGTTTTTTTAGGGATTTTTTTAATAAATATGTGAAGACTGGTACCTACTGGCACGAGCCGATGTATTGTAGTTTTTGGGTGGGGCATATGGTTCCCCGAGGTGCGAGTTTAGACTTCGTCTGGTGTATGATCTGATCGACCATGCTGGGTGAGTGTCCTGCAGAAAAGGCTAAAGATCTTACGGTGTCAAGCTCGGAGTGGAGTGTGGCGTTGTCTGATGAGTGAGTGAAAGCTCGCCTGGCTCTGTGTCGCGAAAGTGCTAGCGTTCTCTCCTTGGGGCACGATGAGGAAGGCAGTATGACATTAGGAACATAGGTAGGTTTGTAATGGACACTATTGCTGAGGTACCTGGATGGAGACTTCTTGACCAAAACATCCAGGAACGGTAGGGATGCATTTTTTTCTCGCTCCATAGTGAACTTTATGGCAGCGTGTTCCAAATTGATGGCGCTGAAAAAACGATTTAGTTCCTCGTCGGTGTTTGCCCAGATGAAGAAAACGTCCTCTGCGTATCGTAGCCATGTACATGGGGTTGGTCCAGGTGCGTTGAGCATCCGGGCTTCTAGGGGTCGTAGGATTGCTTCGGCCAGTACTGCAGAGATGGCGGAGCCCATTGGGACCCCTTTGGTCTGCTTGTAGGTATTGTCCTCGAAACTAAAATAGTTAGCATCTGTAACTAGGTCAATGACTTTGGATACCTCCATCAGCGTATTTTCATTGTAAAGCGATGAATCGGCGAGTGCTTGCTTTAGGGTGTTCGTAGCTTCTTTAACAGGAATTGAGGGGTACAGTGAGATAATATCAAAACTCCCTAAGATATGAGCAGGCAATATCTTCAGTCTTCTAATTCTTTATATAAAGTCCTGAGACAACAACAGCACCACACTTGAATGCGGCGGGAAAGGAGACAAAAATGTAGCTAGCTCCTTCTCTAGATGGAAGGATGGAGCACACCTTCTTGAAACGACTGGTCGAATTGGGTTGTCCGGCTTATGATGCTTAAACCTTGCAAAAATTGATGGTATTTTTGTCCCCGAAAGTTCTACCATTAACGCGCCGTGGTTCATGAGAAAAAAATCCATTTTTCAACGCCAAACACTGTCGCACTTAATACAACTGAAAAGGAAACAAGTCATGTCGATGGAATCCCGCCTTTACAGCTGGCACTCGAACCTTGCGATGAACTCCATCCCCCTAGAACTAGATGCTTCTCTCCGCCGATTAGACATGCTAGTCCAACGCCAAAGAAGATGTCTGTCAGCCACCCACGATAAAAAGCTCTCCAGTTTGCAAGCTCAATGCAAGCCGTCAGCTCCTCCTTTCACGGTACCAGTAATCAACGTCTCAAGTAAGACTTTCTTCCAAAGAGAGCTGAGCGTACTAGAGAAAGGTCCGAAATTTTGCCTTACTTCACGTCCGCGCTTTCAAGATCTAGTTCCGGCCATAGAAAACCTACTTAGCAGAGTCCTACTAGATAATCGAGACTCACTTAGATATCAATGCGTCAACAAACTGGATCAGGTGCAGAAGTTCTCCTCGATCGCTTCTAACAGAAATTCTGAGCACAAGGTGACCATCGCGCAGCTAAAGTGTGACCCTAGTGTGATATATATCTCATAGACAAATCTGGCCAGCTAGCAGTGATGAACAAAACGGACTATGATGAAGGGATCCTGGACTTCATGCGACAGTCGCAGTCAACACTCCAAACCAAATCCCCACTTAACCGTTGGATAGCGAGGTTAACATGGTGGCGAAGAAAGCATCGCTTTCGGACACCATCAGGAAATGGGCCAGGATACCTCCAGGGCCAAAGATACCACCAATTTTTGCAAGGCTTAAGCATTATAAGCCGGACAACCCAATTCGACCAATCCTTTCAAGAAGGTGTGCTCCATCTTCCATCTAGAGAAGGAGCTAGCTGCATTTTTGTCTCCTTTCCTGCCGCATTCAAGTTTGGTGCTGTTGTCGTCTCAGGACTTCATAGAGAGAATTAGAAGCTTGAAGGTATTGCCTGCTCATATCTTAGGGAGTTTTGATATTACCTCACTGTACCCCTCAGTTCCTGTTAAAGAAGCTACAAACACCCTAAAGCAAGCACTCGCCGATTCATCGCTTTACAATGAAAATACGCTGATGGAGATATCCAAAATCATTGACCTAGTTACAGATGCTAACTATTTTAGTTTCGAGGACAATACCGACATGCAGACCAAAGGGGTCCCAATGGGCTCCGCCCTCTCTGCAGTACTGGCCGAAGCAATTCTACGACCCCTAGAAGCCCGGATACTCAGCGCACCTGGACCAACCCCATGTACATGGCTACGATACGCAGAGGACGTTTACTTCATCTGAGCAAACACCGAGGAGGAACTAAATCGGTTTTTCAGCACCATCAATTTGGAACACCCTCTCATAAAGTTCACTATGGAGCGAGAAAAAATGCATCCCTACCGTTCCTGGATGTTTTGGTCAAGAAGTCTCCATCCAGGTACCTCAGCACTAGTGTCCACTACAAACCTACCTATGTTCCTAATGCCACACTGCCTTCCTCATCGTGCCCCAAGGAGAGAAAGCTAGTACTTTTCCGACACAGGGCCAGGCGAGCTTTCACCCACTCATCAGACAACGCCACACTCCCCGCCGAGCTTGACACTGTAAGATCTTTAGCCTTTTCTGCAGGACACTCACCCAGCATGGTCGATCAGATCATACACCAGACGAAGTCTAAACACGCATCCCGTGGCACTATATGGCCCACCCCAAAACTACAATACATCGGCTCATGCCAGTAGGTACCACGCTTCACATATTTCTTAAAAAAATCCCTACAAAAATTTGGTTTCGGCATAGGGATTACTGCACCTAGGACCGCACCTAGGACAATAGCATCTTGTCTCGCATCAACAAAAAACGGCGGCGTGGACCTGGAAGATGCGGGAGTATACACTATACCCCTCTTGTACCCGGACGGAACAAACAAGAACTATGTGGGCATGGCCAAGAGTTCTCTGAGACTAAGACTCCAGGAACATCAAAAGATGTCAATAGAGGAATTCTCACTACGGCACTAGGCCGTGAAGTCGCCAACAACTCTGAAACACCTCTGTGGGGACAAATAAAGAAAATAGCACGATACACAACCGCCAGAGCCACCCTCCTCAGAGAAACTATAGAAATCCTATCCAATCACGGGATATGTAACGAGCAAACGTCAATGGACCTTCCACATGTATGGCGCACGCACATTAATACGCGCGCTCCTAATCACACATCTAGAATATGACGCGCACGTTCTATAATATCTATAGCAAACTTCTATTTTTGAATTCATAACTGGAACCCTGTTTTTTGTTTGTTTTTGTTTTTGCATTGGAATACTTATGCCTGAAGAATTCACCCGTGGTGGTGAAAGCTAGCGTGTTTGTACTAGTGTTTCTAATATTGCACCAATAAAACGGATTTCTGCGTTTTTAGTATCAATAAAGTTGTTAATTTATTAATGAATTTCAATAATTAATCTCAACAATGAGTTATTCATAATTAGCGCTTAATTTTAATTGATTTTTCTAGATTAGCAATTATTTTCGGTGTTTGGGTATGAAACTACTTGAGCCCCCCATGATTTTTTGAATTAAAGTACTATGCAAGTCGTGCTGAAGTTATCAGTACAAAAATAAAGGCCGTCTTACGTACGATTAAACTCTTTAATGGTTAAAAACACATTGGCTAAAAACCTGATATCTACATGAGATATTTCGAGTCAGCAACTAACTCCTCCTCAGATGTGAATACTCATGACTTTCATTGGTTGTCCACTATGAAGCAGTGCTTACGTCATTAAATGTTTGTATTTATGCAATTTGGCTCTTGTCCAGTCGATAAATTTATTCACATCTGGGGACGAGTTAGTTGCTGGCTCGAAAGATCTCATGTAGATATCAGGTTTTTAGCCAATGTGTTTTTAACCATGAAAGTTTTTAATCATTAAAGATTTTAATCGTGCGTAAGACGGCCTTTATTTTTCTACTGATTTTTGAATTGCTACCCCTTGTTACAGCTATTGGATGAAAATAAATTTTTATAAGCGCAGTAAAGTCACAAATGCAGATACATCAGTTTGTTGCCAATAGAGGAGTTGAGTGTACGTGGAAAATTTTCAATACATCCGCCTTCCTAAAAAGAAATTTTATAAGCGCAGTAAAGTCACAAATGCAGATACATCAGTCTGTTGCCAATAGAGCAGTTGAGTGTACGTGGAAAATTTTCTATACACCCGCCTTCCTAAAAAGAAATTTTATAAGCGCAGTAAAGTCACAAAAGCAGGTACATCAGTCTGTTGCCAATAGAGCAGTTGAGTGTACGTGGAAAATTTTCTATACATCCACCTTCCTAAAAAGAAATTTTATAAGCGCAGTAAAGTCACAAATGCAGATACATCAGTCTGTTGCCAATAGAGGAGTTGAGTGCACGTGGAAAATTTTCAATACATCCGCCTTCCTAAAAAGAAATTTTATAAGCGCAGTAAAGTCCCAAATGCAGATACATCAGTCTGTTGCCAATAGAGCAGTTGAGTGTACGTGGAAAATTTTCTATACATCCGCCTTCCTAAAAAGAAATTTTATAAGCGCAGTAAAGTCACAAATGCAGATACATCAGTCTGTTGCCAATAGAGGAGTTGAGCGTACGTGGAAAATTTTCAATACATTCGCCTTCCTAAAAAGAAATTTTATAAGCGCAGTAAAGTCACAAATGCAGATACATCAGTTTGTTGCTAATAGAGGAGTTGAGCGTACGTGGAAAATTTTCAATACATTCGCCTTCCTAAAAAGAAATTTTATAAGCGCAGTAAAGTCACAAATGCAGATACATCAGTCTGTTGCCAATAGAGGAGTTGAATGTACGTGGAAAATTTTTCAATACATTCGCCTTCCTAAAAAGAAATTTTATAAGCGCAGTAAAGTCACAAATGCAGATACATGAGTCTGTTGCCAATAGAGGAGTTGAGTGTACGTGGAAAATTTTCAATACATTCGCCTTCCTAAAAAGAAATTTTATAAGCGCAGTAAAGTCACAAATGCAGATACATCAGTCTGTTGCCAATAGATGAGTTGAGCGTACGTGGAAAATTTTCAATACATTCGCCTTCCTAAAAAGAAATTTTATAAGCGCAGTAAAGTCACAAATGTAGATACATCAGTCTGTTGCCAATAAAGGAGTTGAATGTACGTGGAAAATTTTCAATACATTCGCCTTCCTAAAAAGAAATTTTATAAGCGCAGTAAAGTCACAAATGCAGATACATCAGTTTGTTGCCAATAGAGCAGTTGAGTGTACGTGGAAAATTTTCTATACATGCACCTTCCTAATACGACGCAGCTCTACTGGCCAATAGGTCAAAGGAGTAGATACCTGGCTAATCATCTGAGTTCGAGTTCGAGTTTTGGGTAAGGCTTGAGTAGTGAGCGGTCTTACGGTACTGGCTGTAACCATTTCTTGGAACCAGTGACTCCAAAATAAGGACGGACTACCACGTATAACCTTCAGAGTTGCTCATTGTGGTTGTTAAACCCATAAAAGCCTAACTGTGCTCCGATGCCCAGAGTGTATGAGGTTCGGCGGCCATGTTGCAACATCTGCCTTAAATTTTAAACGAAGGATTTTTATTCCCTCTTAATAACTCAGGATTTTGGATTTAATTTCGGGATTTTTTAGATTGTTGTTGTGCTTTCTAACGCATAATACACGTATATTGCGCTTCGTGAACTGTTCGTGATAAAACGTTCAAATCCAAATCATTTTGCAGTCAGTTCTTAGAGGTACTGACGGGATCATGCGATACATAACATAAGAAAATAAAAAAATGCGCAAGTCTAACCAATAAAAAACAGGTAGTGTTAATCTAATGTTCTTGAAGTCACTGTTTTGCACTATTACTCGAAAATCAATTCGGCCGCTCCCGTGGCGCAATAGTCTAAGCACAAGTTTCTGATCTTTCGTCCGAGATGTGTCCTGGTTCAAATCCCGATGAGTCAGGGTTTATGCTACGGCGCTGGCTCTCTCCATTCTCTGGAATCAGTGGCGTTAAACCGCCGAACAACAAAAATATCAATTCTTAAGACCACTTGCAGCAGCGTTCAGAGCTCCTCAAAGCATCAAAATTCGCAAAACTGTGAATCACTGGAGACCCATCCTGGTCGCCGAATGGTCAGAGGCGTAGGTTTCCGGTTAGCAACCCGAGCTCGAGCCCCGGATGAGGCATGGGCGGTGAGCCCATCCCATGGCCTTGAACGTGCGTGAGTGCACTGCCGTTGGCGCCTCTTTCAAATCTTCCTCTCACGTGTGCATCACGAGGAACAATATATATATATATCATCATCATCATCATCATTGTCAACCATTATCAATCCACTGCTGGACGAAGGTCTCCCCAAGTTTCCTCCACAACGGTCTATCTTGTGCCAGTCTCCTCCATGTCACCCCTGCATACTTTCGCATTTCATCCACCCATCTCCCATGTGGTCTTCTTCTGGGTCTTTTCCTGTCCCTTGGAATCCAATCTAAAATTTCTGCTGTCCATCGATGATCTGTCCTTCTGGCACTATGTCCAGCCCATTGCCATTTCAGGGATTTAACTCTGATCATGATGTCTTCCACTCTTGTCATTTTTCGGATCCACGAGTTCCTCTTCTTATCTCTCCTGGTTACACCAAGTATGCACCTCTCCATGCCCCTTTGAGTTGTCTGCAGCCTTTGTATGTCTCTTTTAGTTAAGGTCCACGTCCCTGCACCATACGTAAGCACTGGAAGGATGCATTGATCAAACACTTTTCTTTTAAGACATAATGGCATATTGCTCTTGAAAATTATGCTGTTTCTTCCAAAAGCTCTCCAGGCAAGTTTCGCACGCCGATCAATCTCTTCATCAATATGACCCTCACTTGACATCTGCTGTCCAAGATAAACGTACGTGTCTGTTATCTCCAGCTTTTCTCCATCAATCGATAAATCTTCATTTCTTGTAAAAGCATTGAACATCACTTTTGTCTTCCGAAAGTTCATTTTTAATCCCACTTCTTTACTCTTGTCAGCAAGTTCCTGGATCATACTCTGCAGCTCTGATGGGCTAGTTGCAAAAATGACTACGTCATCAACAAAACGAAGGTGGGTTAGATAATCTCCATTAATCTTTATCCCCTTGTTTTCCCAGCTCAGTGACTGAAAAACACCCTCCAATGTGGCATTAAAGAGCTTCGGAGATATGGTGTCACCTTGTCTCACTCCTTTTCCAATTTTTATGTGTGTTGTATTTTCAAACAGCCGAATCTTTGCACTTGCATTTTCATAGATGTTATTAATAATATTAATGTATGCATCTTCAATACCGCAGGATTTCAGAGCCATTGTAACTGCTGATGGTTTCACCGAATCAAAGGCTTTTTCATAATCGATAAAAGCCATGCACAATGGAAGTTCATATTCCCTCGCTCTTTCAATTAGTTCTCTCAGCACATGGATATGATCTATTGTGCTGTAGCCACTCCTGAATCCAGCTTGTTCTCTCGGTTGAGCCATGTCCAGTGTTACCTTCAAGCGGTGTGAAAGAACTTTAGTGAAGATTTTATAAACTACTGATAGGAGGCTGATAGGTCTGTAGTTTCCGAGATCTTCAATGTCACCTTTCTTATGTAGCAGGATCATTGTAGCGGTGTTCCAATCCTCAGGAATCTTTCCTTCATTAAGGCATCGAGTGAAAATTTGGGCGAGTACTGTTTCGATTTCTCCACTTGCTTCTTGTATGATGTCTACAGTAATTCCATCTTCTCCTGGAGCTTTCCCCCGCTTCATGTTCTTGATTGCATGTGCAACTTCTGCTGGAAGGACTGGAGGAACTCTGGTACTGGTACCTTTCATGATGTCTGGAGTGCATGTATCATCCCTTTCATATAATTTGGAGTAGAAATCTTTCACTCTTGTCAAAATTTCGCCTCTATTTCTTGTTACAGAACCATCTTCTTTTCTCAGTGCCATAATCTGTTTTCTTCCCTTACTGAGATGTCCCTTTGCTATCTTTAGGCTTTGGTTGTTTTCAATTGCTTTCCTCACTAGTTCACAGTTGAATTTTCTTACGTCTTCAGTGATACTTTTTCGTACTGTCTTGCACAGCTCTATATATTCCACTTTGAAAGTCACATCTTCTTTAGTTGTCCTCATCTCTCTTCTTTTTTGCATCAACATTTTCGTTTTTCCTGATAATTTATTTACATGCAACTTTTTCTTAGACCCAGCTAATTTTGTTGCTGTTTCCATAAGAGCTTTGGTTACTTTTCTGTTAACTTCAGAGATGTCCACTTCTTCCGATGTTAGGCCTTCTAAAGCAGAGAACGTGTTCTTCAGTTCCAACTTGAAGGTATTATGGTGTTTTTTAAGGTTGGTTATGTCAATAGATTTTGTTTGTCTTATGAGCTTGCCACGTTCAAGTTTAGTGTTGAGGTGCATCTTACATCTCACCAATCTATGGTCACTACCTGTGTTGAACTTGTTTAGCACACTGCAGTCTTCTATGACGAATTTTTTGTTACACATAATAAAATCAATTTCACTTGTCGTCCCATTTGGATGTCTCCATGTCCATTTCCTGTGTGGCTTTTTCTTGAAGAAGGAGTTCAAGATAAAAAACCCTTCTGCCTCTGCAAACTCAACGAGAGTATTTCCACGCTGGTTTCTGTTGCCGTGACCGAATTTACCTACTGAAGTTTCATTCTGTTGCCGTTGCCCTATTTTTGCATTGAAATCTCCCATAATTATTTTCAAGTGCTGCTTACCTTTATTATTTAGATGACAAATTTCCTCATAAAATTCTTCAATTTCTTCTTCAGGATGACTTGTGGTGGGTGCATAAGTTTGAATAATCTGAGCCTGGTATCTTTTCGAGAGTTGGATAACAAGCCGTGCAGCTCTGTCAGAGGAACTTTCAACTTCTACAACTTTATCCTTCAGTTTCTTGTTTATTATAAATCCAACACCACTAGTTCTGCCAGTATCTGTCCCACGATAGTAGAAGAGATGTCCACTTTTCAGTTCGATGAGATCTTCTCCCTTTCTCCTTACCTCACTTAGCCCCACGATGTCCCACTTGATCCTTTGTAGTTCCTCTTCCAATTCAAGAAGCCTTGAATCAGAAGATAGGGAGCGTCCATTGTACGTTGCCAAGGTCAGCATCAGATGGCAGCCTAGTCCGGTCCTCCGGGGATTCTTAGCACCCTCTGCCTTCATGTCGCACTGGCCGCTGCCTTGGCCAGGTACATTCCAGCTGCAGGAGACTGAGGGCCAAGATTTAAGTTGTGGAGTCATTTTGGAGGGGTTTGGCCATAACTCACCAGGCTGGCCAAGCGGGTTGGTGAGTGTGGGATAGAATTTCCTCTAATCCCGATGGTATAGTTATACCGCTATTGGCGGTCGTCAGAGCCCCTTTAGTAGGAACAGGATGCACCACGAGAAGGCGGGGTTGACATTTGTCAAGGAGAGGCTGTGATGTTACGCATCACCTGACCTTACATCCCTATATATATATATGTTATATATACTTAAGAGCAAAACTGAAGACTAAGGAAAAACTTTAGAATTTAAAACGAAGGTTGCAAAAAAACCTGAAAATCAAAACGCGCAACGCAGCAGTTTTGAAAATTCAGAATTCACATTCTATAAAGAAGATACCTAAGCAAAAAAATGCAAATATAATTTTGACTCACACCTAGTACAACATAGAAAAGGTTATGTATCTACCTGTGTGAGTAAAAGGAGAAAAGACAAAAAAATAAAATAAAACAACTGAATGTAGAAGGTGTCGAGAATACTGAGCCTTGGCTTTATCAAGGACCAGCAAAAACTCTGCATTTTCTCACTTATGTTTTAAACTATTTTAGGTGGGAATGTTACTTGCATCTATGGCCTTGCAGAAACCCATTTCCAACTAGGTCTTTGTGGAAGTGAGAAAATGCAGAGTTTTTGCTGGTCCTTGATAAAGCCAAGGCTCAGTATTCTCGACACCTTCTACATTCAGTTGTTTTATTTTATTTTTTTGTCTTTTCTCCTTTTACTCACACAGGTAGATACATAACCTTTTCTATGTTGTACTAGGTGTGAGTCAAAATTATATTTGCATTTTTTTGCTTAGGTATCTTCTTTATAGAATATATGTTATATATATATATATATAACAATATATACTGCAGAGCAAAGCTGAAAACAAAGGAAAAACTTTGAATTTAAAACTAAAGTTGCAAAATAACCTGAAGATCAAAACGCGCAACGCAGCAGTTATGAAAATTCAGAATTCACATTCTATTAAGAAGAGACCTAAGCAAAAATATTTTTGACTCATACCAAGTACAACATAGAAAAAGTTATGTATCTACCGGTGTGAGTAAAAAGAGAAAAATAAAAATAAAATAAAACAACTGAATGTGGAAAGTGTCGAGAATACTGAGCCTTGGCTTTATCAAGGACTAGCAAAAACTCTGAATTTTCTCACTTCCACAAAGACCTAGTTGGAAATGGGTTTCTGCAAAGCCATAGATGCAAGTAATTAGCCCATCAAAATTTTTAAAATATATATATATATATAAGTCATGCCCTCCGCAGAGTTGTATGACCTAGCTCTAGTTTACAATTTAGCTTGCATCCATAACTTTTCTGGCCCGACCCATGCTCTTCATCTGTTACTATTAAACAGAAAGAAGAAGATTAAAGAAAACTCAAGTTGTGAGAGTGACATAATAATTAGAAATAATGTTCAGCAATAACGAAATGCCAAGTTCGCCTGAGAGAGAATTTAAACCAGAATAGCAATGCAAAAGTTTTCCAAATTCTTACATTGCAATTAAAAAAGGAAATAATAATTATTTAAAACTCAGTCAGATTCTTGAAAGAAAACTTGATTCTAAAACCCCCTACTCCACAACTTCTGACAACACAAAAACGAGAATAAATTAAAGACAATAATTAACTAAAGAAATGCTTTGTGAAGGTTATATGACATAAACAATTAGTTGCAATATGTACAAAGTATCTCAGAAGTGCTTTAAGTGCATAATTAAGTAGTTATTAAGAACTTAACTACTTTGAAAACACAGCGCAAAGTACAAGAACTATGAAAGGCCAGCTGCTTGACCTAAGTTTCCTAAAAAACGCGCAAAGTTACCAAGAAAAGAAAGAGTTAAAATCCGCAAAAAAGTTAACAGACTTGCCAGTGCCTAAATGCTGAAAAGCAAAATATAGCAGAGAAAAAAATATATATATATACAGGGTGATTCATAAAGAAATATACAGTTTCAATGCACTATAAAACAAGAACAATGTAAGATATTTTATGTTACCTGTAACATAATCGTAGGGGAATGTTTCAAGTTTTTTTAGAGAGAGTCACAGATGTTCTATGTGTGTAACCTTAGTTACACGACACACATGGAGCCGGTAATCCATTTCCGCCCAAACGCGAGGTAAGATATCTGAATCAAGTACAGTGATAGTGGCTGTGATACGCTGTTTCAGCTCCGCTAGATCAACAGGAAGGGAAGGGGGAATGCCTTGTCCTTTACGTACCTCCACAGGAAAAAGTCACGAAGGTGTTAAGTCAGGACTTCTGGGTGGCCATTGGGTCAGTGGCATGCTGTAGTCCGCAGCTCATCCAATCCATCGGTGAGGAAGAAGTTCATCGAGATAATCTCGCACGTCGCCTAACCAGTGCGGTGGTGCACCATCCAACTGGACAATAAAGTTGTCACTGTCGTCCTGCAACTGTGGCATCAACCAAAGACTTAACATATCCAGAAAAGCGTATCACAGCCACTATCATTGCACTTGGTTTAGATATCTTACCTCGCGTTTGGGTGGAAATGGATTACCGGCTCGATGTGTGTCGTGTGACTAAGGGTGCACACACAGAACATCTGCGACTGTCTCTAAAAAATCTTGAAACATTCTCCTAAAATTATGTTACAGGTAACATTAAACATCTTACATTGTTCTTGTTTTATAGTGCGTTGAAACTGTATACTTCTTTATGAATCACCCTGAATATATATTGCCTTATTTGAGCACTGTTTTTCGAGCGGTGGCCTGAGCTTTTTGGTGGCGACGAGTGTACGCAACTTTTCCGATGCATGCAGTGCTTCGCAACCGGTATTGATTGGACCAATTATTATTACTTTTTTTTTATTAAGGGTTAAAAGACCGGCGTGAGCCACCCGTCCATAATCTAGGGCCATTGGTTCAGGAAAGGGAGAGAGCCATTGCCCTAAGACATGACCACAACGTCCATGCCTCATCGGGATTCGAAGTCAGGCCCATCTGAGACGAATGATCAGAATCCATCGCTTAGACCACTTCATCACTGGAGCGGCCCAACTAATATTATTTTTGATTGTGGGTTTAACGATCACCATGAGAAACTGAACGGGATGTAAGCAGTTGCCCGTCCCTAATTTAAGGCCACTGGTTTCAGGAGAGAGAGAGAGGCAGGGCCGTAAGACACGCGCACCATCTATGCCTCACCGGGATTCGAACCCGGACCAAACTCGAACGAATAATCAGAAGCCAGCGCTTAGACCACTGCACCACCGGGGCAGTGGTCTAAACACAGGCTTCAATTATTTTGTTTACGATTTATAAAAGGTTATGCGGGTGTGTTTGTCAAACTAATTTTCAATACGTTCCTTCTGAAAGAGGAAATTCATGGCTGAAACTAGAGCTATGAGAACGGAAGAAGCAAAAGGTAGAGAAAAGAAACATTTTAGTGCCTAACGGAAAGACGATTAATGTATGTACTATATGAAGAGATGTAAGAACTGAGATTTTCTTGAAAGAAATACGGGATAGAAATTTTGAAGATGACAATCCGATTTTTGGTGTAAATGTGACAAGGATGGTAAGTCAGATAATATCCGAAAACTTGAAAATTTTCATCGTTCTGGAGCGGGACTCGAAACCGTGTCTCCCAGACAGCGCCCAGGTATGGTAACCACAAAACCACCCAGAACGTGCAAGTCTCAAGTTTCCAATTAATATGAATATAACCATCCTTGTCACATTTACACCAAAAATCGGATTGTCATCTTCAAAATGTGAGATTTTCTTTTTGATTCATATTATACATTCCAAAGATATTTTTACCGCACTACTAATAGGATTTGCACACACACAGTGCATGAAAAAATGTTTCATGGTCAGGGTGTTCTGGAGGTGGTACACTTGCAAAACAATCATTCAATAAAAAAATCAGAATGCAACAGATTACATCTTAACCGTTGTACTCGAATAGCTCGGGGTACAATTCAGCTAGCGGAGGTTAAACGATTTTAAATGCCGCATTGATGTAATTTTTACACAGAAAATACCTGCCCATTGCTGTATTCACCCCCCCTTTTAAATCTTGCAGAAAGATTCTGTTCCTCTGTGAAGGCCAAAAACAGTGAAGCCGTGTGTTAACGAAACAGATGTGGAAGTCACCTCCAATCTAGAATTAAAACGGGAAAAAATGCTCATGTCAACGGAATCACTCGCCTTCTAAACTGAATTTGTTTTGTGTAAACTGATAACATGCACAAGTTGAGCTGACATTTCCTCCTTACCAGAATTTGTTTAGTAATCTCTCTAATAAAAAGCACAGCAAAAAAAAATTGGGATCATTTATGCAAGAGTAGAAAGGTGGATCTCGATTTTTTTCGACAAAAAAATCAATGATTCCTCTTAAATATTCGCAAATTATTTGAGATTTTTCGCTGTTGATTCGAAGGGTAATTAGTCAAGTGCTCGCAGGAACCGTGATTAAGCATTGAAGTTTGCATGAAGCAACTGAATAAGCTCAGGCAAATGAAAATCTCATTATCGTCTCGACAGAATGCTCACACTGACACATTCCCTAAGGAACTAGATTAATTATTCCGAAGGCTGCTTCATTAGAGTCATGAGCTGTCCGACTGCTCAATGTAGCTTTCGGCGTTACGTCATTTTAATCAACACAAAAGGGTTAATTAATCCTGGACTGCGACAGTGCCTGATTAATACACACCTGTAATTTGACTAACGTTCAGGACTAAGTAGTTTTTCTGGACGCGTTCAAGCGTGTAACATATTCTAACGAGAATTCATTGGGTATCAGGCGCTGATCTTTCAGGATTAAATAGAAATTAATTACTTTAGCCAATTATTCCTATGCATTTAACTTCGCAGAAATGCTTGCTTAGTATGAGTCCGTCATAAACAGATGGAATAGGTGTTACGAACGATTAATAAAAACTCATCTTTAAATATACACAACACGTCACGTGAATTAATGCGCCTTGAAAACATACATTAGCCAGTGATGATCGAAAAACTGTGAGAGTGTATTTTCTCGATGCGTATTCAAATCTCATTCGATTTTAGCAACAAGTCCTTCATGCGGATTCTGCCTTCATTTTATTTTTTAGGGGGCACAATTTGAGGACCGTCATGAGCAACTCTAAAGAATGTAAGCAGTCATCCCTCACCACCAGCGTAACGCAGGTTTCGTATCGCCAGTCACCACTGTGGGTTCGACTCTAGAGGTCTGCACGGGCCTGGCTCGAACAGGCCGGGACCGGGCCGGGCCTGTATTGGAAGGTTTAACATTTTGCTCCTGCATCAAAAAAAAAAAAAAAAATTATTTTCGTCTCTCAAGACAAAGACTGACTTGCTAAATAATCACGTGGCGAGGTTCACTGAGTGAAACAAATCTGCCAGTGAATGCACTGATTAATTAGAGCTCAACCCGACAAATCGGGCTGTAAAATTAGAAGCTGAAACGGGACGGTTCATTTCTTTTAAGGTTGAAATCAAATTCGATTTTTGCTTCGTTGGCTTCGAAATATTTATATGAACAGAAAGAGAGAGAGAGAGAGAGAAAGTGAGATATTTAGAAAAGGGGAGAGAGAGTGAAACAGAGATTTAGAAAGAGAGAGAGAGAGAGATAGTGAGACAGAAATTTAGGAAAGAGAGAGTGAGAGAGATTTAGAGAGAGAGTGAGATATATTTAGAGAGACAGAGTGAGAGAGATTTAGAGAGACAGAGTGAGACAGAGATTTAAAGAGAGAGTGAGAGAGATTTAGAGAGACAGAGTGAGACAGAAATTTAGAGATTTAGAGAGTGAGACAGAGATTTAGAGAGAGGGTGAGACAAATTTAGGAGAGAGAGAGTGAGACAGAATTTAGAGAGAGGGAGTGAGACAGAGATTTAGAGAGAGAGTGAGACAAATTTAGGAGAGAGAGAGAGTGAGACAGAGATTTAGAGAGAGAGTGAGACAAATTTAGGAGAGAAAGAGAGAGAGTGAGACAGATTTAGAGAGAGAGAGAGTGAGGCAGAGATTTAGACAGAAAGAGAATGAGACAGAGATTTAGAGAGAGTGTAATACTGGTAGATGTAAATAACCTTTAATTATAACGTAATTGAATGGGAATATTTATATCATGAAATGTAATGTAATGCAAATATCTTTTAATTTTGAAGATGACAATCCGATTTTTGGCATAAATGTGACAAGGATGGTAAGTCAGATAATATTTGAAAATTTGATGGTTAAATTCAAATTGATCGGAAACTTGAAACTTGGTCGTTCTGGGTGGTGTAGTGGTTAGCATACCTAGGCGTTTTCTGGGAGACGCGGGTTCGAGTCCCGCTCCAGGACGATGAAAATTTTCAAGTTTTCAAATATTATCTGACTTACCATCCTTGTCACATTTACGCCAAAAATCGGATTGTCATCTTCAAAATTTGTATCATATGGCGTAATCCCGTATTTCTTTCATGATTTATCTTTTAATTGTTGAATTTTAATAAATATGTAAATAATTAAGAATCCTTGCACTTTTAGAATCTTTTAAAAGTAATCGTGGGAAACTTCTAAGGATATGATTTTTGAGTTCGATTTGGGAGAGCCAGTAAGTCACCGGAAACGATTAGTTATTGGCAAACTACTGAAGTGGACAAAATACAGGATTTCGTGTATGAATAGCTATTATAGAAGAAGGCTTTTTTAGAGTTTTAAAGCGACTCATTTGTAAGGACTTCCGTTCTCAAGGAAGGCGTGTCCTTCGGGGAGTGGATTAAAATGGAGACGGAATTGGAAGAAGGTGTTCGGACAGAGGCTTCAGGCTGGTTTTGGAAGTAGTGCGGAAGACAATAAGAGAACGAGACTTCGATTGTAGGAAAAATGACGTGTGTTAGGAGAGAATGCGTCTGACGTGAGTAGAGCGAAGTGGCGAGACGTTAAAGGGAAGGAGCAAATTTTGAGAGGGGAGGTTGTCTCAGCGTACGAGCGGTAACCATGAATGAATAGCGAGGAGTTATGGAGCATGAGAGATGGTCTAATCACAGGTGACCAGGAGTAATAATTAAATTAAGCAAAACACAACAATAAAGGATTTTATCAAACGTCAACTCTCTTCTGTTAAATAGTTTAGTACTCTATTAATGTGTACAGTGCTCAAGGAACCTGTCAATCTTCTGATTCAAACCTATTTCGGTAATATAAGGAAAGAGATAAAACAGCACTGCTACAAGAGAGTGAGGCAGAGATTTAGAGAGAAACAGAGAGAGAGAGAGACAGAGACAGAGATTTAGAGAGTGAGACAGAGATTTAGAGAGAGAGTGAGGCAGATACTTAGAGAGAGAGTGAGGCAGAGATTTAGAGAGTTAGGCAGAGACTTAGAGAGAGAGTGAGGCAGAGATTTAGAGAGTTAGGCAGAGATTTAGATAGTGAGACAGAGATTTAGAGAGAGTCAGGCAGAGATTTAGAGAAAGAGAGAGAGAGAGAGTCAGGCAGAGACTTATAGAGAGAGTGAGGCAGAGATTTAGAGAGTGAGGCAGAGATTTAGAGAGTAAGGCAGAGATTTAGAGAGTGAGACAGAGATTTAGAGAGAGTGAGGCAGAGATTTAGAGAGTGAGGCAGAGATTTAGAGAGTAAGGCAGAGATTTAGAGAGTGAGACAGAGATTTAGAGAGAGTGAGGCAGAGATTTAGAGAAAGAGAGAGTCAAGCAGAGACTTATAGAGAGAGTGAGGCAGAGATTTAGAGAGTAAGGCAGAGATTTAGAGAGTGAGACAGAGATTTAGAGAGAGTGAGGCAGAGATTTAGAGAAAGAGAGAGTCAGACAGAGACTTATAGAGAGAGTGAGGCAGAGATTTAGAGAGTAAGGCAGAGATTTAGAGAGTGAGACAGAAATTTGGAGAGAGTCAGGCAGAGATTTAGAGAATGAGACAGAGATTTAGAGAGCGAGAAAGAGACATAGATTTAGAGAATGAGACAGAAATTTAGAGAGAGTCAGGCAGAGATTTAGAGAATGAGACAGAGATTTAGAGAGCGAGAAAGAGACATAGATTTAGAGAATGAGACAGAGATTTAGAGAGAGAGAGAGTGAGACAGAGATTTAGACAGAGAGAGTGAGACAGACATTTAGAGAGAGAGAGAGAGAGAGACAGATTTAGAGAGAGAGTGAGACAGATTTAGAGCGAGAGTGAGACAGATTTAGAGAGAGAGAGAGAGAGTGACAGATTTAGAGAGAGGGTGAGACAGATTTAGAGAGAGAAGTTTCTGAAATCCCACTAAAAACGTCGTTAATTCAAAAATAATATTTTTGTCGCTAAATCCAACACAACGCCCTCTAAATTTAGCGACTTTTCCTTCAAGTTGACAACACTACTCCGAAGACTGTGAGGCAAAGTAGACGGAAATAGCCTGGCATATAGCTTGGTTATTTGGGAAGATTTTGTTGACCAGAAAACGGTCCACATGCCAGAAGAGCTGATGGCAGAGGGTCTGAGGAACATGCAGGGGGCGGCAAAGTTTCGTAGTCCAAATGATGGATTTGCTGGACAGTCCTTTGGAAGACATTGGGAAGGCGTTGTCGTGCAACAGAAGGTCCCCATGTCTATTCACCAAAACTGGTTGATTGGTACAAACTTTTGTAGATCTTCTGCATTTCTGCACAATAGTCGCCCGAACTGATGGTCAGAGAAATGGATGATAGATCACGCCGGCAGCTGACCACTCTACGAGAACCAATGCTTTTCGCGGATGTCCGGGTGTCTTTGAGCAGTGGTTAAGTGGTTCTGCGGTATCCAGCCACTGTGCTGATTACTGAGGTTTGCTGTAGAGGTCCAATTTTTCATTGCAGTTTGCGATCCCATGTATATCCCTCCCTTTTGTCAAGTAAAAAATGCACACCCCTAGACGACGTGTCTTATTGGCTGCTGTCAATTCGTGGGCCACCCAGACATCCTGATTTTTCACTTTCCCTTGATAGACTAGGATGAGGAAAATGGTCGAATGGTGCACACCTTATCTGTGACCTCAGGGACACGGAGAAGATGTCCGCGAGTCCAACTCCATGATATTCTTTATCTGTTGCAGCTACTGGTAGACGACCACGAGACGCATTTGCAAGGGACGGGTGTCCTGCTTGAAATTTTCCTCACCATTGGCGTATGGTGTGTTCATTCGCAGTACCCTACTCAAGCGACACATTAAGTTTCTGGCCGCCATACCAGTGGAATGTCCGAATTTGAACTCATGCGGAAAACTTACGCTTAAGTATAGCCTGTCTCCATGGTCAACTATGGCTGAAGCCTGTGCACTCGCGGTTGAACTTTGCCACAAAATGAGGCACACAGCGCATATACACAACGCATATACTAGACATAACCAACCTTGTGACGACGTATGCTATGGGACGTTGCAGAACGATATCGTTGCGCTAGAGAAGTCGAACCTGCCCACCAGCTGAAAGCGGACATTTCATCTGGACCAACCCAATAATTAAATTGTTATCCAAATGTGCTCCATCATTCCAGTTTTTGAATCTACATTCTATAGCTTTGCAATCATATTTTTTCAGATATGAAAATATGATATAGAGCTTTGAGGGAAATCCAGAGTTTAATAAAAGATTATCAAACCTATAGTTACAAAAATTCAGTGCTTTTGGGAAAAAAAGTTGAGAAAAATAAAACAATATGAGCAATTTTCATGCTCCGTGCATAAGAAAAAAACTTATTTGAGGTACTTTAAATTTCGCAATCATGTTTTCATTCAAGCTTATTCAACAGAAGCTGGTAAATTAGCAATATATTATAAGACATTTTTGTTATATGCTTATTTTGTTATATATTTGTATATTTTTATATATTTGTTATATATTACTATATATAACAAAGATATTATATATTTGTTATATATTATTATATATAACAAAGATTTAATATTTTTGTTATATGCTTATTTTGTTATATATTTGTTATATATTTTGTTATTGTGCAATTTTATCAAAAGAGATTTAAGAAGTTCTACTTCCTCAAAAAAGAACAATACAGGGTGTCTGAAGTATACAACTTCAATATGCTATTAAAAAAATACGATAGAAAAAAACTTACTTTAAACATCAAGAGACGTGGCAAATGTCAAAGTTTGTTAAGTTAGATGATAGATGGCGCCAGGTGCCCCGTAATGAAAAATCTCGTCAGACACGGAATACAGCAGACATGGCTTCCCCAGAGGAGAAAGCATGGCTATCCCGTTCTCCTGATATTACTCCATGCGATTTTTTTCTTTGGGGCTTTATTAAGCACATTTTGTACAAGAAAAAAGTTACGTCATCACTGATCTCAAAGAACGCATTACTGCAGTCTTCCTCCTTGTTACAACTGACATTCTGTAGGGTACGCGGCTGGAACGCTTAGATATTCTGCGGGAAATCAACGGATCGCACGTGGAGATCTACTGACATTTAAAACAAAAACTTTCGCAGTTACCATGTGTTTCGACATTAGAGATCAGATCGGATCGTATGTAGAGAATTTCAGGAAGGGAGTGTCTGACCCCAGGTCTTAAACGACCCTTAGAAATAGGATGCTAGGAGATTTGGGCTAGAGTACCCGATAGGAAACTGACACGGAAGCGAGGTAGAAAGGGGGAGGAAGACGCCCTTATTTATTACCGGGTCCTGACAACAAAAAAAAAAAAAAACTACAATAAATTACAGCTTGACATTAAAAGTAAGTTGTTACTTATTGTATTTTTTTCAATAGTATACTGAAGTTGTATATACACTGAAAAGCAATGAATTAGAGATACCTGTCTAGCAAGGCCGTAGCTAGGAATTTTTTTCGGGAGGGAACCAAAATGTTTTTATCGGTGCAGTATTTATTTCTTTTGATGATTGAATAGAAACTAAAATTTTTTAGTTTACAATTCAAAAAACTATACCAACCCTTCCTTCCCCCACCCATTTTTGGGATTAGTATTTGTAAAATTTTCCTCATAAATTTGCGTTACTTGTAAAATTTCCGCCTGTAAATTTATAATAAACATAAATAAAACACAACGGCAGGTCATTCCTTTAGATACCTGTTTTTAATGATTTAACAAGAGAGATGACACCGAATTTTCGGGTGTAATAAGCACGTCTTTTGAATCCGTTCTGACGCAAATTAAATTTAACAAAGCTATTCAAAGTCTATGGAGCCGGCATGGAAAAAAATAATATCTGACGGAAAAAAGATGTTTTTCAATCGGGTTTTTAATCCCTGAGATATTGCTGTAAACGGAATGGTGAGCTTACGCTCTTTGGTTGCAGACTTGTGCGTTAAGAAAAACATGAATTTATATGAGAAACATTTCGCACTGGAAAGGCTCTCCAACACTGACATTTTCAAATCGGACTCTTAGAAACAGAGATATCGACAAAAATAAGATCTCATTTTACGTCCCCTGGTGGAAAAACCATGCATTATTTTAGGAACAGAGTATTCTCAAAAGGATTTTCCAAATGAGTGGTATCGGTCCAAGAAAAATAAAATTTAGTCGAGTTTTCAGGAGCACAAATTGTGCTACAAATACATCAGAAGAAGAAATTGACACATATGCAACCTGGTGGCCAAACCATTCTTTACCAAACACTAGAAATTATGTGAAAAATATTTTCCATCAGGTCTTGTATGCGATACAGGAAGAATTTTTCAAATCGGAGTTTTAGAAACAGAAATAACGCAGAAAACGAAATTTGCCTTTGTGCCCTCTAGCGGAAAGTTTATGATTTACTTGAAAATTTTGAATTTTTAGGAAAAACATTTCACATCGGAAACACTATCCAACAAAGAAGGAATTCTCCAAATCTGGACTCCCAGAACTAGAGATATTGAAAAAAATAAGATGTACATCTACGCCCTCTGGCGTAGAAACCATGCATTATTTCAAGAAGAAAATGTTCCCAAAAGGTTTGTCGACATGAGTAGTATCGGTCAAAGAACGACTTTTTTGCAATCGAGATTTTAGAAGCTCATATTTTGCTGCAAATACATCAGAAGCGGAAATTAAGAGTTACGCCACCTGGTGGCCAAACCATTTTTTACAAAAATTTTAAATTATGTGCAAAAAAATTCCCATCAGGAGCTGTAGCCGGTGCAGAATTTTTTTTTCAAATCAGAGATTTAGAAGCATAGATATAAGGGGAGGGGGAGCAATTTACCTTTACGTCCCCTAGCGGAAAGTCTATGAATTACTTGAAAATTTTGAAATTATATGAAAAACACGTCACACAGAAAACACTATCGAATAAAGAAGGAATTTTTCAAATCGGACTCCTAGAAATAGAGATATTGACAAAAATAAGATATACATCTACGCCCCCTGGCGTAGAAACCACGCACTATTTTGAGAAGAAAACGTTTCTAAACGGTTTGTCGACATGAGTACTATCGGTCTACAGACGACGTTTTTTTCAATCGAGATTTTAGAAGCTCATATTTTGCTGCAAATACATCAGAAGCGGAAATTAGGATTTACGCCCCCTGGTGGCCAAACCATTTTTCTCAAAAATTAGAAATTGTGTGCTAACGATTTCCCATCAGGAGCTGTATCCAGTGCAGAAAGAATTTTTGAAATCGGAGATTTAGAAGCAGAGATATAGAGGGAAACGCAATTTACCTGTACGCCCCTTAGCGGAAAGTCTATAAATTACTTGAAAATTTTGAAATCATATGAAAAACATGCCACACTGAAAACACTATCCAACAAAGAAGAAAGTTTTCAAATCGGACTTCTAGAAGTAGAGCTATTGACGAAAATAATATATACATCTACGCCCCCTGGCGAAGAAACTGTGGAATATTTGAAGAAGAAAATATTCCGAAAAGGTTTATCGATGTGAGTGGCATCAGTCTACGAAAGAATTTTTTCAATCGATATTTTAGAAGCTCAGATTTTATGGTAAATATATCAGAAGCAAAAATTAGCACTTACACCCCCTGGTGGTCAAAGTATTCTTTACAAAAATTTTGAAATTATAAGTAAAAAAGTTTCCATCAAGAGGTGTCCCATAAAGAAAGTTTTTTCAAATCGGTGTTTTAGAAGAAGAGTTATCGGGGAAAATGTAATTTACTTTTACGCCCCCTAGTGAAAAATCTATGCGTAATTTGAAAAAAATAACTATATCTAAAATACTCTTCGACATAAATGGAATCGAAAGATAAAAGAATATTTTCAATCGGATGTTTAGAAGCAAATATATGGATTAAAACGTATTTTCGAATATGACATCGTTTGTATTTACGCCCTCTAGCTGCGAAATTGTACATCGTAAAAAAACGAAATAAAGGATCATCATTTGCGTATTTCAAGCTTCCCAATGCAAAAAGAATTTTTCAAATCGGACGAATAGTTGCAGAGATATCTTGGGTACAGACGGACGGATGGACCGACACACCGATAATATAAGCATGATCTTTTTTTACAAAAGACGTGCTAAAAATTATGTTGAACCGATGTTTTGATACAATCAATTACAATATGTATCGATTGAAAGATTTAAATTTTAAGGCGAAAATTAAAACATTTAACACAGGTATAATACAATTTGTACAAATCATCAAATTCAAGAAATTTTTACATTAAGAAGAACAAATAAGGTTTACATTTTCACTCACCTTATAAAAAAAAAATTAGCGCTTTGAAGATTTAATCAACCAATTTAAAATTTCGTCAGGTTGCACCTCAGTATTGCAATGGGTTGCTAAAAGTGCTAATCTACTCAGTCTGTTTTCTCCCGTTGAGTTTCTTAAATATGCCTTCAATCGTCTAAGTATTGAAAATGTCCTTTCTAATATGTTGAAACTGGGTACTGCTCTCTGCGTGTATATTTTCATAAAATCATTTGCAAGTCGTAAGCTCTTTTTCGCAGTTTAACAAAACATGACGAGGTAGAAATATTTGAAGCGCTATGACTAATGTCTTGTGAGTCTCGAATCAATCATTAATTTGTGTTCCCATGTGGTCAACAAATGGCACGAAAAGATTCTTCCGGAAATATTCTTCCGATGTTTCTGATGAAATATTCCCTCTTTGAATCAACCTGGATGCAACTCTTGGCATTGTGATAACTCCATCAACTTATGTGATCAATTTTGACGCTGCATTAAAAGTAACACTGAATTTATCGATGGCGTTACTTCTTAGATGGTCGAGGGAAGTTACCACGAGAACAAAATGTTCCAGTGATGTCGTCAAATCGCAGTCAACGTTTTGAAGAGTTTTCGACAGCGGTAATGTCCACGAAAATACAAAGTCAAGTGTGCAAAGTTTGACTACAAACTGGACTTGGGTAATAGCACATAATAGCTGATGAGCTTTTTGGGAGGATTTGCGACTTTTTTATATCTTGCAAATTTTGCTACGATAGAACTATTACAACGTAGATTTCTCGGAATCTCAATAAAGATTCATGCTTATAAACCCAAAGTGTTTCGCACATTGATATTAATGTCGAGTGCCTGGAAGCTGGTAATACTTGCTTGATGAAACCTTTGAGAACATCGTTATTTTTCGCAGATGAGCTTAAAAATGTTCCAACAGACTGAACTGTGCCTATACAGTTTCATATACTTACATGAAATGGTACAAGGATCCCCTAGTGCCAAATGTGGAGAATGTCCTCCACAATGGACGTATAAGGCCAAATAAAAAAACAAAAGTATTATTTGTTGAAGTTCAATTTCGAAAAAAATTGATTGGGATTTCGGAGGAGGACCGGTCCCTAAGATCCCTCACATTAGCTACGGCCATGCAGTCTAGTAACCTGTAACACCACCTTTCGCCATGATGACGGCGGCGGTTCGTCTCATCATGGACTCGACAAGACACCGGAAGCGTTGAGAAGCCATACGGATCCACGACCCCTGAACAAGTTCCCACAGTTCACGAAGATTTGATGGAGGGAGGGTCAGAGCCTCGAACATCTCTCTCGATGGCATCCCAGATGTGCTCGATTGGATTGAGGTTAGGTGACCTAGCTGGCAAAGGAAGCAAGGTCACGTCGGTGGAGTGTTCATCCAACCATTCGGATACAATTCGGGAGCGATGGTACGGTTGTTGCAGGATGAGGTCCCCAGTGGGATGTTGAAGACGCACAAACGGGAGCAAATGGTCGTCCAGGATATCCCGCTAACGTTGACCTGTGAGGGACGACGTCACATGTACCAGGGGTTCCATTTAAGTTCACGTAAACAGTCCCCAGTCGAGAATGCCACCCCCACCAGCTTGAAGAGTACCCTGCTGGCAAGAATGATCCATCGCTCCATGTGGTTTGCGCCGTACTCGTATCCTGCCATCCGCATGTACCAACGTGAATCTCTACTCATCAGTCCAGGCAACATTTTCCCACACGTCTAGGGTCCAGTGGCGATGTTTCAGCGCCCATGTTAACCTTTGCACCCTGTGATGTGCGGTCAGCAGCGGTATCCCCGTGGGACGATGGCTTCTGTACCCAATAGCGAGGAGATGGTTCTGGATGGTGTGGCTGCTTACACGCTTTTGTGCACCAGCGTTAAATTACCGAGGGATTTCTTGCACTGTGGCCCGCCTATCCGCTGTTACAATGAGAGTTAGTCGACGATGACCTCGCTCATCTACACGCTGTTGTCCACGGCAGTTGGCCCTTACAAGAATGGTTTCACCGGATTCGATGTACTCGTGGTGCACCAGTGACACAGTGGCTCGTGAAAATCCCAGTGCCTGCACGACTTCCGAGATGGAGTGACCCATTCGTAGGGCTCCCGATAGTTTGCCCACGATCAAATGCACTTAGATCCTTCGTCTTACCCATACTGCGTCCGACTCTTTCTGATTTCCGTCGCATCACTCCTTATATTGTCGGATTGCTGCATACGTCATGTCGTTTCCGTTTACAGGGCCACCTACAGCGCCGCATTTGCATAACGCCAGCTGTCTCTAATTCAATTGCTCTTCAGTGTATAGACACCTATATATTTCTCTCGTTCAAATATGTTGAAACTGGGTCATCAAATTTTTAAATTCCTGGGCAAATCTTATGATCTTCCTAATAATCCGATAGAATTCTGAAAGCAATTGTCCGTCCTTTCATGAAAATGAAAATATAAATTCAAAAATATTGTTGCGATCTCGTGGGTCGTTATCCCACCGTTGACCACCAAAATGTTACGGTACCGGGCCGAGCTAGGTTAAGCATTCACCGCTCGCCACCAAAATGTTACGACAGTGGGTCATTTTCCCACCGCGGTCAATCGATTTAACAACCGTAGCCGAGCAACTCCTATGTTTCTTCTCTGAGGTCCTTCGACGTAGTTCTTGGCGCGAAAACTGTATTATATGGGCATACACTTAAACAATTTGAACCAATCACATGCGTACACATAAATAATGTGTTCTATGACTGCGCTGACTGCCTAAACAAATATTTAATTGGCTATTAAAACATAACAATGGCACACATATGAATAAAATTTAACTGTCTTCTGAACATGAGTATTAGGTCAACTTTGACCTAAATCAGTTCCCGCGAGATAGTTTTAAGGAACTTAAATTCCACAGTTCATTCTTATTATTTCTCAGTTCAGTTCTTGCAATATATTAGTTCAGTTCCTCAACTAATTGCGTATCGCCGTCCCGGTGGCGCAGTGGTCTAAGGCGCTGGCCTCTGATCATTAGACCGTAAGGGGTCCGGGTTCGAATCCCGGTCAGGCATGGATGTTGTGTTTGTCTTACGGCACTGGCTCTCTCCCTTCCCTGGAACCAGTGACCCTAAATTAGGGACGGGCGACTGCTTATAGCCCATTGAGTTGCTCACGGTGGTTGTTAAACCTCCAACCAAAAAAAAAAAAAAAAAATAATAATAATAATAATTGCGTAGCAAAAGTTATAACAAAAACAAAATATTTCTACTTACATGGATGCTGTCAAAAATATATCCAAACTTTAATTTAACCAGTAAAGTAATACACACCTCCCTTTTTACATGGAAGATTTCATTGCAGGAGCTGCGTCCCCTAGCGCTACCGTAATCATACACACACACACATCCAGGCGTTTGTTGAGGGAGCCTCGCTTCGCCTCGTAACATAAGAGCGACTCTTCCTTCCTCCAGTAGGGGATGAATGGGGATGATGATTCCACACTGCAGTGGTTGGCATTCGAACCCGAGTTTCGCTTGGCTTCGCTTCTCATTGGAATGACCACTGTCCACTTTTTAATTCCTCTGCAACTTTGCTTTCATTGGGCCAACCAGTCGTTAATTTCCATTAGGCTCCAGCCTAGAAATTGCTGCTTTATCACGCGGATTTAGGCATTCCTCTGTCTTTATGGCAAACTGGCATCTCCAGCTGCCCCGAGTTGTCGCCTCCGTTTCATTTATCCCAATTCATATAGCAGATCCAAGGCATCCAGCCTTTCACATCGGAGAGCGTACAGACAACTGAACTTTCTTCCTTATTTTCACACTAAGCGCGAAATCTTATTTTTCTGCACGGACCACACAGAGAGCAATTGTTCTCGAAAATGCCCCAAGCAATCGACGAATTTACGATTATTCGCTAAACCATTTGTCCCCCATCTTCATTCATTTCTACTCAAGTGGCCCATCTTCGAAATGTAACTCCTTCCCTGTTTAGACTGGCCGTCAGTTGCGCCCTGATATTTATGACCTAACAGCGCGCTAAGAACTCTAGACCACCCAGCCAAAGGGAATGCTTCGCCTCCTTTCTGTCATATCCCCAGATAAAACTTTCTATGCTGTTTACGCTTTTAAACTCCAATCAAGCCTCGAACATAATTAATATTTAATTAATTTCACACATCCACCACGCCATTTAATTCTCTAATTAATGACAGGGGTGGGTCGTAACAATATTATTTCTAAAGTATGATAAATGCATGGTATTGATCCGAACGTGCCGAGCCGAGCTGGGTTAATCATTCCACCGCTCGCCCCCAATTGATCAGATCTACCGTGGGTAGTTTAGTTATCCCACCTTGACCACCAAATGTTACGAAATTTCGCCGCTGCCACCAATTGTTACGACAGTGGGTCATTATCCCACAGCTGTCAATCAAATGTTACGATACCGGGCCGAGTGGTATAAGCATACTTCTTCACTGATCTTCTTCGACGGAGTTCTTGGCGCGAAAACTGTATTATATGGGCATACACTTAAACAATTTGAACCAATCACATGCGTACACATAAATAATGTGTTCTATGACTGCGCTGATTGCCTAAACAAATATTTAATTGGCTCTAAAAACATAACAATGGCACACATCCGAATAAAATTTAGCTGTCTTCTGAACATGAGTATTGGGTCAACTTTGACCTAAATCAGTTCCCGCGAGATGGTTTTAATGAATTTAGATTTCACAGTTCAGTCTCATTATTTCTGAGTTCAGTTCTTGAAATATATTAGTTCAGTTCCTCAACTAACTTGCGTAGCAGAAATTATAACAAAAACAAAATGTTTCTACTTACATTAATGCAGTCCAGAATAAATCCAAATTGTGACTCAACATTTCACCTGTATATTTGTTAGGTATCGAAGCCACCGCTCTTACGCTCATATTTTTCTTTCGCCATGTTTTTATCCCGTCGCACTTACACGTAGTGGCTTCGCTGCTTACGTAACCACACAACGCACACATGGGGCCTCGCTTCGCCCCGTAAGATAAGCGCGTCTCTTCACTTCCTCCACAGTAGGGGATGAATGGGGATGACGATTCCACACTGCAGTGGTTGGCATCCGAACCCGACTTTGCTTGGCTTCGTTTCTCACTGGAATGACCACTGTCCACTCGCAGACTTCTTAATTCGTCTGTAACTTGGCTTTCATTGGGCCAAACAGTCGTTGATTTCCATTACGCTCCAGCCTAGAAATTGCTGCTTTATAACGCGGATTTAGGCATTCCGCTGTCTTTACGGCAAACTGGCATCTCCAGCTGCCTCGAGTTGTCGTCTCTGTTTCTTACCAAATGCGGGGAGGTTCGCTGCTTCATTTATCCCAATTCATATAGAAGATCCAAGGTATCGAGCCTTTCACATCGTAGAGCGTACAGACAACTGAACTTTCTTCCTTATTTTCACGCTAAGTGCGAAATCTTATTTTTCTTCACGGACCACACAGAGAGCAATTGTTCTCGAAAATGCCCCAAACAATCGACGAATTTACGATTATTCGCTAAACCTTTTGTCCCCATCTTCATTCATTTACTCAAGTGGACCCCTCTTCGAAATGTACCTCTTTCCCTGTCCGTGTTGCTTAGGCTTCCCGTCAGCTGCGCCCTGATATTTATGACCTAACAGAGCTATTCTGATACCACCCAGCCAGAGAGAGAATTCTTCGCCTCTTTTCTGTCCTAACCAGCAGATAAAACTTTATCTGATGTTTACACTTTTAAACTCCAATCAAGCCTCGAACATAATTAATACTTAATTAATTTCACACATCAACCACGCCCATTAATTACTAAATTAATTGCGGGGGTGGGTCGTAACAGTATTAAGCACTTTTCGCAGCTGAATGAAGTGTTTTTACTGTCATTCTTTTCCTAATCGTTTTTCCCTAAGGTTATCAAGCATTAAATTTTAATCTTCTCATAGGAAAACGTTAATAACACTTCTCTTACCTTTGAACGAGGTAGATCTTCTCAGTACTCGTAGATACTGGTAGGCCGCCCCGGTGGCGCAGTGGTCGTTGAACAGACAAGTCGCATATTTTTTCGGCTCCTGCGTAGAAGTCAACGTTCGTTAGTTTACTTGTTCTTTTTGTGGTATTTCGTCGTTTTGCGTTTTGGTTGCAGTGTTTTGTACCCTCGCTTCACGAGCAGTGAGGCTGAGTGCCGAGTGGGTGCTCATTTTTTTTTTTTTTTTCATTTTCGTGTGTCGTCAGTTACGACGCATGAGTTTTGGTGGGCAAGTGGTCGAGAATGTCCACTACCACTGTGAATAAGTCACCGTCGTCTACAGCTGCTTCGTCGATTGCTGATATGTCTTCGCTTCTTAGTTCTGTGCCTTCTTCGGGGAATGTTGCGTCGACTAGTGTTGCTGCACTTCCAGAAACTGTGCTTCTGGCCACCCGTGTGCCGGCTGCGTCTAATATTCCTGGTTCTGCTAGTTCTACTTCAACGTCGTTCGCACAAGCTGTGGGAAGTACCTCATATATTTCTAGTGATCCTGCACCACATTTTAAACGCGTAGCTTTGGCATTGAAAATTATTCTTCCAAGTGATTCGCCGCAAGGTAAGCAGTTGTCGTCTGCCTTATTATTAAGTGTTTTCATTCCTGCTTTGCGTGACACCCCCTCCCCCAGTATCTGCATGCTGTGTCGAAGGTCGTTCCAGCCGAAAGCATTGTGTCCATTATTCGCTTGGGTGGAGGGGTGGTTGTTCACTTCACCCACCAGCAAGCAGTAGATTTAATTATATTTCATGGGGTTGATATTGGGTCCTTTCATCTACAACCTGTCGCTGCAGCCCAAAGACCAGTTACGGTGACCCTTTCTCCTGTACCAACGGCTGTTCCTGATTCTCTGTTGATTGCTGCCCTCAACACGATGGGTCGTGTTGTGGGAGTGACCAAGATTCTTCCAGCTACAGCCCGTGATACCCCCTGAAACATGTGCAGGGTGGGCGCCGCCAGTACCGGGTTATTTTCCCAACTTCTCAGTCAATAGCGGAACGCCCTGCAACTCTGGAATTAGTCACTGATACCCGGACGTACATTTTTAATCTTTTTGCAGGGGTTCAGTGCTTCCGCTGTAAAGGGGAAGGTCATCTCGCTTCTGCTTGTCCTCATGCTACTCCTGGTGCTAGATCTGATTCTTCATTAGCTACTACAGTTCAGGTGGCCGCTGCCCCTGCGGATGTTGTGCAGGCCGCTGAGGCACCTGCTCACCTTCTACCTTCATCAATTTTGCCTGCTGTTTCTCCAGTCGTTCCTTCCCTACCGGTTCCTGTCGTCGTACTGAATGGTTTGGAACCCTCCAATGAGGATTTTCCATCGCTGGAAGTGTCTGCACCTAAATCACAACGTAAACGCCCCAGCTCACCTGGTGTTCCTACTCGCTCTTCTCGTTCGTCTCAACGTCTTCGGTCCAAGAAACCAGCCCATTCTACCTCGGGTTCACCTAGCCATCATGAGCCAAATTCTGAATTACTAGTTTCGGACCAATTCGCATGTCTCCAGGATGAAGATGTTATGGACACGGTTGCCCCTGATCCTGATGACACTGCAATGGTTGACTCTGACGATGATTTTCCTTCTCCTACACTTCTTGACATTTCTACTATGTTTGAAGAACTTGCGGAGCCTTTGCACCCTCTTACCTTAACTGATCTGTATGCATTGACCACTCGCCCGCGTAAGGCGAAGTTGATCACACTGCCTTGCATTAAGAGTAAGCTTCACTTGCTGCCTGAAATGATTGCACAGCTAAACCAGTTCCATGCATTTATAACTAATGTTACTTTGCCTGGCGAGACTGAGCAATATGCTCGCCGTCTGGGACACTTACTCAAAATTTTGAGGGCTGAACTGGAAGGCTGGATGCAACCTACCAGTGATGTCCTTGTTAACACTACTTAGCTTTAATTGTAGAGGGCTTGCGTCTTCTGCGGCGAATGCTTTGGTTTACGAGGACGTTCGTTACCTGGGGGCTAATATCCTCCTTCTCCAGGAGACGAACTGTTTCTTGGATGCCGGGTGTTCCCGCTGGAGACACTGGCCGTACATTTTTTATCATAATTACCGGACCCATCTCAGGTCTGGTACCGCTATAGCGTTTCATGTGCGTTTTCATTCTTCCCTTTCTGATCTTGTTGAGTCACAGAGTCTGCTGGGTTCTTTTCAACATATTTCTTTTTGTTTTTGTTCTAAACGTATTCATGTTTTCAATATCCATATTCCGCAATTTGCTACGGATGTAGAAACTCTCCTCCGACATCTTTCTTCTATCCTTTCGACCCTGCATCCAAATGATACAGTCATTGTTGCAGGCGATTTCAATTGCACTTTGCAACCCGGTTTTGACCGAGATGGTTCAACCGAAAGCCGTTCCGACCTTGTTTCCAATCTCACTCAACTCGTTGTTAATTTTGATTTGATTGATGCATTCCGTTCCCTCCATCCCCGGTCCAAGGAATTTTCCTGGTTCCCCCCGGCTGCTTCACGCTGTGTCGCAGCACGCCTAGATAGATTCTATGTTTCCAGTTTTCTCTATTCCTCTCTAGTTGAAATTACTCATCATCCTTCCGTTTCGTCAGATCATCGCCCCGTTCTTTTAAAACTTTTTTTGCATTCTTCCTCTGTTCCCCTTTCCCCAGTCTGGTCGCTCGACGATTCAGTTTTAACTGATCCTGTTTTCTGTGCTGAAATTCGCTCTATGATCTCGTCTTCTGTGGAACAACTTTCTTCGTCTGACGACCCAGTGGCTCTGTGGCTTTCCACGAAAATTTCGATTATTTCTTTCGCACGTCAGTTTTCTTTCTCTTCCCGTACTTCTCTCTTTCAAGATATTGATGTTCTCCGTCGTAAATTGCAGACTATTTCTCCTTCTGATCCTTCTTTTCCCGTGTTTCAAGCTCAACTTCGTCGTATTCTGTTTACTTTTGCTTCAACAGCCATTACTCGTCTGAAATTCACTCACTTGCGGTTTCACGACGACCCCTTTTCTAGTTGGAAGTCCCTTGAGGAGTATCATGTTAAAAGCAACACAATTTTCTTTCTTTCACTACCTGACGGATCTACAGTTACCGACCCTTATCGTATCTGTGAACTTACTTTTTCCCATTATTCGGATCGTTTTCAACACCGACTCCTTTCTCCTGCAGATACCTCCCCTCTTCTTCATGTCCTCCCTCAGGTTCCACATTGTTTTTTTGATTCTCTTGTTTCTCCTATCTCTCCTTCTGAAGTCCGCTCTGCAATTTCCAGTCTGAATAACCGTTCTTCCCCTGGCGCGGACGGTCTTCCGCTCTCATTTTATAAGAAGTTTCTTCCTTCTCTCCTCCCGCTTCTGGTTGCTTGTTTTAATGCCGTTTTTACTTCTTCAAATTTTCAGTCTTCTGATTTCACTTTTGCTCTTCTCCGTCTCATCCCCAAAACCGGAAACCTTGGTCTTTTTTCTAACTGGCGTCCTATCTCTATTCTTAATACTGACTACAAAACCTTTGCTAAAATTCTCGCTTTTCGCCTCAATCCCGTCTTGCAGCATTTAATCCACCCCGATCAAACTTACACTATTCCCTCCCGTTCGATTACTACCAACATTTCCACCATTCGCAACTTATATTTTCTTGCTTCCCAACTTTCCGAACCCCTCGCAATTTTTAATATTGATCAGAAACAAGCTTTTGACTCCATTAACCACTCTTATCTCTTTGCTGTTCTTCGTCATTTTGGCTTTCCTACTCTTTTCTGTCAAGCTCTTATTAATCTTTACTCTCACTCTTCTTTCCGTATTCGCACTTCCACATTCATGACAGCTACCATCCCCTTTGACAACGGGATCCGGCAGGGTTGTCCCCTTTCGGGTCAACTTTTTACGCTTGCATTTGAACCTCTCTTAATTTGTCTGCGTTCTCGTTTGTTTTCTGTGATTCCTCGCAGTATTGCTCCTACTCGTCACTACCGCATAGTGTTGTCTGCGTATGCTGATGACCTCACTCTCTTTCTTCGCACTGAACGTTTTTTCGGTGTTGTCCTTTCTGCTTATCGTGAGTATGCTTCAATTTCCGGTTCCGAACTTAATATGTCTAAATCTGTCGGTCTGTGTGCCGGATCGTGGGTGGCACACGGTGATCGCCCTTGGGGTGCCCGTTGGTCATCCTCGGTCATTAAACTTCTTGGTGTGTACGTTGGAAATCCCGTGGCTGTTGCTGATGCCACATGGATTCCTCTGGTTCAGCAGCTCAATCGTCGTCTTGCTCCTTTTTGCCGGTTCAAACCTTTTTTGTCCTTTTTTAGCAGAGCACATCTGGTTTCTTCCTTTCTTCTTCCCATTTTGACACATTCGTGGTTTGCTTATTTTCCCTCGCCCATTTTTCTCCAATCCGCTCAACGTTTGATTACTGATTTCATCTGGAATAAAGTTCACTGGGTTCATCGTTCTACTCTCGTCCTTCCTCTGTCCTTTGGAGGTCTTGCCCTCCCAGATCTTTTTCAAAAATCTAATGCTATTCATCTTCAGACCTTTCTCCGTTCTTTTCCTCATATTCAGATTTCATCGCTTACTATTGTTGATACTTTACTTTTCCCTCGCAGTCCGTTTCTCACTCTCGCTACTTTCCTCCGTATGGATCTGTTCCCCCTCATTCCAGATCACTTTCCCGATACTTATCGCACCGTTTTTTCCCTCTGGCATTCCTTATGTCCCGTCCGTCTCCCACCTACCTCAACTAATGATCTGCTTGCGGAACCTCTCCTTTACTCTTCTGCACTCCGTTCTCCCTCTTCACCGTACTTGTGCTTCTCCACCTGGTTCGCCAGTGGCGTGGTACAGGTATCCCAACTTGTAGATGCTTCTCTCCGCTGGAAGTCTCTTTCCCAAATCGACCCCCTCTTGCTGACACTCCCTTACATCGCGCCCAACCCCGGTTGCTTCATTTTCAGCTTCAACGCTTTTACCCGTCCCTCGTGAATTCTCTTGGGTTAATTGTTTCTTCTTCGGCGTCCCCTTGCCTTCCTTTTCTGGTTTATTTGAATGATGTTCCCTTTCTGGTGCATCAAGTTACTGCAAAACTCTTGTACCGCCACTTTCTTACTTATTTTCGAGCACCTCTCGCTATTCCTTTTGTGCCTCCTGATGAAACCTCTCAGACATGGGTCGATTCACACATTTCTCTGGCTTCCCCAAAAGCAACTGATATTCATTGGCTACATCTTCATCGCCGCTTGCTCACACCACGAACTCTTCATCGTTTTGGTCGCCTGTCTTCTCCCTTGTGTTTTTTCTGTTCAACGCTCGGTGATGTTCATCACGCATATGACTCCTGTTTAGTTTTACAGCCTCTTTTTTCCTTGATGTTTGCTCTTCTCTCCAAGGTTTGTCCTTCCTTTCACTCTGTTTCACATTACTATTTTCTTCGCCGTCATCATCCTTCCGCTGCTGTTCACAATCCAGTTTGCGCGTTTTTAATTTTGCAGGCCAAACTGACTATTTATTTATACTGTCATACCAGTGTTGATCGGCCTGCGCTTCGTCGATATCATCCTGCGAGAGTTTTTCTGTGCCGTAGGTTTCGTTCCTCGATCAAGTCCGTCATCCAACTTGAGTACGAGGTAGCTCTGGCCCGGCAGGCAGTTCCTGCTTTCTTCTCGATCTGGTTCCCCCACCTCCCCTGGTTTCGGGTTGAGCATGGGTTGATTCAATTCGTTTGATCAGTTGTTTTTTCTTGTTTTTGTTATGGTGTACTGGTTTCTTCACTTTGTTTGTTTTTGCTTTTCCGGGTTGTTGTCTTGTTCTGTTTTTGATTGAGCTGCAGGTTTCTTTTTTTGCCTTGTATTCATTCTTTTCTTCTAATCCTGTTGTTTTTCCTTTTTTTTTTTACCGTTTTCCTTTTTTTGTTTTTATGATGGCCCTTTGGTAATGTTGTACTGTTTTGCTTCCTTGAGATTCCGGTCTTTTTGTTGATTTTTCCTCTGTGCTTTGTTAGCTCATTCTACTGGTCGGTATATTCTTTCTTGGATAGTGCTTTTCTACACTTTTCCTCTTACTAGCGGCCTCTGCCTCTTTGTCTGAATTTTCTTGTCGTTTTGCGCTGTGATTGGATGTTTTACAGCTAGTTGCTTTGACTTTTTTTCTGCCCGGAGTCCGTGGGCATTTGTGTTCCTGTGTTCTGTGTGTATTTTTTTCTGGTTCTTGGTGGTGCTGTGCAATCAGTTATTGTTTTTTGTGTCGGTATTTTTGTTGAGTTGTTTGTCTATGTTTTATTGTGTGCTTGCTTTCTATGTTTTCGTCGGCCACAGTTGTTGGTCGACGCATTTCTTGTTGTGGTGTTTTGTTGTACTAGTTGGCCACCAATTGTTTGTGATCACTGTTATTGTTTGGTATTAGTGTGATGCTTGTTGGGTGTTGTTGTTTTCCGTTGGGCTAGTCTGTGTTGTCTAGTTTTGCTAAATTTTTTTGGCGTGTTGTGTTTCTTTTGTGCTTGTTTGTTTGTTGTTGTTCCTGATCTTCTTTTTTGTACTGTGTTTCCTTAATGTGGTATTACCGTGTTTTTGTAATTGCTCTTGCTTTTTGCACGTGTTGTGTTTAGTTGTTCGGATGGCGGCTGTCCTACCCGCTCTGCTCCTGTGTGAGTTTTTATAATACTGTGATTGTATTTTACCTATACTGCTAATGTGATAATCTTGTTTTTTTACTTGTTTGTGTATGTTCTACTTTCGTGTTTCAGTTGGCTCCGCTGTTTAGGGAGCCTTTTTTTCTCATGCCTTGTGTTTCATGTTCACTTGTTTTGTCTATTGGGTTACGTTGACCCAAGGAGTTGGTCAACGCTCTATTTGCCTTGTACTTTTTTTTTACTGTGCCTCTTGTGTTTTTTTCTTGACTGTATGTGACTACATGTGTAGTGAAGTAGTCAGTTGAGGCAGTTTTGTCTTTGATTATGTTTTAAGTGCACTTTTTGTGTTTTCGTTTTTGTGTTTCTTTGCACTCAAGCTAGGGTTCTACGTCTTGCTTCGTGCTTCTCCTGTTCGGGTTTTTCCTGTAATATTGTTTTTTTTTCTCAGCACAGCCTTCTGTTGCCGTGCACGACTGGACGTACTTTGTGTTGTTTTCAATGTGTTATGATGCTATGCGATCTTGTTTCCGCGTGATTCTCTCTATAGCGCCACGTCGGCTTCTGGGGTTTGTCAACGCGCGTCTTCTTGTTTTGAGTATGAAATTTGATTTGAGTGCGATTTTTTTTTGTGAACCCCGTGTGCCTGTTTGGCTACATTTATTTTGTGTGATGCAGCGGTTTTTCCCCTTATTATCATGTATTCTTCTGTACAGTGTACCTCCTGAATAACATGCGTCACTTCGTATTTCGTTTTTAGTTATAGCGGTTGGTTAACACCCCTCTTTATGTGCTCGTTTTTTTTTGTTTTTTATGTTCTTCTTGTACTAATGTTTTGACCGCTGCTGCATGGTTTTAGAAGTACAGTTTTGTTTCTCCTGTCGCTGTCTTGCAGTGTCAGTCAATTTGTGTTGTGTTGTATTGTTGTTGTGTTTTATACCTGTCACCTTTGTGTTCGCGCTGCTATGTACTAGTTTTTGGAATGTGTTTTTCTTCCCTCACTCTGGGGTTTGGGTTTTGTAATGTGTGTGTTTTTCGTTTTTTGTTTTCTGTGTTCCTTTTTTATCTGTATATATTTTAATCTTGTTCTGATGTTACCAGTTTTCTTTCCTCCTTTCTTTTGTGTTGAGACTTCTTGGCCTCGTCTCTTTTAATACAGTCTCATGTGACTGAAGCGTATCACATGTACCTTGCTTTTAGACTAATAAAGGTTTATTTTGAAGGCAGTGGTCTAAGCGATGGCCTCTGATCATTCGTCCGAACGGGGTCCGGGTTCGAATCCCGGTGAGGCATGGATGTTGCGTTTGTCTTACGGCACTGGCTGTTTCCCTTCCCTGAAACCAGTGACCCTAAATTAGGGACGGGCGACTGCTTATAGCCCATTGAGTTGCTCACGGTGGTCGTTGAACCTCCAACCAAAAAAAAAAAAAAAAGATACTGGTAGATATTAAATTCGATTTATAATAATTACATGAAACTGCTTGGCGGACAAAGGTAGAGATAAATATTTTTGCTAGAAGATAAGAAAAACTAAATTGCTGCAATGTAATATTGTATACAAAAAATAAGAGTTCGTAGCTTTTTTGGAATATAGCACACCAAATATTTGCAGATCGTCTCTCACGTGTAACTGATCTTAACGCTTGTCTCGGAGTCTGCACAGATCAGATCACCTTGTCACGTGACCTTCACGGTCCTGTTTTTCCACTGCCAACCGCGAAAGCTATGAGCACACAATTTCATCTACCGCCAGTTTATCCGTGGTAGTACATGGAATTGTTTGGTCAGAACTTTCAAAGATACGATCTCGACTTTCAGCTTTCTCTTATAAACACGAAATGCTATCTTTCACTAAGCCACCGAGCAATCGATCTTTAGAGGCATAAATGTACAGGAAAAAAACGTTTTGCTTAATAACAAATCAGCCGATCAGTTTGGCATGGTCTGTGATTATAGAAGCTGCTGGTGTTTCGCTGTTTTGTAAATTCTGCATTCATGCAGAATTTAAATATTTCTCATCCATGAACTGTGCATTTTGGATTTTCTGATTTCTCGCTACAATGAGAAATGAACAAAAATTTGCTGTATCTGATCAATTCACGGGTAGTAAATGTAGATGATATCTATGAAATAATTATTAAATGTGGATTGTGGAGGTGAATGGCCGATGTTTTTTATGAGCTGCTGTCATAAAGTTCTAAACCTGATATATATACTTGAGTCTTGCACTATGGAAAAATTGTACCTTTTGCATTTCATTAAGTCTCAGCTAACTTCAACGCCGTTACGTAGGTTGATCAAAAAGGATGATTAAAATGTCTATTTTAATCATTAGTGAATACAGTATATCAAGCAAAACTTACTTTGAATACAGTATATCAAGCACAACTTACTTTGAATACAGTATATCAAGCACAACTTACTTTGAATACAGTATATCAAGCACAACTTACTTTGAATACAGTATATCAAGCAAAACTTACTTTGAATACAGTATATCAAGCACAACTTACTTTGAATACAGTATATCAAGCACAACTTACTTTGAATACAGTATATCAAGCACAACTTACTTTGAATACAGTATATCAAGCAAAACTTACTTTGAATACAGTATATCAAGCAAAACTTACTTTGAATACAGCATATCAAGCAAAACTAACATGAACTGTTTTTAGCACGTCTTTTGTGAAAAAAGATCGTGCTTATTTTATTTTTAAATACAATAGAGTTGAATAATTACGAAACGCATATAGCGTATGAAATCCGTTTATTTTCGTGCTGTGTGTAGTCAGCACAAATATTCGCCAAGCTTTCGCACCCCACTGGGAGGCTTTTCCAAGGCAATGTTGCCTTGAAAAGTGGAGTGAGAAAGCTTGGCGAATGTTTGTGCTGACTACACACAGCACGAAAATAAACGGATTTCATACGCTATATGCGTTTCTGATAGTGCTTATGTTATCGGTTTGTCCGTCCGTTTGTAGACACCGTATCTCTGCAACTATTAGTCGGATTTGAAAAACTATTTTTGCTTTGGGAAGCTTGAAATGTGCGAATGATGATCATTCAATTCGTTTTTTGTTTTTTTTCATGATGTACAATTTCGCCGCTAGAGGGCGTAAATTCAGATGATGTCAAATTCAAAAATACATTTTATTCCATATATTTGCTTCTAAACATCGGATTGAAAAAAATCTTTTATTTTTTCGATTCCATTTACGTCGAAGAGTATTTTAGGTATAGTTAATTTTTCAAGTTACGCACAGATTTTCCGTTAAGGTCGTAAAAGTAAATTACGTTTTTCTCCGAAATCTCTTCTTCTAAAACTCCGATTTGAATCAAGAGTTTTCATCATTTAAATCAAGAGTTTTCATCAAGAGTTTTCTAAAACTCCGATTTGAATCAAGAGTTTTCTATCAAGAGTTTTCTATCAAGAGTTGTTTCCTCTGAAGAAACTCCGATTTTCTTCAGAGGAAACAACTCTTGATAGAAAATATTTTACATATAATTTCTAATTTTTGGTAAAGGATACTTTGGCCACCAGGTGGTGCAAATGTTATTTTTTTGTTTCTGATGCATTTGCCATAAAATCTGAGCTTCTAAAACCTCGATTGAAAAAATTCGTTCCTGGACCGATGCCACTCACGTCGATAAACCTTTTTGGAATACCTTCTTCTTAAAATATTGCATGGTTTCTCTGCCAGGGGGCGTAGATGTATGTCTTATTTATGTCAATATCTCTGCTTCTAATGGTCCAATTTGAAAAATACCTTTTCTTATTAGATAGAGTTCCCAGGGTGACATGTTTTTCAAATAATTTCTAAATTTCCAAATAATTCAGAGACTTTTTGCTAGAAGGCGTAAAGGTAAATTGCGTTTCCCCACGATATTTCTGCTTCTAAAACTCCGATTTGAAAAATTCTTTCTGCACCGGATACAGATCCTGATGGGAAATTCTTTGCATATAATTTATAATTTTTGTAAAAAAATGTTTGGCCACCAGGGGGCGTAAGTCTTAATTTCCGCTTCTGATGTATTTGCAGCAAAATCTGAGCTTCTAAAATCTCGATTGAAAAAAATTCGTTTGTGGAATGATGCCACTCACGTCGATAAACATTTTTGAAATATTTTCTTCTTAAAATATTGCATTGTTTCTACGCCAGGAGGCGTAGATGTATTTTTTATTTTTGTCAATATCTCTACTTCTAGGTGTCCGATTTGACAAAAACCTTCTTTGTTGGATAATGTTTCCGATGCGAAATGGTTTTCATATAAATTCAAAATTTTCAAGTACATCATAGACTTTCCGCCAGGGGGTGCAAAGGATATATTTGCAGGAAAACCTGAGTTCCTAAAAACTCGACTAATTTTTTCTTTTTTTTTCTTGGGCAGGTACAGCTCACATCGAAAAACCTTTTGAGAACACTTTCTTCCTAAAATAGCGCCTGGTTTTCCCGCTAGGGTGCGTAGATGCATATCTTATATTTGTCCATATCTCTGCTTGGAAGAGTCCGATTTGAAAAATTATTTCTTTGTTGGGGAGTATTTCCGCTGCTGAAATGTTTCTCATATAAATGCAAATTTTTCTTAACGCACAAGTCTGCAACCAGAGGGCGTAAGCTCACGATTCCGTTTACAGAAATATCTGCGGGTTTAAAAACCAATTGAAAAACTTCTTTCGCCCGTCAGATACTATTGTTTTCCATACCGGTTCCATTGACTTTGAATAGCTTTAGTTAGATTTAATTTGCGTCAGAACGGATTCAAAAGACGTGCTCATTACACCCGAAAATTCGGTGTCTTCTTTCTTGTTTAAATAGTCACGGGCAATTATGCCATTTCTGGGAGGGGGAAGGGGAATGAAGGCTCTCACAATAATATCGAAATACGTTTTTCGTTTAAGTTAAACGGTTCGCTCAGTGGACAAAACTTCAGAGATAACCACCAAAAAGCGTGTTAGACTTCCTCTAGCGTGAATGTGGAGTCCATGCCTCGGAAATTACAAGTCGAGGCATCGATGCACCAGATGCCGGAGCGTTTCCGGAGGAAACGCCAAACATGCCTGTTGCATGACTATCCACAACTCCACCAGAGACGTCGGTCCAGGATCCATGGAACTAATGTTCCATGCGCCACGGCATCCCAAAGAGCTTCCACAGGGTTTAAATCCGAAGATCTTGTGACCACTGGATATTTCCAAACTCAGGTGACTGTTCCTCGAACCACGCGTGGGCCGCCCCAGTAGCGCAGCGGTCTAAGCGCTGGCTTATGACCATTCGTCCGAGAAGGGGTCCGAGTTCGAATCCCAGTCATGTATGGAAGTTGTGTTTGTCTTACGGCGCTGGCTGTCTCCCTTCCCTGGAACCAGTGGCCTTAAATTAGGGACGGGCGACTGCTTGTAGCCCACTGAGTTGCTCACGGTGGTCGTTAAACCTTAAAAAAAGAAACATGCGTGGGTGGTTGCGGCCCGGTATGGGGTAGCGCATTGCCCTGCGGGTACAGACCATCGGCCGCAGGATGCGCGAACGCGTTGAAAGCGTGTAGGCGATCAGCCAGCACGTGCTGGCACCCAGTTAGCACAGCCTTGCAATTTAACGTAGGCCCAACAGTTAGCCACCGTTTTCTATTCCTAAAAGAAGGTGGCTCAGTGTTGGGCCTGCATGAAATTGCAAGGCTATGCTACCTGCATAGCGATTAGCTGCTAAGGACCTCTCCAGACATACACTTAGGATCCTCACTAAGGGGCCTGTGATGATTGGCGAGCCATACAAGAATCCGGACTCGAGCCCTGATTGTAGTTATCCGCTGATACCAGAGTTTGGGGACCTCTAATTTGTACCCTGGTAAGATTTCGATTATCAGATAAGCGCGGGTAAGTGGAATACTACTAGGAAAGTACAAATTACTCAAGAAAGTATGAATAAATAAGATGTGGCAGTAGTAGGTAGTGGTAACGCAGTGTCAAGAATTATTCAGAATTTGTGGATTGTATAAGGGTCGTTTGAGAAATAAGTGGACTTCCGTCATTAGGATTCCAGAAGTGGTTTTTATTTGACATATTCTCCATTGTTGTTGAGACAACGATCCCACAGGTACACTATCCTGTCAATGCCATTTCTGTAGAACTGTACGGACTCGCTGTGCAACCATGAAGAAAATGCATTTTGCACTTCAACATCCGACGCAAAGCGCTTCCCCTTGTGGGCCCTCTTCAGTGGGCCGGACACATGAAAACCACAGGGCGATAAGTCGGGACTGTAGGGTTGTTGTCAAGGTGTCAGCTGCGGTGTGTGGCCTGTCATTGTTTCTATGTGATAATGTGATGAACACGTTCCGTACTTATGCCCGCCGCCTCACTAATGAACCGTACAGTAGTTGCTCGACAATTTTGTAACAAAATGTCATTCACTTTTGCACATGTTTTGTCATCCGTCACGTGGATCGAACGACCTGGACGTGGAAGGTCCGCTGCACTGCTTCGTCTCCCTTCTCGGAATTCCTTGCACCAATTAAACACTGCCGTACGCTGCAAAGCTTCATCGCCGTACACCGCATTTAACCGACGAACAATCTCTGCTGGCTGCACACCTTCGGCACACAGGAACTGGATCACACACCGTTGCGCATATCGGGAGGAATCCATCGCTGCACCATGAGCATGACACATGCGCAATAGACAAGTGTATCAATAAACACAATCGGTTTTTCCTGAGTTCTACATATACGGAAATCACAGGCCCAGTCCACTTATTTATCAAACAACCCTTATATTTTGAAATATTTGTAGCACATGGAAAGTTTCAGAATTGAAATAAAAATTGTTCAAGGCGCATTGTTTACGTCTTGCAGCGTTTATAATACAGCCTGAACAATTTATTTCAATTGTTCAAGGTGTATTATAAACTTCTAAACTCGTTTTTAACGTAACCTGATTGAAAACAAATTTTAACACATTCTTTTGGAAAAAAAATCTACGTGTTTTTCCTCCTTCAATTGTTTTTCAAATGGGCGACGTGAAAGCTTCTTATATTTTCTTTCTCTAATACAAACATTAATAAATAGAAAGAGTTACATCTCTTGTACATATATTACACTTCCAAAATTGGTATGCCCGAAACACAGCTCTGTCTGTGAACGTGATGCCTCTTAAAGGCGGAAAGGGTATCAACAAAAACACAAAGGACAAGATAGCCAGTAGCACTCACTTGTCTTTATTATGTGGTACTTCACTAAGGAGCTCTGTTCACCAGTTTATTAAGAAACGAAACGACGTAATCGTTTTTATAGACTCATTCCTAGTGATAGGTGGGGACTTAAAATGATGAGGCATTGTATCCTCCCCTTTCCCTAATTAAACGTCATTATCCCCACGACAATTGCACACACGACGTCGCAGTGTGTCTCTTGACAGACAACACTATAACTATCTGGTTTCCGTCGTAAACACGGCAATAAAGAACAGACTCTGCAAAAGTGGCCCAAAACCTGTTCAGAGTGAAAGTAACCGTTCAAAGTAGTATTCACATCGGTCGACGAACTCAATTTACCTTTATGTCGCACTTACAGGCTACAAAAAATAAGCTTGCTTGCATAAATACGCTTATCTTTATTTTTATTTTTTAAATGCTGTAGGAACACTTCCTATCAGTTAAAATTAGCGGCCACTTTTCGTTCATTTTATTCACAAAGAACATCGCGCGTATCTTCATGTTTTCAAAATCTCGTCTTGTGTAAAGCACATGGAAAGGAACTGTATTTGCAAGTTTTCTAATGACAGCCGCGCCGAAAGAGTAGCGAAAAGCGGCTAAGCCCCCCCCCGTCCATGTATTTTTTCTTTCGTCTTTTTTTTTTTTTTTAGGTTTTTTCCGGTATTATATCTCTTCATACCACATAACCTGAAAGCATATCACGCAGTAAATTTTGAACAAGTCATTCTTTTTACGGCGTTTAACGTCGCCTGAGATCACCTGAGGTCAAAAGGTATCGCCCGTGTATGTACACCAAATAGCAAAAATATTATGACCAGCGCGTCTTTATTCAAATCAAAGCAACTGCAGGTAAACGAGGACGCGTGTGAAGGTCGTGAAACGGTAATACAGAGGATGTGTCGAAAGTTTTGAAATATTTGGATCGCTTTATGTCTCCATACGTACCTTTACGACGAAAGCTGACTAGCATTCAAAGTACAGGCCATCGTGTCGCACCGTCTTTAGCCATCTGCCTGCCAGTTCTTCGATTCTACAGAGGGCGTGTCGAAAGTTTTGAAATATTTGGATCACTTTATGTCTTCATACGTACCTTTACGACGAAAGCTGACTAGCATTCAAAGTACAGGCCATTGTGTTGAACCGTCTTTAGCCATCTGTCTGCCAGTTCTTCGATTCTACAGAGGGCGTGTCGAAAGTTTTGAAATATTTGGATCACTTTATGTCTTCATACGTACCTTTACGACGAAAGCTGACTAGCATTCAAAGTATAGGCCATCGTGTCGCACCGTCTTTAGCCATCTGTCTGCCAGTTCTTCGATTCTACAGAGGGTGGGTTGAACGTTTTGCAATATTTGGATCACTTTATGTCTTCATACGTACCTTTACGACGAAAGCTGACTAGCATTCAAAGTACAGGCCATTGTGTTGAACCGTCTTTAGCCATCTGTCTGCCAGTTCTTCGATTCTACAGAGGGCGTGTCGAAAGTTTTGAAATATTTGGATCACTTTATGTCTTCATACGTACCTTTACGACGAAAGCTGACTAGCATTCAAAGTACAGGCCATCGTGTCGCACCGTCTTTAGCCATCTGTCTGCCAGTTCTTCGATTCTACAGAGGGCGTGTCGAAAGTTTTGAAATATTTGGATCACTTTATGTCTTCATACGTACCTTTACGACGAAAGCTGACTAGCATTCAAAGTACAGGCCATTGTGTTGAACCGTCTTTAGCCATCTGTCTGCCAGTTCTTCGATTCTACAGAGGGTGGGTTGAACGTTTTGCAATATTTGGATCACTTTATGTCTTCATACGTACCTTTACGACGAAAGCTGACTAGCATTCAAAGTATAGGCCATCGTGTTGCACCGTCTTTAGCCATCTGTCTGCCAGTTCTTCGATTCTACAGAGGGTGTGTCGAAAGTTTTGAAATATTTGGATCACTTTATGTCTTCATACGTACTTTTACGACGAAAGCTGACTAGCATTCAAAGTATAGGCCATCGTGTTGCACTTTCTTTAGCCATCTGTCTGCCAGTTCTTCGATTCTACAGAGGGTGAGTCGAAAGTTTTGCAATATTTGGATCACTTTATGTCTTCATACGTACCTTTACGACGAAAGATGACTAGCATTCAAAGTATAGACCATCGTGTTGCACCGTCTTTAGCCATCTGTCTGCCAGTTCTTCGATTCCGCGCGGTACCATTTTTGTCCTTCGAGGAGAAGAACTCCTTCATTCCAGCTACCACCTTCTCCTGGTTGTTGAAGTTTCACCCGCGAAGGAAGTGGGCCATGGACCGGAACAAGTAATAATCCGACGGTGCGAGGTCCGGACTATATGCTGGGTGTGGCATCAGTTCGATGCCCTCAAATTCCTGGAGTTTTCCTCTGGTCGTCCGTGCTGAATGAGGCTGAGCTCTGTCCTGCTATAGGAGAGCGCATTCCAACCAAGTCTTAAACGCCAATTAATTTCTTCATCAATGTGACCCTCGCTTGATATATGCTGCCCAAGGTAAATATAGGAATTGGCTATCACCAGTTTTTCCCCACCAATTGATAAATTTTCACTTCTAGTAAAAGCAATATAAATCAGTTTTGTCTTCTGAAAGTTCACTTTTAATCCTCATTTCTTTACTCTTCTCAGCAAGTTCCTGGATCATACACTGAGAAAAACGTTTTTTTAAATCATCAAAAACATTTGTCGATATACAGTCAACAAAAAAAATTTGTTGAATTTGCAAAATTATTGTTGATTTAACAAAATTCATATGTTATCACGACAAAACGTTTTGTTCATTTAACAAAATGATTTGTCGATTTTTGGGAATTTGTTTGATCCAACAAAACATATTGTTATCATGACAAAATGTTTTGTTGCAGCAACAAAACATTTTGTCATGATAACAATATGTTTTGCTAAATCAAACAAATTCCCAAAAATCAACCTAATCATTTTGTTAAATGAACAAAACGTTTTGTCGTGCTAACAATAAATTTTGTTAAATCAACAATAATTTTCAACAAAATAATTTTGCAAATTCAACAAATTCTTTTGTTGACTGTATATCGACAGAATTTTTTGTTGATTTGACAAAACGTTTTTCTCAGTGTACTCTGCAGCTCTGAAGTATTATTTCAAAGACCTATGAAGGAATCTTTGAAATATTTTTTTCTATTCAAAAATAAAACGGAAGTAAAGCCGGGTCAAAATCGGGTCAGGAACAACTTGACCCGACCAGTTTGACCCGCAAGAAGTTGCGTCTAACAGGTGACCCGTAACCCGTTTCCTTCCCTGGTTTAGAGATAAGGTATTCACATACAAGCGAACGTGCGTACATAGTGATAACTGATAATCACTCCGCATAATTAGATGTCACGATAATAAATGTTTGATGATTGTTACATTTTACATTATCATACTTGTTTCAAAAGACATGCTCATTACACCTGATAACTCCATGTCATATTACTAAATGTTCGATGATTGTTGCCTTTTATGTTATCACATATTCTTTTGGATCAAAAGACGTGCTTCTCATATGCGAAATCTTGGTGTCATACAGATAACTATTCGATGATTGTTACATTTTATATTACCGTACAATATTTTTGTTAAGAAGAAATGATTATCATAACCGATAACTCGGTGTAATGCTAATAAATATTAGATGAAATGCTAAATATTATAAATATTAGATGAAATGCTTGGTTTAATGCTTAAGAATATTAAATATTTTCTGATATATATAATTTTTTTGGTTCAAAAGACGTGCTCATCACATCCGATAACTCGGTGTCATACTAATAAATGTTCAATGATTGTTGCATTTTATATTATCATACATCCTTTTGGTTCAAACGACGTGCTCATCATACCCCATAATTCGGTGTCATGGTAATAAATGTTTGATGATTGTTACGTCTTACATTATTAAGCCAGGCGAGGCCGAAAGCCGAACGGACCTCTCTTTACGAGACTCGAAACAATTACTTGTCCTGGCATAGGTACGAGATGATACATCCGTGATTTTTTTAATGTGATTGGACATCGTCCATGGTTAGATTTTGACGATTTCCGATTCCCGAAATTCCGTTTCATTGACGAATACTCCTCTAAAAACTTTCATTTTCAGGGGGTTTCCGGGTTTTGAAAAGGGGTCGTTTGTTACCTATCTCCTCCAAAGATCTACAGCAGATCGCACCAAAGAGAAAAGGAAGGACATTGTGAGTGGCATGGGGTTGGTATCATGGTGATTGGTCGTGTCGTATAAAAATAATGACCAATAAAAAACTGACCACTTTTAATAATAATTGAAAAAGTCCGCTCTCTATACGAGACTCAGGACAATTAGTTGTTCGAGAATAGCTACGACATGACACATCTGATCACCGTGATGTTTCTTTCACATGCGACTGCGGACATCGTACATGGTCAGGTTTTGACATCTTCCGATTCCCGAAATTCCGTGACATTGAGGAATTTCAATTAGAACTAAATGGTCTTTTACTTGAATCGTTTCACGAAAGTCGGCTCACTAAGATTAATTTTAAAAAAGCGTTTGAATTTAAAAACGAAGGAATGGAAAGACTCCGTCAGTTAGCTCAACACTTGCTTAATCTATAATAAAAAAATGAAGTTTGTGTGTGTGTCTGTCTTTTGCGATACCAAAAAAAAAAACGTGGTTCGCTTTGTGTGTCTTTCCGCTTTGTTTGCATGTAACCTGATCACAACCAACGTGAAGGCGTGAAGGAAAGTAGTTCATGATAAATTTTAGGCATTTCTTTTTTAGAATGTTTCGTACATTTGTTCTGGAAGTCATAAATTTTACGCGTTCGTTTTTTAGAATTTGTTATAATAGACGTCTTAATGAGCTTTGCTTTTGCAATAGCTTCTCTCAAAATGTTCCAACTCTACCCGAGTTATCGGTTACTGTTGGTGGCTTGTCATAGTAATAGTTATTAGTTTTAAGGGTTTTGAGAAGGGGTCGTTTGTTACCTATCTCCTCCAAAGATCTTCAGCCCATTGCGGTGATACTTGCCACAGATAAAGGGAAGGATATGATGAGTGGCATGGGGTTGGTATCATGGTGATTGGTCGTGTCGTATAAAAATAATGACCATTAAAAAACTGACCAATTTTAATAATAATTGAAAAATCCGCTCTCTATACGAGACTCGGGACAATTTGTTGTTCGGGCATAGCTACGACATGACACATCCGGTCACCGTAATTTTTGGCATGCGATTGGACAGTGTCCACGGTCAGGTTTTGAAGCCTTCTGATTCCCGAAAATCCGTGTCATTAAGGAATTTCAATTAAAATTATTAAAATTGGTTAGTTTTTTAATGGTCAATATTCCTATAATACACGAGCGATCACCATGATACCAACGCCATGTTACCAATAATAGATTTTTTCAATTAAAAAACACGCGCGAACATTCCGTTACATTTTTTTACTTTCGATAGTCGCAATTTTTCACGACGCAATTTGCTCAATTTTTTTAGTTCTTTTGCCGTCAATTTAATATTATTTTCGTTCAAACTGATAAGAAAGGAAGTGGAGCACATTGTGGACACAAGAAAAACTTTAGAATTGGCACCGGCAAGCCTTTTCTTTGTTTTTTGTTCTTTTTCTAACTGTAACTGCTGAAGTCGCGGTCGAGGCCAGCAATATGGCGACAGTGACGTCGCTTGTCGATTCGGTGAGTCTTGATCATTACATTTATTTACATTCGATAGTCGGAATTTTTAACCAAGAATTTTCCTCGAGTTTTTTTCGTTCTATTGTCGTGAATTTGAAATTATTATTCGCTCTCGGCATGACATATGTAGGGGTTCTCGAGAGCAAAAAACTAGATGGTATTTTACTTGAACCGTTTCCCGAAAGTCGGAAAACGATGAAATGGAAAGACTCCGTCTGAATTGAAAAACGATGAAATGGAAAAACTCCGTCTGTTGGCCCAACACTTGCTTAATCCATAATATATAAAAAGCTAAGTTGCCGACTACCTGGATCACTTATTTAGTCGTCATTGCAACAGCCGAGAAAAAAATGTTTGTGACGTCACGAATAGCTTTTCGTGTTTTCGTGCAGGTGACGTCATGACCTACACGCGCACAATTCACGCCTATATCACTTTGTTTTGCTGTCATAGCAACAAAGAACACAGCTGCTGGTGTGACGTCATCTGATCCAAATCATTCTCACATGACGTAAGAGATGCGTTACGTCACAAGGTCAACTGAAATCCCATTACAACATAGACCAACGTCTTTACTAAGTGTTGTTAACGAATGTACAAAGCCACGGTCAGGGTTACATAAATGCAATACTATCAACAACGTCTTTCGATCCGTGACGAACTTAATCCATATTAAGCGAAGGAAAGCTTACGTAGCAATACAATGTTGAGGCGTGTGTAAAAATGGAAGCTAATACACTGAATTACATACGACAAAATCAGTCTCAGTTAAGTGTGGAAAAAGTATAAAGGTCTGATAGACCAAATTAAGGATGCTGGATGTGATGAGTTTCTTCATGGGAAAGCTCTTATTTTGCCATCTTCATTTTAAGGTAGTCCACGAAATATGGTGCAAAATTATCAGGATGCAATGGCGATAGTCAGAAAGTATGTCAAGCTTCATCTTTTCCTTACTATGACTTGCAACCCGAAATGAGAAGAAATTACTGAAAACTTGAGCGGTCAATCTGTCGAAAAATTACTGAAAACTTAACGGTCAATATGTCTAGTTGCAAGAGTCTTCCAATTAAAGTTGAAAGAATTAATGGATGGTATAACCAAAATGCATATTTTTGGAGATCCGGTAGCCAAATTTCATGTAATCGAATTTCGAAAAAGAGGGCTTCCGCGTGCTCATATGCTCTTGATTTTAAAAGAAGAGGACAAATCAACATTGCATGAGGAAACTAACCAAATTATATCGGCAGAACTACCAGATAAAGATCATTAACCAGTTTTACATGCAACTGGTTCATGGCCCGTGTGGTGACATAATCACAATTCACCTTGTATGGAAGATGGCGAATCTACCAAGAAATTTCTGAAGTCTTTCGGAAATGAAACTGTAGGTAACAAAGCAGGGTATCCTTTATATCGCCGTAGAAAGAATGGTGCAACCACAACTGTACGTGGTAAAATTATTGATAACAGCTGGATTGCCACTTATAATCCGCATTTCTGTTAAAGTACAATTTCCGCATTAATGTCGAGGTGTGCGCTACTGCGAAAAGCGTGAAATACCTTTTCAAGTACGTATACAAAGATCATAACTGTGCAAATGTACATATAACAGGGCACAACACCAAATACGACGAAGTAAAAAGTCATGTTGATTCCCGATATGTTAGCGCACCTGAGGCAATGTGGCAGATATTTGGTTATGATATGCATCAGCAATCTCATACAATAGTTAGATTACCTGTTAATCTTCCTGAAGAACAGAACATTACCTTTAATCCGGAGCGTTTAAACAATGATCGAAATGCAGTTGTTCATAATGCTCAAAGTGATACAATGCTGACAGCATGGTTCAAACTAAATAAGGGCAATGAAGATGCGTGATCCATTTCGTATAGCGACATGCCAAGACATTATGTGTTCAATCAAAAATAAATACAATGGGTTCAACGAAAACGTGGTGGAGATAATTAAATTGGAAGAATGTATTCAGTCAACCATGGCTCTGATCCAGAAAGATATTGTTTGAGACTACTGCTACTTTATGTGTCTGGAGAGAAAAGCTTTACAGATTTAAGAACAGTCAATGGAATTTCATATGATTCCTTCCAAGAAGCTGCATTGCAGAAAGGTTTAATTAAGAATGATGAAATATGGGAGAAAACCTTAGATGAAGCATCACTTTGCAGTATTCCTCGACCACTACGAGGTTTATTTGCATACATTCTTATCTTTGTTTCACCACTCAATGCACAAGAATTGTTTGAAAAATATAAATCGGGTAAGAATTTGCACACATGAGAGCTTGAAAATTTCGGATTTTGAAACATTTGCAAAGAAAGCCATTCTGTGTCCCAAAAACTCTGATAATGACAAATTAAATGAGAATGCTCATGATCTTTTAGAGGGGACAGCAAGCACATACTTAAGCTCTGATTCAACTGATGCCGATGGCGAAGAAACTACTGAACAGTATTATCCTATAAAGTTTTTAAATGAGCAAACTCCATCAGGAATGCCACTTCACAGACTCAAGTTGAAGATTGGAGCTATTATTATCTCCTGAGAAACCTCAATACACAAAGAGGTTTATGCAATGGAACAAGACATTGGTTTATGCAATGGAACAAGACATTGGTTTATGCAATGGAACAAGACATTGGTTTATGCAGTGGAATTAAAGAACTAAAACCCAATCTGATCATTGCAGAAGTACTCACAGGCTCAGCATGTGGTAAAACTGTTTTTATTCAGCGAATTGACCTCGCACCTACTGATATAGACCTCCCATTTACATTAAGACGACGACGACAATCCCCTGTAAAACTCGCCTTTGCTATGACCATTAATAAGTCTCAAGGTCAAACACTGGAGAAAGTAGGTAGGTATCTACCTTCCTGAACCAGTGTTTAGCCATGAACAGCTTTATGTTGCATTATCAAGAGTTCGACGGTTTGATGTCACTCTTAAAGTAGTCCATGAGCAAGAACAAGGAAAATTACTTTCAGATTTCGAAAAGATATTTACAAAAAATATCGTGTACAAAGACATTTTTCACCATCGTTAATAAACGCTTGAATAGCAAAAAGTGATATCTAGAACCCGTTGTATTCTTATCTCAATGGGCTTTGCAGCTAGTCTATATAATAATAAAAGGAAGTTTGTGAATGTGTGTGTGTGTGTGTTTGATTTTCGCGATACAAAATGAAAAACGTTGTTCCAGATCTCAGTGTGTCTTTCCGCTTTGTTTACATGCAACCTGATCACAACCAACGTGAAGACGTGAAGGAAAATAGTTCATGATAAATTTTAGGCATTTCTTTTTTAGAATGCTTCCTACTTTTGTTCTGGAAGTCATAAATTTTGCGCGTTCGTTTTACAGAATTTGTTAAAATAGACGGCCAGATTCTGCAATAGCTTCTCTCATAATTTGCCAACTGTACCCGAGTTATCAGTTACCGCTGGTGGCTTGTCCTAGTCATACTTGGTTCAAAAGATGCGCTCATTGCACCCGATAACTCGGTGTCATACTACACTGGTGTGCAAAAATTAAGGACGAAGAGGAGAAATTAGCACAACAGCGGAACGAGCAGGCAGAACGGACCGAAAGAGCACTCAGGAGATAGACTAGGGTCCGGTAAGGTAGGGCATGCGCATATATGCAGCATGACGTAGGGGGAGGGGAAGTGTCGGAAGGGTATAAAGCACACGGGGGTGTACGCTCAGCAATTTGTGAAACCTATTGCACAGTGTACATCGGTTTGAACGACGTCGAGTTGCTGCCACCCTGTGATATGGCCAACAGGCAATCCAGTAGACGACATCTGGATAAACTTTACCCGAGGTCGCGTCATTGGGAAGTTGGAAGAAGGTCGAAGTGTGACTAGTATGGCCGAGGGGTTTGGGATCGCTCACAGCATCGTTTCACGAGCTTGGAGAGCATTTCAAACGACAGGAACAGCTGTCCGAGAGTTTAGCAGTGGTCATCCACGAGCAACCACGGCGGCGGACGACCGGTATATTGTCCTACAGGCGAGAAGAGACAGACGGCAGACAGCGGGAGAAATCGCAAGGCACATGCAACAGACAACTGGACGTCCGTTATCGCGTTTTACTGTGACCAGAAGGCTGCACAATGGTGGTCTATTTGCACGACGACCAGTACGGTGTGTGCCATTAACGCCTGCTCATCGGAGACGGTGGTTTCTGTGGTGCCAGGAACACGAGAACTGGACACATCAGCAATGGGGTCGAGTCTGACGAGCGACTCTGGACGTATACACATCTGGAGAGAGCAGGGAACACGCAATCACACCTCCAACATCATTGAAAGGGACAGGTTTGGAGGTGGCGGAGTTCTCGTTTGGGGAGGTATCATGCTTGGTAGCCGTACTGACCTCCACATCTTCCAAGGAGGTTCAGTCACTTGTGTCCTTTATTGTACGGAAGTTCTCCTGCCTCACGTGCGTCTGTTTAGAGGTTCTGTGTTTCCTGAGTTCCTCTTCATGGACGACGACGCTACACCTCATGGTACAGTGGCTGTCGCAGAGCTGTTGGAGAGTGAAGATATTCAACGCATGGATTGGCACGCAAGCTCCCCGGACCTAAATCCAATCGAACACGTGAGCGGCCTTCTCGGGAGACGCTTGGCAGCACATCACCAGCCGCCAGCAACGATTCCGCAGCTGTGATTGGCGCTACAAGAGGAATGGGCTGCGATGCCTCAAGAGCTTCTTGACAACCTCGTCCTCAGCATGGACAGACGTTGTAAATCCTGCCGTCAGGGATGATCATATCCCGTACTAAAGGCCGGATTTTTCTTGGCAGCCGCCTGTCACATGGACGTTTCTGTCTTCTGTCCAGTTGTGCTCGAAGCTTCCTTTTCAATAAAGTGCCTTTGTATCTTTTGGATTCCTTGTTTGGACGGTTTTGCTCACTTGTCCCATATTCTTACATCTTGGGGATCTTATGGTATGATTTGAGTCGATGTGGAGCACTTCTGCACGACGTTACATTCGAAAAACCGTCTCGTCCTCAAATTTTGAAAGCCGGTGTAATAATGTTCGATAATTGTTACATTTTATGTTATCGTTCATTCTTTTGGTACAAACGACGTGCTCATCACATTCTATAATTCGGTGTCATGGTAATAAATGTTCGATGATTGTTACATTTTACATTATCATATGTGGTTCAAAAGACGTTCTCATTATACCAGATAACTCGGTGCCATACCAATAAATGTTCGATGATTATTTAATTTCATGTTATCATACATTCTTTTGGATCAAAAGACGTGCTCCTCATTCCGGATAACTCGGTGTCATTCAAATAATTGTTCGATGTTTGTTACATTTTATATTACCACACATGTTTTTTGTTCAAAAGAGATGACCATCAAACCCGATAACTCGATGTAATGCTAATGATGTTATCAAACATTTTTTTGGTTCAAAAGGTATCATACATTTTTTTTGGTTCAAAATGCGTGCTCATCACCCGATAACTCGGTTTCATACTGATAAATGTTCTATGTTTGTTACATTTTATATTACAATACAGTCCCTTGGTTCAAAAGATGTGATCATCACACGCTGTAAGTCTGTGTCATGGTAATTACTGTTCGATGGCTGTTACATTTTACATTATCAGACTTAATTCAAAAGAAGTGGTCATCACACCCGTTAACTCGGTGTCGTATTAATAAATTTTCGATGATTGTTATATTTTATGTTATTACACATTTTTTTTATTAAAAAGACTTACGAATGCATCTGATAATACGGTTTCATCTTCATTGTTGCTCCTGTATGGGGAAATTTTCCCTGTTTTAATTTAAACCATCACATTATTTTATGAATCACCCCTCAGTTTTTAATTGCATTTGTGTTAAATTTTCCCAAAAGAGGTATACTAAAAATCGATTAAGATTTCGCCGTCGTTAACTTTTCTAAGAATGAATCGTCGAAAGAAAACTGAACGATGAGAGAATCGTGTTTCTTTTTTGGCACCATTGACGTTTCGCAACTTTTTTTTTTTTTTTTTTTACTTTGTCTTCCTTTCAAGCTGTTCGCCATTACCGTTTCCTCAGAACTAACCTTACAGTGACTTAAAAAAGTAACATGATTACGAAAAAAAAAGACAATAAAAAAAATCACCGACGGAAATGACAGAAAAATGTTTTTAACGCTACGCACCGAATTTATGTTTTTATTATAATCCCTCTGTATAGGGCAGATTGAACCTTCTTAGTTGTAAAATGGAGATTCCCACGCATTGAAGCATGTCTAATCCCCAAGAAGAATAGCAGAACGAGTATTGCTTAAACGGCTACTTATAGGGAAGACATCTTTAACAGCGATGTATTCATTGTTTCTGCTCTCATGACAGAGACATTTGTGAAGTAATTCGATCAGTAGAAAAAGAAGCCCAAATGTAACAAAATTAAAGTGCGATCACTATACACACACACTTGTACACACACAAACGGGCTATTTTATGAAATAGTTGAAATACATGCGTGCAAGGACGTAGGTGTTTGGAAATACATGCCAAGAAAACATTGCTTTTGTGTTGTTGTTAAGCAGCTATCATAGGATAATCCGCACAGGTTGTAAAACGGAAGCAACGAACTCTTTCTATAAAGGAGGTCAATTCCTATTCAACGTCTATTACCAGAGGATAACAAGCTGGCTTTAAAATAAAATTATTTCGTCAGCAGCTATATCATATTTTATATTTGGCATTTTTTTTTAAACTGCGTGAGAAGTTTTTTTCCTACGTTCAGGTTGCTAGGAAGAACGACTCTGGGTAACATCTGCTTAATTTTTTCCCCTTTTCTTTTTATTCAGAGGAAACTCCGTGATATGTGTTTTTTCAAGACATAGAAAAATATATTTTTAAATGAGAGGTTTTTTACCTTAAATTGCAGAAAAAGGAAAAGATGAAGCTTCAGAAAATCTTTTCTTTTCCACGGGCTATGTTTTGATTTTACAGAAAATTTCAGAAAGTTTTTGTTCGGCTGTTGCGAAAGTTGCGCATCTGCTAATGTTCTAAGCCCAAAATGAGCAAAAATGATGGTAGTATGAAGGAGCTAGATCCGAATTGTACGGAGCAAGTAGCTCAAATTCTACTTCCTTAAAATTTTCGTGGTCCGAACCGTGGTATTATGTTTGGCGTTGTCTTGCTGAAGCACCTGGCAATCATGTGTAGTGTTGAAGCATTACGCAGTGAACGCGCTGCAATTGTACTGTAAAGAAGTCGATACTGCTGCCTCGCCCATTGGAAACAACTTCGAAATACTCTACCCTCTCATAATCGTACGGGGTAGCGTAACCCTGTACTCATTAATTTCATCGAAAATTAACATTAATGACCATTTCTGATATCACCTCATAGCTAAAATCGTTTCCATTTTCGTTAGTGCTTTTGTAGAGGCACTAAATTGATACCCTTCACTAGCCTTATACCAGCCGTGTTAACAAGGAGGGGAGATGACCAGTCCCGCTACGGTTCCGTTTACAGAGTAAAACAGTATTAGCAGCCATTTCCTTGCATCGGATGTTCATGAAATAATATTTGAATTATGATACTGTATTTGCAACTACCCCATCAGAGCTGCAGAGTATGATCCAGGAAATTGCTGACAAGAGTAAAGAAGTGGGATTAAAAATGAACTTTCAGAAGACAAAAGTGATGTTCAATGCTTTTACTAGAAATGAAGATTTATCGATTGATGGAGAAAAGCTGGAAATAACAGATACGTACCTTTATCTTGAACAGTAGATATCAAGTGAGGGTCACATTGAGGAAGAAATTAATCGGCGTACAAAACTTGCCTGGATAGCTTTTGTAAGAAACAGCATAATTTTCAAGAGCAATATGCCATTATGTCTTAAAAGAAAAGTGTTTGATCACTGCATTCTTTCAGTGCTTATGTATGGTGCAGAGACGTGGACCTTAACTAAAAGAGACATACAAAGGCTGCAGACAACTCAAAGGAGCATGGAGACGCGTATGCTTGGTGTAACAAGGAGAGATAAGAAGAGGAACTCGTGGATCCGAAAAATGACAAGAGTGGAAGACATCATGATCAGAATTAAATCCCTGAAATGGCAATGGGCTGGACATACTGCCAGAAGGACAGACCATCGATGGACAGCCGAAATTTTAGATTGGATTCCAAGGGACAGGAAAAGACCCAGAAGAAGACCACATGGGAGATGGGTGGATGAAATTCGAAAGTATGCGGGAGTGGCATGGATGAGACTGGCACAAGACAGACCGTTGTGGAGGAAACTTGGGGAAACCTTCGTCCAGCAGTGGATTGATAATGGTTGACAATGATGATGATGATTCGTCAAGAAACGCATATAGGGTATTAAATCGGTTTATTTCTGTGATGTAATAATCACAAGGATTCACCAAGCTTTCGCACTTCACTGGGAGGCTTTTTAAAGACATAAAAACACAGGGAATTGGAACACGTAAGGAACAAAGATGATTTTTTTAAAAAATAACATGGGTGACATCACGAGCATATTACATAAATTTTTATCACGCAATTATACGGTGCGCCGCGATGTGTTACCAACTTTTAATAACGGATTCAAAACCATTGGTAGTTCAGTAGTAACCATATAATTGCACGCTAGTTTGCTGGAGATAATTTCGACCGTTTCCCTGATATCCAGTCTCTTTAAAATTCATGTAAGGTGCAATTCTTCTAAAATTATTCCATACAGGAGCGGCTGGTGAATAGATGACTTCTCTGACAAGGGCTGTAATCTGCATGTCCACTTCGTACGTGTTCTTTACATCTAGTGTCCAAGGATCGCTTTGTCATTCATATATATATTTTTTTCCCCTGTTGTCAGGATATACCAACGGCATAGCGTACACACTCGCCTTTTCTTTCTCACACTATCTGTCCTTGCAGCTTGATATTATGTATGATAACGGGTCGGGGACTTCATTGCTATTAGAGTGCTGTATCTACGTAATAAATTCTTTAACCAATATGTAAAGCCTGGGATATAAACCGATGAGTCATTACATTATGACCACCTGCCTAATAAGCTATAAGGACTCCTTTAGCCCGCAAAACAGTGGCCACTCGGCGAGGCATCGATCCGATGAGGTGGCGATAGGTATCCTGGGGTATCTGGTGCCATAATGTCAACAGTATAGGTCCTCCAGTTCCCGTACATTTCGAGGAGGTGGCGATTTAGCGCGAACCCATTTTTCCAAGTAGTACCACAAATGTTCGATTGGGTTCATGTCAAGTAAATTTGGAGGCCAGGACATTAACATTAAGTCACCAGCATGTTCCTCGAACCACTTCTTGACGATTCTTGCAGTGTGACATGGCGCATTATCCTGCTGGAAATGGCCATCACCAGCAGGGAACACAGTTGCCGTGAATGGGTGAACTTGGTCCGCAGCGATGTTCAGATACCTGACAGCTGTCAGGGATTAAGCTATTGGGATAATGTGGACTAAAGTGCCCCTCCTAAAAAAAACAACGTCGCCTACAGCATAACACCGACGCCGATGGCTTGTATCCGCCTAATAGTGCATCCAATTGCCACAGAATCTGTTGGTAAACGGCGTATACGCGTTCGGCCGTCTACGTGATGCACCAGCAATCTTGATTTGTCAGACCAGGCCACTTTCTTCCAATCATCCACGGTCCAATCTCGATGATATTGGGCCAATTTCATGCGTTGTTGGTGATGAAATGGATTGAGCATGGTGACACTGCTGGATCTTCGGCTACGCATGCCCAAGGGGAGTGTTGTCTCCACGTACGAGCGGAAAGGATGAATATAGCGAGGAGTTACTTCATGGGATTGAGGTCTAATCGCACGGTGACCCGGAGTTATCAAGACTTAAACAATTTTCACGGTAATGAAAGTGTTCGGATCAGACACCGAATCGCCTTGATTGATTGATATTTTTTCTCTTATAATATCTACAGTGCATAATTCGAACCCTGCAACGTCTGAGTACAGAATATTTCCGTAATTTAAAAAAGAGTTAAAACTGCACTGTGACAATGACAGAGCTTTCGGTAACTTGATTTATTGAAGCAGAGCTTTTTGATCAAAACGGGTAGCGGTACGCCAAACAACTAGGTAAAGAGCGGTAATATCCGTTAATTGGCCTAAACCAGCAAACAACTGCACGGTTGAAAGCTTTCAGCACCTTGGGGTGCCTTTTTCAGGCTTAGACGGAGTTTAAAACAACGTTAGTAACTTAAATGAATGAACAGAAAATTTAAATATGTATGTGAAATGTATAAAACGTATAAAAACGAGACATCACGGCACGTGCGGAAACAGTTGAAAACGAGAGGAATCAGGTCCTTTCACGAGAGGCGCCATATCAAAGGCAGCTCCATTGACACGTCATCGTTGCAGACATCATTGCTAAAGAAGATCTCCAAAGACTCCTTAATGGCGGTACCTCTAGCGGTAGTGTATGGTGCAACCTGTTGCAAATCGGCCCATTGTGGAGCGGCTGAAGATGTCATGACCTCCCGAGATAGGGCAGTGGATGATTTATTCTTCAAGAAGTCTCTTTTGTGTTCAGACAAACGAGTTGCAAAGGACCTCTTTGTCATGCCAATATAAAACTTGGTATTTCCATTCTGGTATCGAAGGGGTATGGAATATACCCCTGCGTTAGCAAGTAAGGTGCTGCGGCTTCCGGATGAAAGAAGGTTATGTGGTATTGACCTAGGGTGGCAAGCTCCAACTCCAAGTCTTAACTTCTTAAGCGCATTCCGGGGGAAATATGAAAGTCCAGGTACGTACGGAAAGGAGCCAATGAACCTCTGGAGCCGCCCCGGTGGCGCAATGGTCTAAGCGAAGGCCTCTGATCATTCGTCCGAAAGGGGTTCGAATCCCGGTGAGGCATGGATGTTGTGTTTGTCTTTCGGCACTGGCTCTCTCCCTTCCCTGGAACCAGTGACCCTAAATTAGGGACGGGCGACTGCTTATAGCCCATTGAGTTGCTCACGGTGGGTTAGTCGTGTTTTTCTGTGCTCCTCAAGTTTTCGTCGGTGTGTGTTATTTTTCTTCGTTGTCAGTGTTCTATTTCGTGTGTGTGTTGTGTGTGAAGGTCCCGTGTTTCTTTTTATATGCCTGCCGAGCTGGTAAGTGCTTATTTTGATTAGTTATCCTTCTTTTTCTGCCTTGGATTAGCTGGCTAAGGGCTAAGCTTCTCCTCGCCATTGCAAATGGCGGCATCCGGGGAGAATGACGTCCTAACCCTTGCTACCGGAAATGATGATCTCCCGATAACAGCTTCTCTAAATACTACTACCAATGACGTGTCTATCTCGATAAACCACTCCTCCTTGCAGCCTTCTGTTGCTGCCTTACCATCGGATATCGCCTCTTCTTCCAAGTCTCCCAGCGGTGATACGATGTTCTCTCTGAAAGCTAATGATGATGCCATGGATGTTTCGCACTCCATGCCGGAATCATCTCCAAAGCAAAGCAACGTACATCTACCCTCTCATATGATGACGTAACCGCATCTAAGTCGGGACCTTCCCAGTCTTCTTTTTCTCCTGGACAATATGTGATGACGCATATGCCGAAGTCATTGAGGTTGTCCTTAAAGAAGATACCCCTTCTGGGCTGAAATTCCTTCAAACTATGGAGAATGGTGTTGTGTTTCCGAGCATGAGAAATACAAAACTCACTGCATATACTGCTGCTCTTCGAGAGATTGTTCCTGCATCAGCCATAACTCATGTGGGTAGGAAGCCTTACAAATTAATTGTTTACTTCTCTACTCCTGCCCATTCCCTACATGTACTGACCAAGGGCATCTCAATTGGTGATCGTCACATCCATGCCGAACCTGTTTCCCAGAGTTCCGTTGTTGTAAGTTTCTCACCAGTTCCACCTGAAGTTTCAGATGATCTCTTGATTGCCGCTCTTCTTCCTTATGGCCGGATCATTGGAGGTGTAACTACCTACTCTTCGTTTCCAGAGGTGCCAGAAGATAGATACCTACTCGGGTTTCGCCGCAATGTTCGTGTGGTCTTCCCTTCAGAGGCGCACATGCTGCGTATTCCACCCACTTTACGTGTACGCTGCTACACGCACATTAGAGAGACATTCATCACAGTAGGCCCCGTCTGTCCGAATTGTAAAGGCACGGGACATTCCCGCGCTCTATGCCCTCATAATGCGAACACTCTTTCCAAGTCAACAGCACGACCTTCTTCCTCTTTGTCACGTCAATCGGCTTCCTCTTCTGGTGCTAAAGACCAGCAACAGCAGACTTCCTCAAAAAGTAGTGATGCAGCAGTTGGTCAACTGACGTCTACAAAAAGTAGTGAGACAACCGTTGGTCGACCAACGTCTACCAGAAGTAGTGAGACAGCCGTTGGTCAACCGACGTCTACCATAAGTAGTGAGACAGCCGTTGGTTGGCCGACGTCTACCAGATGTAGTGAGACAGCCGTTGGTCGGCCAACGTCTACCAGAAGTAGTGAGACAGCCGTTGGTCAACCGACGTCTACGGGTAAACCCTCGACCTCGGGTGATGCATTGGCGCCCCCATCATCTCTTCAGTCGAAAGAGGCATCAATTGTTAATCCCAAGTCTCCTATAGAGATGGTTGATGACGATTCTCGTCATACTGCTACACGGACCGTTGAGGTTGTTTCTTCAGTTCCTTTTAAATTGCCGGAAGTTCCAATTCCGGTTACAGCACAAAGTCGTGGACGGGCGAAGCGACGTAGAACTTCACGCGCTCAGAATAAGAAGTTTAGAATGACAACCACCCTTAGGGCAGGACGTGATCCTTCTAGTAGTCAGATGCTCACGTCTGAAGGCTCTATGGAATCTGATACAGGTGATGGAACAATTATTCCGATCTCCTGTGAAAACTTTTTACATATTCTATAGGCACCCTCTCTTCCACAGACACCTGTGTCTGGAGAGAGGGTGTATGCGTTCCTAATAAGTCCCCGTAGAGACAAGCTGTCTCGCAATTTTTTGGAAGGTTACTCCCACTGTCTGTCGGACACCATGAATCAAATTTTGGCGATACATTCTCATTTACGCACCGTTCCGGGCAGAGATCTGGGTGGTCCCTACTGGGCAAAGAAGTTCCGCAGCCGTCTGGCCAAGTTACAGAACGCAGCCGACAACATCCTCCAACCATCATCAGACTATTCTGTTCAAGACAGTCTCACTGAATAGTAGGGGTATGTGTACCCCTTTGGCTAATGCTTTAGCGTATGAAGACGTCCACCACCTCAAAGCAGATCTCCTACTTTTGCAAGAGACAAATTGTCTCTCCACTTCACCCTTCCATCGCTGGAGGAGATGGGACTATCAATTTCATCACGCATATAGGCTCTCTCTTCGTGGAGGTTTAGCGATTGGTGTACGTAATAGATTTCGTCAAGCACTCTCCTCTGTTAAAGTTCATAACCTGTGCCGAGATGTATTGCAGCGACTCACTTTCGTCCTAGATGGACAACGATATTTAGTTTTCAACATATATATTCCATGTTCATCTACACATCTAACGTTGTTATTTTCGTCGCTCCGCACTGCACTTCAGTCAGCATTACCATCATATCATGTGCTCATTGGAGGAGACTTTAACTGTGCACTTCAACCAGAGCTCGATCGCGCTCCTTCAAGGATTGAACATCGTTCACGTCTTGTGGAGCAATTGCGATCATTAGTGTCTGATTTTGATTTACATGACGTGTTCCGACGATTGCATCCGACATCCATTTCACATACCTGGAGAGCTGCATCTGCATCCTCCTCTCTTTCTGCCAGGCTGGATCGATTTTACGCTTCTGCTCCTTTATTGCCCATTACAACGGATTGTATGCACTCTCCTACAGCTTCATCGGATCATTGTGCCATCACTATCTCCTGTAACTCTTCATCTCGTCTGCATGTTAGGCCTCGGTCATGGACACTAGACACTTCTCTCCTAGCTGATGAGAATATATGCACCGAGATCAGAGATCTTCTTGATCATATGCGAGAGGGCCTGTCCACTGCACCTTGTGCCATCAATTACTGGCTCGAGGTAAAATCTTACCTAATTTATCTTCTTAGACGTCATTCCTTCTCCGAAGGCACGAAGCGCTCCATGGAAGAGCAAAATCTCCGAAACATCCTGTTACAGCTTGGTGCGAGTCATCCCATGTATACAGCTTACCAAGCGGATCTTAGAGCACTTCTTGAGCCTCGTGCACGTCAGGTAATTCTTCGTCTCCGTTTACAACATCTATCACCAGAGGACTGCTCCTTTGAGTTTCTATCCGCGTTAGAAGAAAAACGCCGCTCGTCGCACCAGCTTCGACTACTTCGGCGGCCTGATGGTGAAATCACCTCTGATCCGGATGCAGTTTGCTCTCAGGTTCGTCGATATTTTACTATCAAATACAGTGAAACTCCTCAGCCTTCTGTTTCTGCTTCTGCTACTTTACTCTCTGCTCTTCCCCAAGTTCCTTCCAATCTCTCTGATTCCCTTTTACAACCTATTTCGCAGACTGAACTTCGGACCATTCTAGTCTTTCTAAATTCCCGTGCTGTCCCAGGTCCAGATGGCCTTCCGCTCCTTTTCTACCGTACTTTTCTCCCTTCGTTGCTTCCATTTCTTCTCGCCGCTTTGAATGCTGCTCTTTCTTCCTCTTCTCTTCCGAGGGGTTTCACAGAGGCTCATATGGTGTTATTTCCCAAGAAAGGCGATCTGCTTGACTTGGGAAACTGGCGTCCTATCTCGCTACTAAACATTGACTATAAACTCTTCACTAAACTCCTTTCCAGTCGACTCAACCAAGTTCTTTTATTTCTTCTTTCTCCCGACCAGACCTACACGGTTCCTGGTCGGTCCATCACTTCTAATCTCAATCTCCTTCGAGATCTCCAACATCTGGCTCGTACTAACTCTGAACCACTTGCCCTCTTTAATCTTGACCAAAGAGCTGCTTTCGACAATATCTCACATTCGTATCTTTTTGCTGTTCTTATTGCTTTCGGCTTTCCTTTTGCTTTTGTTACCTCTATTCTTGCCCTTTATCAGGACGCTGCTTTCCATGTCAAGACGGCCGCCTTCTTGACTGCACCTATTCCTTTTCGACGAGGCATTCGGCAGGGTTTCCCACTTTCTGGGCAGCTCTTTGCCATTGCTTTTGAGCCGTTTCTTCAGTCTGTCCCTTGAGCCTTTATAGATGCACTTCCACCGCGTACTGCAAGTACTAGGCACTTTTCTGTGACATACTCTGCATATGTCGATGACGCGACCTTTTGTGTAAGGACAGACGCTCAATTCGACATCTTGCTCCAGATTTACGATCAATATTCTTCATGTTCAGCGGCATCACTTAATACATCCAAGAGTGCAGGCCTATGGAGCGGAGCGTGGGCCTTTAGGACTGACACCCCGCGGGGCGCCTCATGGACTGCTTCATCCCAAAAATTCCTTGGGGTCCATCTCGGAGTCCGTCTTTCTGCTCAAAATGAAACATGGAATGCTCTCAGAACACGCCTTACTCGAACTGCTGCATTCTGGCGAGGTTCCCAGTTTTGTACTTCTTACTTCTCAAGAGCTAGAATATCTCAGACTTATATTCTTTCACCATGCCTATATGCATGGTCAGCAGAACGTATGCCCATTTATCACTTCAATGAAATCACTCGAATCATCTCAACGATAATATGGAACAGGTACCATTGGATCCAGGTCTCCACTCTCTGTCGTCGAGTCACTGATGGAGGTATTTCACTGCTGGAAGTTCGCACCTAGTATAAAGCACATAAAGTGGTTTCTTTCCTGCGGCTACTAAGTGCACCAGAGTCGCCAGTTACGCTCGTTAGAGATGTCATGATATCGCCTAGGAATCCCCGAATCACTTTCATCACGTATCTTCTAATGGATCAATCTCCTTTTTTTCATTCTAAACTTTCCCCTTTCTACAAAGAGGTCCTTTCCTTTCTCCGTTCTCTACCCCTCTTCCGTGCTCCACCGGCTTCCACCACTGAACTATTAGCTGAGCCCCTGTTCTTTTCTTCCATCCTTCATCCCCCTAATGCTCCCTACTTTACTGACCTTTCCTGGCTCCCCGCCGGAATAGTATCTGTTCAGGATCTAATTTCTCCAGATCTTTCTTGGAAACCCTTCTCTGATCTGTCCTCCCACATCTCCCCTACCTCTTCCTCTCTTTCGCTGTATGATTCCTTCCGTTCTTCAATCATTACCCTCTTCCCTAACCTTGCCTCTCAAGCTGGGTTAACTCTTGTTACCTCTGCCTCTCTTCTTCTTCCCTTTTTCCTTTCTGTTCGGGGCTCATCACTTCCTCTCTCCAGTTTTTCTGTCTCGTCTCTTTACCGTTGTCTCATTGATCCACTGTATGCCACACCATTGATGATTCCAGATGTTCCGAATGTCGCCCTTTCACAAGTGTGGTCCATGTCTAATTCGCCACTATCTATTCCAGCAGAAAGAAACATCCAATGGTTGTTTCTTCATCGGCGGTTACCAGTTCCTACCAAATTATTCAGGATGACGCTTGTTGATTCGCCTAACTGCATGTTTTGCTCTACGATTGCGGATGTAGATCATGTGTATCAACATTGCACAGTGCTTCTTCCCTTGCTACATCTGACCTTCACTACTGCACAATGCCTTAGTACTAATGATCTCTCCTTCTCAGCCTATAGCACGCTACTCAGTTCAAGTACTCTGCCTATTCCTATATCAGAGTCATGTGCTTATGTATTCATATTAGCAAAACATGTGATTTTTTGCTACTATCAACAGCTACGTTCTACCCCTATACAGCCTACCATCTTTCAGGCGGGAGCTGCGATGTGCAGTCAGTTCCGGAACAGAATGATTTCACGCTTGAGGCTTGCTTTCACTGTTGCTAAGGCTGCGAATCGAATCCCACACTTTATGTCAGTGTGGTCACCTTTTCGTCAATGGTTTTCTGGTCCATCAGAAGACCTTAGACTTTTGTTTTGACTTCTGTGAAATTGTTTGGACTAATTGAAGTATAGTTTTGTGATTATCGTGTTCTTAGGTGCCCTTGTCATCATTGCTTCTTAATGTTACTGCACGTTTGCATGTTTCTCACCAACAAGGTCCTGTAGGTGAGTTTCTTGTTATACCACAGGCACTTAGAATAAGTTTAAAGGTTTTTTTTTTTTTTTTTCGGCACTTTCCTTATGTCTGCCGGGTTTTATAATATATGGTTTTTGCTCACGGTGCTAAGCAACTGTTTGATAGTGTGTGTTTAAATTGTATTATTGATTTTGCACAGTGTATTTTTTGATCATGTTACATGTACATAAAGGGATATGATCAGTCGATTACAGCATGTTCTGCAAGGTTTAGCACTTTTGTAGTGCAGGGGGTAATTGTTCATCATTCAGTTATTTGTACTGTACCTGAAGTATAGTTGCTATGCCAAAAGCTCAGTTTTGTATATACTAATGTACTTTCCTAATTGCACTGTAAAATTTATGTTTGGCACATTTCACATGTTGGGTCACGATTACATGTCTTAAGTTTTATGCTCATGGTGCGGAACAAACGCTTTGATAGTATTTCAATTATATGTTAATGTTACACAGTGTGGTTTTTCTCATGTCACATGTGCCTAACAGGAAATAATCAGTCTATTAGATAATGTTCTGCGCTGTATTGCATATTTGCTGTACAAATAGTCAGTTTCATATTTTCATTATTTGTATTGTACCCGAAGTATAAATTTTCTGTAAAACGCAAGTTCTGTTTGTACTAATATACTTTACTCTTTGCACTGTGAAATTTACAGTTGTACCATGGAATTGTAATTTATTATTAGTGTCTTCCCTATGCCGTTGCATCTTGTGTACATATGTTGTTGTTCATTACAAGTTAATCTATAGCACTGTGATTGAGGCACTTGTTTAAGCCTAAGTAATAGTTCTTTTTGTAATTTGACAGTGTTTCACAAGAGAAATATTGTTTAAGCCACTTGTTTAAGCCTAAGTAATAGTTCTTTTTGTAATTTGACAGTGTTTCACAAGAGAGATATTGCATTCAATTTGTATAGAGTTCACACCATCATTGTGGATAGATCATTTATTCGCTTATCTTTCAGATACTGAAAAGTATAAACCTTCTGCTCTTTTCTTCTTTTTTTTTCAAGATTGCTCAAAATATACATGTTTGTTTTTGCACTGTAAAATTTATAGTTATACCTTGTACTGGTGTTCACCTATTAGAGATGGCACTCTGCTGATGCACATTGAGAACATATGATGTACATAGAGTAAGTCAACCTTTAAGTCAAGTATTGTCAGTGTTATGAATTTGCTTACATTGTATATAGTGCATCCACATAATGTAAATATCTCATTGTCATTGTAAATAGGTCATCTACTTGTTTATCTTTTGGTAACTGTTAAGCACAGGCCATCTGTATCTTCCTGTCCATGTTTGCTCCAAATAAAAATTGTTGAAGCTCACGGTGGTCGTTAAACCTCCAATCAAAAAAAAAAAAAAAAAAAAAAAAAAAAAGAACCTCTGGCTGGGTTCCTTGATACGATGACATTGATTAAAAAACGCAAATGCGGCGCTCCTAAAGATGTCATCAATTACATATTCTTTACAGCCTGCATGCAGCTGAGGCCAACGATTTAATATTGTTGATCTCCGCAATCCTGGACGCGTCATTTGAAGAGTGGGGAAACGCTCGCTTAGCACGATGTCTGAAAAATGCCAATTTGTGGGTAGCCGTCCCAAAAGATGAGGGTAGAATTAAATTTGGGGTATAAGTAGGCTTATTATAAACCTCAGTCGAAAAGGTTCCATAAAGCGGTTTAGTGACGAGGACGTCCAGATAAGGAAGGGAGTCATCATTAACGCAATCCATAGTAAACTTGATGTCTTTGTGGAGGGAATAGATGAAGGACAAGAAATCATCCAATTTTTCCATCCCGTGAGGCCAAACAAGACATTTATAGTCTACATAACGTAGCCATAATGCAGGTACCAATCCGGTTCTATTTAGGATTTGCGATTCCAGCGGCCTTAACACGTCTAATACTGAAGAAAGTACCCGTAGGTGCTAAAAGCTTGCAACCAGTTGTTTGCTGTTTTATGTTAATAAACGGATATTAGCGTTCTTTACCTGGGCCTTTTTGTTTCATTGTATGAAAGAATTCGCTTGATGAAATTGTGGTACGTCGGGTTCACGAATTTTACACAATTCTCGATAAGATGGTAGGATTGTTCAGTCATCACTTTATTATGTCTATCACTTCGATAACTCCTGGATGTCTTGCAGATGCGTTCTGGGTGCTGAACCACGTTTGCTTATCAAGAGACAAGCTCGTATGAGAGCCTGTACTGCTTGTCGACTGATCAACTTCAGAGAGGTGGCCAATATGTTGTTATCAATCGATATAGGAAGTCCAGATGGCTGCTTGCTATCACTACCTTTGAATTTCTTGAATGAAGTTGTGCAAAACAAATGGATACTACCTCCCTCCTTCAACTTCGCACATTTTAAATCTTTTTAGCACTACTTTTTTTTGAAAGAAGATGGTGCTTATGTTATCACTTTGTCCTTCCGTGTGGACACCATATCTCTGCAACTATTAGTCCGATTTAAAAAATGTGTTTTGCATTGGGAAGCTTGAAATGTGTGAATGGTGATCTTTGCATTTCGGGTTTTTTACGGTACACAATTTCCCCGCCACTGGGCGCAGATGCAGATGATATTGAATTCAAAATGCATTTTATTCCATATCATCATCATCATCATCATCATCATCATCATTGTCAACCATTATCAATCCACTGCTCGAAGAAGGTCTCCCCAAGTTTCCTCCACAATAGTCTGTCTTGTGCCAGTCTCCTCCATGTCACTCCCACATACTTTCGAATTTCATCCACCCATCTCCCATGTGGTCTTCTTCTGGGTCTTTTCCTGTCAATTGGAATCCCATCTAAAATTTCGGCTGTCCATCGATGGTCTGTCCTTCTGGCAGTATGTCCAGCCCATTGCTATTTCAGGGATTTAACTCTGATCATGATGTCTTCCACTCTTGTCATTTTTCGGATCCACGAGTTCCTTTTCTTATATCTCCTGGTTACACCAAGCATGCACCTCTCCATGCTGCTTTGAGTTGTCTGCAGCCTTTGTATGTCGCTTTTAGTTAAGGTCCGCGTCTCTGCACCATACGTAAGCACTGGAAGGATGCATTGATCAAGCACTTTTCTTTTAAGACATAATGGCATATTGCTCTGGAAAATTATGCTGTATATTCCAAAAGTTCTCCAGGCAAGTTTTTTACGCCTATTAATTTCTTCCTCAATGTGACATTCACTTGATATCTGCTGTCCAAGATAAACGTACGTGTCTGTTATCTCCAGTTATTCTCCATCAATCGATCTACATTTTCTTTTTTTGTAAAAGCATTGAACATCACTTCTGTCTTCTGAAAGTTCATTTTTAATCCCACTTCTTTACTCTTGTCAGCAAGTTCCTGGATCATAATCTGCAGCTCTGATGGGGTAGTTGCAAAAATGACTACGTCATCAGCAAAACGAAAGTGGGTTAGATAATCTCCATTAATCTTTATTCCTTTGTTTTCCCAGCTCAGTGATTGAAAAACACCTTTTTCCAATGTGGCATTAAAGAGCTTCGGAGATATGGTGCCACCTTGTCTCACACCCTTTCCAATTTTTATGTGTATTGTATTTTCAAACAGCCGAATCTTTGCACTTGCATTTTCATAGATGTTATTAATAATATTAATGTACGCATCTTCAATACCGCAGGATTTCAGGGCCATTGTAACTGCTGATGGTTTCACCGAATCAAAAGCTTTTTCATAATCGATAAAAGCCATGAACAATGGAAGTTCATATTCCCTCGCTCTTTCAATTAGTTCTCTCAGTACGTGGATATGATCTATTGTGCTGTAGCCACTCCTGAATCCAGCTTGTTCTCTCGGTTGAGCCATGTCCAGTGTTACCTTCAAGCGGTGTGAAAGAACTTTAGTGAAGATTTTATAAACCACTGAGAAGAGGCTGATAGGTGTGTAGTTCCTGAGATCCTCAATGTCACCTTTTTTATGAAGCAGGATCATTGTAGCGTTGTTCCAATCCTCAGGAATCTTCCCTTCATTAAGGCATCGAGTGAAAATTTGGGCGAGTACTGTTTCGATTTCTCCACTTGCTTCTTGTATGATGTCTACAGTAATTCCATCTTCTCCTGGAGCTTTTCCCCGCTTCATGTTCTTGATTGCATGTGCAACTTCTGCTGAGAGGACTGGAAGAACTCTGGTACCTATTTGAAAAAATTATTTTACCCTTCGATGCCATTTATATCGAAGACTATTTCAAGTGTAGTCACTTTGTTCAAGTCATTCATGGATTTTCCCCTAGGGGGAGTTAGGTAAATTACGTTTTCCCTGATATCTCTACTTCTAAATCTCCGATTTGAAAAATTCTTTCTGCTTCGGATACAGCTCCTGAAGGGAAATGTTTTGCATATAATCTCTAATTTTTGGTGAAGAACAGCTTGTACATCTGCTGCTTAAGTATTAATTTCTGCTTTTGATATATCTGCAGCAAAATATGAGCTTCTAAGAAACCTTGACTGAAAAAATATCCTTCGTGGACCGATACCACTCACCTCGAAAAACCTTTTCGGAATATTTTCTTCCTAAAATACTGCATGGTTTCTCCACCAGGGGGCGTAGATTTATATCTTATTTTTGTCAATATCTCTGCTTCTGAGGGTCCGATTAGAAAAATTCTTACTTTGTTGGAGAATATTTCTGGTGCGAAATGTTTGCCGTGTAATTTCTAAATTTCCAAGTAAGGCATATGTTCCCCGTTAGAGTGCGCATAGGTAAATTACGTTTCCCCCGATATCTCTGCTTCTAAAACTCTGATTTGGAAAATTATTCGTGTATCGGATACAGTTCCTGATGAGAAATGTTTTTCATGTGATTTCTGAATTTTGATAAAGAATGGTTTGGCCACCAGTTAGCATAAGTGATTATTTCTGTTTCTGATGTATTTTCAGCAAAATTTGAGTTCCTGAAAACTAAACTAAAAAAAAATTATTTTGTGAATTGGCACCAATTACCTTGAAAAACCTTTTCAGAATACTTTTTCTTAAAATAACGCATGCTTTTTCAGCTAAAAGTAGATGTCTATGTTATTTGTATCTGTATCTCTACTTCTAAGAGACCTATTTGAAAATTCCTTTCTGTGTTGGAGAACGCTTCCGGTGCGAAATGTTTCTGATGTAATTTCCAATTTTTCTTAAAGCACAAGTGTGCCACTAGAAGGCGCAAGTTCACGTTTCCATTTTCAGCAGTATCTGAAGACTAAAACCCCGATTGAAAAAAATATTTTTCGTATCGATACTGCTAACTATGAAAGCCCTTTGTATGTATTTTCTTTCCGGAATAATGCACAATTTTACCGCAAGGGGCGTCATGTTTAATATATTTTTCTCAATATATCGGCATCTAAATGCGTAATTGAAAAAAATCTTTCAACACCGGATGCCATTTACGTTGTGGAAAATTTTAGGTGCGTATTTGAGGAGTTTTTAGTACACAGCTCTGTTGCTAGGTGGTACTTGTGTTCTTTAGATTGCAGCTGTATCCCCGCTTCTAAAATCCCTATTGAGGAAACTCCTTTTTGCTGTATGCCATTCGCTACAATAGATACTGTATGGTGAAAATTATCGTCTTTAAATAATGCCCAGATTTCTTGCTAGGGAACCTAAAGATGCACAAATTTCTCGCTACTTCTACTTATGGGAGACGTATTTGAAAAGTTATTTTTCCTTAACATAGGTTTTTCAAAGAATATTTTTCGCTAATTTTCAACGCAAAATTCTTTCACGTGCAGTTATATTATATCGTCTTCTATATTTTTTCTTTTAACTGTCGAATTTGTCTCTGATAAGCTATGAGAAACTTTTTGTACGACATTTCCTAATCTTCATAATATATATTTTTAGTCGCTGGTGGAAGTAAGTAGCTGCTTTTATTTCTGGATGTTTTAGCGATTGTGGAAATCAGTTTGATTTTTTCTAACCGTTTCCATTGATCATGAATAACTTTTTTTCGCGTCGGAAGAATTCAAAAGACGTGATCATTACAACCGAATATTCGCTGTCATCTTTCTTCTTGTTTCAAGAAGTTCAGTGATTTTACCACTTTCTACATGCATTATTTTTATTATTATTATTATTATTAAACATGTGCATATGAAGTTCCTTCTGAGTGCTGAGAAAAACTGCTGATCTTTCGTTTTTTCCGAACACTTTCCCATTTTATTATTTCCTTTTCTTTAGGTATGGGGGCAGAATTTGAATTCCTCGCCAACAAGTTTTCTGTAATATTTGTTTTTAAATTTGGGCTCACTTATGCAGAAGCATTTCAGGACAATTGTTGAGGAAGAAACGGCATGTGTGGTCTTGCACGTGCAAGGGTGTTTTCCCCTTAATAACTGCTCAGTAGTGAATGTGATCTGCTGCAACTTTGTATCCATGGCTACGCCCACGTTTGCAACCCCAACCAGCCTGGAAGTTCGGTACACACCCATTTGGAAAAAAAATACAAGAACACCTCCTACCGCTCGGCCCCTGTAATATGCCAGAACGCCCTCAGCAAGCCTAACGCCATCGCCCCTCTGAACTTGAAAGCGCAAAAGCGATTAACAATGAACGTGAGAGTGTATTCCATGTTTTTGTAAGTTCTAAAGTATTCTAAAACTAATCTAGTTCTTTCTTCGCGCTTTTGCGCCAAATGATGACGAAATAAATTGCAAACTGGAACGACATAATTATTATTTTTCGCTTTCTTTAACTATAGATGCATCAAATTCCAAACCGAAGAGGCCGCGAATGGCCTGGTGGTCAACGTTCGTGATTGCCACGGAGAAACCTCGAATTCAATCCGAGGAAGGTACGAACGATCGAACCACTCACTATCTGCCGTGCCTCGGGTGAGCACGTTAAGCCGTCGGGCCACAAGTACTGGCCCCTCGGTAATAAATAAAGGCGTCTTCCTCCCCCTTTCTACCGCGCTTCCGTATCCCTTTCCTTTTCGGCACTCTAGCCCAAATCTCCTAGCTTCCTTTTTCTAAGGTTGTTTAAGACCTGGGGTCAGACACTCCCTTCCTAAAATCCTCTACATATGATCTGATCTGATCGAAACCGACGAGCGATCAAAAACATAAATAGGCCTATCCACCAAACAGAAATCATCTCCCTTTCCACGTTAATGAGTGAGTCTGGGAAAAATTCTCATCGGCCGCCTCCGGATATCGAACTAGTTTGGCAGTTAATCACACGTGAGTCTGAAGAATTCGAGGCCGCTGTGGTGCAGTGATAGCATTTCGGGCGCGTAACTGGAAGACCCTGGGTTCGACTCCCGGTGGCGGCCGATGATTATTTTTCCGAGACTCACTTGTTAACGTGGGAAGAGTGACGATTTCTGTTTAGTGTTCCTGATCCACGTTAAGTGTTTGAATTAATATCCAATTATGTCTCAATGAAAAAAAATCATACCGTCAAGTTGTGTTTCCTTGTTTCGTCTAACGACAAAACTGAATCTAAAAAAATAGGGTCGTACTTAAACATTCAGAATTTAGAGAGAGAAGGAAAGGAGCCGCGGATGGCTTAGTGGTTAGCGAGTCAGACTATCAATGCAAGGTCCTCAGGTTCGAACCTGGGCTGATCTTTCAGAGATGGTGTGATTTACTAACAATCGCTGAATATCTGCCGTGAAACGGACGAGCACGTTAAGTGACGGCCCCCAGGCTGGACCCACTGGTTAAATGGATATCCTTTCCTATGCCCCCCCCCCGAAATTCTCTCACCCCTCTGTGTGCACCATCGTACTTGTACGATGGCGCCATCTACTGTACTCTAATCTCACTACAAACTGTTCTGTCAAAGTCGCTAGACTTGCTCTGATTCCTTCCGTTTCTGTGTCCTGCCCGAAAGGCGATCTCGCTGTAGGTGGCTAGGACCTAAACTCTACTCACTGTGGACGGAAGTCCTACAAGAAAATGACAAATAGAGGGAAGGAAAGGAAGAGAAAAGGCGAAACACACAGAGAGAGAAACAGCAGAACATAGACTGCGAAGGTGGAAAAGATCGAAGAGAGAGAGCTAGAGGTAGTGAAAATAATGAAAAATCTAAGACGAAAACAAAGAGAGAGAAGGAAACAACAAACAAGATGACACTGAGTACTAGGATGTAGAGAGAATGTCAAAAAACAACAACAGAAAAATGACTTTTCAAATCGCATTCTAGAAAGGGAGAAAATCAGTAGACCAGAAAATGCATTTACCTCTCCTAGTGTAAAGACTGCGCATGAATTAAAATACATAACACTGGCCCCTTAGCGGCTGCAAGATATGTTAAGAAAAAATCAGAAATTGTAAGGAAAATCTTTCTCTTTCTGGAAGACATTCGAAGGAAGAAGCATTTTTTCAGATTCAACGATTAGAAGCAGAGATATAGATAAGTGCAACATAACTTCGCACCCCTAGCGGAAAAACTGTGCATTATTTAAGACAAAAATAAGCGCAAACGTGTTTTTCATAATGAAGAGTATCCTACCAGAAAAATATTTGCTTTCCTTCTAATTTCCAGATTCGAAAATACTCTTGTAAACAGAAATATACGCTGATGCATCCTAGCAGAAGAACTGTGCATCACGAAAAGGTAAATAAATAAATAAATACGCAAATTATTCTTTATAGCAGGAGCTACGTCACAGGAAATTTTTTGTTCTAACACGACTTCGAAAGCAAAGAAAAAAAAAAGAAAAGTATCTATATATATATATATAAATATATGCTTTTACGCTCTATATTTTGAAAACTTAGCATAGCTTGAAATGGATAAAACTCGCAATCATTATCGTAACGAATGGCATACAGCACAAAAAAGTTTTTTCAATCGAATTTTGAAAAGCGAAGTTAGAGTTGTAAACAAAAACCGTAGCCCCCGTGTGCATGGTCTAAGCGGTGGCTTCTGACCATTTGCCCCAGATGGGTCAGGATTCGAGTCCTAGTTAGGCATGGATGTTGTGTTTGTCTTACGGCACTGGCTATCGCCCTTCCCTGTAACCAGTAGCCCTAAATTAGGGACGGGTGACTGGTTATAGTCCATCGAGTTGCTCACCGTGTCCGTTAAACCCCCAAACAACAATAACAACAAAACGTACAATTACACCATGCAGTCCCAAAGCTATTCAATAAAGAATAGCTTTGTGGCTGCATGATTCAAAAACACATGTAAAATATTATCCGAGGAGAATTACATCTTATGACGAAAGAATATTTTTGCCGCCCCGGTTACGCAGTGGTCTAAGCGATGGCCTCTGATCATTCGTCCGAACGGGGTGCGGGTTCGAATCCCTGTGAGGCATGGCTGTTTTGTTTGTCTTACGGCACTGACTCTCTCCCTTCCCTGGAACTAGTAACCCTAAATTAGGGACGGGCGACTGCTTATAGCCCGTTGAGTTGTTCACGGTGGTCGTTAAACCTCCAATCAAAAAAAAAAAAAAATATTTCATATCGGACTTTTGGTTCCGAGACATAGTGAACAAGAAATATAACACCGAGTTCCCCGTTGTAATGAGCAGGTCCTTCGAATCCGTGACGCGAATTAAATTTATCAAAGCCATTCAAAGTCAATGGAACCAGTTAGGAAAACAATCAAACGGTTTCTACCTTTCAACATCCAGAAAATGGAAACATCTACTTAGTTCCACCAGCGGCTATAAAGCATGTTGCGAAAATTAACAAATGCGCACAAAACGTTTCTCATAGCACAAGGGAGGTATCAAACACGAAGTGATTTTCAAATCGAGCAGTTAAATACAGAAAGCAACATGATATAAGTCTACGCCTGCCCTTACAAAAAATTTTGCAGAATGAAAAAGTTGAAAATAGGCAAAAAAATATTTTCCATGGAAAAAGCTATGCTAAGGAAAAAAACTTTTCAAATACGTCTCCCGGAAGCAAAGATAGCGAAAGAAAGAAAAAAGTTTCCGACCTCACGCATCTAGCGGCAAATCTTTGCAATATTTAAAGAGGATAATGCTCCGCATCTCTATTGTAGCGAATGGCATACAGTAAAGAAGAAATTTCTCAATAGTGTTTTCAGAAGCGGCGATACATCTGAGAATTAAAGTACAAAAACACCACCTACCAACAGAACTGTGAACTACAAAATTCCTTATACTCTAGCCTAAAGTGTTCTACAGCGTAAATGACATCTGGTGTTGAAAGAATTTTTTTAAATCGCATTTGTAGAAACAGAGATATTGAAAACAAAAAGCAGATCAAGCATTTGCGCCCCCTAGCGGCGAAATTTTGCATTATTTTGGAAAGAAAACACGCACACAGAGTTTGCATAGTTAGTAGTATCTGACTGAAGAAATAATTTTTTTAATCGGGTTTATAGTCCCGAAGATATTGCTGAAAACGGAAACGTGAGCTTACGCCCTCTGAAGGCAGACTTGTGCGTTAAGAAAAATTTGAAATTGTATGGGAAAGATTTCGCAGCGTAAACGCTCTCCAATAAAGAAAGAATTTTTCAGATCGGACTAATAGTTGCAGAGGTATGGTGTCCACAGACGGACGGCCTGACGGACAAACCGATAACATAAGTACGATCTTTTTTACAAAAGACGTACTAAAAATTGAATATGCATGTGAACCTCTTTGCTGGAATGTCCATTGCTTTGCGAAGAAAGTACGAACAAAATGTGCTTCCTATGGTAGTGAGAGGTATCTTACAAAAACACGCATTTAGGCACATAGATACTGCAGCAGATATGTCGTAAACAAAAATATATTCCTTAAGTCCGTTGAAAAAATTCTGCGTTATAAAACTTTGGAAATTATATTCAAAATACTCCTCGCTGTGAATGCTACTCGTGAAAAAATAAAATTCAAATCATACTTTATCAGACAGATGGGGAAAATGCGACTCACATTTAATTCCTCTAGCATGCAAACCATGCATAATTTAAAGAAGAAACTGTATGCAAAATGGTCTTCGTGATAATCGGCATACATGAGAAAAAGAATAGTTTCAATCGGAATTTTTAGAAGCAATTATTTGAAAGCCTTGTGTCTCCTAGGAGCGAATTTATAAATCGGAAAAATATTAAATGCTATCATTTTCGCAGTTCAGGACTCCCAATGCAAGAACATTTTAACGGAAAATTAGTCGCCCACGCCTCTATCACACATGAAGAAATTCCTCAAATGTGGAATAATGCAAATATCATGTTACTATACAGAAAAGGCGATAAAAATAAATTATAAAACTATAGACCCGTAAGTCTGTTGTCTCACATGTATTTTATAAACTATTTACAAGAATCATTTCAAACAAATTAGAAGACAAATTGGATTTCATACAACACCCTGAACGAGCTGGCTTTAGAAAAATATTTTAGTACAATAAATCAGGTACAAACAATAAGTGTTCTTATTGAAAAACGCAACGAATACAACTTTCCTTTATATTTAGCATTTATAGACTTCAAAAAAGCTTTTGATAGTATAAAAACAGTATCAATAATAGACGCCCTGAAAAATTATGGCATTGAGCAACCTTACATAAGTTTAGTCAAGTACATCAACCAGAATGCAACATCTAATATTATCTTAAATGAAGTAAGTGAAAAGTTTATAATAAATAGAGAATAAGACAAGCAGATACTATCGCGCCAAAGTTATTTACATTAACGCTGGAACACGTAATGAGCAAATTAAATGGGTAAGAGAAGGGGATCAACATAAATGTAGCAAGGTTAAACAATTTAAGATTTGCAGACAACATAGTCCTTTTTTCAGAAAATTAAAAAAAAAATAATTAAAGAAATGATAGAAGAACTAACATATTTATAAAGAGAAATTGGATTAGAAATCAATATTGATAAAACAAAAATAATGACAAACCAACTTAATAATAGCGAAAAACAAAACATTTGAATAAATGATAAACAAATAGAATGTGTAGAAAATACCTATGAAAATTAATTGCCACAAGTAAACAGGGAATTATGGAAGAAATTGAAGGAAGAATGAAACTGGGGCGGACAGCTTGTGAGAAATTAAAGGAGATTCTGTGTATTAAACTAGATTCCGTGTAGAAGCCGGAAAACAGAACAAAGCTTTTCAATCAATGTATAACGGCCATTATGACATGAAGCGCTAAAACCTGTCCAATCAAGAAAACATCTTAGACAAATTGAAAAAAATAACGCAAAATGGAAAGATCCCTACTAAATATAAAACTTCAAGATAAAATGAAGAATGCAGATATAAGATAAGAACAATTTTTAGACATAGGTGAAAAGGTACTCAATTTAAAATGGAAATGGACTGGCCATATAGCAAGAATGGAATATAATGGATGGACTAAAATAGTAACAGAATGGAGACCATACAAAGGAAAGAGAAGAGTGGAAAGACCAGAGGGACGATTGATTGACGATATAAATAGAAATTAGAATTAGTGACTGTCATGGAGAAAACCTCAGGTTCGATCCCAGGCAGGTACGAACGCTCGATCCACTAAACATCCGCCTTGCGTCGGATGGGCACGTTAAGCCGCCGGAACTGGGGTACTGGCCCCCGATAATAAATAAAGGCGTCTTCCTCTCCCTTTCTACCTCGCTCCCATGCCACTTTCCTATCGGGCACTCTAGCCCAAATCTCCTATAGCTTCCTATTTCTAAGGGTTGTTTAAGACCTGGGGTCAGACTCTCCCTTCCTAAAATCCCCTACATATGGTCTGATCTGATCTGTGAAATAAGCAAGCCCAAGACAGAAACATATGGGCCGCCCGGTGGCGCAGTGGTCTAAGCGATGGCCTCTGATCATTCGTCTGAAAGGGACCCCGGTTCGAATCCCGGTGAGGCATGGAAGTTGTGTTTGTCTTACGGCACTGGCTCTCTCCCTTTCCTGGAACCAGTGACCCTAAATTAGGGACGGGCTACTATATAGCTCATTGAGTTGCTCACGGTGGTCGTTAAACCTCCAATAATAAAAAAAAAAAAGAAACATATGGAGAGAGATGAGGGAAGCCTATAGCCTCAGTTGGCCATAAAAAGGGTTGGAAGAAGAAGAAGAAAACTAATCGCATGCTGGAGAGCTTACGATTTTGGTTGTCTTTCCTACCGTTTCTCTCTGTTTTGGAAAAAGGGTACTTAAGCTTCTAAATTTTGATCTGCTCATGTTTTCTCTCCATGAACGGAAAGAACTAAACACAATTTCAGATATCTCGCCTTCTGTCTTTTTCTCGTCAGTTTCTCTGTTTGTCTGTCAGCAGAAATCATATTTCTGCTTCTAATGGCCAGTGAAGGAATTCGATCTGTGTCTGATAGATATAGTCATATGTAGAAATTATTGGTTTCTATCCTTACGAACATCCGTCTGTCCACCCGTCCGTAGAAACTATATCACCCCTTCTTATGATCAGATTAAAAAAAATATTTCTGTGATTGATTGATTGAAAGAGACAGGCAAGATTGTCGATGTTTGCTCTTCCCCTCATCTGACTGTCTGTCTGTCTGTCTGCAGAAAACATACTTCCGCTTCGAAATGCTGATCAGGAAAATTCCTTCTCTGCTCGAAAGGAGAAAGCATGAGCATACACTTTCGGAAATCTCTCCTTCCATCTATCCATTCCTCAGTTTGTCTGTCCGTCAGGAACTTGAAAAATGCAAGATTTATGAAATTCTTTTTCTGTGGGAAGAAGAAAACGTGAGCGTAAGATTTCAACAATCTCTGGGTTCGCCCATTCGCCACGTTTTTTTCTGTCTGCTTCTGAAGGGGAAATGGAAAATATTCATTATGTGACTTATAGACACAGGCACGATCACAGTATTGTCAATGCCTCCTCCACTTTGCTCTGTCCGTTCGTCAGTGAATACGATATCTCCGCTTCTAATGATAGAACTGAAGAAATTATTTCTCTGCGCGATGGGGGAAAACAAATTTCGTTGAAATAAAACGTTTCGTTAAATAAAACGACATAGAATGATTTTTGAAAGTTACAGGAGTTTAACGCCCTAGCGAGTTCCTAAAATTCTGTAAGATTAATCTCAAAAAATGAACACTATTGAAAAATAACTACGTTAGTTGAAATGTCAGTACGATGCGATTTTCGAAAGTGATAAGAGTTAAATTATCACTGCTGTGTTCCAAAAATTACGCAAAATTAATACTAGAATAAAAACAAACAGGATTGGGAGAAAATTAGCTGAAACATCAGTGCTGGACAATTTCCGAAAAGGGATATCAGTTACGTTCCAAAAGACCCCCAAGTGGTAATGGTTGGGGCATATAGCAAGAAGTCCTTTTTTTTTTTTTTTTTTTCTTTGGATTGGAAGTTCAACGACCATATTGAGCAACTCAATGAAATCGCCCATCCTTGATTTAGGGTCACGGGTTTTCAGATATGGAAACGGGTGACGTGTCACAGGTCGACAATTTCTAGCGGGTCAAATGGGTCGGGTCAAGGTGTTCCTGACCCGATTTCGACCTGGTTATATTTCAGTTTCATTTTTGAGAAGCAAAAAAATTTTTTTTCTAAGAAAAAAATATTTTGTTCTCGATACTGGTGCCTGCGGACTCAAAAAATGATTTGTCATGCAATATGAAGGAAAAGTGTCCCTCCCTTCTGAAAGGCAATGATGAAAACAACATCCACATTTTGGAAACTTTCAACTCATCATATAAACTTGCGAAAATTGGTGTAGCAGCGAAACATATTCTGGAGCTTATATGCTATCAAAGAAACAGCAAAAATTAAAATTAATCATACAAAAAGTTACTTAATTCAAAAATTTTGATTGCAGCGTCGTCAAAATTAAGTTGAACAGCCTTAACATTACTGCGGAGAGACTTTTCGACTCTCGCGGATGTGTTTGAAAACATGTGTAAAACGATGTCTTGCAAGTGAAGGACGACAGTTTCAATACTTCCTGTAAGTAAGTGTGTAAATTATACGTTCTTATCATGCATTTCTTTGATTACCATATAACCTAAGACACCCACTGCGCGGAGAGACTTTTTGAACGCCCTGTATATACACTATATTGACAAAAGTCATCGGACATCCTTCAAAAGCAAGTGAACTGATCCGCTGCGTTGTTAAGATACGCGGTACAGCTGCAAACGGTATAAAAACAAGCCTGCAGCTGACCGCGATCATATCGCACTGTGAGGTTGAGAACTGACTTTGAGAAAGGAAAGATTGTTGGGTGTTATATTAGTGTGTTGTCCATAAGAGAAACCGGGAGGCGTTTAAACATACCCAAGTTGGATGTACTGAATAAGTGGAAGATACATGGCGTGCCTGAAGCAGCAAAATGTTTAGGCAGACCAAAAAAAAATCAGTGATAGGGGACGTCAAAGCCTCAGGACAGTCGTTACAGCTAATCGACGGAGTACTACACAGTACCTCAGTGTACAGGTGAGTAAAAATGCTGGAACCTCGGTATGTACACGTACCATTTTGCAGAGAACTTAATTCCGTGGGTTACCGTGGTCGTGCGGCTACTCATAAGCCTTTCATCTCCACTCGGAATGCTACTCGTCGTTCAGCATGGTGTAAAAAACATTTATCGTGGACCGTAGATAAATGGAAACGTGTCCTATGGACTGGTGAATCCAGATACACAATCCATTAGTCTGATGGCCGTGTGTGGGTATGGCAGAAGCGGGGGAACGTTATTTACCACAGTGTACTATTCCTACGAACATGTTTGGAGGTCGCAGTGTACTCGTGTGGAGGTGTTTTTCGTGGTATGGTCCCGGCCCATTGGTTATCGTTGACAAACTTATTAACCAGCACGTCTATCTCGATATTCAGGACAATACTATTCCACTGTATTGCCAACTGTTCCATAGTATTGCCAACTCTGTGGCAATACTATGGAACCGAGCCTTGTTGGTACCAACAGGATAATGCACCGAGCTATAAAATAGCAAGGACTGTTATGGCGTGCTTTGACGATAATTCCGTATCGTGTGTGACCTGGCCAGCACGGAGTCCTGATCTTAATCCCATAGAACGCCTATGGGATGAACTAGAGGGCCGCAAAAGAAGTTTGGTACCAAAGTCTACTACTAAGCAACAGTTAGCGGCAAAATTATGTCCTGAATGGAAGCGCATACGTATCGCTGTGTTCGAAAAACCTTGTCGAAAGCAGGTCTCGAAGGGTCAGTTTTCACACAGTATTTATTAGAAGAAAGATACAGGAGATGTGCTTGAATAAATCATCTCAAATGATGTATGACAAAAAACAAATATATTTACAGATGCTTGTAGCTTACGCTACTGCTTATTTACACGGTTTTGTACATTGATGATAGTAAAAAGACAGTTAATTACACTCGAGTGTCTGGTGAGGCAACAAAAGTCTCTGACAAAGCAAAGAATAGGACCAATTCAGCTTGAAGAGCGTTATACAATATTAATTTTGCACAGTATTGAAGCAAGGAATAATACAGAATTCGAGCTTGCAGACATAGATTCAAAAGACAATTGATGAGAAATTAACAGAATGTGCAGCTTGCGCTACGTTAATTACAGGATTTGATGCAACGTTTGCATGACAACAGTTAAGTGCAGTAGAAATCTGGCGAGGCAACATGAATCTCTGGTAATACAGAGAGTAAAATCAATCCAGAATGATGAGCACTATAGAGTATAAATTGTACACAATATTGATGAAAAAAAAGTTCTGACCGAAAGGTGATACATTGTGGGTGACCTGGAAAACCAGGAGGTTGCAGGTGATCAAGGAGACAAACATGAAATCAAAAGTTCGAAAGACAGATGATGAAAAATTTACAGATGAATGTAGCTCGCGGTACTACATGTTACATACAACGGTGATATGAAAAATAGTTATATACAATAATTTTCCTGAGAATACAAAAGAAAAAATAATCTCTGAAAATACAGAGAGAAGACACAACTCATCACAGTGAGTATTGGAGAACACAAATTTATACAGTTGAAAAGTAAAATTACACATTTGAATCAGGAATTGAAGATAAGAATATACTGTAAAAACGACAAAGTTTACAGATGTCTGCGGTTCGTGAAACGACCTATATGCATGATTCTGTACAATGAGAAGTTACAATTTACATACATTGGTTTGTCAGAGGTGGTGGAAGTACAGTTTGTTTCCTGCAGAAGTAATATATCAGCATTCAGCGGAGCAAGATCCTCTCGTACCAGCGCATTCGCAAGAGGTGTCGCAAAACCACGACAATTAAGTGACACCACCTTGAATGTCTAGGTTAGTTGTGGGATGCAGTAGGAATTGACTGCCTGTAGTGATGGAGTGGAGTCGACGGAGAAAACAAGCACTCCACGGGACCTCGTCCGCAGTGCGCCGAAGAGTGTTTTCAAGTGAGTGTAATTGAACCAGCACTTGTGGAAGAGCTGCTTCATACTGCTGAATGGAAGTGCGTGCTGAGGAAGGGCTAGAGGATCTTAAAAGGCAATCCAGCACGTCCTCGTATGGCAGAGGCTCAGCAGGGAAAGCATTTTCAGCAAGAAAAGTTGTTAATTCATCTAGTGAGGGAAAGGCATCCTCACATGCTGTCTCAGAGGAAGTGTGTAGAGGCGACCTGGAGAACGGTCGTCGAGAGCTGACGGAGCGAGTGGATGAGCGGGTAGAAGAGCGAGATGATCTTCGGGACGCCAGAGTCTTTGACTTCTTCGTCTTGGGGTGAGTAGCACCACTGCGTTTTCCAGCAACCACAAAAGCTTCATGATCGTCTGGAGAGTCTGAACCCGAAGCGTTACCTGTGACTCGTGTCATGGAGCCAACGGTAAAATCTGAGGAGTGGTCAACATGTACATCAGCAGTGGTTGTAAAAGTACTAGGGGAGTCGATTTTGGAAGCCTGGGAAAATTCTTAGGGTCAGCAGGAGGTGGAGGCATCAAAGTCGTTTGTTGACCAATGGCAGTAAGCTGACTTTTGGAAGATCTTGATTCCGCGACTTTCCTCGAATAGGAAGAAGTCTGTGAAGCGTTGGTGGACAAAGTAGAAGAAGATGTAGTGTGTGGAGCTGTTTGCAGGGAGGCACGTGGGCACTGAGCCCTTATGTGACTTTCGCTCTGACAGATAGTGCAATACTGTGAAGTGATTATCTCAACTCTTCGGCGTTGCTGTCCACAGCGGATGTGCAAAACATTCGGAACCGCTTTCAGCTGAGCAACAGATGAAAAGAGGACTCGAGCAGTGCGGCGGAAACCCCGAATCGATTTGTCTTCAGGGTCTCTGGGAGCCGCAGAGAGAGTTGTTATGGAGCCAACAACTCTGCCGTACCTGCTGAGCAAGGTGCAGAGTGCAGCGTCGGATACTTCTGGTGGTGCCGGGTAGAAGGTCACCTGCACCGGGCGGTGCGCAACCGGTTGTGCTAACAGATGCACGTCATTGATGTTAGACCTTCCGTAAGGACCTGGTCAGCATGCGCTTTATCCTTAAAATAGACCAAGACAGATCTGGGTTTTCGAGCTACAAAGTCTATTGCATCCTTTGGTAAGATAGTTTTGAGGGCTCGGCTATATTGCCACAGCTTAGTGTCGGGAAGCGCATCAAAATAGACGCCCCGTTCCATAGTGGAGGAAAAAAGGTGACCAGCTCGGGAATCCTCTGGTATGTCAATTGTAGCAGTAGAACCAACGACAGTGACATAGGATTCAGGAAAAGGCATAGCAGATGAAACTGGGGGTGTGAGGACCCCAGAAGTTGCAGAAGCATGGGACGCTTGGGCAGACATGGGTCGAGAATTCGATGAAGCGGCCCCTAGCAGTGAGGGCGGATCAGAAAGTTGATGAGAAGTAGAAGCTGTGAGCTCAGTATTGCTGATAACGGATACGTCATCATCTGCTGAGATGTAGATAGGAGACTTGGCACCACCGCACTTGGTGGGAGTTATAGCAGGAGAAGAAGAGGTGTCCATGACGTCGCAATGACGCTCGGGAGCCACCTCATTAAGCTGAGCGGTAGAAGACGAAGAGGAAGCTGGCTGATCTGCCAAGATAAGGATGTGGGCTTCACCCTTGTCTGCCTCCGCCATCGAAGCAATGGCGAGACTTTAACGAAAAAAGACCAGCTTGGTTGAAAAATAAAACAGTGAATAATGAAAAAATATGGCACTCACTAACCTGGGAGATACACGAACGTAAAGTGTAGAACTTCAACTTGAAGATACACGCAACCACAGGAACTAAAGCACTCAATAAACACCTTATAGCAACGAAAATCACGGAGCTCAAAACCCAACCACTTCGAGCTTCGAAGGGTCAGTGCATGCATTAAGGCCTGTGACGTACCTGCCAGCAGGACGCACACGGTATAAAGGCAGATAGGAATCAGAATAATCGTCCGCGTAGCTCAATTGGTAGAGCAACTTATTCCGGAATGAGTGGACCCGGGTTCGAATCCTGGCGTGGACAGAAATGACGGAGAAATTTACTTCGTTATAATGGCGCCCAAACTATCCGGATGACCCGGCCGTTCAAAATCTCGCATTGGTGTGATGCTATTTTCCACACCGCGAGACAGGAAAAATCAGAGAATCCCTTCTCCAGTGCTTCGAAAAATAAATGTGTGTGACGTTGCATTCCACACACCAGATTGACTGGGAGTTCTCAAGTGCACGTTCTACAGTGGTTGTCTGCCTGCAGCGATTCATGGTCACGGCTGATCCGTGGGCCATGCCCCCGGCCCTCTTTCGGGGGGGGGGAGATGTGACGTACCTGCCAGCAGGACGCACATGACATAAAGGCAGATAGGAATCAGAAAATGTCTGCGTAGCTCAGTTGGTAGAGCGACTTGTTCCGGAATAAGCGGCCTCGGGTTCGAATCCCGGAGTAGACCAAAAATGACGGAGAAATTTACTTCGTTATAGGCCAAAGGTGGACCGACACCGTACTAATGTAAGTCAATAAATGCTATGTTGTGTTTCTCTTCTATGTGTACTGTGACTTTTGTCAATAAAGTTATGTTGTAGTTCAAGGCAAATTTGTCCGGGTCGGGTTCGGGTCATTTACAGATCCGGGTCGGGTCTAATTATGTGACGCCTGGGTCCAAAATTTTTGATACGTTTCTAACTCTGCGGGTTTCAGGTAAGGTAGAGAGCCAGTGCCGTAAGACAAACACAACATCCATGCCTCATCGGGATTCGAACCCGGACCCATCTCGGACGAATGACCATAAGCCAGCGCTTAGACCACTGCGCAACCGGGGCGGCTGCTGGACGTTCTGATCATCGATGGAAAACTGAAATTCTGGGCTGGGTATTATTACCAAGGGACAGAAAAAGACCCAGAAGAAGACCACATGGAAGACGAGTAGATGAAATTCGAAAGCATGCCGGAGTGGCATAGAAGTGAATGGCTCAATGCAACTGCGAAAGAGACTTGGAGAGAGACCTTCAACTTGAACTTTTTTTTTTTTTTTTTTTTATGGATTTTTAACGACCACCGTGAGCAACTCATTGGGCTATAAGTAGTCGCCCGTCCCTAATTTAGGGTCACTGGTTGCAGGGAAGGGAGAGAGCCAGCGCCGTAAGACAAACACAACATCCATACTGGCCTGACCGGGATTCGAACCCGGACCCCTTACGGTCGAATGATCTGAGGCCAGCGCCTTAGACCACTGCGCCACCGGGGCGGCCTTCAACTTGAATTGAACTGTGAATGATGGATTGCTGACGTGTCCCAAAAATTATGTAAAATCAATCGTAGAGTAAAAACATTCACCATTGAAGTACAACTTTACGATTGGGAAAAAAATGCAGTATAGAACGATTTTCGGAAGTGATTACAGTTAAATTATAAACTGATGTGTACCAAAACTGCTGCAAAATTATTCGAAAAATAAAATTAAACACAATCGAAATAAAGCTTCATGTTAAATAAAATGAAAACGTTGAGCGATTTTCGAAAGTGATTGACTTTCAAAACAGCTTTTCTTTTTAAATGTATTTATCTAGGGGCTGATTGTGCCGTCGTCGTTCCCCGTCAAATGTGAAGTGCGATTAGGAAGTTATCGTTCCTCGCGAAACTTTCCCCGACGGTACAGGGGAACTCGAATGCAGCTAGCGTTTCTGATGGGGAGGGCTATCAGGTGGACAGCACGTGTCTGCTCCGTGCGCCATCTGGCGTTCTCCGCAGAGTACTTCATCGATTGAATAGCTTCCTCATCAGTCCATTCAATGCCTCATCAGGTTAATGAGATTAACGCGACTCTGCATACTGTCACACAACACTTGGTTGGGCGCATGACAAAAGGTCCGATGCAAATTCGTGATGTAGGCAAATCACAAGCACGTGAAGGTCGCGTGGCTGACAGGACAGATCTACAGTATTTTGATGCGGTCTACACCAAGCGAAAATCAGATAAATAAAATAAGGGTGGATCTTCATCATCCTCCGACATGTTCTCCTCTGCTCTTCGTCACTGCTTTTTGCTTTAAAATTTGGCAAGCCAAATTAATGAGATGAAAGTGCTACAGGAACCAAAGTAATATTTAGAACGTAAAAAAAAAAAAACGTGATCCACTAAGAGCATGGAGTTTATTTTTGAACGGAATAAAACTAGGGTGGAACATAGAGAGCGACAATGCGAAGACATTTGGCATGAAGAATTTGTAGAAGGGAACTTATAGTTATGTAACATTTCGAATTTATTTGAATTCATTTTAGTTTCGTTATGTCCGTAAATTGAAAACAAAAATACTAAATCCTCGATGCAACATTTCGACGACCACTAACAAGTGGCAACTCGTACCGCTGAGAATTTATATTTATTTTATATAATTTTATATTTATTTATTTTATATATTTTTATATTTATTTTATGTATTTACGATTTACGCTTCCCCCCCCCCAAGAGATTGGAATTGTGAATCAACGGGCTTAGCCTCCACCATAAGAAAACAAAAAAAAAAAAAAAAAAAAAAGAAAGGAAAAGAAAGAAAATTAATGAAATAGAAATAAAGGCAACTCCAGAGTTTTCCGTAATTACAGTCAGCTCTGGATATAGTGAACTCTGTCATAGTGAACATTCGGCTATAGTGAACCTAAATCATTGGTCCCGAACCACAACATCGGAAATGTACATTAAAATTTTCGTTTATAGTGGACCCTCAACTTCGGTTATAGTGAACCTAAAAAATTAAAACTTCAAAGAAAAGAATGTACTTGTAACATGAAATTGTAACCTATTTCAAAACAAACCTTCTTGCAAAAAGATGAAAAAATGTGTTGAAAAAGATATTTTAGGTCTACTACTCCTTAAGTACATTGAAGGGCAAAGGTATAGGATTAAAAACCTCGGCAACATCAAGCTGGTGTTCCCAGGGCCGGATGGCGTCTTCCCAATTGCGGACGTCTCAGTTCACGGCCCCAGGGACTCCTCCGATTCCTCTCTATGTTTACGGGCCTGGTCACCGGATTAAGAACTTGCTTGTGACGTCACGCTAAGCGACGGGCACCGTCCATAGGTAACTGAAGACATTGTGAAAATATTGATCATTTGCTTCAAATTATTTAAATTCCTTTAGACTAATGATAGCGAGCAGTTACTCCGTGTACAAAATGTAAAATTCGTGTTAAAAAAAAATTAGCGGCAAAGAAGTTCTTTTTGTTTTTAATGTGGCAAACGGAAAATGTTCAAAAGGTAATCAAACCAAATTTTAACTGGGACTAAAGAGCGCTCCTGTATTTTTAAAGATATCTTTAAATAACTACTCGCCATGTTGACAAATCACTGCTTACATAACAAGTCAGAGAAAAGAAAATATGCTATTTTTGTAGAAGCTACTTAATGAATCTGTTCTTCCACAATGGAAATATCGAACTCGAAATTTGTCAAAGACATTTGATAATCATCATTACAGGAGAACTAAATCCTAACCCCAGTTTAACTACCCTAAACCCCATGCAAATAAATATATGTCAATTTTCGTTTTTTTATATTTTCAATCTTCATTTCATCTGCGGGAAAAATTACAAGTATGCATGTTCTAACACATGTTCGTAATCCGGGGGGGGGGTGAAAGAAATCAGTACAAGGTAAGTTTATTTTTTCATTTATTTATTTCTGTGTGTACATTGTGCTGAGAGTTACACATTCTCAGTATCAATTTAGTCTACTTGGCAGCCTCAAAACTTTTTTATTTATATCTGTATGTCCTGCAACATTTTGCAGCTAAATAGTAAAATTATATCTCTAATTCCTTCAATATCAAAATATACTAGGGTAGGGGCGAGGCTAAGTTGTTAAAACCACACAAAAATATAGACTGTAGAAGCATTATTAGCTCTTTTTCTGACTTTCTTTCCCAAAAAGCTTCTCAGTAAATAATTTAGTATAATATCATTAAAGGAATACGGGATTACGCCATATAATTACAAATTCTGAAGATGACAACCCGCTTTTTAGTGTAAATGTGACACGGATGGTAAGTCAGATAATATCCGAAAACTTGAAAATTTTCATCGTCTTGGAGCGGGACTCGAACCCGCGTCGCCTAGAAAACGCCCGGGTATGCTAACCATTACACCACCCAGAACAACAAGTTTCCGATCAATTTGAATATAACCATCACAGCATTCGCTAGTCGAAGCAACCAGCATTCATGTTTAGTGAATCTAGCGAGTCCTGTGATGGATATATTCAAATCGATCGGAAACTTGAAACTTGGTCGTTCTGGGTGGTGTAGTGGTTAGCACACCCGGGCGTTTTCTGGGAGACGCAACCTTGAGTCCAGGACGATGACAATTTTCAAGTTTTCGGATATTATCTGACTTACCATCCTTCTCACATGTACGCCAAAAAACGGATTGTCATCTTCAGAATGTAGTATATAGTTGACCTTCTCCATTTTTTTATTAATTTCTGTATGTACTGCAACATTGACCTGGTGCATCATTATCATAATTTTTCTTCTCTGTGAATTACCTTTTCATATTCGCAGGATATTAATTTTGGAACAGTTTGCCTCTTCAAATTTATTATTTTTTTGGATGATAGCAATGTTATTTGATCAGAAAAACTTAGGGTCCAAAAACGAAATTTTGGATGCTGTTTTATTAATTTTTCGCCAGTTTTTCTTTTATAGCCGCAAATTGCAATGTAACAGTATACGTCAACGTACTAACAGATTGCGTTTCAGTTATTTTCTGCGTCTGTTTAAAACTGCATTAACACAATTTTTAGGTATAGCCGTTTATACTCGTACAGAACAGAAACAGCGAGAAAGCGTAATTCATGAAAGACGTAATACAAACGCAATTTTCTTTCTTTTCTTTTTTTTTTTTTTTTTTTTTTTCAAATTTCGGTAGAACTGCTGTGTCACACAATAATTGGCTGAAAGCTAAACTACGGACTTTATTAAGCTGCTCCTTCAAGCATTAAGTACGAATGAATGCCCAGAAACGTATAGTGCTGTAACTTTCTCGTTGCGCAACTCCGTCGCTTAGCGTGACGTCACAAAAACGATGGCCAATCCCGTAAAGAGAGAAGAGGTGAGTCTCGGGAGCCCAGCATAGTGGCGGACAGGTGGAAAAACAGTGCCACTTGCGGACAGATCCCCGTTCTGTCCGCAACTGGGAAAAGGGGAAAGGACTTAGTGAGGGATTAGGGAAATTCCTAATCACTCATCAGAAGGGCTGAATTTTATTTGAAGTCATTCAAATATTGGAAAAGTGGTATAAGGACAAATGGGCGATTTATTTCATTCTATTTGATTATCTTCTCATCAGCTTATTTCAAAAAGTATGTTTTTTGGGCGGGATTTTTTTGTACGCTACTGTGGGTTGTCAACAGAAAACCGTAGAGTGTATAAACTTAAATTTATACAATATACAGCCGGGGCCAGTCCATCTTTGAGAATAAATTCCCAGTGTAGCTATAACTTTTTTGAACCCCTATTTCTGAAAAAGTCAATATTTTTTATTGACTGTTTTATTTTATTTCGCCTTCTTTAATTCAAAGCAAAAACTAAAATAGATTACACAAATATTCTCATAAAAAACATACTGTATATCAGTTTCAAAATAAATTTACGAAACTGAAGGTAGCTGTTGATTTCTTCTTCATTATTCCAACTTCTGAATGAACGATAGATTCTTCAAACAACGTAGGTAGTTCGTGGTTGTGTAAAACTCTGCCATAGTTTTGCTGATCTGCTCATCCAATTTGATTGTTGCTTTTTGTCTTTTCTTGCCCTCGAGATTTAGGCACTTTCTGCCGCACAGGATATCGCTCTTCCTCGCTTCATCTTTCAAGCACGTTATTGACTTTGCGATTTTAGGATGTGAACTTTTGATAGCTGCATTTAGCCGATGGTTCCAGCATTCGACGACATTATTTATTCTGTGTTGTTTGTTGTTGCAATTCCACATTTCTACAATTGTTACCGAATTTTCCAGCCAGTTACTTAATAAATAATCATAAAATTTTTAAAGGTTTTCGTTACTGGGGCTGGATTCTTGAATGCATATCTAACCATCCTCTTCATTTTTCACATTCGGAGGTGTTGCCTTATCTCCTCGTTATTGTTATATTCATTCATTAATCCCAGTTCTTGAGTTTTTTGCCAAAGGGGATGTTTACCTAATCTCTCACTAAAACTCTTCCTCTTTTCCCAGTTGCGGACAGCACTGGATCTGTCCACAATTGGCACTGTTGTTCCCTCTGTCCGCAACTGGGACGTCTGCAATTGGCACTGTTGTTCCCTCTGTCCGCAACTGGGACATCCACAATTGGCACTGTTTTTCTCTCTGTCTGCAACTGGGACGTCCACAATTGGCACTGTTTCCCCCTCTGTCCGCCACTGGGACGTCCACAATTGGCACTGTTTTTTCCTCTGCCCGGAACTGGGACGTCTGCAATTGGCACTGTTTTTTCCCTCTGTCCGCAACTGGGACGTCCGCAATTGGCACTGTTGTTTCCTCTGTCCGCAACTAGGACGTCTGCAATTGGCACTATTTTTTCCTTCTGTCCGCAACTGGGACGTCCACAATTGGCACTGTTTTTTCCCTCAGTCCGCAATTGGCACTGTTTTCCCCTCTGTCCGCAACTGAGACATCCACAATTGGCACTGTTTTTTCCCTCAGTCCGCCACTGGGACGTCCGCAATTGGCACTGTTTTTTCCTCTGCCCGCCACTGGGACGTCCGTAATTGGGACCAAACCGGCCATATTAAGGGGGAGTCCTATAGGGGCTATAGCCTTGGAGCCCACCATGACAAAGGGCCCAGGAAGCATCCTGTCCAAATAATAGATAGGGAGACAGAGAGAGAGAGAGAGATTTATAAAATAGTTTTACTTTTGTCTTTTATGGTTTCCACATGGTTAGAACAGAAACAAAGGCTGGAAGAAGAACAGATTTCCAGATAGTGACTCACCAAGGGTGAAGGTTTCATGTCGTTATGTGTAGAGAGGTCAGCGAGACAGTTTCAGCTTTTTCACTACCATCTGCCTACACTTCCCCAATTTGCACTTAGAACTATTCATGGTCGAAGTCCCCACGTAGCTTCACATTGAAAAACAAACAAGTTTGTAAAATCATGCAATGCATTGATTATAAACGCTTTCCAACATACCAGAAATCATTACTCAAGTTATGAGAATAATGGCTGCGGAATAAATCTCGGATCCTGTGCCCTGACCCTTGATCCCATATCGATGATATTCAACAGAACCGGTTCGGTATATCTCCGAAATAACATGATAAAGTTTTGTCGCAATCGAATAATTTTTACGTAAGTTATGATGCATAAGGGCTATGGAATAGATCCCGCTCCTGTGTCCTAACCTTTGACCTCATTTCACCCATTTTGAATAGAATTCGTCCTCAGGTAGGCCCCTACAACATACTAACATTTCATCCAAATCGAAGCATGTTTACGTAAGTTTTGACGCATAATGGCGATGGAAGTTATTCCGCTCCTATGTCCTGACCTTTGACTCCATTTCGCCCATTTTCAAAGGTGGTCACCTACCACATACTAATATTTCATCGAAATCGAACCTTTTTTACGTTAGTTATCACGCATAACAGTAGTGGAATTCTATGTACTGACCTTTCACCCCATTTCGTTCACTTTAAATAAGGTTCCTTCCCAGGTGATACCCTACCAGATACTAAAATTTCATCGAAATCGAACGATTTTTACGCGAGTTATTGTGCGGACGGACACAATCACACAATGCGTGACGTAATGAAGCAGATGGGAATCGCGACCATATGCTCGCAAGAATATGACGTCATAAAACTTTAATAGAATCCAAACAGAACGCGTGACGTAATGAGACAGATTGCGTGACCGCGCGCCAACATTCTCAAACGCGAGATTGTGAGGTCATAAGATTTCTAAGCATTGGAAGCATTAATGGAACGACGCCATGACACTAAAAACGTTATAATTCGAGGTGGTTATTTAACCCACTAAACGAATTCTCCTAAAGTCGAGATCAAGCTAAATCGATTTCTAGTACCAGAAAGCGGTAGGTTAACGAATTTCATCAAAATTCTTAGAGCCGTTTTCAAAACAAAATGTACATACATACATACATACAAGAATTGCTACTTTAAGGTGGAGGTCAAGTAATTTTGCTTCCTATACTTCCAGTGGAAAAAGTTCTGTACACATTTTCTTCACAATTAATGCATTCCCAAGAATGAAAATTTGAACATCGATTAAAATAGCTTCATTTCATAACTTGGAATACTTAATATTTTCTAAACCATAACCGTAATAATATTTTCTCAGCCATAACCGTAATTATGCAATCCAACATTTATTTGTACACTGACGTCATCAAAGTACAGGTCGCGCCATCTTTTTTCTGGTTTCAACACCACCAAAGGAAAAGTTATTGTTTTTTAATATAATTATGCGTATGTTTTAGAAAATGTTAAGTATTCCAAGTTATAGTATGAAGTTATTTTAATCGATGTTAAAATTTCCATCCTTGGGAACACACTAATTGTGAAGGAAATGTGTACAAAAGTTTTTCCATTGGAAATATAGGAAGCAAAATTACTTAACTTCCACCTTAATAGTGTGGGATAAGGGCGATAGAATGGATCCCGATCCTATGTCCTGACATTTGACTCCATTTTCCCCATTTTCAATAGGCCTCCTCTCCAGGAGGTCCCCTACCACATTCTAAAATTTAATCGAAATCGAACCATTTTTACGCACCTTATGACACATAAGGGCAATGGAATACATACCGCTCCTATGTCCTGACCTTTGACTCCACATCACATATTTTCAATAGGGTTTGCCTCCAGGTGATCCCCTACCACATACTAAAATTTCATTGAAATCGAACCATATTTACTCAAGTTATGACGCATGAGAGCAATTGAATGTATCCCGTTCTTATGGCGTGACCTTTGACCCCACTTCACCCATTTTTAATAGGGTTTGTTCCCAGGTGGTCCCTTACCATATACTAAACTTTCAATGAAATCGAACCATCTTTATGCAAGTTATGACGCATAAGGGCAATTGAATGGATCGCGCTCTTATGGCGTGACCTTTGACCCCCACTTCACCCATTTTCAATAGGATTCGTTCCCTGGTGGTGCCCTACCACATACTAAAATTTCATCGAAATCGAACCATTTTTACGTGAGTTATCGTGCCGACAGACGGACGGACGCACAGACGGACGGACGGAAAAAGCTGGAGCATATACGCTTCTTCAACCTACGGTTGGAAAGCGTAAAAAAGAAGCGCTAATAAAAGTATACAGTGCTAAAACATTAGAAAATCCAAGGCAAAATCTTGGAATCTTCAAGTTTCAACTCATGTTCTCATAAGAACAGTGACTTGTTAGGAAAACTCAGCAGATAATTTAGCAGTTACAGTTTCGTGTTTTAATGGACTTCATAATAATTCCCAGTCATATGTTCTTTGGTGGCCCACTGAGATGTCTTATTCTTGGAGCCTACTCAAATGTCTTAGCCTATTGGTCCACTAAGGCCTTAATCCGGCTATGTTCCAACATATGGATCAAGATGTGATTCGCAGCTTTAAAACCTATTACATTAGGGAAATAACGCTTCATTTAAAATCCAAGCCTTTGGAATCAAAGCAGAACACATCAATAAATGTTCTGAATGCTGCACATTTTGGAAACAAAGCTTGGAGGAGTGTGTCAACTGTCGCTATACACAACTGTTTCCGATGGTCTGGTTTGGCTACTGGACGTGTGGCATTCGAAGTGGAGGATGATGTGCCTCTTAAGGACCTGCTTCACCACGTCGGTGCGTATTCCACTGAAGCTAAAGTTTTTTACCGATGCTGATTGTGAAGTTATAACGAATGAAATCCCATCGGACGAAACTATTTGTCGATGCTGTGAAAGGCCGTTCCAGCACGGAAAAAAACGAGTCTGAAGACGACGAGGACGATAATGAAGAACGTGTTCCAACAGTGAAAGATGCGTTGGAGAGTGTCAGGACTGTGCTAAAGTTCCAAGAATGTATGGAAAATGTAGAATTGAGTGTAGCAAAGGCAAAGACTCTGAAAAAGGACATAGGAAAATATTTATTAAAACTGTTTGCTGAAAGCAATGGCACATAAGACTATTTTCATGTTAATTAAGGTAATGTAAACTTAATTTTGTTTACTTAATTTAATTAATATACACTATGTACATAAGCATAACTTTTTTATGTACATATGTATACATATTTTATTTCTTGTTCACCATTCCACTCAATTCAGGTTAAGGAAAGACACTTCGGTTTTAGTGAAACTCGGACATAGTGAACGAAATATACGAGTCCGCAGAGGTTCACGAGAAGCAAATTGACTATATATAATACAAATAAACACGAGGATGGATCGAAAAGTAACGCACACCATTTATTTTTGGCAACAGTTCAATACATAGGCAAAACAAACCATATACACAGTGAAACTACATTTCTTAGCTATTTTTCAACATAAGAACAGAGACGTTCGAGACATTTATTCCAGCGTGGTACTAGTTTTTAGTATACCTTACTCATAAAAGTCCGTTCACTGGGCATATAGTCATGTGCGGACAACAGATTTCACTTCGTCAGCCGAATCGAAGCGTTAGCCGTCTTGGAATCTTTTTCATGCGACCAAACAGATAAAAATCCAAAGGAGCCAAGTCCGGATTGTACGGTGGGTGCTGGAGCATCTCCCAGCCAAATTGCGCAATTCTCTCTGTCCCTTCTGGTCGTCTGTCAAGTTCTTGTGCACCCAACGTACACTGACCTTGCGAAATTGCAAGTTGTCATGCATAATTTCATACGCTATACCATACAAAATGTTGAACTGCTGTTCCAATGTGCGCAGATGGACCCACCGGTCAGTCAGAATTGCTTGTTCAATACCTCTCACAGTTGCAGGCGATGGCGCGGTTTCAGGTCAACCGGAACGTGGCGAATCGGTAAGTTTACCACGTCCCTCTGCAAAGAAACTGCATCACCTGGAGATGTTACTGCGGTCCAGGCAATCACCACCATACACTTCGACCATTTCTTTGTGAATTTTCGTCGGAGTTTTCCGTTTTGTCCACAAAAAATCGGGCTACACCCCGTTACTTTTCGTTCCCAGATGACGCTAACAAACGCGACATGTTTGTGCCATGGTCCACACTGTCTTCCATTATGGCGTCACCTGATCCAGCCGTGATATTCGAACTCGTTGTCTGCCAAATTGCAACCTGCAAAGAGAAAAAAAAAGCGTTACTTTTGGATCCTCCCTAGTATGAATGATCAATAATTTTCTTCACCTTTTTAGCGTGGGTAATTACATTTATCGCTTTTTTTAGTGTTTGTTAGGGGTTAAATTTATAACCATACATTCGACAAAATACTAAGCCTAAAATTTTGCAGAATGCACGGATTTGTTAATCTGCGGAGACTTCAATTGCTGGGTAAACACATTCAGCTACGGATCATCTAAAACATAATTTATTCATTCAAGTTCTTTGAAAAATACTTTTTGTTTATTTATTTCCGTATTTTTAATGGGAAATATTTGTGCGTTGTCTTTGTTCAATGTACATCAACAATGACACTTACAATCTTGTTATTTGTGATTTTTAAAGCACTTTTAAAGAGCTTAAGTATGAATTAACTACATTACTCTTTGTTTTATACTATCAAGCGTTTATGAAATGCAAAAAGTATAAATAACTGCACATTGATCAAGCTTCATTTTTAGGTTCTCCCCAAAAATTGTACTTAGGATTTGTTTTTACTTTTACTTAGGGTACAAAGGATTTTACTTCAATTTTTCTTTCTAAAGTTTTGAAAAAAAAAATGGTCATTTCAGTAAAGAATCTACTGAACTAATTGCAGTCTCCATTCAAGAAATTAAAAAGATTACGAAAATTTCACTGCAGCAACAAAAACTAGAAGCGCACAAAAAAGAATTTAACTGATTGATCGAGCAAATTCCTTGAGAGCACGGCAACGATAAATTTTCCTTCTGTTTTGGTCAACTACGGCATCCTGTAGGAACTGTTGGGCAGCCAGGGTGGCGCAGTGGACTAAGCGATGGCTTCTGATCATTCGTCCGAAAGGGGTCCTGGTTCGAATCCTGCTGAGGCATGGATGTTGTGTTTGCTTTACGGCTCCGTCTCACTCCCTTCCCTGGAACCAGTGACCCTCAATTTGGGACGGGCGACTGCTTATAGCCCATTGAGTTGCTCACGGTGGTCGTTAAACCTCCAACCAAAAAATGAAAAAAAAAAAAAAAAATTGTTGGTAAAATTTTGCACTGCCCTTAGTTTCCAATAGAAGGAAGAGATGAGGTGGGTGTCACCCAAAGCGAGTACAAGAGTAAGCGAGGGAACTTAACGTTAAAAACGAGAGACTCTACACGCAAGAATTCTGTGCTTGCAGCGCCAATTGAAGCAGCGGCCAGGTGGGAAAACAGAATGCGCGCAATGCGTTGTGGGAGCACTTGCCTACCACGCCGAAGCTAGGGTCACGTGTGTATTACAATTATTATACTTCATTAATTATTCTTTTTGATTCTGCAAAAATGTTTATTCTTCGTGCCGACAAAACTTCTACAGCAACCTTCGCTTCTCGAAGTAAGCTCAAAGGATTCAATTGGGATTCAATACTATCAGTTTCACACAAGCTCTATATGAGTTCGTCAACAATAACAAATAACTATTACGGAAGAAATAAATATCAAAGAAATACTTGACGATCTTTTCCTATTGGAAATTAAAAAAGGCTCAATTTTCCCTCATCTATAATTGAACAGTCCTTTAAATAACAACGTTTTTTTACCATATTGATACGCTAATTCACCAGATCGCATGCAAAACGTGCACTTCTAACCAAAGATGTTCCTACTGGTTTAGGACTGTCATGTGACCATGTTGGTTTGCCTCCTCACCGCCAGATGGCGTTGAGGTTTTAGGATCCACTATTTCCATTGGAGTTCCTACGCTTACCATCTACTCGTTTTGGTCTCACCGTAATTTGTTGCTGTCTGTCGTGCTCAGAGAAGTTGAGCCAAGGATCCAAAGCGTTGTGTCGTATAGGCGGCAGGAGAGCCACACGGTTCTGTCCGTGCCTAACAAAACACAGCACGAAAGGCAAACCCTTCTTAGCGAAATGCCGCGTCCGATAGATGATGATCAGTGAAGGAAGATAAGTGACGCAAGGTGACCCACTTTTGCGCCACTCCGCGACTTCAGTTTTTAGTACATAATTTATACCTATCGGTGAACCAGGGCTAGATTAAGGGGAAGGGGGCTCTAACGGGGCTATAGCCTAGGGGTCCACCATTACCAAGGGCCCAGAAGGAAGGGTTGTACCGAAAATAATTCAAAAGCGTGAATAATTTTTTTATTAACTGACAGAGGTCGTTCAAATTGCACATGTCGGTAGACTAACTCTTCCTCTATAGTAACCCGCCGTCATTGAGTTCTTGACGAAGGAAGGGTGCAAACTGTCCGACATCCACAGAAAGCTACAGAATGTTTACGGAGATGACACCATTGTCAAGAGCTATGTGCACAGATGGATGAAGAAGTTTAAAGAAGGGGAAACTAGCATTGAAGACAAACCACGCAATGGGAGACAATAATCTGCGACCACGAACACGAATCGTCAGCGAGTGGATGAATCGATTCGAGTGGAAAGACGAGTCACAGTCCATGAGCTTGTTGCACAACTGGATTGTGGTTACAATGTCATACAGAAGATGGTGAAAGACTTAGGGTATCGGGAAGTGTGTGCAAAGGGGGTACCTCTACAGTTGACACCCGATCTAAACGAGAGATGGGTGAAAGTCTGCTCTTATCTGCTGGAAGCGTTTGAAGCCAATGAAGACACGTTTTTTCACCTTTCCGACTTTCACCTGTTCGGTCCCATGAAAGACAGTCTCCGGGAACAACGATTTGATGACACAGACGAGGTGAAAGTGGCTGTGAAGAGCTGTGGCTACAGCAGTCCACGCCTGAATGTTTTCAAAGAGGATTCGAGAGTTGGTTTCAACGATGACGCAAATGCATCGCTTGTGCAGGAGACTACGTTGAGTACTACCTTTGTATAGAGAAAGAGTTACTCTACCAACATGTGCAATTTGAAAGACTCTGTTAGTTAATAAAAACGTTATGCCCAGTTTTGTAAAACTTTCGGTACAACCCTGGATTTTTACAGAGATCATCATCATCATCATCATTTTCAACCATTATCAATCCACTGCTGGACGAAGGTCTCCCCAAGTTTCCTCCACAAAGGTCTGTCTTGTGCCAGTCTCCTCCATGTCACTTCCGCATACTATAGAGATAGAAGTAAAATAGTTTTAGTTTCGCATGATTTCCACTCAATCGCAAACAGAGGCTAGAAGACGAACAAATTTCAAGGCAGTATCTCACTATGGGTAAAAGTTTCATGTGGCTGTATACAGCGGGGTCGGTGAGGCAATTTCATCCTTTTCACTACCATCCACTCACACTTCCCTGCTGGTACTTGGAACCGTTGATAAACGATATCCACTATGACTTCCCATTGTATAACAAAACAGATGCACCAAGAAAGTATGAGATGATTATTATTAAATGAGAAAATTTAGGAATTCTAAGCTTTTGACTCATGTTCTTGTGAGAACAATGGAAAATACAGTGACTTTTTATGAAAACTTTGCAGGTAATTTATTAGTTTAAAGAATGTACTATGTATTAATAATTATCATAAGCATATTGATACAGTTTCGTGTTTTAACGAACTTAATAATTCTCGGTCATAATTTCTTTTGGAACCTACTGAGATGTCTTAGCCTACGGGCCCACTAAGTCATTAGTTCTGCTCTCGGTGAACAACAGCTTTCTTTCGCTACGGCCCGGCTGAAAACCTGATTTTATGCCGGCATCAATCATGCGTGTGTACTTTACGCTACAATAAAAATACGAATCGCAATTCAAAATTAAAATTTTTTTTTAGCATGTTACAGCACGGTAGCACGTGGTCACTAGCCGCTACGGCCACAAACGATCTCGGGGCTCGGATTAGGAAGAAATTTAATTTATGTTAACGGAACTTTTCCTTCTACACTGCTGGCCACCCAAAATGCCACACCAAGAAGGAAGCATCCGATTGGCCTGAAATTCGCAGCATGCGTCTCCCGCGAAAGAACATGCAAACGATTAGCATTGCAGGGCATCTGCAAATCATGTACGCCCGGCACGCCACCGAGAAGCACTATAAGAAGGGTGTACAGAAGGCGGGGTGTAAGTAGTGGAAGTGTGTTGTGCTGCCAGACCTGTGCGTGGGAAGCTTCCTGATGCCTCGTCGCAGAATACGGCAGTCATTCCAGCACGTTTCGGAGTTCGACAGAGGACGAATCGTGGCTTATCGCGACAGCGGTATATCGTACCGAGATATCGGCACTCGTGTGAGACGACATCCAGCCACAGTGAGGCGAGTATGGATTTGGTGGGTGCAGGAGGGACGGACGAACCGACGTGAGAAATTGCCGCAGCCGCGGTACACCACCTAACGTGAGGACCGGCATGTTGTGCGGCGGGCATTGACGGCTCGCACCGCCACATCACGAACGTTAGCCAGGGATTAGGGTATGTTGCGCAACAACCTGTGTCAGCACGTACCGTTCGACGTCATCTGCAGAAGCGGGGACTTGCACACATAGAACATCTGTGACTGACTCTAAAAAAAACTTGAAACATTCTGCTACAATTCTGTTACAGGTAACATAAAATATCTTACATTGTTCTTGTTTTATAGTGCGTGGAAACTGTATACTTCTTTATGAATCACACTGTACTCTTCCCTTAAAGGTATTGTGAATTGGGAGGAAAGAGGTTCGGTACTGCGGCTGGTTTGTACTAGGGCTGTACCGAAAGTAATGCAAAAGTGGGCATAACAATTTTATTAACTGACAGAGATCGTTCAAATTGCACATGTTGCTAGAGTAACTCTTCCTCTAGAGTAACCCTTCTTCTTCATTGCTGGTAAATAATGGATTCCAAGCAGAAGCGTTTGAAGCTAATGATGACACGTGTTTTTCCGATCTGGTGACAGGGGATGAAACGTGGGCGCATCAATCCATGGAATGACGTCACACCTCTTCACCAAGGCCTAAAAACTTCAAGAGCCAGCGATCAGCACAGAAAGTCATGATGACTGTTTTTGGGGATGACAGGGGTGTCATTCTCCTTGATTTTCCGGGAGCGTGGCCGTAGCGTGACCAGCGAGTGGTACATTGAGACACTCAAGAAGCTTAGAGGAGACATATGGAGGAAGTGACAGAAAAATCTGAAAAGGATCCACATTCACGATGACAATGCGAGACCACACATATCTTTGGCAACAGATAAGGCGATCAGCAAATTAGTATGGCCGGTGGTATCCCCATCCACCGTACAGCCCAGATCTGGCACCCTCTGACTTCCACCTATTCTGTCCAATTAAGGACAATCTTGGGAACAGCGATTTAATGCACAGACAAGGTGAAAGTGGGTGGAAAGAAGTGGGCACAACAGTTCACATCTGAATTTTTTCAAAGAGTGTTCGAGAGTTGGGTTCAGCGATGGCACAAACGCATCGCTTGTAATGAAGACTATGTTGAGAGGTACCTTTGTATAGAGAAAGAGTTACTCTACCAACACATGCAATTTGAACGACCTCTGTCAGTTAGTAAACATTTATGCCCACTTTTGCACTACTTTCGGTACAACCTTGGTATTACCCATCGACATTGGATATTTCATTTCATGGGAAAGGTTTAATAAAGAAATCATAAACAAATATCTTTTAAATCACAGAGAAACGATTTGTTTTATGTAGATGGCGTGACTGGCTACTATACTACACTGCTGGCCACCCAAAATGCAACACCAAGAAGGACACGAGATAGCAAAATCCAGATTTACTGGACACATAACAACAGATACAACGATGAAACGATTGAGCTTACAGTTCCGTGCGACTTGCGGAACACACAGACATCAATAGTTCGTGTGGCCTCCATTGCTGGCAATAACGGCCGCTACACGCCGCGGCATCGTACCAAAGAGGCTTTGGATGTGGGCTTGGGGTATGTCGGTCCAGGCAGCTTCCACACGTTGCAACAGTTCATCAGGCGTAGCCGCGGGTGGTGGTTGCCGAGCCACTCGGTTGCCGATCAGCGACCAGACGTGTTCGATGGGTGACATATCGGGAGAACAGGCGGGCCACGGCAGCAGTGACACCTGGTGGGCGGTGAAGAATTGTTTCACGATGCGTGCCGCGTGCGGGTCCTGCAGGTGTCCTGTTGAAACGTGGCCACTGGCAGGTCCTGCAGATAAGGGAGGACTACAGCCTCCAAAACGTCGGAGATGTAGCGGTGGCTGTTGAGTGGACTGGCGATGCGTACCAGAGGGGTGCGGGTGTCGTATTCAATTGCGCCCCAAACCATAACGCCAGGCGATGGACCGGTACGACGATGCATAATGCAGGCGTCATACAGTCTGTCGCCGCGATGCCGCCACACGTGGATCCGACAATCGTGGTGTTGCAGGCCGAAGCGGGATTCATCGGAGAAGACAGTGTCGTGCCATTCCGTAGTCCTGGTGCGGCGTTCAACGGCCCACTGCCGCCGCACTCGCCGGTGATGTAACGTCAATGGTAATCGGAGCAATGGGCGCAGTGCGACAAGTCCCCGCTCCTGCAGACGACGTCGAACGGTACGTGCTGACACAGTTTGTTGCGCAACACACCCTAATTCCTGCGCTAACGTTCGTGATGTGGCGGTGCAAGCCGTCAATTCCCGCGGCACAACATGCCGGTCCTCTCGTGCGGTGGTGTGCTGCGGCTGCTGCAACCGCTCACGTCGGTCCGTCCGTCCCTCCTGCACCCACCGAATCCATACTCGCCTCACTGTGGCGGGATTTCGTCCCACACGGGCACCGATGTCTCGGTACGACAAGCCGCTGTCGCGATAAGCCACTATTTGTCCTCTGTCGAACTCCGAAACGTGCTGGAATGACTGCCGTATTCTGCGACGAGGCATCGGGAAGCTTCCCACGCACGGATCCGACAGCGAGGCGACGCATGCTGCAAATTTCAGGCCAATCGGATGCTTCCTTCTTGGTGTTGCATTTTAGGTTGCCAGCAGTGTATTTAGGAAAAAATGTTTCCTTTCCAAAACCGAATACGCATGCTCGAGCTTTAATCGTGATATGACATTTTGTTTCGATCTCCGGTAAGATGCACTTTTCGCTTTTTCTGAATAGCATATGAATAACATTTAATCCATATGAATAACTATAATGAAATAACGTGTTCTATTTGTTAGCTGATTCCTTTCTACGACTAAACTTTATGGAGAGAAACGTATGCAGATGCAACTTTTTAGGCGTCGTGTGTTGTCTTGGTATGCACAATTTCGTTTACTCTATTAGCATGTGATTTACAAAAAGTGTAAGACATATTGTGAAAGCATCTATAAAACTACCGAGTTTTACTGAGCCGGCGTATTAAAAACGAAAATTACAAAGCTGTGCGTGCCAACGTTCTATACTTTCCCTTTCTCGTTTGAAAAACGTGTGTGCTATCTGCAGAGTGAGTATCAAATCCATCAAGACACTTGATTATAAGGACTGTGTCCTGGGATTTTTCTGTTCTGCATGCATGTATAACGTTATTAACGGCGAGTTTGTTTCGTGAAACGTCAAACTGATTGAAAAATTCAGTAGCATCTTCTACAATATTCCCTTAGACGCCACGTAGGTGTTTGCTCTCCCAGTTTGGAATTCTATTGCCACTCGTTTCTTTTCAGGAATACAAAAGCAATCTTGGGAATAGCCTAGCTGCATCGAACATAGCTTTAACGGAGATTCGTGGGGGAAAAAAAAGTGTTTCTTCACGTATATGAATTTCCGTTTGCCATGTTTTACATTGCTTTCAGAAGCAATCACCGGTTTTCACGCATCTTATCAGTCTCCACTTTTCCTCGTTGCCGAGCAAACTCGGCCGTCAACGCCGAGGAAAGGGGAGATAATTCGTTTAAAAGCTAATTTGCCTTCTGTCTGAGTGTTTGACGGGACAAATACGCTCTCTTCTTTATTAAATATCTCCTTAATCAGACTGACTGGGCACATTCATCGGGATTGTTTATTCTGCAGGCGATATGGGAGTCGGATGGAGCAGCTTTAGATTGAGAATAATATAAAAGATGCTGCTCTTCTTGGTGGCGAGTGTCGGGTGCGGGCAAGAGGATGTACGCGTAAGGTGATCTCGCTGACAACAGGGAGAAGTGAGACTCTAGGAGGAAAGGTTTAGAAGGGGGATTTGGGGAACACAGTTGAAACGACTGATGAAGCAAACGATCAACCCCGTGGATCCTAGCTGTCACTTTATATCATGAACGTATTTATCAGGCATCATGCTGCTCGTTCCTGCCTCCAAGAATCCCTTCTCATGCATTATCCTCCGCATCCTCTGATTCTTCAGCGTGTCTCTTTTGCGCCGCATATTGGCTCGTGGAGTATAACCGCTTGGGACCTATGTTGCCCCTATTATCTATTATTCGAACCCTTGAGCGTTTTTTTAACGACATCCTCTTCTTTAAGAAACTAACATCTCTTCCCCCTCCTTTTTCTTCATATTTTCTACGGCGGTAGTCAAAAGATAATGACAGCCAGCTTCAGAAACAAACAGAATCTGATCCATGTGGTTTATCACTTCATTTGATATCTCATATCTTAGAAATATACGTGTTTTTTCTGTTTTTTTGTTTAACGATCATCGTGAGCACCTCAATAGGTTGTAAGCAGCTAATGATAAAAACTGTAGGTATGCAGTGCTTACCCATTTTATTGAAAAGGTTATAACGAAGTAAATTTCTCCCTCATTTCTGTCCACGCCGGGGCTCGAACCCGGGTCCCCTCATTCCGGAATAAGTCACTTTACCAATTGAGCTACGTTCGTCCTGAATGTTAACTGCCTTTATGTCGTGTGCGTCCTGCTGGAAGATACGTCAAATCTCCCCCCACCCCCGAAAGAGGGCCGGGGGCATGGCCCCACGGGTCAGCCGTGACCATGAATCGTCGTAGGCAGCTATCCGCTATAGAACGTGCACTTGAGAACTCCCAGCCAATCTGGTGTGTGGAATGCAACGTCACACACATTTATTTTTCGAAGCGCTGGAGAAGGGATTCTCTGATTTTTCCTATCTCGCGGTGTGGAAAGAACATCACACCATTGCGAGATTTTGAACGGCCGGGTCATCCGGAAAGTTCGGGCGTCATTATAACGAAGTAAATTTCTCCGTCATATTTGTCCACGCCGGGGCTTAAACCCGGGTCCTCTCATTCCGGAATACGTCACTCTACCAATTGAGCTACGCAGACGTTCGTTCTGACTGCTATCTGCCCTTATGTCGTGTGCGTCCTGCTGACACGTACGTCACAAGGTAAAAAATGAAAGTATTACAACCATTAAAATGTAACAATCGTGAAAAAAAAAATCAAGCCAACAGAAAGAATGATCTGTTGATACATAACGCGTAAGCTACAACAGGAATTAAAGTTGCAGGTGGATAACATTATCCCGATAAAAGAGCAATTGTCACAGAAAATACCATGGTAATGTCACCCAGCAACATAGGTGTAGCGCAAGTCTGTTTGTTAAACCTTTCCGCTCGACTGTCGGGTGACACCTGACATTACGAAATCGCCGAATAGCTTGCGTGTCGACGCCCGCGAGACATTTCCTTTTCGCCGAATAGGTCGGATGTCGCCCGCCATGCCGATGACGCCTCTATAGCTCGTATGTCGGTGCTCATGAGACATTTCTTTTTCGACGAATAGAGAAAGAGAAATGTCGTCGACGTGTTGGGTATCACCTGCCATGCCGATGACGTCTCTATAGCTCGCATGTCGACGCTCGCAAGACATTTCCTTTTCGCCGAATAGGTCGGATGTCGCCCGCCATGCCGATGACGCCTCTATAGCTCGTATGTCGGTGCTCATGAGACATTTCTTTATCGACGAATAGAGAAAGAGAAATGTCGTCGACGTGTTGGGTATCACCTGCCATGCCGATGACGTCTCTATAGCTCGCATGTGTCGGCGCTCGCGAGACATTTCCTTTTCGCCGAATAGGTCGGATATCACCCGCCATGCCGATGACGCCTCTATAGCTCGTATGTTGGTGCTCATGAGACATTTCTTTTTCGACGAATAGAGAAAGAAATGTCGTCGACGTGTCGGGTGTCACCTGCCATGCCGATGACGTCTCTATGTCTCTATAGCTCGCATGTCGACGCTCGCGAGACATTTCCTTTTCGCCGAATAGGTCGGATGTCGCCCGCCATGCCGATGACGCCTCTATAGCTCGTATGTCGGTGCTCATGAGACATTTCTTTTTCGACGAATAGAGAAAGAGAAATGTCGTCGACGTGTTGGGTGTCACCAGCCATGCCGATGACGTCTCTATAGCTCGCATGTCGACGCTCGCGAGACATTTCCTTTTCGCCGAATAGGTCGGATGTCGCACGCCATGCCGATGGCGCCTCTATAGCTCGTATGTCGGTGCTCATGAGACATTTCTTTTTCGACGAATAGAGAACGAGAAATGTCGTCGACGTGTTGGGTGTCACCTGCCATGCCGATGACGTCTCTATGTCTCTATAGCTCGCATGCCGACGCTCGCGAGACATTTCCTTTTCGCCGAATAGGTCGGATGTCGCCCGCCATGCCGATGACGCCTCTATAGCTCGTATGTTGGTGCTCATGAGACATTTCTTTTTCGACGAATAGAGAAAGAGAAATATCGTCCACGTGTTGGGTGTCACCTGCCATGCCGATGACGTCTCTATAGCTCGCATGCCGACGCTCGCGAGACATTTCCTTTTCGCCGAATAGGTCGGATGTCGCCCGCCATGCCGATGACGCCTCTATAGCTCGTATGTCGGTGCTCATGAGACATTTCTTTTTCGACGAATAGAGAACGAGAAATTTCGTCGACGTGTTGGGTGTCACCTTCCATGCCGATGACGTCTCTATAGCTCGCATGCCGACGCTCGCGAGACATTTCCTTTTCGCCGAATAGGTCGGATGTCGCCCGCCATGCCGATGACGCCTCTATAGCTCGTATGTCGGTGCTCATGAGACATTTCTTTTTCGACGAATAGAGAAAGAAATGTCGTCGACGTGTCGGGTGTCACCTGCCATGCCGATGACGTCTCTATGTCTCTATAGCTCGCATGTCGACGCTCGCGAGACATTTCTTTTTCGCCGAATAGGTCGGATGTCGCCCGCCATGCCGATGACGCCTCTATAGCTCGTATGTCGGTGCTCATGAGACATTTCTTTTTCGACGAATAGAGAAAGAGAAATGTCGTCGACGTGTTGGGTGTCACCAGCCATGCCGATGACGTCTCTATAGCTCTCATGTCGACGCTCGCGAGACATTACCTTTTCGCCGAATAGGTCGGATGTCGCCCGCCATGCCGATGACGCCTCTATATCTCGTATGTCGGTGCTCATGATACATTTCTTTTTCGACGAATAGAGAAAGAGAAATGTCGTCGACGTGTTGGGTGTCACCTGCCATGCCGATGACGTCTCTGTAGCTCGCATGCCGACGCTCGCGAGACATTTCCTTTTCGCCGAATAGGTCGGATGTCGCCCGCCATGCCGATGACGCCTCTATAGCTCATATGTCGAAACTGGCGAGCCAAAGGTGAATTTTCACCGATAAGTTGTGGCCTCCACTGCACACACACACACACACACACACACACACACACACACACACACACAAAATACGGGTGCTGGGTGAGTATGTGTGTGTGAAAAGTTTTTCGAGTGGAAAGGGTTAAAGACTGAAAACGTAACACAGGGAACAGAACATAAAACGGAATGGCTGCCTGCACACATAATTGTCATATCTGGTGCATAAATTAACTGTGGGACGACATGAGTCAAGCAGTTGATACAGAATTTCTCATGTGAAACGCCTTCATGCGCCATAGGTTTAGCACAACACAGGTAAAAAAAGAGACAGCCCATGCAACACTAGCGACTGCAGAACATAACCAGTCAAAACTTTTTGGCACAAATTTCTCATACACAGTAAGCAAGCAGTCATTAGAGAAACGTCAAAATAGTGACAGACATTAATGTAAAAAGGAGTATCGTCACATGGCCAAATGATACAGAGATGAATGAAAATTATGTGACAACGAAGGCATAAACTTTGAAGTCAATCTGTTACGCTAAGTATGATAACTAAGAGAATCCCCCTTCCCCCCAAATAAAAATAAAAACCTACAGTAATGCAATAAGTCGTACAAAATATGACGAAAAAGTTAACAATGAGTGAAGGCATGACATGAGTATTGACCGAAAACGATTATAAGTCTTTTATTTATTTATTTATTTATTTTTTGATTGGAGGTTTAACGACCACCGTGAGCAACTCAATGGGCTATAAGCAGTCGCTCGTCCCTAATTTAGGGCCACTAGTTCCAGGGAAGGGAGAGAGCCAGTGCCGTACGACAAACACAACATCCATGCCTGACCGGGATTCGAACCCGGAACCCTTACGGACGAATGATCAGAGGCCAGCGCCACCGGGTCGGCAATTATGAGTCTTCTGGTAAATGATAAAAATTACACACCTATGATTCGTATGAAACATTACACAAGGTTCCCGCACATGATTTAAATGAACAATAAGCCATACACTTAGAGTCGCCTGTTCCTTATTTCGTGCCACTGATTCCAGGGAAGAGAGAGAGAGAGAGAGAGAGAGAGCCAGTGCCGTAAGACAAACACAACAAACAGGTCACACTGAGATTCGAACACGCAAAAGATGCACAACATTAAATATCTACAAAGATTACCAGGGTACTGTCTCGATTCTCTTTTCACTCACTGATTTTACAGGTGAATCACAAATCCATTTCCTAAAAATGCGCTCTTGTCGTCCTCATGGGTGATATTTCGGTAAATAATTAGCTTCAGGTGTTGAAAATCCCCATTTGAAATATTACTAGGTCGCCTGTTTGGTGCTTTTCTCCCCCCCCCTTTTTTTTTTCTTTATTTTTAATTACTTAAATGAAGTTGGATATATATGCCACCCCGGTGGCGCAGTGGTCTAAGCGATGGCCTCTGATCATTCGTCGGAAAGGGGTCCGGGTTCGAATCCCGGTGACGCATGGATGTTGTGTTTGTCTTACGGCACTGGCTCTCTCCCTTCCCTGGAACCAGTGACCCTAAATTAGGGACGGGCAACTGCTTATAGCCCATCGAGTTGCTCACGGTGGTCGTTAAATCTTCAATCAAAAAAAAAAAAAGTTGGATATGTTTTAACGAAAGAGAAGTGTCAAAAAGGTTTTTGTCTCGCAACCTGCGCATAATTGTTCTTCAAAAGAGATAGTACACCAGATAATCAATTTTGTATGAAACTGGTAGCTTCAATATGTTTTTTGCCGCCCCGGTGGCGCAGTGGTCTAAGCGATGACCTCTGATCATTCGTCCGAACGGGGTCCGGGTTCGAATCCCTTGAGGCATGGATATTGTGTTTGTCTTACGGCACTGGCTCTCTCCCTTCCCTGGAACCAGCGACCCTAAATTAGGGACGGGCGACTGCTTATAGCCGATTGAGTTGCTCACGGTGGTCGTTAAACCTCCAATCAAAAAAAAAAAATCTGTTTTTTACTGGGTTGGCCAAAAAAGTGTGGGCAGCATTGCATCGTGTTGTTGCTCTGCGATTTTCTTGTGATTTAGGTGTGTTATTGGACTCTTCGTTCCTTAATTTCACGTTCATCTTAAGTATAAATGTATCGTACTTCGTTTTGCTTCGTTCCTGGCGCGGTGAGTGCTTATTTTGTTGTAATTCATCTTTTTTACGTTTAACCCAGCTGGCCAAGCTCGCTACTGAGCGCCGCCATTCAAGTTGGCGACTTCCGGTGGGGACAGTGAAAGCCCTAATCTCTCTTCCTTTTCTGATGCCCCAGATGGGGGTGTTGCCACGCAAGCGTTCGCTCGTGGCGGTGCCGATTTGCCTTCCCCAGGTACGTCACATCTCCCGGCTTCCGCTATCGGTGATGACGCAATGGACATCACTGGAAATGCAGCCTTTTCTGGCACTGCCGAGCCCAACGTGTCATTACCTTCGTTTTCTTCTGTTGCAGCCTCAAAAGTCTCTCGTCCAGCATACAAAAATAATTATGTTGGCGCTGAAAAGCTGAAATCTTTCATTTCCCAAGCTGGCAATAATATCGTGCTTAATATCCCAGCTAGCTCTCCAGCTGGCACAGCTGTTACTGAGAATCATGCGAAAGGCGTCCATTTCGAAGCCCTTACGGACACTCCTTTGCGAGTATATGCAGATGCCATTGCACAGCGGTTCCCATCTCAATCTATTCCGCAAATGTATCGAAGACGACGACTTGTGGTCGTTTATCTGGCTACGGCTGAAATGGCGAAATCTGTCCTAACATCTGGCCTCACAATTGGTGATAGACATCTTTCTGCAGAACTGGTGCCCAAAAGATCCATTAACGTTTAATTCTACCCGGTCTCGTTGGAAGTGACAGATCTCATGCTGTATGCTGTTTTATCTTCGGTTGGTCGGGTAGTTGGAGGCATACAAAAGCATCTTGCTGCACGAAACGACCCATTACGGAATCCACGACATGCGTCAATCTATGGTGCTCGCCGTGTTGCGAGGGTTATATTTCCATCACAAGAAGCAATCAAACGGCTTCCAACGCACTTCACTGTTCGGTGCGAGGATCAGGTCAGGCAAATAAACTTCCTGACGGAATTCCATTGTAGTCAATGTCACCAGGTTGGTCACTACAATAAGCAGTGTCCAGTTGCTCCACCAAAGTCTGTTTCACCCGTCCCACCGACGCCTTCTCATCAAGATCTTGGTAGCGCTCCGTCACCGACGGTGGTTCTTGCGGACAACCTACCTTCAGTGGCAACTTCTGCGCCAATTGTTTTCCCACCTTCTTTTTCCGAGGAACACTACCCAGTTTTACAATCTTCAACATCTTTTCGCGTTCCTGCGGACCCTACAACAGTTGCTGAGTCCGTTGCGACTGACCAGTCTGATGCCGAGACCTCGACCGCTGATGACACAGCCTATCAAAGCGTCAGCGACCAAGGGATGAGTGATGGGACGGAGGGTTACCTCCGGACCCGTCTTGACAAAAGGGAAGCGAAACCTCCTCGCGGCACTTCGAAACGGCGGCGATAGATTGGCCACTCTACTCAACCCTCTCCGACTCAGCCTGCTGGATCAACTGCTTCGAGTCGACCTGTCAAGTCTTCCAAGCCAGTCATCTACCTCCTGCCTCTTGGGGATTTTCCCGCACCCCTACACATGAATGTGTTTCCGGACACTCCTCTCCCTTATGACGAATTGCACGAATTTGCTTGTGTTAAGACTCTTCTTCCTAATTTACCTGCTTATGTCAACCGATTTGAAGGTCGCTACCCAGCGGATGAGAATCAACTGGCACAACTGTTAGCTCTTTACAATAATATCAAGAGTCCATCTGCTGAGGATGCTGCCACTCAGAAGTGCATCAAGAGTCCATCTGCTGAGGATGCTGCCACTCAGAAGTGCATCCAACGGCGGTACAACAACATCCGTTCTCATTTGGACAAGATTGCCGCTGCTACTAGAGACTTGACACTTTCACTGTGACTTCCTTGAATTGTCGCGGGTTCGCGACACCAGTGTTGAACTCTCTCGTTTGTGAGGACATTTCTGCCGCTGGTGGAGTTGTTCTCCTTCTACAGGAAACTCACTGCTCTAGTGACACTCCCATTCAACTATGGAGAAGCTGGCCGTACACCCTTTTACCACTCGTATCGCCTTTCGCGGTATGGTGTTATAGCTATAGGTGTGCGCCAGTATTTTTTGACTCAGCTTACTTCTATATCTGTGACAAATTTGCAACTTGATTTCCTTCATTGTTTTACCTTTTGTGTGCATGATGTCACTTTCCACATCTTTAATGTATATATCCCCACTGATGAAATATATGTTGCTCCTCTTTTCCGTAATATTCGTGCAGCGATTCCTCCCGGAGACTTTTTCGTTCTTGGTGGGGGGGGGGGGGATTTTAACTGTACGTTGCAGCCTTGTATTGACAGAAATGCGTGATATGGCGAATACCGCACGAATTTGGTTTCACAGCTGATTCAGCTCCTTGATGTTTTTCAACTAGTCGATTCCTTTAGACGGCTAAATCCAGATTCCATTTCCTTTACGTGGCGTAATCCGCCGACGTTCGGTTCTTCTGCTGCGCGGTTGGACCGTATATATGTTTCTGCTTCCTTACTCCCTGCTATCACTACTTCTCGACATTCTCCCACTATTTCTTCCGACCATTCTGCCGTTTAACTATCAATTTGTGTTTCTCCAACACCTTCGTCTACGAGCCATCATTGGACATTTGATGACACTCTCTTGCACGACCGTTCCTTTTGTGAGGAAGTTGAGACGTTCCTTTCTAATCGGAAACTGCTGCTTGCAACGACCACAAGCGCAAAGCGCTTGTGGATTGATGTCAAACAAGATCTTCTCTTGCTTGTTCGTCAACTTTCCTTCACTATTTCCACCATTCGCTCCATGGAGGTGAGTAACCTACGATGACTCCTCTCTGCAACGCCAATGTCTGACCCGCACTATGCCTCCGTCCGTGATGAACTTCATGCCTGCCTTGAACAGTTTGCTCAGCAAGCAGTCCGTCGTTTTCGGCTCCTTCGTATTTCACCATCGACACATTCTTTCGAAGTCATTTCGAAGATGGAATCTGTGCGACGCACATCAACTTCCCTCAGACATCTCCAATTGCCTGATGGCGCCTTTACTGGCAACACAACTCTCATCTGCTCTCATGTCCGTCACTTCTTTCAGGAGAAGTTCCGAGCGGTTGCGCAGTGTTCTTCTTTTTATTCCTCTTCTTTCCTTTCTTCTCTCCCTCAGGTCCCGTCTTCTCTCTGCGCCCCTCTCATTGCTGATTTTTCTTTGCCTGAACTGAGGGAGGCTTTTCTCTCCCTCAATCTTCACTCTTCCCCGGGACCTGATGGCCTCCCGCTGTCGTTCTATCGGGCCTTTCTTCCGTCGCTACTGCCTTTTCTCTCTGTAGCTTTTTCGTGCGCTCTTTCTTCTCCTGCACTTCCGCCGGAAATTGCAGTTGCACATGTCATCCTCCTGCGGAAGAAGGGTGACCTTCTGGACTTGTCGAATTGGCGCACCATCTCCATTTTCAACTTGGATTACAAATTCTTTACTAAACTCCTTTCTCGCCGCCTAAATTCTGTTCTTCTGTTCCTCGTATCCCCCGACCAGACATATACCGTTCCTGGTCGTTCTATTTCTAACAATATCTCCTTTCTTCATAACCTTTCCTTTCTTGCACTAAAACATTCCGAACCTCTAGCTTTGTTTAATCTTGACCAGAAATCCGTTTTTGATAACGTTTATCACACTTACCTTTCTGCCGTGTTAATTCACTTTGGTTTTCCCCCGCTTTTGTTTCTTTCATTCTTAGCCTTTACCAGGGCGCCCATTTGCACGTTCGGAAGGCCACATTTCTGACGGCCCCGATTCCTTTTCGATCTGGCATCAGACAAGATTGTCCATTATCAGGACAACTCTTTGCTATCGCCTTTGAGCCCCTTTTTTGATTGCAAGTCGGACGTCTCTCTTACCTGTGGTAGGACCGATTGTTTCTAGTACTCGGCACCACCGTTTCCTTGTCTCTGATTATGCATATGATGTTGCCTTTTGTCTTCGCCGCGATGACCAATTTGATACTCTTCTTGCCACTTATGAACAGTATGCTGCTCTCTCTGGTGCTACCCTGAATGTTCAGAAGAGTGCTGGTTTGTGGAGTGGTTCTTGGAGGAGCCACACTGACTCCCCGTGGTGAGCAGTGTGCTCCTTCTCGACCCAAAAATTTCTTGGAGCTCATTTTGGGCACTCTTTTACCGCAGGAAACGTCACTTGGCAAGCTCTCCTTCCACGACTTCATCGCACGGCTGGTTTTTGGTGATTTACGTTCTCCTTTTCCTCTTACTTTCAACGTGCTCAAATTGTTCATCGTTATCTTCTCTCACAATGCTTCTATCCCTGGAATTCCTGTGTGTTTAATTCGCGTCACTTCTTTACCATAAATAGTATTTTCACTTCAGTGATATGGTCATTTAAACATTGGATTTCTGCTGCCATGCTTTCTCTGCTAACATCATTTGGTGGTCTTCATTTCCCGAATGTCAGAACATATTATCGAGCTCACCGAATCGTCTCCTTCATTCGTCTTCTCCTTTCGCCCTCCCCTGCACTTTCTTCTACCCTGAATACTCTTATCTCTCTTCACGATCCATCCTTTACTTTCCTCCTTTTTCTTAGGATGGATTTGTCTCCTTCTACTTCTAAACGCCTTCCACCACCCCTTATCGACGCTCTAGCGGTATTTATTTCTCTCCCGCTACTCCGCGCTCCTCCCTGTACCACCCTGGGCCTGCTTGCTGAACCTCTTTTCTTTTCCACTCTGATTTATCCACCCGATCAACCATACTCCCTCCCCCTAGTTCCGCTGAGGAATTCTTACAGTCCAAGCTTTTATAACTTCCGATTTGACCTGTAAACCCCTCTCTTCTCTTTTCCCTGACCCTTCTTCCACCTTGGAAACGGAGTATGACCTTTTTCTCTCTGCTCTCCGTACCCTTTTCCCACTTCTGGTTTCTTATACTGGCCTTATTTCTGTCTCTGGACCGAGCCTCTCTCTTCCTTTCTTCCTTATCTTTCGGGACTCTGTCGCTCCCATTTCTTCTTTTTCTACTGCTTCTATCTATGCGCTTCTCCGTGCGCCCCTCACTTCTCCGCACGGTCTTCCTGATGTTTCTCCTTCTTTTCTGCTGCCTACCTGGTCCGCCTCTTTCTCTCCCCTTTCTACTCCGTTAGAGCGTAACATCCAATGGCGGTTTCTTCACCACCGACTTCCTGTTCCTTCTTCCCTCTTTTACATGTCTATTTCTTCTACTTCTCTCTGCTGCTTTTGGGGTGTTGAAAGTGATGTTCCTCACGTCTACTGTCACTGTCCCGTTCTCCTTCCACTTCTCAATACTGCCTTTCGTCTTGTAGGCACCATTTGCTCCAGAGACATTCCTTTTCAAGCGTACGAGTGGCTATTGCTCACCAAACATCCCTCGGCTACATTGCCGGATGTCTGTGCCTATCACTTCGTACTTGTCAAACATGTCATTTTTCTTTATCATCAATCTCTATGCTCTCATGCCACCACTCTCTGCTGGCGCGGCCTTACGGTCGATTTATAGGAATCGCATCGTGTCTCGACTACGCCTGGAGAACTTCGCTGCTTCCACCCCTCGATCTCAAGCCTCTTTCCGGTCTGCCTGGGCGCAGGGGACCGGATGGTTCAAAATCACTGGATCTTCCATTGATCTTTCCTTCTGATTGTTTTATTTCCCAGCTTCAACCTTCTGAATGCATCAGTTGAGATTTTGTGTTCTCTCCTCCTGGTGCTTTGTCATAATGTCCGCTGAGCGTTTGTCATTTAACTGCTTATATCGTGTGGTATTGTAGGGTTTTCTGCAATTTTTGTGTAATTCTTGTGCACTTACAGTGCTGTATTTGTTTCTTCGTTGCACCTGTTCTTTCTACATGTTCTTCAATGATGTGTCTGCTTTTGCTACCTGTATCTTTCCTGAAATGTTGTGTTTGGTTCGTTTTCTCTGCCTGATACTAGTGATTATGGTCTTGTGCTTTTGCATCAAGTGGCTTGTTCTTACTGTCTTTCATTGAGTTATGCACCGTGTATTTGTTTTCTAGGAGCAATACCAGAGGTATTTCCCTGTGGGACTTTGCCCTTTCTTACTATATTGTGTTGTATCTTGTTAATTTCTGCCATATTAGTGTCTTGCATTTTCTCATATCCTTTGACGTCTTGTTTACTGTACCTGACCCATCGCGTTGTGCCTTCTGGACTTTTAGATTTTGTTTGTGTTCAAGGCTAGTTGACTCTTGGACCCTTGATGTGTTTTCTTGCTGCCTTTTGCACCGGAGCGTGTGGTATTTGGTATCACTGGGTGTTACTCTTGTACTGCCCCGGGTATCACTGGGTGTTACTCTTGTACTGCTCTCTCTTTGTTTGTGCTGTTTGAATTGTGTTTTGTTTTGCACGGTAGAGGGTTTTCTGTTCGTACCTCTGAATCATCTACTACGAGTTCATGTAATTCCTGCTCGTCCTAAGTCATTTTTTTTTTGGAGTTGGAGGAGGTTTAACGACCACCGTGAGCAACTCAATGGGCTATAAGCAGATTTTTTTTTTTTTTTGACCGATGCAATACCGCACGGCTTGCTGTTTGCATTTTTGCGTATTTTTGTGTTTCACTTGGGGAGTTTGCCCAAGTTTCCACTATGCTCTTTATTACTTATATTGTTTCTATGTCACATACGTGTGGTTTCCTCGTCTGTGGGAACTGTTCAGTTCTGTACCATTACCATAGTACATGCTTTCGTTGTGTTCTCTTGTTCCTCTCTTTTTGTGCACTGCGTTGTACAGCCATATTTTTCTAACTATATTTACCTGTCGTGTTGTGCCCTGCTCTCACTGTGAATGTCATTACATGCTGTAATCTCTTGATGTTTAAATGTATCATGCTACATGAGATTTTCCAGCTTTTTGGATGGGTTCGGGCCTTCGTGCTCGCAATTTCGTTTTGCATTGTGCCTGTTTTGTAATGCTTTCTTTAGCTTTTGTGACGACTGCTGTGAGGCCCGTGTATACCTCATGTTATGCATTGTCTCGGTGAAATGTTTGCCTAGCAGTTATCATTTATCATTTAGAATGGTTATGTTTAACCATATACTCAATTGTGTTGTTCATATTGTTTGCAGTGTGCTCTCCGGGATTTCCCGGAGTGTCGATAGTCTTTTGTGATTAATTTAGCCTACGTTTTAACCATGTACTTCAATTTTGCTTTGTGTATACAATGTAGATGCTCCATGACTAATCATTACTATTGCTTGTGCATCTTTTTCCTCAAGCATGTATTGTTCCTTATTATTGATTTTAATATTTTGTCATCTTTAGTTGATTGTCGTATCACATTGACCTGTAATTTTTCATCAGTATCGCTCATTGTTTTGTAGTTTATTTTGCCATATGTGGTACGCATGTATCCCCTTATGTTTACGTCAATAAAGTATATTGTTGAAATGACCAAAGAGTCATTGCGTCTTTTTACACATAGATGGCGCCACATGTCTTGAAATGTAACTAATGTGATTTGAAACCACAAGTCCATTATGTAACGTGACAGCTGACAGTTCAAGCTTGTTTTAGGAACAGAAAGTGCACGATTTCGTTAACAAGTGTTTGTTTGGCGTCGATTTCAAGATGGACAATCAAAAGGATCGAATCCAATCGACGTTTGACGACACAAGAGATTCTGAGAATCTGAACACATCAAAATCGAGTGTTGAAATCCATTTAAAGCAACTGGAATTGTTAAGCTCGATATGTCGGTACCACATGAGCTCAAAGAAATTCATCTCAGTAAGCACGTTGACATCCGGAAATTGCTCTTGAAACGTGAAAAAAAACGATACAGTTTTGAAACGTATGATAACAGAAGATGAGAAACGGATCGTCTACAAAAACGTCGAACGAAAAAGATCGTGGTGCAAGTGTGATAAACCTGCTGAAAGCACTTCAAAAGCAGATATGCGCCAAAGGACAGTTATGCTGTCAGTTTGAAGGGATTTCAAAGGTATTGTGCATTTTGAATTGCTTCAAATAAACCAAGCCATTAATTCGGACGTGTACTCTCATCAGCTGGATAAATTAAGTGTTACATTCAAACAAAAAACCGGAATCGGTGAATCGCAAAGGTGTTGGGCTTCACCATGATAACGCAAGACCACACACAAGTTTGGTCACTGGTCAAAAATTGTTGCATGTGTTATCATTCGCCAGGTCTGGCGAATATGGCGGATATGTTATCACATCCACCATATTCGCCAGACCTGGCACCATCAGACTACATTTGTTTCGTTTGTTACAAAATGCCTTGAATGGTAAAATCTTCACTGCTGAGGAGGCTATCAAATCGTTCTTGGAACTGTTTTTTGCCAAAAAAAAAAAAAAAGCTTTTTTAAGCGCGGAATCATTAACTTGCCCGCAAGATGGAAAAAGGTCATCGGACAAATTGGACCATATGCTGTTGACTAAAGTTTTTGTTTCCCATTCAAAATTTGCCATTCATTTACACAGGAAAAAAGAAAACGCAATTACTTTTTGGCCAATATTTGCGTACGTAACCATTTTCATAACGCCGAGCTACCGCGTGTTGACCTTTTCAAGTTGGTAGGCGGCTCCTTCAAGGCTACGAATTTAACTACGCGTTAAAGAATTCAGAACAAACTAAACCAGAAGTGGGGAAGTATTTCATGTTGGTAGGCTGCTATTAAGTTAGCTGTAATCTAACAAGGTCAAATTCAATAAGCTTCAATTAGATATACATCGAAATATACATTAATTTGTACATTTTGCGGATTGTACATAATCTTAGTAGGTACTAACTAACTTCAAAAAATGAAAAACAAAATTGTTAATTTTAAAGTTAACTAACATTGTAACGACTTCGTTTTGACTGCTTTTTGTTAGAAAGCATTTGAATATTTAGTTGTAACATGAAGGTCCGAACTTTTAGCTGATCCTTCAGATGGGGTATACGTCTCTTGTGACCTTAAGGTGGACGTCTAGTGATTTTGCTTCCTATATTTCCAACGGGCAAACTTCTGTACAACTTTTCTTCACAATTAATGCGTTCCCAAGGATGAAAATTTGAACATCAATTAAAATAACTTCATACACTGGTGTGCAAAAATTAAAGACAGGAGAAATTAGCATAAAAGCGAAACGAGCAGGCAGAACGGACCGAAAGATCACTCAGGAGATAGACTAGGGTCCGGTACGGTAGGGCATGCGCATGCATGACGTAGGGGGGGGGGTGTCGGAATGGTATAAAGCACACGGGTGGTGTACGCTCAACAATTCGGTGAAAGCTATTGCACGGTGTACATCGGTTTGAAAGACGTCGAGTTGCTGCCACCGTGTGATAAAGTTGCTGCCACCGTGTGATAAAGTTGCTGCCACCGTGTGACTACAGGCAATCTAGTAGACGACATTTGGATGACTTTACCCGAGGTCGCGTCATTGGGAAGTTGGAAGAAGGTCGAAGTGTGACTAGTGTGGCCGAGGAGTTCGGGATCGCTCACAGCATCGTTTCACGAGCTTGGAGAACATTTCGAACGACAGGAACAGCTGTCCGAGAGTTTAGCAGTGGTCGTCCACGAGCAACTACGGCGGCGGACGACCGGTATATTGTCTTACAGGCGAGAAGAGACATACGGCAGACAGCGGAAGAAATCGCAAGGCACGTGCAACAGACAACTGGACGTCCGTTATCGCGTTTTACCGTGGCCAAGAGGCTGCACAAAGGTGGTCTATTTACACGACGACCAGTACGGTGTGTGCCATTAACGCCTGCTCATCGGAGATGGCGGTTTCTATGGTGCCAGGAACACAAGAACTGGACACATCAGCAATGGGGTCGAGTTATCTTTACGGATGGGAGCCGATATAGTCTGACGAGCGATTCTGAACGTATACACATCTGGAGAGAACAGGGAACACGCAATCACACCTCCAACATCATCGAAAGGGACCGGTTTGGAGGTGGCGGAGTTCTCGTTTGGGGCGGTATCATGCTTGGTAGCCGTACTGACCTCCACATCTTCCAAGGAGGTTCAGTCACTGGAGTCCGCTATTGTACCGAGGTTCTCCTGCCTCCCGTGCGTGTGCTTATAGGTGGTGTGGGTCCTGAGTTCCTCTTTACGGACGAAAATGCTACACCTCATCGTACAGTGACTGTCGCAGAGCTGTTGGACAGTGAAGATATTCAACGCATGGATTGGCACGCAAGGTCCACTGAACTAAATCCAATCGAACACGTGTGGGACCTTCTCGGGAGACGCTTGGCAGCCCGTCACCAGCCGCCAGCAACGATTCCGCAGCTGCGATTGGCGCTACAAGAGGAATGGGCTGGGATGCGTCAACAGCTCTTTGACAACTTCGTCCTGAGCATAGACAGACGTTGTAAATCCTTCCACACAGTCAGGGGGATCATATCCCCTACTAAAGACTGGATTTTTTTGGCATCCGCCTGTTACATTGACGTTTCTGTCTTCTGTCCAGTTGTGCTCAAAGCTATCTTTTCAATAAAGTGCCTTTGTATCCTTTGGATTCCTTGTTTGGACGGTTTTGCTGACTTGTCCCATATTCTTACACCTTGGGAATCTTATGGTATGATTTGAGTCGATGTGGAGCACTTCTGCACGACGTTACATTCGAAAAACCGTCTCGTCCTTAATTTTTTAACGCCAGTGTATTATAACTTGAAATACTTGATATTTTCTAAAACATAACCATAATTATATTAAAAATCAATAACTTTTCCTTTGGTGGTGTTGAGACCAAATAAAAAAAAAAAAAAAAGATGGCGAGACCTGTACATTGATGACGTCAGTAGGGAAGCAAATGTTGAATTGCTAAATTATGGTTATGTTTTAGAAAATATTAAGTATTCCAAGTTACAATATGAAGTTATTTTAATCGATGTTCAAATTTTTATCCTGGCGAACGTATTAATTGTGAAGAAAATGTGTACAGAAGTTTGCCCATTGGAGGTATAGGAAGCAAAATCACTAGACGTCTACCTTAAGGACGCCTTGATTTGGGTTAGGTAGAAGAATGTAGATTCCCAGCAATAAGTGGTTGAAAAGCAAGAAAGCATTTTTTTTTCGTGCATGTTGCCGAAGGCGTGGGTATTCTATTGCAATTTTCCATATTTCAACTGGATTTTTCTTAGCGTTAAATAAGGACTTTAAAATTTTCTCTTCTGAGAGGTAAAACAATTCCATCTGTAGTTCTTTAAGAGCCATAGAACGAAATCATGAGCGTAGCAGATGTCAAAATAGCCTTTATGACTTACTAATGTTTAAATTATGGCCGTCAGTCGGGGAGCATTGTTTCGTTGAAGCTTCTTTTACTCTTTGGTACTTTAAATACTCTCATTTTGCAATTAAAATAAGAATAATAAAAGAGGAACAGAAATATACACTGGCGGAAAGTGAAAAAAGAACACCAAGAAGGAATTGGCGGATGACCATGAAATTTACATATGTGAATGGGGGTCGAGTTTACGTATGTGTGATGTTAATTTCGGGACCAACAGGTAAGCGCTTACGACACAGTACGGCATAATATGCAAATTATCGTCGGTGGTATTTAAGGAGTACGGCGAAGTGAATGTAATCAGTCGTCGGCGTACGGACACGTGCAAAAACCCTGAAGAAGCTGCAATGCCTGGACATGGAAGATGTGTACGATTTCAGCAGTTATCGGACTTTGAGCGAAGTCGTCTAGTCGGATTCCGCGAGGCCGGGTGGTCGTATCGTCGTATTGCGGAGCGAATTGGACGGGAAGTATCGGTGGTGGTACGATGGTGGCGTAGATAGTCAGAGGAACATTCCCACACGAGAAGACGTGGAACCGAGAGTCACAGACGGACTGATGAGCGGACCAATTGACGCATAAGAAGAGCGGCGTTGTCAAGCAGAACATTCACTGCGACGCCAATCCGAGCTGCCGTTGCACCTGAGGTGACTGTGCGAACAATCCGCAACCGTCTACTGGATGCAGGACTACGTGCACGTGTGCCTCTGGCATGTGTACCTCTGACTCCAGCCCACCGTCAGGAACGGCTGCAGTGGTGTCGTCAACATCTGCACCGGAGAACGCAATGGCGATCTGTCGTGTTCAGCGATGAAAGCAGATTCTGCTTGGGAGCCGCCGATGGCCGTATGCGTGTTCGCAGACGCACAGGGGAGCGTCTCCACCCTTCTTGCATCCGCCAGCGACACACAGGGCCTACACTTGGTCTCCTGGTGTTGCAAGCGATCAGCTATCACTCCCGTACACAACTGGTGTTTGTACCGGGTACGTTAAACTGCACCTCCTACATCAACAACATCATTCAGCCGGCTGTTTTGCCATTTGTAAGGTCGGCCCGTCGTGGTGTTTTCCAGCAAGATAACGCACGCCCACACACGGCATGTGCAACGCAACATGCACTTGAGGGTGTGAGACAACTTTTATGTTCTGCACGTTCACCGGATTTGTCCCCCATTGAGCACGTGTGGGATTTTATGGGACAACGACTTATCCGGTCTCCACGGCCAGCCACGACCATCCCCGATTTACGCGTCCACGTTGAGGATGCTTGGAACTCAATACCCCAAACTTACATCCAACATCTGTACGATAGACTCCATGCCAGAATTGCACAGTGTGACGCAGTTAATGGCGGTTCTGCCTCGTACTAACCATGTTACATGGAAATGCTACTTTCAGTTTACCAGCAAATACAGATGTATTTTGCCATAATGTTTTGATCACGTTATTCTCTGTATTCCGTTATTATGCGGTATAAATTTCGTTGGTATCAGACGCTTCTTGGTGTTATTTTTTCGCATTCAGCCAGTGTATTAATAAAAGTAAAACGATTTGTTCTGATAATTTTGGATTCACTCATAAGGCCACATTTATTTGCCTAGGAAGCTGCAGGTCCCCCCACCCCCTCTGAACTAAACTAAAAATCACTTGAAAGCGCGATGGCTCGGCAGTATGTGCAGTAGGGGCCTAAATTGTGGAAACCTTTTGGAAAAAGTGTATTTTTGAGGTTTGATCGCTCATAACACCATGTTTTTTTGGGGCAATACCATAAAATTACAAATCAATGTAAAGATAATTTCATCAAGAATATAATGCCACAAAGTTTGTTCAATTATCTGTATTCTGTGAAAAATTATAGCCAAATAACCAGAAAAAGGAAACACAATTTGCTTAGGTTGATATGAAGTAGCTTTCCTTCATTTGAATGTAGCCAATCAGCATGAGCGTTTAGAGAGCCAATCAAGTGTCATCTTGTTTGCGCAATGAACCAATCTGGTCACAGTAGGATTCAGCAATTGATATCATGTATTGGAGCTGATAAGGGGACATTTGTCATTTATAACAGCTGCAGAACTAAATTGCTCTCAATGTTGGTTTTTTCTTTTTGTGTGTTCTTTCATTTAGTGAGCTTGTAAAACGGAATAAAATTAAAGAAATGGCGCGAAAAGTTGACTGGTCCCCGAGAAACCGATGCAAAATGGTACTATTAAGTGTACAAGGTTTCAGTTATGAAGAAATTAGAAGAAAAATTGGTGGAAACTTAACCAAAGGTGGCATTTCTAAATGTTTGAAGAGGTTTATGGAGACTCAGTCACTACAAAACCAGACAGGTAAAGGCAGGAAAAGGTGCACAACAGCAAGTGATGATAAAAGAATTAAGAGACTGTGCTTAGGTGATAGAAAATCATGTGGGTGTATACAAGATGAAATGGCGCAATGCAATGCGAAGTTGAGTGCAAGGACTGTTCGGCGCAGATTGCAGGAATTCGGGCTAAAAGCTAGAATTCCACGAAAAAAGCCATTTTTATCTCTCAAACAAAGGTTGAAAAGATTAAACTGGGCTAAAACACATATTAACTGGACAGCGGAAAAATGGGACAGTGTTATTTGGAGTGAAAAGACCAAAATCTCCCTGTTTGGTAGTGAGGGCATAAAATACATAAGGAGAATAATCTGAGATTTGCATCCTGATTGCATTACGGGTACCGTGAAACACCCAGTTAGTGTTATGATCTGGGGTTGTATGACATCAAAAGGTGTGGGCAGAATTTGCGTGATTAATGGAATATAAATGGACAAAAATACATTAATGAAATACTTGAGCCCAAACTGAAGCCTTCCGCACGTGATCTTTTCCAAGATAATGAAGCATTTATATTTCAACAGGATTCAGCTCCATGTTATGTTGCTGCTATGTGCAAAAAGTGGTTTCAAGATAATCATGTTCCACTGCTGGAATGGCCTGGGAATAGTCCAGACATAAACCCCATTGAAAATATAGCCAGCCGACTAAAGAAACTTGTTAGTCAGAAGCAACCCATCAGCAATAAAAACCCAATTAATAGAAGCAATAACTCCATCTTGTTTTCCCATTATAACAGCTGCAGAACTAAAAAACTTGGTTCACTCCATGGGAAGGCGTTGTAAGGCCGTAATTATCACTAAATGTTACCCAACTAAGTATTAACTGACATCGTGAGAATTTTTTTATATCTCATATTTTGTACGTGTTTCACTTTTTTTTTATAACCGCAGTTCTAATAAAAAAATACTTCATAAAAGTTATTAAATTACATTCTTGATGAAATTATCATTCCATTGATATATAATTTTATGGTATTACTCCAAAAAAAAAAAGGGTGTTATGAGCCATCAAACATCAAAAATACGCTATTTTCAAAAGGTTTCCACAATTTTGGCCACTACTGTATATATTTACGTACACCAATATAAACGAATTGGGGCTACCAATTTATTTTATTTGTCTGTGTTCGGGGCATGTTTCTCTGAGGGAGAGGGTGGTTATTTTAGAAGAGTTCGGTTTCGGTGACAATAAACCAACAACCGAGTGAGGCAAGAACATGTAGTTAATTCGAACTGTGGGAAACCCTACTCCTTACACTGTAAATAACCAGTGGTGTGAATTCGTGTAAAATTTCTGAAAATAACTTGAAAAAAAGTTGCCGATATGTGTCCATCTTTTAACAAAATTTCTGTTTTTAAAAGTGTCCCCCACCATTTCTTTTAACTTCTGTATTTTTACAGATTTTTCGTAATCAGTTAATCCGTTTATTTCAGAAAAGCCAGTTTCAAGTTTTTTTTTTCCGTATTTATACAGAAATTTCGCAAAATCGAAAACAATGAGTTTTTCTGCCCTTACGAGATTATCCTTTAGCGCCGGTAGAACCGAGGTTGACTGGGTTGGGTGTTCACAAGCCGTGCGTCTTAACCACTGAGCCAGAAGGTCTTAGATGACATACGTTCAAGGTAAAACTTATCGCGTGATTATGATTTTTTTACTTCATTAATGCGAGTGATTTAGTCATTTTATTTTCTGTTGGAGATATTACCACAAATTAAGTATTTTTTTTTCAACGCGATATTTCGAAACAACAAAATGCTTTGGAAGTTGAAATCATCTATATATTAATTCTATAAGGTTTTTTACTGTGAGTTCTATTTTGAGAGAACGGCTAAACGTAAGGATATGATTAAGGTATGAAAATAAAAGTCTTACCATGTAGATGTGCCAGTCGAAGAGAAAAATTAGATTGGGGAAATGGTTCGGGCGTGGTGGGGCGACAAAGTTCCCATGTAAAGTCTATGGGACAAGCGTACGGTTGACTCACGCGCTGTTGAAAGCGGAAGCATGGAGGGACTGAGATAGTCCAAAATCCGAAGTCCCTTTTCTGAGTGAACCGTTGTCCAAAGCAACGCTAGCAGGCATTCGTGTTAAAGTTCTGATCGGAACAGCGAGCACTCTCGAAGACCTGATTGCGTTATGCCGTTGGACTGTGTGATGTATATATACAATTTAATATTCATTCGATCCAGTTTATTCACGTAGGTAAGACGTTTCCCATTATGTAAAGATGTAAATAAACATTCCGTTAACCATTGTTTGTGAAAATATTACGGATGACTGCTTATAGCCCATTGAGTTGCTCACGGTGGTCGTTAAACCTTCAGTCAAAAAAAAAAAAAAATCACGAACCTGGACTTTGTCTTTACTGAAGTGGTTGAATAAATTTTTCAATCAAATACAGTTTATAGTTGCTGTTTCATATGAGTTCATTCTTTTCTAAGAAAAAATAATAATAATAAGACCTAACCGTCGATTCCGAAGGGTTTCGTCCAGTTTTCAGTTGTTTTTTACAACTGACAAGAACTTTCAATTGTCATTAAGAAAAAGTTAAATGTACTGTTTTATAGCATCATTTTACAAAACTTCTAAATATAAAACTTACTCTTGATAAATATATAATAGCCTTTGTTTTAAGGATTCTACACACTCACACTTAGACATTATACAATCACTTGCACAATAATTTAAGTACCGGTTTTCTTACGGTGACACAATATACATAGCTGGTGCACAAAATGCGGGAGAGGAAAAGAAATATCCTGAGCCACAATAACAAAAATTCATACGATATGCTATCCACAATATGCGATCGCGCTACAGAACTTTAAAATCAGTTCCTCTGATAGACGATTGAAATTTAACAGTTGATAAAACCTCAAGTATTCTCTCCTATTACCGGAATGTTTTCCGTTATGGATAGGGAAAAAGTGAGAACGGAGTTCTCCCGTTAATATACTAAATGAATTGCGGAAATTTTCAGGAAATTCAAAATTTTCCTGGAGTGAGAAAAATCCATGAAATTCACGTTTCTTTCTCTCATTTCACGGAATAGGTTGTATGGGAAATATGCTTCGTTAATTCACGAAAGGAAACAACCAAAGTGGCTCATGAATTTCAGAATTCCTTTTACTTTTTTTTTTTTTTTTTTTTTTTTTTTTGATTGGAGGTTTAACGACCACCGTGAGCAACTCAATGGGCTATAAGCAGTCGCCCGTCCCTAATTTAGGGTCACTGGTTCCAGGGAAGGGAGAGAGCCAGTGCCGTAAGACAAACACAACATCCATGCCTCACCGGGATTCGAACCCGGACCCCTTACGGACGAATGATCATAGGCCAGCGCCTTAGACCACTGCGCCACCGGGGCGGCGAATTCCTTTTACAGTGTTGTAATCCGAGAAAGCAGCTGAATTCTTCCAGGAGTTTAGCTCAAATCGCTCCTGCAAGGTTTGTGTGATATATACTTCTCCATTTTGGAGATAGGTGTCTTTAATACTAATTTTAAGGGTTCATTTCCATTACAAACACATGATATTTACATAAGCTATATTGACAAAAGTCACCGGACACCTAGAAGAGAAACACAACACAGCATTTGTAGAAATACATTAGTACTGTGTCGATCCACCTTTGGTCTTAATGCATGCACTGACCCTTCGAGACACGCTTTCGACAAGATTTTGGAACAGAGCAATATAGGTATGCGCTTCCATTCAATACATAATGCTGCCGCTAAGTGTTGCTTAGTAGTAGGCCTTGCTTCCAAACTTCTTACGCGGTGCTCTAATTCATCCCATAGGTGATCTTTGGGATTAAGGCTCTGTACTGGCCAGTCCACACACGATACGGAATTATCGTCAAACCACTCCGTAACAGTCCTTGCTTTATGGGACGTAAGTCGTGTCTGTTTTGAGCTCCGTGTTTCGCCGTCTACTGAGTGTGTTTTGTGTGCTCTGTCGTTTAACTTTTGTGCGTGCCTTCAAGACGAAGGTTGTATCTTTCATTTAAGACATCTCCCGAGTCGGTGAGTACTATTTTCAATTAGCTATCAGCACTTTATTTTCACGACCAGTTGGTCGTTTTTACTAAGTTAGGCCTCGCCATCGGCGATGGCGACTGCTGATAGGAGCAGCATTCCCGCTCTCGTCACAGCTTCTCCTACTACGTCGATCCTTATCTCTGACGGAGCAAACCAATCAGCGTCCGTCCTTGATGATAGGGAATATCGTCCTCCTCCTGATGCCTATTGCTCTTCTTCTTCTACGCTTCAACTCCCTGACTCCACCACCCCTCCTGGTGGTGAGGCTATGACGTTCGTTCCTGATGCTGCCGATGACGTAATGGATATCTCTGAGGGCGTTGCTTCTCTGCCCTCGGTAGCCTTGCCCAGCGTTGTGTCAGCTCCTTCATTCAGCGCTGCACCTCTGCCTTCCAATGGAGGATTGCCTTCCCGCTCTTATTCTAGCGTTACCTCAGGAGCGTCCCTACCGACGCAATCGATTCGCCTTCCCCTTGCAGATGCCCATGTCCTGATACATGGTGACTCACTTCAATTGGACGTTCCGCACTTCTCACCTGCTGCGCAGGAACTTCACTCCACCCGCGAGTTGGGAGTGTGCCTAGATGCTCTTCCGAATACACCGCTGAAAGTCTATTGTGATACGCTCCTTGCTTTTCTTCCAGCAGGAGCCATTACTCACCTCACCCGCCGGCCGCGGACGGTGATTGTTTATTTCACATCCAAAGAGCATGCAGACACGCTTCTAAACTTTGGTCTTGACCTGGGAGACCACCACCTGGAAGCTGAACCGATTGCCAGGCGCCCTGTTCAGGTCTCCTTGCATCCGGTGCCCCCCGAAATCTCAGATGCGATTATATGTACTGCACTTAGTAAGTGTGGTAAGATTGTTGGTCCTGTTATCACACATTCAGCTGCGCCCAAGGATCCTGCAAATAAGAATGTTCGTAGTTTTCGCCGGAGTGTTCGACTCATCTTTCCATCAGAGGAGCATCTCCGTAAGTTCCCACGGATCCTAAACGTCCGATGTGGGCAGCTCTCCTACAGAATTGACATGCTATCATCAGAACACTGTGCTAATTGCAAAGAACTTGGGCATCAGCGTGCTCGATGCCCCAACAACCAGTATCCAGCTCCTACGGCTTCTACAGTGCCTACCGCCTCTAAGCAGCCTCCTGCTACATCTCACTCTCGACCTGCACCGTCTTAAAATGTGCCAACTGCCCCAGGGCCGAGTTACACAAAAAGTATATCTACAGCCTCTCGTCCACGAGCGTCTTTTGATGCTGATCTCACCTCCCACCTTCAATTTCCAGTGCTCACCTCACCTATTACTCCTCATCCCGTGGAAACATCGGGAGACTTCGCCGCTGGTTTCCCACCAGTCTTCACTGTTGGTGTCTCCGAGTGTGACGGCGGTGCCGATAACTTCTCTGACTCTGCGTCAGCTTCCCGAGCATCGTTGCTCCCTGGAAAACGAATTTCTGGCACTCGTACAGGTACCCGACGTAAGAGGAAGAAGAAGAAGAAATCTTCCTCTGCGGATGGGCAACTGTTCCGTACTACCAAATCTTCAGGAGATATCTCTCCCTCTCCTGCGCCAACAGAAATTGAAAGGGACACTGATGATGATGGGTCTCCGCCTTCGTTTGAGGTCTTTTCAAGTGTACTCTCCAAATGTGGTGCTCCTTCAGAACCTCTCAATCTTGGAGAATACTATCAGTTTTGCACCTACACCACGAACCTGGAGTCGACGTATGACTACCTCCGAGAGCGCGAAGACATTCTTCCCGCGCTGCTCCTGCAAGCCGGATGCATTGCTAAGTACCTTCGTGGGTTTGTTCATGACCCCCTGCACCACTCATGGACCCTTGGCTGCGTAAACCGATTACAACAACTCCTGAAAGTTGCTCCGCGACTCCTCCAACCAACGACTGACCAGTCCATTCAAGGTCACGACCCTTAATTGCAGAGGGTTCGCTAGCCCCTAGCGAATGCTCTTGTAATGGAAGACCTCTCACCCCTCGGGGCCGATCTGTTACTACTACAAGAAACAAACTGCCATTCCTCCACTCTGTTTACTCTCTGGCGTGCTAGCGATTATGTGTTCCATCATGCTTTCCGCTACTCATCTCATGGTGGACTTGCTATCGGAATACATCAACATTTCCGATCCACCCTCACTGCACTCTCAGTGCAGAACTTATGCCGAGATTTACTCCAGCAAGTCTCCTTCACAGTTGGCGGAGCTCGATTTCACATCTTTAATGTGTATATTCCATGCACCTCTATTCATTTATCCATCTTGTTCACCAAACTCCGTAAAGCTCTCTCGAAAGTCTCACCTTCGGATCGTGTGCTCTTGGGTGGAGACTTCAATTGCACCCTTGACCCGGCTCTGGATCGCTCTCCTTCGTCACGAGAGCGTCGGACGGATCTCGTCGCACTACTCCATGACCTTGTTGCTGATTTCTCCTTCACCGATGCTTATAGGCGCCTTCATCCACAAGAGACCTCACACACGTGGCGCTCGTCTGGGAGTCAGCTTCCATCAACTGCACGCTTGGATCGGGTTTACGTTTCCACACCGCTTCTTGCGTCTATTACCGAGTTGCAACATCAACCTACTGCTTCCTCAGACCACTGCACGGTCACCCTCACAGTGTTTGTTGCGGCGTCACTCACTCGGACTGTACGTCCGTGGACATTTGACTCCAATCTCCTCACTGATCCTGAATTTTGTGCCTCTGTCCGTTCTTTCCTCGCTGCTCGTCGCGCAGGGTTGCATTCCGCACCCTGTACCTTGACGTATTGGCTTCGTGTCAAGCATCAGCTCCTCTTACATATCAAGCAACTTTCCTTCACCATGAAGACTTCTAGTCAGATGCGCCTCGATCACGCCAGGCAGATGCTCACACTGATTGGGTTATCAGATCCGCTTTTTCCAGCATATCAGGCGGAGCTCCAGGCTTTGCTGAAACCTCTCGCGCAGCAAGCACTTTTACGTCTGCGCATTAAACATCTCAATCCGGAGGAATGCACCTATGATTTTCTAACATCAATGGAATCTGCACGTAAGTCTTCTACCTCGCTTCGTCATCTTCGCCTCCCCTCTGGCGAAATCACATCCGATTCGGCAGCGATTTGCTCTCACGTTCGTCAGTTCTATACCACCAAGTTCAGTGAAACTCCTCCCCTTCTCCCTCTGCTCTCCCCCATCTTCTCAATAACCTGCCTCAAGTTCCGTCTCATCTTGCTCACACCCTGTCTCTTTCACCCACATCCACGGAGGTGTCCGACACCTTCTCTTCCCTTAACCCCCATGCCGCTCCGGGTCCGGACGGCCTCTCTTTCCTTTTTACCGTGCGTTCTTGCCTCTTTTGTTGCCTTTTCTCCTCTCCGCTTTTTCTGCTGCATTTAACTGCTGCCCCTCCCGAGGAGTTTCACGGACGCACATGTGGTCCTATTTCCCAAGAAGGGGTGACCCTCTTGACTTGGGAAATTGGCGCCCCATTTCTCTTCTCAATCAAGATTATAAACTCTATACTAAGCTTCTTTCCCGTCGACTAAACTCTATCCTCCCTCACATCCTTGCTGACTCTCAAACCTATACTGTTCCTGGCCGTTCTCTTTCCTCCAATGTTCAACTTCTTCGCCATCTCATTCATCTTGCCAAGACTCATTCTGAACCTCTTGCTCTCCTTTCCTTAGACCTCCGTTCCGCTTTCGATAATATCTCACACGCCTATTTAACACAAACCCTGCTACACTTTGGCTTTCCTCCACAATTTGTCTCCGTTCTTCTCTCCCTCTACCGGAACGCCGTTTTCCATGTCAAGACGGCATCTTTTCTCACAGCATATGTTCCCTTCAAGCGGGGAGTTCGTCAGGGCTGCCCGCTTTCTGGTCAACTGTTTGCGATTGCCGTCGAGCCTTTTCTACGCTCTCTGCAAACATCTCTCCTAGCACAACTTCCACCACCAGTTGCCAGCTCACGGCATCACTCAGTCATTTACTCTGCTTATGCAGATGACATCACCGTCTGCATTCGTAGCGACTCACAGTTCCAACTGCTTTGTCGTTTGTTCTCCGCATATGCTTCATGTTCTGCAGCTGAACTGAATACGTCTAAGAGCACTGGATTGTGGTGCGGGTCGTGGTCCAATCGCTTGGATGCTCCATGGGGTGCCACATGGTCATCCACTACCCAACGCTTCCTGGGTGTGCACTTAGGCGCACCACAAGCTACTTCCAGTGCAACTTGCTCGGAACTCTATCCTCGCCTCCTCCGCACAGCTGCATTCTGGTGTCGTGCGCAGTTCTGTACGTCCTACTACCAGCGTGCAAATCTCACCAGGACATACCTTCTGTCCATCTGCAAGCATTCTTGGATTGCATCTACGACCCCGCTTTTCTGTCTCCAGGAGGTTACACGCTGCCTTACTCGAGTAATGTGGGCGGGTCATCACTGGATTAACGTCCACAAGCTCTGTGCTCCTCCCTCCTATGGTGGTGCTGGCCTACCTGATGTCCCGCTGTGCTACAAAGCAAGCCGAGTGATCAACTTCATTCACCTTTTCACGGCTCCAGTGGCTTCCGCAGTTCAGGTACGTGACGTTCTTGCCTCCTTGCGTAACCCACATTTTTCCTTTCTTTCTTTAGTTCTCATGGATTGCTGTCCTTTCCCCCCCTCCAAACTCCCACCTGCATATTCTGAAGCCCTCACTCACCTTCGCTCTCTCCCTCTCATTCGCTCCCCTCCCTCTTCAACTCTAGAGCTTCTTTCTGAACTTCTATTCTTCAACTCCCTTGTTCATCCCCCCATCTCCCCTGTTTTTCATTCCCCTCTTGGCTCCGAGCAGGTGTAGTAACTGTACAAGACCTCACTAACTCGGATCTATCCTGGCGCCCTTTCTCTGGCCTCCCCCCTGATATTCTCTCGTCCCCATCCGCCCATTTGGTCTATGACTCTCTGCTAACTGCACTTCTTTCGCTTTTCCCTGATCTTGTCTCCCCCACCGGTCTCGTCTCTGTCTTTTCTGTCCCTCTTCCGCTGCCGTTTTTCCTCCGACTCACAAACTCGGTTCTTCCTCTCTCCTCTCTCTCCTCTAAATCTCTTTATCGTTTTCTAGTGCACCTTGCCACCCCTTCACCGCTTTATATTCTGGAGGTTCCCCCTGCTTCTCTTCCTCTTGTCTGGGCCGCTGCCCGCTCACCCTTATCTGCCCCTCTTGAAATTAATACCCACTGGCTCTTTTTGCATAATGGCCTCCCTGTTCCGTATTTTCTCTTTCGCATGTATCTTCTCTCCTCCCCTCTCTGCTCCTTCTGCGCACAGGAGGCAGACGTTTCTCACGTCTACCTTTACTGTCCCATCCTGATGCCTCTCCTCCACCAGGCTTTCCGGATTGCCAGTCGCTCTTGTTCTCAAGATCTTCCGTTCACTGCCTACAGACATCTTCTTCTGCGGGCTCATCCACCTACGCCTCTTCCGTCAGTATGTGCCTATCTTTTCGTGCTGGTTAAACACGTTTTTTACGTATACCTTCAACAACTCCGCAACGTTTCCTCGCCGGTCTCTTTACACCAGGCCAGAGCAGCACTTTTGTGCCATTTTCAAGATCGATTGCTTTCTCGACTCCGCCTGGAGTACCAGTCGGCTTCTTCCAGTCGTCGAGAAGCCACCTTCTATGCTACTTGGGCGCAGGCCGCTCCATGGTTTGCGGTTGATTCTGGACTGCTACACCTATCAGTACCCTAGGACATTCTACACCTCCTTTGCTGAGTTCCGTGGCACCCTGGTGCCCCTCCTCCACTCTACGACTCGTGCAATCCACACTACCGTTGAATTGTGAATGCTAATGCCATCTCAGTGTATTTTCATGCTTACTCGTGTACATTACTTACTTTCACCCCGCCTGTATTATGTTGCTTTGGTGCCCTCGTTAAATAACTTGCACAATTGTGCACGCTGTGTTTTTATCTCATGTATGTAATGTTTTACCTTCACGGCGGTGTTTGTGCTGTTCTTTTTCTAATTGTGTACTATTGTTTCGCCTGTGTTATCCTATAAATCATGCCCAGCCAATGTCATGTGACACGATGTGTTTCTCTCTGTCACTTCTGCAATTTTTATTCAATAAGCTTTGCTTGCAGCATTTGTTATTCATCCTCATTGTCATTGCAGTGTATATACCATCATGTTTTAACAGTTTTGTATTATTTCCCAGTGAGACGCCCAATACTGTACGTCTCCCTCTTTTGTTTTCTTACGATAAATTAGAATAAAGCGATTTTGAAACCTTGCTTTATGGCTCGGTGCATTATCCTGCTGGTACTAACAAGGCTCGGTTCCATAGTATTGCCACAGAGTTGTCCAGAATATCGAGGTAGACGTGCTGGTTAACGGGTTTGTGCACGATAACCAATGGAAAGAGACCACACAACGAAAAACACCCTCAGACGAGTACACTGCCAGCTCCAAACTTGAACGTAGGAACAGTGCACTGTAGTAAATAGCGTTCCCCCGGCTGCCGTAATACCCACACATGGCGATCAGACTGATGGATCGTGTATCTGGATTCATCAGTCCATAGGATCCGTTTCCCTTTATCTACGGTCCACGATAAATGTTCTTTACACCATGCTAAAGGACGAGCAGCATTCAGAATGGAGATGAAAGGCTTATGCACGACCATGGTAACCCACGGAATGAAGTTCTCTGCAAATGATACGTGTACATACCGAGGCTCCAGCATTTTTACTCACCTGTACACTGAGGTCTTGTGCAGTACTCCGTCTATTAGCTGTAACGACTCTCCTGAGGCTTTGACGACGTCTATCACTGATTTTCTTTGGTCTGCCGGTACGTTTTCCAGCTTCAGGCACGCCATGTGTCTTCCACTTACTCAGTAAATCCAAAACAGTTGACTTGGGTATGTTTAAACTTCTCTCGGTTTCCCTTATGGACAACCCACTAATATAACACCCAACAGTCTTTTCTTTCTCAAAGTCAGTTCTCTCCCGCCGCGACATTTTCACTCAACCTCTCAGTGCCACATGATCACGGTCAGCTGCAGGCTTATTTTTATACCGTTTACAGCTGTACCGCGCATCTGAACAGCGCAGCGGATCCGTTCATTTGCTTTTGAAGGAGTATCCAGTGACTTTTGTCACTATAGTGTATTCTGAAAGCTAGGACCCCTACAGGTCTGTATAAAGTGCATGCAGAGGAACCCGCTTATAACGAGGAGCCTGCGACCGACAGAAACCTTCGTTAAATCGAAGCACTAACTAAATTCGTTACTGGGTGATTATTCCCACCATGTAAAAATACACATCTGTGATAATATGCATATACGTTTACGTTACGTTCAATAAGTTCCAGGACTGTTACGTCCGCATAGCTGACGTAACAGTAGTGGAATAAAAATATCGCCGGCATGCCAGAAGGTCATTGGCCAATCAGCCAACAGCTGGAAACCGGTTTACACCCGTACCGACAGGCGGCACGCGGACATTAAGGAAGTCATATCAAGCGCTCTCGTCCCATTTCATTTTAGCCATGAAAGAACAGACAGTAAACATCTGTTTTTGTTGGAAACGTTTTAAATCAACTACTGAAACTTACGGAATGTCAAAAGAAACATATGGAGACGCATTAATTTTCCGTTGCAGAGTTTTCGAACGGTATTCACGGTTTCATAACCGGTTGCAATCCCATGTTGATGATCCGAGATCTGGAAGTCCCTCCAGTGTGTGGACAGCAGAAAAAATAGAGGAAGTGCGGAATCAATAAAAGAAAGATCGCCGAATTACAGTGACACTTTGGGCTGAGTGAGTAAGTTATCTGTCATGAGAATCTACGCGAGGATCTGGGAAAAGTTAATGCCATATTGGTAACTCTCATTCTGAATGATGATAAAGAGGAGGCACGTTCATTAATCTGTTCCGATCTGCTGGCCGCTGTAGCTGAGGATCCTGATTTTTGCTCTAGAATTATTGCAGAAGATGAAACACGCGCTTGCAGTGTTATCCCCAAACCAAGACACTAAGCGCTGAATGGAGAGGTACCTACTCACCACTGACCAAGAAAGCTCGCATGGAACCATCAAAGACAGAGACGATTCTGATAGGTCAATTCGAAAGGCATAGTCCACGAGGAATTCGTACCATTGGGTCAAATGGTATAAATCAAGAATTCTACAAGCAAGTCTTACGACATTTGCGAAGCAGTATTCGTCGCCGTCGTTTCCAGTTATTGGAATCCTGAAATTGGCTCTCGCTCCGTGATAACGCAAGACCACATACCGTGTGGTCAGTCCAACAGTTCCTAGCTCACCATGAAATTCCTGCGTTGCCACATGTCCCGTGTTCTTCTGATTTATCGCCCTTCGTATTCCAAAGGATAAAACGGGCACTAATAGGGCAGTATCATGCAGACATTACATCTATCCAAGCAGCCGTGACAAAACAACTTGCGGACATCTCGGAAAGTGCCTTCCAGAACTGTTTTCGGGATCTTTAAAAACCCTGGAAACTGTGTATTGATTCGAAACCGTGGTATTTTGAAGGCGACCAGCATCATTTTTGAGTGTGGTACTTTTACTAATATTCCTTATTGCGTCAATCCTGGAACTTTCCGGACTTAGGTTGTACACTATCTACCAACAAGTAATTGGACACCTGTGATAGCAAAGGAAAACGAAGTTGGTGGAGCCTCCACGAGCGGCGATTACAGCTGCGACCCTACAGGGCATACTCTCAAACAGGCGTTGTACGACGGCTAGCGGTATTTTCTTCCACTCGGCTTGGAGAAGACAGGTCAGTTCTTTCACCGATTTCGCACGGTGAGGGCACCCCTTAAGTCAACGCTCCAACTCGTCCCAGAGGTGCTTGATAGGGTTAAGGTCCGGGCTCTGCGCAGGCCAGTCCATTCGAGTAAACCCATTGTCACCATACCAAGCCATGGTGGACCTCGCAACATGACAGGTGGCATTTTCATCCTGAAAGTAACATGGGTCCACCCCGTAAAACTGCCACAGCGTAGGAAGCGCATGATAATCCAAAATGGTGCAGTAGGTCTCGGCGTTGAGTCTACTAGGAATTGTGACCAAGGGTCCCGTGCAATACCAGGAGAAACACCCCCACAGCATAATTCCACCGCCGCCGAACTTCACAGTTGGCACAATACATTCTGGCTAGAGGCGTTCTCCAGGCAGACGCCAAACACAGACCCTTCCATCCAAATGGTAGAGGGTGAACCTAGATTCGTCGCTCCAGAGAACCTGTTTCCACTGTTCAACGGTCCACTGTCGATGTTCTTTGCACCACGTTAGCCGAGCAGCGCTATTGGACTTGGTGATTAAAGGCTTGTGGGCGGCAGCACGTCCATGATAAGCGAGCAGATGGGCTTCCTTACGGATGGTATTCATCGAAAGAACACTCCCGGATGCCTGTTGAAACTCCTCGCGGATGTGGCCCATCGATTTGGTGCGGTTCTTCCGAATTTCTCTGGCCAGCACCCGTCGGTCTCTAACTCCCAGTTTTGTGGGTCTGCCGGGTCGGGGCACATTCTGACAGTCACCTCTCTCATCTTCCACTTGCCAATCACGTAGGCCACTGTTGATTTTGGGTATTTCAACTCGCTGAATATGTCACGTATGGATCGGCCATTTCTGTGATACCCGACGATTACACCTTTCTCGAAATCAAAGAGCTCCGAACTACGTGGCATCTTGCATGTGACTGGTTGCGTTGTTGTTTTCCACACGATATTTAACGGCGGCGGCAATGACGTGTATCAGGACCGCAGATATCGTCGATTGCAGGGGTGTCCAATTACTTGTTGGTAGATAGTGTATATCCATAACAACTGGATATATTTAAAAGATTTAATTAATTAACTACATTAGTACTATAGTAAATTTAATAAATCATTCAAGTATATTCAATTTGATGACTACGTGAAACTGAATGCGGTTTTACTACACAGCGCACATGAACACCGATCCTTTCAATGCAACGCTCACTTGAAAGGTGAAAGAGGCAATGGACACAATTTCAGGAGTTATCTTTTGTTTCTTCCCTCAGACGATATCCCCATTGCATTATTCCCCTGTCCTTCCCCGTAATTGTCCCCCAAAAATTCGCTTACATGTCCATAAGCCCCACCAATACCTTTTTTGCATAGGAGTAGGTCGCCTGTTTTTAACTCTGCTGAAGTGATGCTTTCAAATCAAAGCCACTTGAAGTTGGTGGCGGAGAGTCTCTTGTACAACTCTCTTGTACAACTCTCTTGTTGAGAATATGATGTACTCCCTACTCATTGCTTTTCTATTAAAATTTTCCCACTAGCATACAAGGATCGTCCGTCGGTGGAAATACCGGGTGCGCAGTATAAAAGAGGCCCCGTGGCCAGACGTTGTTAGGCGGGTTAAAGTTGTTTGGCGGATTTACAGTTAAAACTGATTTGTTCCACTTCTAACCGGTTTCTGCGTGTACAGCTGCAAAGGAATTCTCCAGAGTAGTTAGTCACAGCCAGAACAGTGTAGGTACGCGGTCATAAGTGTTAGTGAAGAGAGAACAAAGGCAACGAAAATGGTTTTAAGTACGAAACAGAGGATTTTTATTGTGGAACAGTATTTCAGAAATAATTCATACATGGTTTTAAATGAGTTCTTTACAGAAAATTTTCCACATTGTGCAGCACCGCCGAAATACAGAAGTTAGTGCAGAAATTTCGTGAAACAAGCACGGCGTGCAATAGGAAAAGAAACAAACCCGAGACAATTCTTACTGAAGACAATATCAAGGATGCGTGCACAATGATGTTACAAAGCCCTCGGAAGTCGATTCGCCGATTATCGTCTGCAATGGGAATATCTGCCACGTCATGACGACGCATACTTAAGGTGGATTTGCATTTTCGGCGTACAAAGTTATGGCGCTCCAAGAACTTAAAACTCCTGATTATGCAAAACGGATGCAATATTGTCAGTGGTTTCAGGAGACCATTGTCAGCGGTGAAATGGACCCAACACTTTATTACATGACAGATGAAGCATGATTTCATCTGTCCGGGTATGTAAATGCCCAAAATAGCAGGATTTGGACCGACACGAATCCCAGACGGACAATGGAGACTCCTGTACGACCAAAAGATAGGCGTTTGGTGTGCAGTGTCTGCGAAGAGGATAGTCGGCTCATTCTTTTTCACTGACACCATCAACTCGGAGCGCTATGTTCAACAACTGTTCAACCCATTTGTTGCCGCACTTACAGAAGAAGAGCGAACATATACTTCCTTTCAGCAGGATCGTGCAACGGCGCATTCTGCGCGAAACAGTCTACGTGCTGGGCATAAAGTGTTTAAGGAGGACAGAACTGTATCGAAGGGACTATGGCCACCCAGATCACCAGATCTCTCCACCTGTGACTTTTATCTGTGTGGAGCATTGAAAGGAAAAATCCGCACACTCTTGATGAATTAAAAGTGAACATTACGGATACCATAGCCCAGATTACTGCCGATGAGTTATGGCACGTTACGAAGAACATGTTCCGTCGTGTGCAGCTGTGTCTTGATGTCGGAGGACAGCACTTTCAGCAATTGTTGTAAACGCAGGTAAATTACTCCTGTTTTCTGTCATTTCAACTATTCTTTACCATGTACAGTAACATTGCCTGACTGTTGTCGTTCATTATACTTGGGCCTCTTTTATATGGCACACCCTGTATTTGTTGCTTTAAGAAAGAAACGACTCTATTTTTGTATGACAAATCATTTTTCACGCCAATGGCATCAGTATCGAGCATAAAATTCCACAGTCAGCATTTTCCTTTGAATTTTTTTTTTTTTTTTTCAAAAATAAAGCTGAAATAAAACCTGGTGGAAATCAGGTTAGGAGTACCTTGATGCGACCCTTTTGAACCGCAAGAAATTGTCGACCCGTTGATCCGTGACCCGTTTCCATCTCTGGTGGTAAGTAGTAGTGATGGATTATTCGTGAATGATTCGTTCACAGTGAATGACCCTTCACCGTGAATAGTGAATGGCTGGCTTTCACAGCCGAGAATGATCATTCAATGTGCCATTATGTGGCTGACACTGAAATCGCAGCATGTTTAACTTTCGTCCGTTCCTATGAGTTCGGAAATGAATTCCCAATAAGAAAAGAAATGTCGTGAATTAAAAAGTGACAATCGTTATGTGAGAGAAAAATCAGCAGTCAGCTAGGAAATTGATGGTGCAAGTTAAAAACTAAGAAATGATTTGCAACGGTAACTATGTTCATAATCGACAGATTCCTGAAATAATTTATCGTTATTTATTCTTCACTAAACACACAACTAAAACGCTAATGAAAGTTGACTGATAATACTAAACATAAAACGAATGAGTTATTAATCCACAACGAATCCGCACTTTAAGGTTATTTCGTACTTTGCTTTCTATTTAGTCTGTTTTAAACAGTCTTACCATAAAGTGAATATCCATTTGGCACTTCACGGAAAAACACTTTGTATATTCCCTCGAGAATCCTTTTAGGTGATGATAGTACTCTTTTAGAGCACTTTTTGTAAGAACAACAAACACAGCGTGTTCACACACATCAAAACGACGCCATTACCCTTGTCCAGGGCCGTGATCCCATAATGCTTTGCAACGAACCGCTGATGGCTGTTCGGTGTCCACGCAACTGAAACTCACAAACGTAAACTTGCAGCAGGTGTTCGACGAAAATAAAAGAAACGAGCAAAGGACGCCAAACATCCAACAGAAATAATGGTGAAACTTAAGAATGAGAACTGTAGATTACATTCATTGAAATGGTGTGCCCGAGTCGTTCAGCTCGTGGCAAATCATGCATAGTGAATGGTTGAATAGCTGGCGCTCATTTGGGCAGTTTGCCAATAAATAAATAAAAAGCTACGGCCTTCAAACGGCAACTGTAAATCCCTACTTCGCAACCTCGAAATTGTATCATTCGTGAATACAGTTTTAGCGTGAATGATCAGTGATGAAGGAAATCCCAAGAAGGAATGATTAATGCCATCACTAGTAAACACATGAAAATAGGCCTCATCCGATACTCGAATCCGGGTTCTTTTTTTTTTTTTTTTCTGACGTAGGACTACGTCTAACTCCGCGGATAGTATGGGGCGACTTACGGTCGATCGCCTGTGACAAAAATAGTTCCCAATTGAAATCATTATAGCGTTAAAAATATGTGCCGCACACTAATCGTGTTAGCATATTCGTAAACAGCATGGAGTCAAATTCGCGTACTGCGTAATACATCGTGCGCGCGACGCTCCCCTCGCTCCCTGTACGCGGAAGAGATGATGCAAAATTTCTGGGTGTGTCGCCGCGTTTGACTCAGTCTATCTTAGCAATCGTGAGCGCAACACGACTGTGCGTGGTATCATTCTAAAGCTATCGACGAGATCTATTCAAATATATGAAGAACATTTCACAGGGGTTTGAACTGAACATTTAAAAAATTGTTTTCTTGTGAACCGGTGAACATTTTTGAAAATATCGCGGTTTATCTGGGCAAACGTGAGAGCAAAGCGATTGTACGTGGTATCGTTTTAAAGCTCTCGACAAGATCTATTCCAAATATATAAAGTACATATCGCAGTGGTTTAAACTAAAATAAACTAAAATGAAAAAAAAATGTTTTCGTGTGAACGGGTTAACATTTTCGACAATGCCGCGGAATTCGCAGAATGAACGCAAACAAAAGTTGAGAAAATCAAAATGAGAGGCAAGAGGAAGTCACGAGGAATGTAACAAGCCCAAGAAGACCAACGAACTAAAGAGTATCGAAAACGCCTGACAGCAGCAGCCGCCAAACAAATCTCCAACACACCGATCGAACCCGTACCTGGCCAATTTCGAACTCTGCTTTGTGTTCGCAAAGTATCCATTTGTAAGTTTTACGTAAGCTACTTTTCATATCATATAGACATGTGTTGGCTACAACAAATTAAATTAACGCTTTTCTTTGTTTTCGGTTGAGGTTTAACGACCACCGTGAGCAACTCAATGGGCTATAAACAATCGCCCGTCCCTAATTTAGGTCCGCTGACTCCAGGAAAGGGAGAGAGCCAGTGCCGCAAGAAAATCACAACGTCGATGTCTCACCGGGATTCGAACTCAGACCCATCTTGGACGAAAGGTCACAAGCCAGCGATTAAGCCACTGCGCCACCGGGGCGGCAATTAACGCTTTGAAACCATACTATAGATTAGCTCATTTCAGCTCTCCGATCTGCAAGGCGTAGTTCTGCGTTCAAAACTGACGACTCAATTAGAACTTAGCCTACCTGTGTATTTTTTTTTTTTAATGGAATGCTTAACGACCATCCGTGAGCTATTCAGTGGGAAGCAGTCGCTCTTCCCTACTTTAAGACCACTGGTTCCAGGGAAGGGAGAGAGCCAGTGCCGTAAGACAAACACAACATCCATGCCTCATCGGGATTCGAACCCGGATCCTTTTCATACGAATGTCAGCGCTTATACCACTGGGCCTGGTGACCCCGGGTTCAATCTAGAAAATAAGTCAGAGGCCTCTAACCCCACGTCTATATTGACGTAACTGCAGCTCTTCGCGTTAGAGGATATAGTTACTGAGATCGCGAAGGCGGAATGTGTTTGCTGCCGCAAAGTGTATGGCAAAAAATAATTCATAGGAATTTAGAAAGAAGAAACAGACGCGGTTGAAATAGTTATTCTACCAAGGAAATTTGCGTCAGAATGCAAATTGCGTAATCAAATATTCAGTGGATTTTCATCGCGCTCGGATGTAAGGAAAAGTTTCATTTCGCCACTAATATCTTCAGAGTTGCCCAGAACAAATATATTTAATTAATATTTGACATCTGACATCATTTCAGCAAACTTTTCGTTCTTCTTCCAGTCACAAAAAATTAAATCAAAAGAATTCACAAGCAGCAAATAAGAGACATTTCTTGAAACGCAGACATTTATATTCAAATTAGCGTTTATTCCCCTTAAGATGCGTTTACCCTTGCTTTATATCATCGCATTTCTTACTTAATAAATCTAAAGACTTTATCAGTGTTTCCCTAGGCATTTTTAATAACTTTTATGAAAACAATACCATAAAAGATTCCAATGAATTCACAAACTGCCGTCGGAGAATTGCGAGATCCTAGTTTAGAAATATACCTAATTAACGGGTAAAAGAAATTGACAATTTTCCGCGGACATGACAAGGGGTTAAGAATAAATATATTCCTCCGTTGTACTGAATCCCACGCTACGTAAAGGAAAACAATCAAGCTCAGCACAAAACGAAATTTTATCAAATCCCATAAATATGCAAATTAGGATTACAGACATGAATACAATCATTTTAATGGAGTGCTTCTCAAGCGAGTTCAATGCTGCTGGTTTTCTCTCTGTCTCTCGTTTTTTTTTTTTTTTGTTTTTTTTTCAACTCATCATTCGAAACGCCGTAGAGTTTTTTTTCTTACTTGAAATGCATCGGAAGGTAAACAGATACTCTACCGGGAGATTCTCGCCAGAGCGTTGAGTTCCTCATTAGTACTAATACATTCAGAACTAATCTGCACAACTCTGAGATAGGAGGAACGAAATGTAAATGAAGGAGAAGCGAAAAATTAAACACGAAGTGAAGAAGGGTATTTTACAATGCTTTTGTCAAATCTCCCACTCGCTGTAATTGGCGAAAATGCAAAGTACACACGAAGTTTCCAGCCTTTCACACACATAACAAAAGAGAAATTAGAAAATATTCTAAGAGTACTTTCTTTTCGATTCCTAGTAGCAGTGGGACTTCTTGGAAACATTTCAATTGCTAACTGAAGGAGACAAATCCTGTGCGATGAACACAAGGCTCGATTATGTCTCGCTTTGTGCCTGAAAATACTGATTAAATCCATCTTTTTACTCATATTATTTTGGGAGTTTTGAAAACTTAATCAGCTGAAGATTATTAATTGCAGATTTAAAGCTATAATCTTGGAAAAACTCCTTTATCGGAATTAATGTTTTCTAATCTAGGCTATTTTTTTTCACTGTAATGTGTTTTGAGGTGCGAGAAAAAAAAATCATTTTCATATGTACGAAGAACAGTTGTGAAATGAACAGAAGAAAAGTGGAAGTAAAGAATACAAATGTAGCTTCTGTGCGTTCGTGAAAAAAAGAATTATTTGAATGGTATATATTTTTCTTCGCTCATTTGGGAGTTTAATCATGGAAAACAAAAGCATGAAAACATGTGTTAGTTCTTTACTTTACTCGTGGATTACTATTGATAACGATCTTAAATGGAACAAACACACGTGAATAATCTCCTTTACAAACTATCTAAAAATATTGGAGTTATTAGTTCTGTATTGACAAGTCTTTCCCCAAAAACTCTGATTATTTTATACCACTAGGGACTGCGCCTCTAGGCTCGCTACGCTCGTTTCCAGACTAGCGCTCGGGCCCTGCAGCCCGATCTCCAAGTGCACCATATAAAATAAAAACTGGAAAATTCATATAAATTTCAATTTTTATTGCATGCCTAAGCAAATAAGGCTTGTTATTCCAAAATTTCAGAGTTTTTTTTACTGTCGTTAATTTTTGGAAGGTCGGACTTTTGTCGTTTGAACATATAGCACTTACTAAATTTACCACTATGGAAAACAAAAGCGCTCCAAAAAGCATTTCCGTAAACCGTAAACCGTTATGCTAAACCGTTGAGATGGAAGTAAAGTAACTTTGCTTCGTATACTTCCAATGGAAAAACTTTTATACACATTTCCTTCACAATTATTGTGTTCCCAAGGATGAAAATTTGAACATCGATTAAAATAACTTCATATTATAACTTGGAATACTTAATATTTTCTAAAACATAACCATAATTATATAAAAAATCAATAACGTTTCCTTTGGTGGTGTTGGAACCAGAAAAAACATGGCGTGACCTGTACTTTGATGACGTCAGTAGACAAACAAATTTTGGATTACATAATTATGGTTATGTTTTAGAAAATATTAAGTATTTTAAGTTATAAAATGAAGCTATTTTAATCGATGTTCAAATTTTCATCCTTGAGAACGCATTAATTCTAAAGAAAATGTCTACAGAAGTTTTTCCGTTGAAAGTATAGGAAGCAAAATTACTTGACGTCCACCTTTAACAACTGAAATAGCTTTATCCAACAAAACATATGCATAACAAATTATCTGCGTCACCATGGTAGCAGGTCACGGGACCAAAACGTTTCTCTGTGGTTATCGTGAAGACAGTCAAACCGTTCGTTTCTTTCCTTTGCGTCTTCAAAAAAATGCTTAAAAATCATAAAATGAATTTTTCTTAAATGTTTTTTTTTGTAAAAAAGTGACGATAGTTGTAAGTTTATGCTGTAAAAATTACAATGCGTTATGATTTATAGTTTGTCATATATCCGGTTTTTTAAATGGATCCCATCGCGAAATAGAAAATTTTGTGAAATTTAGAAATTTATTTTCTCGTAAACTAAATCGAAATTCAAAAAACGGGTGACGAGGTGCAAGCATTCGGTCATGCCACTACATGTTTACAAAGTTTCGCGTTTCTGTTGCAGTTAGTGTGTCCGAAACGCGACCTGATAGCACATTTTTGCTTACCTTAACTTTGAAATACAATAGCTCTTGGCCGCCCCGGTGGCGCAGTGGTCTAAGGCGTTGGCCTCTGATCATTCGTCCGTAAGGGGTCCGGGTTCGAATCCCGATCAGGCATGGATGTTGTGTTTGTCTTACGGCACTGGCTCTCTCCCTTCCCTGGAACCAGTGACCCTAAATTAGGGACGGGCGACTGCTTATAGCCCATTGAGTTGCTCACGGTGGTCGTTAAACCTCCCAAAAAAAAAAAAAAAAAGCTCTTGAAGTATCGCTAGAATCGAGAAACGATTTGCTTCAGCTTGTTTTCCAAGCAATTCTCTACAAACGATGTAAATTTCATATTTTTGTGTACAATTATACGTTTTGCGCTGCGAGCTAGGAAAGCAAGAGTGTCGCGAAATTTCTAAAACAGCGGCAGTAGCAGCGGTGGCCAGTTGCTTTTTTTTTTTTAGAATAGAGAGATACTATGTTCATAACACACATAAACTATGCCATAATAACATGGGGATAGACTACAGAATATAATTTCAGAAAACTTCAAGCTTTGCAAAATAAATATGCCAAATTGATTAATTTTAATATAGGAACACAGTAATCATTATATTCCAACATAAAAGTTTACCCGAATAAATATAATATTCTCACAATCAACCAACTTTATTATTTTAATATTGGAAAAATCATGTTCAAGAGAATAAAAAAAAATTACACACCGATATAACAAAAATTACTCCTCAAACACATCCACACCAGTGGCGCACACATGGGGAGGGTCATCAGGATCTGAACCCCTCCCAAATCGGCCATAGTTCTTAAAATAAATTATTTTCTTTTAAAATACATTCCGACTATGGCTAAATTAAAAAAATATAGATTCTAAGCATGGTTTTATAAATTTAGCATTTTCATTATGATCAATTATTTTTCTGTCCGTCTTAATTTTAGTTTTCGTAATGATCGTTATATTTATAAACGTCTTATGCTCAATGATTACTGAATTCTTCAGGGAATTTTTTTAATCTGTGGGTTCATCTGTGTCGATTTATGCTAACATTCATTAAGAACGTACATACATACATTATGTTATTAAGAGTATTCTGACGCTACCAAATATTTGCATAAGTACAAAGAAAGGTTGCGCAAGAAGGTGCGCGCTGTGTGAGTGGGATGGTACATATACACTGAGGTGCCAGAAAAACTGGTACGGATGAGCTTTTGCAAAATACGCAGCAACGTCACCTATGCGCGTACTCGGTTGCGTCCACAAGTGCGTATGTAAAGCAATATACATCCTTGCCAGCTGTCAGAGTTATTTTCGGCATGAGAATGACAGGTAATAACGATTTAAGCGATTTTCAAAGCGGTGTCATAGTTGGCACTCGTGAGATGGGCCATAGTATTTCGGAGTTAGAAACGAAGTTCGGATTTTCACGGACGACCATTGCAAGGGTGTACCGTGACTACAAGAATTCCGGCAAAACCTCCAACCTACGATAACAGTGTGGCCGTAAAAAGACATTGGGTCAACGTCATCATCATCGGCTGTCAAGAATCGTTTCACGCGATAGGCTTGCAACACATTCGCAGGTATAATCGGAATTCAATGCTGGAGCCTCAACAAGCATCAGCGTCCAGACTGTGCAACGTACTCTGCACGATATGGGCGTTTAGAGCCGACGCCCAACTTGAGTCCCCTTGATGGGTGCCCGACATAGTGCTGTGCGCCTCGCTTGGGCACGGCAACACCGCCACTAGACACTAGATGACTGGAAATAAGTAGCCTGGTCTGACGAGTCGCGTTTCCAACTGAATTGGGCAGATGGAAGGATTCGCGTGTAGCGCAAATCCCATGAAGCCATGAATCCAGCTTGTCAACAGGGAACTATGCCGGCTGGTGGGGGGTCCGTAATGATATGGGGTGTGTTTAGCTGGACTTCACTGGGACCCCTGGTACGTCTACAAACGTCTGTAACCAGCCAACGCTATATGTGCGCATCGTTTCTGACGAGGTACACCCGTTCATGTTCTGCATTCATGCTGATAGGTTGGGCCTGTTCCGACAGGACAATGCACCTCCACACAAGTGTCGGGACGCCACATTATGGTTAGAGGCGCATTCATCTGAGTTTGGGGTGTTGCTATTCCCACCCAAGTCCCCAGATCTGAACGTGATAGAACACATTTGGGATGCCATGCAACGTGCTATGGAACACAGGAATCCGAGACCTCGGAATACACCCGAAATGTTGAACGCTCTGCAGGAAGTATGGTTTGCATTGCCAACGCATATTTTTCCAGAAGCTAGTGGAGTCCATGCCCCGTTGTATTTCTTCTGCAGTCCTGCGCTCCCGTTGGGGACCTATCAAGTATTAGACTGGTGTATTAGTTTTTCTGGCACTTCAGTGTACTACGCATAAAGCTGAGATGATTTGTCGCGTGGGCTGCGGGTGGCCTTGTGGTCAACGTTCGTGACTGCCATGGAGAAGACCTCAGGTTCGATCCCTGGCAGGTACGAACGCTCGAACCACTAAATATCCACCGTGCGTCGGATGGGCACGTTAAGCCGTCCGACCCCGGGTACTGTCCCCCGGGTAATAAATAAGGGCATCTTTCTCCCCCTTTCTATCTCGCTTCCGTGTCATTTTCCTATCGGGCACTCTATCCGAAATCTCCTAGCTTCCTATTTCTAAGGGTTGTTTAAGACCTGGGGTCAGACACTCCTTTCCTAAAATCTTCTACATAAGATCTGATGATCTGATTTGTCGTGTTGTTAGTACAGTAACTCTGAATAGATATGCCGCGTGGACGTGAACTTTCCGAGTTTGAGCGTGAGCTGCTCATAGGATGTCATTTGGGTAACGTTTCCATACGGATCATTGCAGCTAAAATAAGCACACCAAAATCAATTGTAAGTGGTGTCGTGAAAAGACGGAAGTAGGAAGGTGCAACGAGAGCAACAAAACGTTCACGAAAGCCTTTCAAACTGATGGGACGTGACAGAAAAGCCATGGTATGAAATGCTAAGGAATCCTGCTCTTCCTCTGCCGTTTCCATCGCTGCTGAAGAAAGAAATGCTTGTAACGGCTCGGTTAGTACCATAACTCTCCGCAGAGAGTTGCACATTGCGGGCTGTTATTCTGTAGCAGCACATCCGTTGACGACTGGAAAGCTGTTCTTTGGAGTGACGAATCTAGTTTTTAATTCCTCCGATCTGGTCGACGCGTTTAGATTTGGCGACAGCCCGGCGGACGATTTTCGTCGGACTGTGTACTTCCAACTTTTAAGTTCGGCGGAGGTTCCATCATGGTATGGAGTTGTTTTTCGTGAATGGGACTCGGCTCATTGGTTATTATACCACAAACCATGAACTGTAAAGTGTACCTCGACGTTCAGGCTAATTCTGCGCTACCAACAATTTGGCAATATTATGGAAATGCCCGTTGTCTCTTCCAACAGGATCCGGCTTTCTACCGCACTGCACGGCGTGTTTAGGACTGGTTTCTTGAAAATGAGGTAATGTTGTTAGACTGGCCTGCTTACAGTTTTGATCTTAATCACATAGAACACCTCTGGGATGAACTGGAGTGACGGATACGAAATCGACCACAACGACCGTCTTCGCTTTCCACTCTGGGAGCAGATTTACAGGAAGAATGGCGAGCTAGTCCTGTCGAGACCAACCAGAAATTCGTTGATAGTATGACTCGACGTGTTGCCGATGACATACAAGCAAAAGTGGACAGACTAATTACGAATTGCGATAATAAAGGAATTTGTCCCAAAGCATTGTACTGTCCGAATACTTATATTAATGTAGTGTACATTCATGTATGTGTATATATTATCATCATCATCATCATCGACCATTATCAATCCACTGCTGGATGAAGGTCTTCCCAAGTTTCTTCCACAATTGCCTGTCTTGAGCCTGTCTCCTCCATGTCACTCCAGTATACTTTCGAATTTCATCCATCCATCTACCATGGGGTCTTCTTCTGGGTCTTTTCCTGTCCCTCGGGTATATATATTTAACTTAGCCGTAGTCAGAATAAGATTTACATGTATCTATTGTATATAAAAAATATACCACATTCTGTTTGTCCATTAAATTTCATGTTGGACCCCACCCTTGATGAAATTCTGCGTGCACCAGTGATCCACACGACGCACGTACTAAAATACATATTCGATCGATTCAGCCAAAAACCGAAATTATGAAAAAAAGTCTAAATTGCACTGGCCCTCATTACTGGAATTCGTTACCAACGGAAATTATAATACTTAATTGTTATAACCTTTTTAAAAAGAAATTAAAAAGCTACATAATGAACCACAGTTCTTAACCTATTAGTAAAAAAAGAAAATGAATTACAAATTTTTAAATAAATAACACTTTATTCAATCTATTAATCCTGTTTTCGCTCGCCTTTCCATACACACCACTGATCATGCTTGATGCTCCGATGCTTGTTTTGTATTCCCTTTAATGTATATTTTTTTCTTTTCACTCTGTCTCTCTTATTTAACACTGCTGTACAGGGAGCTTGAGGCTTTGCCAGGCGTTGTTGGCCTTTTCCTTTTGCTTCCTTGTTGTGTTCTGTTTTATATAACACTTTTTTTTTCTTTATGTATCATTGGAAATGCTCAACAAAAAAAATAAATGAAAAGAAAATGAAGTGGAAATATCGTAGCCTCCCCGGTTGCGCAGTGGTCGAAGCGATGTCTTCTGATTATTTGCTCGAGATGGGTCTGCACTGTAAAAAATTTCCGTGAATTAACGTAAAATCTTATGGCAGCACAGTTGCCAAAATAATTCCGTTCCGTTAATAAAAATTCTGTTTTTTTACAAAACTTCCGTTTTATAATATTATGTTTTTCCACAAAATATTTCCGTTTTCTGACAGAATTATTACGTTTATTTACAAAAACAGTTTTATAACATTCTGTCTTTTCACAAAGTATTTACGTTTTCTGACAGAATTATTACGTTTTTTTACAAAAACCGTTTTGTGCTATTCAGTATTTTCACAAAATATTTGTGTTTTCTTACAAAATAATTACGTTATTTTACAAAACCTGTTTTATACCATTCCACATTTTCACAAAATATTTCTGTTTTCGGACAGAATTATTACGTTTTTTCACAAAATTTGTTTTGTAACATTCGGTGTTTTGATAGAATTATTATGTTTATTTACAAAAACTGTTTTATAACGTAATGTTTTTTCACAAAATATTTGTGTTTTCTGACAGTTACTATGTATATTTACAAATATTATGTTTTATATTTTATCCAATTATTTATTCCCTGGGCATAATTCTTTACATAGAAACGCTATGTTTAATAACGTTTTCCCACAAATTATTTGTTTCTGATAGAATTATAAATTTAATTACGAAACTTTTATATTATTTCACTTTTCCGCAAAATAATGATGTTTTCTGACAGATTAGGTCTGGTCTTCAAATTTTTTTAAATATTGTTTCCCAATAAAATATGTATTCAGACAATGTTTCTTTTCATAAATTTTAATTTCCAAATATCATTTTTGTGATATTTAAGTTTCCTTTTAATTACATTGTTTTTTACATAATTTCTTTGCACACATTATGGTCGAAACGAGTATCATATAATATTGTATGTAAGAAAACACCCAAAAACATTTCGCATGGAACATGTATTTACACAGAACCAGGCGAAATATAAGGTGTGAAAACTAAATAGGCAAAGTACCTCAATAATATTTTATTTCTATAAACTGTTTATGTAAGTAGTATTTGTTTTCAGCAGGCAAATTTTGTTTTGTACAATGTTTTGGTTTATACTTACCACACATATTTTTTTTTATACTCACCTCAAATTTTTTCCTTTGTAATTAATATTTTAGTCAGTTCTGTTTATGTACCGTTGTGGAGGAAACTTGGGGAGACCTTCGTCCAGCAGTGGATTGATAATGGTTGACAATGATGATGATGATGATGAAATAGTATTTATATTTCTGGCAACAAAACGTCCTACAGGAATTCTTATTTAAAAAGAACTGGCAGGTTTTTTCACACAATATTTTTTTTTGTTAGATCTGTTTTATAAAACCGTTGTTTACAAATAGTTTTTGCAGGAATATTTCAGATTTTCATTTTTAGAAACCACCTTATACAAACAGTACAAATACCACATTGTTAATGGTCAATGTGTTCTGTTTACGAATGACAGTATGATCAATAGCAGATCTGTACTTTTTCTTGTTGCCGTCACTCATATGTTTAGTATCTTTTAGCACCAGCATATGTGTACAAAATTTTTTGTCATTGTTTCAGCAGAATTTTGGAAGAATATTGTAGAATTAAAAAAAAAAACTGCCTGTTCTTAACACTTCAATGAATGGCTTTTGGGTTTTCTTCTGAATCTATGTTCCAAGTTATAAACATGGCTGTTGTATAAATCAACTTGTAATTTTAATGGAATGAAAAGATTTCGTAGGAGTAGAAATCGGTCATGACAACTATGTAAGCATAAAAAAAACAAAAAAACTTCAAGTGTTTTGGTAGGAATTTAATGTTCCAGAGTTTTATTTTCCTGCACAGTAAAATGCTAGGACACGACAATAGTAAACAAATGAAACATTAATTACAAATTGTAATTACCCATAGCTCGCTGTTTTCAAAGATGTTGTTAGCCAGCTAACATTTCTTAGGTATATTTGAATTTCTCCAAAACCACCAGATTATTCAAAGCTAGCTGGTATGATTAACAGCTTGTATCAAGCTGAAAGCTCTGTAAATGCCTACATGTGTTTACACTGAGACTAGGAATTACCATTGCTTATAAACAGGAAAGATAAATGTAGATACATTTTGTAATTGTGATTTTCAACACTACATCTGTTAATGCTACTGTATCATATAGGAGTGCTAGCATTTTCCTTGCATTACTAGTAGTTAAAAAAAAAAAAGATCAAAGCTAATTACTGCAGTTTTCATAGAATATTAATGAGATTTGACCATTAACATAAAGATGGATGATTTTAGAGGAGCATTCGTGCTCTTTTAAAACCTTCAGTATTAACATTCATGGTCTGTCATGATATTTGTTCTATAATTATTCTTATACCAAAATGCAAATACGTATGTCAGATTTCAAAGATTCAGCAAACTACATTTAATTATATGTGCCCCACTTTATTTCCGATTATGTACAAAAAAAAAAATGCTTCAATTTCATTTCTAAAACTGGACCAAATTTGAAAAATTGTTTCAACAATGTTTTTATCTTTTCTTCAAGTTGCAACACCCTAGGTGCTATTGCAGGCTGCTGCACCTTCTTTTTTGGAACTTTCGTTCCCCTCCGAGGGTTTATGTTTGCAAAGCACCCTGAAAAACAGAAAATGCAAAGAATTAGTATTAAACACATAGCATTAAATATTGTGCAAAGTAGGGTAATAATGATACGTATAACTGTTGTGTACATTTGGTTAAACATTAAAATCATTAATATTCTTGATGATTATGAAATTGCAATATCATATCTCAAAATATATGTATGCACCAAAGAAAACTTAGTAAAGGCTCATGATGATAATGGATAAACAAATTTAAATAAATAAATTACGCTGCCGCAATATCCCCAAAACAAAAATAGACTAGTTTGTTTAAAAAAAAAATGACCTGCCAGGGGGATTGTATGAGATGTCACTAAACAAAACACAAAAATTGCACATATTATCCTAGAATCACTGAACACAAGAGCAAATGTGACTCAGAAATTGGGTGAGAAAGCTGACTTCAGCTGTATTTATTTATTTGCAGCTGAGACCTCTTGCCTGGCTGAAAAGAACTTTTTTGTTTCACAGAATTTCTTTAACAGACAAATTTGAGCATTAATTTTAACACATCACACCCGAGAAGGCCAAAAGAGGTTAACGCCCAAGTGAACTTTGAAGGGACTCATATTTCGCAAGCTACACCATTGATTAGTTCCTTCACTTAATTTACATTCATTTTGGAAATATTTTTCACCGAAATAAATTGTCACAAAAGCATAGGATAACTACTCTTTTCACAACTACCAAATCTCTTAACATAAGTACCTTCTCTTTCTCTATTTCAACATTTTGATTTAAAACTCCAATTTAAAATTTTAGTATACCCTTTTGGGCAGCATCTGATGGATCAAACAGAAAAGAACATTCTTTGCAATTCCCCCTTCATTCTTCCTTCACAAAGACATACAAAAAAATAGAAAAAAATGTATTCAACACTTGCTCAACATCAGAAACTCATTGACTTGAATTTTTTTCTTCTATCAGGCAAAATGTATCATGTTTCATATCTGAAACAATCATTTGATGTTTCTGAATATTTCTGTTTCACACGTTATGTTCTGTGAAAGTTCAACTGGCTGATACGTAGCGTCCGAAGGTGAAAATTATTTGTGTCAATTGATCATTATAGTTAAAAAATACATATTAATGCTTACCACTTGAGAATTACCCCGCTTTCCTTCATTGTCATCGAAGGAAAGTGGGGTAGTTCGCAAGTGGTAAGCATTAATACGCTTAATATGTATTTTTAATTATAATGGTCAATTGACACACAAATAATTTTCACAGTCAGACATTACGTATCAGCCAGTCAAACTTTGATAGGACATAACGCGTGAAACAGAAATATTCAGAAACATCAAATGATTGTTTCAGATACTATATATGTTCCACGTATAATGGCATGATTTGGTTAATACCATAATGTGCAACTAGAAAGTATCACGTTTCATCAGAATTATAAAATAGCAATCAAACACTTTCTATTTGGAATTTCTGCTTCCTGCTCTTTTCTTTTTCTGCATATGGAGATATGCCTTCAGCATTTGTTTATGAAGAATTTTGATGGCCAAAAAAAAAAAAAAAAAAAGAAATATTTAAGGTTTTACCTTTCTGGTGCACTCAACTCATCGGTGAGGGTGGAGAAGTCATGTTGAAAACCGTCCAAGAAGACGTCAAGGAAAATGGGATGTCATTAGACCTCAGAACAATGATGCACAACCTATGTCTCAGGACGGGTGTCGCGTTGGCTCGCCATCACGACACTACCAAAACTAAATTTTTCGTAATCGTACGCCAAATTATTTTCTTCCATGCTGAACGCTGAAGTACAAACCTGCACATGTGCGGCGTAATGGTTCGGAGAATGGCCAGTCCAGCGCTGATGCTCCTTTTGTTTACTTTGTTCCCATTGGCTGTTGGTCTTCTAGCAGTGCTTGTTTGTTCTCGGTCGACACTAAAGTGGATGGCATCCAGGTATTGTGACGTAACATCATTCGTTCCGCTGATTCCACATTAACTGGTACTCCGTGTTATGGTGACTTGCACTTTTGAGCGAGGCCTTTCCCTCTGCTTTTCCAGTTAGTATGGATAAATGCTGACGCTTTTCTTTACTGGAATACCTTTTCTGATGATTGATTTCTTGCAACAACCACCTTAACCCCCCCCCCCCCCCGCAGTCTATTTTGAATTTAAACCACTTTTTTAGCTTCCCACGTCACTCGAACGCATGTGGTTTCTACTTTATTTTGTGCGCCGTTTGAACTTTTTTTCTCTTTAGAGAAAAATGCATGCTTCTCTTATAATATAATTTTATTTCTATCAGAACCAAATTTGTCTCCTTGTTCTGGATTTTTCCAGAGGGGCGGAGCACACTTCCTCCAGTTCTTGCTGTTTCATGCATTTACAGCTTTTCGTTTACTATCTTTATTTTTAAGGCTATTTTGCTTTGGGTGTTGGAGGTTTTTATTTTTGTAGCCTTTTATATCTGAGAAAAATCCCTCAATTCACTGTTTAATTTACTTCTGGAGCACATAGATTTTTATTTAGTGCTTCTGCATCATTTTGCATAGAAATGCAGAATTTATCGAAAATAATTACTAAAATGAAAATCTTTTTGGTGCTTGTGTATGTTTAAAGACCAGGAATATGCTGTCCAATTTAATGAATTCTAAATAAATTAGTGCGCAATTCCTAGCAAAAATAGTTTTTTCAGCACGAGTTTGTGCGAAAAATCCAGATTTTGCTCAGAGTTTTCCTAAGCTTTGAAAGGAGCTAAGAAAAACACTTTTTATTGGGGAGTTTAAGCTCCTCTAAAGGCAGAGAAGCCTACTTATTAAGGCAGCATACCTATTTTATAAATTTATCCTTCCATAGTGCAATGGAGGAAAGACTTCTTGAGAACCTAGCACTTTTTATAGCAAAGCTTACCCACTGTACTTAGGCAACAGTTGACCTTTTAACTTGTCTCTTCAATTAATATTCAAAGAGAACAATCTTTATTATTCTAAGTGCAATGATAGAAAGGGCAGAGGACCACTTTTTGCCATAGCAGGATGGGCGACCTTCCTTTTTAATCTAAAAGCCTGCTGAAATATTATAATTACTAAACATCCACGAAGATTCCAAGTTCTGATGTCTCCTGACTTCAAGTGCTTCGCGAGCGGCGAACTGAACGAATAGCAGTTCCGAATGATGTGATGCCATGCTGTCTGGACCGGAGGAAGTCGTACTTGATCGAGCATTAATGTGCGGCGCTGCTGTCGCGCATGATGTCATAGCAGGGTTCTTAAGATTTCAAACAAAACAGTATTGCTCGTATGTGTGAACCTTGTTTTTGACGAAGTTTACACATTTGTTCGTTTATCATCTAGGATTATTAAAAAGCAAGTTCACAAACAGTTTATGTTATCTTCATAGATTATTAATCAAAAGTTCATAAAAGGAAAGTTTTTTTTGTTTCAATTCATAGGCTTCCAACATAATTCATGCATTCGTTTCTTAACAGGTTTATATATCAACTACATTTTAAACTAGGAGTTGTAAATAATGAGTTAGGTTTTTGCATCTAAACATAGTTATTTCATTTTTAATATCCACAGGCCAAGCCACGCAAGTCTGGGTGGGCTTTTATTAGAGCACCGAGAGATTTGTTACTCAGTGTTCGTGCAAGTTTGCTTTAAACCTTTTTGTTTCATTTGATACGTATTTAAGGTTAAGCAGCTATAACTTTTGGAAAAGTGTTTGATATTCCACACCTATCCCCAACCGACCGACGGATTCATGCCATTGGGTTATTTGTATTTGGTAGTTTGTTTTTGGGAAGTGTTTCACATGGCTTTACTGTTTTTGTATCAGTTTATATTTTAGCGTTGGAGGTTTTTTTTGTGTCGTCTCCACGGTAAGCAGAGTGATCAGGAACAATGGGAAGCAGGATGATCAGGAACAATGCTCGCTGAAAGGATTATGACTTATGACGGCATTCCCTCTTGGCTTGCTGTATGGACCGGAATTCAGGGAAACATTTACTATTAGGGAGACAGTACTGAATTCATGGGGGAGAAGGTGGACCTCAAAGCAACTTTTTCTTGTGCTATATTACTTAATTTCTTTTCCATTAATGCTTAAAAAAATTAAAAAAAATTGACCTATGAATTTCCCCTTCCAACACATTTTTATTTGCACACCTGGCAGACAACTGGATTTCTTATTTGCAAGCCCAGACCAATAACTTTGATAACCATTTTATCTTGTCAATGACATTTTGCAAGTACTAATAATGATAAAATTAAAGTAACATTGAAATTTTATTTTTTAATGGAGTCTGTGGTACTGGAAAAGCTGTAAAAATTCAAGTGGGTTTATTTACCTTTATTAATGCAATGTAAAATAAATAACTGTTGTGAAGGGAAGTGGATATTTTTAACTTCTACTTAATTTGCTTTTTGGTTAGGAATTCTTTGCCCTGTGGCTACAAGAATACAAACAGGAGATTTTCCTTACAAGTGCTGCCATTTCTGAGGCACATTTATAGCTGAGAACACAAAGTGGAAATATGTTTTGCATGACTAACACTAAAAATTTTCAAAACCAATGTCTCCTCCACAACAATTTTAAAATTTATGTTTTATCAATTATTAGTGGAGGTACCCAGCATTGTCCAGGATAGACAAAGTTTGTTTTTGAGCACTTCAAAATTACTCACCATGCTGAATCACAAAGCAGTACTTTATTTGCACCTGCCATTCAGACAACACCTTATCACGATTTATAATGGCCGTTCTGAGCCCTAAAAACTCAAAATAGCAAACATGTACAATACACTTCCTGCACATTGCATTCAGCTTTCTAGTGTAGATAAGGCACTTTCTAGCAAATCGCTTAGAAAACCATCAAGAATGATGCATAACCATTTGGACTCTTTCCCGTATGCCTGTACCATGGACACTTGCGAGCAGTGAGGCGTCACCTGAAGACTGTTGCTCTGACATGGAGCAATACTTCAGCAGCCGACTTTCACCCAGTCTATAGAGGGCCCCATAAAAACACATTTGACCCCCTTAGGGATGGAATTTCTAAAAATCGTCCCACCTGTTTTTTAATCTGGGTGATGAAGAGTTTGTACGCCAATTTTGGTGTAAATCGATCAAACCGCTTACGAACATATGCGGAACAAACATATTGTTTATCTACATTTTATCGTTGATGTCTTTCGGAAGCAAGTAGCCCAATGCCCCAATGGCGGACTTAAAACTTTGGAAAAGAAGAACTATTGCATGCATGCATGAGCAAACTCACCTTGAATAATGATTTCATTAGATGAACAAAACTATTATTTAATAAAATAACGTAATAGGAGCACTATACACATAACATATTGAGGGTTCATTTCTTTTAAAAGCTTGCATTATTGCAGCTGCTGATGAACAACTTACGTTCGGTTGCCACTTAACGTATAGTTTTTTTTTGTTTTGTTTTTTTCTGATTTGAGGTTTAACGACCACTGTGAGCAACTCAATGGGCTATAAGCAGTCGCCTGTCCCTAATTTAGGGTCACTGGTTCCATGGAAGGGGGAGAGCCAGTGCCGTAAGACAAACACAACATCCATGCCTCACCGGGATTCGAACCCGGACCCCTTTCAGACGAATGATCAGAGGCCATCGCCTTAGACCACTGCGCCACCGGGGCGGCTGTATAGAGTTCATATGATGAACCACGCACTCGACGCAAAGAGAATTTCAAAACAATTCTTTCTCTTCCTCTCTTGTGTGGACTTTTTTTTAACTTTTCGACTACTGCGAAGTGCGCAGTATCTTTCCTTGTGTTTCCAACAAAACATACTTTCACTTTTATATATATAGAAATAAATAGTTTCAGGGAATAACATGTGTTTTTGAATTAGTAGTAGCATCACTTTTGAGAATATTTTTGTGTTGTAAAATTTAGAAAATTATTAAAAGTGTTGTGCAGGGGAAATCATACTTTTAAACATGTCTTTCTTATACTTCATAACATTTTGCAGCATTTTTTCAACTGAAAAATATATTCAATCTCATACAATAAAAAGTTAAACAAGTAATTTTAAATTTAAATATTAATAAATATTGAACCTTTCACTGTATTACCTGTGCCCAGATCGACTCCATTTTCTAGTTTCTTCAGGTCATTAATAAGGGGATCAAATTAAATGTTTACCAAATTAAACTCTGAACCCCTAGCACTGTACTCCAAAAAATAAAAAATAATGAATATCAAAAGTACTTTTGAGATACTAAATGATGATAGATTAAAAACTAAATTTGAGTCACTAAAATAATAATGGTATCTACTGTTTTAGTAATGCCTGTATTTTAAATACTATTGCTATACCGAATTTAGTAAATGTTTACCAAATGTGTAACACTAAATTTACCCGACAATGCTGAAAAAAGAAAGTTTTTGTTGTTGCAATAAACACTTTGTCAAAATAAAAAATAAATAAAAATGTTACATCAAATTATTATTTAGCTAGCATACACTGAAGAGCAATTGAATTAGAGATACCTGTCTAGTAACGTGTAGCACCACCTTTCGACCTGATGACGGCGTCGCTTCGTCTCGGCATGGACTCGACAAGACACCTGAAGCTTTGGGAAGCCATACGGATCCACGACCCGTGAACAAGCTTCCACAGTTCACGAAGATTTCATGAGGGGGGGGGGCAGAGCCTCAAACATCTCTCTCGATGGTATCCCAGATGTGCTCGATGGGATTTATGTCAGGTGACCTAGCTGGCCAAGGAAGCAAAGTCACGTCGGTGGAGTGTTCATCCAACCATTCGGATACAATTTGGGACCGATAGCATGGTGCATTGTCTTGTTGCAGGATGAGGTCCCCAGTGGGATGTTGAAGACTCACAAATGGGAGCAAATGGTCGTCCAGGATATCCCAGTAACGTTGACCTGTGAGGGACGATGTCACACGTACCAGGGGTTCCATTTCAGTCCACGTAAACAGTGCCCAGACGAGAATGCCACCCCACATAGCTTGAAGAGTACCCTACTGGCAAGAAGGATCCATTGCTTCATGTGATTTGCGCCGTACTCGTATTCTACCATCCACATGTACCAACGTGAATCTCGACTCATCAGTCCAGGCAACATTTTCCCACATGTCTAGGGTCCAGTGGTGATGTTCCCGTGCCCACGCTAATGTTTGCACCCTGTGATGTGCGGTCAGCAGCGGTACCCTCGTTGGTCGATGGCTTCTGTACCCCATAGCAAGGAGATGGTTCTGGATGGTGTGGCTGCTTACATGTTTTTGTGCACCAGCGTTAAATTGCCGAGTGATTTCTTGCACTGTGGCCTGTCTATCCGCTGTTACAATGCGAGCTAGCTGACGATGACCCCGCTCATCCACACGCTGTTGTCCATGGCAGTTGGCCCTTGCAGGGATGGTTTTACCGGATTCAACGTACTCACAGTGCACCCGTGACACAGTGGCTGCACGACTTCCGAGATGGAGTGACCCATTCGTCGGGCCCTGACAACTTGCTCATGATGAAATGCGCTTTGATCCTTCGTCTTACCCATACTGCGTCCGACTCTTACTGATTTCCGTCGCATCACTCCTTATATTGTCGGATCATTGTATAAGCCATGTCGTTTCCGTTTATAAGGCCACCCACAGCACCACATTTGCATAACGCCAGCTGTCTCTAATTCAATTGCTCTTCGGTGTAATTATAAGCCTCGCCCCCAAACGAATTTCAGGTGGTGACGCATTGGAATGTGAAACTTCGGGCAATCCCTGGGAAACGTTCGATGAGTACAAGGAACAACATTTTAGCGAGTGGGAAGTAGAATTACCACGGGACAAGACTGATTGGCTGAATGGCACATGCAATAATTGCCCAAAGTATATCAGTGATTACGTTTGTAAACATTTAGTTGGGTTAGCAATTCGCCTGAAATATGTTGAACAACCTGCTGAAACAAAGAGTGTACCAATCAGGGAAAAACGTAAAAGAAAACTGACAGTAAAATAAAAAAAAACCTTACTAATTCAATAATTTCTTATTTCACGTTTATTATGTGATTTTATTTTTAATAATTAGTGAGACTAATTTCTATATCATGATTATTATAATAAAACTTTAGCACATTAAAAGTTTAGTTTTCATTGTATTAGCTTAACACCTATAACTACAAGGATTTACAGGTAACTGCAGGCAGGTATATGGGTATTACTACTCAGGGTTAGAATAAGATCTACTGGCCCAGTGGACCACTAGAATTGGCAAACCACTGGTCCACCAAAATGCCTACTGGTCTGTAAAAAAAATAATAAAAAAAATGTAACGACATTTACAATATATGTAGAAAATAATGTATCATTTCAATGGAATTATATCCAATATTTGTTTTTAAACCTGTCATTAGTTTGCAGCCTAAAATGAAAACCATACAGCAAGGTAAAAAGAAAACAGAAATTCATTTTTTAACTTGTGACAAATTTGAAAAAAAATAAAAAAACTTCCTGGCCATCTGGGCCAGTAAAATCAATAGCTCAATGGTCCGATGGAAGTTTTACTGGCCAATGACGACCACTGGGTAATTCGAACGCTGCTACTGTTATTTTTTGCTCAGAAAAATAACTTTAGATTTAGTCATGAATTATTAATTTTAATTTCAGTTCCAATATCATAAGAACAACATAATTATGATTACATTTTCCCCGTTTTAAAAGTATGTAGTCTTACGTTTGGTAAATATTATTTTGCTTACAAATGATAAGAGACTAACAAGTCAATATCAGGTTATTGATCTTAAATTAGATATCATCTAAAATTTGGTGAACATTTAGTATTTTTGGGAGACACAGTTTTTTACTGTCCAATAATTAAGAAAATGATGAGAAGTTAATATCTGGTTATCACTTTATCATTATTACGTGGTCTAAAATTTGGTGAACATTTACTATTTTTGGGAAACAAAAGTATCTTTAGTGGCGAATAATATACAGTAACAAGTAAATATCTAGTGAACACTTTAAAGATTAAATATGGTCTAAAATTTGATGAACATTTATACTATTTTGGGGAAACGAAAGATTTTTTTGTTGCATATGTGGCATGAATATTGCTTCATGCCCATAAAAATCAAAATCTACCTATCTGCGTAACAGAACTAATTTCATTGGTTCCATTTTGATCTGAACCAAGGATACATATATTTCATGTGTAATACACTCCCATAATTTTATGCTTTTTTTTTTCCAAACCCAAGGGGGTTTACTGTTTCGAAACTGTTCTGATGCAGCAGAATTTTCAAATTTTCTGATTCATGAAAAAACCTAGCACCTTTGAAAATGGTCCCATCTGTGAAGTTTGATAAAACTCCTTCAGAACACAGAAGTGGAGATTTGATTTGATTTGCTTTTCTACAGAAGCATTTTGTATTAAAACTGCCAGACTTTTTAAGATTGGCACGCAGTAGAAAGTAGATGTTTTATTATCACCATTTCTGCCTAAATTCATGGCAACAGGATGAACACAACTGAAATTTTGCTCGAAATATTTTTTCGTCAAATAGTCACAACAAGCAAACCTCTATTTGAGCATGCTTGATTCAGAAAATCGTGCTTTTGTTCTTTTTGGAGAACTTCAGTAATCTGAAATTCATTAACTTGATTACTTTTTTGCAACTGACTGCTTATGAACTGCATAATATTCTCCTGATTTATTTCATGAATATTCAGCATTTCAGTAATTATCACATCGACAACAAAAGAAGGTAAAAAAAATTTGGCCAGTAGCCTTAAACAAAACAAAGCAACTGATGTGTTCATGTCTAAGGCTGAAATTTTACTGTTTGTACTGCTACTCAGTTCATTTACATTCTCCTTATTTAGGTTACTCTCACTGTCAACATCTTCACAAGGTTGTAACGGTTCGTTGTTCTTGAATTTATCGGCTGTCAGAAACCTTGTTGTATGCTTTCGAGACAAGTGCGATTAAAATGTCGACTTGTTTCTAAATTTACCAATGTGGTAAATGTGTAATTTAACGTCCTAAATTATTTAGTCAGCAAAAGTTTACTGTGTGGGGAGAGTGCGACAAAATTTTTTAAGCATGCGAAATAATGGGGCAAGCTGCAAAAATACAGTAATTTAAAAGAATTTATTTATTTATTTTTTTTTTTGATTGGAGGTTTAACGACCACCGTGAGCAACTCAATGGGCTATAAGCAGTCGCCAGTCCCTAATTTAGAGTCACTGGTTCCAGGGAAGGGAGAGAGCCAGTGCCGTAAGACAAACACAACATCCATGCCTCACCGGGATTCAAACCCGGACCCCTTCCGACGAATGATCAGAGGCCAACGCCTTACACCACTGCGCCACCGGGGCCGCTGAAAGAATTTCACCGAAGTATTTACCTGGAGTACGATGGTGTGTAGCAGTTGGTGAGGGAGGAGGCTTAAGCGATGTTAACGGCAACGACGTGAAGCTTCCATGTTTTGATAGGGAGCAGAAGTTCGTAGTGAATGCCCAGAAGAATACAATAAAAGTGGAGTGTATTCTTCGGAAGAGTGTGATGCGTGCTGTAATCCGGCGCAAGTGGAAATAGTTCAAAAACTGTTTTTTTTTTTTAATTTTTGAGAAAGAAATGTGCGGAATGTCATTATTAGTTTCACAATGTATCCGAATGGAAACAAATGAAGGAATGTAAATGTTTTCATGTACGACAGAAGTGTTGAGTAAGAACTTTTGGTTCCGGTTGAATTTCAAGTTTTAGTTATGATTTCAAAGATGTACAGGGGTAGTTGATTTCTTCGAGTACTTCATTTGTAGTTGTGCTCTTATTCCGTATAGTGTAGCTAATATTTTTGCGCCCAGAAACGGATATTTTTGAAAATAAAGGAGTTTCTTCAATTTAGATATCATAGTATGACAGGGAGGTCAAGAGCTTATGTATTGTACCGGATAATGAAATTTTAAGCCCTGACGAAATCTGAAATGAAGTATGGAGACTTTGGAAAGAGCCACTCACACCGTTGAAAAAGCTACCAATACCACAGTTTACAATGCTGTGTAAAGCCGACCTGTTTCCTTCAGCGTATTCCTACAAGATGCTTCTATGACTGAGTACAGCGGAACCACTTTCTTCTGTAATCTTCCGCACATTATTTGCCCTTCTAAACGAAGCTTCCATTCACCGGACTCCACCTTCACCCCATCGTCCTAGGCCTACTGCACGTACTCTTCCAAACCATCGTAGTCCCATGTAAATATATTATTTTGCATGCATTAAAAATTGTACAAGGTTGTAACAGTTCGTTGTTCCTGAATTTATTGGCCGTCCGAAAATTTGTTGTATGTTTTTGAGACAAGTGCGATGAAAATGTCGACCTGTTACTAAATTTACCAATGTTTTACTACACTTCTCATAAGGACGTGGAACTTCATCTTGTCTTTTTATGTGTAGTTGAACATGTGAAATTAAGGAAGCTCAGTCTGCATTCTGTTACTGACATGTTTGAATGGGGCAGGCTATTTTTAATAGTCTGAGTAGTACACTGGTGTAAGTTTCAGATGGTCACGTGAAGTATGTGTCTTCAAAGATGAAAATTTAGCAAATGTTCTAGAGCATGTTATGAACAAAAAAAAAAAAAAAAGGAAACTGCACCCTAGTAATGTTTTTGTGTATTTTTATATGAGTTGCGTAGGACTTAAGTCTCGAAAAAAAGGATTTTCACATTTTACACTGGAAATTTGAAGATCCACTTGAATTCATGGTATGATATTTCCAGTGAAATAATGTCAGTTCTGCCAAAACAAAAAGTGGGAGTTTTAGCATTTTTTACACATATGTAGAGAAACAAAAAATACAAATTTTAGTTTCATAGTATTCTAGACAGGTCGGTACCTTTAATTCACTTTTTAGCGATTCTTTTTAACTCTGACTGGTCATACTCCGAGTTACGCATCTCTTTGTTTAATGGGTGCAGTGCCATACTCGGAGTTACGCATCTCTTCGTTTTATTGACCCGCAGTGCCATCGAATTGGTTTCTGATTTGGAAAGTTTGTGATAGCGATACTTAAGACTTGGCCTTTAAATCAATAGATAAGTTGTTTCACCGTTAAATATCGAACCTAAATCAGATTTCTAATATAGCTGATGCAGAACTTCGAGGAAAATCATTGTTTTGGAAAATATCGCTTACGGTCCGATAAGTTAGAATATCGGTAAAAAAAATTTGTCAGATATTTCACAAATGTGCTGGATTTGTTTCACATTACAAATGCTTTCTTTCATGTGAAATGTCCTGAAAACAAATCTTCAAATTCTCAGTCTTCGTCATTCCAAAGTCTCTTCCAATCCTAATAGGAACAGAACGAATTTTGCAGTGATTTAGATTTTCAGTAAAAATTACCCAAGGGGCTCCTACCACTGCAAATCGATACAAAAAAAAAAAAAAAAAAAGCTAGAAAATATAGGCTAAAAACTTTTTACAAAAAGAAAGTTAAATTGGATGGGGGCGGGGGAGGGGGCAAAAACAGTATGCCTTTGAGCCTTTGGAAACTTGTATCTGCTAGATAGTTAAATTTTCAGGGTTGTGTAACTAAAAAATTTCTGACAATTTGCCGATTCTAATTACTTCTCACCACGTTTCTGATTGGCAATTCTTTACATTACCAATGCGATAAAAAAAAATGCGAAGGATTGCTTGCGATATTTCGCTATATGTATCTGTACTACACAAAACCTTAGAGCCAGAGGGTTTCTGATTTGAAAATTTGGTATTGGGAGTTGCCTGTTGGCGTTTCAATTAGGCGGATCGGTTTGGTCAGGCAACGTTCCCTATTGAAATTTCGTCTTGTTCATGAAATTTTAAGTTATTTTTCTAATGTAACTTACAATTTGGAAGGTTTACCAAAATACCTTATATATGTGAATTAAAATATCGTAACAAAACAGTTTGGTAAACAGCCCCGTACTGTGTAAATGATGGATTTTGAAGATGTTAGTATAACACACACAATTTCAAATATACTACAGAGCAGCGCACATATCTGAAATCAATTAACTGCAGTTGATTTAAATCATAATGAAACAGAAAAATGTACTTACCAGAAAAGTTTCGTGCTACACATGGGGTTTGCATTCACGTTGATCGTTGTTTTCGTAGGTAGAGTTGAACTGCGCATGCGCGTTACGCTATAAAGCATTGCCAGATCTTTCTGACTAAGTTTTTCTGTGAATTTACAAACATTTTAACACAATGTTCGAAAGTTTTACTGAAATTCCAGGAAAAACACAGATCAGCTGAAAAAACAGATTTTTTATGTAAAATCACAGAAAAAAAGTAATGTGAATTTCAGGTTTTTTTTTACAGTGTGGGTTCGAATCCCGATGAGGCATGGATGTTGTGTTTGCCTTACAATCCTGGATCTCTCCCTTTCCTGGAACAAGTGGCTCTAAATTAAGGACGGGCGACTGCTTATAGCCCACTGAGTTGCTCACGGTGGTCGTTAAATCTTCAATAAAAACAAAACATATCGCAATGATGTGTGGTTCCTGTCGATAAAAGTTCTTAAATTGCTTTCAAAATTCAATGTTTCCGTAAGGTCTTATGTGCTTATTTTAATCGCCCAAATTTAATACATAATAAATTAAATGGCAATTGATCCTAAAGCGTCATCAAGTTCTAAAAAAATAGTAAATAGTAACACTATACCAGTGATCCGATTTATTGGTGGCGCAGGAAATAAACACATAAGCGTTTCCAAGCTTTCGCACATCAACCACATGGCTTTTTCAAGGAAGGTAGACAGAAACTGCAAACTGAAAAATAAAAAGCATTAACAATTGTACCGCGGGAACTTGGCTTGACAATAAATAGATGCGACGTTATATTCATTTAAAAATACGAGGCATCACGTTGGTTGCACGCGCGGTATCCTGGTACGGAAAACGCGTTACTTGAAGAATTTGTAGCAAATCGAGTGAGACGCAATCATTGCAATTATCGCTGTTGGTAATGATCTACAAGGTTTCCCTAATGGCTGTACATTTAAGGGTAGAGTAGCTAGCTAATTTCTTTATATCATCCCACATATGAGTAGCGGACTTGAATTTGACCTCTGGATAGTGCCGTGGCTATACTTTACCATATTCTGTGTCCCTTTTATGTTCGTTGACTCTAATTCCAAACGGACGCTTGGTCATTCCAATGTAGTATCGTTCAGAGCCGTCCGGATGCTGTAGGGGGATCGCATAAACACCTGCTTGACCAAGCGTTCGTTTGGAATTAAAGTCAACGAATATATAAGGGACACAAAATACGGCAAAGTATCCACGGTACACTCCAGAGAAGTCAAATTCAAGTCCACTACTCCTATATGGGATGATATAAAGAAATTAGCTAGCTACTCTACCCCTAAATGTACAGCCATTCTGGAAACCGTGGAGATCATTACCAACAGCGATACTTGCAATGATTTTGTCTCACTCGAGTTGACACGAATTTGGAACCAGTTCTTCAAGTAACGCCTTTTTCTCCACCAGGATCCCACGTGCAACCAACGTGATGTCTCGTTTCTTTAAATGAATATAACGTCGCATCTATTTAATGTCAAGTCAAGTTCCCGCGTTCAAATTCTTAATGCGTCCCATTATTCAGTTTGCAGTTCCTGTCTAATTTCCTTGAAAAAGCCATCTGGTTGATGTGCGAAAGCTTGGAAACGCATATGTGTTTATTTCCTGCACAATAAATCGGATCACTAGTATAGAGTTATTATTTACTACATAATTGGTATACTGTTCCTCTTTATCAATTTCTGGGAAAATTTCGGCAGTTCCAAGAAAGGAGCGATCATGAACCAAATACAGTACCAAGTTCAACAATTTCCACCCAAAACTCCGACGGGTGACGGATCACTATGTCCGTGTTCATTTCGTCCACGTTCACTTGTCCCAGTTCATTTCGTCCACGGTTCACTATGTCCACTGTTCACTTTGTCCACATTGATTTCGTCCTCAGAATGGACGGAATACCTTGGAAATTTCCTGTTTTGATGGAATTTGTTTTACTAGGCAGTCTAGATTAGCGGACATTGCTTACATGGATTTTTTTTTTCTTTTTTAAGTTTTTCGATTAAAACATAACGATTTTAAATGCTATTTGAAGTAAAAAGAGGAACTAAACTTTAAAGAGCTTTCAACTCTTTCATGTGGTATGATGTCAATCTCTATGACATAAATCAAAGTATTACAAAAATCTTTTAATGTTTTGAAAAACATATTTTATATTGTTTTAATATAGTCCTTAACTTTTCAATAATTTTTTTAAATAATTTCCGTATCAGTAATTTTCATAGGAATAAACTATAATGCTCTCTCTACATGTGTCTTGAAAAAAGTTTAGATTGATATTTACTGAGAATTTGCGGTGTGAGAGAGAAAAATGCAAGATCATCAGCACTCTAAAAGTGTTCCATTAGCAAAGACTAACATAGCTGGAACCAAGATGCACAAAAGAATTGAAGTAACCTGAAACTATGTCGGGAAAAAATAGCATACAAGCCCAGATTTCTTGAGCAACGTTGTCGAAAAAAAAAGTGCGTATATGTATGTATGTGTTTAAAATTCAATAACCATTTTATCCGTTAATGAAACTTATTTTTTAATGTCTGTGAGGTCGACATATGCCAAATAAGATTAGATTTTTTTCACATTCGACACATATGATCAGTCTGTTTTTATAAGAAATTCAGTTAAAACGTCAGTTTTCTTGAGGTTCCGACGATTTGTTAAATCCAGCTTTGATATAGAAGTATCGTATACTTAAAATATTAAATAGGTTTACTTCTTTCTTCGAAGTTTTAAAACTGCTCATTGTATGCAAATTCATTCGGCGCCTTTGTATTTTCAATGATTCCTAAAACAAGTTTGTTCTCGGTTGCAAACTTTTCTACATCAGTATCTTTCGAAATACTGGGTTAGTCTGGGAAGAACAAGAAATTCCGTTTTCTTTCTCCAGAAGGAAAGAGATGCCAAAAATTGAGTAATCTGCAGTTTAAATCACAGACAGACACCATTAGCAAATTTCTCTAGCAAATAATTTGCATAATTTTTTACTTAAAACTGACACATGATTTTATCTCTGCTCAGTTTCTTGGAGGAAGAATAACAGTGTAGTTAAATTAATAGCAAATTTAGACCTCCAATAATAGCTATTTTTACATGTCTGTGAGGAAGTAATTGAATTTAAAACAGCAGAAAACATTCCCGCAAATGCAGTAATCTCACACATGACTTCAAATTCAAATTTTCCAAATTTTTGTTTTCGTTTCAGAAAGGGAGCAAGTAAAATCACGTTTCGTTTGTTCAAGCAGCAGTATGTCTAACATTTCAAAACAAAGACCGCATTTTCAACACTATTTTGTTGCTGCTTTTAATAGTTACTTACGGTATTGAAATGAGAAAATGAACTCACATCCACATGTTGAACTTTTCAGTAAGCTTTTAACTACGGAATGAAAATTAATTATTGCATCTTCTTCTAAAGCGATCAGTTTCTGTGCCTTCCATAAAATATCAAAATAATCCTCTCATTCGTTTCCATTATTTTTACCAAATATAAAGTATAATGCAAAAAAAAAAAAAAGACGCTAGTTGCAATTACTACTGAAATTTCAGCTTTAATTACAAATGAATTCCCACTTTTCCGACTGGCTTTGGTGTCTGCAGTTCAGCCTGTGAAGGTAAATGGTCACAACTGCTTTCTATTAATAACAAGAAAGATGACACCGAATTTTCGGGTGTAATAAGCACGTCTTTTGAATCCGTTCTGAAGCAAATTGAATTTATCAAAGCTATTCAAAGTCAATGGAACCGGTTTCGAAAACAATAGTATCTGACACGGAAGAAAGAAGTTTTTCAATCGGGTTTTTAATCCCTCATATATTGCTGTAAACGAAATCGTGAGCTTACGAACTCTTAGAAACAGATATATCAACAAAAATAAGATGTGACTGTACGTCCCCTGGTGAGAAAACCATGCATTATTTTAGGAAGAAAGTATTCTCAAAAGGTTTATCCATATGAGCGGTATCGGTCCAAGAACAAACAATTTAGTCGAGTTTTCAGGAACCCAGATTTTGCTACAAATACATCAGAAGCAGAAATTAACACTTATGACCACTGGTGGCCAAACCATTCTTTACCAAACATTAGAAATTATGTGAAAAATATTTTCCATCAGGTCTTGTATGAGATACAGGAAGAATTTTTCAAATCGGAGTTTTAGGAGCAGAAATAACGCAGAAAACGCAATTTACCTTTCTGCCCCCTAGCGGAAAGTCTATGATTTACTTGAAAATTTTGAATTTATAGGAAAAACATTTCCCATCTGAAACACTATCCAACAAAGAAGGAATTTTTCACATCGGACTCTTTAGAAGTAGAGATATTGACAAAAATAAGATATTCATCTACGCCCCCTGGAGTAGAAACCATGCATTATTTCAAGAAAATGTTCCTAAAAGATTTGTCGACATGAGTAGTATCGGTCAACAAACGACTTTTTTTGCAATTGAGATTTTAGAAGCTCATATTTTGCTGCAAATACATCAGAAGCGGAAATTAAGACTTACGCCACCTGGTGGCCAAACCATTTTTTGCAAAAATTAGAAATTATTGAAAGAACTTTTCAAATCGGAGATTTAGAAGCAGAGATATAGGGGAAAACGCAATTTACTTTTACGCCCCCTAGCGGAAAGTCTATGAATTACTTGAAAATTTTGAAATTATATGAAACATATGTCACACTGGAAACACTAGCCAACAAAGAAGGAATTTTTCAAATCGAACTCCTAGAAGTACAGATATTGAGAAAAATAAGATATACATCTACGCTCCCTGGCGTAGAAACCATGCACTATTTTAAGAAAAAAATGTTTCTAAAAGGTTTGTCGACATGAGTACCATCGGTCTACAAACGACGTTTTTTTCCATCCAGAATTTAGAAGCTCATATTTTGCTGCAAATACATCAGAAGCGGAAATTAAGATTTACTCCCCCTGGTGGCCAAACCATTTCTTTACAAGAATTAGAAATTATGTGCAAACGATTTCTCATCAGGAGCTGTATCCGGTGCAGAAAGAATTTTTCAAATCGGAGATTTAGAAGCAGTGATATAGGGGTAAAACGCAATTTACCGCTACGCCCCCTAGCGGAAAGTCTATAAATTACTTGAAATTTTTGAAATTATATGAAAAACATGTCACACGGAAAACACTATCCAACAAAGAAGGAATTTTTCAAATCGGACTCCTAGAAGTAGAGATATTGACAAAAAGAAGATATACATGTACGCCCCCTGGCGGAGAAACTGTGGAATATTTTAGAAAGAAAATATTCCAAAAAGGTTCATCGACGTAAGTGGCATCAGTCCACGAAAGAATTTTTTTCAATCGATTTTTTTAGAAGCTCAGATTTTAAGGCAAATACATCAGAAGCAAAAATTAACGCTTACGCCCCCTGGTGGCTAAAAGATTTCTTTACCAAAAATTAGAAATTATATGCAAAAGCTTTTCCATCAGAAGATGTATCCACTGAAGATTTTTTTTTTAAAATCGGAGTTCTGGAAGAAGAGTTATCGGGGGAAATGTAATTTATTTTTACGCCCCCTAGCGGAAAATCTATGCATCATTTGTAAAAGTAAGTATATCTAAAATACTGTTCGACATAAATGGAATCGAAAGATAAAACAATTTTTTCAATCGGATGTTCAGAAGGAAATATGTGGAATAAAACGTATTTTTGAATTCGACATCATCTGCATTTACGCCCTCTAGCGGCGAAATTGCACATCGTAAAAAAAAAGGAAATGAAGGATCATCATTCGCATATTTCAAGCTTCCCAATGCAAAAAAAAAAAAAAAAAAAAATTCAAATCGGACAAATAGTTGCAGAGATATCGTGGGTACAGACGGACAACCCGATAACATAAGCACGATCTTTTTTTTACAAAAGACGTGCTAAAAATGAAAGTGTTTTACAAAATAGTAGAACTTTGTTCGCAGTCAAACACTGCAATATTTCATTTTTTTTAAAACCCTCAAATATAATTTTATACTTTACTAAAAGAAACTAAATCTGTTTTTCAGAGGCGTAACTAGGCATTTCGGCGCCCGGGGCAAAGCACAAAACATTGCGCCCCCATCTAGTTTAGAAATTAGTTATTCACTCACGGACAGTGAAATTAGCGCACCCAGAAAAAATATGCTACAACCGCGATACCTTGCAAATAGCTAGAGTGCGTGCTAGTATGATCAACGTTTGGTGCGATCCCGCACAACCGCACAGCCTGTGGTGGCGCTGCAAGCACGAATCGGCAGCCTTATAAACCGGCGTGTAGTCGATGCCCCATGAAAACGAAAAGCACCGGACGACGCAAGCAAGAGTACAGAGTGACAAGAGGCCTGATCATCATGCTGAAAACCGCAGGGTGGTCGGCGCGCCGTATAGCCCGACACGTGGATCGTTCTGACCATACGCCCGACTGTGTTGGGAACAGTGGACACGTGACGGCACTGCCACAAGGCGAAGCGGCTCCGCACGGAACAGGAGGATCACTGGTAGTGAGGATCAACGGATCGTGCGCCAGGCACGAACGGATGCCACGGGAACCCGGTCCACCATACAGGTAGATGCAGCGGCTCCCGTGGGCCCACGAACCATTTCCCGACGCCTCGCGGAAGCGAATCTGCGATCCTAGCGCCCCTTACGTGTGCTGCCATTAACACCGGAACATCGCCGGCTCCGTGTGCAGGGGTGCCAGGCCAGAGCGACGTGGAACACCACAGACTGGCGACGTGTGGTGTATAGCGATGAGTGCCGCTTCGTTTCGGGGACAGGTGATCATCGTGTCCAGGTGAGGAGATCCCCGGGTCAACGGCACAATCCTAACCTCGCTATTGAGTGCCACACCTCCTCCACTGCAGGCATTATTGTCTGAGGAGCCATTGCCTACGATAGCTGATCAGCTCTGGTTGTTGTACGTGGATCATTGACTGGCCAGCGGTATATGGATGAGATCCTACGGCCCCATGTGCTCAAATTCCTGTCCGGGATTCCAGGTGCGCTATACCAGCAGGATAATACCCGCCCGCACGCGGCTAGGGTTGCACAGGATTGCCTACGTCATGGCCAGACACTTCCATTGCCTACCCGCTCCCCTGACATGTCCCCTATCGAGCATGTGTGGGACTAGTTGAAACGCCAGCTGCCGCCGTGCCGCACTATCCGGGATTTGGAGCACACCGTCGAGCACGTGTGGGTCAGTCTGCCGCAGGACAACATCAGGCGTCTGTTCGCTTCCATGCTGGAACGTATTGCAGCATGTATCGCCACACGAGGCGGTGCGACGCGCTATTGAAGATGACCGGACTGCGTGCCACAGATCCCTCTGTAATTGTAATGCAGCTCTGTTTCTGCCGTCATGTGTATCATTCATCTGTATCATTACGTCCATATAATTTCGGTTCAAACCGATGCTTCCTTCCTGGTGCGAAATTTAATTGTACGTGAGTGTATATATTACTAATTTAATAGCGTACACACACACACACACATGTACATTGCTGGATAAAGCAAAATTAACGTCACACACCATTGCATCAATCTGTAGGGGAGGCACAATCGAACTCTGACTGTTATCATGGCTTCAGACTTAGGACGTTAGGCACCACGTCAAACAGATCTGTAAGTCGAGGTTCACAGTCGTAGACATGTTCAAATCTCATCTTCAACAACGTGGACGACATCCTTATCTTGCACAGCACGTACAACCGCGCTTTCATTTTGGAATGAACAACTAATTTCCTCTGGACATTTTGAAGAAGAAATGTGCATTTTAAGTTGCCAAGACTACCAATACTGGTACAACATATTATAAGCAAATTCTATAAATGGACAAATGGCAGAGTATGGCGATTAACGCTGAACCAGAAATTGGTGCAAAAGTTTCTATTCCAATTTTAATCAGATTGTTAGCTCTGAGTTTTGCGCCCTCTCTTCATCTGCGCCCAGGGCAGCCTGCCCCGCTCTATACTTCGATTCACCCTAAGATGACACTGAGAGGGAATAGGTTTCACACCTTACGATGTGAAACCTGTTTCCGCGACTAAAAGTAATTCCTAACATTTTGCGTGAAAACCAACGCATTTATTGCCCAGAAGCATGCTATATATTGTTCTGGGCCGCAGGTGGGCAAGTGGGCAACGTTCGTGACTGCCATGGAGAAGACCTCAGGTTCGATTCCAGGCATGTATGAACGCTCGATCCACTAAATATCCGCCGTGCGTTGGATGGGCACATTAAGCCGTCGGACTCCGGGTACTGGCCCTCCGGTAATAAATAAGGGCGTCTTCCTCCCCGTTTCTACCTCCCTTCTGTGTCACTTTCCTATCGGGCACTCTAGCCCAAATCTCCTAGCTTCCTATTTCTAAGGGTTGTTTAAGACCTGGGGTCAGACACTCCCTTCCTAAAATCCTCTACATCTGATCCGTCTCATATATTGTCCTAGCTGTTTACTTATAAGTACATATGTAGCCATTTTAGACAAATCCCCAAATCAAAAATTTCAGAAGCTAAGTTTTAAAATTAGACCAACACACGCATGCGTAGATATGCGGGTTTTGGGAGACAGGATGCCAATGAGTTGATGGGGAAGTGATTGACAGCTGCGAACAGCAGGACACAGTGGGAAGAGACGCGGGTGAATAAAACTCTCGGCCGTTCCCGAAGGCTCAGTGAGTGAATACGCTCTTGTACCTTAAACTGCAATGTCATCTTAGGGTAAATCGAAGTATAGTTACGTCTCTGCTGTTTTGTAAGACTTCATCACCGAAGGAACAAGCCAAAACCTTTTATCAGGGACATTGTAGGTGATTATTTGTTCACTGTTACAAATTTTGTTGTAGGTTGCACCAAAAAATGGTGCTACATCACTTTTGGGAAAGAGGTAAACCTTTGTGTGATGCATGAAGCATACATGAACATGATGCAATGGGTGCAACTTCGCAGCATTCAGGATGAATACCATACCGCGGTGCATAATTGCATCACACACTGGTTTATCTTTCCCTCAAAAGTGGTGTAGCTAGTGTATCACCACTTTTTGGTGCAACCTGCTACAAAATTTTTAACAGTGAAGACAAGGAGGGAGTAAATTATTCTAATGAGGGGGCCCTGAAATTACACCCTTTCAAGTTCAAAAGTTCTCCACTTCCACTCAGATAGCACGCAGGTTTTACTTTCTTATATCTCAGTTATAGTAAAGTACCATTATTGTCCAAAATTCTTGCTTTCGGTATTTGACATAATTTTACTAAAATTTTGAAAACTAGGTAAATACCTGAGAATCAAATAGAATTTAAAACTTATGTGGCCGCTCCGGTGGCGCAGTGGTCTAGGCGATGGTATCTGATCATTTGTCCGAAAGGAGGCCGCGTTTGAATCGCCCGGTGAGGCATGGATGTTGTGTTTGTCTTACGGCACTGCTTGAGTTGCTCATGGTGGTCGTTAAAGCTTCAATAAAAAAAAAAAAAGACATGTGAACGCAGGCAACACAAAGCTCCGCAGAAATGTAGAATGAAAAGCGAACCTTCACAGAAGGAAAGAGTAACAGATAGTGAACGTACCAAAAGAAGAAGCTTTCGGGTCAGGGTTCCGAAAAGTTCTGAAGAGGGCTTTAAACGCCCAGAGCGGCTTTCTGCGACAGAGTACAGATGACTAATTAACTCTTCATCCCTTTGGCGTGCTCGAAAAGGTCGCGGAAGTTTGGTATATCCACATATTGTTCTATATGACTATCTCCAAAAAAAATAATGATAATAATAATAATAATAACGCTTTAACGGATAATTCCTTTCGGGCATAAACTGTAAAAAAAGAGTGGTGTGATCTCAATGGAAAATTCCAAAACAATAACGTGCACCAAAATTTCAGGTAGATGTCTGTATTTTAACGAAATTTCCGTTTTGAAAAGTTTCCATTTCAAACTTTATTATTTTGACCAATTTTCCGTAGTCAATAATTCCGTTTATTTCAGAAATGTTAGTTTCCGATTTTTCTGTTTTTGTACAGAAATTTTGTAAAAATATTGATCTTGATTTTTTTTTATTTATTTTTTTTTTGCCTTTGACGGGCACGAAAGGCACGTGGAAATCTAAGTCATTGTGAATGCTGTAATGCTATTTGTTAACAGCGATTCTTTGGTCAGAAGATTAGGCAATGTGGTTGAAAGTTCCAAAAAGAGGTTCTCATTGAGCGTGTGGTGACGAGTCAGAATTTTTTTAACTTTCGCGTGCTACTGTGCTCCTATAGCTCGTGCACGGTGCTATACGCAGTGGAACCTCGGTTATAAGTTTCTCAGTTATAAGTTTTTCACCTTTCTGCGTAATTCTGCGTTAGTCCCGATATTTTACTGTAGTTCCTATAGCTTTTCTCTGTTGTACGCAATACATTTTTTCGTTTTTTGCGATTGTACGTTAAAATTTGAATTTCAGTTTATCAAAAATGCACGGTTCTTTTATACCTAATCCGGTACGTTACAACATTGAGAGAAATGAGACAGCGTTGTTGTGCTCCTTCTTCGTGCAGCCAAAGTTGAACCTCGATCCCATCAGAGAAGGGTATGCTGTTTACTTTGAGAGAATTGAGACAGCGTTGTTGTGTTCCTTCTTGGTGCAGCCACAGTTGAACCTTGATCTCATCAGAGAAGGGTATGTTGTTTACTTTCCGTTTGGATGAAAATTTGATTTCGCATTACGTGTGTCACACACAAATGCGCTATTTAAAAAATTGTAAATCTCTTGGACGTAAATTTGTGGCTCCATCATTTTGTGGCGTAATGAAATCCTGTTCAACAATCAATATTCAACTTTCTGGTTTCAAATGGATGCACTCAGAATACGCAGAAAAAAAGCAAAAAAAAAGCTGTTAATTCACGAATTCCATACTGATGCACTGATCTCAGATTCTAAGTTGTGAGGATTTCACTTGATCTGTGATCAGGAATTGTATGGACAGAGAGAGTCGTCAAAAAAGAAGTTTGATTTTTATAGGTTTTATGATTTTTGCAATTAGACGAAGTATATTATAATTTATAAATTAAGGATCCGCAGAAAAAAGGCAAAAAAAAAAAGCTGTTAATTCACGAATTCCATACTGATGCACTGATCTCAGATTCTAAGTTGTGAGGATTTCACTTAATCTGTGATCAGGAATTGTATGGACAGAGAGAGTCGTCAAAAAAGAAGTTTGATTTTCATAGGTTTTATGATTTTTGCAATTAGACGAAGTATATTATAATTTATAATTTGTTTTTCTTTCGCCGTCAATTCGACTGCAAATAATTATTAAAGAAGGTCTTGTACACTTTTAAAGCATAAATTTTATCACATGAGTCAAATGAAAACATTAAAAGTTCGATAAGAATTCAAATTACAGTGTCATTGTTCTGTAACTTGGCAGTATTGTTACCAATAACTAAAGAATTTTCTTACAGGTGGCAGCACGGTGCATACAAGCTTGGTGACATCTCAGTTGCAGCGTAAAGATGACCGCCCTACTTGAGACATATTGAAAAACATCGTTGAATGATGTAACATTATGGTGATGAAAGAAAATCAGTGATAGAGGACGTCGAAGAGTCAGGAGAGTCGTTACAGCTAATCAACACAGCACTGCATAAGACTTCAGTGTACAGGTGAGTAAAAATGCTGGAACCTCGGTATGCACACGTACCATTCGCAGAGAACTTCATTCCATGGGTTACCATGGTCGTGCGGCTGCTCATAAGCCTTTTCATCTCCACTCGGAATGCTATTCGTCGTTTAGCATGGTAAAAAACATTTATCCTAGACTGCAGATCAATGGAGATGGGTCCTATGGGCTGATGAATCCAGATACACGATCCATCAGTCTGATGGCCGTGCGTGGGTATGGTGGCAGCCGGGGGAACGTTATTTACCACAGTGTACTGTTCCTACGGCCAAGTTTTAAGCTGGCAGTGTACTTCTGTGGGGGTGTTTTTCGTGGTATGGTCCCGGCCCATTGGTTATCGTGGACAAAACTGTTAACCAGCACGTCCACCTCGATATTCTGGACAATTATGCGCTACTAACTCTGTGGCAATACTATGGAACTGAGACTTGTTGGTACCAGCAGGATAATGCACCGCGCCATAAAGCAAGGTTTCAAAATCGCTTTATTCTAATTTATCATAAGAAAACATAAGAGGGAGACGTACAGTATTGGGCGTCTCACTGGGAAATAATACAAAACTGTTAAAAACATGATGGTATATACACTGCAATGACAATGGGGATGAATAACAAATGCTGCAAGCAAAGCTTATTGAATAAAAATTGCAGAAGTGACAAAGAGAAACACATCGTGTCACATGACATTGGCTGGGCATGATTTACAGGATAACACAGGCGAAACAATAGTACACAATTAGAAACAGAACAGCACAAACACCGCCGTGAAGGTAAAACATTACATACATGAGATAAAAACACAGCGTGCACAATTGTGCAAGTTATTTAACGAGGGCACCAAAGCAACATAATACAGGCGGGGTGAAAGTAAGTAATGTACACGAGTAAGCATGAAAATACACTGAGATGGCATTAGCATTCACAATTCAACGGTAGCGTGGATTGCACGAGTCGTAGAGTGGAGGAGGGCCACCAGGGTGCCACGGAACTCAGCAAAGGAGGTGTAGAATGTCCTAGGGTACTGATAGGTGTAGCAGTCCAGAATCAATCGCAAACCATGGAGCGGCCGGCTTGCCCAGGTAGCATAGAAGGTGGCTTCTCGACGACTGGAAGAAGCCGACTGGTACTCCAGGTGGAGTCGAGAAAGCAATCGATCTTGAAAATGGCACAAAAGTGCTGCGCTTTCCTGGTGTAAAGAGACCGGCGAGGAAACGCTGCGGAGTTGTTGAAGGTATCCGTGAATAACGTGTTTAACCAGCACGAAAAGATAGGCACATACTGAAGGAAGAGTTGTAGGTGGATGAGCCCGCAGAAGAAGATGTCTGTAGGCAGTGAACGGAAGATCTTGAGAACAAGAGCGACTGGCAATCCGGAAAGCCTGGTGGAGGAGAGGCATCAGGATGGGACAGTAAAGGTAGACGTGAGAAACGTCTGCCTCCTGTGCGCAGAAGGAGCAGAGAGGGGAGGAGAGAAGAGACATGCGAAAGAGAAAATACGGAACAGGGAGGCGATTATGCAAAAAGAGCCAGTGGGCATTAATTTCCAAGAGGGGCAGATAAGGGTGAGCGGGCAGCGGCCCAGACAAGAGGAAGAGAAGCAGGGGGAACCTCCAGAATAGAAAGCGGTGAAGGGGTGGCAAGGTGCACTAGAAAACGATAAAGAGATTTAGAGGAGAGAGAGGAGAGAGGAAGAAACGAGTTTGTGAGTCGAAGGAAAAACGGCAGCGGAAGAGGGGCAGAAAAGACAGAGGCGAGACCGGTGGGGGAGACAAGATCAGGGAAAAGCGAAAGAAGTGCAGTTAGCAGAGAGTCATAGACCAAATGGGCGGATGGGGATGAGAGAATAGCAGGGGGAAGGCCAAAGAAAGGGCGCCAGGATAGATCCGAGTTAGTGAGGTCTTGTACAGTTACTACACCTGCTCGGAGCCAAGAGGGGAATGAAAAACAGGGGAGATGGGGGGGATGAACAAGGGAGTTGAAGAAGAGGGGTTCAGAAAGAAGCTCTAGAGTTGAAGAGGAGGGGAGCGAATGAGGGGGAGAGAGCGAAGGTGAATGAGGGCTTCAGAATATGCAGGTGGGAGTTTGGAGGGGGAAAGGACAGCAATCCATGAGAACTAAAGAAAGAAAGGAAAAATGTGGGTTACGCAAGGAGGCAAGAACGTCACGTACCTGAACTGCGGAAGCCACTGGAGCCGTGAAAAGGTGAATGAAGTTGATCACTCGGCTTGCTTTGTAGCACAGCGGGACATCAGGTAGGCCAGCACCACCATAGGAGGGAGGAGCACAGAGCTTGTGGACGTTAATCCAGTGATGACCCGCCCACATTACTCGAGTAAGGCAGCGTGTAACCTCCTGGAGACAGAAAAGCGGGGTCGTAGATGCAATCCAAGAATGCTTGCAGATAGACAGAAGGTATGTCCTGGTGAGATTTGCACGCTGGTAGTAGGACGTACAGAACTGCGCACGACACCAGAATGCAGCTGTGCGGAGGAGGCGAGGATGGAGTTCCGACCGAGTTGCACTGGATGTAGCTTGTGGTTTGGCAATACTATGGAACCGAGACTTGTTGGTTCCAGCAGGAAAATGTACCGCGCCATAAAGCAAGGACTGTTACGGCGTGGTTTGGCGATAATTCTGTATCGCGTGTGGACTGGCCAGCACAGAGCCCTGATCTAAATCCCATAGAGCACCGCATAAGAAGTTTGGAACGAAGGCCTACTACTAAGCAACAGTTAGTGGCAGCATTATGTATTGAATGGAAACGAAATACCTATCGCTGTGTTTCAAAACATTGTCGAAAGCATGTCTCGAAGGGTTAGTGCATGCATTAAGGCCAAAGGTGGGCCGACACCGTACTAATGTATGTGAATAAATGTTATGTTGTGTTTCTCTTTTAGGTGTCCGGGGACTTTTGTCAATATAGTGTATATGTTACTGCTAAAGTGCAGAAATCAGTTATTCTACAGATTATCTAGGTAATGTGCAAATTAACTAGGGTGATCCGTTAAAGGGCCGAAAATTGTTTCATTTCTCAAATTACCTAGGTAATCTGCAGATTACCTACTAGGCACTCGTTAAAGTGAAAATAAGATCTTTGCTGGAACAACAGCAACGTTTCTGTACGCTTAAATTAACATAATGTTATTTATTTATTTTTCGATATATAAAAAGAATCAGGTTAATACAATCAAACAATCAACAAATTAGTTGATAGAATCAATCATCAATCAATTAAAAAACTATAATAGAAAGAATCAAACGGTTTAAAATATTGTTATAATTAAGGAAATGAATTTGCAAAACATATGATAAAATTATGTTTACTTATTAGTGCAATCTAAAGATTGGTGACACTTTGAATTACATAGCAATTGGTTTTTGCGACAATCAACAAATTAGTTGATAGAATCAATCATCAATCAATTAAAAAACTATAATAGAAAGAATCAAACGGTTTAAAATATTGTTATAATTAAGGAAATGAATTTGCAAAACATATGATAAAATTATGCTTACTTATTAGTGCAATCTAAAGATTGGTGACACTTTGAATTACATAGCAATTGGTTTTTGCGACAAGAACACCTATTTGTAGTACATTTAGATTGCATTCACATTTTCTGAAACCCTGCCCAGTACCAAGGGATTGTTTTATTGCTGTTTGACGTAAAGATATTTCCACAGCAGGGACATCTTTCGTTTAAAATCTCTCTTTGCAAACACTGAATTCAGATTTTGCATACAATTGTTTTAAAATACCGGTTTTAGTATCAAGTTTATAAAAGCCATCCTCTGTTTTACTAAGAACCACAGCTGAAATCGAGCGGGCATCAGTTTTTGCTCTGTCTACTTCAGGTACTTTAATTCTCACAGTGACACCTTCATCGACATTTGGGCGCTTTGCATTAGAAACTGCTAACATTTTCGTTGCTTGCTTTTCTAAACCTTTCTTGGCTTCATCACGCTGTATTTTCTGATCCATATTCTTTTTACAGATGTTGCACAATACATTCTTACCATACCCTTTCTCTTTAGGATCTATTTCACCACAAATTACGTGAACAAACATATCACATGATTTACGCTTGTGAGCACCTGAGCGGCGACGACTAGACGCTGGCGAAACGAAACTAAAAGTGGAGGGAGATGGGGAAGGTGTGGGGAAAGGAAATGAGAGAAACAGGCGAAACGAAACTAAAAGTGGGGGGAGGTGGGGAAAGTGTAGGGAAAGGAAATGAGAGAAACAGGCGAAACGAAACTAAAAGTGGGGGTGTGACGTACCTGCCAGCAGGACGCACATGACATAAAGGCAGATAGGAATCAGAAGTGGAAACAGGCGAAACGATGGGGAAGGTGGAGGGAAAGGAAATGAGAGAAACAGGCGAAACGAAACTAAAAGTGGAGGGAGAGGGGAATCCCGGCGTAGACCAAAAATGACGGAGAAATTTACTTCGTTATAATGGCGCCCGAGCTATCCGGAAAGGAAATGAGAGAAACAGGCGAAACGAAACTAAAAGTGGAGGGAGATGGGGAAGGTCCACACCGCGACGAAGGAAATCAGAGAATTCCTTCTCCAGCGCTTCGAAAAATAAAAAAATGTGAGGAGATGGGGAAGGTGTAGGGAAAGGAAATGAGAGAAACAGGCGAAACGAACTACAAGTGGATGGCTGCCTGCAACGATTCATGGTCACGGCTGATCCGTGGGCCATGCCCCCGGCCCTCTTTCGGGGGGAGATGTGACGTACCTGCCAGCAGGACGCACATGACATAAAGGCAGATAGGAATCAGAATACATGTCTGCGTAGCTCAGTTGGTAGAGCGACTTGTTCCGGAATAAGCGGCCTCGGGTTCGAATCCCGGCGTAGACCAAAAATGAAGGAGAAATTTACTTCGTTATAAGGGGGAGATGGGGAAGGTGTAGGGAAAAGAAATGAGAGAAACAGGCGAAACGAAACTAAAAGTGGAGGGAGAGGGGCAAAGTGTAGGGAAAGGAAATGAGAGAAACAGGCGAAACGAAATTAAAAGTGGAGGGAGATGGGGAAGGTGTAGGGAAAGGAAATGGGAGAAACAGGCGAAACGAAACTAAAAGTGGAGGGAGAGGGGGAAGGTGTAGGGAGAGAAACAGAGCGAAACGAAACTAAAAGTGGAGGGAGAGGGGGAAGGTGTAGGGAGAGAAACAGGCGAAACGAAACTAAAAGTGGAGGGAGATGGGGAAGGTGTAGGGAAAGGAAATGAGAGAAACAGGCGAAACGAAACTAAAAGTGGAGGGAGATGGGGAAGGTGTAGGGAAAGGAAATGAGAGAAACAAACTTTTGAACTTTAACGATACGGAAGCCGTTAATGTACACATTACCTAGGTAAAATGCGGAAAACTCTTGATGTCCACACTTTAACGGAGCAAATCAGTTAATCTGCAGATTAGTTAGGTAATGTGCACATTAACGTTTTTCGAGCTTTAGCGGTAATATATATGTACATAATCAGTGATTTGTATAGCTGCTTTTTAGAAGTAGTTTGCTGGTGCTACAACTACTCGCACATTCTTGAAAAAATAACTTGATACAGCTACAACTACTTTTTCATGAAAGTAGCTAGCTACACTACCTTTTTTGAAAAGTATAGCGAGGGTTGTTGCTTTTCAGCTGCTTTTTTACGTTTAGATTTAAATTAGAAGTTCAAATTCTGAGGATGATGTTTACATGTACATTATTGCATATGGTATTCAGAGTTAAAAGCCAAGGTAAATTGCACAAGTAATTCATCTTTGTATATGTAGCATATTTTAACACATGCAGTGGTGCACATTTCAAGCTAGTCAGATTAGCTGAAAGCCCGTGGAATTCAATTAAAAGCCATACCTCATTCTATGCCTACGAATTCATTTTCTTTGACTAAAAGAATTGAATCTCGCAGCCAAGGAACTGTCTTCAATAAAAGCACTAGTGGTATCCCCGTGGGCAGTGGTATAAACGCAGATTTCTGACCTTTCGTCCGAAATGGGTCCGGGTTCGAATCCCGGTGAGACGTGGATATTGTGTTTGCCTTATAGAACTGGCTCCCTCCCTTTCCTGGAACCAGTGTCCCTAAATTAGGGACAGGCGATAGCTTGTTGCTCATTGTGGTCGCTAACGCCCACCAAAAATAAAAAAACAAAAACAAACCCGGGCGTGATTACCTCGCACTCACTGTCTTCAACAGGCTAATTGATATTTTCCAGTTAACAACGGGGTGAGCTTTCACAGTGTAAATGAAGTCGGGTACGTTATTATAGGCAGAGCACACTCTGACCCCCTTTTGAGGTTAATTACACTTCAGGAAGTGTGGAAATGTCACGTAATTTTAAGAATATAATTTTTAGCCAATTTAAAAATAAAAACACGATTTGTAGCGTAATTTCCCCCTACAAGTTACTTTATTTTAGAGCGTGTTTGTGCTACAACTACGTTTTCCTACTTGTTGTCATGCTACATGCCACACTACTAAAATAAAAGTAGTGTGCTTTATACAGTAGCAGCGCTACTTCCAATCACTGCATATTATATGTCCAGCCCATTGCAATTTCGGGGTATTTTTCTTGCTCATGAGGAATTCACGAGCTCTTGTCGTTTTCTAGACAGGAAGAGGAACTTTTAAATCAGGAAAATGATAATAGTTGGTGATATTATGATCAAGGTAAAAAACCTGAAATAACAATGGGCTAGAAAAATATTGCTACAAGAATTGACCACCCTTGGACAACTGAAATATTAGACTATGTTTCAAGGGTCGTGAAAATACCCGGAATACCAGGTAGGAGATGGGTGAACGAAATTCGAAAGCTTGCAGGAGCGACATGGAGTGCTCAAGACAGAAAGTTGTGGAAGAAATTTAGGGAGACCTTCATCCAGTATTGGACTGGTAATGGTTGCTCTGTTATAGATAATGATGCACAAAAATATTAACATCTCGACAAAACAAAATTAACGTCACACTCCGAAATAGCCTGCTATCTCTACGTGCGAGGCACAATGGCGTACCCAACTGCTTCGGTGTTCAGACCTTTGGTAATACATCAAACTGACTGAACGCAGTGCGCCCTCCTAGTACACAGTAGCAGTAATGATTAAATAGCTCTTAGAGAATCTTCAACAACGTGAACGACATCCTTAAACACAAAGTAAAACCGTGCCCTCATTTCTGAATGTGAATCCCGTAAAGTTTTTAAGGAAGAAATCAAAACTTGAAGTATAGCTGAAACTGGCGAAACATATTATAATTAAATTCTGTAAATGGACAAATACAAAGTACTGCGCGGAAAACTAACTATACCAGCAACTGGTGGAAAAGTTTCGATTCCAATTTCGTGAATAGACAAATGACAAAGTACGGCGCGGATAAAGAACTATACCAGAAACTGGTGAAAATGTTTCTATACCGATTTCGTGAATGGACAAATGACAAAGTATGGCGTGGATAAAGAACTATACCAGAAACTGGGGCAAACGTTTCGATTCCAATTTCGTAAATGGACAAGCAACAAAGTATGGCGCGGGAAAAATACAATACCAGAAACTGGTGCAAAAGTTGCGATTCCAATTTCATAAATGGACAGATGATACAGTATAGCGCAGAAAAAGAACTATACCAGTAACTGGTGCAAAAGTTTTGATCCTAATTTTTTGAATGGAAAAATGACAAAGTACGGTTAGGGGATAGAACTATACCAGAAGCTGGTACCAAAGTTTCAATTCCAGCTCTAATCAAATTGTAAGTAGTTATTTTTGCCCCCTGCTTTGAGCTGCCTCCATGCAGTTGCCCCGTCTGCTCCAACCTGGTTACGCTTCTGGTCATCACAATGCTGACAAAATTATTGAGTGTTGCAAGAATGTTTTACATTTTATAAAAGTAAATGACCGTGATCACAAAACCCTGTGAACCTATTTACGCTTTGTGTGCTGCTGATTGAAACGTTTAGTAAAGCATTGTTCCCACAAAGTAATGCACGATGGTTCAACGAAGTAAGCAGATTACACGATTAACTTCAGATGTTATCTACTAACTGAGAGAAATAATTGCAGATTGAATGAATGTGCATTTTATATGGATTTCATGATTATCGGAATATGGCTTTATCGTTGTAATGATCAGCAATTATACGTATATTCTTCACAATGTAGCAGCATTAAAAATTCTTATTTTAATATCAGGGAAATATCTACAGTAAAACACACACACACACACACACACACACACACAAGTCAGATCGTTAGATGACAAGATGACATCAAAGCTACCTCATGGAACACGAGGCAAAGATAAGATATTTTCGACGATTGTCAAGGATTTCCCGTAGAATAGTTTTCACTTATTGAATTTCATTGATAAGGATCGGAGATTATTTAATTTGGTTTTATTCCACCGACGGCCCGTTTTCTTTTATTTTCCCTTTTTTATTTTTTTTATTTTTTTCGCAAATAACCTGTAGAATTGATAATTTTTATTTTATGACTTGGAACATAGCAACAAAATCAAGCTGGATAAAAAGAGTTTATCTAACTTTTCACTCTAGGTCTTTTTAAAAGATAAACTTCCAAAATTAACGATAGTAGAGTTGAACTTCAAGCGACATCTATATGTTAAAAGAAAAGTTAAAACCATTTAAGTCACACGGAAGTCATAGGACTGTATGACTATATCTCCTTGCTAAAACAAAATAAAGTTAAGCTGCATTTCATTTATAAGAAATAAATTAATTTTTCAAATGCAGAAATTATATCGTAGTTCCTTTTTTATGGATAAAAACATTAAAACTTCCTTTTCAGTCGTAAACACACCCTTCCCGTTCTGATTTTCACACCTTTCCAGTTCTGATTTTCCAACCTTTCTAGCTCTGATTACATACCCTTCCAGATCTGATTTCCACACCCTTCCAGTTCGGATTTACACCCTTCCAATTCTGATTTACACACCCTTTCAGGTCAGATTTACACACCTTTCCAGTTTTGATTTACTCACCTATCCAGTTCTGATTTACTCACCCTTCTAGTTCTGTTCTGATTTACACACCTTTCCAGCTCTGATTACATACCCTTCCAGATCTGATTTCCACACTCTTCCAGTTCGGATTTCTACACCCTTCCAGTTCGGATTTACACCCTTTCAATTCTGATTTACACACCCTTTCAGGTCAGATTTACACACCTTTCCAGTTTTGATTTACTCACCTATCCAGTTCTGATTTACACACCGTTCCAGTTTTGATTTACTCACCTATCCAGTTCTGATTTACACACTCTTCCAGTTCTGATTTACACACCCTTTCAGTTCTGATTTACATAGCCTTCCAATTTTGATTTACACGCCTTTCCAGTTCTAATTTGCATGCCCGTCCAGTTCTGATTTACTCACCCTTCCAGTTCTGATTTACACACTCTTCCAGTTCTGATTTACACACCCTTTCAGTTCTGATTTACATACCCTTCCAATTCTGATTTACACGCCCTTCCAGTTCTGATTTACACATCCTTTCAGTTCTTATTTACATGCCCTTCCAATTCTCATGTACACACCCTTCCAGTTCTGATTTACACACCCTTCCGGTTCTGATTTACACGAACTTCGAATGCAGGAGTTAATGACGGTTGATACGGACATACATTTATCGTTAACGCAGTAATACACAACAGAAAAGGCATACCATGACGGCATGAGGAGGAAGCATGAGCTTGACAGCACTGATTTACTTGCCCTTCCAGTTCGGATTTACACATCCTACGAGTTCTGATTCGCACACCCTTCCAGTTCTGATTTACACACCCTTCCAGTTCTGTCGATTCAAAAATGTAATTTTGTACAGAAAAGTCGCGATTCAAGGGATGACCTAGCATTCCAAAGAAATGCGTGGAGGAAAATCATGTTCTTATTTAAAAAAATGATTATCATTTTTAAATGCTTTTCTGTTACTTTCAAGTGAATAAAGAGCAAAAACTCTGAGTTTTTTCAGCATTGCCGATGGTTCATTGTTCAACCTGTGGCACTCACGAATGTATGTGTGACGATGATCTACCCAAAACATGTGATCGTCTGCGAGAGCAAATTATGTCTCCTTCGTTGTATCGCACTTTCCGCCAAAATACTCGTAACTAAAAAATAAAGGCAAAAGAAAACTTCTTTCCAAATGTTTGAGGATCTCCATCGTATTACATTAGGTTTCCCTGTTATCAACGCATATCTAGTAATTTTCCAAATATAGGACTTCTGACAATTACAACGTAAATTTAATTTTAAAATCGAAGTGTCCCAAAAACGCTGGTTTTTTTTTTAAGCGGCATATTATCCGCATCAGCGTATAATCCGCAAAACCTAAATTTATAACTTTTTATTAAACAGATAATTCGCGGTTTTATATGACGAAAAATACGTTATTACGAAGAGATGCTGATTGTATGCAACCGCAAGCGGGAGTGAATACAAATGTTCCAGGCATAATGAATTAGCGTGCACACTTCCGAGAAACAAACTACTGGACGTTAGTCACTAGTACTGGATAACAGAGACCTGACTGAATTCTAAATGGCCCGCTAAAATCTCGAAAACAAAAACGATAGAAACTGGCTGAAGAAATTAAAAATGTACGGGAACTACATGACAAACTAAGACAGAGAGTTCTTGAAGAACCTTGGAGAGACCTTCATTTGGCAGAAAGTCAAGGATTGGTGCTGGATGTAGGTGGTATTTATTAATGCATTATAAGATACACGAAGAGTGAGACAACTATTCAAATTTTAATTTCCAAAATTTAGATTTCCAAATAAGTAAACTAACAAATCTAAGCAGTTTCCGTTAGGAGGCAGCGTTTTAAACGCAAGGGAGGATTTTTTCTGTTTTCCAAATTATTTTCTATCGGCACCTTGGTAAAAAAAAAAACTAGCTACTATTTACTTCAAATTAATTTCTTCCCCGTGCAATTATTTATATTTAAGAGAGTTGAACACTTTTTATATTGATTTAAACTTATTTATGTCGTATAAGTTTGAAATAAATCTTCACTTAAATGAAATTGACATGCACCTATTTACAGCATTTTGAACTCTGATTATTATTGTTACTTTTATAACAGGGCATACGTAAAAAAAAAAAAAAAATCGGAAGAGGGGGCGCGGAAAAGTTTTTGAAATACACCAGAACAAAATAAAAGTTAATGAAAAATAGAAGAAAAAACTAAAGAATTTTTGTAAGAATGCAGTAAAGATTTTCATGCCGTATCACATTATCTAGTATATACAAGAAAATCAGATAATTAAAAAGACAATTTCCCAGGCTTTTTTATTTTTGATAATCTTATTTTTCACTTTCTTCATACTTATGGTTTTCAATTTTGATTTAACCTTTTGCAATTTTAATTCCACAATTTTTCAAGTATTTTCTTGATATTTACAATTTCCCCCTCTTTTTCTGCTTGTGCAACCCATTTTATTAACATATCCCCTTTAACATAAAACTTAAAACAAAAAAAATTCGGATTTTGTAATCAACTTCTGTTAACTTTTGCTGTTTTTATCCGTTAATTTTTTTCACATGATAAAATTATCACTTGAACATTTCTTTATTTTATATGTATTATATTTTTTAATTATATATTTAAATGTTACGGGACAACACTTTATGAAAATAATCTCTTATGTAGAAAAACGCATTTCTGCTGCGATAATTTATATAATTCCTAATTTGGATTTCAGGAACTTAAAGAAACACAAACGAAAAGGGCACGGAAAAAAAAAATAATAATATTAAAGGATAAAGCAAAATGACGTTGTAAAAATTCGATTAAATTTCCAAGTGTTTGTTAAAAGAAAATCTTTGAAAACTGAAACTTAATTTTGAAATTCTTTAAAATTCTTCAAACTTCCAGTTCAGTTTTGTCTAAACCTGAAATACTGTACTTAACAAACAATAAAATTTATTCACGCAGCCAAAAAGCAAAATTATCATCCACATTGCAATATTTGCAACAGGAAGAATTCATTTTCATATGACTATGTGGCGCCATCTGTGCTGCTGTTTTGTAACTAAAACGTAAGAATCATTCAAAAAGTTTTGAAAATTAGAAGTCACAGATATTTGTCTTTCTCCGGTCTTCATATTTTCGTTGAGGAAAATTGTTCATGCTTGTATGACACCATGAAGGGGATATGTGCATTTTTTTCTCATAAGCGCTTTCTAGCGAAACCATGGCCAAGGCAATGGACTTGGAAGAATCAGTGGGGACTTTATGCAAGACAGTACGAAAAAGTATCACTGAAGACGTAAGAAAATTCAACTGTGAACTAGTCAGGAAAGCAATTGAAAACAACCAAAGCCTAAAGATAGCATAGGGACATCTCAGTATAGGAAGAAAACAGATTAAGGCACTGAGAAAAAAGATGGTTCTGTAACAAGAAATAGAGGCGAAATTTTGACAAGAGTGAAAGATTTCTACTCCAAATTATATGAAAGGGATTGATACATGTACTCCAGACATCATGAAAGGTACCAGTACCAGAGTTCTTCCAGTCCTCCTAGCAGAAGTTGCACATGCAACCAAGAACATGAAGCGGGGAAAAGCTCCAGGAGAAGATGGAATTACTGTAGACATCATACAAGAAGCAAGTGGAGAAATTGAAACAGTACTCGCCCAAATTTTCACTCGATGCCTTAATGAAGGGAAGATTCTTGAGGATTGGAACAACGCTACAATGATCCTGCTACATAAAAAAGGTGACATTGAGGATCTCAGGAACTACAGACCTATCAGCCTCCTATCAGTGGTTTATAAAATCTTCACTAAAGTTCTTTCACGCCGCTTGAAGGTAACACTGGACATGGCTCAACCGAGAGAACAAGCTGGATTCAGGAGTGGCTACAGCACAATAGATCATATCCACGTACTACAGAACTAATTGAAAGAGCGAGGGAATATGAAATTCCATTGTGAATGGAATTTATCGATTATAAAAAGGCCTTTGATTCGGTGAAACCATCAGCAGTTACAATGGATTTGAATACCTGCGGTATTGAAGATGCATACATTAATATTATTGATAACATCTATGAAAATACAAGTGGAAAGATTCGGTTGTTTGAAAGTACAACACACATAAAAATTGGAAAGGGAGTGAGACAAGGTGATGCCATATCTCCCAAGCTCTTTAATGCTTCATTGGAAAATGTCTTTCAATCACTGAACTGGGAAAACAAAGGGATAAAGATCAATGGGGATTATCTAACTCACCTTCGTTTTGCTGATGGTGTAGTCATTTTTGCAACTTCCCCATCAGAGCTGCAGAGTATGATCCAGGAACTTGCTGGCAAGAGTAAAGAAGTGGGATTAAAAATGAACTTTCAGAAGACAAAAGTGATGTACAGTGCTTTTATAAGAAATGAAGATTTATCGATTGATGGAGAAAAGCGGGATGTAACAGATACGTACGTTTATCTTGGACAGCAGATATCAAGTGAGGGTCACATTGATGAAGAAATTAATCGGCGTATAAAACTTGCCTGTAGAGCTTTTGGAAGAAACAGCATAATTTTCAAGAGCAAAATGCCATTATGTCTTTAAAAAAGTGTTTGGTCAATGCATCCTTCCAGTGCTTACGTATGGTGCAGAGACGTGGACCTTAACTAAAAGAGTCATACAAAGGCTGCAGACAACTCAAAGCAGCATGAAGAGGTGCATGCTTGGTGTAACCAGGAGAGATAAGAAGAGGAATTCGTGGATCCGAAAAATGGCAAGAGTGGAAGACATCATGATCAGAGTTAAATCCCTGAAATGGCAATGGGCTGGACATATTGCCAGAAGGATAGACCATCGATGGACAGCTGAAATTTTAGATTGGATTCCAAGGGACAGGAAAAGACCCAGAAGAAGACCACATGGGAGGTGGGTGGATGAAATTCGAAAGTGTGCGGGAGTAACATGGAGAAGATTGGCAGAAGGCAGACCGTTGTGGAAGAAACATGGGGAGACCTTCGTCCAGCAGTGGATTGATAATGGTTGACAATGATGATGATGATACATATATTGTGCGATATTAATTTCTCCTACTTGAAGTAAGTGTGAATTACGGAGATTTTTTCGCGCAAGCAGAAGTTGCAGATTGGACTTCGGTACGTTTAACATGTGACAAATCAGAGAAAAAGTTAAAAGTCAGATATGACAGCGCTGGAGCTTATTTAGAGTGTGGGTAAAGTGCCCCCCTCCCCCGATAATGTTTCATTTCTTTGTTAAAATACAACTTACATTCGAAAAAAATGCTTTAATTTAATAAAAATGCATCAGCTGACAATAGAAAATAATGCTTCAATTTTTTTTTCTATTTTTCATTAACTTTTATTTTATCCTGATGGATTTCAAAAACTTCTATCTTCGGTCGCGCCCTCCCTCCAAAAAAATTCTATGTACGCCCCCGTGACAGTGGACACCGAATGACTCATTGACTGTCTTATACAGTAAAAATTATCCTAATTTTTAAGGCATTTGGTCCAACATGACACACTCTTGAATGCCTTCAGCAAAAAATAAATAAATAAAATAAAATAAAATAAAATAAGTAAAAAAAAATAAAATAAAATAAAATAAAATAAAATAAATAAAATAAAATAAAATAAAATAAAATAAAATAAATAAAATAAAATACAATAAAATAAAATAAATAAAATAAAATAAAATAAATAAAATCTTTCAACGGGATTGTAAGTTGCACATGACCACCTCCTTCGCAAAATGGAGCAACTTTGATATGTATGCTTCTGCGATAAAGAATAGACAAAGAATGGAAGTTTTTTAAATACATCAAGACAAAATAAAAGTTAATGAAAAATAGAAGAAAAAATTGAAGTATTATTTTCTAATGTAAACTGATGTATTTGTTCCACCAGCACACAGTGCACTTCTTAACAGCGAATAGCTTACTTCAGCGCCATTTTGCTTACCCCGAATTATTCGCTTAAGCCGATAAAAGGGTTAATCTGGTTTGATTTTAATTCAGTTTAGGTTATTTATATTTTCAAGACGAATGAATTTAAAAGCATGGTTTTTTTTTTTTTTTTTGGCTTTTTGGACAAGTTGGGATGCGAAGGAAATGCACAAAAAATATTAACAATAAAAACTGGGATATTTATATTGAGGATATTTCTATACAAATTTCATATGTTTAGGTGGCAAATGGATGGTATTACTTTAGATTTATTTACCTGCTCAGACAATGTCAGTTTTGTATGTTTTAATTGTACTTCAATTTTTTAAAAATAAAACTACAATTGACATCCTTGAGAAGTAACAGAAATGCAGAAGGAAAGCCAGCAAAGGTTTGCAATTGAACAGCCACCAGTTCTTGCCGCAGCTGAAGATTTGTTTTAGCAGAAAAGATTGGCGAAACACAAAACGATAGACAGCCGGCTAGACATTGAACACACAGAGAGAGAGAGAGAGAGAGAGAGTGAACGTACAACATAATTCGTGCATACAGAGGATACTCACACATTTTAGGACGATTTTCTATAACTAATGTTTGAAATAAAATTATTTCTTTCTTGAATGTTCTGTCTGATAGCCCTTTCTCTGGACTATGAACATTCATCTAGATTTCTTTTCATAGTCCTATCATTGTTTTAGATCTACGTTCAGAAAGCGCTCTTTTTAGTAGTCTGAAGGCACAATAGTCCATTGGTGACACATCAGCGGACTTTGAAGGAATATGAGTGAAAGGTATAGACTTGATACCAGTCTTTTTAGTAGTCCGAAGGCACAATAGTCCATTAGTGACACATCAGGGGACTTTGAAGGAGTATGAGCAAAAGGTATAGACTTGATATCAGTCTTTTTTTACCAGTCTTTTTAGCAGTCCGAAGGCACAATAGTCCATTAGTGACACATCAAGGGACTTTGAAGGAATATGAGCGAAAGGTATAGACTTGATACCAGTCTTTTTAGCTATCCGAAGGCACAATAGTCCATTGGTGACACATCAAAGGACTTTGAAGGAATATGAGCAAAACGTATAGACTTGATACCAGTCTTTTTAGCAGTCCGAAGACACAGTAGTCCATTGGTGACACAGCAGGGGACTTTGAAGGAATATGAGCAAAAGGTATAGACTTGATATCAGTCTTTTTTTTTTACCAGTCTTTTTAGCAGTCCGAAGGCACAATAGTCCATTAGTGACACATCAAGGGACTTTGAAGGAGTATGAGCAAAAGGTATAGACTTGATACAAGTCTTTTTAGCAGTCTGAAGGCACAATAGTCCATTGGTGACACATCAGGGGACTTTGAAGGAATATGAGCAAATTACATAAAGGTAGATTTGGATGTATGACTGGTAGTCTTATCCTGATGGATTTCTGCTCTTTGAAGGATCTGTGGGTAAAGGAATGGTATTTCCTCTTTAAATATAGGAGTTCAAACATTATTTTGGTAATAAGTAGAATTGATTTTACTATTCTTTTCAATTATTCTTAACTTTAATTTCCCATTGTGCAAGAAACCAGCAATAATCATCAATCCTTTACTGAAACTTTCTTTGGATTCTTGGAACCAAGTTTGTAAGTCTTTTTCTGCTCTTTTGTTATAGTAAATCGATCGTTTTCTTTTTGTTACAGTTCTTTAGGTAAGTTCATTCTTCATCAATAGTCACAGTAAATTTCCATCTCTTTCCGTCTAAGTGATTTTCATAAAGATGTCTACACTGTGTTCTGCGCTAAGCGACGTATGTAGGCAACAGGCTGTGAACATGTTTTTTCCAGATTCAGATCTTGTTTATTACCTTGTTTATAGTTCATCTAGAGTTTTTTTAAACTATTTTGCAATTGCTCTTTGAGTCGGTGAATTTTCTTTTAAGGTGGACGTCAAGTAATTTTCCTTCCTATACTTCCAATGCAAAAACTGCTGTACACATTTTCTTCACAATTAATGCGTTCCCAAGGATGAAAGTTTGAACATCGATTAAAATAGCTTCATTTTATAACTTGAAATACTTAATATCTTCTAAAACATAACCATAATTATGCAATCCAACATTTGTTTGTCTACTGACGTCATCAAAGTACAGGTCGCGCCATCTTTTTTCTGGTTTCAACACCACCAGAGGAAAAGTTACTGATTTTTAATATAATGTTACAGTGGACACCCCCCCCCCCCATCCTAAAACCTGAAGAAAACTCTAAAATTTGTCCGCCATGTCGCGTATGGTATGAGGCAGCTAGGAATCACAGTTCGGAAGGCTCACATGTTCTTTTACAGTTCAGTTTTTTTATCTATTTCTCATTTACGTTGTTTTTTTCTTTCGGCTGTTCTCTAAAATTAATTAACAAAATTGCGGGATAATTAGGAAGTCGCTCCAATGCTCTTGAAGGCAAGAAACGCAATATTTTTGCCATTTTGAATTGTTTCTACCTGTGGGAAAAGGTAGCACTCAATGGTTGCTCTGGAAATTGATAAGAGCAAAGCGATAGGCCCAGAAGAGGACTTCTGGATTTCTTGAGGAGGGGCCGATGTTACGACCCACCCCCGCCATTAATTTAGTAATTAATGGGCGTGGTTGATGTGTGAAATTAATTAAGTATTAATTATGTTCGAGGCTTGATTGGAGTTTAAAAGTGTAAACAGCAGATAAAGTTTTATCTGGGGGTTTGGAAAGAAAAGAGGCGAAGAATTCTCTCTCTGGCTGGGTGGTCTCAGAATAGCTCTGTTAGGTCATAAATATCAGGGCGCAGCTGACGGGAGCCTAAGCAACACGGAAAGGGAAAGTGGTACCTTTCGAAGAGGGGTCCACTTGAGTAAATGAATGAAGATGGGGACAAAAGGTTTAGCGAATAATCGTAAATTCGTCGATTGTTTGGGGCATTTTCGAGAACAATTGCTCTCTGTGTGGTCCGTGCAGAAAAATAAGATTTCGCACTTAGCGTGAAAATAAGGAAGAAAGTTTAGTTGTCTGTATGCTCTCCGATGTGAAAGGCTGGATGCCTTGGATCTGCAAAAATGAATTGGGAAAAATGAAGCAGCAAACCTCCCCGCATTTGGTAAGAAATGGAGACAACTCGAGGCGGCTGATGGAGATGCCAGTTTGCCATAAAGACAGCGGAATGCCTAAATCCGCGTGATAAAGCTGCAATTTCTATACTGGAGCGTAATGGAAATCAGCGACTGTTTGGCCTAATGAAAGCCAAGTTACAGGGGAATTAAGAAGTCTGCGAGTGGACAGTGGTCATTCCAATGAGAAGCGAAGCCAAGCAAAGTCGGGTTCGGATGCCAACCAGTGCAGTGTGGAATCGTCACCCCCATTCATCCCCTACTGTGGAGGAAGTGAAGAGACGCGCTTGTCTTACGGGGCGAAGCGAGGCCCCATGTGTGCGTGTGTGTGGTCACGTAAGCAGCGAAGCCACTACGTGTAAGTGCGACGGGATAAAAACATGGCGAAAGAAAAATATGAGCGTAAGAGCTGTGGCTTCGACACCTAACAAATATACAGGTGAAATGTTGAGTTGCTGATATACGCTTAAGGTAAAAGCACGTCTGATTTCGCTCGGCCGAGAAAATTAATCTCAGGGCTGGCGGTCGCAACTCGATAAAAAAATGGAAACAAAACCTGCGAGGTTCATATTTGAACTGCGTACTCAGGCAGGGTAGATGTTATGCTAACGGAAAGGAACTGACCGAATTGGGAATCAACGGTCAAAAAGGACGGAAGGTAGCGACGGACGGAATCTACTATAGCAGCAGCGGAATTGAATGTGTCCCACTCTCCAAACAGTTGATGTTCAGAATTATTTCTTCACGACAACAAAAATCACTTCCCAGGAACACAGAAAATCAGTCTCGGAAACTGCAACAGCAGATGTGAGAGGGGCTATTTTGTTTAACGGCCACCTTTAAATCTTCACAAGAGTGGATCCGTGTATACTCGCATCAGCGCAACAAAATGCGGCGTGATATTACCATTTTAATTGTGTGCTTCATTTACATCAAGCGTCAAAGTGAAGTGTTGAATCATCGGTGCTGCCACATGGTGCAAGTGTGTGTGTGTGTGTGTGTGTGTGTGCGTGTTTTTTTTGTCGTGTGATATTATGTCATGCACAACGGATTTGCACAGCAAAGTCACGAAACTGTAAGTAGATGAATATTTCCTTTTTCTTTCTTTGCACATCTGCGAACTTGTGCCATCCCGACACCCAAAGCTGCATGGACATAGATGCAGTAATGCTGAGTGACTGAACCTCACAGAAAATACCTGCACATACAGATTTCAATTTCTTACCGGGCCCATTTCCTGATTATTTTTTTTACATGAATAAGGGAGAAGGTGTGGCCACAAATTCCGCTGGGCGGGAAAGTTTCTTTTAACTTTGGTTCAGGGCCAAAGCTAGCGGGGAAGGGATCTGCATGTGCATGCTTATTAGATTTAGTTAATTAACTTTGGCAGTATTTCGCACCTATAATCTTATACCGCAAATTAACGTGCTTGTGTATTTTGTGTCGCGAGTATTTTTAATGTGATCGTTTGCATATAATTTTTTTTTCATTCTCTAAGCAATTGTATATGAATATCACCTGCAGCTCTATTTAGTGTGTAAACGAGTAGTATCTCTTATTCAGATAGTCCGGTGGAGACTCAGTCGGCTTGTGTCTTCCGACAGTAATGTGTGACACCGTATGCTGCCCACATAAGAGGGGCAATTGTCTATACGCCCAGAGAGCGCCGTATCTGTTTAAATCTCGCAGAACGTTATTAAATGTTGTGTTGTGTATTTGAGAATCATGTGTTATTTCGAAAGTGAGTGTTGTACTGGCTGGTTGGGGATTGAATGTACCGGAGTAAGATCCGGACCACTACACTCAGTCACGAATTGGTGATTGCGGGTGAATATCATCACAACTCTGATCCCAAAGTATCATTTTTTTTAGTTTATTTTATTTTTATTTGTTGTTGTTATTTTGTTCACACGGTGGATTCACCCAAGCCTTTGTGCTTCGGGTCATTCTTCAACTTTTCAGTTTTTATGTTCTGGTGTGAATCTTTGAGTGCAGCAGTGCACCTGAGATTCTCACCTGGTGCCGCGGCCAACTAAATTGTACTTCAGGTCCCAAGCACCGTTACCGGCCGACTCGGCAGGAACACTGCTAGTGCCGTGTAACATTAATGGTGCCGTAGTCCCAGGATCGATACCTATATTTTGCAGCTAGCGGAACAACACTCATGTTCGTAAAATAAGTGCGGATTGACTGCCATTACTATTTTTATTTAGTTTTGTTCGGTGCGAATTTTGTATAATTTAGCATTAAGTAAGCCTTAAGCTGTTTTCTAAGAACTGCCATAATTTTAGTGGGTAAGAAAAACAAAATGGTTAACACGAAGAAATCGTCATCTGCGAGTCACGTGGATTCAGATGATTCTGATGGTCACTCTGACGGAGAACATGTGAGCACTGGGGCTGCAATTGTTCCGGAAGAGAATACACCTGTTACAAGTACAGCGGGCACATCACAGCTGAGACAAACAGCTTTAGCCGCACCTATGGTTTACGGGGAGCAGTCGAGATTGTAGTGGATCCCCAGGAAGACTGTGACACCACGATTATCTACGATGTTGAGAAGGAACTCGAAGACAGTGGAACGCAAGAATTTGGCATCGAGCGCAGATAAAAGCGGGCGTAGGAGCATCGAACGTGAGAGATCTGTGGAACTCGTGGATTCTCGAAGCCATGCCTCATATTTAAATTTTCTTTCCGCCTATTTCGACGGGCAGCAATGAACGTGTGATGAAATCCTTAAACTTTCCTTCTGCTCTCAGGGCACTTAAGTCCGGAATTAGGTGCCTTGCGACGGTGTGAAAGGGTTGAGTGTTTACAGTTAAAAAAAAAATAGAATGATTGGATGAATAAACTTCATCCAGTCATCCCTTTTTTTTCTTTCATGGGGAGATGGAATGTTACAGTGTACACCCCCCCCCCCCATCCTAAAACCTGAAGAAAACTCTAAAATTTGTCCATTTGTCCACCATGTCGCGTATGGTATGAGGCAGCTAGGAATCACAGTTCGGCAGGCTCACATGTTCTTTTACAGTTCAGTTTTTTTTATCTATTTCTCATTTACGTTGTTTTTTTCTTTCGGCTGTTCTCTAAAAATTAATTAACAAAATTGCGGGATAATTAGGAAGTCGCTCCAATGCTCTTGAAGGCAAGAAACGCAATATTTTTGCCATTTTGAATTGTTTCTACCTGTGGGAAAAGGTAGCACTCAATGGTTGCTCTGGAAATTGATAAGAGCAAAGCGATAGGCCCAGAAGAGGACTTCTGGATTTCTTGAGGAGGGGCCGATGTTACGACCCACCCCCGCCATTAATTTAGTAATTAATGGGCGTGGTTGATGTGTGAAATTAATTAAGTATTAATTATGTTCGAGGCTTGATTGGAGTTTAAAAGTGTAAACAGCAGATAAAGTTTCATCTGGGGGTTTGGAAAGAAAAGAGGCGAAGAATTCTCTCTCTGGCTGGGTGGTCTCAGAATAGCTCTGTTAGGTCATAAATATCAGGGCGCAGCTGACGGGAGCCTAAGCAACACGGAAAGCGAAAGTGGTACCTTTCGAAGAGGGGTCCACTTGAGTAAATGAATGAAGATGGGGACAAAAGGTTTAGCGAATAATCGTAAATTCGTCGATTGTTTGGGGCATTTTCGAGAACAATTGCTCTCTGTGTGGTCCGTGCAGAAAAATAAGATTTCGCACTTAGCGTGAAAATAAGGAAGAAAGTTTAGTTGTCTGTATGCTCTCCGATGTGAAAGGCTGGATGCCTTGGATCTGCAAAAATGAATTGGGAAAAATGAAGCAGCAAACCTCCCCGCATTTGGTAAGAAATGGAGACAACTCGAGGCGGCTGATGGAGATGCCAGTTTGCCATAAAGACAGCGGAATGCCTAAATCCGCGTGATAAAGCTGCAATTTCTTGGCTGGAGCGTAATGGATATCAGCGACTGTTTGGCCTAATGAAAGCCAAGTTACAGGGGAATTAAGAAGTCTGCGAGTGGACAGTGGTCATTCCAATGAGAAGCGAAGCCAAGCAAAGTCGGGTTCGGATGCCAACCAGTGCAGTGTGGAATCGTCACCCCCATTCATCCCCTACTGTGGAGGAAGTGAAGAGACGCGCTTGTCTTACGGGGCGAAGCGAGGCCCCATGTGTGCGTGTGTGTGGTCACGTAAGCAGCGAAGCCACTACGTGTAAGTGCGACGGGATAAAAACATGGCGAAAGAAAAATATGAGCGTAAGAGCTGTGGCTTCGACACCTAACAAATATACAGGTGAAATGTTGAGTTGCTGATATACGCTTAAGGTAAAAGCACGTCTGATTTCGCTCGGCAGAGAAAATTAATCTCAGGGCTGGCGGTCGCAACTCGATAAAAAAATGGAAACAAAACCTGCGAGGTTCATATTTGAACTGCGTACTCAGGCAGGGTAGATGTTATGCTAACGGAAAGGAACTGACCGAATTGGGAATGAACGGTCAAAAAGGACGGAAGGTAGCGACGGACGGAATCTACTATAGCAGCAGCGGAATTGAATGTGTCCCACTCTCCAAACAGTTGATGTTCAGAATTATTTCTTCACGACAACAAAAATCACTTCCCAGGAACACAGAAAATCAGTCTCGGAAACTGCAACAGCAGATGTGAGAGGGGCTATTTTGTTTAACGGCCACCTTTAAATCTTCACAAGAGTGGATCCGTGTATACTCGCATCAGCGCAACAAAATGCGGCGTGATATTACCATTTTAATTGTGTGCTTCATTTACATCAAGCGTCAAAGTGAAGTGTTGAATCATCGGTGCTGCCACATGGTGCAAGTGTGTGTGTGTGTGTGCGTGTTTTTTTTGTCGTGTGATATTATGTCATGCACAACGGATTTGCACAGCAAAGTCACGAAACTGTAAGTAGATGAATATTTCCTTTTTCTTTCTTTGCACATCTGCGAACTTGTGCCATCCCGACACCCAAAGCTGCATGGACATAGATGCAGTAATGCTGAGTGACTGAACCTCAGAGGAAATACCTGCACATACAGATTTCAATTTCTTACCGGGCCCATTTCCTGATTATTTTTTTTACATGAATAAGGGAGAAGGTGTGGCCACAAATTCCGCTGGGCGGGACAGTTTCTTTTAACTTTGGTTCAGGGCCAAAGCTAGCGGGGAAGGGATCTGCATGTGCATGCTTATTAGATTTAGTTAATTAACTTTGGCAGTATTTCGCACCTATAATCTTATACCGCAAATTAACGTGCTTGTGTATTTTGTGTCGCGAGTATTTTTAATGTCATCGTTTGCATATAAATTTTTTTTCATTCTCTAAGCAATTGTATATGAATATCACCTGCAGCTCTATTTAGTGTGTAAACGAGTAGTATCTCTTATTCAGATAGTCCGGTGGAGACTCAGTCGGCTTGTGTCTTCCGACAGTAATGTGTGACACCGTATGCTGCCCACATAAGAGGGGCAATTGTCTATACGCCCAGAGAGCGCCGTATCTGTTTAAATCTCGCAGAACGTTATTAAATGTTGTGTTGTGTATTTGAGAATCATGTGTTATTTGCGAAAGTGAGTGTTGTACTGGCTGGTTGGGGATTGAATGTACCGGAGTAAGATCCGGACCACTACACTCAGTCACGAATTGGTGATTGCGGGTGAACCTCATCACAACTCTGATCCCAAAGTATCATTTTTTTTAGTTTATTTTATTTTTATTTGTTGTTGTTATTTTGTTCACACGGTGGATTCACCCAAGCCTTGTGCTTCGGGTCATTCTTCAACTTTTCAGTTTTTATGTTCTGGTGTGAATCTTTGAGTGCAGCAGTGCACCTGAGATTCTCACCTGGTGCCGCGGCCAACTAAATTGTACTTCAGGTCCCAAGCACCGTTACCGGCCGACTCGGCAGGAACACTGCTAGTGCCGTGTAACAATAATTATGGCTATGTTTTAGAAAATATTAAGTATTCCAAGTTTTAATATGAAGTTATTTTAATCGATATTCACATTTTTATCCTTGGGAACACACTAATTGTGAAGGAAATGTGTACCAAAGTTTTTTTTCATTGGAAGTATAGGAAGCAAAATTACTTGACGCCCACCTTATGAATAAGACTAGAGACTTTACTTCCGAAATAGTCATAAAAGTACGTACCTTCTTTGGATATTCGTTTCATGTTCTTTTTCCTGTTAAAAGCAATGCTTGACGATTTTCCCCTGTATTATTAGTAATATTGATTATTTTACATTTAGAAATGCTACTTCCATGATTTTCACAGCGTTTTTTAATTACAGAATACGAATATTTCTCTTCGTAAAGAGCAACAACATAACCTTCTATTCACAGCTTGTTCGCGTGCGCCATTTTCTTAGCAGATGATATTTAACTGCTGCAGATGTTTCTTTAATGTTCATCTAACACGCGGTTGCCAGTTTCAATTCTTCGAACTTCTTTTATTTTCTGTGATTTCTTACCAAAAACGTTCTAAAAATGCATAAACATCCTCTGATATGAGTTTGTACTTTTCAATAACGCTTAATATGAAAAATTACGATAAATTTCAGCAATAAATAATTCCACATCCGTGTAACTTACTGTATTCACTCGCAGAACGTTAATAAGCAATTGATTTTTGGGTAACTTGTGAGCATTTGACGGAATAAATCAGTAATGGCTGATCTCTGCACAAGCACTGATCCCTTCTCAAAATGTTGGACAGAAATATTAGACAAATTTACGTTCCGTATTTTATAAAAAAAAAAAAAAAACCTTCACAAACGTAGTGTGTGATTAACAATGTTTTGCTGCTGGATTAATAAAACTCTTTAATTTAGTCTTGAGCTATCTATTTTTATTTTACTGAAATGTGTTTCACGTTTAGTAGCATTTCAGCATTAGTGCCTACCAGTTTCGATTTTTTCTTTTTTCTTATTCAGTTTTCTGCCATTTCTTAATAACAAATTATTATCAGTCGCAAATCCCTTTTGTTGCTGCAGCGTCCTACAGCATTCGAAGAAAAAATTAAATGTGAGTATCGCTTTTGTAGCACTCTGGGAGTCAAATGAAAAACACCATTATATCCAAGGACGGAATAAAATATCGATAAGGACCATGCTTGTGAAGAGAGAAAAAGTAGAATATTTGCATTGACAGTGCTCTTTGACCTCGTTTGCTTAATATCGATATCACAAACTGTAAATTAGATCGTAACCTTCGGGTATGTTTCTTGCTTTTGCAATCAAATTATGATTTCATTTACACGTATCTAATTTCTCCTTCAAACTTAATGGTAACAAAATGGAAAAGATTTAAGTAGGCCTTCATGAAAATAATCACTGACCTGAAATTAGTAACCACTGTTGTTGCAAAGATCTCATTTCTTATTAACCGCCGCAATAGTAAAATTATTTCAAATGATCATTTGTTAGGAGAGAATTCTATGTTGCTATGTTTCTGCCGTGGTTTTACGGTCGTTGAGCTGGGAACAAAGTATTTTCACGTCTTATGTGACAACACAAATAATTGGAGAAAAGCAGAAAAAAAAAAAAAAAAAAAAAAAACATTTAGCAGGTGAGAAAAGAATGAAGAAGAAAGCTTTGGCACTTTCTGTTTATTCCTAGCAAAAATTAATAATAATACTTACAGAAAACATCCAAAGAACAGTGTCTGGGAAAATTTCAAAATACGATAACCTCCAAAGCGAAATCCAAAGGATTTGTTAAACGAGCGTAACACAGATCGTATCAACTATCATTTAGGCGACCGCAGTGATACCTAATAACTACCTAAAAACCTGAATGAATTAGAATTGCCACTGAGACTGCTTCAACCACTTAAAAAGGTAGGTCATTCTACAGACCTGCCATAGCACTGGAAAGTTCCTGAATTTCCAGGATTGAAATGAATATCTCCGTCTTTGGTCACCGGTTGAGAAAGATGACGGTAATAATAATAATAATATAATTTTAAATAATAATAATAATAATAATACAGCGACACAATAATCTTGCTAAGATAATTCATCACGAATTAGCTCAGGATGCTAAACTATCAGATGCGAAGCCAGCCATTCAGAACTGGGTGGGCTATTAAGGGGGCTAAGCATGATGAAGAGGGCATAAATTTTGAAGTGCGGAACAGATATTTTGGCAAAACATTCCGTTGATACGGATTTCATTCGACGTCGATAACGTTATCCCCAGTCAAAAAAAGTTTTTAGATACACACTGTATGTAGTATTTATTCAACGTATGTATATAGTATGGGAACCATGGATCCGAATCTCTATGACAAGTTACTGTTTTTGGGCAATTGTATCTTACTTACGCAGTTTTTTCTTTGCTTCTTTCGTTCTTTCTTTTTCTGCCTTTTTTTATGCTGTCATATGTTTGTTTATGATTTTTAGTTTGTAATCTAAGAAGGAATATCTATTTCTCTCTCTCTCTCTCATTTTTTAAACTATAATTATATAAATGGTGTGTTTCTGCTACTCTCTTAGAAATTCTCTCAGAGGACTCCCTCCGTTTTCCCATTTCCCAGAAGCGCAAACCCTAAATTTAACAAAATATTCGTTTCAATTAATACAGACAATTGACGTGGATTAAGAACATCAAACAGAAGTCATCGCTGTTTCCGCGTTTATAAGTGAGCCACGGAAAAATTCTCGTCGGCCGCCACCTGGAATGACTCACTTATAAACGTGAAAAGAGCGATGACTTCTGTTTGATGTTACTAGTCAACGTCAAATGTCTGTATTTATTATTCATTCACCTTCTAGTTATTTGTTCAGTTGCTGCTTACCATCTTTGGTGAATCCCCAGCATTGTGCGAAGCTCCAAGAAGCAACCTGCCAAGGGGCTTGGCAGTTAATCGTATGTGAGTCTGGAGGAATTCGAGGCCGTGGTGGGGCATTGGTAGCATGTCAGGCGCATAACTGGAAGACCCTGGGTTCGATTCCCGGTGGCTACGAATGAGAATTTTTCCGTGACTCACTTATAAACGTGGAAAGAACGATAACTTCTGTTTGATATTCGTTTCATATAACGAAATTTCTGTGAATTAGAAAAATTCAGGTGCGTTTGTCCAAGTTCCCTAAAATCTCAGACGGTTGTACCAACCATATGTTCTAATAGCTTACATATTTTGGCGGGGCTAAAGGGGAGCCTTAAAGATATGTTGGGTGAGCTGAAGCCCACCCACAGCGTCGCCCCTGCAAACTGTCAGTATTAGAAGCACCGTGGTATAAGCATCAACCCTTTCAAGACCTCGATAACAAAACACAAATTGTACTGGTACCGTGGGATAAGAACAGACGTAGCTACATCTGCCAATCGACCGGACATAGAACTACTGTACATGAACAAAGGCAGAAGGAAGCAGTCATTATTGACATATAGGAACCATTGTACCGTAACATTCAGACTATCTATGCAATACAAATAAAAATTAAAAATAATGTTGCGACCTTTGGGCCTTATATGTCAGGATGCCCAATTATTTTCCGGACTGCGATTCGAATCACTGGATCCGCCAATACCTCGTTAGCCAATTAGCCGACACAGTACACCAATAAACCAATGGAGGCACAGTATAACAATTAAAACAGGGATTTAATAGATAAATGCATAAATTACACCGGATTCTTCATTTAATTACAAAGCTATAGTTTCCGGCCAGCTTTGGCCCTCTTCGGTGTTTCAGAAAATATGTCCTAACGAAACGTCTGTTCGTTCACAATGGGCCGCAAATAAAATACTGGTAAAAAAAGTACTTACATAGTTCCTTGAGTATCCACATTATTGATGACAGCAATTAAAAACACAACACTCACAAAGGGTAGTTTGATCTTAACTTCCATCACTGCTCATTCTATGCTGTGGCTAAAACGATGTCGTTCCCCGGTCACTGGAGGTACGTAATCAGACACACACACAAGATTTCTCTCCCCGCTTTGAACACGAAGAGGCTAGCAGTTACTTCAGAGCTCTCTCTGCAGGGGGGCTGGGCTCCTCCGTGGTTCGCGAGGCTGGCGTTTCTCCTCTCTCTCTCTCTCTCGATGAGCGAGGATATTCCGTATTTATTATTTTTCTGTCTGCATTTCACCTGAAATGGCTCCTTACGACAGGTATCCGTGGTCCGGCAAGGTGAAGAAAGTTCTCAGGTAAAGTTCGTGTCAGTTATTCATCAGCTTATGCTTTTAGCTGGTTTCCCTGCTTATGCTCAGAACGCAAAAGCACGCAGAGGGCAAGCATTTGTTCTAGCGCGAGACAAAATCCTTCCTCATTCTCTCGGCTCTCAATCAGACTCTGTCACTCTCAATAACAATCTCCCGTCTCCAAAAAGTTGTGAAGCGGTGAATTCTAACCCTTGAACAGCGACATATTTATTATAAACCGCTCTTCAAGTCCAAGAGCTTTCCCATTGTTTCGCGCGCGGCACAGACGAAAGCTTCAAACGCTTTTGCCGTCCAAACATTTTTGAGTCATGGAAAATAGCTTTTAAACTCTGACCCGTCCCATTTCCGTTTATGGGCTCTTTGTTCTCGTGGCAAACACCTGCAACTCTCCACTTGAATTCAAAGTGCCAGCAGATCTTTTCTTAATATACCGCCCCTCGCAAGTGCTTAAATTATAACTCTCTGTTAATTAAAACCCCCAATCAAGTTTCAATTATCGTTAATTAGCCACGCCTCTCACCAACTAATTACGCGAGGGGGGGTCGTCACAATATGTAGAACTGACTGCAAAGATAAAACAGATATGGGAACTGATAATAGTTCACTAAATACTTCTATAATTGGTATAAGTCTTCAGATATAACCAGAGGCGACTTTAGATTATTTGGGCCCTAGGCGCTAAAAGATTCAGGGCCCGCCTCCCCTTCTTATCGGCTCAGAAATTTTCATTTATCTGATTAACCGAAAAAAAAAGTAAAGAAAAAGTTATTACGCTTTTTAAAATGCCATGCTTCCTATTACTATAACGTTTTGTAAGAAACAGTGTTAGTGTACTCACTTTGTCTGTCTGTGCACATCGAACTTTTTGTTTTTAGAGATATTTCAAAAATTATTTTTGCGTCAAACAATAAATTTAAAGATATTAGGTTTGGCATTTTCAGTGGAGGATTTCCAAATACGCATAACGATTAAATGTAAAAGATACGGTTTTGAAACGGAAACGTAAGAACTACAGCTTTTCGAGTAAAAGTATCGTTGAAACTTTTATTGCTTTTTTGATACTTAATTTTATGTCGAGTTGAGGAATATAAAAAGGGAGAATACTTGATAATTATCAATATTAAACAGGGGAGGAGAGAGTAATAAGAAACCGTTGTTGCAATATAATAGGAATTTTTATAACACTATTACATAATATTAAGTAAGAAAAAGATAAATACTGTGACATTCCCCAATTTCTTTCTTTTTTTTTCTTTTTTTCAGCCAAAATATTAATTCTTTTGGTTTAGGATGGTTTAGGGGGATTAGGGCTGAGGAAGACCTTGATTACCCTGCCCCAAAAGGGAAAAGGCAATAAATAACAAACACCCCTGATCATCAGGATATTTTGTACAAGCACTCCTTATTGCAACTCGGGGGAAAGGAGGTTCGAACACGGATGATTTCCTTCTGCTGGAAGTAGCATGAAAGTAATTTACGTAACTACAGACCAGTAAAGTATTCGCCTTACACAATAGCAGTGCGTGAAGCGTGAATTCTTCTTTCACCTACCACTAAATGGAAGACAAAGTTATTTTAACTGTTTCTTTCAAAACAAGGACATCGATAACAACTCGAAAATGTGGAGTACCAACAACAGCAAGAAAAATATGTTACTAATATGAGAAAGTACAAGAAAGATGACACCGAATTTTCGGGTGTAATAAGCACGTGTTTTAAATCCTTTCTGAGGCAAATTAAACTTATCAAAGCTATTCAAAGTCAATGGAACCGGTATGGAAAACAATAGTATCTGACGGAAGAAAGAAGTTTTTCAATCGGGATTTTAATCCCTCAGATATTGCTGTAAACGGAATCGTGAGCTTACGCCCTCTGGTTGCAGACTTGTGCGTTAAGAAAAACATGAATTTATATGAGAACCATTTTGCACCGGGAAAGCTCTCCAGCACAGAAATAATTTTTCAAATCGGTCTCTCAGAAACAGAGATATCGACAAAAATAAGATGTGACTTTACGTTCCCTGGTGGGAAAACCATGCATTACTTTAGGAAGAAAGTATTCTCGAAGGGTCTTTACATATGAGCGGTATCGGTCCAAGAAAAAAAAATTAGTCGAGTTTTCAGGAGCCCAGAGTTTGCTACAAATACATCAGAGGCAGAAATTGACACTTATGCCCCCTGGTGGCCAAACCATTCTTTGCCAAACATTAGAAATTATATGAAAAATATTTTCCATCAGGTCTTGTATGCGATACAGGAAGAATTTTTCAAATCGGAGTTTTCGAAACAGAAATAACGCAGAAAACGCAATTTACCTTTGTGCCCCCTAGCGGAAAGTCTATGATTTACTTGAAAATTTTAAATTTATAGGAAAAATATTTTGCATCGGAACAGTATCCAACAAAGAAGGAATTTTTCAAATCGGACTCCTAGAAGTAAAGATATTGACAAAAATAAGATATACATCTACGCCCCATGGCATAGAAACCATGCATCAAGAAGAAAATGTTCCTAAAAGGTTTGTCGCCATGAGTAGTATCGGTCAACAAACGACTTTTTTTGCAATCGATATTTCAGAAGCTCATATTTTGATGCAAATACATCTGAAGCTGAAATTAAGACTTACGCCACCTGGTGGCCAAATCATTTTTTACAAGAATTAGAAATTACGTACAATGGTTTTCCCATCAAGAGCTATATCCGGTGCAGAAAGAATTTTTCAAATCGGAGATTTAGAAGCAGAGATGTAGGAGGAAACGCAATTTACCTCTACGCCCCTAGCGGAAAGGCTATGAATTACTCGAAAAATTTAGAAATTGTATGAAAAATATGTCACACTGAAAACACTATCCAACAAAGAAGGAATTTTTCAAATCGGACTCCTAGAAGTAGAGATAATGACAAAAATATGATATACATCCATATCCCCTGGCGGATAAACTGTGGAATATTTTAAGAAGAAAATACTCGGAAGAAATGTATCTATGTGAGTGGCATCAGTCCACGAAAGAATTTTTTCAATCGATATTTTAAAAGTTCAGATTTTATGGCAAATACGTCAGAAGCAACAACTAACACTTACGTCCCCTGGTGGCCAAAGTATTCTTCACCAAAAATTTCAAATTATATGCAAAAGATTTTCCATCAGGAGGTGTAGCCGCTGAAGAAAAAGTTTTCAAATCGGAGTTTTGGAAGAACAGTTATCGGGAAAAATGCAATAAACTTTTACGCCCTAGCGGAAAATCTATGCGTAATTTGAAAAAGTAACTATATCTAAACTACTCTTCGACATAAATGGAATCGAAAAATAAAATAATTTTTTTGAATCGGATGTTTAGAAGCAAATATGTGGAATAAAACGTATTTTTGAATTCGACATCATCTGCATTTACTCCCTCTAGCGGTGAAATTGTACATCGTACGAAATGAAGGATCATCATTCGCATATTTTAAGCTTCCCAATGCAAGAAGAATTTTTTAAATCGGACTAATAGTTGTAGAGGTATCGTGGGTACAGGCGAACGGACGGACGGACGGACGGACAAACCGGTAACATAAGCACGGTCTTCTTTTACAAAAGACGTGCTAAAAATATCAATTCATTATGCAAATAAAGTGGTCGCTTTAAGGATTTATTTATTAGGATTTATTTATTAGGATTTATTAATGTTTTATTCATATTTCGATCCTAGAAAACTAAAACAAAATACTGACAATCTAATTAATACGTTTTCGGGCCCCCTCAAACTCTGGGGGCTCTAGGCACGCGCCTAGTGTGCCTATTTGTAAATCCGCCTCTGGATATAACTCAGTTTCATACTTTGGTTTACAACGCTTAACGTGCAAAATCCAGCACGCAGTGATTCTCGATAAATGCCACATAGTGAGGCGATTTTTAAAGAATGAATAATTACGTCTGCGTCTTCATGTCTGCACTGACAGGAGGACCATGCTATTGATGTCATTGCTATGGATAAAAATAGTAACAATAATAATAATAATTATCACTTGCGAGAAGCAAAACTTGGCAGCTATGGAGGGGTTTGTCTACTTTATTGAGGTATACACTGAGTGGCCACTTTATTATGACCACCTGATAGTTTTAAGCAAATGAGCTATGGCTGCACGTCGTTGTTTCCGCCAGAGGGCGAGGCTAGTATAAAAAGGGAAAGCTTAGTGCTTGCGACAGTAGTAGAAGAGATTTTGGGGTGACGAGATGGGTAAAAAATTCGATTTGACGGACTTTCAACGGGGGATGATTGTAGGAGCTCGGAGCCATGGAGCGAGTATCACCGAAACCGCCGCATTCGTGAAATGTTCCAGAGCAGCTGTTGTTAAAGTGTTTAAAGACTGGCCTGTCAGCCAAAAAACTGGGTCTCTACGTGCAATGTGTGGTCGTCATTGACTAGTGACTGCTCGGGCGGAAGGGAGAGTGTCCAGATTGGTAACAGACAACAGAAGGACAACAGTGCTGCAAATTACAGACCATCTTAATCAAGGATTCCCTCAAATGATCTCTGCACCCACTGTTCGCCGTACAGTGCATCGGATGGGATATGGCAGCCGAAAGCCTGTTCGAACACCTTTGCTGTCTGCAGTTAACAAGAGAAAACGTCTCCAGTTCGCACAGGATCACAAAAATTGGATAGTCGATAATTGGAAACAAATTATGTAGTCCGATGAATCACGTTTTCAGTTGCACCATGCCGATGACCGAGTGAGAATTTGGTGGAAACAGCACGAAAGCATGAACCCCCAATGCATTGCTACAACCCTTCAAGCTGGTGGAGGCAACGTTATGGTTCAGGGAATGTTTTCCGGGTATGCTTTGTGCCCTTTCATTCGTGTTGATCAACGTCTGACTGGCACATCACATCTAAACATCGTTGCGGATCAAGTGCATCCTGTCATTTGGATGGCTTATCCCAATGGCGATGGCTACTTTCAACAAGATAATGCGTCCTGCCATAGTGCTCGTATTATACAGGATTGGTTTCAGGAACATGCCGGTGAGTTTACTTTGGTTAGGTGGCCCCACAATCTCCAGATCTCAACCCCATTGAGAATTTGTGCGATGAAGTTGAACGAGCCATCAGACAGCTGGATCCACAACCCTACAATCTCACACTCCTGGAAAGTGCTATTCATCAAGCATGGTCTCATATTCTACAAACCACCTATCAACATCTCGTGGAGTCCATGCCACGAAGAACCGACGTAGAATTAAAGGCAAAAGGTGGCCCAACGAAGTACTGAGGGGGTGCTCATAATAAAGTGGCCACTCAGTGTATAAGCAGATGCGTAACTAGGGCTGGGCAAACGGGGCTGCTGCCCCGATCACTCCTCAAAAGGAGGCTCAAAAACCACCGCGTACAATCTAACCAAAATTGGAAATGAAACTTTTGCACCAGTTTCTAGCACGATTTTTGTCTGCATATAGAATTTTCTTACAATGTTTCGCAAGTTTCTATAGCCTTATCAGCTTAAAATTCTCATTTCTTCCCCAAAATGTTCAGGAAATGTTTGTTGCTCTCATCAGAAATGAAGGCCTAGGTTACAATGTTGCTCACATTGTTGAAGATTTTCGCGGGGAATTTCGTTTATTGCTGTGACTGTGAGCCACGACTATATCAGCTGCATGTTGGGCCGTTTGATGCGTTGCCGAAGGTCTGAACTCTGAAGAGGTTGGAGATCTGACCTCTTTCCCTTTCCCTTTTGTGTTTTACACTCCTAAAAGATGTCCCGCGTCCAGTTCGGCTTCACTACCTGAAACATCCTTGATGTAAGGTTAAGGAAAATACACGAAACGCTTTTCTGAGTGATCCCCATTCCAATTTCCTAACTTCTTCCAATGCAATTAAAGAGAGCAAAGGGCCATTCCAATTTGGAATAAGAAATTGACACACGATTCTGCAATTCTCTGTTTACTGCACATATTCCAATAAAAATACTGAAGCATTTGGATGTTAGACTGCAATGGAAATATCATTCAGGGTAGCTGGAAAGTTGCAAGGTCTTCTCTCCGCTCATACGATAAGAAATTCTTATAAGAAGGAGATTGATTCAAACTTGAACAAGCGAAATCGAATGAAAGCACAAATTTGAAGTACATTCCGTGTTTTCCTGCTTAATAAGGTTACAAGTTCATATATTAGTGTGATTTTTTCTTGTGAATTAACCTAGATGGTAGAAACATGAATTTGGCTCAATTTCCTGCTGAATCCGTATTGAATTTGAGTACATTAAATAGTCCCAAACATTTTTACTTTTGATCATATGCAGATCAGTTGGTTTTTTGAAAATGTTGTACAGCCACAATTTGATTGTGTCTTCCCCATGGATATACACCGGGACGTGACGTTAATTTTGTCGTACGGTGTGCATTTATATGCAGATACTAATGTATACAATTAAATTAGTAATGAATTTATATAAAGCAGAAAGACAGAGGGGGTGCAATATATTTTGTGGTTTGCCCCGAGCGGAGAAATGCGTTTAAGCCTCTAGGTACAAGACTGTACTGGAGTAATTCCCTAAGAAGATTTCTAAGAGCTATAACGAAATAAATTTCTCCGTCATTTCTGTCCACGCCAGGATTCGAACCCGGATCCCCTCATTCCGGAATAAGTCAGTCTACCAATTGAGCTACGCGGACGTTTGTTCTGACTACTATCTGCCTTTATGTCGTGTGCGTCCTACTGACAGGTACGTCACATCTCCTGGTATACGTTACATCATCTCCCCCTTATTTTTTATTTTTTTATTTTTTTTATTTCTTGAAGTGCTGGAGAAGGGATTCTCTGATTTTTCCTATCTCGCGGTGTGGAAATAACATCCCACCAATGCGAGATATTGAACGGTCGGGTCATCCGGATAGTTCGGGCGCCATTATAACGAAGTAAATTTCTCCGTCATTTCTGTCCACGCCAGGATTCGAACCCGGATCCCCTCATTCCGGAATAATTCACTCTACCAATTGAGCTACGCGGACGTTTGTTCTGACTACTATCTGCCTTTATGTCGTGTGCGTCCTGCTGGCAGGTACGTCACATCTCCTGGTATACGTTACAGAGCTATATTGCCATTTGATCATAACAAGATTGTTGACACGCTCCTTCTAGCTGATATTCATTTTTTTATTACTTGGACAGCTTATGCTTTTGGACCGTTTCTTGGTAAGCATTGACTTTCTTCTATCTCTGGACCTAGCGTCTCCTAATTGATATTTTTTGCTTTCACTTGACGGTGCAGTTGTACTCTTCGTTCACATTCTCGTTTTTGCGTTTCTTGAACTCATGCCGTGTTCAGCGTTTACTTTTCTTCGACACATTTTTTCTTTTCTATGCCCGACTGCGATATTGATATCGAGGTATTCGTTCTCGTGTTACATGTAATTATTTGTCTTGGTGATTTCTGTAGATATGTATGTAGCTTTGTGTGCCAATAAAATGCTTGATCTATACTGGAGGGAGCATAGTTAGCAAAAGTGCCACCCAAGCCATACAGGCCTCAGCTTAAAAGTTGTACCAATGGGGTTCCATTCCTCATTTCCGTGTAGTGTACAGAAGAAAAAAGTATTCATACCGGATCGGTCGCAGCTGCAGTCAAGAAAGTCCACGTCATCAACTGGTTTTTTTTCCCATCATGCCAAAAAAAAAAAAAAAAATGGCTACAGCACTCGGTGCCTTCTGTTACGTAGGCAAAGGGCAGGGTACTTCAAAGCTTTTTGAAGAGCAACCAAATAGAAAAAGAAATAGTCACATTCCCATAAAGGGGTCACAATTAAATGCCACTAGCAGGAAGATCCATCAGCTCGTGGGCATCAAAAGCGAGTGTTTACTTCGTGTGATCATATGTAACTTAACAAAGACAATGATCAAAGAAAGAAAATGTTCGGATACTGAATGCGAAGAAACGCTGAAAAAATAATTGATTCTAAAACTCAAGACGAAAAAGGAGAAAATCAAGGAATAAAATAAGAAACAACTGCATAATGGAAAAAGAGGCAAATGAGCTAACAGCTGAAGATCAAGCTGCCATTGAAATTGAGATGACTAAGACACCAATTTTACCATGAAAGCAAGCAGCTCTACAAAGAAAAAAAAAATATTAGTTTCATGTACTGCTATGTGACATATACTTAGTTTGATAGGTCTGATACAGTGGTGCAACTACCATCCCCGCAGACTCCGCAGCTGCGTGGGGGCGCAGACGCGGAAGGGGCGTACTACAGCTGCCAGTTACAGTTCTATGAAAAAATCCAAAAAATCCGAACACGCACGAAAACAAACAAACAAATAAGTTACCCAGTGGTGTATAACATGGGCTTACCCCCCCCCCCCCCCAACCCACCACCACCACCACCACACACACACAGTATTTTTTTTTCAAATTTCGAAGTTTATTTTTTAATTGTTAAGTAATAGAAGTAAAAATTGTTTCTAAATTTTAGGTATACATGCTATTGCTAACATGATACCAAATAATTATGAGGATTTGGATTTGAACACTTAGTTGTGCATGAACTCCATTCTTCTTTCCTTTTGTGTGAACTTGAGTGTTACGTTTTCACAAAAATGTTTCTTCCGAGTACTTTTTTATATTTAAAAATAATGTTTTTCTCTATTGACAAACCAGCCAAGTTGCTAAAATATACATGTCCTTGTGTGGCTCTAAGATATATCTTGATTCTTTTTAATACGGAAAAACTTCTTTCGGCAGTTGCAGTTGTTGGTGAAAAGTTTAATATTAGTTCTGCTAATTTGTACACCTCAATAAACACTATGTCCAATTATTCAACTTTATGTAACAAGTTATGCCTCTTACTGATTTGCTTTGTATTCATCAAAGGAATTAAACGCCTACAGTCCATTTTTTAATCGAGGTGTATCAAAATTTGAAGCATAGAGTTCGTTAAGCTCTGACAGTAGATATTCAGGGAAGCTTTCACAAAATTCATCAAAACAGTTCGAATCTAAAATAGCCACAAATTTATAATATAATATCACTGATTTTAATTGATTGACACTTCACACAAACTGAAAAAACTCTCGCGAAACACGCGCTGGAAGCATGGAGGAACTGAGGTAGTCCGAAGTCTTCTTTTTTCGGAGCGAACCCTTGCTCAAAGCAATGGCCCACTCACGTCCGTAGCTCATTCATGTTGTCATGGGAACGCTAGCAGGAGAGATAGTGTGGAAGCTCTTCGCATCAGAATAGCGAAGTCTCTCGCAGACCTATTTGCGTTATGCCGTTGATGCCGTTGATCATCGCTCGCCAGACTGATTCTCATAATCGAAAGAAGCGAATCCGCTCGTGTTTTTTTCGCACCGAAAGCATCGACATATCTTAATACCGTTGATAGTTGACTTTTATTTGTGAATAATTAATTGACTTTTATTTTTACATTCTCTGGGCTTCGCAGCTAGCCTCGAATATACGCCACTGAAGTTGCCCAAAGTTTCATATTTTTCTTTGAGATGTATTTATCTTTACCTAAATAAATGTCAAGTTTCACTTTTATGCAACACCAGACATTTTGATCTTCCAACCGAGTTAACAGTTTTGAGGGAATTCGTGCTGAAGTGAACAGATTTGAATTTCTTATGCCTCCTAATTCATCCGGAGCTACGGATGAAGATCTTGTTATGTGTGCACACCGATTAGTTACTGGCATGCCCAAGTGGTGTGACAAGCACGTTAGCAGACGAACTGCTAAATTTCCAAACGGCACTCTGCAACCTAGTACCTAAGAAAACGACCATTTCACAAATACAAAATCTACTACTTGTAAAAAATCCTACAATTGTCAGTGAGTTGCACTAACCTATATATTAACAACTTAATGCTTTTCTTAACACTACCCGTCACAATAGCATACGCAAAGAGGGATTTTTTATGATGATGATATGTAGAGGATTTTAGGAAGGGAGTGTCTGACCCCAGGTCTTAAACAACCCTTAAAAATAGGAAACTAGGAGATTTGGGCTAGTGCGCCCGATAGGAAAGTGACACGGAAGCGAAGTAGAAAGGGGGAGGAAGACGGCCTTATTTATTACGGGGGGTCAGTACCCGGGGTCCGACGGTTTAACGTGCCCATCCGACGCACGGTGGATATTTAGTGGATCGAGCGTTCGTACCTGCTTGGGATCGAACCTTAGGCCCTTTCCCTGGTAGTCACGAACATTGCCCACTAGGCCACCTGCGGCACGCAAAGAGATTGTTTTCCAGATTAAAACCACAGATAACTCCTCTTCGCCGGCGATCAGTCCATGAGGTTTCCGCCGTCCGAACTCGGAATCCGTCAAGAAAGTCCGTCGGCGCAGCCAGGAAGAAATGTTCACATACTGCTTCGGAAAGGTCAGCGACCTCCACAGTTGGAATAGAGACGGCATTTTAGGAAGGTTGGTTCGCTAGTCATGTTTTACCAATGCTTGTTAGTTGGCATTCTCATTTTAACATATTTGGGGGTTCTTACGCGGCCGTCTATTTATTTTTAAGCCCTCTCTTTACCATCGTACTAAGCGGCTTACCCCACGCTTAAAGTACCGTGCTTTCTTAGGTAAGCGTCGGACGTCAGGTTTCACACCTAGCAGGCTCACTACGGCTGACCGCTGCGTAGAGCCATATAGCATCATTCTCCTCGTAGCGATCTCTCGGTTCGACTTACCACGGCGTACCGAATCAATTCCTCGCGAATTTCTCCGTCTGTCCTCCGGCAGCGTACAGAGATAACTAACTGTCTTTCTTTTGTACTTTTTGGCTATTTTCCGTCACGTGACTTCATCTCCTTCTTTTCACTCGACACTTGAGATTTCTCTCGGGCCTTTCGCACGGAGCGCCGTTGCCTCTTGCAAGAACAGTTCAGCCGCTGACTCTCGCCCCTCATAATCATAATTTCCAGTGTTCCCTACAGATTTTTGGTACTACTGGCACACTTGAAACCGTATTTATGAAAGTCTGAGTGCCTCTCAATTGCCGTCTGGGTGGCCCGCTGTTGCTAACAGACCCCCAGAGATGATCCTTAATTCCTTTGTTCCCACTCAGACAAAGAGAATTACACGACTTCCCCAATTAAAATACGTTAATATTCCAATTTAATTTGCAATAGGCCAAATATTTAATTTAATTATCAACATAATTTAACCACGCCTATCAAGTCCGTCCCCCATTTTAATAGTAATTAATTTAGACCCAATTTTCGCATCAATATCATACCTATAGTTAGCAGTTATAGCGTACAGTACATTGGAACACATCGCATACATGCACATTGTATTTCCACATCCACCATTTCTTCCTTGCCTGCACTACTGAAGCTTTGTCGTACATACAAATAAATACCTACGTAAGACCATAATGCATTCTTACGGAGAAGAACACTGAATTGTCTATTTGTATGCAACCATATCTAGTAACGATCACTGAAAGTCATATGGTTATTAACATTAAACATTTAAATATATTTTATCGAATTCGTCTCTTGCGATAAAAGATATATTCATATTCATGCATCGGTCACATCACCGTGCTAATCCTAATCGGCTGATTGATAACCTTGCATTAAGTACTTCTGTTCCAAAAATGACTTAAAAGTTCAAATTACAGGGCTTTAGGTACCTCCCATACTCGAGTTCCTGATCCCCCCCCTCCACACACACACCGGGAATAATGCACCCTCCCTCGTGTTCGAAATCCTGGAGAAATTACTGTGTTTTGGTGTGCGCTCAAGTAATAAATCTTGCGGAGGGGGGGCGCACGTTGTGTTAGTTACGCCACTGGTCTGATATACAGTTTAGAGCATAGCAGTTCGATACAGAGTTTGATGTGTGTGTGTGCATGCGCAGGACCGGATTAACGGGGGGGGGGGGGGGGGTATAGGGCTGTGGGCCTTGCGGCTCACCATGATCAAGGGCCCAGGTGACATACCTAAGCAAATAATAGACTGATAGGTAGAGAGAAAGAGAGCGGTTTGTAAACTGGTTTTACTTTTGTTTCGTATGATTTTCACTTGGTCAGAAACAGCGACTGGTAGGCAAACACATTTCAAGGCAATGACTTACAAAAGGTAAAGGTTTCATGTCGCTGTGTACAGCAGGAGTAGGCGAAACTGTTTCAGCTTTTTCAGTACCATCCACCCACAATTCCCAATTTGCACTTGGAACAGTTAGTGGTCAAAATCCCCTGTGGCTTCACATTGCGTAACAAAAAAGACGCACCAAGAAAAATATACAGTAATAAACCATTAAAAAAATTCAAGACAAAGTCTATGAATCTTAAGCTTTTAACTCATATTCTTGTGAGAACAATAAAAAATGCAGTGACTTATCATGAAAACTTTGTAGATAATTTGTTAGTTTGAAGAATGCACTACGTATTAATTATCACAAGCATATTGCTGAAGTTTCGTGTTTTAACGGATTTCATATTGATTTTCCGTCACAATTCTTTGAAAGTCCTCTCAGATATCTCAGTCTTGGGGCCCATTCAAATGTCTTAGCCTAGGAGTCGCTAAAGCCTTAATCCAACCCTGTGTGTGTGCATGTGAGCATATCATCATCATAACCATTATCAATCCACTGCTGGATGAAGGCTTCCCAGGTCTCTTCCACAACTTTCTGTCTTGAGCCAGTCTCCTCCATGTCACTCCGACACATTTTCGAAATTAATTCATCCATCTCTCACGTGGTCTTCTTCTCGGTCTTTTCCTCACCCTTGGAATCCAGTACAGTATTTCAGTTGTTCAACAGTGATCAGTCAGTATGTCCTGCCCAGTTCCATTCCAGGGATTTTTCCTCTGTCATGAAAAAAATTATCAACTTTTGTCATGTTTCTGATCCATAAGTAAGAACTAGAAAGAATGTAATGATTAAACACTTTTCTTTTAAGACAGATTGGTGAATTGCTTTTGATAATTGTACAGTTTCTTCCAAATTCTCTCCAAGTTTCGTACGTCTATTAAGTTCTCTTCCGTCATTATATATTTGCATTCTCGAAAAGTCTGTTTAATAATCTTACATCAAGGGTAAAAAGTGAGGTGAGAAAATGAAAAAGTAACACACTTTTTTTTCACTTGATAAGAACCTAACAAGGAAATTTCAGTTGTTTTTTCTTTGCGAAAACTGTGATGATTCATACAGAGTCGAGATAAATATTGTGAAGGGAATGCAACTAACCGTTGTATTGTATACCGTGGTCACGATTAAAAAAACATAAAGCTGTTTTGTGTATTATACATACGGCTTATTTATGTACACGAAACTTAGTTCCAACACCTAATTTTCAGAAAACCTAAATCTTTCAATTGTGCTGCCATCTATAAGAGTTTGAGTCAGTAAAAAGCAAAATGCCATTTTTCGCTTCTCTGAGGCGATTATTCATTTATTTCACTGTCTGCAAATGATTAACGTTTTACAAATTTTGAACACCATATTTTTTATAAAATAAAAAAACACCAAGGACTTTTATTTGCTTATGAGACACAGGCATTTTCATTGTAAGAGTAGAAATTCATGCATTTCCTAAACAGTACCTCCACCTGTTGAGCAAAATAGAAAGTAATGCGAAGGTGCTCGAATTTTTATAAGTGTTGGTCCCTTTTTTCTCAGACGGAAACCATTGAAAAGGGTAGAGCTGCAGTTCTAAGAAAAAACAATGCCTTAGCAGTGAACGGATTAGGTGAAACAAACCCAGAATAAAAAAACTTAAAATTTTCAAAAAAGCTATTTAAAATTTGTTGTTTTTATCAGTTAGTATTTCTATTAAAGTTTTACTGCTAATTATTTTAAAAACTTTTATTAAAGTTATTTAATTGGTACAATATTAAATAAACGACGAAAGTTTCGTGGGAGTCAGATGCTAAGAATATCAAGTTTCGCTTTAAGTACTGCTCTGTCATTCTTTACCGTTCCAAAACTTTGGTGTGAATAATATGAATGAATCACTCTGAGTACATCATCATCATCATCATTGTCAACCATTATCAATCCACTGCTGGACGAAGGTCTCCCCAAGTTTCCTCCACAACGGTCTGTCTTGTGCCAGTCTCCTCCATGTCACCCCTGCATACTTTCGAATTTCATCCACCCATCTCCCATGTGGTCTTCTTCTGGGTCTTTTCCTGTCCCTTGGAATCCAATCTAAAATTTCGGCTGTCCATCGATGATCTGTCCTTCTGGCAGTATGTCCAGCCCATTGCCATTTCAGGGATTTAACTCTGATCATGATGTCGTCCACTCTTGTCATTTTTCGGATCCACGAGTTCCTCTTCTTATCTCTCCTGGTTACACCAAGTATGCACCTCTCCATGCTGCTTTGAGTTGTCTGCAGCCTTTGTATGTCTCTTTTAGTTAAGGTCCACGTCTCTGCACCATACGTAAGCACTGGAAGAATGCATTGATCAAACACTTTTCTTTTAAGACATAATGGCATATTGCTCTTGAAAATTATGCTGTTTCTTCCAAAAGCTCTCCAGGCAAGTTTTGTACGCCGATTAATTTCTTCATCAATGTGACCCTCACTTGATACCTGCTGTCCAAGATAAACATACGTATCTGTTATCTCCAGTTTTTCTCCATCAATCGATAAATCTTCATTTCTTGTAAAAGCATTGAACATCACTTTTGTCTTCTGAAAGTTCATTTTTAATCCCACTTCTTTACTCTTGTCAGCAAGTTCCTGGATCATACTCTGCAGCTCTGATGGGGTAGTTGCAAAAATGACTACGTCATCAGCAAAACGAAGGTGGGTTAGATAATCTCCATTAATCTTTATCCCTTTGTTTTCCCAGTTCAGTGATTGAAAGACATTTTCCAATGTGGCATTAAAGAGCTTCGGAGATATGGTGTCACCTTGTCTCACTCCCTTTCCAATTTTTATGTGTGTTGTATTTTCAAACAGCCGAATCTTTGCACTTGCATTTTCATAGATGTTATTAATAATATTAATGTATGCATCTTCAATACCGCAGGATTTCAGAGCCGTGGTAACTGCTGATGGTTTCACCGAATCAAAGGCTTTTTCATAATCGATAAAAGCCATGCACAATGGAAGTTCATATTCCCTCGCTCTTTCAATTAGTTCTCTCAGTACGTGGATATGATCTATTGTGCTGTAGCCACTCCTGAATCCAGCTTGTTCTCTCGGTTGAGCCATGTCCAGTGTTACCTTCAAGCGGTGTGAAAGAACTTTAGTGAAGATTTTATAAACCACTGATAGGAGGCTGATAGGTCTGTAGTTCCTGAGATTCTCAATGTCACCTTTTTTATGTAGCAGGATCATTGTAGCATTGTTCCAATCCTCAGGAATCTTCCCTTCATTAAGGCATCGAGTGAAAATTTGGGCGAGTACTGTTTCAATTTCTCCACTTGCTTCTTGTATGATGTCTATAGTAATTCCATCTTCTCCTGGAGCTTTCCCCCGCTTCATGTTCTTGATTGCATGAGCAACTTCTGCTGGGAGGACTGGAAGAACTCTGGTACCTTTCATGATGTCTGGAGTACATGTATCATCCCTTTCATATAATTTGGAGTAGAAATCTTTCACTCTTGTCAAAATTTCGCCTCTATTTCTTGTTATAGAACCATCTTCTTTTCTCAGAGCCATAATCTGTTTTCTTCCCTTACTGAGATGTCCCTTTGCTATCTTTAGGCTTTGGTTGTTTTCAATTGCTTTCCTCACTAGCTCACAGTTGAATTTCCTTACGTCTTCACTGATACTTTTTCGTGCTGTCTTGCATAGCTCTATATATTCCACTTTGGAAGTCACATCTTCTTTATGTTGTCCTCATCTCTCTTCTTTTTTGCATCAACATTTTGGTTTTTCCTGATAATTTGTTTACATGCAACTTGTTCTTAGACCCAGCTAATTTTGTTGCTGTTTCCATAAGAGCTTTGGATACTTTTCTGTTAACTTCCGAAATATCCACTTCTTCCGATGTTAGGCCTTCTAAAGCAGAGAATCTGTTCTTCAGTTCCAACTTGAAAGTATTATGGTGTTTTTTAAGGTTGGTTATGTCAATACATTTTGTTTGTCTTATGAGCTTGCCACGTTCCAGTTTAGTGTTGAGGTGCATCTTACATCTCACCAATCTATGGTCACTACCTGTGTTGAACTTGTTTAGCACACTGCAGTCTTCGATGACGAATTTTTTGTTACACATAATAAAATCAATTTCACTTGTCGTCCCAATTGGATGTCTCCATGTCCATTTCCTGTGTGGCTTTTTCTTGAAAAAGGAATTCAAGATGAAAAATCCTTCTGCCTCTGCAAACTCAACGAGAGTATTTCCACGCTGGTTTCTGTTGCCGTGACCGAATTTACCTACTGAAGTTTCATTCTGTTGCCGTTGCCCTATTTTTGCATTGAAATCTCCCATAATTATCTTCAAGTGCTGCTTACCTTTATTATTTAGATGACGAATTTCCTCATAAAATTCTTCAATTTCTTCTTCAGGATGACTTGTGGTGGGTGCATAAGTTTGAATAATCTGAGCCTGGTATCTTCTCGATAGTTGGATAACGAGGCGTGCAGCTCTGTCAGAGGAACTTTCAACTTCTACCACTTTATCCTTCAGTTTCTTGTTTATTATAAATCCAACACCACTAGTTCTGCCAGTATCTGTTCCACGATAATAGAAGAGATGTCCACTTTTCAGTTCAATGAGATCTTCTCCTTTTCTCCTTACCTCACTCAGCCCGACGATGTCCCACTTGATCCTTTGTAGTTCCTCTTCCAATTCAAGAAGCCTTGAATCATAAGATAGGGAGCGTCCGTTGTAGGTAGCCAAGGTCAGCATCAAATGGCAGCCTAGTCCGGTCCTCCGGGGATTCTTAGCACCCTCTGCCTTCATGTCGCACTGGCCGCTGCCTTGGCCAGGTACATTCCAGCTGCCGGAGACTGAGGGCCAAGATTTAAGTTGTAGAGTCATTTTGGAGGTGTTTGGCCATAACTCACCACGCTGGCCAAGCGGGTTGGTGAGTGTGGGATAGCATTTCCTCTGATCCCGATGGTATAGTTACACCGCTATTTGCGGTCGTCAGAGCCCCTTTAGTGGGAACAGGATGCACCACGAGAAGGCGGGGTTGACATTTGTCAAGGAGAGGCTGTGATGTTACGCATCACCTGACCTTACATCCCTATTATTATTTATATGTCGCTGTCGTTAAGATTACGTGATAAGAGTGGCGGTTATCTTTTACGCTGTTTTTGTTTCTTACCTGATATAATGACAACCAGAGGAGTGGTATCAAGAGCAGCGGTTCTCAACCTTTTTGCCCCATGCATTCTTTTCACCATATGTCAGAATGCCATCCCTCCCCTTTCCAAGATTGTCTGGCTCAAAAGCTGCATTCCAGGTAATATGCATATAATATTGAAAATATGTTTTTATTTTATTTTTATATTTGTACATATGCATTTACTACGATTACTTTTTGTAGTAGAGTTTTGAAAATTCAATAGCAGTAGAAAATGCTGATGGATTTTAAAACTTGAATAAAAGTATTTATTTTTATATTCATAACAAAAACTCTTAACCAGTGGTGTACCCGGAAATTAATTTGGGGGTGTGGGAGCATATTGTCGCCGCAATGTCAAAACCACAAATGCGAAATTTGTAGTTTGAATTATCGCTATTTAAAAATTAAATTTGATCGAAGAATAACTTTTGCAATTACATCAGACTGTTCAAGCACTATACATAACATTTACATCAAGTTGCATCTGTATTATGCATCAGTGAGTAAAATTTTATATGATGTAAAGTCAACAACAGAAAAATTCTCACATTCTTGGTTTTATCACTGCAGCTACGATATCATTCCTTCCTAAAGTGACGAAAAAAATGCGCATGAAAACAGGCATTTTTATATTTCTCAAATACTATTAATTACAAAGTAATGTTCATTCTACCTTTTTGTTTTCCTGCTATGGTAAGTACTCAAGATAATTAATTTCCAACCTCCAGTCTACTCCATTTTTACTTGCAATAGAGTTGAAAAGCTTGACTCACAAAGATATGTTTACACAAATGGAATCAATGAAGGGATATATTTTTCTGCTACTTTTCGGTAGGAAACGCACAAGGGCCGAAATTCAGTGACTGATTTCTCATCGTACGTATCTTTTGCTCCCTAATCAGTTTTCAGCTACAGAAATTCATCTTGGCAACCATCAGAAACTTTTTCAACTAGCAATTTGAATGCATTTCGCCCTAAATCCAACTCCTCATCACTGAGCTCAAGACAATATTAGCTGAATTCATTTTCAATACTGCCAAATGGTGCAAAATTTCATTTTTTTGCAAATTCTGGAAGCACTTGGTCATCACCACTCGTCAGTGGCGTAGCCAGAGGGAGGGGTTCTGGGTTTGCCAACCCCCCCCCCTTGAGAGGAGATTGAGCACAACTTTAAAGCGATATACAGTATATGTGTATACGAGGCTTTCACCAATGAGCCAAACCCATGGACCCCCCCCTCTCTTAAGAAATGTCTGGCTACGCCACTGCCACCAGTAACAAGAACTGATGACAGTTCTTTAAAAATTTGCAACATTTCTTTATCTTGTGACCTTTCTCTGCCAATTTTCCAGCCTGCTCATGAAAGCTTTAAAGGAATCAATGAATTTTAGGATGTGTATATTCCTTCCTTGAATCTGAAGATTCAGTTTACTCGGCTGCTTAAAAATGTCAACCAAATAGTCAAGATCCATGAACCATTCCTCATCATCCAGTCAAGGAAAAAAATTCCATCTTTCCCTGAACTTCAAGAAATAATTTGAGCTCATCTCGTAGCTCAAATACTAGCTCAGCTACATTGTCTCTTGAAAGCCACTGGACATTTGTGTGGAAAAAAAGCAAATGATGGCCTGTCAATACACATAACTGCTTGAAAAGTCCTGAGTTGAGAGCTCCTCCTGTGACAAAATTCACAGTTTGAATTGCTTGTTCCAAAACCTTGCCTAGTGGAGCTGGAAATGTTTCTGAGGTCAGTACCCGACGATGGATCATACAGTGAATTCCTTTCACTTCTGAAGCTCGCTTTTTCACACTAACACGAAATTCAGATATTGTCCCCAACATGCTGCACCCACATACCTTATCCCAGGAAATATTTTTTTTTTTTTTTTGATTGGAGGTTAAAAATTACTTAAATTATTTATTTGACCTGGTGGTACAGGTACAGTGACAGAATAAACAGACACGGTTGTACAGGCAGACATAGACAGTATATTCATATTACATCAACAATGTACATAGCGAACATAGTATACAGTATGCCAAAGGATCAGGTAACGCTGAGAGAGCCAGTGCTAATAAAGTAACCCATTGTGAGCCAGTGCCGAAAGGCAAACACAAAAACACACACCCATTTTAAATTATCAGAAGCCATCAATTAAATCACCTCGCCCCCGGGGAGGCCATATTTCGGATTCGAAGAAAGATGAAAGCTTTTCCAAAATACCTGAGGCCTTGGTAGTTGTTCAAAAGGAGAACTAAAGAGAAACTCCTGTTTAAATGAATCTGAGTGAACATACCTTGCAAGCAATAGATATTGGGAACACGATCCCATATCAGTCGATTCATCATGTTGAATTGAAAATAAGCCAAATGTTGCAGACCCTATCCTTGATGTCAATGGCCATGTCGTTGATTATCCTTCGAACAGTATTGTTTGATAGTGAATCTGCTCGAAGCTTTTTCTCCAATCCATTGCCCAACACAATTTGCACCGTTATGAGAGCGCCAAGTTTGATCAGAATTTCCCCAATTGGATGTGCTTTTTTTTTCTTTGCTATCTCTAGTGCTATGAAATAAGAAGCTTTAGTTCTTGAAATGCTCCTGGTGAACCCAGCTTCATCTTTTTGAGACTATCCCCATGGTAACATTCTATGCTGAAATACTTACTGTATATACATATAATATTTGAATCATCATCATCATTGCCAACCATTTACAATCTACTGCTGCATGAAGGTCTCCCGAAGTTTCTTCCACAAAGGTCTGCCTTGCGCCAGTTTCCTCCATGCCATTCCCGCATGCTTTCGAATTTCATCTACGCATCTCCCATGTGGTCTTCTTCTGGTCTTTTCTTTTCCTGTCCCTTGGAATCCGGTCTAGAATTTCGGTTGTCCATCTGTGATCCGTTCTTCTGGAAAGCCAATTGCCATTTCAGAGATTTCACTCTCATCATCATGTCTTCCACTCTTGTCATTTGCCTTATCAACGATTTCTTCTTCTTATCTTTCCTGCTTACAATAAGTATGCATCACTCCGTGCTTCTCTCAGTGGCCTGCAGTCTTTGTATGGCTTTTTTAGTTAAATTGCACTTCTCTGCTCCGTACGTAAGCACTGGAAGGATGCATTGATTAAACACTTCTCTTTTAAGACATAATGGCATATTGCTCTTAAAAATTTCACAATTTCTTCCAAAAGCTCTCCAACCAAGTTTTATACGTCGATGAATTTCCTCATCATTGTGACCCTTGCATCATATATATTGTCCAAGGTAAATGTAGATATAGCTTTGTGTACTAAAGCTTATAAATGTAGGTAAAATCTTATATAGCCTCAAGCTTTTGCCCATCAATCGCAAAATCTTGATTTTTTGAAAAAGGCATTGCACATCAGTTTGGTCTTCCCAAAGTTCATTCTTAATCCCACTTCCTTACTGTTGTCAGCAACTTCCTGGATCATACCCTGCAGCTCTGAAGGGGCTGTTGAAAAAATGACTTCGTCATCAGCAAAAGGAAGGTGAGTTAAATAATCTGCATTAATTTTATTCGTTTGTTTTCCTAGTTCAATGATTGAATGACACTTTTTTCTTTTTTGGATTGGAGGTTTGACGACAACCGTGAGCAACTCAATGGGCTATAAGCAGTCGCCCGTCCCTAATTTGGGCAACTGGTTCCAGGGAAAGGAGAGATCCAGTGTCGTAAGACATACACAACACCCATGCCTCACTGGGATTCAAACCCGGACCCATCTCGGAATAATGATATGATGCCATCGCCCAGACCACTGAGCTACGGGGGTGGCAAAGCCACTTTACAATGTGTCATTGAAGAGTTTGGCAGATATGGTGCCACCTGGTCTCACTTCCTTCAAAATTTTTATTGGTGCTGTATTCTCAAATAGCCAAACCTTTGCACTTGCATTTTCATTGATGTTATTAATAATGCTAGCGTTATTAATAATAATGCTCGCGTTATTAATAATAATGCTAGCATTATTAATAACATATACACTGAAGAGCAATTGAATTAGAGATACTTGTCTAGTAACGTGTAGCACCATCTTTCGCCCTGATGACGGCAGCGATTCGTCTCGGTATGGACTCCACAAGACACCGGAATCGTTGGGAAGCCATACGGATCGTCCCCTGAACAAGCTCCCATAGTTCACGAAGATTTGATGGAAGGGGGTAACTGGCCAAGGAAGCGAGGTCACGTCGGTGGAGTGTTCATCCAACCATTCGGATACAGTTCGGGAGCGATGGCACGGTGCATTGTCTTCTTGCAGGATGAGGTCCCCAGTGGGATGTTGAAGACGCACAAACGCGAGCATATGGTCGTCCAGGATATTCCGGTAACGTTGATCTGTGAGGGACGATGTCACACGTACCAGGGGTCCCATTTCAGTCCACATAAACAGTCCCCAGACGAGAATGCCACCCCCACCAGCTTGAAGAGTACCCTGCTGGCAAGAAGGATCCATCGCTTCATGTGGTTTGCGCCGTACTCGTATCCTGCGATCCGCATGTACCAACGTGAATCTTGACTCATCAGTCCAGGCAACATTTTTCCACATGTCTAGGTTCCAGTGGCGATGTTCCCGCGCCCATAATAATTTTTGCACCCTGTGATGTGCGGTCAGCAGCGGTACCATCGTGAGACAATGGCTTCTGTACCCCATAGCGAGGAGATGGTTCTGGATGGTGTGGCTGCTTACACGTTTTTGTGCACCAGCGTTAAATTGCCGAGTGATTTCTTGCACTGTGGCCTGGCTATCCACTGTTACAATGCGAGCTAGCTGACGATGACCCAGCTCATCCACACGCTGTTGTCCACGGCTCTTGCAGTAATGGTTTTACCGGATTCGATGTACTCACGGTGCACCCATGACGCAGTGGCTCGTGAAAATCCCAGTGCCTACACGACTTCCGAGATGGAGTGACCCATTCGCCGGGCCCCGACAATTTGCCCACGATCAAATGCGCTTAGATCCTTCGTCTTACCCATACTGCGTCCGACTCTTACTGATTCCCGTTGCATCACTCCTTATATTGTCGGATCGCTGCATACGTCATGTCGTTTCCGTTTACAGACCCGCCCACAGCGCCCCATTTGCATAACGCCAGCTGTCTCTAATTCAATTGCTCTTCAGTGTACTGCATACATTTATTCAAATATAATATGTATATTCAAATACATAATATATACAAGCGGCCAGTGCGACATGAAAGCAGAAGGTGATAAGATTTACCTTGGACAGCAGATATCGAGCAGAAGTCACATTTATGCAGAAATTAATCGACGTATGAAACTTGGTTGGAGAGCTTTTGGAAGAAACAGTATAATTTTTAAGAGCAATATGCCATTATGTCTTAAAAGAAAAAGTGTTTAATCAATGCATCCTTCCAGTGCTTACGTACGGAGCAGACATGTGGACCTTAACTAAAGAAGACATACAGAGACTACAGACAACTGAAAGTAGCCTGAAGAGATGCATACTTGGTGTAAACGGGAAAGATAAGAAAAGGAAATCGTGGATAAGCAAAATGGCAAGAGTGAAAGGCATCATGATCAGAGTAAAATCTCTGAAATGGCAATAGGCTGGACATGTTGTTAGAAGAACGGATCACCGCTGGACAACCAAAATTCTAGACCGGATTCTAAAGGACAGGAAAAGATCCAGAAGAAGTCCCCATGGGAGATGTGCGGATGAAATTCGAAAGCATGCGGGAGTGACATGGAGGAGACTGTCGCAAGACAAACCTTTGTGGAAGAAACTTGGGGAGACCTTATCCAGCAGTAGATTGTAAATGGTTGACAATGATGATGATAATTCAGATATTATATATATGGTTGACAATGATGGTGATAATATACTATATATCCCAGCATAGAATGCTATTCAATCAGTTTCTTGAGGGAAACGTTGATTTATAGATTCAAATATAAAAGCACATAGTGGAAATATTTCTGCACTAACGGCCGTAGCGTCATGCTGCCTCCAATCTAGAAATAATTTCTTGAACGCACTTTTTTGAAATCTAAGAAAAAGCAATGCTCGGAGTGCCTAAAAACATGTTTTTTGATTACGCGCTTTTCCCCGATGAAAATTTCCGGAAGTAAATTGGTCATTTACTTCCGGAAATTTTCATCGGGTTTCAGTTATGTTCTCTGAAACTTACGCATGACAATATGCATACAAAAAGCTTCAATTCCGTCGAAATATTAGTTTGTTCGAAGGGACCCCCACAGTGCGATCATTTACTTAAAAATTCCATGGGACAAAATGGTGCATATCGAAGGAACATGTTGAAAATGACTGAAATCTAATTAATACGCAACGCGCATGAGCTTGATCAATTCTTCCACTGATTTGCACGCCGCTAACTGCTATGAAAATAGGAGAATTCCCCTTAAAAAGTATGTACTTCTGTTTCCCAGTAGGTAATGTTTCCCCCGTTTTATTGGCGCAATATTAAGTTGTATGGGAATAAAGGAGATTGGGAACAGCTGCTGACTTAAAGTTCCTCTCCCACGCTTAACAGCCACATATGACCGCTAATAAAGTAGATTGGGAAAAAGGAGTATGGGTATGAACCCTCTTCTACTTATAGGTCATAATCACACTACAGATCACAATCTACCATGCATTCCTTTCTCAGGGGCTCGTTACCTAACTTAGTAAAGTGCCCAGGATTGCAGATGTGGAGGATCTGGCACTCACCCGGGCCACTTCTTTTCACAAGCGCAACTTTATATGAAAGTGTGAAAACTTCAGTGGAATCTACTTTCCTTTTGCTACCAAGCAAAATTTGAGGCGTTGGTGTTTAATTCGGTCTGTTAAGAGACATCCAATAGAGCCCATCGGCCTCCCCTCATTTTTTCTTTCGTTTTCTAGCTCTTTGGTATACAGGGCCACTTTCTAAGAGCTTGCATTTATCCCATCACCATGAAAAGACAGCACTACTTCCCTAATGCGTGGGGAAACGTCTTGGTAGACCGTTCAGTAAAACCATTTCTAGGCCATATCGTTTGGGATTTACTGCTTAATCAAATTCGAAGTTCTTAGCAAATTTGCATTAATAATTTTCTGTTTTCTTTGTACGAAGCGATAAAAGCTTACCTATCTAAAGATAATTACTTGCACCGAGCACGCCACAAAGTAGAACGTAACCATAATGTGTGGCATGACAAAATGACGCAGTGAGAACTCACATACTTTAACAAGAAGAAGCTCTCTAATTAGCTATAGAAGGAGTTTGGTTAGTGTAAAACATTTTTACTACGTACACTCGTTTTATTTATTAATTTCTTTATTTATTTTTTGGTTGTAAAAAGACAACTTTTTTAGATAAGTAGTGCTGACAATAAAAAAATTTGACAAAACTAATCAGAACAAAGTTTCTCTGAAACAGCTTTCCTTTCTCTTGTTCTAGATTACCGGTTCTCAAATGGAGGTCTATGGACTACGCTGGTGTTCCTTCCTGACATCTTTGGTAGTCCATTAGTTTTTTTTTTTTTCGAAGTCACACGATTTAAGCAGGGGCAGAAGAATTAATGTCTTTTGTATATGTTAAAAGACCATCTTCAACAATTCTATAGGCTATAAGAAGTCGCCCGTCCTTAATTCAAAGTCACTGGTTCCAAGAAAAGGAGAGCCAGTGTCTTAAGACAAAAACAACATCTAGACCTCACAGGGATTCAAACCCATCTCAGACGAATGGTCAGAAGCCAGCGACGGTATGATTAGTCGACTAGACCGTTGCTCTGTGTTTTACAATTCCACATAGCATATATACGTTGGAGTATTAAAAATACTCCAACGTATATATACGGGATGTAAGGTCAGGTGATGCGTAACATCACAGCCTCTCCTTGACAAATGTCAACCCCGCCTTCTCGTGGTACAACTATACCATCGAGATTAGAGGAAATGCTATCCCACACTCACCAACCCGCTTGGCCAGCGTGGTTAGTTATGGCCAAACCCCTCCAAAATGACTCCACAACTTAAATCTTGGCCCTCAGTCTCCGGCAGCTGGAATGTACCTGGCCAAGGCAGCGGCCAGTGCGACATGAAGGCAGAGGGTGCTAAGAATCCCCGGAGGACCGGACTAGGCTGCGATCTGATGCTGACCTTGGCTACGTATAACGGACGCTCCCTATCTTCTGATTCAAGGCTTCTTAAATTGGAAGAGGAACTACAAAGGATCAAGTGGGACATCGTTGGGCTAAGTGAGGTAAGGAGAAAAGGAGAAGATCTCATTGAACTGAAAAGTGGACATCTCTTCTACTATCGTGGGACAGATACTGGCAGAACTAGTGGTGTTGGATTTATAATAAACAAGAAACTGAAGGATAAAGTTGTAGAAGTTGAAAGTTCCTCTGACAGAGCTGAACGACTCGTTATCCAACTCTCGAGAAGATACCAGGCTCAGATTATTCAAACTTATGCACCCACCACAAGTCATGCTGAAGAAGAAATTGAAGAATTTTATGAGGAAATTCGTGATCTAAATAATAAAGGTAAGCAGCACTTGAAGATAATTATGGGAGATTTCAATGCAAAAATAGGGCAATGGCAACAGAATGAAACTTCAGTAGGTAAATTCGGTCACGGCAACAGAAACCAGCGTGGAAATACTCTCGTAGAGTTTGCAGAGGCAGAAGGGTTTTTCTTCTTGAACTCCTTTTTCAAGAAAAAGCCACACAGGAAATGGACATGGAGACATCCAAATGGGACGACAAGTGAAATTGATTTTATTATGTGTAACAAAAAATTCGTCATTGAAGACTGCAGTGTGCTAAACAAGTTCAACACAGGCAGTGACCATAGATTGGTGAGATGTAAGATGCACCTCAACAATAAACTCGAACGTAGCAAGCTCATAAGACAAACAAAATGTATTGACATAACCAACCTTAAAAAACACCATAATACCTTCAAATTGGAACTGAAGAACAGATTCTCTGCTTTAGAAGGCCTAACATCGGAAGAAGTGGATATTTCTGAAGTTAACAGAAAAGTAACCAAAGCTCTTATGGAAACAGCAACAAAATTAGCTGGGTCTAAGAACAAATTGCATGTGAACAAATTATCAGAAAAAACCAAAATGTTGATGCAAAAAAGAAGAGTGATGAGGACAACTAAAGAAGATGTGACTTCCAAAGTGGAATATATAGAGCTATGCAAGACAGTACGAAAAAGTATCACTGAAGACGTAAGGAAATTCAACTGTGAACTAGTAAGGAAGGCAATTGAAAACAACCAGAGCCTAAAGATAGCAAAGGGACATCTCAGTAAGAAAAAAAAAACAGATTATGGCACTGAGAAAAGAAGATGGTTCTGTAACAAGAAATAGAGGCAGAAATTTTGACAAGAGTGAAAGATTTCTACTCCAAATTATATGAAAGGGATGATACATGTACTCCAGACACCATGAAAGGTACCAGTACCTGAGTTCTTCCAGTCCTTCCAGCAGAAGTTGCACATGCAATCAAGAACATGAAGCGGGGAAAAGCTCCAGGAGAAGATGGAATTACTGTAGACATCATACAAGAAGCAAGTGGAGAAATCGAAACAGTACTCGCCCAAATTTTCACTCGATGCCTTAATGAAGGGAAGATTCTTGAGGATTGGAACAACGCTACAATGATCTTGCTACATAAAAAAGGTGACATTGAGGATCTCAGGAACTACAGACCTATCAGCCTCCTATCAGTGGTTTATAAAATCTTCACTAAAGTTCTTTCACACCGCTTGAAGGTGACACTGGACATGGCTCAACCGAGAGAACAAGCTGGATTCAGGAGTGGCTACAGCACAATAGATCATATCCACGTACTGAGAGAACTAATTGAAAGAGCGAGGGAATATGAACTTCCATTGTGCATGGCTTTTATCGATTATGAAAAAGCCTTGGATTCGGTGAAACCATCAGCAGTTGCAATGGCTCTGAAATCCTGCGGTATTGAAGATGCATACATTAATATTATTAATAACATCTATGAAAATGCAAGTGCAAAGATTCGGCTGTTTGAAAATACAACACACATTAAAATTGGAAAGGGAGTGAGACAATGTGACACCATATTTCCGAAGCTCTTTAATGCCACATTGGAAAATGTCTTTCAATCACTGAACTGGGAAAACAAAGGGATAAAGATTAATGGAGATTATCTAACCCACCTTCGTTTTGCTGATGACATAGTCATTTTTGCAACTACCCCATCAGAGCTACAGAGTATGATCCAGGAACTTGCTGACAAGAGTAAAGAAGTGGGATGAGTAAAGAAAAGAGTAAAGAAGTGGAACTTTCAGAAGACAAAAGTGATGTTCAATGCTTTTACGAGAAATGAAGATTTATCGATTGATGGAGAAAAGCTGGAGATAACAGACACGTACGTTTATCTTGGACAGCAGATATCAAGTGAGGGTCACATTGGTGAAGAAATTAATCGGCGTATAAAACTTGCCTGGAAAGCTTTTGGAAGAAACAGCATAATTTTCAAGAGCAATATGCCATTATGTCTTAAAAGAAAAATGTTTGATCAATGCATCCTTCCAGTGCTTACGTATGGTGCAGAGACGTGGACCTTAACTAAAAGAGTCATACAAAGGCTGCAGACAACTCAAAGCAGCATGATGAGGTGCATGCTTGGTGTAACCAGAAGAGATAAGAAGAGGAACTCGTGGATCCGAAAAATGACAAGAGTGGAAGACATCATGATCAGAGTTAAATCCCTGAAATGGCAATGGGCTGGACATACTGCCGGAAGGACAGACCATCGATGGACAGCCGAAATTTTAGATTGGATTCCAAGGGACAGGAAAAGACCCAGAAGAAGACCACATGGAAGATGGGTAGATGAAATTCGAAAGTATGCGGGAGTGACATGGAGGAGACTGGCACAAAACAGACCGTTGTGGAGGAAACTTGGGGAGACCTTTGTCCAGCAGTGGATTGATAATGGTTGACAATGATGATGATGATGATTAAAAAAATAAGTTTCACACGTGTCTCATATCTTTTGTCAAACAATGAGAAACCGAGAAAGTATAATCTTTGCAACATATATACCTTTCCTTTATTGTTCCACGTAATCGACAAGTTTTAGTAAACACTTTTCGGAACGAGAAACCAGTTTTCAATACCGAGAAAGTAAAAGTTCGCTCCAAGTTCATGGAGACATGTTTTCACAGCTTCTTGGACTTCATCATCATTTGCTAAATGCTTGCTTTCAAGGACCTTTTTCATTTTTTTGGAACAAGTGATAATCGCAGGGGCTAAATCAGGACCGTATGGGTGATGCTGCCATACTTCCCACTTAAAAGTGCTAAGTAGCTCCTGCGTGGTGGTAGCTTTGTATGGAGTTGCATTGTCATGCACCAAAATGACTCCTTTTGACATTTTTCCTCGTTTTCCATCCTTAATTGCTTTTCTTAACTTTTTCGATGTCTCGCAGTACATTGCAGCGTTTATCGTACTCCTTTTTGCCATAAACTCTAAGTACACTGGACCCTCGCAGTCAAAAAAGACCCCCATCACTTTTCCGGTAGACGGCACGACTTAAAAGTTTTCTGCAGTTGGTGAGCTGGGATGTTTCCACTTCATGGATACCGATTTGCTTTCTGGTGCTAAGTGATGTACCCACGTTTCATCGCCGTTAACATCAGTTAAAATCCGGGTCATCTTCATCGATTCCTTTAGCATCAGTGATATTCATGTCGTATGGCAATATTGCCATCATAAGCTCACTCTGTCGACGCGCATCAGCTCGAAGACTGTGTTCTTTTAGTTCTGCTTTAGCGTGACCACACTGAGGAATATGTAATTTTTCCTGAACCTTCATGTTGATGATTGAAGCAAATTAGTTTCCGCAAACCTCACAAATACGGGAAGGAAATTTGGATTGCACTGATGGACAGTAGATGTCGTACGATGTTAGCTTGAAAGCTCGGCAGGAGCGTTGTAGCATTTCTGAAATATCCAGAGAAAGATTTATACGAAGACTGATCCGTATTGATGTCTACCTGTTCTTCCTATAGGTCTGCAAACTTTAGGCCATCCTGTGTTTCAGCCAGAGAATAAGATGGTGGCAAAATGCGATTTTGAAGGATGAGGAAGAATGAACTTCAACAAGGCAGACAAAATTTTTGTGTCCTGATATTTTACTATTTGCAAAAGATACTGGCTTTCAGCAACGTGTTTGTTTCTCCATTTTTCAAGAAGGGGTTTCACTAGCTCTGACTCCTTGGGATCTACATACTCCGTGATTGTTGGAGACTCATCGATTAGAGTGTTAGACCGAATTTCTGCAAATGAACGCGAAGTTCATTTTCCTTTTTTTCGATATCAACTGTTCGACCTGGCGCATCCAAGTGGCTTCCACAATGATCATGCGGTAAAATCAAACCTGAGAGTTCTCTGCTTCAAGAAGAAATTCTTCATTCGACTCTGTTAAAGGAACTTCGACCAGGAGCATTGCAGGCAACGAATACAGCATCCAAATTTCTTGTTGAAAAATGATGTATACTTATCTTGACAACTTTTTTCGTAGCGTGTATTTTCGTCAGGGCCACCATCAGCAGTGATTATGAGCACTGGTTTTGGTAAATCTCCTGGTACAGTTCTCATGATGTTCCTAAACTCTGGAAGATCGGATGCCTTGTTGAGATAACGTGCGTGAGAGGATGCGGTGGGTGACGAATGGTTTCCCGACCTTATTGTTTCCCGACCTTATTGCTTTCCCGACCTTATTGGGTGATTAATGGTTTCCCGACCTTATTGGGTGATGAATGGTTTCCCGACCTTATTGTTATGAATGTTGGACCAGAGTAGCTAACAGTTTCTCGTTCTCCAAACAGATCGCCTTTACAAACGATATCTGCATACACTAATGGAATTAGTTTATGGCGATTTGCAATTACCCAGTCATGATCAAGCAAAGTAATCGGTATTTCACGTGCAGCAGTATCGGTGCTTACTTACTGGCTGCTGTTATCCCTAGAGGTACGCATGCTTTATCATCTTGGCTCAGAATTTAAGACACTTCCTACGACCCCAATAAAGAAGCAAGCTGCTCAAGAGACGACATTGTTGCCATTGCAAAACCGCTCTCTATATGTTTTGCATGTGATTCAGCTGTGGCTCGAATTAATTTTACAGGTGCAATCCGAACATGGCGCTTCGCTTCTGATGACAAGCTTCGTCGTGGAAGGAACAGTAAATAAACACAGCCTTTACTAATATGTATCATATCCATCCGCCTTCAGCTTTTCTGTTAACTGAGATAACGTGTTTACCGAAGGATACGATTCTTTACTGCGCTTCTCATGGGCAGCAGATCCAAATAAAATTGTATCCGTAATTGCTTTCAAAAGCAGTGGCTGATTGTTTTCTAAAGAACGACCGCTTGTTTATTTCCCGGACTTTAAGCTTGGATTTGAGTTAAGGATATTTATCACAAAGTTCACATCTTTTCTTTGTAGCACGCTCATTTCATTTTCTCTGCATTTCACGCTTTTTTTCCCCATAGTACTTTTTCAAATTCCTTCAGTAGCTTCTGCTTTTTTACGGTTAGTTCTTTCGTCTGTACTTCCGTTAGCATTCCACTTTGTTTCCTTTTCAGTAATCCAACTGCATCGGCGTTTAAAAAATCGATTTCATAGTTCAGAGCTTGTCGCGCTGGTGCCAATAGAGTGGACATTCCTGGCTTAATTTTTGACGAACATGGATTTTGTTCTTCATTATTTTTTATTAGAAGAAACAACAGCGGTTTTTGTTGTTGCAGATGTTCCGGGAGGACAACTGGCCGAATGAAGACGTTGACCGTCAGGAGAGTTCTCGGGAATGTCTAATAAGATGGTGTCACCGTTGAGAGTAACCAAAGACGAGGAGGAAGCCGGTGGAATACCAAAGGCAGCCGCAGAATACGTGCGTGAAGAAGCGCCTTCTCTGGAAGGCATTGACGCAGCATGATACAATGTACTGGAAGCAGAGGTAGTAGAAACTGTAGAGGGAAGATTAGCGACGCCATCAGAGACGTCCATGAATTCATCATCGTCAGCAGAGGCCAGGGACGTCACATCCACGTTCTCAATGGCAGAGTCGGATACCTGAGCAGAAGAAGGCGTGCAAATGACAGGAGGAAAATTAAGAGACTCTCCACTGGCAAGCGACGATGATTGATCGGTCGGCTGCGTCTGTCGTTGAAGAGGCGACGCGAGGAGCTGCAGCGATGCGGGCGGGAACAGTGCCCTCATCGGCAGATGCCATAACCAATGGCAAGGGTTAACGAAGAAAAACGACCAGCTCGGTGTGTAAATTAAAACACTGATAATGAAAAAAAAAAAATAAGCGTTCACCCACTCGTGAGGGATCTTAAACGAAAGCACTGACCTTTAATTTCGGCACACACACAAAAGAACAATGATGGGACACACAAAACACTAACGTGAAGCACTCAAACGTAGAGCTCGTGAAGACACGTGTAGGCCAAAGGTGGACCGACACCGTACTAATGTATATCAATAAATGCTATATTGTGTTTCCCTTCTAGGTGTCCGGTGATTTTTGTCAATATAGTATATATATTTGATTTCAAAGATTTGTTGGCCCCCGCCTTTCCTCCTCATATATTCTGGAGTCGATAACTCCAGTGCCGGTCTTCGGAGCGTAGGCCATTTCCTTTTCTGGAGTGTACCACTGGGTGGCAAAGGTTGTTTGTCTCCAATAATAATAATAAAAAAAAAGAAGAAGATACAGTTCGTTTTTCCTTTTCTTCCGTTTTCTCGTCGTGTTGTTTCACAGACTCAGTGAGCATCAAAAGCCACAACAAGTCGTCAGTCTCTTGAAACTGAATTGAAAAAAAAAACAAGTTAGTAAAATTATGCAATGAATTGATTATGATACGCTTCCCAACACACCAGAAATAATTATTCAAGTCATTACTGAAGTTATGAGGATAATGGCTGTGGAAAAAATCTCTCTCCTGTGCCCTGACCTTTTGACCCCATTTCGATGATATTCAACAGAATCGGTTCAGTACACTTCCGAAACAAAATGATAAAGTTTTGTCGCAATCGAAGCATTTTTACGTAAGTTATGACGCATAAGGGCGATGGAATCGATCCCTCTCCTATGTCCTGACCTTTGACCTCATTTCGACCATTTTCAATAGGGTTCGTCCCCAGGTGGTTGTTCCCTAACAGATACTAAAATTTCATCGAAATCGAACCATTTTTACGCGAGTTATCGTGCTGAGAGGCAGACGGACAAAGCTGGAGCATACACTCTTCTTCAACTTGCGGTTGAAAAGCGTAAGAAATGGAACTAAAATTAAACAAAAAATATATATATATATATTTTCGCATCATGGCCATCTTGACCTAAATTTTAATGATATAAAACTTGCTTTCCATAGCTCAACAACCCACGCCAGACGTTCACCATTATGCATCCTGTGAAACCTGTCTGACAGCCCCAACGGCGCAGTCGTCTGAGATCTGGTTTCTGACCATTCGTCCGAGATGAGTACGGGTTCGAATCCAGGCCAGCCACAGGTGTTGTACTTGGTTTACGGTACAGACTGTCTGTGTTTCCTAGGGATGAGAGACTGCTTATAGCCCATGGAATTGCCCACGGTGGTCGTTAAACCCCCAAACAAATAAAAAAACAAACCGTTCGTCCCAGATGGGTTCGGATTCGAGTCTCGGTGAGGCATGGGTGTTGTATTTAGCTTACAGTACTGGTTGTCTCTCTTCCCTAACACCAGTGACCCTTAATTAGGGATGCGTGACTGTTTATATAGCTCATCGAGTTGCTCAGGGTGGTCGTTAAACTCCCAAACAAATAAACAAACAAACCGTTCGTCCAAGATGACTACGGATTCGAGTCCCGGTGAGGCATGGATGTTGTATTTGGCTTACGGTACTGACTGTCTCTCTTCTCTAGAGCCAGTGACCCTTAAGTAGGGATGGGAGACTGTTTATAGTCCATTGAATTTCTCACGGTGGTCTTTAAACTCCCAAATAAATAAACAAACAAGCCATTCGTCTGAAATTGGTCCGGGTTCAAATCCCGGTGAGGCATGGGTGTTGCGTTTGGCTCACGATACGGGATCTCTAACTCTTCTCTGGACACAGTGACCCTTAAATAGGAACAGGTGACGGTTTATAGCCTATGGAGGTGCTCGCGGTGGTCTCGTTAAATAAATGAATAAACAAATCATTCGTCCTAGATGGGCACGAGTTCGAGTTCCGGTGAGGCTTGGGTGTTGTATTTAGGTTACGGCACTGACTCTCTAACATTTCCCTGGAGTCGGTGACTCTTAATTAGAGACGGGTGACTATTTATAGCCCATTATGTTTCTCACGTCGGTTGTAAAAGCCCCCAAATAAAAAGTAAAAATTTCTGCCTCAGATCGACTGCTGAAATAAGTGACATCAACCCAAATCCTCATTCAGTAATTCAGCCTTGCTCCCTTTCCATGACATTTCCCAGGCAGCACAGCCTTGCAATTTGACATAGGCCCAACACTGAACCACCGTCTTTTAGGAACAGAAGACGATATCTCAGTGTTGGGCCGACGCTAAATTTCCAGGTATACCTGGGTCATTGCCCACCGTTATTACATATGTGTATCTGTTCTTCTCTCTGCCTCACCACTTCCGGTGCATTTAGTCATTCCTTCATCTACTCCTTGCTTCCAAAAATAAAAGAATAAGAAAAAGTGACGTTTCCGAGCCTTACATAGCATGCTTTTCCAGTTCATCGACGACGATTTCAATATCCATGGATGCAAAATATACATGTAGTTGTACTTTGTTTAAATGGAAATCAATTCAGTTTTGCCTAAGCTATGTAGCTTCTTATTGTAAGATTGTAACAGAACTTCTCATGCATTTCATTAATATTAAGTCACCACGGTGAAAAGGTCGTACATTAGGTTAGTAATGCGTCATGGGAAACATTTTAACAGGCAAAGACTGATTGCTACCTACGAAAGAAATTTTCTTTATAATTGTTTCGCAAGTTTTACAAGGGACTCAAGATCGTAAAAAATTGGGCTACGACATAAGGTACTTTGAAGAAAAATCACAACCTGTTTACGCGGCACAAATATTCTCAGAATCTTTCTGTCGCAGGAAATCATGTTCGTGTAATGCCATAACCTTCTTGCATCAGGCGACTGAGTTCTCAAAATGTCGCAATCAACGCGTCATTGTAAATAACGCTCAAAAATTGCCATTATCTTCTCGCCAATATAAAAAGCATTCATATTATGCCTGTTTATTAGGCGCAGATATATCCACGATATCCGCCAGTTTTCTTGATTCGTCTCAACTGCACGGAAAAAAAGCATTGCACTTCTGAAATTGGAAACTAATCAAACCAACACTCTGGCCAATATTTAACCATTACTCTCCTCTCTTGAAAAAGTTGCACTAAATATTAAATTATTAAAAATCAGCATCTTATACTTTTCGTAAATCATACTCGAAGAATATTATACATTAACCAGTTGGGAGCTCTTACTGCATTTAATAGGTCCAGATATTTTACTAACAAATTATGATGACTTGGAATACATTGATGAAAAAATGGTAATTTAATACGATGACGTTCTTCAATGATATAGTGAAACAAGGACATATCACTTTATACTGACATCTTAACCTTTAAAGGTAATGATTTACCTTATAAACAAACCATTTTTCTTTCATTTCTCAGAACTTTGAGATCCATTCAATGCAAAACAGCCAGTAATTGCAGCACTCTCCGGACTCGGTAGTCGGCATTGCTTTTATTCGAATATCTTGAAATCTATTTAAGCGAACAACATCTCGAAGAAACGTCGCATTAATGTTCGTCTAACATTGATGGCTGTTTAAGATTACCAGACATTTGCACAATAATTGCTTGCAAATGAATTCGTAATTCCGTAAATGTCAACCTTTAATTCCTCGTCCTATCTCAAGAAGAAGGAGAACTATATTCGTCATGTATCATTTCAACTAATGTATCCCATTGCCTAGTTCATAGAACTCGAAATAAAGTAAATTGACCTCATGAGCTGCAAAATTTCAGGAAGGACTGGGACTTGAGATGAAAGAGGAAAAAAACTACATAGGAATGAATTATAACCTTTGAAAACAACGCAATTGGTGATAATTTCTTAGTATACGAGAAAATAACATCAATCATGTACCCTTCTATTGGAGCTCTCAGGAGTTATTTTGTTGGTATACACATTGAGTCAGCAAAAGATTACGACCACTAACTACTCTTCTCCATCAAGAATCAAATGGGCGAGCGCAATGAATTACTGTATTTGCAAGCGGGGCCTGATTTACCCCTAAGCCCGCAAAGCCTGGGCCTAGGGCCCCGCATTTTAGGGGCCCCAGAAGCGCAATTAAAAAGATATGCTAATTTTTATTAATTGATTATTATGAATGGAAAAACTTTGGGGGCAAAAATTCTTTGTTTTTTTTTATATATTATACATTTCTTGAGATAGGTTTTGCATTGCTAAGACACTTTGTAGAAGTTTTGAGTATTTCATATTGTAAAGTATCGGATTTTAAAATCGCTTGGGTCTAAATTAAGTGAATTAATGAGCTGAATAACGTTCTTCTATGAGTGTGAGAATTATCCAGTTCTGCATGTTTGCTCAAATCTAAGTATCGTTCCTCTGTTAATAGAATTATTCTACCATGATATTGAACAAATCACAGGCGATTATTCAGCTACATGGAAGTTAACCTCGCCCCCAGAAAATCAGTCTGTACCAAGTCTAAATAATGTTCATCGGTTAAAAATAAAATAAAAAAAAATATGAATAACTTAACATCTGTGGAAATTTGAATTATTGCATCATTAAATGCGAAAATAGCAGCAATCTCGGACAAATGGTCAGAAGCCATTGCTTAGATACTACGTCACCGGGACGGCAAATAGTGTTTAGTGTTTTACTTACTCGTCTGTACTTTTAAGTTCGAATTTCCTTTGCCAATATTAAGATTTAATAAAAGTAGATATTATTTCCTATTAGCACCATACAATACAAATTTTGAAGATGTGAATTCGTTTTTTTTTTTTTTTTTTTTTTTTTTTTGTGTGTGTAAATATGGCATGGGGTAAGTCAGATAATACCCGAAAACTTGAAAAATTCCTCGTCCTGGAGCGGAAATCGAATCCACGTCTCCCGGATAGCGCCCGATATGCTAACCACTACACTACCCAGAACGACCAAGTCTCAAGTTTCCGATTTATTTGAATACAACCATTATCTGACTTACCATCTATGTCATATGTACACCAAAAAAAAAAAAAAAAAAAAAACGGATTTACATCTTCAAAATTTGTATTGTACGGTGTAATCCCGTATTTCATTCATGATTTATCTGCTCCTCCTGGCAATCGCGGGGTAGAATTCTTTGCCTCCAGATTAGCTAAACATAAATGCCGGTTGCCTCAACTAGCGAATCCTGTGATTGGTTGTATTCAGATTAATCGGATACTTGAGATTTACGTTCTGGGTGGTGTCGTGGTTAGCATACTCGTGAATTATCTGGGAGACTCGGGTTCGGTTCTTCCTCCAGAACGACGAAATTTTCAAGTTCTCGGATATTATCTGACTTTGCATCCATGACATATTTATACCAAAAAAAACGTATTCACGTCTTCAAAACTTGTATTGTATGCTGTAATCCCGTATTCCATTCATAATATGATTTGTTAATTTAAGAATGCAATTGCGAAAAGATTTCTGAAAATTTAGAATTTCCCTGTATACGAAAAATCTGTGAAATGCAGGTTTCTTTCCCTCATTTCACGTAAAAGGTTTTATCGGAAATATGATTCGTTGATTTACGAAACGAACACTGAAGAAAAAAGTTTGTTTGAAAGAACAAAATAATTTTGTTGAGCTGTTTTGTCTATTTATTTTGTTGCTTTAGCCAAACTCCATCGGAATTGTTTTGTTGGCTATATTTTGTTAATTCAACTGAGCGTTTTATCACGGTCATAATATATATTGTTGGATCAAATAAATTCCCAAAAATCGACCTAGGCATTTTATTAATTCAACTAAGAGTTTTATCACGATCATAATATATATTGTTGAATCAAACAAATTCCCCAAAATCGACCTAGGCATTTTGTTAAATGAACAAAACGTTTTATCATGATAACAATAAATTTTGTTGAATCAACAATAATTTTCAGCAAAATACATTTGTAAATTCAACAAACCATTTTATTGACTGCATATCGACAAAATTGTTTGGTTGATTCAATGATTTTTTTTTGCTGAATTAACAAAACATTTTTCTCAGTGAATTGCGGAAAAATTTCTAAAAATTCAGAATTTTCCCGGAGTGCGAAAAATCCGTGAAATTCAGGTTTCTTTCCCTCATTTCAGGGAAACGATTGTTTCAGAAATATGCTTCGTTAATTCACGAAAGGTAGTACGGAAAGTGGCTCGTGAATTTCAGAAAATGTTTTACCATGAAGGATAATCATGTGCTGCTAGTTCCTTGGGCCACAAAGTTTTGTCTGTCAGTCTGTGCATGCAAAATTGTAGTGACGGTCCTCACTATGATTTTGCATGCACAGACAGAGAGACAAAAATTGTGGAGTGAAAAAATGAAATAAAAGCAGCATCTCAGAAGTCAGTTAGTGAACAAAAACCAGTTTGACAGCACTGCATGAGTGAGAGGCGAATGGAACTTGTACTGTGAGACGAAAGACGCACCTCACTGTCTTCAAGGATGCGGCTGGACAGTACAGCACGACATCCAGCAAATAAAGTCTTAACACTTTTCAGGTACAAAAAGTGGTAGTACGTTCACAATATTTTCCTTTCTGTGTGACACAATCAGCGCAACCACGGCTGGCTTGGAGTAGAAGACACCGACACTAGGGTTCTTTACCGAGAGAAAGTTTCTTGTCTTGGTGTGTCCATAGAATCAACTATGACGAACAAGATGATAAAGATACTGACACTGGAAAACTCAAGACTAACAGCTGGTTAGTTGTCTTCTTGTGTTCACATAAACAACCGTGGCTGGCTTGGTGTCCAGGGTACCGCACGGAGACCAGAGTTGGAAACGGGTCAAAAATTTTAGCCCCGGACCTTATCTGGACAAACCTGTTTAAACTAAAATCCGAAACTCTGAAGTGGGTATCGTAAGTTATATAGAAATCATATAAATGTAATACCGAAACATAACTTATTCACGTACTTACAGAAAGTATTATAACGAAGTAACTTTCTCCGTCAATTTTGTACACTCCGGGCATCGAACCCGGGTGCCCTCATTCCGAAATGAGTCACTCTCCCAACTGAACTATGGGGACGTATGCTCTCGCTGCTATCTGCCTTTATCTCATATGCGTCCTGCGGTGCAGGCACGTCATAGTGTTGAAACTGTCGTTTCTAACTGTTTTGCACATGTTTTCAAACACATCTGCTAGAGTCAAAAAGTCCATCCGTTTCCAAGAACAGTATGTTAAGGCGGTTCCACTAATTTTTGATGGTCATACAGTCAAAAATTTTGAATTACGTAACTTTATGTTTAATTTCAGTTTTCGCTTGACAACATTTCAAGCTTCACAATATGTTTCACAACAACACCGATTTTCACAAGCTTCGTATGAGTTGAAAGTTTCAAGTTTCCAAATTGTCGGTGTTGATTTCATCATTGCCCCTCAAAAGGTTAGGACACTCATGAAATCAACATTCACATTTTGGAAACTTTCAAGTCATCACAAACTTGTAAAAATTAGTGTTCCGGTGAAACATATTCAGGGTTTTTAATGAGACGAAACAACAACCGGCATTCCCTTTTCACCTTTTTAGTTTCAACAAGAACGTATTTGTTAGCCTCGACGCCTTTTTCAATCTCCTTAATAATAAATTCATTCATGTTAAGAAATAAGGTAGTAATTCTGACGCGACATGCAATGGAACGAGATGTTACCACGTCAAACGGAAACTGAATGCTCAATACAAGAGATGCGATGTGAAAAGTAACCCTCACAATGTGATACGCGGTGTGTGAGAGAATGAATCACCAAAGAAGCAGGATACAGGCGTTTGTCTGTGTCTTGCTCAGGACGATCGCTCTGAAAACAAACGCAAAGTATCGTTTTACGATATGGTAATGGTGAATCTAGCGCCTGCGCAGTATCGTCGGTCGGTGGAAATCTTCTTTGCTTTAAGAAAGAGACGGCTATATTTTTGTAGGAAAAATCATTTTTCAATTCGTCGGCACCGGCATCGAGCACAAAATTCCACATTGCGCATTTTTCTTTGAAACATTATTTTTTCTTTTCAAAAATCAAACGGAAATAAAACCGACTCGTATTCGGGTCAGGAGCACCTTGGCCAGACCCGGAAGAAATTGTCGACCCGTTGACCCGTGACCCGTTTCCATCTCTGACGGGGACGTTCCTCACTGACAGAAAGTTTTATGTCTTTAAGAGCTCACAGAAACTTCAGCAGGCAGGTTTCCAAGGGCATTTGGAAATACACATTAGTGTACACTAGAGCTGAGTTCGAGCTCAATTTTCGGAGCCCGAGCCCTAATTTTATATTGCAAGATAGAGTCCGGGCCCGAACGAGCCCGAAAACTGGCTAACTTGTTCAACCATTAATAAACAAATATCTCCTTTTCCCCACTTTCTTCCAATCTCTACTCCTCCTACAATATGGGGAGTGGAAAGGGGACCTCTATCTATTTTTGCAGTGTAACTGGACGATTTTCTTAGACCGTTCGTTTCCACCTGAAGTGCTTCGGGCGGGCAGCTGGCATCCAGAATGATCGGGAGGTGCTGCAATTGCATGTTGCTCAAATAATGCTAATATTATCGCGCCACAATGCGCTGCAATATGTACGTTGCTAAATAGAATTAGCAGGGAGCTACTGCGTGGAGATAAGAGGTAAATTATCGTCGGTATGCTATCAACTATCCAATACCTATAATTCTTGAAAGAGCTTTTTCTTCTCTGCAGAGACACACTAATGCGTGGCCTATGGCCTTTCTTACCCAAGCCCGGAATAAATAGCCATCTCGAATACCCGCTCCCTAACCAGAACCAGTAGCAGAAGAATTCCCTTTATCAATTATAAAATGTCTCATTTGTTAAATCATATAAAATCACATTTTTATACTGTATAAAAAATTTTTTTTCTCTCGTTCTCCCTCTTTCTAAGAGCCCCAACCGCAGTAAATATTCTACAGCCCGAGCCCGATTCGGGCCCGGGCTCTGTTTCGGGCTCATACCGTCTCAGCTCTGGTGTATACATCGCTTTTCTACCGAGACTGTTTCCTCGGGGGATCTACATTGTTAATATGTTTACAAGGGTTTCTACGACGTAGTCCCTTGCTGCTGGGTGTCAGTTTTGTCAGAGACATTCTTCGATTTCACGTACACTGCACAAAACGGCGCTAACGAAGTTACCTTCCGATCAAATGTGAAAATTAAAACATATTTACACATTTAGCCCCGAATAGGGTCTGATAATCTTACGACAGTTTCCCACAAGTATGACTTTGGAAAACAATCACAGCCTTTCTATTCTGATGAGAAGGATCTGTGATTACCGCGTTTCCAAATGAATTGCACATTTGCTCATTTTTCGCACCCCTTTTGAAAAAGAAAGTACGTTCTTATTGTATCACTATGTCCTTCCGTCCGTATAGACACCGTACCTCTGCAAAATTTTAGTCCAATTTGAAAAAATTATTTGTGTTGACAAAGATCCATACGATCTGTCCATACACCCAGATATTAAATTCACAGCAGATTATGAATCCGGAGGTGCATTGCCTTTTTTGTATGTACTAGTAAGAAGATTATCCTCTGGTGCTCTTAGCACAGAGGTCTGCTACAAACCCACCCACGTGGACAACCCCATATTCCCTGACTCAATAGGCCCGGCCGCACGCAAATATGCGCTTTTTAGGTACAGAGCATAACTCTTCTTCTAAAACTCCGATTTGAAATTTTTTTTTTCAGCGGATACATCTCCTGATGCACAATCTTTTGCATGTAATTTCGAATTTTTGAAAAAAAAATACTTTGGACACCAGGGGGCGTAAGTGTTAATTTTCGCTTCTGATGTATTTGCCATAAAATCGGAGCTTTTAAAATATCAATTGAAAAAATTCTTTCGTGGACTGATGCCACTCACATAGATAAACTATTTCGGAATATTTTCTTCCTAAAATATTCAACAGTTTCTCCGCCAGGGGGCGTAGATGTAGTTCTTATTTTTATCAATATCTCTACTTCTAGGAGTCCCATTTAAAAAATTCCTTCTTTGTTGGATAGTGTTTTTCGTGTGACATATTTTTCATATAATTTCAAAAATTTCAAGTAATTCATAGACTTTCCGCTAGGGGGCGTAAAGGAAAATTGCGTTTTCCCCTATATCTCTGCTTCTAAATCTCCGAACTGAAAAATTCTTTCTGCACCGGATACAGCTCCTGATGGGAAATCGTTTGCACTTATATTCTATTTTTTGTAAAAAAATGGCTTGGCCACCAGGGGGCGTAAATCCTAATTTCCGCTTCTGATGTATTTGTAGCATAATATGAGCTTCTAAATTCTCGATTGAAAATAACATCGTTTGTAGACCGATACTACTAATGTCGACAAACCTTTTAGAAACATTTTCTTCTTGAAATAGTGCACTGTTTCTACGCCAGGGGGCGTAGATGTATATCTTATTTTTGTCAATATCTCGACTTCTAAGAGTCCGATTTAAGAAATTCTTTGTTGGAAAGTGTTTCTAGTGTGACATGTTTTTCCTATAAATTCAAAATTTTCAAGTAATTCATAGACTTTCCGCTAGGGGGCGTTAAGGTAAATTACGTTTTCCCCTATATCTCTGCTTCTAAATCTCCAATCTGAAAAATTATTTCTGCACCAGATACAGCTCCTGATGGGAAATCGTTTGCACGTAATTTCAAATTTTTGTAAAAAATTGTTTGGCCATCAGGTGGCGTAAGTCTTAATATCCGCTTTTAACATTTTAGGAACATTTTCTTCTTGAAATAATGCATGGTTTTTACGCCAGGGGCGTAGATGTATATCTTATTTTTGTCAATATCTCTACTTCTAAAAGTCCGATTTGAAAAATGCATTCTTTGTTGAATAGTGTTTCCGATGCGAAATGTTTTTCCTATAAATTCAAAATTTTCAAGTAAATCATAGAGTTTCCGCTAGGGCGCACAATGGTAAATCGCGTTTTCTGCTCCTAAAACTCCGATTTGAAAAATTCTTCCTCTATCGCATACAAGACCTGACGGAAAATATTTTTCTCGTAATTTCTAATGTTTGGTAAAGAATGGTTTGGCCAGCAGGGGTCATAAGTGTTAATTTCTACTTCTGATGTATTTGTAGCAAAATCTGGGCTCCTGAAAACTCGACAAAAATTTTTTTCTTGGACCGATACCGCTCATGTGGATAAACCTTTTGTGAATACTTTCTTCCTAAAATAATGCATGGTTTTCCCACCAAGGGACGTAAAGTCACATCTTATTTTTGTCGATAACTCTGTTTCTAAGAGTTCGTAAGCTCACGATTCCGTTTACAGCAATATCTGAGGGATTAAAAACCCGATTGAAAAACTTCTTTCTTCCGTCAGATACTATTGTTTTCCATACCGGTTCCATTGACTTTGAATAGCTTTGATAAATTTAATTTGCGTCAGAACGGATTCAAAAGACGTGCTTATTACACCCGAAAATTCGGTGTCATCTTTCTTGTTCTTTCTTTCACCGTTTATTCGACATTAAATAAATCACTATTAAGGAGCATCTTATTCGCCTTTAAAGCATAATTTTTGCAGTAGCATTTAACATTTTGAAATTTCTTAAAATAATATAACTCTACTAGTAATCCGCAAACTATAGCAAACAGCAAGGTATCCAGCAAACTGTTTGCTGGATACCTTCCTTGAGAAAGCCATCTGGTTGATGTGCGAAAGCTTGGAATCTTTGATTTTCTGTTTTACTCCAAGAAATCTTAACTACTTAGCAAGGGCGGCCATAGAGGGGGGGGCATAGCCAAATTTTTGATGAATTTAAAACACTAAAATAGACGAACCCTTTCTTTAAAGCATTTTTAATAATAGTAAGATATTAATTATTGGTTGTATCAATTATTTTTGTTGTATTTTAGTATCTTGTACATTTACTAAAATGTTTGACAGCCTTGAACTAGATAAGGATTTTTCTTAGCCCCCCTAAAAGTACTCATATGGGCGCAACTGACTACTAGTATAGTTATACTAATTTGAGTATAGTAGGAGTGAGGTTCCTGTTTATTAATTATTTTGAAATTTCGTTTGCGTTGATATATTTTGTACATTTACACGTTTTTTAAGACCATTCCCTACAAAAACGTATAACAGATGTTTCATTACATTTTGTTACGCCACTTAACTAGAAAGCTGTTCTATTGAGAAGGACAACAGTTATTGTTAGATTCACTAATGAGTTTTCCGATTCCGAGTGAAAAAGTTTATTCTCCTAAATCAAAACATTTTGCATTAAAAATACTGAAAATACATGGAAAATTTTCGCGATTACAAAATGCTGCAATGCAGGGAAATTTTCATGTGGGAGATGGGTGGATGAAACTCGAAAGCATGCTGGAATGACATGGAGGAGACACAAAAAGTTTTAGAAGAAACATGGCAGGACCATACACCAGTGAACTGGTGATGTTTGATGATGATATATACTCCTATATGCATCCCAACTCCTACGGAAAAATCCTTACACGCGTTTGGATAGCCTATCCTCTCACAACAGTTCGTTTACTTTCCTCACTAGTATTTTTCAGTCCCTGCATTTCCAAGCAATTAAAGCGAATACATGTACTAACTTTTCGGATTCTAATATTTCTAGTATCGCATTCCTTGTATAAAATTTCCCCAAACCGATTTCAGTTTTCTCTGTTTCAGATTTCGCTTTCGTACAGTGTATTTTTTTAAGTGATTCTTAAATAACGTCAGCGTCGACCAGGGTTTATACAACAGACGTAAAAGAGAGATCTATCATTTCGTTTCGCTTTTTGGGAGGTCCGGAAGATCTGGTGCTCGTCAGATAAACAAATAATAACATCTAGAGAAAACAGGACAACTATTGATGAAACTGTCGTAAGCTCTCCCGTTTTGTTGACCAGCATGACCCCCAAATAACCGCCGGATGCACATTAAGAGCGGTTCGTCTTTGAACTTATGGGGAGTCTAAGGTCAATAAACAACTGGAATGAAGGCACTTGCTCAAAAAGAGCCGACGCAAATACCGTCCTTAGAAGAATAATCACTGGAAGAGCGTGAATCAGAGAAGAAAGCTAAAGAACGAACTCTGGTATCTCACGCAGCCGCTTTGACGAACTTTTCGCTGAATCAGCACATAACTCGCATTTTATTATTTCGTAACGTCAGTGTTTGTTATGGTACTTAAAATGAGTGCAACCGCTGAAATACTTGACTCACAACGATAAATATATTTTCATACTTTTATTCACTGGGACTCTCTCAGAGCAGACAATAAATGTTGAAGGGTCGAACAAACTCGCTTACATCCCGAAGTGTTAATAATTGAGTATATCACTGATAGTTTGCTGATTAATTATGTTACACAGCAAATCAAACGCTCTCGCAATGAATAGAGAGAAAGCTACTGTTATACGAATACAGAACGTTGGTTTTAATTTTGTTTTAAGATAATTTGTATTTAAGTCCAGGGTTAGGTCCAAGAACCGGGAAATGGGGAGGCTGAAGAGTCAGTTGAGTAGCTGACGGGCTATCTGGGAGGTGGGGTTGAGGGCTGACATCGTGATGGACCGTAGGAAGTTTCCTTTTGTCTTGCCTTAAGTCACCCTTAGGGAGAAGGCTCCGCGCCACATGACAACGCATCAGTGCGCGAAGAAATACTGATACACAAAAGATAGAATAATAATAACTACTTTTCGCACAATAAAATGTTTATTATACGTCGACTACAGTTTTGCAGAGCTTTTGGCTCGGCTTCCTCAGGACGAATGGAGCGTAAACATTCAAATCATTGTGACGTCATCAGAATTCTGACGGTCACGGATTTTGGTAAGTTGTTTCCACGCGCTTGTAAGAAATGGAGTCGACAATCCGTGACGAGTTCCGGTATATGTGGAAATCTTTTAATACAGTATATCAAGCTTGATAGTCGTGTCCAGTTTATCAATAAGCGTAGCGTTTCCAAACAAAAATTTTTGGTTATTTTTGTGACCATGTTGGGCTATAGACGATTTTTTCAGTTCATAGTTACGTACATAGGTCTTGTGTTCCTTCACATGGAAACTTAAAGCCCTGCGGGTCTGTCCTATATATGAAATTCCACATTCGCAGGGCATCTGATAAATTCCCCAGGAGTTTATGTCTTCGACGTAGTCTTTTGATCCGTAAAAATTCATCTTGTTTATGGGTTTGAAAATAACAACTACAATAGTTATAGACAAAGCCGTCCAAAAATTTAGGAAAACAAAGCCTGTCTGCACGCTCATGCGTATAGACCTCTCAATACAAAAGAATTGGGTGGTTATTCCATTTGCTCCTCAGATTTGCTTCGGAATTTCAAAAGTTCTCAAAAGTTTTAATTTCAAAGTTATTTTCAAACCCATAAACAAGATGAATTTTTACGGATCAAAAGACTACGTCGAAGACATAAACTTCTGGGGACTTTATCAGATACCATGTGAATGTGGACTTTCATATATAGGACAGACCCGCAGTGCTTTAAGTTTCCGTGTGAAGGAGCACAAGACCTATGTACGGAACTATGAACTGAAGAAGTCGTCTATAGCCCAACATTGTCACGAAAATAATCATACATTTTAAGTTTTAAGACTTGGAGGTCGAAACAATTTTGTTGTTTGGAAACGCTACGCTTATTGATAAGCCGGACTCGACTATCAAGCTTAATATATTAGAAGCTTTAATCATATACCGGGACCCGTCACGGATTGTCAACGACATGACGTCGACTCCATTTCTTTCAAGCGCGTGGAAACAACTCAGCAAAATCCATGACCGTCAGAATTCTGATGATGTCACAATGATTTTAATGTTTACTCACCATTCGTTCTGAGGAAGCCGAGCCAAAAGCTCTGCGAAACTATAGTTGATGTATAATAAGCATTTTATTCTGCGAACCGTTTTTATTATTGTTCTATCTTAACACCGCAAGCTTAGTAGTCATAAAGTATAAACAAAAAACATATCTTGTCGGCGAATCGGTTTCACAGCATTAACAGTGTAATCAGGTTAGCTTTGCCCAGAGTATATTCAAATACCCTGTAGTGTTATAGGGTGCAGCCTAACTTGTGGAAAATTTTTATATTTCATTTAAGCGGTAAATGTGTGTTTCGATGTAACTGCAAGGCGACACTCATAGTTATAATTAATTACGGTAATTGATCCTCTAATTTGTTCATCACTGCCATTGTTAAAATTTGTTCAGTATTTGATAAGTGCATAATTCGTAGCCTTCTGGCAAACGAGAAGTGTGAAAGGCCACATGGCAACAGACCATCTCTATTTCGGACTCATAGCAACAGTCGTGTGCATTTTCAACTAACGAAAGACTGCAAAACTCACCCCCCAAAAGTCCCTCTGCAAGCCAAGAGACATTCGGGGTTGCAGTTTTTCTCCGAACTGAACGGGATAAGGGAGAACCGACTATCACCCACAGTTGAAAACAAGGTGATAAATCCCTTTTCAAGTGGCTAAGAGAAGCCCGGTGACAGGACAAAGAGGAGAGAAACGAGGAGAAGAGAAAAGCGAAGCAGCATTCGGACTGCGGATTCGAAAAGACACGCACGAGACCAGCACCAGCGAGGGGCATGGAACCAAGGCCGGAGAGCTGACCGCTGGGAGAGCTCGGAAAAAGAAGCAGAGAGGCAAGTAAGGATGGCTATGAATGATCCCCTCTTAAACGAGGACATCTCAGTCCTTTGGACTTCTCGACCGATACTAGGTCGACATTAGTGCACTCTTGCCTAGGCTGTCTATATACCAAAAAGGCAGGACATTTCTTGCCACTTCTCTGCGCTGAGGACCTCAGACAACGGTTGCCAAGGTATGTGGTCTTTATACGAACTTTTGCTCACGACGTACAAGTGCCGTCGGACAGTGAACAGCATATAGAACTCTGTCCCCTGTGAAAAAATGAATACGCACGACAGCGGAGGCCTCCAACACATTTTATTCGTGATTTTTATTTGTGTTATGGCCATAAGTTTAAGAGCTCTTCCCTGCTAATTTGGCATCAAGCCTATGCAGGTGTGTGTAATATTATAGAGATATATATAGCTTATAATTAAACTGCGGCAGTCATGATAATTACGGTATCATTTTAATTGCTGGTACCCACGCTCGTACTCAATTATCATTTTTTAAAGTGTGTATTTAAATGTTTTGGGTAATCTCTTACATGTTTCCTTCGCTCTATTTGTTTATTGTGCATACTAGAATTTAATCAGTGAACAGTGTTTGAATCAGTGTTAATTGTTAAATCAGAGTTAGATAAATCAGTGGTATCGTTTAATCAGTGATAAAGTGTTTAAATCATTGTGCATAATTAAGCTGCCAATAGAGCAGCCCACCATACATTCATCTCAGCAGATTTTTGTGCCACATCATGGATAAAGGTGGCAGTGTATATAATATAACGTTGGATATTAAATGTCAAGCGTACGTGAAATGAGCGTTGGGTATCTTTTCGAGTGTGTGTGTGCGTTGCTATGATTTTCGGTAGATTGGGACGTGCTGGAGTTAAATCCAGGCATCCACGCCCAATCGCGGTACGGGTTTTGCGGGAAGTTAATAATTAATTTGTTATAATTAATTATGGGAGGTCATTATTAAGTATTGGAATCAGATAATTAATTTGTTGTTGCAGAATTTTCGGTTGTCAACGCAAGTAGGAAAACTCCTTGCTAGCCCCTAGCAGCAGAGGAGGAGAGCAAAATTTTTGACAAAATTTTCTTTAGTGTTTTTTTTAATTTTTATTTAGATGTTATTTTTTTTTGGTGGAGATATCGGGTGCTTCACTGCAGGCGATACTTCACCTGGTGCCGCGCCACATCAGCCTGTAAAGGTAAGATCCAACAATTGGTTCCGATGACCAGGATTCTTACTTGTTTGTACCTCCAAAGCAGAGCAACACACACAAACGTTCGGAATATTGCGAATTGACTGCCATATCAAATTTATTTCAGTACGAGCATATTTTAGCATATCATAAGTATTGTAAGCCTTAAGCATTTTTGTGTAAAAGACTGCCTTAGGTTAAGTGTATTTAAATATGGCAAATAAAGGAGAGAAGCCGAACACCAAACCTACTGACTCAGATGATTCTGATCATCATGATGGGGAGGAACATAGTATTCCCACAGGAGAATCAACTGATCTGGTATCTAGTAATTCAGTAACAAGTATCGCAGGAGTGTCAGAGACTAGAATGACAGCTCCAGGTATGTTAATGTACGGCGGTGAACAGATAGCAGGATGCATTAATATGCTCAGATATTTTACAGGCACAGATCCTCTATATCGTGCCAAACATTTTTTTCAAGATGTAGAAAATGTAGCTACAGTAGGGAGATGGAGCGAACAAACAAAATTGGCAGTAGTAAAGTCGAAATTCAGGGAAAGGGCTGCAGAATTTTTGTCAGATAGTGATGAGCTGAGATTAGAAGGAAATTATGAAAATTTTAAACGTCTAGTGATCGATCGTTTCCAAGCAGAAGAACCTCTTATTACCCGTATGAAACAATTCATGAGTTGTGTTCAAATGCCGGGACAAGATGTAAGACAGTATGCAACGCGACTCAAAAGTGCAGCGGCAAAATATTTTGGTCATACAACTGATATGTCAGAAAACATCAGGCAGCATAGGGATCAGACAGTGATGTGTCAGTTTGTATCTGGTTTATCCGAATCTATCAGGCGCTGGGTTTTAACGAAGTGCCCAGAAACTCTAGACGCTGCTATTCTCACAGCAATTCAGGAAGAAGATAATTTGGCGCTCATGAGTAAGAAAGCATCAGTAAATGCAGTAGAGAGATCGGAAACAAACCCAGGATCTGATTTATTAGCGCGTACTTTGGAAGAGATGATGGCACGAATGGAAGCGACGGAAAGATCAGTGGGTCAGTTAGTCGTAAATTTTCAGGAAAGCGAAAATCGGAGACGAGAAAGAAACTCCAGAGAGGAAGAAAGTTTGCAGTTACCCAGGTTTCAGTCATCTGGACTCGAACTCGTTCAACAGTATGGGGCAAATAATAATGAACGCAGAGGATCGGGTACTCGAAATCGCTCGCGCGCTGAGAACCAGCAAGCGCAGTACAGGAGCAACAGGATTATGTGCTACGGATGCAGACAGGAAGGTCATGTGATCAGGCTATGCCCGAATAACGGTCGAAATAGGGATAGGGCAGAAACAACACCGAAACAGAGGTTTAGGAATAACAACGACAGAGATACTCATTATCAATCAACAGGAAAGTTTAGTGCTCAAGGACCCGAGCGTAAGAACAAACAGTTAAACTGAATCGGAGTCGAACTGTGAGAGGTAGTGCGGCTCAGAAATATTTAAAACCCTCTAAAGTGCGGTACGTGTCTATGAAAAATGGGAATGACTTACCAATCATTAATGCGGATCTGGATGGGGATAAAATTAAAGTGCTAATTGACACAGGGTCATCAGTCACTTTATTAGCTAACGATGCTTATCGTAGATTAAAATCTCGCAGAAAGTTAAAATCTGTTGATTTAAATGTAAAAATCAAAAGCATCACAGGAGAAGTGATTCAAACGCTGGGTTGCTACGAGGTAAATCTGCGAATTAAGGGAAGAGACATATGGGTCAAGGCATTTGTGACAAAAAATCCCCTGAGTCAAAATTACTCAGCTTTGTTGGGAATAGATGCTTTACGAAACCACCGTCTTACGTTCGAAGCAGATACAAACCAGCTTCACTTCCCTGACCCCCCATCTCAGCCACCCACCCCACAGGAGCGGAGAGGTAATGATGTTTCCGACAGACACCCCAGGATAGCAGCACTGACTCGTAAAACTTGCATTCCCCCAACAGCGAAACTTTTCTCCAAGTGGCGCTTAGTAAACCCTCAGTGGGAAAAACAGAAGGAAGTATTTTGTTCGAGCCATTACCGAGAGCACGCAGAAATAGGTTACTCTTAGCACGGTCAGTTAATAATGTTTCGGCAAGCGGACTGTATGATGTAAGAGCAGCTAACCACAGTGATTCACCAATTTGGTTAAATAAACATACGAAACTCTTTCAGGTAGAACCAGTGGAAATTAAGCGTTGTTCGCAAGGAACATCCCGAAAATCTCAACCAATCTCTGTGGAAGATTTTAAATTAGACCACCTGGAATTTAGCGAACGAGAGAAAGTGCTAAATTTATTGCAGAAATATTCTGATGTTTTTGCACGGAATTCTTTAGACTTAGAAGGTACGGATCTTACAGAGCATGAAATTCATCTCACGGATGATAAACCTATTAAGTTGCGTCAGTATACTGTACCACATGCCCTAAGACCCGAAGTAAAAGCTCAGGTAAACGAATTACTTGACGCAGGAATCATATCAAAATCAGATAGTCCCTACAGCTTTCCTATTGTTCTCGTGAGACGCGGAAACTCTTATCGTTTCTGTATTGATTTTCGAAAATTAAATGAAATTACCCGAAAGGATAGCTACCCTGTTCCCCGAATCCAGCAAACTTTATCCTTACTACATGGATGCAAGTATTTTTCAAAAATTGACCTTTTGGCTGGTTATCACCAAATTAAAGTTAGAGAACAGGATAGGCATAAAACTGCTTTCTCATGCGAATTCGGACATTTCCAGTGGAATCGCTTGCCTTTTGGACTTTGCAACAGTCCGGCAACATTTGAAAGAGCACTTGATTCTCTATTTATGGACAAAAGAGATGATGGCATTTTGGTATATGTGGATGACATCTTGTGTGCCTCCAGGACATTATCTGAACACCTTGAGAAATTGGAATTAATTTTCCAGAGATTAAGGAAGCACCATCTAAAAATTAAGCCCAGTAAGTGTGAATTTTTGGCGGAAGAAGTGACATACCTAGGGCACCTTTTAGATCGTCAGGGCATTAGACCTAACCCACAGAACGTGGAAGCTGTTCGGGAATTCCCTACTCCACGGAAAGTGAAACATGTTCGAGCATTCCTTGGAATGGCAGGATATTATAGGCGCCACATCAAAGATTTTTCGTCCATTGCCTTACCGCTAACAAACCTTACTAGGAGAAACGTGAAATTCATTTGGGACGAACACTGCGAGAAATCTTTTCGAGAGCTGAAACATGCACTAGTGAGTGAGCCACTATTAATATTTCCTGATTTCAGCAAGAAATTTTTCGTCACCACAGACGCCTCCAAAGTAGCGATTGCCGGTATTCTCGAGCAGGAGGATGACGAAGGACACAGACATCCCATCGCTTACTTTAGCAGGAAACTTAATCCAGCTGAGAAAAATTACAGCACGACAGAACAGGAAGCACTGGCAATAGTATCATCCATCACCCATTGGCGCGAATATTTGGTAGGTCAGCAGTTTACGGTTATTACCGACCATAGACCTCTAAAGTGGCTTATGAATTTGAAAACTCCTAATTCTAGACTGGTCAGATGGAATCTTAGTCTGTCGGAGTATAACTTCGATGTGTAATATCGACCAGGAAAGAAGAACACAAACGCCGACGTTCTATCTAGGCACATTGCAGCAGTGGAAGCCAATGATACAGTCGCAGTTGTACCACTTAATAACAAAACTCTGAAATCAGCACAAAGAACAGATCCTAAATTAGCTGAAGTAATTGATTGTCTTGAAGGGCGGGATTATTCAGCAGTCGACAAAATTACTGACACCTATTTTATGAGGGACGACCTTCTATTTCATTTTGCCTTACCAGCAAAAAACAGCCCACGGAAATTGATCGCAGAACAGTTAGTGATACCTGATAAGTTAAAATCAGAAGTGATGAAATCAGAACATGACGGACTATGCGCCGGTCACTTCGGTTTTGAAAAGACCCTTGAGAGAATTAAACAGAAATACTTTTGGATTAACATGTTCTCAGATATCAAGAACTACACGGCGAGTTGCGAACAATGCCTGAAACGTCGTGGTTTCAAAAAGAAGCAAAAAGCGGGTCTAATTACCCCGGAAATTGTATCTGTCCCATGGTCCAAAATTTCGATGGATATCGCTGGACCTCTCCCACTGACAGAGGATGGAAATAAATATTTATTGGTTGTCACCGACTCATTCACTAAGTACATCGAGCTGATTCCATTAAAGACTATGCGATCTGCAGAAATTGCCGAAAAATTTGCTTCTAACGTGATAGCTCGTCACGGTGTCCCACATCTGTTACTCACGGACAGAGGAACAAATTTTTTGTCAGATTTAATGACCGAGTTGTACTGTAAGTTTGGCATCAAAAAACTGAATACATCTCCACACCATGCACAGACAGACGGACAAGCCGAAAGACAAATTCAGACAATAATGCACTCTTTAGCAATTTATTGTTCCCCTAAGGGAAAGGATTGGGACAAGTATACAGAATTTGTGGCCATGTCCTACAGAAGCGCGACACACAGTGCTACTAAAGAAACACCCAACTTTCTCATGTTCGGAAGAGATCTGAACATGCCAGGACAGTTGTTGAATGAGGAAATCCCTTTTAACTACGCTGAATCCCAGAGCTATGCCGAGAGCTTAGTCACGAGGATGCAAGAAGCGTATAAAATTGTTCAAGGATAATCTGGAAGAGGCAGCCCAAACTTCCAGGGAATATCGAGCAAAGTCGGCTGTAGACAAACAGATCAAGATTGGGGACATAGTGTACCAGCACGACCCATCAGCATCCAAAACAAGGTCGCGAAAGTTGGCAAAACCTTCTATAGGACCTTTCAGAGTAATTGAGAAAACATCCCCAGTGAACTTTAAAATCGCCCCAGTAAATGATATGAGACGAACTCGACTCACGCACGTAGACAGGATTTTCAAACCACCACAGAGAAGGGTGTTTGACACAGGGCAATTTCAAGATGAAAAGGGGGATGAGGAAATTTCGTTGAGCATAGGTATGCCAACCGCAGACGAAAGGCATCATGAAGAAGAGTTCTCAGAGCAGGATGATGACTGGGTGACGCCCGCTTGGCCGGTGACCGCAAGGGATACGCGCTGTTTTCAGCCGCATGAATCGGAAACACGTCAGGGGGTTGGAAGAGACCGGGACGGCGGCCCAGCCTGCTCCCATGTTGAAGGACGCAGCAGCTCACGGAGGAAACGCAGAGGGGAGCAAAGAAAAAAGTCCCTTCATCATAACGAGAGCGTCGTTGAGACCCCGAGACGAGCACGGGAGAGTGGGGAAACCTCTCAGCTTTGGACATCAGGCTGAAGAGGAAAAATCCAGCGAAGAAATGGTTGCAGACGAGGAGGATAGTGATAGCACAGAAATATACAGTTGTGAGGAGGAAGAAGATTTCGCGAGCCAAACTCAGGACCGCGCAGAAGTGCAGACCTAGATAAGAGGAAAGGCACGTTGAGTCCAAAAGGGTGTTGGTCGGACGCACATTGGCTCTCACCTGTGTAACTTATGTTTATATTCTTTTCTTGTTATGGGCAATGATGAATGGATCAGAGATGTTATCGAGACTTTCCCATTACCCTTGATGTGTCTAAAATCCGGAATTAGACATGTCATGGAATATAGGAAAGAGGGAGATATCCATATTCAAAATTTTCCATTCTTCAATGAGAAAAAAAAAAAAATACATTCATATTTTTTTTTTCTTTGGAAGGTAGAAGGATTGTTATAGGGTGCAGCCTAACTTGTGGAAAATTTTTATATTTCATTTAAGCGGTAAATGTGTGTTTCGATGTAACTGCAAGGCGACACTCATAGTTATAATTAATTACGGTAATTGATCCTCTAATTTGTTCATCACTGCCATTGTTAAAATTTGTTCAGTATTTGATAAGTGCATAATTCGTAGCCTTCTGGCAAACGAGAAGTGTGAAAGGCCACATGGCAACAGACCATCTCTATTTCGGACTCATAGCAACAGTCGTGTGCATTTTCAACTAACGAAAGACTGCAAAACTCACCCCAAAAGTCCCTCTGCAAGCCAAGAGACATTCGGTGGTTGCAGTTTTTCTCCGAACTGAACGGGATAAGGGAGAACCGACTATCACCCACAGTTGAAAACAAGGTGATAAATCCCTTTTCAAGTGGCTAAGAGAAGCCCGGTGACAGGACAAAGAGGAGAGAAACGAGGAGAAGAGAAAAGCGAAGCAGCATTCGGACTGCGGATTCGAAAAGACACGCACGAGACCAGCACCAGCGAGGGGCATGGAACCAAGGCCGGAGAGCTGACCGCTGGGAGAGCTCGGAAAAAGAAGCAGAGAGGCAAGTAAGGATTGCTATGAATGATCCCCTCTTAAACGAGGACATCTCAGTCCTTTGGACTTCTCGACCGATACTAGGTCGACATTAGTGCACTCTTGCCTAGGCTGTCTATATACCAAACAGGCAGGACATTTCTTGCCACTTCTCTGCGCTGAGGACCTCAGACAACGGTTGCCAAGGTATGTGGTCTTTATACGAACTTTTGCTCACGACGTACAAGTGCCGTCGGACAGTGAACAGCATATAGAACTCTGTCCCCTGTGAAAAATGAATACGCACGACAGCGGAGGCCTCCAACACATTTTATTCGTGATTTTTATTTGTGTTATGGCCATAAGTTTAAGAGCTCTTCCCTGCTAATTTGGCATCAAGCCTATGCAGGTGTGTGTAATATTATAGAGATATATATAGCTTATAATTAAACTGCGGCAGTCATGATAATTACGGTATCATTTTAATTGCTGGTACCCACGCTCGTACTCAATTATCATTTTTTAAAGTGTGTATTTAAATGTTTTGGGTAATCTCTTACATGTTTCCTTCGCTCTATTTGTTTATTGTGCATACTAGAATTTAATCAGTGAACAGTGTTTGAATCAGTGTTAATTGTTAAATCAGAGTTAGATAAATCAGTGGTATCGTTTAATCAGTGATAAAGTGTTTAAATCATTGTGCATAATTAAGCTGCCAATAGAGCAGCCCACCATACATTCATCTCAGCAGATTTTTGTGCCACATCATGGATAAAGGTGGCAGTGTATATAATATAACGTTGGATATTAAATGTCAAGCGTACGTGAAATGAGCGTTGGGTATCTTTTCGAGTGTGTGTGTGCGTTGCTATGATTTTCGGTAGATTGGGACGTGCTGGAGTTAAATCCAGGCATCCACGCCCAATCGCGGTACGGGTTTTGCGGGAAGTTAATAATTAATTTGTTATAATTAATTATGGGAGGTCATTATTAAGTATTGGAATCAGATAATTAATTTGTTGTTGCAGAATTTTCGGTTGTCAACGCAAGTAGGAAAACTCCTTGCTAGCCCCTAGCAGCAGAGGAGGAGAGCAAAATTTTTGACAAAATTTTCTTTAGTGTTTTTTTTTAATTTTTATTTAGATGTTATTTTTTTTTGGTGGAGATATCGGGTGCTTCACTGCAGGCGATACTTCACCTGGTGCCGCGGCCACATCAGCCTGTAAAGGTAAGATCCAACAGTAGCATTATTTCACAAAACTCCTAAATATAAAATTTACTCTTGGTAGCTAATAGCTTTGGTCCTAAATCTCCACAGATTGATACATAGACATTGTACTATCACCTGCACAATAATTTAAGTACCCGGTTGCTTCCGGTAACACAGTATAGAGTAGGTGGCACAAAATGAGGGAGAGGGGAAGGAATTTCCGGTGCCATAATAACCAAAATTTCATGCGATATGCATTTGAGAAAGGAACCCCGGTAGCACAGTACCATCGAATCAACGTCGATTTTTGGTTGCCAGGTCGATATTACGTCAAAGCATGGTTTTCGACGTAAAATCGATGAGACGGAACGTCAAGAAAAACATAACATTGAATTTCCGTATACATGTAAACGGTTTTACGCAGTTCATCCCTTTAGTTCTATTAGGTCGAATAATCGATGATTTTTATGCGATCTGTAAGCACCGCGCGCATGCACCTTTGCAACCATTACTCCAAACAAACTTTTTGGATGCTGGGGTGTTGGTCGGTTGTATCATTCCTGTTGTAAGACGAGATTCTCACGTGTGTCCTTTTTCGCCGGTAAGTTAAAAGTTTTTTTTTTTTTTTTTTTTTTTTTGCTTAAGTGTGTTTATAAGAAATTGAGTGCCATTCCTTTAAGTAGAATTAGGTTTTAAATATATAAATTGTACGTACGCATATCCCAATTAGGAATAGGCCTACAGCAATGCTGACAGATCACTAAAAATTCTATGAAATTTTATATATTTTATGCGCTGGGATTATTATTCACAGATCCAAACGTAGAATGTATTCGAATGCGTCCGAAAAGATTTGAATGTTGAAACTATATAGAAACAATTATATGATCTTTTAATCGTAGATAGCGTCGTAGAATTGTATTACAAAACCGAATACATTCTACGTTTTATGCCACGAATTAAAAGTTTAGAATTTCATGTTTCAACATCTAAATTATAGAGTAAACGTAGATTCGATATTACAACAGTACTAGAATCCATGACTAAACTGCGTAATATCAACGTAGAATCGACGTGTACAATACGTAGCAACGATGTAAATGTTTCTCTCGAAAGGTCGAAACGTCGTCTACTGTAGACTTGATATCGACTTAATAGGTTTAAATTTCGACGTCGAAAAGACTGGACATGGATATCTGTATTCGGCGTTTTATATCGACTAAAAATCGATCAAAAATTCGACGTGGAATCTATGTAATTTGCTACCGAGGAATGTCATATGCTATCCACAATATCCGATCTCGCTACGGAACTCCAAAATCAGATTCTCAGATAGACGGCTGAAATCTAACAGTTAATCAAACTCAAATATTCCTGCGAAGCGCGAAAATATTTTGTCACATGGATAGGGACGGATAAAGTGAGGACAGAGGTTTCCTTTAATATACAGTACACAGGAATTGGGAAAGGTTTCTAAAAATTCAGGACTTTCTGTTAACACATCTGCAAAACGGCAATTTACCATCAATATAAAAAAGGAATTGCGGAAAGGTCTCTGAAAATTCAGAATTTTCTTGGCCCACGAAAAATCTGTGAAATATAGATTTCTTTCCGTCATTTCACGGAAAAGATTGTATCAAGAATATGCTTCGTTAGTTCACGAAAAGAATCAGGGAAAGTGGCTGGTGAATTAAAAAAAAAAATTGCAATATAGTTGATAATAAATACATTGGCCGCCCCGGTGGCGCAGTGGTCTAAGCGATTGCCTATGATCATTCGTCCGAAAGGGGTACGGGTTCGAATCCGGGTGAGGCACGGATGTTGTGTTTGTCTTACGACACTGGCTCTCTCCCTTCCCTGGAACCAGTTACCCTAAATTAGGGACGGGCGACTGCTTATAGTCCATTCAGTTGCTCACGGTGGTCGTTAAACCTCCAATAAAAATAAATAAATAAATACATTGAGAAAGCGCCTACGGTATTCAGTGTTACTCAAAGCACGCCACGCATTTTTGCATATTACGTTCTCTTACGCATAACTGAAATGGCGCTACAAGAAAGGAACCCCCGAAATTTTGAAACAGAATGCAAATGCTAGCACAGAAGGAAGGTAACGAGTGGCGTAATTAATACGAGGAAGTAGTTTGGATAGGGGAAAAACAATGAATTGTTGTTTCGCGCAGAGTAATCTCAGAAGAAGACGTTGGAGTAAGGGAGAAAACAGGAAGTGGTAATTAAGTGAAGTATGGCAGGACGAAACTGAATGGAAGGAGACAAAAATGCTATTCTGAGAAGTGAATTGAGAAAAGAATGTCAACACGCATGCGGAAAGAAATTTTGAACCGATACTTAGACTGTTAACTGGAAAGTTCAAACCATTCCATTTGAAAAGCTGTCGTTTAACCCCCCCCCTCCCCCTCCCCCCCACGCAACAACTACTAATTTTAAAAATATGTAATTCACTGACGGATTATAGTATTAGTGGATATATATGGCATAGGCGCCGACTATATAGGGACGCAAGGTCAATCTTGCCCCTACAATAATTTTACTAGGGCGGACAGTGCTCACCCAATATTTTTTGCCCTGTTTAACTAAATAAGTTTTTTTTTTCTTGCGTATGTCATTTTGGAAATGCGTGAGTTGAAATATTTCAACAGAGAAAAAAATGCTTTCCCATGCTAATGAAGTTATTATCGTCATCATCATTGTCAACCATTATCAATCCACTGCTGGACGAAAGTCTCCCCAAGTTTTTTCCACAACGATCTGTCTTGTGCCCGTCTCCTCCATATTACTCCCGAATACTTAGGAATTTCATCCACACATCTCCCATGCGGTGCTCTTCTGGGTCTTGTCCTGTCCCTTGGAATCCAGTCTAAAATTTCAGCTGTCCATCGATGGTCTGTCCTTCTGGCAATAAGTCCAGCCCATTGCCGTTTCAGGGATTTTACTCTGAACATGATGTCTTCCACACTTGTCATTTTCCTGATCCACGAGTTCCTCTTCTTATCTATCCTGGTTACACCAAGCATGCACCTCTCCATGCTGCTTTGAGTTGTCTGCTGCCTTTGTATGTCTCTTTTAGTTAAGCTCCACGTCTCTGCACCATATGTAAGCACTGGAAGGATGCATTGATCAAACACTTTTGTTTTGAGACATAATGACATATTGCTCTTGAAAATTATACTGTTTCTTCCAAAAGCTCTCCAGGCAAGTTTTGTACGCCGATTAATTTCTTCACCAATGTGACCCTCACTTGATATCTGCTGTCCAAGATAAACGTACATGCCTGCTATCTCCAGCTTTTCTCCATCAATCGATAAATCTTCATTTCTTGTAAAAGCATTGTGCACCACTTTTGTCTTCTGAAAGTTCATTTTAATTTACTCTTGTCAGCAAGTTCCTGGATCATACTCTGCAGCTCTGATTTGGTAGTTGCAAAAATGACTACGTCATCAGCAAAACGAAGGTGAGTTAGATAATCTCCATTAATGTTTATCCCATTGTTTTCCCAGCTCAGTGATTGAAAACCATTTTCCAATGTGGCATTAAAGAGCTTGGGAGGTTATTGTATGCTGTGCTAATTTAAAAAAATACATTTCTTTCCTTTATAGAATTGTAATATTCTTTATAAAATAAAACAAGCTCCAACGTATGAGGTTATTTAAAAAAAATGATAAATAACAAAGTAAGTAAAAACTCTTTTTTTCTCATTTTTAGCGTTGCTCATTTGATAAGAAACTCGGTTGCCAACCGTAGGTTGAAGAAGCGTATATGTCCGTCCGTCCGTCCGTCCGCATGATAACTCACGTGAAAATGGTTCAATTTCGACGAAATTTTAGTATGTGGTAGTGTATCACCTGAGGACGAACGCAAATGAAATGGGCGAAACAGGGTCAAAGGTCAGGACATAGGAGCGGGATTCATTCCATTGTTCTTATGCATCATAACTTGCGTAAAAATGGTTCGATTTCGATGACATTCTAGTAGTGGTAGGGAACCATCTGGGGACAAACCCTATTGAAAATGGGTGAAATAGGGTCAAAGGTCAGGACATAGGAGCTGGATCCATTCCATTGCCTTTATGCGTCATAACGTGCGTAAAAATGGTTCTATTTTGATGAAATTTTAGTATGTGGTAGGGAACCACCTGGGGACAAACCCTGTTGAAAATGGGTGAAATAGGGTCAAAGGTCAGGACATAAGAGCTGGATCGATTTCATTGCCCTTATGCGTCATAACTTGCGTAAAAATGGTTCGATTTCGATGAAATTTTAGTATGTAGTAGGGAACCATCCAAGCACAACCCTATTGAAAATGGGTGAAATGGAGTTAAAGGTCAGGACACTGGAGTGGGATCCATTCCATTGCCATTGTGCATCATAACCTTAAAATGCTTCGATTGCGACAAAACGTTATCATGTTGTTCCGAAGGTATAGTGAACCGGTTCTGTTGAATATCAACGAAATGGGGTCAAAGGTCATTGCACAAAATCAAGATTTATTCCACAGCCATTATTCTCATAACTTGCGTAAAACTTCTTCTATTGTGACAAACCTTTGGTATGCTATTTCTGAGGTATACTGAACCGGTTCTGTTCAATATCATCGAAATGGGGTCAAAGGTCAGGACACAGGAGCGAGATTTATTCCACAGCCATTATCCACATAACTTGAGTAATAATTTCTGGTATGTTGGAAACCGTATCATAATCAATGCATTGCATGATTTTACTAATTTATTTTTATCTATTTTTTGCGCTTCTTGTTCTTCGTTTGAGTAATTGTGCTAATCTCTCATATTTTTTATAAATGTTTGGAAATAAAATCTTTCTGGATACTTTTGCAAAATAAAAAGCCGAATTATATTTTTTAAAATATTAATATTCAGCAAAAGTATATTTCTGTTCCTTTGTTCATTTGCTGGTGAGCAATTACAATTGTGTTTTAAAATATATACGTAGAATCTCGTAGTTTATCTTTTTACCCCTTTTTTCCCACCTGATCATGGAAGAGACGTGCCTCCTTCCACATCTGTTCTCTTCTAGCCTGCCCCCCCCCAATAATTTGGTGAAGTCGGCGCCCCTATATAGGGTGATTAGCCCCTGATATAGTGTGACCAGGGAGATTGGTACCTGACAAACTCGTGTTTCCCCCCTTCTGTTCAGCAAAGCTAGAGCAGCTGTTCCGGGAGCAGCTCTAGGGAGAGCGCAAAACTCACTGATTACAATCTGATTAAAATTGGAATTGAAACGTTGGCATCAGTTTCTGGTAGAGTTTTTCGCGCCGTACTTTGTCATATTTTGTCAGTGTCTCGGCAGTCTTCGCAGGTTAGAATTCGCATTTTTTCTTCAAAATGCGCAGGGTTGTTAGTTGTTCGCATTCAAAATCGAAGGTGTGCTCTTGTACATACATCGCAAGATACGGACATCATTCACGTTGCTGAAGAGTTCTGTGAGGGCTATTCTATCATTACTGCTGCTGCGAATCATGATTAACTGCATTCGATCCGTTTGATGTGGTACCGAAAGTACGAACTAGTTTGGAAAAGCTGCACAAACAGTCGAAATTTGACTGTTTTCTGTTTTGTTTTGTTTTTCCTTAGGAGGTGAACGACCACCGTGAGCAACTCACTCAATTGGCTATAAGCAATCGCCTGTTTCTAATTTAAAGCCACTTGCACCAGTGATGGGAGAGAGCCATTGCCGTAGGACCAAAACAACCGTCCATACCTTATCCAGGATTCGAGCCCTAACCCACCTCGGACACATGGTTAGAGGTAAATGTCCCTAATTTAGGGTCCTGCAGCCAGGAGCCCTAAATTAGGGACAGGACAGATGGGGGAGCAATATTTAGTACTTTTCTCCGGGCGTAGAAATGCCTAGTGTCGCCTCTGCTGTTCTGTTTTAATTTTTAAATCACTAGTTCAGCATCAGCTTCATTTTGTCTAATTTGCAATATTTTTTTCTTCAAATTCGTAAATTATTTCATAAATTAAAGCAACTACGGCATTTGCGTGAAATTAACTTTTCAGAAAATTCGCATCCAGAATATTGGTGCCCGGCACACTGGTGCACGGAAGACCAGTTTTTTTTTTTTTTTTTTAACGACCACCGTGAGCAACTCAATGAGCTATAAGCAGTCGCCCATCCCTAATTTAGGGTCACTGGTTCCAGGGAAGGGAGAGAGTCAGTGCCTAAGACAAAAACAACATCCATGCCTCGCGGGATTCGAACCCGGGCCCCTTTCGGACGAATGATCAGATGCCATCGCTTAGACCACTGCGCCACCGGGCGGCGAAGACTAGTTTAAGGGAAATTGATACACAGAAGGCTGGTATCCAGTAAACTCGTACCCGAAAGATTAGTACCCGAATAATTCCTACTTGTCGAGCTAATTTCCACTTGTCCACAGCCAAGGGGTCGTACGCTGTAAAAAAAAAAAAAAAGAAAAAAAAGTGGTGTGAATTCAGAATAATTTCTTAAAATAACGTGCAGCAAAGTTGCAGGAAAATGTCCGTTTTTTAGCAAAATTTCCGTTTTTAAAACTTCCTGTATTTTTTAACTTCCTTATTTTCACAGATTTTCGGTAATCAGTAATTCCATTTATTTCCGAAAACTCCGTTTCTGGTTTTCCCGTATTTACATAGAAATTTCACAAAATCGAAGCCACTGAATTTCTCAGCCATTACGGCAAGGAATACTTTCGCGCAGGTGGAACTCGAACCGAGGTCATTTGGGTTGGCTCAGCAGAAACCACTGAGCCAGAAAGACTCGGAAATCACACTCACGTCCAAGGTAAACCTCTAATGATGATGATTGATGATGATTTTTTTTTTCATTATGCGTGTAATTTTATTTTCTGTTGGAGCTTATTATTTTTTAGAATACCTTTGCAATAATTTTATTTTTTCTATAGAAAGACTTATCACAAACTAAGCATATTTTTTGTGGTGATTTTTCGAAGCAACACAATACTTTGAAACCTGAGATCTTTTTAAATTCACAATTATTTTCAATTACCTTTTAGAAAGGTGAAATGTACTGTTTTATAGTTTTATTTCACAAAAGTTCTAAATATAAAATTTACTCTTGAGAGCTATAATAGCTTTTGTCTTAAGGAATTCATGGACTGATACATAGACATCGTACAAGCATCTGTACAATAATAATTCAAGTACCTAGTTTCTTACAGTTACACAGCATACAATAGCAGATACACAAAATGGAAGAGCGGAGAAGAAATATCCTGCGCCACAATAACTAAAATTACTTGCGATATATGCTATCCGCAATATCCTATCTCGTTACAGATCTTCAAAATCAGATCTTTCGACAGACGATTGAAGTTTGATAATTAATCAAACTTCCAGTATTCCCACGAATTGCTCCGATTACGGGAAATTTTTCATCATATGTATACGGAGGGATGTAAGGTCAGGTGATGCGTAACGTCACAGCCTCTCCTTGACAAATGTCAACCCCGCCTTCTCGTGGTACATCCTGTTCCCACTAAAGGGGCTCTGACGACCGCCAATAGCGGTATAACTATACCATCGGGATTAGAGGAAATGCTATCCCACACTCACCAACCCGCTTGGCCAGCGTGGTGAGTTATGGCCAAACCCCTCCAAAATGACTCCACAACTTAAATCTTGGCCCTCAGTCTCCGGCAGCTGGAATGTACCTGGCCAAGGCAGCGGCCAGTGCGACATGAAGGCAGAGGGTGCTAAGAATCCCCGGAGGACCGGACTAGGCTGCGATCTGATGCTGACCTTGGCAACGTACAACGGACGCTCCCTATCTTCTGATTAAAGGCTTCTTCAATTGGAAGAGGAACTACAAAGGATCAAGTGGGACATCGTCGGGCTAAGTGAGGTAAGGAGAAAAGGAGAAGATCTCATTGAACTGAAAAGTGGACATCTCTTCTACTATTGTGGGACAGATACTGGCAGAACTAGTGGTGTTGGATTTATAATAAACAAGAAACTGAAGGATAAAGTTGTAGAAGTTGAAAGTTCCTCTGACAGAGCTGCACGACTCGTTATTCAACTCTCGAGAAGATACCAGGCTCAGATTATTCAAACTTATGCACCCACCACAAGTCATGCTGAAGAAGAAATTGAAGAATTTTATAAGGAAATTCGTGATCTAAATAATAAAGGTAAGCAGCACTTGAAGTTAATTATGGGAGATTTCAATGCAAAAATAGGGCAACGGCAACAGAATGAAACTTCAGTAGGTAAATTCGGTCACGGCAACAGAAACCAGCGTGGAAATACTCTCGTAGAGTTTGCAGAGGCAGAAGGGTTTTTCATCTTGAACTCCTTCTTCAAGAAAAAGCCACACAGGAAATGGACATGGAGACATCCAAATGGGACGACAAGTGAAATTGATTTTATTATGTGTAACAAAAAATTCGTCATAGAAGACTGCAGTGTGCTAAACAAGTTCAACACAGGCAGTGACCATAGATTGGTGAGATGTAAGATGCATCTCAACACTAAACTCGAACGTAACAAGCTCATAAGACAAACAAAATGTATTGACATAACCAACCTTAAAAAACACCATAATACCTTCAAATTGGAACTGAAGAACAGATTCTCTGCTTTAGAAGGCCTAACATCGGAAGAAGTGGATATTTCTGAAGTTAACAGAAAAGTAACCAAAGCTCTTATGGAAACAGCAACAAAATTAGCTGGGTCTAAGAACAAATTGCATGTGAACAAATTATCAGGAAAAACCAAAATGTTGATGCAAAAAAGAAGAGTGATGAGGACAACTAAAGAAGATGTGACTTCCAAAGTGGAATATATAGAGCTATGCAAGACAGTACGAAAAAGTATCACTGAAGACGTAAGGAAATTCAACTGTGAACTAGTAAGGAAAGCAATTGAAAACAACCAAAGCCTAAAGATAGCAAAGGGACATCTCAGTAAGGGGAAAAAACAGATTATGGCACTGAGAAAAGAAGATGGTTCTGTAACAAGAAATAGAGGCGAAATTTTGACAAGAGTGAAAGATTTCTACTCCAAATTATATGAAAGGGATGATACATGTACTCCAGACATCATGAAAGGTACCAGTACCAGAGTTCTTCCAGTCCTTCCAGCAGAAGTTGCACATGCAATCAAGAACATGAAGCGGGGAAAAGCTCCAGGAGAAGATGGAATTACTGTAGACATCATACAAGAAGCAAGTGGAGAAATCGAAACAGTACTCGCCCAAATTTTCACTCGATGCCTTAATGAAGGGAAAATTCCTGAGGATTGGAACAACGCTACAATGATCTTGCTACATAAAAAAGGTGACATTGAGGATCTCAGGAACTACAGACCTATCAGCCTCCTATCAGTGGTTTATAAAATCTTCACTAAAGTTCTTTCACACCGCTTGAAGGTGACACTGGACATGGCTCAACCGAGAGAACAAGCTGGATTCAGGAGTGGCTACAGCACAATAGATCATATCCACGTACTGAGAGAACTAATTGAAAGAGCGAGGGAATATGAACTTCCATTGTGCATGGCTTTTATCGATTATGAAAAAGCCTTTGATTCGGTGAAACCATCAGCAGTTGCAATGGCTCTGAAATCCTGCTGTATTGAAGATGCATACATTAATATTATTAATAACATCTATGAAAATGCAAGTGCAAAGATTCGGCTGTTTGAAAATACAACACACATAAAAATTGGAAAAGGAATGAGACAAGGTGACGCCATATCTCCAAAGCTCTTTAATGCCACATTGGAAAATGTCTTTCAATCACTGAACTGGGAAAACAAAGGGATAAAGATTAATGGAGATTATCTAACCCACCTTCGTTTTGCTGATGACATAGTCATTTTTACAACTACCCCATCAGAGCTACAGAGTATGATCCAGGAACTTGCTGACAAGAGTAAAGAAGTGGGATTAAAAATGAACTTTCAGAAGACAAAAGTGATGTACAATGCTTTTACAAGAAATGAAGATTTATCGATTGATGGAGAAAAGCTGGAGATAACAGACACGTACGTTTATCTTGGACAGCAGATATCAAGTGAGGGTCACATTGGTGAAGAAATTAATCGACGTACAAAACTTGCCTGGAGAGCTTTTGGAAGAAACAGCATAATTTTCAAGAGCAATATGCCATTATGTCTTAAAAGAAAAGTGTTTGATCAATGCATCCTTCCAGTGCTTACGTATGGTGCAGAGACGTGGACCTTAGCTAAAAGAGACATACAAAGGCTGCAGACAACTCAAAGTAGCATGGAGAGGTGCATGCTTGGTGTAACCAGGAGAGATAAGAAGAGGAACACGTGGATCCGAAAAAGGACAAGAGTGGAAGACATCATGATCAGAGTTAAATCCCTGAAATGGCAATGGGCTGGACATACTGCCAGAAGAACAGACCATCGATGGACAGCCGAAATTTTAGATTGGATTCCAAGGGACAGGAAAAGACCCAGAAGAAGACCACATGGAAGATGGGTGGATGAAATTCGAAAGTATGCGGGAGTGACATGGAAGAGACTGGCACAAGACAGACCGTTGTGGAGGAAACTTGGGGAAACCTTCGTCCAGCAGTGGATTGATAATGGTTGACAATGATGATGATGATGATGATGATGTATACGGAAAAAGAGAGACTGAAAAAGAGAGAGTAAGTGAAATCTATATAGAAGGCCTTCTGAAGAATGTTATTTCCGAAAGGGCCACGGGGCACTTTAGGTATAGGCACCTTGGGAAAACTACCACACATAATTCGGAAACTCAGAAAATTGCCCCACCGGAAAATTGCCACACATTCAAAGCGCTTCTCGGACGAACGGCGATTTGTGCTCGTCCCCTTAATGAAAACCATGTTGCAATTTTCCGGTGGGGCACTTTTCCGGAAGGGTAATTTATCGCAAAACTGTTTGCACTTAATCAATTTTTTTCGAAGTTCCGCTGACCATTTTATGTCGACTAATCGTTATATCGACCAGTCGTTACTGTCGACCAATCGTTATGTCGATCAAACGTGTTGTCGATCAAACGTGCTGTCAACCAATCGTTACTGTCGACTAATCTTACTGTCGACCAATTGTTATGTCGACTAATAATTTCTGTCGACCAATCGTTATGCCGACCAATCTTTATGTCGACCAATCGTTATGTCGACCAATCGTGTTGTCGGCCAATTGTTATGTCGATCAAACGTGCTGTCAACCAATCATTACTGTCGACTAATCTTACTGTCGATCAATTGTTATGTCGACTAATCTTACTGTCGATCAATTGTTATGTCGACTAATCTTACTGTCGACCAATTGTTATGTCGACTAATCATTTCTGTCGACCAATCGTTATGTCGACCAATCGTTATGTCGACCAATCGTGTGTCGGGCAATCGTGTTTCGGCCAATTGTTATGTCGACCAATCGTTACATACCCCTTGAGGCACGTACTGAACCACAAAAAACCTGTCCTTCTCCAGCTACACACACGTGCAAACGCCGTTCCGATTTCATATGAACACAGTTCAGCATGTGTTGTGTAAAGTTGTCACACGCGTTAGTAATGCGCGTCTTCAGCTATTGTAAATGTTGCAGATCTCTGACGTTGGGCGTATAAACCAACCACATCTTTCACATACACCGGCTGATTGGTAGCCGGGAGATTCGTACCCGGCAAAATGGTAACCGAGAAATTGGTACCCGCCGGACTCGTACCCATGTAGATTTCAATTTTGATGTCTGAATTTCAGGCTTTAGCATCACCTCCAAACATTCTAAGTAATCCAATACATTTTGTTTCTTAACATCGAAATGTTTTTTTTATTAAGCAATAACGGCATTTGAGTATTATTAAATTTTAGATAACTCGTACCGAGGAGATTGGCACCAAGTAAATTGGTATGCAGAAGGTTGGTATCGAATGAATTGCGGTTTGTGTACATTTATGCAGTTTGTATGTTCCCGTTAACGTCGCAGCAACATCGTTGACTTTGCAGGGTGCTAATTTCCCTGGTAAAAATTTTCGAGGTACCAGCCTCCCGTATGCGAATTTTCCAGCTACTAGCCTCCCGTGTGCGAATTTGCTAGGAATCAATCTATCGGGTACAAATTTCTTAGGTACTAATTTCCCTGGTGCGAATTTGCCGTTTCCCGAATACGACAACACGCACACAAAGTATTGTTATTTGTCTAGATGGATCGAGTCTAATCTACAGGGTGATTCATAAAGAAGAATATAGAGTCTAATCTACAGGGTGATTCATAAAGAAGAATATAGAGTCTAATCTACAGGGTGATTCATAAAGAAGAATATAGAGTCTAATCTACAGGGTGATTCATAAAGAAGAATATAGAGTCTAATCTACAGGGTGATTCATAAAGAAGTATATTGTCTCAACGCACTATAAAACAGGAACAATGTAAGATATTTTATGTTACCTGTAACAGAATTGTAGGAATGTTTCAAGTTTTTTTTAAAGACAGTCACAGATGTTCTATGTGTGCACCCTTAGTCACACGACACACGTCGAGCCGGTAATCCATTTCCGCCCAAACGCGAGGTAAAATATCTGAATCAAATGCAGTGATAGTGGCTGTCATACGCTGTTTCAGCTCCGCTAGATCAACAGGAAGGGGAGGGGTGAATATATTTTCCTTTACGTACCCCCACAGGAAAAAGTCACAAGGTGTTAAGTCAGGACTTCTGGGTGGCCATTGGGTCAGTTGCATGTTGTAGTCCGCGGCTCGTCCAATCCATTGGTGAGGAAGATGTTCATCGACTGACTAGTCACGTGACACGCGCGCTGTTGCCTATGTCACTTCCCTCAGTAGCGGGACATAAACTTTATGAGTACATCTCTACCTAACGGTTCGCAGTTGTGGTCCGTGTCTTCAACTGTTACTGTTTTACAGCTTCTGGAAACTGTATATTCCTTTATGAATCACCCTGTATATATTAATTCTATAAGGTTTTTTACTGTGAGACCTATTTTGAAAGAACGGCTGAACATAAAAATATGGTTCAGGTATCAAAGTAAAGGTCTTACCATGTACATGTGCCAGTCGAAGGAAAAACTGAGATTGGAGCAACGGTTCGGGCGGGGAGAGGCTCCGAAGTTTCTTTAAAATGTGGTTCAGGTATCAAAATAAAGGTCTTACCATTGAGATGTGCCAGTCGAAGAGAAAACTAAGATTGGAGCAACGGTTCAAGCGTGACGGGGTGGCAAAGTTCCCATGTAAAGTCTATGGAAGAAGTGTGCGGCCCTTATCAACATCAGGCGCTCAGTTCAATGTCAGACTTGGTATGTGCATGGTGTTCTATGATCAGTCCTAAAGTAAGTAAATACTTTATTGCATACTTACCCTTAACAGAATGTCTCTCTCGAAAAAAGAAAAAAAGGAAAAGAAGACGTAAAAGCCTTACTGGAAGGCGTGAGAGATCAATGTGTCGCAACTATACAGCATATCTCAGACAAGAGAGAAGGAAGAGTATTCGCAACGCGAATCTCATTCCAACAACATTTAGGAACACAATTGCGACTGAAGATGAGAGTTAAAGAGTGCGCTATCCAGCTGAATTTTTGCACACGATCGACATGAGTGGACTTCCGCTTCACATTCTACGACTGCAAAAGAGTACTGTCGTGATGCTCAGTACGAACCTGGCCGACCCGGTGGGGCAATGGTCTAAGAGCTGGCTTACGATCACTCTTTCTTGAAGTGTACGGGTTCGAATCCCGGTGATGCATAGATGTTGCGTTTGTCTTACGGCACTGGCTCTCTCCCTTTCCTGGAACCAGTGACCCTAAATTAGGGACGGGCGGCTGCTTATAGCCCATTGAGTTGCTCATAGTGGTCGTTAAAACTTCAGTAAAAAAAAAAAAATCACGAACCTGGACTATTTTCTTTACTGAAGTGGTTGAATGAATTTGTCAATCAAATAAAGTTTACATTTGTTGTTCGATATGAGAGTTTATTTTTTTTCAAAAAAAACACAACAAAAAACAAGCAAACTAACCGTCGATTCCGAAGGGTTTCGTCTAGTAATCGTTTAATACCATATAAGCGAATGTATGGTAAAATATGTCTTTTCACACCTGTATATTTATCTCAAAAAGCATAGCACACAGGGAAAAAAAAAAAAAAAACGATGAACTAAACAATCACCCCTTGTATTACTAAACAACAATATTCTTCTGTACGTAACACTTTTTCAGGCTGTAGTGTCCTAGCGTAAAATGGACTGCATATATCGTTATTTGTTTATGATACAACTAAAACCCGACATAACTTCCCTGCAAAGCTTAACTAAACAACGTAAAGCTAATTAGGCACTGATTAGCGTTTACGGCCAGATGAAAGTAGATGTCTACTTACAAAGTCAACAACTGTTTATTGGTTGTTGGTAGGAACCCTTTGATCAGTTCAACATCACAAAATATAGCTCGAATTGCAGTTAATCCAACTATCGCTTCAGTATCTGAATACAGCATATGCTTTGTTCATAACACACAAGTACCATTAAATCGACAACAGTTTGAGACTTCGAAGATAAAGCTAGCATAACATTCAACGTGCGAGCAACTCTAATCGTATAAGATCAACACAAGCCGAGCACACACTCACTCTCTCTATCTCTCTCTCTCTAATTTCTGCTCGATACGAAAGCAAACAGCACTCTTACCAGGAACTTTCACATACGGCATTCACTCTCGACCTAAAGCCAGGTTGCCAAACCAATATTCGCCGAAAATAGAAATGTAGCGTTAAGATTAGAAAATGTTTAAAGAGAATGAACCAAAACTTACGTAAGATAACAGGAACCGAAAAAAGAAAGCTAAATTACAGTATAGTATGTTTCATCATGTGACGTGCTCAGATATGGTCGTAGATTACTCATTACACTCAGAGACGCACAGTCGTCGTTCGAACATCTGGCGAAAAACGATTACGATGATGTGGTTTCCCGCTGTCTTCGTAGTGAAACCTCTCCGTGAAACCAGTATAATATCGTCTAAAGTTTTTGGGACTCCATTTTTAGACGACATTTCTATGTTGGCATCTATCGGCACATTCACTGCCTTACCATTAATGTCCAGATATCCCATATTGATTAGAATTGGGTCGTACGCAAGCACCGCGTCAGAAAACAAACTACAAATTTTAACATATGGCAGAACTATGATGAGCCAATTGCACTACTGTCAATGCAATACGCCTCGATCGATCTGATTAACCGATTACCAAAAACGTTTAATAAGAGAGTGCTAGGTCAAAGAATGGGATTGCGGCATGCAAGTGGAAGTGATCTGGGGCAGAATCTGCGAAGAAACGACCCAAGTAAAATTTCGAAGCTAGCAAAACGTGACAGAAGAGCTCTCTCTACAAAGAACTGTCCGTTCAGAAAGCAAATCAACACTATCCTAAATCGTACAAACTTTGTGCGCGACTATTGAGACTGATTTTTGCATCAGTAGTCTAGAGTGCTCAGGATAATACATGGCATGGGTTACCATGGTCGAACAGTCATCCACAAGCCACCAATGTCACACGCTGATTAGTGTGCTGTAAGGAACGTTGATCTTTGACTGTAGACAAATAAAAACTGGGCTTTGAATACATAGTCTATTCGTCTGACGGTCGTTTCTGGGCTAGGAGGATTCCGGGAGATAAGTACCTTCTGGGTTGTAACGTCCTAACAACGAAGTTCGGTGGAGCCAGCGTGAGGGTATACAGCTGTAGACAAATGGAAAATAGTGCTTCGAACCAATGAGTCACGGTACATAGTCTATCCGTCTGATGGTCGTTCCAGGGTTGGGACGATTCCGGAAGATAGGTTCCTTCTGGGTTGTAACGACTCGACAATGAATTTTGGTGGAGTCAGCGTGAGGGAATAGAGCTGTAGACTAATGGAAAACTGTGCTTCGAACTAACGAGTCACGGTCTACAGTCTATCCGTCTGATGGTCTTTTCTGGGCTGGGGGGATTCCGGGAGATAGGTACCTTCTGGGTTGTAACGACCCGACAATGAAGTTTGGTGGAGGCAGCGTGAGGGTAAAGAGCTGTAGATAAATGGAAAACTGCGCTTTGAAGCAACGAGTCACGGTACACGGTCTACCCGTCTGATGGTTTTTTCTGAGCTGGGAGGATTCCGGGGGATAGGTACTTTCCGGGATGTATCGTCCCGACAAAGTTTGGTGGAGGCAGCGTGAGGGTATGGAACTGTTTTTTTTTTTTGTGTTTGGGCTTGGACCCATTAGTCGTTATATTAAAAAAAACCACGAATGTTGGCTCAGCTGTACTTATACGGCCCGGATGACAACACTACACTATAGTCTCAACATTGAGGCAGTACTTTGGGCAAAGCCCATATCTTCGTCAACAGGACAATGAACTGTCATGCTGCTCGCATTGTTGCTGGTTGATTTGGGGATATGGATATCGAAAGTTTGGGTGATCATGCCCAGAGGCTTGAGCTGAACTCTACAGAGAATCTCTGGGACTAATTGGATCATAAGGTGCGTGGAAGAGGTGACCTCCCATCAAATACAGCTGAACTGGTCACGTTTTAAAGGCCGAGTGGCAAAATATATCCGCTGTCTGTCACAAGAATCTGGTGGATAGTATTTCAGGAAGGCTAAAGGCCGTCGTAGCGCACATTTTTAAATTTTCTGTAGATCTTTTGTTGACATGCAGGTGCCCGGATATTACTGGCATGAGAGTGTATATAAAAGGTCTACGGAATTGGGAAACACTGTCATGGATCATTTTGGTCATAGTAAAGATGGATACTTAGCTTCCTGTTGCTGTGATGAGGTTCAATCCACACACAGACTAGTGGGTATTACCCTCCTATTTCGGCGCAATGCTATGTAGATTCACCTTGTCTGTGGTTGCCGTGGTCAGCCCGATAAAAGTTTTCAGATGACTGTCCAGACATGAGCACGGGCCTGGGCTATGACAAAAAGCTCGGAAGTGGGGTCTTATATCAAATCTTTGACTAAAACCAAGTTAATTTTCTTCTCCACTTTCTTTAACACTGCTAACTAAATTAGTCAACGCAATTCGAAACGCACAACTGAATTGGTTAGGCTATAATCTCTCTTTTGTTCTTTCCCAAAAATTCTTAATTATTGTTTATTGAATTTTTTCGCACGTGTTTCATAACTCAAAAACGTCTGTGAGTGTTTTAAGTAACAATATGTATTCCTAAATACGATGAAAATTGACAAAGTTTTCTGACGACTAAAATTTAAAGTTCTGCTGGATACTATATGAAAAAAGAGTCATTCAGTGAGCACATAAAGGTAAGCCGAGGTGAACGAATTATCTTGATACACTTGGGAAACAAATTGAAGGACATTTTATTATACCTGAATAGATAGATGCTCATAGTAATAATTCTTTCTCTCTCTCTTTTTCTGTAGAGGGGAGCGGTCGACATTAACGGGAAGCCCCAACATTCTTATCTGATGATGGAAATATAAAAAGGAGTAAAATACTATACCATCGGCATAAGGCAGTTGGTTAAGTCGCTATGTACTGTATGGAGGCAAACTTTTCTGTCAGGTGTTCGAGTCCGTTCTTGTCAACCATCTAGTCTGCGGTTTTTCCGGGGTTTTCCCCAAACTCCCCGTTTGGGGGCGCGATGCGTAGATGATTCCCTCTGCAGTCGGCTCCGGACGCGATTTGTTCCTGGACCCTCCTTTCCCATGATGCATGGGTTTACCAGATGAGTGTTGATGCGCTTTTAGTAAAACAATGTAAGACGAATTTATTCTGATGCCCCATGGCAGCAGGCACTGACGGAGGCATTACACATGGCCGTTGATTATGATAAAAATAATATGTTTCAGTTTTCCCATTGGGAAAAAATTTACAAAAATGTTTAAACCCAGGACGAGCACAGGCTAGTCATGAATAATTATATTACGGGCCCGAGCCAGACCTGGCCCTTAAAAAAAAAGCCGTGCTCATCTCTAGACTGTTCTTATTGTATGGAATTGTTTCTTGAGATCACAGAATGGTTGACACCAAAGAATCTTCAGTGATTTTAGTCGGCCTCTAACTTTCCTGTGGCTGTAAATACTGTATTTGGTATTGTGATTTGCGTATTACTACCGAGGGAATAGTCATCCAATACGCGTTTTGATGGTTACACGTTTCAATGTAAAAAAAAAAAATGAGTTAGTCTCTTCTGCTTTGGTATTCACACGTTTGTGCTTCGTAATTAACCGGCACCATAGCGCAGTTGGTTAAGTCTATATGCACTGTGTGGGGTGTTTGAATCCCGGTCCTATACCGGCCATCTAGTCTGCAGTTTTTCCGGGGTTTTCCATAGACTTCCTGTGTTTAGGGACGCGAATACGTAGATAGTTCCCTGGACGCACTTTGTCCCTTACCCGATGCAGCAGAGGAATGGCAAGCCGGCTGCATTAATTTGCCAGTAATCCTGAAGGACGCATTGTCGTTTTTGCGGAACTCAACCCGCCATGGCCGGAAGAGATAGAGAGAGAACATTAAGAGGTAGTGCATAATGTAGAGATCATTTAATAACCTTTTCAGATGAGGCTCTAAAGGATTTTATAGATCGAGTGATTGAAGATTTAACGTCCACCATGGGCAACTCGATGGGCTAGAAGCAGTCACCCGTCTCTACTTTAGAGCCACTGGTTCCAGGGAAGGGAAAGAACCATCGCCGTAAGACAAACACAACATCCATGCCACACCGGGATTCGAACCTGGACCCTTCTCGGACGAATGGTCATAAGCCAAAGCTTAGACCACTAGAGGTCTGTACGGGCTTTATTTGGTGAGCCTGGCCTAGCCCAAGCCCGTGCGTTTAAGGCTCGGCCCGGCCAGTTTCAAATATTAGACACTCGATCCGGCCCGTGATATGCCATTTGGTAATTTTTTTCTCTTTCTATTGTATTTTATTAAATTGTGATAATTAAATAATGAAATATCACTGAAAAGTTTTAGTTGAATATTATCATTTAACAATTATCGAAGAATGCAACCTATAAAGAGAGACGAAAAGGAAGAAAATCTTCAAAATCTCATTTTCTCTGTACTAGCAAGTGATAACACTACAAAATTCAATCCCTATACAGATTAGGGAGAGGAGAAACAATCGATGTCGTCCCACTCTCTCATACCTACACACACACGCACACCCCACATCACTGCAGACTCTCTCGTCCCCCACTCTACACAACACACACACGCGCTCGGGGTTGAAACTCTTTGTTGTCAACAAGCCCCAAAGTAGTTTTACCATCTTAATACCTACACATCGTTAAAACATTGTCAGTGCCTCTCCTTGCTTTTCTGATTACGCCCTGGGCTATGTCATGGAAGTAAGTAAAGCCAGCAAAACAGTCAAACAGACCAGGAAATCGGGAAATACGACTTTTTTCTTTCTTTACCATCATGACAAAATGAATGGGCCGACTTGGCCCGGCCCGTTGCTTTGTTCTCTAAACTTCAAAAAGTCCGACCCGGCCCGGCGGGCTTGGCGGGTCATCCCGGCCCGTGAAGAGACCACGGTCATCCCGGCTCGTGCAGACACCACTCTATAGACCACTGGCTTCCGGGGCGGTGTTTTTTATAGACATTAAACACCTGAATTGTTTTTCGATCTTGAAAAGAATTTTCAGAGGGTTAGAATTTTGTTTCCTCTGTCCGAAGAAAAAAAGTTCGATTTCTGATTGAGACACACTGTGGTATTTATTCAACGGTTGTGCTTTTTGTTTTTTCGAAACCCGTAACCTTAAATAAGAATTGAGTGAACGCGCTACTATTCTTAGTTCGAAAGAAATGTGTGGGCGTGTGATTCTGAAGGTAAGGAAAGATTAGTGAACGTATGGTTATTATAGCCGGAAAAGATGTGCTCTTCTTTTATTGTTCTACTCGGGATGTTTGTGCGTAGGTGCAACTCTTGTAGTTTGGAAAAGTGTGTGAATCTTACAGTCGGAAAAGATGGGTGTGTGTGTGAATCGTCTTATCTCGAAATAATCCCCCGATAAAACCCTTGCATTAACCTCTTCTCAAAAATAAAATGAAATTACTTCATTCACCTGAATAAAAATGAAATACGAGTAAAAAAAAAATCGTCGATACACCGGGTAAGAATGAATGTTACTCTCTGCCAACTCTGATCATTCATTCGGAAAGAAACTTACAAAACGCGACATTCAGGTAAGTGATTTCTGTGACATTTTACAATAGAAATGTCAGTCGATTCAATGTCGCAACTAATTTTTAAAACCTCTTTTTTTTATTTCCTTTTTGGGCATTGAAAACCGTTCCACTTGCATAATCTCAAATCTGGTGCGACCTCAAGACAGGATGTTAGTAGCCAAACTACTGGAAACGAAAGTCATGGTTGCGGAGATTTTTAGTAGATTAAGTTGTAGGGTATCACAAATTATCACTTGACTTATCCTGATTCGTGCAAAGTGGGAAGACTTTGACATGTGATCAATCATCATTTGCATGGACGGGGTCTTGCGTTATTACTTCTGATCAATATATTTATTGAAGATCAAGCGGTTGCGTAGCAGTTCACTGGTTTTATATCTCTGAAGCAGCGCTGCGTGATGCTCAGAGGAAGCTCGCTGACTTATTATTTTCTAAGTGCACCCAATACCTGCTGGAATGAGGTCACGGCATCATGCCCTCCATCTTATTTCGTTCTAAGTGCAGTCATTTTGGAGATTAATGCTTTAAAACTAAGCGCTGATTTTTTAGTTCATTTCACGTTTAATTTTTTTCTTTTTTCGAATTTGGTCTTTGTGTGTTGCTCTTCAAACCCTTTGAAAATTCTTCGAGAGCAATTATGCAAAATAACGTAAAAGATTGCATTATGTGAAAAAGCGAAAGAAGAATATCTGCGAACTCAGGATGTGGAGTTAATTGCACACTTACCAATTTCAGGAATATAATAAAAATGAGATATAAAAGATAAGTCCCGCGGCCGTAACCGCATCTGATTTTTTTCGCTTGCAAATCGTTTATTATTAGATTAAACACATCAGCACGCTTAGTACCACAAAATGTCCTCCATGAAGTTAACGTTGGTGTATTTTATTTTAAATTATGTTGAATATATGCATAGACAGAAGTAGAAGAAAAGGCGCATTAAACTGACGAATGGCTTTTTTTTTTTTTTTTGTTTTCACCGGGAAAAAGAAAAGAACCCAACTCTGCCGTGGAAGAATTTAAAGAAAGTGCATTCTGGTTGCAACACTGTGTGGAGCAGTAATGATTTACCCTAAGCGTGTGAACAAAAAAGCCGTCTGTTGAGGGAAAGCTCAGAATCATCAATTACGCTGAATGATTTTAATAAACAGTATAATCCGCTTATAACGAGAAGCTTTAAACCGACGGAAATTCTCGTTAAATCCGGGAGTTTGAAAAAGAAAAATCCCACCGTGTAAAAATATGCACCCGTGAAAATATCCCAAACAGTTGGGTATACACTATATTGACAAAAGTCACCGGACACCCCTTCAAAAGCAAATGAACGGATTCGCTGCGTTGTTGAGACGCGCGGTACAGCTGCAAACGGTATAAAAACAAGCCTGCAGATGACAGCGATCATATCGCACTGCGAGGTTGAGTGAAAACATCGAAGCGGGAGAGAGCTGACTTTGAGAACGGAAAGATTGTTGGGTGTTCTATTAGTGGGTTGTCCATAAGAGTAACCGAGAGGCGTTTAAACATATCCAAGTCAACTGTTTTGGATGTACTGAATACGTGCAAGACAAATGGTGTGCTTGAAGCAGCAAAACGTACCGCACACCAAATAAAATCAGTGATAGAGGACGTCGAAGCCTCAGGAGACTAGTTACAGGTAATCGACGGAGTACTGCACAAGACCTCCGTGTACAGGTGAGTAAAAATGCTGGAACCTCGATATGTACACGTACCCTTCGCAGAGAGCTTCATTCCATGGGTTACCATGGTCGCGCGGCTGCTCATAACCTATTCATCTCCACTCGGAATGCTACTCGACACTTAGCATGGTGTAAAGAACATTTATCGTGGACCGTAGATCAATGGCAACTGGTCTTATACGGACTGATGAATCCAGATACACGATCCATCAGTCTGATGGCTGTGTGTGGGAATAGCGGCAGCCGAAAGATCGCTATTTACCACAATGTGCTGTTCCAACGGTCAAGTTTGTTGCTGGCAGTGAACTCGTGTGTGGGTGTTTTTCGTGGTACGGTCCCGGACCATTGGTTATCGTCGATAAACCTGTTAACCAGCACGTAAACAAAGTTGGTACGGCATATTCAGGACAATTATGCCCTACCAACTTTGTGGCAATACTATGGAACCGAGCCTTGTTGGTACCAGCAAGATAATGCACTGAGGCATAAAGCGAGGACGGTTACGGTGTGGTTTGACGATAATTCCGTATCGTGTGTGGACTGGCCAGCACAGAGACCTGATCTTAATCCCATAGAGCACCTATGGGATGAATTAGAGCGCCGTATAAGGAATTTGGAAGCAAACCCTAGTACTAAGCAACAGTTAGCGGCAGCATTATGTACTGAATGGAAGCGCATACCTATCGCTGTGTTCCAAAACCTTGTCGAAAGCATGTCTCGAAGAGTCAGTGCATGCATTAAAGCCAAAGGTGGACCGACACCGTACTAATGTATGCCAATAAATGCTATGTTGTGTTTTTCTTCTAGGTGTCTGGTGACTTTTGTCAATATAGTGTATTTGAAACATCTAATTAATTAATTACAGTAGTAGAAATTAGTAGTGTTCTCCACTCGAAAGGTGAGAGTCCACATTTTTTTTGCATACTGTACAGAGCACATTTAAGGAGACAGGGGGCTCGGGGATGGAGAGTATTTTGGGGCCCCAATATCCGTAACACATCCAAGATTTCACTATGGGTGGTCGAATAAATATACCCAGGAGAAAACATTCCCAACATTTGATGAGGAAGACGTAAAAATATCACCGCCATATTGCAGTGTGCATCCCATGATCCATGGACGAATCAGTGTTAGCAAGAAAATGTAAAAATGCATGGTTGCAAAATGGACACCAGTTCAGTTCTCTCCCCCCTCCCCTTCCAGGTTTCAGCTTCTTAAAGTCATATCAAAACAGAAGACAGAATATGACCCAAATATCATGATTCAAACGAATTCTTAAGGTATGAAAATTTACGCCAATTACAGATGTGTACAAAAAACATCTAAAATGCTTTCGAAAGATTTGAGGATGGACTAGGGGTGACTATACTTTTAACGGACTCCTAAGAAGCGGAAAGAAATAGAAAAAAAAATTAACAAGACAGTTATTTATAGTTTTTGCTGTGATATCGGGGGAAAAAACTGTAGAACTCTGTCAGTTCTTCAAACGTCTTGCATAATTCTGGGGGCTCTTGAAAATGTGAGGCCCGGGGCTGCAGCCCTCCTAGCCCCCTTCTTAAATAGGCTCTGATACTGCACCATTTTTTTCGCCATCTTCTAGCCTTATAATGATGGCTACATTACCTTTGACTGATAACGCTTTCCTCTTTGACATTTTATCACTTATAAATGTTTAGGGTTTCTTACTGGATAGCTATACGTGAGACTGACCGCTGTTTAACGCCACACATGAAGCAAAAGCAGCACCTCAATGCAACGCTCACTTGGATGGTGAAAGAGGCAATGGTCACAATTACAAAAATTGTTATCTCCTGTTTACCCTGAGGTCACATTCCCATTCCATTACTCCCCTAATCCTCTCTGCAATTTTTACCCAGTAATCCACATAATACATGTTGACGAACCTCACCCATCCTAGGAATGCGTCGCCTGCTTTCAACTGTGTTGACACGATACTCCCAATGCATAGGCTCATAGAGAGGGGTGCGAATTTATTCCGTTGCACAAGTCGCTTGCTGAGTATTTGATACACTCCCCTTTGATTGCATTTCTATATACAATCTTCCTCTAGTATACTAAGATTCCTCTGCCCTGTTTCAATTTCGTCCCATATATGGCACCATTTCTATGCCGCCATTCCAGTACAGTGTGCAGCAGTTTTTCTCTGTCTCGTTACATTTGGAATTTCATTAAATTTTACTACTTTGCTTGTTAAAATGTATCATCTTAGCTTTCTTCCTTCCTCGCTAAATCCGGGGATTTCATTAAATTTTGTTCTTTAAAAACGATCAATATAGCTTTGAATTAACATTTTGCCGCACAAGAATTCTTGTTTTGCTCGTTGAATCCTGAATCTCGCTAAATACGGGCTCGTTATAATGCATACTGGTTTCCATAAATTAAGAAACAAAGTGAAATGTCTCGAAAACTATAAGAAATTTTCATGTGAAATTTAAGGAAAACGTACGCATTTTATTATGCTCTTTCATATCATATGCGCAAATAAGAAAATCAATTTTTAATTAAGGAGCAAATAACACGTAACCATACCTGGTCACAAGACATGCTTAGAACGAGATAGTCAAAGTGATTCAGTATGGAGTGTAGTCACTCTTCACAGCAACACATGCCTTACAGCGACATTTCATGTTCATACTGAGAATGTCCGCAGAAACTGTCCTGCGATGGCAACCATTCTTCCACCAAGTCACTTCTAAGTTCCTGCAGTTTCTATGGACTGGTCTGAAAGGCTACAACGTCTGCCTAAAGCATTCCAAGCATGTTCAATACGGTTCAGATCAAGGGAACGAGATAGTCACTCCGTATAGTTGATGGTATTCTCCTCAAGATATTGGTCAACAATTCTGGTTCGGTGAGGATGTGCAATTTTTTTTTCTGTGGGTTAAAATTGTCGTCATTTTCTCCTTCATTAGTCCTAATACATCTTTCTCGGATCTCATCCTTATAAATTTGAGAATTAACAGAGCTTATTTCAAGCATGTAAGAGACCTGTGCGGCAGCCCAAAGGTATGCCTGCCCGCATCATGACACTATTGCCATCATAAATGTCACAGACCCTTAAAGGATGATAGCGTACCCGTGGTTCTCTCTAGAGAAGTATTAGTCAGGAGAGCAAATCTGGACCCATCCGTGAAGTGAACAGAACTCCATAGATCATTAATCTAGCTTAGATGTGTGCAAAACAAATTGAGATGGTCTCTGTTATGAGGAGAAGAGAGAGATGCAGACCATTGGTCTTCTGGCATATTAACCATATTCATGAAGCTTCCTGTACACCGTAGAACAAGGTACCATACTTTCTGTTGCTGCAGCTCGGTAGGTGTGGCAGTCAGCACTTAGGTGCACGGAAGGGTCATCTCTTGAAATTATTGCTTAAGGTCTCCCATCACTAAACTTTTTCGATGCCGTATTTGACCTTCGAGATGTGGCACAAAGCCAATGGACTACGAAACGACTCACATTAAGCCACCTGGCTACTTTGGCCTAAGACTGGCCGGTTTATAACCTTCCAATAGCTATCTATCTTTGTTCTTTTCCTATTCAGTGTCTATGCAGTGCCGCCATAAGAGTGAAACCCAACACCGCACCGGTGGAGCAGTGGTCTAAACGCTGGCGTATGACAATTCGTTTGTGAAGATCCTGGTCCGAATCCCGGTGAGGCATGGATGTTGGGTTTGATTTACTGTAATGGTTCTCTCTCTTCCCTGGAACCAGTGACCCTAAATTAGGGACGGACGACTGCTTGTAGCCCATTGAGTTGATCACGGTGGTCGTTAAACCTTCAATAAAACAAGTTAGTAAAATCATGCAATGCATTGATTATAATACGCTTTCCAACATACCAGAAATCATTACTCAAGTTATGAGAATAATGGCTGTGGAATAAATCTCGGTCCTGTGCCCTGACCTTTGATCCCATTTCGATGATATTCAACAGAACCGGTTTGGTATACCTCCGAAATAACATGATAAAATTTTGTCGCAATCAAAGCATTTTTATGTAAGTTATGATGCATAAGGGCTATGGAATAGATCCCGCTCCTGTGTCCTAACCTTTGACCCCATTTCGCCCATTTTCAACGGAATTCGTCCCCAAACAAGACCCTACAACATACTAACATTTCATCCAAATCGAAGCATTTTTACGTAAGTTATGACGCATAATGGCGATGGAAGTGATTCCGCTTCTATGTCCTGACCTTTGACCCCATTTCATCCATTTTCAATAAGGTTTGTCGCCAGGTGGTCCCCTACCACATACTAAAAGTTAATCGTAATCGAACCTTTTTACGTTAGTTATGACGCATAACAGCAGTGGAATGAATCCTGCTCCTATGTACTGACCTTTGACCCCATTTCGTTCACTTTAAATAAGGTTCCTTCCCAGGTGATCCCCTACCAGATACTAAAATTTCATCGAAATCGAACGATTGTTACGCGAGTTTCCTGCGGACCGACATACGCACACAACACGTGACGTAATGAGGCAGATGGGAATCGCGACCATCTGCTTGCCGCAAGTGTGACGTCATAAAACTTTAATAGGATCCACACACAACGCGTGACGTAATGAGACAGATGGCGTGACCGTGCGCCACCATTCTCAAAGGCGAGATTATGACGTCATACGGTTTCTAAGCATTGGTAACATTAATGGAACAACGCCACTAAAAATGTTATAATTCTAGGTGGTTATTTAACCCACTAAACGAATTCTCCTAAAGTCGAGATCAAGCTAAATCGATTTCTAGTACCAGAAAACGGTAGGTTAACGACTTTCATCAAAATTCTTAGAGCCGTTTTCAAAATAAAATGTACATACATACTTACAAGAATTGCTACTTTAAGGTGGACTTCAAGTAATTTTGGTTCCTATACTTCCAATGGAAAAACTTCTGTACACATTTTCTTCACAATTAATGCATTCCCAAGGATGAAAATTTGAACATCGATTAAAATATCTTCATTTTATAACTTGCAATACTTAATATTTTCTAAAACATAACCATATTTATGCAATTCAACATTTGTTTGTCTACTGACGTCATGAAAATACAGGTCGCGCCATCTTTTTTCTGGACAATTAATGCGTTCCCAAGGATGAAAATTTGAACATCGATTAAAATATCTTCATTTTATAACTTGCAATACTTAATATTTTCTAAAACATAACCATATTTATGCAATTCAACATTTGTTTGTCTACTGACGTCATGAAAATACAGGTCGCGCCATCTTTTTTCTGGACAATTAATGCGTTCCCAAGGATGAAAATTTGAACATCGATTAAAATATCTTCACTTTATAACTTGCAATACTTAATATTTTCTAAAACATAACCATATTTATGCAATTCAACATTTGTTTGTCTACTGACGTCATGAAAATACAGGTCGCGCCATCTTTTTCTGGACAATTAATGCGTTCAGAAGGATGAAAATTTGAACATCGATTAAAATAGCTTCATTTCATAACTTGGAATACTTAATATTTTCTAAACCATAACCGTAATTATGCAACCCAACATTTTTTGTCCACTGACGTCATCAAAGTACAGGTCGCGCCATCTTTTCTCTGGTTTCAACACCACCAAAGGAAAAGTGATTGATTTTTAATATAATTATGGTTATGTTTTAGAAAATATTAAGTTTTCCAAGTTATAATATGAAGTTATTTTAATCGATGTTTAAATTTTCATCCTTGGGAACACATTAATTGTGAAGGAAATGTTTACAAAAGTTTTCCCATTGGAAGTATAGGAAGCAAAATTACTTGACGTCCACCTTAATAATATGGGATAAGGGCAATGGAATGGATCGCAATCCTATGTCCTGACCTTTGACCACATTTCGTCCATTTTCAATAGGGCTCTTCCCCAGGTGGTCCCCTACTACATACTGAAATTTCATCGAAATCGAACCATTTTTACGCACGTTATGACGCATAAGGGCAATGGAATGCATCCCGATCTTATGTCCTGACCTTTGACCCCAATTCACCCATTTTGAATAGGGTTCGTTCCCAGGCGGTCTCCTACCACATAGTAAACTTTCATTGAAATCGAACCATATTTACGCAAGTTATGTCGCCTAAGGGCAATGAAATGATCACGCTCCTACGTCGTGACCTTTGACCCCATTTGTCCCATTTTCAATAGGGTTTGTCCCTAGGTGGTCCCCTAAAACGTAGTAAACTTTCATTGAAATCGAACCATATTTACGCAAGTTATGACACATAAGGGCAATGGAATGATTCATCTCCTACGTCGTGACCTTTGACCCCATTTGTCCCATTTTCAATAGGGTTCGTCCTCCGGTGGTCCCTACCACATACTAAAATTTCATCGAAATCGAACCATTTTTATGCCAGTTATCGTGCGGACGGACGGACGGACAAAGCTGGAGCATATACGCTTCTTCACCCTACGGTTGGAAAGCGTAAAAAAACGCCAACTTTCAAAGCAACGTTTTCTGCTTGCAGCGATCCAGGAGCAAAATGAAGAGAAGCTTTGAACTGCATCTTTTTAACGTAAAATTGATTTTCATATTTAGACACAATGTGTTGTGCGTTAATTTCCTTACCATATTTAGTCTCCGGGTTAAATTACCTCTATTGTACAGTATTAAGTTCATCCACTTTCATTAAGGACTTTTTACAAAATTTCTAAATTTCATGGTCTTTAACTTAGGAAAACCATTGTTTTCCAAGATTTCATGTCAAATTAAACGGTGTGCAACAATTACTTTATTTTTGTTGGTGTCCTATTGGTAGACTAAAAAAATGTGCGTCCATCTCTTCCTTTCCCACACACACGTACATCTGACGCGGCACTTTATTGCAAGCACACCGTGTAATGGAACAAAAATTGACAGGTACACTACTGTGTGTGAATATTACACCACCAAAAAAAAAAAAAAAATCGTGCTATTCAAATAAATTTATATCACAGATTCATCATATTACAGGAGACAACTAATCGCATTTCTAGAGCTATACAAGGTTTTTTCGCTTCAAAACTTAGTATCTTGTGAAGCCACCTCGAACAACAAGCTGCATAAATTTTTTTTTGTCGATATCTCTGCTTCTAAGAGTCCGATTTGAAAAATTCATTCTGTATCGGAGAGCATTTCTGGTACGAAATGCCTTGCATACAATTTCATTTTTTTTTCTTGCGCAAGTGTGTCACTAGAGGGCGTAAGCGTTCGTTTAAATTTGCGGCATATTTGCTGCAATATCTGCGGGACTGAAAACTCGATTGAAAAAATTCTCTTTCGGTCCAATACCACCAACTATAAAAATATTTTTGTGTATTTCCTTCTCAAAATAATGCACGATTTCTCCGCTAAAGGGAGCAAATTTTTAATTTGTTCTTCTCGATATCTGTGCTTCTAAATCCCGATTTAAAATATTCTTTTAACACTTGATACCATTTCTCTTGTTGAACACTTTGCTTGTCCTTGTAGAGTTTTTTTTTTTTTTTTTTTAGTTCTCAGTTCTGTTTCCTATACTTGGGGCAAGTATGGAGTTAAAGTTACTTAGCGTGTATTTCCACTTCATAATATACAGTAGTTCAAGTTGAGAAGCCCGTGTTCGAGTTTGAACTGAGACCTAGAAAGGACATGGATATCAGTGGCTTCGCGTGCCTATTTAGTTTGGGTGTGCACTGTTACGGGCAAACAACGCGCAAAAATTTTATTATGTACCCGAGCTGAAAAATTCACGCATTGATTTTGGACATACGAAAGCATTTTTCTTTATTTAGTGGTCGTTTTTGTTATTTACGCTTTCCAACCGTAGGTTGAAGAAGCGTATATGCTCCAGCTTTGTCCGTCCGTCCGTCTGTCTGTCGGCACGATAACTAGCTTAAACATTGTTCGACTTCGATAAAATTTTAGTAAGAGGTAGGGGACCACCTGGGGACGAACCCTATTGAAAATAGACGAAATGGGGTCAAAGGTCACGACATAGGAGCGGGATGCATTCAATTGCTCTTATGCATCATAACTTGCGTAAATATGGTTCGATGTCGATGAAATTTTAGCATATAGTAGGGGACCACCTGGGATGAACCCTATTGAAAATGGGTGAAGTGGGATCAAAAGTCACGGCATAGGAGCGGGATCCATTCCATTGCCTTTATGCGTCATAACTTGCGTAAATATGGTTCGATGTCGATGAAATTTAAGTATATTGCAGGGGACCACCTAAGAACGAACCCTATTGAAAATGGGTGAAGTGGGGTCAAAGGTCAGGACATAGGAGCGGAGTGCATTTGTGACGTACCTGCCAGCAGGACGCACACGACATAAAGGCAGATAGCAATCAGTATGAACGTCTGCGTAGCTCAGTTGATAGAGCGACATGTTCCGGAATAAGCGGACTCGGGTTCGATTCCCGGCGTAGACCAAAAATGACGGAGAAATTTACTTCGTTATACATTCCATTGCCTTTATGCATCATAACGTGCGTAAAAATGGTTCGATTTCGATGTAATTTTGTTATGTGGTAGAGGACCACCTGGGAACGATCTTATGACGTAGCAATCTCGCACTTGAGATGTTGGCGCGCGGTCACGCCATCTGTCTCATTACGTCACGCATTGTGTGTGGATCCTATTAAAGTTTTATGACGTCACACTCTTGCGAGCAGATGGTCGCGATTCCCATCTGCCTCATTACGTCACGCGTTGTGTGCGTATGTCCGTCCGTACGATAACTCGCGTACAAATCATTCGATTTCGATGAACTTTTAGTATGTGGAAGGGGATCACCTGGGAAGGAACCCTATTGAAAGTGAACGAAATGGGATCAAAGGTTAGGACATAGGAGCGGGACCCATTACACTGCTCTTATGCGTCATAACTAACGTAAAAAAGGTTCGATTTCGATTAAATTTTAGTATGTGGTAGGGGACAAACCTTATTGAAAATGGGCGAAATGGGGTCAAAGGTCAGGACATATGAGCGGAATCACTTCCATCGCCATTATGCGTCATAACTTACGTAAAAATTCTTCGATTAGGATGAAATGTTAATATGTTGTAGGGGCCTGCCTGTGGACGAATCCTATTGAAAACGGGCGAAATGGGGTTGAAGGTTAGGACACAGGAGCGGAATCTATTGCATAGCCCTTATGCATCATAACTTATGCAAAAATGCTTCCATTGCGACAAAACTTTTTCGCGTTATTTCGTAGGTATACTGAACCGGTTCTGTTAAATATAATCGAAATGGTATCAAACGTCAGGGCACAGGACCAATATTTATTCCACAGTTATTATCCTCATAACTTGAGTAATCATTTCTGGTATGTTGGAAGGCGTATTATAATCAATGCATTGCATGATTTTTCTAACTTGTTCCATCTTACGTGGATAACAAAAATTCTAATTATGTATTGAAATCTGTGCTCATAAGCACATCGATTCACACTCCGACGTAAAGACAAAAAATCTGCAATACCTGGCAGAACGCTGAATTGTATTTATGACTCCACGCGATTCCAAACACAAACATATGACCAGTAGTGTTATTATAAGCTCGCACACTGGGAAGTTTTTAGCCTTTGCGTTGAAACCACAAGGAGATAGAAACGTGACGTGCAGCACCATCTGGAGAGCTTTATATCACAGTTCCTTTACACGCCTCGAGTGCTCGTTGGCCAAACAGCGCACCTACGGATGCGAATATTAGTTACTATGTTTTGTTTTCTCAACGAAGCAACGAACTTTCTCCACTTTACGAAAACATAGTGTACGGGAATTAATTTTAGCCGCCACATGGAGCCTTAGGACAATCTTTGGTGAGTTTAATTATCCAAAAACATAATATAACAGCAACTCGTATCACAACGTTGAATTACGTTGCTCTGTGGCATTGTGAACGGTGCTCTATTTGGCTAGCACTCCCCAGAGACCAGATGTAATGTTTGAAACCACAGGGAAATAAAAACGTGAACTGCAGCGCCATCTAGGGAGCGCTTGTACCACAGTTGCTTGAGCATGTCGGATGCTTTGTCGAGAAACCGCACACCCGACGATCTTAGCACAAATCTGATATGATTGCTGAACGAACCTTCTCCTCTTAATGAAAACATTGTGTGGAGGAATTAATTTTAACCATCACTCGAAGCCTCAGGGCAAACTCTGGCGAGTTATATTGGAAATAAATCCGATAACGAATATGGTTTGCATAGGTTAATTTAATTGCGACTCTGTGTGGGTGTGCGCCGCACACCTATCACACCCCAAATATTTGCCCCTGATGGATATATAGATGTTCTAAATGTTGTACGTGCGTACATTATAAAAATAAAGATCCCAGTTTCAGTCGCGTTTCTAAAAAATACAAATATTCGCATTTTGGCGACGTCATTGCCACTTCTATTTTGCTTCAGAGAGGATATACAGTATACACGGACCGAGTGTATTTACTGTAAGCGGGAGGGAAGAATTGTGTTAGCCTGAGGATAAGTGGGGAGATAATGGTTTGGCGATTAAGCTTGCTCCTTTCTTCGTGGTTACTGTTTTAAAATATTAATTCAGAAATCGTTCGTGTGGTGTTCAGCAAGTTTGAGAAGGTGTAGGGATTGGGGGTGACATCGTGATGGAACGCGGAAAGTTTCCTTTTGTCTTGTCTTAAGTCACCATTAGGGTGAAGGGTCCGTGTCACATGGCCCCCCATTAGTACGCGGAGAAATACTTATACACACGATATACCTTGTCGGTGAATCGGTTTCACAGCACTAACAGTGTAGTCAGGTTAGCTTTGCCCCGAGTATAGGTGGTGTTTATGTATTTTTGTTTGCAGATTTTTCTAAAAATCCAATTGAATTTTTTTTTAATTCGTGTCCTTTGCTTCAATAAAGATGGGGAACATTATCATGTTTAAATAATGTACAATTTTCCCGCTACAGGGCGTAAATGTCAGAATCTTTTTCCCTTTCTCTCTGCTTCCAAGAGTCATATCTGAACAATTCTTTTCCCTTAGCATAGCTTTTGCTATGAAGAATACTGTCCGCTTATTTTCAACTTTTTCTTAATGCAAAAGTGAGGGAAACATGATATAAGCTACAGGGCGTAGAGTTATATCGTGTTTCCATCTATATTTCTTCAAACAGTTTGATTTGAAAATCCCTTTATCGCTGATGCCTTCCTTCTACTATGAGTAACTTTTTGAGTACATTTCGTTAAATTTCGTAACAATTTTCAGAGTCTGGTGGAAATAGGTGGCTGTTTCTATTTCTGGATGTTTTATCGATTGCAGAAACCCGGTTGATTTTCTTTTTCTAACCGGTTCCATTGACTACGAATTACTTTGAGAAATTTTATTCGCGTCAGTAAGGATTCAAAAGACGTTCTTATTACAAACAAAAATTCGGTGTCATCTTTCTCACTTTTTTCTTTCTCTTGGATACTATGTGACTATAGATGCAACTTAATGCAGAATTTTACGAGATTTAAGCAATCGTATAACCGGGTTTTCCTTCTAACCAGTTCCACTGACTGTGAATAACTTTGAAACATTTTATTCGCGTCAGAAAAGATTCAAAAGACGTTCTCATTACAACCGAAAATTCGGTGTCATCTTTCTAGCTTTTCCTTTCTATTGGATACTGGGTGACTAGAAATGCGACTTAATGAAAAATTTTACGTGATTTAAGTAATCGTATAACCTAATCTTTTAATATTGTTTACTTCCAAGGGAGAGACATTTCTCTGAAGTGATGCACAGTAAAAATGCATTTTTTCCACCTATGCACCGAAGCGTTCAAAGCACGGGCGGCGGAAGGTCGGAGACACGGGGGTCCGAGCCCCCCTGGAATTTCATTGTCCCCACATCGGGTATTCTACGAAGCATTTTAAAAATTTGTGGCTCACATGTGTCGTAACATTTTTTTTTTTTATGAAAATTTCTTGGAGACCGTCACCACGTTTCGCAGTTTTCTGGAAAACGCTTCAAGTTCATCTTAAAAAATTGATTTTGCACAAATAAGTTGAAAAGTTAAAACACCGTTGTGTTTTTTCGCTTTAAAGAAGATAGTTAGAGAATTATCCATAGGCTGGATATATTGCTAGAAGAACTGACTCCCGTTAAACAACTGAAATATTCGCTTGGATTCAGCATAGGGCAGGAGAAAACACAAAAGAAGACCCCCTGGAAGATGGGTTGTTGAAATTCGAAAATATACTGGAGTGACTTGCAAGAGACATTCTGAGACAGTAAGTTGTAGGAGAGAGCAGATCACATTTAAGAAGACAGGGGGCTCGGGTTTTTTTTTTTTTTTTTTTTTTTTTTGAGGTTTAACGACCACCGTGAGCAACTCAATAGGCTATAAGCAGTCGCCCGTCCCTAATTTAGGGTAACTGGTTCCAGGGAAGGGAGAGACCCAGTGCCGTAAGACAAACACAACATCCATGCCTCACCGGGATTCGAACCCGGACCCCTTTCGGACGAATGAACAGAGGCCATTGCCTTAGACCACTGCGCCACCGGGGAGGCCTCGGGGGTTGGACAGTATTTTGTGATTCCAGTATTAATGGCATATCAAAGATTTCACTATGAGTAGATGAATAAAAATACCCAGGAGAAAACTTTCCCAAGAAGGCCATAACATTATCCCCGCCGTATTGAAATGTGTATCCCATGATTCATGGACGAATCAATGGTAGTAAGGAAATATAAAAATGCATAGTTGAGAAATGGATACCAGTTCAGTTTTGCTTTAAACCCCGCCCTTCTCCGCAGGGTTGGGTTGGGTTCAGCTTGTTGTAATAGTGGTAATTGTAAATAAGCTTCTAATAATAACGTAATTGAACGGGAATATTTATTTTATAAAATGTAATGTCTTGTAAATACTTAGAATCTTTTAACCGTTGAGTTTTATTGAATAATTAAGAACACTTGCAATTTCAAATGTTTGAAAAGTAATCGTGGGAAACTTCTTAAGAATATATTTGTTGAGTTCTATTTGGCAGATCCAGCTTGTCCCCAGGAATAATTAGCTTATAATCTAACTTCCTGGAGAAGAACAATGCGCTGGACATCGTGAGCTGTAATGGAAGATTGCGCTTTTCTAGAGCCATCCTGTAGGATGTATTTCCATTCTGAGAAAGGGGTTTTCTTAGGGCTAATGCCATGAGGATGGGTCATTTTGAGACGCTGTAAAATGTTTTTCGTTGTGCGTTTGGACATACGGTCCTCTGCTGGAGTCGCGTTTTTAGAGGTAGTAGTGGAAGACAATGGCGGAGAAAGTATTTTCTGAAGAAAGGAAGATGTCCTGTTTTCGAGCAGAGCATGCGACTGAGAGAAAGACAGAGTGATTTGAGGAAGGAGGACTTTGAGAAAGGAAGCTTGGTCTCCAAGATGGGCGGTGAGAATGAATGTAGCGAGGAGTTAAGGCATGGGCTTGAGTTCTAATCGCGGGTTGACCTGGAGTAATCATTAATTAAACAATTTCATGAAAATAAAGGATTTCATCAGACACCAAATCGCTTCTGTTGAACGACCTATAACTATTCTATTGATGTTTACAATGCTCAAGGAACCTTGCGTCTTCTGACTTATTAATATATCGCCATTGAGGAGAGAGATAAATCAGCACTGTGACATTGTTGACAAATATCACGATTCAAACGAATTCTTAATGTGTGAAAATTTCTCCTAATTACAGATGTGTACAAAAAAAATATGTGATAATTTCGAAAGATTTGAGGATGAATTGGGGGCGACTATATTTTTTGCGGACTCCTAAAAATGCGGAAAGAAAAAGAAATTGTTTTCACAAGGTGGTTTCTTACAGGTTTTACTGTGCTATCTGCAAAAAAAAAAAAAAAAAAAAAAAAAGCTTTAGAACTCTGTCAATTCTTCAAGCATCCTGCATATTTCTGGGGGCCGTTAAAAATGCCGGGTCAACAGCCCCCCTATCCCCCCTATCCGCCCTCTTAAATGCGTTCTGGAAGAGAGAGACCTTCATCCAGTAGTAGATTGTGATAGTTAGCGATGATTTGTGCGAGTATTTGCATATACACAGTCGAGTCACATTATTATGACCACCTCCTACTTTTGACGTCAACAGCGCGTAGCCAAAGAAAGAAGGCACGTGTCATGAGCTGGCATATAGGATATATAAGGTGTGCTGTAGGCATTATGAAAACAAATCATTCGTTGCTATCATGAATAAAAGGACCGATTTATCAGATTTGCAAAAAGGGATGATTATCGGCTTTCGGGCTAAGGGTGGCAGTATTTCTGAAACAGGGCATTTTGTGAACTGCTCGCGTGCTGCTGCATGTGGTTAAAGTGTATCGTGATTGGAGAAATGGCACCATTGCGAATAAGCGGCGTGGAAACTGAGGAGCACCACGTGCCATCGATGTGGAAGGTGAACGCTGGTTTCGAAGGTGCTCACTGGCCGAATGAACCTGGGGGCTACCGGAAGTGTGTCTAAAACGACAGTTCAGCGAACCCGGCTGCGTATGGGGCTCCGAAGCAGACGGATGATCACTTCACCTATGCTGACGAAAGTACATCGGAAGAAAAGGCTTACATTTACATCGGCAGAAAAGGCTTACATTTACATCGGCAGAAAAGGCTTACATTTACATCGGCAGAAAAGGCTTACATTTACATCGGCAGAAAAAGCTTACATTTACGTCGGCAGAAAAGGCTTACATTTACATCGGCAGAAAAGACTTACGTTTACATCGGCAGAAAAGGCTTACATTTACACGGCAATATCGAATTGGACCACAGCTGATTGGCAAAGGATTGCCTTCTCAGATGAGTCACATTTTCTTCTTCATCGAAGGGATGGACGTTGGCATATAAGGCGAGAAACATTGGAGAACAAACGCTCTTGAACCATTGCTGGAAGAACACAAGCTGGTGGGGTCAGCGTTGTGGTCTCGGGAATGTTTTCGTGGCATTCTCTAGGTCCACTCATACCTGTGGAAGGCACTATTAACCGAATTCGTTATGAATCCATCCTTGCAGATCACGTACACCAATGCATGCTGATTGTCTTCCCTGGGGCGGATGGGATCTTCCAGCACGACAATGCGACGTGTCACACAGCCAAAACTGTTCGAGAATGGTTGGGTGAGCACGATGAAGACTTCAAAGTACTTCCCTGGCACCTTAATTCCCCACACTTAAACCCAATTGAGCATATGGTTCGCCACCTCGATCGTGTTATTTGTTCTATGGATCCTCCACCACGCACCCTCCAACAGCTGTCAGATGCACTGCAGTCAGCATGCCTGCACATACCTGTGAACACCCTCCAGCACCTTATTGAGTCACTCCCAGCCCGTCTAGCTGCTGTCCGCGCTGCACACGGCGGTTACTCTGGATATCATCTGGTGGTTACAATAATGTGACTCGACCGTGTATATATACTACGTTTTTTTTTCTCATTTTTTTTTATTGTTTTTACTCTCGGAGAAGTTGGTGCCCCCTAAAATCATTGGGTTCCGCTGCCCATGGTTCAAAGTATTAAAAATATATTTTTGAGCGAATCATATATTCACAGCTTAATATCAAGTTTGGAACTTTAATCTCTCACCCTCAAAAAAAAAAAAATAATAAAAAAATAAAAGAAAACCGTCAGGAATTGAACGAAAGATAATGGAAACATTTCCAGGAAATTCCCAGCGAAAACTAACTCCAGAAACAAAATCTTCTTGTTCCTACGAATGATGGCGTCTAATTAATCACAAAATACACACCTATCATGTTGCCGCCAAGAAAAACTTTTTCCACAAAAGTCGAGATCGCTGAAAGAGCGCTCCTACGCTGTTAACAGCTCGCCAGCCCGTGTCGCTCAAAACATTGGTAAACAATTTCTACAGGCTGCAAGTTTCTCACACCTGAATGATCTCGCGCGCCGTTGTGATTGGTGGGAAGCAACACTCACCTCGGCCGCCGTGGTGTGCAAATTACCCTGGTGGAGGATTTCGGACCCTAGAATTAACGGCGGCCGAGCCTTTATTAATAGCGGTCTCCCAGCGTTAACTCAGCCATCAAGGTCTTCACCGGGGGCAACGAGCTAGGAGAGCAAGCAGTCAGTCAGTCTTAGCAACCAGGTGGTTCGTCGGTTGAAATTGCTAAGACGACTGCTCTGCTGCATGACACGCTTCTACGACCACGTTTACTTTCAGACAAGGGACACAATGCCAAGCTGAGTTATTCAAAACGTTTGCTTTAAGGAATGCACATTTTTTTTTTCATTAATCATGCGGAATCATTGCCGCTTTCCTTAAAGCAAGGAAGCAATCAAAGCTCGATTAATAATCTTCGATTTATGAATAAAACGTTGCAAAGTGCTTCGGAGGGATTGATTGCTTTGTTGCAGTTAGGAGAATCAATCCTATTGGGTTGGCCAAAAAAGGTAATTGCGTTTTTTCCCTGTTTAAATGAAAGGCGAATTTTGAATGGGAAACAAAACCTTTAGTCAACTATATATTGTTCATTTTGTCCAATGACCTTTTGCCATCTTGCAGGCAAGCTCATGACTCCGCGCTCAAAAAAGTTTTTTTTTTCTGCAAAAAACAGTTCCAAGATTGATTTGATACATTTACCATTCAAGGCGTTTTGCAACGAACGAAACAAATGGTAGTCTGATAGTGCCAGATCTGGCGAACATGGTGAATATGATAACACATCCATCGAAGCTGCAACAATTTTTGACGAGCGACCGATCTTGTATGTGGTCTTGCGTTATCATGGTGAAACACAACACCTTTGCGATTCACCAATTCTGGACGCTTCTGTTTGACTGCAACACTTAATTTTTCCAGTTGACTACAGTACACGTCCGAATCAATGGTTTGGTTCCTTGGAAGCAAGTCAAAATACACAATACCTTTGAAATCCAACCAGACTGACAGCATGGTCTTCCTTTGGTGCATATCTGCTTTTGAAGTGCTGTGAGTAGGTTCATCACGCTTGCTCCACGATCTTTTTTGTTCAACGTTGTTGTAGACGATCCATTTTTCATCGCCTGTTACCACACGTTTCAAAAATGGGTCGTTTTCTTCCCGTTTCAAGAACGAATCATAGATGTCAACGCGCTTATAGAGATGAATTGAGCTCATGTGGTCCCCACATATCAAGCTTTCTAACGTATCCCAGTTGCTTTAAATGATTTTAAACGCTCGATTTTGATATGTTCAGATTTTCAACAATCTCTTGTGTCATTGAACGCCGATTGGATTCCATCGGTACCTTTATTTTGCCGTCATCAACTTCGATTGGCCTTCCTCAGCATGGTGCATCTTTCACATCAAAATCTCCAGACCGAAATTTCGCAAACGAATTCTTATACTGCCGTAGTTTTGAGGCATTTTCACCATACACATCACGTAACTTTTTATGAGCTTGCACAGTAATACAGCAAAACATGACGAAAATGTTCAATTTGATATTCCATTTTGAAATCGACGCCAAATAAACACTTGTTAACGAAATAGTGCAATTTCTGTTCCTAAAACAAGGTTGAACTGTCAGCTGTTCCGTTGCATAATGAATTTCTGATTTCAAATCACATCAGTTACATTTCAAGACATGTGTCGCTATCTATGTGTGAAAAATGCAATGACTTTTTGGCCAAATCAATGTATGAAGTCAACAACAAACTCATAGATTAAGAAAATACAACGTTTGTCACAAATATTTTATTTTTTCAAGTCAACCAAGGTTTCGCTGGTTTCTGACCAAGCTTCATCAGGACGAATGGCACGTAAATATTCAAATGGTACATGACATCATAATTGGTGTTTAGAGTTACGGGTTTTGGTTAGTTGCTTCCACGCGCTTGAGTGAAATGTTGTGGATGCCATGTCATTAACAAGTTGCGAAGCCTTCTGATATGTATGGAAAGCTTCCAAAATATCAAGTTTGGTGGTTTAATCTGGCTTGTCAATTAGTTTTGCTTCTTCAAAGATTAATGTGTGGTCCTTTTCGTAACAGTGTTTAGCCATCGGGGACTTCTTTAGGTCACAGTTCCGAATGTAGGTCTTGTGCTCCTTCAACCGAAATCGCAAAGCTCAACGAGTCTGTCCTATACACGAAGCGCCATATTCACATGGAATTTGATAAATTCCCCATGAGTTTTTATCTTGAACATAGTCCTTTGATCTTAAAAAATTCATTTTGTTTATGGGATTATGAATCACTTTGAAATTAAAGGTTTTGAGAATTTTTGAAATTTTGAAAGTAACGTCATGGGCAAAATGAAATAATGGCAAAATTCTCTCGTAATGTGGGCATCACAGGAGTTAACGGCTTCGGTTTCCGGAATTTTTTAGAACCTTATTTTCGAAGGAAGGATTGTATCCTCGCTGTACTGCAACACGCTCAAAGAAATCAAGTTCTTTTTTCTAAACTGCCTTTATCCGAATATATACAGGGGTTGGACAGAATAATGTGAACACCGCGCTCAGAGACGAAGAGACGTGACTTTTAATACCGCTGCGTACGTCGCAATACGCAAGGGTATCCATCAGTTTTTGGTTGTAATAGCTTGGTTTATAACCTCAAGGTCCTGTTTAAGGGCAATTTAAAGCGTCTTGTTGAAAAAAAAAAAATTCCGGATGACGACGAAACCTAACGGACTTCAAAAGAAGGATAATTGTTCGTAAACCGCTAGTTGGTGCCTCCGTGACAACAGTCGCCAGGGTAGTGGGGGGGGGTATCGAGAGCTACTGTGTCTAGCGTCATGACAGCATACCGTGTTTGTGGCAAAACCTCGTCTGGGACACACCAGAGCAGCCGGAAAATGACCCTGACTGATAGAGACAGGAGAACATTAAAAAGGATTTTCTCCCGTAATAAAAAGACCACGGCGCCAAAAACTAGTGCGGAGCTCCATCTGTCCCTGGACACCAGTATCAACGAAAACAGTGCGGAGGGAACTGGATAAACAAGATATTCATGGCAGAGCTGCTATTGCAAAATCTCTGGTGTCCCGGGTGAATGCACAACGTCGACGGCAATGGTGCCAGGAGCATACAGCGTGGACTGCCGATGCATGGACGCTTGTAATGTGGTCGGAGGAATCCACATTCACACTGTACCCTACCACAGGATGTTTTTACATGTGGATAACACCGTCAGAAGCGTACAGCTCAGACTGTCTGTTCTCAACAGTGCAGCATGGTTCTATCATGCTCTGGGCGAACGTATCGTGGTTTTAGGACCCGTGATCACCTTGAAAGGACATATGACTGGCAAGGCGTATAAAACCATTTTGGCCGAATAAATCCATTCAATGGCTCAGGCATTGTTTCCTTCAGGGAATGCCATCTATCAAGATGATAACGCCCCAATTCACAGAGCTCGGAATGCCCAATCATGAGAAACATGAGGACGAACTTTCACACCTTCCTCACATCATCGAGCCACTACGGTCTGTGTTGGAAAACAGAGTAGCCGCCCCAGTGGCGCAGTGATCTAAGCGATGGCTTCTGATCATTCGTCCGAGATGGGTCCGGGTTCGAAACCTGGTGAGGCATGGATGTTGCGTTTGTCTTACAGCGCTGGCTCTCTCCCTTCCATGAAACCAGCGGCCCGAAATTAGGGACGGGAGACTGCTTATAGCTCATTGAGTTACTCACGGTGGTCGCTAAATCTCCAATCAAAAGAAAAAAACAAACAGAGTAAGATCCCGTTATCCTCCACCTGCATCTCTCAAGGACCTGGAGCAGTTTCTGCATGAAGGATGGTGCAACATCTCACTAATACCCATCCAGGATTTGTATGCGTCCATTCCAAGGAGGATTCGGGTGGTTTTGAATGTCGAAGGTGGTCCCACACCCTATTAGGAACGTAAAATCTTCTTCACCTAGGTGTTCACATTGTTCTGTCCAACCCATGTATGTATCGAGCAATATACGCAACTGTAAAAGGCGCTGAGTTTTTGTTGCCAAGGGTGATTAGGCTTGGCATGTGGAGGTGAGAATACTGAGAAAAGCTTCCGATAAATTGTAGTTGCGGGAGATCCATCTCAGCAAGTAACCAGGACGTCAGGTAATGATAGGCGTCCGTTATATTTAGTTTCGGAGCTGAATTGAATGTGAGGATTAGTGGAATTGATAACTGAGCCTGACGAAAAAAACACCTAGCCCCAAGAAAATGAATGAAGAATCGCCCATCAAAACAAAAAATTTTCATCAATGCCTAGAGATGTCACGTGATAAACACGACACGATATAAATACTAAAACCTCACAAAAGCAGACATTCTAACCTCAATGTTTTTTCACTATTTGGTGGTGTCCGCCATTCGGGAGTTTGACAGGTTGGTTTTACAAAAGTTTACGTACTAAATACGTGCGAACAATATATACCGTATTTCCAGGCGTCTAGGACGCACCCCAATTTTAAAATGCAAAATTTTGAGAAAAACAGAATAAACATAAAAACGAGGCCTTAGCACTTTCATAAAGACTATAAGCAACACAAATTTAACTTCTACATATAAGGAAAACATTTCAGTCATCCATATCCTCAAACCCAGAAAGTTCATTGGTGTTATCCATATCACTTGCATCACTGTCATAACCAGGGTCGTCAATACTGTCCGAAGTATGATAATCTTCAAACAGAATGTTATCTATAGTGCCATCTAACGTATTATTGATGTCACATTTTTAAAACGATTTTACTACTACGTGTATTTCAGTCTTTACAGCATTCCATGATTTTAGGACCCACTCACACACCTGAACAATTGTTGGTAGTTTCAAACGACCTACAGGTTAGGCTTAGGTCGTGGTCCACTTCTTTCATAAACGCCTTAAAAGGCGTGTTGATTGATATTGCAACCCGGGTATCCATGTTTGTCGGGAGGGAAGTTAAGTAACTATTCTAAGGATAGTGGATTGCAATCATTGTCCCGCCATTTTCGATGCGTTGGCCAGTAGGTTGGCTTCCGCCTCTCAGCGTCGCAACAGAAAGAAAGTTAGATTTATGGTTTCGTGGATGTTCAAAGGGTAACTGGCTAATGATCAGTGAGCGGTGAGAGAGAGAGAGAGAAGGCATTTTAAGGAGTTTCCGCGCCTTCTTGGAAAGTGGGGGACTCTTTGGTTTTTGTAAAGCGTGGACTTCACTCTGCTGCAGGAGAATTCGGAGAGAGCGAGGTGAAGAATCTTGCTCGTCTGTGAAAATCGGGGAAAATTCTGGTGGTCTAAGCGATGGTCTCTGATCATTCGTCCGAAGGGACCGGGTTCAAATCCCGGTGAGGCATGGATGTTGTGTTTGTCTTACGGCACTGGCTCTCTCCCTTCCCTGGAACCAGTAGCCCCAAATTAGGGACGGGCGACTGCTTATAGCCCATTGAGTTGCTCATGGTGGTCGTTAAACCTCCAATCAAAATAAAAGAAAAAATCATCGAGGGAGAATGAAAAACTAGGAAGCGAATACTGACCGCAATGGGAAGGCGATCAACATGTTAATAATAACATAGAAAATAAATGAAGATGATGGACAATGCTTGCGACCTTCTTCATATCATTTGAATAAACACTTTCCTCACGGCATGAGCGAGCTAATACTTTGGTTGATCTTTTATTTATATTTTGTTTATCTGCTCCCGTCGGGTAAAATACTGGTTAAACTCCCGATATAAAGCTCTCTGAAAGCGAAGCAGCACCGAACCCTTCTCACAGGGTGCTGAAATATAACTTAGCACCAAACCTTGTAACCATATGTCCAGTGGTTGTAATTGGCTTGTTTAGCTACCAAGGATCACTGCCATTTTGGTCTTCAGTCTCTGCATCCTTTCTTTAGTAGCGTTTGTTCTGTAGGCACCAAACTGGTCCCACACAAGCAGGGATGTCTTTTTAAGGAGGCCATCTGGACGCCTTGACCAAACTTTAAGGAGGCCATCGGGACGCCTTGACCAAACTTTAAGGAGGCCATCGGGACGCCTTGACCAAGCAGGGATGTCTTTTTAAGGAGGCCATCGGGACGCCTTGACCAAAGTTATTTTAAGAAGGCAACTGTTCTTCTTAAGGAGGACGCCTTGACCAAAGTTATTTTAAGGACGCCTTGACCAAAGTTCATCGAGGACGCCTTGACCAAAGTTCATCGGGACGCCTTGACCAAAGTTCATCGAGGACGCCTTGACCAAAGTTCATCGGGACGCCTTGACCAAAATTCTTTTAAGGAGGCCACTGTTCTTTAAGGAGGCCATCTATCGGAGGCCATCTATCTATATGTTCTTTAAGGAAGCCATCTATCATGCTCTCAGTTCTTTAAGGAGGCCATCTATCATGCTCTCAGTTCTTTAAGGAGGCCATCTATCTATATGTTCTTTAAGGAGGCCATCTATCTATATGTTCTTTAAGGAGGCCATATATCTATTTGTTCTTAAAGGAGGTCATATATCTATATGTTCTTTAAGGGGGCCATCTATCTATATGTTCTTTAAGGAGGCCATCTATCACAGTGGCCACCTTAATGATAGAGTGTATCTATTATTAAGGAGGCCACTGTTCTTTAAGGAGGCCTTGATCAAAGTTCATCGAGGACGCCTTGACCAAAGTTCATCGAGGACGCCTTGACCAAAGTTCATCGGGACGCCTTGACCAAAGTTCATCGGGACGCCTTGACCAAAGTTCATCGGGACGCCTTGACCAAGCAGGGATGTCTTTTTAAGGAGGCCATCGGGACGCCTTGACGAAAGTTCTTTTAAGGAGGTCACTGTTCTTTTTAAGGAGGACGCCTTGACCAAAGTTATTTTAAGGACGCCTTGACCAAAGTTCATCGAGGACGCCTTGACCAAAGTTCATCGGGACGCCTTGACCAAAAATCATCGGAACGCCTTGACCAAAGTTCTTTTAAGGAGGCCACTGTTCTTTAAGGAGGCCATCTATCATGCTCTCAGTTCTTTAAGGAGGCCATCTATCATGCTCTCAGTTCTTTAAGGAGGCCATCTATCTACATGTTCTTTAAGGAGGCCATCTATCTATATGTTCTTTAAGGAGGCCATCTATCACAGTGGCCACCTTAATGATAGAGTGTATCTATCATTAAGGAGGCCACTGTTCTTTAAGGAGGCCTTCACCAAAGTTCATCGAGGACGCTTTGACCAAAGTTCATCGGGACGCCTTGACCAAAGTTCTTTTAAGGAGGCCATCGGGACGCCTTGACCAAACTTTATCCAACCATAGCTTCAGTTTGTTTTCATTCATCCACCTCCCATTTGGGTGGACGTAAACACAAATTCCACATGGAATATTGTCTATTGGTAAAGTTTTCCTCTTGAAAATCAGTAGCGGTGGCAGTTTTTGAACGCAGATTTGTTATCTATAAGGTTTACCGATAAACATTTGAACGTGGATAACTTTCTTCTGGGGTTAGCATAGGAGTACGAAAAACGTAACCTTCAGTCTCCAGAACGCAAAGAAAATTTTCGATACTTATTTCAAAAAAAAAAAACAAAAAAAAAACCGTCCATTACGTCCGGGAATACGGTAATTAAAAATGTTATTTTCTGATTAAATGTTTAATTTTTTGCTATTGTTTTACAGTGGAAATCAATGCAATATGCGTGGATATATACAGTATTTTCATTTGATAAATGCGGCGATGTAGCCATCTGCGGCAGAAGTGGAAGGTTGTTATTCCTGAAGAACGGACTTGCTGTAGCTGCAGTATGCGATGTGGCATTGTGCTGCTTAAATGTGGCCACGGGGAGGTCCTGCAGGAGCCGTAGAATGTCATTGACGTAACGGACACTCGTGATGGTGGTGCGGACTCTTACTACAGGTGATCTGCTTTCGCACCCTCGAGCACCCCAGGCCATAATATCTCGTGTTAGTGCAGTATGCCTAGTTTGCAAATGCATCCTTCCCGACACTCCATCTCCCCCCGTCGTCGGTGGGCATATATACGGCCATCATTTTTACCTAAAAAGAAGCGCATATCGTCCAAGAATACGATGGTATGCCATTCGTCACTCCACTTCCTTCGTTCGATGCACCACTACAGACCTCGCAGTCCGTTGCCGTGGTGCCAAGGTAGCCTGATGAATGCGTAGACGAACCCTCAGTCCGAAATGCAATAACCGCCGACCTACTATTACAGCTGAGATAGGAGAATGCGTCACAATTCGCCAACACCGTTGATGATGCATAACGGTCACTCAAAAGCATTCTCATGAGACGACGGTTGCCCCTTCGCGTTGTCTGTGTGCAAAGTCCAGATCCTTCTCTGCATGTCTTATGCAATCCTTCTTACCATTTCTTGGACACTCTTCCCGCGACCGGGGCACTCTTTGGCCAGACATGACCCTTGTGCCCAAAAAAAAAAAAAAAAACACCAACTAACTTCCCACGACCGGCGCACTGCGCCCCATACGACGACAATCGCCCGGAGGAAAGCACTCCAGTCCCTCATACCGATAATGCGACTTCTGTCGAACTCGCTGATGTGACTTTGCGACTGTCTCAAGGCGACCACGTTTGAATGACATGTTTGAGTGTCACGTCAGCAAACGGGGTAGTTTTGTGCCTGAGGCGGCATGTAGCGTGGGGTGAAGAGTATTTCAGGAAGGCATTGAAGAGCTTCACTCCTGCTTCACTCCACTCTACATGCGGCCTCAGGCACAAAATTCCCCTGTTTGCTGGCGTGACACTCAAACGTGTGTGTGTGTCTGTGGCCGCCTTTACACGATGGCGACGCATTCTTTCTCATTGCTGACCAAGCACCGACATGCCAACCTAGCCACGCGGTGATTGTAATAGGAAACCGGTCGGTTTCCGGTCTGTAACGTTGCGCGATGTGATTTTCCTTGACGCGGTACACATGCTCCTATGACGCCGAAATGCTAATCATTTCCGCGATATTTCCTGTTTAGCATATATTGTAAAAATCAAAGTCCTAGCTCGACTCCTTTCATGTTCTCTGTTTTTTTACGAGTATGAGTGTAAATTTGGTTTCTCCTCGTTAAATGTTTTCTGACTTAACGCCGCAGAGCTTTTGCAAACGAGCTTGTAAAAGTTAGCAGCCTGACAGTGAGTCAAAGTGAGATCAAACGTAAAATAAAAATATTTCTGAGATAAGAACTATCCGCAGTGTTGAGAATTGAATTGTAAAAGCTGTTGTTAAGGGAAAAAATTATCAGATTTAGATAGAAGATAGGATTGCGTGTTATACGCCAAGTATAATAACACGATTTAATACACTGCTGGCCACCCAAAATGCAACACCAAGAAGGACACGAGATAGCAAAGCCAGATTTACTGGACACATAACAACAGACACAAAGATGAAACGATTGAGCTTACAGGACCATACGACTTGCGGAACACGCAGACATCAATAGTTCGTGTGGCCCTAATGGAAGGCAATAACGGCCGCTACACGCCGCGGCATCGAACGAAAGAGGCTTTGGATGTGGGCTTGGGGTATGCCGGTCCAGGCTGCTTCCACACGTTGCCACAGTGCTTGCCGGGCCACTCGGTTGCCGATCAGCGACCAGACGTGTTCAATGGGCGACATATCGGGAGAACAGGCGGGCCACGGCAGCAGTGACACCTGGTAGGCCGTGAAGAATTTTTGCATGATGCGTGCCACGTGCGGGCGCGCGTTGTCCTGTTGAAACGTGGCCGCTGGCAGGTCCTGCAGGTAAGGGAGGACTACAGGCTCCAAAACGTCGGAGATGTAGCGGTGGCTGTTGAGTGTACCGGTGATGCGTACCAGAGGGGTGTGGGTGTCATATCCAATTGCGCCCCAAACCATAACGCCAAGCGACGGACAGGTATGGCGATGCATAATGCAGGCGTCATACAGTCTCTCGCCGTGGTGCCGTCACACGCGGATCGGACCATCGTATTTATTATTTATTATTGTTTTTTGCACGTAATTGATTTTTGATTTTTGAAAATTAATCAGGGCTTTTAGAATTTTAATCTGAAATGGTTACTACGCGGAGGAAGTTAAGTCGCTTCGTGGCCGCGCACGCGCGCAACTTACATGGAATGCTTTTATCTGTCGCTTGGTTCTTTAACTTTACTTGGGTACTTAATGTTACCCAAGTAAAGTTAAAGAACCAAGCGACAGATAAAAGCATGTTGAAAGTAAATACTTAATATTTTTATACAACCAGTTAAATCCGATTATTCTTTAAGGAATGCCCTTCATCATTGTTGAATGTTCTTAGCTGCGCGAATTGAGGGGCGATAGCACTGCCTTGACCTTTACCACTTTAGCTATGAACTTAATTTTTTATTTAAGAGAAGTAAAATTAATTGAAATTATTACCACAACTTGTCCTCTTCAATAAATTCGAAAACCAGTCCTCATCAAGTTACACTGTAAAAGAAAATCGAAGCTGCACTTCAGTAGAAGACGACCTCAGATTTCGTGGCTCTTCAAGTGTTTTGCAAATAATCGAATTTATTTAAGGCTGACAGAATAAGAGAAAAAAATAATAATCTGATCAAATGATTACATACCACTTAAGCTGAGTGAAATAACAAGAGATGAAGTCATCACTGAATTAGTATCATTCAGAGTGAGATGATCGATTGCCGAGAGAGTGTTATCTTCGGTCTTGTATCAGAACACCTGCTCTCAAATACAAAAATTTGGTTGTGATAAAGGCTCGCGTGCAACCGAGACTGTTAGGTTCCGTTTAAGGACCTCAGTGCCTAACACTAACAAATGTTGCAAAGCAGGTTTCGTGATTAAAAAGATGAAAGAAAAGAAAGCAAAAAGGAAAGGCAAGGGTCTCGCATATCTGATGTTGATTCCTAGATGAACTAAATCTGATATCTCTCTCTCTCTAAGGCTTTCTAATGTGTTGCGTTGATTTTTATTATTTTTTCGAGTACTGCTCGGTAAACGGCCTTCTGTTCGAAAAATTTTCTTCAACGACTATGAAAAGTGAACTTCTAAATTGCAATTTGTAGAGATCTGTTGCATGTTTATGAAGAACATAAATTGTGCTCCCGATATAAGAAATTGCACTATATGTAAGAAGAAGGTAGCGTGCCGTTTTTATGTTACATTACTCTCTTGTAAATACAGCTGATCCTCAATGCCTTGGTTTGTTACATTACATTGTGACGTTATACCAAATCTGCCAATTATTATTTAATTGTTATTACTTTTTCCGAGTATTATTCGGTGTAGCTAAGATCGCAGAATCAACGGGAAAAACACATCTAAGAATATAAGTAAGTTCAAAATAAACAAGACAGTTGCACGATGTCACGAGTGGTTAGATCCCAGTGCCGGGTGCTCAATTGGAACATCAAGAAATCGGTGCCATATCATAGGAAGGCTCGTGGTTACGTCCTTGTTGCACACATTCCGTCGCGTAGTGATCTCAATGGTTTCGCGGAGCGCAGTAGCTCTTGCGCTATCGTAAGGTGCTAGTTTCTGAACGTCTCTTCATCTGGTTACTGCCCCCCCCTCAGTTGCAACATCACGGGCTAGAACCGGCGTAAGTTTTCCAGCTTTAACGTTCGTTTGGTTCTCAGAAATCCGGATCTGGATCTACCTCTTTGTCATCCCGATGTAGTACTTAACGGATGCGTCGGAGTAATCTAAAGGAATACCATAGACCCCGGCGTCAGATAGCGTAGAAGGTGATGCGCGCTGTTCCGTTGCGGGGTTATCGGATAAAGGCCTAGGTGTTCTCACGTCGATATCGTAACTCAGTCTTCGGAGAGTATTCTTTAGGAAGTACGCTAGCCTAGGAATATAGGGAATCGAACCCACGAATCGGGCGGGTGGCGCTGTGCGGTTTGAAGGAGGCGGCGCTGTGCGGTTTGAACAAGGCGGCGCGCGTGCAGTTGCTGCTGCTTTTCTGACTATTTCGTCGATTCTGAGCATGTCGTACCCTGCTGCGGCCGCTAGGTCTCTAAGGCTACGGATCTCCTCCTCGCATGTGGCCTTGTTAGATGAGAGTTCGAAGGTTCGCTTTGCTCGGAACCTGAAAAGCACATATTTGCGTGCGGCCGGGCCTGCTGAGTCAGGCAGTATGGGGTTGTTCACGTGGGTGGATTTGTAGTAAACCTCTGTGCTAAGTGCTCTAGAGGGCAATCCTCTTACCCATACATCCAGAAAAGGTAACGCACCTCCGGATTTATATTCAGCTGTGAATTTAATGTTCGGATGCGCAACGTTCATTCTGGCGAGAAAATCACGTAGGCTGGTTTTTCTATGCCGCCAAATAAAGAAGATATCGTCAGCGTATCTCCACCAGATTTTAAAAAGAAATGCTTGTTTATAAATTTGCAAGCAGGGTGTCTGAATTTCCTGCTGGATCAATGCTTAAAAAGCCTTTCCTTTTTTCAAGGGAATTGAAACTGGATACCTCAGTTAAAGGCAGTATCCTTATTCTGAAAGCGAAAAACGAATTGGAAATCATATATGGCAGACCTACTTAAAAATGTGATGACGAATTTCAGCATACATACACTGAAGTGTCAGAAAAACTGGTACAGACGAGCTTATGCAAATTACATAGCAACGTCACCTATGCGCGTACTCGGTTGCTTCCGCCAGTGCGCATATAAAACGATAGACATTCTTGCCAGCTGTCAGAGCTGTTTTCGGCATAAGAATGACAATTGATAACGGTTTAAGCGATTTTCAACGCGGTGTCAAAGTTGGCGCTCGTGAGATGGGCCTTAGTATTTTGGAGGTCGAAACGAAGTTCGGATTTTCACGTACGACCATTGCAAAGGCGTACCGCTGGAGTTTAGACGCTGGAGTTTTCGTCCAATGATGTCCCATACGTGCTCGATTATAGAAAGATCTGGTGATCTAGCAGGCCACGGCAACATGTCGACACTCTGCAGAGCATGTTGGGTTACAACAGCGGTATGCGGGCGAGGGTTATCCTGTTGGGAAACACCCCTGGAATGCTGTTCATGAATGGAAGCACAACAGGTTGAATCACCAGACCGACGTACAACTGTGCCGTCAGGGTGCGTGGGATAACCACGAGAGTGATCCTGCTGTCATAGGAAATTGCTCCCCAGACCATAACTCCAGGTGTAGGTCCAGTGTGTCTCGGCCGCAGACAGGTTGCTTGCAGGCGATCACCTGGCCTCCTTTTAACCAACACACGGCCATCACTAGCACCCAGGGAGAACCGGCTTTCATCAGAAAACACAACAGATCTCCACTCCGTCCCCCAGTGAGCTCTAGCTTGACACCACTGACATCGCAAACGGCAGTGGTTTGGAGTAAGTGGAATGCACGCTACAGGGAGTCTGGCTCGGAGCTGTCCTTCAAGTAACCGATTTGTAACAGTTCGTTGTGTCACTGTGATGGCAACTGCAGCTCGAATTGCTGCCGCAGACGCGGTACGATGCGCCACGGCCATACGCCGTACACGGCGGTCTTCCCTCTCAGTAGTGCCACGTGGCCTGTCGGAACCCGGTCTTCTTGGGGCAGTACCTTCCCTTGACCACCGCTGCCAACAATCATGCACAGTGGCTACATTCCTGCCAAGTCGTTCTGCAATATTGCGGAAAGAAAATCCACCTTCTCGTAGCCCTATTACACGACCTCGTTCAAACTCCGTGAGCTGTTGATAATGGCTTCTTCGTCTTCTTAAAGGCATTCTTGACTAACACCAACACACTACGTCGAATCTCAACGATAACTAACGCTCACGAACGTTACAGCGCGTATTTACAGCAAACCTGCTTTGCATGTTCCGAGGGGCGCTACTAGCGCCACACGTATGCGCCGAGCGCGAAATTTGCATAGACGTCATCTTACAGATGTACTCTCACCGCCTACCAACTGTCGTTTATCTAACACAACCCCTTCTTGGTGTTGGGATTTTTTTTTCCGTCAGTGTATATTTCGTTTACATGTACATACATATAAATTGAGTTTCGAATTTATAGTTCAAAGCGATTTGTCCGGGTCAATTACGTGTCCGGATCGAGTCCAGATATGGGACGTCCGGGTCCGAAATTTTTGACCGGTTTCCAACTCTGGTTATCCACGCTAGAGGAGAACAAACTCGTAATAGGTATGTATCTCTAATGTTTTGTCCATTGAATGTAGTTCCGAATAATAAAAAATGAAGAAGCACGTGCTTTTGAATGTATTCTGACATCTCTAAGTGTTCTAGTGAGAAGAGTTTCCGTGCAAGAAACTTGAAAACGAATGACCGTTGGGAGCCTGTCAACAGAAACCTCGTTCACGAAAGTAGCACTTAGTGTGGAATGTTTCAGAACTGCAGAAATTAACTGAGAAGAGTGGGCAGAGAGAGCCATTTGCATTATTTCCGTCAAACTATATTTAAACATAATATTGTGTTTCTCAGCAAGACGATCTATATGAGAAATCAAAATCATTGTGATTGGAAGATTCAACAACTTCAAATTAATTCTGGAATTCCTAAATGGGTTAAAAAACTTTGATAAGCATCACTCCTGTAAATACTCATTGATGTCTGGACTAGTGTCTTGGCTCTATTACTTGACCTTATGGTGCTAGAACATTGTTCTATGGAGTGATTAATCGCGCTTCAAGCTGTTTCGCTGCGGCGGGGATGTTCCGGGTTGGCCGTGGACTGGAGTCGGTTCTCTAAAGAATGCATCACTCCAGCTCACAAGTTTGGTGGCCGCTCTTTAAAGGTTTGAGATTGTTTCAGCTAGATGAAACTTGATCCCATTGGTTTTTACGCCTAGAAACGTGAAATCTAACTTCGATATTCTGAACAATTCTCCTCTGCTTCTTTCACTAAAGCAGCACTTCAGCAAGGACCACTGTTTGTTCCAGCTCGACTACAGTCCATTTCAAACTTCACAACGTGCACAAGAATTGTTTGAAATCTTGAAGTGGCCAGCACACAGTCCGGGTGTCAACCCAAAAGATCACCTTTGGAGCGCATTGGAACGCCGAATCAGATCTCGGACACAGCGAATTTCTCCCAAATCAGCTTTGGCAGTATCTTTGCAGAAGGAGTGGAAGAATATTTCGGTAGAAACTTTGCAGAATTTAATCGGAAGCCCGTTCAGAAAAATTGCCGCTGTCGTTAAAACCATAAGTAAGCCTTTATATGAACTAAGATTTTGAAGTGTTTTGTTATAACTCCAAGCAAATGTTAGAATAATTTTAGCAACTTGATACCAAGGGTGAGTCGAAAGTTTTGCAATATTTGGATCACTATATGTCTTCATACGTACCTTTACGATGAAAGCTGACTAGCATTCAAGTGTAGGCCATCGTGTTGCACCGTCTTTGGCCATCTGTGTGCGAGTTCTTCGATTCCGCGGCGGTACCAGTTCTTCTCCTTCGAAGCAAAGAACTTCTTCAACCCAGCTGCCACCCTCCTGGTTGTTGAAGTTCCGCCAGCGAAGGAAGTAGGTTATGGACCGGAACAAGTAATAATCCGACGAGGCAAGCTCCGGACTATATGCTTGGTTGTAGCATCAGTTCTATGTCCTCAAATTCCTGGCGTTTTCCCCGGTTCGTTCGCGCGGTATGAGGCCGAGCGTTGTCTTGCTGTAGGACAGCGCACTTTCTGTTCACCAATGTCAGGTACTTCTCCTCCGAAACGGCATACATCCGCTCCAGCTGTTCAAAGTACATGTTGGAGTTGATGGCCCGACCGTCTGGAACAAATTTCGTAATGGATTGTCCCCTCGAAATTCCACCAGACGCAGAGCATCACCTTGTGCCCGAACCGCCCACGTTTGGCAACAGGTTCTGGAAGCTATCCCGGTCTCAACCACTGCCGTTGTGTGTTAGGATTACGGAAATAGACCCACTTTTCAGCACACGTAACAGTTCTCTTAATGAAACGTACATCGCGCGGATTTTCTATGAGTTTCGTGCACACTTCCACTCAGCGACTTGGTTCAGCTGGCGTCAGTTCGTGATGGACAATGCGGAAGCTCCTGAAGACCTTGCCGAGGTCCTGAATGTGACGAACCACGGTGCTCTGTGAAATACCCAGCTCTCCTGATAATCTCCGAATGCTGGTTGTCGGATTTGTCTCTACGGCGTAGCGCACGGCCTCTGACTCCACGGTTCGCGGCCTACCTCACCTTGGCTGACCCGTCGAGGTTTTTGTCACCTGAGCGAAATTTCTTGAGCCATCTGGTTGCGGAATTTGTCATTCGAAAATGAAGGTTCCGTGGATCACCCACGGAACCTTCCACTTTCGAATGACAAATGTTTCGTGTTGCTTGAGCAGCGTTATGGCCGAGTTCAAACTCGTAAAGCAAAAGTTCCCTAATTATCCGTTCGTGGCTGTTCATCTTTTAGGGGTTCCAACCACAGACAGAACGGCGACATGCAATGCTTTTCATAGCAATTTCACAGTGTAATTTACCAGCCTCTTTATATCCCTTTCGACTGACTGCAGTGCGCGACTTGAACTAGTTTAGGCACGTTACATACACGCCGCAGCACATGCGTCTATGCAAATATTGCAAAGCCTCACCCGTATTGCAAACTCACCCTCTGTATTTCTTCAGTACATTCCTGTGTACAACTCTGCTCAATCCGGTTCTCTAGGCGAGCGTCTTTGGCAACGCAACTCTTAAAATTTTTGAATATCCTGTGTGGGAAAAATAAAATATTTTTAGGGCTCTTATATCCTTGGTTCATTATATAGCGCAGAACGATGAAGGTGTTTTTGACCTAAAGCAGTGCTAACTAATTTATCTTGCCTTCCGCTTTACCCATGGGCTACCGTACTTTGTCACATCTGACCACGTACCTTCTTTCCTCTTCACTTCTTGGTGGGACCGATACAAAGAGTTTATTTGCCTAAATTTCTCCCGCCCCCTACTCACGTGGTGCCAGATTTTCCAATAAACAAAGGTAGTGGGGGATATTTTGCTGTATAAAGATTTCACGAAGCAGCTTTTTTTCACGCATGAATAAAATGTACAGAACATTGAGGAATTTATTGCTTATTTTTATCTATGTATTTTGGGTAGAGAAAAGCATCAGGATCGCCCATCCGGTTGGTGAAACTAGTGAATCCAATAATTTTGTGAGGGAGGAACAATTCCTATCTTACACACTGCTGGCCACCCAAAATGCAATATCAAGAAGGACATGAAATAGCAAAGCCAGATTTACTGAACACATAACAACAGATACAAAGATGAAAAAAAACTGAGCTTACAGGCCCGTGCGACTTGCGAAACACGCAGACATCAATAGTTCGTGTGGTCCCCCATGGCTGGCAATAACGGCAACTATACGGCGCGGCATCGAACGAAAGAGGCTTTGGATGTGGGCTTGGGGTATGTCGGTCCAGGCTGCTTCCACACGTTGCCACAGTTCATCACGGGTGGTGCTTGCCGGTCCACTCGGTTGCCGATCAGCGACCAGACGTGTTCGATGGCCGACATATCGGGAGAAAAGGCGGGCCACGGCAGCAGTGACACCTGGTGGGCCGTGAAGAATTGTTGCACGATGCGTGCCACGTGCGAGCGCGCATTGTGCTGTTGGAACGTGGCCGCTAGCAGGTCCTGCAGGTAAGGGAGGACTACAGGCTCCAAAAGGTCGGAGATGTAGCGGTGGCTGTTGAGTGTACCGGCGATGCGTACCAGAGGGGTGCGGGTGTCATATCCAATAGCGCCCCAAACCATAACGCCAGGCGACGGACCGGTGTGGCGATGCATAATGCTGGCGTCATACAGTCTCTCGCCGCGCTGCCGCCACACGCGGATCCGACCATCGTGGTGATGTTGCAGGCAGAAGTGGGATTCGTCGGAGAAGACAATGTCGTGCCATTCCGTAGCACAGGTGCGGCGTTCAACGGTCCACTGCCTCCGCACTCGCCGGTGGTGTAACGTCGATGTTAATAGGAGCAATGGGCGCAGTGCGACAAGTCCCCGCTCCTGCAGACGACGTCGAACGGTACCTGCTGACATAGGTTGTTGCGCAACACACCCTAATTTTTGCGCTTTCGTTCGTGATGTGGCGGTGCGAGCCGCCAATGCCCGCCACACAACATGCCGGTCCTCTCGTTCGGTGGTGTGCGGCGGCTGCGGCAATCGCTCACGTTGGTCCCTCCGTCCCTCCTGCACCCACCGAATCCATACTCGCCTCACTGTGGCTGGATGTCCCACACGGGCGCCGTTGTCTCTGTACGATAAACCGCTGTCGCGATAAGCCACTATTCGTCCTCTGTCGAACTCCGAAACGTGCTGGAATGACTGCCGTATTCTGCGACGAGGCATCAGGAAGCTTCCCACGCACAGGTCCGGTAGCACAACACACTTCCACTACTTTCACCCCGTCTTCTGTGCACCCTTCTTATAGTGCTTCTCGGTGGCGTGCCGGGCGCACACGATTTGCATATGCCCTGCAATTCTAATCGTTTGCATGTCCTCTCGCGGGCGACGCATGCTGCGAATTTCAGGCCAATCGGATGCTTCCTTCTTGGTGTTGCATTTTGGGTGGCCAGCAGTGTATTTTAATAACTTGAAGGAAGTCACCACTAACCCAGTGACAATTAATTTGTGAATCTAAGTACCTGAAAGGTGCTAAAACCCCTTTTTTCTAAAGTTTCGGAAATGGAATGGGGCAGAACAGCTAAATGCATGCGGGTGTGCTAAATCGAAAATATTATGCAAATTTTCTCCATCGAAATATTCAGAAAAGGGCGCCGCAATGGCAGTTTGCATTGGAGCGCAAACGTGCCTTGCGGTGGCCCTACCTGTATATGATGCTAATCATAATCTATGTAATTATAATCTATGTAATCATAATCCATGTATATATATACAGTAAATTTCTGTTTAATTGGGCCATTGGCTGATCAGGGCAGCCGTTAATTTATTACAATTCTTGTATAGCATCCTAAGCCACCCCCGGTGGCGCAGTGGTCTAAGCGATGGCCTCTGATCATTCGTCCGAAAGGGGTCCGGTTCGAATCCCGGTGAGGCACGGATGTCGTGTTTGTCTTACGGCCCTGGCTCTCTCCCATCCATGGAACCAGTGGCCTTAAATTAGGGACTGGCTACTACTTATAGCCTATTGAGTTGCTCACGCTGGTCGTTAACATCCAATGAAAAAAAACAAATAAACATCCCAATTAGCTCTTTTGGATAAGCTACAAAAATCTTTCTGTGCTACAATTTCGTGTTTTAGGCTCAATTCTCTACATACCAAATATGTCTTACAAACTCAAAAACGCCCTTAAAAAGAGGAACTACGGTGTGGGTATAAGGTCTGCATCTTTATAGGCTATGCTAAAAAAAATACTGAAGAAAACCACCTCTTTTCAGCGAAGCACGTGTTTACTCGATCCCTACAAAATCCGAACGGCTCTAAACGATACTGCATTGGAATGACCAAGCGTTGTTTTGGAATTAGAGTCAACGAGCATAAAGGGGACAGAAAATACGGTAAAGTAATCACGCACTATCCAGAGAAGTCAAATTCAAGTCCGCTACTCCTATGTGGGATGACATAAAGAAACTAGCTACCTACTCTACCTCTAAATCTACAGTCATTCGAGAATCCTTGGAGACCATTACCAACCGTGATACTTGCCATGATAGCTTCTCACTCGAGTTGCCACTAATTTGGAGCCAGTTCTTCAAGTAACGCCTTCTCCCTACCAGGATACCGCGTGCTCAACGAACGTGATACCTCGTATTTTTAAATGAATATAACGCCGTATCTATTTATTGTCAAGTCACCGCTTTCAAATTGTTAAAGCGTTCTATTATTCAGTTTGCAGTTTCTGTCTAACTTCCTTGAAAAAGCCATCTGGTTGATGTGCGAAAGCTTGGATACGCTTATTTATATATTCCTACGCCAATAAAACGGATTACTTGTATAGTTTTACTATTTTCTAGATAATTGGTGTACAGTTCCCCGTTATTAATTTAAAGCTGAGAGCTTATGAAAATTCTATAAATTCTCCCCTTTTATCAATTGCATAAGAAATGCTAACTTATTAGCATGGTGCTTTACCAACGAATCAGTTATGAGCGAAGCTTGCTGAAGATTATATATGATTAAACTCCTGTTCCTAGCATTAAATACGTAAGGGCAGAAGTATCATCGCTTGTTACCGTAAAGAGTTACCGAGTTAATATCATCACGTCAGTGACTCCTTATATGGGTAAACCGATGGTTTTCCGGCCACGAAAACACTGTTCATAAATTTTGAAGTAATTTACCAGGCTCTTTTGTTGGGAAATCCGATAACATCACGGCAGTGAAGTCACGATGCCGGTGAGATCGAAAATCCCGTTACATCACCTGTGTAGGTTCATTTATCAGTCGCTCGTTCCCTGACATCTCTATAATTTGCGCGGATAATTTAGTCGATCTTGCGCTTTGTTTTCTTCGTTTGCAATGTTTTAATCAGCGCTACTGAGCAGCTTTTCAGGGAAAACATTTTAATTTGCGTTCAATGTTTGTAAAGAAGAAAAAAATGGTTTTATTAATAAGAAATAGCGCGAGAAGTAGAATGCGTTTTTCACGACCTTTGGCGTCCTTCCTTGTTGGGTCGAAATTGAACAATGATTAACGAGAAGAGTGCGTGAGGGTTGCCAATAATGCTATGGAGATTATTATGTAATATCTTGTTCTAAAGGATTATTCTTTGTTTTCCCGGGTGTCAAAGAAAACCACCCGGCCCCGAAAAGAAAAAAAAAAAGATGCACGTATTCCTTCTCCCCCCCCCCCCTTTCGCATTTTTTCTTTCTATTCATTGAAAGCAAGGGAAAGTCACCTTTGCATCAGGTAAAATTGCTATTCACGATTTTATTTTCCTTCAGTATTGCAAAATTTACTGCGCTGACAGAAAATTACAATCTATCAAATGCTTTTTTGTTCACTTAATAATTTCATAATTCAAGAGAAAAAGATGAAAATTCGCTCTCTGAGAAAAAACAATGATGCACATATTCCTGCTTCCCCTTCCAATTTCACATTTTTTCCTTCTACTCAATGAAAGCAAGGAAAGTGACTTTTGCATCAGGTAAAGTTGCTATTCAAGATTTTATTTTCCTTCAGTATGGCAGAATTTAGTGCGCTGACAGAAAATTGCAATCAATCAAATGCTTTTTTTGTTTACTTAATAATTTCACAATTTAAGAGAAAAAGATGAAAATTCGCTCTGTGACGAAACAGAAAAAAACAAAATGATACGTGTATTCCTTTTTCCCTTTCACATTTTTTCCTTCTACTCAAGGAAAGCAAGGAAAGTGACTTTTGCATTAGGTAAAATTGCTATTCACGATTTTATTTCCCTTGAGTATTGCAAAATTTACTGCGCTGACAGAAAATTGCAATCTATCAAATGCTTTTCTGTTCACTTAATAATTTCACAGTTTAAGAGAAAAAGATGAAAATTCGCTCTGTGAAGAAACAGAAAAAAACAAAATGATACGTGTATTCCTTTTTCCCTTTCACATTTTTTCCTTCTACTCAAGGAAAGCAAGGAAAGTGACTTTTGCATCAGGTAAAATTGCTATTCACGATTTTATTTCCCTTGAGTATTGCAAAATTTACTGCGCTGACAGAAAATTGCAATCTATCAAATGCTTTTCTGTTCACTTAATAATTTCACAGTTTAAGAGAAAAAGATGAAAATTCGCTCTGTGAAGAAACAGAAAAAAACAAAATGATACGTGTATTCCTTTTTCCCTTTCACATTTTTTCCTTCTACTCAAGGAAAGCAAGGAAAGTGACTTTTGCATCAGGTAAAATTGCTATTCACGATTTTATTTCCCTTGAGTATTGCAAAATTTACTGCGCTGACAGAAAATTGCAATCTATCAAATGCTTTTCTGTTCACTTAATAATTTCACAGTTTAAGAGAAAAAGATGAAAATTCGCTCTGTGAAGAAACAGAAAAAAACAAAATGATACGTGTATTCCTTTTTCCCTTTCACATTTTTTCCTTCTACTCAAGGAAAGCAAGGAAAGTGACTTTTGCATCAGGTAAAATTGCTATTCACGATTTTATTTCCCTTAAGTATTGCAAAATTTACTGCGCTGACAGCAAATTGCACTCTATCAAATGCTTTTCTGTTCACTTAATAATTTCACAGTTTAAGAGAAAAAGATGAAAATTCGCTCTGTGAAGAAACAGAAAAAAACAAAATGATACGTGTATTCCTTTTTCCCTTTCACATTTTTTCCTTCTACTCAAGGAAAGCAAGGAAAGTGACTTTTGCATCAGGTAAAATTGCTATTCACGATTTTATTTCCCTTGAGTATTGCAAAATTTACTGCGCTGACAGAAAATTGCAATCTATCAAATGCTTTTCTGTTCACTTAATAATTTCACAGTTTAAGAGAAAAAGATGAAAATTCGCTCTGTGAAGAAACAGAAAAAAACAAAATGATACGTGTATTCCTTTTTCCCTTTCACATTTTTTCCTTCTACTCAAGGAAAGCAAGGAAAGTGACTTTTGCATCAGGTAAAATTGCTATTCACGATTTTATTTCCCTTGAGTATTGCAAAATTTACTGCGCTGACAGCAAATTGCACTCTATCAAATGCTTTTCTGTTCACTTAATAATTTCACAGTTTAAGAGAAAAAGATGAAAATTCGCTCTGTGAAGAAACAGAAAAAAACAAAATGATACGTGTATTCCTTTTTCCCTTTCACATTTTTTCCTTCTACTCAAGGAAAGCAAGGAAAGTGACTTTTGCATCAGGTAAAATTGCTATTCACGATTTTATTTCCCTTGAGTATTGCAAAATTTACTGCGCTGACAGAAAATTGCAATCTATCAAATGCTTTTCTGTTCACTTAATAATTTCACAGTTTAAGAGAAAAAGATGAAAATTCGCTCTGTGAAGAAACAGAAAAAAACAAAATGATACGTGTATTCCTTTTTCCCTTTCACATTTTTTCCTTCTACTCAAGGAAAGCAAGGAAAGTGACTTTTGCATCAGGTAAACTTGCTATTCACGATTTTATTTCCCTTGAGTATTGCAAAATTTACTGCGCTGACAGAAAATTGCAATCTATCAAATGCTTTTCTGTTCACTTAATAGTTTCACAGTTTAAGAGAAAAAGATGAAAATTCGCTCTGTGAAGAAACAGAAAAAAACAAAATGATACGTGTATTCCTTTTTCCCTTTCACATTTTTTCCTTCTACTCAAGGAAAGCAAGGAAAGTGACTTTTGCATCAGGTAAAGTTGCTATTCAAGATTTAATTTTCCTTCTGTACGGCAAAATTTACTGCGCTGACAGAAAATTGTAATCAATCAAATTGTTTCCTGTTCACTTAATAATTTCACAATTTAAGAGAAAAGGATGGAAATTCGCTCTGTGAAGAAACAAAAACGAAAAAAAAAGATGCACGTATTCCTTCTTTCCACTCCCCAACTCAATTTTTTTTTCCTTCTGCTCATTGAAAGCAAGGAAAGTGACTTTTGCATCAGGTAAAATTTCTATTCAAAATTTTATTTTTCTCCAATTCAGTATTGGAAAATTTACTGCGCTGACAGAAAATTGCACTTTATCAAATGGTTTTTTGTTCACTTAATAATTTCACAATTCAATTTAAGAGAAAAAGATGAAAATTTGCTCTGTGACAAAAAAAGAAAAAAAAAAAAAAAAAAGAACCTTTCCAACACAAGAAAAGAAATTGTTTCAAATCTTGACCGTGTTTGGCATACGCTTATTACACCTGCTGAAATGCTTTCCAATGCTCAATGAAAAAGGAAATGTTTTCACTATAGATATCTGCCTTTATCGATGCATTTCTAACAACGTACGAGGATTGTTCCAAAACAATTGAGAATGTTTTTATTTTAAGAAATATATCAAGGAAGTGGTCATCATTTCCAAAATCCATCGCATCGAAAACAGGTGTCTCAACGTTCCTCCCAATTTTTGAATGCCGTCTGGAACTCTTCTGAAATGCTGTTGAAGCACCCCTGCGCAGATCGTTGGGGCACCTATATTCTGCGCAGCTGTAATAAGTTGTTGATCAGTCTCAAATTGTCATCCCCGTAATGTTTTTTTTTTTTTTTTTTTTTCTTTCTTTTTTTTTTTTTTTTTGTTTAAATGGGTGTTTTCCATTTAAACCGGAAGTCCCACCGTGGTAAGTCTGGACTATATACAGTTTGGGGCTTCAAATTAACATTCATTTTCCACCAATAAGAAACGACAGAACTGGCCATGGGTGTCTTTGTACTGGGCAACAAATGAAAAGAAATGGGAAACTCAAGTTGAACAAACTCGTTTCATGCCCAAATGCTCGGTTAAAATTCTGTGAATGGATGATTTTAAAATGTGTAAAAAAACATATCTTCGATATCTCTGATTGATGGGTGTCTGTCTTCCCGTATAATAACAACTACTACATTGATATTTATTTCTATAATACTCGCTGAAGGTCTTCCTCCATGCGCGATTAAAGCCGCAGACTCACGACCGTCCATAAATTCTTTATGCCATCTGTAAATTGTTGATTTTTCTAGACGTTCATCTTTATAAGCCTCTTACATAAGACGAAATAGTCTCTCCAATAGATTTCTTAAGTCGACAGCAAAATTTAATGGTGCATCTTTTTTCCTCTTTCATATCCATTCTTTCGAAAAATCACAGCATGAAAACACTTGTTAGGGGTTCACGAAACAGCGCTTATTTAAGTGCGCACTACCGACGACGCATGCGTGATAAACAGGTGTGGCCGGTTGCTATGGTTACTACAACGACTACCGTTTTTTCGAGACTCGTGCCGAGGTCGAACATAGTATTGTACATTTTTTATAAAAACATTCTAAGTTGTTTTGGAACAAGCTGTGTATATTCACAATCAAACGCTTTCCAACACAGAAAGGAAAGTGTATTGCCATTTTCAGTTATTTTGTGCATCTTTTTTTAACTTTTATTGAAGGGGGGCTTTAATGATCACCGTCAATAACTCAATGGGCTATCAGGAGTTGGCCCTCTCGGATTTAGGGTCACTGCTTCAAGGAAGGGAAAGATACATGTCTCATCTGGGACTCGAGTTCGGTCTCATCTCGAACGCACGGATAGATGCCAGCGCTTAGAACACTTCACCGCTGGGGTGGAAAAACTACTTTCCGATGCAGAAAGAAAAGAACTTGTTTCCCGAGGTATTTATCATTTTACCGTTTGTTTTGTTTTTGTTTGTTTTTTATGTGTCACAGGATCTATGGACAATGGAACGGTTTCCAAAGCTATCAAGTAAAGAAATTGTATCGCTACTTCGTAATTTATTCTTAAATGCATTTGTCTATGTACCACCGTGAGCAATTCGTTGAGCTATACAATCAGTCGCCCGTCCCTAATTTAGGACTACTGGTTCCAGGGAAGGAAAAGAGTCAGTGCCATAAGACAAACACAACATCCATGCCTCACTGTGGGGCCGACACGGTGGCGTAGTGAACTAAATGCTGGCATGTGATCCTTAGATCCGGGTTCGTATCCCGGTAAGGCATGTATGTTGTGTTTATCTTACGGCACTGGCACATTTTCCTTCCCTGAAACCAATGGCTATTCTAGCCCATTGTGTTGCTCACGGTAATTGTTAAACCCTAAATAAAATTAAAAATGAAAAAAAAATGCCTCCCCTGGGATTCGAACCCTGACTCATCCCGGAGGCTAAGATCACTGGCCCAACGGGATGGTTTAAATGCTGTCATCGCAAATTCATTTGACAACAGAACGCTTTCCATCACAGAAAAAGAAGACGTTGTTTCACCAGATTAGTGCCTTTTTCTTTATGAAACACTTTTTATAAACACAGAAAGAAATAATTTGTTTCATCAGTCACACACCTCGGTTTTCATATTTGTGTGCATGTGTCGCAACCTTTACCGATAATTATGATGCAGCTAATAAATGAATCACGTCTCAAATTTGAATTATTTTCGAAACGTTATGTAAAACGAACTTACGGAGATATATATACTTCGACACTCTTAATTCTATAATCAGACACGAAATTAACTTCTCCATCCGATTTCTAGAAGAGGAGTCATATAATCCGTATGCAAACGGGCGAAAGAAACGATGATGTAGATGAGTTATGTACTGACAAAATACAGCAAGTTAAACAACCCGTTAAAAAGTGGGCAGTTGAAGAAATGGAACTCTTATTTTGCAATTGCGATTCTTTACGATTTCCAGGATTCACAAACTGAGGTGGAAACTTAGTCCCCTGATTTATGACTTCCATTCAGCTATTCTGTAGAATGTTATCTGCACAAGATATTAGGCTCTTCATTTATTATTCATCTGTGGCACAGTTAATACACATTTGTGATACTTGATGCATAAAAAATTGGCGCCATCTTTACCAAAAGCATTGCTGGAAGTTAAAGGACTTGGTCGTTGAAGAGAAAAGGATATGCTGTAATTAGAGCCAATTGTCTTCCTTCTTCTTCTTCTTCTTCTTTTCGGCGTAAGCAGATGTTTTAATCCATGAACTTAAAGAAAAAAATTGTATTGGAACAAGACGGAGACTTTGCACAAATTGCCTGTCTCATCTTATAAATAACTAACAAATGGGTCCGCTGTTGTCGTGGTTTAACCATCATTTCATGCTGATATTTCTGCGGGTCACCGCTGTCCAGGTTCCCGAAAATTATCAATCGGTTATTCTTTTAAATATATAGGCATAAACACTTAGCCATAATGTCATACGAAAGGCAAGAAATCATTCGGTATGTCTATAGCCTATCCAAATACACAGGTACCAGGAGCTTCCAAATACTGGCACATGGGATGCATAGCATCTGCCCTTTTTACATATTTTCTGGAAATTACAAAAGAATTCTAGTCACACACACACACACATTAGCAAGATTCCAAAGCAGACTAATCGCAACAACAACAAGTCTATTACTAAGCTAGTAACAATCTATATAACTTTGAAAAATCAAACTACAATTCATTATTCTTATTACTAAGCTAGTAACAATCTATATAACTTTCAAAAATCAAACTACGATTCATTATTCCTATTACTAAGCTAGTAACAATCTACATAACTTTCAAAAATCAAACTACCATTCATTATTCTTATTACTAAGCTAGTAACAATCTATATAACTTTCAAAAATCAAACTACGATTCATTATTCCTATTACTAAGCTAGTAACAATTTATATACCTTTCAAAAATCAAACTACGATTCATTATTCTTATTACGAAGCTAGTAGCAATCTATATAACTTTCAAAAATCAAACTACCATTCATTATTCCTATTACTAAGCTAGTAACAATCTATATAACTTTCAAAAATCAAACTGCGATTCATTATTCTTATTACTGAGCTAGTAACAATCTATATAACTTTCAAAAATCAAACTACGATTCATTATTCTTATTACTAAGCTAATAACAATCTATATAATTTTCAAAAATCAAACTACGATTCATTATTTTTTGTATTCACAAACGTTAAAATTCATATAATTTATCACGTTGTTTCACATTTACTTATTATTTACTTCATCTAATATTGAAAGATGGCTATTTTTCCAATATTTTTTGATAAACATTATTTAGCACGTCTTTTGTAAGAAAAGCACATGCTTATAATATCACCTTTCTCGTCCATCCCTCTGTAGACACCATAGCACCGCAGCTATAAGTCTGATTTGAAAAATTATTTCCCCACTATAAACCTTGAGATGTGAGAACGATGATCCTTACATTCCGGTTTCTCTTTAAGCATAACTTCCCCCGCTGGAGGGCGTAAGTACAGAGGCTATCGAATCCAAAGTAAATTTTGTTCCACGTATTTGCTTCTGAATATGCAACTGAAAGAATTCTTTAATCCTTTCGATTCCATTTATAAAGAAGAATATTTTAGATGCCGTTCCTTCTTCAAGTAATGCATATACACTATCTACTAACAAGTAATTGGACACCCCTGCAATCGACGATATCTGCGGTCCTGATACCCGTCACGGCCGCCGCCGTTAAATATCGTGTGGGAAACAACAGCGCAACCAGTCGCATGCAAGATGCCACGCAGTTCGGAGCTCTGGTGTAATCGTCGGGTACAAAGGTGTAATCGTCGGGTATCACAGAAATGGCCCATCCATACGTGACTTATCCAGCGAGTTGAAGTACGCAAAATCAACAGTGGCCTAATTGATTGGCAAGTGGAAGATGAGAGGTGACTGTCGGAATGTGCCCCGACCCGGCAGACCCACAAAACTGGGAGTTAGAGACCGAAGGGTGCTGGCCAGAGAACTTCGGAAGAACCGCACCAAATCGATGGGCCACATCCGCAAGGAGTTTCAACAGGCATCCGGGAGTGTTCTTTCGATGAATACCATCCGTAAGGAAGCCCATCTGCTCGGTTATCATGGACGTGCTGCCGCCCATAAGCCTTTGATCACCAAGTCCAATAGCGCTGCTCGGCTAACGTGGTGCAAAGAACGTCAACAGTGGACCGTTGAACAGTGGAAACAGGTTCTCCGGAGGAACGAATCAAGGTTCACCCTCTACCGTTCGGATGGCAGAGTCTGGGTTTGGCGTCTGCCTGGATAACGCCTCCAGCCGGAATGTATTGTGCCAACTGTGAAGTTCGTGCGGCGGTGGAATCATGCTATGGGGGTGTTTCTCCTGGTATGGCACGGGACCCCTTAGTCGCAATTCCTGTTAGACTCAACGCCGAGACCTACTGCACCATTTTGGATGACCATGCGCTTCCTACGTTGTGGCAGTTTTACGGGGTGGACCCATGTTAATTTCAGGATGACAATGCCACCTGTCATGTTGCGAGGTCCACCATGGCTTGGTATGGTGAAAATGGGGTTAATCGAATGGAATGGCTTGAGCACAGCCCGGATCTTTACCCTATCGAGCACCTCTGGGACGAGTTGGAGCGTCGACTTAATGGGTGCCCCCACCGTCCGAAATCGGTGAAGGAAGTGACCTGCCTCCTCCAAGCCGAGTGGAAGAAAATACCGCTAGCCGTCGTACAACGCCTGGTTGAGAGTATACCCCGGAGGATCGCTGCTGTAATCGCCGCTCGTGGAGGCTCCACCAACTGTTGAAGGTGAATAAACTTTGTTTTCCTTTGCTGTCACAGGTGTCCAGTGACTTGTTGGTAGATAGTTTATTTCAGATGACGTTCCTTTTTCAAGTAATGTTGTTTGCGTGCCGCCGTAGTGAGTACGTATCAAAAGTGGTGCACAGATGGCCAAAAAACAAACCGTCGTCTAGCCGTGTGCCTTCCGCAGCTCATTGATGCCAAAGGGGGAGCGGAGGCCGTCGCGCATTGTTTACAGCGACCGCAGGGCCACAGTGCGACAAATCACCCGCAGCTACAACAGTCGTGATCAGGGTAAATGTGTCATAGCACACAGTTCATCACAGACTTCTGCGCATATACCTGCATAGCCGAAGACCGAGCCGGGTCCCCATGCTCACTGCACGTCATTTGCCAGCAACGCATGAAATAGGCCCAAGATCATCGAGATTGGACCGTGGATGATTGGAATAAAGTGGCCTGCTCTGAGGAATCAAGATTCCTGGTGCATCACATTGACGGCCGAGCGCGGATACGCCGATTACCAACGGAAGCTATGGCACCTGGATGCACTGTTGGGCGGAAACAGGCTGCCGGCGGCGGTGTTATGTTGTGGGCTATGTTTTCTTGGGACACTTTAGACCCCGTTATTTCAATAGCACAACCCCTGATAGCTGTCAGTTATCTGAATATCGTGGCGGACTAAGTTCACCCATTCATGGCAACTGTGTTCCCTGCTGGTGATGGCCATTACCAACAGAATAATGCGCCATGCCACACTGCCAGAATCGTCAAGGAGTGTTTCGAGGAACATGCTGGCGACTTTCTATTAATGCCCTGGCCTCCAAATTCATCTGACCGGAAATTAATCGAACGTTTGTGGTTCGACTTGGAGAAGCGGGTTCGCGCTAAATTACTACCATCCTGAATTGTACGGGAACTGGAGAACCTGCTGTTGATATTATGGTACCAGATACAACAGGATACCTATCGCGACCTCTTCGAATCGACGCCTCTCCGAGTTTCCGTTGTTTTTCGGGCTAAAGGGGGTCCTACAGCTTATTAGGTTCGTGGTCATAATGCTATATCTCATCGGTGTATTTATAACCCAGTGCTTAAAACTGATTTAATCTTGAATCCTGGCTTTTTTGCTTTTAATACATATTGAATTATCTATTTGCAAAAGATATTTTTTCATTCTATTCACTGATTTTTGCTGTATTGTACAAATCAGATTGTTGATCTTACAGACATTGTTATATACAAAATCATACTATATATATGGACATGGTAAGTAGCTTTCTTCGAATTCTGCTTTCTGAATAACTAACTATAATGTCATTATAACCAACCTACTCTGTTATATCACTATTTACGCAAAGAAACGGAAGCTCTGACATTTTTTTATTATTATTATTATTATTTTTTTGATTAAGTTGCGATATAAAAGGCGATTTTATCCTCTTCGATAATGAAAAAGACCTTCTCCCAATACAATTGGATATGAGATTGTTAAAAATACTCCCAATGCAGTTTCCACATCAGCAAATGCTAACGATAAATTCAGGTCATTAAATGTTTTGAACATTTTTGGGTTTTTCTTCACTGTGGAACTGGACTGTTGTAGTTCATCGGAAAATTCTTACAAATCTGTTGGGTATAATATTCCACTAAATTTTTTGCATCTTTTTGTGAGAAAATGTTGAGGCAATTTTTAAAAGCAGCAGTTACTGTTTTTGGAGCATTGTAGTTAAATTTGGGGTCCCGAGCAGCTGCCCCGCATGTCTCTGTAAAAATCAGGCATTGGTACCATACCTATTTTAAGATTCTTCCTTTTTTTTTTTTTTTTTTTTTTTTGAATTCAGCATTTAATAAGACATTCTACAATACTGACATATCTTCCTTTTCTTTCTTTTTTTGTAGTCATTTCAGGCTTCCACGTCATCACAAATCCAAAGCTGATTTTCTTGTTTTTTGCTGAGGCAAGTAGCTTCAGAATGGGTAGAATACTTCCAAGACCTAATTCCTTTAACGTCCTTCGCATGATTCAGGTCGAAATGGGCTGCTAATGGGCTTGGTTGAATTCAGCAATCAGTTGCTGAAAAATGGAAGACCTGTTCTTCCATAGCATTATGCTGACAGCTCAACGGTCACGATATTTTAAGTGTATAGTTTTCAGGCCACAATTTTGTTTCTTAGATATGAAAGATCGTCTGGTTTCGCAGTCCCTAAACCCCTTTAATATGGTTACTTTTAAAATACAAGACAGATCTTTTGTTTAGTTAAACGTGGCTTCCGCTAATGGCGTGCATAGGAAGACCTTTAAGAACTTTGAGTCATCGTGGATTTCTCCAAGGCCATATGTGAAATACAAGTCCATTACATCAGTGAGATCAGTTCTTTCTTTTAGTGATGTCACTCAAAAACCAAGGCTTCCGATTGGTTTCCAAAGCTGTTTTGTGTGACATCAAACAAGACCCCGACGTATCAGTCGGTGCAACATGAGAGTGACGTCACAAACGGAGGGAACTCTTCTCTCTAACTTCATGGCCTTGTGTTTTCTGTTGTAGATAGCCTTGATTTCTCCCATGTTTACACGAGATATTGCTGCCTGCGCTGTTTGTAACGGACAAGGAAAAAGGTGGCCACTCAATCTGGATGTTGCATTGGCATGTATTGGCGATTATTTTCTGTGACTCTTTTAATGCAAACGTTCGTAACTTTTTTTGGCAATTGTGTATTTAAAGGAGAGACTTTATGCAATGATTTCCAGATGGATCTGTGTCACAACTCCATTGCGTTCTGCCATACATATGCGATTATATTGAGTTGACCAAAAAGTTACTGCGTTTTCTTCCTGTGTAAATGAAAAGCGAATTTTGAATGGGAAACAAAAACTTTAATCAACAACATATTGTCCATTTTGTTCAATCACTTTTTGCCTTCCCGCAGGCAAGTTCATGATTCCGCGCTCAGAAATGTTTTTGTTTTTTCCGGCAAAAAAATATTCTAAGAACGATTTCATAGCCTCATCAGCAGTGAAGATTTTACCATTCAAGGCGTTTTGCAACGAACGAAACAAATGGTAGCATGATGGTGCCAGATCTGGCGAATATGGTGGATGTGATAACACATTCTAGCCAAGCTGTAACAATTTTTGACCAGTGACCAAACTTGTGTGTGGTCTTACGTTATCATGGTGAAACACTACACCTTTTGCGATTCACTGATTCCGGGCGCTTCTGTTTGACTGCAACACTTAATTTATCCAGCTGATGACAGTACACTTCAGATTTAATGGTTTGGTTTATTGGAAGCAATTCAAAATGTACAATACCTTTGAAATACCACCAGACTACCAGCATAACCTTCCATTTCTGAATATCTGCTTTTGAAGCGCTTTGAGCTGGTTCATCATGCTTGCTCCACGATCTCTTTCGTTCGACGTTGTTGTAGGCGATTCATTTTTCATCGCCTGTTATCATACGTTTCAAAAATGGATCGTTTTCTTCACGTTTCAAGAGATAATCACAGATGTCTAGAACGCTTAGTGTGATGAATTTCTTTGAGCTCATGTGGTTCCCACATATCGAGCTTACTGACGTATTCCAGTTGCTTTAAATGGCTTTAAACGCTTGATTTCGATATGTTCAGGTTCTCAGCAATCTCTCGTGTCGTTAAACGCCGATTGGATTCGATCAATGCCTTTATTTTGTCGTCATTCGATTAGCCCTCTTGAGCGAGGTGCATGTTTCACATCAAAATCTCCAGACCGATGTTTTGCAAGCCAATTCTGACACAGCCGTAGTTTTAAGGCATCTTCACCATACATATCACATGACTTTTAATGAGCTTGCACAGCGTTTTTTTTTCTTTTCGGAAGTAGTACAGCAAAACATCACGGAAATGTTCCTTTTGATTGTCCATTTTGAAATCAACACCAAACAAACACTTGTTAACGAAATAGTGCAATTTCTGTTCCTAAAACAAGCTTGAACTCTCAAATCCCATTATTTACATTTCAAGACATGTGTCGCCATCTATATGTAAAAAACGCAATGACATTTTGGTCATTTCATTTCAACAATCTACTTTATTGGCGAAAACATAAAGGGACACATACGCACCACAAATGGCAAAATAAACTACAAAACAATGAGCGATACTGATGACAAATTACAGGTGAATGGGATACGACAATCAACTAAGGATGACAAAATGTTAAAATCACTAGTAAAGAACAATACACGCTTGAGAAAAAAAGATACACAAGAAATAGTAATGATTAGTCATGGAGCATCTACGAGGTATACACAAAGCAAAATTAAAGTACATGTATATGGTAAACACGTAGGCTAAATTGAACACAAAAAAAAATCGACACTCCAGGAAATCCCTGAGAGCACACTGCAAACAATATGAACAACACAATTGAGTATGTGGTTAAACATAACCATTCTACATAATGAATGATAACTGCTAGGCAAACATTTCACCGAGACAATGCATAACATCCTGCGGCATTCACAGGCCTCCCAGCAGTAGTCACAAAGACCAAAGAGAGCACTACAAAACACGTACAATGCGGAACGAAATCGCGAGCACGAAGGCCCGAACACAGCCAAAGAGCTGGGAAATCGCATGTAGCATGATACATTAAACATCAGGAGATTACAGCATGCAATGACGTTCACAGTGAGAGCAGGGCACAACACGACAGGTAAATATAGTTAGAAAAATATGGCTGTACAACGCAGTGCACAAAAAGAGAGGAACAAGAGAACACAACGAAAGCATGTACTGGTACAGAACTGAACAGTTCCCACAGACGAGGAAAATACACGTATGTGACATAGAAACAATATAAGTAATAAAGAGCATAGTGGAAACTTGGGCAAACTCCCCAAGTGAAACACAAAAATACGCAAAAATGCAAACAGCAAGCCGTGCAGTATTGCATCGGTCCAAAAAACAATGACTTGGGACGAGCAAAAATTACATGAACTCGTAGTAGAAGATTCAGAGGTACGAACAGAACACCACCCTCTGCCGTGCAAAACAAAACGCAATTCATATAGCACAAACAAAGAGAGACATAGGTGCCCGGGGCAGTACACGAGTAACACCCAGGGATACCAAATACCACACGCTCCGGTGCAGAAAGCAGCAAGAAAACACATCAAGGGTCCAAGAGTCAACTAGCCTTGAACACAAACAAAATCAAAAAGTCCAGAAGGCACAATGCGGTGGGTCTGGTACAGTAAAAAAGACATCAAAGAATATGAGAAAGTACATAACAGTAATAAGGCAGAAAGTAACAAGATACAACACAATGCAGCAAAAAACAGAAAGAGCAAAGTCCCACAATGCCATAACTCTCGTATTGCTCCTAGAAAACAAATACACGGTGCAGAACTCAATGAAAGACAGTAAGTACAAGCAACTTGATGCAAAAACACAAGACCATAATCACTAGTATCAGGCAGAGAAAACGAACCAAACACAACATTTTAGGAAAGGTACAGGTAGCAAAAGCAGACACACGATTGAAGAACAGGTGGTAAAGACAGGTGTAACGAGGAGACAAATACAGCACGGTACATGCACAAGAATTACACAAAAATTGCAGAAAACCCCTACAATGCAAATCAAAAGCAGCTAAATGACAATCGCTCAGCAGACGTTGTGACGAAGCACCAGGAAGAGAGAACACAAAATCTCAACTGATGCATTTAGATCTTCGAAGCTGGGAAAAAAACAAACCAATCAGAAAGAAAGATGAATGGAAGATCCAGTGATTTTGAACCATCCGGTCCCCTGCGCCCAGGTAGACCGGAAAGAGGCTAGGGGTGGAAGCAGCGAAGTACTCCAGGCGTAGTCGAGACACGATGCGATTCCTATAAATCGACCGTAAAGCTGCGCCAGCAGAGAGGATACTTGGTGTGGTGGCATGAGAGCAGAGAGATTGATGATAAAGAAAAATGACATGTTTGACAAGTACGAAGAGATAGGCACAGGCATCCCGCAATGTAGCAGGGGGATGTTTGGTAATCAATAGCCACTCGTACGCTTGAGAAGGAATGTCTCTGGAGCAAATGGTGCCTACAAGACGAAAGGCAGTATTGAGAAGTGGAAGGAGAACGGGACAGTGACAGTAGACGTGAGGAACATCACCTTCAACACCACAAAAGCAGCAGGGAGAAGTAGAAGAAATAGACATGTAAAAGAGGGAAGAAGGTCCAGGAAGTCGGCGGTGAAGAAACCGCTATTGGATGTTACGCTCTAACGGGGTAGAAAGGGGAGCGAAAGAGGAAGACCAGATAGGCAGCAGAAGTAAAGGAGAAGCATCAGGAAGACCGTGCGGAGAAGTGAGAGGCGTACGGAGGAGCGCATATATAGAAGCAGTAGAGAAAGAAGATATGGGAGCGACATAGTCCCGAAAGGGAAGGAAGAAAGGAAGAGATAGGCTCGGTCCAGAGACAGAAATAAGACCAGTGTCAGAAACCAGAAGTGGGAAAAGGGTACGGAGAGCGGAGCGAAGAAGATCATACTCCCCTTCCAAGGTGGAAGAAGGGTCAGGGAAAAGAGAAGAGAAGGGTTTTCAGGTCAAATCGGAAGTTTTTAAAGCTTGGAATGTAAGAATTCCTGAGCGGAACCAAGGGGGGGGGGAGTACGGTTGATCGGGTGGATGAATCAGAGTGGAAAAGAAAAGAGGTTCAGCAAGCAGGTCCAGGGTGGTAGAGGTAGGAGCGCGAAGTAGCGGAAGAGAATGAAATTCCGCTAGAGCGTCGATAAGAAGTGGTGGAAGGCGTTTAGAAGTAGAAGGAGAGGAATCCATCCTAAGAAAAAGGAGGAAAGTAAAGGATGGATCGTGAAGAGAAATAAGAGTATTCAGGATAGAAGAAAGTGCAGGAGAGGGCAAAAGCAGAAGACGAATGAAGGAGGCGATTCGGTGAGCTCGATAATATGTTCTGACATCTGGAAAATGAAGACCACCAAATGATGTTGGCAGAGAAAGCGTGGCATCAGAAATCCAATGTTTAGATGACCATATCACTGAAGTGAAAATATTATTTATGGTAGAGAAACGACGCGAATGAAACACACAGAAATGCCAGAGATAGAAGCATTGTGAGAGAAGATATCGATGAACAATTTGTGCACGTTGAAAGTAAAAGGAGAAGGAAAACGTAAATCGCCAAAAACCAGCCGTGCGATGTCGTGGGAGGAGAGCTTGCCAAGTGACGTTTCCTGCGGTAAAGGAGTGTCCAAAATGAGCTCCAAGAAATTTTTGGGTCGAGGAGGACCACGCTGCTACCCACGGAGTGTCAGTGCGGCCCCTCTAAGAACCACACCACAGACCAGCACTCTTCTGAACATTCAGGGCAGCACCAGAGAGAGCAGCATACTGTTCATAAGTGGCAAGAAGAGTATCGAATTGATCATCGCGGCGAAGACAAAAGGTAACATCATCTGCATAAGCAGAGACAAGAAAGCGGTGGTGCCGAGTACTAGAAACAATCGGTCCTATCGCAGGTAAGAGAGACGCCCGACTTGCAATCAAAAACGGCTCAAAGGCGAGAGCAAAGGGTTGTCCTGATAATGGACAACCTTGTCTGATGCCAGATCGAAAAGGAATCGGGCCCGTCAAAAACGTGGCCATCCGAACGAGCAAATGGGCGCCCCGGTAAAGGCTAAGGATGAGAGAAATAAAAGCGTGGGGAAAACCAAAGAGAGTTAATACGGCAGAAAGGTAAGTGTGAGAAACGATATCAAAAGCGGATTTCTGGTCAAGATTAAACAAAGCTAGGGGTTCGGAATGTTTCAGTGCAAGAAAGGAAAGGATATGAAGAAATGAGATATATTTAGAAATGCAATGACCAGGCACGGTATATGTCTGGTTGGGGGATACGAGGAACGGAAGAACAGAATTTAGGCGGCGAGAAAGGAGTTTAGTAAAGAATTTGTAATCCAGGTTGAGAATGGAGATGGGGCGCCAATTCGACAAGTCCAGAAGGTCACCCTTCTTAGGCAGGAGGATGACATGTGCAACTGTAAATTCCGGCGGAAGTGCAGAAGAAGAAAGAGCACACAAAAAAGCGGCAGAGAGAAAAGGCAGTAGTGACGGAAGAAAGGCCCGATAGAATGACAGCGGGAAGCCATCAGGTCCCGGGGAAGAGTAAAGATTGAGGGAGGCAAAAGCCTCCCTCAGTTCAGGCAAAGAAAAATCAGCAATGAGAGGTGCGCAGAATGAAGACGGCACCTGAGGGTGAGAAGAAAGGAAAGAAGAGGAAGAAAAAGAAGAACCCTGCGCAACCGCTCGGAACTTCTCCTGAAAGAAGTGACGGACATGAGAGCAGATGAGAGTTGTGTTGCCAGTAACGGTGCCATCAGGCAATCGGAGATGTCTGATGGAAGTTGACGTGTGTCGCTCGGATTCCATCTTCAAAAGAATGCGTCTAGGGTGAAATATGAAGGAGCCGAAGACGACGGACTGCTTGCTGAGCAAACTGTTCGAGGCAGGCATGAAGTTCATCACGGACAGAGGCATTGTGCGGGTCAGACATTGGCGTCGCGGAGAGGAGTCCTCGTAGGTTACTCACCTCCATCGAGCGAATGGTGGAAATAGTGAAGGAAAGTTGATGTACAAGCAATAGAAGATCCCATTTGACATCAATCCACGAGCGCAACGCGCTTGAGGTCGTTGTAAGCAGCAGCTTCCGTTTAGAAAGGAACGTCTCATCTTCCTCACAAAAGGAACGGTCTTGCAAGAGAGTGTCATCAAATTCCAATGACGGCGCGTAGATGAATGTGCTGGAGAGACACAATTTGACAGTGAAACGGTAGAATGGTCGGAAGAAACAGTGGGAGAATGTCGAGCAGCAGTGATAGCAGGGAGTTTTCTGCGCAGCAGAAGAACCGAACGTAAGCGGATTGCACCACATAAAGGATATTTAATCTGGATTTAGCCGTCTAAAGGAATCGACTAGTTGAAAATCATCAAGGAGCTGAGTGAGCTGTGAAACCAGATTCGTGCGGTATTCGCCATATGACGAATTTCTGTCAATAGAAGGCTACAGCGTACAGTTAAAATCCCCCTCCCCCCAACAAGAACGAAAAAGTCTCCGGGAGGAATCGCTGCAATCGCTGCACGAATATTACGGAAAAGAGGAGCAACATATATTTCATCAGTCGGGAAATATACATTAAAGATGTGAAAAGTGACATAATGCACACAAAAGGTAAAACACTGAAGGAGATCAAGGTGCAAATTTGTCCCAGAAATAGAAGCAAGCTGAGTCAAAAGACGATGGCGCACACCTATAGCTATACCACCATACCGCGAAAGGCGATACGAGTGGTAAAAGGTGTACGCCCAGTGTCTCTATAGTTGAGTGGGGGTGTCACCAGAGCAGTGAGTTTCCTGGAGAAGGAGAACATCTCCAACAGCGGCAGAAATGTCCTCATAAACGAGAGAGAACACTGGTGTCGCGAACCCGCGACAATTCAAGAACGTCACAGTGAAAGTGCAAAGTCTCTAGTGGCAGCGGCAACCTTGTCCAAATGGGAACGGAAGTTGTTGTACCTCTGAGTGGCAGCATCCTCAGCAGATGGACTCTTGATGCACTTCTGAGTGGCAGCATCCTCAGCAGATGGACTCTTGATATTATTGTAAAGAGTTAACAGTTGTGCCAGTTGATTCTCATTTGCTGGGTAGCGACCTTTAAATCGGTTGACATAGGTGGGTAAATTAGGAAGAAGAGTCTTGACACAAGCAAAGTCGTGCAATTCGTCATAAGGGAGAGGAGTGTCCGGAAACACATTCATGTGTAGGCGTGCGGAAAAATCCTCAAGAAGCAGGAGGTAGATGACTGGCTTGGAAGACTTGACACGGCGACTCGAAGCAGTTGATCCAGCAGGCTGCGTCGGAAGGGCTTGAGTAGATTGGCCAATTTGTCGCCGTCGTTTCGAAGTGCCGCGAGGAGGTTTGGCTTCATTTTTGTCAAGACGGGTCCGGAGGTAGCCCTCCGTCCCATCACTCATCCCTTGGTCGCTGACGCTTTGATAGGCTCTGTCTTCAGTGGTTGAGGTCTCGGTATCAGACTGGTCAGTCGCAATGGACTCAGCAACTGCTGCAGGGTCCTCAAGAACACGAAAAGGTGTAGAAGATCGTAAAACTGGGTAGTGTTCCTCGGAAAGAGAAGGTGGGAAAACAATTGGCGCAGAAGTTGCCACTGAAGGTAGGTTGTCCGCAGGAACCACCGTTGGGGACGGAGCGCTACCAGGATCTTCATGAGAAGGCGTTGGTGAGACAGGCGAATCAGACTCCAACTACCTGACCAACCGAAGATAGAACAGCATACAGCATGAGATCTGTCACTTCCAACGGGACCGGGTAGAAAGAAACGTTAATGGGTCTTTGGTCACCAATTGTGAGGCCAGATGTTACGACAGATTTCGCCATTTCAGGTGTAGTCAGGCAAACGACCACAAGTCGTCCTCTTCGATACATTTGCGGAATAGATTGAGATGGGAACCGCTGTGCAATGGCATCTGCATATACTCGCAAAGGAGTGTCCGGAAGGGCTTCGAAACGGACGCCTTTCGCAAGATTCTCAGTAAAAGCTATTCTAGCTGAAGAGGTGGCTGGAATATTAAGCACGATATTATTGCCAGCTTGGGAAATGAAAGATTTCAGCTTTTCAGCGCCAACATAATTATTCTTGTATGCTGGACGAGAGACTTTTGAGGCTGCAACAGAAGAAAACGAAGGTAATGAATGACACGTTGGGCTCGGCAGTGCTAGGAGAGGCTGCATTTCCAGTGATGTCCATTGCGTCATCACCGATAGCGGAAGCCGGGAGATGTGACGGAACTGGGGAAGGCAAATTGGCACCACCAGGAGCGGACGCTTGCGTGGCAACACCCCCATCTGGGGCATCAGATAAGGAAGAGAGATTAGGGCCATCACCGTCACCACCGGAAATTGCCATCTTTAATGGCGGCGCCCAGTAGCGAGCTTGGCCAGCTTGGCCGAACGTAAACGCGATGAATTACAACAAAATAGGCACTCACCGCCTCAGGAACGAAGCAAAACGAAGTACGATACCTTTATACTTAAGGTGAACGTGAAATTAAGGAACGAAGAGTCCAATAACACACCTAAATCACAAGAAAATCGCAGAGCAACAACACGATGCAATGCTGCCAACACTTTTTGGCCAACCCGATACTTAATTTGCATTCATCTATTTCCTAACCTAAAGAACCATCCTAAACAGATCACAGATGCAGTCCTACCTGGAAGAAAGTATAACATTGAGCAACCACGGGCATCTCTGGAATAGTACACTCAGTACAAAACATTAGGGTGATAGACGATTGACATTGGCACCCCCCCGCGCAGAGTCGAACAGGCCCAAAGCTGGCGATAAATGGGCGGACAGCTGCAGGGCTTTCCCAACACTGTATAGCAATCGACGACCGTTGTGAAAACGTTGGTAAACGTTGTGATCTCATTGACTTTGATCGTGGACGCACATCAGCGCAAAGCAGATGGGTCATTCCATCGCTCAAGTGGTAAGAACGCAAAGGTTCCTGAGGGCAACCTTATTAAGGATGTACTGCGGGTATATCATCGACGGACGTACCAGCGACCAGAGAGAAAGCGGTGGTCTACCACACGCCATTGATAACAGGCTTTGACATAGACTATCCAAGCTCGTACAAAACGACGGCTTTGCAACGACAGCGTAAATCGCATCTATTTTAAACGTCGGAAGACCAAGCAGCCTCAACGAGCAAACGGTACAGCGCACGTTGTGGGCTACAGGAGCCGACGCCCTCATAATATGCCACTGTTGACTGCTCGTCATCGGACATTACATTTCGCCTGGAGCAGGAAGTATCAAACCTGCACCTCAGCAGAGTGGTACCGCGTCATGTGGTCAGATAAATCCCGTTTCCAGCTTACTCAGCTAACGGGAGAGTGCGGGTGTGGCGTCGAGAGCTTGAAGTCATGGCTCCATTGTGCCAGGTCGGCTCTGTTCAAGGCGGTGGTGGCTCTATGATGCTTTGCAGATCATTCTCATGGAACACATTAGGTCCCTTTGTGTGTCTGGAGAGGTCCTTAACTGCAGCGCCCTACAAGCATGCGTGACTAATCAGCTACACTCTATCATGTCCTTCGCGCATTCTGCGCCTGATGGTCTGTGTCAGCAGGATAATGCGCCCCTGCATCGGACCGTAACTATCCAAGCATGGCTCTAGGAACATTCACCTGAGTTCAGAATCATCCGGTGGTCCCAAGTGCCCTGTGAAAGCTCTCTGGGATGCCGCGGATCGGAACATCAGATCTATGGATCCTGGACCAACGTCTCGGACTCAGTTATGGACAACGGCGCCACTGGCATGGCAGACATTACCTCCGGAAACCCACCAGTATGTGATGGACGCCTCGGCGTGTACAGGTTGTCATTCGCAGTATAGGAAAGGACCAACACGCTGTTAGGTAGGCATATCTAATGTTTCATCCATTGAGAGTAGTTACTATTGAATTTTGCAATGAGCTGGAAGGCTACTGAGTGCACAAGATCTATCTGTAAGTCACGGTGATTCATTTACGAACCGTAAAAGTTTTTTACAGAAGTTTTTTGAGTGTACACTGATGAGTCATTATATTATGACCGCCTCAGCGTAGAGGTGAGGGCGACTGGAGACCGAACGGTGGCGCAGTTGAAATTCACTGAGTAGTGTATATACAACCCGAGGACCGGCTTTCGGTTAGTAGAGCGTTCGGAGTCAAAATGGGAAAAACTGCCAATTTATCGGAGTTTGATAAAGGACAAATTGTGATGACACGGTGCCTCGGAATTACGATCTCGGAAACGGCGGCCTTTGGGTTGTTCACGTTCCGCTGTAGTGAGTACGTATCAAAAGTGGTGCACAGATCACCAAACGACGAACCGTTGTTCAGCCGTGTGTTGTCGTGTGTTGATGCCAGAGGAGAGCGGAGACTGTCGCGCATTCTTCGCAGAGACCGCAGGGCCACAGTGCGACAAATCACCCTCAGCTACAACAGTCGTGATCAGGGGAAAATGTGACACAGCACGGAGTTCATCGCAGCCTTCGGCGAATGGGTCTGCGTAGCCGAAGACCCAGCCGGGTCCCCATGCTCCCTGCACGTCGTCGGCAACAACGCATGAAATGGGCCCAAGATAATCGAGATTGAACCGTGGATGATTGGAAGAAAGTGGCCTGGTCTGACGAATCAAGATTCCTGGTGCATCACGTAGATGGCCGAGCGCGGATACGCCGATTACCAACGGAAGCTATGGCACCTGGATGCACTGTTGGGCGAAAACAGGTCGGCGGCGGCGGCGGTGTTATGCTGTGGGCGATGTTTTCTTGGGACACATTATAGGTCCCATTATCTCAGTAGCACAATCCCTGACAGCTGTCAGGTATCTGAACATCGTTGCGGACCACGTTCACCCATTCACGGCAACTGTGTTCCCTGCTGGTGATGGCCATTACCAACAGGATAATGCGCCATGCCACACTGCCAGAATCGTCAAAGAGTGGTTCGAGGAACATGGTGACTTTCTGTTAATGCCCTGGCCTCCAGATTCATTTGACATGAACCCAATCGAGCTTTTGTGGTTCAACTTCGAAAAGCGAGTTCGTGCCAAATCACCTCCACTCCGAAATGTACGAGAACTGGAGGACCTGCTGTTGACATTTCGGTACTGGATACCCCAGGATACCTATCGCCACCTCATCGAATCAATGCCTCGCCGAGTGGCCACTATTGTGGGTCCTTCAGCTTATTAGGTAGGTGGTCATAATGTAATGGATCATTTGTGTACATAATTAAGTTTTCAGCTGCCACAACTGAGGCTCATCTGGGACTACAACCGTTGGATAATATAGCGGTTTAAGTCTAAAGTGAAATTTTAAGTGTAGTTGTAGTATAACGAAGTAAGTTTCTCCGTCATTTCTATCCGCGCCAGGATTCGAACCCGGGTCCCCTCATTCCGGAATAAGTTGCTCTACCAATTGAGCTACGCGGACATTTTATTCTGATTCCTATCTGCCTTTATGTCGTGTGCGTCCTTCTGGCAGGTACGTCACATCTCCTGGTACGTTACATCATCTCCCCCTTATTTTTATTTTTTTTTTTTTTCGAAGTGCTGCTCTTATTTTTCCTATCTCGCGGTGTGGAAATAACATCACACCATTGCGAGATTGTGAACGGTCGGGTCATCCGGATAGTTCGGGCGCCATTATAACGAAGTAAATTTCTCCGTCATTTTTGGTCTACGCCGGGATTCGAACCCGAGGCCGCTTATTCCGGAACAAGTCGCTCTACCAACTGAGCTACGCAGACGATTATTCTGATTCCTATCTGCCTTTATGTCGTGTGCGTCCTTCTGGCAGGTACGTCACATCTCCTGGTACGTTACAGAAGTTTAAAGTTAACGTAATAGTTAAAGACATTTGCAGTTGATCAAGTAAAACAAAGTATGCGGCCCTCTATCATCGTGAGACCTAACGACTGGGATGCGTAGTCTTCTCTGTAAATCTGCCTTAAGTCTTATATAAACAATGAAGGCAAATCTGGTACGCACGTGTGAAATCGTGCGCGTAAACCAAGCATGAGCATAAGAAATTTGTGATTTTCTTACGTATTTATTGAGATAATTTTTCACAACTACGAAGCTAAATTGCGATATAAGAAGTCCGAAACTGATATTCTAAAACGCTGCTTTGAAACTGTCTAAACCCAGAAGTAAAGAGCCCGCTTTCCGGAGAGCGTTTGTCATGACGTTGAACTACTTACATCTTTTTGATTTATTAACAACATGCTATCACAACAATTTAAATTGAGAAAAAATGGTTCGCCGATCTTAACAAATTACGAAAGGATCCTTACCGTAAAGTTCATGAAAGGGCATTTTTATGTCCTGATAAATGAAAAGAAATTGCATTGAATTTAAGAAAAATGCGAAGACTGCACTTAGCTAATATGAGGTACTGGGTATATCCGATATTTGTCGAAACATTGGATAAAATCCCGTCAAACAAGTTTTCATCTGTGGCTGTGTCTTTTATGCCTGACCGACGTTTACACTAATCTTCCTCACAATCGGTGGCGATTTCAGTGTGATGCTCCAGAGCCGAACAAATGAAGCGGAACGCAAACTCTGATCAGTATCTCGTTGCTTCTCTTTGACTTCTCAGTAGTTGGAATTTGTTAATCACTGTGTACGATGTTCAGTTGTTAAAAGAAGGGTGAAATGTATTTATAAAGCAAAAGTAATCTATTGGTACTTTTCCCAAAAGACGGGCATTAAATTACCGAACACTGAATTAAAAAGAAATACTGAACTATATAGTATAATATAATATAATATAATATGCAACCTCATAATGGTCACCATTGTACGTGTCTAACAGCGCGTAGAAGTAGGAGTGACGTTACCCAGCGGTAAGGAATATATACACTGAAGAGCAATTGAATGAGAGATACCTGTCTAGTAACGTGTAGCACAACCTTTTGCCCTCATGACGGAGGCAATTCGTCTCGGCATGGACTCGACAAGACACCGGAAGCGTTGGGAAGCCATACAGGTCCACGACCCCTGAGCAAACTCACACAGTTCACGAAGATTTGATGGAGGGGGGTCAGAGCCTCGAACATCTCTCTCGATGGCATCCCAGATGTACTCGATGGGATTGAGGTCAGGGGACTTAGCTAGCCAATGGAGCGAGATCACGTCGGTGGAGTGTTCATCCAACCATTCAGATACAATTCGGGAGTGATGGCATGGTGCATTGTCTTGTTGCAGGATGAGGTCCCCAGTGGGATGTTGAAGACGCACAAACGGGTGCAAATGGTCGTTCAGGATATCCCGGTAACATTGACCTGTGAGGGACGATGTCACACGTACTAGGGGTCCCCTTTCTGTCGACGTAAACAGTTCCCAGACGAGAATGCCACCCCCACCAGTTTGAAGAGTACCCTGCTGGCAAGAAGGATCCATCGCTTTATGTGGTTTACGCCGTACTCGTATCCTGCCATCCGCATGTACCAACGTGAATCTCGACTCATCAGTCCAGGCAACATTTTTCCACATGTCTAAGGTCCAGTGGCGATGTTCCCGCGCCCATGCTAATCTTTGCACCCTGATATGTGCGGTCAGCAGCGGTTCCCTCGTGGGACGATGGCTTCTGTACCCCATAGCAAGGAGATGGTTCTGGATGGTGTGGCTGCTTACACGTTTTTGTGCACCAACGTTAAATTGCCGAGTGATTTCTTGCACTGTGGCCCGTCTATCAGCTGTTACAATGCGAGCTAGCCGACGATGACCCCGCTCATCCACACGCTGTTGTCCACGGCAGTTGGCTCTTGCAAGGCTGGTTTTGCCGGATTCGATGTACTCATGATAGTAGTAGAAAAGGACCGATTCTGGCTTAAACGGGAGCCCATAGACTTAACATTAGGTGTCGGCCGGAGCAGCCGGAGCCAGCCGGAGCAAGCTGCAGCCGAGCAAACGGAGGGGGCGTGGTCAGTAGCAGCCTCCAATTCCCCGCTGCAAAATTTTTCCCTCGACCGAAGGGTGTTCTTATCTCCGAAGATAGTAGTATTTATTGGACTTTGTCGAATGTTGGGGGGAAATCAATGAAGGTTTATTCCTTTTTTTTTTTAATTTAATGAAGGTTGTTTCATTATTTATTTTCCCTCTCTCGACCCCATCCCCTTAGATTATTGTTATGTAAAACGTTTTTTCCCTCGTAATTTGTTGATGTATTTTTTTTTCAATTAATTTTCATGAATTCCTCATGTGTCTTCCCTAATGAAAATTATGTAGGGTAAGTATTAATTAATCATTTCTCTTTTATTTTCTCGAATAATACGGTCATGTCCTCATCTCAAGAAATGTTATTATATCTTATTTTTGTTCATAAATGTTTGATTTTGAGGGATGGCAACGCCCGAGTGTAGGAAAGGGGTTGATATAGGGGATGGCAACCGATGTGTTGCCCCAGCGGCGCTTCTTGGAACTTTCGATTGATCTTTGATTTTGAGGGATGGCAACGTCTCGAGGGAAAGGGGTTGGATATAGGGGATGGCAACTCGATGTGTTGCCTCTAGCGGTGGAACTTTCGATTGATCTTTGATTTTGAGGGATGGCAACGCCCGAGTGGGAAGCGTTGATATAGGGGATGCCAACTCGATGCCCTAGCGATACTTCTTGAACTTTCGATGGATCTTTGATTTTGGGGATGGCAACGACCGAGTGGGGAAAGGGCACTGCGTAGGTGTTAGATATGATGATGCTTCTTGGAACTTTATTATTTCGATGGATCTTTGATTTTGAGGGATGGCAACGACTGAGTGGGGTCCGTTGGGAATTTCGCATTTATTCCTGTGGTTTGCAAGCAAGATTTCCCCCTCTTCAATACTATTTTTCCCCGCAGGAAATGTTGCGTAATGCTGGGGAATTTTCTTTCCAAGGGAATAAAAATGCTCTAAGGTCTTGGCGAGGTTCTAACTGACGATGATTTGGTTTCCAAAAATAGTCAGGGGGTCAAATGGTTTTCGTGTACTACGTATTCCCTATATATATATATTTTTAAATTATTTTTATATTATTTCTTCATGTGTTTTTATATATTTTTTGTTTTGAGGGAGTTTTTTCGTAGATGTAATGAATTTTTCGGGGAACTTTTCTTTTCCTCCATTCAATTTTATTTCAGACCATGAGACGAGGAAATGCTTCTTTAGAAATTATTTCGTTCTTGTTCGCAGTAATTACTGGACATAGACTTCATGTTAATTCTGGAGTCTTTAACCCCTGCAATAATATTTTCTCGTAATTTTTTCGTATGTTCAAGAACTCTACAGATCTTTCCCAGTTAAAATTCTGCTCAAACAATTTTCGGTCTTTATTTCCTTATAGCTTCCCAATTTCCGATATTTTTCTTCCTCTATCTTTGAAATTTCATTAAACTTCTCAATAGGTCAGGATTCTTTTTTTCTTGGACAAACTTATGAGTCCTTTATTCACACTATCTTTTTTTTTCATTTCATTTCAGCAAACGATTATTTAGATACAACAAATCGTCAGATTTTGGTTTCCTTATATATATATTTTCCAACTTGCTTTAAAAATATTCCTCAAAGCTTGCATGTATGTCAAATATACATTTTTTTTATTCTTCGTAGTTAGCCATACTTTTCGTGGATTTGTTTATCAATGTCAAGACATATGTAATCTAAAACCTTTTTTCTTTCGATAAAATTTGTATTCTTTGAGCTGAATATTAGTCCTGCGTGTTCCCTCATTAACCTAATCTCAGTCAGATGCTGAAGGATTTCCTTGTTGTCAGCATATTGACATAAGATTAGTCACATTTTCCCTTTGTTCGTTGTTGTGAATAGTTAGAAAGATTACAAAGTTTAAAGTAGTCTATGACTAAAAGGATGCTATTTACAGTTTAACGTGCTGCGGTATTGACTTTAGATAATTGTCCTTCTTGTTTTCTTCTGATCTTTGATTTTGAGGGATGGCAACGACTAGGTCCGTTGAGTTTTGCATTTATTCCTGTGGCTTGCAAGCAAGATTCCCAATTCCCCCTCTTCAATACTATTTTTTCTCGGAGGAAATTTACGTAACGATGCTGGGGAATTTTTTTTCCAAGGGAATAAAAATGCTCCTAAGGTCTTAGCGAAGGTTCTAACTCACGATGATTTAATTTCCAAAAAATAGTCAGGGGGTCAAATGGTTTTCGTGTACTACGTATTCCCTATATATATATTTTTAAATTACTTTTTACGTTATTTCTTCATGTGTTTTTATATATTTTTGTATGTTTTGAGGGAGTTTTTCGTGTAGATGTATCCCTTTGGGAACTTTTTCCTCCATTCAATTTTATTTCAGACCATGAGACGAGGAAATGCTTTAGAAATTCATTTCGTTCTTGTTCGCAGTAATTACTGGACATAGACTTCATGTTAATTCTGAGTCTTTCACCCCTGCAATAATATTTTCTCGTAATTTTTTTCGTATGTTCAAGAACTCTACAGATCTTTCCTGCTAAAATTCTGCTCAAACAATATTTTCGGTCTTTATTTCCTTATAGCTTCCCAATTTCCGATATTTTTCTTCCTCTATCTTTGAAATTTCATTAAACTTCTCAATAGGTCAGGATTCTTTTTTTCTTGGACAAACTTATGAGGCCTTTTATTCAGACTATCTTTTTTTCCATTTCATTTCAGCAAACGATTATTTTAGATGCAACAAATCGTCAGATTTTGGTTTCCTATATAGTATATTTTCCAACTAGCTTAAAATATTCCTCAAAGCTTGCATGTATGTCAAATATACATTTTTTTATTCTTTCGTAGTTAGCCATACTTTTCGTGGACTGCCTCGACAGGAAAGCATTCAATGTCAAGACATACAATCTTAAAACCTTTTCTTTCGATAAAATTTGTATTCTTTGGGCTGAATATTTTTTCTGTCTCGTCGAAAAAACATTCATTCTAGAGGCAAAGCGATTAATTCCGTTCTTCCCATAAACATTATTTTTTTTATTATATTTGATATTCAGAGTTGTATACATTTATTTCTATCCAAAAAGAGATATATTTAATGTAAAGGTATATTCTTCCAAGCTGGGGAAATATATGTATATCTTAGTTCATTTCCAGTTAAAGGAAATGCATCTTTATATTTCAATATGAAAAGAAGCCCTATAAGTGAAAGCTCAATCTTAAAGATTCGGATAGATTGTTCACACTCTCTCTACTCTATGACATTTCTTTACTGAATATACATGGGCCTTTTTTTTCATGAACTGCTTTTAAAATCTTCGTTCTCACTTTACATTGTCAGATTCCATGTCCCTCCAGTTCTTTACTGAGAAACAGAAGCATTTATTCAATTTTAATTTATTAAGAGAGTAGAACTTTTAGGCTTTCGAAGTATTTCAGTCTTTCATTACGAAAATTTTCATTGTCATGAAAGAAGCCATAATCGAGATGATTTACTATCGTTTCAATGAAAGTGTTTACGCATTCATTGCTATGATGGCAGATTTTATTTTCTTATACTTTCGAACAGAAATGAGTTTGAATCATTCGTCGAGAAAACATTTCTTTCATATATATATATATATATATATATATTTTTTTTGCCTCCGAATCAAACGAACTCAAAAATAAGAGACGCACTTTAATATTTTTTTTTCCTCTTATGAGAGGAATACGGGAATATGATACCAAAATTAAAGAATAAAGAATATCGACTTTCCTCTCAACACCGTACATCTACGTTTTTTTTTTTTTTATTTTCAATAAGCTATTTATATTTTTACAACTGAATAGAATTATTTATTGAAAAGTCTAAGTAAGACGAAAAATGGTTTTGTTGATTGCCTAAGAGGATGATTTTGGAAATTTTCGTTTTCTGGTAATTGTAAAAATCTCATAGAAATAACATGGGAAAATTCAGCATGCATAAAAGACTGTTTTGGGATCGAGTAAATTGAAAGAATTTTACAAAGTTCATTTCAGAAAAGTACATTCCTTCCTAGTGTCAAAAACGAATCACTTCGTTTTTTCTAAGATACACTTTGGAATCTTATAAAAGTGTATAGGTCAAAACGATTTTGATGATTTTACTAAGATGACGTAGATTTCGGATTTCTTGTGATAGAAAATACAGTGAATTTCCCATTGAATAACATGGGAAACTGCGAAATTTAAGAAGCACGTTTTCGTTCAAGTAAAATATTTTAAAGTCTTTTCGAATCAGTTGAAACAGACAGGTGTGTTTCTGAACAGTTCATTATTTCCTAAAATCAAAACGAATCACTTCGTTTATTTTTTTTTTCTAATGTGCGTTTCTGAAAGAAGTAAAAATAGTTTAGGTAGAAAATTGAAATATATTTTTATGAATCCTAGACTGTTTATTTACGTATAGCTAGAGGGGTCTTCAGTGAGAGCACTTATTCTTCAAACTAAGAGAATGAAGTGTAGTCAGTTTGAAAAAAATTAAACTCCTAAATTTGTTTTGTCCTGGTTTCGACTCAATACTGTAAAGCATTGCTCAGACCAGTTGAATTTCGGCCCTTAATGAAATACATTAGTTTTCCCTTAAAAATAAGCAATCTCTCTTTCTTCAATACCAGATCCCCAATAAATTTCTTTAAGAGTTATTCATTCACACTTTTACTTTTAAAACTTGAAATTCATTATTATTTAACTCATTACAAAAATGAAACTCATTCATACAGAAAAAATATAAATGAATAAAAATACCAAAGCAGTCCTAAAAGACTGTTTTCTGGGTCCCCTTCATACAGCTGCTCCATGGTCGGTATACAATTTTTTACCTGCTAATATCTCAGCACATTGACTTCACAGTCTCTAGCAAGTTTTGTAATTATGCTTTCTGAACGTTTTGGACGGGACATGGTCTCCAGTGACTGCAACAAAAGATTTGCTAGAATCTTGTAAACAATGCAACGGCATCATCGAAATACTTTGCCAATTGGATTCGGGGCATATGCACAGCTGTAGGGCCGTGATGTTTGCGAACATGCGATTTGGGGGTTAGTGGCACTCCATAAAATAATATAAGTTATTGACATGTTCTGAAGGCGATCCTTACCATGTCAGCAAGCATGATGAAAACTCTTCATCTGAGATGGAAGCAACAGGGAAGTCCTTGGATGGTGCAAAACAGCCTTTCTAAAGACAGGTCCAAATAGTAGTTGAGTAATGCTGTCCCATATTTTTCCACATTGATCAATAAGAGTTCCAAATTGTTGACAAGTCAGCTTTATCGGAACAGGATTCAATCGACGAAAACCATGAATTCTGGGGGAAAGCACTTCTAACGTGTAACTGCCAGAAGCATCTAAGAGGGAAGGACAGCAGGAAACAATAAGTTCACGATTAATCAAGATGTCACAATTCATGCCTTGAATCCAGTGTGATTTTCCCATGAATTTTCGGAACGTTGAAGCTGACATTGTTATTCCATTCTTAGAAGGGTAGAAAGATTCCCCATCTTTCCTATAACTTCGAATATGAACTTGGACTGCAAGTTGTTAAAACGCATACTTTTGCAAACGTGTTTTCACCTAAATGAAAATGATGAGGTGCAAGATTTTTCATAGAAATTCTTGGGAGGATAACTTCTCCACATGATTTGGGCTTATGGAACGGACTCATACCTTCTTGAGCAGCAGAAATTTTTAGCACTTTGCTTTCATCGTGGAAATGGAATCGGTAGCACTCAAAGCAACAGACAAAAATGAAGTGACTTCGTTTGAAGACTAAAGACAAACTGAAGGAACAGTCTTATTCCTAAGTCAAAACTGAGAAGAGGTTGGAGTTCGTCACTTGTTTACTGCTTGAGAGGGAAAGAGCAGAGTCATGGGGTTTAAGAACACTCGGTTATCTCTTCTAAAGGTCAAATTCACCTATGTTTGGAGCATTCTTTTGACGAGGCAGACTCATGACTCCAATACGAATTAGTTGGTGGCAGGATCTGTAGTAAAGTTCCAGATCTCAAAGATAAGGAAACTGGTTTTAAACCTTGCTTGAAAATAAAAAGTCTTCTTTCCTGTCAGAGAGATACTGATGTATCATACAAGACAAAGGATCTAATTCAGCTTCGTCATCACGGTGATAACCGATTTGGTTATCACCATTTCTTATAAAAGTGTATGGGATCAAAAATACGATTTTGATGATTTTACTAAGATGACAGATTTCGGATTTCTTATGATAGAAAATACAGTGAATTTCCCATTGAATAACATGGGAAACTACGAAATTTAAGAAGCACGTTTTCGTTCAAGTAAAATATTTTAAAAGGTAATCAGTTGAAAACAGACAGGTGTGTTTCTGAACAGATCATTATTTCCTAAAATCGAGTCACTTCGTTTTTTCCTAACGTACGTTTCTGAAAGAAAAAATAGTTTAGCTAGAAAATTGGAAAGAATTTTTTAGAATTTAGACTGTTTATTTTTTTATAACTAGAGGGGGTCAGTGAGAGCACTTATTCTCTTTACAAACTAAGAGAATGAAGTGTAGTCAGTTTGAAAAAAAATTTCAAACTCCCTAAATTCTATTTTTATCCTGGTTTCGACTCACTGTAGCATTGCTCTCAGACCAGTTGAATTCTGGCCCTTAATGAAATACATTGTTTTCCTTAAAAATAAGCAATCTCTCTTCAATACCAGACCTTTCTTTTAAGAGTTATTAATTCATCCTTTTACTTTTAAAACTTGAAATTCATTATTATTTAACTCTTATAAAAATGAAACACATTCACCCTTTTACTTTAAAAAACTTGAAATAACTTCATACAAAAATGAAACCCATTCACTTTTTTACTTTTAAAATTATAGAAAAATAGATGATACAGAACATAGGTTCACTTTCTCATTCACACTCATGTGATACACAAAACAAAATTAAATAGTACTATTTGAGCTGCATGGAGGTGTCAAGATGGGTGGGAAAACCTCCATCTATCATTCAATTGGACTAAAACTGTTGAAGGATGTGAGCTATTCTCACTAGCTCCTCCATGCAGCTCAAATAGTACTATTTAATTTTGTTTTTGTGTATGCATGAGTGTGAATGAGAAAGTGAACCTATGTTCTGTATCATCTATTTTTCTATAATTTTAAAAGTAAAAAAGTGAATGGGTTTCATTTTTGTATGAAGTTATTTCAAGTTTTTTAAAGTAAAAGGGTGAATGTGTTTCATTTTTATAAGGAGTTAAATAATAATGAATTTCAAGTTTTAAAAGTAAAAGGATGAATTAATAACTCTTAAAGAAATTTATTGGGGTCTGGTATTGAAGAAGAGATTGCTTATTTTTAAGGGAAAGGCTTAATGTATTTCATTAAGGGCCAGGAATTCAACTGGTCTGAGAGCAATGCTTTACAGTATTGAGTCGAAACCAGGACAAAAGGCTAAATTTAGGGGAGTTTGAAATTTTTTTTCAAACTGACTACACTTCATTCTCTTAGTTTGTAAAGAGAATAAGTGCTCTCACTGACGACCCCTCTAGTTATAAAAAAAATAAACAGTCTAGGATTCATAAAAAATTCTTTCCAATTTTCTAGCTAAACTATTTTTACTTCTTTCAGAAACGTACGTTAGGAAAAAACGAAGTGACTCGTTTTGATTTTAGAAATAATGATCTGTTCAGAAACACACCCTGTCTGTTTTCAACTGATTACCTTTTAAAATATTTTACTTGAACGAAAACGTGCTTCTTAAATTTCGTAGTTTCCCATGTTATTCAATGGGAAATTCACTGTATTTTCTATCATAAGAAATCCGAAATCTGTCATCTTAGTAAAATCATCAAAATCGTTTTTTGATCCCCATGCACTTTTATAAGAAATGGTGATAACCAAATCGGTTATCACCGTGATGACGAAGCTGAATTAGATCCTTTGTCTTGTATTACATCAGTATCTCTCTGACAGGAAAGAGACTTTGTTTTCAAGCGAAACGGGTTTAAACCAGTTTCCTTATCTTTGAGATCTGGAACTTTACTACAGATCCTGCCACCAACTAATTCGTATTGGAGTCATGGTCTGCCTCGTCAAAAGAATGCTCCAAACATTAGATTGAATTTGACCTTTAGAAAGAAGATAACCGAGTGTTCTTAAACCCCATGACTCTGCTCTTTCCTCTCAAGCAGTAAACAAGTGACGAACTCCAACCTCTTCTCAGTTTTGACTTAGAATAAGAGCTGTTCCTTCAGTTTGTCTTTAGTCTTCAAACGAGTCACTTCATTTTTTGTCTGTTGCTTTGAGTGCTACCGATTCCATTTCCACGATGAAGCAAAGTGCTGAAATTTCTGCTACTCGCTAAGAAGGTATGTGAGTCCGTTCCCTTAAAGCCCAAATCGTGTGGAGAAGTTATCCTCCCAAGAATTTCTATGAAAAATCTTGCACCTCATCATTTTCATTTAGGTGAAAACACGTTTGCAAAAGTATGCGATTTTAACAACACGGTCCGAGTTCATATTCGAAGTTATAGGAAAGATGGGGAATCTTTCTACCCTTCTAAGAATGGAATAACAATGTCAGCTTCAACGTTCCGAAAATTCATGGGAAAATCACACTGGATTCAAGGCATGAATTGTGACATCTTGATTAATCGTGAACTTATTGTTTCCTGCTGTCCTTCCCTCTTAGATGCTTCTGGCAGTTACACGTTAGAAGTGCTTTCCCCCAGAATTCATGGTTTTCGTCGATTGAATCCTGTTCCGATAAAGCTGACTTGTCAACAATTTGGAACTCTTATTGATCAATGTGAAAATATGGGACAGCATTACTCAACTACTATTTGGACCTGTCTTTAGAAAGGCTGTTTTGCACCATCCAAGGACTTCTTCCCCTGTTGCTTCCATCTCAGATGAAGAGTTTTTCATCATGCTTGCTGACATGGTAAGGGATCGCCTTCAGGAACATGTCAGTAACTTATATTATTGTATGGAGTGCCACCAACCCCTAAATCGCATATTCGCAAACATCACGGCCCACAGTTGTGCATATGCCACCCCTGAATCCAAGTGGCAAAAGTATTTCGATGATGCCGTTGCATTGCTTAACCCCAAGATTCTAGCAGAATCTTTTGTTGCAGTCACTGGAGACCATGTCCCGTCCAAAGCGTTCTTGGAAAGCATAATTGTAAAGAACTTGCTAGAGACTGTGAAGTCAATGTGCTGAGATATTAGCAGGTAAAAAAAAAATTCCTATACCGACCATGGAGCAGCTGTATGAAGGGGACCCAGAAAAAACAGTCCTTTTTTAGGACTGCTTTATTTATTTTTATTCATTTATATTTTTTCTGTATGAATGAGTTTCATTTTTTGTAATGAGTTAAATAATAATGAATTTCAAGTTTTTAAAAGTAAAAGTGTGAATGAATAACTCTTAAAGAAATTTATTGGGGATCTGGTATTGAAGAAGAGATTGCTTATTTTTAAGGGAAAGGCTTAATGTATTTCATTAAGGGCCAGGAATTCAACTGGTCTGAGAGCAATGCTTTACAGTATTGAGTCGAAACCAGGACAAAAGGCTAAATTTAGGGAGTTTGAATTTTTTTTTCAAACTGACTACACTTCATTCTCTTAGTTTGAAAAGAGAATAAGTGCTCTCACTGAAGACCCTCTAGCTATACGTAAATAAACAGTCTAGGATTCATAAAAATATATTTCCAATTTTCTACCTAAACTATTTTTACTTCTTTCAGAAACGCACATTAGAAAAAAAAAATAAACGAAGTGATTCGTTTTGATTTTAGGAAATAATGAACTGTTCAGAAACACACCCTGTCTGTTTTCAACTGATTCGAAAAAAGACTTTTAAAATATTTTACTTGAACGAAAACGTGCTTCTTAAATTTCGCAGTTTCCCATGTTATTCAATGGGAAATTCACTGTATTTTCTATCACAAGAAATCCGAAATCTGTCATCTTAGTAAAATCATCAAAATCGTTTTTGACCCTATGCACTTTTATAAGATTCCAAAGTGTATCTTAGAAAACGAAGTGATTCGTTTTTGACACTAGGAAGGAATGTACTTTTCTGAAATGAGTTTTGTAAAATTCTTTCAATTTACTCGATCCAAAATAGTCTTTTATGCATGCTAGTTTTCCCATGTTATTCTATGAGATTTTTACAATTACCAGAAAACGAAAATTTCCAAAATCATCCTCTTAGGCAATCAACAAAACCATTTTTCGTCTTACTTAGACTTTTTCAATAAATAATTCTATTCAGTTGTAAAAATATAGAAATAGCTTATTGAAAATAAAAAAAATAAAAAAAAACGTAGATGTACGGTGTTGAGAGGAAAGTCGATATTCTTTATTCTTTAATTTTGGTATCATATTCCCGTATTCCTCTCATAAGAGGAAAAAAAAATATTAAAGTGCGTCTCTTATTTTTTGAGTTCGTTTGATTCGGAGGCAAAAAAAAATATATATATATATATATATATGAAAGAAATGTTTTCTCGACGAATGATTCAAACTCATTTCTGTTCGAAGTATAAGAAAATGAAATCTGACATCATAGCAATGAATGCGTAAACACTTTCATTGAAACGATAGTAAATCATCTCGATTATGGCTTCTTTCATGACAATGAAAATTTTCGTAATGAAAGACTTGAAAGTACTTCGAAAGCCTAAAAGAGTTCTACTTCTAATAAATTAAAATTGAATAAATGCTTCTGTTTCTCAGTAAAGAACTGGAGGGACAAGGAATCTGACAATAGTAAAGTGAGAACGAAGATTTTAAAGCAGTTCATGAAAAAAAAGGCCATGGTATATTCAGTAAAGAAATGTCATAGAGTAGAGAGTGTGAACAATCTATCCGTCTTTAGGTTGAGCTTTCACTATAGGGCTTCTTTTTTCATATTGAAAATATAAAGATGCATTTCCTTTAACTGGAAATGAACTAAGATATACATATATTTCCCCAGCTTGGAAGAATATACCTTTACATTAAATATATCTCTTTTTTTGGATAGTAAATGTATACAACTCTGAATATCAAATAAATAAAAAAATAATGTTTATGGGAAGAACGGAATTAGTCGCTTTGCCTCTAGAATGAATGTTTTTTCGGACGAGACAGAAAAATATTCAGCCCAAAGAATACAAATTTTATCGAAAGAAAAAGGTTTTAGATTGTATGTCTTGACATTGAATGCTTTCCTGTCGAGGCAGTCCACGAAAAGTATGGCTAACTACGAAAGAATAAAAAAAATGTATATTTGACATACATGCAAGCTTTGAGGAATATTTTTAAGCTAGTTGGAAAATATGCTATATAAGGAAACCAAAATCTGACGATTTGTTGCATCTAAAATAATCGTTTGCTGAAAATGAAATGGAAAAAAAAAGATAGTCTGAATAAAAGGCCTCATAAGTTTGTCCAAGAAAAAAGAATCCTGACCTATTGAGAAGTTTAATGAAATTTCAAAGATAGAGGAAGAAAAATATCGGAAATTGGGAAGCTATAAGGAAATAAAGACCGAAAATATTGTTTGAGCAGAATTTTAACTGGGAAAGATCTGTAGAGTTCTTGAACATACGAAAAAATTACGAGAAAATATTATTGCAGGGGTGAAAGACTCAGAATTAACATGAAGTCTATGTCCAGTAATTACTGCGAACAAGAACGAAATAATTTCTAAAGAAGCATTTCCTCGTCTCATGGTCTGAAATAAAATTGAATGGAGGAAAAAAGAAAAAGTTCCCCAGAAAATTCATTACATCTACACGAAAAAACTCCCTCAAAACATACAAAAAATATATAAAAACACATGAAGAAATAACGTAAAAGTAATTTAAAAATATATATATATAGGGAATACGTAGTACACGAAAAACCATTTGACCCCCTGACTATTTTTGGAAACCAAATCATCGTGAGTTAGAACCTCGCTAAGACCTTAGAGCATTTTTATTCCTTGGAAAGAAAATTCCCCAGCATCGTTACGTAAAAATTTCTCCGGGGGAAAAATAGTATTGAAGAGGGGGTGGGGGAATCTTGCTTGCAAACCACAGGAATAAATGCAAAACTCCCAACGGACCCCACTCAGTCGTTGCCATCCCTCAAAATCAAAGATCCAGAAGAAACAAGAAGGACAATTATCTAAAGTCAATACCGCAGCACGTTAGGCTGTAAATAGCATCCTTTTAGTCATAGACTACTTTAAACTTTGTAATCTTTCTAACTATTCACAACAACGAACAAAGGGAAAATGTGACTAATCTTATGTCAATATGCTGACAAGCAAAAGGAAATCCTTCAGCATCTGACTGAGATTAGGTTAATGAGGGAACACGCGGGACTAATATTCAGCTCAAAGAATACAAATTTTATCGAAAGAAAAAAGGTTTTAGATTGTATGTCTTGACATTGAATGCTTTCCTGTCAAGGCAGTCCACGAAAAGTATGGCTAACTACGAAAGAATAAAAAAAAATGTATATTTGACATACATGCAAGCTTTGAGGAATATTTTTAAGCAAGTTGGAAAATATGCTATATAAGGAAACCAAAATCTGACGATTTGTTGCATCTAAAATAATCGTTTGCTGAAAATGAAATGAAAAAAAAAAGATAGTGTGAATAAAAGGACTCATAAGTTTGTCCAAGAAAAAAGAATCCTTGACCTATTGAGAAGTTTAATGAAATTTCAAAGATAGAGGAAGAAAATATCGGAAATTGGGAAGCTATAAGGAAATAAAGACCGAAAATATTGTTTGAGCAGAATTTTAACTGGGAAAGATCTGTAGAGTTCTTGAACATACGAAAAAATTACGAGAAAATATTATTGCAGGGGTTAAAGACTCAGAATTAACATGAAGTCTATGTCCAGTAATTACTGCGAACAAGAACGAAATAATTTCTAAAGAAGCATTTCCTCGTCTCATGGTCTGAAATAAAATTGAATGGAGGAAAAAGAAAAGTTCCCCAGAAAATTCATTACATCTACACGAAAAAACTCCCTCAAAACATACAAAAAATATATAAAAACACATGAAGAAATAACGTAAAAGTAATTTAAAAATATATATATATAGGAATACGTAGTACACGAAAAACCATTTGACCCCCTGACTATTTTTGGAAACCAAATCATCGTCAGTTAGAACCTCGCTAAGACCTTAGGAGCATTTTTATTCCCTTGGAAAGAAAATTCCCCAGCATCGTTACGCAAACATTTCCTGCGGGGGAAAAATAGTATTGAAGAGGGGGGAAATCTTGCTTGCAAACCACAGGAATAAATGCAGAAATTCCCAACGGACCCCACTCAGTCGTTGCCATCCCTCAAAATCAAAGATCCATCGAAATAATAAAGTTCCAAGAAGCATCATCATATCTAACACCTACGCAGTGCCCTTTTCCCCACTCGGTCGTTGCCATCCCCCAAAATCAAAGATCCATCGAAAGTTCCAAGAAGCATCGCTAGGGTAGTACATCGAGTTGGCATCCCCCTATATCCAACACCTTTCCCACTCGGCCGTTGCCATCCCTCAAAATCAAAGATCAATCGAAAGTTCCAAGAAGCACCGCTAGGGGCAACACATCGAGTTGCCATCCCCCTATATCCAACCCTTTCCCACCGGGCGTTGCCATCCCTCAAAATCAAAGATCAATCGAAAGTTCCAAGAAGCACCGCTAGGGGGCAACACATCGAGTTGCCATCCCTATATCCAACCCCTTTCCCACTCGGACGTTGCCATCCCTCAAAATCAAAGATCAATCGAAAGTTCCAAGAAGCACCGCTAGGGGGCAACACATCGAGTTGCCATCCCCCTATATCCAACCCCTTTCCCACTGGGCGTTGCCATCCCTCAAAATCAAACATTTATGAACAAAAATAAGATATAATAACATTTCTTGAGATGAGGACATGACCGTATTATTCGAGAAAATAAAAGAGAAATGATTAATTAATACTTACCCTACATAATTTTCATTAGGGAAGACACATGAGGAATTCATGAAAATTAATTGAAAAAAAATACATCAACAAATTACGAGGGAAAAAACGTTTTACATAACAATAATCTAAGGGGATGGGGTCGAGAGAGGGGAAAATAAATAATGAAACAACCTTCATTAAATTAAAAAAAAAAGGAATAAACCTTCATTGATTTCCCCCAACATTCGACAAAGTCCAATAAATACTACTATCTTCGGAGATAAGCACACCCTTCGGTCGAGGGGGAAAAATTGCAGCGGGGAATTGGAGGCTGCTACTGACCACGCCCCCTCCGTTCGCTCGGCTGCAGCTTGCTCCGGCTGGCTCCGGCTGCTCCGGCCGACACCTAATGTTAAGTCTATGGGCTCCCGTTTAAGCCAGAATCGGTCCTTTTCTACTACTCATGATGCACCCGTGACGCAGTGGTTCGTGAAAATCCCAGTGCCTGCACGACTTCCGAGATGGAGTGGCCCATTCGTCGGGCCCCGACAATTTGCCCACGATCAAATGAGCTTAGATCCTTCGTCTTACCCATACTGCGTCCGACTCATACTGATTCCCGTCGCATCACTCCTTATATTGTCGGATCGCTGCATACGTCATGTCGTTTCCGTTTACAGGGCCGCCCACAGCGCAACATTTGCATAACGCCAGCTATCTCTAATTCAATTGCTCTTCAGTTTATGCATATATATGTATACAACAGAGGGAGATCGCACGAGCAAGGCGCCTTAGTACATCATTATAAAACCCGCGCAGTGAGGAAAGGGAAAGACATATCGGAATTAGAACGGGAATTTCTTTTTATTATGGGCGCCAGCAATGCCCGAGCCAGCATCTGAGCAACCACACGCATTATTGGCTGTTCGAGGGACACCATAGTAAAAGCATGATGGGAGTGGTCAGAAGAAGGACACATATCCCTCCTACGTACCCGAAACACGAGACCACCACTGTTTAGAAGGCAACGAGAACGCCGCCTGGAATATCCGTCAGTTAAATGCAGACTTCATCCAGGGCTCACAGAGAAACGTTTTCCAGTTCACAATTCAGAGGACACTCTTACGGTTGGGCCTAAGGAGTCGGTGGCCTATTCATGCGCCTATGTTGACCGACCGTGGTGGGCAGTTTGGGTTGCAGCGTATGCAATAGCATCGTCACTGGACATTGGACAGATGGAAAACAGTCGCCTTATCCGCTGAGTCTAGGTTACAGCTCCAACATGCTGATGCACGGGGGTTATTCGACCTCGTAGGGGTCAACAACTGCAGCTAGGCTGATCCATCGAGGTACAGGCAGCATGCACCTGTATCGTGATATGTGGATTATATTCATGAATATCACTGGATTCTCCCAACTCCATTGAATACTCCCTCACCAAAAGATGATGTGGCCCTCGATTGATATCGGGATATGTTGGTTGTTCTCATGGATTTTCTCAACTCTCATTGAACATTCCCTCATCAACAAATGCGGCACTCTGTTGATATCGGGATATGTGGATTGTTCTCATGGATTTTCTCATCCACCATTTTGGACACTCCCACACCAACATATGTGGCCCTCGATTGATATCTTTTTGGCAACGAGTCGAACCGAGCTTTACTTTACGTAGTGCCCGTGTACCCGAATAGCACTAGACTCTTTCAAAAAGCCAAAGCATCGTGTAATATGACCCCCACCCACCCATTTAGAAATGATTCGAGGGTCACGTCCGAACATTTCATGTGCTCCCCTAAACGACAGTTTCTCCCGACTTGGATACCATCGTAATAAGCTGTTATTATGGCGAAAGGCGGTCTGACGCGCTGTTAGGTAGGCTTCATAGTGTTCTGGCCTAAGAATGTGTGTGAAACCTCTTTCACAACTTTCTTTATTGAGCCAGTATCCTCCATGCCACTCCAGCAGGCTTTCGAATTTCATTCACCCATGTCCTACGTGGTCTTGTAGGTTATTATCTGCGGCCTGGAATGCAACCTTATATTTCAGCTCTCCAACGGCGGTGGTCAATATTTCTAGCAACACGTCCAGTCCATTGCCATTTCAGGGATTTTACTTCTGTCAGGATGTATTCTGCTCTTGTCGTTTTTCTGATCCATGAGTTCTTCTTGTCTTCCCTGGTTACACCATGTATGACAGGGGTACAATGTACCCCCAAATTTTAGAGAGGGGTACATTAATATCTACTGTACCCCCCAGATATGAGCAAACACAAACCAATCATTCATAAAGAGTGAACTTTAAAATTTATATGCTACTTATTTTTTTATTCTCTTTTTTTTCAAAAAAATATCACGGGTCATCTGGTTTTTTTTTTATATCCGAAGCTTGTAGTGGGAGGCTTTTCATCCACCAAAAACTGGCCAACTATCTGGGAAACTCCAGCAAATTAGTTCTGCAGGGAAACGACGAGTGCGAGGTTTTTGTTAATAACTTCAAACAGCATATGGTAGGGCTAGGGCTTGATAACATACTTGTGATCAGTGTTTCTTTTCTCTTAAAATTCCATGCATCTTGATCAGGTCGTCCTTTCTGCACTTTAAAAAAAAAAAATTAATGCACAAGTGGACATTTCAGCGCCCGCAGCCCCGGCACTAAAATTGTTTTCGGTCTTAAGATCTATAGCAATACAACAAGCGCATTACGGATTTCACATACCACTCGTAGAACTCCAATTCTTCGATATCTCCACCATCATCTAGCTTTGCACCAGACCAATGTGCTTTTTACATCAATTGTCAGAATATGTATCGTTCAAAGTTTTTAATATAGACTTCATAATGCTTCAACGGTACTATCTTCGCGGGTAGAGCAGTTTTTATCTTACTGCGGTTTTACTTTATTGACTTCAACAACAATTATAAGAAATTTAATTCTTTCTTGTAAAGAGTTATATAACATTTCCTGAGAAATCCCTCTTTTCGAAACCCTGCTGACAGAAATTCATCCTAATGTTGACTTGTTCCTGCTCAATATTTTAATGGAAAAAAAAGTACAAACATTAACAAGAGAGAACACACACAAAAAAAACCTTCTCCATTCATTTTCTGATAAGATATTAATAGTGAACTTTTTGTCAGCAATAAAAATAATAATGGTAATAATTAATAATAATATGATGATAACAATGTTCATTTGGATGAATTCCTGATCAGTATACGTATTTTATAAAAACTCTAACATACTACCCTCCCCCCCCAAAAAAAAAAAAATTCGGATGGGGTCATCCATAGATGGCTTAATCCTTGAGATGTAAGGTTCATGATCTTGTATCCCCCTAAATCAAAAGCGTTCCTACGCCACTGCCTTGGTCCATAGGTAAGACCTGGAGAGATGAATTGATTGACTTCTTTTCTTTTAAGACATAATGGTAAATTGCTTCAGAAAATTGTTTGTTTCTTCCAAATACTCTACAGCCAAGTTTTATACGCCAATTAATTTCTTCTTCGATGTGGCCCTCGTTTGATATCTGTTGTCCAAAGCAAATGTAGGCATCGGTGGTTATCTCAAGATTTGATCTGTCTTCAGCTACATGTTCCGTTCTTCTAAAAGCATTGCACATCAATTCTGTTTTCTGTAAGTTCATTTTTAATTCCATCATTTTGCAAAGTGACACTGAACAGCTTGGAAGATATAGTGTTACCTTGTGTTACTCCCTTTCCCAATATTTATTCGTGCTGTTCCAACGAACAGTAGAACTTCCATTTTGGGGGATGTTGGTGATGAACGACCATAATGAACCACTCTAAGGTCTATAAGGGTTTGAAGTAAGGAGGAAATCCAGTGCTGTAAGACAAACGCACCACCTATGCCTCATAGGGGTGAACGACCACTATGAACCACTCTTAGGTCTATAAGCAGATACCCGTCCATAATTTATGGTTACTGGTTTGAAGTAAGGGAGAAAGCCAGTGCTGTAAGACAAACGCACCACCTATGCTTCATCCGGGAATCGATCCGCTGCCCACTCGGGCTAACTGTCAGAAGATAGCGCCTAGACAACTATCTTGAAAATGCAAGTACGGAAATGTAAGTGCCGGACCAAGACGGCCCCGCACTTGTATTTCCATAGATGTCATTAATTTTATATATACAATCAATACTCTATGTATTGTTCCTCGATTTAACCCTACTCTTGCATAACGCCATTCATTGGGTCTGAACAGATGTACTCTATCATGAAAGAACTACGGGATTACGCCATATAATACAAATTTTGAAGATGACAATCCGATTTTTGGCGTAAATGGGACAAGGATGGATATTATCTGACTTACCATCCTTGTTACATTTACGCCAAAAATCGGATTGTCATCTTCAAAATTTGTATTATATGGCGTAATCCCGTATTTTTTCATGATTTATCTGCTTCTCCGGGCAAACACGGGATAAGATTCTTAACCTCCAGATTCACTAAACATGAATGCCGGTTGCTTCGACTAGCGAATCCTGTTCCTGTGATGTTTATATTCAAATTGATAAAAAAAAACCGGAGTTTTTGATACAATAGTTTCACTTACCAACAACCCCGGAATAATCAAAGAAAAATTTCAGAGTACACGCCATCATGTTCAATAGTGTGAATCCATCTTTTTGTCAGCTGTTCAGTTCCTGCACGGAATCAAGCTTTCTGTTTAGAGGCAAAGAGCTCTTAGCACTTGTGTTCGACATTGTCCAGAGTAGTCAACTGCTGGCCCCGGAGAAAATGCGCCGTCTCTCGAAATACGTGGTAGTCTGAAAGGGCAAGTTCGGGGTTGTATACTTGATTCGACAGCAGTTCGATTCCATGCAGTTCTTGAAGTTTAACTTGGGTCCGATTAGCGGTATGAAGTTTTGCATGGTCTTAATGCAGCAGTGCTTGCTTCCGCTGAAGGTTGTCATACATCTTGTCCAAATGCTGAGAATACCGTTCGGCATTGATAGGCGGACCATTCGGAATGAGCTCAAAGTGGATTAAATCTTCATAATTCCACCAGACACACAGCATGAACTTTTTCTCAAAACGTCCGCGTTTGGGAGAACGTAAAGCTGATTCACCTCTATTCAACCACTGTTGTAATGATATCGATTACGCAGATATACCCATTTTTCACTCCAAGTAACTATTCGTTTGATAAATCCTGTATCACGTGGATTTCTGAACAGTTCCTTGCACACCTCGACACGTCGTTGAGTTTGAGCTGGGGTGAGATCATGAGGCACCTCACTGCAGCATTTGTAAACATTTTCGATCTCGTGCAGTGCTCAGCGATGGTAGATTTAGGAACTTCCAGTTCTTCTGATCATTTTCGAGTGCTTGTTCGTGGATTGCCCTCCACAGTCGCTTATTACAGGGCGGACGGATTAAGAAGAGATTGCAAACCCGAAACTTCCTTCCTTTCTCAATCTCAAGTCGCCAGCTGAAAATTTCTTTAACCATGTTTGCGCGGTCCGAGTAACCGCCAGACCTTCAACTTCGTTAATTTGTTCGGACTACTTCAGAAGCTTTAAATCCCTGCTTCCAGTAATGTCGCAATAGAACTCATATTTGCCGCCCCGGTGGCGCAGTGGTCTAAGCGATGGCTTCTGATCATTCGTTCGAGAGGGTTCCAGTTCGAATCCCGTGAAGCATGGATGATATGTTTGTCTTACGGCAATGGCTCTCTCCCTTCCCTGGAACCAGTGACCCTAAATTAGGGACAAGCGACAGCTTGTAGCCCATTGAGTTGCTCACGGTGGTCGTTAAACCTCCAATCAAAAAATAAAAAAAAAAGGAACTCATATATCAAACTTTGTAGCCATTCCAATTGACCGCGGTACAAGTTCAACACATGGGTCGCGACATGTGCTTCACGCCTCGTTTGATTCCTCACAGTACGTGTTTTGAGCCCTCGGCAGCACAGGTAAACTGCCCCACAGAAGATAATGATATTTGCGTCGTGGAACTGTCCTATGCAAAAACGGCGTTTTTTTTGTTTTTTTTTTTGTTGTTGTTTTTTTTCCGGACACCCCTGTATTTCAAACGCACTTGTTAATTGAAATGAAATTTGAATCCAAAACGCAAATGAAAAAAGATGAGGTTTTCAGAAGAAATTATGGTATGCAGGATCGCAGTGTTTTGTGTCTGGGAGGGCGAGACTTGAAATTACGCCCCTTCGAGTTCCACTCAAATAATACGTGGTCTTTACTTTCTCACACATCGCCGTTATAGGAAAGTATTATGATCGTTCAAAAATCACACTTCAGGTTTTTGCCATAATTTTATTAAAGATGTTAAAACTAGGTAAATTCCTAAGAACCACAGGTTGTAAATACCGAGTAAAGCGTAAGTGTTATGTGAACGTCGACAACACAACACACTCCACAAAAATGCAGAACGAAAAACAAGCCAGCTCATAACGAATGAGTATCGGATAGTGAATGTAACAATAAGAAGAAATTTTAGGGGTAGGGCTTGGAAAAGTTCTTCAAGGTTAAACGCTTAGAGAATTTTCTGAGACAAGGCACACATGCTTAACTAGCTCTTCATCAGTGTCGTATCTTGGGTCCGAGACCTGGACTATCTCACCCCCCCCCCTCTCACCCCAGTACTGTTTTTTTTTAAATTGCAAAATTTAATTTTTAATTGTTAAGTAATAGAAGTAACTTTTTTTTCTAAATTTTAGGTACATGCCATTGCTAACATGATACTAAATAATTATGAGGATTAGGATTTGAACACTTATTTGCACATGAACTCTATTTTTCTTTCCTTTTGTGTGAACTTGAGTGTTGCGTTTTCATAAAATGTTTCTTCCGAGTACTTTCTCATATTTAAAAAGAATGTTTTTCTCTATTGACAAAACAGCCAAGTTTTTCGAATGTGCATGTCCTTGTGTGGCTCTAAGATATATCTTGGTTCTTTTTAATGCTGAAAAACATCTTTCGGAAGTTGCAGTTGTTGATGGAAAGTTTAATATGAAGTCTGCTAATTTGTACACCTCATTAAACACTATGTCCAATTTATTCAACTTCATGTAACACGTAATACCTCTTACTGATTTGTTTTTGTGTTCATCAAAGGAATAAAACACTTTGAGTTCATTTTTTAGTGAAGCTGAATCAAAATTTGAAGCATGGAGTTCTTTAAGTTCTGACAGTAGATTTTCAGGGAAGCTTTAACAACATTTATCAAAACAGTTCGAATCCAACAAAGCCACGAATTTAAGATATAATATATCTGATTTTAATTCATTGACACTTCACAAAAACTGAAACAACTCTCGCGAAACACCTATGGGCGGGAGTATGCGAGTGACTGAGATAGTCTAACTCTTCTTTTTTCTGAGCGAACCGTTTCCTGAAGCAATGTTTCATTCCCCTCTACTAGCTGATTCATGTTGTCATGGAAACGCTAGCAGGCGATTGTACGGAAGGTTTTTGCATCAGAACTGCGAAGACTCTGGAAGAGCTGCTTGCGTTATGCCGTTGGTTTTCGCTCGCCAGACTGAGTCAAAGAAGCGAATTCGCACGCGTTTTTCTTTCGCACCGAAAGCATCGTCATACACTGGCGGAAAGTGAAAGAAGAACACCAAGAAGGAATTGGCGGACGATCATGAAATTTACATATGTTAATAGGGTCGAGTTTACGTAGGTGTGATGTTAATTTCGGGACCAACCGGTGAGCGCTTACGCCACAGCACGGCATCATATGCAAATTATCGTCGGTGGTATTTAAGGAGTACGGCGAAGTGAATGTAATCAGTCGTCGGCGTACGGACACGTGCGAAGACCCTGAAGAAGCTGCAATGCCTGGACATGGAAGACGTGTACGATTTCAGCATTTATCGGACTTTGAGCGAGGTCGTCTAGTCGGACTTCGCGAGGCCGGGTGGTCGTATCGTCGTATTGCGGAGCGAATTGGACGGGAAGAATCGGTGGTGGTACGATGGTGGCGTAGATGGTGCGAGGAACATTCCCACACGAGAAGACGTGGAACCGGGAGTCACAGACGGACTGAGCGGCGTTGTCAAGCAGAACGTTCACTGCGACGAAAATCCGAGCTGCCGTTGCACCTTAGGTGACAGTGCGAATAATCCGCAACCGTCTACTGGATACAGGACTACGTGTGCTTCTGGCATGCGGACCTCTGACTCCAGCCCACTGTTAGGAACGGCCGCAGTGCTGTCGCCAACGTCTGCACTGGATAACGCAATGTCGATCTGTCGTGTTCAGCGATGAAAGCAAATTCTGCTTGGGAGCCTCCGATGGCTGAATGCGTGTTTGCAGACGCACAGGGGAGCGTCTTCCACCCGTCTTGCATCCGCCAGCGACACACAGGGCCTACACCTGGTCTCCTGGTGTGGGGAGCGAACGGCTATCACTCCTGTACACAACTAGTGTTTGTACCGGGTACGTTAAACAGCACCTCCTACATCAACAACATCATTCAGCCAGTTGTTGTGCCATTTGTAAGATCGGTCCATCGTGGTGTTTTCCAGCAAGATAACGCACGTCCACACACGGCACGTGCAACGCAACATGCACTTCAGGGTGTGAGACAACTTCCATGTCCTGCACGTTCACCGGATTTGTCCCCCATTGAGCACTTGTGCGATTTTATGGGACAACGACTTATCCGGTCTCCACGGCCAGCCACGACCATCCCCGATTTACGCGTCCAGGTTGAGGATGTTTGGAACTCAATACCCCAAACTTACATCCAACATCTGTACGACTGACTGCATGCCAGAATTGCACAGTGTGACGCAGTTCATGGCGGTTCAACCTCGTACTAACCATGTTACATGTAAATGTTTTTTTTTTTCAGTTTACCAGCAAATACAGCTGTATTTTGCCATAATGTTTTGATCGCGTTATCTTCTGTATTCCGTTATTATGCTGTATAAATTTCGTTGGTATCAGACGTCACCTTCTTGGTGTTTTTTTTTTTCACTTTCCGCCAGTGTATTTTAATACCGTTGATAATTGACTTTTATTTGTGTATATTTAATTCTGTTTTATTTGTGCATTCTCTGGGCTTCGCAGCTAGGCCTCGAATGTACGCCACTGCTCTTCATCCCAACTACATATTCGGAAAGGTCATGGAGGTTAGGCATATCAGCATATTGTTTTCTATGCCTCCATTTACTGTTTTGGAAAATTCCCTTCATGAATATGAAATGTTCACACCTCATAGTGTATGTAACTTTTTATTCTACTTAACGGCATGGGATACTGTATGAGACCAACTAGTCTTTAAAAAGAAAACAGTGAAGGGTGGAACTTTTCGTTTTTATTTACAATTCCTTCATTTTACATCCCCCAGAGCATGAATTTACGTCCCTGAAATTACCATTCTGGAAAGGCAACCGCCGTCCTTGGCCTCCCGGTAGCCCTAATGGCATGTAATATGCCCTGATCGTATGTAATATGCCCTGATCGTATGTAATATGCCCTGATGGTATGTAATATGATTTATGGCGCAGTGGGCTAAGCGCTGGCTTCTAAGCATTCGTCCGAGATGGGTCCGTGTTCGAATCCTGTTAAGCATGGAGTTGTGTGCGCCTTACGGCACTGGCTGTCTCGCTTTCCTGGATCCAGTGGTTCTAAATTAGGGACGGGAGACTGCTTATAGTCAAATGAGTTGTTTACGGTGATCGCTAAAGCTTCAAACAAAACAAATAAATCAAATAATTTTGTGAAATGTTGTTAATTTTAACAGGATGAAGTTTTAGGAACATATCTTGATATTTAATTCAGTTCGTTATAGCAAAAATATGAACTTTGTTTTTCTACTAAGCAAAGTAAATTTTCGGATACAATGCATGGCAGAAGCTTGCTAAACGGATCTTCAAACTACAGTGCGTACTAGGTTCACGGCATATAACCGATTTTTTTTAATAATTAATTTGTTTTTAACGTAATGCTAATTATGATTTGTTTTTTCATCTGAAGACGGGCGAACTATCCGTTGAGTCAGAAAGCTACGTAAAGTGATGTCACGTATCAAGTTGAACACGAATGGCGCAATGATGTTGCTAGTGTTTTTGCTATTAATTCAGGATAATTATAGCAAAAACACTATAAACAAACAACACTAAAATTATAACACAAACACTAAAATTATTTATATAATTTTTTTAATCAATATATTTTTAACTTAATCCTAACTATGATTTTTCTTCATCTGAAGACCCGCGTGCTGTCCGTGGAGCTACAAAGCTACGTAAGTGATGTCACGTATCAAGTTGAACTCGAATGGCGCAATGACGTTGCTAGTGTTTTTGCTATTAACTCAGGATAATTAATATTAAAAACACTATAAAAAAGACACTAAAATTATAACACAAACACTAAAATTATTTATATGAATTTAATATGTTTTTAACTTAATGCTGATTACGATTTTCCTTCATCTGAAGAAGCGCGTGCTACCCGTTGAGCTAGAAAGCTACGTAAAGTGATGTCACGTGTCAAGTGGAACTCGAATGGCGCAATGATGTTGCTAGTGTTTTTGCTATCAATGCAGGAGAATTAATAACAAAAACACTATAAAAAACACTAAAATTATAACACAAACACTAAACACATGCACTAAAATTATTTATATAATTTTTATAATTAATATGTTTTTAACTTAATGTTAATTATGATTTTTCTTCATTTGAAGACCCGCGTGCTGTCCGTTGAGCGAGAAAGCTACGTAAAGTGATGTCACGTATCAAGTTGAACTCGAATGGCGTAATGATGTTGCTAGTGTTTTTGCTATTAACTCAGAAGAATTAATGGCAAAAACACTATAAAAAAACAACACTAAAATTATAAAAAAAACACTAAAATTATAACAGAAACTCTAAAATTATTTATATAATTTTTTAAAGTTAATATGTTTTTAACTTAATGCTAATTATGATTTTTCTTCATCTGAAATCGCGCGTGCTATCCGTTGAGCCAGGAAGCTACGTAAAGTGACGTCACGTATCAAGTTGAACTCGAATGACGCAATGATGTTGCTAGTGTTTTTGCTATTAATTCAGGTGAATTAGTAAATTTATTTTGTGTTGAAGGTCTTTAATTTCTGAATAGATTCGTAAGAATTTAATTTTTTCTGTAGGAAGACTTATTACATATCACATGCTTTTTTTTTAAACGGAGATTTTTCGAAGCAACAGAATGTTGTGGAACTCGAGATTTTTTTAAACTGACAATGATTTTCAATTATTTAAAAAAAATGTGCAATGTACCTTTTTTATAGTATTATTTAACAAAACTCCTAAATACCAAATTTATTCTTGATAGCTGTAATAGCTTTTGTCTCAAGGGATCCAAAGACTAGTACATAATAATCATCGTACAATCACCTGTAGAATAATTTAGGTACCTAGTTTCTTACGATGACACTATACAATAGCTGGTGCATAACATGGGGGAGAGGATAAGGGATATCCGGTACCGCAATATCCAAAAATTCATGCGATATGTTATCCATAATATCCGATCTCGCTACAGAACTTCAAAATCAGATTCTTCGACAGACGATTGTAATTCAATAATTAATCAAATCTCAAGTATTTCCTCGAATCGCTCCTCTATTACTAAAAATTTGCCATCATATAGATGCGGAAAAAGCGAGAACAGAATTTTTCTGATAATATACGAAAGAAAGTGCAGAAAGTTTACCGAAAATTTCGAATTTTCCGTTAACACCTCTTAAAAACAGCAATTTACCATCAATATAAAAAAAATTGCGGAAAGTTTTCGGAAAGTTCAGAATTTTCTGTCAACCACTCTTAAAAACGGCAAATTATCATTAATATAGGAAATGAAAGACGGAAAGTTTTCGAAAAATTCAGAATTTTCTGTCAACACTCTTTAAAAACGAGAAATTATGGTCAATATAAGAAAGGAATTGCGGAAAATTTCGGAAAACTCAGAATTTTCTGTCAACCGCTCTTAAAAACGGCAAATTATCATAAATATACAAAAGGAATTGCTGAAAGTTTTCGGAAAATTCAGAATTTTCTGTCAACACCTCTTAATAACGGGAAATTATGGGCAATATAAGAAAGGAATTGCTGAAAGTTTTCTGCAAATTCGGAATTTTCCCGTCGTACAAAAAAATCGTGAAATTCAGGTTTCTTTCCGTCATTTCACGGAAAAAGTTGTGTCAGAAATATGCTTCGTTAATTCACAAAAAGAATCACGGAAAATCTCTCGTGAATTTCAGAAATTTTTTTACAGCGTAACACGCCTTTAACTCATTTCTTTAATAATTAAAATGTGAACTTTGTCTTCCTACTATGCAAACTAAATTTCCGCATTTAATGCATACCACAAATTTTTGAAATGGAAACGGACATTTCAAAACTGCAGTGCGCACTACCTTTAAAGCATATAACGGAATTTTTTCCGAATTAATTTACACCCACGAAGTTTACTATTACAAATTTACCGTCTCGACATGTGTGTCACCTCTGAGGTAGGTACGTCACATATACACAATCGTATCAGAATAATCTGACCACCCCTGGAATCATTATGTACCCGCCCAGGCGCGTCACAGAGTGCACGTGACAAGGTCGACCACACCGAGATATAAGCGACCGACCAGGACAGATGAGCCATAGTGCGTTACGTCATCACAATGTGCAGAGGTAGTTATTTGACCGACGTTCAAAAAGAAATAATGATCAGCTACCGCGCCTAGGGTGGAAGCAATTCAGAAACAGCAGATTTCGTGGACTGTTCGCCATGTGCTGTAGTAACGGTGTACCAACAACGGACCGCTGGTCCACCGAGTACTTCCAGGCGTCATAACTGTGGAGTCTCAACGATCATCGACCCCAGAGGAGAACGTCACTTCCGTCGACTGGTAAAGGGCGATCGACGAGCAACAATGCAGCAATTGACAGCGCAAATGAACGCTGGGCACCCAGGTACGTGTCCCCAATAACAGTAGAGCGAACCCTGTTACGCATGGGTCTCCGGAGTCGACGCTGCGTCAAGGCGCCCAAGTTAACCCAGGTCCATCGGCAACGACGCCTGCATTTCGCGTGAGACTATCGTCATTGGACAGCATAACAGTAGAATAAAGGTTGCCTTCACCCACGAATCCAGGTTTCTACTGCACAGAAGAGACGGGCGGGGGGCAGATACGTCGTCAGACTAACAAGAACCAACACCCTGACACGCTTGTCGGTCAAGTACAGTCCAGCGGTGGCAGTGTGCATGTCTGGGGGATATTTTCCTGGTATAACCTGGGACCGCTAGTACCATTGGATGGGTTCCTGAACGCCAATTGCTACCTGCCCTTCCTCGCTGGCCACATGCATCGTTTCATATTGGACATTTACCCTAGTAGTGATGGTGTCTACTAATTGAACAATGAGTCGTGCCACGTCGCTAAATGGGTGCATGATAGGTTCCAGGGACACGACAGCGAAGTTGCCGTTCTTCCTTGACCGGTGAAATCGCCCGATCTCAATCCCAAAGAGCACTTGTGAGATCGTTTGGATCGATAGGTTCGACGTGCCGACCCACAACCACGTCATCTCCGGGACCTCCGTACTCTTCTGCAGCCCGAACGGGCACGTGTGCCTCGGACAACCTTCCAGAGCCTCACTGCGTCCATGCCACGCCGTCTTCCCGCTGTCATCCTGGCCAAGAGTGGTTAATCTCATTATTAGGTAGGTGGTCATCTTAATCTGATACGACCGTGAATACTCCCTTGAGAAAGGTCTGGGACAGAATCATAGGTTTCCGGGTCAGCCAGCAAACCAAGCTTGAAGGAAAGCTCACTGCAGAAGTAGGAATTCTAACTAATTCCAGTCGATATGTGGGAAAGAACACATATTTTTCGAGGAACCCAACGACAAGGAGATTCATTTTATGTTCGGGCACCAATGTGAAAATAAAGCTTCATTTCCACTGTGATGGAATTCGAAAGCGCAGCCCCGGTGGCGCAGTGGTCTAAGGCGCTGGCCTCTGATCATTCGTCCGTCTGGGGTCCGGGTTCGAATCCCGGTGAGGCATGGATGTTGTGTTTGTCTTACGGCACTGGCTCTCTCCCTTCCCTGGAACCTGTGACCCTAAATTAGGGACGGGCGACTGCTTATAGCCCATTGAGTTGCTCACTGTGGTCGTTAAACCTCCAATAAAAAAAAATCGAAAGCGCACCCTTCTGCTCTGGAGCCGAATGCTTTACCAATTAAGCTACACCGGCGAAGTTTGTCGCTGTAACTTTGCCGTCTTGACATGTGTGTCACTTCTGAGGTAGGCACGTTACAACTTATCTATGATGATGTTATGAAATAGAGATCAAATTTAATTATTTGCGTAGAAGGGGCAGCATGAATTGTAATGAAGTACTAATATCGTGTTTCTTCATTATGCCGCTCACATAATTCATCCCTTTTAGTTCAGTGCTTGTTCTTATTATCAGTGGCAGTAGTCCGTAATGGTACAGTTTGTATCTACACCAAGAGTTATGTGCACGTAACACGTTTCTTGAATATAAAATTTAGACATATTTTGGAATACTCCTAACACACGCGGAACAAATTTATGCATATGAATCTCTGCGAGTCTATTGATGGCTGCGCTTGGCACATTCTCATTTTAGCAACTCAAGCCTTTGTTCTACGTCGCAGAAAATGCTAAGCTTGAACCAGTTTATGTTTCGCATTACGAAACCCACCATCAAATAGTTAAAAAAATTTGCCATCAGAAAAAAGACCTCTTCAATTAAAAATTCTATCATCGGAGAATATTGTTACGCTACTTATGTAACACTCTTTTGGAAATTAAGTGAAAGTACGCATCAGTAAAGTCATCTTATTTATTGATAATTAATGGATTGCTATCAATATTCCGCACAAGTAGACCCTGCTTTAAAAGAACGTGATTCAGTTTTATCTTGAATTCCGCAAATTCACCTACCAGAAAGCTTGAATAAGGCTAAAACCATTCCACGCCCTCCTTGGCAATCAGGAGTGATCACTTTATTACGGATTTTAATGATGATGCATTTAGCGTCGGTTAAAATCAACCTGCCGTAAAAACTCACGTACTTCGGTGCTCGATACTTTACGCAACGAAGCGTCCGAACCCGCTTATTAGGAAGGCGTGTTGGGAATGAATAAGTGTGTCCACTTAATTTTTAATGGAATTAAACTGTTGGAGAATGATTTACTCTAGAGGAAACAGAACTTTGAAATATGACCAATCGCTCTATTGACCCTATTTTAGGATAATAATGAATATTACTCGGACCGTTATCAATCTATGTAAAGAGAAGGCGTTGTACACATAGCCTTCGTGATTCTCTGGTATTGTGAAAATTTTTGAACTGAGTGGGTAGCTACGGAGTTCTTAAGAAATAGGCTTATGCGACTCTTATTTAACTTCTAATCTTTAATGTCAGGAAGAAATAACTCAAAAAACACGTACTTGGAGACGTATATCAAGTTAAACGCTGTCTTTGCATCGTTAAATTAAATCAGTATGTTCCAATTGCAGAATTAAGATACGAGATTTATTTGCAATAAAAACACAATGATTAAAAACTACTTGCAAGATCGTTCAGGACCAACTATAGTTCCATCATCAGACTGACTGTCACAGAGAAATAGTGGAGGTTGGTATTAAATACATCCCATGATATATTAGGCACTATGTTGCCACAAACATGGTAATCAGTAAGAAGAAAAGGGAATAGCTAATCACGTAGTTTGTCCGTCATAGGACATATCATCATCCTCAGAAAATGTTTCAGTCAGTAACCTCCAGAGCTGTGAAATAAAGACTGGCAGGTCCTCATTGCAACAGTTTTGAGCGGGTCTGGTTCATTTGCCCGACGATAACTTCACCGAAAGGTCACTTGACCGAAAATCACTTCACCGAAAAGATTGTTTCACCGAAAGATCCCTTGATCCAAACGTTCATTTCACCGAAAAGTCACCTGATCGAAAGGTACATTCCACCGAACGGTCACTTGATCGAAAATCTCATTTCGCCGCCCCGGTGGCGCAGTGGTCTAAGGCGCTGGCCTCTGATCATTCGTCCGTAAGGGGTCCGGGTTCGAATCCCGGTCCGGCATGGATGTTGTGTTTGTCTTACGGCACTGGCTCTCTCCCTTCCCAGGAACCAGTGACCCTAAATTAGGGACGGGCGACTGCTTATAGCCCATTGAGTTGCTCACGGTGGTCGTTCGTTAAACCTCCAACTAAAAAAAAAAAAAAAAAATCTCATTTCATCGAAAGGTCTCTTAACCTGAAAGTTCATTTCTTCGAAGGGTCAGTTTATCGAAAACTTTGAATTTCATTACAGGATCTGCAGAAGCGTTGTGCTGGTTTGGAAAACAGACCTCTGAAACTTTAGGGGATCATACTCAAATTGCACTTTTGGTTTCTCCTTGTCACGAAGAACGAAAAGAATTAATTAATTTTAAAACAAAAATAATTAATTTTAAGTATCGGTTTAGGCCTTTTCAGCTAATTTAAATCATCCGTGCTTCAGCACCTAGGGTCCCCAATCCAGGATCATAATCATAAGGTTTACATAACAAGTCAAGTTAATACCACTGTACATTTTCTCGGACACAAAAAATCAGCGATGAACATGAGCACGGAGGATTAAAATTCCTACAAAGCCTATATCTAGGTCTAGTGCCTAAAAATTATCGTTTTTGGTTAAGTAGTAGGGGAAGAAATCTCATGAACTTTTAGGTGAACTCGATTCCTTAAAGAAACCTTATGCAATATCCCTTTATTGGCAATATTCATTTATTTAAATATGTGTACATCCATGCCAATAAACGGATACTGTATTGTTATTTCTTACTGAAAATTCTAAGTTTTCGGTAAACTGACTCAGTGGAATTTTTTTTTTTTTTGATTGGAGGTTTAACGACCACCGTGAGAAACTCAATGGGCTATAAGCAGTCGCCCGTCCCTAATTTAGGGTCACGGGTTCCAGGGAAGGGAAAGAGCCAGTGCCGTAAGACAAACACAACATCCATGCCTCACCGGGATTCGAACCCGGACCGCTTCCGGACGAATGATCAGAGGCCAACGCTTAGACCACTGCGCCACCGGGGCGGCCTCGGTGGAATGAACTTTCGATCTTATGAACTTTTTGGGGAAGTAATCCTTCGGTGAAATGAACTTTTCGATCAAATGACCTTTCGATGAAATGAATTTTTAGGGGAGGTGACCTTTCGGTGAAATGAACTTTTCGGTCAAGTGACCCTTCGATGAAATGTACCTTTCGATCAAGTGATTTCGGCGATGTGATTTTCGGTCAAGTGACCTTTCGATTATAACCGTTTTGAGCGGTCTCGTTAATTTCGTCGACAACTCATTTCGTCAACGCCACTTCGTCGACAACTCATTTCGTAGACAGGTACATTTCGTCGACACTCAATTCGTCGACACTATACGTGCAAAGAGTCGATTCCTAAAAAACCGAAAAAAGTTCAGAACCACTAAATTTGGTATACTATCTCATGGTACTCTCTTAGACCGTACACGGTTTTTGGAAGGGATTGGGGCCCGGGGTGAAAGGGGGCCCCATACAAAATTTTCGTAAAATCTACAGTTTTCAATTTAGAACCACCTAATTTGGTATATATGCCGCACCGGTGGCGCAGTGGTCTAAGCGATGGCCTCTGATCATTCGTCCGAAGGGGGTCCGGGTTCGAATCCCGGTGAGGCATGGATGTTGTGTTTGTCTTACGGCACTGGTTCTCCCCTTCCCTGGAACCAGTGACCCTAAATTAGGGACGGGCGACTGCTTATAGCCCATTGAGTTGCTCACGGTGGTCGTTAAACTTCCAATCAAAAAAAAATCTCATGGTACTCTAACTTTACGCGGTTTTTGGAAGGGGTCGGGGCCCGGAGTCAAGGGGCTCCGACCCCTTACAATATTTTCGTAAAATCTACAGTTTTCAATTTAGAACCACCAAATTTGGTATACTATCTCATGTTACTTTACCTTACATCGTACACGGTTTTTGGAAGGGGTCGGGGCTCGTGGTGAAGGGGTGCCATACAAAATTTTCGTAAAATCTACAGTTTTCAATTCAGAACCACCAAATTTGGTATACTATCTCATGGTACTCTAACTTAGACCGCAGATAGGGTATTGGAGTCAGAATTGTGTTGCGGTTCTTAAGTAAAATATGGAAATTATTGAGAAAATTTTGCATGAGGCTACCTTTACTCCAGGCCCCGACCCCTTCCAAAAATCGTGTACGGTGTAAGTTAGAGTAACATGAGATAGTATGCCAAATTTGGTGGTTCTAAATTGAAAACTGTAGATTTTACGAAAAATTTGTATGGGCCCCCTTGATCCCGGGCCCCGACCCCTTCCGAGGGGTCGGACCATAACATCAGGGAGAAGACACTAGGAGGCAATGCCGGAAAACATCAATTTGCACATATAGTAAAAATATGATGCACACTAATAAGATATGGCCGTAGTTTTAGATCCGATACGCGAGAGACACAGAGGAGAGCCAGTCGACTGCAGTGTCGAAGCACCACTCGACACATCTGAGTCGGAACACTCCGCTGGAGACACATCAGTAGTAGAAGACATCTCTGCTAACCCAGAATGAGGATGCACTACCGTACGGTGCGGAAGAGGAGGAAAGGGATCAGTGTCTTTGACTGGAAGGCGCGTCTGATGAAGAGAAGGAGAGGTCGCGTCTGGCGAAACAATGCAAGAGGGGATGGCAGAATGACCAAAGTGATCGGCATTGGGATGCGAGCTGGAAGAGAAACTACGGCGCATGCGCACACAGGAGACAGTGGTGTAATCCTGGGCAAGACAGCGAGTATCAATAGTGGATGGTAAAAACCTTAAAACTGTACGTGCGTGCGCCAATTTCAACAGTAGCTTCTGAAGGACAATCCACCAAGATGTTCTCAGTGGAAAAGACGACCAACAACTGACGGCGAGGTCTTGTAGCATGTGCAAATCGTGTTCCGCGTGGAGCGTCAGAAAGGTGACGGACCTTGGCCACAATTTTACAAACATGTTTGACAAGGAGAAGAAGCGCAGTATCAGGACTTGACTTTCGGGGCGAAAAACTGTACAAGGTGCTGATTTACAGCACCTTGTACAGTTTTTACTTCCATCCCACTACTTCCATCGTTAAACCTCTCTTCTACTGAATCCGCTGCTGTAGTTTCAGCCCTGAACCTCATCAAGAACCGGACTTATTTCAAATTTAATAACATCACCTACCGCCAGGATTTCGGTACCCCGATGGGGTCACCTCTTTCCCCCGTCCTGGCAGAATTAGAACTGCAACACGTCGAACATACCGTTTTTCATAATAGTTCATTAGAACTATTACTCTATATACGATATGTCGACGATGTTTTAGTTTTTTTGGCAATATTCACTCAGTGAGTTAGACACTTTTGCTGCCTCTTTATCAGCCGTCTTTCCCACTATTTCCTTCACCCAAGAGTTAGAAATCTCCCACTCCCTTTCGTTTTTAGATATTTTATTACGACGCACCCCATCTAATGACATTCAAACTTCCGTCTACCTAAAACCCACTTGCTCACCTACCCTCATTCCATATAATTCGTACACCCCACTTCCCTATAAATATAGTTCTATTTCATCTTTCATCCGTAGGGCTTATAGTCATTCCTTCACCAAAAGATTCTTAAAACTGGAATTACACAGGATTTCAAACCTAACAAAGGTTTCCGGTTATCCCGGATATCTATTTACAAAATTGTTACGCAGGTGTCAACGACGGATCTCCACAACGTTACAACCAATACGCTACGAAGTGACCAAAAAATACGTGGCATCCATTCCCTACCACCCAACCATTGTACCGATTTTACAAAATTCATGCAAAACATACGATTGTTCCTTTGGTGTTTCTTCGGAACGTTTGTTCAATTTGACCAAATCAGACCAAGACCCGACATCAACCCTAGATAAATACGATGTTTACTCCGTACCACCGAACTCGATTTCAACTACCTCACAGTCTACTTCTTACGTGGGGTCCACTTGTAGATCATTAAAGACAAGAATTACAGAACACAAATACAGTGTTCGTACACATGCCTTAACAACTTCTTTAGCACGAGAGGTACTAAAAGGAGAGCACTATCCTGACTGGGACAATGTAAAACTGTTATCGACGACCAAAACCAAAAATGGCCTGTTGTTTCTCGAAAGCTTGTATATTTATCATTTGAATGAACAATGCTGTAATGATGAAGCTCCATCCAATATACCAGCACCTTGGAGATACCTATTGAAAAACCAAGAAACAAGGTTAGACAACAATTGATTTTATTGTACATATCTGAAACTCAGGTGAAAGAACTTTGACCTTCATTTTATATTTTTTTATATTTATGACAACCATTGTGTTTTCTACCTTACATGTTATTTCAAATGTATGTATTTTATGACCTCATCCTGTTCCGACTTGTACGCATGCGCGGTCTCTGCCCATAACCACACGTGTATATAACCACTGCGTTTCATGTGCACCTTGCGAGTTTTGGTGCCTGATGATGAACCTATAGGTTGTGGGTTCGAAAGATCTCGCAAGTTTTTTACATTAAACCTTTTAAACCTCGATGAAATGAGTTATTCGTGTCATCATAATTTTTAACTGTGTATACTTTTGATACCGGTGATACGTCTTATCTTGATCTGAGTGTTGCAATTGGTTTGATCTAAAGTGTTCGTGCTTAGACATCTATCTTCCTTATTTGTGTATCTTCATCATATCTAGCCTCATCTGAATTGAACGTTAAACCACGCAAGGACTGTTGAAGAAAGCGAGACAAGTGGAAGTCTGACGGCGCAAGGTCAGGCGAGTATGCTGGGTGTGGCAACACATCCCACCCAAGCTCCAATAATTTTTGGCGGGTGATCAAACTTGTGTGTGGTCTCGCGTTGTCGTGATGGAACACAACACCTTGACGATGAACGAGCTCTGGACGTTTCTGGATAATGGATTCGTTCAAACTGTCCAATTGCTGACAGTACACATTCGAATTGATTGTTTGGTTCCGTGGTGGGAGCTCGAAAAACAGGACACCTTTAAAATCCCACCACACTGAGACCAGAACCTTCCGCTGATAAATGTCTGCTTTGGATGTCGTTTGAGGGGAAGCAGCACGTCGGTACAAGACCGTTTGTGCAGCACATTGTTGTACACATTCCACTTTTCGCCACCAGTTATCAGTCTCTTAAAAAAAAAATCGTTTTCCTCACGTTTAATTAGCATGTCGTAGATTTTTATACGCGCCATCAATTGAGCTTCTTTGAGTTCATGAGGAACCCACACATCGAGCTTGCTTACGTATCCCAGCTTCCTCAGGTGGTCTTGAATGCTTGAATGATGGATGTGCAATGGGTCTGCAATCTCTCGTGTCGTATAACGTGGGTTTGACTCGATCAATGCCTTGATTTGGTCGTCATTAACCTCGGTTGGCCTCCCGGACCGAGGAGCATCGTTGATGTCAAAATCACCAGCACGAAATTTTGCGAACCACCGCTGGCACGGACGTTCATGTAGAGCATTATCACTGTGCACTTTACGCAACTTTTCACAAGCTTGACGCGCGTTCTTCCCTTTACGGAAGTATAAAAGTAAAATATGGCGAAAATGCATAGTTTGGTCTTCCATCTTCAACTTGATGTCAAATCTCCGCAAATCAACCAAATCGCTCACTAGTCCTTTTAAACTGCAGCTAGAACTGGCATCCGTCGAATGTCATAGCAATAACAGAGCTGCGCATGCCATTAGTTCTTCGAAAACCGCCCAACCGCCATCGGGTGCAAAAGTACGTCATGACTTTTCCGACAACCCAATAGAAAACGTTGTGGTTGAACAGGAGAAATGTTCTAAGTAGTTTTGTGGATTCCTTAGTTGAAATTAGGAAATAAGAAAAAAACCTCATTTTTCTAACAGACGTAAGAAGACATAAGTCAACAACTGGCGTATTTTCCTGTTTTCAATATGTGGACATTTTTTCCTATTTTCGAGAAGTGGGCATTTTTTTCCGCTGGCATTTCCCCTCGTAGCTCTCTTAAGGAGGAAGAAAGGAGGAAAAACTGTGTTGATATTTTTTCCTCGTAGCCCAGTTAAGGAGGAAGAAAAGTGTGTGTGACACTTTTCTTCCTCCTTCACCGTCAATCAGCGGGCGCGAATCAATTAACAAATTAATTAATTGTCCCAATTAGCCACTTTTATTATATCCGAAATAATGAGGCAAAATTCGCATTAATACAATTGAAAACCTTGAAACTCTTACAAGCGAAATTTTAGCGAACCCAGGCAACAGGGCATTTAAAGGGACTCAGTGCTTAACCCTGTAACAGCACAATATTTTAGAAAAATCTATATACAAAATGATCGTGCTGAATGGTATAGAAGCAAAAGATAATTGTTTATCCGTCATGTTTTTGGAGGCATTCATATGAAGCAAAGCATATATTTAATTTAATAGTATCTACATTTATGACCCTAGTGGCGAGGTTATAAATAGGAATAAGTCCAAATCACAGCGATTATCGTTCTCACAGATTAGGCTTCCAAATGAAAAAAAACAAAAAAAAACCAGGTAGAATTAGTTCTGATTCAACCGTCAGTTTGGAACGTAGGACTACAACTTGCAGATCGGTGAGTTGAAATGAACTATTTGAGTATGGTTTCAAAGCGTTTATTTAATTTGTTATAGCCAACACAGGTCTATGGGCCGCCCCGGTGGCGCAGTGGTCTAAGGCAGTGGCCTCTGATCATTCGTCCGAAAGGGGTCCGGGTTCGAATCCCGGTGAGGCATGGATGTTGTGTTTGTCTTACGGCACTGACTCTCTCCCTTCCCTGGAACCAGTGACCCTAAATTAGGGACGGGCGACTGCTTATAGCCCATTGAGTTGCTCACGGTGGTCGTTAAACCTCCAATAAAAAAAAAAAAAAACAGGTCTATGGTATGAAAAGTAGCTTACATAATTTTTAAAAATAATGCTAGATACATTGCAAACACAAAACAGAGTTCGAGATAGGCCGGGAATGGGTTCAATGGTGTGTTGGATTTTCGTTTAGCGGCGGCTGCTTTCAGACGGTCTTGATACTCTCCATCTAGTTCGTTGGGCTGCAGTCTTTTTGGGCTTGTTACATTTTTTTTTTTTTTTTTTTTTTTTTTGGATTGGAGGTTTAACGACCACCGTGAGCAACTCAATGGTCTATAAGCAGTCGCCCGTCCCAAATTTAGGGTCACTGGTTCCAGGGAAGGGAGAGAGCCAGTGCCGTAAGACAAACGCAACATCCATGCCTCACCGGGATTCGAACCCAGACCCCTTTCGGACGAATGATCATAGGCCATTGCTTAAACCACTGAGCCACCGGGGCGGTCTTGTTACATTCCTTATCACTTGTTCTTGCCTCTCGTTTTAATTTTCTCCACTTTCGCTTGCGTTCATTCTGCGAATTCGCGGCATTGCAGAAAATGTTCACCCGTTCACACGAAAACAATATTTTTTAATTTTAGTTTAAACTACTGCGATATGTTCTTCATATATCTGTATAGATCTCGTCGAGAGCTTAAAAACAATACCACGTATAGTCATTTTGCAGTACGGTTGTCCAGATAAACCGCGATATTGTCAAAAGTGTTCACCGATTCACAAGAATACAATTTTGAAAACGTTCAGTTCAAACTAATGTGAAATGTTCTTCGTATATTTGAATAGATCTCGTCGAGAGCTTTTTTTGTTTGTTTGTTTGTTTGATTGGAGGTTTTACGACCACTGTGGGCAACACAATGAGCTATAAGCAGTCGCCCGGCACTAATTTAGGTTTACTGGCTTCAGGGAAGGAAGAGAGCCAGAGCCGTAAGACAAGCACAACATCCATGCCTCACCGGGATTCCAACCCGGACTCCTTTCGGACGAATGATCAGAAGCCATCGCTTAGACCACTACGCTACCGGGGCAGCTCGAAAGCTTTAAAACAATACCATGCACAGTCGTGTTGCGCTCACGGTTGCCGAGATAGACTGAGTCGAACGAGGCGGCGCACCCAGAAATATTGCATCATCTTCCCCGTGCACAGGGAGCGTCATGCGCACGGTGTATTGCGCAGTACGCGAATTGGACTCCATGCTGTTTACGAATATGCTAACACGATCAGTGTGCAGCACGTATTTTTAACGCTATAATGATTTCAATTGGGTCCTATTTTTGTCACAAGCCGTCAGCGGTAAGTCGCCCCATACTATCCGCTGAGTTAGACGTAGAGCTACGTCAAAAAAACTGATCGGAGGTGCAGAGATATGGAGTCCGCAGACGGACATAACAACATCAACGCGTACTTTATTTTCAAAAGACGAGCCGAAAGATCTGAGGTTTCGTCCTGAATTAGTACGTCGAAAGTGGTATTGAAGTTCAACAGTGTGATCGCATTCACACGCAGGATCGCTCATTCTGATTCCTTCATCATTCTGGCCAAATATCGCGTTATAAATGCATTTAATTCCAAGTTTGAGTTTTTGTTTTATTAGGGCGGTTGTTCATTTAATCGTAAGCACGAGTACTTAGTCAGTATCCTTAGTAACAGAACAGAAATCACAACAAGAACTTTGTCTCATGCACGTTGCAAAAAGGTATTATGAAAGCACGCTGAAAATGGTATGATTCTCTTATGGAGGAAATCACAGATATGCAACGCAAAAGAATGGCATAAAGCTGCCATTGTCTAAAAATATTCCATATTTCCGCCTTAGACATCTGACAATGTGCAGTTGTGAAATGCATTTAAATTTTTCCTTGAAATTAAATCAGGTTGCGATTTATTTATATAGTAATTCCAGCTATTTCACTTTAAACGTACTTTCTTCCATTTTCAAATTTTCTTTGCAGACAATATGTGAAGGGCTAAGGCTCCTGTTCTACAGGAAACTTGTTCTAAAGGAACAATTGCATTATTCGTAACAATTGACGGAGAAATAACGGAGATGAACGGTTGGTGAAAGTCTAAAACGGTAGAACTGGTCTTTCCACATGAAGGCCTTTATAGACCTCTAATCCCAAGTTCTTTTTTAAGCTTTCCAACCGTACGTTGAAGAAGCGTATATGCTCCAGCTTTTTCCGTCCGTCTGTCCGTCCGTCCCTCCGTCCGCCCGCACGATAACTCACGTGAAAATGGTTCGATTTCGACGAAATTTTAGTATGTGGTAGGGGACCACTGGGCACGAACCCTATTGAAAATGGGCGAAACAGGGTAAAAGGTCAGTACATAGGAGCAGGATCCATTCCATTGCTCTTATGCTTCATAACTTGTGTAAACATTGTTCGATTTCGATGAAATTTTAGTATATGGTAGGGAACTACCTCGGCACGAGCCCTAATGAAAATAGGCAGAATGGGGTCAAAGGTCAGGACATAAAAGCGGGATCCATATCATTGCCTTTATGCGTCATAACAGCGTAAATATATTTCGATTTCGATGAATTTTAGTATGTGGTAGGGAACCACCTGAGCACAAACCCTATTGAAAATGGATGAAATGGGGTTAAAGGTCACACAGGGCATAAAAGCGGGATTTATCCCATTGCCCTTATGCGTCATAACTTGCGTAAAAATGGTTCGATTTCGATGAAATTTTAGTATGTGGTAGGGAGCCACTGGGGACGAACTCTATTGAAAATGGGCGGAATGGGATCAAAGGTCAGGACATAAAAGCGGGATCCATTCCATTGCCTTTATGCGTCATAACATGCGTAAATATCGTTCGATTTCGATGAAATTTTAGTATGTGGTAAGGAGCCACTAAGGACGAACCCTATTGAAAATGGGCAAAATGGGATCAAAGGTCAGGACACTGGAGTGGGATCCATTTCATTGCCCTTGTGCATCATAACTTACCTAAAATGCTTGGATTGCGACAAAACTTTATCATGTTGTTCCGGAGGTATAGTGAACTGGTTCTGTTGAATATCAACGAAATGGGGTCAAAGGTCATTGCACAACAGCAAGATTTATTCCGCAGCCATTATTCTCATAACTTACGTAAAACTGCTTCCATTGCAACAAAACTTTAGCATGTTGTTCCGGAGGTATAGTGAACCGGTTCTGTTTAATATCAACGGAATGGGGTCAAAGGTCATTGCACAAAAGCAAGATTTATTCCACAGCCATTATTCTCATAACTTACGTAAAACTGCTTCTATTGCGACAAAACTTTAGTATGTTATTCCTGAGGTATACTGAACTGGTTCTGTTGAATATAATCGAAATGGAGTCGAAGATGAGGACACAGGAGCGAGATTTATTCCACAGCCATTATCCACATAACTTGAGTAATAATTTCTGGTATGTTGGAAAGCGTATCATAATCAATGCATTGCATGATTTTACTAACTTGTTTATTCCTGTGGTTTGTTTCGGGGTATAGCAACTGTTTGGCATTCGGTCGTTCCAAATTTGGTGCCACTGGTTGGTGTGTCTTGTGTTTCGGTAATAACTTTCCCCCTTTCCTGAAACCAAAAGCTCTAAATTAGGAACAATTAGACAAACACACCTCCCATACCTCATCCGGAACTCTAACTTAAGTTCATTTCGAAAGAACGGGCAAAAGCTTGTGAATGATATACAGAGTGTCCAAGAATTATTGGACACATAAAAAATTATATAAAACAAAACATTAAACAGATAGAAAGAAACTGACTGTACTAACTTACAATGTAACTACACAAGTTAATAAATTTCAATGTGAAATCCCTTGGTTGCTCATAGTTCGTCGAAGCGATACTCGAGTCCATGCCATGTATTGGCAAGCTTCTGAGGAGTTATGGAATTAATAGCAGCTGTGATACGCTGCTTCAGTTCCTGCAAATCAGTACAAGGCGTCTGATAGACACGATCTTTCACATAACCCCACATGAAATAATCCAATGGAGTTAGATCTGGAGAGCGAGGAGGCCACGTAATGGGACCACCACGCCCAATCCATCTGTTGGGGAAATGCTCATTTAAGCACTTGCGTACACACGGTGACCAATGCGGAGGCATTGGTCACCGTGTGTAGGTTATGTGGTTGATCGGGCAGGAGAAATGTTCTAAGTAGTTTTTTGGATTGCTTAGTTGAAATTAGAAAATTCTAAGTAGTTTTTTGGATTGCTTAGTTGAAATTAGAAACATTTTTCTAACAGACGTAAGAAGACATAAGTCAACAACTGGCTTATTTTTCTGTTTTTTATATGTGGACAATTTCTCATATTTTCGAGAAGTGGGCATTTTTTTCAGTTGGCATTTTCCCCTCGTAGTTCTTAAGGAGGAAGAAAGGAGAAAAATTGGGTTGATATTTTTTCCTCGTAGCCCGGTTAAGGAGGAAGAAAGGTGTGAGTGACACTTTTCTTCCTCCTTCACCGTCAATCAGCGGGCGCGAATCAATTAACAAATTAATTAATCGTCCCAATTATCCAATCCTATTATATCCGAAATAATGAGGCAAAATTCGCATTAATACAATTGAAAACCTTGAAACTCTTACAAGCGAAATTTTAACGAACCCGGGCAACAGGGCATTTAAAGGGACTCAGTGCTTAACCCTGCAACAGCATATTATTTTTAAAAAATCTATACACAAAATGATCGTGCTAAATGGTATAGAAGCAAAATGTTTTTGGAAGCATTCATATGAAGCAAAGCATATATTTAATTTAATAGTCTCTACATTTATGTCCCCTAGTGGCGAGGTTATAAATTGGAATAAGCCCAAATCACAGCGATCATCGTTCTCACAGATCAAGCTTCCAAATGAAAAAGAAAAAAAAAAACCAGGTAGAATTAGTTCTGATTCAACCGTCAGTTTGGAACGTAGGACTACGACTTGCAGATCGGAGAGTTGAAATGAGGTAGTCGAGTATGGTTTCAAAGCGTTTATTTAATTTGTAATAGCCATCACAGGTCGATGATATGAAAAGTAGCTTACATAATTTTTAAAAATAATGCTAGATACTTTGCAAACACATAACAGAGTTCGAGATAGGCCGGGAATGGGTTCAATGGTGTGTTGGATCTTTGTTTAGCGGCGGCTGCTTTCAGACAGTCTTGATACTCTCTAGTTCGTTGGGCTGCACTCTTCCTGGGCTTGTTACATTCCTTATCACTTGTTCTTGCCTCTCGTTTTAATTTTCTCCACTTTTGCTTGCGTTCATTCTGCGAATTCGCGGCATTGTCGAAAATATTCACCCGTTCACACGAAAACATTTTTTTTTATTTTAGTTTAAACCACTGCGATATGTTCTTTATATATCTGAATAGATCTCGTCGAGAGTTTTAAAACGATACCACGCACAGTCGTTTTGCACTCACGGTTGTCTAGATAAACCGCGATATTGTCAAAAGTGTACACCGGTTCTCAAGAAAACAATTTTGAAAATGTTCAGTTCAAACCACTGTGAAATGTTCTTCGTGTATTTGAATAGATCTCGTCAAGAGCTTTTTTTTTTTTTTATTGGAGGTTTAACGACCACTGTGAGCAACACAATGGGTTATAAGCAGTCACCTGTCCCTAATTTAGGGCCACTGGTTCCAGGAAAGGGAGAGAGCCAGTGTCGTAAGACAAACACAACATCCATGCCTCACCGGGATTCGAACCCGTACCCCTTTCCGACGAATGATCGATGTATTGCGCAATACGCGAATTGGACTCCATGTTGTTTACGAATATGCTAACACGATTAGTGTGCTGCACGCATTTTGAATGTTATAATGATTTCAATTGGGACCTATTTTTGCCACAGGAGGTCGGCCGTAAGTCGCCCCATACTATCCGTGGAGTTAGACGCAGTGCTACGTCAAAAAAAAAAAAATGATCGGAGGTGTAGAAATATGGAGTCCGCAGACAGACATAGTGATAATAACATCAACACGCACTTTATTTTCAAAAGACGAGCCAAAAACTTTGAGGTTTCGTCCTGAATTAGTGCGTCGAAAGTGATATTGAAGTTTAACAGTGTGATCGCATTCACACGCAGCATCGCTGATTCCTATTCCTTAATCATTCTGGCCAAATATCGCGTTATAAATGCCTTTAATTCCAAGTTTGAGTTTTTGTTTTCTTAGGGCGGTTGTTCATTTAATCGTACGCATGAGTACTTAATTAGTATCCTTAGTAACAGAACAGAAATCACAATTATCTGATGCACGTTGCAAAAAAGGTATTATTAAAGGACGGTACAAATGGTATCATTTTCTTATGGAGGAAATCACAGATACGGAAAAAAATGGCATAAAACTGCGATTGTCTAATAATACTCCGTATTTCCGCGCTAGACATCTGACAGCGTGCAGTTGTGAAATGCATTTAAATTTTTCCTTGAAATTAACTCAGGTTACGATTAATTTATGGTAATTCCAGCTATTTCACTTTGTGATGGAATATCCTTTACAGAATTGGTAAATGGTATTTGCATGCACTTCAGGTTGTTAGTATGCATGTTCCTTGTCAAACGTGTTTAGTTATTATCCAAAAAGTCTGGTAGTTTGTGAAAAACGGGAATATTTGTGCAATCCATAGCATGAAAGAAATACGGGATTACGTTATATAATACAAATTTTTGAAGATGACATGTTTTCTGGGAGACGCGTGTTCGAGTCCCGCTCGAGGACGATGAATATTTTCAAGTTTTCGGATATTATCTGACTTACCATCCTTGTCACATTTACGCCAAAAATCGGATTGTCATCTTCAAAAATTTGTAATCCATAGCATATTTGACTTTCTTTTATCAGTTTTGAATATCTCTACAAGAACTTTTCAACTGGATATTGGCTGCCAATACTGCATGTAATTCGATATGTATTAGGGGTATGCAAAAATTTCCGCCGCCCCGGTGGTGCAGTGGTCTAAGCGATGGCCTCTGATCATTCGTCCGTTAGGGGTCCGGGTTCGAATCCCAGTGAGGCATGGATGTTGTGTTTGTCTTATGGCTCTAACTCTCTCCCTTCCCTGGAACCAGTGACCCTAAATTAGGGACGGGCGGCTGCTTATAGCCCATTGAGTTTACTCACGGTGGCCGTTAAACCTCCAATCAAAAAAGAAATAAAAAAAATCCCCCGTTTTAAGCAGAAAGGAGACAGAACAATCAAGAAACCAGTATACATTTATTCAACGAAATATTGGCCGTTAGCAACAATGACCATTTTTCAGGCAACAAATGAATACCCTGTGATAGAAGGACTCGGGGTTTGAGCTGAAGAACGCAGTGACGAAATTTTCCACTTCTGGAACTGGGGTGAACCGCTGTTGGGCTAGGGCATGTTGCATAGAGCGAAACAGATGAAAGTCTGAGGGTGCAATGTCCGGGGGTAATCCGGGTGCGGTAAAACCTCCCAGTCTTACTGTTCAAGGATTGATTTCGTGGTGGCACCGACATGTGGTCTGGCATTATCGTGTAACAGGATGACTGGGCGGTGTCTTTTACTTGTCCATGTGCGTTTTTGCTCAATTGCGGAGTTCTGTTTCATCAACTGATCGCTATATCGTCGTGAAGTGATTGTTTCGCCCTGTTTCAACAGTTCGAAGTACAGCACTCCATAAATATCCCACCACTCACACAACGCCACCTTTTTTCCGTGGATATCCCGTTTTGCAGTGGATGTTGATGGATGCCCTGGGTCGACCCAGGAACGCTTGCGTACGGGGTTGTCGCAATAGACCCATTTTTCATTCCCGGTGATATCCTTCCGCAAGAAATTCTTCCCTTGAAACCTCTTCAGCAACGACATGCAGATGCCCAATCGTTGACTAATATTACGCCCAGTTAAAGCATGCGGAACCTACTTACCAATCTTCTGGATCTTCCCCAAGGCTTGTAGACGCCGTACCACCGTCGATTGAGTCACTTTCAAACGTTTCGCCAGTTGCGTGGTCGATTGTGTGGCATCCTCTTGCAACAGCAATTCCCGCTCCGCATCTGCAAGTTCCTGCGGTCTACTTGCACGTGTCTTTCCTTCCAAGCTTAGAACACCTTTCTTAAACCTGGCAAACAATTCTCGACACGTCCGCTCACCCATAACCGTTTCGCAATACGCCTGACATATTGAACCGTATGCTTCACTCGCACTTTTCCCTAAATTAAACATGAATAACAAACAGTGTCGTAAATGAACTTTATCGACCACCATGCTTGACTTCATCTGCGAACTGAGAGCACAAGTCGCCGGCCGGTTAGACCCTTGAGCGCCCGCTAGCGGGGGTGGCGGAAACTTTTGCATACCAGTAATAGTTTTTCCTGAAATTTCATTCCTGTCAGATAGGAGAAGGTGGATCTTTAGTGGCAACCTACGGTTTGGGAATTTATGAGACTCAAAACAAATAAATAAATAAAAAGCACTTATTTAGAAGCTACGCAAATGACATCTTTTAAGAAGGAACACAGTTTGTTTTCTTTCTTAAGAGATGAGACAAACTCACACTTAAGTAATTTGCACAACAGTAAACAAAGAAGCTAGCTGCTTTTGATGTAATGAGGCCTTCTTTTGGCCCAAAAGGAAGTTTGGTGACAAAAACTACGGTATTCATCAAACATTTATTGGCATAAGAATTTTAATAAATAAGAGATTTAAATAACTACAAAATAGTTTTCGTTATATAAAACACGGAAATTCCATACAAGACCATTTTTTTTATCAATTTTTCAAAAGTGGAGACACTATCTCAACCGGAGAATATATAGGATTTGCGGATTTGCTCTGTTTAGATCAAGACTGTGCATTACTAGAAGTACAAATTTGCAATCAAAATTTTCGTCATGAGGCTTTCAACGAGGTCCTTTACTCTTGTCTTGGTGTGGGCGCTTCGCTCTTTTAAAGTTAAGGCAAAAACAATTGGTCAGCCATGCGGCTGAGTAACTTGAAGATCTTTAGGAGTTGATTCTCCTGTTTGCCACCATGTAATAGTTTCTTAATTTCGATTTGGCATTCTTTGGTCATGTGGTTTTCAAACATTGGTCCCTGAGCTCCGCACACGAGTCTGATGCTGTTGGGAAATTGTATTTCATTCGATTTTGCTTTTACTTTGCTCCTGTAAGATCCTACGAAGTTTAGACACATCCCTTTCCGTTCCTTGACTAGATAAAAACTTATGCTTGACTATTTTGGGACAAAGGGCTTTCTAATCGCAATTAGTATCTAGTCGGCGTCCCATTTGCTTGTAAAACAGCAGCAACCCGTCGAGGCATACTGTCAACTAATTTCCAGTAGGTCTCGATAAAAATGGCTCTCCATTCGTCCTCCAAAGCTACTGCCAGAGTGGAGAGCGAAGACTGTCGATGTTGTTGATTTCGTATCCGTCGCTCCAGTTCATCCCAGATGTGTTGCACGGGATTGAGATCAGGATTTAGAGCAAACCCATTACAATTCCGCCTCATTTTCAAGAAATCAGTCTTGCGCAAGCCGTGCAGTGTGGCAAGGGGCTCGATCGTGATAATGTTGGGAAGGACAACGGTCATTTCCGTAATACTGCCATATCGTTGGCAGGGAAGAATTATCCAGAACGTTGAGGTACACTTTAGGGTTCAGGGTTTGTGGTGTATAACAACCAACGGGAAGAGTCTCATTCCCGAAAAACTACTGCATACCATGATGGAACCTCCGACGAACTTAACAGTTGGAAGAACAGTCCGACGAAAATCATTCGCCGGGCTATCGCCAAATCCAAACATGCCCATCAGATTGGAAGAGAGTGAAAAACGTTACTCATCACTCCAACGAAGAGCTTTCCAGTCGCTTGCAGTCCAGGAACGACGAAGGACACACCACTCCAAAAGGCGCTTCGTATTCACGGCAGCGCTGTGTGGCTGGGGTGCCTCTGCGCTACCATTAAAACCCACACTGTGCAATTTTCTGCGGATAGTTATGGTACTAACCGAGCAATTACAAAAATTTCCTATTTCTGCAGCGAATTGAAACGGCAGAGGAAGGACGGGATCTAACATTTCTTACCATAACTCATCTGTCACGTTTCGTCACTTTGTGCAAATTCCAAGATTTTTTTAGCTATGGTTGCACCGTCCTGTTTCCATCTCTTCACGACATCACTTACAGTCGATTTTGATATACACGGTTGAGTGATATTATTGTGACCACCAGCTGATATCCAGAGTAACCGCCGTGTGCAGCGTGGACAGCAGCTAGACGGATTAGGAGTGACTCAATAAGGTACTGGAAAGTGTTCATAGGTATGTGGAGCCATGCTGACTGCAGTGCATCTGACAGATGCTGGAGGGTGCGTGGTAGAGGATCCATACAGCGAACAACACGATCGAGGTGGTCCCACAGATGCTCAGTTGGGTTTAAGACTGGGGAATTAGGGGGCCAGGAAGTACTTTGAAATCTTCATCCTGCTCTTCCAACCACTCTCGTACATTTCTAGTTGTGTGACACGACGCATTGTCCTGCTGGAAGATGCCACCCGCCCATGGGAAGACAATCAGCATGTATGGATGTTCGTGGTCTGCAAAGAGGGATTAATAACGAATTTGGCCCATAGTGTCTTCCACAGGTATGGGTGGACCCCGAGATTGCCACGAAAATATTCCTCAGACCAGAACGCTGTCTCCACCAGCTCGTGTTTTGCCAGAAATGATTGAAGATTGTTTGCTCTCCGATGTTTGTCGCCTTGCACGCCAACGTCCATCCGTTCGATGAAGCAGAAAACGTGACTCATTGGAGAAGGCAATCCTTTGCCACTCAGCGGAGGTCCGAGTCCGACACTGTTGCGCAAATGTAAGCTTTTTCTGCCGATGCACCTTCGTTAGCATAGGTGCAGTGACCATCGGTCTGCATCGGAGCGCCATACGCAGCAGGATTCGCTGAACTGTCGTTTTAGACACACTTCCGGTAGCCCCCTGGTTCATTTGGCCAATGAGTTGTTCCAATGTAGCATGTCGATCGGCCCTCACGCTCCTTCGAAGCCGACGTTCACCTCTCACATCAAAGGCAACGACGCTCCACAGTTTACACGTCGCATATTCGCAATGGTGCCATTTCTCCAATCACGATACAGTTTAACCACAACAGCACGCGAACAGTTCACAAACTGCCCTGTTTCAGAAAAACTGCCACCCTTGGCTCGAAAGCCAATAATCATTCCTTATTGCAAATCTGATAAATCGCTCCTTTTATCCATGACAGCAACGAGTGATATGTTTTCAGAATGCCTACAGCAGGCCTTATACACCCTCCAAGCCAGCTCACGACATGTGCCTTCTTTCATTGGCTACGCGCTGAGGACGTCAAAAGTAGGAGACGGTCAAAATAATGTGATTCGACTGTGTATTTAGTTTAACTGCAATGCTCTGTATGAAAACGTTGCTGAAATGACATCCTAAGCAGCCCACGCTGGAACTCTGAAAGAGATTTCCAAGTTCCAGCGTGACCGGGCCACATTCCTTCAAAATTACTGATAACACGACAGAACATCTCAGCTTTATATACGTACCTTCCCCCTCACGGCGCACCTTCCTGCGCAACCGTTCTTTGCTCTTATGCAAATATTTGGTGGTGATTTAAAAAATTTCTGTGTGTGTGTGTGTGTGTGTGTGTGTGTGTGTGTGTGTGTGTGTTTCTCCATTTCGAAAACGTACTTTCTTCCATTTTCAAATATCCTCTGCAGACAATATGTGATGGGCCAAGGATCCTGTTCTACAGGAAACTTGTTCTAAAGGAACAATTTCATTATTCGTAACAAATGACAGAGAAATGACGGAGACGAACGGTTGGTGAAAGTCTAAAACGGGTAGAACCGGGCTTTCCGCACGAAGGCCTTTGCAGACCTCTAATCCCAAGTTCTTTTTTATTCCTGTGGTTTGTTTCGGAGTATAGCAACTGTTAGGCTGTCGGTCGTTCCAAATTTGGTGCCACTGGTTGGTATTTTGTGTTTCGGAGATAACTTTCTCCCTTCCCTGAAACCACAAGCTCTAAATTAGGAACAATTAGACGAATACACCTCCCATACCTCATCCGGAACTCTAACTTAAGCTCATCTCGAAAGAACGGGCAAAAGCTTGTGAATGATATACAGGGTGTCCAAGAATTATTGGACACATAAACAATTATATAAACAAAACATTAAACTGATAGAAAGAAACTGACTGTACTAACTTACAATGTAACTACACAAGTTAATAAATTTCAATGTGAGATCCCTTGGTTGATCGTAGTACGTCCAAGCAATACTCGATTTGATGTCATGTATTGGCAAGCATCTCAGGAAATATGGAATTAATAGCAGCTGTGATACGCTGCTTCAGTTCCTGCAAATCAGTACAAGGCGTCTGATAGACACGATCTTTCACATAACCCCACATGAAATAATCCAATGGAGTTTGATCTGGAGAGCGAGGACGCAACGGAATGGGACCACCACGCCCAATCCATCTGTTGGGGAAATGCTCATTTAGGCACTTACGTACTTACGGTGACCAATGCGGAGGCATTGGTCACAGTTCTCAGCTTGCTTTACGAACGGATTTCCTGGGGCTTCGTCGGAAACTTTCATAAACTTGGTCAACCGTCTCACCGCTGACGCTAGGCCTACCGGCTCCTCCACGGTGTTACACATTGCCAGTTTCTTTAAACTGTTTCATCCACCGCTTAATTGAATTCATTGACGGAGGATTACAACCATACTCTAAGCGGTACCGTCTTTTAACTTTAATGACAGACTTTAATTCCGCAAGCCATAACACACACACACATCGCCTTCTGCTGTACGGATGACGTGACTACTGATTGCGCATTTCTCATACATTCCTCATCAGGCCACACCTAGTGCCATCTATCGGATTCTGGGAATAACAATTCTGCAAATCAAAAATTTTGAAACCGTGTTAGTAATACGTAGATAGAAAAACAGACAACGCTCATAGTTTTTTTTTTTTTTGTACATAATTTTGAAATGTGTCCAATAATTCTCAGACACCCTGTATTATAATTGTTTTAAGGTTTAACAACCACCGTGAACAAGTAGACGGGTCATAAGCACTGGCCCGTTCCTGATTTAGAATCACTGGTTCCAAGGAAGGGATTGAGAGATAGAGAAAGAGAGAGAGAGAGAGAGAGTGCTGTAAGGCAAACACAACATCAACGCCTTACCAGGATTCGAACCCGGAGCTATTTTAAACGAATGGTGAAAAGCCCGCGCTTAGATCACTGCGCCACCCGAGTCAAAATGCGTGCACTACCTAAAATGGTCACTGTGGAAACGGAAAAAAATGAAAATCTTTCTTAGTTCGCAATCTCTGAAAGGGAAGGGGAAAAAATGTTACGCACTGTCATTGGATTTTCCGAAGGTGATGGCTTTTCTAAAAAGCCGACATCATTACACACGAATTTAACAAGTTATTCTGCATCGCTAAAGGAAAAGTATGAGCAGAAGCATTTTTGCATTGCATATTTGTTCAAGTCCTGTTTTATTATTTCACTGTGAACCAGGAAATTCTATTTTAATGAAGCTCAATAGATTACACTTCCTGGAGAAACAATGGTGTTTTGAAAACTGATTTGTGAAAAATATAACTTGCTCATAATACCTAAAGGAAGATGTATATATATATACATCAGCATCATCATCATTGTCAACCATTATCAATCAACTGCTGGACGAAGGTCTCCCCAAGTTTCCTCCACAACGGTCTGTCTTGTGCCAGTCTCCTCCATATCACTCCAGCATACTTTCGAATTTCATCCACCCATATCCCATGTGGTCTTCTTCTGGGTCTTTTCCTGTCCCTTGGAATCCAATCTAAAATTTCGGCTGTCCATCGATGGTCTGTCCTTCTGGCAGTATGTCCAGCCCATTGCCATTTCAGGGATTAAACACTGATCATGATGTCTTCCACTCTTGTCATTTTTCGGATCGAAGAGTTCCTCTTCTTATCTCTCCTGGTTACACCAAGCATGCACCTCTCTATGCTGCTTTGAGTTGTCTGCAGCCTTTGTATGTCTCTTTTAGTTAAGGTCCACGTCTCTGCACCATATGTAAGCACTGAAAGGATGCATTGATCAAACACTTTTCTTTTAAGACATAATGGCATATTGCTCTTGAAAATAATGCTGTTTCTTCCAAAAGCTCTCCAGGCAAGTTTTGTACGCCGATTAATTTCTTCATCAATGTGACCCTCACTTGATATCTGCTGTCCAAGATAAACGTACGCGTCTGTTATCTCCAGCTTTTCTCCATCAATCGATAAATCTTCATTTCTTGTAAAAGCATTGAACATCCCTTTTGTCTTCTGAAAGTTCATTTTTAATCCCACTTCCTTACTCTTGTCAGCAAGTTTCTGGATCATACTCTGCAGCTCTGATGGGGTAGTTGTAAAAATGACTACGTCATCAGCAAAACGAAGGTGGGTTAGATAATCTCCATTAATCTTTATCCCTTTGTTTTCCCAGTTCAGTGATTGAAAGACATTTTCCAATGTGGCATTAAAGAGCTTCGGAGATATGGTGTCACCTTGTCTCACTCCCTTTCCAATTTTTATGTGTGTTCTATTTTCAAACAGCCAAATCTTTGCACTTGCATTTTCACAGATGTTATTAATAATATTAATGTATGCATCTTCAATACCGCAGGATTTCAGAGCCATTGTAACTGCAGTTGGTTTCACCGAATCGAAGGCTTTTTCATAATCGATAAAAGCCATGCACAATGGAAGTTCATATTCCCTCGCTCTTTCACTTAGTTCTCTCAGTACGTGGATATGATCTATTGTGCGGTAGCCACTCCTGAATCCAGCTTGTTCTCACGGTTGAGCCATGTCCAGTGTTACCTTCAAGCGGTGTGTCAAAAATGACGTAGTCATTTTTGCAGCTACCCCATCAGTGCTGCATAGTATGATCCAAGAACTTGCTGACAAGAATAAAGAAGTGGGATTAAAAATGAACTTTCAGAAGACAAAAGTGATGTTCAATCCTTTTACAAGAAATGAAGGTTTATCGATTGACGGAGAAAAGCTGGAGATAACAGACACGTACGTTTATCTTGGACAGCAGATATCAAGTGAGGGTCACATTGATGAAGAAATTAATCGGCGTACAAAACTTGCCTGGAGAGCTTTTGGAAGAAACAGCATAATTTTCAAGAGCAATATGCCATTATGTCTTAAAAGAAAAGTGTTTGATCAATGCAGCCTTCCAGTGCTTACGTATGGTGCAGAGACGTGGACCTTAACTAAAAGAGACATGCAAATCCTGCAGACAACACAAAGAACCATGGAGAGGTGCATGCTTGGTGTAACCAGGAGATATAAGAAGAGGAACTCGTGGATCCGAAAAATGACAAGAGTGGAAGACATCATGATCAGAGTTAAATTCTGAAATGGCAATGGGCTGGACATACTGCCAGAAGGACAGACCATCGATGGACAGCCGAAATTTTAGATTGGATTCCAAGGGACAAGAAAAGACCCAGAAGAAGACCACATGGGAGATGGGTGGATGAAATTCGAAAGTATGCGGGAGTGACATGGAGGAGACTGTCACAAGACAGACCGTTGTGGAGGAAACTTGGGGAGAGCTTCGTCCAGCATTGGATTGATAATGGTTGAAAATGCTGATGATATACACGGTCGAGTAATGAGTCACATTATTATGACAACCAGCTAATATCCAGAACAACCGCCGTGTATTGCCCGGACAGCAGCTAGACGGGCTGGGAGTGAGTCAATAAGGTGCTGGAAAGTGTTCATAGGTATGTGGAGCCATGCTGACATCAGTGCATCTGACAGATGCTAGAGGGTGTGTGGTGAAGAACCCATAGAGCGAACAACACGATCGAGGTGGTCCCACACATGCTCAATTGGGATTAAGTCTGGGGAATTAAGGGACCAGGGAAGTTCTTTGAAGTCTTCATCGTGCTCTTCCAACAGCTCTCGGACATTTCTAGCTGTGTGACACATCGCATTGTCGTGCTTGAAGATCCCATCCGCCCCAGTGAAGACAATCAGCATGTACAGGTGATTGTACAATTTCAGGTAGCAGAGTCTCGCAATTTAACGTCGGCGCAACACTGAGCCACAGTCTTTTAAGAACAGGAGATGGTGGCTTAATGTTGGGCCTACGTTAAATTGCAAGGCCTGCTGCCCGGGATGCCTATGTGCCACTCTATGGACCCCTTTAAGACAAAATCTTTTATAGCTATCAAGAGTAAATTTTATATTTAGGAGTTTTGTCAAATATTACTGTAAAACAGTACATTTTACTTTTTCTTAAAGATAATTGAAAGTCATCGTCAGGTATAAAAAGTACTTAATTTGTAATAAGTCTTCCTATTAAAAATTAAAATTGTTATGGACCTATTCAGAAAGATATTGAGCTCCAAAAAGAAAATTACTAATTCTGCGGTATTAATATCAAAAAGAAAAAAACTTTCACTAGTTCGTGAACCTTATATCACATAACAACAAAAGTATTTGCCATTTTTGGGGGGACGAAAGAAACACCTTGTAATAATTGAATTTGCCGTGAGATGGCGTTCCTTCCATTGTATATCGTCAGTTGAAATTCCAAGATGCCATGCACATAGAATCGTATGAGTAAGCAGTTTGGTAGCAGATGGTTGGTGAATTTTTATGCCGCAAGGGCCACGTTTGGCCAAAGAGCGCCAGACACAAGTCAATCGAACAAAACAGTATCAAGAACGGGGTATAACACTAACATCAATGTCTATCCGGGATTCGAACCCGCACCCAACTCGGACGAATGGTCAGAAGCCAGCGCCTTAGACCACTGCGCTACTGGGACGCCCAGTTCAGTTGCAGAAAGACGTGTGATTACAATGGCGGTATCAGTGGAGATTCTTCGAGGGTGTTCGTTATACCAATTTAAATTAGTCCCCCTGCAGCAGAAAAAGTAGTCGGACTTGCTAAGCATTCGAGGCAGATGCTGTGAAGGAACGCACAATTCGAAATTGGTTTCGAAAGTTCAAAGAGGGAGATGAATCATTTCAAAACAACCTCCTGAGTGGTCGTCCTGTCAGCCTTTACACAGACGCCCTGAAAGAAAGTTTAGAGAGGAAAATGAATCACTCCAAGACAAGCTCCTGAGTGGTCGTCCTGTCAGTCTTTGCACAGACGCCCTGAAAGAAGGTTCAGAGAGGGAGATGAATCCCTTCAAGATAAGATCCTGAGAGGTCGTCGTGGCAGCCTTTACATGGACGCCCTGAAAGAAAGTTCAGAGAGGGAGATGAATCCGTTCAAAGCAAGCTCCTGAGTGATCGTCCTGTCAGTCTTTACACAGACGCCCTGAAAGAAGGTTCAGAGAGGGAGATGAATACCTTCAAGATAAGATCCTGAGAGGTCGTCGTGTCAGCCTTTATACAGACACTCAAATGCTTGTCTTGAATCTCTTCAAGACAAGCACCTGAGTGAGTGGTCGTCCTGTCAGCCTTTACACAGACGCCCTGAAAGAAAGTTCAGAGAGGGAGATGAATCTCTTCAAGACAAGCACCTGAGTGGTCGTCCTGTCAGCCTTTACACAGACGCCCTAAAAGAAAGTTCAGAGAGGGAGATGAATCTCTTCAAGACAAGCACCTGAGTGGTCGTCCTGTCAGCCTTTACACAGACGCCCTGAAAGAAAGTTCAGAGAGGCAGATGAATCTCTTCAAGACAAGCACCTGAGTGGTCGTCCTGTCAGCCTTTACACAGACGCCCTGAAAGAAAGTTCAGAGAGGGAGATGAATCTCTTCAAGACAAGCACCTGAGTGGTCGTCCTGTCAGCCTTTACACAGACGCCCTAAAAGAAAGTTCAAAAAGGGAGATGAATCTCTTCAATACAAGCTCCTGAGTGGTCGTCCTGTCAGCCTTTACACAGACGCCCTGAAAGAAAGTTCAGAGAGTGAGATGAATCCCTTCAAGACAAGCTCCTGAGTGGTCGTCCTGTCAGCCTTTACACAGACACGCTGAAAGAAAGTTCAGAGAGGGAGATGAATCCCTTCAAGATAAGCACCTGAGTGGTCGTCCTGTCAGACTTTACACAGACACGCTGAAAGAAAGTTCAGAGAGGGAGATGAATCCCATCAAGACAAGCACCTTAGTGGTCGTCCTGTCAGCCTTTACGCAGACGCCCTGAAAGAAAGTTCAGAGAGGGAAATGAATCTCTTCAAGACAAGCACCTGAGTGGTCGTCCTGTCAGACTTTACACAGACGCCCTGAAAGAAAGTTCAGAGAGGGAGATGAATCCCTTCAAGACAAGCACCTGAGTGGTCGTCCTGTCAGCCTTTACACAGACGCCCTGAAAGAAAGTTCAGAGAGGGAGATGAATCCCTTCAAGACAAGCTCCTGAGTGGTCGTCCTGTCAGCCTTTACACAGACACGCTGAAAGAAAGTTCAGAGAGGGAGATGAATCAGTTCAAGACAAGCACCTGAGTGGTCGTCCTGTCAGCCTTTACACAGACACGCTGAAAGAAAGTTCAGAGAGGGAGATGAATCCCTTCAAGACAAGCACCTGAGTGGTCGTCCTGTCAGCCTTTACACAGACGCCCTGAAAGAAAGTTCAGAGAGGAAGATGAATCCCTTCAAGACAAGCACCTGAGTGGTCGTCCTGTCAGCCTTTACACAGACACGCTGAAAGAAAGTTCAGAGAGGAAGATGAATCTCTTCAAGACAAGCACCTGAGTGGTCGTCCTGTCAGCCTTTACACAGACGCCCTGAAAGAAAGTTCAGAGAGGGAGATGAATCCCTTCAAGACGAGCACCTGAGTGGTTGTCTTGTCATCCTTTACACAGACGCCCTGAAAGAAGGTTCAGAGAGGGAGATGAATCTCTTCAAGACAAGCACCTGAGTGGTCGTCCTGTCAGCCTTTACACAGACACGCTGAAAGAAAGTTCAGAGAGGGAGATGAATCCCTTCAAGACAAGCACCTGAGTGGTCGTCCTGTCAGCCTTTACACAGACGCTCTGAAAGAAAGTTCAGAGAGGGAAATGAATCTCTTCAAGACAAGCACCTGAGTGGTCGTCCTGTCAGCCTTTACACAGACACGCCTGAAAGAAAGTTCAGAGAGGAAGATGAATCAGTTCAAGACAAGCACCTGAGTGGTCGTCCTGTCAGCCTTTACACAGACACGCCCTGAAAGAAAGTTCAGAGAGGAAGATGAATCCCTTCAAGACAAGCACCTGAGTGGTCGTCCTGTCAGCCTTTACACAGACGCCCTGAAAGAAAGTTCAGAGAGGAAGATGAATCCCTTCAAGACAAGCACCTGAGTGGTCGTCCTGTCATCCTTTACACAGACGCCCTGAAAGAAAGTTCAGAGAGGAAGATGAATCCCTTCAAGATAAGATCCTGAGTGGTCGTCGTGTCAGCCTTTACACAGACGCCCTGAAAGAAAGTTCAGAGAGGGAGATGAATCCGTTCAAAGCAAGCTCCTGAGTGATCGTCCTGTCAGTCTTTACACAGACGCCCTGAAAGAAGGTTCAGAGAGGGAGATGAATCCCTTCAAGATAAGATCCTGAGTGGTCGTCCTGTCAGCCTTTACACAGACACGCTGAAAGAAAGTTCAGAGAGGGAGATGAATCCCTTCAAGACAAGCACCTGAGTGAGTGGTCGTCCTGTCAGCCTTTACACAGACGCTCTGAAAGAAAGTTCAGAGAGGGAGATGAATCTCTTCAAGACAAGCACCTGAGTGGTCGTCCTGTCAGCCTTTACACAGACGCCCTGAAAGAAAGTTCAGAGAGGAAGATGAATCTCTTCAAGACAAGCACCTGAGTGGTCGTCCTGTCAGCCTTTACACAGACGCCCTGAAAGAAAGTTCAGAGAGGAAGATGAATCCCTTCAAGACAAGCACCTGAGTGATCGTCCTGTCAGCCTTTACACAGACGCCCTGAAAGAAAGTTCAGAGAGGGAGATGAATCTCTTCAAGACAAGCACCTGAGTGGTTGTCCTGTCATCCTTTACACAGACGCCCTGAAAGAAGGTTCAGAGAGGGAGATGAATCTCTTCAATACAAGATCCTGAGTGGTCGTCCTGTCAGCCTTTACACAGACGCCCTGAAAGAAAGTTCAGAGAGGGAGATGAATCCGTTCAAGACAAGCTCCTGAGTGATCGTCCTGTCAGTCTTTACACAGACACGCTGAAAGAAGGTTCAGAGAGGGAGATGAATCCCTTCAAGATAAGCACCTGAGTGATCGTCCTGTCAGACTTTACACAGACACGCTGAAAGAAAGCTTCAGAGAGGGAGATGAATCCCTTCAAGACAAGCACCAGAGTGGTCGTCCTGTCAGCCTTTACACAGACACGCTGAAAGAAAGTTCAGAGAGGGAGATGAATCCCTTCAAGACAAGCACCTGAGTGGTCGTCCTGTCAGCCTTTACACAGACGCCCTGAAAGAAAGTTCAGAGAGGGAAATGAATCTCTTCAAGACAAGCACCTGAGTGGTCGTCCTGTCAGCCTTTACACAGACGCCCTGAAAGAAAGTTCAGAGAGGAAGATGAATCTCTTCAAGACAAGCACCTGAGTGGTCGTCCTGTCAGCCTTTACACAGACGCCCTGAAAGAAAGTTCAGAGAGGAAGATGAATCCCTTCAAGACAAGCACCTGAGTGGTCGTCCTGTCAGCCTTTACACAGACGCCCTGAAAGAAAGTTCAGAGAGGGAGATGAATCTCTTCAAGACAAGCTCCTGAGTGGTCGTCCTGTCAGCCTTTACACAGACACGCTGAAAGAAAGTTCAGAGAGGGAGATGAATCCCTTCAAGACAAGCTCCTGAGTGGTCGTCCTGTCAGCCTTTACACAGACACGCTGAAAGAAAGTTCAGAGAGGGAGATGAATCCCTTCAAGACAAGCACCTGAGTGGTCGTCCTGTCAGACTTTACACAGACACGCTGAAAGAAAGTTCAGAGAGGGAGATGAATCCCTTCAAGACAAGCACCTGAGTGGTCGTCCTGTCAGCCTTTACACAGACGCCCTGAAAGAAAGTTCAGAGAGGAAGATGAATCCCTTCAAGACAAGCACCTGAGTGGTCGTCCTGTCAGCCTTTACACAGACGCCCTGAAAGAAAGTTCAGAGAGGGAGATGAATCCCTTCAAGACAAGCTCCTGAGTGGTCGTCCTGTCAGCCTTTACACAGACACGCTGAAAGAAAGTTCAGAGAGGGAGATGAATCCCTTCAAGACAAGCACCTGAGTGGTCGTCCTGTCAGCCTTTACACAGACACGCTGAAAGAAAGTTCAGAGAGGAAGATGAATCCCTTCAAGACAAGCACCTGAGTGGTCGTCCTGTCAGACTTTACACAGACACGCTGAAAGAAAGTTCAGAGAGGAAGATGAATCCCTTCAAGACAAGCACCTGAGTGGTCGTCCTGTCAGCCTTTACACAGACGCCCTGAAAGAAAGTTCAGAGAGGAAGATGAATCCCTTCAAGACAAGCACCTGAGTGGTCGTCCTGTCAGCCTTTACACAGACGCCCTGAAAGAAAGTTCAGAGAGGGAAGATGAATCCCTTCAAGACAAGCACCTGAGTGGTCGTCCTGTCAGACTTTACACAGACGCCCTGAAAGAAAGTTCAGAGAGGAAGATGAATCCCTTCAAGACAAGCACCTGAGTGGTCGTCCTGTCAGCCTTTACATAGACACCCTGAAAGAAAGTTCAGAGAGGGAGATGAATCCCTTCAAGACAAGCTCCTGAGTGGTTGTCTTGTCATCACTTACGCAGACGCCCTGAAAGTTGCTATTGAGCAGGGCAATAGCCAAACATGCCAGGAACTATCCCAGTCATTTGGTGTTAGTGATGAAACCGTCCGAAGATATCTGCATGCAATAGTTCTCACGAATTGTCTGCTGTGAAAAAACAGCAACGTGTCTCAGCTTGTGTTGCATTGCTGTCTCACTATGACAAGGAACTCTTTTTGGATAGAGTACTCACATGTAATGAGAAGTGGGCCCAGTACAGCACCCCAAAACGTTCATGACATTGGTTGTCCACCAATGACTCAATTCCTTACACATCGAAGCCAGCACTTCATCCATGTAAAGTTATGCTGTGTGTATGGTGCAAAGCACGTGGTGTCGTTCATTATGAATTCCTGCAACGCTTCCGAACGATAACTGCTGTAATGTACTGTGAACAACTGAAAAGTGTGCATGAGCACGTAAAAAAGAAGAAAGCAGCGCTGGTCAACAAAAAGGGAGGTCTTCTCTTTCAAGATAACGCTCCTGTCCTCTCCTCTTCGCTGACCATAAACACTCTATCGAAGAACTCGGGTGAAAGCTTTAATGAAATCCAGCTTACTCACCAGATATCTCTTCTTCTGATTATCACTTGTTTTTTTTTTCACTCGAGAATGATTTCCGTGGATACGACTTCTCCAACTTTGATGAGTCGCACGCGGCCCTCCAAATTTTTTTCTCTTCCCATGACCTGACATTTAATCGCAAAGGCCGTTCCATAAAAACTGAGAGTAACTTTTTTTGAGTTGGCAACAGTGCAAAGGGTGGAAATAACCACGCAGACGACTAACTGAATTTAGGAAGTATCTATGGCAACAGTTATTAGCCGTGGCAGACAAATCTGGTTTTGTTACGCGCAGTTGTTTAAGGTACGTCTGCATTTCGCCATACAGCTATGGAGGCGAGTGATTCAGAGTTAAGAAGTGAAATGCGTTGTGCGATATGATTTTGCTATCGTTTGGGCAAAACGGCACCGAAAACTACTGATTTAATGAAAAAAGCTTACAGAGACAAATGTTTGGGTGAGTCAACAATTTTTTGATGGCACAAAAATTTCAAAAAAGGGGGTTTTTCGGCAGATGATTTTCTTTGATTATAAAGGTGTAGTCTACCAGCATGCCCTTCCTCTACAAATTACTGTCAACGCTGAGTATTACATTTAGTCTTGAAACATCTGCGATGACATATATCGATTTAGCGACCGGAACTGGTGAGAAAGTGGACCCTACACCATGATAACGCCCTCCCACATCTACCTGCTGGTGATCAATAGTTTCTTACGAAATGCAGTTTTGAAATCATGCCACAGCCTGCTTACAATCCTGACCTCGCTCCGTGCGATTTCTGGTTGTTTCCAACAATGAAGGAGAAGTTCCATGGGGCAACATTCAACACAGATGCTAACGTTATTCAAGCCCTTCATGAATCGCTAAAGCAACTTCCACAAAATGCCTTCGCCACATGCTTTGAAAAATGGACTGAACGATGGGACTGTTGCATATCATCCGAGGGAAGATACTTTGAGAAAGAATAACTGTTGCATATCATCCGAGGGAAGGTACTTTGAGAAAGAATAACTGTTGCATATCATCCGAGGGAAGGTACTTTGAGAAAGAATAACTGTTGCATATCATCCGAGGGAAAATACTTTGAGAAAGGATAACTGTTGCATATCATCCGAGGGAAGATACTTTGAGAAAGGATAACTGTTGCATATCATCCGAGGGAAGATACTTTGAGAAAGGATAACTGTTGCATATCATCCGAGGGAAGATACTTTGAGAAAGGATAACTGTTGCATATCATCCGAGAGAAGATACTTTGAGAAAGAATAACTGCTGCATATCATCCGAGGGAAGATACTTTGAGAAAGGATAACTGTTGCATATCATCCGAGGGAAGATACTTTGAGAAAGAATAAATGTTTCATATCATCCGAGGGAAGATAATTTGAGAAAGAATAACATTGATTTTGCAATGCCTTCATTTTGTGTGATTTTGTTCTTAGTTTTTATGGAACGGGCACTTGTATATAAATTGTGAACACATTGGCAGAACGTTGTTGATGCCTATGGTAATTATTTTGATGAATAAATTGCTTTTCTATTATGTATGTGTTATACTTTGTCTTAGTCTTCGTAAACAGAAAATACTTGTGTGGTTAGCTGATACGTAACGTGGCTTTGTGGCTCAACGAGTAGCATGCGCGTCTTTAGTTGAAGGTAAATGAGTCAGGTTCGGTCCCAACTAGGCGCAAACGGAGAGGATGCGAAAGGTGGAGGTTTTGCGAAATTTCTGCATAAATGCGGAAAAACACGAAACGGACGTGTTTTCTGAAATAAACGAAATGCTGACTACCGAAAATCTATCAAAATATTGAAGTTAGAAGAAACGGGAATTTTTGAAAACTGAACTTTTGTTAAAAGACGGGCAGCTTCCAGCAACTTCGCTGCACTTTATTTTCAGGATTTTTCCGTGAATTCATACCACTTATGTTTAACAGAAAATGTTCCTGACATTGCTCGAAAGTCAATCATAATACTTAATGTACTGACAGAAATAGTGCTATGCAACTTCAAATTCATGTAAATTGCTTTTAAAACAACAAGGAATAATTCAATTGTAAAATATTTTCATCTTCTGTAAGTTATGGGTGAAATTGAAAGTTGTTTTCATGCGTATTTGAGTCAACGCTATCAAAAAGCTTGCGTTGTTCATTTATTCATAAGCCAGAAGGACTTTAAGAATGATGAGAATTCCTCACTCTACTGAACAAGAACAAATGAGTCTGAATTCAAAACAAGGCAGAAAAAAAAAAAAAAAAAAAAAAAGGTGAAAGCAAAAAGAAAGGAAGAGCTTAAACTCCCAGTGAATCTCTGTCGGAGAAAGAGCTTTCAGCTGATCAGAATAAAAAACTTTTTAATACTTCAGTGTGTAATTGCGTAATTGTTCATATGTCATAATTGTCAGATCAAAGTTTCCTTTGAAGAGCGTCATCTACTTGGAGATTAAGTATAAACAAGAAAGTGAGATGAAGAGGGGAAACAATAGTCTCCTGTCTTGTTGATTTAATGTACGAATGCATCCAAGAAAGATCAATACAATACCTCAAAATTTGCTGTTCGTTTTTTTTTTTTTTTTTTTTTCTGTTTCGGAAATTAATGACAACGCTGATCAACTCTAGGGGTTATAACTAGTGCTCTCAAAAACCGGATATTTTGAAATCCAGATTTAGGATTTTAAAATATCCGAAATGTCATAAATCCGAAATCCGGATTGCCGCATGTATTTGTTACAGGATAAAACACAGCAACTTTATTTATTATCCCTTCACTTAATACAATATCAATGTCACGAAAGATCACTTTGTCTAATCAAACTGATATCGTGCAGCAAAAAAAGAAAAAAACGCACGTTCACAAACTGCTACCTTAAGGTTTGAACAACCAGATGCATATATCATGGCCAGATAGATCTATATTTGTTGAGATTTCTGAATATTCAGTATTCTAAGTCCGGATATTCGGATATCCGGCTAGTGCTGTCAAAAACCGGATATTTTGAAATCCGAATTTCGGATTTCAAAACATCCGAAACCCGGATTTCGGATTTCAAAATATTCGAAATGTTAGAAATCCTAAATCCGGATATTCGGATATCCGGCTAGTGCTGTCAAAAACCAGATATTTTGACATTCGGATTTAGGATTTCAAAATATCCGAAATCCGGATTGCAGCTTGAAATTCGAAATCCGAAATTGAAATGCGAATTTCAAAATCCAGATATTCGGCCAATGCTGTCAAAAACCTGATATTTTGAAATCCGGATTTCGGATTTCAAAATATCCGAAATGTCATAAATCCGAAATCCGGATTGCCGCATGTATTTGTTACAGGATAAAACACAGCAATTTTATTTATTATCTCTTCACTTAATACAATATCAATGTCACGAAAGATCACTTTTTCTAATCAAACTGACATCGTGCAGCAAAAAAAAAAAAAAAAAACGCAATTTCGTAAAACTGCTACCTTAAGGTTTGAACAACCTGAAGCATATCATGGTCAGATAGATCTACTGTATATTTGTTGAGATGTCTGAATTTTCAGTATTCAAAGTTCGGATATCCGGATATCCGAAATTCAAATATCCGAAGTTTGAAATCCGGATATCCAGAGTTCTAACTATTCGAATGCTAAAATTCGGTTTTCGGATAGTAAAATATCCGGAAATCCGAAATCCGTGAACAGCACTTCCGAAGTTCGAAATTCGGATAACCGGAGTTGGAACTATTTGAATGCTAAAAATCCTGTTTTCGGATACTAAAAAATCCGGATATCCAAAAATCCGAAATCCGTGAACAGCACTAGTTATAACCAATCTCCCATCCCTATTTTAGGGTCACTGGTTTCAAGAAGTGGAAGGAGCCAGAGTCGTGAGACAAACAAACCAGGCTCAATTCGAACAAGTAGCCAGAAACCTTCGCTTCTGACCACTCAGTCACGGGGCTAAAATTCATTGATCTGATACTTAGATCAATATTTTAACTGCATAGGTCATCACTGATTGTTCGAATTTTACCAGACTTTTTTTTTCTCGTACGAAATGATAAGAATTCAGGAACAGATGATATCAATTAAAATGAATCTTTTTTGCTGATTTGTGACGTTGCAGAAACTTAGAGATACACCGATGAGCTATTCCATTCTGACCACCTCCAGTCTAGACAAATTAGAGCGCCTGGAGACCGAACGGTGGCGCAGATGAAGTTCACAGAGCAGTATATATACAACCCGAGGACAGGCTTCCGGTTAGTAGAGTATTCGAAGTCAAAATGGGAAAAGCTGCCGATTTATCGGAGTTTGATAAAAGACAAATTGTGATGGCGCAGCGCCCTCAGAATTACGATCTCAGAAACTGCGCGGCTTGTGGATTGTTCACGTGATGTTGTAGTGAGTACGTATCGAAAGTGGTGTACAGATGGCCAAACGACAAACCATGTTGCAGGCGTGTGTCGTCCGCGGCTCATTGATGACAGAGGAAAGCAGAGACTGTCGCGCATTGTTCACAGCGACCGCAGGGCCACAGTACGACAACTCACCTGCGGCTACAACAGTGTTGATCAGGGCAATGTGTCACCACACACAGTTCATCGCTGCCTTCTGTGCATGGGCCTGCGTAGCCGAAGACCCAGCAGAGTCCCTATGCTCGCTGCACGTCATCGCCAACAACACATGAAATGGACCCAAGATCATCGAGATTGGACCGTAGATGATTGGACGAAAGTGGCCTGGTCTGAAGAATTAAGATTCCTGGTACCAACGGCTGCTTTGGCACCTGAATGTACTGTTGGGCGGAAACAAGCCGGCGGCGGCGGTGTTATGCTGTGGGCGATGTTTTCTTGGGACACTTTACGCCTGTGACGTACCTGCCAGCAGGACGCACACGACATAAAGGCAGATAGGAGTTAGAATGAACGTCTGCGTAGCTCAGTTGGTAGAGCGACTTGTTCCGGAATAAGCGGACTCGGGTTCGAATCCAGGCGTAGACCAAAAATGAAGGAGAAATTTACTTCGTTATACGCCCCATTATCCCCAAAGCACAATCCCTGACAGCTGTCAGGTATCTGAACATCGTTGCGGACCAAGTTCACTCATTCGTAGCAACTGTGTTCCTTGCTGGCGATGGCCATTACCAACAGAATAATGCGCCGTGCCACACTGCCAGAATCATCAAGGAGTGTTTCTAGGAACATGCTGGTGACTTTCTGTTAATGCCCTACCGGACCCATAGCCAGACAGAAAAGTCGGGATAGGCAGCTGGTGTCGGAGGTCGAACAAAGTATATAAAGCAGGTCGGGCAAAAGATATAGAAGAGGTTGGGCACTGGACTGTAGTTTGAGTCGCTGTGCCGGGCAAAAGAAAACGTAGGTAGGGCTCCTCCCGGTCTGGCCTTTCCCTGGCTACAGCCTTGTGCCCTACCTTCCAAATTTACCTCACATGAACCCAACTAAACATTTGTGGTTCGACTTGGAAAAACCGGTTCGCGCTAAATCACCACCACTCCGAAATGCACGGGAACTGGAGGACCTGCAGTTGATATTATGGTACCAGATACCCCAGGATACCTATCGCTACCTCATCGAATCGATGCCTCGCCGAGTGGCCGCTGTTTTGTGGGCTAAAGAGGGACCTACAGTTTGTTAGGCATATGGTCAGAACGTAATAGCTCATCAGTGAATAAGACGTTACAGAAGCGTTAGAAACTTAAGCTAAATTTCGCGTGATTTTCTTTCGCCGCACGCTGTTTTAAGGTTGATAACAAGAGAATAGATAATGATAGTGATGACCTCAGCCCCGCATTCCGTAGCTAACTGTTAGAGCTAACGGATGTATGTGATAAACCGAAATAAAGTGGATTTAAAATTTATTTATTTTTTAGATAAAAAAAAAATTGGTGACGAAGATTTAGAAATGCCACGAAAATCCAGGGAAAATTACTTATAAGAATTCACGAAAGTTGAAGAAACAGCTAGCGGAGAACGACAGGAATCCGAAAAGGCCCGTTAAGTCATCAACCGAAAGGTCACGGGAATGTAGGTAGCGTCCAAAGTTCGTTCCCCAGGATGCAGTTCACCCAAATTCGACTCTAGAGCCACAACCTTCCACTTCAACTGCACAAATTGAGACTGAAAAGCAAGAACAGATGGAGATTGATATCATCGATTCAAATTTTCACACCAAGCATGGAATACCCAGTTACATCGCCAGGTTTTAAAACTTTGCTGGATAATGAATGTATTACGTCTCAAACTTTTACACCGCCGATGCATTCTGAAACTGGACAAGAACAAGAGCAACAACAAGAAGATGATTACATTAGGTCCGAGACGTATCACCAAATTTATAACGAGACAACTTAAGGAGTTTGTTTCTGAAGAAAAATTTCTTCAGGAACAATTTTAGCAATAACTACTGACAACGATGATACTACGCCTTCTACTTCTACTGACATTAATTTATAATCAGCATAAGTTACTATGAATTGTGTATAGTATAAATGGCTTATAAGTATGTAAAGTAAAACATTAATTTCGTTTTATTTCTTGAAAATTTTACATGTGAAAAAAATCAAATTGGCATAGTAGCAACTGTGCCGCAACCTATGACGTAGGGATACATCAAGTGTCCTTCGCTGAATACTTTAAAGACGTAGAACTAGTGAGATAGTGCCATGAAATAGTGACAGTTGATATAGATCTACGTTGTTGGTTGCGGCACAGTTGCTACTTTATTCCTCTGGATTTTTTTACTGGATGAAACAAAAGCACAGGGGAATAGTGCTTTTTTTCAGAGGTAAGTCAATTTTCGGAAGGGAAAAAAACTGAATCGTTGTTTCACCTTTTTGCTTTTTCAGGTAAGATAATGTCGCTACGTCTTTAGGACCACCTTCACTGCCTTTTATATGTTTTTTATTTCACCTGCACACTTATTTGGTACCATATACAGAAAACTGGCATGTATAATTAATATTAATACAGATCAATCAATATAGAATGTCCACGCTTATATTCGCAGAATAAACGGCCAGTTTATCGCAGTAGCATTTCTTTGTTTTGACAACAGAATTATTCATCGAAGGAAACCATAAACGAACAGAAAAAAATGAACATGAATAATATATTAAGCAGCGGTTTGTACTCAACAGAAAATGACAAAATGTATAAGATTGTTCAAGTTAATATATTGTGCCATAACGGAAAATTGCATATCTATTTCGACAATATTGCCCTTAATGAACATTTTATCCCCTATTACCGTTCCTGTAGAAGATCCAGCTCTGTTTTAAATTCTCTCTGTAGCGAGGTTTTGCTCAAAAACTTGAGCAACCTCAGCGAGCAAGAACCAATTTAGGGGATACAATTTAAATAAATAAATTTAAAACCGAAAGAATTGTGTAAAACATTAACATTCAAATTTTGAAGATGACAGTCCGTTTTTTGGTGTAAATATGACAAGGGTGGTAAGTCAGATAATATCCAAAAACTTGAAAATTTGATCGTCCTGGAGCGGGACTCGAACCCGCGTCTCCCAGATAGCACCCCAGTATGTTAACCACTACACCACACAGAACGACCAAGTCGCCAGTTTCCAATTAATTTGAATATAACCATCACAGGATTCGCTAGTCGAAGCAACCGGCATTCATATATATAGCGAATCTGGAGGATTAGAATTCTTCCCCGTGATTGCCCGAAGGAGCAGATAAATGATGAAAGAAATACGGGATTACACCATATAATACAAATTTTGAAGATGACTATCCGTTTTTTGGTGTAAATATGACAAGGGTGGTAAGTCAGATAATATCCAAAAACTTGAAAATTTGATCGTCCTGGAGCGGGACTCGAATCCGCGTCTCCCAGATAGCGCCCCAGTATGTTAACCACTACACCACCCAGAACGACCAAGTCGCAAGTTTCCAATTAATTTGAATATAACCATCACAGGATTCGCTAGTCGAAGCAACCGGCATTCATATATATAGCGAATCTGGAGGATTAGAATTCTTCCCCGTGATTGCCCGAAGGAGCAGATAAATGATGAAAGAAATACGGGATTACACCATATAATACAAATTTTGAAGATGACTATCCGTTTTTTGGTGTAAATATGACAAGGGTGGTAAGTCAGATAATATCCAAAAATTTGAAAATTTGATCGTCCTGGAGCGGGACTCGAATCCGCGTCTCCCAGATAGCGCCCCAGTATGTTAACCACTACACCACCCAGAACGACCAAGTCGCAAGTTTCCAATTAATTTGAATATAACCATCACAGGATTCGCTATTCGAAGCAACCGGCATTCATATATATAGCGAATCTGGAGGATTAGAATTCTTCCCCGTGATTGCCCGAAGGAGCAGATAAATGATGAAAGAAATACGGGATTACACCATATAATACAAATTTTGAAGATGACTATCCGTTTTTTGGTGTAAATATGACAAGGGTGGTAAGTCAGATAATATCCAAAAATTTGAAAATTTGATCGTCCTGGAGCGGGACTCGAATCCGCGTCTCCCAGATAGCGCCCCAGTATGTTAACCACTACACCACCCAGAACGACCAAGTCGCAAGTTTCCAATTAATTTGAATATAACCATCACAGGATTCGCTATTCGAAGCAACCGGCATTCATATATATAGCGAATCTGGAGGATTAGAATTCTTCCCCGTGATTGCCCGGAGGAGCAGATAAATGATGAAAGAAATACGGGATTACACCATATAATGCAAATTTTGAAGATGACTATCCGTTTTTTGGTGTAAATATGACAAGGACGGTAAGTCAGATAATATGCGGAAACTTGAAATTTTCATTGTCCTGGAGCGGGACTCATTAGCATTCATTCATTCGTTATTCGTTAACGTCTCACGCCTGTACGGTGTTCGTGCATGTTACTGGCACGGATCACGTTATTTCAAACGGGAATAGTAATTATAATATTTGTAGTAGTTGTACCTAGGATTTTTCAGGCGCGTGGCATCAAACACAGGAACGTTAAGAATAATTTAAAAGATGACTTTCAGCATTCACTTAAAATGATAATAAAAACATTCACGGAAGTGCAGTGATGTATATTATAAATTAACTTTCCTTTTTAGTTTCTTTCCCTGTGTAAATCTTGAGTTTGTTCTCAGTTATACTTCACACTTAACGTGATATCTTTTCTCTCAAACGAATACTGTTGGCAACATAATTGAGGTAGAATGAACGTGACGTATGCCTGTTATTAGATAAGAACGAAAGGTTTAAACTACGATACAACAGTAGCTTGTGGAGCGTGGTGGAATGTTGGTGGTTGATTTGAGTTATGTGATTTCTATACTATCGTGAAGTGCTATATCTGTGCTGGAGAAATAAAGCATCATTTCCGTAAGTTTGACTTCTGTATAAATGTTTCGTCTGGCCGTTAAGGTTTAATTTAGGAACTATTTCATCGTATGGTTATGTTTTTAAAATAACGTATCAGTGCGAAAAGACGTTTACGTTATAGGGCAAAAAGGCATGTGATAGCAGTATGCAAATTTTTAACTGGCGCTGCCGTTGTATAAAGGCTTCGGTGCATGCCACGATTATTATCATTTGCAAGGTGCAAGCTCGTGAGTCAGGTTGAACAACCGCCAGTAGGATTATGGCAAGCCGACGAGAATGATCGGAGTTTGAACGAGGCATGGTAGTGGGAGCCAGACGGATGGGACATTCAATTTCCGAAGTTGTGCGAACATTCAACATTCCTTGATCCACGGTGTCACGCGTGTACCGAGAATATCTCATGGAAGGTATTACCACCCACTGTGGACAGCGCAGTGGCCGATCAGGGGTGCTGAATGACCGTGACTAGCGGCGTCTGACCAGGATTGTCCATGCTAAAAGACAAGCGACACTGGCACAAATAATATCCACATTCAATGCAGGAGGTACTACAGACATATCCATGAGGTCAGTGCGGCGTAATTTATCGTCCATTGGGGTGTGGGAGCAGAAGACCCACCAGAATGCCTTTGTTAACACTATGACATTGGACACAGCCTCTCACCTGGGCTTGTGAACCCAGTCATTGGACCCAGAAAGACTGGCAATACGTGGCGTGGTCCAATGAGTCACTCTACCAGTTGTTACGAGCTGATGGTAGGGTTCGGGTGTAGCGCAGATTCCATGAAGCTATGGACCCAAGCTGTCAACAAGGCACTGTGCAAGCTGGTGGTTGTTCCATACATGTGTGGGATGTCTTTACGTGGCACGGTTTGGATCGTCTAGTCCTCGTAAGCACACCATTAACCGGTAAGCGCTTTGTTGCTGCGATGAGTGACAATTTGCAGCCCTTCGTGGACTTCATGTACCCCAACAACGATGGGATTTTCCAGGTGGACAATGCACCATTTCATCGGGCCCAAGTTGTCCAAAATTGGCTCAAGGAGCATTCTCGAGAGTTCTGACGGATGGTGCATCCACCACGTTCTCCCGACATGAACACAATAGAGTACCTGTGAGAGGTGGTGGAAAGGTTCATTCGCACCCAAGATCCTGCACCTTCAAATACCAGGAAACTGTGGGCGGCTTTTCAGACGGCATGGCTCAACATCTCTCCAGAAGTATTTCGGCCACTTGTGCAATCGATGTCACGTCAAGATGCTGCACTTCGCCGTGCTCGATGTCGACCTCACAATACTAGGTATGTATCCCATGACTTTTGGCACTTTAGTGTACATCTAATAAGGTAAAAGCAGTAACAGAATCTTTGGCATCCCTAACACAGAAATATACAAGCATTTTCAGAATTTATATTGAATCTGTGAGATGCACACAACTGAATATTTGCCATCCCTATGATAACCTATTCTTTTGGTATCACGAGATGGCTGAACACAGATCATGAGAAAATTAATCGAACTATGAAAGCAAAAATAGGAGTGAGATATACAAAGGCGGCTGTAGAAAGCATCACGTCTCTCACATGAGAAAGGATGACTGGGTATTCTTGATGTGAGATGTCTTTACAATGCACAAATTCACTAACTGCAGCGATAATTTACACCAAAAGCAATGAAAATGTCACGTTTGATGTCTCCTGTGCTGCAGAAAAAGTGAGTACTCCACTGATGTTGAATAAATAAACTAGACACTGAAATAGGAGATCCAACCTTGGACGACAAAGTACAAAAATGGAAACAAAAGCAACATCGTGTGGCTCATCCAAACCAGTTAGATGTTCTTCAAACTAGTGGCTGATGTGAGGAAAAAGTTATCGAAAGGCCACTGGATGTTTGATGATCACTCAAGGTAAGGTGATTCCAACAAAAAAGTATAGTAAAAACACTTTAAAGTGAGATCTACAAACATGAAAAGTGTGGACTATGCCGTATTTGCAGTGATTCCAACGAGCAAATCTGCGGTGATGCCCCATGCTAGACAGAGCCAACTATACACAACGGAAGCGCAACAGTTTTCCTAAAATAAAACGTCAGTGGCCATCTCAGGATACAGAACTCTCAATGCCAGAAGTACCGTAATAAAAATACCAGCCAGATGAAGTTCTAAATAACAACCAATACAAATTATACTATGAGTGTTGGAATCTGAACAACTGTAACCATCTCTGCCAATCTTTCGTACACAATGCTATATGACAAAAGAGAGAAGGACCCAGTCATTATTGAATTACAGCCGTTTCGAAGTACAGTAGAATCCACTTATAATGAGCAGTTCTGGCCCAAAGGAAACCCTCATTGAATCCGGGCGTACCTTAAATCCGTTTTGCGGTGAAAAATGGCATGGTTTTTTTTTATATGCATAAATGATAATATGTATATGTGTTTATATTACACACCGAGTGATCACTGAATTACGACCACCAATATCAAAATTTCATGCTGATCATTGGCCACGTGATTTCTGAGAGGGCGCGATCAGTCGACCAAAGTAGTATATATGAAGTGTGAGCGGAGCAGGAGGCAGTAAATTTGGAGAGTGATGGGTTAACGAAAGGATTTATCAGACTTTGAGAAAGGACAGATTGTGAAAGCTTGGAGAGCGGTTCCCTCGATTTCCCAAACGGCTGAACTGATGGGTTGTTCTCGAGCCGCCGTAGTTGAAGTGTATCGGGACTGGCGTGAAAATGGCCAAACTACGACTTGCAGGCGAAACTGCACAGGACAGCGAAAAGTTGATGTGAGAAGTGAGCGCCGGATGCAACGATTCGTACAGGCGAACAAACGCGGTACTGTTCAATAGTTGACTACAAGGTCAGCCCAGAACAGTATCTGTCATGTCCATACGTAGCACACTCGCACGTACAGGCTATAACAGCCGACGACGCCGACAACATTCTCTTATAACCACAGTTCATCGGCGCAAAAGACTGGCCTGGTGCAAAGATCACGCAGGTCGGTCGTCGGATGACTGGTAAAAGTGTGCCGGTCTGACGGGTGGCATTTTTCACCCCACTCCGTGGATGGTCGTGTACGTATTTGGCGCAAGCAACATATGGCACTCGATCCATCTTGCATGGTCTGCATAGTACAAGCCGGTGGAGACAGTTGAATGGTGTAGGGTATGCTAACCTGGCAAGAACTTGGACCCATGGTGCATGTGGAACAACGTATGACTGGTGCCCACTTTCGAAAATTGCTTGCTGACTCTGTACACCCATCAAAGTTGCACTTTTCCCCGAATGGCGATGGTGTCTTCCAAGACGGCAATGCGTCGAGCCACAGGTGCAATGTTGTGCAGGAATGATTTGAGGTACACGGTTCAGACTTCTAGAATAACGATTAGTTTCCGAACTCCCCCGATATCAATCGTATAGAGCACTTGTGGGACACTATCGAACTGAATATCAGGCATCTGGATGCAGCAATCACCTCCATACTTGCATTGAAGGTCACATTGCATACAGCTTGGTTGGCCATACCTTCCACCTGCTTCAGGCATCTTATTGAATCGATGCCACGTCGGATAGCTACTCTACTGAGGGCGAAAGATGAACCTACGAAGTATCAGGTTGGTGGTCATAATTCAGTGATCACTCAGTGTATAACCATATACACTATATTGACAAAAGTCACCGGACACCTAGAAGAGAAACGCAACATAGCATTTATTGACATACATTAGTACGGTGTAGGTCCACCTTTGGCCTTAATGCATGCACTGAACTTTCGGGACATGCTTTCGACAAGGTTTTGGAACACAGAGATAGGTATGCGTTTCCATTCAGTACATAATGCTGCCTCTAACTGTTGCTTAGTAGTAGGCCTTTGTTCCAAACTTCTTATGCGGCGCTCTAATTCATCCCAGGGATGCTCTATGGGATTCAGATCAGGGCTTTGTGTTGGCCAGTCCACACACGATACTGAATTATCGTCAAACCACGCCGTAATAGTCTTTGCTTTATGGCTCGGTGTATTATCCTGCTAGTACCAACAAGGCTCAAGTCCATAGTATTGCCACAGAGTTGGTAGAGCATAATTATCCAGAATATCGAGTTAGACGTACTGGTTAATAGGTTTGTCCACGATAACAAATCGGCCGGGACCATACCGCGAAAAACACCCCCACACGAGTACACTTCCAGCTCCAAACTTTACTGTAGGAACAGTACACTGTGGTAAATAGCGTTCCCCCGACTGCCACCATAGTCACACAAGGCCATCAGGCTGATGAATCGTGTATATGGATTCATCAGTCCATATGACCCGTTTCCATTGATCTATGGTCCAAGATAAATGTTTTTTCCACTATGCTAAACGAGGAGTAGCATTCCGAGTGGAGATAAAAGGCTTATGAGCAGCCGCACGACCACGGTAACCCACGGAATGAAGTGCTTGGCGAATGGTACGTGTAAATACCGAGGTTCCAGCAGTTTTACTCACGTGTACACTGAGGACTTGTGCAGTACTCCTTCGACGAGCCGTTAAGACTCTCCTGAGGCTTCGACGTCCTCTATTACTGATTTTCTTTGGTCTGCCGGTACGTTTTGCTGCTTCAGGTACGCCATGTGTCTTGCACTTATTCAGTACATCCAAAACAGTTGATTTGGATATGTTTAAAACGCCTCTTGGCTTCTCTTACGGACAACCCACTAATATAACACCCAACAATCTTTCCTTTCTCAAAGTCAGTTCTCTCCCGCCGCGACATTTTCACTCAACCTTTCAGTGCGATATGATCGCGTTCAGCTGCAGGCTTGCTTTTATGCCGTTTGCAGTTGTACCGCGCATCTTAACAACGTAGTGGGTCCGTTCATTTGCTTTTGAAAGGGTTTCCGGTGACTTTGGTCAATATAGTGTATGTGGAATTGGTTACAGATATTAAACAGATATGGAAGCTGAAAAGAGTTCATATACAAGGGTTGTCCCGAAACAACTCAGAATGCTTTTATAAAAAGAATATGCGTACCAGTTATCAAGGAAGTGGTCATCTTTTTCGAAATACTTTCCATTGTATCGTACGCAGGTGTCCTAACGTTCCTCCCACTTTTTGAAGTCTTCTGGAATTATTCTTCTGAAATGCTATTGATGCATCCCTGCGCAGCTGTAATAAGTTGTTGATCATTCTCAAACTGTCGTCCCTGCAATGTCTTTTTTAAAATAGGGAACAACCAAAAGGTCCCTGGTGACAAGTCTGGACTTTATGCATCATTTTTCCCAAATACTTGCACTGGGTCGTACATGAAAAGAAATGGTGGAACCCAAGTTGAACACGTTCATTTGATGTCCAATTTCTCGGTTAAAATTCCGTGAATTGCTAATTTTGAAATATGAACCATGTCTTTGATATATCAAATTGATAGCCTTCCTTTATAATGCCACCTATTGCATTGATGTTTACCTCTGTAGCTCTCGTTCAAGGCCTTCCTCCATACGCGATTAAAACTGCCGACTCTCGACCACCCATAATTTCTTTATGCCGTCTGTAAATTGTTTATTTTCCTATACATTCATCTTTTTGAGCCTGTTGCATAAGACGGGAAGTCTTTCCGACAGACTTCTTAAGTCGACAGCAAAATTTAATGACGCATCTTTGTTCCTCCTTCACATTCATTTTTTCGAAAAATCGCAGCGTGGAAGCATAATGTTAGGGGTTCACGAAGCAAGGATTATAAAACTGTACACTACCGATGATGCATGCGTGATTAACAGTTGTGGTCGGTTGCTATGGTTACCGCAACAACTACCGCTTTTTTTTTGAGACTCATGCGAAGGTTGAACGCAGTATTGCACATTTTTTTATAAAAACATTCTCAACTGTTTGGTGACAAGCTATGTACGTTCTCTAATTATCTCTGCGACTGACATTATTCCTCGGACTAAGTGTCTTACAATATCTAAGACGAAACCCCCAAGAATTAGTGTTTCTCGATACATATCACTTTAAGGAGATTTTTAAAGTACGAATGGCTATGTCAGCACTGATAGGCTGACCGAACTACAGATGCCACTCCAATAGATGAGAGAAATGAAATATATATAACAATTGGTTTGTGATTTCTGTCTAAGAAATTAACTTTTGTTTAAGAAGCACTCTCTGAAAAAGTAGACTACAAATTGCGCCCGAAAAGTTCTGGGACTGATGCAATAAAGAATATAAAATTATGCTGCTCACTTTCAAGATACCGCCCTTCTGAAACAACATACAGTTTCCAGCGTTTCTGAAGATCCTGAAAACAGTTCTGGAACGCACTTTCCTGGATGTCCGCAAGTTGTTCTATCACGGCTGCTTGGATAGATGTAATGTCTGCATGATACTGTCCTTTTAGTGCCCTTTTTATCCTGGGGAACCGGAAGAAGTCACAGGGTGATAAATCAGGGGAATACGGCGCATGTGGCAAACGGTGATTTGATGGTAAGTCAGGAACTGTTGGGCTGGCAACGCGGTATGTGATCTTGCGTTATCGTGGAGCAAGAACCAATTTCCGGATTCCCATAACTGGGGACGACGGCGAAGAATACTGCTGGGTAAAGGTCGTAAGACTTGCTTTTAGAATTCTTGATTTACCGTTTGACCCACTGGTACGATTTTTTTTTGTGGACTATACCTTTCGAATCGAAAAAGGCTGTCGGTATCGTCTTTGTATTGGATGGTTGCATGCGGACTACCTTTGTCGTTGGTAAGTGGGCATCTCTACACCCAGCGGGCACAGTGGGCACCTCTCAACTCAGCGGGCACAGTGGGCACCTCTCCACTCAGCGGGCACAGTGGGCACCTTTCCGCTCAACGGGCACAGTGGGAACCTCTCCACTCAGTGGATACAGTGGGCACCTCTTAACTCAGCGGGCACAGTGGGCACCTCTCCACTAGTCACTTGGTGTGTGGATCACACTGCAGGCACCATGTTTCATTTCCTTTAGCAATTCTGATCTTCAGCTGCAGTGCCCAGCAGATCGGAACAGATCGTTGAACGAGCCTCCTTTGAAAATCATTCAAACTGCGAGGTACCAATCTGGCATTAAGTTTTCGTTTTCCCAGTTCCTCTGGTTGAATCTCATGACAGATGGACTTACTGATGCCCACCGCCTCAGTCAAAAGTCTTACTGTAATTCGGCGATCTTTCTTTAACTGATTCCGCATCTGTTCGATTTTTTCTGCTGTCCGCACACTGGACGGTCTCCCAGATCTGGGATCATCATCAAAGGATTCCCGCCAGTCACGAAACAGTGCATTGCATTGGAAAACTCTGCAGCGGGAAAATGCTGTGTCTCCATACGCTTCTATTAACATTATGTAAGTTTCAGTATCTGAATTACCAAGTTTTTAACAAAAACATATGTTTACTCTCTGCTCTTCCATGCTGAAATTGAAATGGGACGAGAACGCTTGCTACACTAGCGTGCAAAAATTAAGGACGAGACGGTTTTTCGAATGTAACGTCGTGCAGAAGTGCTCTATATCGACTGAAATCGTACCATAAGATCCCCAAGATGTACGAATATGGGACAAGTGAGCAAAACCGTCCAAACAAGGAATCCAAAGGGCACAAAGGCACTTTATTGAAAAGGTAGCTTGGAGCACAACTGGACAGAAGACAGAAACGTCCATGTGACAGGCTGCTGCCAAGAAAAAATCCAGTCTTTAGTAAAGGATACGATCACCCCTGACTGCGATGCAAGATTAACAACGTCTGTCCATGCTGAGGACGAGGTTGCCAAGGAGCTGTTGAGGCATCGTGGCCCATTCCTCTTGTAGCGCCAATCGCAGCTGCGAAATCGTTGCTGGTGGCTATTGAACTGCTGCCAAGCGTCTCCCGAGAAGGTACCACGCGTGTTCGATTGGATTCAGGTCAGGGGACCTAGCGGGCCAATTCATGCGTTGAATATCTTCACTCTCCAACAGCTCTGCGACAGCCACTGTACGATTAGGTGTAGCGTTGTCGTCCATAAAGACGAATTCAGGACCCACAGCACCTCTAAGCAGACGCACGTGTGGCAGGAGAACCTCGGTACAATAGCGGACACCAGTGACTGAACCTCCTTGGAAGATGTGGAGGTCAGTACGGCTACCAAGCATGATACCGCCCCAAACGAGAACTCCGCCACCTCCAAGCCGGTCCTTTTCGATGATGTTGGAGGTGTGATTGCGTGTTCGCTGCTCTCTCCAGATGTGTATACGTCCAAAATCGCTCGTCAGACTAAATCGGCTTTCATCCGTAAAGAGAAATCTACCCCATTGATGATGAATCCAGTCCTTGTGTTCCTGGCACCACAGAAACCACCGTCTCCGATGAGCAGGCGTTACTGTCACACACCGTACTGGTCGTTGTGCAAATAGACCACCTTTGTGCAGCCTCCGGGCCACGGTAAAACGCGATAACGGACGTCCAGTTGTCTGTTGTATGTGCCTTGCGATTTCTCCCGCTGTCTGCCGTCTGTCCCTTCTCTCCTGTAGGACAATATACCGGTCGTCCACCGCCGTGGTTGCTCGTGGACGACCACTGCTAAACTCTCGGAGAGATGTTTCTGTCGTTTGAAATGCTCTCCAAGCTCATGAAACGATGCTGTGAGCGATCCCGAACTCCTCGGCCACACTAGTCACACTTCGACCTTCTTCCAACTTCCCAATGACGCGACCTCGGATAAAGTCATCCAGATGTCGTCTACTGGATTGCCTGTTGGCCATATCACACTGTGGCAACAACTCGACGTCGTTCAAACCGATGTACACCGTGCAATATCTTTCACCGAATTGCTGAGCGTACACCGCCCGTGTGCTTTATAATTTCCGACACCCTCCCCCTCCCCCTTCTACGTTATGCTGCATATATGCGCATGCCCTACCGTACCGGACCCTAGTCTATCTCCTGAGTGGTCTTTCGGTCCGTTCTGCCTGCTCGTTCCGCTGTTATGCTAATTTCTTCTCTTGGTCCTTAATTTTTGCACACCAATGTATGACTCCCTTAACGCCCGTCTGCTGCCTGTCGGTACCGGTATAAACAGGTTTCTAGCTGTTTGCTGATTGGCCAAGGACTGCTGTCTTCGGGCTTACAGGTGATAGTTTTGTTCCACGACTGTGACGTCTGTTTTCCCGTCAGTCCTGGAACTCAATGGACGTAGGTTGCGTAACTGAACTTGAAAAATTGATCCATTTCAGTCAAATCCGGAAAAATGCTATGTTTTGACATCTCTGATTCGGGCAACTCCTCCTCGGAAACTTTGTTTTTCATGTTTCACCAAAATCTTTTCATACACCTAAAGAATGCACTTTATTATTAATTTTCATGATAAAAAAATAATTCCTTCAGATTTTTGCAACTTGAGTTTCCTTTCAATCAGTGCTTTCCAGTGAAGTGGAATAACGATTTCTGTTTCTTTCCTGTGATTATGCGATTATTTGTTCATAGATTTTGGTAGCTTTTTACAACGCCATCTTTCGTTTTGGCGTAGGAATACGTCTAACTCCGCGAATAGTATGGGGCGATTTACAGCGGACCGCCTGTGACAAAAATAGGTCCCGATTGAAATCATTATAGCGTTAAAATTACGTGCCGCGCGCTAGTCGTGTTAGCATATTCGTAAAGAGCATGGAATCCAATTCGCGTTTTGCGCAATTCGTCGTGCGTGCGACACTCCCCTCGCACCCTGTGTGCGGGGGAGATGATCCGATATTTCTGGGTGTGTCTCCGCGTTTGACTCAGTTTATTCGGCAACCGTGAGCGCAACACGACGGTGCGTGGTATCGTTTTACAGTTCTTCACGAGATCTATTCCAATTACGAAGAACATATCGCAGTGGTTTTAACTGAACATTTTCAAAATTGTTTTTTTGTGAACCGTTGAACACTTTTGAAAATATAGCGGTTTATCTGAATAACCGTGAGTGCAAAACGACTGTGCGTGGTATCGTTTTAATGCTCTCGACGAGATCTATTCAAATATGTATAGAACATATCGTAGCGTTTTAAAAAAAAATCGTGTGAACGGGTTAACACTTTCGACAATGCCGCGGAATCTGCAGAATGAAAGCAAGCTAAAGTGGAGAAAATAAAAACGAGAGGCAAGAGCAAGTGATGAGGAAATTAAGAATCCCAAGAAGACAGGGCGTCACGTCTGGTAATTCGTGTATCGATCTGCTTTGTGTTCGCAATGTATCCAGCATTATTTGTAAAAATTGTGTAAGCTACTTTTCATATCATAGACTTGCATTGGCTACAACAAATTAAATAAACGCTTTGAAACCACACTGGACTAGCTCATTTCAACTCCCCGTTCTGCAAGTCGTAGTCGTACGTTCCAAACTGACTGCTCAATCAGAAATTGAACCTACCTTTTCTTTTCTTTTCTTTGGGGATTTGACGACCACTGTGAGCAACTCAATGGGCTATAAGCAGTCGCCCGTCCCTATTTTAGGGTCGCTGGTTCCAGGGAAGGGAGAGAGCCAGTCTGTAAGACAAACAGAACATCCATGCCTCACTTGGATTCTAACCCGTTCCCATCTCGGACGAGTGGTCAAAATCCAGCGCCCACCTAAGTACCACAGGGGTGGTCTAGTTTCATTTTTTTTTTTAAATAAATAAAAAGGATAACAAAATGAAGCTGTAAGTGCTTATTTTTGCACTTTTCAGCAACATATTGTCTAAGCATACTTCAGTGCTAATAACATCGAAACTTTCCCGTTGAGATGTGCAATTGGCGTGACGAAAGTCCAGTTAACGAGCATTCAAAGATTATTATTGCAAATTTACCTGCTCTAATAATACACCAAAGTGTTTCTCATTAGGCTGTGTTCTGAAATAACAAGGCAGCGAAAACAGAGTAAAATAGCAAAAGTGAAGCGAAGTTTTCTTTCTCATCTCAAACTTCGAGAAACGTCGTCTCTATATATAGCAAGTAATATACACTTCCATTACGTATTACACGGTACGATCCTGACAGTTTCATTCGTTCCGGATAACTGTTACGCGACACAGTACGTGCTTAACGAGTTGCGCCGTATGCTTCCTATCACCGTAATTACTGCTGTCACTTCAAGACAGATTCAATTCTTCTTGGTGTCAGGGAAGCATGCGAGTGAGTAAAACAATTGGAATTCAAAGAAAAAGGTAGAAATGAAGAAAGGAACTGTCAGTTGGAGACACACGGAATACTGAAAGATAATATCATGACAGGTTATCATCATCACAAAAGGAAAGGTAACGAAAAAGACAAAAAAAAAAAAAAAAAAATCAGTTTTTCCTTCTGTGCGCGGCCTAATGCAATTTGATTATCAGTTTTTCGTCAAGTATAGGTTCACGGCTTCTATCCTGTTTTCAAAACAATAGAGCTGACAACTTGTGTAGATCGCAGACGAGCGTTATACCGCGCGGGAGGACGTCTCCAATGTGTATGTGTGTGTGTGCAAGCGGTCTTCCATGGAAACATCTGCCTATAGCTCCACGGGGGTTGGGAGTGGAACAGGCAGCCGTCCCAGCTTTCTTTCTTTCTTTTTTCCCTTTGCTGACCTGTTATTATCTTCAATTGATTTCCCGTGCATATGTCAGGTAAAAGAATATCAGCCAGATTGCAATGCAGACGGTAGCAGACGACTTCAACACTCCGAGGTGTCGGAGGGTGTGGCTTTGTGGAACACCACGCTGACGGTGAGCAGCGCAAAGGGATCGCTTTGCGTCGGTGGAGAACATAGTGTTTATTTAATATACACCAGTCCTATTTGCGTTATGTGGATAGGACTTTCTCCCCCACAAAACATCTGAAGGCTTAAACATAGTAATTATGGGCACAATTGTTTCGATTCGGTGAATCATAATTTGCTAAAAGGATTTCTTCGGAGAATGAACTAGGTGGGATTAATATGAAAGGATTTTTTCAAGCTTAGATTTGTTTGCCATTTAACGTCAATTCCACGATATGAGCAATAACGTCAAGTCTATATTAGACTATTCGCTTTGGAAGGGTTACTTCAAAATAAACATCTCTCATTTATTCCATGCAGTTTTTTTAATGGCATATGTGCGTGATCTCAACTACTTCAAATCTTCCCGGAAAACAAAAAATAGCGTCCTTTAAAAAACTGATTCCAGAAAGCATTTCTCATCGTAGTGAAGACTGATGGCCGGAATTCTATTTGACCTTTTTTTTTTTTTTAAGTAACTCCTTTTTCTGAATGTTGGCTTGACAAAACACCAATTGAAGACTTCATTCTTCTTATTTATACAGGGGTTGGACATGTTAACGTGAACACCTAGGAAAAGGAGATTTTACGTACCTAATAGGATGTGGCCTCTAAAAACCTAATAGAACGTGGAACGTAAAGGAGGATTCAAGGTGGTTTTGAAAGCCAAAGGTGGTCACCTTTGGCATTCAAAACCACCTGAATCCTCCTCGGAATGGACGAGAATTCAAATCCTGGATGGTGGTTACTGGTATGTTACACCATTTTTCTTGCAGAAACTGCTCCAGGTTCTTGAGAGATGCAGAAGGAGGATAACGGGATATTACTCTGTTTTCCAACACAGTCTATAATGGCTCGATGATGTTTGAGTCTGGTGATTGGGGAGGCCAAGGAAGGTGTGAAAGTTCGTCATCATGTTTCTAAAACCATGATTGGACATTTCGAGCCCTGTGAATTGGAGGCGTTATTATCATGATAGATGGAATCCCCTGCAGGAAACAAAGACTAAGCCACTGCATGGACTTGGTCTGCCAAAATGGTTTCGCCGCCCGGGTGGCGCAGTGGTTTAAGCGCTAGCTTATGACCATTCGTCCGAGATGGGTACGGGTTCGAATCCCGGTGAGGCATGGATGTTGTGTTTGTCTTACGGCACTGGCTCTCTCCCTTCCCTGGAACCAGTGACCCTAAATTAGGGACGGGCGACTGCTTATAGCCCATTGAGTTGTTCACGGTGTACGTTAAACCTTCAATCAATCAATCAATCAATCAAATGGTTATTCAGACATTCAGACAAAATGGTTTCATTCGCCCTGCCAGTCATCCGTCCTTTCAAGGTGATCAGGCGACTTGTTGAAAATCACGATATGACAGCCCACAGCATGACAGAATCACCACCATTCTGCACTGTTGGGATCAGACAGTCTCGGTTGTACGCTTCTGATGCTGTTTTCCATACGTAAACACGTCCTGGGGTGGGGAATAGTGCGAATGTGGATTCATCCGAACACAGTACACACCTCCATGCATCAACAGTCTACGTTGTGTCCTGGAACCACTGCCTTCACCGTTGGGCAGTGGTTCTAGGACACAACGTAGACTGTCGATGACTGTCTGCCACGAATATCTTTATGCAGTTCCCTGCGCTCTGTTTTTTGTTGATGCTGGGGTCTGGAGATGCAGATTGAGCTCCGCACTAATTTTCGCCGCCGTGGTCTTATTATTATGGGTAACAATCCTCTTTAATGCTCTCCTGTCTCTATTAGTCAGGGTCGTTTTACGCCCGCTCTTGTGTTTCGCAGACGAGGTTTTGCCACGAACACGGTACACTGTCATGACGCTAGACACAGCAGTCGATACTCCCACTAACTTCGCGTCTGTTGTCACAGAGGTACTGACTAGCCGTTCACCCACAATGAAATCTCTTTCGAAGTCCGTTAGGTCGCTCATTTCGTCGTCACCTTGAAATTTTGCAACAAAACACTTTAAATGCACTTAAACAAAGCCTTGAGGTTCTAAACAAAGCTATTACAACCAAAAAGTGGTGGATACCATTGCGTATTGCAACGTACGAAGCTGCATTAAAAGTCATGTATCTGAGCGTGGTGTTCACATTATTCTGTCCATCCGCTGTATATTATTTCTTTTTGTACATACACTCAATGGACAAAACATTAGATATACCTACCTCATAGCGTGTTGGTCAGCCTCTAGCACGAACAACAGCCTGTGCACGCCAAGGTATCGACTCCACCCGATGCCGAAGGGTTTCTGAATATAATGCCAGCCATGCCTGTTGCAGAATTCTCCACAACTTGTTGGTCCAAGATCCATGGATCATATGCTCGGCTCCACGATGTCCCAGAAATCTTCAATAGGGTTTTAATTCGGAGATCTTGGGGTACACTTCCAAACTCAGGTGAATGTTCTTCGGGTCATACCTAGGTGGTTGCGCCTCAGTGAGGCGGCGCATTGTTCTGCTGAAACAGACCGTCGGCAGCAGGAAGCACGAAGACTATGAAAGCGTATTGGTGATCAAACAGCACGTGCAGCCGTTAAGGATCTCTCCCCAGACTTAGTGCGTCCCATGAGAAGGCTCCCCAAACCATCACAGAGCCACCACTACGTTGAACAGAGCCGACCTGACACGATAGAGCCATGGCCCCGTGCGGTCAATGCCACATCCTCACCCTCCCGTCAGCTCGGTACAGTTGGATACAGGATTCATCTGACCACACTACGTGGCGCCACTCTGCAGAGGTCCAATTTTGATGCTTCCGGCATCATGTGAGGCGTAATGTGTGATGAGGAGGAGTCAATAGCGCATACTAGTACAGCGTCGGCTCTCTTAGTCCAGGTATGCAGCGTACGCCCTACCGTTCGCTCGCTGACGCTTCTTGGGCCTCCGACATTTTACCTGGTGGTGATTTGTGCCACCGTTGCCCAGCTGTCGATCTGTACAAGCCTGGACAGTCTACGTCGACCGGGGCCATCAATGGCGTCTGGTCAACCATCGCTTGCTCTCTGGGAGCTGGTACGTTCGTCGATGGTATATACCGTTCATACGGTTGCCCTCGTTAAGCCTAGAGTTCTCACCACTTGTGCGATGGAATGACGCATGACGACAATGCGTCCACGATCAAAGTTGATCAGATCGCCACGTTTACCCATGTTTGTCGTTTGCGAAACACTGTTGGGAAGCCCTACTGCCTGCCTATTTATCGGCTACATTCGGTTTCGGTTGTTACACACACTGCGCGAGGGATGCTCATGTCAACTGTCCGTCACCCTTATTATGCATATAAACAGCCAGATCTCTCTCTATCTTTCTCTCTCTCTCTCTCTCTCTCTGGAACGTCACAGCAACGTCTGCATTGTAGCGCCATCTCTTGATGCTGAGAGAAAAAGCAGTCAAATACGTCACATTATCATACATTTGGCAAAATATTTTGCAACGGGTTTACTTACAAGTTGAAGTTGAAATCACTCATGGAAGATCATACAGTTCACAGTGTTTTGAGAAACTCGACAGCTGGTATCTACACGACTGAGTTTCAAAAGCGAGGACCGCCACATGCTAACATTTTAATTGTTCTACGAGCCGAAAACAAGTTTTTAGCTACTGAACGTATCGATCAATTCGTGTGTGCTCTTGAGATGTCGAAGTGATTGCGTGCTATATAACAGCAAGCGATCACTTTGAGATGTCAAGATGATCGTGATCTCATTTAAAAACATTGGATTATTACCAATGACTCGAGTTCTATTTATCCGATTTACAAAATTCGAATTGAATTCTTAATATCACGGCAAGTTGAATTTCTATATTAATTTCATTTAGCCCAAATCGAATATTAATTTGTACGCTGTAATTATTTGTTTTTACCTTTTTACATTTTATCGAGCTTTCCGAGTTTACTGTTGATTATCTTATACTTTTTGTAAAATATTTGAAATACCCCACAATATCATACATACATTTTGCAAATGTATGATATTAATAATATTTCGCTACGGGTTTTCTATTATGAATATAAATACCCAGATCTATTTAAAACGCTCTGACCTACAATAAAAACTGAAACTTTGCGATGTCAAAGTTACCAGAATCGCATCTAAAAACATTTTCAGCTCTTACATGAATAAAAAAAATTTAGATTAAAGAAAATTAAATTTAATATTAAAAAAATTTAGCAGTCAAATTCAGCTCATCACGATAAACATTTTGAAAATACCTTCTTCCTAAAAAAAAAATGCATAGTTTTTCTGATAGTGGGCGTAGATTTTAACTCTATTTTTGTCGATAATTCTGCTTCTAACAGTCCAATACGAAAAATTATTTCTTTGTCGGAGAGCATTTCTAGTGCAAAATGTTTTGCACGTAACTTTAAAATTATCTTCACGCACAAATTGGCCACTAAAGGACATAAGTTTGCGTTTCCGTTTGCATCGTATTAGCAGAAATATCTGCACATCTAAACACCAGATTGAAAATATCCTTTTTAGGTAAAATACTACTAAATGCCAGAACATTTTGGGCTCATTTCCTGCCATAAAAATGCAGAATTTCCCCGTTCAATGTTTAGTTTATTTTTTGTTTGTTTTTTCTATGTCTCTGCTTGCAAATGTCGGACTTAAAAGAAAAGATTAACACCAGATATTATTTATCTTGTGAACACTTGCCTGCACTCTTGGGTTTCTGTAATACACATAGTTCTGTAGTTTTTTTGTTTTTTTTTACTGTATGTCATTTCCTACAGTAAAGATGAGAAACATTATCCTCTTTAAATAATGCACAGTTTTCCCGACAGGAACGTAAACGTCAAAAACCGTTTTCTAGCAGAGAAAATGCCACACCACGAAGACGTTAACGCAGCGCAGCGCCATGCGAATTGCAGGGTGGGTCCACGCGTACAAGTTATGCAAGTAATTGCATTTGCAGGCCAATCGCACGAACGGCGCGCGGAATATAAGCGGACAACCAGCCCGTGAGGCCATCAGTCGAGACGTCTGCACTGCCAAGAGAAATGTGTGTCTGGAGAACAAACAAGGGGGCCGATGCCGTTATGACGCCGTCGTGCGCGATTTCGTCTAACGGGTGAGTTCACGAGAAGTGTTATCCTACGCCTTCGTACAGCCGGATGGCCCTTGCGTCGTATTGCGGAAGAGACGTAACGTGATGGTCGCGTTTGGTGTCAGTGGTCCCGGAAAGGATCTGTGCAACGTCGTAGGGGGACCGGAGCACGGAGACGGACGTCCGAGAGCACCGATCGTAGCATCCGACGTCATGCCGTAGCGGCCCCACAGGCCACAACGGGCGACATTTTGCGGAGTGTACGGGAAGGCTGGGATTTTGGGATATCGACGCGGACAGTGTCGCGCCGATTGGCTGCGTCTGGTTTGCCGTCCATCCGTCCGTTGCGAAGGCTACCCTTAATAGCGAGCCATCGTCTTCACAGCTTGGTGTGGTATCGCTCCAGAGCTGTTTGGGGTGCCGAATGGAACAGTGTGGTGTTCAGCGACGAATCGCGATTCTGTCTCACCACGGATGATCGCCTTGTGAGAGTCTGGAGGCGACGTGGCCAACGAGCGGATTCCACAGCCATTCTAGAGCGCCACACGGTCCTGCAACGTGGAATCATGGTGTAGGGTGCTATCAGCGCCAACAGCCACTCACCGCTGGTACGCATTACGAGCATATGACGGCACGCCGTTATGTTGACAAGGTGCTGGGGCCCGTGGCCGTTATGGGATGCCCTGCAGATGTGGTGGCCCGTGGCACTACCACATCTGCAGGGCATCCCAAACGCCGTTTTTCAATAGAATAACGCCCGGCCGCATACCGCTTGGATTTGCCAACGGAAGCATCCGCACACCTTGTAAAGTATTCAGCTTTAGACGGTGTGCGGATGCTTCAGTTGCCAGCACGATCCCCCGACCTCTCTCCCACCGAGCATCTATGGGACACGATTGGAAGTCGGTTGAGTGCCCTCGCAGCCCCGCAAAGTGAAGATGAACTGGGATCAACACCACATGGTCCACGATAGCCCAGGGCTCTATTCGGACTCTCATTGCCTCGATGGCACGTCGTATTCAACGCTGTATCGCCCAAAATAGGGCCCACACTCCATATTGATCATCATGTATATTCGGCCACTGGAGCCAAGTCTGTATGTGACATTTAAATCGTTTGTTCAGGACCTACTTGGCTATATATGTGCGCAGTTTGGTCTGTTTTCGAGAATTCCTTCTTATCGTTGCATTTTCTCTATCAGGCAGTGTATTTGAAAGATTCTTTTTCCGTGACGTAACTACTGCTATGAAAAATATCGCATATTTTCTACTTTTCCATTATTCAAAATTCTTCTTCTAGGGAGCGTAAAGTTATACCACGTTTTCTTCTGCATCTCTTCTTCTAATGGTTCGATTTGAAAATCCCTTTTGCTTCTAATACCTTCCTTTACTTATAAGAGAGGTTTTGTGCGCAGTTTGTTAATTTTTGCAGCGTACTAGCTATTTATATTTCTAGGAGTGTCATCGACTGTAGAAACTCTGCTGATTTTTCTAACGGGTTCCATGGCTATGAATGACTTTTAAATATATCATTCTTGTCGAAAACGATTCAAAAGACATGTCATTATAACCGAAAATTCCATGTCATCTTTCTTTTTCTTGTTTTTTTTTTTTGGGGGGGGGGGGCTACCATTGATAGTCAGTTAAGGCCGGTTAACACATATAAATACAGGGGTCATGCATTTTAAAGTGACTTGTGGCGTACTACAGAAGTGAAAACATGTGTCAAGACGACAAATCTGCATCGAGATCTTCTGTCCGCATAGCTCAGTTGGGAGAGCGACTTACTCCGAAGTGAGGAGACACGGATTCAATGACTGTCGCGGGCAATCTTGTGTTTTAACAGACTGATTGGGTATCAGTCAGATTTTAAAGGAACTGATTGGTTTTATACTGTATATCGTACACAAGTTTATTTATTCCCTTTTTCGTCGAAGTAGACGGGAACTTTCTCCGAGTATGCGCTAGGTTTTCAAAACTTCTCCACCTTTGGAAGTGTTCTGCTACTGCATTTACAATGCTCCTGACTGCTTTCTCTTATATCGAGTGGAGTATGCAGCTTCTAATACCTTAGTATAATGTACAATGAGCAAAATAATTATGGCCCACGTGTCATTTATTCAGCAAAAACAAAAACAAAAACAAAAATTTCAATATAAATAAAAAGATGACATTGAACAAACTGTATAACATTGAACAAAATTAGATGATATTGAACAAAATTACGTACAAGACAGATAATCAGTTCTTATGCTCAAGAGCATAGTTGTACAGATTTTGTACACGCTCAAGAGATAAAGAAAGCGTGAAATAATTAGAGCCCTCTGGACTTTTAATTCACATGTGTCAATTTTAAAAGCTGGAGATTTTTAATATTTTGTCCACCCACCTTTAGCATCGTAGCAAACTTCCATTCGACGAGATAAGCTGTCATATGAGTCCTGAATGTACTTCACATCGACAGAATTTCATGATTCAAGAATAGCTATTTTCAAACTGTCCTTATTCATGAAATGGCGGCAATTTTCATACACCTTCTTTGCCAACATGCACCACACATTCTCTATTATACACTGCCCTGCAAAAATTAAGGACGAGACAGTTTTTCGAATGTAACGTCGTGCAGAAGTGTTCCACATGGACTCAAACCATACCATAAGATCCCCAAGATGTAAGAATATGGGACAAGTGAGCAAAACCGTCCAAACAAGGAATCCAAAGGATACAAAGGCACTTTATTGAAAAGGTAGCTTCGAGCACAACTAGACAGAAACGTCCATGTGTCAGGCGGCTGCCAAGAACAATCTAGTTTTTAGCAGGATTTACAACGTCTGTCCATGCTGAGAACGGGGTTGTCAAGGAGCTGTTAAGGCATCGCTGCCCATTCCTCTTGTTGCGTCAATCGCAGCTGCGGAATCGTTGCTGGCGGCTGGTGAGGTGCTGCCTAGCGTCTCCCGAAAAGGTCCCACACGTGTTCGATTGGATGTAGGTCCGGAGACCTTGCGGGCCAATCCATGTGTTGAACATCTTTCTTCTTCAACAGCTCTGCGACAGCCACTGTGCGATGAGGTGTAGCATTTTCGTTCATGAAGCGGAACTCAGGACGCACAGCACCTCTAAACAGACGCACGTGAGGCAGAAGAACCTCTGTACAATAGCGGACGCCAGTGACTGAACCTCCTTGGAAAGATGTGGAGGTCAGTACGGCTACCAAGCATGATACCGCCCCAAACGAGAACTCCGCCACCTCCAAACCGGTCCCTTTTGAAGATGTTGGAGGTGTGATTGCGTGTTCTCTGCTCTCTCCAGATGTGTGTACGTCCAGAATCGCTCGTCAGACTAAATCGGTTCTCATCCGTAAAGAGAACTCGACCTCATTGCTGATGTGTCCAGTTCTTGCGTTCCTGGCAACACAGAAACCACCGTCTCCGATGAGCAGGCGTTAATGGCACACGCCGTACTGGTCGTCGTGCAAATAGACCACCTTTGTGCAGCCTACTGGCCACGGTAAAACGCGATAACGGATGTCCAGTTGTCTGTTGCATGTGCTTTGCGATTTCTCCCGCTCTCTGCCGTCTGTCTCTTCTCGCCTGTAGGACAATATACCGGTCGTCCGCCGCCGTGGTTGCTCGTGGACCACCACTGCTAAACTCTTGGACAGCTGTTCCTGTCGTTTGAAATGCTCTCCAAGCTTCGACCTTCTTCCAACTTCCCAATGACGCGACCTCGGGTAAAGTCATCCAGATGTTCTTTACTGGATTACGTGTTGGCCATATCACACGGTGGCAGCAACTCGACGTCGTTCAAACCGACGTATACCGTGCAATAGCTTTCACTGAATTGCTGAGGATTATCATGATCATATGTAGAGGATTTTCGGAAGAGAGTGTCCGACCCCAGGTCTTAAACAACCGTTAGAAACAGGAAACTAGGAGATTTGGGCTAGAGCACCCGATAGGAAAGTGACACCGAAGCGAAGTAGAAAGGGGGAGGAATACGCCCTTATTATTACCGGGGGCAGTACACGGGGTCCGACTGCTTAACGTGCCCATCCGACGCACGGCGGGTATTTAGTGGATCGAGCGTTCGTACCTACCTGGGATCGTACCTAAGGCCCTTTCCGTGGCAGTCACAAACGTTGCCCACTAGGCCACCCGCGGCCCAGGGACCGCTGAGCGTACACCGCCCGTGTGCTTTATACCCTTCCGATACTCCCCGCCCCCACGTCATGCTGCATATATGCGCATGCCCTACCGTACCGGACCTGAGTGGTCTTTCGGTCCGTTCTGCCTGCTCGTTCCGCTGTTATGCTAATTTCTCCTGTTCGTCTTTAATTTTTGCACACCAGTGTATTTGCATAGATCGGGCGATTTTTTCAGGCCAAGGTTCGAGTAATTTTATTTTTTTCGACTTAAACCAAATCTGGGACGCTTTCGACACAAGAATTTGGCCGTTGTCCTGCTGAAACATCCAATTTCTGCCGGTCATTTTAAGTCCATTTCGAGGATATCGTATGCTTAACACTTGTTGGTAACCGGAACTGTTCATTTTTCTATTCATGAGTGCAATATCGTTTTCTTTTTCCAGTCAATTGCACTTCATATCAAGACAAAACCACCTACTTGATGTCGAGTGAAAAACACTAGAGGTTCTTGTTCGTCATGCGTCCAATAACTGTGCATACCATCCGGGCCATATAGATCAAATTTTTTCTTGTCGGAGAAAATAACTTTTCGTTACTCAGAACTCCAACTTACACTCACAGACAATGAAATTTGAGCACATAGAAGAAAACATGCTACAACCGCGAAACTTTGCAAATAGCTAGATTGCGTGCTGGTATGCAAATGATGCACGTTTGTTGCGAGTGCGCATGACTGCACACCCTGTGGTGGCGCTGTAAGCACGAACTGGGGCCTCATAAACTGGCGTGTAGTCGATGCCCCATAAAAGCGAAAAGCACCGGCCGAGGCAAGCAAGAGTACAGCGCGACAAGAATGCCGGGTAGATGCCAGAGACGTCGGTTTCGGGCTGAAAACCGCGGGGTGGTCGGCGCGCTGTATAGCCCGCCACGTGCATCGTTCTGACCATACCGTCCGACTGTGTTGGGAGCAGTGGACACGTGACGGCACTGCTACACGGCGGGGCGTCTCCGGACGGACCAGGATGACCACCGGTAGAGAGGGATCGACGGATTGTGCGCCAGGCACCAACGGATCCCACGGGGACCCGGTTCACTATACAGGCAGATGTAGCCAGTGATGTAGTTCTAAATAAAAAAAATGCCTTAGTGGTGATCAGATTAGTCAAAAACAATCCGTAAGGAAGACTCAAAAGTTTTTAAAGTTTGACTTGCTTTAATCATTTATAATTTTTAATTAAATATTCTACATGATTTTGTTAATTTTTGTTAAAACTGCTGAGTTTAGGCAATTTAAACCAAAATAATGAATGTTACGTGTGAGTCACATACCGAGGATTTTTTTTTTATTTCTATAAGAAAGTGCTTTTGCGGTGAACATGATTCTAAAGGATTTTTAATATTAAGATATTAATACTTTAAATATTCAGTGTTTTTTTATTGATATGGCCTATCAGCCTCCTCTCCTATGACTTAGGGGAGGCAGTAATAGATATCGTCCGCACCGGTGGCGCAGTGGTCTAAGAGATGGCTTCTGACCATTCGGGCGATTAGGTCAGGGTTGAAATCCCGGTGAGGCATGGGTGTGTTTGTCTTACGGCACTAGTTCTCTCCTTTCCCCAGAGCCAGTGGCTCTAAATCAGGGACAGGCGACTGCTTATAGCCCATCGAGTTGCTCACAGGGGTCGTTAACCCCCTCCCAAAGGATATCTTTTGTGGGGGAGGGGTGGGGATTAATGAACACTATGAGTATCCAATGTCATAAGCAGTCGTTCGACACTGATTTGGGGGCCACCGGTCCCAAGAAGGGGACAGCCCCGGGCCTGCTTCATCCTTGTCTTGGGTCCGGAACCAGCTCTTTTACTTAGGCACTAATTAGCTAGACGCCAAAGCTCCTGACCACATGTCTACTCGGTCTTCCATTCGCGTTACCCGTAACAATCAAATGTGCTAAGTGACGACTTCAGCAAAAAATCCCACTGCAACCATGAAACACTTGTCAGTTATGCTACATACTTATTTAATTTCTCTGTGTTGATTTATTTGTTGTTAGTAAAGTTTTAACATACGGAGAATCTACCTCCCATAACGTTATTTTGAAGATTGTGCTTGTAGCAAAGAAGTTATCACTCTCTTAACACTAAAACTCTTGTGATTCATGAAAGCCATAGCGCATGAACCGACTGTAACACGATCATTAGTTTGATATACGAATACGTTTGCGCATAAAACACAGCAATTGCCCTTTCTGCCTACATGGCCATCTAAAAGTGCCTTTGTCCCGCTTTAACCATGAAAAGTGCCTTAGCGCCGCTAAGCCTAGAAAAAAGTTTCTTAGCGCCGCTAAGTTGCTCTAAGGCACTTCTACATCCCTGGATGTAGCGGTTCCTATGTGCCCACAAACCATTTCCCGACGCTGGATCTGCGATCCCAGCGTCCCGTGCAGGTGCGCTGCCATTAACACTAGAGTATCGCCTGCTCCGTGTGAAGTGGTGCCAGGCCAGAGCAAAGTGGAACGCCACAGACTTGCAACGTGTGGTGTTTAGCGATGAGTTCCGCTTCATTTTGGGGACAGATGATAATCGTGTCCGGGTGTGGAGGTCCCCTGATCAACGGTGCAATCCCGACCTCGCTGTCGAACGCCAAACCTCCACCACTGCAGGCATTATGGTCTGGGGAGCCATTGCCTACGATAGCCGATCAGCGCTAGTAGTGGTAGTACGTGGATCATTGCCGGGCCCAGCGGTATGTGTATGAGATCCTACGGCTCCATGTGCTCCCATTCCTGGCCAGGATTCAAGGTGCGCTATATATGCAGAATAATGCACGCCCGCACACGGCTCGGGTTGCACAGGATTGCGTACGTCATGCCCAGAGGTTTCCATGGCGTTCCCACTCTCTGGACATGACCCGTATCGCGCATGTGTGGGAGCAGTTGAAACGCCAGCTGCCGCCGTGCCGCACTATCCGGGATTTGGATCACACCGTCCAACACGTGTGGGTCAGCCTGCCGCAGGACAACATCAGGCGTCTGTTCTCTTCCATGCTGGACCGTATTGCAGAATGTATTGCTGCACGAGGCGGTTTGACGCGCTATTGAAAATGACCGGACTGCGTGCCACAGATCACTCTGTAATTGTCCTGCAGCTCTGTTTTTGCCATCATGTGTATCATTCATCTCTATCATTACGTCCATAACATTTCAGTTCAATCCGATGCTTCCTTCTTGGCGCGCAAATTTTATTGTCCGTGAGTGTATTTTGCTGCGATCGAATTCTTTTCGATTGGCTTTGTGGACTGAAGACAGCATTGGTTGTTCTGGAGTTTTCTCAAACAAAGCCCTGATTGACTCAGAAGATGTTGTGTTCGTCGAATAGTAACTATGAAATCAAATTCGTTGCGCAGTTGTAGAGCTATTACAATTCTGTTTGATGCTTTGCGCATCAGAAGACAAAGTTCTCGATTCGTAACTATGAATGGTCTGCCAGTGCTCTTCTTTCTGAAATCTGTCCGTACCCAACTAGATCTTTTAGGTAATATCGGACGACGTTTGAGCTCCTATTGATACCTTGGGCAATATCTGTAGCATTCATATCAGTTTGTGCTCTTAAGACATCGATTTCCCCCGCTCGATGTCAGACAGTCAAGAGCCGGACGGAATGCTTATCTTTTTAAACCAAACACTTTTAACAAGTTATTTCGTTAATTCTGTCTTTGGATTGTTAGTACAAATCACTAACACCTTTTTCTCCCAAAGAGCACCCGTATCGCTAGAAGAGCCATAATTGCTTCGCGCTTTTAAAGGCTGATTTCATTGCCACGCACGCGCATAGTACCTTTTTGGACACCGATGAGTGCGTTTCAAGCTTGCATGTGACAGTGGGGTATATAACACAGGAGTTGTCCTTCACGTCTATTTATATCTGTCAAAAACATGAAGGACCATAATCATTTCGTCTACTGTATCTGCGTACCTGATGAAACACTGTTAGCTAGGATTATGTGAATGCTATGAATCATATATTTTTGTTGAGACGTTGTATTGAAGCAAACAACTTCACACACTATATTTTTTAATGATTGGCTTTTGTCAAAATTTCGAAAGATTTGGAAAATTGCATGTCCAAAATTTTGCTACATTATACTAGGTGATTGTAAACTCCTTCAACAAAACAAGAGGAGTGATAGTACACAGACGAACAATATTTGCAATGGAACCTAGGCTCGCATTCCACGCCTGGTGCCAGAAAAGAGCACTTTCGAAAAAAGACCAGCAGGTACACGGAGTTCCAACCAGTGCATGAGAAGCACAAGATGCAAATCAGGCGCGCTGAACATGTGCGTACACGATGAGGAGAAAACATTTAAAAAAGCAGCCGAACCCGTTCAGCGATATTACCGTGCGAACATAACATGAGAATTGACGTATATGTCTGAACGGCGCAGCGTACCGTATGTTCCTGGAGCAAGTGCTTCCCGGTCTGTTGCAGGATATTCCGTTCACCACACGGAGGGACATGTGTTTTATGCATGATGGGGCCCCAGCACACTTTGCCATTGAGGTCCGATACTTCCTAAATGTGACATATACCGGGCGGTGGATTGGACGCAGTGGACCTGTGGCGTGGTCTCCACGCTCCCCGGACCTTAATCCACTGAACTTCTTCTTCTGGTGGCACATGAAAACATTGGTGTACGAGACACCTGTGAACTCACTGGAAGATCTCGCTGTTGCTGCGGACAAGATCAACATCACACAAGGAGTCTACGAGAGGGTGCGACAGTCCTTCATTTGCCGGTGTGAGTTGTGCAACGACGCCCTTGGACGCCAGTTTGAACAGCTCCTTTGAGTTTTCTCTGATGCGATTAGAATTGTGCAACTCATAAATTAGGTATGTCTCTTTATTTTCAGTGTTGAAGGCTCAATGTGCATATGTAACTTTACTTTTTTCTGGCACTAGGAGTGGAATGCGGCCCCCTAGGTTCCATTGCAAATATAGTTCGTCTTGATGTGTACTATAAACCTTCTTGTTTTGTTGGAGTTTACAATCACCCGGTACAGAAGGTATCATTATAATCACCCTGTATAGAAGGCATTATCACATTCACCCTGTATACAAGGCGAGAACAATAGGCTGATTTTGGCAGATGTGGTCCAAATGATTTCAAGAATGATTCGCTCATATTCCGTTTGATTGCCGATGAGTAGATAATAAAGGCGTCTTCTGGGACAAAGGAAGACGCCTTTATTATCTACTCCGATGTTTATCTTTCTGTATATTTTGTAGAAGCTCGAAAATATGTAACTGAAGAAATGCACTATGCATAGAAGAATTCTCAACGTCGTCTACCCAGAGGCTCCTCAAGGGACGAAATTATTCGTGCTTCGGAAGAAGTGGACACTACACTGATTTGAACACACTAGAAAAATATAAATATTGCAAAAATTTCAAATTTCTTATATTCCCAGTCAAAAAGGACTGCTGTTTTCAGTCGCTTGTGTCGGCATGAGTATAGATTTTATTATTTCTTTTAATCCTTCGTTTTGTTTGCTGGAACGTATTTTAATTCATTGTTTCCGTGAAATATATCTTAATCAAAATTACAGGAAAAGTCGGACAAAGCTGGTTTAGAAGCCGATTCATGAACTTTTTGTTTAAACAGTGCAACGCCGAGCCCCTTTGTGAGTAATAAAAAAATAAAAATAAGAATAATAACTGACGTAATATGATAGAACAAAATACTCTGCTGGACAATTGCTAAGGACGGATCATAAACGGCTATATAGCACATAAAAAAGTACGTGTGGTTGGATGCCAAGTGAAATAAAATAATGTCAGAATGCCAGGACATTACAAGAAAGACAATTTATTGTGCTCTGAAATCCAGAAGGCTTTGGAACGTGTTCAAGGGACAAACAGGCCATTTTGTGCAGAATACGTAAACGTGAAAAATGCAATTACCGTCCGCAGGCGTACCGACGTAAGATGTCAATACGGGATATGGCCACCATGGAGGGCGATGCAAGATTCCACACGTCGTGTCATGCTTTGCACAACATTATCAAGCAGCTGTTGGGGTAATTTATCCCATTCCTCTGTCAGTGCACGGATGAGGGAGTCCTTGTTTATTGGAGGGCATTGGCGACCAGCAAGACTCCTCCCCAAAGCATCCCATACATTTTCAATGGGATTCAGATCAGGAGAACGTGCTGGCCATACGAGGCGTTGAATATCCTCGCTCTCAAGACACTCCTGGACAGCGACTGTTCGATGATATGCTGCGTTGTCGTCCATGAAAATGAATCTATCACCGACAGCACCATGGAACATGCGAACATGAGGTAGCAGAACATCATTAATGTATCGTTGGCCAGTCATAGTCCCAGTTGGAAGCACATAGAGGGACGTACGGCCATTGATTACGATGCCAGCCCATACCATGACACTACATGTCGAATATCGGTCCCTTACCTGTATGTTTGCTAGACAATATGCAGTACCACTATCACGCTAGATCAGTTGTCGTTGACAATCAGACGATAAACTGTATCTACTCTTATCTGAGAAGAGGACAGCAGACCAGTCGTTATCAGTCCAATTGCGATGTTGATGGCACCATTGCAAACGGGCGGTACGGTGACGTCTGGGCAATGGGATGCACACAACAGGACGGCGGGCGTATAGTCCTCCTTCATGCAAACGTCTGGAGACAGTTTTTCGGGAGATCCTCTTGCCAGTAGCAGCCATAAACTGATTTGCTACCTCACAAGCTGTGAGGTAGCAAATCAGTTTGCGCCGGTGTCTTTTTGTTGATAGCACTATGTACCGATCTTCTGCAGGTGTCGTACTGCGAACACGACCTCCCCCGTGACGTTTGCTACACTCTCCATTTGTTTGAAATGATTTCCAAAGACTTGAAACAACACTGTGGCTGACGTGGAACTCCCTGGCAACATCTGTTATTTTTCGCCCTTCTTCAATCTTGCCAATAATACGGCCACGCGTAAAATCATCTAGGTGATGTCGGGAAGACATACCGAAAATTGCAAGTTCGTCAATTGATTCTTTCCCTTTCAACTTTGCGTTTGAACAACAACGGTCAATACGCGTAAAATCCTTTATATCTCTTATCAGCGCTATGACATCACGAACAAGTTCGGCAATCCAAAATTTGCATACGCACAACACGTCTTACTATATCCTGCACTTATGCTAATTTCCACATTTTCCTGCCTTCCATTTTATGGTTGCTATCGTTGCTATTGTCATCCGTCCTTAGCAATTGTCCGGCCGTATATATAGTAAAACAAGTGAAAATTATTTGGGTAGAGTTCTAAGAAGGCTCATCGAAATTGAGTAATTGCTCGGATTTGGTGTGTTAAGACTTCGATATTTTTCTTCGTCTCAGTTCCTTTGTTTTTGTGTAAAGTGTAAATGCCTGGTAAGGATCCACTGGGGTATATCTTCATTATGTCTAAATTCTTGGAAAAGGGCTGTAAAAACGGCTCCATTTTTTTACCCCTTTCGTGCTTTGCAATCCCGTTGTCAATGAGCATGTACAGGCGTTTATTAAAATAATGGAAGCACTTACTGTCCTTAGAGAACTTTTTTATTGGGTTGGAAAGAAATTAATGCCCGATGACGAGGTACCCGAAGTCGAAGACCTGGCCTAGGGCACATTGGCCACTGAGATTGCCGCAGCAGACCGACTTGACATCAGCAGGAACGTGGCTTAAGTTAGTTTTAGTTAGCCGTCAGAAAACCAACAGTGTAAGCGCCAATCAACATGGAAGTTGACAAGGAGCAAATTCGCCATTGCGTAATGTTGAATTTCATCCCCACTATCATCGCTGATGTGTACTTCCAACATCTGGGCGATCTGCACGCATCGCTCAGGTTAAAAAGTAAAGCACTGCTGAACCGTAAGAGATACTTCCTAATTCTACAGCAGGATGGCGCAAGACCTCACACGGCACTGCTGACCTGTCACAAGATCAAGACCGGGGCTGGGAGCAGCTTTCACATACAGTCTATTCTCCGGAGATTGTCCATAAGCGACTACCACCTTTTCCAGTCGTTGCAACATTTCTTAGACGGACAGTTGTTCATCAACTAGGACGATGTCGAACGCGCCCTAACTCCCTTCTTTGTGTCCAAGCCGCCACAACTCTACTAGGAAGGATGGTATTCAACAACTGCGTAGACGATGGGAGTAGGTCGTGGAAAACGATGGCGAATACATTTTGGACTGATTTGTACTTGCATAGTCAGTACGGTAATTAGCTATTTCCTGTTGCTCTGCATTTGCAGAAATTACTTGTTTTCCAGCGCAATATTAATAAGCTGTAGGCCCACCTCAGGCTTTTAGAACTGAAACAATTCGACTTGGAATAGATTTATACAAGTCATGCACATACGATAATGGAATTTGGGGCCATTCTTCCTGTAAAATGGGTTCCAACTGCGCCAGTGATGTTGGAGGTAGCAAGTGTGATCTGACCGTTCGCTCCAGATATTTCCACAAACTTTCAATAGTATTGAGGTGGTCAGGGGAGCTGCTGTGTCTCATCCTCATACTCTGCAAACCATAACTTGACGCATTTAGTACACTGCAGGGGTGTATTATCTGCTTCAAACTAGAAAAGGTGAATAAAGAACAATGAATAATGACCATCGTTGTGTGTAGAAGAATGGATTCAACATTGGGTGCAGTAGAATGAATTCAACGTTGGGTGCAGAAGAATGGATTCAACACTTGATGCAGAAGAATGGATTCAACGTTGGGTGCAGAAGAATGGATTCAACACTTGGTGCAGAAGAATGGATTCAACACTGGGTGCAGAAAAATGGATTCAACATTGGGTGCAGTAGAACGAATTCAACGTTGGATGCAGAAGAATTGATTCAACATTGGGTGCAGAAGAATTGATTCAACATTGGGTGCAGAAGAATAGATTCAACACTGGGTACATAGGAATAGATTCAACACTGGGTGCAGAAGAATGGATTCAACATTGGGTGCAGAAAAATAGATTCAACATTGGGTGCTGAAGAATGGATTCAACATTGGGTGCAGAAGAATAGATTCAACACTGGGTGCGGAAGAATGGATTCAACACTGGGTGTGGAAGAATGGATTCAACATTGGGGGCAGAAAAATAGATTCAACATTGGGTGCAGAAAAATGGATTCAACATTGGGTGCAGAAGAATGGATTCATCATTGGGTGCAGAAGAATTGATTCAACATTAGGTGCATAAGAATAGATTCAACACTGGGTGCATAAGAATAGATTCAACACTGAGTGCGGAAGAATGGATTCAACACTGGGTGCAGAAAAATGGATTCAACATTGGGTGCAGTAGAACGAATTCAACGTTGGATGCAGTAGAACGAATTCAACGTTGGATGCAGAAGAATGGATTCAACATTGGGTGCAGAAGAATAGATTCAACACTGGGTGCGGAAGAATGGATTCAACACTGGGTGCAGAAGAATGGATTCAACATTAGGTGTAGAAGAATAGATTCAACACTGGGTGCAGAAGAATGGAATCAACACTCGGTGTAGAAGAATGGATTCAACATTGGGTGCAGAAGAATGGATTCAACATTGGGTGCAGAAGAATGGATTCAACACTGGGTGCAGAAGAATGGATTCAACACTGGGTGCAGAGGAATGGATTCAACATTGGGTGCAGTAGAATGAATTCAACGTTGGGTGCAGAGGAATGGATTCAACATTGGGTGCAGAAGAATGGATTCAACATTGGGTGCAGAAGAATGGATTCAACACTGGGTGCAGAAAAATGGATTCAACATTGGGTGAAGAAGAATGGATTTAACGTTGTGGGCAGAAGATTAGATTCAACATTGGGTGAAGAAAAATGGATTTAACGTTGTGGGCATAAGATTAGATTCAACATTGGGTGCATAAGAATGGGTTAATACATTGTAAATGTGACAAAATCCTGCAGAATAATCAATGGTCCTAAGGAATGCCATGATATGGCACCCCAAAGCAATAAGTATCTACCTGAATGCTTCACAGTTGGGGTGATATGCTTCTGCAAGTTTTCGCCAGACGTACACAGTGGTGAGTTCTTTATACGTACGCAGTGGGGAGTTCTTTATACGCACGCAGTGGGGAGTTCTTTATACGTACGCAGTGGGGAGTTCTTTATACGTACGCAGTGGTGAGTTCTTTATATTTCAGTTTGTAAAGTGGTAGGACTCAGAATGGGATTGTTACGGTGGTTGGAGTCAGAATCTCTTTTTCTCGACGCACACAGTGGTGAGTTCTTTATATACAGCACCTCTAAACAGACACAGTGACGTACACAGTGATGAGCTCTTTATATACAGCACCTCTAAACAGACACAGTGACGTACACAGTGATGAGCTCTTTATACGTACACAGTGGTGAGTTGAGTTCTTTATACGTACACAGTGAGGTACACAGTGGTGAGTTCTTTATACGTACACAGTGAGGTACACAGTGGTGAGTTCTTTATATTCTGCAGTTGCTCTAAGTATGAGCCGACCGTGGTAACTTTTTTAACTGTTTATCTCTTAAATCAGGATTCATCTGACCAGATGATACTTTGCCAGTCTTTAGCATCCCAGTTTTTTTGTACTTTGTTCCAGCTTACACGGTTTGTTGCGTTAATGTTAATACTCAAGGAATTGTGTATTGCAGAACAGCCATAAATACAGGTACCGATGGAGTTCCTGATGAACTGTTATGATGGAAGTTCCCACTGGTGTTCGGCTCTGCGATTTGCGGTACCCTGGTCTTGTGATTTCATTGTACAGTCCGTGCCGACGGTCCCCTATATCTATCTGACATCTTCGTCTACGTCCACAATTTGCACATTTGGAGTGTCCTTTTTTTTATAGGTAGTCATGATCTTTGATACAGTTCCTCGTGTTACAGCTAGAATTTCTGCCGTTCTATTTTTACTAAAGCTCCTGCAAGATGCACACCAACGATCATGCCATTTTTAAGGTCGCCGAGGTCTGACATTGTCGACACTGAATCAACAACTGCTTACCTGCGATTGTGGCATTTCTACGTGGCAGATGACATTATACTGCACCTCTTTATATATTTCATATCACAGGTGATCTCGTCACTAGGATTTAAATACGGCGCATCGCATGAACTCCAGTCGCAGTTGGGGCTTCCATTATTTTAATAAACCACTGGGTTCACACTGCTGCCCTACCAGGTGTATTTTGACCAGTCAAAATCTCCGTAGAAGAATTGCAGAGGCGTACGTCGCAGATTCTATTTTGGTTTTGCTGTGAAAAACGATATCCACAGAACCCTATTAAATCCCCATCTTACAGACTCCCGATCATGGATGCTAATTTCCCGTCTTTCAAAACTTTCCGAAAATGGAAGTTCGACGGAATAAAAAGATTTCTCCAGTAATAGTAATTTTTTATCCCTTCGCGATGTTTCCTCTGACCGGTGTTATTCTTAAATATATTTTTATTGTATAAATGTTTGTGTTTTAATTTGGAACTGGAGGCAACAAATTCCGAAAACGGGAAATTAGACGGAGACGCATAGCTTTAAATTCCTCCCGCCCCTCCTTTTTTTGCGCAATGTTATCTCTGCCCCGTGGAGTTGTTAAATATCATGTTATTCTATAAATATTTGCATTTCAGCTTCAAAATGGAATAAAAATTTTCCATAAACGAAAGTCGGATGGAGCGAAAATTTCTCCCTTTTTCGTTTCTTTCCTTTGTCTTTTCCCTGCAATGTATTATTGTTTAAAAATAATTTAATTACGTTATTTTGCGTATAAATCGAAATTTTTTTTTGAAACGGAAGTAGGAAGAAACGAAGATGTTTCCCTTAATCGAATATACTCTATGTTGACAAAAGTCACTGGACACCCCTTCAAAACCAAATGAACGGATCCACTGCGTTGTTAAGATGCGCGGTGCAGCTGCAAACGGTATAAAAACAAGCCTGCAGTTGACGACGATCATATCACCCTGTGAGGTTGAGTGAAAATGTCACGGCGGGAGAGAACTGACTTTGAGAAAGGAAAGATTGTTGGGTGTTATATTAGTGGAGTGTCCATAAGAGAAACCGAGAGGCGTTTAAACATACCCAAGTCAACTGTTTTGGATGTACTGAATAAGTGGAAAACACATGGCGTGCTAAAGCAGCAAAACGCACTGGCAGACCAAAGAAAATCAGTGATAGAGGACTTTGAAGCCTCAGGAGACTCGTTACAGATAATCGAAGGAGTACTGCACAAGAAATAAGTTTACAGGTGAGTAAAAATGCTGGAACCTCGGTATGAACACGTACCATTCGCAGAGAACTTCATTTCATGGGTTACCCTGGTCGTGCAGCTGCTCATAAGCCTTTCATCTCCACTCGGAATGCTACTCGTCGTTTAGCATGGTGTAAAGAACATTTATGGTGGATCGTAGATCAATGGAAACAGGTTCTATGGGCTCATGAGTCTAGATACATGATCCATAAGTTTGATGGCCGTATGTGGGTATGACGGCAGCCTGGGGAACGCTATTTACCATAGTGTACTGTTGTTACAGACAAGTTTGGGGCTGGCAGTGTACCCGTGCGGAGGTGTTTTTCGTGGACAAACCTGTTAACCAGCACGTCTACCTCGATAATATGTACAATTATGCCCTACCAACTCTGTGGCAATACTATGGAACCTAGAGCCTTGTTGGTACCATTAGGATAACGCACCGAGCCATAAAGCAAGGACTGTTACGGCGTGGTTTGACGCTAATTCCGTATCATGTGTGGCCTGGCCAGCACAGAGCCCTGATCTTATTCCCATAGAGCACCTATAGGATGAATTAGAACGCCGCATAAGAAGTTTGGAACCAAGGCCTACTACTAAGCAGCAGTTAGCGGCAGCATTATGTACTGAATGGAAGCGCATACCTATCGCTGTGTTCCAAAACCTTGTCGAAAGCAGGTCTCGAAGGGTCAGTGCATGCATTAAAGCCAAAGGTGGACCCACACCGTACTAATGTATGTCAATAAATGCTATGTTGTGTTTCTCTTCTAGGTGTCCGGTGACTTTTGTCAATATAGTGTATATATATGTCTATATATATTATTTTCTAGCAATATTCCCTTTGTCCTGTGTTGTTGTTAAATATAGTCTTATTCCATATACTGTTTTGTGTTTCAGTTTGAAAACGGAAGCAAAATTCTGGGTACAGAGGTCAGAGTGTTACTGATCAGAGTTATCATTGAAATTGCTGTAGCACCTCCTAGCTTAGGTTATTTTTAATTGGGCAGAAGAAATATAAGATGTTGAGTTCTCTCTCCCTCTGTTTCTTTCTTTCTCTCTTAATTTTTACTAGTGCAAATTTTTATTGTTTTTTGTTTTTGCACCAAGTAGTTATCTTTGCACATTAACCATCAGCAGATTATTTTCTGGCACCATGATGTTTGTTACAGACTGGTCAAGAACTTTCAGCTTATAGGGGTCAAAATCGGAAAAAGCGATTTTTACAGCTGTATGTGATATAGCTGGTAATAGCAACACTAATAAAGTGAAACGCTTGACATCAAACATAATAAGTAATGTGTAATAGATGTCGAAAACGAACAAAATGATACGAAGGCGGTACTAGCTCACCTATCGTCCAGTGACACTCTTCCATCACCACTGCATGAACAGAATACAGGACGAAGTTCTCAGAAGGGGACATGTCTCCCCCCGCACCGCAGTGCACATTTGGCATCGAAGCTCTTGGGGTACTACTCCTGCTGCAGAGCCCTGATAAGTGCTGGAAATGTTTCTAGTTGAAGATTTATTTGCGGAACACGACTCCTCAGAGCGTCCAATGCATGTTCGATTGAATTGAGATTAGGGGAACGCGTTGATCACTTCATCCGACGGATATCCTTACTTGCCAATACTTTATCTCCAGCTGCTGTGCGGTGAAGACAGGAGTTATATCCGTAAAAATGAAATCTGCGTCCACATCACCACGGAACAGAAGAACGTGGCGAACATTTGCGGTACCGCTGCCATTGATGATCCTTTGATCCATCATTTGCAGTCCGGTACGCTCATTGACCATGATACCCAGGTAACACAGCCTTGCAATTTAACGCAAGCCCAACACTGAGCCACCGTCCTTTAAGATCAGAAAACGTTGGCTCAGTGTTGGGCCTACGTTAAACTGCAAGACTGTGTTACCTGGGTACCGTACCCGGGGTATGTGTCCCATTCAACGATGTTTCTGGCTTCATACGCAGTCCCATGTTCCCTCTTGATCTATTACCGCTGTAAATCTGACGAAAGTCTAAAGCCTCTTTCAACTGTGAATATTGTCAGAAAAGTAGCAACCAGGACAAACGCTCAGTCTCGCGCCTATCCCACAACGCCGCCCGTCCGATTTGGGGGTTCACTGCACTTCATTCCTGGGCTGACGTATTTCCTAAAGAATGCTCTCCGAAGACTGTGTTACAATATCGGCGTGAGGACATCTAGGCATTTTTCTGATGATCTAGCATCGGACCAGCGTTCACCTAGTACGCTCTCTGATGCCGGGGTCTATGTGATTCCTTTAGATTACCCCGACGCATCCGTTAAGTACTATGTCGATATGACGAAGAGGTCGATCCAAATTCGGATTTCTGAGCACCAAAGGGATGTTAAGGATCGAAAACTTACGACTGTCCTGGCCCGTGATGTCACAATTGAGGGGGCTATACCCAGATGGAACGGAGTTAGGAGGCGAGCCCCTTACGATAGTGCAAGGGCTATTGCGCTCCGCGAAATAATTGAAATCATTACGTGACGGAATGTGTGCAACAAGGACGTAACCACGAGTCTTCGTATGATATGGCACCGGCTTCTTGATGTTCCACGCTAGCCAGTTACCCGAGACACGCAGTTTCTCGCTCCGTCACTGAAGCATATGAAAAGCAAAATGAACTCATATGACATCACTCGGCCTTCAGCCTCTATACACCTTGAGTAGCTGCCACGTGTTCACAACAAATTTGAATACATCATGAAATGTCTTCATACGTCACTCTACACTTATGTGCATAGGTTAGCAAGCTCTTGTAGCCCAGTGATGATTTGTAATCGTCAGATTTACAGCAATGTATTAATTTTGACATCTACAGGTGTTGGGCAGAATAATTTGAACTCCACGCTCAGAATCGTGATTTTTAATGCATCTGCGTACGTCGTATTACACAAAGGTATCCACCACATTTTGGTTGTAATAGCTTTGCTTACTGTTTAAGTGCATTTGAAGTGTCTTGTTTCAAAATGGTTTCAGATTGACAACAAAATGAGCGATCTAACGCACTTAGAAAGAGGGCTAATTGTTGGTGGCTTGCTAGTTGGTGCCTCCGTGGCAACAGTCACCAAGGTAGTGGAAGTATCGAGAGCTAATGTGTCTAGCGTCATGCAGCATACCTTGTTCGTGTAGAAACCTCGTTTGCGAAACACAAGAGCTCCAGGAAAATGACCCTGACTGATAGAGACAGGACAGCATTAAAGATTATTCTTACCCGTAATAATGAGACCTCTGGGCCAAAAATTAGTGCGGAGCTCATTCTGCATCTTCATGTCCCAGTACCAATGAAAACTGTGAGCAGGGAACTGCATAAAGAAGATATTCGTGGTAGAGTTGCTATTGCGAAACCTCTGGTGACCCGGGTGAATGCACAACGGCGACGGCACTGATGCAAGGAGCATACAACGTGGACTATCGATGCATGGAGGTGTGTACTGTGGTCAGATGAATCCACATTCACACTATTCCCCACCGCAAGACATGTTTACGTGCGGAGAACACTGTCAGAGGCGTAAAATCCAGACTGTCTTGTGACGTATATTCTAAATTAACTTTCATTTTCAGTTCCTTTTCCTATGTAAATTTGAGTTTGTTCTCCTTTTTACTTCCAAACTTAACGTGACATCTTCTCTCTCACGAGAATATTGTTGGAAACACATTTGAGGTCAGAGAGAAAGTTACGTATGAATGTGATAAAAACGATAGATAAAAAGGACGATACGACAGTTACTCAGAAGGATGTGTGTGTGTGTAGACGCATGATTCTTAAGTTAAATGGGAAATTAACAACTGTGGTGCCATATTTTGCTATATTGAGGTGTTCTACTGAAAGTCGTGCTGCACCGATAAAAGGTTATAGTAAGTCTTATTTCTGTTTCTGTTTCGTCTGGCCGTGAAAGCGTAATTAGGAACTATTCTTATTTATTTCAACATTCCTTAGTCATGGTTTAGACATAACGTAAAACAAATCTTGCTCACGAAAAAGACATTACGTTATAGTCAGCTCCGAGCAGTGCAGCATGATGGTGGTTCTGTCATGCTCTGGGCGGTTCTATCGTGGTTTTCAACAGGTCCCCGGATCATCTTGAAAGGACGGATGACTGGCAGTGCGAAAGAAACCATTTTGGCGGACCAGGTCCATCCAGTGACTCAGGCATTGTTTCCTGCAAGGGATTCCATCTATCAAGATGATAACGCCCCAATTCACAGAGTTCGAAATATCCAATCGCGGTTTGAGTAATATGAGGACGAACTTTCACACCTTCCTTGGTCTTCCCAATCACCAGACTTAAACATCATCGAGCCACGTGGTCTGTGTTGGAAAAAGATCCCGTTATCCTCTTCTTGCATCGCTTAAAAACCCGGAGAAGTTTCTGCATGAAGAATGGTGTAACATCCCACTAACCACCATCCAGGATTTGTATGCGTCCATTCCAAGGAGGATTTAGGCAGTTTAGAATGCCAAAGGTGGTCCCACACCCTATTGGGTACTTAAAACCTCTTTTTCTTAGGTGTTCACATTATTCTTTCCAATCCCTCTATTAACCATGTTGATTTAGACCATGTAATGTTCCTCGATGTTTAAAACGTACGTATGTAGATTAGGGAACACTACGTAAAGTTTGTTCTTCTGGATTGGAATGGAGGTTTAACGACCACCGTGAGCAACTCAATGGGCTATAAGCAGTCGCCCGTCCCTAATTTAGGGTCACTGGTTCCAGGGAAGGAGAGAGCCAGTGCCTTAAGACAAACACAACATCCATACCTCACCGGAATTCGAACCCGGACCCCGTTCGGACGAATGATCAGAGGCCATCGCTTAGACCACTGCCCCACCGGCGCGGCTTTGTTCTTCTTATCCACTCACATTAAGTGAAAAAGGAGTCACTCAACTAAAGTTTTTGCCGCCCCGGTGGCGCAGTGGTCTAAGCGATGGCCTCTGATCATTCGTCCGAAAGGGGTCCGGGTTCGAATCCCGGTCAGGCATGGATGTTGTGTTTGTCTTACGGCACTGGCTCTCTCCCTTCCCTGGAACCAGTGACCCTAAATTAGGGACGGGCGACTGCTTATAGCCCATTGAGTTGCTCATGGTGGTCGTTAAACCTCCAATCAAAAAAAAAAAAAAAATCAACTAAAGTTCAAGAAACAGTTCTCTGGTCACTTCACTAATGAAGAACTTTTAGGTAAGTATTCCAACAACAGGAATCATCCTAACAACAGCTTATCTTGAGTTAGTAAACACAATAGTAGATTAAAGAACTCTAACACGAAATTTATAACACCACTCGAACTTGCAAACGGAAAGAACAGACCGCTTTTGCCTAAAACAGCTTCGACGAATATACTGCACCGCACATTGTCTGCCAGCTCCATACATTATATCTCGTTCTTGGCTTGTCTAACATGCACACGTTATTCACTCTTGACCTCGAGACTGCTGCCAACATAACATTCCGTGAGTGAGAAAATATAACGTTAAGGTTGAAACGATAAAAGAGAACGAACTCAAAATTTACATGAAGAAAGTCAGCTAAAAATGAAATTTCAATTAGAGTATAAGACATAACTATTAAACGGACTTATTGTACTGTCTGTCTTCATTGTGGATTTTATTGTAAAAAATATTTTTTGTCTTTTATATATACACTGATGAGCTATTGCATTATGACCACCTACCTAATAAGCTGTAGGACCCACTTTAGCCCACAAAACAGTGGCCACTTGGCGAGGCATCGATTCGATGAAGTGGCGATGGGTATCCTGGGGTATCTGGTACCATAATGTCAATAGCAGGTCCTCCAGTTCTCGTACATTTCGGGGTGTGGTGGTGATTTAGTACGAACCCGCTTTTCCAGGTCGAACCACAAATGTTCGATTGGGATCATGTCAGTTGAATTTGGAGGCCAGGGCATAAACAGAAAGTCTCCAGCATGTTCCTCGAACCACTTCTTGACGATTCTGGCACTGCGGCATGACGCATTATGCTGTTGGTAATGACCATCACCAGCAGGTAACACAGTTGCCATGAATGGGTGAACTTGGTCCGCAACGATGTTCAGATTCCTGACAGCTGTCAGGGATTGTGCTATTGGGATGATGGAGCCTAAAGTGTCCCAAGAAAACGTCGCCCACAGTACAATACTGCCGTCGCCGGCCTGTATCCGTCCAACAGTAAATCCAGGTGCTCTAGCCTCCGTCGACAATCGGCGTATCTGCGCTCAGCCGTCTACGTGATGCACCAGGAATCTTGATTCATACCAGGCCACATTTTCCCAATAATCCACGATCCAATCTCGATGAACTTGGGCCCATTTCATGCGCTGTTTGGCGATGACGTGCAGTGACCATGGGGATTCAGCTGGGTCTTCGGCAACGCAGGCCCATGCTCAGAAGGCTGTGATGAACTGTGTGCTGTGACACATTTCCCTGATCACCACTGTTGTAGCTACGAGTGATTTGTCGCACTGTGGCCCTGCGGTTGCTGTGAACAATGCGCAACAGTCTCCGCTCCCCTCTGGCATCAACAAGCTGCGGACGACATGCGGCTGGACGACGGTCCGTCTTTTGGCCATCTGTGCACCACTTTTGATACGTACTCACTACATTGGCACATCCACAAGCGTGCCGTTTCCGAGATCCTAGTTCCGAGGCGCCGTGCTATCACAATTTGCCTTTTATCAAACTCCGATGAATCGTCAGCTTTTCCCATTCTGACTCCGAACACTCTACTAGCTGAAAGCCGGTCCTCGGGCTGTATATATATTACTCTGTAAACTTCATCTGCTCCACCGTTCGGTCTCCAGGCGTGCTCATTTCTCTAGGTTGCGGGTGGTCATAATGTAACGACTCATGGTTGTATAATACTGTGTTTTAAACAACACGACACGTTATGATGGCTAAAGCAAAAACGAATGATTTTCAATAAAAAACACACGCATGTATACTTACTTTCAGTGGACGATCATGCTTCTCGAAACTTATTTTCTCTTAGGGCGTGTTCTTTCAGACCTTTATCTCTACCTCACTGAGTGAAATCATCATCATCATCATCATCATCATCATTTCAACCATTATCAATCCACTGCTGGACGAAGGTCTCCCCAAGTTTCCTCCACAACGGTCTGTCTTGTGCCAGTCTCCTCCATGTCACTCCCGCATATTTACGAATTTCATCCACCCATCTCCCATGTGGTCTTTTTCTGGGTCTTTTCCTGTCCCTTGGAATCCAATCTAAAATTTCGGCTGTCCATCTATGGTCTGTCCTTCTGGCAGTATGTCCAGCCCATTGCCATTTCAGGGATTTAACTCTGATCATGATGTCTTCCACTCTCGTCATTTTTCGGATCCACGAGTTTCTCTTCTTATCTCTCCTGGTTATACCAAGCATGCACCTCTCCATGCTTCTTTGAGTTGTTTGCAGCCTTTGTATGTCTCTTTTAGTTAAGGTCCACGTCTCTGCACCATACGTAAGCACTGGAAGGATGCATTGATCAAACACTTTTCTTTTAAGACATAATGGCATATTGCTCTTGAAAATTATGCTGTTTCTTCCAAAAGCTCTCCAGGCAAGTTTTGTACGCCTATTAATTTCTTCATCAATGTGACCCTCACTTGATATCTGCTGTCCAAGATAAACATACGTATCTGTTATCTCCAGTTTTTCTCCATCAATCGATAAATCTTCATGTCTTGTAAAAGCATTGAACATCACTTTTGTCTTCTTAAAGTTCATTTTTAATCCCACTTCTTTACTCTTGTCAGCAAGTTCCTGGATCATACTCTGCAGCTCTGATGGGGTAGTTGCAAAAATGACTACGTCATCAGCAAAACGAAGGTGGGTTAGATAATCTCCATTAATCTTTATCCCTTTGTTTTCCCAGTTCAGTGATTGAAAGACATTTTCCAATGTGGCATTAAAGAGCTTCGGAGATATGGTGTCACCTTGTCTCACTCCCTTTCCAATTTTTATGTGTGTTGTATTTTCAAACAGCCGAATCTTTGCACTTGCATTTTCATAGATGTTATTAATAATATTAATGTATGCATCTTCAATACCGCAGGATTTCAGAGCCGTGGTAACTGCTGATGGTTTCACCGAATCAAAGGCTTTTTCATAATCGATAAAAGCCATGCACAATGGAAGTTCATATTCCCTCGCTCTTTGAATTAGTTCTCTCAGTACGTGGATATGATCTATTGTGCTGTAGCCACTCCTGAATCCAGCTTGTTCTCTCGGTTGAGCCATGTCCAGTGTTACCTTCAAGCGGTGTGAAAGAACTTTAGTGAAGATTTTATAAACCACTGATAGGAGGCTGATAGGTCTGTAGTTCCTGAGATCCTCAATGTCATATACACTGGCAAATAGGAAGGATGAAGGGAAAACCGATTTATCTAGTTTTCGCACACGATGATGAAGCTTTTACATCTTTTTATGATAATATCATGTGAGGCTAATATAATATCTTGGATAAAATTATGGACTCATGTATTTATAGTGACAGCGTGTAATTAATCACAGTCAACAAATTGACGTACAAATGTGAGAAAAGACAACCACTTCCGTTTTACCGATTCAAGATTTATTAAGATCTGATTCAGTACTGATATATTAATAACATTTCAACTTTGGATTGCACAAGAATACCGGAATATTCACCTAAGTCTTCTTATTTACAATTTACTAATTACAAGTCAACAAATGAAGCAGGATTGTTATTTCTCAGAAGAAAGAGCAATAATTCAGTATATTCCTTATCTGGGCATGAATTGCAAATAACAATGTATTCACTGTCTGTTACAATATCGCTAATTACACATATGCTATGAGTTCATTTTATACATTAATTATTTCTTACAGTTCTGTCACTCACTAGGACCACTAATGAGCACATGATTATCGGTACGTTTCTCGTAGTGCTCGTATTTTTCAGATGATTTGGTTGCTTCGTATGTAACAAACATCATTTCATAATGCGTAAGGACTATATTCAGGTGTTCCTTCACACGTTCTCTATCACAGACCAAATTTAAAACATGTACACACTTTTTCAGCTCACATAATTTAACTAGCAAATCTGAAACGAGAGCTTCATCATTTTGCGCATCACATATATTTTTCAGCAACGGGAATATATTTTTAATAGTAATCGATCATATAAGGTTTAAAAAATAAAGCGAAGTGTTTTCCAATAAGCGAAAGTTTGTTTTCGCAAAGTATGCTTTAATATTGTAAATCGGAAGTCAGTGTAAAGCAAAGAATGTTTTTTGGGCCTCCCAGGAGACCGAGTGGTCTGGTTCGAACGAGGTAGGTTGGTAGGACTCGAGAACCAATGAGGCATGGTTGGTGCGCATGTCTCATGGCACTGATACTATCCCATCCCTAGCACCAAAAGCTCTAAATACGGGTGACTACTTATAGCCAGTAGTGTAGTCTAACCGAAACGCCCCGGAAAGGCGTTCTGGTACTTTTTCTAGAGATCTGAACGGGCCGGGCTTTTCTCCCAGACACTTACGTTCAGGCCGGGTCAATTCGACCCATTCTTCTTATCACAATGGTAAAGAAAGAAAAAAAGTTGTATTTCCGAATTTTCTGGTCTGTTTAACTGTTTCGCTGGCGTTACTTACTTCCATGACATAGCCCAGGGCGTAATCAGAAAAGCAAGAAGAGGCACACACCGTGTTTTTACCATCTGTAGATATTAAGATGGTTAAAAAACTGGTATTAAGATTTAATAAATACAATAGAAAGACAAAACCAACTTCGGGGCTTGTTGACAACAAAGAGATTCGACCCAGAGCGAGTGTGTGTGGGGGGGGGGGGCGACATCGATTGTTTCTCCTGGGCAGCGGATGGCATAGTGGTCAACGTTTGTGACTGCCACGGATAAAACCTCAGGTTCGGTCCCAGGCGGGTACGAACGCACGAACCACTAAGTATCCGCCGTGAGTCGGATGGGCACGTTAGGCCATCGGATCCCGGGTACTGGCCCCCAGGTAATAAATAAGGGCGTCTTCCTCCCCTTTCTACCTCGCTTCCGTGTCACTTTCCTATCGGACACTCTAGCCCAAATCTCCTAGCTTCCTATTTCTAAGAATTGTTTAAGACCTGAGGTCAGACACTCCCTTCCTAAAATTATCTACATATGATATGATATGATCTGAAATTATCTTCTGTGTTGTGAGTTGCTCGGGAATCTTGAAAATGTATTGTGGAATGGTAATCGAACACGAATCTCCCGATTTCCTTTGTGAAAAATTGCCATTACACTACAGACGACAGGCATTTCAAAGTTTGTATGAATTTGAACACATGCACAGAAGAATGTCTTTTTTTGTTTGTTAATTTCGTGGTTTAGCGACTACTATGAGCAATTCTAAGGAATATAAGCATTCATCCGTCCCTAATTTGCTGCTCCTGGTTCATAGAAAAGGGCCAGCCGTCACCCACGTCTCATTCAAAAATCGAACCTATTTCGAACGAATGGTCAGAAAGCTCCTTAAATCAATCTGCCACCGAGGCTGCCCCAGAAAAATCGCCAGTACGCTTTGAATATCAGATGATAAATAATCAATTCCAGAATATAGTTGCTTTTTAAAATTCGAAGGTGTCTTCCTATTTTTGATTTTTTATTAAATAATTTCTTTATTTCATTAAATTTGAGATTTTTTATACACACTTTAAAGGATAGGGGAATTATGTTCTGGATTATGAAAGGACATTTTTGTATATGTTGAAAACATAATGTATTCATTGAGAAAATTTCTGAACAATAACTCAGTTTTAAGAATTGGGACTATACTTTGACATTCCATACCTGTTTTAGTACGAAAGAATATCAATTAAGTTAAAAGCTTTTCGCTTTGCTTGCTTAATTTTTTTCTTTTGAAATCAACAGATTTTTTACACGTCTAGCAGTATAGTTATAAAATCCAAATTCGCAATCCTTTAGTTCAAGCCATCTCAAGCTAGGCTGGGTTAAGGCCTTAGTGGGCCCCTAGACTAAGACATTTGAGTGGGCCCCAAATAACTTTTTAAGGGAAATTATTGAAGTCCGTTAAACACGAAACTGTAGCTACTAAATTATCTGCAGAGTTTTCATATAAGTCACTGTAATTTTTCATTGTTCTCAGGAGAACATGAGTTAAAAGCTTAAGATTCCTAGATTTTGTCTTGAATTTTCTAAGGATTTAGCATTGTATACTTTACTTAGTGCATCTTTGTTGTTATGCAATGTGAAGCCACAGGGACTTCGACCATTAATGGTTCCAATTGCAAATTGGGAGGTGTCGCTGGATGGTAGTGAAAAAACTGAAACTGTCTCGCCTATTCCACTGTAACTTTTACATGAAACCTTTACCCTGGTGAGTCATTATCTCGAAATCTATTTGTCTTCCAGCCTCTGTTTCTGATCATGTGGAAATCATACAAGACAAAAGTAAAATTATTTTATAACTCCCCCCACCCTCTCTCTCTCTCGTTCTCTCTCTCTCTCTCTCTCTCTCTCTCTCATTCTCTCTCTCTCTCTCTGTCTCTCTCTCTCTCTCTCTCTGTCTCTCTCTCTGTCTCTCTCTCTCTCTCTCTATCTCTCTATTTATCAGTCTATTTATTATTTGCGCAGACGTGCTTCCTGGGCCCTTGGCCATGGAAGGCCTCAAGGCCCTGTAGACCCTGCCCCCCCCCCCCCCTTAATTGGATCCTGATCTCAAGTCTCCAGAGCATTCAAAATTTAGTTATTTCACTAAGTAGCTAACTGTTGTGTTCTGATTTGCAGCAAATAACTAATGGCATTATATTCAAATATTAATCGATTCACTTCATTTAAGTAACACCACATCTCATATATTTCCGTCATAATTATCAACTTCAGATTTTCTTAAGAGAAAATTAACAGATTTTAAATCAAATAAATTTAAAGTTGCTGCTTTTGTAAGTATAGTACAGTCGAAAATTTACATTTTGACTCATCTGAGGTCCATTGATTTATGATTTCAGTGAATTCACGGTTTTGATGCAAGGGTCCTAAAGTACATCTAATTTAGCATCAATTATGTGTATACTCGTATACAGACTGACGCCATGTGTAGCACACGTTTTCATCGTTATCATATCGGACAATAGTCTGCATCTTCCTGAAGAATAGTCTTTATGAATAGTTATTTCAATTGCTTAAAGTTATTCGTGCTCCTATAAAATATTTCCTAGAGGAAGTTTTGTAACATAGTGTTAGTAGAGTTGATCCCGTGGATTGTCCAAATGAGGCCATATGACGATGCTTTGCGCTACCCCATGGCGTAAATGCTAACTCATCTGAATAAAAGAAACATAAAGCAAACACTTCCAGACAGAAAATCTGAATGAGTCTGAGCACAGTTGTTACCCTGGTGATCTCGGATCTCAGGAATTGCCAGGAAAATGCCTTAAGCAAGATAAAAATATTTCCTTTAGATAATGTTTGCTACATTAATCAGACATCAGAGAACATTCTTGCCAGATTCCGTCCACAAAGCAGCATATCATTACGGAGATTTAATATAGGAGTGTTTAGGCAAAAATATTAAATCTTTCTTCGTAACATTTCTTTTATCTCGTGTTCCCTTTTCTTTGTCTTAGGGCTTGGGAAAGTTTTATTTTGTCACATAGTCAGTAAATACAGCAATTTAATGTTTCGCCTGCAAAGGTATCACAATTGTGAAAGCCATTTACAGAATTAGCTTTTGTGCCTGAAGATTCGTCTAGTGCAATTAGCACTCTTCGCTATCTTTCTTTCAAGAGCTTCCGAAAGGGACTTGAACAGCGAGTATATTTCAACTTTAAGGCTTCGTGAAGGCGATGTCGGCCTTTTAATCCCAGGTGATTCTGTAGCGAAAGGGTTGGAGGTGTGGTGTCACTTCCTGGGAGGCAAAGCGGAGAAAAGGCAGTCAGGGGGATAGTGGGGATTGGTCGGTCGGGAGGACCAAGCGTTCGTTGTTCCTGGGAAATGATGTTTTAAGCTCAACGGAGAACTTAAGGCTTTTCCGCGTGAAGCGGCAGAGAGACCGGAAAGTGATCGAAAGCAGATATTATAGGGAATAAAATGTTTATTGTTTGTGGAAAAGGACGGTAAGATAGGGCAACCATGCTCGAATTGATCAGAAGAATCAATTGCTTTTAAAAGGTACAGAAGCATTTGAAATATTTTAGTTTACTGGCCTTCGTACCGACGGATGGTCCTTGCGTCGTATTGCTGAAGAAACGCAAAGTGATGCAAAAACCGTCGGTCGCATTTAGAGACAGTGATCACAGGAAGGATATGTGCAACGTCGCAGGATGACCAGAGCACGGAAACAAACGTCCGAGCGTACCGAACGTTGCATCCGACGTCATGCCGTACGGGCCCTCAGGCTACAACGATATACATTTTGCGGAGTGTACGGGAAGGCTTGGATGCTCTGATAACGATGCGGACAGTGTCGCGCGATTGACTGCGTCTAGTTTGCTGTCCCGCCGCCCGTTGCAAAGGCTACCCTTAACAACGAGCCATCGTCGTCAGCGCTTGACGTGGTGTCGCTCCAGAGCTGAGTGGGGTGCCGAATGGAACAGTGTGGTGTTCAGCGACGAATCGCGGTTCTGTCTCATCATGGATGATGGCCGTGTGAGAGTCTGGAGGCGACGTGGCCAACGGGTGGATTTCTCCGCCGTTGTGGAGCGCTACACGGGCCGCCAACGTGGACTGATGGTGTGGGGTGCTATTAGCGCCAACTGCCCCATCGCAGCAGGTACGCATTACGTGGACTGATGGTGTGGGGTGCTATTAGCGCCAACTGCCCCATCGCAGCAGGTACGCATTACGTGGACTGATGGTGTGGGGTGCTATTAGCGCCAACTGCCCCATCGCAGCAGGTACGCATTACGGGCACATTGACTGCAAGTTGCTATGTTGACGAGGTGTGGCCGCCCGTGGCACTACCGTATCTGCAGGGCATCCCAAACGCCGTTTTTCAACAAGACAACGCCCGGGCGCATACCTCTCGGATCAGCCGGAATGCTTTACACGGTGTGCGGATGTTTCCGTGGCGAGCACGATCCCCCGATCTCTCACCCATCGAGCATCTGTGGGACACGATTGGACGTCGGCTGAATATACTCCCATCCCCGCAAAATGAAGATGAACTGTGGACTCGGATCAACACCGCATGGTCCGCGATTCCCCAAAACTCGTGTGTGTGTGTGTGTAGTACCAAAATACACGATCTTTTATTGGGTAATACGCTATTCACCGAGGAAATGAAATATCGCTGTTTCAACCTTTTTTCAGCAATATTCATAATTGTAAATCAAATTGCTTTTGAAAATAATATGATGATAAAGTAAGTTAAAATAAATATACCTATCCCATGCGTTTATACTATTATTATATTAAATAAAAATCTCAGTTCACCTGAAAATTACTCTTTGTAAGTGATTTTAATTGTCTTTACAGTGATTTTAATTGTCTTTATATTGATTTTAATTGTTTTTATATTGATTTTAACTATCTTTATAGAGATTTTTATTTCTCTTTATAGTGATTTCAATTGTTCGTTGTTATTATATTTTTTCTATTTAAGCAAATAATGTTTTTTTTTCGAGGTGTTAATTTTGTTAAATAAAAAAATCTCAAATCATAGGCCAACCTTCAATTTTTACTTTTTTAAAATTTCCTTTGAACATATGTTTAAAGTCTGTGCAAAATGTCGCACATAAATAACAACAAATTAAAAGAAAAATATGTCTAATCATCTCTAAAATAGGTTCCCAAATTTTTTTACCACAAATAATTGACTGTCATGCTTTTTTGGGATATCTTTTTGAAGTGTGCCTAGTCATATCACAATAGGTTTCCTAAATTTTGTTACCACAAAAAAAAAAAAAAATGACCACCATTCTTTTTGTGTGGTTGTTTTACGCAATTTTTGGTTCTTAAAGAAATTTTAAACTTTTCATTAAGACCCACTTTTCGTATTTTTATGGATTTCATTCATATGATGATCGCAAAATGTGAAGCTCAAACTTATTCTGCTCAAGAAACAAGAAATATGTTTGCGTACGTCGCAGTTGTACGCAATTATTGTTACAAGTTTGCACAGCGCAAAGTTTTTTGATACAATTTTTCACACTAATTACAAAATATGCCGCTTAAAATGTTCACATGTTAGCTTAAATTTCTTTTCGATGAGCTCATGTCTGCTATGGTTTCAAGTAGCGCGGAACGAGAAGGAGCACCTACTTTAGCTGCATCCACATCCTTCTTAAGTTCTTCCATGTCCCTTTTCAACTTGGCTCGCCGATTTTGGAACCACGTTATCACTTGGGCATTTGTGAGTCCCAGAGACTGAGCAATCTCGTCCCTGTCTGCCGGAGACAAGTACTTTTGGTAAAGGAACCTCTTTTCTAGTTCGAAGATTTGATGATTGGTAAACGCCGTCCGTGATTTTCTTTTCTTCTTTGGTTGTTGCCTGTTGCTGAACAGATTTAAGTGATCTCTCGAATGATCTGCAATAGAGAAGAAAGTCTGAACTTAACTTACTGTTCAAAATTACATGCAATTTTTAATTTTACAAAAAAAAATGAAATTACACTCGGTAGGATAAGATATAAAAATCGGCAACATTTTCATAGTGAAGCAAAAAAATATTGAGCATGAATTAGAAAAAGAATATGTGGAAAACTGAACAGACGTCGTGAAATTTGCGACAACTATCTCAAATGTAAGAACAGTAGACTAGCGTTGCTTTGCTGTAGAATTTCCGCAGTTTCAAAAGCTACTTAGATAATTCAAAAAGATGTCCTAATTACTTCGAACGACATTTTTCAAAACGAAGTCGCTTCAGGATACGATTGAAAACATTAGGGTCGTTCTTGTCTGGAATACATTTCATGTGAATGACGAACATGTGGATCTGGTATTTAAAGAAACATACTGAACGCAAAAATCCCTGTCTGTAAACGTTTCAGCTGGACTGGACTGAAGTTAACATGCACGTCTGCAAGTTACACCAGTATATCTCTGAGAGCGGGCGCTAGTGAACACTCCGGACAAACAACCCACACTTACTCCAAGTCACCCTAAGAGTGTACAGTTGTAAAATCAACGGAGGCTTCATTATTTTCCCTTTTTGTGGAACGCAAGAACGGTATCAATCCGCGTTGTACACTCCTGCTGTGCACTGTATAAAAATGGGTCTGGTTCATTTGCCCGAAGATTACTTCACCGAAAGGTCACTTGACCGAAAATCACTTCACCGAAAAGATTGTTTCGCCGAAAGATCACTTGATCCAAACGTTCATTTCACCGAAAAGTCACTTGATCGAAAGGTACATTCCACCGAAGGGTAACTTGATGGAAAAGTTCATTTCACCGAAGGTCTCTTTTCCTAAAAGTTCCTTTAATCGAACAGTCATTTCACCGAAGGGTCAGTTTATCGAAAACTTTAAATTTCATTACAGGATCTGCTGAAGCGTGGCGCCAGTTTGGAAAACAGACCTCTGAAACTTTAGGGGATCATACTCAAATTGCACTTTGGGTTTCTCCGTGTCACGAAGAACACAAAGAATTAATTTTAAAACAAAAAAATAATAATTTGAAGTCTCTAGGCATCGGTGTTGTCCTTTTCAGCTAATATAAATTATCCGTGCTTCAGCACCTAGGGCCCCCAATCCAGGATCATAAGCATAAGGTTTACATAACAAGTCAAGTTAATAATACTGCACCCCGCTCCGCAGACCTAGGCCTTATAATTAATGCTATATTTCAAAAGACCTACCTACGGCGAGATGTTTTGTAGAAATCGAAAGTTAATTTTTTGTACAATCCCATAACGTTTAGGTGGCCAGTTTTTCAAAAGCCTGCATCACACTCCAACAAATCTCTAACAAGATTCTAAGTCATAAAATGAAACTTCGGGTAGATTACGCCAAAAAAGAAAAAAAATCAGTAAGAAATAGCAATGCAATACCCGTTTATTGGCAGTATTTATTTATTTAAATATTCGTACGTGTACGCCACTAAACGGATATTGCATTGCTATTTCTTACAGAAAATTCTAAATTTTCGATAAACTGACTATTCGGTGAAATGATCTTTCGATCTAATGAACTTTCAGGTGAAGTAATCCTTCGATGAAATGAACTTTTCGATCAAACGACCTTTCGATGAAATGAATTTTCAGGTGAAGTGTCCGTTCGGTGAAATGAACTTTTCGGTCAAGTGACCCTTCAGTGAAATGAACCTATCGATCAAGTGAACGTTACCCTAAAAAATTCAGTGGCGTGATTTCACGAAGTTTTCCTAAAAATAACACGCAGCAAACGCCTTTCGACGAAATTCCATTTCTAAAAGTATCCGTTGCATCTTTCTTTACTATTTTTACAGAATTCCCGTAATCAGTAATTCCGTAATTTCAGAGAAGTCCGTCTCGGGGATTTCCGTATTTAAACAGAAATTTCGCAAGAGCGAGGATTTTGACGTCTCTCAACCCTCTACGCAGATATTCTTCCCCTTTACCCCTGGTGAGTTTCGTAGCACGGACTCTTTCTACGGGAACCGCGCGTGCTACTGTTGAGACAAGACTCTAATCGTGCGATGATGAAATGCTTTTTGCTATTAATGCAAGTGAATTAGTCATTTTATTTTCTGTTGGAGTTTATTATTTTTCTGAATAGGTTTGTAATAATTTTATTTTTTCTATAGCACTTATTATAAATTACGTATTATTCTCATCATAATTAAGAAAGGGTGAAATGTACTGCTTCATAGTATTATTTCACAAGTCTCCTAAATATTAAATGTACTCTTAATACAGTAACTATGGTAACTTTTGTCTAAAGCGCTCCACAGACTGATTCATAGACATCATACAATCACCTGTACAGTAATTTAAGTACGCGGTTTCTTATGGTAACACAATTTACAATAGCTGGTGCACAAAATAGGGAGAGAAGAAATACGCGGTGACACAATAACAAAAATTTTATGAGATATGCTATCCACAATATCCTATCTTGCTACAAAACTTCAAAATGAAGTCGTCCGACTGACGACTGAAATTAAATAGTTAATCAAACCTCAAATATTCCGACGAATCACTTCTATTATCTGAAATTTGTCGTCATATGGATACGAAAAAAGTGAGAATGAAGTTTTCCCGTTAGTATACAAAAGAAATTGCGGAAAGGTTTCTGAAAATTAAGAATTCTCCTGGCTTACGGAAAATCCGTGAAATTCAGGTTTATTTCCATCATTTTACGGAAAGGTTGCTTCAGGAATATGCTTTTTTAATTCACGAAAGAAATCACGGAAAGTGGCACGTAAATTTCGGGAATTTTTTTTTACAGTGAACTGTGGTTAGTTCTTCCTCTAGAGAAATAACTAAAGACCTTTAAAAGGCAAAAGACCGGACATATTGCCAAGGCCCGATTTACACAGAATCGGGGTCAGGACACAACACGAGATGAGCCCCCCCCCTCCCCCACCTCCACCCGTCCACATTCTTGAAAGAATAAGCATACATTTGTTGCCACTAAATATTATCAATTAACTTAAAAGTTGATTTAATAAATGGGACACTGTGCGGGGGAAAATAGGAAATGATATCTACTTTTATTGAATCTTAATGCTAGCAAGGAAATTTGCACTTAAAAATATAGACGGGTAAGTAAAACACTATTTAATAGTTTAGTATTGCTATTTTCGTTGCTGTTATAGAATGGCTGCTCTTGTGTGCTACTCTTGTTCCGACACGACATGACGTCACTGAGCTGCCGTTGAAATGAGGTGGAAATGAAAGAAGAGCCGATAGTGAAAACACCAGTCTTAACCTTCAATTCAGGGGGAAAGACTTTTTCCCCCAAATGTTTCTTTTCAATTCATAATAATTAATTAATAAAAAAAACATGATTTTTTTCTTAATTGCGATTCTGGGGGCTCCTAACATGCTGGGGCATATAAGTAAATCAGACCCTGCATATTTCCGGAACTGACAACTGTTGGACGAATTTAAATCCTAAACTTGGTACCGAGAGATATGGAAAACACCCTAAAGAAGACCAGGTATGAGTTGGGTGAATGTAATTCAGCAGCATGATGAAGCGACATGGACGAGAATTACTGAAAACAAAGAGTTGCGGAAAAGACATGGTAGAGCTCATGACACATTAAACACTATTCTTGACGATGGCTGACGTTATATGAAGAACTGCGTATTCTCAACAATTTTAGGCAAAGGAGTTTCTGCTTTTCCAATATGAAATAGGTACATCTAGAAATGATCGGCTGTTAGCTTTTTCACCGTATAGTTTTGGTGGAACATTTCGTCATCTATTGACAGAGGATCACATTTTGGTGTTATTTACACTGACTTTGCTAAAGCTTTGGACAAAGTTCATCATGGCATTTTACTCAAGAAATTGAACTGTCTTGGCCGCAGTGATAACCCGATGTCCTTGTTTAAGCCCTAACTTTTCAACCTATCCCAGTCTGTTATTTATAACAACCATGTTTCTGATCCTTATGTCACCACCAGTGGCGTATATTCAAGGCTAGCTATAGGCTAGCTGCAAAGCCTAGAGAATGCACAAATAAAACTGAATTAAATGTACGCAAATAACAGTCAATTATCATCGGTATTAAAATATGTCCATGCTTTCGGTGCGAAAAAAAACAAGAAAGATGACACCGAATTTTTGGGTGTATTGAGCACGTCTGACGCAAATTAAATTTATCAAAGCTATTCGAAGTCAATGGAACCGGTATGGAAAACAATAGTATCTGACGGAAGAAAGAAGATTTTCAATCGGGTCGTTAATCCCTCAGATATTGCTGTAAACGGAATCGTGAGCTTACGAACTCTTAGGAACAGAGTTATCGACAAAAATTAGATGTGACTTTACGTCCCCTGGTGGGAAAACCATGCATTATTTTAGGAAGAAAGTATTCTCAAAAGGTTTTTCCATATGAGCGGTATCGATCCAAGAAAAAAAAATTGTCGAGTTTTCAGGAGCCCAGATTTTGCTACAAATACATCAGAAGCAGAAATTAACACTTATGACCCTGGTGGCCAAACCATTCCTTACCAAACATTAGAAATTATGTGAAAAATATTTTCCATCACGTCTTGTATGCCATACAGGAAGAATTTTTCAAATCGGAGTTTTAGGAGCAGAAAACGCAATTTACCTTTGTGCGCCCTAGCGGAAAGTCTACGATTTACTTGAAAATTTTGAATTTATAGGGAAAACATTTCGCATCGGAAACACTATCCAACAAAGAAGGAATTTTTCAAATCGAACTTTTAGAAGTAGAGATATTGACAAAAATAAGATATACATCTACGCCCCTGGCGTAGAAACCATGCATTATTTCAAGAAGAAAATGCTCCTAAAAGGTTTGTCGACATGAGTAGCATCGGTCAACAAACGACTTTGTTTTCAAATAAATTTTAGGAGCTCATATTTTGCTGCAAATACATCAGAAGCGGAATATGCGGCGATCATTTGGAGCCCCTAGCCTCGTAACTCTAGTAAATGAAACCGAGAAAGTTCAAAAAAAAAAAAAAAAAAATTCTTAGACACCTTTTTTACAAATCGACTGGTGTTTGTGCAGCAAACATCCCGACGGCTGACCTTTTGACGTTTTTCAAGATGACTTCTCTGCAATCATGAATGAAGGCTCTCCAATTCAAGTTCCTGTACGGCATCATCATGGAGAGATTGATGATACTCAAATTGTAAACCAATTAATTTTCCGTGTCCAACGTTTACCGAGGACAAAATGTGAACTGTTTGCAGTGCCATTTTGCAGAACTGGTGCTGGGAGAAATTCTCCGTTTTGCAAAATGTATAGGCTTCATAACTCACTGGAAGAATGTCCCGATATTTTTAATATAAGTCAAAATATTTTTCATAAAGAATGTTTTGCAAGACTGTAAATATCACTCGGTAATGTAAATGTCACTATAGCAATTCCTGTAACTAGATATACCATCTGTAGGAATATGCTTACAAATAAATAAATAAAGAAATAAATAAAGCCTGTGACAATTTATTTATACTTTGCCTTAATTTCCCTTCCTATTTTATTATTTTTCTTTTCTTAACTTGACCCCACAGCCGCACAACAATACTCGTTTTGAACCGTATAAGCAACCCTCATTCACTCTTATTTGACATTTCAAAGTTCGTCTTCCGAAAAATGAATTTAGGCGTGATATGTTCTCATCGAGAAAAATGATTTATTACACAAAACTTGATGAATTACAATTTTGTGCCCTTTCATTTCCTCTTATTATGATTAATGGGTTCATTCAAACAAAAAAAGAACCATAGTTAAGGTTTTATCTTCCCCCCACCCCCCAAAAAAGATGAAGAGGACAACAAATTCTTAACAAGGGTTGACGAAGAGCTTCTAATAAAAAATTCTAAGCAATATCCCTTTATGGTGCAAGTAGGTATTTACAGCCACTTTTATTTAATTGTTGCACGGCGTTCGAAACGGTATTAGAACAATGGAGAAGAAACAACGTGTCACAAGCAATTATTTCCAAAATTAGGCTATGCAATTAGACGATAGCTTCTGCAAGCCAAAAATGCGGTTAGCCTGCATGCATTCAAATAGGCTAATTACAGAGATTCCTTTATTGTTTATGTAGCACTTCACGAAACTTTCACATATCTGTTTTCAATTTGTATTCATTTCGCAGAACGTAGTAAATAAAATTTGCAGGCAATTTGTCAGAACGTGAGCATTAAATATCTTACCTTCGTATGAGTATGGCTTTTTTTTTTTTTTTCTATTATTTACACGCCCTGACTCTTTCCTGGACATTAGAAAACATACATGTTGGAATCGTGCAAAACCACATTAGAATAACTTATACCATCACGTTTTTTTTAATATTATTATTCTTATTTTTGGCTCGTAGTTGGTTTGCAAGCAAGGGCTTAACGTTTTCATCGCGTGAATTCTGCCTTTTTTTTTTTTATCCTGAAATTCGGAACATCTGTACGTATATCTGTTTAAAAAGGGGGTGAGTTATCTTTCTGTGCGTCAGCTACAAATAAAAATCTGAAGTGCATAGACCTACGACAGGGCCGTATATAGATTTTTTTTTTCGGGGAAAACCGGCAAAAAATGGAAGTTTTTGAAATCCACCAGAACAAAATAAAAGTTAATGAAAAATAGAAGAAAAAATCAAGCATTTTTACCAATGTAAGTTGATTCATTTTATTAAATTTAGGCATTTTTCTAATGTAAGTCGCATTTTAACGATAAACTTTAAAAAGTGAAGGCCGCAATGGTCTAAGCGATGGCTTCTGATCATTCGTCCGAGAAGAGTCCGGGTTCGAATCCCGGTGAGACATGGATGTTGTTTTTGTCTTAAGGCTCTGGCTCTCTCCCTTCCTTGGAGCCAGTGGTCCTAAGTTTGGGACGGGAGATTGCTTATAGCCCGTTGAGTTGCTCACGGTGGTCGTTAAATCTCCAATAAAAAAAACGTGCAGCACTTTCTGGGCCGCTTGGTCCCCCCCCTCTAAACAGGCCTCTACTACGTGAAGTTATTTTATCACAAATATTTGCCCGCGCAAAGATTGACAACTTTCTTTTCCTTCTTCCTAATTTTAAAAAGTAACTGTACACTATTCCATCAAGCAATGAATATACACAGTCGAGTCACATTATTGAGACCACATCCTACTTTTGACGTCAAAAGCGCGTTGCCAATGAAAGAACGCACACGTCGTGAGCTGGCTTGAAGGGTATACACTGAGTGGCCACTTCATTATGACCATCTGACAGTTTTAAGCAAATGAGCTATGGCTGCACGCTGTTGCCGCCAGAAGGCGAGACTAGTATAAAAAGGGTAAGCTTAGTGCTTGCAACAGTAGTAGAAGTGATTTTTGGGTGACGAGATGGATAAAAAATGCGATTTGACGGACTTTCAACATGGGATGATTGTAGGAGCTCGAAGCCATGGAGCGAGTATCACCGAAACCGCCGCATTCGTGAAATGTTCCAGAGCAGCTGTTGTTAAAGTGTTTAAAAACTTGACTGTCAGCCAAAAAATTGGGTTTCTACGTGCAACGTGTGGTCGTCATCGACTAGTGATTGCTCGGACGGAACGGAGAGTGTCCAGACTGGTAACAGACAACAGAAGGGCAACAGTGCAGCAAATTACAGACCATCTTAATCAAGGATCCCCTCAAATGATCTCTGCACGCACAGTTCGCCGTACACTGCATAGGATGGAATATGTCAGCCGAAGACCTGTTCGAACACCTTTGCTGTCTGCAGTTAACAAGAGAAAACGTCTCCAGTTCACACAGGAGCACAAGGATTGGACAGTCGATAATTGGAAACAAATTATGTGGTCCGATGAATCATGTTTTCAGTTGCACCATGCCGACGACCGAGTGAGAATCTGGCGGAAACAGCACGAAAGCATGGACCCCAAATGCATTGCTACAACCCTTCAAGCTGGTGGAGGCAACGTTATGGTTTGGGGAATATTTTCCTGGCATGGTTTGGGCCCTTTGATTCGTGTTGATCAACGTCTGACTGGTACATCATATCTAAACATCGTTCTGGACCAAGTGCATCCTGTCAATGGCTACTTTCAACAAGATAATGCGTCCTGCCATAGTGCTCGTATTCTACAGTATTGGTTTCAGGAACATGCCGGTGAGTTTACTTTGCTTAGGTGGCCTCCACAATCTCCAGATCACAACCCCATTGAGAATTTGTGGGATGAAGTTGAACGAGCCATTAGACAGCTAAAACTACAACCCTGCAATCTCACACTCCTGGAAAGTGCTATTCATCAAGCATGGCCTCAGATTCCACAAACCACCTGTCAACATCTCATGCAGTCCATACCACAAAGAATCGTCGCAGAATTGAAGGCAAAAGGTGGCCCAACAAAGTACTGACAGGGTGGTCGTAATAAAGTGGCCACTCAGTGTATAAGGTGTGCTGTAGGCATTCTGAAAACATATCACTCGTTGTTGTCGTGGATAAAAGGAGCGATTTATCAGATTTGCAAAAAGGGATAATTTCGAGCCAATAAAGGCAGTTTTTCTGAAACAGCGCAGTTTGTGAACTGTTGGCATGCTGTTGGTTAAAGTGTATCGTGATTGGAGAAATGGCGCCATTGCGAATAAGCGACGTGTAAACTGCGGAGCACCACGTGCCATTGATGTGAGAGGTGAACGTCGGCTGCGGAGGTGCGTGAGGATCAATCGACACGCTACAGTAGACCAACTCACTGGCCGAATGAACCAGGGGGCTACCGGAAGTGTGTCTAAAACGACAGTTCAGCGAACCCTGCTGCGAATGGGGCTCAGGTGCAGACGACACAAAAAGGCTTACATTTGCACGGCAGTATCGGAATTGGATTTCCGCTGATCTGCAATGGATTGCCTTCTCCGATGATTCACGTTTTCTGCTTCATGGAATGGACGGACGTTGACGTGTAAGGCGAGAAACAGCGGAGAACAAACGCTCTTCAACCATAGCTGGAAGAACACAAGCTGGTGGTGGCAGCGTTATGGTCTGGGTAATGTTTTCGTGGCATTTTCCGGGTCCACTCATAACTGTGGAAGGCACTATGGACCGAATTCGTTATGAATCCATCCTTGCAGACCACGTACACCCATACATGATGATTGTCTTCCCTGGAACGGATAGAATCTTCCAGCACGACAATGAGACGCGTCACACAGCTAGAAATGTCCGAGAGTGGCTGGAACAGCACGATGAAGACCTCAAAGTACTACCCTGGCTCCGTAATTCCACAGACTTAAACCCAAATGAGCGTCTGTGGGGCCACCTAAATCGTGTTGTTCGCTATGGATCTTCCACCACGCACCCCCCAGCAGCTGTCAGATGCACTGCAGTCAGCATGGCTCCACATACCTGTGAACACCTTCCAGCACCTTATTGAGTCACTCCCAGCCCGTCTAGCTGCTGTCCGCGCTGCACACGGCGGTTACTCTGGACATTAGCTGGTGGTCACAATAATGTGACTCGACCGTGTACAAACCAGGTTCGCGCGCATTGCTATCTCCTAAGTTACATATTGTGTCTCACACGAAAAATCAGCTGTTTAAGATCGGCACAAAAAATCAGCAGTTAATTTCGTTTATGAAAAACTGACACGAAAACTCAGTAGTTCATTTTGTTTTGTAGGTCGCTCATGAAAAACTCACAAGAAAAATCAGCAAATTACTTTATTTTTGGTATTATAATGCGCCTCATGTTCCTGCTGAGGAAACACTTAGTATTTTTATTTTTAAAAAAAGCTTATTATTTCCAGGGTTTTGTTGCAACCTATTTTCCTCTGAAAATATTTAATTCTTCAATTAAAGCAAAAGATCCTCATTTTCTGTATTATGCTAAGCCCTACTTTCTCTCGAAAGTATTTTATACCTTCACTGAAGGAAAATTCTTCATTATTTTCTGTGTATTGTGCTGTGTTTTACTTTTCCATGAAAATAGTTCATACTTCCATCAAAAATGATCCATTATATTCTGCATCGCGCTGTTCCTTATTTTCTCCTGAAAATATTTTATACCGTGATTAAAAAAATAATTTAGTATTTTTTGAATCATGCCGCGCCTTGATTTCTTCCAAAAATATTCTGTACTTTAAAATGATTCATTATTTTCTGTGTCATTCTGCACTTTATGTTCCTCTAGAAATATTTAGTACTTTCATTAAGAAAAAGTCTATTGTTTTCCTTGTCTTTCTGCAATTTATTTTTCCTTGAAAATATTTAATTATGTTATTAAAGGAAAATATCCATTATTTTATGTATTTTGCTGAGCCTTTGCTTTCCACTGAAAATATTTTATTCTCTCATTAATAGCAAATGATCCATAATTTTCTGTGTCATGCTGTGTCTTCCATTGAAAGTCTTTTTAAAACTTTCATTAAAAAATAACGACGATTTTCTGTATCATGCAGCAACTTATGTTTCTCTGGAAAAATTTAGTATTTTCATTTTAAAAACACGATCCATTATTTCCGTATCTTGCTGCAACTTATTTTTTCCTGAAAATATTTAATTCCTTAATTAAAGGAAAATATTTGTTATTTGTTGTGTTATCCCGAGCCTTATTTTCCCTTGAAAGAATTTTATATTTTCATTAAATCAAAATAATCCGTTACTCTCTGCATATCGTGCTGCGCCTTAATTCCCCCTGAAGATATTTAATACAACCTGCGTCTAATAATTTCCAGGACTGACCGCCTGACTGACGTAATAGTAGTGGAATAAAAATATCACACGTATATCAGAAGACAGCAGTTCTGGGCTAATCAGCGAACAGCTGGAAACCGATTTACACCGGTACCGACAGGCTGCAGACGGGCATTAAGGGAGCCATAGCACGCGTTCTCGTCTCATTTCGTTTTAGCCATAAAAAGCCGAGAGTAAATAAATATCCATTTCCGTTGGAAATTTGGTAAATCAGTTATACTGAAACTTACAGAATGCTAAAATAAGCATATCGGCACACCTCATTATCCCGCAGCAGAGTTTTGGAATCTTATGCACGGTTTTGTTACTGGCGGGAATCCTTTGCTGATGATCCGAGACCTGGGCGTTCCTTCCAGTGGGTGGACAGGGGGAAAAAAACGAGGAAGTGCAGAATCAGTGAAAGGAAGATCGCCGAATTACAGTGAGACTTTTGGCTGAATCCGTGGGCATCAGTAAGTCTATCTGTCATGAGATTCTACGCGAGGATCTGGGAAAACGAAAACTTAATGTCACATTGGCACCCTGCATTCTGAATGATGACCAAAAGGAGGCTCGTTCGTCCATAGATCTGTTCCGATCTGCTGGGCACTGCAGCTGAGGATTCTGATTTTTGCTCCAGAACTATTGCAGGAGATGAAACATGGTGCCTGCTGTATGATCCACAAACCAAGCGACAAAGCTCTGAATAGAGAGGTTACCACTGACAGCATCATGCAGACATTACATCTATACAAACAACCGTGACAAAAAAACTTGCTGACATCCTAGAAAGTGCCTTCCAGAACTATTTTCAGGATCTTCAGAAACGCTGGAAACTCTGTGTTGATTCAGAAGGGCGGTATTTTGAAGGTGACCAGTATTAATTTTGAGTATGGTACTTTTTTACATTATTTATTGAGTCAGTTGGCTGCGTGGTTAGCAGTTCAGACTACCAATGCAAGGTCCTCAGGTTCGTTCCTGGGCTGATCTTGCGGAGGTCGTGAGATTTGCTAACAATCACTGAATATCTGCCGTGCCGTGCATCGGACGAGCACGTTAAGTGACGGCCCCCAATCTGGACCCACTGGTTAAATTTCCTTTCGTACGCCCCCCCTGAAATTCTCTCACCCCTCTGTGTGCAACATCAAACTTGTACGGTGGCGCCATCTACTGTACTCTGATCTCACTACAAACTGTTCTGTCAAAGTCGCTAGACTTGCTTTCATTCCTTCCTATTCTGTGTCCTGCCCAAAAGGCGAACTCGCTGTAGGTGGCTGGTACCTAAAATCTACTCACTGTGGACGGAAGTCCTACAAGAAAATGACTCATATTTGCTGTTTCCAGTCCTGAAACTTTTCGGACGTAGGTTGCACCTTCATTGAAGGAAATGATCCATTATTTCTTATACTGTGTTGTGCTTTATTGTACTCTGAAAAGATTCAACGTTTTCATTAAAGGAAAAGATCCATAATTTGTTATATCATGTTGGGACTTATTTTCCCTGAAAACATTTATAATACTTTCGAAACACTAATAATACCTTGAAAATATTTATAATACCGGTTCCAAGGAAAGGATGGAGCAGTATTTTCTTTATTAAAGACATAATAAATATTTTCTTAATTTTTTTCTTGAAATGGAATATTTTCTTTAATAAATATATCTTTTTTAAAGAAAATATTCCAGAATGTGGATTTTTTCGTACAGAATACGACAATATGATTTGGAAACACTATTTAATGTAGAATGTAATAACTTGTGATGCAAACCTTCATCAGGCTTTCAAAAAAGGTTTACTAAAATATAGACTAAACTATTACACCAGTTAAAAAACACACAAATAAAGGAGATCTTTCGAAATGACATTCAGGTCTCCTTCAGGTTTTGCTGAAAAAACACTGTGGTCATAGATGGTGACCCTACATTATATATACCAAGGCAAGAATGACGTATCGCGACAATGCACATGCGCACAGAATGATACAAAATACAACACCAAGAATGAAATAATACGTGGTCTACACTAAAACTAATATTTACAATGTAGGGTACTTAAGAGTTTTGTTTAAATTCTAAGTCTGCTGTTCATTCTATATTTATTAATACACGATTTCCATGCAGCACTTATCACATATGGCATATCATCATTACAACATTTTCCCTGCATAAGATAGATACAGAAAATATTCCATTATTTTTTACATCATGTCGCAACTTATTTTCTCCTGAAAATATTTAATTAAAGGGATAGATCCATAAATTTCTGTACCATGATACGCCTTAATTTCCCTGAAGGATTTTTATAATTCCATTAAAGAATATTATCCATTATTTTCGATATCACGCTCAGCTTTATGTTGCTTTGGAAATATTTAGTATTTTCATTTATAAAAAATGATCCATTACTTTTTGTATCTTGCTGCAACTCTTTATCTTCTGAAAATATTTAATTATTTAACTATAGGAAAAAATCGACTAATTTCTGTGTCACGCTGAGCCTTATTTTCCCCTTAAAGTATTTTACACTTTCTCTAAAGAAAAATAATCTGTTATTTTATGTGTGATGTTGCGCCTTATTTTCCCTTGAAACTGTTTAGTAATCTCACTAAAAAAAAATTCCATTATGTTCTATATTGTGCCGCGCCTTATTTTACTCCTGAAATTATTTAATAATCTCACTAAAAAAAGTATCCATTATTTTCTGTGCGCCTTATTTTCCACAGAAAATATTTATCGCTTTCGTTAAATGAAATGATCTGTTATTTCATGTGCCTTCTTGCGACTTATTTCCCCCTGAAAATGTTTAATATTTTCATGAAAGGAAATGGTCAGTTATTTTCTGCATCGTGCTGCGCCTTATTTGCCCCCATTAAATATTTAATGCTTTCATTAAAGGAATTGGTTCGATATCTTCTGAATCGTGCGGCGCCTTATTTTTTCCTGAAAATATTTAATACTGTCCATGAAGAAAATGACTCATTATTTTCTGTATCGTGCTGCGCCTTATTTTCCCCAGAAAAGATTAAATGCTTTTATCAGAGGAAATAATTCATTATATCCTATATCATTTTGCTCCTTATTTTCCCCGGAAAATACTTATTGCTTTCATTAAATGAAATTATCCATTACTTCCTATGTCATGTTTTGACTTATTTTTCCCTTGAAATTATTTATTAATCTCACTAAAAAAAGTATCCATTAATTTCTGTATCGTGCTGGGCCTTATTTTTCCCTGAAAATACTTATCGCTTTCATTAAATTAAATTATCCATTATTTCTTGTGTCATGTTGCGACTTATTTTCTCCTCAAAATATTTAATATTTTCCCTGAAGAAAATGGCTCATTATTTTCTGTATTGTACTGCGCCTTATTTTCTCCCGGAAAAGATTTTATGCTTTCATTAAAGAAAATTACTTCATATATCATGTGGCGACTTATTTTCCCCTGAAAATACTTATCGCTTTCATTAAATGAAATTATCCATTATTTCCTGTGTCATGTTGCGACTAATTTTCTCCTCAAAATATTTAATATTTTCCCTGAAGAAAATGGCTCCTTATTTTCTGTATTGTGCTGCGCCTTATTTTCCCCCGGAAAAGATTTTATGCTTTCATTAAGGAAAATTACTTCATATATCATGTGGCGACTTATTTCCCCCTGAAAATACTTATCGCTTTCATTAAATGAAATTATCCAATAATTCCTGTGTCATGTTGCGACTAATTTTTTCCTCAAAATATTTAATATTTTCCCTGAAGAAAATGGCTCCTTGTTTTCTGTATTGTGCTGCGCCTTATTTTCCCCCGGAAAAGATTTAATATTTTCCCTGAAGAAAATGGCTCCTTATTTTCTGTATTGTGCTGCGCCTTATTTTCCCCCGGAAAAGATTTTATGCTTTCATTAAGGAAAATTACTTCATATATCATGTGGCGACTTATTTCCCCCTGAAAATACTTATCGCTTTCATTAAATGAAATTATCCAATAATTCCTGTGTCATGTTGCGACTAATTTTTTCCTCAAAATATTTAATATTTTCCCTGAAGAAAATGGCTCCTTGTTTTCTGTATTGTGCTGCGCCTTATTTTCCCCCGGAAAAGATTTAATGCTTTCGTTAAAGAAAATTACTTCTTATACAGTATCATGTTGCACCTTATTTTCTCCGAAAAGTATTTAATACTTTAATTAAAGAAAATGATCCATTATTTCCAGTAGCATGCTAAACCTTACTGAGAGTATGAAATGTTTTCGTAAAAAAACAGAAGTCAGTTAAATACAGATAAAGTGTTAGAAGGTATCAGACCAAAGCGTGTTTTTTAATTACGTTGAAACTTAGTTATGAGTTCGTATAAAACGGAAACATCAGTTCCCTTATCTATCTGCATGTGCTGTCAGCATTTTCTAATTTAGTTTCAATCAAGGGGATATCGTGTTCTACCGCACACTGATGCCGCCTGGAGAAGAGTAGCAAATGAGTATCATCTATTACATCATCTTGCACACGTGTTCCACCTGTCCGAGTTTCAGGATCCTAACGAAGTCATCAAGGCACCTGTCAGCCCCATATCACCGCCCGCCTTGTTCACCAGAAACTCATTTGTCATGTCCCACCTCGTCCTTGTCGTATTTCGCTACCGGGGATAAAAAAGATTGGTATCTTTTTTTTTTCCCCCATCTATTCGCATTTGTAAACGAAGGGGAAACACTATTTCTGTAGCTAGTTGCGAAGGCTACATTCACCAGAACATCAACGACTAGTAAATTTGATCTGTTGCGCCATCGTTTTTATTTATACTTTTCAAATTGGTATTTTTTAAACCACTTCGTATGAGTGGAAGTGATAAAACTCGCCAAGTTGATTTTTTCTTCACAAATATCTTTCTGTAGCTGTGACACATCTTTTAATCAAACGGATTCCTGCTGATTAGGTGTTTTTTTTTTTTTCTCTCTGACAATCTTATGCAAAAAAAAAAAAAAAAAATACAGGTAGGCTCAGTTCTGATTGAGCCGTCAGTTTGGAACGAACTTGCAGATCGGAGAGTTGAGATGAGCTAGTCGAGTATGGTTTCAAAGCGTTTATTTAATTTGCTATAGCCAACACAGGTCTATGATGTGAAAAGTAGCTTACATAATTTTTGCAAATAATGCTGGATACATTGTGAACACAGAGTTCGAGTTGGGCTGGGTACAGGTGCAATCGGTGTGCTGGATTTTTGTTTGGCGGCGACTGCTTTCAGGCGTTCTCGGTACTCTTTAGTTCGTTGGGCATTGTATAAAATCTTCTCGAGCTCCTTACATTCCTCATCACTTGCCTCTCGTTTCGATTTTCCTCACTTTTGCTTGCGTTCATTCTGCTATTTCCTCGGCATTGTCGAAAATGTTAACCCATTCACATGAAAACAAATTTTTAAAAATTTTAGTTTCAACCACTGCAATTTATTCTTTATACATTTGAATAGATCTCGTCGAGAGCTTTAAAACGATTCCATGCACAGTCGTTTTGCACTCACGGTTGTCCAGATAAATCGCGATATGGTCAAAAGTGGTCACCGGTTCACAAGAAAACAATTTTGAAAATGTTCAGTTCAAACCACTGCGAAATGTTCGTATGTTTGAATGGATCTCGTCGAGAGCTTTAAAACGATACCACGCACAGTCGTGTTGCGCTCACGGTTGCAGATATAGACTGAGTCAAACGCGGCGGCACATCCAGTAATATTATATCATCTCCCCCGTGCACAGGGAGTGAGAGGAGTGTCGCGCGCACGATCTATTGCGCAGTACGCGAATTGGACTCCATGCTGTTTACGAATATGCTAACACGATTAGCGTGTGGCGCGTATTTTTAAAGCTATAATGATTTTAATTGGGACCTATTTTTGTCACAGGCGGTCCTCCGTAAGTCGCCCCATACTATATCCGCGGAGTTAGATGTTGTCATACGTCAAAAAGGCTGGATATATTTGCAGCTTCCAAAAGCAGAAAAGACAGTAACAATAAAACCTGACGCTAATATGTCTTTATGATTGACTACACCAGTCGAGAAGGCACATTTGTAAGAACAATAACGACATGTTTTGCACATCCCCATTTTGATTTGAAACACCATTCGTAAAATACAGAGCCTTTTCTCTGCATATAATTTCCTCAAGTTTCTTAAGCGTTTCAGATCACCTACTGCGTTTGTTATAAAACTACTTTAACTATCTGTTTTTGTTTATTTCTTTTAGGTAAAATTTGCTTATCTTTCGACTGCGAGTTTTCACACATAACGTCCTATCAGAACTCCTAAAAATCTTTCTTTATGTGGCAACAACTGGCAGCAGGAAAAAACGTGAAAAAATTGACAGAGTACCCTGGTACTTTTTGTAGATAATTTATACTATGCATCTTCCGCATGCCAAGATCTTTTTTCTGTGAAATAAAACTAGTGATTCGAGAGTATACATAAATATACACTGAGTGGCCACTTTATTATGACCACCCCATCAGTACTTCGTTGGGCCACCTTTTGCCTTTAATACTGCGTCGATTCTTTGTGGCATGAACTCCACGAGATGTTGATAGGGGGTTTGTGGAATCTGATAACATGCTTGATGAACAGCACTTTCCAGGAATGTGAGATTGTAGGGTTGTAGATGCAGCTGTCTAATGGCTCGTTCAACTTCATCCCACAAATTCCCAATGGGGTTGAGATCTGGAGATTATGGGGGCCACCTAAACAAAGTAAACTCACCGGCATATTCCTGAAACCAATCCTGCACTATACGAGCACTATAGCAGGACGCATTATCTTGTTGAAAGTAGCCGTCGCCATTGGGATAAACCATCCACATGACAGGATGCACTTAGATATTATGTGCCAGTCAGACGTTGATCAACACGAATCAAAGGGCCTAAAGCATGCCAGGAAAACATTTCCCAAACCATAACGTTGCCTCCACTAGCTTGAAGGTTTGTAGCAATGCATTTGGGGTCCATGCTTCCGTGCTGTTTCCGCTAAATTCTCACTCGGCCATCGGCACAGTGCAACTGAAAACGTGATTCATCGGACCACATAATTTTTTCCAATTATCGACTGGCCAATCCTTGTGCTCCTGTGCGAACTGGAGACGTTTTCTCTTGTTAACGGCAGACAGCAAAGGTGTTCGAACAGGCCTTCGGCTGTTATATCCCATCCGATGCAGTGTACGGGAAACAGTGCATGTAGAGATCATTTGAGGGGTTCCTTGATTAAGATGGTCTGTAAATTGCTGCACTGTTGCCCTTCTGTTGTCTGTTACCAGTCTGGACTCTCTCCGCTCCGGCCCAGCAGTCACTAGTCGATGACGACCACATGCACGTTGCACGTAGAGACCCCGTTTTTGGCTGACAGTCCAGTTTTTAAACACTTTAACAACAGCTACTCTGGAACATTTCACGAATGCGGCGGTTTCGTTGATACTCGCTATATGGCTCCGAGCTCCTACAATCATCCCACGTTGAAAGTCCGTCAAATCGCCTTTTTTTACCCATCTCGTCACCCAAAAATCACTTCTACTACTGTCGCAATCACTAAGCTTTCCCTTTTTATACTGGCCTCGTCCTCTGGCGGCAACAGCGTGCAGCCATAGCTCATTTGCTTAAAACTGTCAGGTGGTTATAATAAAGTAGCTACTCAGTGAATAACGCATTGCATTTATTCGCGTCACTCACCACCACACCTTGCCACAATCCGATGCATACTATGTGGAATTAAATAATGAAAACAAACAATGAGGTTTACTAATTCCTGACATTATGCGTATTTAGGTAGATGGATAAATTAATGTTATTGTCGTAAAACCAATGAAACAAGGTATGTGAGTCATAAAAGTAAATATATGTTAAACTATGGCGGTAATAGTATCTCGACTGTTAGTTTTTCCAAAATAATATTTGTTATTATTGTCATTATTATTCAAATTTAGACCAACGTAAAAAACGATCCTGACACCGATGAAATGTGATATATAGCTACAAAAGTCCATCTGCGCATGCGCAAGCTATAATCTGACCTCAAGATAGAAAGAAAAGCTGAATCGCAAGTGTGTTTGTGAGAGGGATTGGTAACTTTTGGTCTACGATATCTACACGTTACACTCCACCGTGTTATATATCATTTTAAAGCTCTTGTCAATAGCATCTAATTTCCCCTTGGAGGAACAAGAGGAAGCCAAATTTTGCTATGACGCACCGTTTTGAGAAAAACGGTACATCATGTCGAAATTTGAGAAAATCAACCTAGGCGGCCCACTGTCTACAGCATCCAAACACATTTTTGTAATGGCTTTTATCACATTTAGCATCAGGTTCTTGTGATTTACGGAAATTGCAATGAGATATTGTTACGTTTACGTAAAACGTGATGAAATAATGTTCGGCGATAGTTTAGTTAAGTGTATTGTTGAGTAACAATGAAAATATGTATTGTTGTATCAGTTCAGTATACTGTACGATCAGATTTAAACAATGGTTTTCACAATGACGTGCCTTTACCCATTTTCTTTACATCGATTTTTTTTTACTTAGAGATTTACTTTACTACTGTTGGGAAAGATGCATGGCATCAAAAAGAAAATATTTTAAGCTCTGTCTGAAGCGCGCGAGAGGTGACGAGATATCCCGGGTGCTAACTGTCCTGTTCTGTCTCACGACATTACGTGTCCAGTGTCATTCTCTATATTGTATGTGTTCCCGGGGGTGGAGGGCGGGGAGTGTGCAAAGGTCATATGCACCACCCAAAATTTTGTTGTCTAGTATTAAAAATTGTCGGTGACGCTATTTTGCTAGTGTCGCCATTCTGGTCTTCCTTAAATTGCCGTCAGTTGTTCTTTATTTGGAATGGTCAGACGAGGTCACATACGCCCACTGTTAATACTTACCCCCCCCACTCTCCCGCTACCCGCGGCGCGCATTTCCTACCTGTATGCCACCAAAGAAAGAAGAGAGAGAACTGGTGTTGTAGTGGTCAGGGGGTCAGTCTAATGAACGGTGGGGGCTGGGGCCTGGGGGAGGGAGGGGGTAAGCCTTTTATCTCGAGTACATACCATAGCAGTAAAACAAAAACGTAGATAAATAGCTCACTCAGCCCCCACCCGGCTCTCCGTTATCGAAGATAAAACAAGCAAAATCAAAGAAGGAGGCAATAACCAGTATCTTAAATTATTCATTCGCGGAAACGCTATATCTGGTGCACCTGACATTAAAGGAACCAATCAATTCCTAAATCCACCAATCAAAATAGGCATCACTACATAAAAAATCCTCACTAAAGTAAGTGCTGTTACAATTAGGTTAGATCAGGGGTGCACAACCCGTGGCCCGCGGGCCGCTTGCGGCCCTCAAAGTCAGTTTATGCGGCCCGCGGATAAATATTTTATACTATTGAAAACGTGAATATATATATTGTGAATGATGAGATTTTTTCCCATTATTGTAGGCCCTAGTTGAAATAAGAAAATTATAAAAATGTTTCGTTAACTAGCAAATTTTCCAACAATGAAAAGTTTTGTTGAAAGTTCTGAATTCCATGTAAATGTGGCTAAATATGCATCTCTTGTAGTGGACCTTCACAATGAGTTTAAAAGACGATTTGAAGATATAAGAAAATTTGAGGTTTTGTTTGATATGTTTTCTCTACCATTCACTACTGACGTTACGTCAGTGCCACTAGATTTCCAGATGGAATTAATTGATCTTCAGTGTAACAATGAGTTAAAAACAAAATACTCTGAAGTTTCTCTCCTAGAATTTTACAAAAAATACTTACCGAAAGAAATGAAATTGCTCAAAGATCATGCTTTAAAAACGGCAACGTTGTTTGGAAGTACCTACTTATGCGAGCAATCGTTTTCTTTGATGAAACAAATAAAGTCAAAGTGTCGTTCCCGTTTAAGTGATACACTATTGGAGGAAAACTTGCGCCTTACCATCTCTAACATTGAACCTGATATTGACAGACTATTGAAAAATAAACAATGCCAAGCATCTCATCAGGAGCATTAGGCTACTACTTGATTTGATGGTCAGTTTGACGATATACTGATTTTAATTTTTTATATGCTTTGATGTTAAGAATTCTGTTTTTTGTAAAAATAAAAATTTTACAACCTTGTGATAGTATTATTTTATTTTATATACCCCTAAACCTTTTCCAATTAGGAGTAAGTTGATTGTAAATCAGTAATTTGATAACTTAAAAACGCAATTTGCCAAAAAACTTCAAAAATGGAATTAAACCATTTAGAGGACACAAAAATGGTATTGAAACACATTTTTTGTCTGCTGGTAAAATAGGTTATTCGGATAATAGTAAAATTAGCTTTAGCGGTAGGGTTTGGCAAGTGCCTATGTGAAAAGGTAACTTGCGGCCCGCCACTTATTATGTAAAAATAAACTTGGCCCCCACTTATAAAAAGGTTGTGCACCCCTGGGTTAGATAAATGACCATCTCCCGACAATCTTCCAACCTGCCCCAACTCAGCTCGAATAATCACTCTCATCGCTGTTGCCACCATCGCCAATGAAACACCAAAAACTAAATACAATGTCCCAATATCCTTATGATTTGTTGAATATAATCATCCCAGTTTTAAAACAACGAATTGCAAGTTCTTAAATAAAGAAAGAAATCTTCAAGTTGGAAAATTAGTTTTAAATCTAATTTTAATTATTACCGCTCCTTATCCATCTGATTATAGAAGTCCTTTGATTTTATCTCTATGTACGATTCTTTATTTAACTTTACAAACGTTTGGAGCGTACTTCTAAAAAAGCAACTCGTAAGCTTCTGAACTCATCGTTAGTGATCTTTATTTTAATTTCTGAATATTGAAGATTCTTTGACAGAATTCTAAAACTAACGTACGGGAATGTTAAATAATTTTATTTCCTTTAACTTTAGTTTGAATATTCAAATATTTTCAGTATCTTTTGGTTTGAACTCAAAACGCAAAATATTGAATCCCGTTTAATGATGTTAGTCAGAATAACGTCTTATTGCTTCATTTTTGTTTTAAATAATTACTTTTTTTAAACCATAAAATTTTTAATACTTATTTTGTATGAAAACCGACGAATGCCGCCCCGGTGGCGCAGTGGTCTTAGCCAGTGATTCTCAACCTTTGGGGTGCTGCCCCCTAAGGGGGCGCGAATTATCCATAGGGGAGGGGCGAAGAAAAGTGGATATCGAAGGAAAAACTATTTATTGAAACAACAACAAAACACACACACACACACACACAAAATACATTCTTAAAATAAAATAGTACCTTCCCCGTGGTAATAACTGTACGCGCACCACAACCGTGGCTGTTTTAAACGGCAAAAAAAAAAAAAAAAAACCCCAAAAGGACCACACCGAATATTCGGGTGTAATAAGCACGTCTGGTGAATCCGTTCTGACGCAAATTAAATTTATCAATTTATCGCTCAGTTGGACTTTTAGTTAGATTTTTTCGCTCAGTTGGACTTTTAGTTAGATTTTTTCTCTCAGTTGGACTTGCAAGGATTCACGATAAGGTAGGCGAGTGATGACGATCAAAATTTGCAAAGTACTCAACTTAAGCTATGGTTTGCGACAAAAAACGGTACAATAACTATAACAGTCAACTCGAGATATTCCTGGAACCACCAAAACTCGGAGATAATAAATTTACGCACACACAGCTCTCTTCAGACGTCGCTCAGTTGGACTTGCAAGGATTCACGATAAGGTAGGCGAGTGATGACGATCAAAATTTGCAAATATTTTACGAAGCGGACGACGATCTATGCATACAATACATTTAAGCAGATATTTTAAACAGATCAAAACTGAAGAAGTTGTGTAATGTAAAACTTACAGTACAATTAAAGTGGGTTTTTTTTTCATTGAAGGTTTGACGACTACCGTGAGCAACTCAATGGGCTATAAGCAGTCGCCCGTCCCTAATTTAGGGTCACTGGTTCCAGGGAAGGGAGAGAGCCAGTGCGGTAAGACAAACACAACATCCATGCCTCACAGGATTGGAACCCGCACCCTTCTCGGACGAATGGCCAGAAGTCAACGCTTAGACCACTGCGCCACCGGGGCGGCCAATTGCAGTGTTCAGAAAGCAGTAGCTAACTAACCCAAGTAACAAGTATGGTGTTTTGGTAACGTCCCGGTAAAAGGATGGGAAGGGGTTGCAATAAAAACTGATATGGAAAAGGGGGCCACAAATACAAAAAGGTTGAGAAACACTGGTCTAAGCGATGACTTCTGACCATTCGTCCAGGAGAGGTCTGGGTTCGAATCACGGCGAGGCGTGGATGTTGTGTTTATCTTACGGCACTGGCTCTCTCCCTTCACTGGAAACAGTGACTCTAAAAAAATTAGGGATGGGCGATTGCTTACAGCCCACTGAGTTTCTCAAGGTGGTAGTTAAACCTTCAATCAAAGAAAACAACAACAACAACAACAACAAAAAAAACGACGAATTTCAACATGATGTAGTGAAAACGAAAAACTACAGGGCAGAATTGTCTGTGGGCAATTCTGCTTGCCCAGGTAGCACAGCCTTGCAATTTAATATAGGCCTAACACTGAGCCATCGTCTTCTGTTCCTGAAAGACAATTGCAATGCTGTGCTATGTGGATGCTAGTTGACCGCAGAAGCATGCAGAATGGGCTGCCAGTTTTTGCGTCCCTTTCTAGATCACTGCGCCACCCCTGTGCCGCCCGGGTGGCGCAGTGATCTAAGCGATAGCCTCTGATCATTCGTCCGAAAGGGGGAAGGGAGGGTCAGGGTTTCGAATCACGGTGAGGCACGGATGTTGTGTTTGTCTTAAGGCACTGACTGTCTCCCTTCCCTGGAACCGGTGACCCTAAATTAGGGGCGGGCGACTGCTTATAGCCCATTGAGTTGCTCACGGTGGTCGTTAAACCTCCAATAAAAAAAAAAAAAAAAATTCTATACTGCTAAAAATTATGTAGTAGGTTGCACCAAGAAGAAGTCCTACATTAGCTGCACTACCTTTTGGTACAAATGGAAACCATTATGTGATGCATGAAATACACAAAAAACATGTTGCAATCATTCACCAATGTATGATATACAACCTGAATGATGCGAAGTTGCACCCATCTGACTTGGTTTATGTGTGTTTTATGCACCACACAGTGCTTTACTTTTCCCGTAAAATTGGTGCAGCTGGTGTTGTACCACGTTTTGGTACAACCTGCTACAAAGTTTTTAAGAGTGTACGAAAACAATTGTTACTTTTCTGGTCTTGGCGATTTTGCACTTAGCAGAGTTTTGTTAAACATGCTTAGCACAGTTTAATGCGTGATCAGAAAGAAATGCAACTTTCTGATAACTAAGAGGTGATCGTTCTTTTGCAGCCCCGGTGGCGTAGTGGTCTAAGCGATGGTTTCTGATCATACGGCACTAGTTCTCTCTCTCTTTCATGTAACCAGTGACCCTAAATTAGGGACGGGCGACTACTTATAGCCCATTGAGTTGCTCACTGTGGGCGTTCAACCTCCAATAAAAAAATCATTCTTTTAAACGCTCCGTTCGGCTTCGATATTTAAGCCTAATTACCGCTCGTTGCAGAAAATATATAGCTAAGGAAAAGTTAAGAAAGTTGCAGTTTCAATTAATTCATTACATACTTACACTAGTGGAACAACAATAGTCTTGTATTACGATATTTTTAAATTTTCATAATACGTTTAGTCTCTCGACGTAGTTCTCCAGCCTAATTTCATAACTCCTTTGTCTTCATGTGCCTCTCGTATTTTAACTAAAATACATCCTGGTCAAGTAATAGTCTTGAAAATTCCTCGAGTACATTAATTAATCTTTCCAATTCCGTGACCCCGTGAAGAAAATATGCCGACTAATTTCTTAAAAGTCTAAAGTCAAGAGCCTGATGAGAACAACCATACAAACGATTCGAACATCGACCACTTACAACTGAGTGGTACGTGGAAAATTTTTCCTTGAATTAAATTTGATTACCGAGATATTTCTTCGCAGTAAATACTAATAACTTCCAACTGAGAAATTGCATTTAACACAAAGGAACTACAACATGTGAAACGTTCCAACAGTTAAACCACTACGGAATGTATTTAACTGAAAAAGAATAACGTATATAAAACAAGTTTTTTTCTAATCTTGATACATCGAGAAATGCGTGAGTATCAAAGAAAAAGTGCAACAAATAATAGAACAAGTTAGTAAAATCATGCAATGCATTTATTATGATACGCTTTCCAATATACTAGAAATCATTACTCAAGCTATTACTCAAGTTATGAGGGAAATGGCTGTGGAATAAATCTGACCCCTGTGACCTGACCTTTGATCCATTTGGATGATATTCAACAGAACTGGTTCAGTATGTCTCCAAAATAACATGATAAAGTTTTGTCGCAATCGAAGCAATTTTACGGAAGTTATGATGCATAAGCGCTATGGAATAGATCCCGCTCCTATGTCCTAACCTTTACCCGATTTCGCCCATTTTCAATAGGATTTGTCCCCAGACAGGTCTCTACAACATAACAACATTTCATGCAAATCGAAACATTTTTACGTAACTTATGACTCATAATGGCGATGGAAGTGATTCCATTTCTAAGTCCTGACCTTTGACCCCCATTTCGCCAATTTTCAATAGGGTTTGTCCCCAGGTGGTCTCCTACCACATACCAAAATTTAATCGAAATCGAACTTGTTTTACGTTAGTTATGACGCATAAGAGCAGTGGAATAGATCCTGCTCTTATGTCCTGACCTTTGACCCCATTTCGTTCACTTTCAGTAGGGTTCCTTCCCAGGTGTTCCCCTACCGCATACTAAAATTTCGTCGAAATCGAACGGGTTTTACGCAAATTATCGTGCGGACGAACATACGCACACAACGCGTGACGTAATGAGGCAGATGGGAATCGCGACCATCTGCTAGCAAGGTGTGACGTCATAAAACTTTAATAGGATCAACAAACAACACGTGACATAATGAGATAGATGGTATGAATGCACCCCAACATCTAATGGGGCGACGCCATGACACCACACTTGGAATACTTAATATTTTCTAAAACATAACCATAATTATGCAATCCAACATTTTTTTGTCTGCTGACGTCATGAAAATACAGGCCGCGCCATTTTTTTCTGGACAATTAATGTGTTCACAAGGATGAAAATTTAAACATATTAAAATATCTTCATTTTATAACTTGGAATACTTAATATTTTCTAAAACATAACCATAATTATGCAATCCAACTTTTGTTTGTCTACTGACGTCATCAAAGTACAGGTCACGCCATCCTTTTTCTGGTTTCAACACCACCAAAGAAAAGTTATTGATTTTTAATATAATTATGGTTATGTTTCAGAAAATATTAAGTATTCCAAGTTATAATAAAGTTATTTTAATCGATGTTCAAATTTTCATGCTTGGGAACACATTAATTGTGAAGGAAATGTGTACAAAGTTTTTCCATTGAAAGTATAGCAAGCAAAATTACTTAACGTCCACCTTAATAATATGGGATAAGAGCGATGGAATGGATCGCAATCCTATGTCCTGGCCTTTGACCCCATTTCGTCCACATTCAGTAGGGTTCGTCCCCAGGTGATCCCCTACCACATACTGAAATTTCATCGTAATCGAACCATTTTACGCACGTTATGACGCATAAGGGCAATGGAATGCATCCCGCTCTTATGTCCTGACCATTGACCTCACTTCACCCATTTTAAATAAGATTCGTCCCCAGGCGGTCCCCTACCACATAGTAAAATTTCATTGAAATCGAACCATACTTACGCAAGTTACGACGCATAAAGGCAACGGAAAGATCCCGCTCCTACGCCGTGACCTTTGACCCCATTTGTTCCATTTTAAATAGGTTTCGTCCCCAGGTGGTCCCCTACCACATAGTAAACTTTCATTGAAATCGAACCATATTTACGCAAGTTATGACGCATAAGGGCAATGGAAGGATCCCGCTCCTACGTCGTGACCTTTGACCCCATTTGTCCCATTTTCAATAGGGTTCGTCATCAGGTGGTCCGCTACCACATACTAAAATTTCATCGAAATCGAACCATTTTTACGCCAGTTATCGTGCGGGCGGATGGACGGACGGACAAATTTGGAGCATAAACGCTTCTTCAAATTACGGTTGGAAAGCGTAAAAAAGGAGTGCAATACTCCGTCGATTAGCTATCACTGATTTTCTTCGGTCTGCCGGTACGTTTTGCTGCTTCCGGCACACCATGTGTCTTCCACTTATTCAGTACATCCAAAACAGTTGACTTGGGTATGTTTAAACGCCTCTCGGTTTCTCTTATGGACCACTCACTAATATGACACCCAACGATCTTTCCTTCCTCAAAGTCGGGCCGCGGGTGGCCTAGTGGGCAACGTTCGTGACTTCCGTGGAAAGGACCTCAAATTCGATCTCAGGCCGGTACGAACGCTCTATCCACTAAATATCCGCCGTGCGCCGGATGGACACGTTAAGCCGTCGGACCCCGGGTACTGGCCCCCAGGTAATAAATAAGGGCGTCTTCCTCCCCTTTCCACTTCGCTTCCGTGACGCTTTCCTATCGGGTACTCTAGCCCAATTCTCCTAGCTTCCCCTTTCTAAGGGTTGCTTAAGACCTGGGGTCCGACACTCCCTTCTTAAAATCCTCTACATGTGATCGTGATCATGATCCTTTCTCAAAGTCAGTTCTCTCCCGCCGCGACAATTTCACTCAACATCACAGCACGATATGATCGCGGTCAGCTACAGGCTTGATTTTATACCGTTTGCAGCTGTACCGCGCATCTTAACAACGATGCGGATCCGTTCATTTAATTTTGAAGGCGTGTCCGGTGACTTTTGTCAATATAGTGTACATGATTGCTGCGTAAACCAATAAAGCAGTAAAAACACTTAGTCCACGTACTAACAACACCTACTGATTCTTATTGCGGTCCTGATAAATAACATCGAATATTCCCATGCGATGAACAGTGACAAAGGAAGATTCACTGTTGAACGTTCCCTGTTTGCAAATGTATTGTTTCTAAACCCTAAGATCGCCTTAACATAGCCATCAAGCGCGGAATTTCGAAATTGAAATTTATCACAGTTACAGATCAAACTTTAGGACAAAGAATGATCCTTCGACAACCCCTTGGTCGAGTGATCTAAGGAGCTGGCATCTAATCATTCGTCAGCGATAAGTTCAGCTGGATTCCCGGCACAGGCAGCATGTCTAATGGCGATGGCTTTGTTCGTGCCCTGGAACCAGCGGCCCTATATCAGAACAGGCGAATGCTTGTAGCATTAAAAGTTGTCCATGACGGCCGATAAATCCAAAGGAGAGACGCTCATACATTTTAAGACGAGCTACGCATGCTCAGAACAAAATTTTGTGGAACCTGTCTTGTTCTTCTCTGAATAAAAATTCAAGGAACTTTTAAACTTCTCGTATCCGGAAAGCACCAAATTGTGCTTTTCTCGGAAACTTTCAACGGTAAATAATAATAATAAAAGGATTTTGAGACACGCGCGGTTCGTTCTTTAGGACGGTGCAGCTTTCATGTGCTTATTTATTTCTACGTTGCAAGAAATTAGCGCTTTAATCCTCACTTTCCAGGTACGTTCTGAACAAGTAAAGAATCTAATAAGATAGGTCTGCGCCTCTCAGTTCTTTTTTTCTTTTTCTTGCCGAGCTTGAAACTCTCGCAAAGCGCTGGATAATGCCTCAGTGTAATTGGTAAAAGACCAAAGGGCAAGCAGAGTTGGCATAGATTTCATTTCATGCGACTACCGCATATATCGTTCTCTAGGTACTTAAGAAGACACACAATGGGCTAGCATGACTGGTTTGCACACTACAAAGAAGAAGAATCGGTGCTCGTAAACTACAATAAATGTTACTCTTTCGGAGAAGTAGTAACTTTGTAACTTTTAAGCATATTTTTTGTACCTTTTTCGAATACCAAGAAAATGTTTTTTTGTGTTGTTTTTTGGTATAACTTTTCCAGAGGCTGCAAACAGTAAAAAGAATGTGAAGTTTCGGAACTCTACCGCGTTATGAATCCAGAATTAATACAAGCTTCGTGAGGTGGTGGGAGAAGGAGAGATTAAGCATTTGATCAGGACCGGAGCGAACTTTATTTATCGTGGGAAGTATAGGCGTGCTCAGAGAGAGGCCACCCCCCCCCCCAAAAGCTTCGATATGTTAGGTTTTGAAAACAAATTGGATTATTTTTCTGTGAAAGAAAGTACTACTTAAGAGCATATTACTTTCGTAAATTAATTGGAAGAATTTATAGACATACTAAGAAAACTTTATCATTTTGCGGGAAGATATCAGAAAGGCATCAGTTTATTCCTGACACTCATGCGCCCCCCTTCTCATAAAAATCCTGGATCCACCCCTGGGGTGGGGGCATGAAATTAAGTCCATTCGAGTCTGAAATTTCTTCACTTACACTCCAATCGTAAGGAGTTTTTACTTTCTCATAAATTAGTTATGGAAAAGTATAATGATTGTACAAAAATTGCGCCTCCGGGTTTTTAATATAATTTTGAAAACTCGATAAATACCCAACAGTCAACTGTTGTAAATATCCAGGAAAACGTAAATGTTATGTGTACGCTGAAACGCAGTACTCCGCAATTGTAGTATAAAAAACGCGCCCGGAAGGAATGAGTATCAGATATAGCGAACATAGCAATGGGAAGATATTTTCGGAGTATGGCTTGGAAAAAGCCCGTTCAAGGACCCTTAGAGGGGCTTTCTGAGACACAGCATGCATTGTAAAAAAATAAGTGGTGGGAACTCACGGAAAATTCCTGAAAATAACGTGCAGCAAAGTTGCTGGTATAGGTATCCGTGTTTTTCAGAAATTTTCGGTTTTAAAACTGTCCGTTTATTTTAACTTTCGTATTTTCACAGATTCTCCGTAGTCAGAAATTCCGTTTATTTCAGAAAAATCCATTTCAGGTTTTTGAATAAAGCTGAGCTTTATTCGGTGCTATTTGATGAATTTCTTGTTTTGCTTTTTGTTCGGAGGTTTAACGACCACCGTGAGCAACTCGATGTCCCTAATTTAGGGCCACTGGTTCCAGAGAAGGGAGAGAGCTAGTGCCGTAAAACAAATACAACATCCATGCTGCACCATGGATGTGCATGCTTATAACATCCATGATCATATGTAGAGGATTTTAGGAAGGGAGTGTCTGAACCCAGGTCTTAAACAACCCTTAGAAATAGGAAGCTAGGTGATTTGGGCTAGAGTGCCCAATAGGAAAATGACACGGAAGAAAAGTAGAAAGGGGGAGGAAGACGCCCTTATTTATTACCGGGGGGCCAGTACCCGGGGTCCGAAGGAGTGGATCGAGCGTTCGTACCTGCCTGGGATCGAACCTGAGGTCCTTTCCGCGGCAGTCAGGAACGTTGCCCTCTAGACCACCCACGGCTCCAATTATAACATCCATGCTGCACCGGGCTGCTTGAATTTTCCTTCCTTCGTTTATACGTTGCTGTTTCGTTTTCAATTATACGTTAATTTTACTTGGTCCCTTGAAAAGCGTATAAACGATGTTCCACTGTATTTTGTGTCCATAGTCCGCGGATGTCATAAGGGTCAGCGCTTCTGTCTGTCACGGAATAAACCTTGGTTCGATTCTGGGCAGACAGAAACATTTGAACGACTGAATATCCGACGTGCGTCGGACAGACACGTTACGCGGTGTTTTCCCGTTATGGCTTTTTATCCCATGTGTCTTTCCCGATGTGCCTTATAGTGGGGTCATTAGCGGTTTTAAAATGGGAAGACGGAAATTTCAGACGGAGAGAATATCCCGTTTTATGTTCTCCCGCTGTGCCTTTTACTGCCGCCATGAAACGGAGTTAACTTTACTTGCCAGAAAGAAGAATTATGCTTTTTAAGGGGAATTCACCTGGTTTGTTTGAGAACAGTTAGTTGCGTGCAAATCTGTGAAAGAATTGATCCCGCTCATGCGCTTTGAGTATTAATTTGAATTCAGCCATTTTAAAAATGTTCCATCGATATGGATCATTTTTTCCCAGTGAGTTTTTTAAGTAAAAATTGGCCCCCACGAAGTCCCTAATAACCAACTAAAATGTCGTCGAAATTGAAGGCTTTTGTATGCGTATTATCATGCGTAAGTTTGGGAGAACATATCTGAAACCAGATAAAAAATTCCGGGGAAAAATGGCAAATTTCCGGGAAAAGCGCGTAATAAAAAAAACATGTTTTAAAGCACTCCAATCCTTGTTTTTCTTTGTTTTCAAATTAGTTAGACATATTCATGGTGCGTTTTAAATGTTTCTGGACAGGCGGCAACACGGCGCTACTGCCATGTTAGTAAATAAGACTTTCCATTATGTGCTGTTATACTATTTGAATCCCCTATTAATCAACCTTCTTTTGAAGAAACTGATTAGGTATCATTCTATGCTGGAATCTTCCTGGACTGAATATTTTGTTTTCATTTTTATTTTTTAGTTAACAGTAATTGGTAATTTATTTGTATTGCTGCAAATAATAAGCTCCAGTGGAACCACTTGAGTTTGGGAGGCCGCCGGTGGCCTAGTGGGCAACGTTCGTGACTGCCGCGGAAAGAACCTCAGGTTCGATCCCAGGCAGGTACGAACGCTCGATTCACTAAATATCCGCCGTGCGTCGGATGGGCACGTTAAGCCGTCGGACACCGGGTACTGCCCCCCCGGTAATAAATAAGGTCGTCTTCCTAATATTTTCTACTTCGCTTCCGTGTCACTTTCCTATCGAGCATTCTAGCCCAAATCTCCTAGCTTCCTATTTCTAAGCACTGTTTAAGACCTGGGGTCAGACACTCCCTTCCTAAAAGCCTCTACATGTGATCATTTGATCAGTTGAGTTTGGGGACTTGTTGGGTAAGAACCCGTTAAGAAGAGGGACACCGGGTACTGAACCCCCCACCCTCTGTAATAAAAATAAGGCAATCTGTTGCTCCCTTTCTACCTTGCTTTCTTTTCACTTTCCTGTCTGGCACCCTAGCCGAAATCTCCTAGCTGCCTACTTCTAAGGGTTGTTTAAGACCTGGGGTCAGACACTCCTTTCCTACTAAAGGATAAAAACAAACAAACATAAAAGTCCTTGTGTCCATGGATGCTGGCCAAATGGTCAGAGATTCTCTGTGGTTAGAAACTTGACTAATACGAGTTTAGGTTCGAAATTGGGATGGCACATTTGTTTGTGAAGCTGGCTACCCCCCCCCCCGCGGAAGCAACAAATAATATAAATTATGGCCACTGCTAATTTTGGAACTGGCGGTAGCATATAGCTCCCAAAAGTTGATCGTGTGTACGTAAATTGCGGTTAAATAATCCCTTTTAATCCTTATACGTTCTAGGTCATTGCAACCCCGCAACAACTTGACTAATACGAGTTTAGGTTCAAAATTGGAATGACACGTTTGTTTGCGGCGCTGGCTGCCCCCCCCCCCAAGCAACAAATAATATAAAATAGGGGCACTGCTAATTTAGGAATTGGAGGGCCGCGTGTGGCCTAGTGGTCAACGTTCGTGACTGCCACGGAGAAGAACCTCAGGTTCGATCCCGGGCAGGTACGAACGCTCAAACCACTAAATATCAGCCATGCGTCGGATGGGCGCGTTAGGCTGTCGGGGGTACTGGCCCCACGGTAATAAATAAAGGGGTCTTCCCTCCCCTTTCTACCTGGCTTCCGTGTTACTTTCCCATCGGGCACTCTAGCCCATATCTCCTAACTTCCTATTTCTGAGGGTTGTTTAAGACCTGGGGTCAGACACTCCCTTCCTAAAAGCCTCTACTGATGATGATGATGATCTTTAGGAACTAGAGGTAGCGTATAGCTCCCAAAAGTTGATCGTGTGTAGGCAAATTGCGGTTAAATAATCTATTTTAATCCTTAGACGTTCTAGGTCATTGCAACCCCACAACAAAATTGCAGCGAAAATCTGAAGAGGATATTTCTGAACGTCCATCAAAGATAATAAACGCATATTGTGGAAGAAAATTCTGGCGCTTCGGAGACCCTCACAGAAAAGGATATTTCTTCAGTTAAAAAAAAGTGCTGAACGCCAGGCATCAACATAACACACGAGGAATGCACAAGAGTCTTTTTTTGCTCGGTTTAATACTCACTTTCATCATCCCCATAGAAGCTTATATAACTTTATAGAAGCTTTGAAACTTTCTCAAACTCAAACATATATTGAAATCCAAAGCTCAGGTGATGTCAGTCGGAGAAGGAAATCCAAAACTGCAAAGCAAAAGAACGAAATGTTGCCTATGAAAACAAGTTCGATTTGGGAGAGCCAGTAAGTCACCAGAAACGATTAGTTATCGGCGAACTTCCTGGAGTAGACCAAACCCAGGATTTCGTATATAGATAGCTATTATAGAAGAATGCTTTTTTTAGAGTTTTAAAGCGACTCATTAGGAAGAACTTCCGTTTTCAAGGAAGACGTCTCCTTCGGGGAGGTGATTAGGAATGGAGACGGAATGAGAAGAAGGTGTTCGGACAAAGGCTTCAGGCTGGTTTTGGAAGTAGTGCGGAAGACAATAGGAGAACGAGACTTCGAGGGTAGGAAGGATGACGTGTGTTAGGGGAGAATGCGTCTGACGTGGGTAGAGCGAAGTGGGAGACGTTGAAGGGAAGAAGTAAAGATTGAGAGGGGAGGTTGTCTCTGCGTACGTGTGGTAACCAGGAATGAATAGCGAGGAGTTATAGAGCATGAGAGATGGTCTAACCATAGGTGACCAGGAGTAATAATTAAATTAAGCAAAATCACGACAATAAAGGATTTTATCAAATGTCAACTCTCTTCTGTTAAATGATCTATTAATACTATATTAATGTGTAAAGTGCTCAAGGAACATGCCAGTCTTCTGATTCAAACCTATTTCGGTAATATAAGGAAAGAGATAAAACAGCACTGTGACAGTATAACCAGATTTGAATTGGTGAAATTTGCGTCATATTTTTCAAGATATCATTTTTGGGTAAGCTGAGGTTGATTCCTGAGAGAGAAATTAAATTATGTATATTCAGCTTTCCTCAAAAGCATAATAAATTATGTTATATTCAAGTTTTGTATATGTGATGACAGTGTTACTTCGTCTTTCTCTCTTCAGTATCGGTAAGGCAAAAGTTTTTTTATTCCTCTTATAGCAACCATATAAACAGATATTTAACTAGAAAAAATTAGTTGATTTTCATTACTATAAAAGTGTAAGCTATTATGTTTTGTGTTGTCTAACTTTCCCATCAGCTTTATCCTAAGGAGTTGCCGGTAAATCCTAAGCCGCTGCCATCTACCCTTCCATTAGGTTATTACGTATGGGGTTTAAGACCACCAGTGGCTCACGCCGCAATTTACCAACACCGAGTTGATCATGGTGGTCGTTAATCCCTGAGTCAACGGACTTAAATACCATTCGCTTAGAACTGAAGTCTGCCTTTTAGTCTTAAGAATTTTAAATACGCGAATGCACTCTTACGAGAAATGAAAATTCAAAATTATTCATTTCGAAAACGTTTATTCATTCACAAAGTCCTTCATCGTAGTCAGAGATGCGTATTTCATTCATTTTAACGATGACAGATTCGTCTGTTTTCCTGGAGGATTTCGGATGAGGATAACGTTTATAAATCTATCCTCTTTGTTTGACTGAGCGTTTTCTCACAGCACGTAGTTCAGGAGCAAGCAAATTCCAAGGTAACACAGCCGAAGGTGAGGCTTTTTGCATATACAGCAGTGTGAATGTCACCAACAAAACGCACCGCGTGAGGTCAGATAGTGTTACTCAGCGATTTATTTCTTATTAAATGGTCGAAATCCGTCTTACAACTATGTAAATTGCAGGGATAAAATCTCTGAGTCGTGAAATTCATGTGATCCTTATAAAACTTTCATAATCCAAGGCAAGGCAAGTGAACCACATCTAAGACCTCTGGCGAAAGAACCAGCCACGGATTGTGATCGCCTTGTTGTTTTCCCATGTCTATTGTATTACTATGTAGAAGAACAAGACATGCACAGGAAAACTACGTTTAGTAGAGCGACGTACAGAACTGAAAGGGAGTCAGGGGTGAACTTAATTGGAGTCAGGGTGCAAAATTAATTGGTCATAGCTTGTATCTATCCTTCCTAAAATGGAGAGTTTACAGATTCTTTGTTAGGTTTCACTAAATTATCGATAATTGCTTGTTAGTAGAGCGGCGTACAGAACTGAAAGGGAGTCAGGGTGAACTTAAGGAAATTAGTTTCAGGGACACCAAAAATTTTTCTGAAATTCACTAGCCACTTTCCGACATTTCTTGAATTTCACGGATTTTTCGTACCACGGGAAAATTTTGAAGTTTCAGAAACCTTTCCGCAGTTTCTTTCTTATATTGACGGTAAATTACCATTTTGAAGAAGTGTTAACGGAAAATTCTGAGTTTTCAGAAACCTTTCCACAATTCCTTTCGTATATTAACGGAAAAACTCCGTTCTCAGTTTTTCCGTATCCGTATGACGAGAAATTACCGGTAACAGGAGTTGGTGAGAATACTTGAGGTTTGATTAACTTCTAAATTTGAATCGTCTGTCGAATTTTGAAGTTCCTTAGCAAGATTGGATATTGAGGATAGCATATCGCATGAATATTGTTTATTTTGGCACAGGATATTTCTTCTCCTCTCCCCTATTTTGTGCACCACCTATTTATTATACAGTATATTGCGTTACTGTAACAAACCGGTTACTTAACTATTGTACAGATACGATATCTATGTATCAGTCTTTGGACAAGTTAAGATGAAAGCTATTATAGCTATCAAGAGTAAATTTTATATTCAGGAGTTTTTTTTCTGGTGAAAAAATTCTACAAAAAATTACGTTTCACTTTTTTTTAAAGATAACTGAAAGTCATTGTCAGTTTAGAAAAATCAAGTTGCAAATCATTTTGTTACTCGAAAAATCACGATGAAAAATGTTTAATTTGTGAAAAGTCCTCTTACAGTTAAAAAAAAAATTACAAACCTATTCAGGAAAACAAATAAAGTCGAACAGAAAATAAAATTACTAAATAAAAAAAAACCGACAAAAAATGTGCCGTTAGACAAACCCAACATCTATGCCTCGCCGGGATTCGAACCCAGACCCATTTTAGATGAATGGTCATAAGCCAGCGCCACCGGGGGCCTTAAATGTCTATAAACCCTGTAAAAGATATATGCATGTATAATTAAGGGATGGTTCGAAGGGTTAAACAATTCGAAATTCAGGTTTTAAGCTTTTTTTTTATTCTATGCACCTTTAGATTTAATTTGATACCAAATTTGTGATTCTGTGCAGTAGATCACATTTTATGAGCATTTGTATGACGGAGCGCAACAGTGATTTTACAGCTACCACGATGAATTACGCTGGTGCTGAAAGCTGGTGCAAGTTCCAGAAGGCAGTAGGTAAGAATGAACCATATGACCAAAATGACCATACTCGCCTACCAAGAGTTGTTATGGAGGAAATTACGCCCATTTTTAGAGATTTAACCAATCTGCAGCTCCTCCAGAACTGTTTACATGGTGGCACTTAAAATACTTGCGAGCCCTTGAAAAGCAGAATTTGGTCAAGAATTCCGAAATTTACTTTTGTAATGAAAACAACATTAGAATTAGGTGTTTATGAGGCTGTAGCTACTTTTCATAAGGGGAACATAGTGAAATGTGAACTTCTGAAAAAATTGGGAATTTTTCCTGGCACAAATTGTATAGACACAATGAAAAAAACTGATGAACGGAGAATTGCAAAAGCTGAAAAGGCGATTCAAGAAATTCAAAAAAGTGTTGCCAGAAGGCCAGATTATCCGAAAAGAAGTTAGAGCACATGTACCAAGAGCAAGAGAACCCAGAATATCCTTAATATGGAGCTGGGATGCATTAAGGCAAGATTAGTTGCCTCAGTGTTAGCTTTCAGGGCGTTTCGTGAAAAAATATTTTTTTCAAAATATAGGTACACTTTTCTCAGGAACCATAGCGGATATATGCATAACTTTTTGTTTTGTTTTGTTCCTCTACATTTTGAGAAGAGGAATTTTTAAAATTCCTATTAAGTTTGAAAATACACTATCTATCAACAAGTAATTAGACACCCCTGCAATCGACGATATCTGCGGTCCTGATAAACGTCACGGCCGCCGCCGTTAAATATCGTGTGGTAAGCAACAACGCAACCAATCGCATGCAAGATGCCACGCAGTTCGGAGCTCTCTGATTTCGAGAAAGGTGTAATCGTCGGGTATCACAGAAATGGCCGATCCATACGTGACATATCCAGCGAGTTGAAGTACTCAAAATCAACAGTGGCCTAGGTGATTGGCAAGTGGAAGATGAGAGGTGACTGTCGGAATGTGCCCCGACCCGGCAGACTCACAAAACTGGGAGTTAGAGACCGACGTGTGCTGGCCAGAGAAATTCGGAAGAACCGCACCAAATCGATGGGCCACATCCGCGAGGAGTTTCAACAGGCATCCGCGAGTGTTCTTTCGATGAATACCATCCGTAAGGAAGCCCATCTGCTCGGTTATCATGAACGTGCTGCCGCCCACAAGCCTTTGATCACCAAGTCCAATAGCGCTGCTCGGCTAACGTGGTGCAAAGAACGTCGACAGTGTACCGTTGAACAGTGGAAACAGGTTCTCTGGAGCGACGAATCGAGGTTCACCCTCTACCGTTTGGATGGCATGGTCTGGGTTTGGCGTCTGCCTGCAGAACGCCTCCTGCCGGAATGTATTGTGCCAACTGTGAAGTTCGGCGGCGGTGGAATTATGCTATGGGGGTGTTTCTCCTGGTATGGCACGAGATCCTTGGTCGCAATTCCTGGTAGACTCAACGCCGAGACCTACTGCACCATTTTGGATGACCATGCGCTTCCTACGTTGTGACAGTTTTACGGGGTGGACCCATGTTACTTTCAGGATGACAATGCCACCTGTCATGTTGCGAGGTCCACCATGGCTTAGTATAGTGACAACGGTGTTAATCGAATGAACTGTCCTGCGCAGAGCCCGGACCTTAGCCCTATGGAGCAGCTCTGGGACGAGTTGGAGCGTCGACTTAAGGGGTGCCCCCACCGTCAGAAATCGGTGAAGGAACTGACCTGTCTTCTCCAAGCCGAGTGGAAGAAAATACCGCTAGCCGTCGTACAACGCCTGGTTGAGAGTATGCGCCGGAGGGTCGCAGCTGTAATCGCCGCTCGTGAAGGCTCCACCAACTATTGAAGGTGAATAAACTTCGTTTTCCTTTGCTATCACAGGTGTCCAATTACTTGTTGGTAGATAGTGTATATTACTTTGCAATTTATTTTTTGTAGTTTTTAGGGCAATTTTTAAACAAAACTAAATTTTTTATATAATTAAAAAAAAAAAAAAAACCCTCTGCTTAAAATTTCATTTATATTGTATATTTTACAATAAAAGAAATTAAGCTTATATCTGTTGTAGTTTCTGAGATAAAAGTACCTAAAGTTGTGTAAATTAACATGGGAAAGATAAGGTCACCCGATTTCCCTAAAGCTTACAAAAGTTTCATACTTTCCCCCATGCAAATTATTGAGATTTAAAAGTTTCAAACATTTCATATAGAGATGTAGAAACCAAACACCAGCTGGTGAGAGGCACTTTATAATTTTTTCTACTATATAGGATGTCGGTCTCATTTTGTTGTTGGTATCCTGAGGAAAATAGGGTGGGTTGTGGGGTCATCTTATAAAAAAAAAGAATAGCTTTAGGTGTACAAATAAGTCTTAAAGCGTTTTTTTTTTTTGTGTGTGACGTATAACGCTAATTTACATGTCCGACATTACCCCGCGTTGCTGTCATGTGACCGTAGCTGGTCCAGACTATAAGATGTGACACAGAAGTTTGCCCAACAATCAAACGCATCTTGCACATCGGTATTGAAAGATGGCAAACGAAACTGCGTTTATTCGACACTGCATTCGTTACGAATTTCATCAAGTAAAAAGTGCTGCAAAAGCATGTGCATCGATCTGTTCTGTTCTGGGGGGTGTGGGAATATTGTATCGAAAAAGCACGTGTGAGTTTTGGTTTAGACAGTTTAAAGCAGGTGATTTTGATGTTGGCGATCGAGAACGTATAGCGGCGCCCCGCAGAAGGTTGCACATGAGGAACTGCCAGCATTGCTGGATGAAGATTGGTCTCAAACGGAAAAAGAACTAGCTGAACAATTAGGGGTAACTCAACAAACCATTTCCAATCATTTACGCGCAATGGGAAAGAATCAGAAAGAAGGAAAATGGGTGCCACATGACCTGAGCCAGAGGAACTAAGATGAGAGTGTTATGAAGTGTTTGAATCTGTTGAATAAACAACACAGAAAGTCTTTCCTGAGGAAAATCGTTACGGGTGATGAAATGTGGATATGGTACGACAATCCCAAACGCAAAAAAACACTAGGTAGGCCCCAGTGAAGCAACGACTTCGACACCGAAATGCAATATTCACTTCAAGATAGTTCTACTGTGCATCTGGTGGGATATGAAGGGTGTGCTCTATTATGAACTAATGGAACAGGGTCAAACTGTTACTGATGATCGCTACAAGCAACAATTGCTGCGATTGAACCAGAAAATCTGCCGGAAACGTCCATTCACGGGAAAAGGATTGTGTCCCGTGAAATTACTGCATGACAACGTTAGGCAGCATGTAGCAAAATCGGTCAAGGGAATTTTATTGACGCTTGGCTGGGAAGTTCTGGAGCACCCAGCGTATATAGTCCCGACATAGCACCTTCAAACTATCATTTTTTCCGATCGATGCAACACGGTTTGTTTGCTGTACGGTTTCGGACATGTGACGAAGTGCAAAAATGGTTTGACGACTTCATCACGTCACACGACGAAGTATTCTTCATGGCTGGAATACGTCAGCTGCCCGACCGATGGCGGAAGGTGATAGATAATGACGGCGCATATTTTGATTCGTAAAGGTATTGTTGTTTTCTCTCAAATTACATGGTGAGTTGTCTAAAAACGCTTTAAAACTTATTTGTACACTTCAACGTCTGTTCAGCGTATAATTCAGATGGTGATTTTTTTTTTTTGAGAGGGGCGCACGGTTGAAGAGTTTAAATTGAGTATTTATAGAAAACTCATCCTCACTTACTGTTCCGTAGGTGTTTGCCTGCAGCTTCTAACGAAAAACGGAAAAGCAGAAGCCCATGCCGGTTCGTGTTCGGTTTCAGAAATAACGTCGCAGATTTCGGCCTGCTCTTTATACCATGGAAGAAAAATAGTCCAGCTGAACACCGGCATTCCGGCCCGGCACCTTGAAGTAAAGGTCTGTACGGGCCTTAATTTGGAAAGCCTGGCCCGGCCCAAGCCCGCACGTCCAAGGCCCGGGACGTCCTGTCACGTGCCAGGAGATGTGACGTACCTGCCCGAAGGACGTACACGACATAAAGGCAGATAGGAATCAGAATAAAACGTCCGCGTAGCTCAATTGGTAGAGTGACTTATTCCGGAATGAGGGGATCCGGGTTCGAATCCTGGCGTGGACAGAAATGACGGAGAAATTTACTTCGTTATAATGGCGCCCGAACTATCCGGATGACCCGACCGTTCAAAATCTCGCATTGGTGTGATGTTATTTCCCCACCGCGAGATAGGAAAAATAAGAGAATCCTTTCTCCAGCACTTCGAAAAAAAAAAAAAATAAGGGGGAGATGATGTAACGTACTAGGAGATGTGACGTACCTGCCCGAAGGACGTACACGACATAAAGGCAGATAGGAATCAGAATAAAACGTCCGGGTAGCTCAATTGGTAGAGTGACTTATTCCGGAATGAGGGGATCCGGGTTCGAATCCTGGCATGGACAGAAATGACGGAGAAATTTACTTCGTTGTAGTCCTGTTTCCAAGGCCCGGGCCGGCCCGTAAAATTTCAACAGTTACCAAAACACGAATTTCACACCTGGTGCACTCGGGCATTCGACTCCTGAAGGGTTTTCATTTTCTTAATTGCTACACGTATTCTATTATAATAAACGTTAATTCGGAATATTTCTGAGACTCTGTATAAGTCACGTGACGTCCGAGGACGGGGGGGCTTGTATACTAAAACATATTGCATGAAAAGGACAATTCCCATGCCTTTTCAAATTTTCTGGGTTTTCAAATTATCATTCACTACCGCCGGACCCGGAAATATCCTTGGGGATACGGAGGGGGGGGGAGGTTAATTCGAAAAGTACGAAATATCCAGAATTATGAGTCCGATCGTTTTACTGGGAGAAGATTTTATGGCTTTATAAACTGCACCTATCTCTACTGGCATATCATATCGCTGGAACCCAATATGGCTCTCGTGTGTGTGTGGGGAGCACATTTGTGCCGCTTAAGATGCGATGCTCCAGACTTTGTGCTATCGGAACTCAAAAGGTTTTTGCATTTAGTGCACTGCACAACGTTTACCGGCCAACTAGTTTCAGAACGGGACAGTAATTTAAAATATTTCCAAATATCGTTTTTCCCCTTTACATTGTCTACAAGCACATATTCTCCGGAAGCGATTTTTTCGCGAAAATCTTTTGCTTTCTAAAGCTCCTATAATAAGTGTGGTAGAGTATTTATCAGCAACACTGAACTCAGCATATGCTAAGGGAAAACAACGACAGACTGCCCAGCTGATCAGTGTCTCAGAAGTTTTGAAAACGGCCGCCTGAGAGTACAAATGGAGGAAATACGGCACAGGTTTATACACAGAAGTAAGTTTCTTCCAGCCCATTTCTCTCGTGCCATTTAAGACAACTTAAAAGCTTTTCACACATCTAGAGAACAAAGTGCCGCCGACCAGAACAATAAAAAGATCGTCTGCGACAGCTCTGGTCTGCGAGCGGGTGGCTCGGTTTAGAAATACTGCAGTTAGTTAATAGCCTGCCCTGAAGCATGAGAGGAGGGTGAAAATTAGGGAGAAAGAGAGAAGGGACCACATTCACATTGAAAAACTAAGAGAGCAGACCCACTCCAACTGTTTTGTAGGAGGGGAGGATGTCGTAAAACTTATATTTTTTCCATCAGCGGAAATTATTCATTTTTATCCTGCTGCTATATGTTGCTAGTTTTCCAAACGAGAAAGGCATCGTACAGCGTTTGTTTTGCTCATAAAAAAGAAAAAATCCTCCTCGGACATTGTAGGTTTTACATTAAATATTGAAGGCCCGGCCCGGCCCGTTTTCCCAACTTAAAAACCTCTACCTTAAAGTCGTCTAACACACGGCATAGTAATGTTTCGCCCATTAGCGATTCGTAGCCATTTATACGATCTCCAAGTCTACTTACGAGTGTGCTATTGTGGAAGGTACGGAGCAGCTATCTCCGTTATGAAATGTGGTCCCCACCGTTTACAGCGAAAAGGAACACAATTATTCCATAATAATCATTTTTGTTTGCTCAGCAGTTTATCAGTTAAAATTTCTATATACGTTTTTCAAAGTGGCAGGACGTTTTAGAAGTAACTTAGAGTTGACGTTAGAAGTTACTTAGTCAAGAGATTCGCACTTTTGACAGCTGACTGTCCAGCTGGAAAATGCCCGTAACTTAGAGATGGGGAAAAAGATGGAAGACTTCTCACAACATTCGCAGCACAGAGACAATACAGTGACAATAGGGGATACTCGGGGAGGGGTAATTAAGCAGTACTAGGGAAATAATTTCTTCGAAGCTCAGACCCATGCACAACCCTTTTCTGTTCTATCCCCACTGCTTCTCTTGAAACGGATCTCTGTATCCTATCCCTGTAAAGAGGATTCAAGGTGTGTGTGTGAAGGAGGGGGGGGGGGATTCGGTGTCGCTTAATAAAAAGGACTAAGCAGGAGTGTAGTGCAATGCGGATTGATACCATTATAGCGTTCCACAGAGAGACTGTGATCAGGCTTCCCTACGTTTTACAAGAGTAATTGCTTAATAGTATACTCAATAAACATACTCTTAGAATGGCTTGGAATATAGTAATGTTATTTTAAAAGTACAATTGGCTAAATGATTCACAGCGAAAATGTATTCTTACATGTGATTTGAAAACTACCAACCCAAAAGATCTTCCCGTTTGTTCATTTGTTTGGGTATTATACCGTTATTAGAAAACGCCTGCGATCTTATTAAAATACCGATAACACCAGAAGCAACTAAGTGGAGCTCAATGAGGTAAGATGAACTTTACTCGGCGCCAGTTCTTATTGGTGCTTCTTTCACTTGGGGCTGAGTCTTCTACATAGGAGCACTAGAGACATACATACGTTGTATTCCTTTTGCAGTGGTCAGCATACGATTTCCAGGAACTGGCTGGGCTCTAAATGACAGGTAAGAGTGGTGTCGTGCATGGCAGTTGTGTGCCCCAACTGCTGATTTCTAGAAGACTCAGCCCCTGATGAAAGAGATACCAATAAGAAATAGCACCGAATAAAGCTCAACTCACCCAAAAGAGTTCTACTTACACTCTAAAAAAATTTTCTGAAATTCAACGGGATCATATTAGATGTACAAATTCAAGAGCTATTTTCCATGGTTGCTTTCGTGAAAAAACGAAGCATATATCTAACACAACCTTTTCCGCGAAATGAAGTGGAAAAACAACAACAACCTGACTCTAACAGATTTTTCGTATGCCAGAAAAATTCTGAACTTTCAGAACCTTTTAAGAATTCCTTTCGTATATTAATGGTGCATTTCGGTTTTTAGGGTGTGTTAATGGAAAGTTCTGAATTTTAAGAAATCTTTACGCAGTTTCTTTCGTATATTAACGACAAAAATATATCCTTACCTTTTCCGAATCCATATGACGGAACACTTCCGATAGGAGCTATTCGCCGAAATACTTGAGGTCTGATTAAATGTTAAATTTCAATCGTCTGTGTTTTTGAAGTTGTGTAGCGAGATAGGATATTGTGAATAGCATATCGCTGGAAATTTTTATTATTGAGCCACTGGATATTCCTTGCTCTGTTCCCCATTTGCTGCAACAGCTATTGTAAACAGCTATTGTATAGTATTATCGTAAGAAACCGGTACTTAAATAATTATACAGGTGATTGTATGATGTCTATGTGTAAGTCTGAACCCCCCCCCACACACACACACACTTAAGACAAAAGCTATTTTAGCTGTCAAGAGTAAATTTTATATTTAGGAGTTTTGAAAATTAATACTGTAAAACCATAAAACCACACATTTCCTTTTTTCTTAAAAATAATTGAAAGTCATTGTAAGTTTAATAAGTTTTCAAGATCCAAAGTATTCTGCACGGTGAAAAAAAAAAAAGTAATTTGTAATAAGTCTTCCTACAGAAAAAATTAAACTTTTACAAACCTATTCAGAAAAATAATGAGCTCCAACGGAAAATTAAATTACTAATTCATCCGCATTAATAGCAGAAAAGAATTTCAACATTTCGTGGATAGAGCTCAACCTGATACGAGATGGAGATTTAGGTGGCTTTCGGTCTCAACGGTGCCACCGCATCTTTAGACGAATCCGAACGAGTCTAGTTCGATCCTTACCTTGGGCGAACGGAAAGGACCTGAGTATGTAAAAATTGCAGATTTTGCAAACTTTCTGTATAAATGCGAAAAAATCCGAAATGGTCATTTCTAAAATAAACAGAGTTGTTTGGCTACTAAAAATCCGTCAAAATACGGAAGCTAGCAGAAACTGTAACTTTTAAACATGGTTATTTTGTTAAAAGACGCAATTTTTTTTATAAATTTCCACCACTCATTTTTTACAGTGTAGTCTTGAATGGTTTTACCAGTTTTCCAAAGGAATTCATTTTGAGAGGTTATCTAGTTTATAACGAAGTGAATTTCTCCGTCATTTTTATCCGCGCCGGGGTTCGAACCCGGGTCCACTCATTCCGGAATAAGTTGCTCTACCAATTAAGCTACGCGGACATTGATTCTAATTGCTATCTGCCTTTATGTCGTGTGCGTCCTTCTGGCAGGTACGTCACATCTCCTGGTACGTTACATCATCTCCCCCTTATTTTTCTTTTTCTTTCGAAGTGCTGCTCATATTTTTCCTATCTCGCGGTGTGGAAATAACATCACACCAATGCGAGATTTTGAACGGTCGGGTCATCCGGATAGTTCGGGTGCCATTATAACGAAGTGGCTTTCTCCGTCATTTTTGGTCTACGCCGGGATTCGAACCCGAGGCCGCTTATTCCGGAACAAGTCGCTCTACCAGCTGAGCTACGCAGACGGTTATTCTGATTCCTATCTGCCTTTATGTCGTGTGCGTCCTTCTGGCAGGTACGTCACATCTCCTGGTACGTTACAAGTTGTTTAAAACGATGACAAAATATACTATGCGAAGAATCTTTTAGGAGAGATTTTCATATATTAAGTTTCTACCAGTTCATTCCCTTTTCTGGCTACAGATGGTTTTATTCGTTTGCATCAATTTTTCAAGATAACACTGCAGCACTAAAAATTTTATCATAAACTTTCGCGAACCTTTTGCTTCAGTTGCATATAAATTTCCTATTTCGTACTTCGAAACTCACCAGAGCAGCGGATGGCTTAGTGGTTAGCAGTTCAGACTATCGATGCAAGGTCCTGAGGTCCAAACCTGGGCTGATCTTTCAGAGATGGTTTGATTTGCTAACAATCGCTGAATATCCGTCGTGCATCGGACGAGCACTTTAAGTGACGGCCCCCAGGCTGTACCCACTGGTTAAATGGGTATTATTTCCTATGCCCCCCCCTCCTGAAATTCTCTCACCCCTCTATTTACAACATCGTGCTTGTACGGTGGCGCCATCTACTGTACTCTAATCTCACTACAAACTGTTCTGTCAAAGTCGCTAGACTTGCTCTCATTTCTTCCGTTTCTGTGTCCTGCCCAAAAGGCGATCTCGCTGTAGGTGGCTGGGACCTAAACTCTACTCACTATGGACGGAAGTCCTACAAGAAAATGACTAATACTGTTCGAAACTCACCAATCTTAAGCCCTAAAATTTTCTTTTACGGCTTCTTTTTTGTCGTAAATTAATTTAATGCACTGTGCCGTACTACAGAGGTAAAGCACATGTCAAGACGACCAATCTGCAGCGATACATTCCGTCCGTGTAGCTTAGTTGGGAGAGCAACATACTTCGGAGTGAGGGGCGCGGTTTCGATCTCCGCAACGGATAAATTTGTGTTTTTTTTTTTCCCCGTTGGCGCCCTAACGTAAAAATTGATGTACTGGCAGTTGGGTTCTTCGAAAAATGCGTGATGGTTGTTCTACACATCGTCCAGAATGAATGAAAGTTCGTTCTTTGCCTACACAGAAAGTTTCGGAAAATTTTATGATTAAGGAATTACAGCAAAACCAATGACAGTAATCCTGAAGTACCAAATTTACACGTGGGATTAACTCAGATAGATTGTCCCCTTACCCCCAAAAAATAGGCTTGTGTCATCAGCAAACAAAATAGGAGTAGCACTGGAAGTAATAGTAAATAAATCATTAACATAAATTAAAAATAATAACGGGGCCAAAACCGATCCTTGAGGAACACGATGACGAACCAAAAGAGCAGAAGATCGAGCACCCTGTATTTGTACAAATTGCTTCCGGCATGTTAAATAATTTTGGAATAAAGTCTTAACAACTCCCCTGAAGCCAATATTTTCTAACTTTGATAACAATGTGTCATGACAAATGCTATCAAAAGCGCGGAAAAGATCACAAAAAAAAAAAAAAAAAACTCCACCACACTAGAGCAATTATCGAGACTAAAATGTAAATAGTTTAATACACTGGTGTGCAAAAAATAAGGACGAAGAGGAGAAATTAGCATATCAGCGGAACGAGCGGGCAGAACGGACCGAAAGACCACTCAGAAGATAGACTAGGGTCCGGTACGGTAGGGCCTGAGCATATATGCAGCATGGTGAGGGGGGGGGGTGAGTGTCGGAAGTGTATAAATATATATGTACGCTCAGCAATTCGGTGAAAGCTATTGCACGGTGTACATCAGTTTGAACGACGTCAAGTTGCTGCCACCGTGTGAGATGGCCCACATGCAATCTAGTAGACGACATCTGAATGACTTTACCCGAGGTCGCGTCATTGGGAAGTTGGAAGAAGGTCGAAGTGTGACTATAGTGTGGACGAGGAGTTCGGGATCGCTCACAGCATCGTTTCACGAGCTTGCAGAGCATTTCAAACGACAGGAACAGCTGTCCGAGAGTTTAGCAGTGGTCGTCCACGAGCAACCACGGCGGCGGACGACCGGTATATTGTCCAACATGCGAGAAGAGACAGCCGGCAGACAGCGGGAGAAATCGCAAGGCACATGCAACATACAACTGGACGTCCGTTATCGCGTTTTACCGTGGCCAGGAGGCTGCACAAAAGTGGTCTATTTGCACGACGACCAGTACGGTGAGTGCCATTAACGCCGGCTCAATGGAGACGGCGGTTTCTGTGGTGCCAGGAACACAAGAACTGGACACATCAGCAATGGGATCGAGTTCTCTTTACGGATGAAAGCCGATTTTGTCTGACGAGCGATTCTGGACGTATACACATCTGGAGAGAGCAGGGAACATGCAATCACACCTCCAACATCATCGAAAGGGACCGGTTTGGAGGTGGCGGAGTTCTTGTTTGGGGCGGTATCATGCTTGGTAGCCGTACTGACCTCCACATCTTCCAAGGAGGTTCAGTCTCTGGTGTCCGCTATTGTACCAAGGTTCTCCTGCCTAACGTGCGTCTGTTTAGGGTGCTGCGGGTCCTGAGTTCCTCTTCATGGACGACAACGCAACACCTCATCGTACAGTGGAGGTCGCAGAGCTGTTGGAGAGTGAAGATATTCAACGCATGGGTTGGCCCGCCAGGTCCCCGGACTTATATCCAATCGAACACGTGTGGGACCTTCTCGGGAGACGCTTGGCAGCACGTCACCAACCGCCAGCAACGATTCCGCAGCTGCGATTGGCGCTACAAGAGGAATGGGCCGCGATGCCTGAACAGCTCCTTGACAACCTCGTCCTCAGCATGGACAGACGTTGTAAATCCTGCAACGCAGTCAGGGCTGATCATATCCTCTACTAAAGACTGAATTTTTCTTGGCAGCCACCTGTCACATGGACGTTTCTGTCTTCTGTCCAGTTGTGCTCGAAGCTACATTTTCAATAAAGTGCCTTTGTATCCTTTGGATTCCTTGTTTGGACGGTTTTGCTCGCTTGTCCCATATTCTTACATCTGGGGGATCTTATGGCAGGATTTGGGTCGATGTGGAGCACTTCTGCACGACGTTACATTCGAAAAACCGTCTCGTCCTTAATTTTTGCACGCCAGTGTACATCCAAAATAGCAGTAAAAATAAGAGGAAGATGAGATGTATAAAAATACGAGGAAGATGAGATGTGACGTTCAACAGAAGTAAAGAACGTGTCAAGACATCTGCAGCGATAAATTCAGTCCGTGTAGCTCAGTTGGGAGAGCAACATACTCCGGAGTGAGGGGCGCGGATTTCCGTCACGGATAAATTTGTGTTTTCACAGCACAAAATACATATTATTGAAGTATAAAATTGCTATAAAAATACAACTCTCGTATATTCCTCTGACAGAAGGAAAATACCATTTTGGATTCAAAATTTATTAACAGATTACAATGAAAAGCGCATAGTTATGACTTTTTTCGGTGAGATATAATAATGACATAGCAATATGCACGATTGCCATTTCACCAGCCGCAGAATTAATGCGATCCGTGAATGATCAATATCTTAGGCTCTTTATTTATAGGATTGGCAGGAAAACATACGGTCGTTAACAATACTTTGATTTATTTATATATCCACACGAACATACTGTATACCTGTCACTTAGGGAGTTCCTTTGTGTCCAACAAAGAATTAACAAATCATCCCAAACGGTAGTTACCTTTTTTTTTTTTTTTTGCTTTTTTTCAAGGCGTAAATTTACCGGGCGAATCAAGCACTTGATGGCATATCAGCCGACACAGACAGCCCGAGAGAGATTACGCACATCAAAAGGACACTCTTACAAGGAACGGGAAAAGAAGCAGGAAATAGAAAGAAAAAAGAGGGGAATACTTCGACATGTCAAGTCTGCAAATACTTCCTGTCCATGACAAAAAAAAAAAAAAAAAAAGGTACAGTGTGAAACTCCCGACTTTTCTTAGAAACACTAAATGAAAATTAATGGCCAGTACTACACTGATGTTTTCAGCTACCTAGTTTCCCTGACGGCACCATCAGATGTCTTCTTCAGATTCAGTGCGAATTTCAGCCTTTGCCAAAATCAGATAGTATTCATGCATACTCCTGGAAGCTCTATCTTTGCGGGTTCACTTGTGACTTCCGCTCATTTAGGAAGCTCATTAACCTCGACAAAGTTAAAGTTACTCAGTCTTACAAGCATCACTCTTTGATTATGATAAACTTTAAGACAGGAATGTTGATGATTCCGCTGCTGGTAATAGTCTCAGGTGAAGACGACCGATGAACATTAAGCTTTTTCATATTAAGTCCTAGTCAAAAAATATCTAGACATATCCAATAAAGATAACCTAGAGGGTTTTTAACAGGGATGGGACATTTGAATCCTCGAATCCCGCGAATCTTGAAAATGATTCGAGATTCGAAAATTCAAATCTTCGCGCTTTTTTCGTCATTCGAATCTTAATCTAAAAAACTTGGCGTTTGGTGCTTATTCTAGAGAGATATTTGTTCGATTTTTTTGTCAGCATGACGAGTTCTGACATTAGAAAACAATCGAAGAAGATCGTATACAGTGTGTACGCAGCTATGTGAAATAGCTCGTTACTTCAAAAATTTGAGGAAACTCTCTAAAAAAATTTTTAATCACATCGACAGTTATGTCAGAAAGACTATTCGGCACATCAGGTGTCATAGCTAATAAAAAACGAAGTAACAACAATTCCAAAACCTTTTTGAACCAAAGCAAGTGTAGAGATGGGGAGAATTATTTCAAGAGTTATGTAGATAAACACTAAACATGGAACACTAAATTGAGTAAATTCTTTCCAGAAAATTAAGAAAAATCAAAAATATCTTTGTTTTAAGAGTTAATAAAAACACTAAACACTGAACTCTTTCAGGGCAATGTAAAAAACTCAGAAACCTTTAATGGGGATTTTTATTTAAAAACATTAGCATTCGAACTCGCTCTAGGTCTAGCCTATTTTGTTTGCACTGAAAGAGTTCAGTGTTTAGTGTTTTTATTAACTCTTAAAACAAAAATGTTTTTGATTTTTCTTAATTTTCTGGAAATAATTTACTCAATTTAGTGTTCCATGTTTAGTGTTTATCTACATTAACTCTTGAAATAATTCTCCCACATCTACACTTGCTTTGATTTAAGAAGGTTTTGGAACTGTTGTTATTAAAGAAAAATGTCAACAATGTGAATTGTTACTTAAATATTCTTTTGTCAAATTATATTCAAAAAATAGAAATGAACCTCAAGACTCCAGAGTTACGTACTTTATTTAGTAAATGTAAATTATAAATTTCATTTGTATCTTCTTAATGAGTATGGGTATATTTTTGAAAACTGTATTCTTTCATTCGTTTTTCATTAAACACAGATTTCAAATTTTGCTTCAATTAATAACTTTTAATATTAAGTAGAAGTATTTTCTTTTCCTTTTTTTCTTATAATTATTCTTATATGAAGGATTTGAGAGATTTAAGAGCCTTTTAGGATTCGGATTCGGATTTGAGGAAATTTAGGATTCGTCCCACCCCCACTTTTTAACTTCAAAGAACTGTGTTAACATGCCAGCACATTTTCTAAAGCATTTGTTTCTCGTTCCTGTTGTTCAGTCTACAGGTTTCAATCTATGGTCACCAGAAACCTTTTCTTTCGTATGATGTCATCGTTTATAGTCCATCAAATTTATAATTCTGTATAAACACCTCTCATAATTTATACTTCTAATTTATTCATCTAATTTATAAACAAAGACATCACTCTTTCCACGTTTATCAACACATAGCAATCGAAAAATTGTTATCCGGCCACTTCTGGAATTGTATTCCAGATCTTTCAATATCTAGCCGAGTGCGTTCGCCTTACGCTACAATGGCCAACAATCAATGGCGCTATGTGCAGGTACAATCCCAGCAGTGGCCGGATAACAATTTTTCAGTTGCTATGTGTTGATAAACGTGGAAAGAGCGATGTCTTTGTTTATTCACTGACGCCACGTATTTAGACAATTTTCACTATTGTTCTTACCCTTTGGACTTATTTGCGATAATTAATATATACCCTGTGCCGTTAATACCCACCAGATGGAGACGTCTTAGTTGCTGAGCCCATGCTACGGACGTGTGATGTCAGAAGCTGACAGATAAACACACATAGCGCCGTGGATTGTTGGCCACCGTACCGTAAGGCGAACGCACTCGGCTAGATATTGAGAGATCTGGGGCACGATCCCAGCTTTGGCCGGATAACAATTTTTCGGTTACTATTTGTTGATGGAAGTGGAAAGAGCGATGTCTTTGTTTATTCACTGACGCAACGTATTTAGAGGATTTTCACCATCTAATTTATTCTTATGTAGTCTAATTTATACTTCTTAATTTCATTTTTCTAATTAATAACGACTAACTGTATGCCAACTATACTTAAAATAGTAAAACTATTCTAGTCATTCAAATTCTTTGGCGTGAAATAAAAATAAGTCTCAAAGCTTTCAAAGAAAAATGTCTCAAATAAGTCTCAAAGCAAATTTATACTTTCAATAGAAATAAGTCTCAAAGCAAATTTATACTTTCAATAGAAATAAGTCTCAAAGCAAATTTATACTTTCAATAGAAATAAGCCTCAAATAAGTCTCAAAGCAAATTTATACTTTCAATAGAAATAAGTCTCAAAGCAAATTTATACTTTCAATAGAAATAAGTCTCATAGCAAATTTATACTTTCAATAGAAATAAGTCTCAAAGCAAATTTATACTTTCAATAGAAATAAGTCTCATAGCAAATTTATACTTTCAATAGAAATAAGTCTCAAAGCAAATTTATACTTTCAATAGAAATAAGTCTCAAAGCTAATTTCTGCTCCTTAATTTCATTTTTCTTATTAATGACGACTGACTGTATACCAACTATACTTAAAATAGTAGAATTATTCTAGTCATCCAAATTCATTGGCGTGAAATAGAAATAAGTCTCAAAGCTTTCGCACATCAATCAGGTGGCTTTTCAAGAAAAGTAAACAGCAAACTGAATAATAAAACGCTTCAATAATTTGAATACTGTGATTTGACTAGACAATAAATGAATAGATGCGAATTTTATTAAACAAATTAATAAAGAGGAAATATACACCAATTATTTAGAAAATAGTAAAACTATGATAGTAATCCAATTTATTGGCATAGAAATATACGAATAAACAATCGTTTCCAAGCTTTCGCACATTGACCATGTGGCTTTTTCGAGGAAGATTAACGAAGCATACTCCTTATACAAACTTTTCCGTGAAATGACCCAAAAAAGCTTGAATTTCACGGATTTTTCGTACGCAAGGAAAATTCTTAATTTTCAAAAACCTTTCGCAATTTCTTTCGTATATGAACCAAAAAATCCTTTTCTCACTTTTTCCGTATGCATATGATGGAAAATTTCCGGCAATAGGTGCGATTCTCGGGAATATTTGAGGTTTGACTAACTATTAAATATCAATCGTCTGTTGGAGGATCTGATTTTGAAGTTCTGTAGCGAGATCGGATATTATGGATAGCATATTGCATTAAATTTTAGTCATTGTAGCACAGGCTTGTTGACGACCGACCCCACATCAGACAATTAGCTACAAGGCGAATAATAATAGCTCGAAGTACACTTACCACAAGCAGTAACAAAAATGTGAGAACATTTTGAATCCCTCTGCTCAACTTTGCCGCTGGAGACTATATTGATTTAATATCGTGGCAAGATTGGGATGTAACTGAACTTCCTTTGATCATGAACACCTGACTATCGAGCAGCTACTAACTATTGCTAGAATGGACAACCCGGACAGACAATTATTTCTGTACCCAACTCACACTCAAGCTGCTGAGAGAACTGTAAAAATTGTCACAGAAGTATCGAAAACGTTGTGTGGGTTTGATGTGCGATATGGAATGATCCTGACAAAGCTCCATTCTCATGAGATCATGCCCACATTCCAATCAAAATCTGATTGTAAAGGTCATGCAGAGTGAACATTTGAACAACCTGTGCTTTTTTCTGCATTAATCCCACATCAACTCTCCTATTAGTTTACATTTTGTGTTTTTATTCATTATATGTCATAGCAAAATGCCTAAAAAACGTTAATGTTGTTTTTTTCTGTTTTACACCAAATTAACTGTTGGGTGGGCACCTGATAAACTTTTTTGAACCCCCCCCCCACTTTTTTTTTATTTATTTATTTATTTTTTTTTGCAATGTAAATAACTCTAGTCCTATCAATTGATAACTATTACAACATTTCGTAAGCACCCTATTTCGTGAAAAAAATGCGTGCGTTTATGCCGAGAAACGCCCATATCGCTAATCTTTCAAGTCCTGTTGGCACCTCAAAATTTTGACTTATTGAATTTTCTCTTTGCATGTCTTATTTTTATTCCAATCGACAAGTTTTTGGCGGTATTACAAATCAAAATTCGGAAAAAGCATTTTTTGATCCATCCTAATCCACAATATCAGATCTCGCTATAGAACTTCAAAATCAGATACGTCGACAGACTATTGAAAATTAGCAGTCAATCAAACTTCCAAGTATTCCGTGAATCTCTCCAATTACCGGCAATTTTTCAGCATACGAATACGGAAAAGTGAGAACGGAGTTTTTCCGTTAATATAAGAAAGGAATTCCGGAAAGTTTTCTGAAAATTCAAAATTTTACGTAAACACATCATGAAAACGGTAATGTATAGTCCATATAAGAAAGGTATTGCGGGAAGGTTTCTGAAAATTCAGAATTTTCCCGTGTTGTGAAAAAATCCGTGAAATTCAGCCTTCTTTTCGTCATTTCAGGGAAAAGGTTGTATCAGAAATATGCTTCGTTAATTCACGAAAGGAATAACGGAAAAACGTTCGTGAATTTCAGAAATTTTTTTGCAGTGTATGTGTCTTTCTGGCTGTAAGGTAGAACGCGTCATGTGTAAAGGGAAAGGATTCGTATAAGGGCTGGAAAAGTCAATATCAGAGGTTTTGCGAAATTTCTGTATAAATGCGGAAAACCCAGAAGCCGAATTTTCTGAAATAAACGGAATCACTGACTACAAAAATGCTGTTAAATTATACTGAAGTTAGAAGAAACGGAAACATTTAAAAACTGAAATTTCATTAAAAGATGGCCGCCTACCAGCAAAATTGCTGCAATTTATTTTCAGAAATTTTTCCATGAATTTACTTAACTTATTTTTTACAGTGAAGATTCTTTGCTGAGCTTGTTTCTTTTTTGAAGCATATCAATGTGTCGTCGTCAGCCATAGAAACCAACGGTTTCGAGAGATCTATCAAAGCCTCAAAAATTTCTGCCAACTGTGTCATTTTCTTCCTTTCTGCTTTCGTTTCCAGTCCTTAGCTGGATAATTTGCCTGCTTAAGGTACTTTGATAGCCGCGTCATAGTCTGACGTGAAAGAAAGGCAACTCTCTCACGTTAAGTAGATAAGGAGGAAAATCTCTTTAAAGATGTGAATTAAGATTCAAAGAGCACTTCCGTTGTGATTACGCCACGGACCTAGAGACACAGTAAGAGAAAGGGATCGGGACAGTGTCGTTTTCCCACGAAGTCATTTGTTAATTTCCACCGAGATGAGCCGTGGTCTCGCGTGACCTGGCGTGAAAATTCGCCCTGGGAGTGAATGACAGGAAAATTGCCGTCAAAGGTAGTCATTTCATCCTTTCGCCTTACACCGTACAATTCATCCCTGAGATAGGAACGAATAAGGAGACAGACGTTTGATGAGATGAGGCATTAAAACAACACTTAGATCAGATCGCCCGCTCCTAACGAACTGCAAAAGCTGATAAATGCCGAATCGAAACTAAGAACAAAGGCCACCGGTTGATTACAATCGAGCATTTGTTAGTCAACTTGATGAAGCGAAGCACTTATCAATCATTGAAATGTGTGTGAGTGTGTGTGTTCTCTTTTGTGGCAGAAAAAAAATGGGCGGAGCTACTCCAACTCATCAAGACGTAATTATCATATAGCCAAGTGTGAAATGTCATCGTAATCATCGTCAACAACAACAAAAACGTCTATCCGTTTGTTTGTATTTTGATGGGCAAAGCCTCTCTATGTCACATTCATTGTTATTAGCAATGACGTTTTGAATCCAATAATTTACATGGGTCGTTATCTCCGTCGTTTTTTTTTTCCCCCGTTTCATTATTTCATACTTTGTGACATCTGCAATCTCGAATGCGTCTGCCCTTCCAACAACCTCTTCTTCTGCAGCACACGTAAATATATTGAGATTATTTCTGTGATATGGAGAGAAATGAATTCACACGTATGCATACAGATCATAAGACGTATCTTCCGATGGATCTCTTCATTCATGAGGAAATCAATCCATCAATAGTCGGCTTTTTTATCTGTATGTGTAAGTGTGTATTCGTCTGGAATTGATGGAAGCAATAGCCATACATGGAAAACCAGACGGCGATGTTCCATATCAGGTTAATGAATTGAATCAAAATGTTCAACAGAGTATACAGAGAGTAATTGAATCTAAAAAACAAGAAAGATGACACCGAATTTTCGGGTGTAATAAGCACGTCTTTTGAATCTGTTCTGACGCTAATTAAATTTATCAAAGCTATCCAAAGTCAATGGAACCGGTATGGAAAGCAATAGTATCTCACCGAAGAAAGAAGTTTTTAATCTGCACTGTAAAAAATTTACGTTAATAGTCAGTTTTTTACCCGGATTAAGACGGTTTACAGATCGTAAGCACGCCACCTGGCGGTCAACCGTAAATTTTCGGTAGATAAACTGCTGTACATTTTCACGGTGTTTAAACTGTTTGAATTGTTACTGTATTTCAAGCTTGAGAATCTGGCAACGTTCTTCTTAAAGTAGTTGTATACCTATTTTTAAATGTACAATCAGTCGACTGGCAACACCTCTGTGGGCAACACGTTTTCATTTCCCGGTCAGTAGACATATTATTTATTCTCAGTCATTAAACATGTTAATGAGCATTGCGGCATTAGACGTTTTTATTTCCCATTCGACATGTTAATGAACATAACATGTATTATTATTTATTTGTCATTAGACATGTTAATGAACATAACATGTATTATTATTTATTTGTCATTAGACATGTTAATGAACATTATGATCATTAGACATGTTAATGAACATTATGATCATTAGACATGTTAATAAACATTATGGTCATTAGACATGTCAATGAACATTATGGTCATTAGAAGTTTTTATTTCCCGGTCATTAGACATGCTGATGAACATTACGGTATGGTACTGTAAAATTACGGTTTATTGACTGGCCACTCAGCTGCCGGTGTATCTACCGTAATTTGACCCTGCAATTTTTTACAGTGTGGTTTTTAATCCCGCAGATATTGCTGTTAACGGAATGATGAGCTAACGCCCTCTAGTGGCAGACTTGTGCTTTCAGAAAAATTTGAATTTATGTAGAACATTTTGCAACATAACCCTCTCGAACAAAGAAAGAATTTTTCAAATCGAACTCTTAGAAACTGAGATATGGAGAAATATAAGATATGCATCTACGCCCGCTGACGGGAAAACCATGAATTATTTTAGGCAGAAAGTATTATCAAAAGGTTTTCCGATGTGAGTGGTATCGCTCCAGGAAATAATTTTTTTCAGAAGAGTTTTCAGGAGCTCAGATTTTGCTGCAAATACATCAGAAGCAGAAATTAATCATTATGCTCCCTGGTGGCCAAACCATTCTTTACCAAATATTAGAAATTATATTAAAAACATTTTTCATCAGGAGCTGTGTGCGATACAGAAAAGTTTTTTTCAAATCGGAGTTTTAGAAGTAGAAATAACGCAGGAAACGCAATTTACCTTTACGCCCCCTAGCGGAAAGTCTATGAATTACTTGAAAATTTTGAAATTATATGAAAAACATGTCATACTGAAAAAACTCTATCCAATGAAGAAGGAATTTTTCAAATCGGACCATTAGAAGCAGAAATATTGATAAAAATAAAATATATATTTACGCCCCCTGTAGGAGAAACCATGCAATATATTAAGAAGAAAATTTTCCGAAAAGGTTTATCAACCTGAGTTGCGCCGGTCCACAAAAGAATTTTTTCAATCGAAATTTCAGAAGCTCAGATTTTATGGCAAACATATCAAAAACAAAAATTAACAGTTACGCCCCCTGGTGGGAAAAGTATTCTTTACCAAAAATTAGAAATTATATACAAAAGATTTTCCATCAGAAGCTGAATCCGCTGAAGAAAAAAAAATTCACATCGGAATTTTAGAAGAAGAGATATCGGGGAAAAGGTTTATTACTTTTACCCCCCTAGCGGAAAATCTATGCGTAATTTGAAAAAGTAACTATACCTAAAATAATCTTCAACATAATCAAAGGATGAAGTAATTTTTTCGTTTGGATGTTTAGAAGCAAATATATGGAATAAAATGTATTTTGAATTCGACATCATCTGCATCTATGCTCTGTAGCGGCGAAATTGTACATAGTAAAAAAAAAGAAATGAAGGATCATGATTTGCCTATTTCAAGCTTCCCAACGCAAAAATAATTTTTCAAATTGGATTAAAGTTGCGGAGATGTGGTGTCTACAGGCGGACGGACGGACAAACCGATGACATAAGCACTATCTTTTTTTTTACAAAAGACGTGTTAAAGATGCTCCAAAGTAGTTAAAATGACATTTGTGAAGAAAAAGCGAAATAAAATTGCTCAAAATAATTGCGACTTTGGCAGCATTATACAAGCCAATTGTATGATATCTTTCCAAAACGTGGAAAATGCAAATAGAGTGTGACGTAGACAGCCGAATCATGCATATCCTAATGCAAATTAGCTTATGTGACGTCAGAATGCATAACTCACAGATTGGGATAAAAACGTAGGTTGTCCGGAAGCTCCTTTATTCTGTCGCGTTTATAGTTACATTTCGTTTTTGAAGTCTTCGGTTAGAACGATGTCTCAATGGCATGATTTACCGGAATCAACGGCGTGGAGAGCTATTGGCAGGCTGGAAGCAGGTGAGACACAGCGAGTGGTAGCAGAACCCATTGGAGTGTCAGAAAGTGTTATTTTCTGACTGTGGACACGATTCCAGGATACGAGTGGTGTTCGAAGAAGACAAGGTCAAGGCCGTCCACGAGCAACTACAGCAAGCGACGAACGTTATATATTTTTAACAGCCCACCGGAAGAGGCGGTAAACTGCTGCTCAGCTCCAGCGAAAGCTTCTCGTGTCAACAGGACGAAGGTTGTCAGCTCAAACTATATATATCTGCAATCGCCTTCATCAAGGTGATCTTTATACATGCAGACCGATGGTGAGTATTTTAACTTCACGACACCATACTGCCAGTAGAAACTGGGCTGAGGAACATCGTGGTTGGGGACTCGACGAGTGGAGTCAAGTTCTCTTCTCTGACGAGTCCAGATTCAGTCTCGAGTGACAATCGACGAGTTCTTATCTGAAAACAACCCGGCACGTAAAATGACACAGCTTCTGTGCAGGAAACATCACATTACAGCAGACATGTATTGATGATGTGGACAGCAATAAGTATCGGTGGGCTAACGCGCCTGCACGTCATCCGAAACGGCAGTCTGACGGACCAGATATATAGAGACGAGATTATCAGACCTATTGTCATGCTGTCTGTATTATGTAGCCGTCGGTGATTCGTTCGTTTTCATGAACGATAACTCTCAACCTCATAGAGCTCGGATAATTGACATCATGTTTAAAGAGGAGGAAATCAAGCATATGGAGAGACCAGCATGATATCCTGACTTGAATCCAATTGGGAATGCTTGGGACGTACTTGAGAGATGCATTGAAGTTCTGCCGGCACTTCCGTTGACGTTTCGTGAACTGGATACTATCCTCATTGAGAAGTGGCGGTGATATCCTCAAAACCTCCTCAATTCCATGCCATACGGGTGTGTATCGGTCTTAGCTTAGGCGTCTGTGGAGAACACACATCCTACTAGAGGTCAATTACCACCTTCAAAAAGGTTTTTTTTTTTTTTTGTCGTTGTACAGGTATGCACATTGTTGCGTAGCGTATCGCATCATGTGCATTAAATAATAGCACTGCAGAAAAATTCGCTAATGTAATTTGTCTTACCTATATTGTTGAATAACCTACTGTATCTCAAAAGACGCATATAGCGTATTAAATCCGTTTATTTTGTGGTGTAGTCAGTACAAAGATTCGCCAAGCTTTCGTACTCCACTGGGAGGCTTTTTCAAGGCAATGCTATAGACATAAAAATGCAGGGAATTGGAACACGTAAAGAACGAAAATGATTTTTGAAAAAAACGTAGGTGATACCACGACCATATTACATGATTTTTTATCACGCAATTATGTTTTCATCTTTTAATAACGCATGCCAAACCATTGGTAGTTTAGTAGGGACCATATCATTGCATGCCAATTTGCTGGATAGGATTTCGACTTTTCTATGATGGCGGTCTCTTTAAAATTCGTGTAAGGGGCAATTCTTCTAATCCACACAGGAGCGGCCGAGCAATGCATGACGGCGAGGGCTGTATTCTGCATGTCCTGGTTGACTTGACACTTCGTACGTGTTCTTTACATCTAGTGTCCAAGGATCGCTTTGTCATTCTGATATATACCGTTTCCGTGTTGTCAGGATATACTATAGGTATAGCGTACACACCCGCAGTTTCTTTCTCACACTGTCTATCCTTGCAACTTGATATTATATGTGATAACGGGGTCGGGTACTTTATTGCTATTAATATGTTGTATTTACATAATAAATTGTTCAACTAATATGTAAAGCCTGTAACATATGTGATGGATGCTGCGTATCTCATCGTCTTACTAGGCGATTTTGTTATTGCTGACATTACATGATTTCTTACAGTCTTATATATTCGGTCTATGTCATCCTTCTTTTATCCAGCCTTTAGACCTTTGCTATAAATGGGTGATCTGAAGCACAGGTCTCTGACCACACGCAAGAGATGGGTCAGGGTTCGAATTGTTGCTGCTTTGTGGTTTAAAGACTGTGAGGACCTCAATGGGCTATACACAGTGTCTCGTCCATAATTAGGGCCACTTGTTCCAGAAAAGGGAGAGAGCCAATGATCTCAGAAAGACAATTCATCCATGCCTTACTCGGGATTCGAACCCAGACTCAGGAAGAAGGTTTCGAAGTCAACTCTTCGAACCACTTGAACAATGGGACAGCAGTGTTCGAATCCGGGTTGAGGCGTGAATGGTGCGCCTGTATGATGACACTGTCTCTCTACCTTTCCTTTAACCAGTGACTCCTAATGAAGAATTGTTTAATGCAATGCTCAACAAATTATAGGTATACTGGGTGTTCCGAAATTATTTTTGCAAACTTTGACCCTCTAAACTAAATTAGATAGCGAAGTTCTGTTTATTGTACATGTAACAGCAACATATAAAGTTTTATTAATACGCAAAAGGTTTTTTTTTTTTTTTTTTTTACCTTCAGGAACGACCCTGAACTTGTGATGGCTGCTCTGCAGGAAAAGACCCAGTGTGTTAATACACACAATTGACGTAGATTAGGAACATCAAACAGAAGTCATCGCTCTTTCCACGTTGTAAGTGAGTCCTGGAAAAGTTTTCATGGGCCGTCACCGAGGAATCTTCTGTTTCACGTTCCTAATCCACGTCAATTGTGTGTATTAATTATTCATTCGCCTCCTAGTTATTTGTTCAGTTGCTGCTTACCATCTTTGGTGAAACTCCAGCATTGTGCGGTGCCCCAAGAAGCAACCTGCCATGTGGTTTGGCAGTTAGTCGTATGTGAGTCTGGAGAATGCGAGGCGGTTGTGGTGCAGTGGTAGCATGATTCGATTCCGGGTGTAATCGAACCAGGGTCTTCCAGTACCGTGACTCACTTATCAAAGTGGAAAGAGCGATGACTTCTGTTTGAAGGCCTAGCGTGTGGCGTGTTTCATAGAGACGAAGTCAGATACACCAATCCAAAGGAATTTCCGTACCAAATACCGACGTCATCCACCATCCAGACCCTCAATACGCGAGTGGCACAAGAAGTTTATGGAGACTGCTAGTGTGCTTCATAAAAGAAGTTTATGGAGACTGCTAGTGTGCTTCATAAAAGAAGTTTATGGAGACTGCTAGTGTGCTTTATAAAAGAAGCTTATGGAGACTGCTAATGTGCTTCATAAAAAGAAGTTTACGGAGACTGCTAGTGTGCTTCATAAAAGAAGTTTATGGAGACTTCTAGTGTGCTTCATAAAAGAAGTTTATGGAGACTGCTAGTGTGCTTTATAAAAGAAGTTTGTGGAGACTGCTAGTGTGCTTGCTTCATAAAAAGAAGTTTATGGAGACTGATAGTGTGCTTCATAAAAATAAATTTATGGAGACTGATAGTGTGCTTTATAACAGGAAGTTTATGGAGACTGATAGTGTGCTTCATAAAAGAAGTTTATGGAGACTAATAGTGTGCTTCATAAAAGAAGTTTATGGAGACTGCTAGTGTGCTTCATAAGAAGGGCGCTGGCCAGCCAAGCACAAGTGAAGGGAATACGGAACGTGTTTGATAGAGTTCCCTACGAAGTCCACTCGTACGCCCTCCAGGCTGTTGGGGTTACCACCTACAACGATACACAGACTACGCATGCGCTTGCACCTGACTGCCTACAATGTGCACTTGACACGCGCACTGCACAGCGGGGATAAACCAAACGTTTCAATTTTGTTGTTGATATGCTCCACATGATTGATGATGAGGAAGACTTCCTGAAACGTGTTTTATTCAGCGATGAGGCAACGTTTCATATCAGTGGTGTTATCAACACGCATAACCGCATAATTGGGGGGGGGGCTGAAAACCCACATGCCGTCCGTGATATTGAACGTGACAGCCCTAAGGTTCACCTCTGGTGCGGTCTCCTGCACAACCGCACCATCGGCCCATTCTTTTTCGCCAAAAACACAGTCACATCCAATGTTAATTTGGATATGCTGAGTGAGTTTGTTACCCCAAATTGGAGGGCCTGCAACCGGCTATCATCTTCCAGTAGAACTGTGAACCCCAGCACTGGGCACTTCGTTTTCATGAGTTTCTAGATGAAACCTTTCCGATACGACGACTTGGATGGACTGGACGGGATGGTGGATCCAGGGAATATGGACTTGGCCTCCATATTCCCCGGATCTCACCCTCGTATACTTTTTTCTGTAGGGCTATGTGAAGGATATTGTGCACCGCAGAAGGATTTCGGATGTGGATGAGCAGAAGCACAGGATTACAGCTGGCATCAGAACAATTTCTGAGGACATGCTCGGGAAAACGTGGCAGGAGGTCGAATACCGTCTCGACGTTTTCGTGCAACCAACGGTGCGCATGTGCAGCTCAACTACCATCCCTACCAACTTTAGAACGTGCTGTTCAATATGTAATAAACCGAGTTTTGTTCTGTTATTTCGTTTCTGTTTTATTGAGGGCCAAAGTTGTAGAGATGATTTTGGAACACCGTGTATTATAATTTGGCAGAACATTGTGGTGTAAATCTTATGTTGAATCCTTGAATAATTCAAAATTGCCTAATTTTAAATACCTTTTTTTGGAAAATATTTTCGACTAAAGTCGAAATTCTTGTCAGATTTTGTAGACGGAGTCATTTTTCGATAATTTTTTACTTGAGTGTTAAATAGTTTTTTCAGGTTTCTTTGCCTAAAACTCAAAGACTTTTTTCATTACTTCCTTTTTCTTCATGTACATTAAAGTACTATAAAAAAAACTGGGATACATCTCATACTGCCTCGGTTCTCTTCGTAATCGGAAAACGGCCGCAACGCGACGGGCATGGACTCCACGAGCTCTGTGTAGTACTGTGGAGACAGTGCACACCATGATTCGTGAAGAGTGTCCTACAATTCCGAAATATTCGCCGGTGGAGGATTCCTAGCATTGACAGCACGTTGAACAGCATCCCAAATGTGTTCGATGGCGTTTAAATCCGGGGAACGAGGAGGGAAGTCAGGATGCCAAACTGCGTGGAATATTTCTCCAGCCATAATCGGCCGAATGTGGAAGTGTGAAGTGGTGTACTGTATTGTTGGAATAGGTCGCACCCGTCGGAGTCGTTGCATGACATGATCGGGTGCAAATGGTCGACAAGAAGGGCTACGTAGTCTCCACCGGACAAAGCCGTCGGGAGACGACCAAAGTTTGTGACCAGGGTTCCGTGGAGGCTACAGAACCCCCGTACGCATCAGGAGAGATCCTAATGCGTACCAGGTTAAAACACTCCACACCATAACAGAACCACCTCCGGCCTGTACCCCTACCTTGTAGGAATGCGGAATCATTTGCAAGAAACTGTCCCGGTCGCGCAGACCACTGCACCACAGGGGCAGTTTCCACATTTTGCAGCTTTTGAAATCAAGTAAAAATATTTAAGGTACCTTAGATTGAAAAACTGTGTAACAGCCGTTTGTTGCTCATTTTTGCGTACGCCCAAAAATTAAAAAAAACTAAAACATTGTGGGGAATAGTTTAATGAACTCCATAAACACTGAAAAAATCTCTAATTTAGGCACTACTGTATTTCCAAGGAAGGAGGAAACCACAACCGAAGAGTGAACACGCGTCCACGCATCATGCAGTGCTCAAATCTGGAAGCTGAGTGTTACAACGACTTTATCAGCAGCTGCATTAACATATATGCGTACCACAAGCACTACTTAAGAGATATGCATGCTGGAAACGCTATTTAATAGGCAGATACCTATTATACGCACTACTTAATAGACAGATGTACATGCTAGAAGACTTGGATCCAGTGACGTACCCAGAAATTGGGTGCATATCGTCGCCGCAATGTTAAAACCACGAATGCGAAATTTTGTAGTTTGAATTATCGCTATTTAAAAATTGAATTTCATCAAAGAATAACTTCTGCAATTAACATCAGACTGTTCAAGCACTATACATAACCTTTACATCAAGTTGTATCCGTATTATGCATCAGTGAATAAAATTTTAAATGATGTAAAGTCAACAATCGAAATATTCTCACATTCTTCGTTTTATCAGTGCAGCTACGATATCATTAATTCCTAAAGTGACGAAAAAATGTGCATGAGGACAAGCATTTTTACATTTTTCAAATACTATTAATTACAAAGTAATGTTCATTCTACGTTTTTGATTGATCATTTTTTATGATATTTGATCATATGTAGAGGATTTTAGGAAGGGAATGTCTGACCCCAGGTCTTAAACAACCTTTAGATAAAGGAAGCTAGGAGATTTGGGCTACAGTGCCCGATAGAAAAGTCACACGGAAGCGAAGTAGAAAGGGGGAGGAAGACGCCCTTATTTATTACCGGGGGGCCAGTACCCGGGCTCCGACGGCTTAACGTGCCCATCCGACGCACGGCGGATATTTAGTGGATCGAACCTGAGGTCCTTTCCGTGGCAGTCACGAACGTTGCTCAGTCGGCCACCCGCCGCCATTCTACGTTTTTGTTTTCCTACTGTGGTATGTACCCAAGATAAAAGGCCTAACCCCCTCCCCCCAGCCCCTCAGTCCCCCCTCACAGCCGTAACCACTAGAACTACAACACCAGTTCGCTCTCTTCTTTCTTTAGTGGAATACGCGTGGGAAAGGCGCACGGGGGGGAAGGATAGACATTAATAATAGGCATATGTGACCTCGTCTGATCATTCCAAACAAAGAAGTAACTAACGGCAATTTTAGGAAGAACAGAATTGCGACACTAGCAAAATAACGTCACCGACATTTTTTTTCAATATTTAATACCAGACAAAATTATTTTAAAGGGTGCATATGGCCCTTTGCAACCCCCCCCTCCGCCTCCCTGGGTACGCCACTGCTTGGAACTTCTGAATTAGAAATAAGCGAAAAGATTTTTTAAGTAAGTTCAAAATCACGCTTACAAGTTTCTTTTCTGAAGTTTAAACAGAAGCAGAAATGATGGAAAAGACGGGAGAAAAAATTTTAACTATACAAGTTTTAGTCCCTCAAAATATTAAGGAGCTGCGGATCAAAAAAATATTATTATCTTGTATATCGAAACGACATCGAATATCGTAAAAAAAGCTCCAACGAAGAAACTTCCATCACGTGTACAGTACGATTTGTCACGCACACCTAATAAATTTTATGCAGTAAATCTAAAACCGCGAAAAATAGTGCTGATGAAAGATTCTAGAGTCAAACAGGTTCTTGTTGAGGCTCTCAAGGGAAAAGATATTTCCTAATCGAAAAGAATAACGAAGCACTGTTGCAATTTTTATATTCGAGAAATAACTTTCATAAAAACAAAATCTTCCCTTTGTTGTCATAAAGCATGAACATTTGAAAACTCAAGTTCCTTTTCTCAGAAAACATGCCACTTTTCTGAATTCATTTCGTACATGAAAGGAAAATTGCCGTAATGATATTAATGCATTGCCAGGAAAACATGCCAACAAATGGCTGAGGAGGGATGTGAGTTGAAATACGATCCATCCACATGCGAAGCATGCAGGCTTCGTGATTACCTTTATGATGAAAGAGACAGCATCAGTCTCTTACCACTTCCTTTATCTCAAACAATTTTACAAAAGTAACCGCACTGGTACCCACACACCGACTACTGGATTAGAAACTTTAAAGCTGACGTACAATAAAGGTCACGCGTATATGCAAAATACGTGGTCACGTGCGTCCCCACGTGATCTAAGCAACTATTTAAGACTGCTGCTCGTCATTAGTGTTGATCACAATGGGGAAAACAAGGGATCTTTCGGAGTTCCACAGAGGACTTATTTGTGGGTGCCCGTTTGTCTGGAACGACGATTTTGAAAAAAAAAAAAAAAAAAAGACCTGACTGGTTCCTCAAAAGGTGAGATATCCCGGGTCATTAATCAGTGGAAAAATAGCCCACATTGCTTGTCTAAGACGGCTTACTGTGGCGCCACGGGAACCTGTCAGGAACGAGATCGCCGTCGTCTGAGAAGGTTTGTACGGAGAAACAGGACTTCCTGTACTGCAGCTATTGACAGAAGCATTCAATGAAGTCTGTTCTTGATCCATATCTCAGCGAACTATGCACAGGGAATTGAAGAGGTTCCGTACTGGCAGTCGCTTGCCTGTACGGAAACCACTGGTTTCCGTACAGGCATTTTTCCAGTGTCCAATACCATGATTGGACACTGGAAAAAAGTCACGTGGTCCGACGAGTCGTGGTACACCTTATTCTGTACCGACGGTATGCAGAGAGTTTGACAATGGCCCCATTTAGCCATGGACCCAATTTGCCTTGTAAACACAACTCAAGGTTCTGGAGATGGTGTCACGAAGTGTGGCACGTTATGTTGATATGGAACGGTTCCCCTGATATTGCTGGAAGGCGGGTTTCCTCCAAAAAATTTCTGAACATTGTTTCCGATCAAGTCTATCTTGCAATGCAGACATTTTGTCCAATGGGTGACGGTTGTTTCATGGAGAACAATGCTGCTGTCCATCTCGCAAGATGGGTTCAGCGGTGGTTCAGACAGCATGACAACTACTTCCACCATCTTCTCTGGCCATAATCCCGGAGCCTAACCCCATTGAGAATGTATGGCACATGTTAGAAAAACAAATCCGGGATCAACGTCTTCTTCCCTTCAAATCTGAGTTAGTTAAATGACTGCCTGGTGAACACGTGATATGTTTATTAAGAGAATACAACGTGGTTTGTCACAAACATATACATTTTTTTAGTCTACCATGGTTTCGCTGGGTATTGACCTTGCTTCATCAGGACGAATGGCACGTAAATATTCAAATTGTATATGGTATCATAAATTCTGTTTACAGTCACGGGTTCGGTTAGTTTCTTACACGCGCTTGATAGAAATGGAGTGGATGTCATGTCATTAACCAGTTGCGAAGACTTTTGATATATACAGAAAGCTTCCAAAATACCTATAACGAAGTAAATTTCTCCGTCATTTCTGTCTACGCCAGGATACGAACCCGGATCCCCTCATTCCGGAATAAGTCACTCTACCAATTGAGCTACGCGGACGTTTTATTCTGATTCCTATATCTGCCTTTATGTCGTGTGCGTCCTTCTGGCAGGTACGTCACATCTCCTGGTACGTTACATCATCTCCCCCCTTTTTTTTTTTTTTTTTTTTTTTTTTGAAGTGCTGGAGAAGGGATTATCTTATTTTTCCTATCTCGCGGTGTGGAAATAACATCACACCAATGCGAGATTTTGAACGGTCGGGTCATCCGGATAGTTCGGGCGCCATTATAACGAAGTAAATTTCTCCGTCATTTCTGTCCACGCCAGGATACGAACCCGGATTCCCTCATTCCGGAATAAGTCACTCTACCAATTGAGCTACGCGGACGTTTTATTCTGATTCCTATCTGCCTTTATGTCGTGTGCGTTCTTCTGGCAGGTACGTCACATCTCCTGGTACGTTACATACCAAGTCTGGTGGATGATATATATATATATATATATATATATATATATGGTCAGGTGATGCGTAACATCACAGCCTCTCCTTGACAAATGTCAACCCCGCCTTCTCATGGTGCATCCTGTTCCCACTAAAGGGGCTCTGACGACCGCCCATAGCGGTATAACTATACCATCGGGATCAGAGGAAATGCTATCCCACACTCACCAACCCGCTTGGCCAGCGTGGTGAGTTATGGCCAAACCCCTCCAAAATGATTCCACAACTTAAATCTTGGCCCTCAGTCTCCGGCAGCTGGAATGTACCTGGCCAAGGCAGCGGCCAGTGCGACATGAAGGCAGAGGGTGCTAAGAATCCCCGGAGGACCGGACTAGGCTGCCATCTGATGCTGACCTTGGCTACTTACAATGGACGCTCCCTATCTTCTGATTCAAGGCTTCTTGAATTGGAAGAGGAACTACAAAGGATCAAGTGGGACATCGTGGGGCTAAGTGAGGTAAGGAGAAAAGGAGAAGATCTCATCGAACTGAAAAGTGGACATCTCTTCTACTATCGTGGGACAGATACTGGCAGAACTAGTGGTGTTGGATTTATAATAAACAAGAAACTGAAGGATAAAGTTGTAGAAGTTGAAAGTTCCTCTGACAGAGCTGCACGACTTGTTATCCAACTCTCGAAAAGATACCAGGCTCAGATTATTCAAACTTATGCATCCCACCACAAGTCATCCTGAAGAAGAAATTGAAGAATTTTATGAGGAAATTTGTCATCTAAATAATAAAGGTAAGCAGCACTTGAAAATAATTATGGGAGATTTCAATGCAAAAATAGGGCAACGGCAACAGAATGAAACTTCGGTAGGTAAATTCGGTCATGGCAACAGAAACCAGCGTGGAAATACTCTCGTTGAGTTTGCAGAGGCAGAAGGGTTTTTCATCTTGAACTCCTTCTTCAAGAAAAAGCCACACAGGAAATGGGCATGGAGACATCCAAATGGGACGACAAGTGAAATTGATTTTATTATGTGTAACAAAAAATTCGTCATAGAAGACTGCAGTGTGCTAAACAAGTTCAACACAGGTAGTGACCATAGATTGGTGAGATGTAAGATGCACCTCAACACTAAACTTGAACGTGGCAAGCTCATAGGACAAACAAAATTTATTGACATAACCAACCTTAAAAAACACCATAATACCTTCAAGTTAGAACTGAAGAACAGGTTCTCTGCTTTAGAAGGCCTAACATCGGAAGAAGTGGACATCTCTGAAGTTAACAGAAAAGTAACCAAAGCTCTTATGGAAACAGCAACAAAATTAGCTGGGTCTAAGAACAAGTTGCATGTGAACAAATTATCAGGAAAAACCAAAATGTTGATGCAAAAAAGAAGAGAGATGAGGACAACTAAAGAAGATGTGACTTCCAAAGTGGAATATATAGAGCTATGCAAGACAGTAAGAAAAAGTATCACTGAAGACGTAAGGAAATTCAACTGTGAACTAGTGAGGAAAGCAATTGAAAACAACCAAAGCCTAAAGATAGCAAAGGGACATCTCAGTAAGGGAAGAAAACAGATTATGGCTCTGAGAAAAGAAGATGGTTCTGTAACAAGAAATAGAGGCAGAAATTTTGACAAGAGTGAAAGATTTCTACTCCAAATTATATGAAAGGGATGATATATGCACTCCAGACATCATGAAAGATACCAGTACCAGAGTTCCTCCAGTCCTTCCAGCAGAAGTTGCACATGCAATCAAGAACATGAAGCGAGGAAAAGCTCCAGGAGAAGATGGAATTACTGTAGACATCATACAAGAAGCAAGTGGAGAAATCGAAACAGTACTCGCCCAAATTTTCACTCGATGCCTTAATGAAGGAAAGATTCCTGAGGATTGGAACACCGCTACAATGATCCTGCTACATAAGAAAGGTGACATTGAGGATCTCGGAAACTACAGACCTATCAGCCTCCTATCAGTAGTTTATAAAATCTTCACTAAAGTTCTTTCACACCGCTTGAAGGTAACACTGGACATGGCTCAACCGAGAGAACAAGCTGGATTCAGGAGTGGCTACAGCACAATAGATCATATCCACGTGCTGAGAGAACTAATTGAAAGAGCGAGGGAATATGAACTTCCATTGTGCATGGCTTTTATCGATTATGAAAAAGCCTTTGATTCGGTGAAACCATCAGCAGTTACAATGGCTCTGAAAACCTGCGGTATTGAAGATGCATACATTAATATTATTAATAACATCTATGAAAATGCAAGTGCAAAGATTAGGCTGTTTGAAAATACAACACACGTAAAAATTGGAAAGGGAGTGAGACAAGGTGACACCATATCTCCGAAGCTCTTTAATGCCACATTGGAGGGTGTTTTTCAGTCACTGAGCTGGGAAAACAAGGGGATAAAGATTAATGGATATTATCTAACCCACCTTCGTTTTGCTGATGACGTAGTCATTTTTGCAACTACCCCATCAGAGCTGCAGAGTATGATCCAGGAACTTGCTGACAAGAGTAAAGAAGTGGGATTAAAAATGAACTTTCAGAAGACAAAAGTGATGTTCAATGCTTTTACAAGAAATGAAGATTTATCGATTGATGGAGAAAAGCTGGAGATAACAGACACGTACGTTTATCTTGGACAGCAGATATCAAGTGAGGGTCACATTGATGAAGAAATTAATCGGCGTACAAAACTTGCCTGGAGAGCTTTTGGAAGAAACAGCATAATTTTCAAGAGCAATATGCCATTATGTCTTAAAAGAAAAGTGTTTGATCAATGCATCCTTCCAGTGCTTACGTATGGTGCGGAGACGTGGACCTTAACTAAAAGAGACATACAAAGGCTGCAGGCAACTCAAAGAAGCATGGAGAGGTGCATGCTTGGTGTAACCACTAGAGATAAGAAGAGGAACTCGTGGATCCGAAAAATGACAAGAGTGGAAGACATCATGATCAGAGTTAAATCCCTGAAATGGCAATGGGCTGGACATACTGCCAGAAGGACAGATCATCGATGGACAGCTGAAATTTTAGATTGGATTCCAAGGGACAGGAAAAGACCCAGAAGAAGACCACATGGGAGATGGGTGGATGAAATTCGAAAGTATGCAGGGGTGACATGGAGGAGACTGGCACAAGACAGACCGTTGTGGAGGAAACTTGGGGAGACCTTCGTCCAGCAGTGGATTGATAATGGTTGACAATGATGATGATGATGATGATATATACATACAGTATCTAACGCGCGATACATATATGTTCAGATAAAGACAGTTTGAAAAAAAAAACTATTTCCTTAAACGTGTTGCTGTACAGCGAGGATACAACCCTTCCATTATGGACAAGGCTCTAACAAAATTCCGGAAACCGGAGCCAATCTCCACGTTAACTCCTTCGATGCGCCCATTGCTAGAGAATTTTGCCATTATTCCATTTTCCCGTGACAACGCTTTCAAAATTTCAAAAATTCTCAAAACCTTTAATTTTAAAGTAATTTTTAAACCCATAAACAAAATTAACTTTCTAAGATCTAAAGACTATGTTGAGGACAAAAACTTGTAGGGAATTTATCAAATTCCATGTGAATATGGCGCTTCCTATATAGGACATGCCTTGCGTTTTCGATTGAAGGAGCACAAGACCTAAAGAAGTCATCGATGGCTAAACACTGTTACGAAAAGGACCAAAAATTTCTCTTTGAAGAAGCAAAACTAACTGACAAGCCAAATTAAACCACCAAACTTGATATTTCGGAAGCTTTCCATATATATCAAAAGTCTTCGCAACTTGTTAATGGCAAGGCATTTACCCCATTTCTATCAAGCGCGTGGAAGCAACAAATCAAAACCCGTAACTGTAAGCTTCGTTTATAATATCATATAAAATTTGAATATTTACGTGCCATTCGTCCTGATGAAATTAGGTCAATATCCAGCAAAGCCATGGTCTGCTTTAATAAATAAATATTCGTCACAAACCACGTTGTATTCTCTTAATACGTATGATCGTTACAAGCTGTAGCCTTTGAGATCAAGAGTATGCTGTTGACATAAGTGCACTCCATCACCTTGTAGAATCTTTGCCAAACCGCATACGTACTGTAATTCGGGCTACAGGAAGTCCAACCCGATACGGAATAGTTTCTAATTCAGTGGCATTTTTGTGTATATTATTTATGTACCTATCAGGAATGTTTATACTTCTGTGACTGTGTGAGGGTTAAAATTGCATGAACTGGATATTACCGAACACAAGGAAACTGGTTACCCACTCTGGAGCAAGTGGCAGATACGCGACTGTCCTTTGTTAAAGTCACACTAAATCGAACGGCAGTGGTAAGCATCCGTCTCCATGCTATCGTGAACTACTCTTTATCATATAATACTGCTTGAAAGAATTTACTAGTTTATGTTTACTAATTACCGTATTTTAATAATATTAACCCAGGTTTTTAATCATAGAACTAGAGGTGAAGCGAAGGAAAGAGAGGATATTTCTCTAACAAAATCTTGCTGTGACATGAATGACCTACATGAATAAGTACCCAACATAGAGTAGAAATGGGCATTGGCCTGATCCGGATCGAAAATCTCGATACCTACTCTGACCGGGCTTTTTATCCATAAATTAAGCAAAAAATCCAGGGCTAGGGATAAGTTATGCCTATACTGGAAGATTCAGCATCCTGCTCTTAGATTGAAGAAAAATGTTTCGACTTGCAAGACGAAGATTGACTTGTTAAATATTCAAATCGTGAAGATCACCGAGTTAAAGCAAATACATGGAAGTCCATCCGCCACAGGACGCGTTGATTGAAATAGAAAAGTCGGGCTATCAGATGAGAGTCTGAAAAGGGCGAGTTTATTTCTTTTGAGGTTGAAACCAAATTCCGTTCTCACTTCGTTAGCTTTAGCGATTAAAACACATCGCTTATTTTCCGAGAAATGTTTACATAAACATAGTTTTCAGCTTCACGAAACCAGATAACCGACCTTCTAGTGCGATTCGTTGCTATAATGGAAGCTCGAAGTATTTGTTTACCCGTTTGGAGATCGAGGCTACTCTGTAGTGTGGAAGAGGAAATACGATTACATTCGTAACAGAAGTATGTAGTCACGTCTGATCCTCATTTGTGGGAGGAATTCCTATGAGAAATGACACGTCTCTAAAGTGTAATTTATCGTAAGAATTCCTCCCACAGATGCGTAAGAGGAAATTTCCATATCTGTAGGAGAAATAAGTATGGAAAGAGGAAATACGTTCACGTTTGCAACAGAAGTATGTGGTCAGGTCTGAACCTCACCTGCTGGAGGAATTCCTACTAGAAATGACACGTCTCTAAAGGAACTCCATAACTGTGGGAGGAATAAGTGTGGAAAGAGAAAATGCGTTTACATTTGTAACAGAAGTATGTAGTCAGGTCTAAACCTCATATGTGGGTGGAATTTCTACGAGAAATGACACGCCGCACTGCGCTACTTTACATTTACTACTGAGGTAATTTAAGTTAGTTCAGCTTTGTTTCTCCAGAGGAAGCCTTGCTTCATTTGCAATAACTAGAGAAGAACGCGTAATGAAAGACTGAAACGGGTAGGGACGAGCACGGGATGGACCACCTAACGTTCGCGATCGGGCCGGGCCTGATTTCCAAATTAAGGTTCCTGTAGACCTTTAACACACAGAATGGGACTAGGCCCTATTTATGAGGCGAGTAAAATTTTTAAAACGTCGCCATTCGTTTTTTCATATTTTTCAGTTATTGTCCTTCCACGAAAACAATGATGTTCTATTATGGGAGAATATGGATGAGTTTTCTTGATTGTACATATAAAAATTTGCATGGAAAAAAATCGGCCACAATGATATGTTTGAAACATTTGACTCCTAGCTGATTCCCATTGAATCAGAGATCAGTAATGTGTTTCACCCTTCAATGTTGTCCAAAAGCGTTATTTTTGAGACGCTTTTTAGACATTTATAAAATTGAGACATTTGAGGCAATATTTGATGTCAATGTCGACATGTGAGGCCAATATTTTTTGAGACATTCGAGGCCATTTATGTTTTTGAGTAATCGGTGATCAATATTGTTATTCATCCTGCAATACATTGTGATATAGCCTTCAGAATAGCCCAAAAGAGTTGAGACATTTGACTCCTAGCTCACTGATTCTCATTGAATCAGTGGTCAGTATTGTGATTCATCCTTCAGTGTAGTCCAAAAGTGATATTTTTGAGACACTTTTTAAGACATTTATATTTTTGAGACATTTGAGGTTAATATTTTATGTCAATGTTGTCATGTGAGGCTAATATTTTTGAGACATTTGAGACCATTTATGCTTTTTGAGAAGTCAGTGGTCAATATTGTGATTCATCCCGCAATATATGGTGATATAGCCTTCAAAATAGCCCAAAAGAGTTGAGACATTTGACTCCTAGCTCACTGATTCTCATTGAATTAGCTCACTGATTCTCAGTGATTCATCCTTCAGTGTAATCCAAAAGTGTTATTTTTGAGACACTTTTTAAGACATTTATATTTTTGAGACATTTGAGGTTAATATTTTATGTCAATGTCGTCATGTGAGGCTAATATTTTTGAGACATTTGAGACCATTTATGTTTTTGAGAAGTCAGTGGTCAATATTGTGATTCATTCTGCAATATACTCAAAGAGTTCTGAGTAACTGGATCGATACCAATCAAACAAGCATTTCTTTTAGCATGCCATATTTGCTAACGAATGATCTTCTCTGACTTCTTTCTGTTATTTAAATTAAAAAGCAACTTTAGAAAGAAAAAAAAGTTATATGGAATAATTTAAATATGCAAATTATTACTGCTTCCAGTATCGTTGGGATGAAATTGAGCTTACCAGAGTAGTTTTTCTCTAGGGAAGTGCTACGGAGATTTAATACGGAAAATTTTAGGCTTTAATATTAATTCATTTCCAAGTAAGGAATTTTCCGACGTAGGTCTTTTGCAGTCAGTTTGGGAAGCGGCGTGGGCTATCGTATCTTGAAGAGCTATTTAAGTGGCGTTTATTATTTTATTGCCCTACGCAACGATTAGTACGCTGTGATTCGAGGCGATGTGCCGACGGCTAAATGATTTTATTGTTGTTGCAGCCAAGAAAGCCTTTTCCTTCAAGCCAGGGGTCGGAAAAAAAGAGGAAAAGAGGGGTCACTCGCGAAAAGGGATTACAATTTTTTCCGTCGAATCATCACAGGTGATCAAACGTGGTTTCGTCATTTCACCCCTGAAACTAAACGATCGCCCATAGAATGAAAACATGCCACATCTCCAACAAGGAAGAATTGCAAAATCCAACCATCTGCGGGGAAGGTCAAGGCGACTGCTTTCTTTGAATGTGAAGATGTTGTTAACACACAATTTATGCAAAAAGGGACGACTAACAATGCTGACTCATACTGCCAAACGCTACGAAATTTGCGAAACGCAATTAAGGACAGACGCCTGGGTAAGTTCAGCGAAGATATCATTCTGCCGCACGACAACGCCACGCCCCACACAGCACGGAAAACAAAGGAATTGCTGCAGTCATTCAAGTGGGAGGTGTAGCAACATCAACCGTACTGTCCCGACGTATTCCGTGCTACTCCCATTTGTTCGGTAAGATGAAACAGGACCTTAATGGACAACGATTCCAAACCGATGAGGTTGTGAAAACTGCGGCCCTTAACTGGTTGCACTAAATTTGAAACTTTTTCTGTACAAATATGGAAAAATTAATCACACTTCCTCATAAATGTTTACCGTCCTTAGGTGACTTCGAAAAATGAATAAATGGTGTACAGCATACATCCCCTGAGTTTATCTCTTTATTTGTTTTTTATATTCGATAGTGTAAGTAACTTTTTGATCCGCTCTCGTATATATATATATATATATATATATATATATCAGTAAGGGAAGAAGGGATGTAAGGTCAAGTGATGCGTAACATCACAGCCTCTCCTTGACAAATGTCAACCCCGCCTTCTCGTGGTGCATCCTGTTCCCACTAAAGGGGCTCTGACGACCGCCCATAGCGGTATAACTATACCATCGGGATTAGAGGAAATTCTATCCCACACTCACCAACCCGCTTGGCCAGCGTGGTGAGTTATGGCCAAACCCCTCCAAAATGATTCCACAACTTAAATCTTGGCCCTCAGTCTCCGGCAGCTGGAATGTACCTGGCCAAGGCAGCGGCCAGTGCGACATGAAGGCAGAGGGTGCTAAGAATCCCCGGAGGACCGGACTAGGCTGCCATCTGATGCTGACCTTGGCTACTTACAATGGACGCTCCCTATCTTCTGATTCAAGGCTTCTTGAATTGGAAGAGGAATTACAAAGGATCAAGTGGGACATCGTGGGGCTAAGTGAGGTAAGGAGAAAAGGAGAAGATCTCATCGAACTGAAAAGTGGACATCTCTTCTACTATCGTGGGACAGATACTGGAAGAACTAGTGGTGTTGGATTTATAATAAACAAGAAACTGAAGGATAAAGTTGTAGAAGTTGAAAGTTCCTCTGACAGAGCTGCACGACTTGTTATCCAACTCTCGAAAAGATACCAGGCTCAGATTATTCAAACTTATGCACCCACCACAAGTCATCCTGAAGAAGAAATTGAAGAATTTTATGAGGAAATTTGTCATCTAAATAATAAAGGTAAGCAGCACTTGAAAATAATTATGGGAGATTTCAATGCAAAAATAGGGCAACAGCAACAGAATGAAACTTCAGTAGGTAAATTCGGTCACGGCAACAGAAACCAGCGTGGAAATACTCTCGTTGAGTTTGCAGAGGCAGAAGGGTTTTTCATCTTGAACTCCTTCTTCAAGAAAAGCCACACAGGAAATGGACATGGAGACATCCAAATGGGACGACAAATGAAATTGATTTTATTATGTGTAACAAAAAATTCGTCATAGAAGACTGCAGTGTGCTAAACAAGTTCAACACAGGTAGTGACCATAGATTGGTGAGATGTAAGATGCACCTCAACGCTAAACTTGAACGTGGCAAGCTCATAAGACAAACAAAATCTATTGACATAACCAACCTCAAAAAACACCATAATACCTTCAAGTTAGAACTGAAGAACAGGTTCTCTGCTTTAGAAGGCCTAACATCGGAAGAAGTGGACATCTCTGAAGTTAACAGAAAAGTAACCAAAGCTCTTATGGAAACAGCAACAAAATTAGCTGGGTCTAAGAACAAGTTGCATGTGAACAAATTATCAGGAAAAACCAAAATGTTGATGCAAAAAAGAAGAGAGATGAGGACAACTAAAGAAGATGTGACTTCCAAAGTGGAATATATAGAGCTATGCAAGACAGTAAGAAAAAGTATCACTGAAGACGTAAGGAAATTCAACTGTGAACTAGTGAGGAAAGCAATTGAAAACAACCAAAGCCTAAAGATAGCAAAGGGACATCTCAGTAAGGGAAGAAAACAGATTATGGCACTGAGAAAAGAAGATGGTTCTGTAACAAGAAATAGAGGCGAAATTTTGACACGAGTGAAAGATTTCTACCCCAAATTATATGAAAGGGATGATACATGTACTCCAGACATCATGAAAGGTACCAGTACCAGAGTTCTTCCAGTCCTCCCAGCAGAAGTTGCACATGCGATCAAGAACATGAAGCGGGGAAAAGCTCCAGGAGAAGATGGAATTACTGTAGACATCATACAAGAAGCAAGTATGGAAATCGAAACAGCACTCGCCCAAATTTTCACTCGATGCCTTAATGAAGGGAAGATTCCTGAGGATTGGAACAACGCTACAATGATCCTGCTACATAAAAAAGGTGACATTGAGGATCTCAGGAACTACAGACCTATCAGCCTCCTATCAGTGGTTTATAAAATCTTCACTAAAGTTCTTTCACACCGTTTGAAGGTAACACTGGACATGGCTCAACCGAGAGAACAAGCTGGATTCAGGAGTGGTTACTGCACAATAGATCATATCCACGTACTAAGAGAACTAACTGAAAGAGCGAGGGAATATGAACTTCCATTGTGCATTGCTTTTATCGATTATAAAAAAGGCCTTTGATTCGGTAAAACCATCAGCAGTTACAATGGCTCTGAAATCCTGCGGTATTGAAGATGCATACATTAATATTATTAATAACATCTATGAAAATGCAAGTGCAAAGATTCGGCTGTTTGAAAATACAAAACACATAAAAATTGGAAAGGGAGTGAGACAAGGTGACACCACATCTCCGAAGCTCTTTAATGGCTCATTGGAAAATGTTTTTCAATCACTGAACTGAGAAAACAAAGAGATAAAGATAAATGGAGATTATCTAACCCACCTTCGTTTTGCTGATGACGTAGTCATTTTTGCAACTACCCCATCAGAGCTACAGAGTATGATCCAGGAACTTGCTGACAAGAGTAAAGAAGTGGGATTAAAAATGAACTTTCAGAAGACAAAAGTGATGTTCAATGATTTCACAAGAAATGAAGATTTATCGATTGATGGAGAAAAGCTGGAGATAACAGACACGTACGTTTATCTTGGACAGCAGATATCAAGTGAGGGTCACATTGATGAAGAAATTAATCGGAGTACAAAACTTGCCTGGAGAGCTTTTGGAAGAAACAGCATAATTTTCAAGAGCAATATGTCATTATGTCTTAAAAGAAAAGTGTTTGATCAATGCATCCTTTCAGTGCTTACGTATGGTGCAGAGACGTGGACTTTAACTAAAAGAGACATACAAAGGCTGCAGATAACTCAAAGCAGCATGGAGAGGTGCATGCTTGGTGTAACCAGGAGAGATAAGAAGAGGAACTCGTGGATCCGAAAAATTACAAGAGTAGAAGACATCATGATCAGAGTTAAATCCCTGAAATGGCAATGGGCTGGACATACTGCCACAAGGGCAGACCATCGACGGACAGCCGAAATTTTAGATTGGATTCCAAAGGACAGGAAAAGACCCAGAAGAAGACCACATGGGAGATGGGTGGATGAAATTCGAAAGTATGCGGGAGTGACATGGAGGTGACTGGCACAAGACAGACCGTTGTGGAGGAAACTTTGGGAGACCTTCGTCCAGCAGTGGATTGATAATGGTTGACAATGATGATGATGATGATATATATAGTACCGAAAAGCCCCTTGGTTACAGTTATAGTCTTTATGGTAGTACCCACGTCTCATTGCTGTACATCAGAGTAGGAACAATTACATTTTCATAAACTGCCATTCGGGACTTTCTTGAGAACCTATCATTCCTGTGTAATCCTGCTAAAGCTGCTATGACTTTGAATGAATTCACTCGCCTACTAATTTTGCCATCTAATTTGTTGTTTCTGTCAAGCATGTTACCCAAATGTACAAACTCATTCAACTGGTCAATTACTATGCCGTTTAGACTTATCTCGCATTCAGCACTAACAGTTTCTCACTCAAAAACATAACTTTGGTTTTTCGCTTATTTATACTCAGTTTAAATTTTATGCAAACTTGTTACGTATCCGGGACAACAACATACGCTGCAACTCACTTTTGCTCTCTGCCAACAGGATTGCGTCATAAACATACAGCAACCTGCACACGAGAATAAATGGGAAACAGAATAAGATAGTGAGAGAACTGAAAAACTTCAGGATTAAGCAATTGAGACAAAATCCAGGACAAACCAATAACGAGAATCAAATAATAATAAAGAATAGATTTATTGCGGCTACGTGATATGCTTTCTTCATAAGAATCACAACGAGCTGCAATCAGGCTTAAATGTCTAACCCGAACAGAGCTTTTAACCGCACGACAACAAAGCCTTATAATAGAAAATTAACTAAGTATTTTGGTGTATAAAAGTTGAATTTTTTTTTATTTTTTATTTTGTTAAAGAGCGTTTCCCAGTCTCCTATCACTTAAGAAGGTAGGTTCTCAATTTTTCTTGGTCCGTGGACTACAGGAGGCGTTATAGGATCAGCTGCCGTCTCGAATTTTCCATTACCACGGGCTATCAAATAACCCGTGACAACCATCAACTGTCATAGTTGATTGCGTCCCATGCTCTCACTCCCGTCGTCCGTACAATAAGTCGCTGTCGACTTTTAAATGGATCATTTAAAAGCCCGAGACATATCCATAAACAAATTTGCTCTTCATCGGTTTTTAATGCCCTTTAATAATAGTGAAGACCTTTTCTGAGAATGAAAAACGTCAAAACCGTTCACGAGAGTTTTATTATTTTGTTCTTTTTTTTTGTGGGAAAGACGCTTGAAGTTATGCAAGGTCGGTTCGCCGTTACAGACTGTGCTTTTTTCTGCATCCGAAGACATCTGCGTCATTAATTTATTGAATGTCAAATCAGTTTTTTTTTTCAACAAAATCATAAACGGATCACTTAGTGAACACGAAATCATGCAATACATTCCTCTAGCATTCGAAACCCTCTGATTACAATCTCTCTTCGTTTCATTTCAGACATTGGAATAAAAGTCCAGCGAGAAATATTGCAACGAATTCTCGGGTACAGTCTTTTAAATCCGTTCCGACACAAAAGAGAATTGTTCAAAGTGGATTTTTAGAAAAGAAGAAAATCAGCGAAAAAAAAATGCTTTTATGCCCCTTAGTGAAAAGTTTGCGCATTTGCCAAAAATACGCGATGTCCCTATTTTATTTCATGGTGAATGAGAGCAGGTGCAAAAAATATTTTTTTCAATAGGGTTACTATAATTGTTGAGACATTTGCAACGACGCTCCCGTGACTCAGTGGTTTATGCGCTGGCTTCTGACCATGTGAGTCCGGGTTCGAACCCCGAATGAGTCATGGGTGGTGTTTGCTCTCTTCTCTGGAACTAGTGACCCAAAATTAGGGACAGGCGACTAGTTATAGCTCGTTGAATTGCTAACAGTGGTTGTTAAACCTCTAAACGAAGGAAACATTTGCAACTAGAAACAACCTCATTCGTTTGATTGTGATTCAAATCGATAACTCAGTTCTTTAGTTCTCTTTTTTTTTTTAAGGTTCAACAACCATCACAAACAACACTAAAGGCTATAAGTGATCATTCATCCCAAATTTGGGGTCTCTGGTTCTAGGAAAGGGAGGGAACCGGTGCAATAAGGAAAATACACCCAATATGCCTCAACCGCGACCAGCTCGTACGAAAGGTGAGAAGCCAGCTCATAATGTAATCGGGATGTTGTACAGTAAGGTGTATACCGAACGCTGTTTTTGCCGGTGGTAGAATCCAAACCTACATCTTCCAACCTGAGAGGTTGTTCTACCGATTGAACTCCACCGTAAAAGCTTATTGCTGTAACTTCCTGACTCATGCGTCAAGTCTGGTACCTCACAAATATACAGGGTGTGTCTAAAGTCTTTCCCTGATTACGATAAATCCTATAGAATGAACCAAGCTACTTAGACGTATGCGATTTGTTGCATTCATTGGGTCATATTCTCAAGTTTCTTGTTCGTTGTACTTTTGGAACAATAGGTAGCGCTGCACGTAGTTTGTTGTTGAAAGCGTCAGTCGGCGAAATGACGTCTATGCAGGAGAAGGCTAATTGTGTTCTCTGGTTTCATGAAAACAAATCTGAAATTTCATTGCAGCGGCAGTTCAGGCGTGAGTAGGATAGAGCTACGCCTGATGTAAAGAGCGTTAGGAACTGGTATCAAAAGTTAACAGACGGGCAGTGTCGGTGACCGTGCAAGAAGTGGAAAACCTTCCATTAGTGAGGAGGCTGTCGACGCCAATATGCACTCGTACGGAGCTCGAGGAAATCAATTCGTCATGCCTCTAGTGAACTGGGAATACCTATGAAGACAGTGCACCGCCTTTTAAGAAAGCGGCTTGTTTTTTTTGCATACAAATTACAAATTGTTCAAGCCTTGGAACCTAATCATGGGCCCTTACGTGGGACATTCGCTATGGATATTCTTGAACGAATAGGCGAAGATAATGATTACCTGAAGCGGATTTGTTTTTCAGACGAATCAACTTTTTATACCTCAGGTAAAGTGAACACGCATAATGCCCGAATCTGGGGTACAGAGAACCCACGTGACATGTGGTTTTGGAGAAACAGAGGGATAGCCCTAAAATCAATGTTTGGTGCGGACTAATGCACGACAAAGTAATTGGACCGTTCTTTTTCATTGAGCCCACCATTACATCGGTTATTTACCTCGACATGATGCAGCTGTATGTTGCACCTCAATTAGAAGAGCTACAACCATGGGTAATGTTCCAGCAGGACGATGCGCCCTCGCACCAGGGTGTACCTGTCCGTCAATTCTTAGATGACAAATTCCCTAACAGAAGGATAGGTTGAGATGGTCCCTTTCCATGGCCACCAAGATCCCCAAACATTACGCCCCTTGACTTCTTTTCATGGGTCTACATTAAGGAACAAGTTCATGCAACGCCAGTTGCAGATATTAACACTTTAAAGGGAATACTAATTGAAGCGCTTGCGACCATCACAGATGGCATGTTGCAACAGACATGGAAAGAGATAGAGTACCGACTGGATGTCCTCCGTGTAACAAAAGGAGCCCACGTTGTGGTATACTGATGACCCGAAAAAAAAAACACTTTGGATTTTAGGTAAGCTATGTTGGAAAACCGTATGTGTCAAACGCGCGTGGTTCATTTTATACTATTTATCGTAATCAGGGAAAGACTCACACACAAAGTATTTGTCATTTTCTTGTATAGCACTTCCGTCCACAGTGAGTAGAGTTTAGGTCCCAGCCACCTACACCGAGATCGCCTTTTGGGCAGGACACAGAAACGGAAGGAATGAGAGCAGGTCTAGCGACTTTGACGGAACAGTTTGTAGTGAGATTAGAGTACAGTAGATGGCGCCACCGTACAAGCACGATGTTGTAAATAGAGGGGTGAGAGAATTTCAGGGAGGGCATAGGAAAGGATACCCATTTAATCAGCGGGTTCAGCCTGGGGGCCGTCACTTAACGTGCTCGTCCGATGCACGGCGGATATTCAGCGAATGTTAGTAAATCACACCATCTCTGAAAGATCAGCCCAGGTTCGAACCTGAGGACCTTGCATTGATAGTCTGACTCGTTAACCACTAAGCCATCCGCGGCTCGTCCAGGGAAAGAGACTTTAGACACACCCAGCATAAATATATTCTCCTCCCCCGCCGAAAAAGGCGGATTCAAGTAATCGCAGGTTTCGGATCATCCAACAAAAAATACATGCTTGAAGGAGCTCTCTGAAGAAGGAATTTCCCGTTAATATATGAAAGGAACTGTGGAAAGGTTTCTGAAAATTAAGAATTTTCTTGGAGTGCGAAAAATCAATGAAATTCAGGGTCTTTCGGTCTTTTCTCGTAAAAGGTTGTGTCAGTAATATATGTTTCGTTAATTCACGAAAGGAAACACGAGAAATAGCCCGTAAAGTTCAGGAAATATTTTACAGTGTCGATACTGTCATTTTATTTTTATAGATTTGGGCTGTAACACAAATATTTGTTTTGAAGAATATAAATATGGACCATTTTATAGGTCCCATTTTTAAGAAACTAACTGAAATATGTTCAAAACAACCGTTAATTTATTTGAGTAGAGTTATTTGCTTTCTTAAAAGGTATTTTTTTAAAAGACAACCATTTTGGCCAAAAATTGAAAATTTATTCCTGACGTAGTAAAATATTACAAACTAGACACTTCTGCCTTACTATCTAATCAAAAAATAATCAACTAGATCAAGGTATGACCAGTTCTTAAACCCTGAATTTAACATATGTCAATAAGCTAAGTCAAGAATACACAGTCGTATCAGATTAATATAACCACCTACTTAATAATGGGAATATCCACCCTTGGCCCGGATGACAGTGGTGAGACGGTGTGGCATGGACGCAATGAGGTCCTGGAAGGTTGCCCAAGGCACACGTGCCCATTCGGACTGCAAAAGAGCACGGAGGTCACGGAGATGACGTGGCTGTGGGTCGGCACGTTGAACCTGTCGATCCAAACAGTCCCACAAGTGCTCTATGGTATTGAGGCCGGGCGATTTCGCTGGCCAAAGGAGAACAGCGACATCGCTGTCGTGTTCCAGGAACCAGTCACGCACCTCCTTGGCGACATGACACGGCGCATTCTCCTGTTGGTAGGCAGCATCACCATCAGAGTAAAAGTCCAACATCTAGGTATTCATGTGGTCAGCGAGGATGGAGAAGTAGCCATATGTTCAGAAACCCATCTAATGGTACCAACTGTCCTATGTCATACCAGGAAAACATCCTCCAGACATGCACACTGCAACCGCTGTCCTGTTCTTGGCAGACAAGCGTGTCTGGGTGTCGGATCTCGTGTGTCTGATGCCTTATCCATCATCGCCCGTCTTTTTTGTGGAATCGAAAGCTCGATTCGTCGGAGAAGGAAACCTTTTCCCACTCTTCCACTGGGCAATGACGGTAGTCTCATGCGAACTGCAAGCGTCGTTGCCGATGAACCTGGGTTAACAAGGGCGCCTTGACGCAGCGTGTGCTGCGAAGACCATGCGTAACAGGGTTCGTTCTACTGTCATCAGGAATACCTACCTGCGTGCCCCAGCGTTCATTTGCGTCGTCACTTGCTGCACTGTTGCACGTCATTTGCCATTTACCAGTCGACGGAGACGACGTTCTCCTATGGGGTCGATGGTATTTGGGACTCCACAGTGATGACGTCGGCAGGTACTCGGTGTACCGGCGGTCCATTCTTGGTACACCCTTACTACAGCACCTCGCGAACAGCCCACGAAGTCTGCTGTTTCTGAGATGTGTACACTCTTGGCACGGTACCCAATGATCATTCCTATTTGAACGTCCGTCAAATCACTACCTCTGCCCATTGTGCTCACGTGACGCACTATGGCTCATCTGTCCTGACCGCCTGCTTATAACTCCGTGTGGCCTATCTTGTCACGTGCACTCTGTGACGAGCCTGTTCTGGCACACTGTGGTTTCAGGGGTGGCCATATTATTATGATACGACCGTGAATAGGAATATCTTAGTAACTGTCTCTGAACCTCAAGTACGACGTCTAATTTTTAAAATAAGTATGGTCTTCTTTAGCTGAAATGTAATGTTGAGAATAAGTACAAATCCAGACAATCTGTTGTTTTCACATCAACGCATATTCAAAGCAGTCATATGACGTATTTTTTACAGGAGGTTTAACGACCACCGTGAACCACTCAATGGGCTATAAGCAGTCGCCCGTTCCTATTTTAGGGCAACTGACTCCAGAAAAGAGAAAAGGGAGAGAGCCAGTGCCGTAAGATAAACACAACATCCATGCCTCACGGGATTCGAATCCGGACCCTTCTCGGGCGAATGGTCATAAACCAACGCTTAGACCACTGCACCACCGGGTGCGGCTTGTGACGTATGGAAGATGGCGCCTCTAACCTTCTGTATGTATGTCCAGCGCTTCGCATATTTTTAGAAAATTATATCTTCGTCCATACTGAGAAAACATACACCTTTCTCCTTACAAAAGCCATTTTTCGTTTTTTTTTAATCTTTCCTTCTTCGCCTCACAACAGTTTACGCTTGCAATTCATTATGAGCATAAAAATAGAACGCAGGAATTCATTTTCATTGGCATAAAACATAGAAGGCACGAATTCATTTTCATTGGCATAAAACATAGAACGCGCGTGTAAGTGTCGTTCCGACGAACTGCCGTTTTTTTTTTTTTTTTTTTTTTTGTTTATATACATTTTACATACAATAGAAATATTGACTTGGTTTTTCCCCTTACCTGATTCAGAATGCATTATGATCTTTTACTTAAGGAGAATTTTGCTGTTTATTTTTCCAAACCACTTACAAGACAGATGTTGCAGAAAAATAAGCAAAATGGAGGAAGGAAAACAAATTTGAAGGGAAATTAAATAATGAAATAATTGATCTCTGGTTTGTAGCATTTCTTGAACATTTGTATTCCTTTTGGCAGTTCAGTGGGATTTTTGAGTCTTCGTTCTTTTATTTCACTCGATGTTTTGAGCACTTTTCCAGCAAATGCACCTGACTACTCTTGGCGTCTGATTATACCCAAGGGTGTCCTCTTGAAACGATCCTGCTCTGCATGACCTCAGTCATTAGTCGATCGATGTTGCAGCGGAAACTTATTATCCTTTTCTAAATTACCTAAAGCAGATTTCTAATTTGCAGGCAATTCTCCTGACAAGCAGAGTTGTTTTCCTACGACGAATCTAAAATTACTGATAGGTTCGTTCTGCATGTCAAAACATTGAGAAGGGCGCAAACAGTACATCCAATCAGAAGTCGGAATATAGTACTGTATCAAAATAACATAGCGTACTTTCCGTGGAAAGATTTTGCTAAATGTAGGTTATACTCAGTGTGGTTAGAATAAGATATCTGGAATAGCCCTAATGAGTGGAGAAGTATCACTTTGCGTAAAGCATACGACCGTGAGAGGCGTCCATTAAAGTACGAGAAAGCTGGTGGTTTTCAAGGCTGTTGCAATGCATTTTGTGTTGGCCGAATCGCATTCTTTCGTCGTAAATATTTCTAATTTGCGTTGTAAATTTGCTTGTGATGTGTATTTATAAAATCTTAATTATTTCGAGGCACCTTCTCAATTATACTTTAAAACGAAATACGTGAAACGTGAGTGAAAGTTCAAAACAAAAACAAAACGTTAAAATTGAAAACTTTACTCATATGTGGAGCGTAACGCTCTATGATTTGGTATTAACATGAATTCTGCAACCTAAAACCACACAATTCAAAAATATTACACAGCTTAAATTACTGGAAACTCTATAGGGTATCTTCGATATATGTAAACAACATCAAAATTCCCACACTTTGTGGCTTCACGGTTAAGAAGATCCAGGGAATCTCCAGAAGTCTTATTCTAACCTCCTTGGTTATACTTGATTGCTGCATAAATATGCAACCTATTTGCGGAAAGATTAAAGACTGATGGAAAAAAGGACGAGGTTGTGAGGTGCTCAATGATTTTATAGAGCACCAGTAGGCAAGAACCTTTCCGCTATTACCCCATAAACAGATGAACTCGACATGTCTTTTTTTTTTATTTTTTTATTCGACGTCTAACGACCACCGTGAGCAACTCAGTGGGTAATAAGCAATCGCCGTCCCAATTTAAGGCCATAGGTTCCAGGGAAGGGAAAAAGCCAGTGCCGTAAGACAAACACAACATCTATGGTTCACCGGAATTCGAATCCGAACCCATCTCTGATGAATGATGAGAAGCCATCTCTTAGACCACAGCGCCACCGAGGCGACACGTCTTTTTTTTTTTTTCATTGGAGGTTTATTTAACGACCACCGTGAGCAACTCAGTAGGCTATAAGCAGTCGCTCGTCCCTAATTTATGGCCACTGCTTCCAGAGAAGAGAGAGAGAGAGCCAGTGCCGTAAGACAAACTGCCGCCCCGGTGGCGCAGTGGTCTAAGCGATGGCCTCTGATCATTCGTCCAAAAGGGGTCGGGTTCGAATCCCGGCGGTGAGGCATGGATGTTGTGTTTGTCTTACGGCACTGGCTCTTTCCCTTCCCTGGAACCAGTGACCCTAAATTAGGGACGGGCGACTGCTTATATTACCACCCCCTACTCGATGTGAGGGCGAACCATCTGCTGCGTCCTATTCGCTGCAGTGGGATTAATTATTAAGAAGGCCGTTAATTTTCGTAACTCTTTACTCTCTATTATCTTCCGCCTATGGGTGTCTACCGTGAAGTTGGGGCCCCTAATGGAGGGTCTCCAAGTTCAGGGTTGACGGGTGCATTGCGTTGTGTTTCATATGGGAGAACATGGGAAACCCATATTCCTCCATATGCCGCTTGAAATTTAATAAACTCATGTCAGATTTGGACCTTTTATTTTCCTGCGACTGGGCTTTGCTAAATGTTAAAAGTTATTTTCTTCTTAAAATCTTGGAGTTGTTACTCTACCAAAACTTTACGATTGTTCTACTTAATTATTCAGGTTAGAATAAACAAAGATTCACTTATTTTGAATTTTCAAAGATTTGAGAAACTCGGGTAAAATTTCATTATAAAATACAGAATTTATTTTCATTTGTGTTTCCTTAAAATCTATTACACTGATCGGTGGAGATTTCTATTAATTTAAACCAAAATATATTTTAAGTTCATTATGCTTTTTGATATTCGCAATCATATTTTAAAGTTCACCTTCCGCAAAATATAAGACACATTATGTAATTCAGCACTTGCAAGATTAAAAATATCTTTTCTACCGAGGATGTATAGGAGACAAAATCATGATCATGCTAACGAGATATTGGGAATTATGAAATTTTTCTCACCAAATTATTTTCTTTTCATCACATTCGTTGTCGTCCGGTATTACCTATAGGTATAAAGTCTATTGTTGGGACCTCATCCGGTCCTGCTGGATGCACACTGCCCGCATGAGATCACTCGGCTATAAAATTGTATATCTTGCCTCGCTGCCATAATCGTGAGTCCCTTTACGCCTTTCGAAAGATTGTTCTATCGTGTCAACATCCTCGAACTGCGAAAACGTCCTTCTCAGCTATGCTGAGTGCGGACCGCATCTCTCTCTCCTCTCGATCGCCCGGAATATAGAACTGATATCTTATCCTCGATTAGACTGTCAAACCTTTTGCATGCGTTCACCCCGAATCTCCAGTCATCCTTCCATTCCGTGTTCTCTCCAAATCATCTCCGCCTAAAAAAAAAACTTTTTCTCTCGTCTATGTTTAAGGGGTTCGGGGTGTTCCTGTCCTACCCAAATGGTTCTCCCCTTATTGGTTGGGCCGCTTTTCCTCGCTTCGGCATTGGTTTACATCCCTGTATGGGAATCCCTCCGATTCGTTGGCAAAGGCTTGAGAACATCGAGTTTTCTTGAAGATGAATATTCCTTTATCTTGTCAACTGCTCCGCGGATGTCCGCGCTGCCTTAGAATTTTCACGCCGTACGCTTCCTGTATGACTCTTTCTGTTGGTGTCAACCAGTTACGCCCACTACGAGAAATATGCTCTGTTCGTTGCCCGCTAGCGTGCGTAAAACGTGACTTCGTTAATAGCGAAAGGTCCAGTAAATTGGCCCCCACCTGTGATTGCGAGCATTTCATTCTCGTAGCGTTGCTTGCTAAAACCTCCGAGTTTTCTCTTTACTAACCTAGGGTGTGTTTCGTGCGTTTTCTTACTGGAATTTCCGGAGAGCTCGGGAACACAAAATAAAATAAAAAACAATTCAAAAAGAATGATGAAAAAAAATAAGGAATTTCCTCCTCAAGAAAGAAATCTGCTCAGCCAGGTCTTAGAAAATTATGAAATAGGTATTATAATTATCCTCTTAGAACGCCTGTCCACATTATGCTTCTCGGATTTTCTTCCCAATTCCCGCGCTCTCTAAATTGTTTACTTGGTAACTACTCTTCCTCGTTTAACTATTTCCTCGTACTATGCGATACCGTAGGAATTATTTGGTGAATATATTGCTTTCCCCACACTTACTAATTTGTAGGCCCCTCTTTCCGAAATTCATACCTACGAAATCATGGTCCTCCAATGTTACACGATATTCCGGAGGACATACGGGTAACATTATCTCCCTCTCCCATAGGGTTGAAGAGCTTTGTCCCCCAAAGTTAGGTGCTGTGGATTCCTTCCTCTCTTGTAAGGCTGCTCGTTTTCGCTCATTTCAACATGCGATGAATTACAATCATTTGCGAAAACTTATGCGCACATATGACACATAATGTAATTATAAGCACATACAATAAACATAAAACTACGAGTAAGATTATTATAATAATGTTCAATAAATATTAAATTCCTCCACCGAATCTAATTCTAAGTTTGACATTGACAGATAACATATGCACTGTATATATATATATATATATATGAATTCTTTCCGATAGTGACAGATTTCTTCAGCCGCCGTCTTCTCGGCGACACACAATATTTGCTCAGGTACGCGCCTCCGTTCGGCGATATGGGTTTCGGTTTTGGGCGTTCCCATCTCTTAAGCACTCAGCTAGTTTCTCAGAGTTCCTTTTGAGATCAGCCTAACCGACGGGAGTGATGTAGGCTAACACCATCTCCACGTTCAGTTCATATGGGTACCGTGCCATTGCGCCGAGGAATAGTTCCTGGTAACATTTATCTTGATCGTTCGTCTTTCCGTCTGTAGTTTTACCGATCGAGTGTGCACCGTGAGTTTTTCGAAGTGAACGTCCACAATCCCGGCTGCGCACGATGAGAAAGCTTCGGATCTCTACCGTAGCCAAGGGCTCGCATGCAAAACAGCCTGTTACCTTGATTTCTGCCTCCGTGAATTTTGGGCAGACAGTTCTGGTTTCGATCGAGTACTTGTACTTCTGGAATTGAAGATTTACCACTATAGGGGCTGAGTGTAACAGTTCCGAAACAAGTTGGCCATTTTCGTCAACCTTCAGTTGATGCCATGCTGATGCCATTGGTAAGGCGCTCTTTTTTGTTCTATCATACTCAGTAAATACGACTGTTGTCGGTGGCATTTCATAGAGTCCTCATAATAGCTACATAAGAAAACATGCTTTCGTCGAAGATAAAATTTTTCGACATCGATTCGTTGCTCTGCGTATCGCCGATATGTCCTTTCATCGGTCGTGAAGGTAAGCTTGCCCTTTCAATATAACTCTCTTGAGGGTTTCCCACTCGAGAGATCAGATGGTGTTCACGATTTGTGTAGGCTGGTCCAGTGATCCGACTACTTGCACTGTGATGCCCGTAGAGGTCGTGGCTTGGTTCTTAACCGTCAGAGTCTCTACGGTGTCGTTGTTGTGCTGTTGAATTAGTAGCTGATAACTACACTGCATCGATACTATTCTGCGTACGTCGTATGCTCGCAGGAAATTTGCTTCCAGCCATATTCGAAAGAAATGGCAATGTTGCGAGTCAATGATCCAGCATGACGTGGACCCATAATCTGACGGCTGACAGCCTGTGATGCCGGGCCAGTCTAGCGATTGTTTTGTCAGTGCGTCAAATTGTTTTGATCGCACACATCCTTTTCCCCAATTGCAAGTCTCGTGATTTGCACAAACCAATTGGCTGAGATAACGCATTGTAGTCACGTGCGTAAAATAGTCTCTCGTCGTGTGCCAGATACAGTTTGCCTGCTGGTAGGTTACTTTCAAGGAAAAAAAGTGTATGGTCATTTTCCTGGTCCGTAAACCATATGCATTGTTCATGCCCCAAATTCATTAGGGTTACCTGCGCATTAGTAGTTAGACGGCAGTTGTGCTCTACCTCTGAGTCCGTGCACTCCTTCACCTTGATGCAACAATCGAATGTGCGTTATGCATTCGCGGAAGTTCCGTTTACCAACAGAAATAAGCTCAAAAGTACCAGTCTGTAAAGGCGGTTGCGCCGCTGGACGGGCAACTTGCCTCTCCAAATATTCGTGCATCTGATTTACTCCGTTACGTAAAACATTTCCTGTTAGGGCTCCTGTCTTTACTGCCACAAACGTTGTTCCTCTGAGGAATCTATATGACTTCCAAAGAATTGTTCCGACTCCATACAACAGCTTCCAGATGCTAATTACTACTTTCCCGGCATATAGAAAGGTTACCGCTGAAATTAAAACTAGTACAATATACACTACATAAGTGACTGCGTGGGGTAAACACTTTAGCTGTCGTAGCATCTCACGACACAGGTATGCACTGTAGGGGTCTACACGTTGTTCTACCTACGATTTGCAAAGCACCCCTTAGGGTTTTTCCATCCGTGGTAACGAAAATCAAAGTTAGTTCCGCAGAAAGCTCTAGTAGTTCCGGTGGCAATGATGTCTGATACGGAGCGTTCCTTAAAGTGGCGATAACCCGCTCCATACCTCGAACTCGAATCACCAGGGTTCCTGGAAGTGAGCTGGTGATGATTGGGTCGTTGTATGATACTTTGATATTTTTCCCTTTGAAATACTGCCTCTTCGTCAGACAGCAAATGTCTCTGGTGACGGCGCCGATAAAATATTAGTGCGCGGTTTTCCAACGCACTCTGTGAAAGAGATCAGCGCTGGGTTCGAATCCGTAGTCCTTCCGCTTCATGTATCAGTGTAGATACTGCTGGCGTCAGGCGGGCAGTTGCACGTAGTGACGGATTTATTCACACAGCTCGCCAGTGCACAATATTCGCTCGTTCCACTGCACGGTGCATCGGCTGTGCAGGCACAGTGTAAACCGTCTCTTGTGCACTCCATTAATGAAAGGGCTCCTTGTGGGTTCGGTTCCTGCTGAACGAAGAAATTTCTCCTCGGTTCGATAAGCTCATGGTTGTGCGTAATGAATGTCCTCCAGGCTTTCACGCACTCGTCGCATGAATGTGCATGACAAGCACTCCGCGGCATTCCTAGTTTCAAAAGTTCGGCACGAGATGCTACAGTGCACTGATATTTATCTCCTTCAAATGACAAAGTTCGTGATTAGCAGCTACTCCGCTAACTGTCCAGATTACTAAGGAGAACGCAATCACGTTCATCTTGTCCATTTTATTGACGAATGTCACTCTCTTCAAATACCCTAAAAGTGGTAATGGTTCTGTCAACACTTGTCGGCCATAATTATCTCAAAACAAACATACACATGAAATCACTCCTTATCACCTCGGTATTTCTCTTGCACATGCATTATATACACTTTACATTAAGAACTAGTAATATTTCCTTCGAAAAGCTCGTTTCACTCTGACCTACGAGAAGCGAGGGGTTTTTATGTGCATATTTATTTATATATATTTTTTTTTCGAAATTCCGAAGCGCATTCCATCCCAGGCTTCTTTTCTCTAATTGTAATTTTTTTTTTTTTTTTCTACTTGTAGGTTTTCTCAACAACAACAACAACAACAAAAATAAAAAATCTCATCACTCGTGTTTCTTAAGCTTACTAAATTATAATTAAATAACGGTTATTTACTTCCACATGTATCTATTCTGCAGCTATTATTTCCATTCGCTGGTGCGTCTAATACTTCTAAAAGAAAAATTATTAATTTCCTTTTCGTGTTTGTCGTATTGTCTACCAGATATTACCCGCGTATAGTCGCTTATTTTCCCTTTTACGTTGTCTAACTTAATCGTTAGTTCTTTGCTGAACTATTTCTTGTCATTTTATCTGTCGTGCTTTACTCTCTTTTTTTTTTCTTCTCTCTCTTTTTTTTCTCGCGTATTACCATTGTATTCTCATTCCTGGCTATTTCTGATTTCACGACCAGATGCTTTTCTCGTGTATTTCGCAGGTGTGCGGCGACCATTTAAGGAACGCCGATGATTTCGAAAATAGGGGATTTCCTCGAAAATGCTTGCGAGGGTCCCCTTTGGGCGATGTCACCTCTGCAAATTCGTCGCTCCAAAAATTTTGGGTCGTTCCTGTGTTGACCGTCTCTCACGGCTCGAAATCTGAAACACCTGCGCTGATGCCTGTGGGTGTAAGTGAGCGCACAATAACAGCGTAGCCTCTTGCATGTTTTGCTTACATCGGAGGCTTCTTGTTTAGCCTATGTAGAAGCATCCACTTTCTGGGTATTCTGTTACCTGGGGCTAAAACTACCCCTCTAATTTCTGCAGGTCAGTGCTCAGTTCGCTGACGGATTTCATTGAAACAACACGCTTCTTTTCGTCTGGTGAACTTGTCATTCAAATTTCCTTCTGCTTTATCTCTTTTTTTTTTTTTTTTTTTTTTGGTATCGTTGCACCATGTCTGCACGTATTAATCCTCATCTCACCTCGTCGCATTTTTCGCATGCTCGACGCCAGTTGTGGTTTGGGAGAATCTGCAACTGCTCCTCGTGTGCTGCGGTGGTAGAGGATGGGGAGCTGGGCCTGGTGAATTTGTCATTCACATTTCCTCTTCTGCTTTACTCAACCTCTAACCTCACGATGTACCTAGTGCATTTCTACCTCGATTTCATTTCTATACTTTTCCTTCCGTTATACTTGCCTTCCTTATCAATTAAAACTGAATTTTCCTACTATCCACAAACAAAACAAAAAAAATATAGTACCTTTGGATATTTCACTTCAAGGTAAGTGCTTTTTACTGTCATTTCGATAGGTTATGGTTAGGCTATGTTAGGTGACGTTTAGGCTACGCGTCGATCATGTTTGTTGCTACTTTCTATATACCATGTTTTGTTTCAGGTTCGCGTATTTTAATTGCTTTGAATACCTGCCATGGATACTAATTTTGAACCACTGCATTATCCGATACGCTGTTAATCTCATTGCATTCCGTCGGTGTTTCCGCACGGCTATTTCTCCGCAGAAGGTGCTTACGTTTTTTTTTTTTTCTAGTGATATATTACTCCGGCCTATGCTTCTGCTACAGAAAGCTTTTGAGAGAAAAAAAATATTTTTTTTTTTTCGTCGTGCTGTGCTCCCGTTTATAGTTTCCATCCTTTGAAATGCTCGGCCTTTGCTGTACAAATTATTTTACTGAGCGTTCCCGTTCTTTTACCGATAAATTTTCCTTCTTTGCATTCTTGCTTCAAGATGGCGGCCCAAAGATGGCGTCTTCCCATTCTTCCTTTTTGTTTCCTGCTGCCATGCCAGTTTGAGTACGGGGTTTCTCAAACTGGAAACACGGTCCGTCCGTTCCTCTACTCTTGCAAGCCCTGTGCATGAGCGACGTCTATTCTGCCTACGATTACCTTCGCTTATCCTCCTACTGCCTATCATTAATAAAATTTGAGCGGAAAATTATTATTTTTTCTCTTTTTTTTTCTTCTCTTCGAACAAAAATTTTTTTTTTTTTTTTTTTTGTAAAAGGAATGATTGCTACCGTTCAGTCTTTCCTCTGAAATAAAAACATTGCTTCCTCCACAGGTTTTTTTTTTGCTGGGTGCTTAATTCCTGACCCATTCTTTCTCTTTTTTTACTTACGTAATGTATTTTTCCTTACTTAATATTAATTTTCCCTTATCGTAGCAATTTTTTTTTTTTTTTTTTTTCGTGTTTCGTGAACTCAAAACTGGAAAGATTGCGATGCACGTACTAGGCTGCGGTCCTGCTATGAATATTATTAATTACTTCCTGCATATTCTTCCATGTTTATACACCATTTTCTAGCTAGACTCTTTTACGAATTATTTTCGATTACTGATCAGATCGCAAAATTGTTTTTTTTTTTTCTTCTTTTTTTTTCACCTATCAAATTTATTTTCTGCTAAACGTTTACCGTGAAAATTCAGGGATCTTCCCCTCTTATTGCGCATCGCTGTTTCCTTTTTTTTTCTTTTTTTTTCACAACACACACAAATTTTTTTTTCTTCGCCCAGCGTTCTTCCTACTTCCTCGGCTTAAACCAATGATTCCTGAGGTTTCGCCACGATTTTCTCCTTTACTGTGGATAAAGATTATTGACGGTGCTCCTTCTGGTGTCCCTGCGCTTAGGTTTTCTTGAATGCGCTGCGACAAATAGCGGTCGGCTAAATCGAACCAAGAGGTTCCCTCTGGATTACTGGGTTGACTGAGACTTTTCAACATTCTATTTACAAAGCTAGTATCTTCCGGCTGCTCAAGTCTTTCGGTCGAGTCGCTGACCACAATTTCCTTTGGGTACGTGCGATTCAGGCCTATTTCCAAAGTGTTGGGCCCTTGTGAATTTGCTGTGGGGTGTATTGCTGCTGTTTGCTGAATTCTGTCCTGCGAACGTAGTAGATATGGATCTCTAATAACCCTTTGGCGCATTGCTTCTTGTGTTTGTCGGCTGCTACTTTCCTGATAGGAATCCTGTGACGGTATGGTCTCCTCCGTTGGTTCCGCGATTGCCTGTGTGCGCCTCGGCTCTTCAACATGTTGCGAGGGCAGCGGTACTTCCTCGCTTGTCTCCTCTTCGCGCTGAACTCGACGTAGCGGGCGGCGAATTTATCGGTACTCCGATGTTGGGCGGTTGACTTACGGGCGGCATTGCTCTACTGCTTGTCGGTTGCGGCATGACTACTCTGGGAAAATCGACCCAATCCAGATAGTCGTAGTCCTGTGCTCTCCGATCCGTCGTCAGAGAAATCCTGCGATTGTCTGGGTACTTGTACCTCTATATTGTCCTGTACCGGTGACTCTGCTTATAAGCTGGGGTAGGCGTTCAGTCCGCTTTGAAGACTCGATTTTTATGCACGGTCTGATATTTGTTCGGATTTTCGACTGACCTCAACTGAACATTTACTGGGGTGGGGAACGAAACTATCTCCCAATCTCCTCCGCAGTTAGTTCGAGCTAGCTTACGCCGCGATAAATGTGGCTGTGAAAAAGGGGTGTGCAAAAATACTCTGTCGCCTAAATGTAGATTCTTTTCCGCAGCGTGCCTGTCTGCATACTTCTCTTTTGTTTCGCCGCAGCTTCTTGCAAATTTCCGTATACACTTGGTTGAATTTTCGCTAATCTGGTCTTCTTATTGAAGTGAATGGGGCCGATTTGTGAGGTTAGCTATCAATACGGGTATGATGCCTGATTTGTCCAGCGTGTTTACTGAACGACCCAAGCGTACTTTTCCCTGGGCGTATCTTTCTAACGGCTGTACTAGCACTTGGAATTAACCTGACATCTCGGAAATTTCCCACATCGGATCCGAATAACCCTCTTTCCGAATACGGTGGGATGAGTTCCTTATGGACGGTCCTTCCTATCTTGGTTACGTCGGGGTTAATGGGATCCTTCTCAAGAAAAGAAATCTGCTCAGCCAGGTCTTAGAAAAATTATGAAATAGGTATTATAATTATCCTCTTTAGAACGCCTGTCCACATTATGCTTCTCGGATTTTCCCAATTCCCGCGCTCTCTAAATTGTTTACTTGGTAACTACTCTTCCTCGTTTAACTATTTCCTCACTATGCGATACCGTAGGAATTATTTGGTGAATATATTGCTTTCCCACACTTACTAATTTGTAGGCCCCCTTTTCCGAAATTCATACCTACGAAATCATGGTCCTCCAATGTTACACGATATTCCGGAGGACATACGGGTAACACTTATAGCCCATTGAATTGCTCACGGTGGTCGTTAAATCTCCAATAAAAAAAATAAGAAATAAGACAAACACAGCATCCATGTATCAGCGGGATTCGAACCCCGTCCGCCGCCCCGGTGGCGCAGTGGGCTAAAGCGCTGGCCTCTGATCATTCGTCCGTAAGGGGTTCGGGTTCGAATCCCGGTGAGGCATGGATGTTGTGTTTGTCTTACGGCACTGGCTCTCTCCCTTCCCTGGAACCAATGACCCTAAATTAGGGACGGGCGACTGCTTATAGCCCATTGAGTTGCTCACGGTGGTCGTTAAACCTTCAATCAAAAAAAAAAAAAAAAAACCGTCCCACCTCGGACGAAGGAACAGAAATATCGCTTAGACCACTGCGCCACGGGGAGGCGACACATCTTTTCTTTTTCTTCTTTTTCTTTCTTTTTTTGTTTTTTTTTGTTTAGAGATTTAACGACCACCGTGAGCAACCCATCAGTGGGCTATAAGCAGTCGCCCGTCCCTAATTTAGTACCACTGGTTCCAGGGAAGGGAGAGAGCCAGTAGTGCAGTAAGGCAAACAGAATATCCATGCCTCACCGGAATTCGAACCCGGACCTATCTCGGAAAAAAATGATCTGTAGCCATCGCTTAGACCACTGCGCCACCAATGCGGCGACAAGTCTTTGCAAAGCTGTCAAAGCAATAAGGAGACCGCACTTTTACAAGGAAAGAAAAGTAGATATTTTACTCCAAAATAGGCGGCAGTGAATTAAATTAATCAAATCAACTTCCACACCTTCAAAAGAACAATGTTAAGCCCGCCGCCCCGGTGGCGCAGTGGTTCAAGCGATGGCTTTTCGATCATTCGTCTGAAAGGGGTCCGGGTCTGAATCCCGGTGAGGTATGGATGTTGTGTTTGTCTTACGGCACTGCTCTCTCCTTCCTGGAACCAGTGACCCTAAATTAGGGACGGGCAACTGCTTATAGCCCATTGAGTTGATGCTCACGGTGGTCGTTAAACCTTCCAATCAAAAAAAAAAAAAAAAAAAATGCTAAGCCCTTGCCATGACGTCAATTGAACTTTTCGCTTTGAGTTGCTATCGCCAAATGAGTTCATTACTATTGAGAATCTGTGTTATCAACTCTTCCATTTGAATGCTTTGTTATAGTGCAATTTTCCGAGGTTTGTCCATCACTAGTCCTTCTTCACCATGATAACACTCTTCTCGGCTATGGGAAGACCATCTATACATGAATCAAGTATTTTGGCAAAGGTACTTAGACTGACCCACGGTATTCGCCGAATATTTTCCATCAGATTTTCACTTCTTTTCATTGTTGCTATCCCATGGCGATGCTTTTCACCAAATGGAAGACCTCGAGGGTGGTATCCGTCCGTTTGTAACTTCCAGACGCTGAAGCTTTTACCAAACAGGTCGAAATGAAAATGTGTTGATAAAGGGTCAAAATACAACCGACTTGTGCATACAATGTCGATTAAATATGTTTTTGTTGTGTTTTTTACCGATTCGAAACGACAGGCGTCTATGGGCTGATTGATAACTTCGGTTATTTAGCATTTTCAGAACATGGACGTTTTCTATTGTTATTGTTGTTGTTCTTACTCAACGATATTTTTTTTTTTTTTGATTGAAGGTTTAACGACCACCGTGAGCAACTCAATGAGCTATAAGCAGTCGCCCGTCCCCAATTTAGGGCTACTGGTTCCAGGGAAGGGAGAGAGCCAGTGCCGTAAGACAAACACAACATCCATGCCTCACCGGGATTCGAAATCGGACTTCGTTCGGACGAATGATCAGAGGCCATCGCTTAGACCACTGCGCCACCGGGGCGGCTACTCAACGATATGAACACTGCATTTTGTTCTGCTGGTCGTCGTATGTAATTTCCTTTCCCTTCTTTTTGTTTTGTTCTTCATATTTTAAAATTCCATGTAAATTGGAAAGCCTGGTGGCGCAGTGATCTAAGCGCTGGCTTATGATCATTCTTCTGAGATGGATTCGGGTTCAGATCCCCGTGAGACGTGGATATTGTGTTTGTCTTACGGCATTGGCTCTCTCCCATCCGTAGAGCAGTAGCCCTAAATTAGGGACCGGTGACTGTTTACAGCCCACTGAGTTACTCATGGTAGTCGTTAAACCCCCAATAAAAAAAGAAATCGAATGTTCGTAAGGTATGGTATTTTTCTTGTGACGTCACACAAGCCATTCGATTCAGACAGTTTCATTTAATTTGTTGTTTCAAACAAAATAAAAGTCACGTTAAAAGTTCTTCCTTGAATACTTTGTTTGGACTAAAACGATTTGAAAGATGAAATTAAATTTACTTCTTTTTTTCTAATCTCGTTTAATTCCAAACAAAGAATAATTGAGCTAGATTAAAACATTGCGCAGTCACAGTAATTTACTTTGAAAGAGGAAATTTAAATAAAATTGTCTGGCCCACGTGGCGTTATACTTAACGTGGGCCACGGAAAGATGGTGTGCGTGTGAACTTACTATGAAAAAGAAAGAAAAAAACAAGAAAGTTTACACTCAATTTTCGGGTGTATAATGAGCACGTCTTTTAGATCTATTCTGACGCGAATTAAATTTATCAAAGCTTTTCAAAGTCAATGGAATCGGTATGGAAAATAATAGTATCTGACCGAAGAAAGAAGTTTTTCAATCTGGTTTTTAATCCCGCAGATACTGCTGTAAACAGAATTGTGAACCTACGCCCTCTGTTGGCAGACTAGTGCGTTAAGAAAAATTGGAAGTTTTAGAAGTATTTCAGCTGAAATACACATAAAAGAGTGTATCCTCTGAAGAAAATATTTTTCAAATCGGGGTTTTAGAAGTGGTGATATCGGGGAAAACGCAATTTATTTTTTCGCTCCCTGGCGGAAAATCTATGTTTGTTTTTAGTGAGATCTGGCACGACTTATGTCGCGACGTATTGCATTTGTTTCGAGCCAAACGAAGGATTTATTACTCGAGTTCCTAAGAAGAGTCATTAAACGTACAAAGAGTAATGTTGCAAAGATATGGTGTAAACAAATGGACGGACGGACGGACAAACTTATACCATAAGCACGATCTTTTTTTACAAAAGACGTGCTGAAAATCAGACGAATCAATGTAGGATGCCATTGATGTCTCAGCAATGAGTCGAAATTACGCATGCGCCGAAGTAGGAATTCAGCATTCTGAAATCTCGATGGAAAGATTTATGTGATGAAGAATCGATTAATTGTCGTTAAGTTTCATCTTTCTTTTAATCGAATAAAATAGTGACTATTTAGTGGAGAACAGTTACAACGTTTACGTAGTCACTTTTTTTATACTAATGTGCACAAACAATTCCAGAGTGGTGCAGTGGTCTAAGCGGTGACCTCTGATCTTTCGTCCAAAAGGGGGTCCGGGTTCGTATCCCGTGAGACATGGATGATACGCTTGTCTTACGGCACTGGCTCTTTCCCTTCCCTGGAGCCAGTGACACGGTGGTCGTTAAACCTCCAATTAAAACACACACACACACACACACACACACACACACACGATTTTAGAATACCATGAGTTACTTACTACCTATGCTGTTCCGTGCCGCCCCGGTGGCGCAGTGGTCTAAGGCAGTGGCCTCTGATCGTTCGTCCGTAAGGGGTCCGGGTTCGAATCCCGGTCAGGCATGGATGTTGTGTTTGTCTTACGGCACTGGCTCTCTCCCTTCCCTGGAACCAGTGACCCTAAATTAGAGACGGGCGACTGCTTATAGCCCATTGAGTTGCTCACGGTGGTCGTTAAACCTCCAACCAAAAAAAAAAAAAAAAAAAAAAAAATATGCTGTTCCGTAAGAGGAAATGCACCTGCCAAGTTCGTACGCACTAACTGGAGTAAAAATCTTTTGTGATGTCTCAAGAGTTTACTGCTCAGTTCCTACGTCTTACACTTTCGGCATGGTCTTTCCTAAATGCGGCATTTCATTTTAAAAATTCCCATTTCTCAGCATCGGTTACTCATTTCTGGTAATTGGGTAATAAATATTCTTTAATATTAAAAATGTTCCTCTTTCAGTAAATACGGTAATCGATATTGTGTGAGTATGCTGTTAACTAAACGTTGGCTCTTAGATATTAGTGTTTAAAAGGAGCTGTGTCACAAGTATCAATTACCATTTCCTACTAAATGGATAAATTCTTTAGCCTTTATAAAAAGTTAATTTCTTGTAGTCATAGATTCAACAGAATTAAACTATAATAACCATTTAGAATATGGTGAGTTCAAATCCTCTTCTTTTGCCTTAGCATAAATTATGAGACGCCCCCTCCCCCCAGATTTCGTGTATAGCTGCGTCCTGTACGCAAAATGATCAAAATGATCATATGCAGAGGATTTTGGGAAGGGAGTGTCTGACCCCAGGTCTTAAACAGCCCTTAGAAACAGGAAACTAGGAGAGTGAGAGGAAACTAGGTGATTTGGGCTAGAGCGCCCGATAGGAAAGCGATACGGAAGCGAAGTAGAAAGGGGGAGGAATACTCCCTTATTTATTACCGGGGGGCCAATACCCGGGTTTCGTCCCGCACGCAAATATCCCCGAGTTCGATTTTATAGCTTTTTATCGCCATGCGAGGGAGAAAGTGGACCAGGGGCGTACTGATAACCCCCACAACTGCCGCAGTGCGGTGGGGAGGGGGAGGGGGACGCGGCTGAGAGGACCTGTATCTCAGCGAAAAGATTTTAGAATTTTTTTTTTTTTTTTTTTTGCCGAAACTTCATGTAAAGCTGATTAAAGAAATAGCCAGAATTATTTGACGACAACTTTGAATGAAGTAGTAAAAATAAAAGTAAAAATAATTTTTCCCCCATTAAATAAGTAAAATCTCTAGAAACCATTTTTGCGGATTTAATGTGCAAAATATGGATGATGGATAAGCGGCGATTTCAGAGGACTTGTGGTTCTTTTTCACAGACACTGCAATATTTTTTATGCACGTCTATTAACAAGACTATGCATTCTTACCTAATGAACTAAAAAGTTGTTCTTCACAAGGACGAAAACCACAGACCTGCGTCTTTCATACATGTATCAATCTACTGCTGGATGAAAGTCTTCCCAAATTTTTTCCACAATTGTCTGTCTTGGGCCTGTCTCCTCCATGTCACTCCAGAATACTTTTGAATTTCATCCATCCATCTCCCATGGGGTCTTCTTCTGGGTCTTTTCCTGTTCCTCGGAATCCAGTCTGAAATTTCGGTTGTCCATCGGTGGTCCGTTCTTCTGGCAACATGTCCAGCCCATTACTATTTCAGAGATTTTACTCTGATCATGATGTCATCCACTCTTGTCATTTTTCTTATCAGCGATTTCCTTTTCTTATCTTTCCTGGTTACACCAAGTATGCATCTCCCCATGCCTCTTTCAGTTGTCTGCAGTTTTTGTATGTCTTTTTTAGTTAAGGTCCATGTCTGCTCCATACGTAAGCACTGGCAGGATGCATTGGTTAAACACTTTTCTATTAAGACATACTGGCATACTGCTCTTAAAAATTGTACTGTTTCTCCCAAAAGCTCTCCATCCAAATTTTATACGCCGATTAATTTCTTCATCAATGTGACCCTCACTTGATATCTGCTGCCCAAGATAAATGTAGGAATCGGTTGTCTCAAGCTTTTCGCCATCAATCGATAAATCTTCGTTTCTTGTAAAAGCATTGTACATCACTTTTATCTTCTGAAAGTTCATTTTTAATCCCACTTCTTTACTCTTGTCAGTAAGTTTTTGGATCATACTCTGCAGCTCTAAAGGGGTAGTTGCAAAGACGACTATGTCATCAGCAAAACGAAGGTGAGTTAAGTAATCTAAATTAATATTTATCCCTTTGTTTTCCCAGTTCAATAATTGAAAGACATTTTGCAATGTGGCGTTAAAGAGCTCGGGAGATATGGTGTCACCTTGTTTCACTCCCTTTCCAATTCTTATTTGTGCTGTATCCTCAAATATCTTAACCTTTGCACTTTCATTTTCATAGATGTTATTAATAATGCTAATGTATGCATCTTCAATACCACAGGATTTCAAAGCCATTGTTACTGCTGATGGTTTCAAAGAATCGAAAGCCTTTTCATAGTCAATAAAACCATGTATAATGCGAGTTCATATTCTCTTGTTCTTTCAAATAGTTGTCTCAGTACATGCAAATGATCCATAGTGCTGTAGCCACTCCTGAATCCAGCTTGTTCTCTTGGTTGGGCCATGTCTAGTGTTACCTTCAAGCGATGTGAAAGAACCTTAGTGAATATTTTATAAACCATTGAAAGGAGGCTGATGGGCCTGTGGTTTATAAAATCTGCAAGGCCAGGTGATGCGCATCATATCGCCTCTCCTTGACAAATGTCAACCCCGCCTTCTCGTGGTGCGTCCTGCTCCCACTAAAGGGGCTCTGACGACCGCCAGTAGCGGTATAACTATATACCACCAGGATTAGAGGAAATGCTATCCAACACTCACCAACCCGCTTGGCCAGCGTGGTGAGTTATGGCCAAACCCCCTCAAAGATGCTTTATATATATATATATATATATATGCGTAACCTCACAGCCTCTCCTTGACAAATGTCAACCCCGCCTTCTCGTGGTGCATCCTGTTCCCACTAAAGGGGCTCTGACGACCGCCAATAGCGGTATAACTATACCATCGGGATCAGAGGAAATGCTATCCCACACTCACCAACCCGCTTGGCCAGCGTGGTGAGTTATGGCCAAACACCTCCAAAATGACTCTACAACTTAAATCTTGGCCCTCAGTCTCCGGCAGCTGGAATGTACCTGGCCAAGGCAGCGGCCAGTGCGACATGAAGGCAGAGGGTGCTAAGAATCCCCGGAGGACCGGACTAGGCTGCCATTTGATGCTGACCTTGGCTACCTATAACGGACGCTCCCTATCTTCTGATTCAAGGCTTCTTGAATTGGAAGAGGAACTACAAAGGATCAAGTGGGACATCGTCGGGCTAAGTGAGGTAAGGAGAAAAGGAGAAGATCTCATTGAACTGAAAAGTGGACATCTCTTCTATTATCGTGGGACAGATACTGGCAGAACTAGTGGTGTTGGATTTATAATAAACAAGAAACTGAAGGATAAAGTGGTAGAAGTTGAAAGTTCCTCTGACAGAGCTGCACGACTCGTTATCCAACTATCGAGAAGATACCAGGCTCAGATTATTCAAACTTATGCACCCACCACAAGCCATCCTGAAGAAGAAATTGAAGAATTTTATGAGGAAATTCGTCATCTAAATAATAAAGGTAAGCAGCACTTGAAGATAATTATGGGAGATTTCAATGCAAAAATAGGGCAACGGCAACAGAATGAAACTTCAGTAGGTAAATTCGGTCACGGCAACAGAAACCAGCGTGGAAATACTCTCGTTGAGTTTGCAGAGGCAGAAGGATTTTTCATCTTGAACTCCTTTTTCAAGAAAAAGCCACACAGGAAATGGACATGGAGACATCCAATTGGAACGACAAGTGAAATTGATTTTATTATGTGTAACAAAAAATTCGTCATCGAAGACTGCAGTGTGCTGAACAAGTTCAACACAGGTAGTGACCATAGATTGGTGAGATGTAAGATGCACCTCAACACTAAACTGGAACGTGGCAAGCTCATAAGACAAACAAAATGTATTGACATAACCAACCTTAAAAAACACCATAATACTTTCAAGTTAGAACTGAAGAACAGATTCTCTGCTTTAGAAGGCCTAACATCGGAAGAAGTGGATATTTCAGAAGTTCACAGAAAAGTAACCAAAGCTCTAATGGAAACAGCAACAAAATTAGCTGGGTCTAAGAACAAGTTGCATGTGAACAAATTATCAGGAAAAACCAAAATGTTGATGCAAAAAAGAAGAGAGATGAGGACAACTAAAGAAGATGTGACTTCCAAAGTGGAATATATAGAGCTATGCAAGACAACACGAAAAAGTATCACTGAAGACGTAAGGAAATTCAACTGTGAGCTAGTGAGGAAAGCAATTGAAAACAACCAAAGCCTTAAGATAGCAAAGGGACATCTCAGTAAGGGAAGAAAACAGATTATGGCTCTGAGAAAAGAAGATGGTTCTATAACAAGAAATAGAGGCAAAATTTTGACAAGAGTGAAAGATTTCTACTCCAAATTATATGAAAGAAATGATACATGTACTCTAGACATCATGAAAGGTACCAGTACCAGAGTTCTTCCAGTCCTCCCAGCAGAAGTTGCTCATGCAATCAAGAACATGAAGCGGGGGAAAGCTCCAGGAGAAGATGGAATTACTATAGACATCATACAAGAAGCAAGTGGAGAAATCGAAACAGTACTCGCCCAAATTTTCACTCGATGCCTTAATGAAGGGAAGATTCCTGAGGATTGGAACAATGCTACAATGATCCTGCTACATAAAAAAGGTGACATTGAGGATCTCAGGAACTACAGACCTATCAGCCTCCTATCAGTGGTTTATAAAATCTTCACTAAAGTTCTTTCACACCGCTTGAAGGTAACACTGGACATGGCTCAACCGAGAGAACAAGCTGGATTCAGGAGTGGCTACAGCACAATAGATCATATCCACGTACTGAGAGAACTAATTGAAAGAGCGAGGGAATATGAACTTCCATTGTGCATGGCTTTTATCGATTATGAAAAAGCCTTTGATTCGGTGAAACCATCAGCAGTTACCACGGCTCTGAAATCCTGCGGTATTGAAGATGCATACATTAATATTATTAATAACATCTATGAAAATGCAAGTGCAAAGATTCGGCTGTTTGAAAATACAACACGCATAAAAATTGGAAAGGGAGTGAGACAAGGTGACACCATATCTCCGAAGCTCTTTAATGCCACATTGGAAAATGTCTTTCAATCACTGAACTGGGAAAACAAAGGGATAAAGATTAATGGAGATTATCTAACCCACCTTCGTTTTGCTGATGACGTAGTCATTTTTGCAACTACCCCATCAGAGCTGCAGAGTATGATCCAGGAACTTGCTGACAAGAGTAAAGAAGTGGGATTAAAAATGAACTTTCAGAAGACAAAAGTGATGTTCAATGCTTTTACAAGAAATGAAGATTTATCGATTGATGGAGAAAAACTGGAGATAACAGATACGTATGTTTATCTTGGACAGCAGATATCAAGTGAGGGTCACATTGATGAAGAAATTAATCGGCGTACAAAACTTGCCTGGAGAGCTTTTGGAAGAAACAGCATAATTTTCAAGAGCAATATGCCATTATGTCTTAAAAGAAAAGTGTTTGATCAATGCATCCTTCCAGTGCTTACGTATGGTGCAGAGACGTGGACCTTAACTAAAAGAGACATACAAAGGCTGCAGACAACTCAAAGAAGCATGGAGAGGTGCATGCTTGGTATAACCAGGAGAGATAAGAAGAGAAACTCGTGGATCCGAAAAATGACGAGAGTGGAAGACATCATGATCAGGGTTAAATCCCTGAAATGGCAATGGGCTGGACATACTGCCAGAAGGACAGACCATAGATGGACAGCCGAAATTTTAGATTGGATTCCAAGGGACAGGAAAAGACCTAGAAAAAGACCACATGGGAGATGGGTGGATGAAATTCGTAAATATGCGGGAGTGACATGGAGGAGACTGGCACAAGACAGACCGTTGTGGAGGAAACTTGGGGAGACCTTCGTCCAGCAGTGGATTGATAATGGTTGACAATGATGATGATGATGATATATATATATATATATATATATATATATATAGTGATTCGGTGAAACCATCAGCAGTTGCAATGGCTCTGAAATCCTGCGGTATTGAAGATGCATACATTAATATTATTAATAACATCTATGAAAATGCAAGTGCGAAGATTCGGCTGTTTGAAAATACAACACACATAAAAATTGGAAAAGGAGTGAGACAAGGTGACACGATATCTCCGAAGCTCTTTAATGCCACATTGGAAAATGTCTTTCAATCACTGAACTGGGAAAACAAAGGGATAAAGATTAATGGAGATTATCTAACCCACCTTCGTTTTGCTGATGACGTAGTCATTTTTGTAACTACCCCATCAGAGCTGCAGAGTATGATCCAGGAACTTGCTGACAAGAGTAAAGAAGTGGGATTAAAAATGAACTTTCAGAAGACAAAAGTGATGTTCAATGCTTTTACAAGAAATGAAGATTTATCGATTGATGGAGAAAAGCTGGAGATAACAGACACGTACGTTTATCTTGAACAGCAGATATCAAGTGAGGGTCACATTGATGAAGAAATTAATCGGCGTACAAAACTTGCCTGGAGAGCTTTTGGAAGAAACAGCATAATTTTCAAGAGCAATATGCCATTATGTCTTAAAAGAAAAGTGTTTGATCAATGCATCCTTCCAGTGCTTACGTATGGTGCAGAGACGTGGACCTTAACTAAAAGAGACATACAAAGACTGCAGACAACTCAAAGAAGCATGGAGAGGTGCATACTTGGTGTAACCAGGAGAGATAGGAGGAGGAACTCGTGGATCCGAAGAGTGACAGGAGTGGAGGACATCATGATCAGAGTTAGATCCCTGAAATGGCAATGGGCTGGACATACTGCCAGAAGGACAGATCATCGATGGACAGCCGAAATTTTAGATTGGATTCCAAGGGACAGGAAAAGACCCAGAAGAAGACCACATGGGAGATGGGTGGATGAAATTCGAAAGTATGCAGGGGTGACATGGAGGAGACTGGCACAAGACAGACCGTTGTGGAGGAAACTTGGGGAGACCTTCGTCCAGCAGTGGATTGATAATGGTTGACAATGATGATGATGATGATATAGTGAAGAGCAAAACTGAAAACTAAGGAAAAACTTTAGAATTTAAAACGAAAGTTGCAAAATAACCTGAAGATCAAAACGCGCAACGCAGCAGTTTTGAAAATTCAGAATTCACATTCTATTAAGAAGAGACCTAAGCAAAAAAAAAATATATATATTTTTGACTCATACCAAGTACAACATAGAAAAGGTTATGTATCTACCGGTGTGAGTAAAAGGAGAAAAGATAAAAAAATAAAATAAAACAACTGAATGTAGAAAGTGTCGAAAATACTGAGCCTTGGCTTTATCAAGGACCAGCAAAAACTCTGCATTTTCTCACTTCCACAAAGACCTAGTTGGAAATGGGTTTCTGCAAGGCCATAGATGCAAGTAACAAGCCCACCAAAAATTGTTTTAAAAAATATATGTATGTCATGACCTCCGCAGAGTTGTATGACCTAGCACTGGTTAACAATTTCGCTTGCATCCATAACCTTCCTGGCCCGACCCATGCTCTTCATCTGTTACTATTAAACAGAGAGAAGAAGATTAAAGAGAACTCATGCTGTGAGAGTGACATAATAATTAGAAATAATTTTCAGCTATAACGAAATGCCAAGTTCGCCTGAGAGAGAATTTAAACCTGAAAAGCAATGCAAAAGAAATCCAAATTTTTACATTGCAATTAAAAAAGGAAATATTAATTTTTTAAAACTCAGATTTTTGAAAGAAAATTTGATTCTAAAACCTCCTACTCTACAACTTCTGACAACACAAAAACGAGAATAAGTTAAAGACAATAATTAACTAAAGAAAAGCTTTGTGAAAGTTATATGACTTAAACAATTAGTTGCAATATGTACAAAGTATTTCAGCAGTGCTTTAAGTGCATAATTAAGTAGTTATTAAGAACTTAACTACTTTGAAAATACAGCGCAAAGAAAAGGAACTATGCTTAGCAATCTGCTGGGCCTGAGTATCCTACAAGACGCGCAAAGTTACCAAGAAAAGAAAGAGTTAAAACCCGCAAAAATGTTAACAGACAAGCCAGTGCCTAAAAGCTGAAAAGCAAAAAACAACAGAGAAAAAAAGTACAAGAAGTACAAGCATTGAACTTATAAAACCTAAAACCCAAAGACAAGGAAGAGAGCTTACCTCTTATGCAACTAAACTTTCTCCACACAAGAGAAAAACATGGCTGACCTCTTCCCCAAACGTCCTAACACTTCTGCCACTCCCTAGTCGCTGGGGGGCAGTGTGGGTGGGGCTGATGGCCTCCTCATACTGAAAGAAACCAACTCGCGGAGATTTTAACCAGAGAAAAATATATATATACTTAAGACTGTGGATCTGTATGATCAGAAAGAGCAGAATTAACTCTCCAGAATACATGAGAAATATTATAAAATACACAAGTGGTGTATTTAATAATCTTTGCATGTATTAAATCACCTTAGTGAGCTTCTATAGAGTATTCAGAATCTTATTAATTTTAATGTTAGTTTTACTATTTTTAGTATAGCTATCCTAGTGATGAATAACTAGTTTTTTTTTTATTTGTTTTTATTTTCTTTTATAAACAGATTTTTAAGCTTTTTTGTGATTTTGTCTATATCATTTAATTTTTTGTTTTAATAGGACCTTCATATCCATAGCACTAAGGTTCCTTTTAGTAGTTAATAGGCATCCTCTAGCCAACTTCCTTACGGCTTTGATTGGTCAGAATCATATTATTAACTGTGTAGAAAATTAAAGCAGATCTGCCAACCTTACTCTGTTATTCAGAATAATTTTTCTTAAAGTTCTTTTGATGAAAGAAGAAGGAATTTCGTTCTCTAGAAAACTATCTAATAGTATATTAATGTGGTAATTGAAGTCCAAATTGTTGCTGCAAATTCTTGAAATTCTAAGCACCTGAGAAATTAGTACATTCTCAATTACTTTGGTTGATATGTTTTTATTACAGTGTAGATAGTTAATTACTTTGAAAGGAAAATTAACTCTTTTATCAAAGAGGCTAATAGATGGGTTACCTCTGTTGAGCTTAATGCTTAAGTCTAGGAACTCAAGTTACTGATTACTGTGGTTGGTTTTACATAAGTTAAGAGTGCTAGGATAGATATTATCAAAATCACTCTCTATAACTTCTGAATTATTGATACACAGCAGATCGTCAATATATCTAAATGTGTAAAGGTAGTTATCTGAGCAGGTGGGGTGATTTTTAATGAATTTATATTCCTTAAAGAACAGGAATAGATTAGCGATATTCGTGGAGGTTGATGTTCCCATGGGAATACCGTTCACTTGCTTATAGAGAGTATTATTATATAAGATATGGTTATTTTTTATGCAGCAATTGAGATAAGAGTTCCAAGCTCCTACATTAACATATTATATATATATATATATATATATAACACAGTTAAAAGAAAAAAAAACGTTTTATAATGTGCAAAACATTGTGGTGTTAGGTTAAGGGCTTTTACATTCAAAGGAAAATAATTTAAGTAAATTTGGCAAGGCTGTTTTGTAGTACTTTGTATTGGTATAAAACTAGGGCAATCACTTTAATAACAACGTGCACATTTGTGTTACACTCAATGAGTAATTTTAGTGTTTTCGAAAAATATAGGTGCGTTCCAAAGAATTTGAAATATTAAAATGCCCGTAACACCTATTTAATAATATAGAGTTTTAAGATTTCAGTAATTAAAAGCTAATGAATTTCCGCAAAAGGGCCTCGAAAATAGTTTTTTGCGGGAGGGCCTCAAGTTTCTCCAGTGCGACACTGAAGTGGACAATCATCTTTGAGGGAAGTACCGAGATATTCTCACATCTTCTGTTTAACACAGGGGAGCACGCAAAAGTGACGGTCAGGCAATTAAATAATTTCCGCGCTTTCTGAGAGCTGGTTGGTTGGTTGGTTGATTGGCTTTAATGGCTCAAGGGCCATGTTTGGCCAACGAGGGCCAAACACAAGACAATCAAAAAAATTCTGAAGCTGGGGAAAAGAAGAAAAATACGAGGGGCAGGCACTGGCTGAAATATAATGGAGGAAACAACGCGGGGGGTTCGGTTCGAAGCTGAGAAAGAGAGGGCGGTCAGCGAGGATTTTTCTCCTCGGCGTGAAAGCGAGATGGCGGGCGAAGAAAGAATGCTGTCTTAAAAGCAGAATGAAAAATAGAGCGAGAGAACTGGAAAAGAATAATTTTGATCGAGAAACAGGTCAACGTGTTAATAATATAAAGAAAAGACATGAAAACCGGGCGGCAATGCTTTCAGTGACTTTTTCCGTAACTCCACTGAATAAATATTTTCGTGACTACAAAATGAAGAATTATAATTTTAGCAGATGTTTTATTTATTTGTTTTATCATCGGGGAATAATCCTGGTAAGTCCCCGAAAGTTCGTAATTCTCTACAAGCGAAGGTACAACGAACCCTTCACACAGGGCACTGAAACATAATTCAGTGAACAGCCCTGTAACAACAGCATTGACAGTTCTATTGCACCATGAAATACGTTGCAGACACAGTTATCTAACCAGACCCATAATTTTTATTTGCGTTCTGAAGCGTTTTACCAGCATCTTTAGCATGGCAAGACTTTGGAGAAACTTCAATGCGAATTTTGCAGAATTCCGGTATAACAGACATCTCACTTTATGAAGAAAAATTCTGCTTTAGTGATGTCTCAGATAAAAAGTTTAAAAGTCCAAATTTCAGGTATATCCTGTTACGAAAATTAAATAAAAAACGATCCACTAGAAATCACAAACAGAGGTATTTTTTCGCTTCCATATTATACACGCAATGAGTAACGACTACTTCTCCTTTACCAAACATATTGCTACGAATGTTCCCTCATTTTTTTTCATATAATGGGCGTGAATGGTATACATCATGAATGCAATACGGATTACACCATGCAATACAAATTTTAAAGATGTGAATCCGTTTTTTGGTGTGAATATGACATGGATTGTCAGTCAGATAATGCCCGAAAACTTGAAAATTTCCTTGTCCTGGAGCGCGAATCGAACCCGCGTCGGCCGAGTATGCTGAACACTGCATCACACAGAACGTCCAAGTCTCAAGTTTCCGATTAATTTGAAAATAACCATCACAGGATTTGCTAATCGAAGCAACCGGCATTCACATATATTAAGATCATACAACGTAGTTTGTCACAAATATTTACCTTTTCAAGTCAAACCATGGTTTTGCTGGGAATTGAATTACCTTCATCAGGACGAATGGCACGTAAATTCGTCTTGAGGAAACTAGGTCAATACTCAGCGAAACCATGGTCGACTTCGAAAAGGAAATATTTGTGACAAACTATGTTGTGTTATCTTAATATATTTCATGTCGACCATGGTTTTGCTGGGAATTGAATTAGCTTCATCAGGACGAATGGTACGTAAATTCGTCTTGATGAAACTAGGTCAATACTCAGCGAAACCATGGTCGACTTCAAAAAGGAAATATTTGTGACAAACTACGTTGTGTTATCTTAATATATTTCATGTCGACCATGGTTTTGCTGGGAATTGAATTAGCTTCATCAGGACGAATGGTACGTAAATTCCTCTTGATGAAACTAGGTCAATACTCAGCGAAACCATGGTCGACTTCAAAAGGAAATATTTGTGACAAACTATGTTGTGTTATCTTAATATATTTCATGTCGACCATGGTTTTGCTGGGAATTGAATTAGCTTCATCAGGACGAATGGTACGTAAATTCGTCTTGATGAAACTAGGTCAATACTCAGCGAAACCATGGTCGACTTCAAAAAGGAAATATTTGTGACAAACTACGTTTTGTTATCTTAATATATTTCATGTCGACCATGGTTTTGCTGGGAATTGAATTAGCTTCATCAGGACGAATGCTACGTAAATTCGTCTTGATGAAACTAGGTCAATACTCAGCGAAACCATGGTCGACTTCAAAAAGGAAATATTTGTGACAAACTACGTTGTGTTATCTTAATATATTTCATGTCGACCATGGTTTTGCTGGGAATTGAATTAGCTTCATCAGGACGAATGCTACGTAAATTCGTCTTGATGAAACTAGGTCAATACTCAGCGAAACCATGGTCGACTTCAAAAAGGAAATATTTGTGACAAACTACGTTGTGTTATCTTAATATATTTCATGTCGACCATGGTTTTGCTGGGAATTGAATTAGCTTCATCAGGACGAATGCTACGTAAATTCGTCTTGATGAAACTAGGTCAATACTCAGCGAAACCATGGTCGACTTCAAAAAGGAAATATTTGTGACAAACTACGTTGTGTTATCTTAATATATTTCATGTCGACCATGGTTTTGCTGGGAATTGAATTAGCTTCATCAGGACGAATGCTACGTAAATTCGTCTTGATGAAACTAGGTCAATACTCAGCGAAACCATGGTCGACTTCAAAAAGGAAATATTTGTGACAAACTACGTTGTGTTATCTTAATATATTTCATGTCGACCATGGTTTTGCTGGGAATTGAATTAGCTTCATCAGGACGAATGCTACGTAAATTCGTCTTGATGAAACTAGGTCAATACTCAGCGAAACCATGGTCGACTTCAAAAAGGAAATATTTGTGACAAACTACGTTGTGTTATCTTAATATATTTCATGTCGACCCTGGTTTTGCTGGGAATTGAATTAGCTTCATCAGGACGAATGGTACGTAAATTCGTCTTGATGAAACTAGGTCAATACTCAGCGAAACCATGGTCGACTTCAAAAAGGAAATATTTTTGACAAACTAAGTTGTGTTATTTTAATATATATAATCGTCACAAGACTGTAGTCTTTAAGATCAAGACCCGGCATCTTCAAAATAATGGGCGCGATTAATTAGCCGGTAAATTAATTAATTCTCTTGTGTTGATTGGGTTTTTGAACAAAGAAAAGTGAAGTCCCAAATTGAAGCTTGCACCACCCAAAAGGGTTTGCCGCTGCTTGTGGAATCCCGAAGGCGACGAAAACAGTCGTAATTCAGAAGATGTGTCGGGGTTCAAGAATAAATAAGGGGATCGGGAATGCCATTTGCAGGACAGATTTATGGAAGAGGTTGTAGTTCGGGTCAAGAAATAGTTTTATAAGTGTAATACTGAGGTAACGACGAACGCATTTTTGAGTGCTCCTAATAATCTTGTGTCGTAGTGTGCAGGGGGGGGGTGGAGGTGGATAGAAAAGCGAGGGGCTCTACCGAATAATTGAAATAACGGAAGAAAGAACGAAAATTTGCTGTTTCCCGATGCACGACAGGAAAAGTAGCTGCACACTTGGCTCCGATAAAGAGAGGAGAAGTTTGCCTGATGTAACAACAGGTAAAAATGTCAGATGGCCCGCCTTGGCCTAACATCGCAAGAAGTGGCGAGTTCATAAGTACAAACGATGCTAGCGTCCATTATATAACGGAGCGACAAGTGACCAGGGGTCAAAATTGTTCCCCTTTCTATCTAAACGTTCCAGTCATCTGGGAGCAAGGAGGAATCTTTATGATATGAGAGTCGGGTCGCTCCGACGTTGAACGACGCTTCGTTCTTTTGGAGGATAACATCACACGGGGGTCTTTACTGACACCAACTCCCATCCCCCCTTCCAGCAACTGGACCAGTGAAAGTGTGTGTGCCTCTCTGTGTGTTTGTAGACGGCATAAAGCCGTTGCCTACTCAGTTTGATAGCAAATACGTGGTGTCGGTTATTGAACGAGTCGGCACGGAGATTTTGGATTATACAGGGTGTCCGAGAATTCTTGGACACATTACAAAATTATATAAAACAAAACATTAAACAGATAGAAAGAAACTGACTGTACTAACTTACAATGTAACTACACAAGTTAATAAATTTCGATTGGAGATCCCTTGGTTGCTCGTAGTAAGTCCAAGCGATACTCGATTTCATGTCATGTATTGGCAAGCATCTGAGGAGTTATGGAATTAATGGCAGCGGTGATACGCTGCTTCAGTTCCTGCAAATCAGTACAAGGCGTCTGATAGACAAGATCATTCACATAACCCCACATGAAACAATCCAATGGAGTTAGACCTGGAGAGCGAGGAGGCCACGGAATGGGACCACCACGCCCAATCTATCTGTTGGAGAAATGCTCATTTAGGCACTTACGTACACACGGTGACCAATGCGGAGGCGCGCCCACTTGTTGGAAAACGACGTTGTCATATCTTTTGATCTCGGGTATAGCGAAATTTTCTAGCATATCCAAGTAAATGTCACCATTTATGTTGGTTTTTCGCAGAAGAAGAAAAAGCCAATCACTTCTCTTTTTGATAGGGCGCACGACACATTAACTTTTAGAGAATCGCGTTCCAGTTCAAAAGCAGCATGAGGCTGTTCACTGCCCCATATCCTACATTTGTGACGATTCACAATACTTGATACATGAAATGTGGATTCATCACTAAAAATTACAGTAGTGAAAAAGTTTTCGTCGTTTTCCACTCGATTCAGCATATCCACAGCGAAATCGTTTCGCAGACTGTGATCATTTACATGCATCTTTTGCACTATTTGAATTTTATAAGCATGAAACTTTAATTTCTTGTGAAAGATATCGTGAACTGTCGATTTCGGAATGCACAGTTCTCTGCTTGCTTTACGAACGGATTTCCTGGGACTTCGTCCGAAACTTTCATTAACTTGGTCAACCGTCTCACCGCTGACGCTAGGCTTACCGGATCCTCCATCATGTTCCACATTGCCAGTTTCTTTAACCTGTTTCATCCACCGCTTAATTGAATTCGTTGACGGAGGATTACAACCATACTCTGTAAACGGTACCGTCTTTTAACTTTAATGACAGACTTTAATTCCGCAAGCCATAACATACACATCGCCTTTTGTTGTACGGATGACATGACTACTGATTGCGCATTTCTCATACATTCCTCATGAGGCCACACCTACCGCCATCTATCGGATTCTGTGAATAACAATTCTGCAAAACCAAAATACAGGAACCGTGTTGGTAATACGTGACATAAAAATACAGACAATGCTCATAGTTTTTTTTGTACATAATTTTGTAATGTGTCCAATAATTCTCGGACACCCTGTATATCGCAAAAAAGACCGTAGGTAACATTTTTTGATTTTTAAGTGCCGGATGTTTATTGTTCAGAAGTACGGCCTATAAAGACAGAAACAGATATTCGGTAGACCCGTAACAAGACGTTTGAGTGACTGTCTTGAAATCGCTCATTGGACAGTGCAATCTATTAAAATTTGCCAAATTTGGTCAAAGTCGCCTGTCAATAGCCATGAATCTGCGTAATTCACCAGCATATATAAATTATGTAAATATGAGTGTCTAAATTCAAGTGTCTTTAAGTGCCGGCAACCCTAGCAGTTGATTCGTGGATGATCCTGTAATAGTAAAAGTAAGTGCACGCCCCATTACAGCAGTCTTCGCGAGAAAACCTAATCAATCCTTTTATTTTGAAGAATTGCCACTCGGAAATGCATTAATGGGAAGTGCGCGTTGGGATTTGGAATTAATTGACGTAACAATATGAAATTGAAAATATTCTGAAGAAATGTGGTTTTGAATCTGAGGTACCATGAATTGCAGAAAGAATTATATCGGAAATTGGACATGAGATTTCATTTCTGCTCTTGGATACTATCATATCGCGGCCTACTTTTCTATTTCATATCAGTGCAGCTGTTATACATGTCCGAAAAGAAAGGAGAAAAGAATGGATAAACGACCACGTTGTTCATGTTTCTCATACAACAAAGCAATCTCGAAGTCATTTAATCCTTCCGTAACAATTATGTTTGTTTTTCTTCGCAGCGCGCATCATTCGTGGTAAGATGTTTTGTTTGCCTAAAACGCGATGCTCGTAAAAGTTGGAATCCGCGCGGAAAGTTCAAAGACGCCTCGCGCCTAAATTACTCAACACACACATTAGTGAAGAAGATAAACTGCATTTGGTGAATGCCTGTGCAATTAACCCCCTCATTTATTCCATTTCCTTTTAAATCCTACGGCAAAGGAAGCCTTTAGAATGTGTGATATCTTCGCAAGGACACTCCCTAATTGTTCCATTATCTTAAGATGCTCTTTGCATAGAAATGATAATTCAGCCTCAAGTCTTTCTTCTCTTTTCTTTTTCTAATTCTGTTCCAAGAAAGAATCTTGACTCTTTCAAATGATTATTTTCTTATTTTGGGGAGAAATTTCTCGTTTCTCTGGGTCTCCTTTATTGGAATACGAACACACACACGAACACTCACATGAACACACACACACACGCACACGAACACACACACGAACACACACACACACACACGAACACACACACGAACACACACACACACACATACACACACTTTAACAGAAGTCCGCACTTCCCCTTGGAAAAAAGAGAGAATGCACATATAACTCCGTTGAAAGTACTTACAGTCTACAGAGTTAGAATATTTTCACTTTGTCAAATAGATAATCGCGCATCCATGATGTTTAAGAGTGTGGACTACCGAAGTATCAAGCTGAGCGTGTCACCAATACGAGACCCTTTTTCTGATTCGTGATTTACATTGTGCGTTGATCTGTTAAAACATCTATGATTCTTTATCCATATAAATAAATCACATCCATATAAATGAGTCAATAGTGAGTCTTTATCCATATAAATGAGTCAAAATTATTCAATTAAATAAGACGTGGTAAAAATCGGACGAAAACGACACAATGAAACCATGTATTACTAAATTTTCCAGCAGAACTTTATATCAAAAATGCACAACTCGAGCTCCGATGGAGATGAGAAACGTCGGACAACCGTACTACAAATCTTAATTCAAATCTTACTAATGTTCACTTTCGGACCGAAAAGATTTTGATAGCGCAAAGGTACTTTTTTGCAATTGAAATTATATTACAATATCAACAAACACTGAAGTTCCTTTACTCTGTTCTGGGTTTCTCCAGCTTTACTGGTAGATGAAAAAAAACTAAAGGATTTGAAAGAACGCGCAAATGATTTTCTTTTAGAAAAGCAGTACTTTTTCTAACATAATTTATTATTACTTATCTCCGGAACCTCCGGAGAAAGATGATGAACATAAAATTCTAAAAGGTAACAAAATTATTTAATATTTCATTACTATCTTGCTTTACTCGCATGAGAAAAATATTGTACAAGGTTTTTATGATGTGATAAAATTTTATCAAAAGAGAGGGAGAGAGCAGAAGCGTTCAATGAAAATGGAAAGAAATTGGAGAAAAGACGGAGAGAGAGAGAGAGAGAGAGAGAGAGAGAGAGAGAGAGAGACCGCAAATAAGGAACGAAAGAACGGGACACTGGAAGAGATCTTGAGCATGATAAAGCAGAAATATGATTTCCTAAAATAATGATGGAAAAATATCGGAGCTCTTAAAATCTTGAAAATACGAAGGCGGTAAAAAATAGAATGGAAGAGATTTTACAGGGGGAAAGCACAAATTTACTGAAAATGACAGTAGTAAGAAAAGGAAAGGGAATCACGGTTGATTCAAATGAGGATAAGAGAAAGAGAGATTCCGCAGTGAAATTTGTATATAAAAATGAACTTGAGAATAAGAAAGAGAGAGAAACATTCATTGTAAAGATATAATTATTGATATAATATAAATGTAAAAGTATAATTATTGATATAATATAATTGCAAAGATATAATTATTGATATAATGTAATTGTAAAGATATAATTATTGATATAATATATTGGTAAAGATATAATTATTAATATAATATAACTGTAATGATGTAGTTAAGATATAATTATTGATTGTAAAGTATTTAGTAAATGGGAAACAAAAGAATCGCCAATGAAAGATAATTATTAATAATAAAATATCTATGCAAAAAAGCAGAAAAAGTAAAAGTGATGAACACCGTAGAGTTGTTTATGATATTATGCAAATGAAGAAAAAAAAAAAAAAAGAAGCGTTGATCGAAATCGAGTGAAAAGGAAAGGAAAGCACAAAATCAGAAATGCTGAAAAAAAATGTCAAAAGTAATAGTAATACCGCTGAATGTTCAAAAGTTGCAGTGATGAGAAAGAAAGCACAAAAAATTGCTAAAAACTGCAGTCAGGAAAAGGAAAGCAAGAAAAGTGATAGCAAGTATTAAAAAAACTAAACAGTGATGACAATGGGGAAAACAGTAGGGGAGTAACAGTAAACGTGAAAGCAGTGTTTTTAAAAGAAACGAGGTGAATAGGAGAGAGAGAGAGAGAGAGAGAGAGAGAGAGAGAGAGAGAGAGAGAGAGAGAGAGAGAGAGAGAGAGAGAGAGAGAGAGAGAGAGACCCCATAAAAAGAAAAAACAAAAAAGGAAGACTAATGGGGAAAGGGAAAAGCAGTAAGTGGCAGAAAGGGAAAAGGACAATACGCAAAAATTGAAGAGGTAAGCAATATGGTGCTGATTATGAATAATTAAGGTACAGAACGAGAATAATTTGAAAATCGATAGAGCGAGAGTGAAAGAGAGGAGAGAGGATTAAAAAAAATCTTTAAGTGAGTGAAATAGGAAGAGAAAAATCTTTGAGTGAGTGAAATGGGAAGAGAAATGTTGAAGGAGCAAGAAAGCGCGTTCATGAAGGAGAGAGCGAGAGAGAGCGAGAAAGAGAGAGAGAGAGAGAGAGAGAGAGAGAGAGAGAGAGAGAGAGAGAGAGAGAGAGAGAGAGAGAAAATAGGAAAGAGAGAGACAGACAAATTAAAGAAGTAGGAAGACTCGGAGAAACGACTTCAAGGTTGATTTTTGCTTGTCTTATGTGGTCACGGTTCACATATTTGCTTTTACGCTATCATTTCAATGCGTTTGCATCTGCCATATCAAGAAGTAGAAAGATCTCTTCATTGTTCTTGCATTGAACACCTGTTTCTTGTAGGTAAAAATACTGCTAGAAAACCCCCATTCTGTTTTCTACATTGATGAATTAAATTGTTTCCACAAACTGCTCAAATTACGTGTTTTTAAAAATACATTCCTTTTAAATCGCTATTTAGGTCATTTCTTTCATGATCTTTTTAGAGTTATGGTAGTTCAGCCCGTGACTTTTCGTGTTTGTTTATACTTACCAGTGGCGCTCCCACAATTTGTTTATGGGGGTGGCCCAAAATATTGAAGATGCAAACAAAACTACCTCGGAGAAAACATCTCCCAAGATATTGGGAAGCGATAAGAATATTTCCGCAATGTTAAAGAGCATTTGTTTGTTTTTTATCTGGTGGTTTAACTATCACTGTGAGCAACTCGACGGGCTATAAGCAGACGCCCGTCTTAAATTCAGGCCACTGGTTTCAAGTAAGAGAGAACCAGTGCCGTAAGACAAACACAACATTCATGCCTCACCGGGATTGGAACCCATCGTGGACGAATGGTCAGAAGCAAGTGGTTATACCACTGCGCGCACGGGGTGCAAAGTGCTTTTCGAAAGATTCGTGAAATATATATTTAAAAACATATTCAAATATATTAAAAAATAAACAGCTAATATAAAGGTTACGCAAAAGTTTCCGCCGTGCCCGATAGCTGGCGCTGTACAGGACTAACCGGCCGGCGACCCATGCTGTCAGTTCGTACATAAAGCCAAGCATGGCGGTCGGTAAAGTTTACTTGCGGCGCTGTTTGTTATTCATGTTTAATTTAGGGAAAAGTGCGAGTGCAGCATACGGTTCAATATGTCAGATCAGATCATATGTTGAGGATTTCAGGAAGGGAGTGTCTGACCCCAGGTCTTAAACAACCCTTAGAAATAGGAAGCTAGGAGATTTGGGATAGAGTGCCCGATAGGAAAGTGACATGGAAGCAAGGAAGAAAGGGGGAGTAAGACGCCCTTATTTATAACCGGGGGGAGTACCCGGGGTCCGACGGCTTAACATGCTCATCCGATGCACGGCGGGTATTTAGTGGTTCGAACGTTCGTACCTGCGCAGGATCGAACCTGAGGTAATCTCCATTGCAGTAACAAACGCTGACCACTAGGCCACCCGTGGCCCGATTCAATATGTCAGTCGTATGGTGAAACGGTTATAGGTGAGCGGACGTGTCGAGAATGGTTTGCCAGGTTTAAGAAAGGCGATCAAAGTTTGGAAGACAAGCCACGTGCAGGTAGACAGCAGGAAATCGAACTCGAGGAGCTGGAATCGCTGTTGCAAGAGGATGCCACACAATCTATCACGCGACTGGCGAAACGTTTGAAAGTGGCTCAATCGACGGTGGTACGGCGTCTACAGACCTTGGCTGGGGAAGATGCAGAAGATCGGTAAGTGGGTTCTGTATACTTTAACGGAGCGTGATATTGATCAACGATTGGGAATCTGCATGTCGTTGCTGATGAGGTTTCAAAGGAAGAATTTCTTGTGGAAGGTTATCACCGGGGATGAAAAATGGGTCTATTGCGACAACCCCGTAAGCAAGCAATCCTGAAACGACCCAGGCCAGTCATCAACATCCACTACAAAACATAATATCCACGGGGAAAGGTGCTGTTGTGTGTGTGCGTGGTAGGATATGCATGGAATGCTGTACTTCGAACTGTTTAAACCGTGCGAAACAATTACTGCACAGCGATAAAACGATCAGTTGATGAAACTGAAAGCCGCAATCGAGCAAAAACGCCAGTGGACAGGTAAAGGATCATCCTGTTACACGAGCCAGACCATAAGTCGGTGAAACCACGAAATCAACTCTTGAATAGTTACACTGGAAGGTTTTACTGCACCTGGCTTACTCCCCGGACATTGCACCCTCAGACTTTGATCTGTTTCGCTCTATGCAACATGCCCTAGTCCAACAGCGGTTCGCCACAGTCCCAGATGTGGAGAATTTCGTCACTGCGTTCTTCAGCTCAAAACCCGAGTCCTTCTATTACAGGGGCATTCATTTGTTGCCTGAAAAATGGCAAAACGTCATTGATGCTAACGGCCAATATTTCGTTGAATAAATGTGCACTGGTTTCCTGATTGTCCCTGTCTCCTTTCTCCTTAAAACGGCAGAAACTTTTGCATACCCCTAGTAAAACAAAAAAAGAAGGATCAAGCGATGTCTCGTGGTGAGAGCCGGGCTCTATAGGTGAATTCCCCGAAAACGAATTCATCGAAAGCCAATTCGTCGAAAACAAATTCATCGAAAACGAATTAATGGAACAGAGAATTCATAGAAAAGCAAATTCTTCGAAAATTAGAGCTTCAGGTGAATTAATCGAAAACGGATTCATGGAAAGCGAAATCACCGAAAGACGCAATATCGTAGTGTAAGCTTTTCTCGAAAACTTTGACTATAAGTGGCATATGGCCAGTTGGCCACAAAAACGTTTGCAAAAACGTATGATTTTTTTTTTTTTATATTTCCTCGTGTCTACTTTTATGCAGAATAACAACAAAGCCGTTAAGGAGGCTTACAAGAATCTCACTTTTTATTTCATCGAGTCTGCTTCCCAGTAGTTCGCCCCTAAAGATTACAATTTTATTGTTGTCACCTCACCGTGCTTTTCGGCACTGGTTGAATGGAAAAATAATTTATTTGCATGGAAATAATTTACCCTAACGTTGCATTTCTACCAAGGCATTGATAACATGAATGGGCCTCGAGTTAGTCCATTTTAGAAACGTTAAACAGATAGTCTCACGGTTGTAAGGTTAACATAAAAAATAAAAATAATAATGTCACACATTCAAGGCGCAAAACAGTAGTTTAGGGCCCTAGGACTCTGCATTTTTAGAAGTTTTAAACTGCCCTGCTCATATTTATGAGGTTTGCATAACATATCAAGTTAGTGATATTGCGCTTTTATTCAAGCACAAAACATTTATCAATAGGGTCCAGGCCTTTTTAACAGTTTTTATTCCACCGTGCTCATATTTTTAAGGGTTGAACACCAAGTCAAGTTAGCATTATTACGCTTTTACTCGGGTATTAAATATTAATCCATAAGCCTCTGTGCAAGTCTGAAATCAAGAAACTGCAATTTTTATACTTCCCCTAAAGTTGGGGTCGGCAGTTATCCGTGCCCAGTTGTCCTGTGGTCACTTGTCTTAAACTCTATTTCGACGAATTCGTCTCATTTTTTTTTTTTTTTTTTCTCGAAGAAGTCGTCTTTCGGTAAATTGCTAGCTCGATAAATTTGTTTTCGATGAATTCACATTCCACGAATCCGTTTCACTTTTTTCGAAAAAGTCGTCTTTCGGTAAATTGTTCGTTCGATAATTTTTTTCGTTCGTAAATTCTTCGTTCGATAATTTTTTTCGTTCGTAAATTCTTCGATCGATAATTTTTTTCGTTCGTAAATTCTTCGTTTGATAATTTTTTTCTTTCGTAAATTCTTCGTTCGATAATTTTTTTCGTTCGTAAATTCTTCGTTCGATAATTTTTTTCGTTCGTAAATTCTTCGTTCGATAATTTTTTTCGTTCGTAAATTCTTCGTTCGATAAATTCGTTCAACGAATTCGTTTTCGATGAATTCGCCAGCTCCCGTGAGCCCGTGCCCCTGGTTTACACCCACTGGGTGCGCCATTGATACGTACCTTGACGAGATTTGCAGTTATGAGCTTCCTTTAATAAAAAAATCATGGTTTGTGATAACCTGGGTCAAGAAGTTAATGCGAGTTTCAAATTTTAACGGCACAATGAAATACTCGGAATTGCCAAATAGCAAAAAGAGAGGAAAAAAAAAAAAAAAACGTTAGCAATCAAATGCTGCTACATCGTTAGCGGATTTGTGACATGAGTGCAACTGCAAAAAATAAGGAAATCTGCATGCTGTATAAAAATAAATCAAAAGCACTGCCAATATAATGTCTTCATGAGGTCACACGCAAGCGTAATACGTCCGGAAAAACATCACACAAAAGCTTCATGGAAAAGAAGTTCCTGTCCAGACGTTACTTCAGAACATTATAAGTATCTAATTTACAGTGACTGCACTCTCTCAGTTTGAATGAAAGGAGAAAAAAACATTAGTAAGGTCAGGTAGTTCGCAACTTAGTGAATAAGTGATGTTGTTACTTGCGGAAAAGGCAGGCGTGGCTATTGTATTTTAACCAAAATTAATGTATGATGAAAGCAGCAAAAGAACAAGGAGGTGAGATTACTGATCAACTCGTGGCAAGACAGGACAATCACGACCAGTGTTCTCTTGGGAAACGAAGGCGAACTATAGCAAAAACTTATAAGTGACAAATAAAGTAGAAAAACAATTTCTTAGTCTTTGATAAAGACATACAAGAAAGCCTGAAGGGGAAAAAAAGTAAAATTACGTGATCCTCATATTTTTAAAGTAACAAAGTGTGGTTGAGTAATGGTATTCGGTTATACTCGTGAAACAAAATTCACCATTGTCATAAAAAGAAAATAGATAATACACTTTTAGACTTCCATATACCCTCCAACGCGTATAGAAAATCGAGATAGTGCTCTGGTACTCTTTGTAGATAATTTATACTATGCTTCTTTCTCATGCCAAGATCTATGTGGGTGTGAAATAAAACCAGTGATTCGAGATTATGTACATTTATTTACGTACGTACAACACATTGCATTTATTCGTATCACTTCAAAAATCTAAACTGTAGAAATACTTACTATTGCTGCCGCCATAGTTAAGCAAATATTTACTTTTATGACTCACATATCTTCTTTCATTTGTTTTAGGACAATATCATTCATTAATCCACCTACCTGAGTACTGCTCAAAGTTAGAAATTAATGAACCTTGTTATTTGTTGTTAGGATTTAATTCCACTTAGTATGTGTCATACTGTGGCTCTGTGTGATCTTAAAAAACAATATTTATTTTTGTTATTATCGTATATTATTCAGATTTAGACAAATGTAAGAAACGATCATAATACCGGTGAAATGTGATGTACGAAAGTCCATCTGCGCATGTGCAAGCTAAAATCTAACCTCAAGATAAAAAGAAAAGCTGAATCACAAGTGTGTTAGTGAGGACGATTGGTAACTTTTGATCTGGGATATCTACAGGTTTGATCTGGGATATCCCCATCATGTTTTATGTCATTTTTAGGCTCTCGCCAATAGCAGAATTGGAAACGGGTTAAAAATTTCGGACCCGGATCCGACCAGGACCCGGACGTCCCATAGCTGGACCCGACCCGATCCGACCCGATCCTGACCCGTAACTGTCCCGGACAAATCTGCTTTGCTTTGAACTATAAATTCGAAACTCAATTTATATGTATAGTATATATGCATATAAACGTAATATATACAGTATATTCATTCCAATAACTGCTTGATATTTAGTAATTGAAATCCTTTTTCAATAATAAAATTTGGTTACTTGCTAAATTTTAGTGCCATTTTTAGTGCCACTATTTTGCGTAATCCAGAAGTAATGGGTGACTATGACTGTGAGTATATTACAAATGGGAATCATTATTTATGATTACACAAATGTATTTTTTTTTTGTGTATTTAGATTGTTCACTCTTTCCACGCTTTGATGGAGGTGCGCATACTTTCATATGGTCCGTTGGATTTTTGGGTCCATAATCTCTTATTACACCGTCGACATCTTTTTTTGTAATTATACATTTTCCACATTTTGAGTAACAAGCAAGACCAAACAACACGGAATTATTCTCCGGTCCCTTAATGAGACGTAAGAATTTCCAGCATTCACTCTTCGCCTTGTGGTTTTGAACAAGCAACGTATTTGTTGGCCTCGACGCCTTTCTTAACATCCTTAATATTAAATCCATCCATATTAACAAATAAGGAGTTAATTTCGACATGACATGTCATGGGAACGGGATGTTAGCACATCAATCGAAAACCTCTGAATGCTCAATGTAAAAGATGCGATGTTAAAAGTAGCTCTTAGTCATACAGTGAACTTCGCACGGAGAGAGTAAATCAGCTGAGAAGCAGGCAAATGGCGTTCGCCTGTACCTCGCCCTAGACAATCGCACTATAAAAGAACGCAAAGGAAGTATCGTTTTACGATATGGTGTCGGTGTGTTTGGCGTCGATCGGTGGAAATCTTCGTTGCTTTAAGAAAGAGATGACAATATTTTTGCATGGCAAATCATTATTCACTCCGTGGGCACCAGTATCGCTACAGAATTCCACAACGCGCATTTTTTTTTTTTTTTTTTTTTTTGGAACATATTTTTATCCTTTCAAAAATAAAACGGGAATAATGTCGTGCCAAAATCAGGTTAAGAACACCTTGACCCGACCCAGTGGACCGCAAAAAATTGTTGACCAGTTGATCCGTAACCCGTTTCCATCTCTGGCTAATAGCAGGTAATCTGACTTGGAGATCGAGAGGAAGCCAAATTTCGCCACGACCCATACTTTACTACTGTCGGGAAAGAAGCATGGCATCAAAATGCATTTTGTAATGGCTTTTATCACGATAAAGTGCGTTAAATTCGTGCTAATCACAAAATAATACAAAACGTTGCTGTCGATGACGATAAAACTGGAAGAAACAATTAAAATCAAGTTAAAAGGTTTAATACTACAAAGTTAGATTAAATAAAACACAAGACCTTACGGACTGGCAACCAGTCCATTCTTAGGTGTACAACATACAGATGAGCACAGGCAAACAAAATTTTTATCACTGATAGGCGATAAGTTCGTGACAAATAGAAATCAAATGTCGCGTGCTCGATGGAGTCGGTAGAGGCGATTTGCCTGTTTAAGGGTACTGGAAAAGTGCAGTGTGCAGATTGGGGCCGCGGGTAGCTTAATGGTTAACGTTCGTGACTGCCACGAACGCTCGAACCACTAAATATCCGCCGTGAGTCAGATGCGCACATTAAGCCGTCGAACACCGGGTACTGGCCCCCCGGTAATAAATAAGGGCGTCTTCCTCCTCCTTTCTACCTCGCTTCTATGTCACTTTCCTATCGGGAACTCTAGCCCAAATCTCCCAGCTTCCTGTTTCTAAGGGTTGTTTATAACCTGTCGTCAGACACTCCCTTCCTAATATCCTCTATGTATGATCGGATCAGTGTGCAGATGTGTCATGCATGGTACCTCCAACCAACAATCTCCAAGGCTGCGGGATCGCATGAGGAATGTCTTCATTGTAACATACACTGCCATGACTGTGTATGAGTAAACTTTCGGTAAACAGGGTAGAACTTTTCAATGTTGTGTTCACTAATATATCGGCGGCTCCTCAATCAGGGGTCTGGGTGATCTTTTTTGCAAGTCGAGAAACGGAAGTGGATTCAGCCTTGATCCGAACATCGTACTGGTGCTCCGCCAACCTAATTCCCAAGGTGCGTAGGGTAGAGCCAATATACACTGGCGGAAAGTGAAAAAAGAACACCAAGAAGGAGACGTCTGATATCAACGAAATTTATACAGCATAATAACGGAATACAGAGGATAACGTGATCAAAACATTATGGCAAAATACAGCTGTATTTGCTGGTAAACTGAAAAATAACATTTCCATGTAGTGTTCAACCTCGTACCATGTTAGTACGAGGTTGAACCGCCATGAACTGCGTCACACTGTGCAATTCTGGCATGGAGTCTGTCGTACAGATGTTGGATGTAAGTTTGGGGTATTGAGTTCCAAGCATCCTCAACCTGGACGCGTAAATCGGGGATGGTCGTGGCTGGCCGTGGAGACCGGATGAGTCATTGTTCCATAAAATCCCACACGCTCTCAATGGGGGACAAATCCGGTGAACGTGCAGGCCATGGAAGTTGTCTCACACCCTAAAGTGCATGTTGAGTTGCACGTGCCGTGTGTGGGCGTGCGTTATCTTGCTGGAAAACACCACGATGGACCGACCTTACAAATGGCACAACAACGGGCTGAATGATGTTGTTGATGTAGGAGGTGCTGTTTAACGTACCCGGTACAAACATTAGTTGTGTACAGGAGTGGTAGCTGATCGCTACCCACACCAGGAGACCAGGTGTAGGCCCTGTGTGTCGCTGGCGGATGCAAGAAGTGTGGAGACGCTCCCCTGTGCGCCCGTGAACACGCATACGGCCATCGGAGGCTCCCAAGTAGAATCTGCTTTCATCGCTGAACACGACAGATCGCCATTGCGTTCTCCGGTGCAGACGTTAGCGACACCACTGCGGCAGTTCCTGACGGCGGGCTAGAGTCAGAGGTACACATGCCAGAGGCACACGTGCACGTAGTCCTGCATCCAGTAGACGGTTGCGGATTGTTCGCACAGTCACCTCAGGTGCAACGGCAGCTGGGATTTGCGTCGCAGTGGATGTTCTGCTTGACAACGCCGCTCTTCTTATGCGTCGATCGATCCGCTCATCTGTCCGTCTGTGACTCCCGGTTCCACGTCTTCTCGTGTGGGAATGTTCCTCGGACCATTTACGCCACCGTCGTACCACCACCGATACTTCCCGTCCAATTCGCTCCGCAATACGACGATACGACCACCCGGCCTCGCGGATTCCGACTAGACGACCTCGCTCAAAGTCCGATAACTGCTGAAATCATGCACGTCTTCCATGTCCAGGCATTGCAGCTTCTTCAGGGTCTTCGCACGTGTCCGTACGCCGACGACTGATTACATTCACTTTGTCGTACTCCTTAAATACCACCGACGGTGATTTGCATATTATGCCGTGCTGTGGTGTAAGCGCACACCGGTTGGTCCCGAAGTTAACACCACACCTACGTAAACTCGACCCCATTAATACATGTAAATTTCATGATCGTCCGCTAATTCCTTTATGGTGTTCTTTTTTCACTTTCCGCAAGTGTAAATCTGATCTTTAATGTTACATCACCTATAAGTGATATAAATTGGTTTAATGTACATGGTGATTCTAAATTCATGGGACAAACTTTAAGGGGTAGTAGGGCACGCTGAAACACTCTCTTTCTCTGAACTAGTAAGAGGTAACACAACAAAAGTCAATCCCTATCCAGATTAGGGATATAAGAAAAAATCCATGTCGTCCAACTCTTTCATACAAACACGCGCACACACACCACCCATTCCCCACTGCAAACATCCTCCGTCCCCCACTCTGCACAACACACACACCACCCATTCCCCACTGCAAACATCCTCCGTCCCCCACTCTGCACAACACACACACTCGCTGGGGTTCGAATCTTTTTGTTTTCAACAAGCCCCAAATCGGTTTTACCATCTTAATACCTAGAGATTGGTGAAAACACTGTGAGTGCCTCTTGGAACAGTTAAAGGAACAGTTAAGCACACCAGGTAATCGGGGAACACGACATTTTTCTTTCTTTATCACTGCGATAAAACGAATGGGTCGACTTGGCCCAGCGCGGTCGTATGGTTCTTGGAAAAAGCCCGGCCCGGCCCGGCCCGTTGCTTTGTTCTCTAAACTACAAAAAAAAACAGACCCGGCCCGTTGCTTTGTTCTCTAAACTACAAAAAAAAAAAACAGACCCAGCCCGCAAGCCGTGCCAGGCTCGGGCTTGGCAACCAGCCCGGCACCTAAAATTTGCGAGGTGGCTCGTGAAATGGACCTGTCCAAATGTGAAAGTATGTTTCATGAGCACTACAACAATAAATAAAAAAAAAGTACTACGTCACGCACTGGCATAATTCGCAGTTCCAATTCACGATACAGCTGAGCACATTTAAGGAGACAGAGCGGCCCGGGGGCTGGACATATTTTGGGGCCCCAGTATTAGGGGATTTTACTATGGGTGGATAAATAAAAATACCCAAGGGAAAATATTCCCAAAATATGATGAGGAAGTTATAAAAATGTCCCCGCCGTATTGAAGTGTGTATATCATGATTCGTTAATGAATCAGTGGTAGCGAGAAAATATAAAAATGCATTGTTGAAAATATGGATACCAGCTCAGCACTCCTTTAATTATTCTCTTCCCCCCCCTCCAGCGTTGGGTGCAGCTTGTTGAAATTATATCGAAGTGGTGGGCAAAATAATATGATCGAAATAGCATGATTCAAACGAATTCTTTTATGCATGAAAATTTCCTCCAGTTACAGATGTGTACAAAAAAACATCTGCAATGCTTTCGAAAGATTTGAGGATGGACTGGGGGCGACTATATTTTTGGCGGACTCCACCTAAAAGAGCTGAAAGAAATAGATATTTTTTTAACAAGGCAATTTCTTATAGTTTTTGCTGTGCCATCTACAAAAAACAAAAACAAAAAAAAAACAGAAGAATTCTGTCAGTTCTTCAAGCATCCTGCATAATTCTTGGGGCCCCTTGAAAATACGGGGCCCGAGGCTGCAGCACCCTAGCCCACCGTCTTAAATGAGCTCTGAGGTACACCGTCCCGAAAATGCCTTAAGCGTGACGTCACAAATATTTCTTTCTCAGTCGGTGCTATGGTGATGAAGTATCATAATTTAATCCGAAAAGCTGTTTCCATTCACTGAACATCTGCACGAAAATACGAAAAGCTAAGCGTGACGTCAGAAATATTTCTTTCTCGGTTGTTGCTATGGTTGATAACTCTTTCCACTGCGCCACCAAAGTGGGACAAACGTTTAATCGTTCAGAGAAAGAAATAATATATGTAAATTGCATAACACCTGAATTAGGAAAAAAAAAAGGAACGAATTAGCGTCACCAAAGTATAAACACATTTTTAGAGATTCCCGTGTATTTATAAAACCCTTTCATGAAGTTCTTTTCTTTGTATCCAAAAGACTTTCTCGTTCCCCATGATAAGTTTCTGAATTTGGTTCCAGGATAGACTTTGTTCAGTTTCCCAACTGTTTTTCAATGCTGTTGCTTCCTTTGAGTCATCTGCTGTTTCATAATATTCTTTTATATCTTCTGTAGTCTTCTACACAGGAAGTAGTATATCAAACTGGATGACGCTCGTCATGTTGTTATGAGGATCTGATCAGCCAAACACAATGTTTCCGTGCTTTCAAGAATGAAATAAATATCTGATATACCGTAATGACTGTTTTTGATTCTCTCAAAATCCGAGTGGTCAGATGTTCTAGTTCCTTGCTAGTCGCCTTAGCCGGGCTAGGGCTCAATCCTTGTGTGAGTCATGGGTAGGTTCCAAAACATTTTCTTCGGGGTATAATGAAAATTTTCGGGAGAGCAAAATAAACTTTTCATTGTGACTTACGCTCTTTATTTGCATTATCTTAACTTTCTCCTAGGGATGTGAAGCCTCCATTTTCCTAGATGCAACACTAAGTGGTGTGTTTGTACTGTAGCGATGGGTCTCTTTCTTGTCTGGTACCAGTGGCTCCCAAATTACAGACGACTGGCTGCTTATAGTCCTAAAAGTTGCTCACAGTAGTCGTTGATAACCCCAAAGAGAAAACTCTGGCAAGTCTTTGCCTTTTCCCATTGCACGGGCTTCGTACTGACGAACTGACACGTCCTGCTCGTACCGTCCATGAATTTTCTGCACCTGTCGGAGACGTCATTTCTATGTGCTGTGGGGTACGTCCTCTCGTGGATAGACTGGTGATCATAATGATCCGGACAGTGAGCCTTCTCCGTGTACTAGCAGCCTTGGATTCAATTCCCTATAACCCATGGCGGTCGTTTGGGTGCTTTCAGTGCTTGAATTTGGCCCTAAATTAGAATTGAGTTACCCATTTTTTATTTTTACCAGGGATCATTGAGCATTAAAAAATGAGTTTTAAAATTCTGCAGCCCATTAGTTTAATATGTGATCTCATTAAACGAATCGAGAAGCAACTTTTAAGGAATGTAGGCAGGTAAATGTTTCTTCGGAATTTTAGCCAGCGAATTAATCATCGTTTCATTTGGAAGGTAAATTACGATATCTATATTTCCGACATGTGTTATTCCAGCACATTTACGTGCACGACAAGTAAAAAGGCGAAGCACAAAAAAAAAACCACGATGATTGTAACGTATAAGTGGCACTTAAGCTTTGTTTTATTATTTCAAGATCGCCCCTATAACACCTGCCATTTCCCCCTCTCGGTTTTACTTGCAGTAACTTACGTTTCTTACCCGCCAAGGCATCTTTTTGTTAATAAATTATGCAACTAGAAATCCAATGACCAGTCATAATGCGTCCTTTGTATCGAATGATGGCAATAAAAGTAAATTTTGTGTCTTTTTTTTTTTATTCTTATTATTACTCTCTTCCTCTAAATTTGTGTGCTTGAACGTCCGTTGATGGTAGAATTTCGTGTGGAGGGGAATGAGCCCACGGGCCAACTGGTGTTAATGCGTAGTCGTTAAATCCCTGGCTTTGGTGTCATCCAAGGGTCCCGTGATGGGAGCCAATTGTTTAGATTACTGTTATGAAGAGGCAAAATGATTGCTCCTTTGAAGCCCTTCTTCCTGGGGTTCCCCTTTCCCCCTATATTTCTTTAGGCGATTTTCACACTTGGGGAGGAACACCTGTCACATACACCATGAGGTTGGCAGCAGCTAAGTGCCATCCATTATCTCAGCTGCCCCATTTTGAGACATTAGATGCATGATGTATTTACGTCAGAGGAGAAAGAAAAATGGAGGGAAACGCGAGATTTATTGAACTAAGCTTTTCTTTCTGACTCGATCTAAATGGTTTGTCGAAGAGATTAATTAATCTCATATAAGTTATGATATGTTTTATTAACTCATCATGTCGCTGAAAAACGACGTAGTAATCTCTTCATTTTGTCGCACTGTACATTTATCAATTAGATGTATATTTAAGTGACTCCAGTTGTCTTTCGGAATAACACGAAAACTATTTTTTGATGTTTGATTGAAAAATGATGATGTAAATAAGTAGACACGGATTTGACAGGCTGTTTTGCAATACAAAGACCGCAAATCCTGTTTTTGACAGTTAGTATTAATAAATTACACTATCAAACAGCCTATAACATAAACGTTTATAACACTAAATGCCAAAAAAGTTTAAAAACGCTGTAACACTAACAGTCAAAAATGTTTACCACTAACTGCCAAAACACTATAACAGTAACTGTAAAAAAATCTATAACAGTAACTTTTAAAAATCGATAACACCAACAGCTAAATTTTTAACACTAACTGCCTAAAACGTATCTGTTTGGATAAAGAAAAAATGGTTTCGCGTTTCATGACTGATACACATATGCGCTATTTAGATACTTATTGATAAATCTCTGTGACGTAACTTTGTGGCTTCAATATTTCGTACCATAATAGAATAGAATCTTAAATGTAACCTCAGTATTCTGGAAGAAACTTTGGGAGACCTTCATCCAGCAGTGAATCGATAATGATTGACAATGATGATGAATATGAACCTCTTTTTTTTTTTTTTTTTTTTCATTCGTGTATTCCAAAACATTATTACTGAACTTTTAACAGTTTTTGCACCACAGAGAACGAACATTTTTTGAGTCTGCTAGGTTCAGGAAGAGGTATAGCACAATCATTGCGACTGCATTTTAATCGTTACACCTTTGCTGCACCGGGTACAATTCACCTCACCTGCGATAAATGATAAGCCAAATTGACAAAAATTTCGCCCTCACGAAAAGCTAAGCAGAAGAGAAAAAAAAAAAAAAAACGGGGGGGGGGGGGCAACCAGATGAAGCTAAACTTTCGCAGAAATTAAGTAGATTACTGCGGATAGTTTGAGAATTATCCGTTCCCAAGAATATAATATAATACTGACTAGTAGGTTTTTCTTTGTTATCATTTTGTCATTTTGTAGTTAGCATAGAGGAATTTCTCAACGACGCTAGTCAAGGGCCTGTTAACAAAGGCAAAAATTATTAATAAGGTTTCAAACAGCGTTTCAAGAGCAATCAAGCACTTGGCTACGCGTTTTATTGTTATATAGCACTCTTTCAGAACCATGCCCTCAGCAGAGATCAGTTACAGGGTGAACGAAAGCGAATCCAGTCTACTTAATCATTTTATCACTTTCGAGGTGCCACAATGCGTTTTCTTCAATGAAGGGGTTAGGAGAAGACCAAATCGAAGGAAATTCTAAACAGTTAGTCGGACATAGGAGTTGGGAGAGGAGGTTAGAACACAACGGACGTGACTCTTGGAGCACAAAACGGAAAGAGATGATGGAAGGTAGATTCAAAAGGCAGACAAGGATTACATGAATAAATAAGTATAGCGAAAAGGTAGGAAGTAGAGAATAAAGTAATAGTAAATAATTGTATAACTAAGATCAATTCGAGGAAAACGCATAATAACCGTTAACTGACTAAAAACAGGAGAACACCACAAATGCATTTACTGGTGTATTTTTTCGTGATATTTGTTTCATATTGTAAGAGTTGCAACTAGACAATAAAAATGAACCGGAGCGGGGAAGAATAAAAAAACCCTACCGACAAGATATTGTGCTCACATGATGCCTGGAAACGGCAATAACTTACAAAGTCCTGTATCTAGCAATGCTGAGACGGGCCGATCCCGAACCTGAAACCCCAGACCGAAAACCCGAACCAGACTCTGACAGAGGGGCAAAGAGAATGTTCTTCTTTATAAGGTGTGATTTTGTATGATTTTTCGTACTAGTCTTTTCTTTCACTTTCTCGTTGATAAATAAAATTCTCCGGCAACTGGCTCTGGCTGAAAAGTGCGGACCAGAGTTGGAAATGGGTCAAAGATTTTGGACCCGAAGCCTACTCGACCCGACCGTCACATAATTGAACCCGACCCGGGAAAATCTGCTTTATACTAAAATATATACACTGGCGGAAAGTGAAAAAAGAACACCAAGAAGGAGACGTCTGATACCAACGAAATTTATACAGCATAATAACGGAATACAGAGGATAACGTGATCAAAACATTATGGCAAAATACAGCTGTATTTGCTGGTAAACTGAAAAATAGCATTTCCATGTAACATGGTTAGTACCAGGTTGAACCGCCATGAACTGCGTCACACTGTGCAATTCTGGCATGGAGTCTGTCGTACAGATGTTGGATGTAAGTTTGGGGTATTGAGTTCCAAGTATCCTCAACCTGGACGCGCAAATCGGGGATGGTCGTGGCTGGCCGTGGAGACCGGATGAGTCATTGTCCCATAAAATCCCACACGTTCTCAATGAGGGACAAATCCGGTGAACGTGCAGGCCATGGAAGTTGTCTCACACCCTGAAGTGCATGTTGCGTTGCACGTGCCGTGTGTGGGAGTGCGTTATCTTGCTGGAATACACCACGATGGACCGACCTTACAAATGGCACAACAACGGGCTGAATGATGTTGTTGATGTAGGAGGTGCTGTTTAACGTACCCGGTACAAACACTAGTTGTGTACGGGAGTGATAGCTGATCGCTCCTCACAATAGGAGACCAGGTGTAGGCCCTGTGTGTTGCTGGCGGATGCAAGAAGGGTGGAGACGCTCCCATGTGCGTCTGCGAACACGCATATGGCCATCGGAGGCTCCCAAGCAGAATCTGCTTTCATCGCTGAACACGACAGATCCCCATGATCACCATTGCGTTCTCCAGTGCAGACGTTGGCGACACCACTGCAGCCGTTCCTGACGGTGGGCTGGAGTCAGAGGCAGACGTGCTCGTAGTCCTGCATCCAGTAGACGGTTGCGGATTGTTGGCACAGTCACTTCAGGTGCAACGGCAGCTGGGATTTGCGTCGCAGTGGATGTTCTGCTTGACAACGCCGCTCTTCTTATGCGTCGGTCGGTCCGCTCATCAGTCCGTCTGTGACTCCCGGTTCCACGTCTTCTCGTGTGGGAACGTTCCTCGGACCATCTATACGCCACCATCGTGCCACCACCGATACTTCCCGTCCAATTCGATCCGCAATACGACGTCACGACCGCCCGGTCTCGCGGAGTCCGACTAGACGAACTCGCTCAAAGTCCGATAACTGCTGAAATCATACACGTCTTCCATGTCCAGACATTGCAGCTTCTCCAGGGCCTTTGCACGTGTCCGTACGCCGACAACTGATTACATTCACTTCGCCGTACTCCTTAAATACCACTGCCGATAATTTGCATATTATGCCGTGCTGTGGCGTAAGCGCTCACCGGTTGGTCCCGAAATTAACATCACACCTACGTAAACTCGACCCTATTAACATATGTAAATTTCATGATCGTCCACCAATTCCTTTTTGGTGTTCTTTTTTCACTTTCCACCATGCAGTGTATATATACAGGGCATTCAAAAGGTCTCTCCGCAGTGCTTACCTTAGGTTATATGGAAATCAAACAAATGTATTATATTTTTTCTTATTTATTTAGTATAATTTTTCTCACTTATTTAGGGAAAGTATTGGAACTCTCGCCCTTCATTTGTAAAACATAACCTACCTGTTTTACACATGTTTCCAAACACATTTGCGAGAGTCAAAAAGTCCCTGCGCGGTAATATTAAGGCTGTTCCACTTAATTTTGATGGTGCTACAGTCAAAAATTTTGAATTGAGCAACTTGTTGTACATGTTTAATCTCAGTTTTTGCCATTTTATTGATAACATGTCAAACTCCAGAATATGTTTCATAGCAACACCAATTTTCACAAGTTTATGATGAGTTGAAATTTCCCAAAATGTGAATGTTGTTTTCATCATTGCCCTTCAGAAGGAAAGGACACTTTTCCTTCTGAGGACACTCTTCCTTCATATTGGATGACAAATCATTTTTCAGTCCGCGGGCACCAGTATCGAGCACAAAATTCTACAGAGCTCATTTTTGCTTGAATCTTTTTTTTTTCTTTTCAGAAGTAAAACGAAAAAAAACTCGGTTAGAAATCGGGCCAGGAACACCTTGACCCGACTCGTTTGACCCGCTAGAAATTGTCAACCAGTTGACCCGCGACCCGTTTCCATCCTTGGCGCGGACTCGGGATGGCTTTTCATTCGGGGCTTGGAAAGCAAATATCAGAGGCTAGGCATTAGTGGCTTTCTGCGAAGAAGCTTCTTCAAGAACTAGAAATACTCGATGATAGTAGATAGTAGAAGTCTGGGCTGGCCCGCCAAGCCCGAGCTTGGCCCGGCCTTTTTTTAGTGTAGAGAACAAAGCAACGGGCCCGGCCGGGTCGGGATTTTTCCCAAACACTTACGGCCGAGCCCATTCTTTTTATCGCAATGATACAGAAAGAAAAAAGTCGTGTTCCCCGATTTCCTGGTACGTGTGTTTAACTGTTCCTATTCACCCTCTTCATTTGGCTTTACTTACTTCCATGACATAGCCCAGGACGTAATCAGAAAGGCAAGGAGAGGCAATCACAGTGTTTTTACCAATCTGTGGGTATTAAGATGGTAAAACCGATTTGGGGCTTACTGGAAACAAAAAAGATTCGACCTCAAGCGAGTGTGTTTGTTGTGTAGAGTGGGGGACGGATAATGTCTGCAGTGTGTGTGTGGTGTGTGTGTGTGTGGGGGGGTTGTATGAGAAAATGGGACGACATGGATTATTTATTCTATCGCTAATATGCATAGAGAATGACTTTTGTAGTGTTACCTTTTACTAGTTCAGAGAAAGGGAGATTCTGAACGCGCTTAGTCTTCCTTTTTCTATCTCTCTTTAAAGGTTATATTTTTCAATAATTTTCAAAGTTTAGTTAATATTTTTAGGCTTACATTCAACCAAATATTTTCAATAATATCTCATTTCAGTATTTGATTTTCCCATTTTAATAAATTACAATAGAAAGACAAAATAATACCAATTGGCCACATCACGGGCCGGGTCTAATTAAGAGCTGCAGTTGACGGGCCCGGGCCGAGCTTCTGATATTTGAAACAGGCCGGGACGGGTTCACCAAATTAGGCCCGTGTAGACTTTTAGTAGATAGCACACGGACGAAATTTTGCACCCTACCTTTACGGAACAGCTTTCTGCCAATTCTGTCGAGAAGGTAGAGTTGAACCTCCGCTATACGTTTCTCTCATATATTTGTTTCACATTTATATGTACGTAAAATGTCGCCGACCCAAATATTCCTAATTGCCCTTAATGGTAAATTTTCCTTATTTCATTTATACATTTTTCCCAATTATATGTTAGTTTTACTTTATCCCTTGAAAACACTTATAAACGAGGTTCCTGTTACAGAGATTTTATACGGGGTTTTAGGATTTCATATGAAATCTCAAAATGCAACCTTTTTCCATCTCGTGCTTCCATTCCTTTGTTTCCCCAAAGCGTGAGAGAAGGTTCTCAGAGTCAGTTCCCCATTAGACACCGGATGCACGGTTATTTACTAAGACGACGTTTTGTTTATGCGTAGTATTTGCACTTTGTATGTTGAATGGAGATTAACTCTATCGCGCCTCTTTTGATGCTTTTCAGGTTTCAATTTCAATGGTGCCGACAAATCACTAGCCCCTCATATTTTACTTTGAGGCTTGAGATTTACCGTTGGCGGTGGTGTGGTTCTTTCTTACGGGGAATTTTAGAATATGCTTAAGTGCATTTTTTGGGAGACAGGGGAGAAGGAGGCGAGAAAACAGTTGTCATAGAGTACATAGTTTAGTCAAAGTTTCACAAAGAGTACGACGAGGTAATTGCCCCAGGGTAGCCCTGGGCAGGTTCGGGGATTTCACAACAGCGCGAGAGATGAAGAAAAGCAGGACTTAAGAAAAAAGAAATTGGAGTTTTAAGCGGGGGAATTAGGAAATATAGCACAGTTAACGGACAACCTTTGCAGGCAATTAAATGAAGAAAAGAATAAAAGTTTCTTAGACATATTTACGAATCGCAAGAATTATTTGCATACAATTATTATCATTCGGTTATTACGTGTTAATCACTATCATCATCAACCACTACGGAGTTATTAGCAATTACAAGTTAACAGCTAGAACAAAGATACTGAACGAAGAATGCAATGCCACCCGGTCTTTTGGGGTGCCCAGCCGCCCGAAGCATTCAGTGAAGAAAAGAATGGTCAACAAAATCATGCGGCTATACCACAGAAATAGATATAGTTAGTTACCTTCCCCACTTCCCTGTTGAGAAAGACATCGGTTATTGCAGAGGTGGAAGAGAGCTAAGTCCGAAAGAGGAAAATTTTCTTATTAATGTTCAAACAAATTAGTCATAGTTTTCGGGCTCGGTCGGTCTCTGGCTCTTAAAATTGAGCCCGAACTCATCACTAATATCTAGTGCCACATTCAGTCAGCACGATAGATAATCATATTGCAGATCAGATTCTGGGAAATCCGTGAAAGGACGCAAAATAAAAATCATTAAAATGGAGTGCTGCAAGCAGACGCAAATTTTGAAGGAGGAGGAATCCTCTCCTAATTTAGAGCTGATTCTAGTGAAGAGGATGAGTCGCAATTTAAGAACAATACTTCGTTATGTTTCACTTGGAACTTGTAATAGCCACTCAATCTTACGCCATAACCACGTGATGAGAAAAGGGAGTTAAATAAAGGAAAGTAGAGTAACCAGTTACGACATTATTCCTAGAAACAAACCATAAAATTTCCGCTATGCAATTATAGGTTACTTTTCGATGTTCTTTGCTGTTCACGATTGCAAGAATGCGCACTCAAACCGTTTCGCAAATACCTACAAGAATTAGATTTACAGTGCTCATCACAAATAATTGCATATAAGCTTGGTATGGCATTAAATGACGTAGTCGATATATATTTTTCTGCAAATATTGTAGAATGAACTGGTTTTTAAAATACATACAGGGTCATTCATAATAACTGTTCAATCATTTGCAGGGAGGTCAGGAACAAAAAAACAAGCAATAATAACGTAGAACACGGAGTCGCAAATGCGAAACAGAGGCGCTACACTGTCACAAAGACAAAGACAGTTATCACAACGTTGGATGAGCAAAATGATTTAATTCGAAGGCTGCAAAAAGTAAGACATGATTTTAACAGACTTCTGGACAGCAATTAACATTTCACAGTACCTTAACAGGAAGTGTTCGAAGTTGCGGCCTTGCGCAGTAACACACGCTTCACAGCGACGGCGCGTCGACCGGCGGACGTGGGCGAACATGCCTGGTGTATCACTAACAACTCCAGCTACTGCAACGATTCGTGCCACCAGGTCCATGTCGGAATCAACAGGAGTATCATACACCATACATTTCAAATAACCCCACAAAAAAAAGTCAATGGGGGACAGATCAGGTGAGCAGGGTGGCCATGGAACGGGTCCACCGCGACCAATCCCTGGCCCCGGAAATGTTGCGTCCAGATACTGGCGAACATTGCTGGAGAAATGCGCAGGAGCTCCGTCGTGTTGAAACCACATGCGCTATCGCACTTGGACGGGTCCATCACTCTGCAATTCCGACAGAACCTCTTGCAAGAAGATGAGGTAATTGTGTCCATCCCGTCTCGATGGCAATACGTAGGGCCCGATCAGACAGTCGGCAACCATACCTGCCCATATGTTGACGCTGCAGCGACGTTGCACGGCAAGCGATCGTATGGCTCGGGGATTTTCATGTGCCCACACGAGCACATTGTGCAAATTACAGATGCGTGAAAGTCGCTTCATCAGAGAAGAGGACGTAGGACGCGAAGTTCGGCTCCCGGCAATCTGCTGTGAAAACCAACGTGCGAAAGTCATACGCTGCGGGTAATCACTGGCATTCAGAGACTGCACACGTTGTACATGGAATGGGTGTAAATTATCCTCGTGTGCGACGCGCTATACGGTGGATTGCGACACATGTAAGCGAGCAGTAATAGCCCGGGTACTGGTCCCCTGATTGCGTGCGATTTCATCCGAGACGGCTTCTTCCAAGTTATTTGTCCGCGTCGTTCTGTCAGTTCCAGCATCGCGCCTTCGCACATTGAAACTTCCCGTTTCACAAAAACGGGTATGCAGCCGTCCGAACATCGTATGAGCCGGAATGTGTCTGTCGGGAAACCGTTCCTGATACAATTGCCTGCCAGCGGATCCACTGCAGTTCGCTGCGCCATACATGAAATGCATATCCGCCATCTCGCTTTTCGTGTAGCGATGCATCGTTCTTCACAATCCTGACACAACTGACAACCTCCGCTGATTCCTCCTGCCCAAAGCACCGGCCGACACACAGCGCCCTCCTGTGACTCTGTTTTGATACACCAGTCATGTTTGCCCACGTCCGCCGGTCGATGCGCCGTAGCTGTGAAGCGTGTGTTACTGCGCAAGGCCGCAACTTCGAACACTTCCTGTAAAGGTACCGTGAAATGTTAATTGCTGTCCAAAAGTCTGTTAAAATCATGTCTCATTTTTTGTAGCCTTCGAATTAAATCATTTTGCTCATCCAACGTTGTGATAACTGTCTCTGTGACCGTGTAGGCATCTGTTTTGCATTTGCGACCCCATGTTCCTATGTTTTTATTGCATGGTTTTGTGTTCCTGACCTCCCTGCAAATTATTGAACAGTTACAAATTTTGAAGATGACAATCCAATTTTTGGCGTAAATGTGACAAGGATGGTAAGTCAGATAATATCCGAAAACTTGAATTTTTTTTTTTTTTCATCGTCCTGGAGCGGGACTCGAATCCACGTCTCCCAGAAAACGCCCAGGTATGCTAACCACTAAACCACCCAGAACGACCAAGTTTCAAGTTTCCGATCAATTTGAATATAACCATCACATGATTCGCTAGTCGAAGCAACCGGCATTCATGTTTAGCGAATCTGGAGGTTAAGAATCTTATCCCGTGTTTGCCCGGAGAAGCAGATAAATCATGAAAGAAATACGGGATTACGCCAAATAATACTAATTTTGAAGATGACAATCCGATTTTTGGCGTAAATGTGACAAGGATGGTAAGTCAGATAATATCCGAAAACTTGAATTTTTTTCATCGTCCTGGAGCGGGACTCGAACCCGCGTCTCCCAGAAAACGACCAGGTATGCTAACCACTAAACTACCCAGAACGACCAAGTTTCAAGTGTCCGATCAATTTGAATATAACCATCACATGATTCGCTAGTCGAAGCAACCGACATTCATGTTTAGCGAATCTGGAGGTTAAGAATCTTATCCCGTGTTTGCCCGGAGAAGCAGATAAATCGTGAAAGAAATACGGGATTTGAACAGTTGTTCTGAATCACCCTGTATATTCATTGAATTGTAATATTGTTTAGCAACGTAAGTGATAGCAATTCATATGAAACCAAATCTTGTTTCACTTACGAAACTAAAGTTTTTGTTGTTGCTGAAAAAAAGAAGAAGAAAAATATACACAGATAAACTAATGAAGTTTTAGAATGTATTTCCGCTTACCTGCGTAAAAGAAGATATGAGCATGGTTTTAGAGTCATGTAGAGATTTAACCTTTTTTGTTAGGTGGGTTTGCTGCAAAAATAGTTTACCTAAGTTCCATTTATTCAGCATCATGTATATTTTGAGCACAATATTCTCCTGTCATGTGTATTAAATTTTTATGAAACGTGAGATAATACAGTATAACAAATTTGTCGGTCAACCGGAAGACGTTGAACGTCGTTACCCGTTAAACAGTCAACTATATATTTTGTGATGACAGGTTTGATCAAATATCATTATCATTGTAAGGGTCGCCCGCAATCAAACTGTCAATTATGAATTTATGAACTTTTAATATTGTGATGAACACGTGCGGACGGACGTTTCATTCCGCCATTTTGTTGTTTCAGATAAGAACTGATATTCTTCACCACCCACGTGGTACCATTTTAATCCTATGTGGGATTAAGAGAGGGGTGCATGAACACCTGGGGCATCTGACCTTGAAGAGTCAGCTGCTCGAGTGCTTCTGTTAAACAAGTTGTCATACTGCTTTTGTATACGTGCAAGGTTGTAATACCCTGCTGGTATCCGACGACATTCCTGAGTACAGGTATTTCACGTGCTGACCGGGGAAACCAGTTTTTTTTTTGCGCATGCGTGGTAGAGGACAGAAAGGGCGAGGAGAATTGAGTGAGACAGTTGAGCTTCGGTCGTCAAGGAGAGAGGGTCCTGGTTTGGACACCGGTTTCTGACGAAAGGACTGCGGTTATCGCAGACGTGCAGCGTGGTGAACGGGAAGGAGGATTCCTTCGTCCACCGGGTACCGCGGAAAGAATTGTGGAAAGGTAGCACGTGGTCAGCACGGGAACCTGAGCGGAAAATCACCGGAAACCCGTGAAGCAAATGTTATCGGAATAATAAAGTCTTGTTGTTGGTTTTATTTCCGTGTACTGGACTGAGTTAGTCGAGGTAATTATCCTTCTACACCAGGACGCCTTGATAGCCAGATCGTATAGTAAACGCGAGGCGGTAGCTCGCTATACGGCGGGAAACAAAAGGTATTATCTAAGAATTGATATGTCTGGCCCTACAATCATTCTATGAGAAAGTGTATCAAAATGTGTGCTTATTATATTCAGAAGTGATACTTGTGACGTACCTGCCAGCAGGACGCACACGACTTAAAGGCAGATGTTAGTCAGAACAAACGTCCGCGTAGCTCAATTGGTAGAGCAACTTCTTCCGGAATGAGGGGATCCGGGTTCGAATCCTGGCGCGGATAAAAATGACGGAGAAATTTACTTCGTTATATACTATGCAAGGTGCAAAAAAAATCAGTATATATAATTTTCCGGAAAATCACTGATTCTTCGGTAGTAAACAAGCAAATTACTGTTTCTTCCGTAGAAACCTAATAAATCACCACTGATTCTTCCGTAAAAAACAAACAAATAACTAATTGAAAATCATCTAAATACATGGCGTCAGTTGAATAAATAAATCCCTTGCTCTTTCCACGTTAAGCAACGCACAGCAAAAGAAATATTGTTTTTCAGCCGCTGTCGAGGAATCGAATCCCGAATCTCTCGATATCAGTGTAAGGCTAACGCGCTCGGCTAGAAATCGAGACATTCGGGGTTCGATTTCCCGACGGCGGCTGAAAAACATTTTTTCCGGTTGCTGTGCGTTGCTTAACGTGGAAAGAGCGATGGATTTATTTATTCAAATAACTATTTTTTTTTTTTTTTTTTTGTAGTAAAATAGTAAATCACTGATTCTTCATTAGTACACTCCTGGCCACCCAAAATGCAACACCAATATGGAAGCAACCGATTGGCCTGAAATTCGCAGCATGCGTCGCCCGCGAGAGGACATGCAAACGATTAGCATTGCAGGGCATATGCAAATCATGTGCGCCCGGCACGCCACCGAGAAGCACTATAAAAAGGGTGCACAGAAGGTAAGTAGTGGAAGTGTGTTGTGCTGCCGGACCTATGCGTGGGAAGCTTCCTGGTGCCTCGTCGCAGAATACGGCAGTCATTCCAGCACGTTTCGGAGTTCGACAGAGGACGAATAATGACTTTTCGCGACAGCGGTTTATTGTACCGAGACATCGGCGCCCGTGTGGAACGACATTCAGCCACAGTGAAGTGAGTATGGAATCGGTGGGTGCAGGAGGGACTGACTGAACGACGCGATTGCCGCAGCCGCGGCACACCACCGAACGAGAGGAACAGCATGTTGTGCGGCGGGCATCGACGGCTCGCACCGCCACATCAGGAACGTTAGCGCAGGAATTAGGGTGTGTTGCGCAAAAACCTGTGTCAGCACGTACCGTTCGACGTCGTCTGCAGGAGCGGGGACTTGTCGCACGGCGCTCATTGCTCCGATTATCATTGACGCTACACCACCGGCGAGTGCGGCGGCAGTGGGCCGTTGAACGCCGCACCTGGACTACGGAATGGCACGACATTTTCTTCTCCGACGAATCCTATTTCTGCCTGCAACACCACGATATTCGGATCTGCGTGCGGCGGCACCGCGGCGAGAGACTGTATGACGCCTGCAATAACCATCGCCATACCGGTCCGTCACCTGGCGTTATGGTTTGGGGAGTAACTGGATATGACACCCGCACCCTTCTGGTACGCATCGCCGGTACACTCAACAGCCACCACTACATCTCCGACGTTTTGGAGCTTATAGTTCTCTCTTACTTGCTGGACCTGCCAGCGGCCACGTTTCAACAGGACAATGAGCGCCCGCACGTGGCACGCATCGTGCAACAATTCTTCACGTCCCACCAGGTGTCACTGCTGCCGTGGCCTACCTGTTCTCCCGATATGTCGCCCATCGAACACATCTCGTCGCTGATTGGCAACCGAGTGGACCGGCAAGCACCACACGCGGCTACGCCTGATGAACTGTGGCAACGTGTGGAAGCAGCCTGGACCGACATACCCCAAGCCCACATACAAAACCTCTTTCGTTCGATGTAGCGGCCGTTATTGCCAGCCATGGGGGCCAGACGAACTACTGATGTCTGTGTGTTCCGCAAGTCGCACGGGCCTGTAAGCTCAATCGTTTCATCTTTGTATCTGTTGTTATGTGTCCAATAAATCTAGCTTTGCTATCTCGTGTCCTTCTTGGTGTTGCATTTTGGGTGGCCAGCAGTGTAAATTAACGAATCAGTGATTCTTTAGAGATAAACTAGTAAATCACGGTTTCGTTGCTGGTAAACTAGTAAACCACTGAATTTTTGGTAATATATCACTGGTTCTTCGGTAGTAAATTAGTAAATCACTGATTCTTCTGTGGTGAACTAATAAATTACTGATTCTTCAGTGGTAAACTAATAATTCCGTGGCTCTTCGGAAGTGAACATACTGGAAAGTGATTAATATTTAAGTCTAAATTTGTGGAAATTACATTTATGTATAAATGTTTCATTATCTTCAACTCGAACCCTGATCGCTCATTTTCCATTATTGTAAACTTGTAAATTGAGGTCTGCATGGCTTTGGCCCTACTTATATGACTTATGTCCAAAGGGGCTCGTGGGATGGCAGGGGGTTTCTTCTTCACCAGTAAAAAAGGAAAAATATGGACTCAGGCTGTTCTGGGTTTGAGATAGAAGATTTTGCTGTTGGATTAAAGAAAAAACATGTTGTATGATAAAATGGGGACTAACTAGCAACATAAAAAACTGAAATCAGAAACGTTGAAATGGTATTTTTTTTTCTTTCGTGATCTTTCCTGATGGGGTTTTAATTACTCTTAAAGAGGTGTAGCGGTGGTCAATATGATGGAGTGAAACCCAGGGAAGAACGTTCAGCACGAATCAAGACTGTTCATTAATTGTAACTAAAACCAATTGGCAGTACTATAAGCTGAAGTATTGAAACTGCCACGCGGTACATTCTGAAGGATTTAAACTGCCGGGCTATGAGTTGAAGGATTTGAACTGGCCGGACTATGAGTTGGACTTAAACGGACAAAACTTTAAGTTGAAGGATTTAAACGCTCTAGGCTACAGATGAAAATCTTCAGCGGGACGGATTATAAGTTGAAAGATTTAAATGTGACGGACTACAAGCTGAAAGTTTTTAACTGCCTGTAAGTTGAAGGATTTAAACGTGGACCGGACTATAATAAGTTGAAGAATTTAAACATGAGCGGACTATAAGTTGAAGGATTTAAACTACCGGGCTGCGAGTTGAAGGATTTGAAATGGCCGGACTATGAGTTGGACTTAAACGGACAAAAATTTAATTTGAAGGATTTAAACGCTGTAGGCTAAAGATGAAAATCTTCAGCGGGACGGATTACAAGCTGAAAGTCTTTAACTGACTGTAAAATGAAGGATTTAAACATGGACCGGACTAAAATAAGTTGAAGGATTTAAACGTGGATCGGACTATAATAAGTTGAAGGATTTAAGCATAGGCAGACTATAAGTTGAAGAATTTAAACCTGGGACGGACTTATAGTTGAAGGATTTAAACGTGGACCGAACTATAATAAGTTCAAGGATTTAAACGTGGGCCGGACCTTTTAAAGATTAAAACATGGGCAAACTGTAAGTTGAAGGATTTAAATGTGGACCGGACTATGATAAGTTGAAGGATTTAAACGTTGACCGGACTATAATAAGTTGAATGATTTAAACATGAGCAGACTATAAGTTGAAGAATTTAAACCTGGGCCGGACTATAAGTTGAAGGATTTAAACGTGGACCGGACTATAATAAGTTCAAGGATTTAAACACGGGCAGACTATAAGTTGAAGGATTTAAACGTGGACCGAGCTATAATAAGTTGAAGGATTTAAACATGAGCAGACTATAAGTTGAAGGATTTAAACGAGCCGGAATAAAGGTGTAAGTCTTAAAAGAATAAGATTATAAATTAAAAGTTTTAAACAGGCCGGTCCCAAATTTGGTAAATCAAAAACGGGCGAGGCTTAAACGTTCACTATGATACGAGCCAGACTTCCCAAATTAATGTCAGTGCATATCTCTAGTAGTAATCAACCATAACACAGGGAACGATGCATTTTCACTCAGTTAAAGTGTATTTAGTTTGTTTGGGAATCATAATAGGTTCTCTAACGTTAACTGGAAGAAAGCTGAGATATGTAGATACTCAATCCCCACTCCAGAACTTTATATTTTAAATAAAATTCAGAGGAATTTCAGCGCCTGAAGAGCCTCGTGATCCAATGTAATCTTGAAATGAAATTGCTTTTTATTTAAACGCAGCTACTGTAATAGCACTGTATAAAGTAACCTTTCGCATTTACTTTTTAAAATAACTTCTGTCACTGTTGGCATTTTATCTCATTTGAAAGCTCATTGAAAAGCATTTTGGTGTACGGTTATTAAATTATGGTGTATGTTATATAAACTAGATACTTTCGGACTAGAGGAAGAGATAAAAAGAAAAAGACATGCATGTCAAAAAATGCTCGAAAACTTTTCCCTCAGTTTCATGGTTTCTTCTGATTAAGAGAAATATCAGTTTCACTACCCAACATTTCGAGAACTGATGTGGCAACACCCTTCATCCGAGCTACGAAACAAATGCTGAATCTAAGCTATGAGCACAATGCAATGATGCTTAAGTGTAAGGTACCCGAGGCGGCAGGATTTGATGCACGTCCTACGTTGCGCTATTGAATGCGTTTGGCTGTCAAAAGGGCGGAGTCCCAGGTATCGATTTGGAGTCGAAACGAAAGCCAAAGCAAGTAAATTGCTACCTCGGAGGAAAATTGAAACCTGGGGTTATTGGCGCCTGGCGAAATCAATCATGTGGTGGCTTTTAGATGTCCTATTCCAGCAATGTGTCTGGATAGTATAAAGTGATTTTTTATTCATAGTGCAGAATGCCAGCGCACAGCTCTGAAAGAGACAAGTAATTGCTATCACGACGCTTCAAGTCAACTAGTGAAAAATAAATGTAGGCCCACTTTCACAATTCATTACATGTAAATTCCTAGAATGATTTTTTAAGAGATTACAGCTTGATATTCTACGAAGAGACATCACATTTTACCTGTTGCTCCATAAAATTTCAGGGAGTGAATAACTCAGATCTATTGACGCAAGAGATAAATAGGGATATTGAAAGCAGAACAAAATCCAGAGAGGAACAAAAATCAGCGATCTCTCGGATCTGCCGCACACAGCATACACTGTGTTATCAAAAGTAATCGGACACTACCAAATATTTGCAAAAAACGGTTGAGCAAGAAGGTGCGCTGTGAGTGGGGAGGTACTTATATAACGCTGAGGTGTTTTGTCGTGTTATCAATAACTCTGAAGCGGACATGCCGCATGGACGCGAACTTTCCGACTTCCTGCGTGGGCTGGTCATAGGATGTCATTTGATTATACGATGTCCATACGAAGCACTGCATCTCGACAAAACATACCAAAATCGACTGTAAGTAATGTCGTGAAGAGATGGAAGCAGGACGGTGCAAATATAGCAAAAAAAAAAAGTTCAGAAAGGCAATACAAAGTGACGGAACGTGACAGAAGAGCCATGGTAAGAAATGTTAAGAAACCCTGTTTTTCCTCTGCCGTTTCTATCGCTGCTGAAGTAGGATATGCTTGTAATGACTCGGTTAGTACCATAACTATCTGGAGAGAGTTGCACAGTGTGAGTTATTATGGTAGGGCAGCGGAACACAAGTCTCACATCAGTACCGTGACTGTAAAGCGCTGTTTAAATTGATGTGTCTTCCTTCGTTCCTGGACTGTGGGCACTGGAAAGCTGTTCTTTGGAGTGGTGAGTCACGCTTTTCACTCTTGCAGTGGTGTGTACCCTGTCGCTCCTGGACTGTGGGCAACTGGTAAGCTGCTCTTGGGAGTGGTGAGTCACGCTTTTCACTCTTGGAGTGGTGTGTCTCCTGTCGTTCCTGGACTGTGGGCAACTGGAAAGCTGTTCTTTGGAGTGGTGAGCCACGCTTTTCACTCTTGGAGTGGTGTGTCTCCTGTCGTTCCTGGACTGTGGGCAACTGGAAAGCTGTTCTTTGGAGTGGCGAGTCACGCTTTTCACTCTTGGAGTGGTGTGTCACCTGTCGTTCCTGGACTGTGGGCAACTGGAAAGCTGTTCTTTGGAGTGATGAGTCACGCTTTTCACTTTTGGAATGGTGTGTCTCCTGTCGTTCCTGGACTGTAGGCAACTGGAAAGCTGTTCTTTGGAGTGGTGAGTAACGCTTTTCACTCTTGGAGTGGTGTGTACCCTGTCGTTCCTGGACTGTGGGCAACTGGAAAACTGTTCTTTGGAGTGGTGAGTCACGCTTTTCACTCTCAGAGTGGTATGTCTCCTGTCGTTCCTGGACTGTGGGCAACTGGAAAGCTGTTCTTTGGAGTGGCGAGTCACGCTTTTCACTCTTGGAGTGGTGTGTCTCCTGTCGTTCCTGGACTGTAGGCAACTGGTAAGCTGCTCTTGGGAGTGGTGAGTCACGCTTTTCACTCTTGGAGTGGTGTGTCTCCTGTCGTTCCTGGACTGTGGGCAACTGGAAAGCTGTTCTTTGGAGTGGTGAGCCACGCTTTTCACTCTTGGAGTGGTGTGTCTCCTGTCGTTCCTGGACTGTGGGCAACTGGTAAGCTGCTCTTGGGAGTGGTGAGTCACGCTTTTCACTCTTCCAATCTGATTGGGCGTGTTTGGATTTCGTGAAAGCTCGGCGAAGAATTTTCGTAGGACTGTGTTCTTCCATCTGTTAAATTCCGCGGAGGCTCCATCATGGTATGGAGTTGTTTTTTTTTGTGGTTGGTTATTATACCACAAACCATGAACTCTGAAGTGTACCTCGACGTTCTAGATAATTCCGTCCTACCAACGATGTGGCAGTTGTCTCTTTCAACGCGATGCAGCTCCCTGCCACACTGCACGGCTTGTGCAGGACCAGGTTCTTGAAAACTAGGTGGAATTGTAGACTTACCTGCTCAGAGTCCTGTTCTGAATCCTATAAAACACCTCTGGGATGAACTGCAGCGACGGTTACGAAATCGAGCACAACAACCGTTTTCGCTCTCAACTCTGGCAGAAGCTTTGCAGGGAAAATGGCGAGCCATTCCTGTCGAGACCTACCAGAAATGGGTTCATAGTATGCCTCGGCGTGTTCTTAATCCTATAGAACACCTCTGGGATGAACTGGAGCGACGGATACGAAATCGACCACAACGACCGTTTTCGCTCTCCACTCTGGCAGAAACTTTTCATCAAAAATGGCGAGCATTTCCTGTCGAGACTACCGGGAATTGCTCGATAGTATGCCTCGACGTGTTGGACGCTGTCATACAAGCAAAAGGTGAATATACTAACTACTAATAGCGATAATAAGACCATTTGTCCCAAAACCTTGTGGTTCCCGAATACTTTTGATAATCTAATGTACCTGTAGTTTCATATATGGGTGTGGCAATTTAAAAAAATGACACTTAAGCGTTTTCCCAAAAATAAAGCTGAAAATGCTTCAAACACGCGACACGAGAGATACAGAGTTATCATATATATAAACTTGAGAAATCTCATTATGACCGCTCCTGTCTGCACGGGTTGATATGTTCCACAGCACGTAGCAGTGACATCACCAAGTGGCGTGGAATATTACATATTCCGCTGGCAAGGCGCGTCAGTTCGCTAATAACAGTAGGGAGAGGTCAAAGGTGATCATCGGCGCGAGAAAGGCATGGGCCAACATCTCAGCAACCGCAGATATGTTGTCTGTTCGAGGGTCGTCGTAGTGAAGGCGTAAGAGAAATGATACGAAAAGGGACACACATCCGCTCAACATACCGAAAAGAGGAGACCTCCACTAATAAACACTAATAAACAGTGCAAGCGAACGCTGTGAGAAAACAGGTGGTTTACGCACTCTGACTTAAAGGCAGACAACATCCCGGTCGCACAAGGAAACGTTTTCGAGGGCGCAATTCGAAAGACTCTCTTGCGGATGAGACTAAAGAGCAGGTGACCTATTGATATACCCATGTTAACCGACAGCCATCGAGATATCATTGGGCAGTAGCACCGTCACTAGAAATTAGGCAACTAGAAAAGAATCGCCTGGTCGGATGAGTCCAGATTCCTGAAAGACTGCTAACTGAAAGGAATCAGGCCGGTCACGGGGATATCACCGTATAGGAATTGTTCTCATGGATTCACTGGGTCCCCCTCATCTTTGTTGACCACACCCTATAATCACCAAACTCATCCTAAGCATTGTTTCACACTAAGTATTACCTTGCGCAGTTATCTCGTATCTGGAAGGCACTGGACTCATTGAGAAGACAAAATACCTTGTTACTAGCCTGCGTTCTATGGAAATACGTAGATCAAGGATCCTGTCCAAGCATTTTATGTGCACTCCTGGCAGCGAAACTCTCCCGATTTGAATCCCATCGACCATTTGTTGAATGCAGTGGAACGCAGCATTCGCAGGCATACAACAGAGTCTCGCTCCGTCAACGAAATCCTGTAAACCATTCCGTTTAGCCTGTGCAGGATACTTGCGGTCATCTTCAGCAGTTTGTAGAATCTATGTCACCTCTGGTTGAATCTATGCCACCTCTGATTGAAGCGGTCATCGCAGCGAAAGTGGCCCCACAAAAAACAAGTTAATTAGTCATAATGTTACGGCTCGTGAGTGTATTGTCTGAATCTGAAGAACAATACACTTATGAAGGAGAATTATTATGAAGTCCGTTAAACACGAAACTGTAACTATTAAATTATCTGCACAGTTTTCATGTAAGTCACTGTATTTTTCATTGTTCTCACAAGAACATGAGTTAAAAGCTTAAGATTCCTAGATTTTGTCTTGAATTTTCTAATGATTTAGCATTGTATACTTTACTTAGTGCATCTTTTTTGTTATGCAATGTGAAGCTGCAGGTGACTTCGCCTATTAAGGGCTCTAAGTGCACACTGGGAGGTGTGGGTACATGGTAGTGAAAAACCTGAAACTTCCTTGTACGAACCCGCTGTATACAGCTATATGACACCTTTACCCTTGGTGAGTTACTGCCTTGAAAACTTTTTGTCTTCTAGCCTCTGTTTCTGACCAAGTGGAAATCATACGAGACAAAAATAAAACTGTTTTATAAACCTCTCTATCTATCTATCTATCTATCTATTTACCCAGGAACGCCTCCTGGGCCCTTGGTTATTGTAGGCCCCAAGGCTATAGCCCCTATGCCCCTATACACCTCCTCTTAATCCAGCCCTGGCCATCAGTTGGAAATTTTTAAAACTTCAGTACCGGCCTGGCATATGTATCACTCAGTATGAAGGTAGAGAGAAGCACCTCTCGCACAAAATTGATACGCAGGTTTCACAAAATTTATCAAACTGTGTTGCAGATAAGTTTGCTTTCTGGTGTTTTACAAGAATCAGTTGGGGTTTGATTCACACGTGCACCACTTGGTCCACTTCACGCGTAAATGGCGCAACTTCCGTACATGTGCCGTACACGTATACCGAAACAGAAATTTGGCCCGCTTTATCATGCAAATAGAAAAATGTTCCTCTTATTTGATAATGAGAAGTAAAATACATTTAATGCTTGAATTAATGTTATTTAATATGCTCTTTCAATTAGCTCCAGCTCGTCGCAGTTTTATGGCTAACTTTTATCATCCATATACCCTAAATATGTTCCGAAAACTTTCCGAAAAAAAAATTGTGGAATAAAAATTGCTGCTGTTCCAGTGTTAGCAGAGAAAGAGAAAAACTCATACATAGTCAGAGGTAGTTTTGTGATCAATCTCCACTTCTTGCGCCAGTATTCCGATGGCGCTTGTCTGTAACTTGGTTTTACACAAATGAGTTATTCAGCGGTACGATGCTTTTATCTTTGACGTGCTTCTGACAATACCTCAGCAGCATTTTACATGTGGTTGATTTTTTTTTTTTTTTTGTTTGGAGATTTAACGACCACCGTGAGCAACTCAATGGGCTATAAGCAGTCGCCCGTCCCTAATTTAGGGTCACTGGTTCCAGGGAAGGGAAAGAACCAATGCCATAAGACAAACACAACATCCATGCCTCACCGGGATTCGAACAGGGACCCCGTTCGGACAAATGATCAGAGGCCATCGCTTAGACCACTGCGCCACCGGGGCGGCACATGTGGTTGGACCAGTTGTTACTCTCTGTTAAATCACAGCTGCGAGGAAATTCTATTCAGATTCAGTGGGGTTTTTGAAGTAAGTCTCGAATAAGTTCACACAACACTGCGTGCGCAGATCGGCATCTATTATGAAAAAAAAAAAAAAAAAAAATTAAGGAAAAAGCACTTAAGGAAAAAACACAAATATATTGTATATATGTGTGTCCTTTTTACCTTCCTCTGCCTTTCACCAAGAAGGCCATTTTACGTGCAGTTTTTATTTACAATAATGTCGAGTGTCACCACTAGGCGGGATAATATATTTTGCGTTTTTCACGAAATCTTTGCTAGTAAAAATCGGATCTTTGCTGCTAAAAAATCGAAATCTTTGCTTCTAAAAATCGGATTTCAAAATATGTTATGCCTTAGTAGAGGTTACAATCACGAATGCTTTTTTACAATAAATTGTAAAAACGCATTCATGAAGAAGTTCTTTGCCACTAAGGGGCGTAAGTTTATATTTCTGTCTTCACATGTTTGCAAACGTATCTTCACTTCTAAAAATCTAACTGAAAAATACTTCTTCAGCCACACAACTACTCACCGTGAAAAACGGCTCCAGGTGAATTCATGGAAAACGAATTTACCGGAAACGAATTCATCGAAAACGAATTCATCGGAAAGCAACTTTGCTTTCGATGAATTCGTCTCTGATGAATTCGCCTGCTTCCGTGAAAAGTATATACCCCCCTTCCCCCCTTTTTTTTTTCGCAAAATAATGAATATCTTTCCCAGTGCGCATTGTGATTTTTCATAGCACAGATTGCAGCTATTAGTGACAGAAAATATGTGTTTCTATTTGTGGATGTTTTACCAATAACTCGGTTGATATATTTTTTAAGCACTTCAATACACTATGACTAACACTTCCTACATCACGCATATTAAATTACGCCCAATTTCTTTTCTTGGAATTGTAAACGCGTTCTCTTTTTCGCTGCCTTTTTTCTCCAAAAAATCTACTTTAAAAAAAAAAAAATTCTTGTCGGTAAGGATTTAGAGCACCCAGTTATTACACCAGAGAATTCGGTGTAAACTTTCTTATTTTTTCTGCTTTGATAAACTAACAGAATTGAAACTTGACTGGGTGTTAATGTGGAATTTTCGGCAAAAAATATGAAATTATAAAAAGCACAATACACAGATAATATACAGTAAGAACACGTATGGTTCCTTAAAAAAAATCGTCTTCCATGAAAGTACATGTCTACTTTAAAAAACAAAACAAAAAAAAAACGGTTAGTTTCATTGATTATAGTCTTTTTTTTTTTTTTAGGAGCATTAAATGCGGAAAATTTAACAACATGCTTATCAACATATTGCTCTCTTTTCCTTGCTCCATGTCTGAAAACATGCCTTATTTATTATTCAACCCAACAGGTTATAGCAGGTGTTCTCTGCGCTGATATGACAACCATTCTTCTTAGTTTATTCGTCCATTTTTCTTGTTTTGGGGGCGCATAAGAATGACGGGAAGGTTACCCACAATGGAAGAGTGAGAAGGAATTATTTAACCAAGTCAAGAAGTTCTAAAAATAAGCCGCACGAACTAATGCTCGGCATTCAGGTAGTATAAGCTCGGGGATTTTGATTTCCACAGTAAGTGCAAATTAAAGGCGTATTCAATGTTTTGGCCGGTTTGGTCCGACACGCCAGAGTTCCTTGAATAATTGCTAATGGGAGATGAGACACTGACATATCCGAAGCGCGGCTTTTCGAGTAGCATTAAAGAAGAAATGTGCCAGTGCGGTTTCGCAGTCAAAGAGGAGTACAGGGATTGGGATCTTTGCAGAGAGGAGTTTCCAAGCTTTCCTTCCACAATGGACGCCGTGTGCGTGTTGTTAAGTCATTCGGGGGGAAGACCAGCTAATGTGATCGGCATTAAATTGCCCTTTACCGACAAAGTGGAAATCATTTTACGTGAAGCACGATCTCGCCGCAGTTTCACATGGGGTGGTTCTTGGAATTTTGATAGTACTGGGCGGACACAAGTACGCCTACCTCATTCGTTGGTGATAAACTTCGTCGATTTCTCTTATTTTTGGAAGAACTTCCTCATTCGCTTTACAGTCTGCTTTGTGCGCCCTGTGAAAATATTGCATGGGAATAAAAAGAAAAAAAAATCCCCACCAAAAGGACTCGGTCTATTTTATCGACACAATTTTTAGGATTAATCGGAAATCTATCATTGAGAAATCCACGAATTAAATGCTTTTTACGTCTTATAGTGCACTTTTTATATATTAATGCAAAATCGTTCTTCATGTATTTAAATTTTTTGCACCTGTTACGACAACACATTTCATTTCAATGAACCGTGCTTAATAATAAAAAAGTTGGGGATATTGCGGTTTCGAAGGACAAACGGCAGTGGTCTAAGCGATGGCCTCTGATCATTCGTCCGAAAGGGGTCCGGGTTCGAATCCCGGTGAGGCATGGATGTTGTGCTTGTCTTACGGCACTGGCTCTCTCCCTTCCCTGGAGCCAGTGACCCTAAATTAGGGACGGGCGACTGCTTATAGCCCACGTTAAACCCCCAATCAAAAAAAAAAAAAAAAAAAAAAAGAGCAAACGTGCTGATATGCAAATTTAATGACTACTGGAGATCAGTTATCAGCGTGAGTAGTTACGTCATATGTAAATTATCATCATGACAACACAGCACGTGACGTGCAAGCTCCGATAAAAGTACCCCACGAGAAGGGCGAAACAGGAACTTTCACCGCGTGGTCTAGAAGTTTGCTAAATGTAGTGCCTTTATTGTGGGATTAACCTGAAATGATGTCCAGACGACGCACAGTGGTGTATTTGACCCAAAAATGTGGTCAAAATTATTTTATTGCGTTTTTGGCTTTAGAATATGTATATGGATCTCGTTTAGGTATATTTCAACTACAAGAATGAATAAATAAATATGTAAATAACAAACAAAACAATTGTAAGTAAATGTATGAATCAGTACAAATACGACAGTCGAGTAAATATTACGAACTGTCCTGTGAATCTTTGGCTGATTGTAGTTCGTCTTCTTCACCACTTTCTAATCACAAAAAAAATTAGTCTGCGGGATTCCACTGCTGAAACTGCTTGATATGTGTTCTTTAGGGCACATTCAATGTTTTGGTGTAACAAAAATAACTTGGAAAGGCTTGGAAGCATAACTAAACCCTGCGCATTTCGACAAATAATGTGAAGGTTTTAATCATTTCGATACTACTTTTACAGGTCATACTAACTGAATATTGCAAAGAGATTATTAAAATAACTTATACTATATAACTGCTTTTAATCACTACAATCAACACTTAAATAACGTTGCCGAACAAGCGCTGCGAAGAGAGGCGTGCACAAGTGATAACGGCTAACTTCCGATTGCCGCGCTGAGCGCTAATGTGTGCGCCCACTCACCAAGCCGTTGAGGGTGTGACGTCATATCTATTCAACTACGATAGATAGGGTGCAATTGTTACCCGCTTATAAACCGTGTTTCGAAAAGGTGGATTTGGGACAGTTTTTTGCATTAAATACCCCTCTGTGCGACGTTTAAACATTGACAACAGAAATAAGGCTGTCGACATGTTACATGATGATGTACAACAAATAGTTTCGCAAAGTGTAGTGAGTCGCAGGAGCTTTAGAAGTTTCGCAAAGTGTAGTAAGTTGGAGGAGCTTTAGGAGTTCCGCAAAGTGTACTAAGTCGGCGGCAATACACAAGATATCTACGGCGTTGAAATGTTGCAGCCCTACCCACGAGTGGTCGCCCGAGGATAACCACCAGAAAGTAAGATCGCTACCTGAGAGTAAATGCTCGGAGGAGGCTTAGTATTACAAGAAACCAACTCCAGGAGTCACTTCAAGCTGCTTCTGGTGTCATAGTATGTTCACAAACGATACGAAACCGTCTTTACGAATACTGACCCAGAGCAAGGAGAACGCTGAGATGCTCAGAGCAAGGAGAACTGACCCAGAGCAGGGAGAACGCTGAGATGCTCAGAGCAAGGAGAACTGACCCAGAGCAAGGAGAACTGACCCAGAGCAAGGAGAACTGACCCAGAGCAAGGAGAACTGACCCAGAGCAAGGAGAACTGACCCAGAGCAAGGAGAACTGACCCAGAGCAAGGAGAACGCTAAGATGCACAGCACTGGCATCAACTCTCCGTCGTCAAAAAAAGATGTACGTGGATCCAACAGTACATGTCCTGGAATACAGAGTGGCACCATGTGCTTTTTCACAGACGAGTTCCGTTTCGCACCATATCCTGGTATTCGACGAAGACACGTGTGCAGGAGATCCGGCACACGAATGCGACCACACTACGTGCGGGTGAGGTCCGTCTACCCTTACCAGCAGTAGTCAGTTCTGGTCTGGGCAGGAGTGCGCTTTAAGACCGTACTTCCTTGCATGTTTGTCAAGGCAACATGAATGCCTTAGTGTACCGAAATGATATCATTGTACCCGTTGTGACACTGTTTCAATCTGCTATCGGACATACATTCCGTATTTTCGATGACAATGCCACCAGTCGCCGTGCCTGGAGTGTGCTTCAGAAGCTGGAAAATCATGGGATTGAATCGTTACATCTGCCTCCGAGATCTCCTGAACTTAATTCTATTGAAAACATTTAGTTGCTTTACAGCGACGTCTGAATAACAATGTTCCGTACCTCAACACTGGCAGACAACCATAACGTGTTGCCTGTAATATGAGATGAGCTGCTCCAGACACTGAGCAATAATGTCATTGAAAATATGCCTCGTAGGTGGCAAGACGTTCTTCGACACAGATGTGGTGTTACCGGGTACTGAAATCCAAAGGTATGGGTATTCTCCGAATTTACCATTTTGCCTACATTGCAGTGCTACTTTGTTGTGTACAGAAATTGCGCAGTAAAATGTTTGTGTAAGCGCACTCTTTGTCGTTTGTGTTACATAGCCTCACTGATGTTATTTCAGTGCTTGTTACTTGAGTCAGATACATACAGGGTAGCCCAAAAAATACCTACAAAGTTTAAATCCAACCTGATCTGCAAGCAGTCAGTATAATTTTCAAGCAGCCTACACTATGGAGCAGCGGATATTCATTATGGAAAAGTACATTCGATCATCAGAAAGCCTCGAATTCCAGGTAAAGTTTGGTGTCAAAGTTGGACCGGACAGGCACACAACATCACACCTCGTCAAAACATTTCGCCAGACAGGGTCAGTGTTCGACGATCACTCTCAAGGCGGCAGGCCCTCCCCAACAAGGACTGAACGAAACATTGAAAAAGTTCGAGAAACATTTAAAAGAAGCCCGAAAAAGTCTACCAGGAGAGCGTCTCAGGAGTTAGGGATCAAACGCAGCAGTCTTCAGCGAATTCTCAAAGGAGATCTTTATTTGTTTCCCTATAAAATCCAAACCCAACAGCCACTCACAGAGGCGAGCATGGCTAGCAAGATTGGACTTAGCTCATGCAATGATCACAAGACTCGAGAACCAAGAAATTGACCCTGGTCTCGTCTAGTTTTCAGATGAGGCACATTTTTGGCTTGGTAGGTTCGTAAACGGGTAGAACTGGAGAATATGGGGCATAGAACATCCGCATGTTTCGATTGCTTCAAGTCTTCAGCAAAAACGTGTGCCTGTATGGTGTGCCTTGTCGAAAGTTGGCATTTGTGGATCCGTTTTTATTGAAGGCAGTTAGCTAACCGCAGTTAGCTATCGAAACTGGCATAAAAACAATTTCATTCCCGCCCTTCAGGGCTTCCATGGTTCTCACCTCACAAGTCACTTTTTCATGCAAGACTGTCCTCGTCCCCATCGCCCAGAATCCATTTTCTGACTTCTGAATGAACATTTCCGTAATAATGCCATTGCTTTGGATTATACAAAGCACTGCGGACGTGACTGGCACCCGTATTTACCAGACCTCAATCCTTTGGATTTCTTATGGGGATATCTCACAAAGGCTTTGGACGAGCTGAAATCATCTATAGAGCGTGAAATCTTGGACAATCCAACAGATGTTCTCCACAATGTGGTGTCCAATTTTCGTATCAGATTGCTCAAGATCATCGAGGTTGAAGGCAAACATATTGAACATGTAATATGAGCGGCAGAAGATGTAGATTTTAATACACTTTGGATGAAATTTGTATGCCTTTTCATTCAGGAATAATACAACATCAAACTTGTTAGGTTCGTTTTGGGCCACCCTGTATATTACACACACACACACACACACACACATGTTTTTTTTTTTTTTTATCGGAGGTTCAACGACCACCTTGAGCAACTCAATGGGCTATAAGCAGTCGCCCGTTCCTAATTTAGGGCCACTGGTTCCAGTGAAGGGAGAGAGCCTGCGCCGTAAGACAAACACAACATAAACTAAGCCTTACCGGCTTTCGAACCCGGACCCCTTTCGCACGAATGATCAGATGCTATCGCTTAGACCAACACACACGTGTGTGTGTGTAGTGGTGAAAACGGGCAGGAACGCAGCGGGACTCCGTTCCGGGAGCGAAACCCCACGTTCCAGGAGCGATGGGGCACCAGAAGAAAGGGAGCATTTCATTTAAATAAAACATTTCGCAATGCGTTATACATTTCGATTAATGACGTCATCATGTATGAATTGTTCGTCTCTGAATAAAGAAAACAGCTCTAACTTTAGCTAAATGTGAGTATTTCATTTTAAAGTTTAATAACGAAATTTCCTCACATGGTTTTCTATCTACTGCGAATGGGTTTGTGCACATTAAATTTTATGACATTCACTTGTACTTTGAGTTCCGGCAACGAATATATATATACATCAACATCATCATCATCATTGTCAACTATTATCAATTCACTGCTGGATGAAGGTCTCCCCAAGTTTATTTCACAAAGTTCGTCCAGTCTCCTCCATGTCACTCTCACATGCTTTCGAATTTCATCCACCCATCTCCCATGTTGTCTTCTTCTGGATCTCTTCATATCCGTTGGAATTCAGTCTAAAATTTAGGTTGTCACTCAGTGGTCCATCCTTTTGGCAATATGTCCAGCCCATTACCATTTCAGGGATTTTCCTCTGATCATGATGTCTTCCATCCTTGTCATTTTTCTGATCCACGAGTTCCTCTTCTTATTTCTCCTGGTTACACCAAGCATGCACCTCTCCATGCCTCTTTGAGTTGTCTGCAGACTTTGTATGTCTTTTTTAGTTAAAGCCCATTGTGAGAGCGGGAACATTAGCGATGCACGACACATAATTAATGGAATATTACGCCTGTGTAATCAGAAAATCACACATTAAATGAACTGGTAAGAAGGACAGTATGTTTTATAATGTAATACAAAAATTAATGTATGTTGTATGGGAGTACGACGAAAAACCTCCATATATGTATTTTTCTAATGGTACCTAGAATGTATTCCACGAAGACAAAGAGTTTTCGAAAGTTCCAGAATATTTCGTAAAATATTTGGAGGCTGCAAGGAAAGCCAGAAGTTCTCGCGCTCAGGAAAAGAGGCACCTTTCTCGGGTGCGATAAAGTTCGACCCATTAAGATAATGACATCCGGCAAACATTGTTTAACGAAGGACAGGCGCCGACAAGTCTGGCTGTCTGCACATCAGCATTGTGTGTGGGCAGGAAAATGTATTGTGTTCATATAGGCTTGTATCTTTTGCGGTAGGTTAAGCCAGTCTAAGAAACGCCGACGATGCGGTACATCAAACGGTCTAGCTATCCAGTGGAAAGAACAAACACCCGCGGAACGGTTAGGGCATCGACGCCGCCAAAGGAGGAAAGTAGCAAACGCGCTGGCCACGATGACGTCGCTTGCCAACAGGGAGATGAGTGGTATGCCCGCAGGCCAAGGAAGCGGCAGTGACGTACGCACAGGGAGAAGGCGAAAGAGGGGAGAATGCGAAGCGAAAAGGGTAGTCTGTCGGTTGGCCGCTGAACGAGAGGAGTGGGAGCAACTCCAAGGGACGTAACTCGAAGGTTTTTCGGGTGCGTGTGTACCCAGAGTAGGGTACTAGGTGGTCCGGTCATACCATGTACGGGGCGGAACTATTATTTTCTAGGTTAAAGAAAATCGGCGACACATGTCTTCGGGACGGAGACTCTCGCGATTTTTTCCCCCGTTAGCTGGAAAGTAACTTAGGCACCTTGGGATTCAGGTTGCCAGGACGGGGACTCTCCCAGATTGCGTCGAGCTTCGGATAGACAGGATATACAGAGAGAGAGACACCGGTCTTACTCTCTAGCGAGAAAGACTCTCTCTCTCTCTAGCTCGAGAGCACCAGCAGAGGATAGGTGCCAATTGGTAGGTTAGCCAATTACAAACTTTTCTCTTACCATTGGAAGCAAGATCTTTGATTTATCACTACGGAGAGCGTTTTCTTTTTCTACGGACAAGCTTTCCTGCAAAAGTCTGCTATGTTACTCATTAAATGCTTTTACGTTTTCAATCAAGTCTTTCAGCAATTTATTTTGTAGTCATTGGTAGTTTTTATCTGTAGATTTTCGGCAGTCTCAATCTATCCTCCTGATTCACAGATATTCCTTTATAGTACAGTGGAGAGGAGCGTCCGTTCACTCAATATTAATATTGGAGTAAGTCCTTAGGAACGAACCTGGTGCTTCTATTGGTTGTGAAAGCGTGGACGACTGCGAAGCATAATTTAGGGCGTGCCCACGTAATTAGCGGGGTACGTTCGCTCCTAAACCCATGTATCTGCTCCATACGTAAGAACTGAAAGGATGCATTGATTAAACACTTTTCTTTTAAGACATAATGGCATATTGCTCTTAAAAATTTTACTGTTTCTTCGAAAGCTCTCCAGCCAAGTTTTGTTCGTCGACTAATTTCTTCATCAATGTGGCCTTTGTTTGATATCTGCTGTCTAAGGTAAGTGTAGGAATCGGTTATCTTCAGCTTTTTTTCATGAATCGATAAGTCTTCGTTTCTTGTAAAAGCATTGTACAGCAGTTTTGTTTTCTGAAAGTACATTTTTAATCCCACATTTTTACTCTTGTCAGCAAGTTCCTGTATCATATTCCGCAGCTCTGAAAAGGTAGTTGCAAAAATGACGACGTCATCAACAAAACGAAGGTGAGTTAAATTATCTCTATTAATATTTATCCCTTTGTTTTCCCAGTTCAGCGATTAAAGGACATTTTGTAATGTGGCATTAAAGAGTTTGGGAGATATGTATATATATATATATATATGTGTGTGCACACACACTTACACATACACACACACATCTATCTATAAATATATAGCTGTGTTTGTGGGTGTGTGAGCGCGTGCGCATTAGCCATCGTCGAGAAATGACACAGAGGCCTCCAACGCGCATGTAACAGACGCTACGTGATCAGCAAATGCTTAATAATGGGACATCGTATAAAACGAAAATTTGTTTCGTCGTTATTTCAAACCGATTCCACGAACTAGAATCTTGAGCAAGACAAATATTCTTCATCTTGACGGGATTGCATGCGATGAATAATTTATTGCGTCATACACTTGTTCGTGGGTTAAGCCTAACTGCCGTCAGTGATTTATGAGGAGGACTTTGATTATCATGCAAACTGTGCCTTCGGGTCACAACAAAATATGCATAGGTCGAATGCATAGGTGTTGCGCAGGATGAATCTCTTTAACCTTTTCATAAGTGGCAACACTCAATTAGTCATTAGCCTATAGCCATTTAGCAAAGTCGAAACGGTATTAATTATTCCAACTGGACAAGAAGGAAACAAACGAACCGTGTTGCTCGAAAGGCGACGATCGCGTTCCATGCTTAATAAATTTTGGAAGTGATCCTTGGCATGTCTATCCTAATCACTGCAGGTGGCATTTCTTAATAATTTCCTTTACTAGGTAAAATGATTCCGAACGGTCACCGTGTAAAGGAATTGTTCGTAACTACCGTGATATACTTTAATATATTCGCTGTCGTGTCTGCAAACATTCGAATATTTCATTTCCGTTTCTTCTATCTCTCTCTCTCTATTTCAGCTCCACCGCACTTTATTCTTTCTCTCTCTCTCTCTCTCTCTCTCTTCTATAATATCCAGAAAGGTTTATTTTTAATTTTTATTGGTTCTTTCTCTCACTGTTAGTTTATTATCACGCTTTACGAATATGTTTCTCTCTCGCGCTCCTTTTCCCTCTGTTTATTCTCATTTCTTGACTCTTTCTGTCCCAACACCTTACTTTCTTATGTTGTATCTCTATCTCTCTTTCTCACTCTTGGTTTACCCTCTCGGTTTCTGTTTTCTCTTATCTTTTTCTGCTTACTGTCTTTTTCTCTTCTTCGCTCTCTCTGCTGCAACATCTTTCTCTCTAAATTTCTCTCATGATTTTTTCTCTCTATCACTATATTTATCTCTCACTCGCTCTTTCACAATTTTTTCTTTCCTCCTTATTTTTTCCGATTCATTCTCTTCCTCTTTCGTTCTGTTGCATCGCTACTCTTCCTTCCTCTCTCTTCTTTCAGTTTTTCTCTGTATCACCATGTTTTGCTATCACTGAGTGTCTCTCTCTTTTTATCAGTAGTTCTATTTCCCTTCCCCGCTGTTCTTTTGTTTTCCCTTCCTTCCTTTCTTTCTTTATACCTCTTTTTCTCCTGGTCTCTCTCTTTTGGTTTATTCTCTCTTTATTATTATTACTATGTTTTTGATTGGAAGTTTAACGACCAGCATGAGCAACTCACTGGGCTATAAGCAGTGGCCCGTCTCTAATTTAGGGTCACTGGTTCCAGGGAAGGGAGAGAGCCAGTGCCGTAAGACAAACACAACATTTATGCCTCACCAGGATTCGAACCCGGACCCACCTCGGACGAATGATTAGAAGCCATCGCTTAGACCACTGCGCCACGCCTACCTTTTAAATTTAAGAATAATATACCGTATATATATATTCTATATATATATTCTATATATATATATATATATATATATATCGGTTCATTCTCCTTTTTTATATAATATATCTTTATAGCCCTCTTTTTCTGTAATTATTTTCTCCCGTTCTTCCTTTATCGGTTGGATTATATTACCTCTGTGCCTGCCTCTTTTTTCCGTTTTCCCCTCTGGAATTATTCTCTCTCTCTCTCTCTCTCTCTCTCTCTCTCTCTCTCTCTCTCTCTCTCTCTCTCTCTCTCTCACACACACACACACACACTTTTTCTTGTTACCCTATAATGTTACGACAGAGTAAAAAAGACTGAGTTTTGATCTTAGCCAAATGTAACTGAAGGAATTTTTTGCTAGCATAAACAGAAAGCTCATGAATATAAAAAAAATCTCTCATTATGTTAGGGTATCAAACAGTGCTCGAAATTAAACTCTACAAGCCATTTCACCATTTCATTTCAAATAAAAGAGAATTTTAACTTCGTTGGAACAATCACGTAAACGAACATTTTCCCCTAGCATTAAATCCTGCATAATTAGCATCACCGAAGTTCATTCTCAAGAGAGTAGTATCTTGTTGCTCTTTGTAGATAATTTATGCCAAGCATCTTCCCCATTCCAAGATCTTTGTGGATGTAAAATAAAACGACTGTTTCGAGAGTATACATTGATTTACGTACAATACATGGCATTGATTCGCGTCACTCACGACTATACAGAGCCACAGTCCGGTACATACTAAGTAGAATTAAATCATAACCACAAATCTACAAAGAGATATCAATTCTTCTTATTGCCTTATTGAGCGTTATTTAGGTAGGTGGATTAACGAATGTTATTGTCGTAAATTCAATGAAAAAAGATAAAAAGTAAATATTTACTGAACTATGGAGGCGGCAATAGTAAGTATTTTGACTGTTCAGTCTTCCAAAAACAATATTTAATATTACATTTTTATTATTATTTTTATTCAGATTTAGGCGAGCGTTAGAAATGATCATGACACCGACGAAATGTGATGTAGCTATGAAAGTCCATCTGCGCATGCTCAAGCTAAAATCTGACCTCAAGATAGAAAGAAAAATTGAATCTTTAGTGTGGGGATATTGGCAACTTTTGGTTAACGATATCTACAGGTTGCACCCTCGTGTTGTACATATTTTTAAATCTCTCGTAAATAGTAGATATCCCCTTACCCCCTCTCCTTCTACAGGAAGCAAAATTTCTCTGCGACGCACAGTTTTCGAGATATTTGAGAAAATCTACGTAGGTGTCTTTCCTACTAATTACGTTGCCCATTTTCGTTACATCGAATTTTTTTTTACTTGCGATTTACTTTACTAATGTCCGAAAAGATGCATAGCAAGAAAAAAAATTTGAAATTCGAAACGCATTTTACCATATACGGGTATAAGGAGAGGAGTCCTCAACCTGTACTTCATCTCGCTGCCAAAGGGAGTTTTGTTACGCGAGATTGTTTTGGTGATAACAACACAGCCAGTCCCCACAAATCTGCAACATTTTCAAAAAAAAAGTGTACGAAGGAGATTGAAAGGTTTTTATCTCAATACAGATGGCGAAGGTTTTCGTTAAAGACAACAGTGCCAATTTGTGCTGCGTCTCTTCTTTGTGATCACAGAAAATTTGAGCCATTTTCTTTTCCTTTACCTCTGTAAACAGTTGCCATTTTCTTCTCGTAAACAATCGAAAAGAACATTTGCCATTTTCTTTTCGATTGCTTACGAGAAAAAATGGCAACTGTTGAGAAGAATCGAGCACCTTGCAGTCACTGAGCACCTCCACTTAAAGAAAAATGTAACCATAGAAATTCATGAGGATATACGGAAAACGTTAGGGTAATCTTATCCTTCATACATCACGGTCAAAAACTAGGTTACGGAAATTAAGTCTAAAAGAAACAGCATTGAAGGTGCATCCCGCAGTGAAAGACCTTCTGCCGTCTCAACATCTGCAAGTGTGGATTGCATTAATGATCTTACGACGCAAAGCCGCAGAATTACATTGAAGCACTCTCAGATGACATTCAATATCTACCAAGAGATAGATCACGATACTGTGGTGAATATTTTAGGAATGAAGGTATTGGCAGGGCCGGATTAAGGGGAGTCTATAGAGGCTATAGCCTTGGGGTTCACCATGACCAAGAGCCCAGAAGGAATGCATGTACGAATAATAGATAGACAGGGAGAAAGAGAAAGAGAGAGGTTTATAAAATAGTTTTACTTTGTCTCGTATGATTTCCACTTGGTCAGAAACAGAGGCTGGAAGACGAACAGACTTCAAGACACTGACTCACCAAGGGTGGGTTTCATGTTGCTGTGTACAGCGGGGTCGGCGAAACAGTTTCAGCTTTTTCATTACCATCTACCTACACCCCCTAGTTTGCACTTGGAACATAAATGGCCGAGAATGGTCGAGAAGTCACAAATGGTCGAGAAGTTTCCTGTATCTTTACCTTTAATACAGAAATTTAACGTGGACCAGGAGCATCAAACGAATATCTTCGCTCTTGCCACGTTTTATAAGTGAGTCACGGAAAAATTCTCATTGGCCGCCACCGGGAGTCGAACCCAGGGTCTTCCAGTTACGCGCCGGATATGCTTCCGCTACACCACAGCGGCCTCGAATTCCTCCAGACTCACACACGCTAACTGCCAAGACAATTTTGCAGGTTGCTTCTTGGAGCCCCGCACAATGCTGGGGATTCACCAAAGATGGTAAGCAGCAATTGAAGAAATAATTAGAAGGCGAATGAATAATTAATACAGACATTTAACGTGGACCAGGAACATCAAACTAATATCTTCGCTCTTTCCACGTTTTATAAGTCACGGGTTACCTTGTGTAGCAAAAAAAAAAAAAAAAAAAAGATGCACTAAAAGAAATACACAATTCTAAAACATTAGAATTGTAAAATTCTAAAACATAGGAATCTTATGTTTTTAACTCATGTTCTTGTGAGAACAATGAACAAATACAGTGACTTAATATGAAAACTCTGCAGATATGAAATAGTTACAATTTTGTGTTTTAACGGATTTCATAAGTTTTATTTTTAAGATGTATATCGTAAGTTTTTTGAAGGCCCACTGAGATGTCTTATCCTTGGAGCCCACTCAAATGTCTTAGCCTAGAGGCTCACTAAGGCCTTGATCCGGCCCTGGGTCCTTAAAACACTGAATACAGATCAGAGTCAGGAAAGAGTCAAACTTTGTCATGAGAATGTGTTGTAGCATTTTGTAGCTAATGAAACTTAATTTTTTGGGGGTACGAATTTTATGGGCGAAGCATGCCTACTCCCTGAAAGAAAAAAATAATCGAAACAGTGGAAGAATCAGTTTTCTCCGTCTAGTGTGCAGGACCGGATTAAGACCACAGTGGGCCCCTAGGCTAAAACATCTGAGAGGTCTAAAACATTTTAGTGGGCCCCCAGATGACTTATGACGGAGAATCATTATCAAGTCTATTAAAACACGAAACTCTAGAAATATGCTTGTGATAGTTTATAGGTAATGCATTTTTCAAACTAATACATTACCTGCAGAGTTTTCAGAAAAAGTCACTGTATTTTCCATATTTTTCACTATTGTCACAAGAACGTGAGCTAAAAGATTGAGATGCATAGATTTTGTCATGGATTTTTTAATGATTTAGCATTGTATGTTTTCCTTAGTGCATTTTTTTTTGTTATGCAATGTGAAGTCACAGTATATTTCTCCCGTTAGCGGTTCCAAGTGCAAGCAAGGAAGTGTGAGTAGATGGTAGTGAAAAAGCTGAAACTGCCTCGCTGACCCAGCTGTACGTAGTGACATGAAACGTTTACTCTTAGTGAGTCACTTCCTTCTTAGCCTAGCCCCTTTTTGCGATAAAGTGGAAATCATACAAGACAAAACTAAAACTATTTTACTTCTCTCAATATAAACATACAGTGGTATAGTGGCATGACTCCTGGGCCCTTGGTAATATTGGGCCCCTAGGCTATAGCCTTTTTTGACACACACACCCTTAATCCAGCCCTGCTAGTGTGCAGAAGTGTTGGCCGGGAAAATCATGGCATTATTCATCTAGAATACAGGAAGACTTACCGTGGTTGATTTCCTGCAAAGAAATACCGCTATTGGTTTAATGTATTATTTTAAGCTACTGAGACGTTTCCGCGACACACAGGAGCTCAAGAGCTACGAAGAATTGGCCAGTGGAGTCGTCTTCCATCAACAGAATGCACCAGGGCACACAACATTTGTGACTCAGTCAGAACTGCGTGACTGTGGGTTTAGGCTATTACGTCATCATTCCGACTCACCGAGATTGGTCTCCATCGGATTAATTCCTATTTTCAGATCTCAAAAAAGAATTGAAAGGGCGGAAATTCAACAGTAATATTGCTGTTATGGATGCAGTGAACAAATGGTTTGTGTCATAATTTCAGAAACCGTAGAGTAGCATGTCGGCAAACTCTCTTGTATTGTTGCATATGCGTTCTGAAATTAATGAGGCAAGTCTCAGCTGTTCAGTTGATTTGTTTGTATGCCCTCATTGTCATGACAATATATAATTCCGTCATGTTTTGTCAGATATGTTCTGGAACATTCGTGGGTCACGCCATTTAACGTAACTCCCGGCGACCGAATAGTCAGCGGCGTAGGTTTCTGGCTAATCGTCCTACCAATGATTTATTATAAATTTACCTACGAAAATATTAGTCTCCACTGATTTCTACCCATATAATCAACCGATTTCTACCCATATAATCATCATCAGCATCATTGTCAACCATTTTCAATCCACTGCTGCACGAAGGTCTCCCCAAGTTTCTTCCACAACGGTCTGTCTTGTGCCAGTCTCCTCCATGTCACTCTCGCATACTTTCGAATTTCATTCACCCATCTTCCATGTGGTCTTCTTCTCGGTCTTTTCCTGTCCCTTAGAATCCAATCTAAAATTTCGGCTGTCCATCGATGGTCCATCCATCTGGCAATATGTCCAGCCCATTACCATTTCAGGGATTTTCCTCTGATCATGATGTCTTCCACTCTTGTCATTTTTCGGATCCACGAGTTCCTCTTCTTATCTCTCCTGGTTACACTAAGCATGCACCTCTCCATAGATTCTTTGAGTTTTCTGCAGCCTTTGTATGTCTCTTTTAGTTAAGGTCCGCGTCTCTGCACCATACGTACGCACTGGAATGATGCATTGATCAAACACTTTTCTTTTAAAACATAATGGCATATTGCTCTTCAAAATTATGCTGTTTCTTCCAAAAGCTCCCCAGGCAAGTTTTGTACGCCGAATAGTTTCTTCATCAATGTGACCCTCACTTGATATCTGCTGTCCAAGATAAACGTACGTGTCTGTTATCTCCAGCTTTTCTCCATCAATCGATAAATCTTCATTTCTTGTGAAATCATTGAACATCACTTTTGTCTTCTGAAAGTTCATTTTTAATCCCACTTCTTTACTCATCCCCCTTTTACTTCTTTATCGGCATAGACTGTGCTTTTAATTTCGAAAGAGGTTCAATCGCGAAATGTATTAGTCGCTGAAAACTACTGCACGCGGCTTATTTTATTCGCCGAACACTTCTCAAATCAGTTAATATCTTTCTTCTCCTTATCTGATTTGATTTTCTCAGCATTCAGTATGCAGAGTATTGCATTGTCCGGTCTTGGTAAAACTGTTCTTCATTTCACACGGAATTTCGAAGTTCTGAAACAATGCAATAATAACCAGCCACAATCTTAGCACAATGTACCTTCAGGTTTATAGAACCTGCCTTTTTGTGTAGTTCAGTTTAACTGAGAATTCTGTCCGGAGTCCTTTTCTGTTTTTATCAGATCTTGCATATATAGTACACGAGGGTTGTACCGAAAGTTAATTAAAAGTGGGCGCAACTTTTTATTAGCTGACAGAGGTCGTTCAAGCTGCACATGTTGGTAGAGTAACTCTTCCTCTACAGTAACCCTTCTTCTTCATTGCAGGTAAATACGAGGGTTGTACCGAAAGTAATGCAAAAGTGGGCATAACGTTTTTATTAACTGACAGAGGTCGTTCAAACCGCACATGTCGGTAGAGTAACTCTTCCTCTACAGTAACCCTTCTTCTTCATTTCAGGTAAATACGGGGGTTGTACCGAAAGTAATGCAAAAGTGGGCATAACTTTTTTATTAACTGACAGAGTCGTTCAAATTGCACATGTTGGTAGAGTAACTCTTCCTCTATAGTAACCCTTCTTCTTCATTGCAGGTAAATTACGGGGGTTGTACCGAAAGTAATGCAAAAGTGGGCATAACGTTTTTATTAACTGACAGAGGTCGTTCAAACCGCACATGTCGGCAGAGTAACTCTTCCTCTACAGTAACCCTTCTTCTTCATTTCAGGTAAATACGAGGGTTGTACCGAAAGTAATGCAAAAGTGGGCATAAGTTTTGTATTAATTGACAGATGTCGTTCAAATTGCACATGTTGGTAGAGTAACTCTTCCTCTATAGTAACCCTTCTTCTTCATTGCAGGTAAATTACGGGGTTGTACCGAAAGTAATGCAAAAGTGTGCATAACGTTTTTATTAACTGACAGAGTCATTCAAATTGCACATGTTGGTAGAGTAACTCTTCCTCTATAGTAACCCTTCTTCTTCATTGCAGGTAAATACGAGGGTTGTACCGAAAGTAATGCAAAAGTGGGCATAACGTTTTTATTAACTGACACAGGTCGTTCAAACCGCACATGTCGGTAGAGTAACTCTTCCTCTACAGTAACCCTTCTTCTTCATTTCAGGTAAATACGAGGGTTGTACCGAAAGTAATGCAAAAGTAGGCATAACTTTTGTATTAACTGACAGATGTCGTTCAAATTGCACATGTTGGTAGAGTAACTCTTCCTCTATAGTAACCCTTCTTCTTCATTGCAGGTAAATTACGGGGGTTGTACCGAAAGTAATGCAAAAGTGGGCATAACTTTTTTATTAACTGACAGAGTCATTCAAATTGCACATGTTGGTAGAGTAACTCTTCCTTTATAGTAACCCTTCTTCTTCATTGCAGGTGAATCATGGATTCCAAGCAGAAATAACGCGCCGTCATTGAGTTCTTGACGAAGGAAGGGTGCAGGTTGTACGATATTCAGAGAAGGCTACAGAATGTTTACAGAAATGACGCTATTGACAAGAACAATGTGCACAGATGGATGAAGAAGTTTAAAGAAGGGGAAACTAGCATTGAAGAAAAACCACTCAGTAGGAGACCATCATAATGCGACCACTGACACGCATCGTCAGCAAGTGGATGAATTGATTCGCGCGGAGAGAAGAGTCACAATTTGTGGGCATGCTGCACAACTGGACTGTGGTCACATTGCCATACAGAAGATGGTGGAAGATTTAGGGTATCGGAAACTGTATGCAAAGTTGGTACCTCGGCAGTTGACACCCGATTTGAAGGAGAGAAGGGTGGAGGTCTGCTCCGATCTGCTGGAAGCCTTTGAAGCTAGTGAAGACACGGTTTGTTTCGATCTGGTGTCAAAGGATGAAACGTGGGCTTATCCTCACGATCCAGAAACGAAGAATCAGTTCATGGAATGGCGTCACACCTCTTCACCAAGGCCTAAGAAGTTCAAGAACCAGGGGGTTAAAAAAAAAGTCATGGTGACTGTTTTTTGGGATAACAGGATTGTCATTCTCCTTGATTTTCTGGAACGTGGTCGCACCGTGGCCATCGAGCTGTACATTGAGACACACAAGAAGCTTAGAGAAGACATAAGGAGGAAAAGACCGAGCAAGAATCTGAAAAGGATCCACATTCACCATAACAGTGCTAGACCACACGCATCTTTAGCAACAAATCAGGTTGGTGTGTGGTTCCCCATCCACAGCACAGATCAGATCTGGCGCCCCCCGATTTCCACCTGTTATGTCCAATGAAGGACTGTCTGCGAAGACAACGATTAGATGATACAGACGAGGTGAAAGTGGCTGTGAAGAAGTAGGTACAACAGTCCACACCTGAATTTTTTCAAAAAAGGATTCGAGAGTTGGGTTCATCGATGACGCAAATGCATCGCTTGTGAGGGAGACTATGTTGAGTAGTAACTTTGTATAGAGAAAGAGTTACTCTACCAACATGTGCAATTTGAAAATCCTCTGTCAGTTGGTAAAATGTTATGCCCACTTTTGCCTTAATTTCGGTACAACCCTCGTATATACGAGTAAGAACAAAAGCAGTAGAAAATGATCGATATATTGCAACGTGACTTTTGACAAGAGTGGCGCATATTCAAAAGAATTAGATATTGAACTGCACCCGGACGTTATGTATAGTCTGCTGACTAGCAACCCGGTTGTAACTACCGAAAGGAAATTTCAAAATAGCGTGACATTCTTGTAGTAGGTAACACTCTGAGATTCGATGCGCCCCAAGTACCATGGTTTTCGATACAGGAAGACCTTCTTTATTGCGAAAAGTTATATTATCCTTTCCGTTGTGCGGTTCTGAGTTCAGCTTTCTTGTTCTCACTTTCTTGGAGCCGCTGAATTCAAGATAATGATATTGCGCATTCTTTCAATGACAATCATAGTGTTTTCCTATCTTGAGGATCTATTCATTTCCATTGTCGTAAACCGTCTCCTTTGTAGATCGTAAATTCTTTTCGAACAATAAAAGTGCAATGTGCATGTTTTCAGATCTAAAAGTTGCTTGGCGATATATTTATTCAATGTATTATGCACACTAATATAATATTGTGGTGCGTGAATTCGGCCTAGAATTACTGATGATGGGACAACGAATCTTGACGCTTTAACTTGTCGGCAAGATCAAAATTCTCTCGCTTCAGTGGCGGAATTTTTTTATTTATCGTAGGACTGCTCCGTTAAGCTGGGGTGAGATCATTTTGAGCAAAGACACTATCACTGGCTTTTTAATATATTTTATTAAAAGCGCCGGGACTGCTTTGAAGTTATTGACAAGAGATTTTGCTTTCATCACGAAGCATTCTTCTGACACTCACACAAAACCTTCTGGGTCCTTCGAAATAATCCTTTTTTACGTCCACTTGCTTTCGTCCCTTATAATACCGAGTTTGTACACGCATTGTAATGTTCTCGCAAAGTGGCTTTCATGCTACGTTAACAGTTGTTGATCTCTGTACTTCCTCGGCAAGCATAGCATAGCTGTAGGCGTTGGTGATAGATGACGACGGATGGATTTAATGCCAAGACACGGTTGATGACTTCCAAAAATTGGTATCGGAATTTGTTTAAATGAGTGTAGCGAAGCGGGTGTAAGAGTTTGAGCCGTATCAATTGCTTGGTGATTACCGACTTCTGGTTAGACACCAGAGCAGCTCAAAATTTCCAAACCGCGCTATTTTCCCCTCGCCCGGTTCTGTGCGCTAGCGTAGTTGTGTCCTTCGTCAATTTCAAATTGATGCCATTTCTTTTCTTGATTCTACGGCATATTTCTGGCTCTATAAAGTAGTTGGTGCTTTTTGAAGTATGGTTAGATATAACAATAAAAGAAAAAAATAGTGCCAAAGCTGCGTATTTAGTTAACACCATTCGAAATAAATCGACGCAAAGAAAGAATCGCATGCTGAAGAAATAAGAGAAAATCTGCATAAGACGCAAAGTGAGAGAAGCAATAATCCAGGTTCTTATTGTTCATTCTGATCTATTGGCAATTTCGATTAGAGAAAACACATTTTTTAGTGAACCCCTGCATGCATGCTCTCATGACCATTAAATTACAGCAACATGCTGTTGGGTGAAAGTTTCTTTAGTTCTATTCCGTAGCTTGAGTGATTTCTGTCTATATTACTCATCAAAAAAGTTGAACCACCCAGAAGGCAGTAGTGGCGGTAACGAATGAAGCCTGTTTAGTGAAGCGAGTACAGAAATATTAGCATAACGGTCCTCCTACGAGTAGTAACGTTTGGTCCCCCTACGAGCAGTAATGAAGTTAAAAAGTAAGTCAAAACTGTTACGTACAAATATCAAGCACAATAAATCTGCTCAGTTGGAAATAGATAAGGCAACAGGACTGATTTTTACAGCACAGGAACGGCTGAGGACTAGATTTGCTTCGTTAGAAATAGATCTGGCAACAGGACTGATTATGAGAGCACAGGAACGGCTGAGGACTAGATTTGCTTCGTTAGAAATAGATCTGGCAACAGGACTGATTATGAGAGCACAGGAACGGCGGAACTAGATGCACTCAATTGGAAATAGATCAGGGCTGATTCTGACATATCGAGAATGGCTGAAGATTAGAAGTGCTCAATTGGAGATAGATATGGCAAACAGAACGGATTATGACAGAACAGCAAAGACTGAAGAGGCTAGAGGTGCTCCGTTAGAAATAAATCTTGCTACAGTATTGATTTTGACAGCACAGGAACGATGGAAGACTACATGCGCTTAATTGGAAATAGATCAGGACTTATTATGACATCAGTATGGCTGACGATTAGAAGTGCTCAATTGGAGATAGATCCGGCAGCAGGACTGATTTTTACAGCACAGAAACGGCTGAAGACTAGATGTGTTCCGTTAGAAATAGATCTGGCAACAGGACTGATTATGAGAGCACAGGAACGGCGGAACTAGATGCACTCAATTGGAAATAGATCAGGGCTGATTCTGACATATCGAGAATGGCTGAAGATTAGAAGTGCTCAATTGGAGATAGATGTGGCCACAGAACGGATTATGACAGAACAGCAAAGACTGAAGAGGCTAGAGGTGCTCCGTTAGAAATAAATCTTGCTACAGTATTTATTTTGACAGTACAGGAACGATGGAAGACTACATGCGCTTAATTGGAAATAGATCAGGACTTATCATGACATCAGTATGGCTGACGATTAGAAGTGCTCAATTGGAGATAGATCCGGCAACAGGACTGATTTTTACAGCACAGAAACGGCTGAAGACTAGATGTGTTCCGTTAGAAATAGATCTGGCAACAGGACTGATTATGGAGGCACAGGAACGGCGGAAGACTAGATGCACTCAATTGGAAATAGATCAGGACTGATTATGACATCTCGAGAATGGCTGAAAATTATTAGTGCTCAATTGGAGATAAATGCGGCAACAGAACTTATTATGACAGAACAAGAAAGACAGAAGAGACTAGATGTACTCCGTTAGAAATAGATCTGACTACAGGACTGATTATGACAGCATAGGAACGGCTGAAAACTAAATGTGCTCAATTAGAGATAGATCACGCAATAGGACTGTTTATTACATCTCAAGAAAAGCTGAAGATAGATATGCTCAATTGGAGACATATCCCGCAGCAGCACTAATTATGACAGCACAAGAACGGCTGAAAGATACAGCACATAGCACTTAATATGGTATTATCGTGCTGGAATGTGGTGTCTGGCACTCTCTGAAAGAATGGCATGATCGTAGGAGGTAGAATGGTGTCCACATACACATGGAGGATAAAATTGGTCTCAACGGCTATAAGAAATTACGCCTGTCTTAAGAATTGGCGGACCATTATAAGACTGCAGCGGTAACCGTTGCATGGCACTCAACTACGCATACAATGGAAGCTCTTTCAGGAATGTGGTAAATCCACACTCAAATGCGGCCATCATTCGAACCCAGAGAAATGTAAGCCTTATAGCTGAAGACGACATTTCGCTATTTTTTAAAAACTCAGCTCGTCCGTTATATCACTGTATTCTGTCATATCTGTGGCTTTTCATAAGATAAAACAACAACAATGCTTGATGAATCGTGCTTCACATTGCTTACCACTACTGGTAGAGTATATTTCTGGCGAAAATCTGCAGAATCATACCACCCCGACTGTTTGGCTTTGACCGTAATCACACATATTGCTCGGAAACCTCGTTTCGTATTTGTTTATTTCCCCACTCCTGTTCAGGTTAAGCGGGTTCTTTCTTCGCCGATTTTCGTTGGCACACAGGATTTGTACGCTGTTCCTCTGGCGCAATGCTCTACATTTGTTAGTTTGTCGCCAGTTCCTCCTGAGGTTTCCAATGATATCCTACATGATTTTCTTTCTCACTTTGGTTCTGTTATTGCTCCTATACGCACATTGTCTTGTGCTTCCGACGATCAAAGAAATCGTCCTTACTTAAATTTCCGTCGTAAAGCTCTCGTCGTTTTTCCTGATAAACAATATCATTGCTTCTTGTCCGACCACATCCGTTCATGTTTTCACTCATTGTCTCATTTGTAAATCACCTGATCACCATAGCACTTCTTACCCCTCTCGAGATACCGATCGGCGTTCTTTGCCGTTTGTTAGTCCTTCTCCTCCGCTGACCCTTTGTGGCTCATCCACCCTTCTCTCATCTCAGACTGTTCCGCCTTCTCCTTCCTCTCTGTTTTGTCTGGTTTGTTTTCGGCTTCTGATACTTCATCTCTTCCGCTCATCGTTGACATTACCCCTCCTTCTCATCTCCTTCCATGGACTCTTATGGATGTTACTTCCTCCGCCGCCAGTTCACCACAGTGTTCACCTTCTTCCAGTCCTGCTTTCGTCAAGACTTCCATTAAACGCCCCGCATCTCCATCCTCGCTGACTTCTTCTCCTGCAGATGTCTCTTCTCCGCCTGCCTCTTCAGCGTTTGTTGCTCCACCTGATCTTCAGAGATCCAATGTTTCTTCCATTTCCTTACCTAGCCTTCCCTCATCGGACGCCTCAGCTTGCTCTCCACTTTCTGTGCCCGTTACTTTGCCTCTTGAACTTGAGTCTTTCGGCCTTTCGTGTGCTCCTCCGCCTTCATCAGTGTCATCTTCTACCGCTCCATCTTCTGCTGTTCTTCCACCGACTACTGCCATTATTCCCGACTCATCGCTCGATGTCTCTGCTACACCATATTCTGTGCTTCCTGAAGCTCCGTCTACTGCTCCTCTAGCTTCTTCTGCAACTAATTCTGTCTCTCCAAGTCGTCGTAAACGGCGGCGTTGACGGGTTGATCGTGAACCTCCTTTACCTGAGACTTTTGCCTCTTACGAAGCCTACCTTCGAGCCTATCAGCTAATTTCGAGCCAATCAGCGCTGGTTTCAGCGTGCCAAGTGTGCCAGAATCGTCGCATTTTGTCAAACTCCTACTCCGGTTTCCCCCCAGGTCTTCCAGACTTTTACACGAATTTCTCCAGTTCTACTTCCTGATGTACAGCCTGACTCTGCCCTGGGCTTTCCACCACAGCTCATTTATTGACTGCTCACGACGTCTGCCCTGTATTATATTTCGTACATTGCTCACGTTTGTATAGTTCTCTTTTCTTGTATTTGCCCAAATTCTCTGTATTCCGTAGTTCTTAATAAAGCGATTTTGAAATCTCTTTACGAGACTCGAGACAATTAGTTGTCCGAGCATGGGTACGAGATGACACATTTGATCACCGTGATTTTTTACATGCGATAGGACATCGTCCATGGTCAGGTTTTGACGCCTTCCGATTCCCGAAATTGCGTGTCATTGAGGAATAATCGTCCAAAAACTTGCATTTTTAGAGGTTTCCCGGGTTTTGAGACGGGGTTGTTTGTTACCTATCTTCTACAAAGATCTTCAGCCGATTGCGGTGACACTTGTCCCAGAGAAAGGGAAGGACATGGTGACTGACATGGGGTTGGTATCATGGTGATTGGTCGTATCGTATAAAAATAATGACCATTAAAAAACTAACCAATTTCAATAATAATCGAAAAATCCGCTCTTAACGAGACTCGAGACAATTAGTTGTTCGGTCATAGGTACGAGATGACACATCTGATCACTGTGATTTTTGGCATGTGATTAGACATCCTCCATAGTCAGGTTTTGACTCCTTCCAACTCCCGAAATTCCGTGTCATTGATGAATGTCAATTAAAACTAGATGGCCTTTTGCTTGAACTGCTTAACAAAAGACGGCTCACTAACATTAATTTAAAAAAATCGTTTTAATTGAGAAACGAAAAAATGATAAGACTCTGTCTGTTATCTCAACACTTGCTTAATCTATAATAGTAAAAGGAAGTTTGTGTATGTGTGTGTGTCTGTCTGTCTTTCGCGATACAAAATGAAAAACGTGGTACCCGATCTGAGTGTGTCTTTTCGCTTTGTTTACATGAAACCTGATCACAACCAACGTGAAGGCGTGAAGGAAAATAGTTCATGATAAATTTTAGGCATTTCGTTTTTAGAATGTTTTGTACTTTTGTTCTGGAAGTCATAAATTTTACACGTTCCTTTTTTAGAATTTGTTATAATAGACGCCTTAATGAATTTAGATTTTGCAATAGCTTCGCTCAGAATTTGCCAACTGTACCCGAGTTATCGGTTACCGTTGGTGGCTTGTCCTAGTAATTAAATGACAAGGAACTGTACAGCAACTATACTGAAAATGGTATAACTATACTAGTAATCCGAATTTCTTGGTGTAGAAGTGAAATAAAAGTTTCCTAGCTTTCGCACATCAACCAGGTGGCTTTTTCAAGGAAGGTAGAAAAACCATCTGGTTGCTAGTATAGTTATACTATTTTGGAAACTAGGCATGCAAAAGTTTCATAGCAGAAGTTATCTACAAATAGTACCAGGGTAATCTCTCTATTTTTTTTTATAAATACGGGTAATCCCTTTTTGTAATTCGAAAGAAAGAGTAAATCGTCAGGGCCAAATATTTTAAGTTTACAATTTCAAAATTTGCCGCAGTGAGCAGTGAAACTTAAAGATATGTATAACCTTCCTAACTTTTCTTTTTAAGTGAAAAGTAAGGTATAAATGCGTAAGAAATAGATTGAAAAAGCGAGCGAAAGGAATTGAACTTGGCGGTTTCGGTAAGATGTTGGGTAAGTAATTAAGCTTGCCAGTAAATTACTTGGCCGCCCCCGTCAAACAAGGAAAATCTGTTTTTGGTAAGTATTAATTAAGTTACACTTCTTAATTGCATTTTGTTCATAGTCTTGCTCCACCCTTAGTTTGAAAACATAAAATCGCGCGTCGAGAAGCTGCTATGTCGTCCACGCTTCTACTTGACGTTTTATTAATGATTCTTAATTCCGCAGCAACTTTTGCGTAACAGCCGCCAAGAAAAGCAACAAGATATAAATTAATTTCTTTTCAGAGGGCTGCAAAATATGTGAAAGGATTGCAACGAGGTATGAATTAATTTCTTTTCTGAAAATGATGAAGTATGCGGCTGTGCTGTAGCAGATAGGGAATGCCCGTTGCATTCACTCCGCCCCACATTCTTTCGTGAGGAGGTGGTTATACATATACCCCTCTTTGTGGGAGATAAATAATTCTATTAAGGTGAGCGCCGCAAAATTATGCTCACGTTGTCTAAATTTGCAATTGAATGAGTTCACTTCATACAAAGTGATCACCCTGGCGTTAAACAATTAGCTCTCTTTCTGTGGCCCGGTGTTACCCAGTTTTGCAAACACCGAAATGATCTTCTATTATGAAACGAAGAAGGGAGGGAAGCAATTGTCCTCGATTAAGTGACAACAAATTGCATCGCACGGTGTAATATTTTGTAACTTTTTATTATTATTTTTTTTTCCGGCTCTGCGGTATGCAGCGTCATGCTCGGAATTCCAAGCGAAATTGGGTTTGTGCCATCGTGTGGTGTCCCAGCATCTCCGCGTCATCTTTGGAGGGATGAAGAATACGAGTGGATTCCGACGCCTCAGTGGTGGGTGCGTGCGGTGGGGCCGCAAAATCGTCCATCGTAAAATCTTCCGCATGACTTTCCCCTAGGAACCTCAATGCACGCGCACACACACCATCCCTCCATGACTTCCCAGCGTAAGAGTCTCCCCAGCCTCCACCTTTTGTTACGATCGCTTGATGGGAATAAATCTTGACAATTACTGGGGTAAAAATGTTTAACCTCCGTGGTGCCGTTCCCTCTAGTCTATATTCTATACCTTTTCGTGTACGCGCTCGAATGAGCTGCAGAGAGTGGGGCCGCCGGCTGTCATTAACCAAACAAAGGGAGACCAGCCATTTCACGTCACTGAGATACCATAGTTGTATTCTTCACGACCATCCATTTGCGTATAAGCGCCGTCTCCAAAAAAAAAATAATAATAATAATAAGAAGAAGAAGATCATTAAAATGCGCTAATGTCCTTCACTCCTGTTATTTCTTAGGAATTGCCACCTTAGATACAGTACTGCACACTTTGCCTACGTGAATACAAAACAGATTTCCGCACTTCTGGCATGCTTGTTGTATATTAACAGGGAAGATCTAACAAACGTACGCATTTCGTTTCCATAGGAGGAAAATAAGGTAGCATAGCATTACATAACTTTCCAGTTGACCGAAAATGGTGTGTGATCTCTTTGTCTTCACTGTAAAAAAACTTCTGAAATTCGTGAGCCACTTCCCGTGATTATTTTCGTGCATTAACGAAGCATATTCCTCATATCACCTATTCCGTGAAATGGCAGAAAGAAATCTGAATTTAACGGACTTTTCGTACCATGGGAAAATTCTGAATTTTCATAAACCTTTCCGCAATTTCTTTCTTATATTGACGGTAAATTTCCGTTTTAGGATGTCTAAACGGAAAATCCTAAACTTTCAGAAACCATTACGCAATTTCTTTCTTATATATTGACGGTAAATTTCCGTTTTTAGGATGTCTCAACAGAAAATTCTGAACTTTCAGAAACCTTTCCGCAATTTCTTTCTTATATTGACGTAAATTCCCTTTTTTAGGATGTCTTAACGGAAAATTCTGAACTTTCAGAAACCTTTCCGCAATTTCTTTCTTATATTGACGGTAAATTTCCGTGTTAGGATGTCTAAACGGAAAATCCTAAACTTTCAGAAACCATTACGCAATTTCTTTCTTATATATTGACGGTAAATTTCCGTTTTTAGGATGTCTTAACAGAAAATTCTGAATTTTCATAAAGATTTCCGCAATTTATTTTGTATAGTAACGGAAAAACTGCGTCCTCACTTTTTCGATATCCGTATGACAAAAACATTCCGGTAAGAGGAGAGATTTGCGGGAATACTTGAGTTTTGATCAACTGCTAAATTTCAATCGTCTGTCAAAGGAACTGATTTTGAAGTTCTGTAGCGAGAGCGGATATTGTGGATAGCATATCGCATGAATTTTGGTTATTATGGAACATGATATTTCTTCTCCTCTCCCGCATTTTGTGCACCAGCGATTATATATTGTGTTACCGTAAGAAACCGGGTATTTAAATTATTGTGGAGGTGATTGTGCGATGTCTATGTATCAGCTAGTGGTGTGCTTAAGACAAAAGCTATTATAGCTATCAATAGTAAAATTTATATTTATAATTTTCGTGAAAAATACTGTTAAACAGTACATTTCATCATTTCCTAAACATAATTGAAAGTTATTGCCAGTTAGAAAACACATCTCAAGTTCCAAAGCATTCTGTTGTTTCGAAATATCACGTTGAAAAAAAAAACTTAATTTGTGATGTCTTCCTACACAAAAAATGAAATTATTACAAACGTATTAAAAAAAATAATAAGCTTCAGCAGAAAGTAAAATGGCAAATCACTCGCGATATTAGTTTTACCTTGAACGTGAGTGCAGTTCCTAAGACTTTCTGGCTCAGTGGTTAAGACGTGCGTCTTGTGCCTAACCCTGGATTACGTCACGGAAGGATTCTCTGACGTAAGAGTTGAATAATTCAGTATCTTCGACTTCACGAAATTTCTGTATAAATACGGAAAAACTTGAAACGAACTTTTCCTAAATTAGGGGAATTACTGACTACGGAAAATCTGTGAAAACACGGGTTAAAAAAAAGGGGGGGAACTTTTCAAAACGGAAATTTAGTTAAAAGACGGACACTTTCTTGCAACTTTGCTGCAAGTTATTTTCAGAAATTTTCCGCTAATTCACACCACTTGTTTTTTACAGTGAGTGTGTGTGTGTGTGTGTGTATCTTTGTCAATTTAATGTCTTTACGCAAAACAATCTTAGATATAAGACTGTACGCTTTGCATACGTGAATACAAAACATGAAGATTTATGCACTTCTGGCATGATTATTGTATTAACAGGGAAGATAGCATAGCATCATATGACTTTCCACTTAATCGGAAATGGTGTGATCTCTTTGTCTGTGTGCCTGTATCTCTCTTTGTCAATTCAATGCCTCTACTCAACATGTCTCATTTTATATCTCTTCAACGTCTGATTCTCTTTCAGTGTTAATGTTTCCATTCATCAACTTAGTCCCTCTACCCCCACTCTCATCCCAGGAATTGTAATCCCCTATCTCTCTTACAATGGCGTTCCAGAAGGAATCCCCCTGCAAAAAATCTTCGAGGCCCTTTTTGTGAACATCTCTTAGCTTTCAATTGCACATTTTTTATTTTAATTCCATATTATTAACTGGATTTTACAGGCGTTTTAGTATTTAAAATTCGAACCTACAAGTGTGTTTTGTAAAACCAAAATTACTGCACTTCATTGCGTGTAGCACAAATGTTAATGTGGTCATTAAAAAAATGACTGCCCTAGTTTTATACTAAGCACTACAAAACATTTACGCCAAAGTTAATCACGTCATGCAAATTTTGTTCTTTTAAAGAACTAATTATTTTCTTCAAAAGTGCCTCACGATCGCATACACAAAACATGCTACTACCGTGTGGTACTGTCTAATTCCCGTTTCCAATATACTATACCGTGCAAATTAATTGGGACAAGCTATTTTATTCTCAGAATTGTAATGTGATAGTCATTTGATGTCGGAAACCCACGTAAACCGGTTTTATCAGCTATGAGGTGGTGTGACTGTTAGAACTTGATAGTAAGAATTTGGTTTGACCGGTTTTAAACAGGAAATAGGCACTTCAGTTTCAGTTGTGAGCTTTCGTGTGTGACAGGTGGATGTAATTTTTGCTCTCTGCGAGTACGCGTTGCTTTCGTGTATTGAAAAATGAATATTTTCCCAAGGAAGCGTGCAAAAATAATTTCTCTGAAGGATCACACTTCTATGACAGTGAGAGATATCGCTTCTGCAGTTGGTGTAGGCAAATCAAGTGTATCAAAACTGCTTACGCAATACAATTCATCTGGATCATCGTCTCCAAAAAGGAGAGGTGAATGTGGAAGAAAACGAAAAACAACTCCACGAACCGATAATTATCTAATCAGAAATAGTAAAATGAATCAAAAAAAAAAAAAAAAAAACGAGCACTGACCTTCTAAGAAATTTATTGGCTAGTGGTTGTGATGTTAGTGATTCAACTGTACGCCGTATGCTTCTGACAGTTGGCCAGAAGGCAAGAAGACCAACGAAAAAACAATATTTGAATGCGCAAATGAAGATAAAACGTTTAGCATGGGCCAAAAAAATATAAATCATGGACTGCTGACGATTGGAAAAAGGTAATTTTCAGTGCTAAAACTCATTTGTTTGTGCGGGGTTACCAAGAAAATGCCATTAGACGAAGCAACTGTGAACCCGTAAGACCTGAGCATGTCAAACAAACTGTAAAACACCCTCTGAAACAGATGTTTTGGGGTTTTTTCACATCGAATGGCGCCGAAAGTTTAGTTCCTGTTCAAGGTATGATGAATTCAGCCAAGTACGTAGAAATATTACAACGTAGAATTGTTCCATTCTTGCAAACGTTTGACGAGACATTTCAACATGACTTGGCCCCATGTCACAATTCGAAATTGGTCAAGAATTTCATGCTGGAAAATCAAATTCATTTGCTTGATTGGCCTGGAAATTCACCAGACTTAAATCCCATAGAAAACTTGTGGAATATTTTGAAGAGACGTTTAGATGAAATGGACTGTACAACCAAAGAAAGCATGATAACGAATGCTATAAAAGTGTGGTTCCACGATTATGAAATTAAAAATATGTGCACTCAATTAGTGGAGTGAATGCCAAAACGAATTCCAGAGGTCATTTCTGCTAAAGAAGGACATACTTCATACTAATACAGGTATTTATCAGTGAATATCAAGGCATAGAATGATATAAATGCATAGTTTTGGAAAAAAGAGTGGTTTTTTACTTTGTCCCAATTAATTTGCACAGTATAGTACCTGAAAATACAGATCGTAAGAAAGCGAATAAGTGACAGTTAAGAATTATAACACACAAAAAAATAAAACCTTCTTAAATTATGTACTCTTTAATATAAAAACATGCTTAAAGTAATGCCACAAATCTTTTCACATCGCAAAATTTTTTTCTCTTGCCTCTGCGTAAAAGAAATTACACAGCTCTCTGTTGTTTTTTTTGTTGTTTTTTTTTATTGAAGGTTTAACGATCACCGTGAGCAACTCAATGGGGCATACGCAGTCGCCCGTCTCTAATTTAGGGCCAGTGGTCCCCGGTGCCTTCTGTTTCTTCACCACCACCGAGAACAACGTTCTGCTCGTTTCATTCTGAAGGATGCCTAGTAATGTGCAAACTATTGCAATACATACACCTTATCCTCATTAGTATAAAATTTTCAAACTGATATCTCTTTCACATTTTTTTTCTTAATACAGGGTGTCCCAAAAAGGTGCAACCAATTTCAAATGATAACTTTTGATACAAAACTAATATCAGCATTCTGTTCGTTGCAGGTGGTAAGGAATACCCTCAAGTTTTCTAGAAGTGTACTCAATGGATCCTGCGACGAAAGCACAGATTGTGGGGTTGTTTATTGAAACCGGATCCGAAACGCAGGTTCCGCGGAATTTCAGAAAAAAATATGGGAACAAACCTCCCACACGTAACAGCATCGGAAAGTGGTACAAGTCATTCAAGGAAATTGCTGACGTCCTTACAAAGCAAAGCCCTGGACAACCAGCTCTGCTACCAGAAAGGGAGGAGGTTGTGAGACAAACAGTCACTCGTAGTCCTCGAAAGTCAATCACACAAGCAGCAGGACATCTGGCCATCTCCAAGTCGTCAGTCCACAGAGTGTTACGTCAGAGATTGGAAATGCACCCGTATAAACTGCAAATAACTCATCACGCAATTCCAGATAATCATGTGAAACGTAAACAGTTTGCTGAAGAGATGTTGGAGAACATTGCAAGTGCTGAATTTTTCCTGAGACAAATCTGTTTCTCGGATGAGGGCACTTTCCATGTTTCTCGAAAGGTTAATGTGAGAATTTGGGGAACTGAACACCCGCATTGCACGATGGAACATGAACATGCTAGCCCAAAAGTGCATGTTTGGTGTAGTATAATGGTCGACCGTGTTATTGGACCCCTTTTTTTTTTCAGGAAGCAACCGTGAGAGCTGACAATTACCTGGATATGATTGAGCAATTTGTGTATCCCCAGTTGGATGAACTTGCAAGACCGGTCATTTTTCAACAAGATGGGGCGCCACCTCATTGGGCTTTGATTGTGAGGAGGTCTCTGGATACCAAATTTTCCAATAAATAGATTGAGCTTGGTGGTCCTATTGCGTGGCCCCCACATTCGCCAGACTTAACAGCCTGTGACTTTTTTATGGGGATTTATCAAGGGTGAGGTTTACAGCACCCCTGTTGCAGATATTGCTGACCTAAAGAGGAGGATTACACACGCACTGCAGAATGTTAATGCGGTCATTCTCGAACGAACATGTTTGGAACTGGAATACCGTTTAGAACATTCTCGAACGAACATGGTTGGAACTGGAATACCGTTTAGAACATTCTCGAACGAACATGGTTGGAACTGGAATACCGTTTAGAACATTCTCGAACGAACATGGTTGGAACTGGAATACCGTTTAGAACATTCTCGAACGAACATGGTTGGAACTGGAATACCGTTTAGAACATTCTCGAACGAACATGGTTGGAACTGGAATACCGTTTAGAACATTCTCGAACGAACATGGTTGGAACTGGAATACCGTTTAGAACATTCTCGAACGAACATGGTTGGAACTGGAATACCGTTTAGAACATTCTCGAACGAACATGGTTGGAACTGGAATACCGTTTAGAACATTCTCGAACGAACATGGTTGGAACTGGAATACCGTTTAGAACATTCTCGAACGAACATGGTTGGAACTGGAATACCGTTTAGAACATTCTCGAACGAACATGGTTGGAACTGGAATACCGTTTAGAAAATTCTCGAACGAACATGGTTGGAACTGGAATACCGTTTAAAACATTCTCGAACGAACATGGTTGGAACTGGAATACCGTTTAAAACATTCTCGAACGAACATGGTTGGAACTGGAATACCGTTTAAAACATTCTCGGACGAACATGGTTGGAACTGGAATACCGTTTAGAACACTCTCGAACGAACATGTTTGGAACTGGAATACCGTTTAGAACACTCTCGAACGAACATGGTTGGAACTGGAATACCGTTTAGAACATTCTCGAACGAACATGGTTGGAACTGGAATACCGTTTAGAAAATTCTCGAACGAACATGGTTGGAACTGGAATACCGTTTAAAACATTCTCGAACGAACATGGTTGGAACTGGAATACCGTTTAAAACATTCTCGGACGAACATGGTTGGAACTGGAATACCGTTTAGAACACTCTCGAACGAACATGGTTGGAACTGGAATACCGTTTAGAACACTCTCGAACGAACATGGTTGTAACTGGAATACCGTTTAGAACATTCTCGAACGAACATGGTTGGGACTGGAATACCGTTTAGAACATTCTCGAACGAACATGGTTGGAACTCGAATACCGTTTAGAACATTCTCGAACGAACATGGTTGGAACTGGAATATCGTTTAGAACATTCTCAAACGAACATGGTTGGAACTCGAATACCGTTTAGACTTTGTTCGTGTGTCAAATTGTGCCCATGCTGAATGTCTATAGAACTTCATGATCTGTTCTGTCAATTAACAGAAGTTGTGTATTCATATCATTTACATTAAAACTGTTATGATTATTTGAAAATGGTTACACCTTTATGGGACACCCTGTACAGAGAAACTATTGCTATGACTGCTAAAAGGAGCCTCAAGCTCTTCTGAATAGTTATTTTCCTGTCATTTAGTTTTGATACACTAAAACCACGAAAAAAAATAACAACCAAAAATTGCTTTTCTTTTTAAAACTTCATTTAAAGCTGCAGTCAAAAATTTCTGGATACTTCTTTAACAAATTTCATATGAAATTCCTGCAAAAGAATTTGTAAATTTTATTTTTACAGAGGCTAGAAGTCCTCTTAGTCGTTGGCAACCCCCCACCGCTCCCATCAGTGCGAGGTATCGGGAGCTGTCAGTACGTCCCCGGTCTCTTATTGCCAATGGTAGGACACCAGTTCATTGTTCCCTGTCTGTTTCATCCTTCCTCTAGTTCTTGTTCGAATTTTCTTAGCGCTCATGCATCCCTGAAATTTCACTTTTCAGTCACTCTTAGTTTCTTTTTCAGAAAAGTAATTCTCCTTTTGTTATTTGCTCAACCTACTTCCACTACGATTTCTTGTTATCTAACCGTTTCTACCGAACGCACACAAAATATGAATTTAATAGGAAACCAGAAGACCCAAAAAATAAAATGGATAAATGAAAATTGACAGCGTGTTAGGAAAATAAGGAAATTTCTTTGTCGTCTTTTGACCATTTTGGCTACTTATGTCATACACGATACGAAACGCCCAGAGATCACGCAATTGGTCATCCAGAATGATGAAGTACCCTCAAGACAAATTCCTGGGAAAAACTTCGAGACCTTGTCCAACAATGAAGAGTTGCTACAGAGGATGATATGTTTTTCATTTCTTCTTCTTTCATTCTTTTCTTTACTGCACATATGTACGTACAGTAAAGAAAAGAATGAAAGAAGAAGAAATGTAAAATATGTCATTTTTAGTAATGTACGTTTTCTAATATACATGTCATGGTATTTTCTAATAAATACGTCACTTCAAAAAATATATCTTTTTTTTCTCCAACATGAAGTTCAAAATTTCGTTATTACTTTTTTACTATAGATTTTTGCTTTTCCTACTGGAAATCCCCAACGTTTTCCAATTTTTACCGCGGGCATCCAGAAATTCTACAGAAAAATTAGCAGTCAGAACTAGTTTAATCGTGAAAATCTACACGCTATACCATCTAAGAACAGAACACACGTGGTTTGATTTCTAGAAGGGGCAAGTACCTCCTTTTGCCTCCTACATGGGCGCCCATGGGCTTATGTGAATGTTGACGATGAAGCTATTCTTCTCGATTTCAAATTATTTTTTTTTACCATGTCCCCCTTTTCATACCATGTCCTCCTGTCCTCCAGGCATTAAGGGAAATGCGTAGTCCAAATGTCCGGCTTTTTCAATAAGGAATAATTCAAATACATTTTGATCAAATTATTTCTATTGTAACCATATATCCTATCAAAGCCACCACTAAAATGTACTCATTCATTTCTGGCTTCTCACTCGTGCCATCCCTCCTAGGACCCTGATCAGTTTGTTTTCGCAATCCAGCAGCTGCCTGCTGCAGTAAGTCACTTGTGAGCCAACACGGCAGAGAAAATCCGCCAGTGCGCGTTAGTCTGTCTGCCGCTCATCACGAACGACAGACAGGTTAACGCGCACTGGTATGGACGGCGAACGGTGCCGTGCGGTGTAAACAGTGTGTTCATACTGTATGTTTTGTGTTGTAAGTCGTTGCGGTGATTTTTTTTTTTTTTTTTTTTTGCTTATAGTTCAAGTTTCTTAATCAATCACTGAGGTGTATGCATACTGCTAGTTAAATAAAATTTGAAAGATATGTCATGCTCTGGATTTCACAAACATTTGTTAAAGAAACCTGATCTACTGAAGAAAATCTCTTCCAGTGTAAAATATAAGTAAAAATGGTCAGCAGACTAAAAGCTTTCGTTCTTTTTTTTAAGTTTAACACATATAAACTGTTAAACTGTAAAATTTAAATACAGAGTATGTGCATTCATATTTATTTCTGTACAAATTTATCGTATCCTCCTTTTTCTCGAAATATCATTTTTTAATGAAAATGTCCTCCCATTCCAAAAAAGCCATTTAATCACTGTACCCCTGAAGACAAATACTTACCTAAAATAGTAAAAATATATTAGTGATCCGAATTTTTTGGCGTAGAATAGAAAATCAAAGTTTACAAGCTTTCGTTTATCAACCTCACGGCTTTCTCAAGGACGGTAAGCAGCAGTTTGCTGCCTACCTTCCTTGAGAAAGCCATCTGGCAGAAGTTTGATGTCTAACCTTGTCTACATTCCTTGAGAAAGTCATCTGACAGCAGTTTGACGTCTAAGCTTGTCTACCTTCCTTGAGAAAGCCATCTGACAGCAGTTTGATGTCTAACCTTGTCTATCTTCCTTGAGAAAGCCATCTGACAGCACTTTGCTGTCTACCTTCGTTGAGAAAGCCATCTGACAGCACTTTGCTGTCTACCTTCGTTGAGAAAACCATCTGATAGACGTTTGCTGTCTACCTTCGTTGAGAAAGCCATCTGACAGCAGTTTGCTGTCTGCCTTTCTTTGAGAAAGCCATCTGACAGCAGTTTGCTGTCTACCTTCGTTGAGAAAGCCATCTGACAGCAGTTTGCTGTTTACCTTCGTTGAGAAAGCCATCTGACAGCAGTTTGCTGTCTACCTTCCTTAAGAAAACCATCTTACAGCAGGTTGCTGTCTTCCTTCTTTGAGAAAGCCATCTGACAGAAGTTTGCTGTCTGCCTTCCTTGAGAAAGCCATCTGACAGCTGGTTGCGGTCTACCTTCCTTGAGAAAACCATCTTACAGCAGGTTGCTGCCCACTTTCCTTGAGAAAGCATCTGACAGCAGGTTCATATCTACCTTCCTTGAGAAAGCTATCTGACAGCAGGTTGCTGTCTACCTTCGTTGAGAAAGCCATCTGACAGCAGTTTGCTGTTTACCTTCGTCGAGAAAGTCATCTGACAGCAGTTTGTTGTCTACCTTTCTCGAGAAAGCCATATGACAGCAGTTTGCTGTCTACATTCCTTGAGAAAGCCTTCTGGTTGATGTGCGAAAGCTTGGACACTGATTTTCTATTCTACGCCAAGAAATTCGGATCACTTGTATAGTTATACTATTTTGAGGTAGTTGCTGTACAATTCCTATTTATTAAATACTGTACTTAGGTATCTGTGTACGTGTCATCTGTGTTCTGTAAAACGAGTTTCAAGTTGATGACGCTTCTTTCCCAAGTATGAAAGACCAGAAGTTTTTAAAAGCATGTATAGTAGCTAGAAAATATAGCGATTCTTTGTTTTCGCCTTCAATGCAAAAAACGCTGTCTTACAGACTAACACGTAATGTTTTCTAAGAAGGACGGCACAACAGACTCTTTTTACAATAGCATTATATCAGCTTCTTTTTTCCAGAATTTAAGTAAACAGCAATTTTTACATGATTGATTAGATTGGGAAAACAAATCCTACCAATGTGTGCGGGAACTCGATGTTGTGTGATGTATTGCCTCCTAAAACGTCTGACAGTTGTTTTGTTTTCTTTTCTCAATGTTCTGATCGCTGACACGAGGAACAATGACAATAGCGACCGCTCGAACGCCTCACAATTGTATCGAGTGTGATATACATATGAACCTCATTGTTGCTATATCGCAGCTATTACTGTTGCCAATTTTCGTTCCAGCCAGGATGCAAAAGGTGAGCACTATTCATACGGGTATTTACATGACCTCATCTGTCAAACTGGAACTGACTTTTTGACAGGTTAATTTAGATGCACCCTGGTTCATTAAACAATACCGGAATAAATTTTGTTCCAAAATAAAAGGTGATTTTAGATATGATGGCGTTAAATTGAACTCCTTTTCACAAATAATGTTTTTCAGAAGTCAGCTTTTCGTATTTGAGAACACGACGGCTTCCTACAAAAGTCCTGCTTAGAGAAATCGATGAATCGTAAAATTATTTTTATAATCTTTACCGCTTCGGTGGAAATTCAGATTGCAATTTGAAACGAATAGCATGCTTAGTTTTTCCCACAGGAATGTTTTGCGAGAGGGAAAGGCTGATAAAATTGATCAAAATTTTTTGAACTGCAATTTCCTTTATTATTTTATTTCAAAGTAGTAAACTTTCTAATACAGAAAGAATAAGAACACTATGAAGTCATATTTATTTTTTATGAGGATAGTTCAGTTTTGCGTATTCTCTAAAAAGTAGCTGATAATGCTTTAATGTTGTGTGTGTGTCATTTCTTTTGCAAATTCTCTCTCTATCTCGCTTGCCATTGAGTTTTTTTTTTTTTTTTTTTTTTTGAAGGTTTGACGACCACCGTGAGCTATAAGCAGTCATCTGTCACTAATTTAGGGCCACTGGTTCCAGGGAAGGGAGGGAGCCAGTGCTGTAAGACAAACACAACATCCATCCCTCACCGGGATTCGAACCCGGACCACTTCCGGAAAAATGATCAGAGGCCATCGCTTAGATCACTGCGCCACAGGGGCGGCCTATTAATGTTTGAAATGACATGTTAAATATACTCTGTTATTTGAAATGAGAAAAATAAGAATCTTGAACGAAAAGATCAGCCTATTTTATTCCAAAACTATAGAATTTTCGCCCATGGAAAATAAAAGAAGGAATATACATTTTTTGTACTCTCTCCCAAATCAAGTACGTGACTGTTGCTAATAGGTGCTAAAAACTGCGCAGATCGTAGAACTTTAATCCCGAATGATAATGATGGACGACATTCCGAAACCATGTTAGCCACGCCTTTATACCTGAGTTTTTAATTCATATCAGCAATGTTATATAACAGGGTCTTTGGTGCGTAGATTTTTAGACCCTATCATTAAGATGTCAAACACTTTGCCTCATCATGAGAACCAACTAAGATGTATGCCTACATGTAACATACGCGAAGAAACCTAGCAAATGAATTTATTATCGAACAAAGCTCCGACATTACTGATGAAACGAAAGAAGAATGGTTTTTAGCTGCGTAGTCTCTAACCGAAAATTGGAGTGTTGCGTTTATTCAGGTACGTCGCTCTCTGAAGGCATGTAATTCTTAGTGTGCGAATTTACCTATCCTCCCTTTTACTTGCAGTATTTAACGACCACCGTGAGCAACTTTAAGAGTTACAACAGGTGACCATGGGCGGACTAATAACCCCTGCAACACCCGGCGGGGTTGGGGGCTCACGACTAAGAGAGCTCTTTAGCCTCAGCAGAAGGATTTCTCAAAAATTTTGCCGAAACTTCATATGAAGCTGGTATAGAGATATCCAGGAATTTTTGATGACAGCTTAAAATGAAGTATTAAAAAGAAAAACTTTTTTTTTAGGAAATAAGTAACTCTTCAAGAAATCATTTTCGCTTTAGTTTATAACAAGAAAGATGACACCGAATTTTCGGGTGTAATAAGCACGTTTTTTGAATCCGTTCTGACGCAAATTAAATTTATCAAAGCTATTCAAAGTCAATGGAACCGGTATGGAAAACAATAGTATCTGACGGAAGAAAGAAGTTTTTCAATCGGGTTTTTAATCCCTCAGATATTGCTGTAAACGGAATCGTGAGCTTACGAACTCTTAGAAACAGAGATATCGACAAAAATAACATGTGACTTTACGTCCCCTGGTGGGAAAACCATCCATTATTTTAGGAAGAAAGTATTCTCAAAAGGTTTATCCATATAAGCGGTATCGGTCCTAGAACTAAAAATTAGTCGAGTTTTCAGGAGCCCAGATTTTGCAACAAATACTTTAGAAGCAGAAATTAACACTCACACCCCCTGGTGGCTAAACCATTCTTTTACCAAACATTAGAAATTATGTGAAAAATATTTTCCATCAGGTCTTGTATCGATACAGGAAGAATTTTTCAAATCAGAGCTTTAGGAGCAGAAATAACGCAGAAAACGTACTTTACCTTTGTGCACCCTAGCGTAAAGTCTATGATTTACTTAAAATTTTTCAATTTATAGGAAACACATTTCGCATAGGAAACACTATCCAACAAAGAAGGAATTTTTCATATCGTACTCTTAGAAGTAGAGATATTGACAAAAATAAGATATACACTGCCGGACAATTGCTAAGGACGGATGACAATAGCAACGATAGCAACCATAAAATGGAAGGCAGGAAAGTGTGGAAATTAGCATAAGTGCGGGATACAGTAAGACGTGTTGTGCGTATGCAAATTTTGGATTGCCGAACTTGTTCGTGACGTCATAGCGCTGATAAGAGATATAAAGGATTTGACGCGTATTGACCGTTGTTGTTCAAACGCAAAGTTGAAAGGGAAAGAATCAATTGACGAACTTGCAATTTTCAGTATGTCTTCCCGACATCACCTAGATGATTTTACGCGTGGCCGTATTATTGGCAAGATTGAAGAAGGGCGAAAAATAACAGATGTTGCCAGGGAGTTCGACGTCAGCCACAGTGTTGTTTCAAGGCTTTGGAAATCATTTCGAACAAATGGAGAGTGTAGAAAACGTCACGGGGGTGTCGTGTTCGCAGTACGACACCTGCAGAAGATCGGTACATAGTGCTATCAACAAAAAGACACCGGCGCAGCATAGCTAGTGAGGTAGCAAACCAGTTTATGGCTGCTACTGGCAAGCGGATCTCCCGAAAACCTGTCGCCAGACGTTTGCATGAAGGAGGACTATACGCCCGCCGTCCTGTTGTGTGCATCCCATTGTCCAGACGTCACCGTACCGCCCGTTTGCAATGGTGCCATCAACATCGCTTGGCATCCAACCACACTTACTTTTTTATGCGCTATATAGCCGTTTATGATCCGTCCTTAGCAATTGTCCAGCAGTGTAAATCTACGCCCCCTGGCGTAGAAACCATGCATTTTTTCAAGAAGAAAATTTCCCTAAAAGGTTTGTCGATATGAGTAGTATCGGTCAACAAACGACTTTTTTTCCAATCGAGATTTTAGAAGCTCATATTTTGCTGCAAATACAACAGAAGCGGAAATTAAGACTTACGCCACCTGGTGGTCAAACCATTTCTTAGAAAAATTAGAAAATATGTGCAAACGATTTCCCATCAGGAGCTGTATGCGGTGCAGAATAAATTTTTCAAATCTGAGATTTAGAAACAGAGATATAGAGGGAAACGCAATTTACATTTACGCCCCCTAGCCGAAAGTATATGAACTACTTGAACATTTTGAAATTATATGAACCACATGTCACACTGGAAACCCTATCCAACAAAGAAGGAATTTTTCAAATCGAACTCCTAGAAGTAGATATATTGACAAAAATTAGATATACATCTACGCCCCCTGGCGTAGAAACCATGCACTATTTTAAGAAGAAAATGTTTCTAAAAAGGTTTGTCGACATGAGTAGTATCGGTCAACAAACGATGTTTTTTTCAATCGAGAATTTAGAAGCTCATATTTTGCTGCAAATGCGACAGAAGCGGAAATCAAGATTTACGTCCCCTGGTGGCCAAACTATTTTTTTACAAAAAGTAGAAATTATGTGCAAACGATTTCCCATTAAGAGCTGTATCCGGTGCAGAAAGAATTTTTCAAATCGGAGATTTAGAAGCAGAGATATAAGGGGAGAACGCAATTTACCGCTACGCCCCCTAGCGGAAAGTCTATGAATTACTTGAAAATTTTGAAATTATATGAAAAACATGTCACGCGGAAAATGCTATCCAACAAAAAAGGAATTTTTCAAATCGGACTCCTAGAAGTAGAGATATTGACAAAAATAAGATGAACGTCTACGCCCACTGGCGGAGAAACTGGGCAATATTTTAAGAAGAAAATATTCTGAAAAGGTTTATCGATGTAAGTGGCATGAGTCCACGAAAGAATTTTTTCAATCGATATTTTAGAAGCTCAGATTTTATGGCAAATACATCAGAAGGAAACATTAACACTTACGCCCCCTGGTGGCCAAAGTATTCTTTACCAAAAATTTTAAGTTATATGCAAAAGATTTTCCATCAGGAGATGTATCCGCTGAATAATTTTTTTTTTCAAATCGGAGTTTTAAAAGAAGAGATATCGGGAAAAATGTAATTTACTTTTACGCCCCGTAGCGGAAAATCTATGCGTAATTTGTAAAAGTAACTATATCTAAAATACTCTTCGACATAAATGGAATCGAAAGATGTAAATTTTTTTTCAATCGGATGTTTAGAAGCAAATATGTGGAATAAAACGTATTTTTGAATTCGACATCATCTGCATTTACGCCCTCTACCGGCGGAATTGTATATCGTAAAAAAGAAACAAAATAAAGGTTTATCATTTGCATATTTCAAGCTTCCCAATGCAAAAAGAATTTTTCAAATCGAACTAATAATTGCCGAGATATCGTGGGTACAGACGGACGGACGGACAAACCGATAACAGAATCACGATCTCCTTTTACAAAAGACGTGCTAAAAACTGGGTGACGGAAAAGCAGCTGTTTCAGAGGACCTTTATGCTACAGCCATAGCAATAGTTTCTGTGAATGTATGTTAACAAGAGAATGTGAATGAAATCTCGGTTGAATAAATGAAATATTACTACCAATGAGGATAAGGCGTTATATACAGAGGGTGAGTCGAAAGTTTTGCAATATTTGCATAAACGCGTATGTTGGGCGGGTATATTACGTGTTTAAACTAGTTCAAGTCGAGCACTACAGTCAGTCGAAAGGGATATAAAGTGGTAGTCGTTGCTGTGAACAGCATTGCATGTCATCGTCGTGTCTGTGGTTGGGACGCCTAAAAGATGAACAGCAACAACTGGCTAATTAGGGAACTTTTGCGTTACGAGTTTGAACTCGGCCATAACGCTGCTCAAGCAGCGCGAAACTTTTGCCATGCGAATGAGGAAGGTTCCGTGGACCACAGCACCACAAACAGATGATTCAAGAAATTTCGCTCAGGTGACAGAAACCTCGACGATCAGCCAAGGTCAGGTAGGCAAAGAACGGTATATTCGGAAGCCGTGCGCCTGGCCGTAGAGGAAAATCCGACAACCAGCACTCGGAGATTATTAAGCGAATTGTTCATACCACAGACCACCGTGGTTCGTCATCTTTAGGACCTCGGCAAGGTCTACAGGAGTTACCGCATTGTCCTTCACGAACTGACGCCTGCTGAAGCAAACCGCCGAGTGGAAGCGTGCACGAAACTCATAGAAAACCAGCGCGTTTTTCGTTTCATCGAGAGAATTGTTACGTGAGATGAAAAGTGGGTCTATTTCCGTAATCCTTGCACACAATGGCAGTGGTTGAACCTGGGCCAGCTTCCAGAACCTGTTGCCAAACATGGCCGCTTCGAACACAAGGTGATGCTCTGCGTCTGGTGGAATTTCTAGGAGATAATCCATTACGAATTTGTTCCAGACGGTCGGACTATCAACGCCAACCTCTACTCTGAACAGCTGGAGCGGATGTATGCCGTTTTGGAGGAGAAGCACCCGGCACTGGTGAACAGAAAGCGCGCTCTTCTGCAGAAGGACAACGCTCGACCTCATACCGCGCGAACGACCCGGGCAAAACTCCAGGAACTTGAGGGCATCGAATTGATACCACACCCAACATATAGTCCGGACCTTGCCCCGTCGGATTATTACTTGCTCCAGTCCATGGCCCACATCCTTCGCGGGCGGCACTTCAACAACCAGAAGGAGGTGGCAGCTGGGGTGAAAGAGTTCTTCGCCTCGAAGGACAAGAACTGGTACCGCCGCGGAATCGGAAAACTGGCAGACAGATGGCTAAAGACGGTGCAACACGATGGCCTATACTTTGAATGCTATTCAGCTTTAGTCGTAAAGGTGCATATGATGACATAAAGTGATCCAAATATTGCAAAACTTTCGACTCACCCTTTGTATTACACTTGTTTGCACATAACTACGCATCATTCAGAAAATAATGAGGCAAAAGGTGTTTCTTCGCGGGAATGAAAAAACAGAGAACTGTGTAATTTTTTTTATGACAGCGTCAAAAGAAAAGGCTTTTACTATGTGTAAAACATTGTGACATTGTGCTAAGTTTTTTCTATATTCAAGAGTAAATAATTTAAGTAGTTTTGCTCTTTTTGTGCCACAACTCTTAATTGTTACTTTTTTATTTGCTTACTTATGTTCTGTATTTTCGTATAAATCGGAAAAGGTAATTTGATACTGCGACATGGCCGTTACGTGTTTTGTGGGTGTGATCGTGAGGCATTTCCAAGAGGTTGGCTTTAGTTCTCTAAAAGAACAAAATTTGCATGATATGATTAACTGTTGTGTAATTGTTTTGTAACACTTTGTATTGTTATAAAACTAGGGCAATCGTTTTAATTACAATAAGCACATCTGTGTTACACGCAATAAACTGTAACAATTTAGGTTTTACGAATAATAACTACAGGTTCTAAAGAGTTTGAATTATTAAAACGTCCATAAAGCCTGGTTAATAATATGGTATTGAAAAATTTCGATAATTGAAAGCAAATAGATTTTCGCAAAACGGCCTCGAAAATGGGGGGGGGGGGCTGAGTTTTTTCAGGTACGTAATTTCAGATGACTGTTCCTAATTTGGGGCAGCCGGTTCCAGGGAGTAGAGAGAGCTATTGGGGTGGGACGGGCGGCACCGCCCATGCTTCATCCGGGGTTCGAGCACGTGCCCACTCGGACGAACTGTCGGATGCCAGGCTTAGACTACTGCGCCACAGGAGCCGGGCACACTGCATTAGCCGGCAGAAATAGAACAACGTTATGTAAATTACTATGGCCGCCACTGTGGCGCAGTATTCTAATGATTCGTTCGAGATGAGTCTGGGTTTGGATGCCAGTGAGGTTGTTGTCTTTGTCAGAAGTCTCTTCTTAAAACCAGTGGTCTTAAATTAGGGAATGACGACTGATAATAGCCCATCGAGTTGCTCAAGGCGGTCGTTAACACTTTAACTGCCTGGTACGGATTTACTCGGGATAACAAAATCGGCTGAAATCAGCTCAAACGAATATATTCGCTGTCTGAGAAGTAGGCCGAACGCGACAGGAACGAGTGAACCTGCGCATGAGAAAGCGTTGCTTTTAAATTACGTTTGTCGTTTTAAGTGGTCCTTTTGGGGGGGGGGGGGTATGATTGTCATTATTCCTTTTTGTCTGACTACATTTTCCTCTAAGAATGCTAAGAAAAGGACGACGAACCTAATGAAGAAGAGAAAAGGTGTTTGAGTAACTTGCTTCTACCCAGTGGCATGATGTCCCTGTCAGGGGGCGTACTGCTTCCTAATCATTCCTTGGTAATGGAATCAGATTACGTACTGTAAGACTGAGGACTATAAGTGAGCACTTACAACCAGAGACAGATTTATCGTCGCTAATCCTGAGATGATGTCACAAATTGACCAATATCAATCCTCTCTTCAGCTTATACTATCCGTTGTACCACAGGGTTCGATCTTGGGGCCACTATTATTCAATTTATACATTAATGATATCTTTAACTCAATTACAAACATTGATCTTCTTTTATAGGCCGATGATACATATAACTGTTCTTGCCTCAAGTAACGCTATTAATAAGAACTTTACGGACGTCAACACCCTGTGACGTACCTGCCAGCAGGACGCACATGACATAAAGGCAGATAGGAATCAGAATATATGTCAGCGTAGCTTAATTGGTAGAGCAACTTGTTCCGGAATAAGCGTACTCGGGTTCGAATCCCGGCGTAGACCAAAAATGACGGAGAAATTTACTTCGTTATAATGGCGCCCGAACTACCCGGATGACCCGACCGTTCAAAATCTCGCATTGGTGTGATGTTATTTCCACACCGCGAGATACGAAAAATCAGAGAATCCCTTCTCCAGTGCTTCGAAAAATAAATGTGTGTGACGTTGCATTCCACACACCAGATTGACTGGGAGTTCTCAAGTGCACGTTCTACAGTGGTTGTCTGCCTGCAGCGATTCATGGTCACGGCTGATTCGTGGGCCATGCCCCCGGCCCTCTTTCGGGGGGGGGGGAGATGTGACGTACCTGCCAGCAGGACGCACATGACATAAAGGCAGATAGGAATCAGAATACATGTCCGCGTAGCTTAATTGGTAGAGCAACTTGTTCCGGAATAAGCGTACTCGGGTTCGAATCCCGGCGTAGACCAAAAATGACGGAGAAATTTACTTCGTTATAACCCAACTTAATAATATCTCTAACTCCAACGAACTAATAATTAATGCTATCAAAACTAAATCCCTCATATTTTCTAGTTAAAAGTCCCCTCAACCACTCTCTACTACTCTATTCATAAACGGTACAATTATTGAAGAAGTTAGCTCCCTATCATATCTAGGGATTACTTTGCATAATGATCTCAAACGGAACAAACACATAGATAGTCTACTACCAAAACTCTCTAATAACATTGGTGTGATCAGCTCGGTACTCACTAACCTCTCCTTTAAATCACTCATCCAATTATATTATACTATGTTTCAGACACATGTCAACTACGAAATCTTATCATGGGGACAAACGACTAAATATAATCTTACTAAACTTCCGGTCCTTCAAAACAAATTTATTTTATTAATTTAGCTTAAATCCAACACATATACTGAACTCTCATTATACAATAACGCAAGAGTTTTCCCTAACAAATATAACATTCTTACAATTAACCAATTATACTACTTTAACATTGGAAAAAATTATGTTTAGGCGCATTAAAAACAACCTACATGCCAATATCATACAGATTGTAACTAAGACGCACTTACACGACACGCGCACAAAATCACACATCCGGCCGATTCATCCAAAGGCAGAAACCATGAAACAAACTCTAAACTACATTGTACCTTCTTACTGGAACCCACAGCCGACGGAATTAACCTCATTAAATAACATTAACCATTCAAAAAACAAATAAAAAAAAATAAAGAAAAAATAAAAAAACTACATCATGAACGCAGCCACTAAATCAACGATTGTAGTGGAGGCATTTTTATATTTATGATGAAATCTTAATTTTAAGATTGCAGTCTCCCTCGTGGCCGAGTGATATGAAATGCTGGTCAGAGATGAGAACGGGTTGGAATCCCGGGAAAGGCATCGATGGTGTGTTTGTCTTATGGCACTAGCTCTGTGCCTTTCCTGAAAACAAGCTCTCCAAATTAGGAACTGGCAATTACTTATAGCCCACAGCCCACTGAGTTGCTCACAGTGGTCTTTACATCCCCAACCCCAGACAAAACAACAACAAAAGGACTTCATACGTAAATAGCTGATGATTGCAATATTTCATATGAACACACAGTACTTTCTATCAAAAAATGCGCTCACTGCACTCAAAAATTCGGTAGCACGTTACTTTACCTTGATGTAAAAAAATCCGATGCATGATCAGTAAGAAAATTGGTAAACCAGAACAATGAATGAAGGAATACTTTTTTCCTTTTTTCTTAAAAGCTTTTAAAATGCCGCCAGTAACCAGAAAAATTCACCTCTTGATTTTCGCAATGACGTCAGTGACAGAACGATAGTTGGTTCGATTGTTTAGTGAATTAGCGGATATCTTCACCAATTCGCTGACAGGAACCGGTTCTCCTTTCTGGTATTCCGGTCACGGAGTGTGCAGCCAAAAGAGCCGCCGTCTGTAGATGATGAATGGAACACTGCCGCCGACACCCCAAGTTTCTGCCTCTTCTTCGCAGGTCGGAGGTGTAAAAGGAGCGCTGGGACACCTGTACTTTACAACACGTAAAGCATAAAAAAAGAGAATATTACGGAAGATAAAACAAGAAAAAAAAAAAAAAACCTGAGGGAATATAAGTGTGCATCGAGCAGGCACTAGTCAATGGAACAATAGCTGTTTGTGACGGACAGAGTGTTCTTTTTTACATATTCATTCGTTTGTTTTGTAAATGAAATGAATAAATAAGTAAACGAGATCACTTTATTCATCACATCTTCTAGGAACTTTTAATAATATTTATTACCGTGATTTTTCATTCTCGTGATATAAAAGAACGCTTTCAAAACAGACACAGTATCTGTTCAACCAGATAAAATTGATTTTTCTCAATTTGATAAAAAACGACTTACACATCAAACAAAACCTTTTTACATCGAGATGCATGAGTTACGAAAAAAAAAAAAAAAAAAATCCCACATCTTAGAACATAGAAAAACACACTAGCAGTTGACTGATTTCATGAAAATAATTGTTAATTTCAACTGAGCAACTAACATAACTAGTCAGAACATTTTTTTCCTTCTTAACCACACAACATTACTTAGAATCACAAGCACATCGTATCCGTGCTCGAAATGGAAATTTTTAAGTGCCGGAATGCTCATAGAAAAAAATACCTTCGCCAGAAAATATTTAAAACTTAAAAAAGTTGAAAACAAAAATCCCCGGAAGAAAAACTCCTTTGTTTGAAAATGTAATTGACAATTCCGTGGAATTCTATTGCACCGTATAAGTCAGAAACGACGGCGGTTGATTAGAGTTGGATGATTTGTGAACCCCAGCGAGCGCTACTTATGCTACACCGAGAACAAGGGCTAGACTTGTTTATAACGAGGAATCTCTACCCCGGTGCCAACGGATTAACGAGACTTCCGAACCTCGGCTAATCATTAACGGTTCAACTGGACTTGAACCTAGAACTTTAAGGCCCCGAGCTGAGAAGGCAGCTCCTTTTAATAGGGATTTTCTGAAGTAGAAAGTCGGGCAATTAAAACCTTCATAATCAGAATGAGTATTCAATCTTAAATTAAGAGCAATCTCACCGCCCTCCAAATGGGTACACCCCCCCCCCTTCTCTTTAAGATTCTCACACAGCTATTTCTCAAGAACACGAGACACATAAGGTTCCTATGTTTAAGAATGACGACAACTTCTATTAATTCGTGCACACATACTAGTGAACAAGTGCCTAAAAATTATGTTGGATCTGTTGACTTTAATCCACAAGTTGTAAACCTTCTTACCAACACATGCTCCCGTCATAAAATACAATTTGGAATACTATCAGGCAATTTATTTTCCATTATCCGCAACGATCGGGAAAAAATTAACAAAAGATAAAAATGGGGCGTGTGTGTTTTCCCTATGCTCGACACTACTTCTGGTGAACTAAATAATCATTATGTATGTTCAACCAAAATAATTTTGGGTTTGAGATTAAATGAACATAGATATAATTTAAAAATTAATCACCAAAGCACATCTTTTGCAAGAACTGTAGGTGCTGGAAATTCCATTCCAGACTGGGACAACGTAAAGATCATAAATACGCTTAACTGTTTATTCCTTGTTATTTACAGAAAGTCTCTATATTTCAGCTTATAATACACGTTGCTGTAATGGCTATTATCCTTGTGTTTTACCTGAACACTGGAGGAATTTGGTTAAAGAGGACAGCACAATAACTGTTGTTCCTATTGAGTAATTTCGTTAGCTAATTGTGTTTTTCTGACTGTCTTGTTATCTGGTACATCATGTGACACTGATATTACCTTTCCCATGATGCATCTGCTCCACGTATTTAAGATCAGCATGTAACCACATGACAGAAATAACATCTGATGAAGGTGTCACTGTGACGCCGAAAGTACTCATGTTTTTTAACCGGTATATAGATTTCGTTTTTTAACTGAATAAATGTCATCGTGCAATAAGACGGATTAATTCTTATTACTAGTTTAAGAATGTATGTTCGTAAGTTAGGGACAAATATAAAATAAAATAAAATAATTATAAATAAATAGATAATCATTTGTGCAGTTCCCACTACTAAAATTAGAGCCGGTATGAAATACTAGGAAAAGAAGAAGTGCAGATATGTCAAACCTGCGTATACCGGCCCGTTTTGAGCACGGCATTTACCCCAAATGGCAAAGAAGTTCATTGTTCGAAGGAACACAACAATCATATAAGTGCAAACATAGAATAAATATTACCAAGAGCCAGGGCCTTAGCCAGAAATAATTTGGGGGAGGGGGAAGAGGAGTGGAAGATTCTGAATTTGAAAATTAATGTCGAGCCCTTTCTCTGTCACATATTATTTGCACACGAAATTCTTCCATTTAATACTCCCTATTTTTCAAATACCGACTTAAAAGGCTATACATTGGAAAATGTCTTTCAATCACTGAACTGGGAAAACAAAGGGATAAAGATTAATAGAGATTATCTAACCCACCTTCGTTTTGCTGATGACGTAGTCATTTTTGCAACTACCCCATCAGAGCTGCAGAGTATGATCCAGGAACTTGCTGACAAGAGTAAAGAAGTTGGATTAAAAATAAACTTTCAAAAGACAAAAGTGATGCTCAATGCTTTTACAAGAAATGAAGATTTATCGATTGATGGAGAAAAGCTGGAGATAACAGACACGTACGTTTATCTTGGACAGCAGATATCAAGTGAGGGTCACATTGATGAAGAAATTAATCGGCGTACAAAACTTGCCTGGAGAGCTTTTGGAAGAAACAGCATAATTTTCAAAAGCAATATGCCATTATGTCTTAAAAGAAAAGTGTTTGATCAATGCACCCTTCCAGTGCTTACGTATGGTGCAGAGACGTGGACCTTAACTAAAAGAGACATACAAAGGCTGCAGACAACTCAAAGCAGCATGGAGAGGTGCATGCTTGGTGTAACCAGGAGAGATAAGAAGAGGAACTCGTGGATCCGAAAAATGACAAGAGTGGAAGACATCATGATCAGAGTTAAATCCCTGAAATGGCAATGGGCTGGACATACTGCCAGAAGGACAGACCATCGATGGGCAGCCGAAATTTTAGATTGGATTCCAAGGGACAGGAAAAGACCCAGAAGAAGACCACATGGGAGATGGGTGGATGAAATTCGAAAGTATGCGGGAGTGACATGGAGGAGACTGCCACAAGACAGACCGTTGTGGAGGAAACTTGGGGAGACCTTCGTCCAGCAGTGGATTGATAATGGTTGACAATGATGATGATGATGATGACTACTTGCAAACATTTATAAAACAATTGCTTTATTTTTGAGATATTGTAACCGGGGCTTCCATATTTATCAGAAGCGAAATTCAGTAGCCATTTTTAGAGATAGTGAATTGTAGTCATTTTCTTTCAATTCCCGCCATTTGGATGGGCTGGGCAGCATACAGGCAAAGTACTTCTTTTCCCACGCGTCGCAGCAGAGTTAGATTTATAGTTTCGTCGATGTGAGAGGAATGAAACTGGACATTATTGCTTTTCCGCCGTCCCAAGCAGCACGATGAAGAGGGGGCCAGCGAGCCAATTAATGAATCTTGCATTTTTCGGAGAGGAGGCATCTTAGGGTGTGGCTTAGGAGGAATTCGTCGGACTTCGGACGGGGGAGAGTTTTTGTTTCGGGGGTCGGCTATCGGAGCAAGAAAGAGCAGAGGGAACTCGGTGGCAGAAAGTCGACGAAGCAGGAGATCTTTAGTGGGGGTGCCAGTATCGCCGGGACAAAGAGAAGTAAGAAGGAATGAAACCGATGATGAGAGAGACGGAAGGAGATTACGAGGGGTGAATATGTAGAAAGAACGGAGATCAGGACAAGGCTTAAAGACATTCCCCGTAACATCTGAATAAAAGTTTTCCTCACTGCAAAATTTGGCCTCAGTCGATTCACTTTTCTATGCTTTGTATTGTTTTTATCTGCTCCAGTTGGGAGAATTACGGATTAAACCACCGATACCGAACTTACTGCGAAGGAAGCATCAAACGAACCCTCCACACAGGGAGCTGTAATAGAACTCAGCACCAAGCCCTGTAACAATATTTTAAATATTTCGAGGAATGTATAAACCCTCAAAACCCCTCCCTGGCTATACAGCCCTGTTAAGGGCAAGTAGGCATTGAATCTGAAACTTTTACTAAGACCCAATTAATTTTCAATACAATTTAAATTTTACAATCTCGAATTTTAGGGAAAGGAGAGTGTAAATATACATACCTTTAGGTAAACATTAAATATTTCGTTCATGAATAGTTTTTCCGATTACTTAATTGAAATTAAGGTATGTTTTCATGAAATTAAGAAAGACCTTATATTTCTAACAGACGCAAGAAAACGTCAGTCGACAGCAGCCACATTTTCCTATTTTCAAGATGTGGACATTTTTTCCTTGGGCATTCTTTCGTACATTTGGTACAACGCGATTAATTTTCTTGGTAATCATATGGCAATAGCATCTGTACCATGATGAAAGCTATTTTATATTTTAGGAATCATTCTATGAGAGCTGTTAAATCTATAAGTGCTATTTAAATCTAGTTTTCGGCGCTCTTTGGCCAAACATGGCCCTTGCGCCTTAAAACTCCACCAACCAACCGAATCTAAGTTCCACTACCTATTTGATTTCAAAAGATTCACAAAGTCTAACAACAAAAATCGGGAAAAAAGGCATCTATATCATGGTAAAAATCTTTTTTTATTTGCAAATAATCATTTGTTATCCAAATATGTATGATGATAAAAGATATGTTATATTTTGGGTCTCGTCCGGAAAACTTATAGTAACGGTTAATAACGTTCAACTTATTTTTCTCACTTTGATTGCAGAGTTTGGAAGTTCAATAAAAAAAATTAATATAAAAATCAAAATCATATCAAGATAAAAGTTAGGTTTTACAAAGAAAAATGTTTTGACTACCTTCCTTGAAAAAGCCATCTCGTTGATAAGTGAAAACTTAGAAAAGTTTATTTATATTTTTACGCCAATAAATCAGATTGTTAATATAATTTTGCTATTATAGATATTCTATTAATTAATAGTCACTGAATAAACAAGTCTGTATCATGGTGGAAAACATTTTGTTTGACAGCAATCACTATGCAAAACCTAATATCTGTTCATCTAGTTCAACTGAGTTCTTTGCAGTGTGATTGCAGAAGATTTAAGCAAAAGATTTCGGAAAACTTGAAAAAAAGAAAAGATTTGTGCCATTGTAAAACACAACGTTTTATTTGATCATTCATTCGAAAAAACTGTCATTTTATTTGTTAGAAATCATTCGAAAGAAAAAATGCCTTTCGCGTAATTGAAACACTCGAAAGAAATGTTTTACTTTAATAAGAGTTCACGGCATGTCCAGCATAGTACTGGTACACCACGCCCCGCAACATCCCAGCATTGGGGGCGGCCGCTCACGGCTAAAAGGGCCTCTTACCTCAACAAAAAGACTTTACAATTTTGTATTTTTGTTTTGTTGAAAGCTCATGCGAAGTTAGTTGAACAAATCATCATCATCATCATTGTCAACCATTATCAATCCATTGCTGGACAAAGGTCTCTCCAAGCCTATTCCACAACTCTGTGTCTTGCGCCAGCCACCTCCATGTCACTCCCGCATACTTTCGAATTTCATTCACCCATCTCCAATGCGGTCTTCTTCTGGGTCTTTTCCTGTCCCTTGGAATGCAATCTAAAATTTCGGCTGTCCATCGATGGTCTGTCTTTCTGGCAGTATGTCCAGCCCATTGCCATTTTAGGGATTTAACTCTGATCATGATGTCTTCCACTCTTGTCATTTTTCGGATCCACGAGTTCCTCTTCTTATCTCTCCTGGTTAAACCAAGCATGCACCTTTCCATGCCGCTTTGAGTTGTCTGCAGCCTTTGTATGTCTCTTTTAGTTAAGGTCCACGTCTCTGCACCATACGTAAGCACTGGAAGGATGCATTGATCAAGCACTTTTCTTTTAAGACATAATGGCATATTGCTTTTGAAAATTATGCTGTTTCTTCCAAAAGCTCTCCAGGCAAGTTTTGTACGCCGATTAATTTCTTCATCAATGTGACCCTCACGCCAAAAATATTTTATGGCAGCTTTGAATGAAGTATTAAGAAGAAAAGGAAGTTATTGTTTGTTTGTTTGGTTTTTTTTTCAATAAATAAGTAAAATATTTAGAAATCATTTTCGAGATTTACTTTGTAATAACTAGAAAATGGGAAAGCAGCTGCCGTTCCACATGACTTGAATTCCTTTTCACAGCCACATGTGTGTATTACATTTACAACAGAATATGAAAGAGATATCAGTTTAAGGAAAGAAATGTTTTTACCAATAAGGATAGAGTGTCATTATGCCTTACAGTTTTGTGCACATATAACTACCCTTCCTTAAAAGTATAATGAATTAAAAGGTTTTCTTCGCGAGGACAAAAAAACAGAGACCTGTGTTATTTTTCTTACTTATCCAGAGAAAAATTTGACATGTGTGAAACTTTTGGCACGATGTTAAGTGTGTTTTTCTCATTCAATTGTTAAGATTTTAAGTAGCTTTGCCTTTTTTTACGCTTCCCAACCTAAGGTTGAAGAAGCGTATGTGCTCCAGCTTTGTCCGGTCCGTCCGTCTGTCGGCACGATAACTCGCGTAAAAATGGTTCGATTTCGATGAAATTTTAGTATGTAGTAGGCAACCACCTGGGAATGAACCCTATTAAAAATGAGTAAAGTGGGGTCAAAGGTCAGGACATAGGAGCTGGATGACTTCCATTGCCCTTATGCGTCATAACGTGCGTAAAAATGGTTCGATTTAGATGAAATGATAGTATGTTGTAGGGGCCTACCTGGGAATGAATCCTATTGAAAATGCGCGAAATAGGGCCAAAGGTTAGGACACAGGAGCGGGATCTATTTCATAGCCCTTATGCATCATAACTTACGTAAAAATGCTTCGATTGCGACAAAACTTAGTCATGTTATTTCGGAGGTATACTGAACCAGTTCTGTTGAATATAATCGAAATGGGATTAAAGGTCAGGGCACAGGACAGAGCTTTATTCCACAGTCATTATCCTCATAACTTGAGTGATAACTTGAGTAATAATTTCTGGTATGTTGGAAAGCGTATTATAATCAACGCATTGCATGATTTCCCCAACTTTTTTTTTATTTTGTGCCACAATTATTAACTGTTACATATTTATTTTCTGTATTTTTGCATAAATCGGAAAAGGTCATTAGACACTGTCACACGACCGTTACTAGTTTTATATGAGTGATAGCGGAGCATTTGAAAACGACGAGTCTTAGTCCTCTAAAAGAATAGAATTTGCATGAAATTATTAATTTTGGCGTAAGTTTTTTCTACGTTTAGTATATACTTTGTATTCCTATAAAGCTAGAGCAATCATTTTATTTACAGCGTGCACATTTATGTTACACGCAATAAAAGGCGAAAATTTTGCTTTTACGAAAAATACCTGTAGGTTCCAAAGAACGTGAAATATCAAAACGCGCATAAAACCTAATAAATACACGGTCGAGTCACATTATTGTGACCACCAGCTAATATCCAGAGTAACCGCCGTGTGCAGCGCAGACAGCAGCTAGACGGGCTGGGAGTGACTCAATAAGGTGCTAGAAGGTGTTCACAGGTATGTGGAGCTATGCTCACTGCAGCGATGTGAGCTACTGGAGAGTGCGTGGTGGAGGATCTATAGAGCAAAAAGCAGGATCGAGGTGGACCAACAGATGCTCAATTGATTTTCGTCTGAGGGATTAAGGGGCCAGGGAAGTTCTTTGGAGTCTTCATCGTGCTCTTCCAACCACTCTCGGACATTTCTAGCTGTGTGACACATCGTATTGTCGTGGTGGAAGATCCCATCCGCCCTAAAGGAAGACAATCAGCATGTATGGGTGTACGTGGTCTGCAAGGATGGATTCATAACGAATTCGGTCCACATTGCCTTCCACAGGTATGAGTGGACCCAGAGAAATGCCACGAAAACATTCCCCAGACCGTAACGCTGTCCTCACCAGCTTGCGTTCTTCCAGCAATGGTTGAAGAGTGTTTGCTCTCCGATGTTCCTCGCCTTATACGCCAACGTCCATCCGTTCGATGAAGCAGAAAACGTGACTCATCGGAGAAGGCAATCCTTTGCCAATCAGCGGAGGTCCAATTTCGATACTGCCGTGCAAATGTAAGCCTTTTCTGCCGATGCACCTTCGTTAGCATAAGTTCAGTGACCATCAGTCTACATCGGAACCCCACTGCGCAGCAGGGTTCGCTGAACTGTCGTTTTAGACACACTTCCGGTAGCCTCCTGGTTCATTCGACCGGTGAGTTGCTGCACTGTTGCGTGTCGATCGGTCCTCACGCACCTTCGAAGACGACGTTCACCTCTCACATCAATGGCACGTGGTGCTCCGCAGTTTCCACGTTGCTTTTTCGCAATAGTGCCATTTCTCCAATCACAATACACTTTAACCAGAGCAGCACGCGAACAGTTCACAAACTGTGCTGTTTCAGAAATACTGCCACCCTTTGGCCCGAAAGCCGATAATCATCCCTTTTCGCAAATCTGACAAATCGCTCCTTTTGTCCACGACAGCAACGAATGATATGTTTTCAGAATGCTTACAGCACACCTTATAAACCCTCCAAGCCAGCTCACAACACGTGCCTTTTTTTTATTGGCTACGCGCTGTTGATGTCAAAAGTACGAGGTGGTCAAAATAATGTGACTCGACTGGGTAATATGGAATTTTAAAATAAAATTAGTAATTGAAAGCTAATAGAATTTCGCAAAAGAGCCTCGAAAGTATTTTTTGCTGGGAGAGAGTGTTTTCTGTACGCCGCTAGACATCTCTCTAATGATGAAACTGAACGAATTTTACTTTTTTGATATAAAAAAGCGCAATTATTTTTTGCTTCCCCAACTTATGTGTTTGTCAAATGCTATTCAATGAACTTATTTACGAAGTCAAACTTTAAAAGAAAGTTAGATGATAAGCTGTTCCGAATGCAATGAAATGTGTAGTTTGCATTGGAAAACTGTAATTGTATCAAGATTAAGCAACTTCCTCCTGCGAAATTAGGATGCTGATTCGAAGGCGATTGTTCACATTGTTATTGTCGATATTAATTCTTGTCATGATCCCATCTCTCGCGTTTTGCCAACGAAGCCGAAATAGATGTGCTCAAACACCAGTTAAATATTCTAACTTCGGCTGAAAATTGAGAACTTTTAAGTAATTTAAGATTACGAAAAGAAAATATTCCCTAGAATTCTACCTATATAAACTTTTAGTATGGCATTACAAGACGTAATAGGTGCTGAAAATTTCTGGAAAATCGTATTAAAACGAACAAGTAAATGGATTTTGGAATTACATGGGTGAGTTTTTGAGCTAGAATTCTCCTGGTGCAAACAATAAAAACACTCAAATACGGATATTAAAGCTAATGAAGGTAACAGCATTTAAGTACAAGTAATACACACAGGGAATCGGAAAATTTCTTAAACACAAGTACTTGGACGGATTATTATTATTTTTTTTTTTCCTTTTTAGGGCGGATAAATAGTATGTCCGCATTTTCAAAGTCAGCTGTAGGATTTTACTTCCTCAGACCAAAGGAATTTCTCAGATTGCTCCACTTGTGTTCTTAACCTTAAAGAAGTATAGCAGAAATATAGAATATAGTCATTTGACATTATTTCGAAGTTCTGTTGTTACAATATTCTGGTAACTAATGCAAATCAAACGACGAAGCAAAGGAAAGAAAACGAAAGTGACAATGTTGGAATCATTACAAACTAACTCTACGCGCAAAGAAGCTTTCATCCAGTTATTGCGACATTAGATCAAAATTTTTTGAAGCTTTTGATAACGCAAATTTGCTTGTGGTGGTATCGAATCTCGCAAATTTGCCTGTGGTGTATCGAATCTCGCTCCGGAGCCAGTTTTTCTAACCGACTAAACTACACCGACGGAACGTATTTCCGCAAATCTGTCGTCTTGACATGTGCTTCACCTCTGTAGTGCGTCACAAGCTTTAATTTCTCCTATCAGAAAATTGAGTAACAGAAATTAAGAATAATATTCCACTGTGCGAAGGAAAAACTGGTAGTAAAGGAAACTGTGCCGATCCACATTCTTCAAGAAACTTGCTCAATAAATTTTAACGTATAGTGATACTAAAAAATTCCTAATGTTCGATTCTAAAACATTAAATAAATTTTTATTTTTATTTCTTTGCCAGTACAACTCTTCGAAAAAGGAAGATATGTGTTGCAGGGTATATAAAAAAAAACAAGTTATTTAATCACAATTATATTTTAACGCCTACTTTAGTTATCACTGTTTTTTTTGTTTTGTTTTTTTCCTTTTTTTTTTTTTGTCTTTTTTTTTTTTTTTTTAAATTTTAACGACCACCGTGAGCAACTCAATGTTCTATAAGCAGTCGCCCGTCCCTAATTTAGGGTCCCTGACTCCAGAGAAGAGAGAGAGAGCCAGTATCTTAAGACAAACACAGCATCCACGCCTCACCGGGTTTGGAACCCGGACCCAACTTGGACGAATGATCGGAAGTCAGCGGTTCTTATTGCAAGAAGCCCAAATGAACTATAGACTTTAATAAATAAACTTAATGAAACCTGTAAAATATATGATCCGGTAATAAATCGACAAAAGACAAAAGTTATGAAAATACGTAGAAACACTACTAGCATCGCAGTCACTCTTAATGGCGAACAAATATAAGTAGAGAGCTTTATATACCTTGTGTGGGTCAAAAATAACAGAAGCAATAGATGCACTAGAAACCGTCAAACAGAATAGCAATAGGATGTAACTCCATAGGAAAATTACAGAAAATCTATAGAAAGCAAACAATATATTCAAACAAGCCAAAATCAAATGATATGAATCAATAATTATACCAATAGAGCAGAAGCATGGACAAATAAGGAAAGAAAGGAGAAAAATTATTAGCGTTTGAAATGAAATGCTTAAGAAAAATAAATAAAACAAGTTTGGCCGAAAATAAAACAAACAGCACAGTCGGAAGAGAACTGTCATATCAAGTGACAACATTGGAAAAAATTAGAAAACAGCAACTAAGATGGTTTTGGTTACGTTGCATGCATGGCCACAAATAGACTACCTAACATCTAAATAAATACTTTCACAAAAGAAAAAAGGAGACCTGTGAGACTAAGACTTACCTGACTGAAATTAATATAGAATATCTAGGGCTGCAGAACATATGGTGAACTTTTTCGGAAAGCAAGAAGCAGAGAAGATTGGGAGAATCTGCTCAATGGAATACTCAACCCGTTTTAGACGGAAGAGAAAAAGAGAGAGAGAGAGATTTTGGTTTAAATATAGTTTCAAATAAACATTGTTTATATGTAAAATGTGTATAATGAACGTTATTTATTTGATCTATCTTACTATCAGAAGGATGGTAGTGAAATAATTTTTCGAATGTAACGGGAAACTTGTTGAGTCACGTATTAATATTTAGAAATCAACTTGGAGTAATTAATTTGCACTTCAAGACATTTGACAAAATTATTTCTTATTCTTCTCTGTTTTATTTGTTTTAATAGCTCTACATAGTAAAATCTTTTGCCACGCTAAATTTCTTTAGGCTTCTTGAATTATATTTAAATTAAATCAGAAGCAGATGGACGATATCAATTAAACTCACACGAACAGATGATTTGTTCAAGTGAGACGCAAAACCTTTTTTTAATGAGGATGTCTGGTTTAAGGAACTTAATTTGTTTATCAATAATTAGGAGATGACCCAGGGATTACTTTCCAAAACAGCTGCAAGACGGTAATTTTAATAAGGAGGCGTGATTACTAAGAGTTGGCAGTTCATAACAATCTTTTGTTAGCTAAGTTTAGCGACCTGGTTCTGCCGGTTTCCTAAAGAAATACTGTCTTGGGTAGGGCACCCAGCATTTAAATGCTTGATTCAGTGGATATACATTTATCATCAAGTCGTGGCCTTTCAAGACGTGAGTTTGGAAAACTTTTGTTGGAATTACTTGCTTCATCCTGTTTAACTGAGAAACATCTTGTGCTTTTTTGTGAGCAGGTGACTCCATTGTAATCCCTTTGTTGAAAATAATTCTCTGTGTTTCTGGCATTAACATAAGTTCTATTCCATTACAATATAAGTTCATAAGTTCTATTCCATTAAATATTTCTTTTTAGAGAAGATTTCCGCGAGGGGAATATTATAAGAGTGACGAATATTTTAAATCTGCTACTATGGCTAATATGCAGCCTTGAAATTGATTTCAAAAGATATATAAAAGGAATAGAATTTCTTGAGTGGGTTAATCCTCCCCCCCCCCTACCGATTGTACTCTTACATACCACATGATGCTCTTGAATTTAAAATCGGAACAAACCTCAGAAACAAAAGGCATATGCACTGAGTGGCCACTTTATTATGACCAACCCCTCAGTACTTCGTTGGGCCACCTTTTGCCTTTAATACTGCGTCGATTCTTCTTGGCATGAACTCCAGGAGATGTTGATAGGTGGTTTGTAGAATCTGAGACCATGCTTGAAGAATACCACTTTCCAGGAGTGTGATATTGCAGGGTTGTGGATCCAGCTGTTCTCAATGGGGTTGAGATCTGGAGATTTTGGGGGCCACCTAAGCAAAGTAAACTCACCGAAATGTTCCTGAAACAAATCCTGTAGAATACGAGCACTATGGCAGGACGCATTATCTTGTTGAAAGTAGTCATCGCCATTTGGATAAACCATCCACATGAGAGGATGCACTTGGTCCGCAACGATGTTTAGATATGATGTGCCAGTCAGACGTTGATTAACACGAATTAAAGGGTCCAAAGCATGCCAGGAAAGCATTCCCCAAACCCTAACGTTGCATCCACCAACTTGAAGGATTGTAGCAATGCATTTGGGGTCCATGCTTTCGTGCTGTTTCCGCCAAATTCTCACTCGGCCGTCGGCATGGTGCAAATGAAAACGTGATTCATCGGACCACATAATTTGTTTCCAATTATCGACTGTCCAATCCTTGTGCTCCTGTGCGAACTGGTGACGTTTTCTGTCGTTAACTGCAGACAGCAAAGGTGTTCGAACAGGCTTTCAGCTTCCATATCCCATCCGATGCAGTGTACGGCGAACAATGCGTGCAGAGATCATTTGAGGGGATCCTTGATTAAGATGGTCTGTAATGTGCTGCACTGTTGCCCTTCTGTTGCCTGTTACCAGTCTGGACACTCTCCGTTCCGTCCGAGCAGTCACTAATCGATGACGACCACACTTTGCACGTAGGGACCCAGTTTTTTGGCTGACAGTAATGTCTTTAAACACTTCTGCTCTGGAACATTTCACGAATGCGGCGGTTTCGGTGATACTCGCTCCATGGCTCCGAGCTCCTACAATCATCCCACGTTGAAAGTCCGTCAAATCGTATTTTTTACCCATCTCGTCACCCAAAAATCACTTCTACTACTGTCGCAAGCACTAAGCTTTCTCTTTTTATACTAGCCTCACCTTCTGGCGGAAACAGCGTTCAGCCATAGCCCATTTGCTTAAAACTGTCAGGTGGTCATAATAAAGTGGCTACTCAGTGTGTAAATTGGTTCGAGGCGCTTCCGTGGCTTAGTTTTCTGACTAATTGTCCGAGGTGGATCTGGGTTCGAGACCCCGATGACGCATAAGTGGTTTGTTTTAACCACCCATGCCTCATCAGGTCATGGACGATAAGACCATCCCGCTTCCGGGCATTGGAAGCGGGATGGTCTTATCGCAATACGGTGATAAGACCATCGTGCTTCCCAGTGCCCGACAATGCGGCCTCTCTCGAACTCCTCCAACTGCTCGCATTGCTTCCGAACTTTTCTCCGAGGCATACTTCACGTGCAAAGGATGCAACCAACACAACAGCGCGAGTCAAAATGGTAAGCACGCGCTACGGGACGGCCTTATACGTATAGCCGATAGACAGTACTACGACCCTTCCTTACATAGTCTCACGCGCGGCCGAGCGTGATACATGAATCTTTTGCATGTCTCACAATGTCAAACCTGTCCACTAAATTTCATTCCTGTCGGTTGCTTCTTTCTGGGCGCAACTATTTTTTTTTTTTTTTTTTTTTTTTTGTCAATGAGCGAAGTTGTTCACCGCGGGGAAGAAGAAACAGAAATCTGTCTTCTTTTCTTTTTAAAACAGAGTCAAGAGAATGTTTTTTAACTATGTGCAAATTCATTGTGGCATTATATTTTGTTTTGTATGTTGTAGAGCGAATATGTTAAGTAGCTTTTTTTACGCCACAGTTCTCGATTGTTGATTGTTACTTATATTTATTTGATTACTTATGTTCTGTATTTTCGAATAAACCGAAAAAGGTCATTACACACTATAACACGGCAGAAATGTGTTTTGTGTGTGTGATCGAGAGACACTTCAAAGAAACTGGTCTTAATTCTATTGAAAAAAAAAAAAAAATATTGCATGAAAACATTAACTTTATTTTTTTCTGCGTTTAGGAGTTTATCAAACTGAGAAACAAGCAGTCGTCGAATGGTTCCAGGCATGGGAGAGAGCCAGTGCTTCGTGTTTGAACCCATATCCATCTGGGATGAATGAATGGAAGTCAGCCTTGTGGCATTCGGGTAGATATGAGACTATGACTAAATCTGGCACAAGTGTTTTGTAAAACCTCGTACGCGCATGAAACTAAAAAAAATAATTTTAATTACAATTTGCATGGTTTGTATTTTAATTACAATTTGCATGGTTTACACGCAATCAAGTTCAATAATTTTGGTTTTATGAAAAGTACCCGTAGGTTTTTTTTTTGTTTTTTATTGGAGATTTAACGAGCACCGTGAGCAGCTCAATGGGCTATAAGCAGTCGCCCGTCCCTAATTTAAGGGCACTGGTTCCAGGGGAGGCAGAGAGCCAACGCCGTAAGACAAACACAACATACATGCCTCACCAGGATTCAAACCCGGCCGATCTCGGATGAATGATCAGAAGCGTACCGCAGCCCCGTGCCCAGCATTTTCAATGGGCCCCAGAATTATGCAAGATTCTTGAAGAATTGACAGAGTTCTACAGTTTTTATGGGATTTTTTTCTTTCAGATAGCACAGCAAAAACTATAAGCACCTGCCTTGTGAAAATAATTTCCTATTTCTGTCCGCATTTTTAGGCGGAGACCGCATAAAATATAGTCGCCCCCAATCCATGTTAAAATCTTTGGAAAACACTACAGAAGTTTTTTGTACACATCTGTAATTGGTGGAAATTTTCATACATTAAGAATTCGTTTGAGTCATATTTGATTCATATTATTTTATAATTTCAACAAACTGAACCCACCCGAGGAAGGGGGGGGGGGGTTAAAGCAGAACTGAACTGGTATCCGTTTTTCAACCATGTATTTTTTTCATTTTCTTGCTATCACTGATTCGTCCAAGAATCATGGGATACACACTTCAATACGGCGGGGATATTTTCATGGCTTCTTCACCCTATTTTGGGAATGTTTTCTCCTGTGTACTTTTATTCAGCCACCCATATAGTGAAATGCTAGTGTGCCACTAATACTGGGCCCCCGAAATACAGTTAAGCCCCCGGGGCCCCTGTCACTTTAAATGTGCTCTGCCTAGTTGATAATTCGGAACTTAAAATATTATTGAAAGCTAACAAGTATATTTTTTCAAAAAGGCCCCGAAGTATATTTGGGACGCAAGTTTCTTCGATACGTCACTGCAAGCATTAATGCCGTCCCGGTGGCGCAGTGGTCTAAGCGATGGCCTCTGATCATTCGTCCGAAAGGGGTCCGGGTTGGTTGGTTGGTTGGTTGTTCGATTTTTATGGCGCAAGGGCCATGGTTGGCCAAAGAGCGCCAGAAACAAGACAAACAAATAGTATTAAAAGTGTGGTATAAAGCTTAAAATCTGACTGATCATGTAAAACTGAAAAATGAGAACGATGGAAGGGCTAAAAAAGATAATGGAACAAACAGTATTAAAAACATGATACAATTAATTAAAATCTAGCTGATGCAGTAAAACTGAGAAATGAGGATGATGATAAGCTAAAATCTATATACGTTTAAAATAGTCAATTTCTTTAAAAAATGAAAACACGGGCAACAGAGTCACAGTGGTCATTGAGGAGCCGCTGCAGTGTAGCGGCGTCCTCGGTCAACAAATGAGAATGAAAGAAATGAAAACGTACATCACGAAAACGAACACAGGTACACAGAAGATGAGTGACAGTGAGTCGGCAGTTGCACGTCTCACACATCGGCGCAGTGTCGCCACACAGCAAAAAGCGGTGAGTGAAACGACAATGCCCAATGCGGAGACGCGCAAGCACCACTTCCTCCCTACGGTTCCGACGATATGAGGATTTCCAGACTTCAAGATTAGGTTTAATACGATGCAGTTTATTTTCCACCTGTTGGTCCCACAGACCTTGCCACGTTCGCTTAATATGGTCGCGTACCAGAAAGCGGAAATCCCGGTGAAACAGTGGCAAGGGTGTGACGACCAAAGAGGAAGCAGATCTAGCAGCCGCATCAGCACACTCGTTAGGGGTCCGGGTTCGAATCCCGATGAGGCATGGATGTTGTGCTTGTCTTACGGCACTGGCTCTTTCCCTTCCCTAGAGCCAGTGACCCGAAGTTAGGGACAGTTGACTGCTTATAGCCCATTGAGTTTGCTCACGGTGGTCGTTAAACCTCCAATCAAAAAAAAAAAAAAAAAAAAAAGTATTAATTCAACTTTTTTAAAGATTTCTGTTCGGCAGCTAAGTTTTATTTACTCTGCTTCGATCATGCATTCTGCGTACACATCAGTCAACATTTTCCATTGGTAATCTTAATGTACTCAATTAAATCAGTTTTACTTCTTTTACTCTTTGCTTCAACTGAAGCAATCCTCGGCTAGCTTTGTTATCTGGCACATAAGAGCGATCAATGTCACTTCGGGTCGATTGGGCGTGATTGGCTGTAATAAGTTTTTGAGTTATCCAGAAAACACTCATGGCGGCCAATGCGAGGGTTACCCTCCCACTCCGATGAGCAGAGCTTTGTCGCGCTGGAAGGGTTAGGGTGCTTCAGTGAGGTTGCGTGTTCTGCTGGACGTAGCGGAGCTATCAGAAAGGCAACTTAGGTCATTAAGAAATCATCAGAGAAGACAGCTCGAGTGCGTTCATTGCCCATTTTCACACAACGCGCAAAAGGAAAAAATTATATCTTTTCTCGATTAGCCCGTGTCAACAAGATTCCCATGATCCCATGTGTTGCTGGAGTCATTGGGTATCAGTCCTAAAATGGTCCACAGAATAAGACGACCAGATGTCCTCATTTTCTGGGGACAGTCCTCAATTTCAATGCTTCGTCCACAATCCCTTAAACACTGACTGAGGATGGTAAACGTCCTCAATTTCTTATTTTTTGCACGCAATTTTTGAAATTTCCCCAATAAACTGAAATAGGAAAACAATCTGCTGAACAAAATTTGTAAAACTCAATTGAATGCACCAAATGCAAAAAAAAAAAAATAGCATCGATTACTTATTTAATTGCAAGAAAATGGACACAACATGGTATGGAACTATTTTCTGAAGCTGGTGAATTTTTTCTTGAATTAAGTTAGAAATCACGCAATATTCATGGGAGACATATCGAGGCATCGAGCAAAGTCACTTTGGTAATCGTGGTGTTATTTCGTTTTTTTTTTTAACTGGATTTAATAAGTGCACAAATAAGTTTTAAAGCGTTTTTTGTGTGACGGATACCGCTAATTTACATATCCGACAGTCCCCCGCGTTGTTGTCATGTGGCCGTAATTGGTCCAGAGTATAAAATGTGACACAGAAGTTTGCCCGACAGTCAAATGCACTTACACATCGGTAGATGAAATATGACAAGCGATACTGCATTTATTAGACACCTACGAATTTCATCTTCAATTTATTAGACTTTTTACGAATTTCATCAAGGAAAAAGTGCTGCAAAAGCATATGCATCGTCGATCTGTTCTGTTCTGGGGAGAATATTGTATCGAAAAGCACGTGTGCGTTTTGGTTTAGACGGTTTAAAGCAGTTGATTTTGATGCTAGCGATCGAGAACGTAAGCGTCCCGCAGAAGGTTGCACATGAGAATCTGCGAGCATTGCTGGATGAAGATTCGTCTCAAACGCAAAAAGAACTAGCTGAACAACTAGAGGTAACTGAACAAACCATTTTCAATCGTTTACGCGCAATGGGAAAGAATCAGAAGGAAGGAAAATGGGTGCCACATGACCTGAGCCAGAGGAACAAAGATGAGAGTGTTATGAAGTGTTTGAATCTGTTGAATAAACAACACAGAAAGTATTTCCTGTGGAAATCGTTCCGGGTGATGAAAAGTGGATATGGTACGGCAATCCCAAACGCAAAAAAACACTAGGTAGGCCCCAGTGAAGCAACGACTTCGACGCCGAAATGCAATATTCACTCCAAGAAAGTTCTGCTGTGCATCTGGTGGGATATGAAGGGTGTGCTCTATTATGAACTAATGGAACAGGGTCAAACTGTTACTGATGATTGCTACAAGCAACAATTGCTGCGATTGAACCAGAAAATCTGCCGGAAACGTCCATTCACAGGCAAAGGATTGCGTCCCGTGAAATTACTGCATGACAACGTTAGGCAGCATGTCGCAAAATCGGTCAAGGGAATTTTATTGACGCTTGGCTGGGAAGTTCTGGAGCACCCAGCGTATATAGTCCCGACATAGCACCTTCAAACTATCATTTTTTCCGATCGATGCAACACGATTTGTTTGCTGTACGGTTTCGGACATGTGACGAAGTGCAAAAATGGTTTGACGACTTCATCACGTCACACGACGAAGTATTCTTCATGGCTGGAATACGTCAGCTGCCCGACCGATGGCGGAAGGTGATAGATAATGACGGCGCATATTTTGATTCGTAAAGGTATTATTGTTTTCTCTCAAATTACATGTTGCGTGGTCTTAAAACGCTTTAAAACTTATTTGTTCACCTAAAAATAACTAAAATATTTATAGGATGGGCAATAAATCTATTTTTTCAGCATACACTTTCTTGCAATTAAGTAAGTAATTGATGCTAAATTAGGTTGCATTTGATAGATTCCATTGAGAGTTCTACAACTTTTGTTTGGTACATTTTATCATTAAACTGTTTCTTCAAATGAAGTTATTGAACTTTGAATATTCCTTCTCATAGACATAACAAACAAGTCTAGCTTTAGATATTTTTTCTTGTACCGAATCACAATGAAATTTCAGCACCAAATCAAAATCTAGCTTTGTTTGCATGTGCAAGAAACATTTGAAATTTATCAGAAGTAATATTTAGCATGATAATATTTTATTGCAATTGTATACTTATTTCACGTGAAAATCATCCTTCAGATTCATCGTGTGTTTTCCTATGAAACTGAACAAATTTCATTTGCTAATCTTCGGCTTCGGCATAGTGTGCCAGATGTTGTTATCAATCATGTCCTCATTTTGAAACGAAATTATCCTCAATCTTGCATAACAATTGAGGACAATGTTCCATTTTGTCCTCAATTTCGTTCACAAAAATCTGGCCACCTTACCAAAAAGCGTAACACATTCTGTTAGGCAAGCAAAGCATGAAACTGCAAATTAATTAGAAGAAAAACCACTGCTAAAAAAATGATAAATTTCAGAAAATGAAGCAATACATCTATTGCCATCATTATCCACTCTTAATTTGCGTAGAAAACATCGGACTCGTTAGAGCGGAAATTTATTATCTCTACGACCTTGTGTTTAAAGATCCCAGAACAGATATCTCGTATTTGGAAATCTCGTATTTGGAAATACTTTCTGAAAATATCACTTGGATGTCCTTCGTAAGAGGAGCTGACATATCAATTGATTATAATAATTAGCTTTTCATTTCTGATAATTATAGTAGGGTCCTCATGTCAGCACGGACTTGAAGTTAAATAATTTCATTAGATTCACGGCTTAAAGCTCTTTCCACAGTGTGGCACAGATCAAGAATTTCTGCTTCCTGTGTCCTAGGTCTTAAGTGCTGAAGGCCCAATACATCAAATTGAGTTATAAGTCTGCGTGATTGCCCCTATTATTATCGATATTATATTTTTTTTCATTGAAGATAATAAGAACAATCCTCTTGAATCCATATGCACTGATAGATAAATTCCAGTCGAGCGAGCTTAAGAACTAAAGTGCATCTTTCTGCCACGGCATTGACTTCGATTATAAAAGGTTGACATAATATCCGCATGCAAGGCACGTGTGTAGCAGTCGACTAAATTCTTAAGACATTCAGTGGCGGTTGTTAGGGTGTTTGTGCTACGCGGTCTCTTTCAGGCTTCCATGCGAGGAGGGATAATTGCTTTCGTCTTCCAAGTTCAATCTTTGTGATGAGCACGCATTGTTTTTCTTGAATACCATTCTTTCTAAATGAAAAGAAAACAAACGATATGATCATGGTCAGTCTATCGATAGTAAAGAAACTACCTATCTGGGCTTTGCAGGTGGTCGCGAGGGAGAGGGCGCGAAACAATGGGAAACCGCCAACAAAAGACTCGCACACGCAAAGGCAGCCGTCCTGGCAATGACAACCCGCGAGGTTTTCGCTCCGACAATGCGCTGATCATTTACCTGGAGAGATGGATGTATTGCTTCCAGTAGAACGGGTCTGCAAGGTGTTGCAGGATGCAGGGGGGTAGCAAGCTGAAGAAAGAAAGAGAGAATGAGTGAGAGAGAGAGAGAGACAGAGCGAAAGAGAGGCGGGGGTAGATGGAAATGAAAAGGGGGGTACTCAGTAGGTAATGATAGTTTCCGACCTACCGTATAAGGCAGTACAAAGGAGCCGCCAAATACCCCCCAGCAGGTCCCCATGGCACGCACATAGTGCGTGACGCGGAACCCTAAACACCGGCATATAATTAAAACGAAAAAGGTGCGAATTATTTCAGTTTTTGGTTGGCCCGTGTTGCTGTTCCAAAGCGGGATCCGTCATCTTTCATTTTGTCGAAGCAGCCTTGAAAGTTGGCGTTAAAATGCCAGGAGTTCTACTATATCCTCCACCCCAGTTCTCCTCTCATTTAAAAGCAATACTTTTCTTCTCATAGAGCACAGCGGTTTTTGAGGTCATCGCAGGCTTTGAAACCGGCATTTTTTTTTTTTTTTTCCTTTCTTTCTTTTAAAGGAAGACCCTCAATCACCCATTGTTACTTCGAATGGAGCTATTTTATCAACCCTCCGTCTGAGCTATGACAAAACATTTCAACAGCCGGTGACTCAGACCTGTTCATCTACATCGACAAGGCATGAAGACAGCAACTAGTGAAGAATAGCGGAAGAAATAAAAAATAAGAAATTCCACTAAACCGTAAAAACGAATTTGCACTTTTTTTTTTTTCAACTGGCGAACGTTAGTAGCTACATGAGGTTAACAGTGGATGTAAAAAATTCTAAGTGCGTGAAAAAATACAGCTCTATGATTGTTTCCATTTGTATCAACATTGAATCTGTGGCTCTCAAAATAGGCATTTTGAATACTTACAGCGGTAGATGGGAATGTTATGCGCATGAATTAATTTCTGAAATGCTGATTTTCCTATGTATTCGAAGACTAAATCAAAACAGACTTACTCACGTTGATTTAAAAAGCCACTTTCCTTATAGGATTCATATTGCTCTCATATGAGTCATAATGCTCTCATACGACTCATATTGCTTTCATACGATTCATATTGCTCTCATAGGACTCGTAAATGTCTCATATGACCATATTGCTTTCATGTGATTCAGATAATTGTCGTATGACTCATATTGCTCTCGTATGACTCATATTGCTCTCATGTGACTCATATTGCTTTCATATGACTCATATTGCTTTCATATGACTCATATTGCTTTCATATAAATCATATTGCTCTCGTGTGACTCATACTTGTCTCATATGACCATATTACTTTCATGTGATTCAGATTATTTTCGTATGACTCATATTGCTCTCATGTGACTCATATTGCTTTCATATGACTCATATTGCTGTCATATAAATCATATTGTTCTCGTATGATTCATACTTGTCTCATATGACCATATTGCTTTCATGTGATTCATATTGCTCTCATATAAATCATATGGCTTTCATATTAGTCTTTCATATGATTAATATCAGTCTCATATGGCATCATAAGATATACTGGTGTTACGGAGATTTAATTCTAGAATTTAGGCTAAGATGTTAAATCTCATCTCGCAACTTTTATTTCGCTTTTGGGCTCCTTTTCCTTTGTTTCTACAAAGCGTGAAAGAAATTTCGCTGTCTCATTTCGCATTAAAACATCGATGGCACGATTTATTTAGAGACCATATTTTTTTCTGCCACAGTATTTGTCATTTTCTTGTAGGACTTCCGTCCACAGTGAGTAGAGTTTAGGTCCCGGCCACCTACAGCGAGATCGCCTTTTGAGCAGGACACAGAAACGGAAGGAATGAGAGCAAGTCTAGCGACTTTGACAGAACAGTTTGTAGTGAGATTAGAGTACAGTAGATGGCGCCACCGCACAAGTACGATGTTGCACACAGAAGGGTGAGAGAATTTCAGGGGGAGTATAGGAAATGATACCCATTTAACCAGTGGGTCCAGCCTGGGGGCCGTCACTTAACGTGCTCGTCCGATGCACGGCGGATATTCAGCGATTGTTAGTAAATCACACCATCTCTGAAAGATCAGCCCAGGTTCAAACCTGAGGACCTTTCATTGATAGTCTGACTCGCTAACCACTAAGCCATCCGCGGCTCATTTTAGAGTATACACCTTTGTATGTTGCAAACGGATTAGTATTGTCGTGCTTGTTTGATCATTTGCTTTCTTTAGTCTCAAAGCAGCCGAATGAAAGCGCAAGCACTCTTAACCTTTACCTTGATGTTTTGTATTAGCCGATGCCGGCGTGTTTTTCCCATGAGGTTTTGTGGTGACAAAGGGGTGAGTTCGCATGGGAACAAAGGAGGGGGCGAAGGCAGTCACTTGTAGGATTTGAAAGCGAACTGTCGAGAAGCACGAGGGGGAAAAGGCCTGAGGTGTTGGCTGACCCTGGGAAATGGGAGGCATTCTCGGCAGTACAAAGGAATGACCTCAAGAGGATTTAGGGGAAATTTTGAGTTTCAGGGGAACAGCGAGGGAGAAATACAGAGCGGATGGACAACCTTTCTGCGATTAAGGAAAGAAAAGAATAAAGTGCTTCATTAGAGTTTTAAAAAAATTGCGAAAAATCATCAGTTATAGCTAGTTTATTGTCTTAAACCACGCAAGACTTTAGCAACTCAACCAAACAATTTAACACTGGATTGTTTTAAACATATGAAAAATCAAGTAAAACGAGGTTCGCATAAACAATTTACCAAATTCGCAAAAGGATTTTTAAGCCAGAGCAAGATTTAATCAAAAATCCTTGCTGAATATTTCGGATTGATGAAAACAAAATCCTAATCCCCTCCCGCTTTGGCAAGAATTGGAAATATCCGTTATGGCATTTTCAAAATATTGTTAACAAGTTCTTTGGTGTCTTTATTCTAGTTGTTAACCTGTAATTGCGATTAAGTCCGTAGTGGTTGATGATGATAGTAATTAACACGTAATAAGCAAATGATTCTTGCGATCCGTAAATGTGTCTAAGAAACTTTTATTGTTCTCTACATTTAATTCCCTGCAAAGGTTGTCCGTTAGCTGTGCTCTGCTTCCTGGCTGTTCCGCTTAAAAATTCCAATTCCTTTTTCTTAAGTCCCGCTTACGATCATCTCTCGCGCTGTCAAGAAATCCCCTATCCTGCCGGTCAGCCTAAAACTTCCCAGCCTACCCTGGGGCAATTCCTTCGTCCTGCTATGTGCGACCGCTCCTCTCCAAGACCCGAGACCACTGTCTTCTCGCCTCCTCCTCCCTTGTCTCCAAAAAATGCCCTTAAGCATATCCTAAAGTTCCCCGTGAGAAACAACCACACCGCCCTCGGTAAATCTAAATCCTCAAAGTAAAATGTGAGGGGCTAGTGCTTTAGTCGGCAGCATTGAAATTGAAATCTGTAAAGCATCAAAAGAGGCGCCATAGAGTTAATCTCCATTCAACAAACAATGTGCAAATACTAAGCTCAGACACATTGTCGTCTTAGAAAATTAACCGTGCATCCGGTGTCTAATGAGGAACTCACCCTGAGAAATTTATCTCATGCTTTGTGGAAACAAAGGAAGTGGAGCACGAGATGGAATAAAAGTTGCAATATTGAGATTTTATATGAAATCCTACAGCCTAGTATAAAATCTCTGTAACAATATATTCATTAGAATGTACTGCATCTGTTGTCAAAATAAAGAAGCAAAATGACAGTATACAAGAGAGAGGATTTGATGTCATATTTCCCGAACTTATAGTCCGACATGTAATTGAATTGGCAGTGCCCCATCAAAGCTCAAAAATTTGTTCGTAGATATCTTACTTTAAAGGTAATTATATTAATTTTTAAGATATCAACCAATCATTCAATTAGAATAGAAGTAGGCGGAATTACGAAATTAAATTGGCATTATAAAAATGGAAAATGCATGATAAAACCTATTTATGATACATAATGTATGCATAATTATTTTTCGCGACTTATCGAGGATAGTTACGTACGTTATCTGATATGCCCCAGACATTAATACAAACTGATTAATGGGTTGAACATATTTATTTATTAACACAGATGTTAGCGAAGAATAAATCTTCGCAAATACATCGAAAATAATAAACGTATTGAGTACGCAATGATCATAGCATTTTTGGTAGTAAAGGAATAAGTCTTCAGGAAAGAAATATTTTTACGTTCGGTTCTTATGTAATACACTGAAATTCATGCATATGCTGCCAAAATGAGATAAATTTATGTAGAATATTATCTTCTGAGCAGGAGAGATGTGGTTTCACTAAACAGAAGTCATCCCTCTTTCCAGGTTAATAAGTGACTCACGGAAAAATTCTCATCGGCCGCCACCATTCACCATTCAAGGCGAAGAGGTATTCGTAGTGGACGAATCGTTCACGAATGGTCTATCACGAACTCATGCAGGGGGAAGAAATTTAAACACGCAGTGACTTAAGTGTGTGTACAGTAATGGCGAATTGAATGGTCATTCTCAGCGGTGAGAGCAAACCATTCACAGTGAAGAACCATTCGTTGTGAACGAACCGTTCACAATTTAATCCATCACTACTACCCACACAGGTGCCTTAGCTCTCTAAGAGTAGCAACAGGATATGGAATCTCTATAAAAAGCAGCTGATTTAGGATCTTCTGTTTCGTTCCTGGGTTTAATAACAAGCATGAACACCGAATGCCAAGAGGAGTCGCCCTCTCCTAATTTAGGGTCATATGCAGAATCGGTGGAACCACAGGAGAAATCGGGGAAGTCGCCTAGGGCCCCGGATCTTCACGGGGCTCCGCAATTCAGAAAATAAAAACAAAATCATTTTCGGTAGAACTTTATATATATGTATATATCTTTTTTTTTTGTAAGTTTTGGCACGCAAAGCCCATAATTTTTTTTTTTTTTTTCTAATTTAAGTAAAGCGGCTACCACCCTTCGCCCTATGGATACTTAAATTTGCAGATTTCAAATTATTATTGTAACCACCTTATTATTTTCCGCATTTATGAAATAGCAAATTAAATTTCAGCATTTTGTGGCACGTACTTTTATATATTCAACAATTTGTGTGCAAATCAGATACTAAAATTTAAAGAAATAAAGAGAACAATATCAAAGTTGTTTTTTGGGCTAAATATGGAGGCCGATTATTTAGTGACTTAAAAACATTACTAGAAATTTCATGGAAACATTACTAGAAATAGAAATTAAAAACAAACAAAAACTTTCATATATGAGCGAGTACAAAAGTTTAAAACGTCACTAATTCGAAAGTCATTCATTTCGCTTTAAAAATCAATCCTTAAAATACGTACCAGGGGGAAAAAACTGTTTATATGCATTTTTAGAGGGTTCCTTATTATTGGTTACACAAAAACATTCGCAGTGCAAAAATATTCACTGCACAGTTTAATTGATGTTATGTTTTAATCACTTTGTGTGAGGAAATTTTTACAAGAATCACAATATAACTTCAAACCCCTCTCCCTGGAAATATGTTAACACTTTTTACTCTGTCTGTCTACCAGTCTCTCTCTCTCCACTTTCTCACTCTCACTCACTCACTCTCTCACAATCTTTCACTCACCCTCACTCCTCACTCTCTCACAATATTTCACTCACTATCTCTCTCACTCTCATATACTCTCTCCTCACTCTCCACTCTCTATCTTCCTCTTTCACTCTCTCACTCATTTTAATTCATTCTCTCGCTCTCACTCATTCTCTCTCACACATTCCCTCTCCATCTCTCTCCCTCTCAATCTCCCTTTCAGTCTCTCTCTCTCTCTCTCTTTCGGTCTCCCTCACTCTCTCACTCACTATCTATCACACTCCCTCTCCATCTCTCTCCCTCTCAATCTCCCTTTCAGTCTCTCTCTCTCTCTCTCTCTCTTTCGGTCTCCTTACTCTCTCACTCACTATCTATCACTCTCCCTCTCGCTCTCACTCCTTCGCTCTCATTCACTCTCTCTCTCACTCCCTGTTTCACTCCATCACTCATTCTCTCTCTCTCTTTCTCTCACTCTTCTCACTCTCTCGCTCTTACTCTCTCTCTCTCTCTCTCTCTCTCAAACACTCTCAGAACATTCAATCCATATTGTGGTATTTTTCTTAAGCTCAAAGCAAATACTTCTTTAAGAAAATAATTTTTCCTTTATGACAGTTTTCGTGTGTGTTCTTTACAGACGACATTTTTCACGTAACGACTTTATTAAAATATGAAATTTATTTTCTAGGGCCAGCAATAAATTTTTGCTCCGGGCCCTGCACTGAAATTTCGCCCCAGATCCTGCAAAAGCTCAATCCGGTCCTGGCCACTGGTTACAAGAAAAAGACAAAACCAACACAATATGACAAAAAAAAAAAAAAATACAAATGTCTCATTCGGGACACGAAACCGGAAGCAAAGCGGATGATATACCAGAAGCTCGCACCTCTGAGTACGCGACAACCGATGCAACAGTTAGCGATTTAGAAGTGTTTACCTTGTAATGGCAACAAGATCTACGTTTTCTCATCTACAGATGCAGTGAATCGTTATTACCGCTCACGCAGAACAACAAACCTGATGTGGTGGATTCAATGCGCGTATATCTGCGCTTCCGGCCGAATTTCATTAATTTCACACTAAATGAGAAGCTGCTAACAGTGCTGCTCGTATTTACATGATTAATTATAATCTATTGTTCATTTTGAACCACGTTGTTCCTTACTTTGCTCAGGGTGAAAAACTGGTAGGCTACAACTGTGACCTTTAAAAGCCGCAATAAAACTGAAAAGACGACTGCTCAATGGACTGTTGATGCTTACAAATTGCGCAATCATCAGCCGCATAAGTAATGATTCTGTTTCGACATTCGGATGCACACACGCAATTTCAACGGCAGCTGAAGTGAAGTACATGCGCTTCCTGAATTTATGACAATAATGCCTACTCTCCTATATAGCTTCTCCCTCCTGTCATGAGGGAGAGAGGGAGGGAGGGATGTGGCGAAATGATTCGCAGTCAACCCTCGGAGAAATCGAAGTTATTGCATAGTAAACATCTGCTTTTATTTCTTCTGAAGTTGGAAGGCAAATTTACTGCGAAACAACAATAACATAGGACGTCTCCGACAACGGTAAAACGTCTGCTTGGGTATTTTCTCTTAAGTACAGCGCCTCCCTGTTTGTAATGATAAACACAAAGGTTCGCCGAAATATAAAAAAAAAGCCAATTGCGAAAATTAAATTTTCTTGAAACATTAAGCACAGTGTTACGAATGAGTAAGATTTTTATTGAATCGTCTGAATTCCGAAACTTTATTTACAAAATTGCAAAACTACGAGTGCCCTAAAAGTAATGCCTTTTTGCTAATAATTTTGGAAATATTTCAAGAAAGGTTGTATAATACAGACTGACCTTCTGAATAAAGGTAAACCTTTTGATGTTATGCAGCTTTCCAGACAGTAGTAGAGTAAATCCCAAGTAAAAAAAAAATCGATGTAACGAAAATGGGTAACGGAAGTTGTCACAACCATTGTTGAATTCTAGTCGTGCTGCATACTGCCCCATGAAGTGATGCAACAAGGGTTAATTTCGTCGTTACTCAGCAATATATTTTACTAAACTATCGCGGAACACTATTTCATGACATTTTACATAGACTTAACAATATCCAATTGCGATCTGGGGAAATAACGTGAACCTGATGCTAAATGTGATAAAAGCCATTAAATCAAAAATACATCATGAATGGAATACGGGATTACACTATACAATACAAATTTTGAAGATGACAGTCCGTTTTTTGGTGTAAATATGACAAGGATGGTAAGTCAGATAATATCCGAGTGGGTGGGTGGTGTAGTGGTTAGCATACCCGGGTGCTGTCTGGGAGATGCGGATTTAATTCCCACTCCAGGACGAGGAAATTTTGAAGTTTTCCGATATTATCTGACTTACCATCTTTGTCATATTTACACCAAAAAACGGATTGTCAGCTTCAAAAATTGTATTGTATGGTGTAATCTCGTATTTCCTGCTCCTCTGAGCAATCACGGGATAGGATTGTTAACCTCCAGATTCGCTAAACATGAATGCCGTTTGCTTCGACTAGCAAACTCTGTGATGGTTATATTCAAATTAATCGGAAACTTGAGACTTGGTCGTTCTGGGTGGTGCAGAGGTTAGCATACCCGGGCGTTATCTGGGAGACCCGGGTTCGATTTCCGGTCCAGGACGAAGAAATGTTCAAGTTTTCGGGTGTTATCTGACTTACCATGTCATATTTACACAATAAAAAAAAACGGACAGTCGTCTTCAAAAACACATTTTTAATGCTGTAAAAACGGAGCGTCAGAGTGAAATTTCGTTTCCTTTTCACAGCCACAGTAATAGTTCATGTATATATGTATTATATTAACAAGAAAATGTAAAATAAATATTAGTTCGATCAATGAAATTTTTATAACAATGAAGATAAGGTGTTATATGCTACAGCTGTTTGGACACAACTACGCAACCTTCAGAATATAATAAACTTAAAGGTGTTCTTCGCGAGGACGAAGAAACCGAGACCTGTGTCATTAAAAAAAAATCCTATGTGCAAAACATCGTGGCATTATGTTATGTGTGTTTTGTATATATTGAAGACTCATCGGATGAAGTTCTCTGAGAATGGTACGTGTACATACCGAGGTTCCAGCATTTTTACTCATCTGTACACTGAGGTCTTGTGCAGTACTTTGTCGATTAGCTGCAACGACTCTCCTGAGGCTTCGCCGTCCTCTATCACTGATTTTCTTTGGTCTGCCGGTACGTTTTGCTGCTTCAGGCACGCCATGTGTCTTCCACTTATTCAGTACATCCAAAACAGTTGACTTAGGTATGTTTAAACGCCTCTCGGTTTCTCTTATGGACAACCCACTAATATAACACCCAACAATCTTTCCTTTCTCAAAGTCAGTTCTCTCCCGCCGCGACGATTTCACTCAACCTCACAATGCGATATGATCGCGGTCAGCTGCAGGCTTGCTTTTATGCCGTTTGCAGCGGTACCGCGCATCTTAATCCTTTTAGCGGCTGGAACGAATTACATGGTTTGTACTCTTCCAAGCAAAATAAATTCAAGAACTTTTCAAGGACTTTGTAAACCCGAATTATCATGTGTGTGTTGTTCGACAGTCTGTAGGTAGGTATTTTAGTAAGTTCAGACCATTAATCTTGGCTGGGGATGGCACACCTTCAATGACCTGCCATTAACCCTTGCCCACAGTTAGTTTATTTTATTAACTTTGAATTGCCCCTCTGTTTTGATATTTTTCCAAATCAATTTATCTTGCGAAATCTTTTGAAAGAGTACACTATTTTTTGTATTCATTTGCAGGTATAACACTTATTGTTTGTTTTAAACTTTTATTTTTGATGCATCATCATGACTTCAGGAGAAGAAAGGGTCTAGGCATGAAGCACAAGCAATTCCTGGAAGTTCCATCCTCCGGCAACAACGTGTCCCTAACCCCAGTAAACAGAAGCCCAACACAATTTGTGAATACATCATTCCACTTATTTTACTCCCATGGCTGACTCTTTACCCTGTGGTGTTATCATTGCCAAGGCACCAGCTGTGCACATACTCCCCTGGGTTGAGCGCAAGTTCTGCACTATTTCATTAGCTTGGTGTTTTTATTGGAACTACACAGAAATCTTCTATACAACTTTTTAGCACTTAAACAATTATTTTACACATGCTCTTTCATATCATTACTTAACAAACAAAACAATTTTTTTCAAGTACTATTTACAGAGTCTTAAACTTTTTCAAGTACTTTCAAGGACTTGAAAATGAACTTTTTTTATTCAAGGACTTTTCAAGGTTTTCAAGGAGCGTTACAAACCATGAACATGCAGAAAGTTTGATCACAGAGATAACTTTCTCGTAAAGGACTCGTGTTTTTCGTCAAAACTGACATTTCAGCATATTTTTGGAAACTTAGAATAATGTTCTCTCTAGAGTCTTTTTTCTCTGCAGGAGCAAAATAAAATCTGTGACATACATCGTCCATTGCCACAGTTCTGTTGTGGGGGTTTAGACTAATCAAAAGTTATTCTTTTTAGGCTAATAACTGCTGTAGTTATTAGTTATTTACATTTAAAAATGCTTCAGTTGACAGAACCAAAGGAATATAACTTACAATGAACCACAGTAATGACATCTGTAATGACATAACTAAAGATATGTAACATTTAACTAAAAAGTTTCAAACTATTTTCAAGAAGCAGAATTAACTTCTACCAAAGATTTTACAGAATTTTCTAATTAACTCGGCGTTAGCAAAATGGGCAGAAATTAGCTCAAACGATTATATTCGTTGTCTAAGAAGTAGGCCGAATGTGGCTGGAATGAGTGAACCAGCGCATCAGAAATTGTTGATTTTCCTTTAGGCTTTTCATTCAAAGTGGTCCTTCAAGGGGAATGATTGCAATCAATGCCTTCTGTCTAATTACCTTCTTCACCAAAAATGCTATAAAAATGGTGCCTAAAAAGGAGAGAAAAGATGTTTGAGTAACTTGTTTTTACATACTGGCATGATGTCTGTGCCAGAAGGACTAACCATTCCCAATCATTCCTTGGGTCAAGGATCAGGGAATAAAGGACTATACGGTAATCAGTCTGTAGACTATAAGACTAAGGGCTCTGAGGGAGCACCTACCACCAGCGAAAGATTTATAGTTGATACTGCTGAGATGAGAGAGGAAAAGCAATTGCTTTGCGTAGCTTTCGTAAAACCCGGCCACTATGTGAACACTTGTGTTTGAGAATCGCAGAAAATTTTTAGTACCATTTCGTTCAGGTACTACATCGGCCGTTTAAAGGGTTAACAACGCAGCGGATCTGTTCATTTGCTTTTGAAGGGGTGTGTCAATATAGTGTATACCAGGTCGATCGGAAAACAATTGCCGATTTGGAGCGTAAAATGAAAGAACATACCTCATAGCACACAACCTTGTTTTATTCGAAATAGTGGCCTTCAGCAGAAACACACATCTGCCAGCGAGTGACAAAGTGGTTTTCCCTGGATACAAGAAAGTCCCGGAATGCAAATTCGGCTTCGTCTCGGTTTCTGAAGGTCCTGTCCTTGAGGTAATTGCTAAAATGCATGAACAGGTAGAAATCGGTAGGTGCCAAATCCGGTGAGTAGGTTGCATGAGGACGGGTTTCGAACCTCATTTGGTGTAGTTTCTGTTTCGTCATTTGTGACACGTGCGGTCTTGTATTATCATGGAGGAGGATAGGACTTTTCTTGTTCACCAAAGATTGCTGCTTGGAACACAACTTTTGGTGCATTCGGTCAGTTTTTCACAGTATGTGACTAAGGTAATGCTTTCACCAGCATTTAAGAACCTATAGTGTATGACACCGTGAACAGTTCCCCACACTGTCAACAAAACCTACTTTGGAATCAACCTTGCGTCGGTTCGCATTGGTTCAGCCACTGCCCAGATCGCTTACGGTTGTCGCACAACACTCACTTTTCATCACATGCCACCATACGATAAAGTAGGGCCTCCTTTTCTTTGCGAAGCGGTAGGTTACCGCACATCTCAAACTGTTGTTGTATCTGATGCTCTGTTAGTTAGTGTGTGATCCACGTATCGAGTTTCTTGACCTTACCAATTTGGTGGAAATGTTCAGAAATGGTTGACACCGATGCCTTGTACTTTTTGGTGAATTCTCTGACTGTGACGCGAGGATTTGTCTCCACATTTACCTTTATCAATGACCGAATATCGTCCTCGGTCCTCCTATAAGTCTGCACGGGCCGACCCAAGTGTAACCTGGGCATCCATATCTATCAGAAGTGAAGTTCAGTAGCCATTTTTGAGATAACGAATTGCAATCATTTCCTCCGATTTCCCGCCATTTTGATGAGCTGGGCAACGAGTGGTCAGAGTCACGTGGCTTTTTTCTCGCGCGTCTCTTCAAATGAGGGGGTGTTAGATTTATAGTTTCGTGGATGTGAGAAAATGGGAACTGGAAATTATTGCTTTTCATCCGTTCCAGGCGAGGGAGTAAAAGAGGAAGCCAGTTAAAGAACTTTGCGTTTTCAGAGAGAAGGCATTATAAGGTGTGTCCGCGCTTTCTTGGAAGACGTTGGACTACACTCTTCGGCAGGGAAGACTTTTTTAGGAGGATTTCTCAGAAAGAGGACGTAGCACTGGGTTAGGAGGATTTCGGAAGAACGGAAGGGAGAGAGGAGGTGTAGAATCTCGCCGGTGAGTGAGAGTTACGAAAGATGCGAGGAATCGGGGGAGAATGAGAAGGTACGAGGCGAAGCTGGCTGGGAGGAAAATGGGAGATCAGCTTGTTGATGATAATAGACGAAAGGAGATCAGGACAGTGCTTTGAGACATTCCCCATTACACCTGAATAAAAGTCTTCCTCACTGAAAGGGCAAAGCTTAACTTTAGTCGTGTTTATTTAATACTTTATTCATCTGCTCCAGTCGGGAGAAATACGAGTTAAACCCCGATACAGAACTTGCGGCAAACGAAGCATTAAACGAACCCTTCACACAGGGCGCTGTAATATATGTTAACAAGTTCGTTGCTATCTTTCAATTCTTGTTAACTTCATAAACATTGCGTGGTTGAGTTGCTAAGTCTTATATAGTTGAAGATGATAGTAAAATTGTATGCAAATAATCCTTGCGATTCGTAAATATGTCTAAGAAACTTTTATTCTTTTCTTCATTTAATTGCCTGCAAATATTGTCCGTTAGCTGTGCTATATCTCCTAACTCTCCCGCTTTCGATCATCTTCCGCGCTCTCGCGAATTCCCCTGACCTGGCAGTCCACCTAAGACCTACCTTGGGGGCAATCACCTCGTCGTACTTTCGTGACCGCTCGCAACCTCAACCTAGAGACAACTCCCTTTCCTCCTCCTTCCCTTGTCTCCAAGAAGTGCCCTTAAGCATATCCTAAAATTCCCCGTTAGAAGGAACCGCACCGCTTTTCGGTAAATCTTAAGCCTCAAAGTAAAGATGCGAGGGCGTGTGCACTTGACGGCACCATTGAAATTGAGACCCGAAAAGCATCAAAAGAGGCGCGATAGAGTTAATCTCTATGCAGCATACATAGGGCAAATACTACGTATAGACAAATTGTCGTCGTAGCAAATAACCGTGCATCTGGTGTCTAATGGGGAACTGACTCTGAGAAATTTCTCTCACGCTTTGTGAATTCGTGGAGACAAAGGAAAGTGGAGCACGAGATGGAATAAAAGTTACATTTTGAGATTTTATATGAAATCCTAAAACCCCGTATAAAATCTCTGTAATATATAAATCAGCACCATGACCTGTAACACAAGCCCGTGCGTTTAAGGCCCGACCCGCTTCCAATATCAGACGCTCTGCCCTGCCCGGGCCCGTCAATTGCAGCTCTTATTTAGGCCCGGTCCTGTCCGTTATTTGCCAGTTGGTATTATTTTGTCTTTCCATTGTATTTTATTAAAATGTGAAAAGTAAATAATGAAATGAGATATTATTGAAAATATTTAGTTGAATGTAAGACTAAAAATATTAACTAAACTTTGACAAATATCGAAAAATATAACCTTTAAAAAGAGAAAAAGGAAGTTTAAGCGCGTTCAGAATCTCCCTTTCTCTGAAATAGTAAGAAGTAGCACTACAAAAGTCAATCCCTATAGAGATTTGGGACAGGGGGAAAAATCCATGTCGTTCCACTTTCTCATACACACACAGACACACACACCACTGCAGACATCCTCCGTCCCCCACTCTACACAACACACACACTCGCTAGGGGTCGAATCTTTTTTGTTGTCAACAAGCCCCAAAATGGTTTTAACATCTTAATACCTATAGAGTGGTCAAAACACTGTGTGTGCCTCTGGGAACAGTTAGATAAACAGTTGATAGGAACAGTTAAACACACCAGGAAATCGGGGAACACGACTTCTTTTTCTTTCTTTAACGTTGCGATTAAAAGAATGGGTCGACCCGTTGCTTTGTTCTCTAAACTAAAAAAAGGCCCACGCCGTGCAGACTTCTAGGCCCTCCTCATCTTCTAGGTTTGTGTCATTGTAACGAAACTTTTCAAATCACCGACGAACAGTACGTTCAGATGTTGCTTCCACGACACATGCCTTGACCACATTACGGTAGGTTACGACCCAATTTGAACTCATGAAGCAGAATCACCCGCAACTTACTCCTTTCTAACATATTGTACACGGGCCATTCTTACACGAGTAGCAACGACTGCAGCTCAACAGCTTATGACGGGTATGTGGCGTCTGAAACGCCCTTCAACTCGTACGAATGGCAGTCTGGAAGCATTGTGGGCGAGTTCAATGTGGCACCTCAGAAAATTGACCATTATTTTCCGAACGAGCTGATGAAATCTTACTATCATTCTACATTTGACAGATTATCATCTTACAGATTAATTAACAAGTTAGTAAAATGATGCAATGCATTGATTATGATACGCTTTCCAACATACCAGAAATCATTACTCAAGCTATTACTCAAGTTATGAGGATAATGGCTGTGGAATAAATCTCGCTCCTCTTCCCTGACCTTTGACCCCATTTCGATGATATTCAACAGAACCGGTTCAGTATACCTCCGGAACAACATACTAAAGTTTTGTCGCAATAGAAGCATTTTTAGTCAAGCTATGAAGATAATGGCTGTGGGATAAATCTCGCTCCTGTGTCCTGAACTTTGAACCCATTTCAACGATATTTAACAGAACCGGTTCAGTATACCTCCGGAACAACATGATAAAGTTTTGTCGTGTTTGAAGCATTTTTACATAAAGTATGACACATAAGGGCAATGGAATGGATTCCGCTCCTATGTCCTCATCTTTGACCCCATTTCGACTATGGTCCCCTACCACATACTAAAATTTCATCGAAATCGAACCATTTTTACGCAAGTTATGACGCATAAGGGCAATGAAATGGAATGGATCTCGCTGCTATGTCCTCACCTTTGACTCTGTTTCGCCCATTTCCAATAGGATTCGTCCCTAGGTGGTCCCTTACAACTTACTAAAATTTCATCAAAATCGAACCCTTTTTAAGCAAGTTATGACGCATAAGGGCAATGAAATGGAATGGATCTCACTCCTGTGTCCTGACCTTTGACCCCCATTTCGCCCATTTTCAATATGATTTTTCCCCAGGTAGTCCCCTACCACATACTAAAATTTCACCGAATTCGAACCCTTTTTAAGTAAGTTATGACACATAAGGGCAATGAAATGGAATGGATCTCGCTCCTATGTCCTGACCTTTGACCCCCATTTCGCCCATTTCAATAGGATTCGTCCCCAGGTAGTCCCCTACCACATATCAAAATTTCATAGAAATCGAACCATTTTTACGTGAGTTATCGTGCGGACAGACAGACATACAGACAGACGGACAAAGCTGGAGCATATACGCTTCTTCAACCTACGGTTGGAAAGCGTAAAAAATGGGAAGTACTGACAAAAAATTGAGATGTCTCTTTTCAACGGAAATAGTTTTGTAAAATGCTTAAATAACGAAAAATAACTTCACATGTGAGTGGCATTGGAGGTGGGGGTCCCCTGAATCCCCAGTACCAGTGAAATTTTTTTACGCTTCTTCCCTAAATTTGTTGAAATGAGTTTTTTTAATATTGAAACAATTTTATTGGATGATCATTGTATGTATAATTAGATGATAAATATGAACTTGCTCCCAACGTTGTATTTATTCATCACTAAGTAATCATTAATATTTTAAACATAAATGCAGAAATAAAATGCTAACGACAAAAATGAAGTATTTTTTTCACCTCTGATGGGCGCATATTTTTTTTATTTTATTTGGGCTTTGAACGACCATCATAAGCAATTCTGAGGGTGACATGCTATGGCCCGTCCTAATTTGGGGCAACTGGCTCTAGGGAGGAGATGTGCCGGCGCCATTAGAAAAACATACCACCTCATCCGGATTTGAACACGTGTCCATGTTGAACAGTGGTCCCAAACCAGAGTCTCATACCTCTCGGCTACCGGAGTGGAGCGTTATGTTTGGAACAGCTCAATGTTATCTTATTTCTCAGAAATAAAAACTCGCTAATAACTCGAATTTGTTTGTTGATCTGGTTTACGCATTAATCCGTGACCAACATTTTTGGCTAAATTCTGATGTTTAATTCGTTATCTCAATCTGCAGGATGAACATTTTGTGATAACTTTGCTACGCCCCGGGGCGCCAGATTATCGAATAAAAGTAGCTTCATGAATTTAGATGTCAGGATGTCAGGCAATGGCTGACGACCCGGAGGTAGATATCAGAATTTAAAATAAATATTTGTGAGCATTTTTATCGCCGAAATCTTAGGTACGGGTGAAAAGAATTTAGCCTGCAATTTAGGCAATTAAAACCAAGCAATTCATGCAACTTCTCATTAATTATTCATGCAACTTCAGGACTGGCACGAGACAACAGACATTTAATCAATTAACAATAATACATGAAGATAATGATGAAGGCGTCTATATACAGAGGATGGCGAAGGAGGGGCGTCAAATAGACTAGCCCCTTTCGGAATAGCTCTGAGGCTGAATTTATCATTAAAGTTCAATGATTACTCATTGGCCTTTAAAAACAGTTCTCAGCCGACGAAAGTCAATTGGCTGACCGGAGCCAATCTATTCACAACTGGCATGCATACATAAATTCAGTACTTACAGATATGCAGGTTTTCCTCGGATATCCATATATGGTGCACTCACTTTGTTATATGCACTCACTAATATTTGATGTTGGAGGCGCACCTGTGTGATGACGCGCCCATTTTAGAACGCGCTCTATGACCAACGGAGAGGGGAGTCGAACCCCATCTCCCACCTTCTCTTGTGCATACACCTTTGTTGATTCACCTGCATGAAATCATGGACGCATTTATGCGCACCAATGTCGTTGTGGAACGAAGCCGCTGACGTTATAGAAGGATGCGTTCGTCTGCTCGTCCGAGCTGATCCGTCCGTCTCTCCAACGGTGATTCGCCTGCATCTTCGATCGTGCACCTCAGCCACTCGGGGATGCAATTCCATCACTTTGTGTGACCTCCAAGATGCTGCTGCACTTCTTTGTAGAAACTTACATCCAGTACTTCGTGCAATCTAGCACCAGGAAAAGAGGCATCCTCCGCCCTCCTATTTTCCTCGCGGTAACGTCAACAGCCGGCATCTTCGGGCAGAATCTATTCTATCCCCGCAAAAGTACCGCGCCGCAGGATCTCCTCTGGTCCTGCTGTATCCGAGTCGAGTCCTTTTCCTTCACGGCTTTCAACCAGACTACTCTTTTTCGCTTGTTCACATTTTGTCAACAAATTCCTTGCTTTGTCGTTAAGGGTCTGTTTTAACTCTCCTGTCAGTCTTATTGTTTCCTGAAAGCGTTCGGCGCGATGAAGAGGTAAGAAATGCATGCCTCTGCATTTGGAATATGTGGTGGATCCACTCACCGATAGTACGGAAACTCATAACTTAACTAACAGTTCTTTGTCCTGCCAAATTTCGGATTAGCAAACGCCATAAGTTTTCCGATCTGTTGACACTTAAACGGCCACCCAAATTGACCGACACGCACTTTGGAGGCGACGCATCGCATTCCCCACCGCAAACGACACATGTTGCACTTCAGATTTCTGCCTTCCAAGAAAAGAGGCTCTTATCTCTTTTCTTCTTTTGCAATACGGGAAACCACTAGCTATTAATTTTCACACAACAATTAACATTGTCCCCGCCTCTTGCAAAACCTGTGTGACGTATATTCTAAATTAACTTTCCTTTTTAGTTTCTTTCCCTATGTAAATCTTGAGTTTATTCTCAGTTATACTTCACTCTTAACGTGATATCTTTTCTCTCAAACGAATACGTTTGGCAACACAATTGAGGTTGAATGCACGTGACGTATGCCTGATATTTGATAAGAACGAGAGATAAAAACGACGACTAAACTGTTGCTTAGGGAGCGCTAAAAGAGAGCGTTGTTAAGGAGAGCGTTGCTTGGAGAAGTGTTGCAAGTTGAGCGTTGTGTTAAGAGCTGTGTAGACCTGTGTGGTGTGCGGAGAGTTTAATGCAATATGCTATGCTATGTTACGATGTGTTGGCTACATCCTTGAATAAAGCATCTTTTCCGTAAGTTTGACTTCTGTTGTTTACATGTTTCGTCTGGCCGTTAAGGTTTAATTTAGGAACTATTTCATCTTATGGTTATGATTTTTTAAAATAACGTAGAAGTACGAAAAGACTTCTACGTCATACCTGCTAATCGAATTAATTACCGCACCCCAAAGTCGCAACATATTTTTATGGCAATTGTTAGCACTTCGCAGTTGCTAATGTATTTTAAACTGCGTTACAGTAGTAGGTTTGACCAAATTAGGGACTGGAGACTGGTTATAGCCCTTAGAGTTGGTCATTGCTGGCCATTAAACGATGAAACATGATCACCGTCAAATGATAAAAGATATTTCCATACAGTAACTCATTTACGGTTTTACATTAAACATGCACAACCGCTGTTGTATTTCAAAATGCGTTTCACTGTTATCATTACTGTGGAATCCACAGGTTCGACCAAAATTAGGGACAAGAGATCATTGTGGGGCCCGGGGTGAAATTCATTGGGGAGCCCGTAGCAAAGTTTCATTGCGTACCGTTGAAAATAAATTTCATATCGTAATCAAGTCGTTACGTGAAAAGTGTTGTCTGCAAAGAACACACATGAAAACTATCGTACAGAAAAAAATTACTTATTATCTCAAAGAAATATTTGCTTTTGCCTTAGGAAAAAGAATATGGATTGAAAGTTCAGAAAGATAGAGAGTAGAGAGTGTTTAAATTAGCTATTTTCTTCTCAGAGAGAGGAGTTTAAGGTTGTATTGTGATTCTTATATAAACTCCCTCACAAAATGAAAAAAGGATAACTTCAACTAAACTGAGTAGCGAATAATAAAGATCCCTCTAACAAATTCGTATAAATATTTTTTCCCGTAATACATATTTTAGTGATTGATTTTTGATATGAATTATTGAATTTTTTAACTTTTATACCAGCTCGTATATGAAATTTGGTTTTCGTGATTTCCGGTATTGATTATAAATCATAAACAGCTGTCCTCTACATATAGCCCCAAACCAAATTTGATATTGTTCTTTTTATTTTTCTAATTTAAATATCTGGTTTACACACAAATTCTTGCATATATGAAAGCGAAGAGCCACAACATGACGAAATTTATTTTGTTATTTCATGAATGCGAAAAAAAAATAGGTTATAATAGTCATTTGAAATCTGCAAAGCTCAGTATCTGTACGACAAAAGGCGATAAACTATTTGCAAATGGGGGAGGATTGGAAACTAAAACAAACATTATAAAAAAAAAAATCTTTTAACGGCCTCGCGCCACAAAACTTAAAAAAATAAAAATAAATGTGAAAAATTCTACCAAAAAAGATTTTGTTTGTATTTCCAAAATAGCGGCGCCCCGTGGAGGCGCGGGGTCCGGAGAGACCATCCCAATGGGCCAGCCGACCCTGCTTATATCTTAGAATTTCTTATTGCTTGTTGTGATCGCTAAACAATTTAACAGCCTTGCGCCGCAAAACTGAGTAATAATAATAATAATAATAATAAGTATGAAAAATTCTACCGAAAGTGATTTTGTTTTTATTTTGAAAATTGCGGTGCCCTCTTGAAGGCACGGGGCTTCGATGGTCCAGCGGGCCCAGCTTATACCCTTAAAACTGTTTATCGCTTATTGTGATTGCTAAGCAACTTAACGGCTTTGCCCCACAAAATTAAAAATAATAATAATAATAAATGGGAAAAATTCTACCGAAAATTGTTTCGTTTTTACTTCCGAAATTGCTTCGCCCACTGTAAGCGGACCATCGGGGCGGTCCGAAGAGACCGCCCCGATGGTTCGAGCAGGTCCGGCTGAACCTGCTTATATCCCTCAGAATAGCTTATTGTGTTCAGAGTTGGAAACGGTCAGAAATTTCGGACCCGGACGTCCCATAACTGGACCCGAGCCGGACCCGAAACTGACCTGGACAAATCTGCTTTGAACTATAAATTCGAAACTCAATTTATATATATACACACAGGTAGATACATAACCTTTTCTATGTTGTACTAGGTGTGAGTCAAAATTATATATGTATTTTTTTGCTTAGGTATCTTCTTTATAGAATATATATATATATATATATATATATATATATGTACATATAAACGTAATATATGTATATATTCATCCCAATAACTGCATCATATTTCATAACTGAAATCCTTTTTTAATAATAAAATTTGGTTACTTGCTAGATTTTAGTGTCATTTTTAGTGCCACTATTTTGCGTAATCCAGAAGTAATGGCTGACCATGACTGTGACCATGGAGTATATTACAAATGGGAATCATTATTTACGATTACACAAATGTTTTTAGATTGTTCACTCTTTCCATGCTTTGATGGAGGTGCGCATACTTTCATATGGTCCGTTAGATTTTTGGTTCTATAATCTTTTATTACACCGTTGATATCTTTCTTTGTAATTATACATTTTCCATATTTTGAACAACAAGCAAGACCAAACAACACAGAAACAAGCAAGACCAAACAACACAGAATTATTCATCGGTTCCTTAATGAGACGAAACAGTACGTATTTGCTGGCCTCGACGCCTTTCTCAACCTCCTTAATATTAAATCCATCCATATTAACAAATAAGGAGTTAATTTCGACATGACACGCCATGGGAACGGGATGTTAGCATATCAATCGAAAACCTCTGAATGCTCAATGTAACAGATGCGATGTGAAAAGTAACTCTTACTCATACAGTGAACTTCGCACGGAGAGAGTGAATCAGATGAGAAACAAGCGAATAGTGTTTGCCTGTACCTTGCCTTGGACAACCGCACTGTAAAAGAACGCAAAGGAAGTATCTTTTTACAATATGGTGTCGGTGTGTCTGACGTCGATCGGCGGAAATCTTCGTTGCTTTAAGAAAGAGACGACAATATTTTTGCATGGCAAATCATTATTCACTCCGTGGGCACCAGTGTCGATTACAGAATTCTACGACGTGTATTTTTCGTTGGAATATATTTTTCTCTTTTCAAAAATAAAACGGGAATAAAACCGGGTCAAAATCGGGTCAGAAACACCTTGACCCGTCTCTTTGGATCTGTAAGAAATTGTCAACTCGTTGACCCGTGACCCGTTTCCATCTCTGATTGTAGTCGCTAAACAATGAAACAAAACAAAAAAAGAAACAAAGCGGTTACTAACTTCATTGTAAGCGAAAAAAAAAAAATTTGAAAAAGACACTATTTCTTCCTCAAAAAATCCGTCTCATGGGTTTCGTGTGGAACCTGTTTTGGTCAGTCCGTACTTGCAGATCTCGCAATTTGGAATTTTCAGTTATTAGCCTCTTGATGTGTTCACAGGGTGTTGTAAAAGCTAGAATTAATCACCCGATACTGAGAATAGGTGCCGACGATATGCACATTCGTTGTGGTAGTCCTTACAACTGCCAGTCCTCCGTTCTCGACTTAGCTGTTGGATGGGAGTCTGACACGCAAAATCAAGAGCACATTAGTTTCCTTGTATGTGAATTAGCTACAAGCGCAAGGAATTTCCATCGTGAAACAGAAGAGGAAAAAATAAGTAAAAAATAATAATCCCGATAAAAAGAAAAGCTACACTTAATGTTATACGCCGTTTTCTCCATTATTCCCGCGAAAGGATATTCTCGTGTTCACGCACGCAATTTTGGCGGTATAATCCTGTCCTCGCTCGCTTCCGTCACGGTTGACATGGAGACAAGGCATGATTTCAAAGAAAGTGTGATCCCCGATGCTGAGAAGCGAGGAAAACAATTGTTTAAAAGGTGTTAACTGCACACATAATATATGATAAATCAAAGTTGTGTGAGTCTCATTTCAATTGCATACGATTTTTTATATTTACTCATAGCTCCGAGCTGTCAGTCTGCCGTTACTGGCTACTGGTTGCACTCAGCGCCGGTTCAACCATTAGGCGAACTAGACGGCTGCCTTCGGAGCCAAAATTTGGGGGGCGCCAAGATTGATAGTTGATAATATCGAATGAGAAATAAACGAGAAAAACATTAATAAAAATGATAAAAATAAAGACAATTTGTTGTGCTTTACACTGAAGAGCAATTGAATTAGAAACAGCTGGCGTTATGCAAATGTGGTGCTGTGGGCGGCACTGTAAACGGAAACGACATGACGTATGCAGCTGTCCGACAATATAAGGAGTGGTGCGACGGGAATCAGTAAGAATCAGACGCAGTATGGGTAAGACGACGGATCTAAGCGCATTTGATCGTGAGAAAATTGTCGGGGCCCGACGAATGGATCACTCCATCTCTGAAGTCGTGCAGGCACTGGATTTTCACGAGCCACTGTGTTACGGGTGCACCGTGAGTACATCGAATCCGGTAAAACCATCCCTGCAAGGGCCAACTGCCGTGGACAACAGCGTGTGGATGAGCGGGGTCATTGTCGGCTAGCTCGCATTGTAACAGCGGATAGAAGGGCCACAGTGCAAGAAATCCCTCGGCAATTTAACGCTGGTGCACAAAAACGTGTAAGCAGCCACACCATCCAGAACCATCTCCTCGCTATGGGGTACAGAAGCCATCGTCCCACGAGGGTACCGCTGCTGACCGCACATCACAGGGTGCAAAGATTAGCATGGGCGCGGAAACATCGCCACTGGACCCTAGACATGTGGAAAAATGTTGCCTGGACTGATGAGTCGAGATTCAAGTTGGTACATGCGGATAGCAGGATACGAGTACTGCGAAGCGATGTGATCCTTCTTCCACATGAAGCGATGGATCCTTCTTGCCAGCAGGGGGGGCATTCTCGTCTGGGAACTATTTACGTGGACTGAAATGGGACCCCTGGTACGAATGACATCGTCCCTCACAGGCCAACGTTACCGGGATATCCTGGACGACCCTTTGCTCCCGTTTGTGCGTCTTCAACATCCCACGGGGGACCTCATCCTGCAACAAGACAACGAAGCTCAAGAATTTTATCCAAATGGTTGGATGAACACTCCACCGACGTGACCTCGCTTCCTTGGCCAACAAGGTCACCTGACCTCAATCCCATCGAGCACATCTGGGATGCCATCGAGAGAGATGTTCGACCCTCCATCAAATCTTCGTGAACTGTAGGAGCTTGTTTAGGGGTCGTGGATCCGTATGGCTTCCCAACGCTTCCGGTGTCTTGTCGAGTCCATGCCGAGACGAATCGCCGCCGTGATCAGAGCGAAAGGTGGACAGGTATCTCTAATTCAATTGCTCTTCAGTGTAGATAAGCGAATTCTTGCTCCTTGAGTAAGCGAAAAACGGAGACCGGCGCCTATAGCTGAGCAAGACAGCTTGCAGTAAAATCCGACTCGAAAGCAGGTATTTATCGAAATATTGCCATAAATCAAGCCCGTCCATATGTAGCAGGCAAGTCAGACGATGTCTCAGGGCGGCAATTGTTTTTTTTTTTTAAAGAAAATGTATTCTATATTATCCAGCTGTCAATGAAAGCATCAAAACTGTCCCCTTCTTCTATCACAAATAGTGGCATTAATTTCTAATGAGAACAGGGACAAGACTAAGAGAGGCTCTACCACTATATTCATTCCGTTAAAATTCTTGTTCCTTTTCTGTTGTTATTTTTTTGTCTGTCGGTGGATCCAGGAAACGGGAACCAACTTGTCGGGTTATCGATCGAACAAGAAATTACACGTGACGTGGAATTCAAGGCAGTAGTTGGTAATTTTGCTGCGAACAATAAAGACCGCAAAAAGGAAATTTTAATTTCACATTAATTTGCATCACTAGTTAGTAAATAGACGTAGTTTCTATTCGTTTCTTTCAATTTAGTTTATGCTGAAATGCACTATATTTTTGCATCTTGAAATTTTTGAATAAATGCAATAAGTTTAGCCACACAAATGAATAAAAAATTTTTGGGATGCATGGCTGATGGCTTGCCCCTTAGCACCGGCCCTGGTTGCACTGTAAAAATTTTCTGAAATTCACGAGCCACTTTACGTCATTTCTGAAAAAAAAAAAAAAAAACATGTCACACTGGAAACGCTATCCAACAAAGAAGAAATTTTTCAAATCGGACTCCTAGAAGTAGAGATATTGACAAAAATAAGATATATATCTACGACCCCTGGCGTAGAAATCATGCATTATTTTAAGAAGAAAATGTTTCTAAAAGGTTTGTCGACATGAGTAGTATCGGTGTACAAACGACGTTTTTTTCAATCGCGTATTTAGAAGCTCATATTTGCTGGAAATAAATCGGAAGCGGAATTAAGATTTACGCCACCTGGTGGCCAAAAGTATTTTTTTTTACAAAAATTAGAAATTATGTGCAAACGGTTTCCCATCAGGAGCTGTATCCGGTGCAGAAGTAATTTTTCAAATTGGAGATTTAGAAGCAGAGATATAGGGGGAAAAGCAATTTGCCTCTACGCTCCCTAGCGGAAAATCTATGAATTACTTGAAATTTTTGAAATTATATGTAAAACATGTCACACTGAAAACACTATCCAACAAAAAAGGAATTTTTCAAATCGGACTCCTAGAAGTAGAGATATTGACAAAAATAAGATATACATCTACGTCCCCTGGCGTTGCAATCATGCATTATTTTAAGAAGAAAATATTCCGAAAAGGTTTATCAATGTGACTGGCATCAGTCCACGAAAGAATTTTTTCAATCGATATTTTAGAAGCTAAGATTTTATGGCAAATACATCAGAAGCAAAAATTAACACTTACGCCCCCTGGTGGTCAAAGTATTCTTTACCAAAAATTTGAAATTATATGCAAAAGATTTTCCATCAGGAGATGTATCCGCTGAAGAAATTTTTTTTTCAAATCGGAGTTTTAGAAGAAGAGTTATCGGGAAAAATGTACTTTACTTTTACGCCCCTAACGGAAAATCTATGCGTAGTTTGAAAAAGTAACTATATCTAAAATATTCTTCAACATAAATGGAATCGAAAGATAAAAGGTTTCTTTCAATCGGATGTTTAGAAGCAAATATGTGGAATAAAACATATTTTTGAATTCGACATCATCTGCATTAACGCCCTCTAGCGGCGAAATTGTACATCGTAAAAAAAAAAACGAAATAAAGGATCATCATTCGTATATTTCAAGCTTCCCAACGCAAAAAGAATTTTTTCAAATCAGACTAATAGTTGCACAGATATCTATGCACAGACGGACGGACGGACATACCGATAACATAAGCACGATCTTTTTTTACAAAAGACGTGCTAAAAAAGTACACTATCTACCAACAAGTAATTGGACACCCCTGCAATCGACGATATCTGCGGTCCTGATACACGTCACGGCCGCCCCCGTTAAATATCGTGTGGGAAACAACAACGCAACCAGTCGCATGCAAGATGCCACGCAGTTCGGAGCTCTCTGATTTCGAGAAAGGTGTAATCGTCGGGTATCACAGAAATGGCCGATCCATACGGGACATATCCAGCGAGTTGAAGTACCCAAAATCGACAGTGGCTTACGTGATTGGCAAGTGGAAGATGAGAGGTGACTGTCGGAATGTGCCCCGACACGGCAGACCCACAAAACTGGGAGTTAGAGACCGACGGGTGCTGGCCAGAGAAATTCGGAAGAACCGCACCAAATCGATTGGCCGCGAGGAGTTTCAACAGGTATCCGGGAGTGTTCGTTCGATGAATACCATCCGTAAGGAAGCCCATCTGCTCGGTTATCATGGACGTGCTGCCGCCCACAAGCCTTTGATCACCAAGTCCAATAGCGCTGCTCGGCTAACGTGGTGCAAAGAACGTCGACAGTGGACCGTTGAACAGTGGAAACAGGTTCTCTGGAGCGACGAATCAAGGTTCACACTCTATCGTTCGGATGGCAAGGTCTGGGTTTGGCGTCTGCCTGGAGAACGCCTCCTGCCGGAATGTATTGTGCCAACTGTGAAGTTCGGCGGCGGTGGAATTATGCTTTGGGGGTGTTTCTCCTGGTATGGCACGGGACCCTTAGTCGCAATTCCAGGTAGACTCAACGCCGAGACCTACTGCACCATTTTGGATGACCATGCGCTTCCTACGTTGTGGCAGTTTTACGGGGTGGACCCATGTTATTTTCAGGATGACAATGCCACCTGTCATGTTGCGAGGTCCACCATGGCTTGGTATGGTGACAATGGGGTTAATCGAATGGACTGGCCTGCGCAGAGCCCAGACCTTTACCCTATCGAGCACCTCTGGGACGAGTTGGAGCGTCGACTTAAGGGGTGCCCCCACCGTCCGAAATCGGTGAAGGAACTGACCTGTCTTCTCCAAGCCGAGTGGAAGAAAATACCGCTAGCCGTCGTACAACGCCTGGTTGAGAGTATGCCCCAGAGTGTCGCAGCTGTAATCGCCGCTCTTGGTGGCTCCACCAACTATTGAAGGTGAATAAACTTCGTTTTCCTTTGCTATCACTGGTGTCTAATTACTTGTTGGTAGATAGTGTATATATCTGTCGGAGAGCGTTTCTGGTAGGAAATGTTTTGCATATAATTTAATAATTTTCTTTATGCGCAAGTGTGCCACTAAGAGGTCATAACTTCACGTTTCCGTTTGCAGCATGGTAGCAACAACATCTATGCGCCTAGAAACTGCGCTTGAAAAAAAGAACTTTTTCAGTCAGATACTACTACCGGCCAAAACATTTTATACCCATTTGCCGCAAAAAATAGGGCAAATTTTCCTACTGGGGTCTTATCGGTTTTCGTTAATATCTTTGCTTTTGGAAGTCCGATTTAAAACATTCTTTCAACGCCGCATACTATTTATTTTGTGAAACACATTGCTTCTACTTGTGGGGTTTTGTAGTTCACAGTTCTGGCGCTAGGTGGAGTTCGTGTTTATTTCTATTTGATGCTGTATCTCCGCTTCTAAAAACCTTTTGAAACATTTCTTTTTTACTGTATACCGTTCGTTACAGTACAGATGGGAAATATTACCTGTTTAAATAGTGAACAGTTTACCTGCAAGGTAGCAGAAGTGTCAAAACCTTTTTTTTTAGCTAACTCTGCTTCCAAGAGACGTATTTGAAGAATTCTTTCTCCTTAACATTTAGCTTTTGTTGTGAAGAATACCATTAACACATACGCATATGCTTTATATTTTTTTATTATTCAAAATCCTTCCCTTAGGGGCCTAAAGTTTGATCGCGTTTACTTTTTTTTAAAATTGGAGGTTTAACGAGCACCGTGAGCAACTCGGTGAGCTATAAGCAGTCGCCTATTCCTAAATTCAGGCTACTTGTTCCAGGGAAGAGAGAGAGCCAGCGCTGTAAGGCAAACACAACATGCATGCCTCACCGGTATTCAAAGCCCGACCCATCTCGGGCGAATGATCAGAAGCTATTGTTTAGACCATCGCGTCCCCGGGGCGGCGATCGTGTTTTCCTCTATATCTGTTTTCCTAAATGTTCGATGTAAAAATCGCTATGTCTCTTCTGATTTTATTTTTTTATTTTTTGTTCACTGTCTATGAATAACTTTGAAATATTTTTTTCGTGACGGAATGGATTCAAAAGATGTGCTCAATACAACCGAAAATTCGACGTTAACTTTCTTGTTTTCGTTCTGGGGTTTAAAGACCACCATTAGCTACGGCTCTCACCAATGAACCAAATCCATGGACCCCCCCCCCCTTAAGGAATTTCTGGCTACGCCACTGCCAGTCGCCCGTTCCTAATTCAAGGGAACTGGTTCCAGGGAAGAGAGAAAGGTAGACAAACACACCATGCGTGACCTTACTCGGGTTTCCACGGACGAATAGACAGAAGACAACGCTTAGACCAATAAGCCACTTGGACCACCAAATTACAGTATTAAAGCATGTAAGTAACGCGTGATAGCTTTTGTTCCAAAATAAAATTACAAAGTCAATGCATATGGCAATACTGAGATAAACATTTCCGTAGAAAGTAAATGTGGTGTTGTGGGCCGCGGTTCGCCTAGTGGTTAACGTTCGTGGCTGCCACGGAGAAATCTCAGGTTCGATCCCAGTCAGGTACGAACGCTCGAACGACTAAATATCCGTCGTGTATTAGATGGGCACGTTAAGCCGTCGGACCTCAGGTACTGCCCTCTCCCCAGTTATAAATGAGGGCATCGTCTTCCTCCTTCCTACCTCGCTTCCGTGTGACTTTGCTGTAGGGCACTACAGTCCAAATCTCCTAGCTTCCTAATTCTAAGGGTTGTTTAAGACCTGGGGTCAGACACTTACTTCTTAAAATCTCTACATGTGATCGGATCTGAAATGCAATATTGCAAAGATTTAACACATTGAAGTTCATAACCCTTAATTTTCTTGAATGTGAGTTTACCACAAACAAAACGGAATTGGGCAGAGGATAGAAGCTAAAGATAATTATAGTAATAATAATAACAATAACAAGACGAGGAAAAGGGCAGAAAACAGAAATAACAATAAGTAAAAAGTCAGTTAATAAACAGGTCTGCTGTTCTCCATTACTTTCGAGAAAAAAACATTTTCTTACGTTCTCGCACGCAATTCCGGTAGGCATAACCTTGTATTCGCTTGTACTTGTCACGGTTGACAGAGACGCAAACGACTAACGAAAGCTTCACGTTTGGTCTTTGGTATCCGGGATAAGAACTGGTTAAGTAGTTTCCGCCGCATTTTAAGAAATAAATCATAGACATGAGGCTCATCGCGTTTACTAACAGAGTGAACAATAGTATTTTCTAACCGCCTTTGGCATTTAACGTGTCATCGTCAAATCGTTTGTTTGTGTGTCTGGCTCTGTTTTTACCGCCCAGATTATACTGATGAATAACATAACACAAGCTGATATCACGGCGCCAAAGTGAGGAATGGAACTTCACGTGATGAGCTGAAATTTGCTGCTGGCCAGGGTCGTAGCTACGGGTAGTTCAGGGGATGGGAGGGGAGGGGATGGGGGGGGGGGCTCTTCCAGGGTGGTGATACCAGGGGCGTAAATTCATGCTCTGAGGGGGCGAAAAAACTAAAAATGATAACGCATGAATAAATTTACAGAAAGTGATAACTGAAAAAGAAAGTTATGCACTTTAGTATTTTGATTTTTTAAGCTTTCCAACCGTAGGTTTAAGAAGCGTATATGCTCCATCTTTGTCCGTCTGTCCGTCCGCACGATAACTCGCGTAAAAATGTTTCGATTTCGATGAAATTTTACTTTGTTGTATGGGACCACTGGGGACGAACCCTATTGAAAATGGGTGAAATGGTGTCAAAGGTCAGGATATAGGAGCGGGATCCATTCCTTTGCCCTTATGCATCATAACTTGCGCAAAAATGCTTCGATTTCGATGAAATTTTAGTATGTGGTAGGGGACCACCTGGGAACGAACCCTATTGAAAATGGATGAAATGGTGTCAAAGGTCAGGACATAGGAGCGGGATCCATTCTATTGCCTTTATGCATCATAACTTATGTAAAAATGCTTCGATTGCGACAAAACTTTATCACATTGTTCCGGAAATATACTGAACCAGGTCTGTTTAATATCATCGAAATGAGGTCATAGGTCACGACACAGGAGCGAGATTTATTCCACGGCCATTATCTTTATAGCTTGAGTAATAACTTGAGTAATGAATTCTGGTATGTTGGAAAGCGTATCATAATCAATGCATTGCACGATTTTACTAACTTGTTAAGGCTTTATTTTTAATTTTACGGTTTTAGTTAGCCGCATACAGTATTCCGTACAGCTAACCAGGATACAGAGTAGCCTATAGGGTGAAGTGTGAACCCGCCATGTGCATGAAAGGAATTGTCGGAAACGGCAGATAGAGGCATGTAAAACAATTTGCGGATATGATATGACCCTCTTGACATTTCGGTACACGTCGTAGGGATGCGGAACTAATTGGTTATTTGTATTTTGTAGCAGAAAGCTCCTTGGAGAGTTTGACCTTGAACGGAATTTTTCCAAGTCCTACCCCGGAAGTATCTTCCTATGGCTACGTTCGTTATTCAATACCAATTAATTATGTGCTGGTTTGCTATTCATTTCGCATTTTTCCGGCGTGGTGTGCTGTCGGCGTTCTCATAGCTTTCGCATTTTAATTGACACTTATAACCGTTGGCTCTTGAGCATTTACCCAGTTTCAACATTTTTAGTAAAACTATGTCAAAAACCGTAACTGACATTATTTAATTATCACACTGCTTTCCCATAACGAAAGTATATGAAAGTAGAAACTGTACTGTTTGAGTGGAAGTAGGGAAATTTTGAACTCAAATGGGCGTAATTTCAAGTTTCGCCCTCCCACGCATGAAAAACTTCCTTCGGCCCTGCTGCTGGCTGCAATCATCAAATCCGAATCACACAAAACAGACCTCTAAAATATTAATTAGCACTTTGCCTTTTTCAAATGACTCTTGAAATATTATGTTAGTTAAAATATCCAAATCAATTTAAAAGTGTCTATTGGGGAAGGTAGGCAAGCCGTCTTATAATGTTTTCACACGAACGGTATCAATTCGCGTCACACAGCACTGTATTCTTCTGTTAAGCATCATTATCGCAGTGAAACCATCCATTCACGTCCGTACTTCCAAGATACTTAAGAGATACAATTTTTCAAACAATTGTAATACTATGCGGTATCATCATCATCATCATTGTCAACCATTATCAATCCACTGCTGGACGAAGGTCTCCTAAAGTTTCCTCCACAACGGTCTGTCTAGTGCCAGTCTCCTCCATGTCACCCCTGCATACTTTCGAATTTCATCCACCCATCTCCCATGTGGTCTTCTTCTGGGTCTTTTCCTGTCCCTTGGAATCCAATCTAAAATTTCGGCTGTCCATCGATGATCTGTCCTTCTGGCAGTATGTCCAGCCCATTGCCATTTCAGGGATTTAACTCTGATCATGATGTCTTCCACTCTTGTCATTTTTCGGATCCACGAGTTCCTCTTCTTATCTCTCCTGGTTACACCAAGTATGCACCTCTCCATGCTGCTTTGAGTTCTCTGCAGCCTTCGTATGTCTCTTTTAGTTAAGGTCCACGTCTATGCACCATACGTAAGCACTGGAAGGATGCATTGATCAAACACTTTTCTTTTAAGACATAATGGCATATTGCTCTTGAAAATTATGCTGTTTCTTCCAAAAGCTCTCCAGGCAAGTTTTGTACGCCGATTAATTTCTTCATCAATGTGACCCTCACTTGATATCTGCTGTCCAAGATAAACGTACGTGTCTGTTATCTCCAGCTTTTCTCCATCAATCGATAAATCTTCATTTCTTGTAAAAGCATTGAACATCACTTTTGTCTTCTGAAAGTTCATTTTTAATCCCACTTCTTTACTCTTGTCAGCAAGTTCCTGGATCATACTCTGCAGCTCTGATGGGCGAGTCGCAAAAATGACTACGTCATCAGCAAAACGAAGGTGGGTTAGATAATCTCCATTAATCTTTATCCCTTTGTTTTCCCAGCTCAGTGACTGAAAAACACCCTCCAATGTGGCATTAAAGAGCTTCGGAGATATGGTGTCACCTTGTCTCACTCCCTTTCCAATTTTTATGTGTGTTGTATTTTCAAACAGCCTAATCTTTGCACTTGCATTTTCATAGATGTTATTAATAATATTAATGTATGCATCTTCAATACCGCAGGTTTTCAGAGCCATTGTAACTGCTGATGGTTTCACCGAATCAAAGGCTTTTTCGTAATCGATAAAAGCCATGCACAATGGAAGTTCATATTCCCTCGCTCTTTCAATTAGTTCTCTCAGCACATGGATATGATCTATTGTGCTGTAGCCACTCCTGAATCCAGCTTGTTCTCTCGGTTGAGCCATGTCCAGTGTTACCTTCAAGCGGTGTGAAAGAACTTTAGTGAAGATTTTATAAACTACTGATAGGAGGCTGATAGGTCTGTAGTTTCCGAGATCCTCAATGTCACCTTTCTTATGTAGCAGGATCATTGTAGCGGTGTTCCAATCCTCAGGAATCTTTCCTTCATTAAGGCATCGAGTGAAAATTTGGGCGAGTACTGTTTCGATTTCTCCACTTGCTTCTTGTATGATGTCTACAGTAATTCCATCTTCTCCTGGAGCTTTTCTCCGCTTCATGTTCTTGACTGCATGTGCAACTTCTGCTGGAAGGACTGGAGGTACTCTGGTACTGGTATCTTTCATGATGTCTGGAGTGCATGTATCATCCCTTTCATATAATTTGGAGTAGAAATCTTTCACTCTTGTCAAAATTTCGCCTCTATTTCTTGTTACAGAACCATCTTCTTTTCTCAGTGCCATAATCTGTTTTCTTCCCTTACTGAGATGTCCCTTTCCTATCTTTAGGCTTTGGTTGTTTTCAATTGCTTTCCTCACTAGTTCACAGTTGAATTTTCTTACGTCTTCAGTGATACTTTTTCTTACTGTCTTGCATAGCTCTATATATTCCACTTTGGAAGTCACATCTTCTTTAGTTGTCCTCATCTCTCTTCTTTTTTGCATCAACATTTTCGTTTTTCCTGATAATTTATTTACATGCAACTTGTTCTTAGACCCAGCTAATTTTGTTGCTGTTTCCATAAGAGCTTTGGTTACTTTTCTGTTAACTTCAGAGATGTCCACTTCTTCTGATGTTAGGCCTTCTAAAGCAGAGAACCTGTTCTTCAGTTCCAACTTGAAGGTATTATGGTGTTTTTCAAGGTTGGTTATGTCAATAGATTTTGTTTGTCTTATGAGCTTGCCACGTTCAAGTTTAGTGTTGAGGTGCATCTTACATCTCACCAATCTATGGTCACTACCTGTGTTGAACTTGTTTAGCACACTGCAGTCTTCTATGACGAATATTTTGTTACACATAATAAAATCAATTTCACTTGTCGTCCCATTTGGATGTCTATCTAGATAGGAAAATTCATCCATGATGGATGAATTTTCCATCAAAGAAAAAATCATCAGGAAAATTAATCCATCTAGATAGCAAAATTCATCCATCAAAGAAAAATTATGAGAAAAATTCATCCATCTAGAAGATAGGAAAATTCATCCATTTAGATAGGAAAATTCATCCATTTAGATAGGAAAATTCATCCATCGAGATAGGAAAATTCATCCATCCTGATAGGAAAATTCATCCATCGAGATAGGACAATTCATCCATCAAAGAAACATCATCAGGAAAATTCCTCCATCAAAGAAAAATCATCAGGAAAATTCATCCATCAAAGAAAAATCATCAGGAAAATTCATCCATCTAGATAGGAAAATTCCTCCATGATGAATGAATTTTCCTGATGATATTTCTTTGATGGATGAATTTTCCTATCTATAGTGTAAGAATAAGCTTCTACTATTTGCTGCCATGTTAGTTCAATGTATGTGATGTAAGGAACCTTGCTATGCAAAAGAACTGATATTTACTGCATCCAGATCAGAATCAAAATAACATAAGTTTCTGTTGAGTCACTGAAAAAATTATTCAAAGTAACCTTATTTGGCATACTTGCAATTAAAATTATAATACTGAACTTTCGGACTTACAGGCTGCTTACCAAATCATTGCATGTTGCAAGAATTTTTAACTGTATTGTATATATCTGATATTTGAAAATATAAACCTATTTCTTTTTGTATGTATAGTTTTAACGAGTCATTTATATTCGGTATCAATAACGTGAGTAACAATAATTACAAGCAAATACACACTGTGCTTTATATAATTTTCCAAGAAACGTTTCCCCAACGGTTGCATATGCTCACCTCTCCCTCGCATTTCCATGATCGTCAATTTATTGTCACTGTGTTGCTAATGACAGGACAAGTCTTCCATCATTTCCAGCCCGGTTCTCCTCCTCAAAATTACATTTGTCTTAAACAGCAACTTTTCCTGATAACCTGCGGACCAAAAATTATGATTCTCATCAATAATCATGTTGCTTATCGCTCTAAACATGGGAGACTACTTTTCGTAGAGCAGGTAACTATTCCGTACCTTCTACAATAGTATACTCTTAAGGTGACTTGAAATATAGCATGAAAACAGAACTCTCCATATTTATGAACAGAATTTCACATTATTGATTCACAGAGAAAAATAGCTTGCACAAAAAGTAATATGCATTCATTTTAGTCTCAAATTTTTTTTTTTTTTATATTTACAGACAGCTTTCAGTAAGTGCTAAGTTCGCGAATGGTGCAATAAAACATGAATGTTGACTGCACTTGTCGGTGTTATCTCACGCTTTCGCAGAATGGCAGCATACAGACAACTACTAGATAACAATTGCAGGAGTACAACAAATTGATATGTTAAATCAGTCAGTAATGACGTGAGAAATTACGTGGGAAACACAGGGCAATTATAGAAGTTTTAGACAAAAATGAAATTGCATTGTAAAAAAAAAAAAAAAAGTTGTGTGAATTCACGGATAATTCCAAAAAATAACGTGGAGAAAACTGCCGGGAGTACCCCGTCTTTTAACGAAATTTCTGCTTTCAAAAAGGTCCATTTCTTTTAACTTCAGCATTTTGACAGATTTTTCGTAGTCAGTAGTTCCGTTTACTTCGGAAAACTCAGTTTCGAGTTTTTCTGTATTTATGCAAAAGTTTCACAAAATCGAAGATTTTGACTTTTTCAGCCATTTCACCAGAGCAAGATTCCCGTCCTTTTGGGGGTTCCGAAACCTGATCGCCCAAGCGGAAGCCTAGCGTCCTACCGTTGAGCCATAAATACACGTGTGTCACTATCACGTACAAAGTATAACTCTACTTTGTACATGAGTGTGATCTACAGTTACGCGCAATTGCGATGATGCGATGCCTTCTGTTATTAATTTGGGCTAATTAGTCATTTTACTTTCTGTTGGAGCTTATTATTTTTCTGAACAGTTTAATAATAATTTTATTTTTTCTATAGGAACACTTATCACGAATCGCATTTTTATTTCATCGTGATTTTTCGAAGTAACAAAAATGCTTCGGAACTTGGGATCTTATTAAGCTGAATATGATTTATCCGATCTCGCTACAGAACTTCAAAATCAAGTCCACCGACAGACGACTAAAATATAATAGTTAATCAAATCTCATGTATTCCCGCAAATGTCTCCTACTACAGGAAATTTTCCGACATGGGGGTACGGAAAAAGTGAGAGCAGAATTTTTCCGTTAATATGCAAAAGAAATTGCGGAAAGATTTTTGAAAATTCAGAATTTTCCGTTAGCACCTCGGAAAAACGGGAATTTACCTTCAACGCACGAAAGGAATGCCGAAAAGGTTTCGGGAAATTCAGAATTTTCCGTTAGCACCTCTGAAAAACGGGAATTTACCTTCAATGCACGAAAGGAATGCCGAAAAGTTTTCGGGAAATTCGGAATTTTCCGTTAGCACCTCTGAAAAACGGGAATTTACCTTCAATGCACGAAAGGAATGCCGAAAACGTTTCGGGAAATTCAGATTTTTCCGTTAGCACCTCTGAAAAACGGGAATTTACCTTCAATGCACGAAAGGAATGCCGAAAACGTTTCGGGAAATTCAGAATTTCCTTGGCGTACCAAAAATTCAGTGATTCTGTCTGTCATTTTCCCGAAAAGTTTGTGTCAGGAATATTCTTCGTTATTTCGAGAAAGGAAACATGAGAAATAGCTCGTGAATTTCAGAATTTTTTGTACAGTTTGTGTACATTTATAGTAGATTCTGCAACATTGTTTCCCTGTGTTAAGGCTTTCCTTTTCTCTGAAACCTTGTGGTGAATTTCAGGGAAGATGAACAGCTCCAAAAAGATATAAAAACAGGCGTTATTTGCAGGAAATGATCAAGACTCTTTTATTCAAGGAATAACAAAAGTGGAATAAAGATGGACTAAACTAGCTGAAGTTGCCGGGGGCTACATCGAAAAGTAATGGCATAAGTTGTCTGAGTGCAAAGCAAATCAGACATTGTGTTTATTAAATAAATATCCGTCATACGATTGAAAGCATTTTGAATCGTCACCTTCTATAAAATCCTACAATCAAGTTTAGTCACCAAACATATAAGAAAGCAAAAACATTTTCTCAATGAAATTCGATTCTTACCGTTTCTCAGCTGTATCTGATTTTTTTACGCTTTCCAACAATAGGTTGAAGAAGCGCATATGCTCCAGCTTTGTCCGTCCGTCCGTCCGTCCGCACGATAACTGGCGTAAAAATGGTTCAATTTCGATAAAATTTTAGTATGTGATACGGGACCACTGGGGAGGAACCCTATTGAAAATGGGACAAATGAGGTTAAAGGTCACGACGTAGGAGCGGGATCATTCCATTGCCGTTACGCGTCATAACGTGCGTAAAAATGGTTCGATTTCGATGAAATTTCAGTATGTGGTAGGGGACAACCTGGGGACGAACCCTATTGAATGTGGACGAAATGGGGTCAAAGGTCAGGACATAGGATTGCGATCCATTCCATCGCTCTTATCCCATATTATTAAGGTGAACGTCAAGTAATTTTGCTTCCTATACTTCCAATGGGAAAACTTTTGTGCACATTTTCTTTACAATTAATGTGTTCCCAAGGATGAAAATTTGAAAATCGATTAAAATAACTTTATTATAACTTGGAATACTTAATATTTTCTAAAACATAACCATAATTATATTAAAAATCAATAACTTTTCCTTTGGTGGTGTTGAAACCAGAAAAAGGATGGCGCGACCTGTACTTTGATGACGTCAGTAGACAAACAAATTTTGGATTGCATATTTATAGTTATGTTTTAGAAAATATCAAATATTCCAAGTTATAAAATGAAGTTATTTTATTCGATGTTCAAATTTTCATCCTTGCGAATGCATTAATTGTCCAGAAAAAGATGGCGCGACCTGTATTTTCAAGACGTCAGTAGACAAACAAATGTTGGATTGCATAATTATGGTTATGTTTTAGAAAATATTAAGTATTCCAAGTTATAAAATGAAGCTATTTTAATCGATGTTCAAATTTTCATCCTTGTGAATGCATTAATTGTCCAGAAAAAAGATGGCGCGACCTGTATTTTCATGACGTCATCAGACAAAAAGATGTAGGATTGAATAATTATGGTTATGTTTTAGAAAATATTAAGTATTCCAAGTTATAAAATGAAGCTATTTTAATCGATGTACAAATTTTCATCCTTGTGAACGCATTAATTGTCCAGAAAAAAGATAGCGCGACCTGTATTTTCATGACGTCAGCAGACAAAAAAATGTTGGATTGCATAATTATGGTTATGTTTTAGATAATATTAAGTATTTCAAGTTATAAATAAAATGAAGATATGTTAATCGATGTTCAAATTTTCATCCTTGGGAACGCATTAATTGGGAAAAAAATGTGTACAGAAATTTTTCCATTCGAAGTACAGGAAGCAAAATTACTTGACGTTCACCTTAAAGGAGTAATTCTTGTATGTATGTAAATTATATTTTGAAAACGGCTTTAAGGATTTTGATGAAAGTAATTAATCTACCGTTTTCTGGTACTACGAACCGATTTAGCTTGATCTCGACTTTAAGAAAATTTGTTTAGTGGGTTAAATAACCACCCCGAATTACCAAGTTTGTAGTGTGGTGTCATGGCGTCGCCCCATTAGATGTTGGCGCGCAGTCATGCCATCTATCTCATTACGTCACGCGTTGTTTGTGGATCCTATTAAAGTTTTATGACGTCACACCTTGGTAGCAGATGGTCGCGATTCCCATCTGCCTCATTACGTCACGGGTTGTGTGCGTATTTTCGTCCGCACGATAACTTGCGTAAAAATCGTTCGATTTCGATGAAATTTTAGTATGTGGTAGGGGAACACCTGGGAAGGAACCCTATCGAAAGTGAACGAAATAGGGTCAAAGGTCAGGACATAAGAGCGGGATCCATTACACTGCTCTTATGCGTCATAACTAACGTAAAAAAGGTTCGATTTCGATTAAATTTTAGTATGTGGTAGAAGACCACCTGAGGACAAACCCTATTGAAAATTGGCGAAATGGGTGTCAAAGGTCAGGACATAGGAGCGGAATCACTTCCATCGTCATTATGAGTCATAACTTACGTAAAAATGTTTCGATTTGGATGAAATGTTGGTATGTTGTAGGGACCTGTCTGGGGACAAATCTTATAGAAAATGGGCGAAATGGGGTGAAAGGTGAGGACACGAGCGGGATCTATTCCATAGCGCTTATGCATCATAACTTACGTAAAATTGCTTCGATTGCGACAAAACTTTATCACGTTATTTCGGAGATTTACTGAACCAGTTCTGTTGAATATCATCCAAATGGATCAAAGGTCAGGGCACAGGGGTGAGATTTATTCCACAGCCATTTCCCACATAACTTGAGTAATAGCTTGAGTAATGATTTCTAGTATATTGGAAAGCGTATCATAATCAATGCATTGCATGATTTTACTAACTTGTTTTTTTTTAAAGGTTTCTCTTTAATTTGTCCGTAATGCAAATTTTTAGTGAAGCAGGATATATTAGCACATTTCTTTTAAATATTACACATCCAGTAAGATATGATTTCTAACTTTTCAATCCTTACTCATTCTTAAATTTTCCACCTCTGGGAACAGTTGTTTAAAGAAAAACTTTACTTAGGCCCCTGCCTCTATTTGTCACATGGCTAAAAAGTATTGTTGAGGTCTACTAATAAAAACAGACTGAAATTTAATGACACCACCTGGCTATACACAGCACGAAAATTTGTTTCACATTTCCCCCTAAAAACTCTTATTCACTTACTCGCTGATATGAACAGGTTGGCATACCTAAAGAATGTGACCATAAAGTCTAAGCCACATCAGTTTAGAAAAAACAAACAAACTGTGATTGCACCAATTAGGTCAGATTCTAAGGATTAGCTAAAACTTATGTGTCAAATGAAGAAAAATGTTGCACTGTTTGTGTGAACAAATTCTAATTCTGGTAATTTTAATTCTTTCTCTCTAACGTAAGAAGTACACGATGATAAGTGTTATAATATGCAAATTAACACAGTGTCATTTGGTTTGCAATATATGTGAGTATTTTCTGCGAGTGTACATGTACAGTGTATGGAAATTTTGTTAGGCCACCCTGTTATGTACTATATGGAAATGAACAACCATTTGCGATGACTGATGACTGAGGGTTCAAATATACACTAAAGTAAAAAATACGGTGTTTGTTGAGTTTCAGTCAGCCTTTTGGAATCACTGAGTAAACTTATATGAGTCAGCTCTTAGAGTTGCTGAGTCAACCTATAGTCAGCTCTCTGGAGTCACTGAGTAAACTTATATGAATCAGTTCTTAGAGTTGCTGAGTCAACCTAGTCAGCTCTCTGAAGTCACTGAGTTAGTTTATACAGGTCAGCTCATTGGATTCACTGAATTGACTTATGTATATCTCAGCTTTTTGGAGTCACTGATTTATTTCTTGAGTCAAGTAGAAGACTTTACATGCTTATAGCGTGTAGTATGTAGTACAATAAAACATTTAAAAGCATATAATGGGTAAATGATAAAGTGACAAGGTGCCTAATCGGTAACGATCTTCGAGTTGCGTGATTAATATCAGTTATCCTTACTTGATTCACTGGCAGTTACATTTAAAAGAGAGAAAAATTCATGGGAGTTCAAGCGTGACGTTCAGCATGAAAAACATAACAAGAAGCAACCAAAATTTACATAAGTGAAAGTTAACAAAACGGAAGGTTAGAAAGGTAGTTAGTATACGTCACACATCGACCGTGTAATAGTTTCACTTAGAGAAATACGCTTAACTTGACATAATCTATCTTAAGCAAAGAAATATGAGATGAGTTGTTCGTCATATTGCAAGAATATGACACCAAATGCTGTTCAGGTTAATTTCTCAAAGACAGATATTCCTCGGAATTTTGAACGAAATTTGAACGACATGTTGCTCGTTGGAGCTGAAGTCGTTCAGAGCAATGCTTTCATCGTTTCCCCATTTAAATTGTATTCAGAAATATAATCTGTGCGATGGAAAACTGATTGATCCATTTAAATTTCCATATTCCTGAAATGTGAATAATAACTGATGAACTCGAATGTTTCACTTAGATTTTCTGTTTCGATAATCCTTTCTTACTTGTAACTCTTACATCAATAGTTTACTTTATCATGAGCGTTCTTTTCCACGGACAAATTGAAGACCGTTCTAATAAAACTTCCAGGTTGTTTACGTACATAAGCGCGTGAGAATGTGCCCTTTTAAAATTAATTCAAGACCTGCTTGGGTTTTCTTCAGGCTCCATAGATCCTTTCCATCCGGCAAAACGGGCAGCACGTAAAAGCAATGACTTTTACATTAATAACAGGAGGGCATCCGTCTTGATGTACGTGAAAAAGCCAAAGTTGATTTGCGTGAAAGGGTCTTTGTTCTTACACTAAATACCTGATTCGATGACATATGCAACTCGTATTGTTATCCCAACATCTCTGCCTTTAACAACGACAGGAAAATCACTATAGTTTTATGTGAGAATGATTGCTTAAGGAAAAATTCCTTTCAAGATAAAATGTCGTGAAGACAAATCAGTTGTGATTTTCAACAGGAAAACATAACGAAAATAAAGAAAGAGGAAAAACCTTGTTTTTTATACTAGTTACCTGTTCCACAAAAACTTAAGACAAAAGCAAATTCAGCTTTTCCAAAGAAATTAATTCGAAAGTTAACACACAATCTCGAACTGAATATTAGCACGAAGTAAAAATTTATGGGATTTTTCTCCCGAATGTTTGAAGAGTGAATAGCAAATTACATGAAACCTCGGTTATACATTTTTGCAGGGGATTGCCTTAAAAGCGTATAAATGTGTAAAATGTATAAATGAAATTTCAAAAATGATAAACACTAATGAAACATTTATGCTTTAAAGAAGTGTAAGATGTTCCTTTATAGTGATTTATTTGAAATTGAATTGGCGGCAAAAGGGAAAAAAAGAGCCACAATTTACGATACACTTGGTAAAGTGTATTATTATTTGCATTGCAAAAATCACAAAGCTCATTAAAATCAAACTTCTCTTTAGACAGCTCAATGCGTCTATAAATAATTCTGATTAAGTGAAATCCTCACAGTTAAGAATCTGAGACCAATGCTTCCCTGTGCAATCCATGAATTAACAGCATTTTTTCTTCTACGATTCATGGCTGCCCATAGGGAGGGGCAAGAGGAGGCACTTGTCCTCCCCTGGAAATCTGACTGTGATTTCAGTTCTTCGGAGACACTATAAAGATTTTCGCCATATCATTAATTATGATTGCTAATTTTTATGTTGAACTTCTGAAGGTGTGTGTGTGTTTAGTAAATACATTTGGAATTTGAAGTAGAAAGTAATAATTTTGAATATAAAACCAATCACTCGTGCACTCTTGGTAAGTAAGTATAAAGGACACCCTCTCTGCACGAACAAATAAATAAGAAAATCAAAAACCAAGAAAATTAAAAGCTGTAAAACCTTCAATCCATTAGTTTAATCCAAAAATACACATTAGTACTTTCGGGCCACTTTGGTCCCATCTTCAGATGTGAAGTGAACATTTTTTTTTTTTTTTTTTTTTTTTTTTTTTTTCGTATGTAGAGGATTTTAGGAAGGGAGTGTCTGACCCCAGGTCTTAAACAACCCTTAGAAATAGGATACTAGGAGATTTGGGCTAGAGCGCCGGATAGGAAAGTCACATGGAAGTGAAGTAGAAAGGGGGAGGAAGACGCCCTTATTTATTACCGGGGTCCAGTACCCGGGGTCCTACGGCTTAACGTGCCCATCCGACGCACGGCGGATATTTAGAGGATCGAGCGTTCGTACCTGCTTGGGATCGAACCTGAGGCCCTTTCCGTGGCAGTCATGAACGTTGCCCACTAGGCCACCCGCGGCCCTACGTGAAGTGAACATTTGAACAGTGCTGCCATTTATACAAACCAGTGGCAGTATGGGCAAATATATGATGTGTGTATTAGATCAGCGATATTTAAGGTGGAGCCTTCTGTTTTGTCCAATCTCTTTTGGATTATTATACAGAGTGATTCATAAAGAAGTATACAGTTTCAACGCATTATAAAACAAGAACAATGTATGATATTTTATGTTACCTGTAACAGAATTGTAGGGAAATGTTTCAAGTTTTTTTAGAGACACTCATAGATGTTCTATGTGTGCATCCTTAGTCACACGACACACATCGAACCAGTAATCCATTTCCGCCCAAACGCGAGGTAAGATATCTGAATCAAGTGCAGTGATAGTGGCTGTGATACGCTGTTTCAGCTCAGCTAGATCAACACGAAGGGGAGGGGCGAAAGCCTTGTCCTTTAGGAACCCCTACAGGATAAAGCCACAAGGTGTTAAGCCAGGACTACTGGGTGGCCATTGGGTCAATCAAGAACACAAAACGCCTTCTCCACTGCAGACGCTGTCAATTTGACTCACTAGTCACGTGACACGCGCGCTATCACCTATACGTCACTTCCCTCATTAGCGGGACACACGCTTTATGTGTACATCTACCTAACGGTTCGAAGTTGTGGTCCGTGTCTTCAAATGTTACTGTTTTACAGCATCTGGGTACTGTATACTTCTTTATAAATCACCCTGTATAATATTTTTCCATACAGGTGGTAAGTCATATGGTACATAGTCATTACAACATTCGTAACGAGCTTTAGAAATAAATAAACTTTCAGTCAATAACAGCATAGGACAGAATCTTAGTGCTACTAGAATTTTTGCGTGGTCCCAGTCTGGGTAGAAAGTTCTATCATTGACAGTTCGTGCCAAAGCGGTGTTTTGAAGCCCTGTTTTAATGTTGTATTTGTGTTCCCGGATTCTGCAAGCAAGACTCCGAGCTGTAGATCCCATATAACGTGAGAGGAGAGGACAGTTTTGTTCTCGTTACATCTGATCTACAGCTCGGGGTCTTCTTTGCAGAATCCGAGAACACAAATACAACATTAAAACAGGGCTTCAAAACACCGCTTTGGCACGAACTGTCAATGATAGAACTTTCTACCCAGACTGGGACCACGCAAACATTCTCGTAACACCAAGATCCTGTTCTATGCTGTTATTGACTGAATGTTTTTTTATTTTTAAAGCTCTTTACGAATGTTGTAATGACTATGTACCACATGACTTACCACCTGTATGGAAAAATATTACATAATAACCCAGAAGAGATTGGACAAAACAGGGGCTCCACCTTAAACATCGCTGACGTAATACACACATACTATGTTTATTGTTTACCCATACTGCCACTGGTTTGCATAAATAGCAGCACTGTTCAAATGTTCACTTCACATCTGAAGATGGGACCGAAGCAGCCCGAAAGTACTAATGTGTATCTTTAGATTGAATTAACGGATTGACGGGTTTACTGCTTTTAATTTTATTAGCTTTTGATTTTCTTATTTATTTGCTCGTGCAGAGACAGTGTCCTTTATACTTATCTAATAATTTTCAAATTCGCCGATCCTTGCTAGAGCACAGTGTAGGGCAGTGTGAAAGAAAAAGAAATGAAAAACACAGCATCCTCTACAACGGCCATTTGCTCCTGGACAAAGAGTTCCGCAATTTTTTTTACAGAACTTTGTCTTACGCGTGTCCCCCCCCTTCTTGGTGATCAACTGGATGACCACTAGAGTTTTGTGGTGCATGGGACACAAATAAAAATCAGAACAACAAAGTAATTATTTTATTCTCCCAACATGCTGCCGATGTTCATGTATCAGTCTTTTTTATGCAGTTTCTGGATCATCCGACTTCAAATTAAATTTATCTAACGGAAGAATCGGGTAGACATACACCAATAATACTAAAAACGCTGAAATCCGTTTTATTGGTGCAGTATTAGAAACACTAGTACAAACACGTTAGCTTTCACCACCACGGGTGGCTTCTTCAGGCAGAAGTATTCCAATGCAAAAACAAAAACAAACAAAAAACAGAGTTTCAGTTATGAATTCAAAAATAGAAGTTTGTTATAGTTATTATAGAACGTGCGCGTCATATTCTGGATGTATGATCAGGAGCGTGCGTATTAATGAGCGTGTGCCATACATGTGGGAGGTCCATTGACGTTTCCTCGTTACATATCCCGTGATTGGATAGAATTTCTATATTTTATCTGAGGAGGGTGGCTCTGGCGGTTGTGTATCGTGCTATTTTCTTTATTTGTCCCCACAGAGGTGTTGCAAAGTTGTTGGCGACTTCACGCGCTAGTGCCGTAGTGAGAAGTCCTCTTTTGACATCTCTTTGATGTTCCTGGAGTCTTAGTCGCAGAGACCTATTGGTCATGCCCACATAGTTCTTGCTTGTTCCGTCCGGGTACAAGAGGGGTATAAGAGGGCACGATATATAAGAGAATATATAATATATACAAGAGGGCACGATACACAACCGCCAGAGCCACCCTCCTCAGAGAAACTATAGAAATCCTATCCAGTCACGGGATATGTAACGAGGAAACGTCAATGGTCCTCCCACATGTATGGCGCACGCTCATTAATACGCACGCTCCTGATCACACATCTTGAATATGACGCGCACGTTCTATAATATCTATAGCAAACTTCTATTTTTGAATTCATAACCTGAACTCTGTTTTTTATTTGTTTTTGTTTTTGCATTGGAATACTTATGCCTGAAGAAGCCACCCGTGGTGGTGAAAGCTAGGTTGTTTGTACTAGTGTTTCTAATACTTCACCAATAAAACGGATTTCAGCGTTTTTAGTAAATTTATCTAGGTTGTGTGGTAAAATGCTTTGAGGATACAAACGGAACAGTGAAAGTTTACATTGTTTATGATATTTGTATTTACAATTTCTATTTTTGCCCCCTCCTGAAAACTTAGTTATGGGCTACTATGCATGTACGGATCCTGAGTGCATCCGTTAGAAACTATGCTTCGAATCACCCTAAGATGACACCGAGGGGGAAGGTACGTAAAACCTATCGCATCGCCTAAAAGTAGTTCCCAGCATTTTTCGTGAAAACCAATGCATTTATTGCGCAAAATCATACATCATACGATAAAATATCAACATATTTGAATCAATATTGAGAAAAAAAAATCTGCCCCTTAAAACGCCCTCATCATCAATAATTAAACCGGGGAGTGTGAGTGACGGTGCCAATGAGTTACGGGAGAAGTGATTGGCAGCTGCAAACCGGCAGCGGATGGCCTAGTGGTCAACGTACTTGACCGTCACGGAGAAACATCAGGTTCGATCCCAGCCGGTACGAACGCTCGAACCGTTAAACATTCGCCGTGCGTTGGATGGGTACGTTAAGCCGTCGGACCCCGGGTAATTGCCCACCGGTAATAAATAAGGGCGTCTTCCTCCCCCTTTCTAACTCTCTACAGTGCCACTTTCCTATCGGGAACTCTAGCACAAATCTCCTAGCTTCCTATTTCTAAGGGTTGTTTAAGACCTGGGGTCAGTCACTCCCTTCTTAAAATTCTCTACATATGATCTGATCTGACAGCTGCAAACAGCAAGACACAGTGGGGAGTGACGCGGATGAACATAACTCTCGGCTGTCCACGAAGGCTCAGTGAGAGCGTAGGCTCTTCTACCTTAAAGTGCAGTGTGCAGTGTCATCTTAGGGTGAATTGAATGGTAGAATGTTGATTGTTGACGATACGTTTAGGATTCTTTTCTACTACAACACGAAATGGTGGAGCCACAAAATTACATCCGACAGATTTATTAGTTTTTAAATGGTACATGAGTGTGTTACTCACGAAATGCAGAATCAATTTTTCATCCAAACCGAAAGTAAACAACACATCTTTCTCTGATGTGATCAAGGTTCAAATTTGGCTGCACCAAGAAGGAACACAGCAACGCCATCTCAATTCTCTCAAAGTAAACAACATACCATTCTCTGATGGGATCAAGGTTCAACTGTGGCTTCACCAAGAAGGAACACAACAACGCTGTCTCAATTCTCTCAAAATAAACAACATGCCCTTCTCTGATGGGATCAAGGTACAACTTTGGCTGCACCAAGAAAGAACTTAGCAATAATATCTCGATTCTCTCAAAGTTATAGCATACCGAGTAACGTATCAAAGAATCATGCATGTTTGATAAACTAAAATTCAAATTTCAACGCATAATTGCAAAGAGCTTATGAATGAATTACGTATAACCGAGTTAAGAAAGCGATAAACACTACAGTAAAATATCGGGACTAACGCTGAATTACGTATAAATGTGAAAAACGGATAACTAAGAAACGCATAACCGAGTTTTTGTAATTTATTTATATAAACGGGAAGAGCTGAGCCTAGAAGGGAGAAAATTTGCCTCTTTCCATCAAGTCTACGTATAAGCCTAGCTATTCAAGAAAGTAAGAATTTATTTATAGAAGTCTCATCGTTAGCTTTTCAAGAAAGCAAGAATTTTTGGTGAACTTTGTGACAGGTAGAACTCCATTTCTTATCTAGAATAATAAGTTATATACGTTTTGGACAAGTTTTTGATTTTCAGTTGGGTTTTTCTTTCGGGAGATCGCGAGGGTATCTTGACGACCACCGTGAGCAACTCAATTGGCTATAAAGCAGTCACCCATTCCTAATTTGAGATCTCTGGTTCCAGGGAAGGGAGATAGCCAGCATGACCCTAAGACAAACACACCATCTTCGCGTTACTCGGTATTCATACCTGACCCATCTCGAACGCATTATTAAAGGCTTAGGCTTTGTACGACTTGGTTTTCCAGTTTTGGCATGGAAATATTTAAGAGTTACTTGTTTGACATAAAAAAATAGGGGGATTTGCATTTCTTACGTTTGCCTTTTCCTTCTATCATTTTCTTTTGTTCTTATTACTTTTTTATTAATACTTTCAAATCTCCTGCAAAGTTTTTACCTAATTTTTGTTTCTTTCATTTTCTTTCCTTTTTTTGAGAGGACTGATTACTAGATGCGGAAATTTCTGAAAATATTTTTTGCTTTGTTTGAGCTTTCTTCCTGAACAGTGCATTGCTTTTATTTTTTATTTATTTTTTTCTAAACAAATCGTTACACAGTCATCATTATAGTCTTTGTTGTTGCCGAGGTAGAGAAGCAAAAATAAAGGCAGATAAATTCAAGGAAATTTCAAAAGACAGAGAAATGTTTCTCAGGAATTTCCGAGAAATAAAGTAGATTTGCAAAATAATTGCTCTCTGAATTGGGTGAAGCAATTGCTGTGTTAGTTTCAATTCTTCAAGGTTTCAATTGCTGTGTCAGTTTCAATTCTTCAAGGTTTTAGGAAGCTGTTAGGCATCAATTCAGGTACCGATGTACCAATTGTTATGATATACGTTATGTATTATTCGAGGATCCTATGGGTTTTCCGTTGGAGATTTTCTCAAGCACAATTCTTCAGGAATACTCTCTCAGTGGAACCGTTACATTAATTAATTGCGTGGTCTTCTGTTTGCTGTTTTGTTTCTGGGGACAACTGTATACAATTATATAAACGGAGAGAGCTGTGCCTAGAAAAGAGAAAATTTGCCGATTCTCATCAAGTCTCTAAGCCTAGCTATTCAAGAAAGCAAGAATTTATTTATAGAATGTTTGGTGAACTTTTTGATAGGTAGAACTCCATTGCTTATCTAGAATAATATGTTACATACGTTTTGGACGAGTTTTTGATTTTCAGGTGGTTTTTTTTCTTTCGGGAAGTCGCGAGGAGATCCGGACGACCACAGTGAGCAACTCAATGGGCTATAAGCAGTAAGTCCGTCCCTAATCTAGGGCCGCTGCTTCCAGGAAAGGAAGAGAGCCAGTGCCGAAACACAAACGGAACATCCATGCCTCATCCGGATTTGAACCAGGACACATATCGGAAGAATGGTCAGAAGCCAGCGCTTTAACCGCTACGCATTTCAAGAGTATTTTCATCTTCCGCAATCTGTTCCAGTTGGTACCCTGGAGAAAGATTTTTCGATATTTTAAAAAGTCTTTGATATAAGATCTTGTGGCCATCTGGTTGAGTCTTTTCATTATTATTTTGGTGCAAAAAAAAACCCCGACAGTATGCTTACTTAAACGCGCTGTAGTTTCAGTGGTTTGAACGGACTTTCTGCTGATTGCATCCGCGGTATTTTTCACTATGACCTTTTCGTAATTCTCTGTTGCTATTACGGTGGACGTCAAGTAAGTTTGCTTCCTATACTTCCAATGGAAAAAACTTCTGTACACATTTTCTTCATATTTAATGCGTTCCCAACGATGAAAATTTGAACAACGATTAAACTAGCTTCATTTTATAACTTGGAATACTTAATATTTTCTAAAACATAACCATAGTTATGCAATCCAACATTTGTTTGTCTACTGACGTCATCAAAGTACAGGTCGCACCATCTTTTTTCTGGTTTCAACACCACCAAAGGAAAAGTTATTGATTTGTAATATAATTATGGTTATGTTTTAGAAAATATTAAGTATTCCAAGTTATAAAATGAAGCTAGTTTAATCGATGTTCAAATTTTCATCCTTGGGAACACATTAATTGTGAAGAAAATGTGTACAGAAGTTTTTACATGCGAAGTATACGAAGCAAAATTACTTGACATCCACCTTAATAGTGTGGGATAAGGGCGATGGGATGGATCCAGATCCTATGTCCTGACCTCTGACTCCATTTGTCCCATTTTCAATAGGGTTCCTCTCCAGGTGGTCCCCTACCACATACTAAAATTTCATCGAAATCGAACCATTTTTACCCACCTTATGACGAACAAGGGCAATAGAATGCATCCCGCTTCTATGTCCTAACCTTTGACTCCACTTCACCCATTTTCAATAGGAAACGCAACCAATCATCTATCTGTTTGTATCTAGATTTGACACTTTTAAACTACAGTGATGATGATTTTTTTATCTATGGTTTCCACTTCTAGACAGTTTGAATTCTCCTCGTGTACATAGTTTTGTTTTTCCAGCTTTTTATCGGTTCTGGATCGCTTTTGTGGTGGAGAAATAAGCTGTGAGTTACTGAAATTTAATGGTGCGTAGCAGTGCTGAGATGGGCCGAGCCCGAGCCCGAAAGCCCAAAGTCGATACCGGGCCAGAGCCGGACTCGGGATGCATAATACTTACTGGATTTCGGGCTCGGGCGGGCTCGGGCACTGGGAAAGGAAGATAATTTTCTTCCTATTTTGTGTGCGCGCGCGCGCGCGCGCGCGCGTGTGTGTGTGTGTGTGTGTGTGTGTGTGTGTGTGTGTGTGTGATTTAGCACACGACTTTTTTTTTACACTTTCTAGTTTTTAAATATAATTCTTCGGCAACTGGTCTTAGATAGGGGGTAGGAATTCGTCAGGGCTATTTATTCCGGGCTTAGGTAACAAATACCATAGGCCATGAATTGCTGAATTTCTACGAAGGAAAATTTTCTCTAAGATCTATAGATAGTAGATAGCAAGCTGACAAAATTTTTCTTTCTACCTCAACGAGGCAGCTCCCTGCTAATTCTATTGAGCAACGTACGTCGTAGATTATTGTGCCTCCCTATTTTTTCTCATGCCCGATCCTCCGAAACATTTCAGGAAGAAATGAATTGTCAATGGAACTGTAAAAATAGATTACCATCCCTTCCCCCACTCCACAATTGAGAAATACATCGGTTAATTGCATAGAAGGAAAAGCGGAGAAGTCTGGAAGAGGAGATTTTTTTAAAATGCCTAAACAGGTTCATCAAAGATTTCGGCCTCATTCGGACCCGGGTTGTATCTTGCAGTATAAAATTCGGGCTCGGGAGGGCTTGGGCTCGCACGGGCTCGGGCTGACATACTTCGGGCTCGAACGGGCTCGGGCTGACATACTTCGGGCTCGGACGGGCTCGGGCTGACATACTTCGGGCTCGGACGGGCTCGGGCTGACATACTTCGGGCTCGGGCTGACATACTTCGGGCTCGGACGGGCTCGGGCTGACATACTTCGGGCTCGGACGGGCTCGGGCTGACATACTTCGGGCTCGGACGGGCTCGGGCTGACATACTTCGGGCTCGGACGGGCTCGGGCTCTTAAAATTGAGCCCGAACTCAGCTCTGGTGAGTAGCCCTCGTCATTTGCAGCTATTAGAAGAGCATTGACTAGTGGCATAGCGCAAAACTACGGAGGTCCCACGAAAAAACTGTTTTGTGTCCATTTAACCCAACAAAAATCAGTTTTACAGACTTTCGATGATTTCAAAATGATCGTGACAGCTTTTAATCATACCTAGAACTGCAATATTTATTCATTCATAATATTGCAATACTATTTAGCAAGATCTGAAATCCTCAGCTGGAATCTCAGCTGTGGGCTAATCCCCCACACTGATGTACTTACCTGATTAAAAAGACAAAAAGAAACCAATATCCGGACTCAAGTGTGGGATATGTTGGACCTACCACACTTCAGAAGGACGGTTCACCACGGAATCGACCTGGACTTTCTAAACGGCGTATGAGAAAGAGATCTCGGCTGAGTGAATGTAAGATTGGTGTATGGAATACAAGAGGTATAAATGGCAAGATGAATGAGGTGACTGAGGAGATGAATAAGTATAGACTGGAAGTGCTGTGTGTAAGTGAAACCAAAAGAAGGAAATTGGAGTAGAAGAAGTGATGGCACAGTGAGCGTGTGATCTGGATATTGGATAATGTGAGAGGACAGGCTGGTGTAGGGGTGATCTTAAGTGAAAAGATGAAGAACAACTTGATTCACTATAGTTGCGTAAGTGAGAGAATTCTCTGGATTCGTTTGAAAGTGAAACTTCAGAGAATTGTAATTGTTGTAGTGCATGCTCCTTGTGACTCGGAACCTTCTGATAAGAAGGAAGATTTCTGGAATGAGCTAAAAGCTGTTTTGTGCCAGTTTGGTGCTAAAGAAAAAGTTATAATAGCAGGGGGATTTCAATGCTAGAGTAGGTGTGCAGAATGCAATTTCTGACAATGTTCTGGGTAAGTTTAATGATCCTTGTGTGAATGATAATGGTGAAAGATTAATTGAGCTCTGCATTGAGAATGGTTTGTGTGTATCTAATACATTTTTCAACCACAAGTATATCCCCACATATACTTGGGAAAATCGTACTCTTGGTCAAAAGAGTGTGACAGATTTTGTTGTCTACTTTCAGCGTCTGAAACACTTAGTTGTTGACACCCGTGTGATGAGAGGTGCGGATGTTGGTTCTGATCATTACTTGGTAGTGTCACGAGTGAAACGTAATGTTGGTTGGAGGAAAAGGAATAGGAAGAGACCCAGGATAGAAAGAATAAAGGTTGATAGGCTCCTTGAAGACCATCAGCGTTATTCTGACTTACTCATAGAAAAAGAATTCTGACGTATGCAAGCGGAGCATGGTGGACTCCCACAGTCAGAATGAAGAAGGGGATAAACCAAATCCAAAGGTTGGCGCTACTAGGGATAACCGGTTGTTTTCGCACAACGTCGACCCTAGCACTCCAAGTGCTGGCGGGGTGCGAGCCGGCAGACCTGGTAGTGGAAAGGGAGGCAGCAATGCACTGCCTTAGGTCAGGCGAGGACGCCTACCTACTCGGTGTCCCACATCGAGCCTCCAACATGGAGCTGGAAAGTGTGGATTGGCAGATCCACCCGGCCGAGGAGATTTGCCCACCGTGGGACAAGGAGAAACCCACGGGAGTTAGGCACGAGCTGTTCACGGACGGCTCAAAGTGGAAGGGACAAGTGGGGGCAGGCTTCTGTGCGTTCTCGGATGGGAACGAAGCCACTGCAGGATGCGTGAAATTATCGCAGAACGCTTCTGTCTTCCAGGCAGAACTTCTGGCGATCGAAAAGGCACTCACCTGGGCACTCCCCAGACGTAGTGACGAAAGGATAAAACTCTACTCGGACAGTGAGGCAGCACTGCAGGCTCTGAGTAGATTCAGGGGAAAAAACCCCATCGTCCAGAGGATCAAATCCCTCTTGAGGGCAGAGGGAGATGGGGCAGTCAGTTTCCACTGGGTACGAAGCCATGTCGGAACCCAGGGAAACGAAAGGGCGGATCAGCTGGCGAGGGCAGCCACGCTGAAAGAGACGGTTGACGTGCAATGCAGAACGCCGCGAAGGAGTATTCGCGCAGCATTAGCACGACAGACCATGACCGAATGGCAGGTCAGATGGGACACGGGAGAGACAGGGCGGAAGACACACAGAGTGTTTCCAAAGGTCTCGACCAAACGTGCACAAACAAACAAGCTCCTGAATCAGGTACTCAGTGGCCATGGCATCAGCCCTGAATACCTGGGCAGATTTGCCATCAGGAACTGCACTTGTCCCTGTGGAAAGAGACCGGCAAGCATAGAACACTGCGTACTTGAATGCAGTGGCTTCGCCGAATGGAGAAACACACTGATCCCAGGTGTGCAAAGAACGCGAAGATTGGACCTGCTCATCCAATCCTCCGTTAACAGGAGGGGATAATAGCCTTGGTTGAGAGGCTAACCCTCCAGCAACATACCATCTTCCCCAATCAAATGGGGACCGAAACGCAGGAGGTGAACGTGCACACCGAAAGCGATTCGGAAGAGGAATGAGGGCGAAAGTCTGTGGGCAAGCAGACGAAGAGACCACCAATGTAAATACTCTGTAAATAAATTTTTGCTATCTCTTGATGTTGTGAGTCCTAAGCATGAGGACAGTGTATACATGTGTGTAGATGTTTTGAAAAAGAAAATAAAGGGAAATTATTCCCCAAAAACAGTTCGAGGGCAAGGAATCTTCCAGTCAAACCCTAAATTCATGAACGACCTATCCCGCCAGACAGAGCGGGAACCCAGACAAGGTATACTAGGTCGCCTGCCAGCACGTCACCGCGGGCTGGTCTCTGGGCCATTGGGGTGGCCAGGGTCCGAACCGGCGTCTCAAGGCAGGATAATTGTCGCAACATGTCAAAATAACATCCAAGGTGCTCAATAAGTCCCCGTGGAGCCAAGACAGATTGGCGGAACTGGACAATGAAATCAGTATATTACTCATAGAAAGACTGAAGGAGCTGATGTCTGGTGAGAGGGATGTAGAAAAGAAGTGGGAATGTTTTAAGAACTGTGTTGTCACTGCTACTAAAGAGGTCTGTGGCACCACAATAGTGGGTAACAATAGAGTTGATTCTTGGTGGAATAGTGAGACTGAAGAGGCAGTAAAGAGAAAGAAGGAAGCCTATTTGGGGATGTTGCAAGATAAAGTTTCTGTGGATGAATATCGCTCAAAGAAGCGTGAAGCTGCTAAGCTGGTTTGCCAGAGTAAGGCAAAAGATAGGTAAGAGAAGGTGAAAAGGCATGAACTGGCTTTTTGGAAAGATGGGGTCTTTCTGGAAGTACATAAGATTCAGGAAAAATAGGGGACACAAAGTTGTAAGTTGTGTGAAGAATGAGATCGGGGAATGGATATGGGAGCCCAATGAGTTAAGTGAAAGATGGGGTGATTAGATCAGGAAAGCAAAGATGAGTCTGAGACAGATGCAGATGATGTCACAGTGAGGGATGGAAGCACAGGATGGATCTCAAGAGAAGAAATGTGTATATCCCTAAAATATTTTCAGAATGGTAAGGCTCCGGCAGTTGATGGCATAACTGCCGAGATGTTGAAAATGGTGGTGACTCTGTAATTGACTGGTTAACTGAAATTTGCCAGTTGTGCTGGAAGTAAGGAATAGTCCCTCGGGATTGGAAGGATGCTATTATTGTTCCCTTGTACAAGGGAAAAGGTGATCAGATTGAATGCAAGAACTATCGTCGTAGGCAGGGAAAGTTGCCTACTAAGTGTGCCAGGGAAAGTGTTTTGGTAAGGTTGTTATTGAAAAAGTACGGGGTCTTACATCAGAAAAAGTGTGGGATGTTCAGAGTGGTTTTATGCCTGGTAAAGGCTGCACTAACCAGATTTTTGCATTACGCACGATGATTGAAAAGTATCTGGCTGTTGGTAAGAAAATTTTTGCTGCCTTCATAGATTTAGAGAAAGTTTACGACCCAGTAAATAGGACACTTTTGTGGAAGGTATTGAATGAATATGATGTTACTGGGAATCTGCTTAATAGTGTAAAAGCCATGTATGCTGGTAGTAGAGCTTGTGTACGAGTGAATGGTGTTTTATCAAAATGGTTTTCTATTAGTGCAGGAGTTAGACAAGGTTGTGTAATGTCACCATGGCTGTTTAATATATTTATGGACGTATGCATGCGTGATGCCAAAATAGATGATAGTGGTTTATGTCTTGGTGATATCCGTGTGTGCAGATTGCTGTATGCTGATGACACTGTCCTGCAGGCAGAGAGCAAAAGTGATTTGCAGAGTATGTTGTCTCGGATGTACAAAGTTTGCATGAAATTCAAACTGAGTATAAATAAGGGAAAAACCAAAGTTATGGTTTTTGAGAGAGGAACTGGTAGCACTGAATGTAATGTAAGTCTAAATGGCACTGTGACTGACACTGTGACTGAGTGAGTTTGTGTATTTAGGAAGCATGTTTGACAGAGAGAACAAATTGGATGGAGAAATTAGTAGGCGAGTGAATTCTTCATTGAAAGTCATAGCTGCTCTGGGAGGTTTTCACAGGAATGATGGGTTCTCTAAATAGTCCCGCATGGCTGTGTATGAAAGTGTAATTGTTCTTACGCTGATGTATGGCAGTGAAACCTGGGTACTGCAGAAGAAACATAGGAGTCGTTTGTGTGCTGGAGAAATGCGTTACTTACATTTCTCCAGCACACAAAGTAGCAAGACACGGTCTGATTGTGTGAGGAATGAAGATGTGTTGCAGTTGTGTGATGTGAAGCAAAATGTTGTTAGCAAGGTGGAGACCAATATGCTTCGGTGGTTTGGCCATGTTGAAAGAATGAGTGATCAGATGCTTACTAAGAAAATCTTTCTAGCCCAAGTGGCAGGAAGGAAAGGCAGAGGAAGGCCAAGGAAGGCATGGGTGGATCAGATTCAGGAGTGTCTGGATGAGAAAAAGATTATGAGTATGAAGTATAAAAGATCTTGTGCACAGCGTGTAATGGATATCAGTGAAGCCCGAGTTGTATGTCAAGATCGCTGTAAATGGAGAAGTTTGATACGACAACAGTAAGTAAAAATATCTGGTAGTTTGTATTTCTTTTTGGAGCTAACCTCTGAATCCCAGAGAACAGCTTAGTGATATGGATGTATTTAGCACGATCTCAAGGCTCCTGTTCACTTGCCCAGCCCCCGTACGTCACTTGCGATGAAGTTTTTTCTCTTTCAATTTTCTTCTTTTTTCTCTTAATTATTCTCTTTCAGTTTTCTTCCTTTTTCTCACAGATATCTAACATCAAAGATTTTTAATATTTGTTTGTCACCTTCGATTGAATTTAATTATTTTCCTGTGATAGCCCGAAGTGTAATTTTCTTCTAACTCTGCGAGCGCACATGTGGAGAGATACGAGTTATTTTAACAATGAACTTCAGGATACCGAAGAAATTACTGTAAGATTATTCCTCCTTCTTGTAACTTTCAAGTAGGAAAGAAATATTTCCAAAGATACTTTGATGCAAAAATCAAATTATCCATCAGATCTTCCATCAGTAATAAAAGAATCACCAAGAGCACATATTTTTAAAATGAAATTATACATTGTTCTCCCACGTGTATTATGAAAGTTCGGTGCACCGAAAGAATAAATCATCAGATGAAAGGAAAGTGAACAGTGATATCTGTAAAGTAAGATCGGAGAACATGAAAAGGAGTGGTAAAAAACAAAGGAAGAAATTCGTGGGATTTCTGGCGTCTCGACAAAGTGGCGACAGACAAATGGTCACACACACAGATTTAGAGGGATTATGAAGTAGCTGATATTCTGGAGACGGTGTCTTCAAATATCGCGCTTCGGCATCGGGATCTATAACACGGAGTACTGATCAACTTCGCCGATTTAAAAAAAGAAAAGAAAAAAGAGCGACAGAGAGAGAGAGAGAGAAAGAGAGAAAAGGTCATAATGTGTTAATCAGACGGCCATGACAAAGATACCGCAGCTTTTGATCGAACGCAGGCATGATATTAAAGAATCACAGAATCTCTCATTACGATGACCTAAAGGCTATCCAATGAATTACACTGGGGAAAATAAAACAGAAAATCACGACAGTACATTAGTTATGTTATTGATACTACTAAAAGAAGCCACGCGTTGTTATCAATACATCTAATTCAGCAATTTATAAATCAGCGGCTCCTGCAGTTACTTCTCAAGTTTCTGTGGTTAGAAACTTTTTTGTGAAATCCTAATTGGAAATAGCGCACAGAGTTTTTATTTAAGTTTTTTTATTTAAATTTTTTTATTCAGGCAAAAGGATATTTTCAGAACTACTTAGAAAATGGGAACATGAAGAACCTTAAATTAGGCATTTAGCTCGTGACAAGTCGATTCCCGTTACCGCTCAACTGACTGTCTTGCTGATTGAGAATACAGGTGATGTCCCGGAATAGCAATATTTTTTTTCATTTTTCGAAATAAAATAAAAATAGTCAAATAGAAAGATGTTTTCTCCCCCCCCACCTCTTCCTTGATGATTAACGAAACGTTTAAGCTTAGTGACTCTAGCAAAGTGGGGGGAACCAGAACCTTAAGGAAAACCACATCATTAGTGTCTTGTCCCTCGATTTGAAACTAGGTCCAGCAGTTATACTGGTAGTGTTCGAATCCCCAGTTCATGCTCCATGGAAAGCGCAAAGTAAAACATTCACCAAAAGTTTGAAAAAAAAAAAAAAAAAAAAAAGAAAAAAAAAAAAAAAAAGTAGAAACCTTGCTAAAAGTCTGTAAAGAAGTAGAAACTTCAACAAAAGTTTGCTTTATGGAAATGATCACTTAACCGAAAGGTAGTTTCACCTAAAAGTTAATCGTACCAAAAATCCATTTGAGCGAATCGTTCATTTCACCGAAAGGTTATGTTATGGTTCATTTAATCGAAAGGTCACTTCACCTAAAAGTTCATTTAATCGAAATGTCATTTCCCTAAGTATTACTTCACCAGAAGTTTGCTTTATGGAAATGATCATTTTACTGAAGGATGGTTTCATCTAAAAGTTAGTCTTTCCAAAAAAGTTATTTTACCGAATTGTTCATCATCAGAACCGTGGAACGACATTACTTCGGCAGCATGACAGATTCGAACTTGTACTCTTTGAGTATGAAGTTCGATTTAAACTACCTAATAGCAATCTGACACATAAAGTTCTATCTAGACAAAGCATTTAGTACAACTGCTATTTTTATATACAGTATATCATCATCATCATCATCATCATCATTGTCAACCATTATTAATCCACTGCTGGACGAAGGTCTCCCCAAGTTTCCTCCACAACGGTCTGTCTTGTGCCAGTCTCCTCCATGGGATGTAAGGTCAGGTGATGCGTAACATCACAGCCTCTCCTTGACAAATGTCAACCCCGCCTTCTCGTGGTGCATTCTGTTTCCACTAAAGGGGCTCTGACGACCGCCAATAGCGGTATAACTATACCATCGGGATTAGAGGAAATGCTATCCCACACTCACCAACCCGCTTGGCCAGCGTGGTGAGTTATGGCCAAACACCTCCAAAATGACTCCACAACTTAAATCTTGGCCCTCAGTCTCCGGCAGCTGGAATGTACCTGGCCAAGGCAGCGGCCAGTGCTACATGAAGGCAGAGGGTGCTAAGAATCCCCGGAGGACCGGACTAGGCTGCCATCTGATGCTGACCTTGGCTACGTATTAAATCCCTGAAATGGCAATGGGCTGGACATACTGCCAGAAGGACAGACCATCGATGGACAGCCGAAATTTTATGTTGGATTTCAAGGAACAGGAAAAGACCCAGATGAAGACCACATGGGAGATGGGTTGATGGAGGAGACAGTATATATATATATATATCATCATCATCATTGTCAACCATTATCAATCCACTGCTGGACGAAGGTCTCCCCAAGTTTCCTCCACAACGGTCTGTCTTGTGCCAGTCTCCTCCATGTCACTCCCGCATACTTACGAATGTCGCACTGGCCGCTGCCTTGGCCAGGTACATTCCAGCTGCCGGAGACTGAGGGCCAAGATTTAGGTTGTAGAGTCATTTTGGAGGTGTTTGGCCATAACTCACCACGCTGGCCAAGCGGGTTGGTGAGTGTGGGATAGCATTTCCTCTGATCCCGATGGTATAGTTATACCGCTATTGGCGGTCGTCAGAGCCCCTTTAGTGGGAACAGGATGCACCACGAGAAGGCGGGGTTGACATTTGTCAAGGAGAGGCTGTGATGTTACGCATCACCTGACCTTACATCCCATATATATATATATATATACATAAATAAAGTAAACGTACACACATAGCATTGTTTGTATTCAGATATTTCCCTTGGATAGACTTCATTTTCCCTACAACAAATTCACCGAAAGTTTACTTCACCGAAAAGATCACTTCACCCAAATGTCCTTTTATTAAAACCATTGTAGAGTTGTTACACCTAACATATAAACTTACCGAAATGTTATTTTACCGAAATCTTCATATCAACGACAGGTCATACCATCGAACTGGTCATTTCACCGAAAAAGGTAATTTCATCAAAAGTTCATTTCATCAATAGGACACCAAATGGTCTTTTTATGGAAATGATCATTTTACCGAAGGTTTGCTTCACCAGAATCTTAACTTTACAAAAAAATCATTTTCTGAATTGTTCATTTCAATGCTCCATTTCATCGAAAGCTAATTTTGCATAATATTTCATTTCTTTGGAAGGTGATTTCACCAAAATGCTCCGACAATCAACAAAATTACTCTAACCTTCATCGAAACTTCGTTTTATTGAAATAATAGCTTTACCGAAGTCGCAAAATTTAACCTTACCGTAAGGTCATGCTGCCGAATTCTTCGTTTTGCAGACATGTACATGGTTAGAAGTTGTTCCTAAATTTCTGATATTCCTGAGTTTTCTTTTTATGTCCTGAAAGTCTTTAATTTTTACTATTTTGTCCTCAAATTCCTGCAGTTTTTAAAGAACTAAAATACACTTTTAAAATTTGACCTCTCTCTCTCTGTTTTTTTATGGAAAGCACCTGCAATCAGCAGTACTGAAAATTCATGTGGAACAAAAAAATTCAGCTTTTCTAATATGGGACTTCTACAAGTATTTTCATATGCTGAAGACATAAAACGTAGAAATGCTGTGCAAAACTTCAGGAAAAAATAGCTTATTTTCCTGAAGTTTTGCAAAGGAAACGTCCTTGGTAATTGAATAAAATACATAACACAAGCTTAAAAAAAATGACTGGAAATAAATAAATAAAAAAATTGGTTGAAGCTTAAAAAAATTGACAGCGGTGTTAAAGAAAACAATAAACGTTGGAATTGCCCAAATGATGCTGATTATGGAAAACGAGCAACTATAAAATCACAAAGAAACTAAGTGAAATTTGTTAGGCAATATCCGAAATTCAAAAGAACTTTTAAAGCCACAATAAAATGTATCACTGCAATCATAATTTAGGTATCCACCGTACAATAAACTTATTCACAGTTCTGTTGTTTATCTGTTATGTCCCATTCTGTTCGACTGGAAAGTGTACTTTAAGAATAAATATTCTTTTTGCTTGTTTTTTTCTCATATACACTGAAGTAGGGAAAAATATGTTCAGAAAAATTAATTTTTGTGTGCAAAATTTATGCATGCCAAAAAATAACCATACGCGACTCCATTGTGCGCCTAAAATAAAAAAAAAATGTTATTCTGATTCTTTCTTCTTTCAGTCACTCCTATTCCTAGCCCTTGTGATATCAAACGGATTACTTTATCGAAAGGTCACTTCGCCTAAAAGTCCAATTCATCGAAAAGCCATTTCACTAAGGGTCACTGCATAAAAAGTTTGCTTAATGGAAATGATCATTTTATGGAAGGGTAGTTTCAGCTAAAAGTTAATCTTACAAAAAGTCATTTTGCCAAATCTTTTATTTCACCGAAAGATTATTTTATCAAAAGGTTCATTTCATCGAAAGGTCTGTTCACCTAAAAGTTCATTTCATTGTAAGGTCATTTCACTAAAAGTTTGCTTTATGGAAATGATCACTTTACCGAAGGGTGATTTCAGCTAAAGTTAATCTTACAAAAATACAGTTTTGCCAAATCGTTCATTTCATCTAAAGGTTATGTTATCAATGAATCAATTAACACTCGGGCGCTAGCTGGGAGACGGGGTTTCGATTCGCGCTCCAGGACGACGAAATTTTCAAGTTTTCGGATATTATCTGACTTAAAATTCATGTCATATTTACACGAATAAACGGATTCAAAGCTTCAAAATTTGTGTGGTTATGTTATCAAATGGTTCATTTCATCAAAAGGTCTGTTCACCTAAAAGTTCATTTCATCGTAAGATCATTTCACTTAGGGTCATTTCACCAAAAGTTTGCTTTGTGGAAATGATCACTCTATCGAAAGGTGATTTCAGCTAAAAGTTCACCATGCCAAAAGATCATTTTACGGAATTTTTCATTTCACTGAGGGGTCATGTTATTAATCGGTTCATTTCATCGAAAGGTCAAATCACCTAAAAGTTCGTTTTGTCAAAAGGTTATTTCACTATATGTATATACTTGCTGACAAGAGTCAAAAAAGTGGAATTTAAAATTAACTTTCAGAAGACAAAAGTAATGTACAATGCTTTTACCTGAAATGAAGATTTATCGGTTGATGGAGAACAGCTTAAGATAACCGATACCTACATTTATCTTGGGCAGCAGATATCAAGTGAAGCTCACATTGATGAAGAAATTAATCGGCGTATAAAGCTTGGATGTAAAGCTTTTGGAAGAAACGGTACAATTTTTAAGAGCAGTATGCCATTATGTCTTAAACGAAAAAAAATTAATCAATGCATCCTGCCAGTGCTTACATATGGAGCAGAGACATGGACCTTAACAAAAAAAGACATAGAAAGACCGCAGACAACTCAAAGGACCTAGCCTGGAGAGATGCATGCTTGGTGTAACCAGGAAAGATAAGAAGAGGAACTTGTAGATAAGGAAAAAGACAAGAGTGGACGACATCATGACCAGAATGATATCACTGAAATGGGGAATGAGCTGGACATGTTGCCACATGCCAGAAGAACGGACCACCTACGGACAACCAAAATTTTAGACTGGATTCCGAGGGACAGAAAAAGACCCAGAAGAAGATCCCATGGGAGATGGATGGATAAAATTCGCTAGCATGCCGGAGTGACATGGAGGAGGCAGGCTCAAGACAGAAAATTGTGGCAGAAACTTGGGGAGACCTTCATCCAGCAGTGGATTGATAATGGTTGACAATGATGATGTACATATATATCCTAACTAACTGCGGACCTCCATGTTAAGGTAGTATAATCAATAAACAATACGAAAGCAAAGAAGTACTGTATTCGTATAGGTTGCTGAAACGGCAAATGTTGCTACTTTGACAAATCTTGTGCATGCCGAAATGATTCAGAAGTCCATCTGCGCAATCTGTAACGGACTAAAATGAGAAGACACGTAAAAACGTTTTGTAGTTGACTTGAAACAAGAAAAACTTAAAAAAAAAATAGAGTTCAAAAAAAAAAAAAAAAAAAGAAATGCATTGTGGTAGAATATACTTCGAAGCGGAGCTGAGAAAATCACTTCAGTGTTAACTGGATGAGTGGGCGTCTGAGGAACTTTTTGGGTTGTTGGGAGTGTATGAATGCAAGTCGCTGTCTATAAGCAGTCTCCCGAGCTTAATTTAGGGACACTGATTTCACGGTAGGAAGAGAGCATGCGGCATCGGGCTATCCTCATGTGGGACTCGAACCCGGACGCCTCTCTGTCGAATGATCAGAAGTCAAAGCGTCAGACCAATAGGCCACCAGGGCTCCTCATTCGTATTTTGGCATACTCTCTCTTCACAACTGGAGGAACTGTGAATATGCATATTTTCTGTAGATTTATGAACATTTTTGAAAGAGAATTTTTGGACTTGTGGTAGTGTCTTTTAACCATAATTGTTCATCAGATATGTCCGCAGTACGTGAGTGAAAAGTCAAGAAAGTAGTGAAAAGCCCTTCTGGCATGGAGGCAGACCACTTTGGTGAATATTTCCAGACTCTGGATATTACAAAATAAATTTGTCAGATTTTTGGAATTAAAAAATAATTTCACATCTATAAATGAAGCACAATTTAGTTTTTGACATTTCGCTAGAGTACACGCTGAGAAATATGTTTTTTTATTATTTTTATTTTTTTGGCTGTTAGCCAGAAGGATCAAGTGGGACATCGTGGGGCTAAGTGAGGTAAGGAGAAAAGGAGAAGATCTCATCGAACTGAGAAGTGGACATCTCTTCTACTATCGTGGGACAGATACTGGCAGAACTAGTGGTGTTGGATTTATAATAAACAAGAAACTGAAGGATAAAGTTGTAGAAGTTGAAAGTTCCTCTGACAGAGCTGCACGGCTTGTTATCCAACTCTCGAAAAGATACCAGGCTCAGATTATTCAAACTTATGCACCCACCACAAGTCATCCTGAAGAAGAAATTGAAGAATTTTATGAGGAAATTTGTCATCTAAATAATAAAGGTAAGCAGCACTTGAAGATAATTATGGGAGATTTCAATGCAAAAAATAGGGCAACGGCAACAGAATGAAACTTCAGTAGGTAAATTCGGTCTTGGCAACAGAAACCAGCGTGGAAATACTCTCGTTGAGTTTGCAGAGGCAGAAGGGTTTTCATCTTGAACTCCTTCTTCAAGAAAAAGCCACACAGGAAATGGACATGGAGACATCCAAATGGGACGACAAGTGAAATTGATTTTATTATGTGTAACAAAAAATTCGTCATAGAAGACTGCAGTGTGCTAAACAAGTTCAACACAGGTAGTGACCATAGATTGGTGAGATGTAAGATGCACCTCAACACTAAACTTGAACGTGGCAAGCTCATAAGACAAACAAAATCTATTGACATAACCAACCTTAAAAAACACCATAATACCTTCAAGTTGGAACTGAAGAACAGGTTCTCTGCTTTAGAAGGCCTACCATCGGAAGAAGTGGACATCTCTGAAGTTAACAGAAAAGTAACCAAAGCTCTTATGAAAACAGCAACAAAATTAGCTGGGTCTAAGAACAAGTTGCATGTAAATAAATTATCAGGAAAAACGAAAATGTTGATGCAAAAAAGAAGAGAGATGAGGACAACTAAAGAAGATGTGACTTCCAAAGTGGAATATATAGAGCTATGCAAGACAGTACGAAAAAAGTATCACTGAAGACGTAAGAAAATTCAACTGTGAACTAGTGAGGAAAGCAATTGAAAACAACCAAAGCCTAAAGATAGCAAAGGGACATCTCAGTAAATGAAGAAAACAGATTATGGCACTGAGAAAAGAAGATGGTTCTGTAAGAAGAAATAGAGGCGAAATTTTGACAAGAGTGAAAGATTTCTACTCCAAATTATATGAAAGGGATGATACATACACTCCAGACATCATGAAAGATACCTGTACCAGAGTTCCTCCAGTCCTTCCAGCAGAAGTTGCACATGCAATCAAGAACATGAAGCGGGGAAAAGCTCCAGGAGAAGATGGAATTACTGTAGACATCATACAAGAAGCAAGTGGAGAAATCGAAACAGTACTCGCCCAAATTTTCACTCGATGCCTTAATGAAGGAAAGATTCCTGAGGATTGGAACTCCGCTACAATGATCCTGCTACATAAGAAAAGTGACATTGAGGATCTCGGAAACTACAGACCTATCAGCCTCCTATCAGTAGTTTATAAAATCTTCACTAAAGTTCTTTCACACCGCTTGAAGGTAACACTGGACATGGCTCAACCAAGAGAACAAGTTGGATTCAGGAGTGGCTACAGCACAATAGATCATATCCATGTGCTGAGAGAACTAATTGAAAGAGCGAGGGAATATGAACTTCCATTGTGCATGGCTTTTATCGATTATGAAAAAGCCTTTGATTCAGTGAAACCATCAGCAGTTACAATGGCTCTGAAAACCTGCGGTATTGAAGATGCATACATTAATATTATTAATAACATCTATGAAAATGCAAGTGCAAAGATTAGGCTGTTTGAAAATACAACACACATAAAAATTGGAAAGGGAGTGAGACAAGGTGACACCATATCTCCGAAGCTCTTTAATGCCACATTGGAGGGTGTTTTTCAGTCACTGAGCTGGGAAAACAAGGGGATAAAGATTAATGGAGATTATCTAACCCACCTTCGTTTTGCTGATGACGTAGTCATTTTTGCAACTACCCCATCAGAGCTGCAGAGTATGATTCAGGAACTTGCTGACAAGAGTAAAGAAAGTGGGATTAAAAATGAACTTTCAGAAGACAAAAGTGATGTTCAATGCTTTTACAAGAAATGAAGATTTATCGATTGATGGAGAAAAGCTGGAGATAACAGAACACGTACGTTTATCTTGGACAGCAGATATCAAGTGAGGTCACATTGATGAAGAAATTAATCGGCGTACAAAACTTGCCTGGAGAGCTTTTGGAAGAAACAGCATAATTTTCAAGAGCAATATGCCATTATGTCTTAAAAGAAAAGTGTTTGATCAATGCATCCTTCCAGTGCTTACGTATGGTGCAGAGACGTGGACCTTAACTAAAAGAGACATACAAAGGCTGCAGACAACTCAAAGAAGCATGGAGAGGTGCATACTCGGTGTAACCAGGAGAGATAAGAAGAGGAACTCGTGGATCCGAAAAATGACAAGAGAGTGGAAAACATCATGATCAGAGTTAAATCCCTGAAATGGCAATGGGCTGGACATACTGCCAGAAGGACAGATCATCGATGGACAGCCGAAATTTTAGATTGGATTCCAAGGGACAGGAAAAGACCCAGAAGAAGACCACATGGGAGATGGGTGGATGAAATTCGAAAGTATGCAGGGGTGACATGGAGGAGACTGGCACAAGACAGATCGTTGTGGAGGAAACTTGGGGAGACCTTCGTCCAGCAGTGGATTGATAATGGTTGACAATGATGATGATGATGATGATAACTTTAATTTAGGTAAGATAGCGTACAAAAGGATTAAAATGATATTAATAGTGAATTTATACTTATCTCTAAATCTGTACATAGCTACAATACCAGGATTCAGGGATTACTGAGACCAGTCTTTCCCAGAACTATTTATATTAAGCAAAGTACAAATTATGGGACCACAATACTGGAACTCTTTGCCTCATGAGATTACTGATGTGAATAATCTGAATATTTTTAAGAGGAAATCAAAACTTCATCTATTATATAAAAATTAGAAATGAGGGAGGGGAGATTGTTAATACGTGAAGGTAGGGAAAATGTAAGGGATCAAGGGAACGTAGTGGGAGTTAAGGGGGAAAGACCTTTGCATTTATGTCTTTTTTAAAATAATTTAGCATAAATTTTGAAGACGGCAGTCCGTTTTTTGGTGTAAATATGACAAGGTTGGTAAATCAGATAATATCTGAAAACTTGAATTTTTTTTCGTCCTGAAGCGGGAATCGAATCCACGTCTCCCAGATAGCGCCCGGGTATGCTAACCACCCAGAACGACCAAGGCTCAAGTTTTCGATTAATTTGAATATAACCATCACAGAATTCGCTAGTCGAAGCAACCAGCATTCATGTTTAGCGTATCTGGAGGTTAAAAATCCTATCCCGTGATTGCCCGGAGGAGCAGATAAATCGTGAATTAAATACGGGATTACACCATGTAATACAAATTTTGAAGATGACAGACCGGTTTTTGGTGTCATCTTCAAAATTTGTATTATATAGTGTAATCCCGCATTTCATTCATAATTTAACATGTTAACTAACTTACATTTAATAATTCGGATTGCTTTCTTCTCTGTGGTGCTTGACTGGATGTGTGTATATAGGGAGGCAGGAGATATGTCAGATTTGTGTTTGGCCTTACTCTTCCTAGCTGTTTCTATTAATAAATGTAATAACGTCAATTTATTTTAAATGCACATGTATTAAAACAGCTGAAATAAAAAATTAATAAATAAATTACCTTGCACAAAGATAAAATATGTAGAAAAGTCATCTAGCACAGGAAGTCAAAAAAGAGAAAGGTAGAAAACGGTACTTAGTACCTGATCACGGAGGAGAACACTCCTCAAAAGGAAAAAGTGTACATGAATTAAGAGTCCAGGCCCAGATGTGACCAAGCTTCAGACACAAGATAAGTTTTTAAAGAAAATGAGCAAAGAGAATAAATAATTCTGGTAACCCGGTAAGTTATCTTTTCAGAAAAAAACAGCTGACACACCAGCTGTCTTTTTTGCGTGATGAACTCACAGCAAGATTGTAATTAGTGCCCTTTCAAACGGGCACATGAGCCAGGTGAGTTCTGTTTCATGCTTCCCCACTAAATACCGCAACTCGGACATCCCACGGATTTACAATGCCACCAAGCCTGTGAGAACAGTAGATATCATTGATGTGACAGTGAATCTCTTAAGATTATATTTTTATCGAGTCCAGAAATCTGCAAAGCTACGCCAGCAAATGACGGTTCCTGTGAAGCCTGAGAATTGCAACAAAGGGATTATGAGTAAAAACTGGTAAGAATAATGAGGAAGTTGAAGCGCATGCGGTTTGGCATTTCCAGATGTGAATACCCAAATACAAAGGGTCCTTCGTTACGTTTGGTGAAGTGGTTCGTTTTTTGTTTAATTCTTCCATCTTGATCTGCACTGTTCGTAGCCATTTGTTCGTTTCTTCCTGTCTGCGTCTGTCATGCATCTAATTCGAATCTGCCAGATCCTCCACCCCACCCATCTCTTCCATCCCCCTCCCCATATAAAAGCCTACCCCATTTACATCGGCGCTTTGAATCCTTTCGCTACATCCGGGAAGTTGGCAAGTTGTCACGCAAGATGCGCTAACGAGGTCTAACGACGCCAGGAGGCGCTCCGATCTACCTTGTTTGTTGCCAGGTACCTGTCGTCGTCGACCAAACAACCATTTAACAATTAATGGGGCGTCGCTCACGGTTGGGAGACGCCACTCCAAGGTAGAGCCGTTTGCATGCGCCGCATTAAAATAGAAATACGTGAAGCGAAAAAAAAAAAATAACTAAAATAAAACAGGAAAGAAAAAGGTCGAACTGCACTTCAGTAACATAATATGATAATCGATATCTCGGTAATATTTTTTTATGTTTTTCTTTCTGCGATTATTGATATTTCAATTTAGCTTAGATGGATTCGCTTCGTGTAGAGAGTATTTGCTGTGAGGGGTCATGAAATCAAATATAACAATAGAAAACGGCCAACATTGTGGCATGAACATCCGCTTGTTGGGTAATATAGTTTTGAATCTGTATTCCTGAGTATTAGAGCCTGTCAACAGTGCATTTAAATTTTGGCATCAGCCAAACAAAGAAACGGTTTAAAACAGAAGAAATTCGCACCGACGGCGTTTGCAGGTGGTTATACTTTTCACGGAATGCAGTTCGGTGGGGACACCTCAACGAAACAGAAAAAGAGACAGAAAGCATCCGCCATATTCTATTCTGCAAGACTTTTAGCTACATTATATAGATTTATGAACAGTGTCTAGACAAGTTTCTGCAGGTTGTTCTACCGTGCAGTCGTCAAGGTTGACCTCAGTAACTCACTTTTTTCCTTTCCGTTGAACCAGGGAGGAGTAAATGGCACGTTATTATGCATAGTTTAATAACTTCTTTTACCCGGAAAGTGCGTCAAAATTTAAATATCTAGAAAGATAAAAAAACGTTACTTTTACTTCGTGGTGATTTATTTTCACTCTACAATGTCTAAAAGTTCTTTTAGTTGTTCTACCATTTAGTGCACGAAAATTCACTGCCCAAAATGTTTTTTAATCTGTCTCAAGGCCATGCTGAATTTTGGCATGTGGGAATACTTGATTTCACAAAAGTTAGAACATTCACGTCCTTAAAACGTATAAACTATGCTATCAAACTGGATGAAATTTTAACATAACACTTAAACACTTTCTACTGAATACTTATTTTCCCTTGCAGTTTCGTTTTCTTTTAACTTTTTGCTTTTATTTCGTACAATTAAATCACTTTTTCCATTGTAACTTATTTTTTTTGCTTTTCTCTGGGTCGCAATCATTTGATTTTCCCTCAAAGGTGCTGATTTTCTGCACAGTCCCTACATATTGTGCAATATTATTTCTTAGCAATATCCAGTTATCTCTTCCAAACGAAATAATTTATAATGTTTTAAAATTATAGCTTGTGTTTGAACATTGTTTGTTATAAAAGTAGTCACTTAAATGCTAAGCACTTGGAGGAATAATAAAACGGCCAGAGTTCATTCAATTAAGAAATCACTTACGATTAAAAATCCAAATCGTTCTTAATTCTTGGTACCTTGTGGAACTGACACAAATCCTCGACAACATCAACAAAGTATCTATTATCACGAAAGAAAATTTTAACTCTTTTTCGACGTATAGCGCATCTTTGATTATACACGTACCGGCCATTGAATTATAAACTTTTACATGACACCGGATTGGACCCTCTTTAGCCCGAGTTATAGCACGTATGCGGTTTGGCATAGATTCCACAACGTGTTGGAGTACATCTACGTCGCATACCAGGCGTTCAATAGACAGTCCCTTAATTCAGGGATAGGCAACCCGCGGCCCGCCCTGTCTTTTTATGCGGCCCGCGGATGCCTTACCAATCACCTAATTATTTTTATTTTAAAATGACCTATATATGCTATAAAAATTGATAAAGTCGGAATTGGGCTCCACTCGACAGAAATACACACCGATAAGCTATTACATTATGATCACCTACCTAATAAGCTGTAGGGCCCCCTTTAGCCCTTAAAATAGCGGCCACTCGGCGAAGCATCGTTTCGATGAGGTGGCGATGGGTATCCTGGGATATCTGGTACCATAATGTCAACAGCAGGTCCTCCAGTTCCCGTACATTTCGGGGTGGTGATGATTTAGCGCTAACCCGCTTTTCCAGGTGGAACCACAAATGTTCAATTGGGTTCATGTCAGGTGAATTTGGAGATTAGGGCATTGACTGAAAGTCACCAGCATGTTGTTCGAACTACTCCTTGACGATTCTGACAGTGAAGCATGGCGCATTATCCTCTTGGTAATGGAAATCACCAGGAGGGAACACCGTTGCCATGAATGGGTGAACTTGGTCTGCAACAATGTTCATATACATGACAGCTGTTAGAGATTGTGCTATTAGGATAATGGAGCCTAAAGTGTACCAAGAAAACATCGCCCACAGCATAACACCGCCGCCGCCGCCACCCTGTTTTCGCCCAAAAGTGCATCCAGGTGCCATAAACTCCGTCGGTAATCTGCGCATCCGCTGTCGCCCGCCTACGTGATGCACCAGGAATGTTGATTCGTCAGACAGAGCCACTTTTTCAATCATCCACGGTCCAATCTCGATGACCTTGGGCCCAATTCATGTGTAGTTGGCGATGACGTCCACTGAGAATGGGGACAGGGAGCTTCCGAAAGGGACAAAGAATGGAAGCTTCCAAAAAATGGGAGCTTCCGAAAGGGACAAAGAATGGAAGCTTCCAAAAAATGGGAGCTTCCGAAAGGGACAAAGAATGGAAGCTTCCAAAAAATGGGAGCTTCCGAAAGGGACAAAGAATGGAAGCTTCCAAAAAATGGGAGCTTCCGAAAGGTACAAAGAATGGAAGCTTCCAAAAAATGGGAGCTTCCGAAAGGGGCAAAGAATGGAAGCTTCCAAAAAATGGGAGCTTCCGAAAGGGACAAAGAATGGAAGATTCCAAAAATGGGAGCTTCCGAAAGGGACAAAGAATGGAAGCTTCCAAAAAATGGGAGCTTCCGAAAGGGGAAAGAATGGAAGCTTCCAAAAAATGGGAGCTTCCGAAAGGGACAAAAAATGGAAGCTTCCAAAAGGGACAAAGAATGGAAGCTTCCAAAAAATTGGAGTTTCCGAAAGGGACAAAGAATGGAAGCTTCCAAAAAATGGGGGCTTCCGAAAGGGACAAAGAATGGAAGCTTTCAAAAAATGGGAGCTTCCAAAAGGGACAAAGAATGGAAGCTTCCAAAAAATGGGAGCTTCCGAAAGGGACAAAGAATGGAAGCTTCCCAAAAATGGGAGCTTCCGAAAGGGACAAAGAATGGAAGCTTCCAAAAAATGGGAGCTTCCGAAAGGGACAAAGAATGGAAGCTTCCAAAAAATGGGAGCTTCCGAAAGGGACAAAGAATGGAAGCTTCCAAAAAATGGGAGCTTCCGAAAGGGACAAAGAATGGAAGCTTCCAAAAAATGGGAGCTTCCGAAAGGGACAAAGAATGGAAGCTTCCAAAAAATGGGAGCTTCCGAAAGGGACAAAGAATGGAAGCTTCCAAAAAATGGGAGCTTCCGAAAGGGACAAAGAATGGAAGCTTCCAAAAAATGGGAGCTTCCGAAAGGGTCAAAGAATGGAAGCTTCCAAAAAATGGGAGCTTCCGAAAAGGACAAAGAATGGAAGCTTCCAAAAAATGGGAGCTTCCGAAAGGGACTTGGTCTTCGGCTACGCAGGCCCGTGAGCAGAAGGGAGCGATGAACTGTGTGCTGTGACACATTACCTTAATCACCACTGTTGCAGCTGCGGGTGATTTGTCGCACTGTGGCACTGCGGTCGCTGTGAAGTGATGCCGGATAGGAGCCCGACAGACTCCGCCCCTTTCTGGCATCAATGAGCTACGGATGGCACACGGCTGGACAACGGTTCGTCGTTTGGCCATCTGTGCACCACTTTTGATACGTACTCACTACAACGTCACGTGAACAACCCACAAGCCGCGCCGTTTCCGAGATCGTAGTTCAAGAGGCGCCGTGCCATCACAATTTGTTCATTATCAAACTCCGATAAATCGGCAGCTTTTCCCATTCTGACACCGAACACTCTACTAACCGAAAGACGGTCCTCAGGTTGTATATATACTGCTCAATGAACGTCACCTGCGCCACCGTTTGGTCTCCAGGCGCGCTCATTTTCCTAGGCTGGGGGTGGTCATAATGGAATGGTTCATCAGTGTGTGTGTGTGTGTGTGTGTGTGTGTGTGTGTATATTTTATTTTATTTTTTTTTTTTTTTTTTTTCATTTCCTAATTTTTCTTTTTAGTATGTTTTGGATGCAGCTTTTTGGAGTGTAGTTTATACTCGAGTTTGGTCTTTTCTTGGACTGCTTATTTCTAAAAAGTTTTTCCTAGTTGGTTTGCTCAGAATTTGTATGTTTTGGCCCAAGTGGAGTTCTAAGGACGATGAAAGGATTGGAGGTCAGCTCAGATATTTTAAGTCCTCCCGCTCGGTTAGGCTAGCACCCTTTCCCATAGTGTATGAACTCGCTGGCAAAGGTAATCTAAAGTTATGAAATGACAAACGTTGTTTGACATGTAAATCTGCAGATCCTAACCTGTATTCTTCTGTTGAGGATAATTGCTCCAACAAGTTTTGCAAAGCCTACAATACCATCTATAAGCTCACCTGTACTGTCTGCAACCTTAGCTATATTGGCCAAAGTAAAAATCCTCTACATCTTAGGATTAATGGTCACAGGTCTCTAGTAAACAAGTTCTCTAATTCAGGAGCGAACCCCTCCACAAACGCCAACCAGTACTCTACCTTTGAATTAGAGCATTTCCATACTCATGGTTTTGACAAAGTGAAAATAGAGGTACTACATATTATCCCTGACCTCTATGCTCGGCTAGAAACTGAATCCCTTGAAATTTTGCAGCATCAGTCTCTTTATCCCTATGGCCTTAATTCCACTCTATCTGACAATAAGCATAATCAGCATAAATTTTCAATTCGTGAACTCTTCTTTCTTGTTAATAATAAGAGCTGCTCTAGAGGTAATAGAGGACAGAGGTTATTTCGCACATCAAGCAAAGTTGATTTTGCTAACTTGCTAAAAACTCTGGAAAGCTTTAAAACTGGCACTAATTTTGTTAAAAATACTTTACAAAATTCTCAAGTCCTTCAAGCACTCTGTCCTTAAATGTTTTTTCAAATTCTGGAATGAAACTGCTGACCATGTTGATAAGCATGTTTTTGCTTTGGTTCTGGACATTCTTAAACATATTCTTAAAGATAAAATTTCTCTTAAAGAATTTTCCAGTAATTTTGTTACCATCAGGTTCCTAAATAAAGCCTACGATAATCTCAATGTAAGGAAGCTGTTCTACAATAATGCAATTTTTTTTCCCATCCACAGGCACCAGTCTATTGTAAGTTTTAAATATGTTAAGACCTTAGGGTCAATAGTTAAAAACTACAAACTTAACTCTTCGAGCTACATTCCTGTAATTACTACTTGTTCTTGTGATGAACATAAAAAGAAACAGTTCACTATGATAAGAATTACAACCATATTATCACCGGAAACTTGAGTTTTGTTGAAAATGAAAAGCTTAGGAATTTATTAGAGTATTGCTCTAAATTCAGACCTTCCTTCACAATTTCCAAAGAAAGGATTCTTGAGAGCTTCACTCAAGATGTAAATAAGTACATCGTAAAAACCAGTTTAACGTACAATCAGCCTATTGAGGCCTTCGCAGAATGGAAATATAATATAATCAATAGCTTCACCGGTGAGTTGGCAGGTCTGGACTTTTGTTTCGACAGAAATCTCTTTTTCTCTGGAGAAGCTAAAAGGTCACTCTCCAAACTACAAGACCAATTTATTTTTACCACTACGGATAAAGCTAGCAATAATTTTGCAATTATCTGTAAGAAGTTCTATTTTGAATTGTTAACTATGGAACTCAATAATAGAGTAACATACGAGCCCGTAAGTTATTCTACCAAGCAGTTAGAAAATCGGTTTAAGGCATTCTTCAAGAAACTTAAAATTCCACAAACTAGAAGATATGAGCCTGAATTTCCATTTCTTTTTGCAACGGTTAAGTTTCATAAGGATCCTGTGAAGTTCAGGTTCATAGCTAGTGGAGTAAGGAGTCATAAAAAGAAAATAGATCTTGCTTTTGAAGATGTCTTAAAGAAGGTTTTGAAACACATTAGAAACTGTTCTAACTTGATGTACAGAGATTTTTGGATAATTAATAATAATGCAGAAGTAATTTCTACTATACTCAAAGTTTGTCCCCTAGATATTAATAGTTATGATTTTGAAAACCTATATACTAATCTGCCTCTATCAGATATAATCACTACCTTTAAAGAGCTGTATGCAGAATTTAAACTTAACCAATTTGTTGATGTAGGAACTTGGAACTCTTATCTCAATTGCTGCATAAAAAATAACCATATCTTATATAATAATACTCTCTATAAGCAAGTGAACGGTATTCCAATGGGAACATCAACGTCCACGAATATCGCTAATCTATTCCTGTTCTTTAAGGAATATAAATTCATTAAAAATCACCCCACCTGCTCAGATAACTACCTTTACACTTTTAGATATATTGATGATCTGCTGTGTATCAATAATTCAGAAGTTATAGAGAGTGATTTTGATAATATCTATCCTAGCTCTCTTAACTTATGTAAAACCAACCACAGTAATCAGGAACTTGAGTTCCTAGACTTAAGCATTAAGCTCAACAGAGGTAACCCATCTATTAGCCTCTTTGATAAAAGAGTTAATTTTCCTTTCAAAGTAATTAAATATCTACACTGGAATAATAACATTTCAACCAAAGTAATTGAGAATGTACTAATTTCTCAGGTCCTAAGAAATTCAAGAATTTGCAGCAACAATTTGGACTTCAATTACCACATTAATATACTATTAGAAAGTTTTCTAGAGAACGAAATTCCTTCTTCTTTCATCAAAAGAACTTTAAGAAAAATTATTCTGAATAATAGAGTAAGGTTGGCAGATCTGCTTTAATTTTCTACACAGTTAATAATATGATTCTGACTAATCAAAGCCGTAAGGAAGTTGGCTAGAGGATGCCTATTAACTACCTAAAGGAACCTTAGTGCTATGGATATGACGGTCCTATTAAAACAAAAAATTAAATAATATAAACAAAATCACAAAAAAAGCTTAAAAATCTGTTTATAAAAGAAAATAAAAACAAATAAAAAAAGAAAACTAGTTATTCATCACTAGGATAGCTATACTAAAAATAGTAAAACCAACATTAAAATTAATAAGATTCTGATTAATCTATAGAAGCTCACTAAGGTGATTTAATACATGCAAAGATTATTAAATAAACTGCTCGTGTATTTTATAATATTTCTCATGTATTCTGGAGAGTTAATTCTGCTCTTTCTGATCATTCAGATCCACAGTCTTAAGTTTATATATATTTTTTCTCTGGTTAAAATCTCCGCGCGTTGGTTTCTTGCTGTATGAGGAGGCCATCAGCCCCACCTCACTGCCCCCCAGCGTCTAGGGAGTGGCGGAAGAGGTCAGCCATGTTCTTCTCTTGTGAGGAGAAAAGTTTTTGTCACACAAGAGGTAAGCTCTCTTCCTTGTTTTTGGGTTCTAGGTTTTATAAGTTCAATGTTTGTACTTCATGTACCCTTTCCTCTGTCGTTTTTTAGCTTTTCAGCTTTTAAGCATTGGTTTGTCTGTTAACATTTTTGCGGGTTTTAACTCTTACTTTTCTTTGTAACTTTGAGCGCCTTTTGGGGTACCTAGGAACAGAAGATGGCTAAGCTTGTTCCTTTTCTATGCGCTGTCTATGCGCTGTTTTTTCAAAGTAGTTAAGTTCTTAATAACTAATTAATTATGCACTTAAAGCACTGCTGAAATACTTTGTACATATTGCAACTAACTGTTTAAGGTATATAACTTTCACAAAGTTTTCTTTAGTTAATTATTATCTTTAACTTATTCTCGTTTTCGTGCTGTCATAAGTTGTAGAGTAGGGGGTTTAGACTCAAGTTTTCTTTCAAAAATCTGTTCGTTATAAATTAACATTTCCTTTTTTAATTGCAATGTAAAATTTGGATTTCTTTTGCATTGTTTTTCAGGTTTAAATTCTCTCTCAAACGAACTTGGAATTTCGTTATAGCTGAAAATCATTTCTAATTATTATGTCACTCTCACAGCTTGAGTTCTCTTTAATCTTCTTCTCTCTGTTTAATAGTAACAGATGAAGAGCATGGGTCGGGCCATGAAGGTTAATGGATGCAAGCGAAATTGTTAACTAGTGCTAGGTCATGCTACTCTACGGAGGACATGACTTATATATATATTTTTTAAACTATTTTAGGTGGGAATGTTACTTGCATCTATGGCCTTGCAGAAACCCATTTCCAACTAGGTCTTTGTGGAAGTGAGAAAATGCAGAGTTTTTGCTGGTCCTTGATAAAGCCAAGGCTCCAGTATTCTCGACACCTTCTACATTCAGTTGTTTTATTTTATTTTTTATCTTTTCTCCTTTTACTCACACAGGTAGATACATAACCTTTTCTATGTTGTACTAGGTGTGAGTCAAAATTATATATGTATTTTTTTGCTTAGGTATCTTCTTTATAGAATATATATATATATATATATGTATAACGTCCCACACATTCTCAATGGGATTCAGATTCGGGTTTTGCGGTGGTCAGGGAAGACGGTGGATGTCGCTGTCATGCTCACTGAACCACTAGTGAATACATCTCGTACGATTTTCAGCTTCATTTAAACTTCAGCATTTTCCAAAAGAATGCTTATTGTTATTCTAGGAACCCTCATTGAAAGAAACCGAAATTTCTGTTTGATGACAGAATACAGGGAGCATTGCGTAATCAAATGCCCTTGAAGAAGCCGTGTGTGTTTGAACCTCTATTTCAGATTTTTAATCTTTTGTCATTATGTTTACCCTGTGACTTTCTAAGCTTAGTATCTTTAACAGCAGATAGTCTTTAATCTTGTTCAAGTATTTCTTATTTCGTATGTTCAAGGCGATTAAAACTTCTAATTTGAAATTTCAAATTACGTGAGCACCGAACAGGCTCTAATATGGGGCCCACAAATTGGCTCCCTAATGAAGTAGCTCTCGGGAAGGTCACATGAACTTGCTCCCGAAAGGGTAAAAGATGAAATAAAAGAAACTGTAGTCATGAAGCAAAATATTTATACTTTCTCCTTCAAAACATGATTAAGAAAAATATTTTTGCAGTCTTAAACATTGAGTTATTAATAACTTGGATAATTACCTAATTTTTCAACAAAGACAAACCTCAATATCAAGTCGCTAAGTTCATGTAGCATTTCATTTAGTTTCTCTTTGAATTTCTTTAAGTTATTTAAACTATCCGTTTTGCCGAAATTGATGCACTCCACGTAGTTGCTCCAACCAGATAACTAAATATTGTAAACAATAACTGGGAGACAATTTAGTGATGTACATCCATCATTCAACTTTCAATCGGAAGACGATTCAAGTGTCCTTCTCTCCGAGTGGGAGCCAATTTGATCGCCTCCCCCTTTCTACAAGCAGGGAGGAGCATCGTGTATTTGTATTTGTCATTTTCTTGTAGGACTTCCGTCCACAGTGAGTAGGGTTTAGGTCCCAGCCACCTACAGCGACATCGCCTCTTGGGCAGGACACAGAAACGGAAGGAATCAGAGCAAGTCTAGCGACTTTTGACAGAACAGTTTGTAGTGAGATTAGAGTACAGTAGATGGCGCCACCGTACAAGTACGATGTTGCACACAGAGGGGTGAGAGAATTTCAGGGGGGCATAGGAAAGGATACCCATTTAACCAGTGGGTCCAGCCTGGGGGCCGTCACTTTACGTGCTCGTCCGATGCACGGCGGATATTCAGCGATTGTTAGTAAATCACACCATCTCTGAAAGATCAGCCCAGGTTCGAACCTGAGGACCTTGCATCGATAGTCTGACTCGCTAACCACTGAGCCATCTGCGGCTCAAGGAGGAGCATCGTGTTACAAGCGCATCACTTTTATAGTCCTGGCATCACCCAGGCCTCGTCCGGGATTCCAGCATCAGCCCCGCTCGAACGGTTATTCAGAATATAACGAAGTAAATTTCTCCGTCATTTCTGCCCACGCCAGGATTCGAAACCGGATTTCCTCATTCCGGAATAAGTCACTCTAGCAATTGAGCTACGCGGACATTTTATTCTGATTCCTATCTGCCTTTATGTCGTGTGCGTCCTTCTGGCAGGTACGTCACATCTCCTGGTACGTTACAAGAAGACCGTCTTACCACACGGTCATCGAGACACCTTTCCCTTTTCCCTCAATAACTCGTCGGTTCTTTGTGCGTGAACGTGCGTGGCATGGCCGTAGCCAGGAGGGGAGGATCTTAGGGACCAGTCCCCTCCCGAAATCCCAATCAATTTTTCGCAATTGAACTTCAACAAATAATGTTTTTTTGTTTTTTATTTGGCCTTATACCCTCCATTGTGGAGAACATCCTCCTCTACATTTGGCATTAGGAGATTCTTGTAAAATTTCATGTATATGAAACTGAATAGGCACAATTCAGTCTGTTGGAACTTTTGTTAGCTCATCTGCGAGAAATAACGAAGTTCTCAAAGGTTTCATCAAGCAAGTATTAAAGTATTACCAGCTTCCAGGCACACGACGTTAATATCAATATGCGAAACACGTTGGGTTTACAAGCATCTACGTTCCAATAGTTCTATCGTTACAAAATTTACAAGGTATATAAAAAATCGCAAATCCTCGCAAAAAGCTCATCACCTATTAAGTGCTATTACAAAAGGCCAGTTTGTAGTCCCATTACAAACTTTCCTTGGGCAATAGCACTTAACTCTTCAAAACGTTGACTGCGATTTGACGACATCATCGGAACATATTGATATCGTGGTAACTTCCCTCTACCATCTAAGCAGTAACCCCGTCGATAAATTCAGTGTTATTTTTAATGCAGCGTCAAAATTGATCACATAAGCTGATGGAGTTATAACAATTCCAAGAGTTACATCCAGGATGATTCAAAGAGGGAATATTTCATCAGAAACTCCAGAAGAATATTTCGGGAAAAATCTTTTCTTGTCATTTGTTGACCACGTGCGAACACAAATTAACAATCGATTCGAGTCTCACAAGACATTAATCATAGAGCTTCAAATATTTCTACCTCGTCATGTTACTTTAAAGTACGAGAAAGAGCTAAAGACTTTGAAAGGATTTTATGAAAACATACTTCCAGAAAGCACTACTCTCATAATCCGTTTGGCGAAACAAATGGATCAACATAGACGTTAATTCAAGACCTGGTAACGCAATAGAGGCCCTTTTACAATGAGACTCAACTCTTTTCCCTAACTCACACACGTTGTTACAGATTCTTGCTATAATTCCGATTTCCATCGCTACGCCAGAAAGGACATTTTCAACACTTAGACAATTGAAGACATATTTAAGAAACTCAACGGGAGAAAACAGACTGAGTAGATTGGCACTTTGAGCAACCCATTGGAAAACTGAGGTGCAACCGGACGGAATTTTAAATTGGTTTGTTAAATCTTCAAGGCGAGCTAATTTTTTATAACGTGAGTGAAAATGTAAACCTTATTTGTTCTTCTTAATGTAAACATTTCTTGAATTTGCTGATTTGTACGAATTGTGTTATACCTATGTTAAATGTTTTAATGTTCGCCTTAAAATTAAAAACTTTCTATTGATACATACTGTAATTATTATTGTTTGTATCAAAACATTGGTTCAACATAACTTTTAAGCCATTAAAAACAGTTATCTAAAGGAATTACCTCCCGTTGTGTTTGACGTATGTTTATTGCAAATTTATAGGCGGAAATTTTACAAGTAATGCAAATTTATGAGGAAAATTTTACAATTACTAATCGCAAAAATGGGTGGGGGAGGGAAGGGTTGGTATAGCTTTTTGAATTGTAAACTAAAAAATTTAGTTTCCATTCAGTCATCAAAAGAAATTAATACCTCGCTCATAAAAATATTTTAGCCCCCTCCCCCTCCCCGAAAAAATTCCTGGCTACGGCCTTGGTGCCTGGTATATTAAAATAGACTAAAATCACTTATCATTCAGCTTCTCATTTCGATTTTTTAAAAAATGGACGGCTTAGTAATATGACATTGTGCTGTGAATATGTGTATAATTGATTTCAAACAGCCAAGAATCTAATGATCCGAATTGAATTTTGTGATGCGCAAAGAACCAGTGATATCATGATTCTATATTTATGCATTCTCTGGGCTTCGCATCTAGTCTCAAATATAAGCCACTGCATCGTACATTTCTGTAGATACTTTCTCTATTCTGCCGTTTCTTATCTCCATTAAAAACTGACGTGTGTTTATTCTGTCAGTTGGGAATCAAGAGGTAAACAATATGAACAAATGCGGTTATACTTCTATTTGTTTTTTGTTGATGTTACCTTTCTTCACTTCATTCGAAAGAAAGTAGAAAAAAGTAAAGAAAATGAAAATAATAAATGGTCAGGATCTGTTCAACCAAGGAAAATCTGAACAGCAGACATGAGCAGTCTTGTGGAACGACAGAACTAGTGGTAAAAAATCGCACCTGCGATGATGCTGAAAAATAGCGTAAAAGCTCCAACTTTTCGAAATAAATCTGGTATTCAACGGACCGCGGGACAAGGCAAAAAGCATAAAATAAAAAATTTAAAAAGCGCGGTTTGATATTCAAGACGTCAGTTTCAGAATTCTTTTTTAGTTGAATTCTTGAGTCCTACCCAGGTAAGCCGAATCGTAAAAAACCGGACGTCATTTTCTTTGATCCTCTCAAATTCATTTCCAAGAAGTGGAAGCGGTTCTGTATAATAACCGTATTTTCTTTCCTTTGTGATAAATCCTTAATGTGGAGTCAACAGCACATCATCCATTTCCAAGAATTTTCTTCTTGTTTTACCTAACTCAGTTGCGTGTCACATTTTTTGCTCTTAATGATCTTAAGACGACCGTCAAGCTCTATATGCAATTTAGATTTGGACATCTGTATTTGTATAAACTTTTATCAATAATCAGCATCACCCATTCAACCTCGACCCGAAGTTTTCTGCATCTGTCTTTGTATGAAATGTGATCGTTAAAACGTGACTTGTTTGGAAAAGGACTTGCCTAAGTAAATAAACGTGCACAAAGTTTATAAATCTTTATCTGTCTTACTAAATGTAAATAGCGCTTCGAGTAAAATTTGCGTTTTTACACGCATTTTTTTCATCAAAATGATAATAACACCATGAACAAATTAGGACAGTGGTAGTGCTGGTACCTCTTCGATAAGGAACGAACTTTAAAGCCCTGGGGATCACAATTTAAATAGATCACAGGTTAAAAGTTTTGTACTTCGAACTGGCGTACAATATTTTTTCATCATACTGAGTTTGATTTCTGCGGAGAGTAAGTACACTATCAAAAATTTTGTGGTAAGTCGCACCAAAAAGTGGCACTGCACCAACTGCACCACTTTCTGAGAGAAGATACACCATTATATGGTGCAAAAGAAAAAAACATTGTGTAAGGCTGCACCATATTGTTGGTATTGTATACACCACATAATGGTGTATCTTTTCTCAGAAAGTGACGCAATTGGTGTGGTACAGCGTTTTTGGTGCAACCAACCACAAAAATTTTAACAGTATACGGATAGTATTCAATATTTCATCATACTGTCAGCAGAAACTGAACAGAAACAAAATTATGAACAAGAAACGCATATTTGTTTCCACATTAGAGATTTAGCCCTTAATTTTATGTACTGTTGAAAGAGTACCTGAAATTGTGTACAGTAGAATAACATTTTCAATTAAAGAAAACGTATTCTGTGTATATAACGCAGTTCGAATCTTAGAGAAATCTTTTTACTATCGTTGTTCATTATCTGATTAGAAAATAATTTTTATGGTTGATAAAGAACGAAAATCTCACTAGAAAAAACGTAAAAGCATTTACGTTTTTTATGGTTAAAAATATGGTAATTATTCGTAGGTAGATTGGGTCTTTAGGATGGGTGACTCAGATCTTCAGAATGGAAAGTCACCTCGCTTCATCGTAAATTTGACAAAGAGTATTAGTAGTTTTTCGAACTTCAAAAGCTCTTGAATTATAGCTTTCCTCTATTTCTTGAGCTTCAGCTGCGATTTCCAGTAGCAAGCACCTGAATTATCCAGCATTTACCTTTTACTAATCTTATACAATATGCGGTGTCTTTACAGACAGGAGACTATAAGAAAGAAGATGTGCTGTGTTACGGCGATTTAATATAGGAATGCTTAGGTAAAATATTAAATTTTTCTTCGTAGAATTTATTTTCCCTTGTGTTCCTTTTTTTTTTTTTTTTTTTTTTTTTTTTGTCTTAGGACCTGGGAAAGTTTTATTTTTGTCCCCTAGTTAGGAAACACAGTATTTTAGTTGGCGCCTTTCAGACGCATTTCAGTGTTTCATCTCCAAAGGTTTCAGAAAGGTGAAAGCCATTTGCAGAATTCGCTTTTGTGCTTGAAGATTCGTCGAGTGCAATTAGCACTCTTCGCTATCTTTATTTGAAGAGCTTCCGAAAGGAACTTGGGCGGCGTGTTTACTTCAGCTTTGAGGCTTTGTAAAGGTGATGCCAGCCTTTTAATCCGAGGTGAACTTTGTGGCGAAAGGGTTGGAGGTGTGAGGTCACTTCCTGGGTGGCAAAGCAGGAACAAGGGAAAACATGGTGGATAGAGAGGAGCGACGAATCGGGTGGACCAGACGTCTGTTGTTCCTGGGAGACGACGTTTTGAGCCAGCCTGAGGATTTTAGGTTTTCTCTTGTGAAACGGGAGAGCGACGGGAAAGTGATCGAAAGGAGATATCATAGGGAATAGAAATATATTGTTTATGGAAAAAGGAGAGTAAAGTAGGGAGAAGCCTATGAACAACCATGATTGAAATGACGAAAAGAATAAATTATTTTAAAGGACATTTCGACCATTCTCATGAGATATTTTTAGCGTACAGCTCTTTATCAACTAGGTAGCATTTTGATCGCTACTTACAACGTTAACTTGAAATAAAACTACTTAACAATTGGCTCCCAACGTGGGGCACGAACCCACGACCCCGATATTAAGTGTCTCGTGCTCTACCGACTAAGCTTGATATTTCCCCAGGAAAAGCCCTTTTTTTCCCTTAAAAGCGTTATCCAGGAGGAATTTTAAATTTTACATACGCTTCCGAACAAAGAGCTTCGTTTCTATCGTTCAGATGGGAAGAACAGATGCCTAACTAGGCATTTCTGCGCACGGGGCAAAGCATTGAGACCCATCTGTCTTTTTACCTGATATATATATATTATTGTCGTCTTACAAGTTGGGCATTTTTAGAATTTAAGTGTTCCTACATCAAATATATATATATATATATTTTTTGCAGTTGGTTTTCCCACGTTTCCTGGGTTGAATGTTGCAAGCCTTTTTCACAGTATTTGTGAGCTTTGCGCGGGAGTTTTTCTGTTTTTTGTGGGAGATGATGGGTATGGTTCGGGCCAGTTAATTTATGGATGTCAGCTGAAAACTTTTTTCAAAAATATATGCTGTTTACGCGCCTTTGGGGGCGATTATGTTGAATTGGAATGTTTTGGGGGACTTACATTTGCATCCATTACTTAGCAGGAAACCATTTTCAACTAGGTCTTTGTTGAAGTGAGTGGATGCAGAGTTTTGCTGGTCCTTGATAGGGCCGAGACTCGGCATTTTCGACATTTTCTGCGACTCGGTTTTATTTCTTTCTCCCTGCTTTTTGGCTTTTGAGGGTTTTTTTTATTTTTTATATTGTTATTATTTTCTGTTGTTGTGGTTTCTGCTTTGTTATTTATATATATATATAGATGGAATGCAAGATCAAGGGGATGCGTAAACATACAGCGTCTCCTTGATAAATGCCAACCCCGCCTTCTCGCTGTGCATCCCGTTCCCACTAAAGGGGCTCTAACGACCGACAGATAGCGGTATAACTGTACTACCGGGATTAGAGAAAATGCTATCGCACACTCAATAACCCGCGTGGTGAGTTATGGGCACCCCCCCCCCCCCAAAAAAAAAGAAGATGACTTCAGAACGTAAACATGGAGCAAACTGGTGCAAGATGGACCGTTGTGGAAGAAACTTGGGGAGACCTCCATCCAGCAGTGGATTGATAATGGTTGAAACTGATGATAATAATAATGATGATGATGATGATACATATATGCTGTATGTAAGCATACACTATTCGACAAAACAAAATCAACATCATAGCTCAATGCCATTTCTGTGATGGAGGCACAATCAAACTGTCTATGTTCGTACAACTTTCGGAGTTCTAACCTGTAGTATCACAGGTAGAACTCCGAAAGTTGTACCAGTCAAACTGGCACAATCAAACTGTTCATGTTTGTCTGTTTCGGAGTTCTGACCTGATGTAGTGCCACGTCAAACGGGCCGAATGTAGCTGGCAGTCGTGGCTCGTGGCCACAGTAATAATTGAAAACCCCAGAGAATCTTCAGCAATGTGAATGACATCGTTATCTTATCCATCCAACTAAAGAAAAACCTCAGGCCCCATTTTTGTCAACGAAGGCCGCGGTTCATCTTTGGTTGATCGGACTATACAACTGCGCCTTCATATCTGAATGTAAGCAACTAGCATACCCTGAACATTTTGAGGAAGAAATCTGAACTGCAATTGTTCCAGAAATTGGTGTAAAAGCTCCAAATTTAAGCAGATTGCAAGCAGTGATTTTTGCGCCCTCCCTTGAGCTGTACCTGGGGCAATCGTTCCGTCTGCCCCGCCCTAGTTACGCATCTGGGGAAGAACAACAATCATTCAGGAAACTGGAAAATCAGTGCAAAAGATTTCAATGTACGTTGGAAACGTAGCCACTTATAATTTGAAGGCAGTACGCAATTACATCCCCCAACCCCACATTCCACAAAATGGATATTTTCCGTTTGTATACATGATCATTATTCGTACAAAGGAGATAATTAATGAAATGACTGGAAAAGCCAGAACTTTTGCGAAATTTCTGTATAAATACGGAAATGGCCGAAACGGACGTTTCTGACTACAGAAATTCTGTCAAAATACAGAAGTCAAACGGAAAATTAAAAAAAACGAAAATTTTGTCAAAACACAAGCACCTACCGGTAACTTTGCTGCCCATTTTTTTTTTTTTTCAGGAATTTTTTGTGAATTCACACCAATTATTTTTTTACAGCTCATGTTAAGAAGGAAAAGTAACGTTTTATCAGAATCCTTTCAATCACATCATGCATAATAAGACAATTTAGGAGGAAATCGTGGCTCTCATTCGTGCCTCTATGCGTCAAGTAAGTCACGCCATCTAATTTCGAGATAAAACATCTTGCAAAGCAGCACGATATCGCGATCGCGACTTGGCATGAAGACTTGTGTAGCTGCAAAATTAGATAGATCTTCCAAAGTTACATGGTCAAGTCTCCATTTTAGCGCTTTTCGACTAAGCGCTGGATTTGAAGCTTCAGTATAATTAATGCTGATGTATTTATTCAATTTTTATTAATCATCATTTAGCAAATTAAATCGTCTTTACATGAACTTCATTCGATCACATCTATGCACATAAATTGAAGCGTTTTTTTTTTAATCAAGATTCATTGCTCTTTGAGAATTGATCATATATGATCATATGTAGAGGATTTTAGGAAGGGAGTGTCTGACCCCAGGTCTTAAACAACCCTCTGAAATAGGAAGCTAGGAGATCAGGTGTTAAACAACCCTTAGAAATAGGAAGCTAGGAGATCAGGTTTTAAACAACCCTTAGAATTAGGAAGCTAGGAGATCAGGTGTTAAACAACCCTTAGAAATAGGAAGCTAGGAGATCAGGTTTTAAACAACCCTTAGAATTAGGAAGCTAGGAGATCAGGTCTTAAACAACCCTTAGAAATAGGAAGCTAGGAGATAAGGTGTTAAACAACCCTTAGAAATAGGAAACTAGGAGATGAGGTCTTAAACAACCCTTAGAAATAGGAAGCTAAGAGATCAGGTCTTAAACAACCCTTAGAAATAGGAAGTTAGGAGATAGGAAAGTGACATGGAAGCGAAGTAGAAAGGGGGGAGAGACGCCCTTATTTATTACCGGAGGGCCAGTACCCGGGGTCCGACGGCTTAACGTGCCCATCCGACGCACGGCGGATATTTAGTGGATCGAACCTGAGGTCCTTCCGTGGCAGTCACGAACGTTGCCCACTAGGCTACCAGCGGCCCGCTCTTTGAGAATTGTCATATGCTAGCATTTATATCAAATTGTCTTCACGCAAACTTCATTCTATAACATTTATGCCCATACACGGATGAGACATTACATTACGACCACCCCTAGCTTACAGAAATAAGCGCGCCTGGAGACCGAACGGTGACGCAAGTGAAGTTCATAGTGCAGTATATATATACAGCCTGAGGACCGGCTTTCGGTTAGCATAGTGTTCGAAGTCAGAATGGGAAAAGCTGCCGATTCATCGGAGTAATTGCGATGGCTCAGCACCTCGGAATTACGATCTCGGAAACGGTGCGGCTCGCAAACGTGCCGCTGTAGTGAGTGCGCATAAAAAGTTGTGCACAGATGCCCAAACGGCAAACCGTCGTCCGCAGCTCATTGATGACAGTGGGAAGCGAAAAACTGTCGTGCATTGTTCACAGAGACCGCAGGACCACAGTGCAACAAATCACCCACATCTACAACAATGGTGATCAGGGCAATGTGTCACAGAACACAGTTCTTCGCAGCCTTCTGCGCATAGGCCTGCGTAGCCGAAGACCCAGTCGGGTCCCCTTGCTCACTACACGTCGTCGCCAACAACACATATAATGGATTCAAGAAAATCCAGATTGGACCAAGGATAATTGGAAGAAAGTGGCCTGGTCTGACGAATCAAGATTCTTGGTGCATCACGTCGACGGCCGAGCGCGGATACGCCGATTACCAACGGAGGCTGTGGCAACAGGATGCACTGTTGTGCGGAAACAGGCCGGTGGCGCCGGTTTTATGCTGTGGGTGATGTTTTCTTGGGACACTTTAGGCCCCATTATCCGAATAGCACGATCCCCGACAGCTGTCAGGTATCTTAACATCGTTGCGGGACCACGTTCACCCATTCACGGCAACTGTGTTCCCTGCTGGTGATGGCCATTACCGACAGGATAATGCGCCATGCCACGCTGCCAGAATTGCCAAGGAGTGGTTCGAGGAACGTGCTGGTGACTTTCTGTTAATGCCCTGGCCTCCAGATTCACCTGACATGAAACCAATCGAACATTTGCGGTTCGACTTGGAAAAGCGGGTTCGCGCTAAATCGCCACCACCCGAAAAATGTACGGGAACTGGAGGACCCGCTGTTGACATTATGGTACCAGATACCCCAGGATACCTATCGCCACCTCATCGAATGGATGCCTTGTCAAGTGGCCGCTGTTTTGCGGGTAAAATTGGGTCCTAAAGCATATTAGGTAGGTGGCCATAGTATAATAGCTCATCGGTGTATATTGAAGAGTTGTTTTCATCAAGATCATTGCTCTTTGAGAAGGTGAATATTGAAGAGTTGTTTTCATCAAGATCATTGCTCTTTGAGAAGTGTCATATCCTAGCATTTATATCAAGATTCATTGGTCTTTGAGAAATGTCATATTCTAACATGTATATCGAGATTCATTGCTTTTTGAAAAGTGTCATCGTCTATCATTTATATGAAGATTCATTGCTCTTTGAGAAGTGTCATTTACTAGCATTGGTATCAAGATTCATTGCTCTTTGAGAAGTGCCATATTCTGTTATGTATATCAAAATTTATTGCTCTTTGAAAAGTGACATATTCTATCATGTATATCAAGATTCATTGCTCTTTGAGAAGTGTCATATCCTAGCATTTATATCAAGATTCATTGGTCTTTGAGAAATGTCATATTCTAACATGTATATCGAGATTCATTGCTTTTTGAAAAGTGTCATCATTTATATGAAGATTCATTGCTCTTTAAGAAGTGTCATTTACTAGCATTGGTATCAAGATTCATTGCTCTTTGAGAAGTGCCATATTCTGTTATGTATATCAATATTTATTGCTCTTTGAAAAGTGACATATTCTATCATGTATATCAAGATTCGTTGCTCTTTGAGAAGTGTCACATCCTAGCATTTATATCAAGATTCATCGGTCTTTGAGAAATGTCATATTCTAACATGTATATCGAGATTCATTGCTTTTTGAAAAGTGTCATCGTCTATCATTTATATGAAGATTCATTGCTCTTTGAGAAGTGTCATTTATTAGCATTGGTATCAAGATTCATTGCTCTTTGAGAAGTGCCATATTCTGTTATGTATATCAAAATTTATTGCTCTTTGAAAAGTGACATATTCTATCATGTATATCAAGATTCATTGCTCTTTGAGAAGTGCCATATCCTAACATTTATATCAAGATTCATTGCTCTTTGAAAAGTGTCATATCCTAGCATTTATATCAAGATTCATCGGTCTTTGAGAAATGTCATATTCTAACATGTATATCGAGATTCATTGCTTTTTGAAAAGTGTCATCGTCTATCATTTATATGAAGATTCATTGCTCTTTGAGAAGTGTCATTTAGTAGCATTGGTATCAAGATTCATTGCTCTTTGAGAAGTGCCATATTCTGTTATGTATATCAATATTTATTGCTCTTTGAAAAGTGACATATTCTATCATGTATATCAAGATTCATTGCTCTTTGAGAAGTGCCATATCCTAACATTTATATCAAGATTCATTGCTCTTTGAAAAGTGTCATATCCTAGCATTAATATCAAGATGAATTGGTCTTTGAGAAGTGTCATTATCTATCATGTATATCAAGATTCATTGCTCTTTGAAAAGTGTCATATCCTAACATTTATATCAAGATTCATTGGTCTTTGAGAAGTGTCATATACTAGCATTGATATCAAGATTCGTTGCTCTTTGAGAAGTGTCATATTCTAGCATTTATATCAAGATGCACTGCTCTTTGAGAAGTAGCATATTCTATCATTAATATCAAGATTCATTTCTCTTTGAGAAGTGTCATGTTCTACAATATTATGGCAGCATTTACTGCCATAATATGCACAACCTTACACAAAAGTCTCTGTGGACGCCCTGATGGCCAAGTGGTACGAAGCGTTCGCTACTAATCGTTCCTGAGAGATAGTTCCAGGTTCAAATCCCGATGAGGATTAGATGTCATGCTTGCGTTATGGCCCTGGCTTTCTCCTTTCCTTAGAACCAGCAGCCCTAAATTAGGGACTGTGACTGCTCATAGTCTTTAATGTTGCTTAAGGTGGTCGTTAACCCCCAAACAATGACAAAGTATGTATTGGTCTCCTCGGTGGACGAGTGGTCAGATGCTTAGGCTTCTGGCTTATCGTACGAGTTAGGCCCTGACACAAATCCCAGCTGAGGCAAGGGTGGTGTGTGAGTGTATCCTTCTACTCTGGTTCTCTCCTTTACCTAGAACCAGTGACTATAAATTAAGGATGGGCGACTCCTTATAGCTCTCGTATGTCGTTAAATCTAAAACGAAGGAAAAATCCAGAACGACCACACCGAATTCTCGGGTGTAATGATCAGGTCTTTTGCGTCCTCTCTGATACAAAAGGAATGTTTCAAAACGGATTTTAGAAAAGTAGTAACTCTACTAGAAAGAAAATATATTTATGCTTCTAGCAGAAAAACTCATCTAAATGTACGCATTATTCTTCATAGTGCAGCAGTGGATCCAGCGGGAGAAGAGGGGGTGGGGGGCGATAGCCATCCCTAAAGTTTTCCCTTTTCAAACGGCCAACATCCAAATAACTACTGCATTTATTTTTGCAAACTTATAGTAACAAGTCCAAGTAAAAGTTCTCATTACAACAAAATTTTGCTGTAAATTTGGTGATAAAACGTTCTGTTCTGGGCTCAGCAACAAAAAAAAAGGAAAAACAATATTCGAAGCTCAGAAACAGAGAAAGATGAGAGCGGAAGGGAATAGAGATTTTGATTGATCGTGAACAGCAATGGGTGAACTTTGCTCTGTTTTATACAAATATTAGAGACTGCAAATTTAGTTAGTAGGAAAACTGTGTACCTAGTGAGAATATCACAAATTTTTTAATATCAAACCAAAATATTTTTTCATCGAGTTTTTAACCCGTGGAACTTATGTTTCCAATTTTTACAGCAATATCATCGCTTGAATGAAAAAAAAATCCTTTTCGATCTGATATTATTCACGATATAAAACATTTTGCATTTATTTTCTGTTTGAAACAACGTACGGTTTTCCCACCAGAGTAGTAAATACAGTCAACTCTGTTATTGTGAACATTCGGCTGTAGTGAACCTAAATCATTGGTCACGACCCGCAACATTAGAAATGTGCATTAAAATTTTCGTTTATAGCTAAACCTCAACTTCGGTTATAGTGAATCTAAAAAATTTAACTTCAAAGAAAAGAATTTGCTTGTAACATGAAATTTTAACTTATTTCAAAACAAACCTTCTTGTGAAAACTTGAATGTGTTGAGAACAATATTGTAGGCCTATTACTCCTTAAGTGCATTGAAAGAAGAAGGTAGTATTAAAAACCTCAGTAACAACAAGCTGGTGTTCCTGCCTGCCAACAGCACGTCAGTCCTCCAACCGATGGATCAAGGTGTGATTCACAGCTTTAAAAACCTATTACAGAAGGTAACTAACGCTTCATTTAATCCAAGCCTTTGGAATCAAAGCAGAACACATCAATAAATGTTCTGAATGCTGCACATTTTGGAAACTATAACGAAGCAAATTTCTCCGTCATTTCTGTCCACGCCAGGATTCGAACCCACATCCCCTCATTCCAGAATAAATTACTCTACCAATTGAGCTACGCGGACTTTTGTTCTGACTGCTATCTGCCTTTATGTCGTGTGCGTCCTGCTGGCAGGTACGTCACAAAACAAAGCGTGGAGTGTGTCAACTGTCACGATACAGAATTGTTTCTTGAGGCCTGGTTTGGCTACTGGACGTGTGGCATTCGAAGTGGAGGATGATGTGTCCCTCAAGGAATTTATTAAAACTGTTTGCAGCAAGCAGCAACATCTAACATACTATTTTCGTGTTACGGTAATGTAAAATTAATTACGTTTACTTAATTTAATAAATGTACACTACGTACATAAAAATATTATTTTTTAGATATATATTAGGTGTGCAACTTAATTCTCGGCCCCTAACCGCAAGCGATCATAGAACGTCAGCAAATGCAAATAGCTGGGTGCGATAATGGCTGATTGCAGCGCCATCCAACAGCTTTCCAGGCAACCGTAACCGCTCACAGCTGTAGTGACAGAAGGGATGAAAGTTGACGGTGAAAGCAATGTCGTTTGAGAAGCAACATTTGAGGCACTGCCTGCTGTTCGCGTTTCAGCTGAAACAAAGTGCCGCGGAAGCCCAGCAAATGATGTGTGCTGCTTTGGGTAAGGCTGCTGTGTCCTACAGTACGTGTAAGAAGTGGTTCCAGCGGTTTAAGCAAGGAAATTTTGATCTCCGTGATGCAAACCGTCCGGGACAGCCACAGAAATTTGACGATGAAGAACTGGAAAAACTGGTGGACGCGATTCCCTGTCGCACACAGTCAGAGCTCACCCAGGAACTCGGAGTAACACGGCAAGCCATTGCAAAGCGCCTGCTCAAGCTTGGACGGATTCACAAGGAGGGCCGTTGGGTGCCCCACCAACTCACAGCTGCGAACAAGTCAAGACGCTACGATGTTGCTGTGTCCTTGCTCTCCAGATTCAAGAAGAAGGATTTCCTCCACAGGATTTTGACCTGTGATGAGAAGTCGATCCTTTACGATAATCCTAAGCGGCGCAAATCGTGGGTTTATCTAGGTCAGACTACAACCAGTACCGCCAAACCGGATATCCATGCCAGGAAGTTCTTGCTGTGCATATTGTGGGATCAGGTCTCCTACACTGTGAGTTGCTCAAACCTGGTGAAACGGTCAATGCTGAGCGTTATTGTCAGCAACTCATTCGTGTGAGTGGCGCAATGGAGGCGAAAAGGCCGTACACTGGCAAGGGCAGAAGGTCGGTTCTGTTGCTTCAGGATAACGCACGTCCTCACACAGCGAAAACGACTTTGAACACGATCACCGACCTGGGATGGGAGATTTTGTCCCACCTCGCGTATTCTCCAGGCTTCGCTCCGTCGGATTATCACCTCTTTCGTTCCCTGCAACATCCCCTGAGGGATACGCACTTCAATTCTGTCGAGGAGGTCCACACAAGTATTGATGACTTTATCAACTCGAAACAGTCCTCTTTTTTCCTCAGTGACATTCGGCAGCTCCCTGATCGATGGCTCAAATGTATCCAACACGACGGGGATTATTTCCCTGATTAGGTTTGTATTCGATTTGCTATAATTTGCTGTCAACGCATCGTGCCTGTGGCCGAGAATTAAGTTGCACAGCCAATATGTATATATTTTCTTTTCTTTGTCACCATTCCACTCAATTCAGGTTAAGGGAAGACACTTCGGTTTTAGTGAACCTCAGACATATTGAACAAAATATGCGAGTCCGGAGAGGTTCTTTAAAAGCGGAGTTGATTGTATATATCATGTTCTTCTCCACATTTCTACTTCTAAATCTTCAATTTGAAAAAATATTTTTGTGTAGGACAGTGTTTATGGTGAACAATATCCGCGCGTAATTTCTGATTGCTCTTACTTACAATATTCTCCTATAGAACGCGCTAGTGCATATTTCTGTTTGACCATATTTGAAGCCGCATCTGAGCATGTAAAGAACGCGATTGGTCAAATATGTTCACTACAAAAATATTTTATGCGCATTTCATGCACAAATTAATACACAGTTTATGGGATCGAAGAATCAACTGTTACGGAAATTTAATTCAAAAGAATTTTTAAGCAAAAATAATAAATCTCATTTTCAACTTTTACTTCGCTTTCGTGGTTCATTTCCTTTGATTCTACGATGCGTGAGAAACTTTAGCTTCGACACCCCAGTCAAGAAATATCAGGAAACACGGTTTATTTAGTGACGCCAGGCTGTCGCATCTTACAAATCTTGGCTCTGTATTTCGTAGCGACATTTGGTATCGTCAAATGCAAATTGCACCTTTCCGCTTTATGTTCAAAGGTACCGAAGGGTATACAGGAGTGACAATCCTCAGCTTTGAGACTTTTGTTTTGGAATGCGGCCCTTTTAATCCGTAAGAGAGGAGGTATCACTGTGTGTGTTAGAACGTGTTTGTCATCCTTCGCTTGAGGGCAAGTTGGCGAAGGAAAACGGTCACTGCCTTGAAATCTCTTTCTCCTCCAGACTTTGTCTCTGGCCAAGTGGAAATCATACGGGACAAAAGTGAAACTGTTTTATAACCCCCCCCTCTCTCTCTCTCTCTCTCTCTCTCTCTCTCTCCCTACCTACAAACCTACCTACCCAAGGGCGACCGGGGGGTGGGGTGGCCTCGAGCCCCCCTCCCGTTGGTATAACCAAATTTTTTGATAAATTTAAAGCACAAAATATAGACGAAATATGTTTTTAAAGCATTTTTTAAAAATAATAAGATATTAATGATTGATTGTATCAATTATTTTTGTTGTATTTTAGTATCTTGTACATTTACTAAAATGTTTGACAGCCTTGAGGAGGTATGGATTTTTCTTAGCCCCCTCCCCTAAAAGTACTCATATGGACGCCACTGTACCTACCTACCTATTATTTGCCTATGCATGCTTCCTGGGCTCTTGGTCATGATGGGCCCCAAGGCTATAGCCCCTATAGACCCCCTAATCCGACCCTGTCCATAAGAACAGGTCTCTGTTTCTCAATGAGTAAGAATTCGCAAATTATATGGAATGGACAGTAGAAAATAAAATTGTCTTTGTTTTAACTTTTTTTTTCTCATTTAATAACTCATTTGATTTTATCAACTCTAAATCTTAGCGCCCCTCAAATTTTGGCGTCCTAGGCAGCTGCCTAGTTCGCCTAATGGTTGAACCGGCCCTGGGTGAGTCGTTTAAGAAGCCAGAGGGCTTTGGTCTAGGACAGAAGTTTGTTAGCTGCGGGGAAAAGAGGATCTTTCTCGATGGCGGGAACAAAACTCGTAGAAAGTTATTGGTAACGAGTATGCATAAGGAGTGGAATTATTTTATAGTGCTCGCAATAAGCAGGATAGCGGAATGACAAGGACAACTTTCGCAGAAGTAAATAAGAAGAAAAAATCGTTTTTATAAAGTACAGAAGTATTTCATGAAACAGTGTAACGTCCTCCTTACAATATTTAGGTCTTCTGTTGTTTCCATCACATTGGTATTTGCCTGCCGAACTCTAACTATGAACCCCGAGAGGTCAAAGAGTCTATCATTTTTATCTTCAGTTACGTAGCACTGATCATCGATATTCACCAACAAGAATATAAACTTCCAATTTATTATTCTTAATTTACTACCTAATTAATAAGAACAAACCAAGTTAACACAACATGTTTTCCTATGTGCATGTTTTCGCGATTAACATAGGCAAAATACGAAAAAAAAAAAGAAAAAGAAAATAATAATAATAATAATAATAATGATAATCGGAGAAATGCAAAGAGTAAAACCACATACATGCTCTTAAGCAGGGATGGAAAAATACCGGGCTCGCCAGGTAGCTCTGGTGCCTAGAAATTAGGCGCTGGCTCCCAATTTATTTTGTTAAAAATTTCATGATTTGCAGAATTTTTTTTTTTTTTTTATTGGAGGTTTAACGACCACCGTGAGCAATTCAATGGGCTATATAAGCAGTCGCCCGTCCCTAATTTAGGGCCACTGATTCCAGGGAAGAGAGAGAGAGAGCCAGTGCCGTAAGACAAACACAACATCCATACCTCACCGCGATTCGGACCCGGACCCCTTTAGGACGAATGATCAGAGGCCATCGCTTAGACCACTGCGCCACCTGGGCGGCGATTTGTAGAAAATACGGTAATTCTATCGTATAACAGTTGAAAGGTTATAAATTTTGGTTCTGGGGATACTGCACCGCAAACGTTTTTGCGGCACTTTCATTTTTTATGCTTTCCAACTGTAGGTTGAAGATGCGTATAGGCTCCAGCTTTGTCCGTCTGTCTGTCCGTCCACACGTTAACTCGCGTAAAAATGGTTCGAATTCGATGATATTTTAGTATATGGTAGGGGAGTACCTGGGGACGAACCCTATTAAAAATAGGCGAAATGGGGTCAAAGATCAGGACATAGGAGCGGGATCCATTTCATTGTCCTTATGCGCCATAACTTGCATAAAAATGTTTCGATTTCAATGAAATTTTAGTATGTGGTAGGGAACCACCTGGGGACAAACCCTATTGAAAATGGGCGAAATGGTGTCAAAGGTCAGAACATAGGAGTGGGATCCATTCCATCGCCCTTATGCCTTATGACTTACGTAAAAATGCTTCGATTGAGACAAAACTTCATCATGTTGTTCCGGAACTTAACCAGTTCTGTTGAATATCATAGAAATGGAGTCAAAGGTCAGGGCACAGGAGCGATATTTATTCCATAGCCATTATCTTCATAACTTAACTAAAATGCTTCTAATGCGACAAAACTTTAGTATGTTGTTCCGGATGTATACTGAACCGGTTCTGTTGAATATAATCGAAATGGGATCGAAGGTCAGGGCACAGGAGCGAGACTTATTCCACAGCCATTATCCTCATAACTTGAGTAATGATTTCTGGTACGTTGGAAAGCGTATCATAATCAATGCATTGCATGATTTTACTAACTTGTTTAAAAATCTGCTTGGTGTCGTCAGAAGAGCTGGTTGTACTCAGCAAGTATCCAAATTGTGTTGAAAGCAGAAAAAGTATAACCCTGTAAGAAGTTAGAGAGCCGCAAAGAGGTGGAAACATATTATTTTATTTTATTTTTACTTACGAGCATTTTGACAGAAAATATGATGCTACGAAAGCAGCACTGTTTGTGATCAGGGAAGGCTACGTGCTCTGGAAAACCCGTAGGGTTGTTCTACAGAACGTAAATCGCTGCCGTCTTGGTGGCGTAAAATAACTTTGCGAATCGCATTCCTTAATTTTGCTACACTAATCGCATTAGTTATGGCTTTTGTTCGCTCTTCATTTTTTCAGTAACATTTCCAGAAAGGCCAAATACTACGGAGTGTGCGCAGTTTTTATGGATTTTTGTGTCTAACTAAAAAACAACGGTAATGCTGAAAAAATTAGAGATTTTTGCACTTAGTTCACTTTAAAATAACACAAAGTATTTGAAAAATGAAAGTTTTCTTGGTTTTATTTTTAAGTAAAAATATTGTTTCCTTCTTACTTCAGACTTTTGGTTCACCCTTTAAATCGCGACTTTTCTGTCAGAAATAACGTTCGGGATCAACATAGCAGGCGCGGATTATACGATGACCCCCCCCTTCTCCTTGATTTTCACTGTCTACGCGTACATCACCGCAGATTATACAAATATTCATTTATTTATTTTTTTACGGAATTTCACTATCCTACAGATTATTTATACGCCGCAGTGGATTATGAATTTCTCAGTCTGTGGATTATACGCTACTGTTGTTTATATGAACCGGTGAGAAAAAATTCTGAATTTCATGGTTTGCGTATTATACGAAGGAAAATGCGGTACTTAATGTAACTTCAATAAATTGTAATTTAATAAAATCGTTTTTTTTTTATTTTCTTTCTTTAGCAGCTGCTGGAAGAACGGGCACTTTCCATTTAAGTCATAATCAGAATTTGCTCTTAAAATTGCACTGTTTTTTTCCAAATGCATTTCAGTCAAAAACATCTATTAATTTCTTCTTTGATGTGGCCTTTTTTTTATATTTGTCATATAGGACATTTACCTTAATTTAAAGAAAAAAAAATAATTTTAAAAACAATTTAAGCTACGCGAAAAGGGAATTAAATGAAGATAAGTGGTAGCTAAGAGGCAGAAGTCCTGCCACCAAATATTACAGAATAATGAGAAAAAGAGTAATGTCCTTACTTAATACGATCTGTACGCCTTGATACTAAATGGATCGGCAGCCATCTTCCCACCTCTTCCTTAATATTAAAACACCAGATTTAAATTCCACTTAGGCAATTCCGGCTGCCGGACTTAATTTTGGGATCCTTAAATTAACCACGCTTTCCAACGTAAAATATCTTGTGTTTAATCACCAAACAATTCGTGAGAAAACGTTCAAACAAAAAAGCAATTTATAATGAGTTCTTGGGAGAAAAATTGGAACATGAGATATATGGCAAAAGACGATCTATAATTTAATATACAAAGTATTAAATCTAATTAATACGCTTTTTTTTTGCATTCCTAAGCCCCCTTTGTTTTGTGCTATACAACCTATATAATAGGTTACCTCTGTCCCTAACACTCTGACGTCATTCAGTACTTGTAGCGCCATCTGCTTTTATCCGGTGGCAGAAATCGGAACTAAGCTCACCGTTATCGCACGATACATACATAAAATCAAGGAGAAAAAAATTAATAATGTAAAGTTAGTAAGACAAACGACTTCATCTCTGGCAACACGCATGTGCTCGAACAACTGTCTGTGACGTGTTTTCTGTTACGTCGGTGTTATTTGTGCTATATTTCATTTTCTTCGCATTGCAGAGTAATTTAATAAAAAGGAATAAGAAATGACGGATTAAAATCTATTAACCTATATAATAGGCTTCTGTCATGGGAATATTGCGAAAATTTTGTTGCTTGTGACCTGCCCATTAATAATTCAACCGCTTATTATAGTTATTTACATGTATTTTACGATTCGTGTTATAAAAACTTCAGTCACAGCTTTTTCACCAGCGGGCTATGAGATAATATGTTAAATATTGATTCTTATGACTGCATGCACGCATTTAGCAATATGCTGTATATTATCTCGAAACATCAAGCTTAACAATTCCTTGAATGTTTCAGAAATTCTTAAGAAAATTATTTGCTGTTTAACACAGATTTTCCATTTATCTTTAATCTGATGTTGTTATAAGTGGGGGATTTTTTTTTTTTTTTTTAGATTGTAATAATTTGAGTTGTTACCTCATTTCTTCTAATTCTAGTCTTCCAGTTTGAACTAGAATTTACAGCCGCGAGGTTGTGATTTCTTCTTATTCACTGGCTTCCTGTACCATCTCAGCAAAGAAATAGAAACGTGCCACCCAGATTTTCCTTCATTTGATAAATTTCTTCACCAGATTTTCATTAGATAAATTTCTTCACCAGATTTTCATTAGATAAATTTCTTCACCAGATTTTCATTAGATAAATTTCTTCACCCAGATTAACTACAATCACCCAGATTTTCATAAAGATTAACTACAGTCACCCAGGTTTTCAGAAAGATTAACTACAGTCAGATTTTCTCAGATTTTCTAACTACAGTCAGATTTTCTACAGTCACACAGATTTTCAGACTATTTCTTCACTAGATTTTTATTAGATTAATTTCTTCACCCAGATGAACTACTACAGTCACCCAGATTTTCCACGAGGTTGTAGTTTCTTTTTATTCAGTGGCTTCCTGTAGTATCTCAGCAAAGAAATAGAAACTACAGGCATCCAGATTTTCACTCTACCCTAACGAAGATTCTTATTGCAGTCATCAACAATCTTACCTAGAGGTATGCACGTCCCGGCCCAAGCACGCACGTCCGAGCCCGGCCCGTACCTGGCCCGTTTCAAATTTTTCGATTGAAACCCGGCCCGGGCCCGAGCAGACCTCTAATCTTCTCTTTGTTATCCGGGTAGTTGTCTTCCCTTTGTTTTCTACTTAGTTATCTAAGTGGGAAATTTTTGTATAAATAATTGAAAACACGAAAGGAACTTTTCTGAAATAAATAGATTTACAGACTAAGGAAATCTGTGAAAACACGGGAACTGTAAAAAAAAACGGGAACTCTAAAACACTTATACAAAGTACTCGATTGCCTGGGAAATGCTGTTTTATAACTCTACATATGACCATTTATTTCTCTGAGAAGCAACTTATTGAAAGCCTCGTTGATCCCCTATGCTGACTGCTACGCTGATGACTAGATAACCTACTGCTGAATATTCCATTCTATTTTTGGAAGCGAATTATTTCGAAAATCTCCGCAACAAATCACTGGAACAGGAAACTTCCTTTTCATTGAGGCAACTAATGAAAATTTGGGAGATTTTAGTTTTTACTGTTTCAGTGAAACTGAACAGGAAGCCAGCGGAGAAATATGTATAAACTAAACTCCTACAAGTTTACACTAGATCCATTAAACAAGGTAAGTTTACTGATGATGGGAACAATGCTGCTGCTGTGATCTTTTTACATAAATGATGGAGCCTCGTGGATTTCAGGAAGTAGAGAACCTTCAGTCTCATATTTGCTTTTTACGAAATCTTCACATCTTTGAAGGAAACACTAGGTATGATTCAACTAAGAGAATGAGCTCCAGGATTCAGGAATGGCTACAGCACCGTAGATCATATCCATGAAGAAAGAAAACTAATGTTACGGGGACTTTGTATATTTTAAGGCATTTAAGTATTAATTCTTTTTTTTTTTTTTTTTGAAAAGTCAACCGGCAACAGAGTGTTTGAAGGGACTTTCAAAGAGGGTATTGGTAAATAAAGTTGTGAAAATGTGTTTCTCCGAGAATAGTTCTTTTTTATGAGAGGTCGTTTCAGAAAACTTTAAGTGCCTATATCGTTTTATTAGCCTACGCTGCAATCATGGACTTTGTCATCAGAAGAGATTTCGGGACGGGTGTGAATGTTTTATTACATCAGAGGCGTCCGGAGCTTCTGCCCTTGGAACCAGAACGCACACACAGGGAGACAAATAACTAACTCCAAGAGGAGTGAAAGAGAGAGAGAGAGAGAGAGAGACGTATACACTATGTTGACAAAAGTCATCGGACACCTAGAAGAGAAACACAACATCGCATTTACTGGCATACATTAGTATGGTGACGGTCAACCTTTGACCTTAATGCATGCACTGACCCTTCGAGACATGCTTTCGACAAGGTTTTGGAACACAGCGATAGGTATATGCGCTTCCATTCAGTACATAATGCTGCTGTTAACTGTTGCTTAGTAGTAGGCCTTGGTTCCTAACATCTTAAGCGGCGCTCTAACTCACCATACAGGTGCTCTATGGAATAAAGATCAGGGCTCTGTGCTGGCCAGTCCACACGCGATACGAACTTATCGTCAAACCACGCCGTAACAGTCCTGGCTTTATGGCTCGGTGCATTATCCTGCTGATACCAACAAGGCTCGGTTCCATAGTATTGCCACAGAGTTGGTACGGCATAATTGTCCAGAATATTGAGATAGACGTGCTAGTTAACAGGTTTGTCCACGATGACCAATGAGCCGTGACCATACCACGAGAAACACCCCCACACGAGTACACTGCCAGCTCTAAACTTGACCGTAAGAACAGTACACTGTGGTAAATACCGTTCTCCCGGCTGTCGCCATACGCACACACGGGCATCAGACTGATGGATCCTATATTCGTCGATTCATCAGTCCATAGGACCCGTTTCCATTGATCTACGGTCCACGATAAATGTTCTTCACACCATGCTAAACGACGAGTAGCATTCCGAGTGGAGATGAAAGGGCTTATGAGCAGCCGCACGACCTCGGTAACCTATGGAATGAAGTTCTCTGCGAATGGTACGTATACATACCGAGGTTCCAGCACTTTTACTCACTTGTATACTGAGGTCTTGTGCAGTACTCCGTCGATTAGCTGTAACGTCTCTCCTCTGTCACTGATTTGTTTTGGTCTGCCGGTACGTTTTGTAGCTTCAGGCACGCCATGTGTCTTCCACTAATTCAGTACATCCAAAACAGTTGACTTGGCTATGTTTAGGCGCCTCTCGGTTTCTCTTATGGACAGCCCACTAATATAACACCCAACAGTCTTTCCTTTCTAAAAGCCAGTTCTCTCCCGCCGCGACATTTTCACTCAACCTCACATCACAATATGATCGTGGTCAGATACAGGCTTGTTTTTATATTGCTTGCAGCTGTACCGCGCATCTTAACAACGCAGCGGATCCGTTCATTTGCTTTTGAAGGGGTATCCGGTGACTTTTGTAAATATAGTGTATATTACATCCTGTGTGTGTGTCCTGAATTTTGTCATATTTCCTCTGTTTTATTCTTGATGTAAAAGTCACACTCTAAACTTAATATGCAGATTTTGTAATAGTAGTACGTAGTTTCTTGGTTAAATTCTGATGTGGTAAAGGTCACGAACCGATGTCCTAACATACTGTGACGGAGAATTCTAGACTCAGATTGAAAGGGATTTGAAACAGTCAAAAAATAAAAATAAAAAAAAATCAGAAGGTTTGGAATCTATGGAGATCAAATAGAAGTAACAAACACATTCGTATTTATTTCCGATAGGAATAAAATTTCAGCACCGTTGCGAAATAAAGAACGAAGAAAAGTTTTTCGATTGCTCTTACGACAGGGCTTCAAATTCAAAAAACAAGCACACAATCCCAGTGAAATAAAGAATTCTGTTATTAAGCGTCCCTAGTAAAAAAGAATAAATCGCGGAGAAAGAAAGGCCATTTGTTTGTCCGAATCACATGCTTGAAAGACAAATAGGAGTTTAAACACGATTCCTGGTACAAATGGAAGACTGTTCAAATGCAATTACTTAAATTCTTTCAGAAGCGTTGAGGTCTTTTTTCGTGTGTTACTTTTTTTTCCTGGGAATTCTCTTCAACCGCCTAATCGGCATCGAAGACAGAATCGTTTGAATACCACTTGCGATGACTGCGACACGATGAAAGTGAGTCTTGTCTACCCTCGTACATGAGGAAAGTCCTTTTGAACTTCCCCTCCCCGACTAACGTTCCCCTAAAACAGAGCTAAGCGGCAGTCCTCCCCGAACAACAACTCAGCCTCTTCCACATTGCTGAGCTAAAGAAGAGTGCAGAGTAGACAAACACTCAGTTACGGTTTTTGATTGACAAGCACCGCCCAGCTGATATGCCGCCGCAACTCGATCTTTCCCCTGCTGCTCTCTGCCCCACGATGAGGATAAAAAAGAGAAGAAGAAGAAGAAAGGAGAAAACAGCCTTTGGCGGGTCGCCATGTTGATATCTTGGCAAAATGCGAGGAGGAGAGAGAAACCTGGTGTCCTCGTTACAAACTTACAATGATACATTGCAGATTTCGTTTTTCTCACTTCAGTATTTACCGTTTAAACACAGATAATGTTCGCTGCTGCATTCCTTTTCATCATTTTCTGTATGAGATGCTAATGTGATATGTCCCGATTCGTCCTTTAACCAGACAACGACTCCAGTTCCTGATGAATCAAAACAGCTGCTCTTGACAAACAGTTTTAATCAAATTCAAGAGCGTCCTTCTCTAAGTCGCCTGAGAAATAAGGGGGAAAGTGTACACTACAGGGTACACTTCAGGGGCAGATCCAGAAGTTTAATCTAGGGTGGGTGGTTCCGCGGGTATAAAGGTGGGGGGAGATTATGGAAGGTTTTTTTAGATATCATCATCATCATCATTGTCAACCATTATCAATCCACTGCTGGACGAAGGTCTCCCCAAGTTTCCTCCACAACGGTCTGTCTTGTGCCAGTCTCCTCCATGTCACCCCTGCATACTTTCGAATTTCATCCACCCATCTCCTATGTGGTCTTCTTCTGGGTCTTTTCCTGTCCCTTGGAATCCAATCTAAAATTTCGGCTGTCCATCGATGATCTGTCCTTCTGGCAGTATGTCCAGCCCATTGCCATTTCAGGGATTTAACTCTGATCATGATGTCTTCCACTCTTGTCATTTTTCGGATCCACGAGTTCCTCTTCTTATCTCTCCTGGTTACACCAAGCATGCACCTCTCCATGCTTCTTTGAGTTGTCTGCAGCCTTTGTATGTCTCTTTTAGTTAAGGTCCACGTCTCTGCACCATATGTAAGCACTGGAAGGATGCATTGATCAAACACTTTTCTTTTAAGACATAATGACATATTGCTCTTGAAAATTATGCTGTTTCTTCCAAAAGCTCTCCAGGCAAGTTTTGTACGCCGATTAATTTCTTCATCAATGTGACCCTCACTTGATATCTGCTGTCCAAGATAAACGTACGTGTCTGTTATCTCCAGCTTTTCTCCATCAATCGATAAATCTTCATTTCTTGTAAAAGCATTGAACATCACTTTTGTCTTCTGAAAGTTCATTTTTAATCCCACTTCTTTACTCTTGTCAGCAAGTTCCTGGATCATACTCTGCAGCTCTGATGGGGTAGTTGCAAAAATGACTACGTCATCAGCAAAACGAAGGTGGGTTAGATAATCTCCATTAATCTTTATCCCCTTGTTTTCCCAGCTCAGCGACTGAAAAACACCCTCCAATGTGGCATTAAAGAGCTTTGGAGATATGGTGTCACCTTGTCTCACTCCCTTTCCAATTTTTACGTGTGTTGTATTTTCAAACAGCCTAATCTTTGCACTTGCATTTTCATAGATGTTATTAATAATATTAATGTATGCATCTTCGATACCGCAGGTTTTCAGAGCCATTGTAACTGCTGATGGTTTCACCGAATCAAAGGCTTTTTCATAATCGATAAAAGCCATGCACAATGGAAGTTCATATTCCCTCGCTCTTTCAATTAGTTCTCTCAGCACGTGGATATGATCTATTGTGCTGTAGCCACTCCTGAATCCAGCTTGTTCTCTCGGTTGAGCCATGTCTAGTGCTACCTTCAAGCGGTGTGAAAGAACTTTAGTGAAGATTTTATAAACTACTGATAGGAGGCTGATAGGTCTGTAGTTTCCGAGATCCTCAATGTCACCTTTCTTATGTAGCAGGATCATTGTAGCGGTGTTCCAATCCTCAGGAATCTTTCCTTCATTAAGGCATCGAGTGAAAATTTGGGCGAGTACTGTTTCGATTTCTCCACTTGCTTCTTGTATGATGTCTACAGTAATTCCATCTTCTCCTGGAGCTTTTCCTCGCTTCATGTTCTTGATTGCATGTGCAACTTCTGCTGGAAGGACTGGAGGAACTCTGGTACTGGTATCTTTCATGATGTCTGGAGTGCATATATCATCCCTTTCATATAATTTGGAGTAGAAATCTTTCACTCTTGTCAAAATTTCGCCTCTATTTCTTGTTACAGAACCATCTTCTTTTCTCAGTGCCATAATCTGTTTTCTTCCCTTACTGAGATGTCCCTTTGCTATCTTTAGGCTTTGGTTGTTTTCAATTGCTTTCCTCACTAGTTCACAGTTGAATTTCCTTACGTCTTCAGTGATACTTTTTCTTACTGTCTTGCATAGCTCTATATATTCCACTTTGGAAGTCACATCTTCTTTAGTTGTCCTCATCTCTCTTCTTTTTTGCATCAACATTTTGGTTTTTCCTGATAATTTGTTCACATGCAACTTGTTCTTAGACCCAGCTAATTTTGTTGCTGTTTCCATAAGAGCTTTGGTTACTTTTCTGTTAACTTCAGAGATGTCCACTTCTTCCGATGTTAGGCCTTCTAAAGCAGAGAACCTGTTCTTCAGTTCTAACTTGAAGGTATTATGGTGTTTTTTAAGGTTGGTTATGTCAATAGATTTTGTTTGTCTTATGAGCTTGCCACGTTCAAGTTTAGTGTTGAGGTGCATCTTACATCTCACCAATCTATGGTCACTACCTGTGTTGAACTTGTTTAGCACACTGCAGTCTTCTATGACGAATTTTTTGTTACACATAATAAAATCAATTTCACTTGTCGTCCCATTTGGATGTCTCCATGTCCATTTCCTGTGTGGCTTTTTCTTGAAGAAGGAGTTCAAGATGAAAAACCCTTCTGCCTCTGCAAACTCAACGAGAGTATTTCCACGCTGGTTTCTGTTGCCATGACCGAATTTACCTACTGAAGTTTCATTCTGTTGCCGTTGCCCTATTTTTGCATTGAAATCTCCCATAATTATTTTCAAGTGCTGCTTACCTTTATTATTTAGATGACAAATTTCCTCATAAAATTCTTCAATTTCTTCTTCAGGATGACTTGTGGTGGGTGCATAAGTTTGAATAATCTGAGCCTGGTATCTTTTTGAGAGTTGGATAACAAGTCGTGCAGCTCTGTCAGAGGAACTTTCAACTTCTACAACTTTATCCTTCAGTTTCTTGTTTATTATAAATCCAACACCACTAGTTCTGCCAGTATCTGTCCCACGATAGTAGAAGAGATGTCCACTTTTCAGTTCGATGAGATCTTCTCCTTTTCTCCTTACCTCACTTAGCCCCACGATGTCCCACTTGATCCTTTGTAGTTCCTCTTCCAATTCAAGAAGCCTTGAATCAGAAGATAGGGAGCGTCCATTGTAAGTAGCCAAGGTCAGCATCAGATGGCAGCCTAGTCCGGTCCTCCGGGGATTCTTAGCACCCTCTGCCTTCATGTCGCACTGGCCGCTGCCTTGGCCAGGTACATTCCAGCTGCCGGAGACTGAGGGCCAAGATTTAAGTTGTGGAATCATTTTGGAGGGGTTTGGCCATAACTCACCACGCTGGCCAAGCGGGTTGGTGAGTGTGGGATAGAATTTCCTCTGATCCCGATGGTATAGTTATACCGCTATGGGCGGTCGTCAGAGCCCCTTTAGTGGGAACAGGATGCACCACGAGAAGGCGGGGTTGACATTTGTCAAGGAGAGGCTGTGATGTTACGCATCACCTGACCTTACATCCCTTTTTAGATATACAGTACAATATTCAGTACATATTGGCGGTGCCCAGCATTGCATTCAGATACTTTTTTTCAGGAGGGCACTTACAAATTTTGAGGGGGCTGAAGCTTGTTGACTAATTATATACATACAATCACAATTTTTGTTATTTATATCATCATCATCATCATCATCATTGTCAACCATTATCAATCCACTGCTGGACGAAGCTCTCCCCAAGTTTCCTTCACAACGGTCTGTCTTGTGCCAGTCTCCTCCATGTCACTCCCGCATTCTTTCGAATTTCATCCACCCATCTCCCATGTGGTCTTCTTCTGGGTCTTTTCCTGTCCCTTGGAATCCAATCTAAAATTTCGGCTGTCCATCGATGGTCTGTCCTTCTGGCAGTATGTCCAGCCCATTGCTATTTCAGGGATTTAACTCTGATCATGATGTCTTCTACTCTTGTCATTTTTCGGATCCACGAGTTCCTCTTCTTATCTCTCCTGGTTACACCAAGCATGCACCTCTCCATGCTTCTTTGAGTTGTACATTAATATGTATAAAAATTTTAAATTGAGTATTAAATTTTTCTTATGCTCGTATATCTCAAATGCAAATTCCAAAAAATCTCTCTATATGTAAAAGTGAAAGTTTGTATGTTTGTTCCGCGTACGTTCCTAAACGGTTTGATGGATTTGCACCAAAATTGGCATGCATACTCTTCATCACCCAGATTAAAATACAGGCGGGACGATTTTTAGAAATTCCATCCCTAAGGGGGTCAAATGTGTTTTTACGGGGCCCTCTATAGACTGGGTGCAAGTCGACCGCTGCGGTATTACTCCGCGTGTCAGAGCAACGATTGTCAGGTGACGCCTCACTCCTCGCAAGCTTCCGCGGTTCAGGCATACGGGAGAGAGTCCGATTTTTGAAAACACAACGCACCGGCAGAACATATTGTCATAAGTATTTTTTTGTTTATGTTACCATGGCATTTTCTTTGTAAGGATTAGGTTTCATTAGGCTCCCAACAATTGGCGCAGGAGTCTCAAATACGGCATGGTCCTCTCAAATAGCATCAAGGTAAGTAGAAGTTAAAACAGACGGTCTTCTTCATACATAAAATTTAAATACAAGATTCGTATTGGTATTAGTAGAGATAAAAGAAATAGCCTATGTCCACCGGAAAGAAGTAAGCTTAACAACGGTGAAAGAATTATCCGAATGGGTTTAGTTTTCGAAATTAGTAAAAAAATCCGTATATTATCGTGAACTACTTTCTTTCACGTTGGGTGTGATCAGGTGGTATATCTACACTCTAGAAAGCTGAATGCGGTGTGCAGGAAGTGCATTATTGTGCATGTTTGCTATTTCGAGTTTTTAGGGCTTAGAACGGCCATTATAAATTGTGATTTTTATAATTAAATTTTCATCAAGTGTGGTGAAATGTCTACAAAAAAAAAAAAAAAACACAATCCGTCGGACAAGTTCAGCCGAAAGCAAAGAAAGTAAAATTACTTCGAGAGAGTGAGACAACCGAACAACCTGATCGAAGACTTATGGATCAGCGGGGAAAAGCCAGTGTATCTAGGGCGGCAGAGACCTTGGAAGAGCGTGAGGCCCGACTTGAGCGTTGTTCATCATGGTAGGATTTTTTTAATAGTGCGATTTACATTGTTACTTGCAAACAAACTCTACGTCTATCTTGGGCAACGTCGGGTATCTCCGCTAGTCTACACATGCAAGTGATTAGAAATGTGAAAATGTTATACCTTTGCTTTAATTCAGCAATGTACCACGGATTTCACCACGGGGTGGTGTAAAATACACTATCTACCAACAAGTAATTGAACAACTGTGATAGCAAAGGAAAACGAAGTTTATTCACCTTCAATAGTTGGTGGAGCCACCACGAGCGGCGATTACAGCTGCGACCCTCCGGGACATACTCTCAATCAGGCGTTGTACGACGGCTAGCGGTATTTTCTTCCACTCGGCTTGGAGAAGACAGGTCAGTTCCTTCACCTATTTCGGACAGTGGGGGCACCCCTTAAGTCGACGCTCCAACTCGTCCTAGAGGTGCTCGATAGGGTTAAGGTCCGGGCTCTGCGCAGGCCAGTCCATTCGATTAACCCCATTGTCACCATACCAAGCCATGGTAGACCTCGCAACATGACAGGTGGCATTGTCATCCTGAAAGTAACATTGGTCCATCCCGTAAAACTGCCACAACGTAGGAAGCGCATGGTCATCCAAAATGGTGCAGTAGGTCTCGGCGTTGAGTCTACCAGGAATTGCGAGCAAGGGTCCCGTTCCATACCCGGAGAAACACCCCCATAGCATAATTCCACCGCCGCTGAACTTCACAGTTGGCACAATACATTCCGGCAGGAGGCGTTCTCCAGCGAGTTGAAATACCCACGCCAAACCCAGATCCTGCCATCCGAACGGTAGAGGCTGAACCTTGATTCGTCGCTCCAGAGAACCTGTTTCCACTGTTCAACGGTCCACTGTCGACGTTCTTTGCACCACGTTAGCCGGGCAGCGCCATTGGACTTGGTGATCAAAGGCTTGTGGGCGGCAGCACGTCCATGATAACCGAGCAGATGGGCTTCCTTACGGATGGTATTCATCGAAAGAACACTCCCGGATGCCTGTTGAAAATTGTCGCGGATGTGGCCCATCGATCTGGTGCGGTTCTTCCGAATTTCTCTGGCCAGCACCCGTCGGTCTCTAACTCCCAGTTTTGTTGGTCAGCCGGGTCGGGGCACATTCCGACAGTCACCTCTCATCTTCCACTTGCCAATCACGTAGGCCACTGTAGATTTTGGGTACTTCAACTCGCTGGATATGTCACGTATGGATCGGCCATTTCTGTGATACCCGACGATTACACCTTTCTCGAAATCAGAGAGCTCCGAATTGCGTGGCATCTTTCATGCGACTGGTTGCGTGTTGTTTCCCACACGATATTTAACGGCGGCGGCAGTGACGTGTATCAGGACCGCAGATATCGTCGTTTGCAGGGGTGTCCAATTACTTGTTGGTAGATAGTGTATTATAAGCTTGCCATTTTCAGCAAGAATTATATTTATCGTTCGGGTTCAATATTTAAACGTAATTGCATCTTATCGCAGAAAATGTATAACGAAGGAATATATGGGAAACGTTGCAGTTTCAGTAAATTTATTATCAGTTAATTTTTATTATGCTGATTGTCAAGGAATTATCTTAGTATATTAGTATATTTACACTTATTATCGTAGCATAATTACAATTTTGTCTGTTTTGTTTTTGGAAAATGTTTTTGAACTGGGAAAACAAAGGGATAAAGATTAATGGAGATTATATAACTCACCTTCGTTTTGCTGACGAAGTAGTCATTTTTCCAACTACCCCATCAGAGCTTCAGAATATGATCCAGGAACTTTCTGACAAGAGTAAAGAAGTGGGATTAAAAAGGAACTTTCAGAAGACAAAAGTGATGTACAATGCTTTTACAAGAAATGAAGATTTATCGATTGTTGGGGAAAAGCCAGAGATAACCAATAGCTACATTTATCTTGGACAGCAGATATCAAGTGAAGGTCACAATGATGAAAAAATTAATCAGCGTTTAAAACTTGCCTGGAGAGCTTTTGGAAGAAACAGTATAATTTTCAATAGCAATGCGCAATTATGTCTTAAAAAGGAAAGGGTTTGATCAATGCATCCTTCCAGTGCTTACGTATGGTGCAGAGACGTGGACTTTAACTAAAAGAGACATACAAAGACTGCAGACAACTCAAAGCAGCCTGGAGAGGTGCATGCTTGGTGTAACCAGGAGAGATAAGAAGAGGAACTCGAGGATCCGAAAAATGACAAGAGTGGAAGACATCATGGTCAGAGTAAAATCCCTGAAATGGCAATGGGCTGGACATATTGCCAGAAGGACAGACCATCGATGGACAGCCGAAATTTTAGACTGGATTCCAAGGGACAGGAAAAGACCCAGAAGAAGGCCACATGGGATATGGGTGGATGAAATTCGAAAGTATGTGGGAGTACCACGGAAGAGACTGGCACAAGACAGACCGTTGTGGAAGAAACTTGTGAGGCCTTCGTCCAGCAGTGGATTGATAATGGTTGACACTGATGATGCTGATGATGACATGACAATTTACCTTCGCACATTCTTATGATTATGAGTAAAAAAGGTCCTGATTTACTATGTTGTTAGCACGTCTTTTGTAAAAAAAGATCTTGCTTATGTTATCGGTTTGTCCTTCCGTCCGTCCGTCTGTATCCACGATATCTCTGCAACTGTTAGTCCGATTTGAAAAATTCTTTTTGCATTTGGAAGCTTGAAATATGAGAATGATGATCCTTTATTTCGTTTTTTTTTAAGATGTACAATTTCGCCGGTAGAGGGCGTAAATACAGATGATATCGAAATCGAAAATACGTTTTATTCCACATATTTGTTTCTAAACATCCGATTGAAAAAAATATTTTATCTTTCGATTCCATTTATGTCGGAGAGTATTTTAGATATAGTTACTTTTTTCAAATTACGTATAGATTTTCCGCTAGGGGGCGTAAAGGTAAATTACATTTTTCCCGATAACTTTTCTTCTAAAACTCCGATTTGAAACAAAAATTTCTTCAGCGGATACAATTCCTGATGGAAAATCTTTTGCATATAATTTCAAATTTTTGGTAAAGAATACTTTAGCTACCAGGGGGCGTAAGTGTTAATTTTTGCTTCTGATGTATTTGCCATAAAATCTGAGCTTCTAAAATATTGATTGAAAAAATTATTTCATGGACTGATGCCACTCACATCGATAAACCTTTTCGGAATATTTTCTTCTTAAAATATTCCACAGTTTTTTTGCCAGGAGGCGAAGATGTATATCTTATTTTTGTCAATATCTCTACTTCTAGGAGTCCGATTTGAAAAATTCCTTCTTTCTTGGATAGTGTTTTCAGTGTGACATGTTTTTCATGTAATTTCAAAATTTTCAAGTAATTCATAGACGTTCCACTGTGGGGCGTAGAGGTAAATTGCGTTTCTCCTATATCTCTGCCTCTAAATCCCCGATTTGAAAAAAATTTTCTGCACAGGTTACAGCTCGTGATGGGAAATCGTTTGCTTATAATTTCCAATTTTTGTAAAGAAATGGTTTGACCACCAGGGGGGGCGTAAATCTTAATTTCCGCTTCTGATGTATTTGCAGCAAAATATGAGCTTCTAAATTCTCGATTGAAAAAAAAACGTCGTTTGTAGATCGATACTACTCCTGTCAACAAACCTTTTAGAATCATTTTCTTCTTAAAATAATGCATGGTTTCTACGCCAGGAGGCGTTGAAACCATCTTATTTTTGTCAATATCTCTACTTGTAGGACTCCGAATTGAAAAAATCCTTCTTTGTTGGATAGTGTTTCCAGTGTGACATGTGTTTCATATAATTTCAAAATTTTAAAGTAATTCATAGACTTTCCGCTAGGGGGCGTAAAGGTAAATTGGTTTCCTCCTACATCTCTGTTTCTAAATCTCCGATTTTAAAAATTCTTTCTGCACCGGATACAGCTCTTGATGGGAAATCCTTTGCACATAATTTCTAATTTTTATAAAAAATGGTTTGGCCACCAGGTGTCGTAAGTTTTAATTTCCGCTTCTGATGTATTTGCAGCAAAATATGAGTTTCAAAAATCTCGATTGAAAAAAAAAGTCGTTTGTTGACCGATACTACTCATGTCGACAAAGTTTTTGGAATATTTTCTTTTTGAAATAATGCATGGTTTCTGCGCCGGGGGCGTATATGTATATATTATTTTTGCCAATAACTCTACTTCTAAGAGTCCGATTTGAAAAATTCCTTCTATGTTGGGTAGTGTTTCAAATGCGAAATGTTTTTCCTATGAATTTAAAATTTTCAAGTAAATCATAGACTTTCCGCTAGGCGGCGCACAGGTAAATTGCGTTTTCTGCGTTATTTCTGTTCCTAAAAATTCTTTCAGTATCGCATACAAGACCTGATGAAAAATATTTTTTCACATAATTTCTAATATTTGGTAAAGAATGGTTTGGCCACCAGGGGGCATAAGTGTTAATTTCTGCTTCTGATGTATTTGTAGCAAAATCTGGGCTCCTGAAAACTCGATCAATGTTTTTTCTTTTCTTGGACCGATACCGCTCATATGGAAAACCTTTTGAGAATACTTTCTTCCTAAAATAATGCATGGTTTTCCCACCAGGGGGCGTAAAGTCATATCTTTTTCTTTTTTTTTTTGTCGAAATCTCTGTTTCTAAGAGTCCGATTTGAAAAGTTATTTCTGTGTTGGAGAGCCTTTCCGGTGCGAAATATTTCTCATAAAAATTCATGTTTTTGTTAACGCACAAGTCTGCAACCAGAGGGCGTAAGCTCACTATTCCGTTTACAGCAATATCTGAGGGATTAAAAACCCGATTGAAAGACTTCTTTCTTCCGTCAGATACTATTGTTTTCCATACCGGTTTTATTGACTTTGAATAGCCTCGATAAATTTCATTTGCTTCAGAATGGATTCAAAAGACACGCTTATTACCCCGAAAATTCGGTGTCATCTTTCTTGTTTTTTTTATTATTATTATTTGCCAAAACAAGACCAATAAATTGCTTTATGTGTTAATCTATCTAACATATTCTCATGAGTGCTTCTTTAGTTACAAACTGTTTGCTCAACACTGGATATACAGAAATAATATATTTACGGCAAAGACTCAGCTATTCTTTACTATATGGCTAAAATTCCGGACTTTCTAAAATTATGGCGGCACACGGCAGACCCTTTGACACCCAAAGGCAAATCTGCTGTGTGAAGCACAAAGGCCGCGAGTGGATCCTGAAGCTGCGTCAGCCCTAATTCAGGGAATCGCAGAGTTAAAATCCACTTGACCCCCCCGGGTTACCAGTTTCGCGTCGGGTGCACTCCTCTGGGACCCGCACGACACGACAAATTGTAAGCTGGAGAAGCCCGTGGATAACCTTGCTCGAAATGATAAGAAGAATAAATTGTTTTTAAGAGATATGCACCGTCGACAATAAAGTTCCAGGACAGTGGGTACTACTGTGTTAATAGTAGTGGTAAAAAAAAAAATATGTTCTATGGGTCAAATTGTAACTGTGTTTTCCCTCTCTTGCAGGACAGATGAAGATCTAAGGAAGTGCAACACTGTCCGATTCTGAAAACTCTTAAAGGAAGGTAACCCAAAAACCATTGTCATGGATTTGAACAGAGCAGAGAGTAAACATCAAGTTTCGCTGCAAGTCCTGGGAGTCAGCAACGGAGACCTTCGGAATGATCAAAACTGCTTTCGGGGACAATGCCCTATCCCGTGGTCACGTTTTTGAATGGTATGGCTTGCTTTAGTGAGGGAAGGGAAAACGTTGGTGATGGCCCAAGGGTTGGAAGACCGTCAACCAGCCGTTCAGAGAAAATGGTGGAGAAAGTTCGAGCTTATAACGAAGTAAATTTCCCCGTCATTTCTGTCCACGCCAGGATTCGAACCCGGATCCCCTCATTCCGGAATAAGTCACTCTACCAATTGAGCTACGCGGACGTTTTATTCTGATTCCTATCTGCCTTTGTGTCGTGTGCGTCCTTCTGGCAGGTACGTCACATCTCCTGGTACGTTACATCATCTCCCCCTTATTATTATTATTTTTTTTTTTGAAGTGCCGGAGAAGGGATTCTTTTATTTTTCCTATCTCGCGGTGTGCAAATAACATCACACCAATGCGAGATTTTGAACGGACGGGTCATCCGGATAGTTCGGGCGCCATTATAACGAAGTAAATTTCTCCGTCATTTCCGTCCACGCCAGGATTCGAACCCGGATCCCCTCATTCCGGAATAAGTCACTCTACCAATTGAGCTACGCGGACGTTTTATTCTGATTCCTATCTGCCTTTATTTCTTGTGCGTCTTTCTGGCAGGTACGTCACATCTCCTGGTACGTTACAAGCTGTGGTGTAGTCAGACCGGGGAATGACCGTACTGATGATGGAGGACGAGCTCCATATCAACCGTGAAAGAACCCGGCTGATTCTCAAGGAAGATCTCGGGAAAAGGAAGATTTGCGCAAGGTTTGTGCCTCACAGTTTGACTGAAGAACAGAAAGTGCATAGAGTCAAAAGCTGCAAGGCGTTCATTGCGGCCGCGGAATCGGACACTTCGATGCTGGAACGCATTGTGACAGGTGATAAGACGTGGTGCTTGCAACACGATCCAGCATCAAAGAGGATGGAGTGGAGTGCACCAAGTTCACCGAGACCCAAGAAGGTTCGCATGCAGAGGTCGAAAATCGAGGCAATGCTGATCACGTTTTTTGACATCGGCAACATCATTCGCAGGGAATGGCTTCCGGAGGGCGCAACAATAACCAGTGACAAGTTCTTGATCGCCTATGGAAGAGAAGTCATCGGGTGAGGCCGCACCTGCGAGTACGTGGAAGTTGGTTCCTTCTGGGTGACAACGCGCCGGCCTACTCGGCACTATCTGCGACACAGTTCCCGGCCAAGTCCGGAGTATCTAGGCTCAATCATCCGCCCTATTCCCATAACACCAGCTGATATGATTTAGCTCCAGCTAACTACTTCCTGTTTCGCAAAGTGAAATTGGCGTTGAAAGGACGACGTTTCATGACTGTTCAGGATATCAAGAAAGCCGTTACAGCGGAAATGAACAGTGTTCCGGTAAATGAATTCAAATAGTGCACGTGATCGAAATGGTGCATCGATATGAAGGGGGACTACTTTGAGGAACCGTAACCACAGTTGGACTCAGTGCATTAAACTTTTCTCGTAACAGCAGCTGTCCTGGAACTTTATTGTCAGACGGTGTAGAACTATTGCATGTAATATTTTTTAGCATGCTGCTCATTATCAACTAAGTAGCACTTTGATCACTATATACAACGTTCAATGAAAACAACCAAGTTAAGAATATAAAACCAGTTAACACATTTCCCGTCATCCTTGGTCATGGAATAGAGAATAAAGGACTAGAATCTAGTTTTTAACACTTACTACTATGAGAGGGCGAAAGGAATTTTTTGGAGTAGCTACCGTAAAACATGGCCGCTATGTGAACGTTTAGGTTTGGGAGCACAGAAAGTTTTGGGCACCATTTGGTAAAGGTACATCGGCCATTTAAACGGCCTTTTGTGTGTGTGTGTTTTGTTCGGCATACTCCAAAACAGGTTTTCTGCCTTGGTGCATTTTTTATCAGCATTTTTACTTGTCTTAATTTAAATGTCTTTCATGACGAATAATTCCCAAGGACCTGACCATGGACCGTTTTTCTAAAACACTTCTAGAATCAAAAACTGTAGAAAGGCGCATGGGTAAGCAAAAAAGATCGCTTTCTCGTGGATCTTCCGGCTTTCCGATGCTCCAAACGAAAGATAGAAAGAGAGAGAGAGAGAGAAGGAGGAGTAGGGAGCGAGCAGAGGGGAAAACAAATGAACATGTGTATCACCTGCGCCTTCGTTCCCGGCCATTTATACACTTAATGGTTTTTATTGAGGGTAACAGTTCTGGAAGTATGCAGAGGCTGAGTGAAGTGGAGGGGAGTTTATTTATGGCATCCCTGAGGAGTTGGCTGAGCAAGCATGTCACTAAACAGTTCCGATTACCAGCGTGTTTGGGAGATTATTTAGAGGACAACGGTGTTTATGTTAACACTGTTGTAACTCCGCCTTGGGATTTCACACCCCATCTGTCTTATTGACTACCGAAAGCATCATCTCATAACTTCTTTCCTAAGATATTTTTCAACTCAGTTTCGTTTTAAAACAAGAGTTCACAAGCTGCCCACAAAAAATAAATATTCATGAACTATTGAACATCACTTATCAGCTCGCAGAATTAAGTGTCGTACAATGCCCTTCCTTACTGAGGGACTCGGCAGATTTCTCGCGAGGGCTCCCATATATTCGATGCTATTTCATTCAAAAAATAAACGGAAAAATCTGTTATACGTTTTTTTCCAGGGGCAAAAAAAAAAAAAAAAACATAAATGCGAAAAACGTATTAGCGAAACTACAAATTTTAACGTTATTACTATAGAAAACACGAACTCTAAATCTTAAATATATAGTATTGTTACTCTTTCCCCCTATACCAGGGTTGCGTCCCTGAGCATGAATTCGTTGCAATACAGCGAGAATTAAAAAGAGGCAATTTGGATTCCGCTGATTGGCCGGAAACCAGACAACACACACTCACAATAATGATCAGAAAGACTTAGCACGAACACAACATTTAATAATACGCTTAACAGCTTGGATAAGGATTAAAGAGAAGAAATAACCTGCACCATTATTAACTAGATGTCTTAATCTGAATCGTCATCACTCCTGACCACACGAACCATTCTGCGAAGGAGTTCACACATCGTGTGTCCGACGTTAGTTGTAATCACCTCGAGTGACTCTCTTACAGTTAGCAACAATAATGTACTTACATGCCCTCAAGGTAATCCTATGGCATTTTTGCGCCATTTTGCGCTTTGGAGAAACACACACACACCCGTACAATTAATCACGGTGGGATGACGCACTCTCTGTGTATCACCTGTGTGAGAACCCTCTGTCTGATGGCTTAGGAATCTTTCTCCCCAGGAGACAGCGTCGATCTCACCCCTATTTTTCTTCGGTGTCGTACGCGAAGCGACCGTGTGCCAAGCGACCCTGTTATATTTTACCGTGGACGAATCGATCCCACTAATCGAAAAATTTTACTTATATATATACATTAATATTATTAATAACATTTATGAAAATGCAAGTGCAAAGATTCGGCTGTTTGAAAATACAGCACACATAAAAATTGGAAAAGGAGTGAGACAAGGTGACACCATATCTCCGAAGCTCTTTAATGCCACATTGGAAAATGTCTTTCAATCACTGAACTGGGAAAACAAAGGGATAAAGATTTATGGAGATTATCTAACCCACCTTCGTTTTGCTGATGACATAGTCATTTTTGCAACTACCCCATCAGAGCTACAGAGTATGATCCAGGAACTTGCTGACAAGAGTAAAGAAGTGGGATTAAAAATGAACTTTCAGAAGACAAAAGTGATGTACAATGCTTTTACAAGAAATGAAGATTTATCGATTGATGGAGAAAAGCTGGAGATAACAGACACGTGTTGGAAATAAAATTATTTAAAATAAATTTAGTCCAACATGCACGTGCATAGATAGCCCCAGGGGATATAGGGGGGTCGGAAAAGTTGAAGGGTCAGTTCCCAAGGAGGGAGCGAAGTGACGTTCCCCGGACGGATTAGATGAATTCCAGACTGGTCAAGTGACCTTGGCATCCGCGGACAAGGTGAAGCTCAGAAGGTCTTCACTGGTCACGAGGAGTTGAGTTCGAGGAGCAGCGAAACACAGACGTGGATAGCGGATCGTCGAGCGATGTGACGAGAGATAGATGAAGTACTGCCCGCGCTGACAATTGGATAAAGATTTGGATTGAAAACCTGAAAGACATATGGAAATACCAGTTAAGTGATTTTTCCTTTTCCCTGTTATTGCATGTACTTGCTTAAATTAATTCGTAACCCTATTTAGAGCACGTGGCGTGTGTATTGGTCATGATAAAACAATGAAAACCCAGTTAGCTAGGTAAAACATTTAGGTAAAGCATAGGAGAAAAGGAACTAGAAGTAAAATGAATCACTAAGCTTTGCACTTATATATATAGATAGATGTATGCAGAAATGATCGGAGACGTTATAGAGAAAAATCGTAATAATAGTAAATTTTATGTGTAAGGTATTGCTAACGGCTGCACCCACGCACGTGGTACCTTAGTGTTCCTAAATCTCACGTATTAAACCATTTTTATTACTTCCACATAAGACTCCTGTTTGTTTTCCTTATAACCACACAAGACATAAGTTAAGGTATGTGTAAGTTAAAAAATATGTGTTTATGTTTCTAATTTCTTTCACGAGCGGCACCTTTATTCCCCCACCATTCCAGTGACGGGATAAAGGTGAATCACAACGCCGTGCTTTATTATATGCCAGTACATATAAGGGGCACGTTTTTGTCCATATACGATCACTGTAGAACAAAAGTCCCATAGTTATAAAAAGGCACAATAAAGTAAATTTAATCGGTAAATGATCTGTAACTGATGCACCTATAATTTGTTCATAATAATAAATATAACAATAAAATTAACACCTTGTATTTAACATTGATGACAGTAACACGTGTTCCAATGAATAGCATCAACACGTGTTCCATTGTTCATAACTTTAACACGTGTTTTGTATTAGAATGTAACGTTGGTACAGATTAACGTTTGAAGATTTATGGTGAATTGTTTCATAAAGTATATAACTATGGTGAATTGGTATGAGCTAAATATTTGTTTATAACATATGATTATTCCTATGATTATAACGTTTCAAATAATTGTATATAACATTGGTGCCGTGACTTTTGAGCCATTCGTGCTGTCACGTATTTTTCCCCGTCGCAGTACGGATTGAATGGGTTTTCTTTTCTTCATGTGTAGCAGTTCATTATTTTCTTTTGTTGTATGCATCATGCAAAAGTTTTCTTAAAGATGTTATTTTGACAACTTCATTACTAAGAGTTAGGTAAAAGCGCAATTGCATGTTGTAAGGAAAGGTATTATTTTAATTGGTATTAGTGAATAACTTAGGTATTAAATATGTCAGACGACGAGAGGGCAGAGCCAGGTTCCCCACCACAAAATTTTGTGTCAGATTCTTCCTCACACGGCGCTTCGGCCCCGTCCACAATTCCCACAATTGCAGATTCCCCCCATATAGTACAATCCATGGCATCAATGCTGCCACTCATTTACCAATTTTCAGGGAATGATAAACTTGTTTCGGCCACGCAGTTTTTCGAGTCGATTGAATCTCTGGCCGCCATTAATAACTGGTCAGATAGCATAAAACTGTTTGCAGCAAAAGCCCGCATGAAACACGCGGCGTTAGAATTTTTAAATGAAGCACCGCATATAAGGAATACTGCCAGTTATGAAAATTTTAAAAAAGCAGTAATTCGAAGGTTCGACGCTAGTCAACCCATTACATTACAAATGCAGAAATTTAATTCATGCCAACAAAGGCCAAATGAGTCGGTCGCACAATACGAATCGCGGCTAAGAGGATTAGCGCATTCATATTTAGGCATTGGCGACACAGATAATCAGCAAGTTAATGCTCTTGCTGACAAAGCAAAATTATCGCAATTTTTGACAGGGTTAGAGAGAAATCTTCAAAAAGAAGTGCTGTCGAAAGGGCCGAGTAATTTTGAACAAGCAGTGGAATTTGCAATACTGGCTGAGGCGAACAGACACATTATGTCCAAAAGTGTCAATTTCGCCGATTATGGAGATCCGGTCCCGCAAGAAAGCGGATCTGCCGATGCAATGGCAGAAATTTGCGCCATGTTTAAGCAGCACATGGTACAACAAGAAGCAGTAGTAAATACGCTGCAGAAGGAATCCAAACAATTGAGCGAGCGACTGCAGCAAGCAGAAGATCGTTTTTTAACATTTCAAGGCAGGAACGTCGATAACCAATACTATGGAAATTCCGTTCAAAGTAACCCACGGAATTTTGAGAATATGCGATGTTTCGGATGTGGTACATTTGGACACCCAGTCAAGCGATGTCCCCAGCGAACAGATAATTTCAGAAAGCAAAGACAGGCAGGCAGAGCTCCGTTCCGTTCGGCGCCTCAATATTCGAATTATAGACAGCGAGATACAAATGGCGCGGGGTATTCTAACTCTCAGGGAAATCCAGACCAACGAGCGGAAGCTCCATCGCATTCACAAGCTTCCGGGCAGGCAAGAGGTGCATATCAAGGAAGGACAAATAATGGGAATTTAAACTTCAGAAGGTCCAGGTAGATTCCGGGACGCACCCAGACCCCCAAGTATCAGTCCCAGTAGTTATTAATAATTGTCAGATAATAGAGGATGCATCTTTGCCGCTGACAGAGGTAAAAATTGGAAACACAGTATTTTTGGGTCTACTCGATTCAGGAGCAAGTATAAGCATTATTACGCAGGACGCAATCCAAGAGATTAAGCGTAAAGTAAAAATCCATCCCATAGCTGACAGCATAAGTGTTACCGGAATTACGGGTAATAGATTAGAAATCATTGGAGCGTTTACCATCCCCATTATGATGGGCGACAGAAGAGTCACTCACAAATTTTACGTATCTAAGGCCCCTCTGCATTTTGCTTACCAAATTATTTTGGGATACGATATTTTAACCCAAAATGGAATTATTTTTGATGCCCAGGGCGGAAAAATAAGTTTTAAGGATCAACATATTGATCGAGAAGAACAGCCACAAACTCAGAAAAGTAGAACGAAATTAGGTAGAGCATTGCGAAAAGAGATTATTCCCCCTAGAACCGAAAGAGTTATTTTAGCACGATGTGACCCCGAGAGAAACCATATTGACATGCCAATACTTGTTCAACCCATAAATGCATTTGCCCAGGGTCGTTTAAGAATAGGCAGAAGTGTTGATACGCTTAGTTCAAAAGGTATTATTTCTGTATTAGTAGCAAATGTTACAGAAGAGCCGCAGCACATTAATAAAAATACAAAATTAGTAACGGTGGAGCCCGCGATTCAGTTCGAAGCACAACACCACGTGGGAGTTGTGACTCCGGCAAAAATGTCTCCTCCTCCACTTTCCGAACAGGATTTCGATTTGGCCGACGTTGATCCAGCTTACCGGAGGCCTTTAGTTAAACTTTTATTAAACTACAGCGACGTTTTTGCTCGAACCACAAAAGAAATGGGGCATACAAATTTAATTTATCATGAAATACACCTCACGTCGGATGTTCCCATAAGATCTCGTCCGTACCGTGTGCCCGAGAAATTAAAAGCGGAATTGGATCAACAGCTGGATGAATTATTAGAGGCTGGCATTATCGAAGAAAGTTCATCGCCATACGCTAGCCCCCTTATCCTCGTGAAAAAGAAAGACAATAGTTATAGGATGTGTATTGACATGAGAGGTATTAATAAAGTTACCATTCCATGTTCTTATCCTCTGCCCAGAATCGACGAAGTAATAGATCAATTAAGGGGAAATAACATATTTTCTACTTTGGATTTAACCAAGGGATTTCATCAACAGGAGATTGCCCCCAAGATTGCCATAAGACAGCATTTATTACGTCACATCGTGGACTATTTCAATATAAAAGGTCGCCAATGGGATTGAAAAATTCGGCAGCGTCGTTTCAAAGGTTAATGGATGCCTTATTAATTGGATTAAATCAGTTTTCAATCCTATGTTATATTGACGACATCGTAGTGGCATCGAAGGATCCCGAGTCCCATTTACAAAAATTAGAAGCAGTATTTAAGAGATTCAGAGATCATAACGTCAAATTTTCCCCCAAGAAATGTAAGTTTATGCGACAGAGTTTAACATATTTGGGATATGTGATTGATAAAAACGGCATTCAGCCGGACGAGAATAATGTTAATAAAGTTAAAGATTTTCCCAAACCCAGGTCTGTGAAAAATGTACGCCAGTTCTTAGGCATGGCAGGTTATTACAGGAAATTCTTGGAAAATTATTCGGATTTGGCAAAGCCATTAACAGATCTTCTGAAGAAGACAAATACGAGGTTTAAGTGGACTCCGGACGCGGAGAAATCATTCCACGAAATTAAAGAAAAACTTCTGAAGCTTCCTACTTTATTTTATCCGTCATTCGACAAGCCATTTATGATTCATTCCGATGCAAGTCAACATGGGTTAGGAGCGGTTCTTAGCCAGGAGGATGACAAAGGCGATTTAGTGCCAATATCATTCATGTCGAGGAAATTAAACCCGGCAGAACAGAATTATCCTACAATAGAGCGAGAGTTATTGGCTATAGTAAATGCCGTCCGACATTGTAGGCATTAATTGTTAGGCAATAAGATATTCATCAAAAGTGACCATAAACCTCTGCTATATTTACACAAATTTAGTGATAAGAATGCCAGGTTAGCAAAATGGGCCATGGCTTTATTAGAATATGACATCGACATAAAATATGAAGCTGGCAAGACCAACTACGTAGCCGATTATCTGAGCAGAATTCCAGAAAACTTTTCATCGAGAGAACAAAATCATATTGATAATGAGATAGGTATTAACGCGTTAGCCTTTACCCCGGATGCATCTCAAGTGCAGCGTATAAAGGAATTACAGTGGGCAGATCCAAATTTACGAACCGGCATAGAAGATTTACGGAAGAAACAGTATACTGTTGGCAACGCTAAGATAAAGGATAATTTTTTCTTATCCGAAGAAGGTCTGTTATACCATTTTCAGGCACCAGATAGAAATTCCTCACAAGAGCAATATTTTGAACAACTGGTAGTTCCTGAAGCATTAAAAGGAGAAGTTTTATTTCTTTGCCATGACGCTCCTTTCTCAGGTCATTTTGGATTTACTAAAACATTTGCACGAGTGCGAGAAAAATATTTTTGGAAAAATATGTTTAGCGAAGTACGTAACTACGTTGATTCTTGCAAGTCATGCATAGAAAGGCGCGGTTACAAGCCAAAACATAAAGCACCGTTAATGCGGCCGGAGTTGCCAAAACACCCTTACGACAAAGTCAGTGTGGATCTTATCGGTCCTTTGCCAATTACAGAGAATGGATTCCAGTACTTGATGGTAGCTGTAGATCATTATACCCGCTATGCGGAGATAGCTCCGTTAAAAGACGCTAAGAGTACTACAGTGGCCGATGCAATATTCGAGCACGTGTTTGCGCGTCATGGAATTTGTAACATCCTTCTTCACGATAGAGCGAAAAATTTTGAATCAAAGATATTTAAATCATTAATGAAGAAATTGGGAGTGAAGTCTGTTTCGGTAACGCCATATTGCGCGCATGCCAACGGAATCAACGAGAAATTAAATTTCAGCATTGAGAATTACTTATCACATTTCGTTGCCCAGAATCAACGTGATTGGGATGTCCATATCCCGGCATTTTTGCTCGCATACAGGACATCCATTCATAGCGCGACGAAATTTGCTCCTTCATATCTGCTATATGGCAGGGATATCTCTATCCCAATCGATTTAGTCAACCAACCCCCAAGACAACAGTATTTCGCCTATGACGACTATTCTGAAAACCTAGTAGCCAGGTTAAGACAAGCATATAACTTATTAGAACAGAATTTGTATACGGCAGCAGAAAAGCAAGAAGCATATAGATTAAAGCATTGCAAGCATAAGAATCTGCAACAAGGACAACTAGTATATCTGTATACGCCCAAAACCCGAATCGGAAGATCCAGAAAAATTGACTAAATTCAATTCAGGGCCGTGGGAAATATTATCATTCCCCACCCCAGTTAATGTAAAAATTCGGTCAACTACGGGGAGAACCGTGGAGCAAACGGTACACATAGACCGAATTACGACCTTCCCGCCAAGGAAACCATCGTTAGAATTCCACAAGGAAACCGAAGAGAATCTAAGTTCGGACGAAGAATTCCCTACTCAATCATTCAGCGACAGCACGAACGATTCGGACAACGAATTTAATCCGGTTAATTTTTGGGCCTCGCAAAATATTGATGTGCATAGGGAGGAACACCGAAACAACAGCACCCCACTCACAAGTACTCCAGGAGTGCACACCAGCCCTAAGCGGATTAGAGAACACCAGTCCGCCGGTGAAGAAAGTGACGAAACCATAGTGTAAGACTGGGAGCAGTTGTGGGTTGAGCCAGGAATCAACGAAGAACTCCCGAACATGCACAATAAGGAAACTGATGACAGGCACCAGGAAAACCCCACGCATAGGTATGAATTACGCCCAAGAGAAAAAATTCCAAATCCTAGGCAATAATATGAACTGATACTAAAAAAAAAAAAAAAAAAAAAAAATGATCCGAACCACAAATTCATTTATCTAAGTGAATAACCCAGCATTTTATCAATAATATGAACTGATACTAAAAAAAAAAAAAAAAAAAAAAAATGATCCGAACCACAAATTCATTTATCCAAGTGAATAACCCAGCATTTTAAACGGAAGTTATTAGATGAGGAAGAATTTTTTTTTTACATTTGATTAGCATATCTCTTAATATTAAAGCAAAAGGTGGAAAAATTCACTAGTATTTTGTGTAATATATATGTATAAAATTTTCTCGAGTTCGGATATTATTTTCAGTCCGTATTTCAAGTATGTTTCAAGTCTGTGTGTGGTTAGTTCATAAAAAAAAAAAAAAAAAAAAAAAAAAAAATTCTTAACTGGTTAACTAACGTTATGTTATATCTGAATATTCCCCCAGGAACACTTGGTTATCTCTTGTGGAGGTGTATGCACGAAAAATTCGTCAAATAAAAATTTAATAGTGATATTGGCAAGTGTAATTTTAAATATTAATGTTAATAATGTTTAGGTGCAGCGTGAAGGTAATGATTGATTGGGTTGAGCGGATCTATCTTTGCTTGGGAAGGAAAGAATAGTGTAAATCTAAGATATTAGATATACAGCTATTCTGAAAAAATAATAATGATAATGAATGTAGATAAGGGTAAATGAAAATTAAACCACTGGGTAGTTGACTTTGTTTGGATTGACGGATCACACTGCCGCGTCTAGTCTGGGTAATGACAGAGCGGTACAGTGCGTAATCAGGGGAAGAGAGAAGGTTATAGAAAAAAAATAAATAAATCAAAGTGTGAGTAAAGTCAGTGTGTTCCATGTGGTGGTGAACAAAAAGAATCACGTGTTGGTGGACAAAAAGAATCACGTGTTGGTGAACAAAAAGAACCACGTGTTGATGGACAAAAAGAATCGCGTGTTGGTGAACAAAAAGAACCAAGTGTTGGTGAACAAAAAGAATCACGTGTTGGTGAACAAAAAGAGCCACGTGTTGGTGAACAAAAAGAACCATGCGTTGGTGAACAAAAGAACTATGCTTCCTACGGGAACTAGAGTGCAGCAGTGATTGAAACACCGTTTTCTTTTCCCAAACTCAAACAACAGGAGGATATTCAAGTAATGATGCAAGCTTTTGAAAATAATGAACGGATCGCACGTGGCATGCGTAATGTAAGCGTGCTGGTGTATCCAAAGACGGTCGTAATTATTGTGAATGCAACGCATTTTTTCATGTGGGTGACCTACAGACTAAATAAAGTGCTACATTGACAGCGAAGACTTTGTTGTGCTATGTGGTCAACAGGTAGTGAAAACGGTATGGCCAATGAGCGGTGTGGTGTTTAAAAGCACAAAGGACAGTGTCAATGAGGGCGCATGCAGAGATGAATAAAACACAGGTGAAATGATTTTGCTGTTATTGTGTTCCAGGTCAAAGAGACCTTGGTGAATAACATATGTTATAGGTGACTGTGGACGAATAATACTAGATAAACATATACGTACAGAGCAAAGTGTTCTACAGCTAATTTTATTACCAGCATATAAAAAGCACAAATCAGGTGACAATGTTCTCCAAATACTGCGAACTGCCAGTGATATTGGTTTGATGTCTGATAACTTTTTGTGTGAATTGTGTGTGAATCGCAGAACTGAACGTAAATCAAACAATTTCACCTTGTCTTACTTTCCACCAGAAAAAAAAATTAAGTCAAATAATAAAACTCAAGAATCGGTGGACGTGGACAATGACAATAAAAAAAAAAAAATTTGAATATAAAAGCAAACAAACAAGCGGAAAAGCGTTAGGCAGTTAAATGTGTTACTGATACTTGGTCAGCAACAGCTCAAAGTGTACTAAACGGCACGTTAATGTAAGCTTCAGATGCCAGCAGTATCACTGAATTGATATTTTTTAGATATGTATTGTGGGTGCAGGACCGTAACAGTTATTTAATTTTTGTATTTGAAAAGTGTATTGTGTATATGTGTGATTATGAATATTTTATATAATTTCATTGCTATATGTATATATAAGTGCACATGAGGAAAAAGATAGAGGATTACTAGGTAAGGATGGAGTAGTCTATCCGTGCGTGTAGTTTCCCCCCAGCATTCCTTTTGGCCCCCCATAAAGATTACATCTGGTAAGGGAGGAATGTTGGAAATAAAATTATTTAAAATAAATTTAGTCCAACATGCACGTGCATAGATAGCCCCAGGGGATATAGGGGGGTCAGAAAAGTTGAAGGGTCAGTTCCCAAGGAGGGAGCGAAGTGACGTTCCCCGGACGGATTAGATGAATTCCAGACTGGTCAAGTGACCTTGGCATCCGCGGACAAGGTGAAGCTCAGAAGGTCTTCACTGGTCACGAGGAGTTGAGTTCGAGGAGCAGCGAAACACAGACGTGGATAGCGGATCGTCGAGCGATGTGACGAGAGATAGATGAAGTACTGCCCGCGCTGACAATTGGATAAAGATTTGGATTGAAAACCTGAAAGACATATGGAAATACCAGTTAAGTGATTTTTCCTTTTCCCTGTTATTGCATGTACTTGCTTAAATTAATTCGTAACCCTATTTAGAGCACGTGGCGTGTGTATTGGTCATGATAAAACAATGAAAACCCAGTTAGCTAGGTAAAACATTTAGGTAAAGCATAGGAGAAAAGGAACTAGAAGTAAAATGAATCACTAAGCTTTGCACTTATATATATAGATAGATGTATGCAGAAATGATCGGAGACGTTATAGAGAAAAATCGTAATAATAGTAAATTTTATGTGTAAGGTATTGCTAACGGCTGCACCCACGCACGTGGTACCTTAGTGTTCCTAAATCTCACGTATTAAACCATTTTTATTACTTCCACATAAGACTCCTGTTTGTTTTCCTTATAACCACACAAGACATAAGTTAAGGTATGTGTAAGTTAAAAAATATGTGTTTATGTTTCTAATTTCTTTCACGAGCGGCACCTTTATTCCCCCACCATTCCAGTGACGGGATAAAGGTGAATCACAACGCCGTGCTTTATTATATGCCAGTACATATAAGGGGCACGTTTTTGTCCATATACGATCACTGTAGAACAAAAGTCCCATAGTTATAAAAAGGCACAATAAAGTAAATTTAATCGGTAAATGATCTGTAACTGATGCACCTATAATTTGTTCATAATAATAAATATAACAATAAAATTAACACCTTGTATTTAACATTGATGACAGTAACACGTGTTCCAATGAATAGCATCAACACGTGTTCCATTGTTCATAACTTTAACACGTGTTTTGTATTAGAATGTAACGTTGGTACAGATTAACGTTTGAAGATTTATGGTGAATTGTTTCATAAAGTATATAACTATGGTGAATTGGTATGAGCTAAATATTTGTTTATAACATATGATTATTCCTATGATTATAACGTTTCAAATAATTGTATATAACACACGCACGTTTATCTTGGACAGCAGATATCAAGTGAGGGTCACATTGGTGAAGAAATTAATCGGCGTACAAAACTTGCCTGGAGAGCTTTTGAAAGAAACAGCATAATTTTCAAGATCAATATGCCATTATGTCTTAAAAGAAAAGTGTTTGATCAATGCATCCTTCCAGTGCTTACGTATGGTGCAGAGACGTGGACCTTAGCTAAAAGAGACATGCAAAGGCTGCAGACAACTCAAAGCAGCACGGAGAGGTGCATGCTTGCTGTAACCAGGAGAGATAAGAAGAGGAACACGTGGGTCCGATAAATGACAAGAGTGGAAGACATCATAATCAGAGTTAAATCCATGAAATGGCAATGGGCTGGACATACTGCCAGAAGAACAGACCATCGATGGACAGCCGAAATTTTAGATTGGATTCCAAGGGACAGGAAAAGACCCAGAAGAAGACCACATGGAAGATGGGTGGATGAAATTCGAAAGTATGCGGGAGTGACATGGAGGAGACTGGCACAAGACAGACCGTTGTGGAGGAAACTTGGGGAGACCTTCGTCCAGCAGTGGATTGATAATGGTTGACAATGATGATGATGATGATGATATTCTATTAAGAGACTGAAGCAAAAAAATTTTTTGACTCACACCAAGTACAACATAGAAAAGGTTATGTATTGACCGGTGTGAGTAAAAAGAGAAAAATAAAACAACTGAATGTAGAAAGTGTCGAGAATACTGAGCCTTGGCTTTATCGAGGACCAGCAAAAACTCTGCATTTTCTCACTTCCACAAAGACCTATTTGGAAATGGGTTTCTGCAAAGTCATAGATGCAAGTAATAAGCCCACCAAAAAAAAATTTTTTTTTTTAAATATATATTTTAAAGAATATATATAAATGTCATGACCTCCGCAGAGTTTTTTTTTTTTTTTTGATTGGAGGTTTAACGACCACCGTGAGCAACTCAATGGGCTATAAGCATTCGCCCGTCCCTAATTTAGGGTCACTGGTCCCAGGGAAGGGAGAGAGCCAGTGCCGTAAGACAACCACAACATCCATGCCTGACCGGGATTCGAACCCGGACCCCTTACGGACGAATGATCAGTGGCCAGCGCCTTAGACCACTGCGCCACCGGGGCGGCCCGCAGAGTTGCATGACCAAGCTTTAGTTAACAATTTAGCTAGCATCCATACACTTTCTACATTCAGTTGTTTTATTTTTTCTCTTTTTACTCACACCGGTCAATACATGACCTTTTCTATGTTGTACTTGGTGTGAGTCAAAATTTTTTTTTGCTTCAGTCTCTTAATAGAATGTGAATTCTGAATTTTCATAACTGCTGCGTTGCGCGTTTTGATCTTCAGGTTATTTTGCATCTTTCGTTTTAAATTCTAAAGTTTTTCTTATGTTTTCGGCTTTGCTCTTTAGTATATATATATATATATATATATATATATATATATATAGGGATGTAAGGTCAGGTGATGCGTAACATCACAGCCTCTCCTTGACAAATGTCAACCCCGCCTTCTCGTGGTGCATCCTGTTCCCACTAAAGGGGCTCTGACGACCGCCAATAGCGGTATAACTATACCATCGGGATCAGAGGAAATGCTATCCCACACTCACCAACCCGCTTGGCCAGCGTGGTGAGTTATGGCCAAACACCTCCAAAATGACTCTACAACTTAAATCTTGGCCCTCAGTCTCCGGCAGCTGGAATGTACCTGGCCAAGGCAGCGGCCAGTGCGACATGAAGGCAGAGGGTGCTAAGAATCCCCGGAGGACCGGACTAGGCTGCCATTTGATGCTGACCTTGGCTACCTATAACGGACGCTCCCTATCTTCTGATTCAAGGCTTCTTGAATTGGAAGAGGAACTACAAAGGATCAAGTGGGACATCGTCGGGCTAAGTGAGGTAAGGAGAAAAGGAGAAGATCTCATTGAACTGAAAAGTGGACATCTCTTCTATTATCGTGGGACAGATACTGGCAGAACTAGTGGTGTTGGATTTATAATAAACAAGAAACTGAAGGATAAAGTTGTAGAAGTTGAAAGTTCCTCTGACAGAGCTGCACGACTCGTTATCCAACTATCGAGAAGATACCAGGCTCAGATTATTCAAACTTATGCACCCACCACAAGTCATCCTGAAGAAGAAATTGAAGAATTTTATGAGGAAATTCGTCATCTAAATAATAAAGGTAAGCAGCACTTGAAGATAATTATGGGAGATTTCAATGCAAAAATAGGGCAACGGCAACAGAATGAAACTTCAGTAGGTAAATTCGGTCACGGCAACAGAAACCAGCGTGGAAATACTCTCGTTGAGTTTGCAGAGGCAGAAGGATTTTTCATCTTGAACTCCTTTTTCAAGAAAAAGCCACACAGGAAATGGACATGGAGACATCCAATTGGGACGACAAGTGAAATTGATTTTATTATGTGTAACAAAAAATTCGTCATCGAAGACTGCAGTGTGCTGAACAAGTTCAACACAGGTAGTGACCATAGATTGGTGAGATGTAAGATGCACCTCAACACTAAACTGGAACGTGGCAAGCTCATAAGACAAACAAAATGTATTGACATAACCAACCTTAAAAAACACCATAATACTTTCAAGTTGGAACTGAAGAACAGATTCTCTGCTTTAGAAGGCCTGACATCGGAAGAAGTGGATATTTCGGAAGTTAACAGAAAAGTAACCAAAGCTCTAATGGAAACAGCAACAAAATTAGCTGGGTCTAAGAACAAGTTGCATGTGAACAAATTATCAGGAAAAACCAAAATGTTGATGCAAAAAAGAAGAGAGATGAGGACAACTAAAGAAGATGTGATTTCCAAAGTGGAATATATAGAGCTATGCAAGACAACACGAAAAAGTATCACTGAAGACGTAAGGAAATTCAACTGTGAGCTAGTGAGGAAAGCAATTGAAAACAACCAAAGCCTTAAGATAGCAAAGGGACATCTCAGTAAGGGAAGAAAACAGATTATGGCTCTGAGAAAAGAAGATGGTTCTATAACAAGAAATAGAGGCGAAATTTTGACAAGAGTGAAAGATTTCTACTCCAAATTATATGAAAGGGATGATACATGTACTCCAGACATCATGAAAGGTACCAGAGTTCTTCCAGTCCTCCCAGCAGAAGTTGCTCATGCAATCAAGAACATGAAGCAGGGGAAAGCTCCAGGAGAAGATGGAATTACTATAGACATCATACAAGAAGCAAGTGGAGAAATTGAAACAGTACTCGCCCAAATTTTCACTCGATGCCTTAATGAAGGGAAGATTCCTGAGGATTGGAACAACGCTACAATGATCCTGCTACATAAAAAAGGTGACATTGAGGATCTCAGGAACTACAGACCTATCAGCCTCCTATCAGTGGTTTATAAAATCTTCACTAAAGTTCTTTCACACCGCTTGAAGGTAACACTGGACATGGCTCAACCGAGAGAACAAGCTGGATTCAGGAGTGGCTACAGCACAATAGATCATATCCACGTACTGAGAGGACTAATTGAAAGAGCGAGGGAATATGAACTTCCATTGCGCATGGCTTTTATCGATTATGAAAAAGCCTTTGATTCGGTGAAACCATCAGCAGTTACCACGGCTCTGAAATCCTGCGGTATTGAAGATGCATACATTAATATTATTAATAACATCTATGAAAATGCAAGTGCAAAGATTCGGCTGTTTGAAAATACAACACACATAAAAATTGGAAAGGGAGTGAGACAAGGTGACACCATATCTCCGAAGCTCTTTAATGCCACATTGGAAAATGTCTTTCAATCACTGAACTGGGAAAACAAAGGGATAAAGATTAATGGAGATTATCTAACCCACCTTCGTTTTGCTGATGACGTAGTCATTTTTGCAACTACCCCATCAGAGCTGCAGAGTATGATCCAGGAACTTGCTGACAAGAGTAAAGAAGTGGGATTAAAAATGAACTTTCAGAAGACAAAAGTGATGTTCAATGCTTTTACAAGAAATGAAGATTTATCGATTGATGGAGAAAAACTGGAGATAACAGATACATATGTTTATCTTGGACAGCAGATATCAAGTGAGGGTCACATTGATGAAGAAATTAATCGGCGTACAAAACTTGCCTGGAGAGCTTTTGGAAGAAACAGCATAATTTTCAAGAGCAATATGCCATTATGTCTTAAAAGAAAAGTGTTTGATCAATGCATCCTTCCAGTGCTTACGTATGGTGCAGAGACGTGGACCTTAACTAAAAGAGACATACAAAGGCTGCAGACAACTCAAAGCAGCATGGAGAGGTGCATGCTTGGTGTAAACAGGAGAGATAAGAAGAGGAACTCGTGGATCCGAAAAATGACGAGAGTGGAAGACATCATGATCAGAGTTAAATCCCTGAAATGGCAATGGGCTGGACATACTGCCAGAAGGACAGACCATAGATGGACAGCCGAAATTTTAGATTGGATTCCAAGGGACAGGAAAAGACCCAGAAAAAGACCACATGGGAGATGGGTGGATGAAATTCGTAAATATGCGGGAGTGACATGGAGGAGACTGGCACAAGACAGACCGTTGTGGAGGAAACTTGGGGAGACCTTCGTCCAGCAGTGGATTGATAATGGTTGACAATGATGATGATGATGATGATATATGTAACTTTGATATTAAAAACTTGTATATATATATATATATATATATATCATCATCATCATTGTCAACCATTATCAATCCACTGCTGGACGAAGGTCTCCCCAAGTTTCCTCCACAACGGTCTGTCTTGTGCCAGTCTCCTCCATGTCACTCCCGCATATTTACGAATATATATATATATACACACAAATCGCAGTCAAATTACTTACATCTAATTAAATAATTACTTACATCAAGTTTTTTATACTAAACACAAGTTTTTAATAACATTATATATATAAATATACAAATCGTAGTCAAGTTATTTACATCTAATTAATTAAGTACTTACATCTTCTGAATTTTGTAGCTTTTGTCCTTAGTCCAACTTGGTAAGATAGCATAATTATTTCAGGCATTTTTTAAGGTCTTTAAATTTCCAAATTTGACGTGTGATGCACAAACAACAATTAAAAGAATTAGGAGAACTTGGTCCAAAAAGGAAGAAAATGTGTATACAAGTAGAAGAACGCATTCATAATATCATGGCGGAATTTAGAAATTCTAAAGACCTTAAAAAATACCTGAAAGCATTAAGCTATCAAAATTTAGAAGATGTAAGTACTTAAAAGCATTAAAATTCAGAAGATGTAAGTACTTAATTAATTAGGTGTAAATAATTTGACAACGATACATATATATAATATGCAAAATGATATTAAAAACTTGTATTTAGTATAAAGAACTTGATGTAAGTAATCAATTAATTAGATGTAAATAATTTGACTACGATTTGTGTATATATAACTTTGTTGATTTTGGAATATCGGCCAAAAAATTGTTTTTGCTTATGTCTCATCTTAATAGTATATATATATAAGTAAAATTATACGATTAGCAGGGTCGCTTCGTCCACGATGAAATATAACAGGATCGCTTCGCGCACGATTTTCCACAGGGTCGCTTGGCGCACGGTCGCTTCCCGCACGTAATCTTTTCTTCTTCTCCCCGATTGCGAGGGGCAGAGGGTGACGGAGCATAGGTGCGGTCCCTTCTGGACCCGTAAAGGCGGCTGGTCTCCAGACGGCTCTTCTCTGCGCTGTCCACACGTTTCGGCTTGACGACGTATCTTTGCACTGAGATCGGACGGCAGTAGCTTCACCTCTTCTCAGTTTCTGTTTCTCAACAAGGTTTGCTGAATATCGCAGCTCGTTCCTCCTGCTCTACTTTGTCCTCTTTGGCTGGTCATTTTGAACCTGGCATCCGCTATTCGCCTTCGTTCCTTCTCCTTTCGGCAGCACGGGCGATCCGAGCGAAAATGTCAGCGACTCCGCTCCAGCGTGTGTACCCCGGTATCCTCTGTTGCTAAGTGTACTCCTTTTCTTCGTCCAGAGCTCAGACTCGCAAGTCTCTGCACAACGTTGCTGAATGTCATTTTGTCTTTCTCATGATGTTTGTCCCCCTTTCCCCCATGCAACGGTAGATTTTTGGCCGGTCCCTTAACAAGCGCGTTGCGTTATCTGTCCTCAGCAGCTTCGCACGCCAAAGAGCGTTCTCCGAAGTTTCTACACAGGAATTCGGTTAACGCCGAGAGAGCCAAGACAAGGCAATTTATTGCTTTGTTTTTGCCACTTGCGAAGTCGTCCCTGAGAGGCCCGAATGGGGAATTAAGGCATCCAAAACTCTTACTTGTCCTCTCAAAAAATGCTGCTTCTACCAGCTCATTTTTGATCCCGCTTAATGTAATCCTCTTATATTTTCATACACACTAATGAGCCATTACATTATGACCACCTACCTAATGAGCTGGACCTCCTTTAGCCCACAAAACAGCGGCCACCCGGCAAGGCATCGATTCGATGAGGTGGCAATAGGTATCCTGGGGTATCTGGTACCATAATGTAAACAGCTGGTCGCCGCCCCGGTGGCGCAGTGGTCTAAGCGATGGCCTCTGATCATTCGTCCGTAAGGGGTCCGGGTTCGAATCCCGGTGAGGCATGGATGTTGTGTTTGTCTTACGGCACTGGCTCTCTCCCTTCCCTGGAACCAGTGACCCTAAATTAGGGACGGGCGACTGCTTATAGCCCATTGAGTTACTCACGGTGGTCGTTAAATCTCCAATAAAAAAAAAAAAAAACAGCTGGTCCTCCAGTTTCCGTACATTTCGGGGCGGTGGTGATTTAGCGCGAACCCGCTTTTCCAAGTCGAACCACAAATGTTAGATTGGGTTCATGACAAATGAATTTGGAGGCCAGGGCATTAACAGAAATTTACCAGCATGTTCCTCGAACCACTCCTTGACCATTCTGGCAGTGTAGCATGGCGCATTATCCTGTTGGTAATTACCATCACCAGCAGGGAACACAGTTGCCATGAATGGGTGAACTTGGTCCGCAACGATGCTACCTGACAGCTGTCAGGGATTGTGCTATTGGGATAATGGGGCCTAAAGTGTCCCAAGAAAACATCGCCCACAGCGTAACACCGCCGCCGGCCTGTTTCCGCCCAACAGTGCATCCAGGTGCCATAGCCTCAGTTGGCAATCGGCGTATCTGCGCTCGGCCGTCTTTGTGATGTACCAGTAATCTTGATTAGTCAGACCAGGCTACTTTCTTCCAATCATCGACGGTCCAATCTCGATGATCTTGGAATTTCATGCGTTGTTGGCGATGATGTGCAGTGAGCATGGGGACCAGACTGGGTCTTCGGCTACGCAGAACCATGCGCAGAAGGCTGCGATGAACTGTGTGCTGTGACACATTGCCCTGATCACCACTGTTGTAGCTGCGGGGTATTTGTCGCAATGTGGCATTGCGGTCGCTGTGAACAATGCGCGACAGTCTCCGCTCCCTTCTGACGAAACACGGCTGGACGACGGTTCGTCGTTTGGCCATGTATGCAGTACTTTTGAAACCTAATCACTACAGCGGCACGTGAACAAACCACAAGCCGCGCCTATTCCGAGATCGTAGTTCCAAGGCACCGTGCCATCGCAATTTGTAATTTATCAAACTCTGACAAATCGGCAGCTTTTCGCATTCTGACTCCGAATATTCTACTAACCGAAAGACGGTCCTCGGGCTGTATATACACTGCTCTGTGAACTTCTCCTGCGCGACCGTTCGTTATCCAGGCGCGCTCACTTCTCTAGGCTGGGGGTAGTCATAATGGAATGGTTCATCGGTGTAAACATTTTCTGGAATATATATGTGCTGTATCGTATTTTAATCGATATGTTGTCTTAACCGGATTAACAGAAGTCCCTTGGGTATAATTTTTCAATTACCGTTTTAAAATACCGTGTAATTTGAGCCTGAGATGAATTCTTTTAACGCAATATAAAAAGTTCATTGTGAAAGCATTTTAAGTATTCTATTTCAGGTAATCAGAAAGATTTTCATTACATCATACGCAGTAAGGGATTAGGCAAAGTTTGGTGCAGAGAGATAGCACTTTCTTCGTCATCTCTGACTGCTGTTCTCATCCAGTTCATCAGCTGTCAAGAGTATTGACGTTGCAAGTTCGGAATCACAGCTGGCATGATCATCGAGAGTTCCTGTGCTGAAATTTCAACAAATTTCGACTTTTATTATCACTGGTTCCGAATTTTCCAGTTGCGAGGGACCTTCGTTTGAATGGAATCCATCAGGGTCAAAAAGGTTTTGAACATTTACTGCAAAACGTTTGGACAAGTCATGGCTAGAAACTTCATAGCTTTCAAAACGCCAAATTTCGTTTTTACCAATTTACCTTTTCCAAAGCATTTCTAGACAGATCTCTTTCATAATCACTTGATAGATGTATGTGGCAGCGATTAACGAAAAAGAAAAAAAATAGATAGTTTACAGCCAAGAAAAAGTAAGCAAGTGGTTCTCCGTGCTCTCCAAATGCTCATATTTCTTTTGTGAAAACACAAATTTGTCCGTTATGGGTATCGAACCCACACCCCCGTCACTCCGGAGTAAGTTGCTCTCCCAACTATCCTACACGGACAGAATGTATCGCTGCAGATTTGTCGTTTTGACACGTGCTTTTCCTCTCGAGTACGTCACACCTTTTAGCTGGAAAATAAAACTTATAAACGAGTTTAGAATCTAACGAATAACGTATGATTGAAAAAAAAAATTAACGTTAACACATATCGGAATCTGCCGGGACTGCAGGAAACCAACGAATAAATACTGAAAACGCGTAATAAAGAAACGCATAGACGGTGCTTTATTGTAGTTAACTATACGTATACTTATACATTAATGTTCCGTATTACTTATACGGAACATTAATTTCATAAATTTTGCGGTATGTCAATTTGCAATTAACAAATTGCACGAAGAAAATCAAAAAGCGTGATCTTCACAATATGTTCATATTGCCTCAAAGAAGAGCTATTCTGAATGTCATTGGAGGTAAATGATATATCAGACGTTGCAATACAGTACTTAAGATTTAATTTTCATACATGAAATTATATTAAGGAAGTGTAATACGCAATGAAATTTATTTCTTCTCGTTTGCCTATGCTAAGTCTGTTCGTTTCCATTGTAAGCTCGGAGAAACCTGACCTAGATATACGCCGCTGAGAAACGTTTTGCTCAGTGAATCCAAACATGAGAAAACTAACAACATAAAGCCTATCACTTTCGGAAAGGGCGGAAATGATTCATCGTTACATTTAGCTTTCGCTTTCTGGGAAGACAGAGATGTACAAATAAAACTGGAAAGAATTTAATTTTTATATATTATACAGATGATTGAATAAGGCATGCAGTCGTTTAGCAGAAAAGCACTGAGACGCACACAAAATTAAAAAAAATGGAGATACAGTTTAGCCTCTATAATCCACTGCGGTGTCTGAGATGTCAATTTCTGTCTAGTGTTTTGGCTGGGGAAAGGCTGGAATGGATGAGACATGGGGAGGTGTTTCTCTTACGCCACTGGGTCTTATTTTCTTCCCTAAATCCAGTCAACCTAGTTTAGGGACTCCAGATTAATCCTTGGAGATGCTGCTGAACACTAAAATTCGTAACAAACAACGACAGCAAACATTTATCTATAAACACTGATGCTTGGGTTTAGGTTGGACCACCGTATTGACATTTGTGAACTGTCGCGAATTAGGACGTAACAGGTGCAAGGATGTGTAAAAGTGCTGCTGATTCGATTTGCTTATATAATTCTTTTTGTAGGTAAACACGATCAATTTGTTGTAGATTCGCACAGTATAGTTGCTATTAAAATAAGTTTCACCAAAATGAAGACGATTTCGTTGCTAATTGTTCTCGGCTGGCCTCCCTCCATTCTGTCTCAAACGTAAGACTCCTCCATTCCCTCCTCGCGTGCTCCGGCTTAAACCTGTGTTTCTTGTCTTTTTGTCCCAAAATCAACTCTTGAACTCTCTCTCTGTCTCCCTCTTTCTACCTCACCAAAATGATGATGATTTTGTGGCTGATTATCCTATGCTGTACCTCTTTCCATTCTCCCTGAAACGTAAGATTCCTTCGTCCCCCCCCCCCCCCGTTCTGGGTCAACCCTGACTTTCTTGTCACAAAACTCAACTGATGAACTCTTTCTCTCTGTCTACTAAACAAAAATGAAGACGATTTTGCGGCTAATTATTCTTGGCCGGCTTCTCTCCATTCTCCCTCAAACGTAAGATTCCTCCATTCGACCCTCTCGTGCTCCTGGTCATCCCATACTTATTTGTCCCAAGACTCAATTCCTTAACTCTTTCCTTCTCTCTCTCTCTCTCTCTCTCTCTCTCTCTGTCTGTCTCTCTGTCTCTCTCTCTACTCAGTACTCATTTTCCACCTTCCGCCAAGCACTCAGGAGCTCCTGCTTTCAGACCCACTCCTTTATTTCCAAGCCACTAGCATTGACCGGAGTCCAATCAAAGACAAAGTCTTAGCTTCTCTGAAAACGCAGTTCCCTCCCAGAGATCAGATTTTGTCCATCTTTGTACCTTGAGCACAGACTTTGTACCTTGAGCACAGACGCCGATTGATCATAATAAAAACAAATTTTGACAAAAAAATTTGGCGCCTGATGCACCTTGAAATCTGACCCTCAGAAGATGCCTACCTATATCAGCCTATTGGGACCACTTACCGTCAGGGTGGTGGCACTCCTATGGGCTCGCCCCTCTCTGCTGATCGTCTGATCATATGTAGAGGATTTTAGGAAGGCAGTGTCTGACCCCAGGTCTTAAATAACCCTTAGAAATAGGAAGCTAGGAGATTTAGGTTAGAGTGCCCGATAGGAAAGTGACACGGAAGCGAAGTAGAAAGGGGGAGGAAGACGCTCGTATTTATTACCGGAGGGCCAGTACCCGGGTCCGACGGCTTAACGTGCCCATCCGACGCACGGCGAATATTTAGTGGATCGAGCGTTCTTACCTTCTGGGATAGAACCTGAGGTCCTTTCCGTGGCAGTCACGAACGTTGCCCATTAGGCAATCAGCGCCCCCTCCCCTCTCTCTGCTGTCTTGGCAGAGGTGGTCATGCAAGATTTGGAGGACGATATCTTAGCCAGGGCGGAGAAGGTTCCATTACTGTACTTGCGTTACATCGATGACATTTTTGTCATTTGGCCACGTTCTGGTGATGCTTTGCTTTCTTTTAGAAGCCTTTTGTAGTTTAAATATCCTACTATTGTTATATGGAAATATTCAAACTATATTTAAATTGTAACTTTTGTCATTTTGGGGGCTAACGACAGTGAGAAATTTCCTCCACAGTCAGAAAGACACAGATCCATTTCAGAGAAAGGTCACTCTCTCGTCGAACTCCTCCCACGGACAAAAGGACACCCCCATTCCCTTACACGTTCTGTTCTTGACGTAAGAAGAAATTCTTAATTGTTTGGTCCTTTGTACCCGTCGGCTAGAGAGATTCTGGCGACGGCTAGGGAAAAACGGGGGTGTATCCTTTTGTCCGTGGGAGGGGTCCGACGGGAGAATGACCTTTCTCTAAAATGGATCTGTGCTGGGCGTCTTTCTGACTGGGAAGGAAATTTCTCATTTTCGTTGGTCCACAAAATGACAAAAGTTGCAATTTAAATATAGTTTGAATATTTCCATATAACACTATTAACTTGACGATAGAATGGGAGCAAATTTTTAGGATCCCTTTCTTGGACCTTTGAATTACCAGACATGTTAATAAGGATTATTTGACTTATGAAGTGTATCGGAAGGCTGTTGGTTCTTCTGATATCATTCCACACGCCTCTTTCCACCCGGCTAGATATAAACTTGCAGCTATTCGGGCTTTGGTGAATAGAGCGCATACCCATTCCTCGTGCATTGCTCCTGGTATTGTGAAAAAGTTGTGCGCTCGGCATAGGAGAGGTAATTCGACTTCGTTATGTGTTGAGCGCGAGCAAATTAGTTACATGGGATCAGTATCTTTTCTTCCACCGATTACTAAGGCATTACGGAGAATGTGCAAAAAACACAAAAAAGACTTTGGTGTTGTGGCCTCTAACCTTCGGAGTACGGATCGTGAGCCCAAATCCATTCAAGAACAGTGGGGCGTGTACTGTGTGCCCTTTAAAACTGACATTGCTGCCACTCCTAGTTCATGGTACATAGGCTCCACTCTTCGTAATTTAGGAGTTAGAGTGACTGAACATCAGTACATTGTAAAGACTGGATCTACTACTACTGCCCTTGCACGCCTGGTTAAGTCTGGAACTCATCTGCCCTCATGGTCTGAGACTTATTTGTTAATTAAGACCAGAGGTAGGTATATGACTCTCTTCGCCGAAAGTTTGTACATTGATGTTTTTAAAGACGTACGCTGTAATGATGACTTACCTGCACATATACGTGCACCATGGATTCGTTTATTTAACTACTTGTGTTGTACGAAGTACCCTACTGCGGGGGTTGATAACGGACCTTGTGCTTACTTATCACTTCGGTGAGTATGTATTGGTCACTTATTAAGTGTTATTCTCTTTCTCAGCTTTGTTTCTCGCTGTAACCGAGTTGTGACGCGGATATCATGTCACTCACCAGGATTGCTGTTATCTTCGGGACTACCTATATATTAAATGTGTGTGTTCTCCTGGCCCCAGTTCTTTTAAACTGATGACGCACAGGGCGCCTGTTGCGAACGATCTTGTTTTTACCTAATATGTCTTTTTAGTAGTAAAATTCAAACTGTACGTTTTGGGTTGGTTTTCTACATGCTTAGACAGCTGCCTTTTTATTCTTATTTATATCAGCCTCTTTAGGCTGACTCACTAGTACCCCAAGAAATAAAGAAATATCTGCACTTTAAAAGATATTGCCGCATATTTACAGCATTCAAAACATTATTAAAATGAAAGTTCTTAAGTATTTACAAGACATTAAAAATTAATAAAATCAACATAATGATTTGGCCTATTTAATTAAAAGTTATTAAAATAAAACCACATTAGCTAATATCACTATCGATGATGTGCAATTCGAAAAGGACTCTTGAAGGAGCTGAAAGTAGTAGATAAAAATTGGCGAAACATAATTTGCTCTCTGAGGACAAAATTTCCTTTTACTTTTAGTGAAAGCAAATAAGGACTTCAAATTCTGAAAGAAGGTTGCGACTAATATTCAGCTGATCTGTGAACATGAAACTATCAAAGTACAGTGAAACCTCCGAATAACTATAAGAAGAACACCAAACGAATATCCAAGAAGGTACGTACGGTTACAACTATTTCAAAAGTAAAGTCTCTAGTCTTAAAAGAAAATCCACCGACCCAAAAGCAATCGCTAAGTCGTTAAACATTTCTAATCAACTGTAAACAAGGTAATAAACAAAGTTTTGAATCTGAAGAAACACAAAAAACATAGTTTTTGTGTTTCCTAGACACGTGAAAGAGCGCAGAACACAAAGACACGTGGATGAGCGCAGAACACAACGTAGACTTCTTTGTGAAAATCACTTAACCAGAGACAGAGGGAAATTTATTGTGACTATTGATGAAGTATGGATCTACCTAAGCGACTGTAACAATACTATCAATAAGTCTTTTTCTGAACAATTCTATCAATAAGTCTTTTTCTGCTCTTTTGCGATAGTATATCACAAAAGAGCAGGAAAAGACTTATTGATAGAATCATCATCATCATCATCATTGTCAACCATTATCAATCCAGTGCTGGACGAAGGTCTCCCCAAGTTTCCTCCACAACGGTCTGTCTTGTGCCAGTCTCCTCCATGTCACTCCCGCATATTTACGAATTTCATCCACCCATCTCCCATGTGGTCTTTTTCTGGGTCTTTTCCTGTCCCTTGGAATCCAATCTAAAATTTCGGCTGTCCATCTATGGTCTGTCCTTCTGGCAATATGTCCAGCCCATTGCCATTTCAGGGATTTAACTCTGATCATGATGTCTTCCACTCTCGTCATTTTTCGGATCCACGAGTTCCTCTTCTTATCTCTCCTGGTTATACCAAGCATGCACCTCTCCTTGCTTCTTTGAGTTGTCTGCAGCCTTTGTATGTCTCTTTTAGTTAAGGTCCACGTCTCTGCACCATACGTAAGCACTGGAAGGATGCATTGATCAAACACTTTTCTTTTAAGACATAATGGCATATTGCTCTTGAAAATTATGCTGTTTCTTCCAAAAGCTCTCCAGGCAAGTTTTGTACGCCGATTAATTTCTTCATCAATGTGACCCTCACTTGATATCTGCTGTCCAAGATAAACATACGTATCTGTTATCTCCAGTTTTTCTCCATCAATCGATAAATCTTCATTTCTTGTAAAAGCATTGAACATCACTTTTGTCTTCTGAAAGTTCATTTTTAATCCCACTTCTTTACTCTTGTCAGCAAGTTCCTGGATCATACTCTGCAGCTCTGATGGGGTAGTTGCAAAAATGACTACGTCATCAGCAAAACGAAGGTGGGTTAGATAATCTCCATTAATCTTTATCCCTTTGTTTTCCCAGTTCAGTGATTGAAAGACATTTTCCAATGTGGCATTAAAGAGCTTCGGAGATATGGTGTCACCTTGTCTCACTCCCTTTCCAATTTTTATGTGTGTTGTATTTTCAAACAGCCGAATCTTTGCACTTGCATTTTCATAGATGTTATTAATAATATTAATGTATGCATCTTCAATACCGCAGGATTTCAGAGCCGTGGTAACTGCTGATGGTTTCACCGAATCAAAGGCTTTTTCATAATCGATAAAAGCCATGCACAATGGAAGTTCATATTCCCTCGCTCTTTCAATTAGTTCTCTCAGTACGTGGATATGATCTATTGTGCTGTAGCCACTCCTGAATCCAGCTTGTTCTCTCGGTTGAGCCATGTCCAGTGTTACCTTCAAGCGGTGTGAAAGAACTTTAGTGAAGATTTTATAAACCACTGATAGGAGGCTGATAGGTCTATAGTTCCTGAGATCCTCAATGTCACCTTTTTTATGTAGCAGGATCATTGTAGCATTGTTCCAATCCTCAGGAATCTTCCCTTCATTAAGGCATCGAGTGAAAATTTGGGCGAGTACTGTTTCAATTTCTCCACTTGCTTCTTGTATGATGTCTATAGTAATTCCATCTTCTCCTGGAGCTTTCCCCCGCTTCATGTTCTTGATTGCATGAGCAACTTCTGCTGGGAGGACTGGAAGAACTCTGGTACCTTTCATGATGTCTGGAGTACATGTATCATCCCTTTCATATAATTTGGAGTAGAAATCTTTCACTCTTGTCAAAATTTCGCCTCTATTTCTTGTTATAGAACCATCTTCTTTTCTCAGAGCCATAATCTGTTTTCTTCCCTTACTGAGATGTCCCTTTGCTATCTTAAGGCTTTGGTTGTTTTCAATTGCTTTCCTCACTAGCTCACAGTTGAATTTCCTTACATCTTCAGTGATACTTTTTCGTGTTGTCTTGCATAGCTCTATATATTCTACTTCGGAAGTCACATCTTCTTTAGTTGTCCTCATCTCTCTTCTTTTTTGCATCAACATTTTGGTTTTTCCTGATAATTTGTTCCCATGCAACTTGTTCTTAGACCCAGCTAATTTTGTTGCTGTTTCCATTAGAGCTTTGGTTACTTTTCTGTTAACTTCCGAAATATCCACTTCTTCCGATGTTAGGCCTTCTAAAGCAGAGAATCTGTTCTTCAGTTCCAACTTGAAAGTATTATGGTGTTTTTTAAGGTTGGTTATGTCAATACATTTTGTTTGTCTTATGAGCTTGCCACGTTCCAGTTTAGTGTTGAGGTGCATCTTACATCTCACCAATCTATGGTCACTACCTGTGTTGAACTTGTTCAGCACACTGCAGTCTTCGATGACGAATTTTTTGTTACACATAATAAAATCAATTTCACTTGTCGTCCCAATTGGATGTCTCCATGTCCATTTCCTGTGTGGCTTTTTCTTGAAAAAGGAGTTCAAGATGAAAAAACCTTCTGCCTCTGCAAACTCAACGAGAGTATTTCCACGCTGGTTTCTGTTGCCGTGACCGAATTTACCTACTGAAGTTTCATTCTGTTGCCGTTGCCCTATTTTTGCATTGAAATCTCCCATAATTATCTTCAAGTGCTGCTTACCTTTATTATTTAGATGACGAATTTCCTCATAAAATTCTTCAATTTCTTCTTCAGGATGACTTGTGGTGGGTGCATAAGTTTGAATAATCTGAGCCTGGTATCTTCTCGAGAGTTGGATAACGAGTCGTGCAGCTCTGTCAGAGGAACTTTCAACTTCTACCACTTTATCCTTCAGTTTCTTGTTTATTATAAATCCAACACCACTAGTTCTGCCAGTATCTGTCCCACGATAATAGAAGAGATGTCCACTTTTCAGTTCAATGAGATCTTCTCCTTTTCTCCTTACCTCACTTAGCCCGACGATGTCCCACTTGATCCTTTGTAGTTCCTCTTCCAATTCAAGAAGCCTTGAATCAGAAGATAGGGAGCGTCCGTTATAGGTAGCCAAGGTCAGCATCAAATGGCAGCCTAGTCCGGTCCTCCGGAGATTCTTAGCACCCTCTGCCTTCATGTCGCACTGGCCGCTGCCTTGGCCAGGTACATTCCAGCTGCCGGAGACTGAGGGCCAAGATTTAAGTTGTAGAGTCATTTTGGAGGTGTTTGGCCATAACTCACCACGCTGGCCAAGCGGGTTGGTGAGTGTGGGATAGCATTTCCTCTGATCCCGATGGTATAGTTATACCGCTATTGGCGGTCGTCAGAGCCCCTTTAGTGGGAACAGGATGCACCACGAGAAGGCGGGGTTGACATTTGTCAAGGAGAGGCTGTGATGTTACGCATCACCTGACCTTACATCCCATTGATAGAATACCGTAAGATAATATAAGACTTATTGCGATAGTATATCGCAAAAGAGCAGAAAAAGACTTATAAACTTGGTTCCAAGAATCCAAAGAAAGTTTCAGTAAAGGATTCATGATGATTGTTGGTTTTTCGTACAATATGAAATTAAAGTTAAGAAAAGTTGAAAAGAATGCTAAAATCAATTCTACATAATCCTATATTTAAAGAGGAAATACCATTGCTTAATCCACGGAGCCTTCAAAGAGCTGAACTCCTTCAGGATATGGTTACCAGCCACACACCAAAATCTATCACTCTCTTTCTTGAAAAATTAAAAACGAGAGGAGTACCAAGTCTACATCTTTTGCCCATATTCGTTCAAAGTAACCTGATGTGCCTCCAATGGACTACTACGCTTTCGGACTGCTAAAAAAAAGCGCTTTCTAAATGCTAACCTCAAAAAGTGAATAAATTACAGAAAGCAGTGGAAGAAGAGTGGAATAAAATACCACTGTTAATTTTAAGAAATGCACTGTTATCTTGGAAATCTAGATCTAGATTCATAGTCCAGAGAAAGGACTACCAGATAGAACATTTAAGAAAGGAATAATTTCATTTTAAGCATTAATTATATTACAAATTAAAACGATGTGAATCCGTTAATTGATGTAAATATGACATGGATGTTAAGTCAGATAATATCCGAAAACATGAAAATTTCGTCGTCCTGGAGCGGGAATCGAAACTCCTAGCATACTCGGACGCCATCCGGGAGACGCGAAATCGACTCCCGCTCCAGAACGACGATATTTTCACGTTTTCGGATATTATCTGACTTAAAATCCATGTCATTGAGCGAAGCAAGGCCGAAGGCCGAGCGGAGTTCTCTTTACGAGACTCGAGACAATTAGTTGTTCGGGCATAGGTAAGAGATGACACATCCGATCACCATGCTTTTTTGCATGCGATTGGACATCGTCCATGGTCAGGTTTTGACGCCTTCCGATTCCCGAATTTCCTTGTCATTGAGGAATAATCGTCCAAAAACATGCAATTTTAGGGGTTTTTCCGAGTTTTGAGAAGGGGTCGTTTGTTACCTATCTCCACCAAAAATCTTCAGCCGATCGCGGTGACACTTGCCACGGAAGGACATGGTGAGTGACATGGGATTAGTATCATGGTGATTGGTCGTGTCGTATAAAAATAATGACCATTAAAAAACTGACCAATTTTAATAATAATTGAAAAATTCGCTCTCTATACGGGACTCGGGACAATTAGTTGTTCGGGCATAGCTACGACAGAACACATCCGATTACCGTGATTTTTGGCATGCGGTTAGACATCGTCCATGGTCAGGTTTTGATTTCTTCCGATTCCTGAAATTACGTGCCATTGAGGAATTTCAATTAAAACTTGATGGCCTTTTACTTGAACCGTTTCACGAAAGTCAGCTCACTAACATTAATTTAAGAAAATCGTTTGAATTGAAAAACGAAGAAATTGTTGAGCTAACAGACGAAGATCTGTTAGCTCAACATTTGCTTAATCTATAATAATAAAAGGAAGTTTTTGTATGTGCGTGCGTCTGTCTTTCGCGATACAAAATGAAAAACGTGGTTCCCGATCTGAGTGTGTCTTTCCGCTTTGTTTATATGGAACCTGATCACAACCAACGTGAAGGCGTGAAGGAAAATAGTTCATGATAAATTTTAGGCATTTCGTTTTTAGAATGTCTCCTACTTTTATTCTGGAAGTCATAAATTTTTCGCGTTCGTTTTTTAGAATTTGTTTTAATAGACGCCTTAATGAGCTCAGATTTTGCAATAGCTTCGCTCAAAATTTGCCAACTGTACCCGAGTTATCGGTTACCGTTGGCGGCTTGTCTTAGTATTTACACTGATTAACGGATTCACATCTTCCAAATTTGTATCGTACAATAGTGTAGTCCCGTATTTCATTCATTGACATTCATTCATTCATTAATTATATTGCTAGAAAATTATTCTAAAAATATGTGAACATCCCCTGTAAAATAGGGGCAGGCGAATGTCCCTATTTACAGAAGATGTTCACACATTTTATCATTTCATGCTCATAGCATGAAATGATATTTTTTTACAGGCACCGTAAAAGAAAAATGAACAACCAAAGCTCATCGCAGTGCTCAGCGGCGTACCCATCTCGTTAACAATCCAAAATAAAGAGTTGGAATGAATAACAGAAACAGGCTCGATCAGTTGCGAACCAACCAGTAAATTGGCTAAAGATAACTCCGTCTCATTACGAAGCGTGTCTGTTATGGCTTCATTAGCATCATCATCATCACTAATTACGCAACCCCATCCGAGTCACGATTAATCCATCTCATAAATTTATGACTTCCTTCTCACTTCAGGTAACCTTCTTCTTGTTCTATGTTTCTTTTTTTTTTTTTACGAGCCGGATTAGTATCATGTGACTAATGGCTCCAATTATTCACTGCCAGGGATTTAGACACAGGGCTTTTGTTTCCGGGCTTCGGAGACCTCATAATTTATTTGAGCTACCACTTTCCTTGGCCTCCTCCCTCTAAAGAAACCTCTTTTGCAGATATTATCGTGCTACACCTCATCTTTGATACGAACGCATTCGACATTGTTGGCTTCAGAGAAGTATCGCTCTATCATGTGATTGCTATTTTTATCTCATTTTAAATCGCTATTTTTCGCTTTCCCAAATTAGATTTCAGAAGTTTACACACTCTTCTCTGACGCAGAGGATGCAGACGCTTGTTAAGTTCTGCAAGGACTCTATTAGCAAGAAAATGACCTCTGCAGTATTTGCTAATATAAGTTGAAGTCACACACACACACACACACACACACAAGTTGAGACAATTGCCTGAAGCTTTCCTTTCCTTCTTAATACACAGAATTTTCTAAATAAAATCTAACATATTAACCGCATCAATCATTCCCCGAATTATAATTTTGGGACCAGCCCTTTTCATATTTATAATTATTTTTCGACCCCTTCACACAACACACACACACACACACACACACACACACACACTATCCGGTCGATTACTTACTGATTTCTCTCAGAGATTAGGAACCTCGTTTTTCACTTTTAAACTTCGGATCGAGTTCCACATGAGACTTGAATGTTGTGTTTCTACTCTGATTGCATCGTTAACTTCTATCATGCACCGAGTGATTTGTTACGTAGAAGTTGGGTGTTATTCGTTTTCCAGAATATAATAATGAGTAGTAAAGCAGAATTTCTTCATGACGCCAAGAAGGGCCTATTAGCGAGGCAATAACTATTAGTAAGAGTTCAAACAGCGTTTTCCAGAGCGATCCGGCTTTTTTATGTTAGGGGAACACACTATTTTACTGTTATGTAGCACTCACTTTATAACATGCCCACGGAAACTATAAGTAACACGGTGAACGAAAGCGAACCCAGACTACGTAATTAGTTTATCGCTATCGTGGCGTCATCCTGCGATTTCTTCAAAACAAGGGGAGTGAGAGGACGAGAGAAAGATAAGAAGGAATTGGGGAGAAAATAGTGAGATAGAAGAAGATTTGGATGTAACGAAAGACAGTGGGAGCGTGAAACATAATGCAAGTTAAAAACAATAGACGACGATTAGGGGAATATACACTGAGTGGCCACTTTATTATGACCACCCCTCAGTACTTCCTTGGGCCATCTTTTTCCCTTTAATACTGCGTCAATTCTTTGTGGCATAGACTCCACGATATGTTGATAGGTGGTTTGTGGAATCTGAGACCATGCTTGATGAATAGCACTTTCCAGGAGTGTGAGATTGCAGAGTATTTACAAGACATTAAAAATTAATAAAATCAACATGGCTCGTTCAACTTCATCCCACAAATTCTTAATGGCGTTGAGATCTGGAGATTTTGGGTGCCACCTAAGCAAAGTAAACTCACCGGTATGTTCCTGAAACCAATCCTGTACAATACGAGCACTATGGCAAGACGCATTATCTTGTTGAAAGTAGCCATCACCATTGGGATAAACCATCCACATGACAGGGTGCACTTGGTCCGCAACGATGTTTAGATATGATGTGCCAGTCAGACGCTGATCAACACGAATTAAAGGGTCCAAAGCATGCCAGGAAAGCATTCCCCAAACCATAACGTTGCCTCCACCAGCTTGAAGGGTTGTAGCAATGCATTTGGGGTCCATGCTTTCGTGCTGTTTCCGCCAAATTCTCACTCGACCGTCGGCATGGTGCAACTGAAAACGTGATTCATGGGACCACATAATTTGTTTCAAATTATCGACTGTCCAATCCTTGTGCTCCTGTGTGAACTGGAGACGTTTTCTCTTGTTAACTGCAGACAGCAAAGGTGTTGGAACAGGCGTTCGGCTGCCATATCCCATCCGATGCAGTGTACGGCGAACAATGCGTGCAGAGATCATTTGAGGGGATCCCTGATTAAGATGGTCAGTAATTTGTGCCCTGTTGCCCTTCTGTTGTCTGTTACCAGTATGGACACTCTCCGTTCCGCCAGAGCAGTCACTAGTCGATGACGACCACACGTTGCACGTAGAGACCCAGTTGCTTTGTCTGACAATCCAGTCTTTAAACACTTTAACAACAGCTGCTCTGGAACATTTCACGAATGCGGCGGTTTCGGTGATACTCGCTCCATGGCTCTGAGCTCCTACAATCATCCCACGATGAAAGTCCGTCAAATCGCATTTTTTAACCATCTCGTCACCCAAAAATCACTTCTACTACTGTCGCAAGCACTAAGCTTTCCCTTTTTATACTAGCCTCGCCCTCTGGCGGCAACAGCGTGCAGCCATAGCTCATTTGCTTAAAACTGTCAGGTGGTCATAATAAAGTGGCCACTCAGTGTATAAGCAGCGTGAGATAACTGAAAGAGAAAATAAGTATAAGATAAAATTCCGAACAACCCACTGATATGTAACTAGCATTAGCTGATAAAAAAACTAGTTGAACTGTTATTATTCCAAACTGTTCCTTTTCATACACCAAGAGTTGTAATTCGGCCGAGCCTGAACGGGAAGTAAAAGATCCCTCTTACTGAATTGCGACCACCCCTACACAACGTGAGTTATGCTTGATACTGGCATAACGTAGAGAAGGGCGTGGCTGGCAGACTAAAGCGGTGTGTTGAAAAGGTTGGTGTTTCAGTTGAGAGCAATGTCGGGCCGCGGTTGGCCGAATAGGCAACGTTCGTGACTGCCATGGGAGGGGCCTTAGGTTCGATCCCAGGCAGGTACGAACGCTCGATCCACTAAATATCCGCCGAGCGTCGGATGGGCACGTTAAGCCGTCGGACCTCGGGTACTGGCCTCCCGGTAATAAATAAGGGCGTCTTCCTTCCCCTTTCTATTTCTCTTCCGTGTCACTTTCCTATCGGGCGCTCTAGCCCAAATCCCCTAGTTTCCTATTTCTAAGGGCTGTTTAAGACCTGGGGCCAGACACTCCCTTCCTAAAATCCTCTACATCATGAGAGCAATGTTTTGGACGGTTTGAGTAAGGCCAAGATTTATTGCAGTTTACAAGAGGCCAAATTATGAGCATAGGAATGGTTGGAGAGCTCATATCGGAAACATCGGCCCCTGTTTGTTGTCTGAAAGCCGCCGTGTTTAAAAAAAAATAAAGATCATAACGCCCGAAACGCCCTTACAACCATGACCGCCAGTAAACGCCGGTATAGAGTGAGTAGGATTCCCTATCCCCACTTTTTCTTTGAATTTACATGGCCTCTACGGAATTATCAACACCAACAGCCACCATTGCCGTTCAAAATAAAATTTAAAAAAAGTAAATCAGGCGATGGTATTTCCTGGGTGGATATTATTCACTCTCATTACATCGCATGATTTATCCGTCTAAGAATACAGTGATCATTCCCGGGAGACGTCTGAAGGTCAATGCAAATCAAGACTACACATCGGAAATTTCGTGTGGCGACCGAGTACTGATCCTTCTTTTATTAACTTGTAAATGGGATGGGAGAAATTCTAAAAAAAGAAACAGAGAGTTTCAGGTGTTATAGTATTCTCAGCTGAAAAAGGTTTCAGGGCTGTGGCCACTAAAGGGTTAAAATGTACCAAGAGTGGTGCAAAACCGTAGAAATGTACTAAGAGTGGTGCAAAAACGTTGAAATGTGCGAAGAATCGTGCACAAACGTCGAATGTACTAAAAGTGCTGCAAAAACGTCGAAATGCGGTGTCATGTAGGGGATTATACGGTGCAAAAAAATGTCGAAATGTACTGAGAGTGGTGTAAAACCGTATAAATGTACTAAGAGTGATGCAAAAACGTTAAAATGTGCTAAGAGAGGTGGGAAAACCTCGAAATGTATACTAACAGAGGTGGAAAAACGTCAAAATGTACTAAAAATGGTGCAGAAACGTTAAAAGGTACTCAGAGTGGGGCAAAAATATCAAAATGACGAATCGGAAACTGCCACACAACTGTAAAAGGTGGCGAAAGATGAAACGACGCGACGGGGGCGTAGCCTTGTACAGGGCAACTGGCTGAGCTCATTTTCTTAGTTGGCGGCCCAATACAATATAACTTAATTAGAAACCATATCCCGCTCGATATGCATACCATGCTGGCACGAATGGGCTGCAGGACTAGACGCCCTGTACGTCACCCTTTCCTAACAACAGTCCATCGCCCTAAATAACACCCAAGGGGATTAGATAATAGAAGATTGGAAGCCAGTGTTGGTCCAATGAATCGCAATATTCATTCTGCCGATGATCGAGTTCGTATTTGGCGTCAACAGTGTGAAGTGATGAATCCCTCATGCATGCATCGACTATCCAGGCCGGTGGGTGCGGTTGTATGATGTGGGTCATACTTAGCTGGCATGAACCCTCTTGCATGTGAACCAATATATGGACGCCAGCTACAACCAGGGACTCCCTGCGGACCATGTATAATCCGTTCGTTATTACCTGGCAGTTGAGAAGGATTCACTTTACTAGTTTTAGGATAGGCTGGCATTGTAAAAAACATATCTTCTCCCTAGCTAAACTCCAAATAATGCCTGAAGAGGGTCGAGAGGGAAGCGAATAGGGATTTGATTCTCTGTGGTTCTTGAGAGATTCTAGTTAAATAGTCTTTGTGCAAGGGAGTGAAGTAGTAAGGGAAAAAACCCATCAGAGAAATGCCCTCTCAACGGGAAGACTAGAACAAACCCTCATTCACTCCCATCTCCACACCATCCCGTCATTCGTTGTTGTTTATCTGAAGAAATGGTACATCTTTTACAACGCATACCTACCCTGATATTAGTCAAGTGAATCCTTCCCGACTGCCTAGTAATAATGAACGAACTCTATACCCCACAATGCTGCACCTTCCCTCAGACAAGGATGGGTTCTCCTAGGACGATAATGCACCACACTCTTAGGGCCTCTTCGTGCAGGAATGGAAACCAATTCGGACATGAGACATCTCGAATGGCCGCCAAACTCATCTAATCTCAATCAAAATTGAACATCTGCGGGATAATGTGGAATACCAGAGGAGGCAGTTAGACACATGATCCCACTATACACTGAAGTGCAATCGAATTAGAGATACCTGTCTAGTAACGTGTAGCACCCACCACCTTTCGCCCTGATGACAGCGGCGATTCATCTCGGCATGGACTCGACAAGACACCGGAAGCGTTGGGAAGCCATACGGATCCACGACCCCTGAACAAGCTCCCACAGTTCACGAAGATTTGATGGAGGGGGGTCAGAGCCACGAACATCTCTCTCGATGGCATCCCAGATGTGCTCGATAGGATTGAGGTCAGGTGACCTAGCTGGCCAAGGAAGCGAGGTCACGTCAGTGGAGTGTTCATCCAACCATTCGGATACAATTCGGGAGCTGCATTGTCTTGTTGCAGGATGAGGTCCCCAGTGGGATGTTGAAGACGCACAAACGGGAGCAAATGGTTGTCCACCATATCCCGGGAACGTTGACCTGTGAGGACGATATCACAAGTACCAGGGGTCCCACTTCAGTCCACGTAAACAGTCTCCAGACGAGAATGCCACCCCCACTAGCTTGAAGAGTACCCTGCTGGCAACAAGGATCCATCGCCTCATGGGGTGCCGTCAATGCCAGGAATCCTCCACCGGCGAATATTACGGAATTGTGGGACGCTCTTCAGGAAGCATAGTGTGCACTGTCTCCACAATACTACATAGAGCTCGTGGAGTGCATGCCCTGTTGTTCGTCGGATTTAAACGCCTCGAATACATTTTGGATGCTGTTCAACCTGCCGTCAATGCCAGGAATCCTCTACTTGTAAATAATACGCAATTGTGATACGCTGTTCTGGAAGCATGGTATGTATTGCCTCCACAGTACCGCAGAGAGCTCATGGAGTTCATGCCCCGTCGCGTTGCTGCCGTTATCCGATCGCAAGCAGGACCAACGCGATATTAGAGACGTTTTCCAGTATTTTTGGCACTTCAGTGTATATATATCATCATTGTTCTCACTTTTTCTGTCAGGTGAATTTCCTTTTCTTTTTTTTTTTAAGGCCAGAATGTGCAGAATCATCTAACTTTCAGAATAAAACTAGCTGTTTACAAATGATCTCAGACCCACAGAACTGAAAGCTCCGGTCGATTTGCTTACTTCGGCTGGCTTTGTGAACTTCTTATCAGATATCTTGGTGCACAGATCTGCAGAATTTCCGTTTAATTACATTGTCGTTTACGCCATCGGGATGGAAGACAAAAGAGGCAAGAGGAATTGTTTCAAAGCAGCGATGAGCAATCACTCTAACAGACGTATTCAACGAGGAACATAAATAGCCACCAAGAACCTCCAGGCATAGAGGCCATTGTTGTGTACTCTCGCTTTCGTTCTAGTCCCCAACCCATTTCGTCCCATTCCTGTTCTTCACGGTTCTCCATTCGGTAATTAGCAATGTCTAGAAAAGTATTTTTTGTAAGTAAAGAACCTGGCAACATATTCTTCCTGCGATCATCTTCTGCACGTGCGTTCATTTGTAGCTCCGAAACTTCCATTAACTAACGCAACACTTAAGAAAGAAATATTTATAATGGAAACCATCTTTTCATAACGCAATACTGAGCACATCGAACATGTATTTTTTTATTTTCTGAATGTCCATTTCATTTTATGAAGTTCCTATAATCCTAGTGTTAGTGTGCATGTTAGAAACTGTACCAGGATAGTCCCATCTTCATTGTGCCAAATGTTGGGAATCTCGTTCTTAATGACCCATGGTCGCTACGCTGTGTGCAAATTGCATTCTAATTGTTCCGTCGTCACTATGCCATGCTGAGCATTGCCCTCTCATAGTTCTATCACTATTGTTTCATGTTAGTAGTTGTTTTTCGAATACCTTTTCGTCACCATGACAATCTGGAAATCGTTTCCTGAATGTTTCATTTACACTATATAATTCTTGAAATCGTTTTCTGAATGCTTCATCTTCACTATATACCCGGTGGAGGCCAATGCGAATTTTTCCGTGACTCACTTATAAACGTGGAAAGAGCGATGACTTCTGTTTGATGTTCACTATACCTTTCTTGAAATCGTTTCCTGACTACTGTCCCAAAGTGGCTATGAAATTCTTCAAACAGTTTTGTGCTTCACTGTCGCTATTATGCATTGTTAAAAATAAGTGGTGCGAATTCACGGAAAATTCCCACAGAAAACGTGCAGCAAAGTTGTCGGTCGGTGTCCGAGTTTTAACGAAATTTCCATTAAAACTATGATTTGCTTTCATGTTTTAACGGAATTTCCTAAAAGACACTTTTTATTTCCGTATTTTCACAGATTTTCCAGTCAGTAATCGCTTTAATTTAAGTAAAGTCAGTTTTTGGTTTTTCCGTTTTTGTACGGAAATTTTGCAAAATCCAAGACACTGAATTTTTCAGCCCTTCCGCCAGAGAATCCTTTCGCGCCGATGGGACTCGAACCGAGATCATTTGGGTTGGCTCAACAGAAACCACTGAGTCAGAAAGACTCGGAAATAACATTCACGTTCAACGTAAAGCTCTAATTGCATGATGATATTTTTTTTTATTTTTTTTGTCACTATTGCTAGTGATTTAGTCATTTTATTTTCGGTTGGAGTTAATATCTTATTAAACTCATGATGATTTTCAATTATCTTTAAGAAAAGGTAAAATGCATTGTTTAAGAGTATCATTTCACAAAACTTCTGAATATAAAATTTACTCTTGATAGCTACGAAAAAATAATGATATAAATAAAAAATAAAATAATGCGTGATTTTCCCACCAGGGGCGTAAAGTCACATCTCATTTTTGTCGATATCTCTGCTTCTAACAGTCCGATTTGAAAAATTATTCTTTGTTGAAAAGCGTTTCCGCGGGGAAATGTTTCTCATACAATTTAAAACGTTTCTTAGCACACAAGTCAGCCACCAGAGGGCGTAAGTTGACGTTTCCGTTTACAGCAATATCTGCGGGACTAAACATCTGATTGAAAAACTTCTTTCTTCGGTCAGATAGCACTAACTATGCATACTCTGTGTGTGTATTTTCTTTATAAAATAGTGTACACTTTCCCCGCTAGAGACGCAAATTGCTTATTCTGTTTTTCTCAAGATCACTGCTTTTACATGTACGATTTAAAAAATTCTTTCAACACTGTATGCCATTTTCCTTGCAGAACACTTTAGACTAGTATATGAGGAATTTTGTTGTTCGCAGTTCTGTCGGTAGGTAGTGTTTCGGCAGTGTGCAGCTGTATTGCCACTTCTAAAAACGCTATTGAGAAATTTCTTTTTAGTGTATGCCATTCGCTACAACAGAGATGTGGAGCATTATCCCCTTTAAATAACGCAAAGATTTCCCGCTAGCTGCGCAAAGGTCGAAAGAAGTTTTGTCTTTTAAAAGACAAAAGGTATCATATAGACATCCTACAATCACCTGTACAATACTTTAAGTACAGGGTCTAAGACTCTATGTATCTTAGACGTCCTACAATCACCTGTACAATACTTTTGGTACCCGGTTTTTTGCGGTAACACCATATATAATAACTGGAGCGCAAAATGGCGGAAAGGAGAAGAAATGTCCTGTGCCACAATGAGTAAAATTCATGCGATATACTATTTACAATATCCGACCTCGTTACAGCACTTCGAAATCAGATCTTTCGACTGACGATGGAAATTCAACAGTTAATCAGACCTGAAGTATTCCTGCGAATCGCTCCTATTACAGGAAATTTTCCAACATGGAGATACGGTAAAATGAGAAAGTATTTTTTCCGTTAATATACGAAAGGACTGGTAAAAAGGTTTTTCAAAATACAGAATTTTTCGTTAGCACATCTTAACAAGTTAGTAAAATCATTCAATGCATTGATTATGATACGCTTTCCAACATTACTCAAGTTGTGAGGATAATGGCTGTAGAGTAAATCTCGCTCCTGCGCCCTGACCTTTGACCCCATTTGGATGATATTAAATGGAATTGGTTCAGTATACCTCCGGAAAAACATACTAAAGTTTTGTTGCAATAGAAGCATTTTTAGTCAAGTTATGGGGATAAGGGTTGTGAAATAAATCTCGCTCCTGTGCCCTGACCTTTGACCCCATTTCGATGATATTCAACAGAACCAGTTCAGTATACCTGCAGAACAAGTTTTGTCACAATCGAAACACTTTTGCGTAAGTTATGACGCATAAGGACGATGGAATGGATCCCGCTCCTATGTCCTGACCTTTGACCCCATTTCGCCCATTTTCAATAGGGTTCCTCCCCAGGTTGTGCCCTACCACATAATAAAATTTCATCGAAATCGAACCATTTTTACGCGAGCTATCGTGCGGGCGGACGCAGGGACAGACAGACGGACAAAGCTGGAGCATATACGCTTCTTCAACTTACGGTTGGAAATCGTAAAAAACGGCAATTTGCCGTCAATATAAGAAAGGTACTGCGGAAAGGTTTTTGAAAATTCAGAATTTCTCTGTCTTACGAAAAATCCCTGAAATTCATGCTTTTCCCCGTCATTTCACGGGAAAGGTCGTATCAGAAATATGTTTCTTTAATTCACGAAAGAAATAACAAAAATTGGCTGATGTTTATAAGAATTTTTTTAACAGTGTGCCGGGTTAGAAATTGCTTCTTGGTTGTTCCATCGTTTATTTTTCATGCTAGGAAATTGTTATCTGAAAGCCACATAATCACTAGATTACATTGAAGATTGCTTTCTAAACTTTCTGCTCAGATTATCCGATATTGTATGTTGTTTTCTTAGTTCCACCCTCCATATGGCACGCTGATTTTTTTTTTTTTTGCTGGATATCGTTTTCGAAAAACAAGTACTCTCTGCGCCTGGCTGAAAATTGTTTTCCGAAAGTCACGACATCGCCCTTTCATCCTAGAAATTGTTTTCGTTTTCAGAAAGTCCCTTTAGTTTTGTTTTATGTGCTCCCAGTTAATTCTAAGTGAGATCTTTTCCAGGCCTTCCCGGTGGCGTAGTGGTCTAAACGCTGGCTTATGATCATTAGTCCGAATTGAGTCCGGGTTCGAATCCCGGCGAGGCATGGATTTTGTGTTTGTCTTTCGGCACGGACTCTCCCGCCTTCCCTGGAACCACGGTTCCTAAATTAAGTAGGGCGACTGCTTATAGCCCATTGAATTGCTCACGGTGGTCGTTAAGCCCTCAATCAAAAAAAAAAAAAAAAAAAAAAGAAAAGAAATATTTTCCAGTACTTCAAAAAACAAATACCAGTGAATTCTCTACACATTAGATTTCGCGTACCTGAAACTGACCTCCTCATCTGTATTTCATTTGAAATAAATGGAGGGTACTAATATTCGAGCGTAATCTCCCCATCCATAATTGATTTGTCATGAGCAGGGATGGAAACGGGTCACGTGTCAACGGGTCACCGGGGGTCAACTTCTTGCGGGTCAAACGGGTCGGGTCACGGTGTTCCTGACTCGATTTCGATTCGGTTTTATTTCCGTTTTATTTTTGAAAAGAAAAAAAAAAGTATTTCAAGCACCCTTCAGAGGTCTTTGAAATAATACTTCAGAGCTTGAGAGTATGATCCAGGAGCTTGCTGAGAAGGGTAAAGAAATGGGATTAAAAAATGCACTTTCAGAAGACAAAACTGTTATACTATTACAAGGAATGAAGATTCATCAATTGATGGGGAAAAGCTGTAGATAACCAATTCATTTATCTTGGGCAGCAGATATTAGGCAATATTAATTTCTTCACGTTGACGAAGAAATTAATCGGCCAATAAAACTTCGTTGGAGAACTTTTGGAAGAAACAGTACATTTTTTAAGAGCAATATGCCATTATGTCTTAAAAGAAAAGTACTTAATCAATGCATCCTTGCAGTGCTTACGTAGGGAGCAGAGACGTGGACTTTAACTAAAAAAAGGCATACACAAACTGCAGACAACTGAAAGAAGTATGGAGAGACGCATGCTGCAGAAAGATAAAAAAAGGAACTCATGGATAAGGAAAATGACAATAGTGGATTACATCATGATCAGAGTAAAATTCTTGAAATGGCAATGGGGCTGGACATATTTCTAGGAGAATGGACCATCGATGGACAACAGAATTTTTAGACTAGATTCCAAGGGACAAGAAAAGACCCAAGAAAAAGACCACGTGGGCGATGGGTGGATGGAGGAGACTGGCCCAAGGCAATCCGTTGTTGAAGAAACTTCGGAATACCTTCATCCAGCAGTGGATTGATAATAATGATTGACAATGATGATATATTCGAATTTATAGTTCAAATCAGATTTGTCAGGGTCAGGTCCGGGTTGGGTCCGTGTCTGATCCAGTTATGTGACGGCCGGGTCCAGGTCGAAAATTTTTGACCCGTTTCTAACTCTGGTCGTGAGGCGGGGCTAAAAGTGTATGATCAAATTAAGCAGATAATTTGTATAGATAATTCGTGATCAATTACCGGAAAATGAGAAACAATTAAAAGTGTTAGTAAGGTGAAGCACAAAGGAGAGAAAAGGGTTGATGTGAAATGGTTCTCCCCCTTCGTGGGGTGAAAAGTGTTTAGATCTTCCACGCTTAAACGTTGGAAGAAGGATTACCCCGGGATTCTACGTGAGACCAAGCATGGCGGTCGATAAAGTTCATTCGCGGCACTGTTTGTTATTCATGTTTAATTTAGGAAAAAGTGCGAGTGAAGCATACGGTTCAATATGTCAGGCGTATGGCGAAGCGGTTTTGGGTCAGCAGACGTGTCGAGAATGCCAGGTTTAAGAAAGGCGATCTAAGCTTGCAAGATAAGCCACGTGCAAGTAGACCGCAGGGACTCGCAGACGAGGAGCTAGAATCGCTGTTGCAAGAGGATGCCACACAATCGACCACGTGACTGGCGAAACGTTTGAAAGTGGCTCAATCGACGGTGGTATGGCGTCTACAGGCCTTGGGGAAGATCCAGAAGATTAGTAAGTGGGTTCCCCATACTTTAACGGAGCGTAATATTGGTCAACGACTGGGCATTTGCATGTCGTTTCTGAAGAAGTTTTAAGGGGAAAATTTCTTGTGGAAGGTTGTCACCGGGGATGAAAAATGGGCATATTGCGACAACCCCGTAAGCGAACGATCCTGGGTCGTCCCAGGCCAGCCATCAACATCCACCGCAAAACAAGATATCCACGGGAAAAAAGGTGATGCTGTGTGTGTGGTGGGATATGCATGGAGGTCTGTACTTCGAACTGTTGAAACCGTGCGAAACAATCACTGCACACCAATAAAATGATCAGTTGATGAAACTGAACGCCGCAATCGAGCAAAAACGCCCATGGACTGGTAAAGGATCATCCTGTTACACGATAATGCCATACCACATATCGGTGCCACCACGAAATCAACCCTTGAACAGTTACACTGAAAGGTTTTACCGCACCTGGCTTACTCCCCGTTCATTGCACCCTCAGACTTTCATCTGTTTCGCTCTATGCAACATGCCGTAGCTCAACAGTGGTTCGCCACATCTCCAGAGGTGGAAAATTTCGTCACTGCGTTCTTCAGCTCAAAACCCGAGTTCTTCTATTACAGGGGCATTCATTTGTTGCGCGAAAAATGGCAAAAAGGTCATTGATACTAACTGCTAATATTTCGTTGAATAAATGTGTACTAGTTTCCTGCTTGTTCCTGTCTTCCTTCTCCTTAAAACGGCGGAAAATATTGTATACCCCTGATATTATCTTCTATTTTTTAACTGATGCGTCCTTTAGTCATGACTATCAAATGTATTTCGCAAGAAGAAGTTAACAAAACCCACGCATTTGCATCAACTTCACTAACGAGCTCTGAGCATGTTGTGTGGCATTTCGCCCAATCTGGCTTGAAGAGGGACAGAAGAAGTAAAAAAAAAACTAAGTTTTGGAATTTCATTCCAAGCAGGAATTCGTTCCACTGCTCACACTTCATCTCTAAAACATTTTTTTTTTCAGTCTGGTTTCGCGAAAATAAAAAAAATAAGATGAAGAAGAAGAAGGGGGTGTCGTCATAATATACGTCTTCTTTTTTGAAATAATGTACAACCGTGTGTACTAATATGTTATTAAAGCAGTACGAGCTACATTCCTTAATTAAGGTTTTGATGTTTATAAAATTCCGCCCCGGTGGCGCAGTGGTCTAAGCGATGGCCTCTGATCGTTCGTCAGTAAGGGGTCCGGGTTCGAATCCCGTGGGGCATGGATGTTGTGTTTGTCTTTCGGCACTGGCTCTCTCCCTTCCCTGGAACCAGTGACCCTAAATTAGGGACGGGCGACTGCTTATAGCCCATTGAGTTGCTCACGGTGGTCGTTAAACCTGTAGTCAAAAAAAAAAAAAAAAAGCATGAACATATTTTTAAAAGTTTAATCATTCCGGTTTTTTTTCATTCAAAGTTAAGTATTACGCCTAGGTTAATTTGTTTGACCTAGCTGTAATTCTTAACACTTCTAAGTTCTCGAAATAACGTTTATTTATCATTCAGAAGTTTTGCATTCTCTATATGTTTACAATTTGGGGATTTTTTTTTTTTTTCCAGATATAGGAATTTTTACATGTGAGTTTTCAAGTTAATTACAAAGTGTGTAAAATTTTGTTACAGTTTGTTATAGGTATGCGACAGTACTGGACAAAATTGCACACGGACTAACTTTTTTTTTTCATCAGTTAAGTTCAGGCTTGAAAACGATTTAGCCAGGAGTAAAAGATTCGTCATATTGATGCTGTATTAAAAAAAAAAACTTACAAAATTACGACTGACTTGTGACGTAATCATTTGTTCCTCATAAGACATCCCCTTGTTACTGATTTAAATTAGTAAATAAAATGAAATCATTTTTTTTATTGGAGGTTTAACGACCACCGTGAGCAGCTCAATGGGATATAAGCAGTCGCCCGTCCCTAATTTAGGACGCACACGATATAAAGGCATATAGCAGCGATAACGAACGTCCGCGTAGCTCAATTGGTAGAGCGACTTATTCCGGAATGAGGGGACCCGGGTTCGAGCCCCTGCGTGGACAAAAATGACGGAGAAATTTACTTCGTTATAATGGTGCCCGAACTTCCTGGATGACCCGGCCGTTCAAGATATCGCAATGGTGTGATATTCTTTCCACACCGCGAGATAGGAAAAGTAAGAGAATCCTTTCTCCAACGCTTCGAAAAATAACTGTGTGCGACGTTGCATTCCACACACCAGATTGACTGGGAGTTCTCAAGTGCACGTTCTACAGCGGATGGCTGCCTACAAAGATTCATGGTGGCTGACCCGTGGGCCATGCCACCTGTCCGTGGTATAAATTGGAAGTCTGAAACCTTACTAGAACTTATCGGCCCCTATTGAATAAAAAAAAAAAAAAATGATAATAAAAAAATACCGGGCTTGAAATCAGGATAGACTGGGCTTTGGCAATTCAGAGACGGGCTGGACTGGGGCTCCCAAATTAAGGCCTGTGTACGTCTTTGCTGCCTGATTCTACTGTGACTTTGAGACTTTGCGCAGTCATCCAGTGATTAAGTCATTTGAGTGATTCCGATAGTGACCTTTCGTACCGCTGGGTCTGGTTTCGAATTTTTAGACATGGTTGCATTTGCTCTTCCCGTTCTGTTTTTCTCTTCCCTGGAACCGGTGATTCTAATGTTAGAGGGTTGTGTTCAGAAAGTTCCGTTCGGGTTCGAGGCTTCCTCAACACAACCCTGTAACATTAGAACTACCGGTTCCAGGGAATATATATATTTTTTCACCGGTTCCAGGGAATATATATATTTTTTACCGGTTCTAGAGAATATATATATCATCATCATCATCATCATTGTCAACCATTATCAATCCACTGCTGGACGAAGGTCTCCCCAAGTTTCCTCCACAACGGTCTGTCTTGTGCCAGTCTCCTCCATGTCACTCCCGCATATTTACGAATTTCATCCACCCATCTCCCATGTGGTCTTTTTCTGGGTCTTTTCCTGTCCCTTGGAATCCAATCTAAAATTTCGGCTGTCCATCTATGGTCTGTCCTTCTGGCAGTATGTCCAGCCCATTGCCATTTCAGGGATTTAACTCTGATCATGATGTCTTCCACTCTTGTCATTTTTCGGATCCACGAGTTCCTCTTCTTATCTCTCCTGGTTACACCAAGCATGCACCTCATCATGCTGCTTTGAGTTGTCTGCAGCCTTTGTATGTCTCTTTTAGTTAAGGTCCACGTCTCTGCACCATACGTAAGCACTGGAAGGATGCATTGATCAAACACTTTTCTTTTAAGACATAATGGCATATTGCTCTTGAAAATTATGCTGTTTCTTCCAAAAGCTCTCCAGGCAAGTTTTGTACGCCGATTAATTTCTTCATCAATGTGATATATATATATATATATATATATATATTCACTGGTTCGAGGAGATATCTATAAGCTGCAAGTAGCTGTTTCAGGGGATATCTGTAACGAGCTGCAAGCCTACTTACAGTTGCAGTTGAAATTATATTATTATTCGCTTTAACTGATAATGCAATTTGTCTCGGATTGGTCTTAGTAAATTATAGCTTAGTGTTTCTGTCTTCTCGTTGCTTATTCTACTTCCCAGTTATTCATTCTTCGTACTTACTCCAATTCTACGTAACATTTCATTCTCTTGCCCTGTCCTCCCAGACCGTGTCCATCTCTCTCTCTCTCTCTCTCTCTCTCTCCTTTCTCATCTCAAAGCATTCTCTCCTTAAATTCTGCTTCCCTGTGTGACATCTTTGTTCTCCGACGCTGTGTCGACCCTCCTGTCTTCGGACCTCTCTGACGTCTCTTGAGCAATAAACTCATTTAGCCGTCTCGATGCGCTTTTCTGATCACAATGTGCATGACTGCTGCGTAGGGCAATAAAACAATGAAGGCACTTAGTCCACGTACTAACACCTACTAATTCTTATTGCGGCTCTGACAGATAACAGCTTCGGATATCCCCATGAAGACCACAGCGATGAACACCGACAAAGAAAGACTAATCGTTGAAAGCCTTTTTCTGGGAGAGAATTAATTCCAAAACCTTATGAAACCCTGGAACACTAAATTAAGAATGGGCAATTCCTTAAGTCTTAGATGCCCAACTGGAATCGTTTAACACTTAAAAAAGAAAAAAAAAAAATTCGCTGGAGGTTTCATGAGCTAAATTTATAAAAATTTCATCCTACCGGAGTAACATTTTTCCTTCCACAACCGAAAGTATTGCATAAGATCTCTGGAAAAACCCAGAGTGCTATTTTTTTAATTGGAAATCGGTTTTGCACAGCGAACGTTTTTTAAATATGACAGCGCAGTTCACGAATTTTACGGTTATAGTCATAGGAGTCTTTCCGCAATATTATCGAATATTTTCAGCTATTCTGGTGTTGAACTTTTGTAAGAAAAATTATTAACAAACTTTAAGCATTAAAAAAATGACGAAATTGCTTGCTCCTTCTTTTCTTTTTATGTAACTCGACACAACTTGGATGGTTCTCTGAAACAATGAGATTAAATGATACTTACACACTACTGAAGTTATCGTTTATTTCTTTTAATTCGGGGTTTAACGACCACCGTGAGTGACTCAGTAGGCTATAAGCAGTCGCCCGTCCTCAATTGAGGGCCACGTGTTCCAGGGAAGGTAGAGAGCTAGTGCCGTAAGACAAACACACAACATCCATACCCCACCGGGATTTGAACCCAGACCCATCTCGGACGAATGGTCAGAAGCCATCGCTTTGACCACTGCGCTAACGGGGCGGCCTGAAGTGATTAATTCTTTCCCACAAGTATGATGAAAAAAGGAATTACTAAATAATGGTCAGTTTTACACATTTTTCTGAAGAGAACATTTGCGAATTTTCGTTTTCTATTACTATTTACGCTATAATTTTCTGATAGAAGATTGAAATTATGCGGTTTTTAAAGCAAAAAAATACAGAGAACTTACAAACTGGGCACAACAATATTCTAAAGTTTTTATTTAAATAAAATTCACCAAATTAAGAAAATACGTTTTTATTTTAGCTTAATTACTTCTTTCACCAAACAGTCCAAATATCTGCTATTTACAAAATAAATTTCTGAAAATTAGAATGTAAAAATAACATTTTCTTTCAACTAACAAAGAATAGAAGAAACGGTTTGACCTTTTTAAAATAGTCGCACAATTTTCAAACATTTTTTTTTTAATTTCTTAATGTTTCAGCAACAGTATTGAACTTTTGTAAGAAAAATTTAATATGCCATTTTTAAATAATGCATCATCGCCATTTGTCCAGTTTTGGGAGTAAGGACCCATGTGGATCCTGTGTTTCCAGATGAAAACTTACGTGTTCATCGAGCTAGAATTGTGCTGAATGGAATTTAAAAATTAAAATATTAACCGTCTTTCATGAGTTGCATTAGAAAGAGCAAATTGTATGAAGAGCAGCACAAAACAAAGAAATTTATTTCCTGCACACAGACAAGCTAATTTCAGAAGGATTGCACCAGAAAAAAGTTGTCTGCTGAGGGAGACAAAGTGATTGTACGAACTCTGAATTGCTCAAAACAAAGAAGTTCATCCAGCGCAGACAGATGAGATAATTTTAGAGGAGCATCTAGGAAAAGTTCAATCTACCTAGATAAACGATGTCATTATACTAATACTAGAGAGAAGAAAGAAAGGAAGTGTAGAGTGTGCAACAGGTAAGAAGATTTTAAAGGAATCTCTTAGAAAAAAATACTACCCAGACAGTACTGGTATTGTCTGATATAAAAGATTTAAGATAAACTGCATGACAAGTTGAAGATGAGCAACTGCTTTATCGCTTAGCAAATTGAAAATATGGGCTTCGTTAGAACAAAGGAAAAATGGTACAATCATCACCAGCTTGTACTGGTTCAACCTTGAGGCACTGATTCCTTTAATTTTGACTCATGGAAAATATCCCTCCGCTGAGAAATTTAGTCTTACGTGTATGAGCTGCCGAGCTGAATCTTGAACAACTTTCTAGTCGGTAAGCTGGTATTTATTTTTGTTTTGTGTCATGGTGCTACGTTAAGATTCAATTCACTTTCAACTGGAGACTTTCAAGCAGCTTTCCGGAATTTTTTCCCAGCCGATTACATCTGTAAAACGTTCTTCCAAATGGAATATCATCATGCGTGACGTTTCTAACATTCACTGAAATATTCCTGTGGTTATAACACGCATCATAAATTTGACAAGCAAACAGAACGTATGAAAATACTTATAACGAAGTAAATTTCTCAGTCATTTTTATCCGCGCCAGGATTCGAACCCAGATCCCCTCATTCCGGAATAAGTCACTCTACTAATTGAGCTACGCGGACGTTTATTCTGATTGCTATGCGCCTTTATGTCGTGTGCGTCCTTCTGGCAGGTACGTCACATCTCCTGGTACGTTACATCATCTCCCCCGTATTTTTTTTTTTTTTTTTTTGAAGTGCTGGAGAAAGGATTCTCTTATTTTTCCTATCTCGCGGTGTGGAAATAACATCACACCATTGCGAGATTTTGAACGGTCGGGTCATCCGGATAGTTCGGGCGCCATTATAACGAATAAATTTCTCCGTCATTTTTATCCGCGCCAGGATTCGAACCCGGGTCCCCTTATTCCGGAATAAGTTGCTCTACCAATTGAGCTACGCGGACGTTTATTCTGATTGCTATGTGTCTTTATGTCGTGTGCGTCCTTCTGGCAGGTACGTCACATCTCCTGGTATGTTACATACTTTATTAACAAATGCGCAAAAAAAAAAAAGGATATGAACGATATCTTTTTAGCACGTCTTTTGTAAAAAGATCGTGCTTCTGTTATCGGTTTGTCCGTCCGTCCGTCTGTACCCACGATATCTCAGCAACTATGAGTCCAATTTGAAAAATTATTTTAGCATTGGGAAGCTTGAAATATGCAATCCTTTATTTCGTTTTTTTCTTTACGATGTACAATTTCGCCGCTAGAGGGCGTAAATGCAGATGATGTCGAATTCAAAAATACGTTTTATTCCACATATTTGCTTCTAGACATCCGATTGAAAAAATTTATATCTTTCGATTCCATTTATGTCGAAGAGCATTTTAGATATAGTTACTTTTTCAAATTACGCATAGATTTTCCGCTAGGAGGCGTAAAAGTTAATTACATTTTCCCCGATAACTCTTCTTCTAAAACTCCGATTTGAAAAATATTTTCTTCAGCGGATACACCTCCTGATGGAAAATTTTATGCATATAATTTCAAATTTTTGGTAAAGGATACTTTGGCCACCAGGGGGCGTAAGTGTTAATTTTTGCTTCTGATGTATTTGCCATTAAATCGCAGCTTCTAAAATATCGATTAAAAAATTCTTTCGTGGACTGATGCCACTCACATCGATAAACCTTTTCGGAATATTTTCTTCTTAAAATATTCCACAGTTTCTCCGCCAGCGGGCGTAGACGAACATCTTATTTTTGTCAATATCTCTACTTCTAAGAGTACGATTTGAAAAATTCCTTCTCTGTTTCAGTTTGTTTAGTCCTTTTTCATCGAAATGGAACTTTATAACACCGTCATAATAAACACACCAGATAAAAAATTACCGAAAGCGTATTGACACATCTACATAAGTATAAAATTGATGAACGTAACGAGTTGCATAAATATGGAGAGTGAAATTGCTAGATTATGAATGTCGATGTCTACGTGTATGTCTAAATCATCTTTAGCATTCTGTATTTCTTTTAAATCATCTGTAGCATTCTGTATTTACTTTTACAGGTACAACTATGGGTCGTAAAAGTTACTTTTCTGAGTCGCAAAAGGAGGCCATTGCTTTTAGCCGTAAACACCGTCATTCCCTGTAAGAGGTGGCGAAATTAGTTGGCTGTCTGAGTGAAGAGCCAGTAGTGTCCATTTCTGGTGGAGGAAGTATAGAATCACTATCACTGTACGCGGAACAACCGCGGTAGAAGCTGTATGACGACAAATCGCGATCGCACGCATTTGGGACAAGTAGCAACTGCTGCACGCTTCCAGACTCGTCAAGTACTGCTTCAACAGTGCAATACTGGAACCAGTATCACAACGAACGCTACGGAGAGAACTGCATAACTTTGGCATTTTCAGTCGTCTTGCCCAGATACAATACGTCGGAAGTTATCTACTGTCCAGAAAAAATCGCCTGGCTTGGGCAAAACAGCATCGTCACTGGACCATTGAACAGTGACGACGAGTAACATGGTCACACGCATCCAGATTCTGCTTGCATTCTAATGACGGTCACTCCATGGTCACGTGGGAGGATGGAGAAGCATTTAATCCAGAATGTGTCCAAAGAGCTGTCCAAACAGGAGGTGGAACTGTCACGTTTTTGTCTGTATTTCAAGTATTGAACTTGGACTATTCATTGAGGTGTCCAATCGCATGAAACCTATGGATTACGTGCCACTTTTAAATAATGCATCATCGCCGTTTGTCCAGTTTGGGGAATAAGAAGTACACATAGTGGATCCTGTGTTTCCAGATGATAACTCTCGTGTTCATCGAGCTAGAATTGTGCTGGATTGGTTTCAGGAACACGAGAGACAGGGCCAGTCCAAGGGCTAGGCCAGGCTGACAGCTGTCTAGGGCGCCAAATTAGCCCATGGATTTGTAAAATTTTTTTCATAGTAAAATTATCCGCTAACTTTTTTTTTATGAGCTGGTCTGTACTTCCCACAAAAATGAAAGGTAAATACTCCTTTGTTGTTCCTCTGACGCGTGTAAAGTTGCTATATATATATTCTAGTAAGAAGAGACTGAAGCAAAAAAAAATTTTTGACTCATACCAAGTACAACATAGAAAAGGTTATGTATTGACCGGTGTGAGTAAAAAGAAAAAATAGAACAACTGAATGTAGAAAGTGTCGAGAATACTGAGCCTTGGCTTTATCAAGGACCAGCAAAAACTCTGCATTTTCTCACTTCCACAAAGACCTATTTGGAAATGGGTTTCTGCAAAGTCATAGATGCCAGTAATAAGCCCACCAAAAAAAAAAAAAATTAAAAATATATATATATATATATGTCATGACCTCCGCAGAGTTGTATGGCCAAGCTTTAGTTAATAATTTAGCTTGCATCCATAACTTTCCTGGCCCGACCCATGCTCTTCATCTGTTACTATTAAATAGAAAGAAGATGATTATAGAAAACTCAAGTTGTAAGAGTGACATAATGAATCAGAAATAATGTTCAGCAATAACAAATTGCCAAGTTCGCCTGAGAGAGCATTTAAACCTGAATAGCAATACAAAAGTATTACAAATTCTTAACATTGCAATAAAAAAGGAAATATTAATTTTTTTCTAAAGCACAGATTCTTGAAAGAAAACTGGATTATAAAGACCCCCTACTCCACAACTTCTGACAACACAAAAACGAGAATAAAATAAAGACAATAATAAACTAAATAAATGCTTTGTGAAGGTTATGTGACATAAACAATTAGTTGCAATATGTACAAAGTATTTCAGAACTGCTTTAAGTGCATAATTAAGTAGTTATTAAGACCTTAACTATATTGAAAACACAGCGCAGACTACAAGAACAATGAAACGGCCGGCTGCTTGGCCTTAGTTCCCTAAAAAACGCACAAAGTTACCAAGAAAAGAATCTATTAATTTTTTGCGGATTTTAACTCTTTCTTTTCTTGGTAACTTTGCGCGTTTTTTAGGGAACTAAGGCCAAGCAGCCGGCCGTTTCATTGTTCTTGTAGTCTGCGCTGTGTTTTCAATATAGTTAAGGTCTTAATAACTACTTAATTATGCACTTAAAGCACTTCTGAAATACTTTGTACATATTGCAACTAATTGATTATGTCACATAACCTTCACAAAGCATTTATTTAGTTTATTATTGTCTTTATTTTATTCTCGTTTTTGTGTTGTCAGAAGTTGTGGAGTAGGGGGTCTTTATAATCCAGTTTTCTTTCAAGAATCTGTGCTTTAGAAAAAATAATTTTTCCTTTTTTATTGCAATGTTAAGAATTTGTAATAGTTTTGTATTGCTATTCAGGTTTAAATGCTCTCTCAGGCGAACTTCGCAATTTGTTATTGCTAAAAAATTATTTCTGATTCATTATGTCCTTCTTACAACTTGAGTTTTCTATAATCATCTTCTTTCTATTTAATAGTAACAGATGAAGAGCATGGGTCGGGCCAGGAAAGTTATGGATGCAAGCTAAATTATTAACTAAAGCTTGGTCATACAACTCTGCGGAGGTCATGACATATATATATATATTTTTAATTTTTTTTTCTTTGTGGGCTTATTACTTGCATCTATGACTTTGCAGAAACCCATTTCCAAATAGGTCTTTGTGGAAGTGAGAAAATGCAGAGTTTTTGCTGGTCCTTGATAAAGCCAAGGCTCAGTATTCTCGACACTTTCTACATTCAGTTGTTCTATTTTTTCTCTTTTTACTCACACCGGTCAATACATAACCTTTTCTATGTTGTACTTGGTATGAGTCAAAAATTTTTTTTTGCTTCAGTCTCTTCTTACTAGAATGTGAATTCTGAATTTTCATAACTGCTGCGTTGCGCGTTTTGATCTTCAGGTTATTTTGCAACTTTCGTTTTAAATTCTAAAGTTTTTCTTATGTTTTAGGCTTTGCTCTTTAGTATATATATATATATATATATATATATTGAAAAAAGTCACCAGACACCCCTTCACAAGCAAATGAACGGATCCGCTGCGTTGCTAAGATGCGCGGTACAGCTCTAAACGGTATAAAAACAAGCTTGCCGCTGACCGCGATCATATCGCACTGTAAGGTTGAGTGAAAATGCCGGTGCGGGAAAGAACTGACTTTGAGACAAGAAAGATTGTTGGGTGTTATATTAGTGGGTTGTCCATAAGAGAAACCGAGAGGCGTTTAAACATACCTAAGTCAACTGTTTTGGATGTACTGAATAAGTGGAAGACACATGGCGTGTCTGAAGTAGCAAAACGTACCGGCAGACCAAAGAAAATCAGTGATAGAGGACGTCGACGCCTCACGAGAGTCACTACAGCTAATCGACGGAGTACTGCACAAGACCTCAGTGTACAGTTGCGTGAAAATGCTGGAACCTTGGTATGTACACGTACTATTTGCAGAGAATTTCATTGCATGGGTTACCGTGGTCGTGCGGCTGCTCATAAGCCTTTCATCTCCACTCGGAATACTACTCGTCCTTTAGCATGGTGTAAAGAACATTTATCGTGGACCGTAGATCAATGGAAACGGGTCCTATGGACTGATAAATCCAGATACACGATCCATCAGTCTGATGGCCGTGTATGGGTATGGCGGCAGCCGGGGGAACGCTATTTACTAAATTGTACTGTTCCTACGGTCAAGTTTGGAGCTGGCAGTGTACTTGTGTGGGGTGTTTTTCGTGGTATGGTCCCGGCCCATTGGTTGTCTTGGACAACCCTGTTAACCAGTACGTCTACCTCGATATCCTGGACAATTATGCCCTACCAACTCTGTGGCAATACTATGGAACCGAGCCTTGTTAGGGCCAGCGGGAAAATGCACCGAGCCATAAAGCAAAGACTGTTACGGCGTGGTTTGACGATAATTCCGTATCATGTGTGGACTGGCCAGCACAGAGCTCCTAATCTTAATCCCATAAAGCACCTATGGGATGAATTAGAGCGCCGCATAAGAAGTTTGGAACCAAGGCCTACTACTAAGCAGTAGTTAGCGGCAGCATTATGTACTGAATGGAAGCGCATACCTATTGTTGTGTTCCAAAACCTTGTCGAAAGCATGTCTCTAAGGGTCAGTGCATGCATTAAGGCCAAAGGTGGACCGACACCGTACTAATGTATGTCAATAAATGCTATTTTGTGTTTCTCTTCTAGGTGTTCGGTGACTTTTGTCAATATAGTGTATATGCAAAGCCAATTGTTTGCTATCATTTATTTTCTCCTTCTCCTTCCCAGAAGAACGTTTCGTGTAAATAACGCAGACAACTATGCATGATTCCGTCATTTTGTGAATAAAATTATTATTATTATTATTATTATTATTATTATTATTATTATTATTATTTATTATTATTATAAATTAATTATTATTATTATTATTATTATTATTATTATTATTATTATTATTATTATTATTATTATTATTATTATTAATTAATTATTATTGTTAATTAATTATTATTATTATTATTATTATTAATTATTACTATTATTAATTAATTATTATTATTAATTATTTATTATTAATATTATCATTATTATATAGGACTATTTATTAGTAGCGTAGCATATAATAGTGAGTTAGTGACATATCTACTGGGCATACTGAGTTGAGATTAGAGCTATTTTCTTACTGTGTTGGGGTGCTTCTTACCGAAAGAAAAATAATCAAAGGAAGGAGGGGGGGGGCGAAATTTAGCCCATGCCTATATTCGTACCTAAACTCAGACCGGCTCTGACGAGAGAAACGTTCCCAATCTCGATTGGCCTGCGAATTTGTTCGATCAAAATGTGATTGAAAAATCTGGAACATGTTAGAAAGAGCCGTGAGGAAGAAAGAACAAGACCCAGAAAATTTGGTGGAATTAAGGGATCTTTTGAGCATGTAGTGGAATAAACTTGATACGCGTGTGATACTGAGTCATATTGATAGCATTCCAAACAAAATTAAAAAGCTGTAATCAAAGCAGATGGGGATATCACTCAATATTGAGGAACAAAGGTTACATTCTGCAATTTTTTGTCTGGTGTGTGTGTGCGTGCGAGTGCACGCGCGCGCGCTCACGTGTGTGTGTACACAGAAATTTGCACCAGCTACTCGTTAATTTCACAGCTATCTATCTATCGTAATTGGTTCCATTTTGATGGAAAAGGCCTAACAAACTAATATAACTTAGCTTAAAAAGCAATAAGCAATAGAAATCACTCAAGTTTGCGCCAGCAAATTTGAATTTCAAGAACATAAAAAATACTGCAAATCAATATAATAATCATGAAAGAAATACAGGATTACACCATAGAATACGAATTTTGAAGATGACAATCCGATTTTGGTGCAAATGTGACAAGGACGGTAAGTCAGATAATATCCGGAAACTTGAAAATTTCATCGTCCTGGAGCGGAACTCGAATCCGCGTCTCCCAGATAGCGCACGGGTATGCTAACCACTACACCTCCCAGAACGACCAAGTTTCAAGTTTCCGATTTATCTTCAATATAATAATCCCGCGCCGTCTGATATACGCAAATGAAATAATCCCGCGCCGTCAATACGTAAATGAAATATGTACATTTAAGTGCAAAAATATATGTTGACATCTTTCAATAAAGTATAAGCCGTATTATAATCGAGTGAGCAATACATGTTGTTCAGAGTGCTTTTCAGTACATAAGGACGTCCTGGCATTAAAAAAGATTTGGTAGCTACCAGATACGTTAAAATTCAAGATGATGATCTGTTAAGTCACTTATCAATGATGGGAAATGTTGCAATTATGAAGCTCCCAAGTGTTGGTGAAATTTTTACGGCAGAAATATTCACGTACTTATGCTTAAAGTCCACAGAGATTCTGTGCCACCTATGCAGTAGCGGATTTAGTGGCTCTGCGCACAGCATCAGTTTCACTCCCTCCCACCATTATGTACTTTGGGGTTCTCCCGAATATGATTTGACAATTTTCACGGTGGTGTCTGTGTGGTTTGTTACCTCCATAACTCAAAAACTATTGTAGTTATCAAGGCAAAATTTGACATTTTTCGCGCATGAGTTAAAGTAAATCACATGAATAAATTTTTTTCTACATTTTTAAGAGCTACCCAGGAAATTACTTAATCTCCAAAGTTCTCGGTAGAATAGAAACTCCCAGATTTTAGCAAATTAAATTTGTGCCTTTTAGCAAACCCAGACACCGGTTAAAATTCCCAAATTCACATCATGAAATTCTTAATTTCTAAGCGTCATATGGAGGAATATGTGTTTCCCATGTTCTCCCATATGAAACACAACGCAATGCACCCGTCGACCCTGAGCTTGGAGACCCTCAATTAGGGAACCCAACCTCACGGTGGACACCCGTAGGCGGAAGATATTAGAGAATAAAGAGTAAAAAAATTCCGGCCTTGTCTTCAAATATTCATCGCACTTATTGGGATAAAGAGTAAAAAAATTCCGGCCTTTTTTTCAATATTCAACCCCGACCTTATTGGGACCTTTACGGATTTGAAAATATCCTAGAACTTTCCGTTCGAGGATCGTGGATATTCTCCCGAAGGAGAGTGAGCTACTTGTGGATATTCTCCCGAAGGGGGCGAGCTACTTGTGGATATTCTCCCGAAGAAGAGTGAGCTACTTGTGGATATTCTCCCGAATGGGAGTGAGCTACTTGTGGATATTCTCCCGAAGGGGAGTGAGCTACTTGTGGATATTCTCCCGAAGGGGAGTGAGCTACTTGTTGATATTCTCCCAAATGAGAGTGAGCTACTTGTGGATATTCTCCCGAAGGAGAGTGAGCTACTTGTGGATATTCTCCCGAAGGGGAGTGAGCTACTTGTGGATATTCTCCCGAAGGGGAGTGAGCTACTTGTGGATATTCTCCCGAAGGGGAGTGAGCTGCATGCAGCGAATAAGACGCAGCAAATGGTTCGCCAACCCAACGAGGGTTCGGTAATAGTTTGTTACTTCCACAACTCAAAAAACTATCGCAGTTATCAAGGCAAAATTTAACATTTTTCGTGAATGAGTTAAAGTAAATCACATGGATTAATTTTTTTCTACATTTTTAAGAGCTACCCAGGAAATTAGTGAGTGAAAAAAAATGCGACAACCGTTTTTATTAATCCACAGTGGAGCTCTTGTTAATTTATTAATTGAAATCTGGCATATTTTGCAGTCACATTCATTCAGAAGTTATGCATTAAATGGTGAATTTAGAACAGCGTAACCGAAAACTATAACGCTGAGCTAATTTCAAGCGCACGACTAAAAAAAAAAAAAAAAATTGGGTGGGGGTAATTGGCGACATAGTTTTGTTTCCACGTAGCTCTTGCACCTTAAAATAAAAGCCTGGTCTACAAACCGCGGAGTAAGATGTTCCGATGATACCAAAGAGCAACTGGTCCTTCCATAAACAAGGATGGAAAGGGAAACCGTGTCCTTTAAGTGTCACGCACTCGAGAAATTCATCCGGCTCTTCTGTACACCATCTCTATTTGTAAGTGTCATCCATTCAGTGTTGAACCAGGCAGCACCGTAAGCCTTAATTAGCCTCATTTGACATTATGAAAGATGACGGTGAAATCGGACACGCCGAGGTAAGTGTGGGGGAGGGAGATTTTTAAAAGCGATTCCAGTGGGCGCCACGAACGAAGGATGCACGAAACGGAAAACGCGCTGGTGGTGGCAGCAGCACTGAAGATCTGAGAGAGAGAGGAAGCCAGAAGGGTGATCCCAGGATGCAGGGGTTGCTGAGCGAAAGGGAGATGAAGGTCGAACAAAGCAACGAGTCAGCATTTCGAATGAGAGAGAGGGTAGAAGTGCGGTTAGATACATTTACTGATGAGCGCTCAAACTTCCGCTTCGTATGAGTTCCTTAGGGTTATGTTGAGGTTATCCAGTTACAATTCCTAACGACTGATGACTTTTCGTCGAGAAGAGAGGCCAAGCAACAAGAATGTTAATAAGTTAGTGACTGGATTTTCTCTTCGAAGAGGAATTTAGAGCAGTGGAGAGCTTTGTTAGATCCATTAAGTTAGATGTTCTTACTCTGTGGCATTTCCTCTCAACGATCTAGCAAGAAGCCACGAGAATGCAAAATATTTGAAAAGAAGACTGGAATTTTAGATTCTGTTTTACGACAAAGTAGCAGCGAGAAAACGAACGGTAATATCGGTTAAATCTTTAAAATCAAGCATCTAACAAGCAGTGGGGACGCCAGCTGCTCAGAACAAGGTGGGCTGTTAAGGGGGGGTGCATGATTGGGGGGGGCTAAGCATGATGGGTGGGGGGCACACATTTTGAAGTGTTTGGCATAAATTTTGTGAAAAAAGTCCGTTCGTGTGCATTTTACCCTACGCTGATGATGTTATCATTAGTCTACAAAAGTTTTCAGGCGAATATGTATATGTAGTATGGGAACCATGGGCACGAATCTCTGTGACAAGTTACTATTTCTTCGCAATTGTAGCTTACTTACGTAGTTCTTATTTTCGTTATTTTAGCTTTCATAAAGCTTAATTTGTTACCTGACAAGGAATATCTATTTCTCTCTCTCTCTCACTCTTTCTTACTCTTTCTCTTACTCTCTCTCTCACTCTTTCTTACTCTTTCTCTTACTCTCTCTCTCCACCCTCTCTCTCCACTCTCTGTAACAATCTCTCTCTATCTCACACTCTCTCCACCCTCTCTCTCCACTCTCTCTCACAATCTCTCTCTATCTCACACTCTCTCCACCCTCTCTCTCCACTCTCTCTCACAATCTCTCTCTCTCTCTATCTCACACTCTCTCCACCCTCTCTCTCTCCACTCTCTCTCACAATCTCTCTCTCTCTATCTCACACTCTCTCCACCCTCTCTCTCCACTCTCTCTCACAATCTCTCACTCCCTCTCTCTCACTCACTCTCTCTCTCACTCCCTCTCTCTCACTCTCTCTCTCACTCACTCTCTCACACTCTCTCTCTCGCTCTCTCTCACTCTCACTCACACGCTCTCTCAATCTCACTCACTCTCACTCCCTCTCTTTCACTCACTCTCTCTCACTCACTCTCTCACACTCTCTCACTCTCTGTTACTCTTTCCCACTCTCTCTCTCTCTCTCTCTCTCTCTCTCTCTTTCTCTCTCTCACTCTCTGTCACTCACATTCTCTCTCTCTCTCTCTCTCTCTCTCTCTCTCTCTCTCTCTCTCTCTCACTGTCTCTCTCTCTCATCATTTAAAACTATTAAAACTATAATTACAAAATGTTGTGTTTCTACTACTCTCTCAGAAATTCCTTCAGAGGACTCCCTCCATTTCTCACAAGTACAAACACTAAATTTAACGAAGAATTAATTTTATAAAACATACTTTCAGTGAATTCGAGAAATTCACATGCATTTATTCAAGTTCCCCAGAATCTTAGATGGCTGCACTCGCCATATGTTCCACCAGCTTAAATATTTTGGGGAGGCTAAAGGGTGGGCTCAAAGTAAAGTTGGGTGGGCTTCGTAGCGTCGCGGCTACTAACAAGCATCAATGAATCAGAGGCACAAATGAAATTTATTTATTTTATCATCCAATTCGTGTAGCAGTAAAATCCTAAAAGAAAAATACCTCCTCTTATATATTAAGTTCACGGCATTAATTTAGGTTTCATAGTTTTATTACATAAAATTATTAGACTCAGTTCAAAACAGCACATTTAGTTTATTATTAAGCTCAGCCCGCCTCCTGCTATGTTTAAATGAATAAATTTCGTTATAGTAATTTCTCTATTTTTTATTTTTTTTTATTTTCAGATTAGTTTTTCATTTTTATTTTCAGGCAGCGAAAGGCCTAGTGGTCAACGTTAGTGACTGGCACGTAGAAAGAAATCTTCGGATGGATCCCAGGAAGGTGAAAATCCTCGTACCACTAAATATCCGCTGTGGGTCGGATGGGAACGTTAACCGTCGGACCCCTGGTGCTGGCCCCCCAGTAACAAATAAAGGCGTCTTCCACTTATTTTCTACCTGGGCTTCCGTGTTTCTTTCCTGTCGAGCACTCTAGTTCAAATCTTCTAAGGGTTGTTTAAGACTTTGAGTCGGTCACTCCTTTCCTAAAATCCTCTGCATAAACCTAAAATCCCCTTTTCTCTTCCAGAATCAGGAATAGCTGTGGAGGTCTAACCAAATATCATGTCAGTCTTACCCCCACTTTCATCATGTTGGTGTTACCTCTTTTACCGCTCTTACCAAATAATTATCATGTCGAGAATCTCCAAAAGAAACTTTTAATAAAACCATATTTATGCTTATATGTAAAAGGATGACATTTATTTTCAAGACTGAGAATAAGAAAACAAATTACCAGAAAAAATACTGAAAGGTTTCAATGCTATTTTTAGAATCTGCATTAGATTTTCAGGTTGAAGAAAGAAATATTTTTTTGGACTTTACTATTTGTATACAGCATAGAAAACTTCCTATTCAGTTATGCAAAACGTCAACGAAAACTAAAAAAAAAAACTGGATTTTTTTATTACACTCTTCCTATTTTATAAAATTAAATATTTCTGGACAATTCATTGAAAATGTAAAATTTTGAATAAATGGTGAACAGAAAAAAAATCACAGATAGTTAAACCGAAAGAATAAATTCCTTCGGCTAATAATTATCCATTAGAAATTATTTTAGAGAAAAAGAAAAACGAAAACTCTCCTAATAAAAAAAAAAAAAAAAGGAAAAATACTTATCGCTAATGTAGCTATAAGTCTCATAAAAAATTGGTAAAAATTATTTGAAGCAGGTCTTAATAATAAAATATAGAAAAAACAAATGCACCACGCCGCCGAATTCTAAAAACATTCGTACTTATGCAAGATATTATTTAAAATATAGAATTGCAAACTTTCTTCCTTCGGAGAGATTGGATGTCAGCTGGATTTTCAAGGGGGAAAGCGTAAATCAGCAATAAAAAAAACAAAAAAACATTACAAGTTAAATCAGATTTGACAAGCATGTAAGAGAGAGTGGTCACAGTGGGCATAAACAAAACGTTGCAAAATGGAAATTATAAAAAAAAGAACCAGAGATTGAGAAAAAGAACTCCATCGTCATTTGTCTCAAGGGCTTGTTGCTGCAGAAAGTATGGTCCCACAGAGTCCCCGGAAACATGCTCCAGCTTAGTTAACCCTAATCCTCAGGGTAACAGTGAAATATAGTGATAAAACCATGGTAAAATAGAAGAACTTGATAATAAGAAAAAGAAGGACTCCCCGTTATAAATCTCATGAGCTTTTCGCTACCGGAAGTGTGGTCGTACACGGTCACCGGAAATATGATTCTCCTTAGTTAACAGTAATCCTCATTGACAGAACTGAAATCCAATGAAACAATTTAGTAAAATCATGCAATGCATTGATTATGATACGCTTTCCAACATACCAGAAATAATTACTCAAGTTATGAGGATTAATAAATCTCGCTTCTAAGACCCGACCTTTGACCCCATTTCGATTATATTCAGCAGAACCGGTAAAGTATACTTCCAGAACAACATGAAAAGTTTTGTCTCAATCGAAGCATTTTTACGTACGTTATAACGCATAAGGGCAATGGAATGGATCCCGATCCTATGTCCTGACCTTTGACCCCATTACACCCATTTTCAACAGGATTGTCCCCAGATGTTCTCCTACCACATACCAAAATTTCTTTGAAATCGAACCATAGTTACGCAAGTTATGACGCACAAGGGCAATGGAATGCATCCCGCTCCTATGTCGTGATCTTTGACCCCATTGTCCCAGTTTCAATAGGGTTCGTCCCCAGGTGATCCCCTACCACATGCTAACATTTCATCGAAATCGAAACATTTTTACGCGAGTTATCATGCGGTTAGACGGACAAAGCTGGAGCATATACGCTTCTTCAACCTACGGTTGGAAAGCGTAAAAAAGCCTTGGAAAATTAGCTCGAATTGATTATACTCTAGAAAATCCTGTAATAAATATATAAGAATTTTCTACGCATCTAAAATTTGAAGTGTGATATGGATCCAGGTAAACTCCCATACTTTCTTCGGCTGCTGGGAAAACTGCTACATGGCGGAAAACTCCCAACCGGTAAACTCCTACACCTTCTCATAAAAAAGGATGTACACAAACTGCGTTTCGTTTGGAGGTCTTGTCAAAATGTGGGAGTTTTTCTAGTTGACCAAAAGGAAATGTATGAGTTTTCCAAGTGATGTAAATGCTTATGTAAGATCATAATGACACAAGGTTTATGGATAAGCTTTCGGACTCACTAAATCAGGAGTTATGATTTTAATTTGGCATGTGATAGCGGGTAATAAAAGCTAATCAAAAGAGACTCAACAAATCGGTCTTCAGGTGCTGACAAGGCATCTAGGCCTCTGGCCTTTTTCAGAAGATTTTAAGATACAACTTAGATATTTGGTATTTGCAAATCTTCTAAAGAGGTCCGTAGGTGCCTTGTAAAGAGCTGAGAAATTACCTGTCAAGTGCATTTTATTAGCTTTAATAAAATATTTACAAATATAAAACATTAAGTCGTATTCAAATCTTCCAAAAGTCCCGCACTGTAGTCGCATTGTCAGCACCTGAAGACCGATCAATTGAGTCCATTTTGATCAGTATTTATTGCATACACCGATAAGTCATTACATTATGACCACCTACCTAATAAGCTGTAGGACCCATTTTAGCTCACAAAACAGCGGCCACTCAACGAGGCATCAATTCGATTAGATGGCGATAGATATCCTGTGGTATCTGGCGTCATAATGTCAACAGCAGATTCTGTAGTTCCTGCACATTTCGGGGTGGTGGTGATTTAGCGTGAACCCGTTTTTCCAAAACGAACCACAAATGTTCGATTGGGTTCGTGTCAGTTGAGCCTGGAGGCCAGGGCATTAACAGAAAGTCACCAGCACGTTCCTAGAACCACTTCTTGACGATTCTGGCAGTGTGGCATGGCGCATTATCCTGTTGGTAATGGCCATCACTAGCAGGGAATACAGTTGCCGTGAATGGGTGAACGTGGTCCGCAACGATGTTCAGATACCTGACAGCCGGTCTCGTTCAGTTCGTAGACAACTCATTTCGTCGACGCCACTTCGTCGACACTCACTTCGTTGATACTATATATGCAAACAGTCGATTCTTCAAAAATTTCGTAAAATCTACAGTTTTCAATTTAGAACCACCAAATTTGGTATACTATCTCATTTTACTCTTACACCAACTTAGACCATAGACAGGAAGAGGTCGGGGTCAAGGGGATCCCATACAACATTTTCGTGAAATCTACAGTTTTCAATTTAGAACCACCAAATTTGATATACTCTCTCATTGTACTCTTACACCAAATTAGACCACAGACGGAAGAGGTCGGGGGCAACGGGGTCAAATACAACATTTTCGTGAAATCTACAGTTTTCAATTTAGAACCACCAAATTTGATATACTATTACATTGTACTCTTAGACCAACTTAGATCATAGACGGAAAAGTTCGGGGCCCGGGGTCATGGGGATCCCATACAACATTTTCGTAAAATCTACAGTTTTCAATTTAGAGCCACCAAATTTGGTATACTGTATCATTGTACTCTTACACCAACTTAGACCATAGACGGAAGGAGTCGGGGCCCTGGGTGAAGGGCCCCCATACAACTTTTCGTAAAATCTACAGTTTTCAATTTAGCACCACCAAATTTGCTTTACTATCTCATGGTACTCTAACTTAGCTCGCAGATAGGGTATTGGAGTGCAGAATTGTGATGTAGTTGTTAAGGAAAAAATGGAAATTTTTGAGAAAATTTTGTGTAGGGATCCCTTTACCCCGGGCCCCGACTCCTTCCAAAAACAGTGTACGGTCTAAGTTATAGTACCATGAGATAGTATACCAAATTTGGTGGTTCTAAATTGAAAACTGTAGATTTTACAAAAAAATTGTATGGGGAACCCTTGATCCAGGGCCCCGACACCTTCCATGTATGGTCTATGTTGATGTAAAGGTATAATGAGATAGTATACCAAATTTAGTGGTTTTAAATTGAAAACTGTAGATTTGACGAAAATGTTGAATGGGGCCCATTGACCCCGGGCCCCGACCCCTTCCAAAGACCGTTAACGGTGTAAGTTAGAGTACCATGAGAAAATATACCAAATTTGGTGGTTGTAAATTCAAAACTGTAGATTCTACGGAAATTTTGCATGGGGCCCCCTTCACCCCGGGGGCCCGACCTCTTCCAAAAACCGTCTACGATCTAAGTTACAGTACCATGAGATAACATACCAAATTTGGTGGTTCTGAACTTTTTTCGGTTTTTTAGAGTCGATTGTTTGCATATACTGTCGACGAAATGAGTTGTCGACGAAGTGATCCAGACCCCTGACAGTTGTCAGGGATTGTGTTATTGGGATAATGGGGCCTAAAGTGTCCCAAGAAAATAATACCCACAGCATAACACTGCAACCGCCAGCCTTTTTCCGCCCAATATCGTATCCAGGTGCCATAACCTCGTTGGTAATCGGCGTATCCGTGCACTGCCGTCTACGTGATGCACCAGGAATCTTGATAAATCAGACCAGGCCAGTTTCTTCCAATCATCCACGGTCCAATCTTGATTATCTTGGGCCCATTTCACGCGTTGTTGGCGATGACGTGCAGTGAGCATGGGGACCCGGCTGGATCCTCGGCTACGCAGGCCATGCGCAGAAGGATGCGATGGACTATGTGCTGTGACACATTTCCCTGATCACCACTGTTGTAGCTGCGGGTGATTTGTCGCACTGTGGCCCTGCGATCGCTGTGAACAATGCACGACAGTCTCCGCTCCCCTCTGGCGTCAATGGGCTGCGGACGATACACGGCTGAGAGACATTTCGTCGTTTGGCCATCTGCGCACCACTTTTGATACTACAGCGGAACATGAACAACCCAGAAGCTGCGCCGTTTTCGAAATCGTAGTTCCGAGGCGCCGTCCTATTACAATTTGTCGTTTATCAAACTTAAATAAATTTGCAGTTTTTCTCATCTTGGATCCGAACACTCTACTAACCGAAAGCCGGTCTTCGGGTTGTATGTATACTGCTCTGTGAACTTCACCTGCGGCACCGTTGGGTCTCCAAGCGCGCTCATTTCTCTAGGCTGGGGGTGGTGATAAACTAATAGCTCATCGATGTAAGTTATCACATGCCAAATATTAAAATCATAACTCATGGTTTAGTGTGTCGGAAAGCTCCTACATAAATCTTGTGTCATTATGATCTTACACACGCATTTATTATTACATTAACTGTTTATGGGATACACTAGAAGCACATATGTCAGTACAATATCAATTCCGGAAATTACGTCAACCCTACTTAATCAATGGTTGCTTCTTTTTTTTTTTTTTTTTTTTTATTGGAGGTTTAACGACCACCGTGAGCAACTCAATGGGCTATAAGCAGTCGCCCGTCCCTAATTTAGTGTCACTGGTTCCAGGGAAGGGAAAGAGCCAGTGCCGTAAGACAAACACAACATCCATGCCTGACCGGGATTCGAACCCGGACCCCTTACGGACGAATGATCAGAGGCCAACGCCTTAGACCACTGCGCCACCGGGGCGGCAATGGTTGCTTCAACAGCTGAATAACCCAGCATTCGAAGCACCAAATAATATCCAAGTCACATTAACTCAATAACAATTTAAGGCATTTTTTTTATTTTAGATTGAAGGTTTAATTACCACTGTGAGCAATTCGATCAGCTATAAACATTCGCCTATCACTAATTCAGGGACACCGTCTCCAGAGAAGCGAGAGTGTCAGTGCCGTAAGACAAACACATTATCCATGCCTCACCGGGATTCGAACCTGGACCCTTCACGGGCGAATAATCATAGGCAAGCGCTTAGACCACTGCACCACCGGGGGCGGTTTTTAAGGCTTCAATAACAAAGAGGCGTAACATTCAACGTGAAAGAATTAGTCCAATCATATGAGATCAAAATCAAATCGTATAACATCAAAGTATTCTGAACTTTCTCAACATTTCTCTCCAGAGTAATTACAACGATCTCACGCTCTAGTAGCCGATTTCAAATGACAGCCCTGATACAATCATAAACAACACTGTTGTCAGTCTCGTTAACATGCATCATTCATCCGTCAGGTTACCAAACCGAAATTCAGTGAGAGAGAAAATGTAGCGTTAAGTTAGAAACTGCTTAAAGAGAATGAACAAAAATTTACATAAGGAACCAAAAACGAAAGTTAAATTAAAATATACGCCACAATTAACAGTGGGAACTTGTTGCCGAGGGTATAATATTCAGTAGTAGATCCCTTTGTTACCATCTTGCAGTCGCCAAGAAGGAACTTCACGACACCTCCATCAAGGGAATATCAGCAAGTCCAATCATTATTAGTTGCCGTTCTACAGCGTTTCTTTGAGGAATCGAACATTGTACTTTAGAGGAACTATTTGAGCTGAGCGTTTTGTTGCAGTCATTGAAACTATGCCCTCAGCAGTCAACAACACAGCGAACAAATGTTATTCCAGACTACCAAATTGTCCTATTAATCATTTTCTTTCCTAATAATCGCCTTTTGTATTTCTTTTTCATCATCTCACTCTCTTGCAGGTCTCGAGTCTAGGGGACTAGAAAAGCACTTCACCTTCCCCACAAATTCTGTGTCTGGCTCCAAACCTTCTGTCCCTGACTCCTCTGATTTCTTTTTTTCGGATACTTCTCACTATCCCTTACTTGATTTCTTCTATTGTAAATAAGATCAGTTCAAACCCCATCAAATTTCAAGTAATCGTTTTTTAAAAGAATTATATATTCCCAAATTTCCAAACAAAAATTTAAACTTAAATACAGGTGAGACATTCAGCCCCGACCCGACGTCAAAAAAAACAAACCACCATTGAAATTACAAACTTGAAACTTGAACCGAAAAATAAAAGTTACAATTTCATGCAAATTATTTTAGTATGATATTGCTGGAATAAGCATAACAAAGTGAAGAAATTTGACAAAAAGCAGTATCAAAAAAGTAGCGTTGAATAACCACTTCTAAGAAAGACAATGGCAAACCTTGAAAACAAAGGAAAAGATAATGCAAACCTATAACGCTGATTAAAAATTCTTCTTTGCAGCTTGTGCGCTCTTGAATTTTCAATGCATTTTGTTGTATTGAAAATAAAAGAGCAAAAGCTGCAAAGATGAATTTCAGTCGTATATATATATACGACTTCACAGCTTTCTACGGTGCAAACAAAACAAAATTGATTTAAATAGAAAAAATATCTGCTTCAAAATTAATTATTCCAATCATAAAATAAATCAAAACTGGAATCAGCAGTAAAATTTGTATCTGTACATATCTTTAATAATAGATTGTGCACATTTTAAAAATTCAATAAGCTGATTTTATTCACAACCAAAAAACGTAAATTACAAAAAACAAGAAATATGACACCGATTTTTCGGGTGTAATAAGCACGTCTTTTGAATCCGTTCTGACGCAAATTAAATTTATCAAAGCTATTCAAAATCAATCGAACCGGTATGGAAAACAATAATATCTGACGGAAGAAAGAAGTTTTTCAATCGGGTTTTTAATCCCTCAGATATTGCTGTAAACGGAATCGTGAGCTTACGCCCTCTGGTTGCAGACTTGTGCGTCAAGAAAAACATGAATTTATATGAGAAACATTTTGCACCGGTAACGCTCTCCAACACAGAAAGAATTTTTCAAATCGGACTCTTAGAAACAGAGATATCGACAAAAATAAAAAGGTGACTTTACGTCCCCTGGTGGAAAAAACCATTAATTATTTTAGGAAGAATGTATTCTCAAAAGGTTTTTCCATATGAGCGGTATCGGTCCAAGAAAAAGAAAATTAGTCGAGTTTCCAGGAGCCAGATTTTGCTACAAATACATCAGAAGCAGAAATTAACACTTATGCCCCCTGGTGGCCAAACCATTCTTTACCAAACATTAGAAATTATGTGAAAAATATTTTCCATCAGGTCTTGTATGCTAAACAGGAAGAATTTTTCAAATCGGAGTTTTAGAAGCAGAAATAACGCAGAAAACGCAATTTACCTTTGTGCCCACCAGCAGAAAGTTTATAATTTACTTGCAAATTTTGAATTTATAGGAAAAACATTTCGCATAGGAAACACTATCCGAAAAAGAAGGAATTTTTCAAATCGGACTCCTTCAAGTAGAGATATTAACAAAAATTAAGATATACATCTACGCCACTGGCGTAGAAACCATACATTATTTCAAGAAGAAAATGTTCCTAAAATGTTTGTCGACATGAGTAGTATCGGTTAACAAACGACTTTTTTTGGAATCGAGATTTTAGGAGCTCATATTTTGCTGCAAATACATCAGAAGCGGAAATTAAGACTTACGCCACCTGGTGGCCAAACCATTTTTTACAAGAATTAGAAATTACGTGCAAAGGATTTCCCATCAGGAGCTGTATCCGGTGCAGAAAGAATTTTTGAAATCGGAAATTTGGAAGCAGAGATATAGGGGGGAAAGCAATTTACCTTCATGCCCCCTAGCGGAAAGTCTACGAATTACTTGAAAATTTTGAAATTATGTGAAAAACATGTCACACTGGAAACACTATCCAACAAAGAAGGAATTTTTCAAATCGGACTCCTAGAAGTAGATATATTGACAAAAATAAAATATACGTCTACGCCCCTTGGCGGAGAAACTGTGGAATATTTTAAGAAGAAAATATTCCGAAAAGGTTTATCGATGTGAGTGGCATCAGTTCACGAAAGAATGTTTTCAATCGATATTTTAGAAGCTCTGATTTTATGGCAAATACATCAGTAGCAAAAATTAATTCTTACGCCCCATGGTGGCCAAAGTATTCTTTACCAAAAATTTGAAATTATATGCAAAAGAGTTTCCATCAGGAGGTGTATCCGCTGAAGAAAACATTTTTCAAATCGGAGTTAGAGAAGAAGAGTTATCAGGAAAATTGTATTGTACTTTTACGCCCCCTAACGGAAAATCTATGCGTAATTTGAAAAAGCAACTATATCTAAAATACTCTTCGACATAAATGGAATCGAAAGATAAAATAATTTTTTCAATCGGATGTTTAAAAGCAAATATGTGGAATAAAACGTATTTTCGAATTATACATCATCTGCATTTACGCCCTCTAGCGGCGAAATTGTACATCGTAAAAAAAAAGCGAAATGAAGGATCATCATTCGCATATCTCAAGCTTCCCAAAGCAAAAGAATTTTTCAAATCAGACTAATAGTTGCAGAGATATCGTGGGTACAGACGGACGGACGGACTGACGGATCTACAAACCGGTAACATAAGCACGATCTTTTTTTACAAAAGACGTGCTAAAAAAGTGATTCATTTATTTCACGTAATTTCATTTTGCTTTCTTTATTTGTTTTAAAAATAAATTTCTGAAAGGAATTTAGAAAACCAGGTTAAAAGTATGTTTGAATTTGCACATTTTACTTCGCGAGCATACCTATTTTTCAAAAGAAAAATATTTGCTCATGTTTATGCTGCTGCATGAAAACGTATGAACAGAATCAGATGTTTTTGCATGAATGCATGAAAATATGTGTGCGCATAAACAGGTGACCCCATCCATTTTGGCTTGGGTTCAATAGGTTCGTATTGTTTGTTTTCCTGACTGGTTATGTTGTTTCCGTGCATTAACAAAGCTGGCTCTTGCTTTGTAAAAGATTTTAAGTTGTTCACCAAGCGGTCCTTGCTTTATAAAGGACTACAAACTGTTCACCAAAGCTGGTTGCTTTGTAAAGGACTACAAACTATTGATCAAAGCTGGCTCCTGCTTTATAACAGACTACAAACTGTTGACCAAAACTGGTACTTGCTATATTAAGGACTGCAGATTTCATCAGAGCTGGCCCTTGCTTATTTAAAAGACTACAAATTATTGACCAAAACAGGCCCTTGCTTTGTAAAGGACTACAAGCTGTTCCCCAAAGCTGGCCCTTGCTTTATAAGGGATTATAAACTGTCGATCAGAGCTAGTCTTTGCTTTTTAAAAGACAACAACACTGTTGACCAAAATTAGTTCTTCCTTTTTATGAAGGACTACAAACTGTTCACCAGAGCTGATCCTTGCTTTAGAAAGGACTACAAACTGTTCATCAAAGCTGGTTGCTTTGTAAAGGACTACAAACTATTGATCAAAGCTGGCTCCTGCTTTATAACAGACTACAAACTGTTCATCAAAGCTGGTTGCTTTGTAAAGGACTACAAACTATTGATCAAAGCTGGCTCCTGCTTTATAACAGACTACAAACTGTTGACCAAAACTGGTACTTGCTATATTAAGGACTACAGATTTCATCAGAGCTGGCCCTTGCTTATTTAAAAGACTACAAATTATTGACCAAAACTGGCCCTTGCTTTGTAAAGGACTACAAGCTGTTCACCAAAGCTGGTCCTTGCTTTATAAGGGACTATAAACTGTCGAACAGAGCTAGTCTTTGCTTTTTAAAAGACAACAACACTGTTGACCAAAATTAGCTCTTCCTTTATATGAAGGACTACAAACTGTTCACCAGAGCTGGTCCTTGCTTTAGAAAGGACTACAAAGTGTTGACCAAAGCTGACCATTGCTTATAGTTTGACAATAGACACGTCTGGAGAAATTAGTGTCTTTTATATTTATTCACGACGAAAATCATCTTTTATAGTTATTTTCCACGATGAAAATCGTGTTTTTTTTAATTTATTTATTTTTTATTTATAAAAAATGTCTTTGTAAACATTTGTTAAACAGAAAGCTTCTGCTTTCTGTTTAACAATAGACATATTTGGGGATATTGGGCGTATTTTATAATCACCCGTTATGACTGCAACTGCTATATATATATAAGTATTGTAACGTATAAGTATTGTATAAGTTTTGTATAAGTATTGTAACATATAAGAATAAGTATTGTATAAGTATAAGTATTGTAACGCATGAGAATGAGTATTGTATAAGTATTGTATAAGTATAAGTATTGTAACGCATGAGAATGAGTATTGTATAAGTATTGTATAAGTATAAGTATTGTATATGTTTTGTATAAGTATAAGTATTGTAACGTATAAGAATAAGTATTGTATAAGTATTGTAACGTATAAGTATCGTAACGTATAAGTATAAGTATTGTATAAGTATTGTAACGTATAAGTATTTGTAACGCTGAAGCATTCACCGATAGCATGACAAAATACAGCTCTTTAAAAAAAATAAGAACATGAAATGTGAAAGCCGGGAATTGTTAGAATTAACACACAAGTGCTCAAGTCTGGTAGGTAAAGCTACCAGACTTGAGCACCTATTTAAGACGTCTAAGACAGAAGAAATGAAATAGAGTTAGACGTCAAAAAGAGGCACGAAAAATATGTGGCAAACAACAGTGAGGAAAACATCCTGGAGTGATTTGGCCATGCATGTCAAGCGGGATGAATTAATATCGCCGTGAATGGGTTGAAATGTAGAAAATCATAGGTTTTGGGGTAAGTTTAAGAAGCAGTGACTCCAAAAGGTGAAATCAGTTATTAGTGATGGCGGATTCGATTCTCCAAAGTCAAGATGGGGAACTAAATGGAATAAGTTCTTACTAAAAGACACACGTTGGCTATTTTAATTCTTATTTTAAGTTTCTGGGTTTTTGTTACATACCATTTCAGCTTCAACCTTACCTGGCAGTCAGGTATGAAAAAATGATTATAGTGAGATGAGTTACTAAAACGGAGCAAGACTGAATAATATGAATGTTATGAATAACATTGAACCTTGCTTCATTCTTTCAGGGCGTAACGTTCCATCCTTCGTACTTTCAAGAATTGCCTTTTTATGTTGTTGTCGTTTTGTTTTCGGGTTTATCGACCATCATGAGGGAATCAGAGAGATATAAGCAGTCACCCTTCCCTAATTTATAGGCTCCTGATTCCAGGAAAAGGACAGAACCATCGACCAAAAACACAATCCAGGACCATCTCGAACAACTGGTTAAAAGCCAGCGACTCAGTCAACTAACTCTAATCTAAATGCTGAAAAAGTATATTTTCATGACTCAATTTAATCTGGGCAGAACATTTGAACAAAAACACAGTCCTTGCCTCATCCAGGACCCTCTCGAACAACTGGTCAAAAGCCAGCGACTCAGTCAACTAAGTCTAATCTAAATGTTGTAAAAGTATATTTTCATGACTTAGTCTGATCTAATCTAAATGTTGTGAAAGTATATTTTCATGACTCAGTCTAATCTGGACAGAACCATCAAACAAAAACACAGTCCTTGCCTCATCCAGGACCCTCTCGAACAACTGGTCAAAAGCCAGCGACTCAGTCAACTAAGTCTAATCTAAATGTTGAAAAAGTATATTTTCATGACTCAGTCTAACCTGGGCAGAACCATCGAATAAAAACACAATCCTTGCCTCATCCAGGACCATCTGGAACACTGGTCAAAAGCCAGCGACTCAGTCAACTAAGTCTAATCTAAATGTTGTAAAAGTATATTTTCTTGACTCAGTCTGATCTAAATGGATATTTTCATCTACGAAAATGCTAAAAGTCATACATGCACAGCAATCTTTTGATGCTATGCATCGTTTTCGACAGCAGTAAGGTAACTCCCATGCAAAAAGTTTCGATGCCACAGAAATGGGTAACGGAAGTACTAGTGTCTCGTGAAAGGGAAGGAATCTGCCTAATTCGTATCTAACTGGGCGCCTGGCACTGACCAATTGCGTGGTCGTCTCAAATACACGGTTGTGAAGCTTGATCGACACCCAGATGCGAAAGTGTTTTATATCTGTTCCTACGGAAGTTAACAGTTCTTTGATCTTTCTCGACAGGAGTAAAGTAAATCCCGTGCAAAAACATTTCGATGTGACGAAAATGGGTAACGGAAGTAGTCAAAGCAATTGTCGAAATCTGATTTTTGAATGACGTCTGATATAGTGATGCAACAAAAGTTAATTTAATTGCTACTCATAATATATTTACTAAACTATCACCTAACATTATTTCATCGCGTTTTACATAAGCGTAACAATATCTCATTACAATCTGCGTAAATTATGAGAACCAGCTGCTAAATGTGATGAAAGCATTACAAATAAATTCATTTTTGATGCTATGAAATGGCACATGGTAAGCGAAATTTGGCTTCTTTTGTACCCTTCTTCCCAAGGAGGGGGGAGGCAACCTGCTACGAACGAGAGCTTTAAAATGTGGTATAACACGGTGTGGTGCCAATTTCTGATAATGAATAATGTCTCCTTGATTATCAGATGAATATACACTGAAGTGCCAGAAAAACTGGTACACCAATCTAATACTTGGTAGGTCCCCCACGGGAGCGCACGTCTGAAGAAATACGATGGGGCATGGACACCACTAGCTTCTGGAAAAATGCTGTAGGCAATGCACACCATACTTCCTGCAGATCATTCCACAATTCGGGTGTATTCCGAGTTCTCGGATTCCTGTGTTCGATAGCGCGTTGCATGGCATCCCAAATGTGTTCTATCCCGTTCAGATCCGGGTACTTGGGTGGGAATGGCAACACCCCAAACTCAGATGAATGCTCCTCTAACTATAATGTGGCGTCCCGACACTTGTGTGGGGTGCATTGTCCTGTTCGAACAGGCCCAACTCATCAGCATGAATGCAGGACATGAACGGGTGTGCCTCGTCAGAAAGGATGCGAACACAGCGCTGTCCGGTCACAGACGTTTGTAGACGTATCAAGGGTCCCAGTGAAGTCCAGCTAAACACACCCCATACCATTACGGATCCCACACCAGCCGGTACAGTTCCCTGTTGACAAGCGGGATCCATAGCTTCATGGCGTTTGCGCCACACACGAATCCTTCCATCGGCTCAATACAGTTGGAAACGCGACTCGTCAGACCAGGATACTTGTTCCCAGTCATCAAGTGTCCAGTGGTGGTGTTGCCGTGTCGAAGCGAAGCGCATAGCTCTGTGCCGTGCACCCGACAAGGGGACGCGAGTTGGGCGTCGGCTCCCAAAGCCCATATCGGGCAGGGTACGTTGCACAGTCCGGACGCTGATGCTTGTTGAGGCTCCAGCAATGAATTCCGATTATACCTGCGAGAGTGTCGCGTGAAACTATTCTTGAAAGCCGACGATGGTCACGTTCACCCAATGTCTTTTTACGGCCACACTGGTATCGTTGTTTGGAGGTTTTGCGTGAATTCTTTTAGTCACGGTACACCCTTGCAATGGTTGTCCGTGAAAATCCGAACTTCGTTTCTACCTCCTTTACGGCCACACTGGTATCGTTGTTTGGAGGTTTTGCCGGAATTCTTGTAGTTACGGTAATGGTTGTCAGTGAAAATCCGAACTTCGTTTCTACCTCCGAAATAGGCCCATCTCACGAGCGCCAACTATGACACCGCGTTGAAAATCGCTTAAATCGTTATTACTTGTCATTCTCATGCCGAAAACAGCTCTGACAGCTGGCAAGGATGTCTATCGCTTTATATACGCACTGGCGGACGCAACCGAGTACGCGCATAAGTGACGTTGCTATGTATTTTGCACAAGCTCGTCTGTACCAGTTTTTGTGGCACTTCAGTGTACACATACATGAGATTGATGAAGAAAAAGAATGCTGAACTTTTTAACTATAGGTGAAAAAACAGAACGTGCTGGAAAGCAGTGTGAATTTAATGCAGCGTGAGCAAGACAGAATTGTTCCATGAAATTTTTTTATGTAAATATTAAACTGGAGCACAACATTTTATTCAAAAAATAAAATTTTTGACATTAAAAAAAAATAAATAAAGGGAACATCACAGAGAAGAAAAAACGACGCCGTTTTTTAGAAAAAAAAATGTGACGTCCTTTTTTTAGAAAAAAATAGGACGAAATCTTCACTCCGTCCGACTTTCGTTTTCGGAAATTTTTTCCTTGCATTTTCAAGCTGAAAAACAGATATTAATGGAATGAAATATTGAGCAAAACTACTGGGAAAAAGAAATATCGCGAGGAAAAATACAATTACGGAAGAAACCTTCACTCTGTCTAACTTCCGTTCCGTTCTGGAAAGTTTTGAAAGTCGCTTTCCGTCCTCTGACGGAAAGCGATCCATCCACCACCACCACCACCACCAATCCTCCCTCAAATTTCTATTCAGTTATGCATCTATCTTGAGAATCACACAAGTGATGCCGGAAAAGGCGGAATTCTTCGAATCCGTGGAAGATAACAGAGAAATTTTTGCGCAGTTTTACTTCCGTTTGTTTCCTCTACTTTTTAGCTGAAATGCAAATATTTATGCAATAAAATTGTATTACACAAGAATACTGGGCAGATGAAAAATCGCGAGAAAAAGAAACCACCCTTACGGGGGAAAGTTTCACTGCGTTTAACTTCCGTTTTCGAAAGTTTTAAAAGACGAAATACCCTCCTAAGACCACACACCCCTCCCCATCCCCGCAGAGTTTCTCTTCAGTTTTACATCGATCTGGAAAATGATCCAAAGGATGCCAAAAAATCGGAATTCTGCGAATCCGCGGAAGAATATCGTATATGTATGTATACAGTAAAGAAGAAGCGGGGGCACCCTTAAAGAAAAATCGAATGTAACGAAATCCACTAAAGTTGTAAAAGAGATTAAGACTAGTTTATCAAAATCTGCTGCAAAGCTTCCGGTAGGGAAGCCAGAGATGATCTCGCTTCACTTACAGCAAAAGGCAAAATACCCATGCTTCATCTGGGAACAGCTTGGAAGATTAGTCAGAAAATTACGCGGCAATCAAAACTGCTAAAATGATCTTCAGGCTGTAAGACAAATTTTCCTATTTTCATGTTCGGTTATTGTTTCATTTGTATTTTTTAAAGCGCTTAAATTAGTTATTTTAATAGCGTGTGTAATGTTTTCTGCAATATACGGTAGGTTTTCTAGTGGCACTTGGCTTTCGTGTGTGGAGGAACTAGGTACCTTTTCACCGCCATTATCTCTCATTCCAATGGTTATTGCGAAACCAAATTTGTTTGTGAACGAATGAAGATGATATCAATGAGCGTGTATATGTGTAATCAGTAATAACATCATTGCTTTTTTTTCCTTGCCTCAGTAGTGTTATCTTTGTTATCTTCACGAAGTTTTCGCGGAAGGGGAAATAGCTGAAATGATGGATCATTTCATTTGTCAAAACAAAATTTCATGAAAGAACAAGGAAAGCATAAAAATGTTTAAAAGCTAAACAAGACAAACGAAGAAAATGGCAATACTATGTTTAATAAAACATGATTATAGGGTTTGGTAATGGCTCAATTGTGTTGAAAAACCACCATTGTTTGCTGCATAACGCTGATAATTTTGCATGCATCATGCCAAAGGAGGAAATATTTTGAAATAAATGAGTATGTTTAACTTTTTTTCTGACGGAATAAAGAAGTATCTTTCAAGGAAAATGTCAGACTATATTTGGTTACATCGCAAGATTTCAAAAAGGTTAAATATGTTCTCATCAAGAAAGTCACGGTATCCTTGAGTTGAAAAAAGAGCGGATGCCATTACTTGTAAAATTGCAAGCAATATTTCATGAGCCCAAGACAGAAGTATCAGCCCGAGCTCACATCTGAGCCAGAATTTTATATTGCCAGATAGAACGCGAGCCCGAAAGAGCCATAAAACTATGACAAACATGTTTAGGTATTAAAATAATAATAATAATAATAATATATTATTATTATTATTATTATTATTATTATTATTATTATTATTATTATTATTATTATTATTATTATTATTATTATTATTATTATTATTATTATTATTAACAACAACAATAATAATAATAATAATAATAATAATAATAATAATAATAATAATAATAATAATAATAATAATAATAATAATAAATACTGGATCGGAAAACCCGAAAGTTATTGAACATGCATCATGCACTCCATCCAAAAAGTGATGTTGACAGATTGTATTTACCTCGGAAGATTGGAGGCAGAGGGCTACTACAAGTACAACAGGTAGTAGAGGAAGAAAAAAGAAGCCTGAATGATTACGTCAACAGAAGCAGAGAAAAGCTACTTCAGGCAGTGAATAATGAAAATATCTTTAAAACAACAGAAAACAAGGCTGAATACAAGAGGAAACAGTTTGAAAGCAGATAAGATGGCTGGAAGAACAAGCCACTGCATGGACAATTTCTAAAGAATATTGATGGGAAAAGTGACAACAACTTGACTTGGGCATGGCTGAAATCGGGTTCCATCAAGAAAGAAAGAGAAAGTCTGATTTTTGCTGCACAAGAACAGGCATTACAGACAAATGTTATGAAGGCTAAAATCCAGAAAGTCAGTGATAAACCAAAGTGTCGACTTCGTCAAGAAAAACATGAAACTGTGTCGCATCTAATATATGTGAATGCAGCAAAATTGCACAGACAGGTTACAAAGTTAGACATGACAGGGTTACAAAATTGATTCACTGGTCATTATGCAGAAAGCACAATCGGCTAGCATCGAAAAACACATGTGAACACAAGACTGAGAAAGTCATAGAAAATAATGGTCAAGATCTTGTGGGATTTCAGAATTCAAACCGATCGACACATAGAACATAATACATCAGACATAACAGTCATAGAAAATCGGAAAGTCTGGATAATTGATATAGCAATCTCTGGAGATGCCAGAGTCGATGAAAAGGAATTGGAAAAAATTACTAAATATAGAGACCTGGCCATAGAAGTTACCCAGTTATGGACTAAACACACAACGGTAGTCCCCTTTGTCATCGAGGCACTTGGAACAATGTCAAAAAATTTTATGAATCATTTTGAAAAATTGCAGCTTTCTGATATGCCACCTACAGAACGGCAGAAGACAGCTTTACTTGGGACATCATATATTTTACGTCGATTCTTGACTGATACCTAGGTCTCTGGTGGAAACTCGTATCAGTTCAACAATACCAGTCAATGATAATTTGCTGTTTATTTTGTTTGTCATAATCTGTGATTCGTATATTTCGAATAAAGAAAATAATAATAATACAAATAATGTATTATTAATAATAATAATAATAATAATAATAATAATAATTATTATTATTATTATTATTATTATTATTATTATTATTATTATTATTATTATTATTATTATTATTATTATTATTATTATTATTATTAATAATAATAAAATAATAATAACAACAACAATAATAATAATAATAATAATAATAATAACTATTATTATTATTATTATTAATATATCACTAATAATAATAATAATAATAATCACTATTATTAACAACCAAAGGCTGAGGAGACTAATAAAGACCTAGCTCAACGCTCGCAACATCACTCGGGCTGTTAACACCTACGCAGTTCCAGTCCTCACGTATTCCTTCGAAATCATCAAGTGGACCACAACAGAGTTTGACGAAATAGTGCCCAATACTAGGAAAACCCTCACTAAACATCGCCAGCACCACCCGAAGTCAGCAATAGAAAGGCTGACCATTGGACTGGCAGAAGGAGGACGGGGAATGATTGATCTGCTGGAACAACGAGACAAAGAAATCAGCATCCTCAGAAAATACTTCCATCAGAGCAAGGGACCCCTTCAGTAAGCGATAAACCAGAGTGACAAGAAGTACACAGCCCTTCGGAACCCCTCTACTCAGAACATCGAGATTGGAACGAGGGAGCCAAAAGAAGAAGCTTGGGGCAAGAAAGTCCTACACGGAAGATCCTACACGGAAGGTACTACAAGAAAGTCCTACACGGAAGGTACTACAACGATCTGCATTCGGACCATGTGGATAAGACTGTCTCCAATGCATGGGTAACAAACGGATCTCTCTTTCCCGAGACCGAAGGGTTCCTGATGGCTATACAAGATCACGTTGTAAACACCAGAAATTACCGGAAGCATATTCTGAAAAGCACGTCAGTGGAAAACGACACATGTCGGCAATGCCATCAAGCACCAGAGACCATTCAACATATCACAACAGGGTACAGAGTTCTCACACAAACAGAGCACACGAACAGGTACAATCAAGTCGCCAAGGTTCTCCATCAGAAATTGCCAAGAAAGCACCACCTCATTACAACTGAGCCTGTCCCCTACTACAAGTATGAGCCAACAACGCTTCTAAAGAACAACACCCACAAGATGTACTGGGACAGATCGATCAAAACAGATAAGACCATTCGCCACAATTGGCCCGACATCGTCCTTGGCGACAAGGAGAAGAAGTCAACATACCTAACTGACATAGCCGTACCCAAAACGTGCGACATCCAGAAGACGCTCGGAGAGAAGTTGTCAAAGTATAACGACCTACGATACGAAGTCAAGAAAATGTGGCATACGGAGAACGTCACCACCGTCCCCATAGTAATATCAGCCACAAGAGTTGTACATAAGACCATTCATAGCTCTATGCAGACACTAGACCTTCAACCTAACACCTACATGGAACTACAGAAGGCGGCTATCCTGAACACTTGTAGAATAGTAAGGAAGTTCTTGGACAATTGAGAGAAAAGAAATACCACTTCCCACACTAGGTACATCGTACCCGTCCGGGAAGGAAGAGAAGAAAACCCTCAGGAAGAGGTGGAATCTCTAATTATTTTTCATAATAATATAATAATCTCCTCTTCCATACTTCTACTTTCTTCTCCCCCTGCAATTAAACGACGTCTTTTTCCGCTGGGGAGTGGGGAAAAACTCTTTCTGTTTCGATAGCATAGCCTCAAGATTTTCTTTGACCATTTGAAATGCTTCGAGCACCCAGACTTCCGGAAAGATCGGGCGGCGCTGCAATCTATGTACGTTGCTCAATAGAATCAGCTAGGAGCTGCCGTGTGCAGGTATTGGGGAAAATTTCGCCTACGTGCTATCTACATAGCTTGTCTCAAAACAACTGAGAATGCTTTTATAAAAAATGTGCAATACTGCGTTCGACCTTGGCACAAGTCTCACAAAAATGGTAGTCGTTGTAGTCACCATAGCAATCAACCACACCTGTTTATCATGCTTGCGTCTGCAGTAATACGCAGTTTAATAAGCGTTGTTTCGTGAACCCCTAACAAGTGTTTTCGCGCTGTGTTTTTTTCTAAAAACGGATGTGAAAGAAGAACAAAGATGTGCCATTAAATTTTGCTGTCGACTTAAGAAGTATGTCAGAGAAACTTTCCGTCTTATGCAAGAGGCTTATAAAGATGAATGTCTAGGAAAATCAACAATTTACAGATGGCATAAAGAATTTATGGATGGCCGTGAGTCAGCGGCTTTTATCGCGCATAGAGGAAAACCTTCAAGGAGTGTTTCAGAGGTAAATATCAATACAATAGGTGTTGTACGGAAAGACAGACACCTATCAATTAGAGATATCGAAGATATAGTACACATTTCAAAATAATCAATTCACAGAATTTTAACCGAGCATTTGGACATGAAACGAGTTTGTTCAAATTGGGTTCCCCATTTCCTTCAATGTGTGTCCCAACGCCAAGCCGCATATGTCCAGTTCTGTCGTTTGTTATTCGGAGAACATGAATATTAAGTTTTTGCCCCAACCTTCATACAGTCCAGATACGTCACCATGTGACTTCTGATTGTTCCCCATTTTCAAAAAGACATTACAGGGACGACAATTTGAGACTGATCAACAACTTATTACAGCTGCGCATCAGGGGTGCTTCAACAGCATTTCAGAAGAACAATTCCAGAAGACATTCAATAAATGGACGGAACGTTGGGACTCCTGTATTCGATGCAGTGGAGAGCATTTCGAAAAAGATGACCGCTTTCTTGATAGTTAAAGTATGCATATCTTTTTTATAGAAACGTTCTGAGTTGTTTTGGGTCAGCCCATATAGTTTTTTTTTTTTTTGTTGTTGTTTTTTTCACAAGTACTAGGGGCTGCGCCTCTAGGCTCGCTACGCTCGTTTCCAGAGTAGCGTTTCGGCCCTGCAGCCCGATCTCCAAGTATATATCACATGAAATAGAAACTGGAAAATTCATATAAATTTCAATTTTTATTGCATGTCTAAGCAAATAAGGCTTGTTATTACAAAGTTTTAGAGTTTTTTTACTGTGGTTAATTTTTGGAAGGTCGGACTTTTGTCGTTTGAACTTAAAGCTCTTACTATAATTAACCCCACTAAGGAAAACAAAAGCGGTCCAAAAAGCATTACCGTAAACCACTTTTGCTTCCTATACTTCCAATGAAAAAGCTTTTGTACACATTTCCTTCACAATCAGTGTGTTCCCAAGGATGAAAATTTGAACATCGATTAAAATAACTTCATATTAAAACTTATAATACTTAATATTTTCTAAAACATAACCATAATTATATTAAAAATCAATAACGTTTCCTTTGGTGGTGTTGGAACCAAAAAAAAGATGGCGCGACCTGTACTTTGATGACGTTAGTAGAAAAACAAATGTTAGGTCGCATAATTATGATTATGTTTTAGAAAATATTAAGTATTTCAAGTTATAAAATGAAGCTATTTTAATCGATGTTCAAATTTCCATCCTTGGGAACGCATTAATTGTCCAGAAAAAAGATGGCGCGACCTGTATTTTGATGACGTCAGTAGACAAACAAATGCTGGATTGCATAATTATGGTTATGTTTCAGAAAATATTAAGTATTCTAAGTTACAAAATGAAGCTATTTTAACCGATGTTCAAATTTTCATCCTTGGGAACGCAGTAATTATGAAGAAAATGTGTACAGAAAGTTTTCCATTGGAAGTAGAGGAAGCAACTGAGATAACTTTACCAATAAAACATATGTATTACAAATTCTCTGCGTCACCATGGCAGCAGGTCACGGGACCAGAACTTTCCTCTGTGGTTATCGTTAAGACAGGCAAGCCGTTCGTTTCTTTCCTTTGCGTCTTTAAAGAGTGCTTAAAAATCAGAAAATGACTTTTTCTTAAAAAAAAAAAATTTTTTTTAAAGGGATGATAGTTGTAAGTTTATGCGTAAAAATTGCAATGCCTTATGATTTATAGTTTGCCATATATCCGTTTTTTTTTAATGGATCCCATCGCGAAATAAAAAAAATTGAGAAATTTAAAAATTTAATTTCTCGTAAAATAAATCGAAATTCAAAAAAAGGGTGTCGAAGTCCAAAAATTCGGTCATGGTACTACATGCCTACAAAGTCTCGTGGTTCTGTTGCTGTTAGTGTGTCCGAAACGCGACCTGATAGCACTTTTTTTGCTTACCTTAAGTTTGAAATACAATAGCTCTTGAAGTATCGCCAGAATCGAGAAACGGTTTATTTCAGCATGTTTTCCAAACAATTCTCTACAAACGATGTAAATTTCGTATGTCTGTGTTCAATACGTTTTGCGCTGCGAGCTAGGAAAGCAAGAGTGTCGCGAAATTTCTAAAACAGCGGCAGCAGCAGCGGCAATTACTTTTTCTTTGGAATAGAGAGATGCATCTCGTAAAGTGAAATGTATATTTTTAAAGAAACGCTTTTGGAATCCCGCCATTAAACTTCATTTGCTACTATGCTGCCATAGGCTTGAAATTCTTCCGTGATATGGCATTAATCCACTTAAGCCTGAGGTCTTTCTCTTCAGGAAAGATGAAGACATGCTTTACGATTTTCGCATAATTTGGTATACACGCATGGGAATACATTTCCACGGCATTTTCTCGTTTATCAAAAATTGTGAATAAGTAATAACGTGTGAAACACTGGGCACAATGACAAAAGTATACGTAGTTAACAGCCTCACTTAAAATGACCGCTCTGTGTGTAAACGACCGCTCTGTGCGCAAATGACCGCTCTGTGTGTTAACGACCGCTCTGTGTGTAGACGACCGCTCTGTGTGTAAACGACCGCTCTATGCGCAAATGACAGCTCTGTGTGTAAACTACCGCTCTGTGTGATGTAAACGACCGCTCTGTGTGTAAACGACCGCTCTGTGTGTAAACGACCGCTCTGTGTGTAAACGACCGCTCTGTGTGTAAACGACCGCTCTGTTTGTAAACGACCGCTCTGTGCGTAAATGACCGCTCTGTGTGTAAACGAGCCAGGAGATGCCCTCCTGATATTTAAAGGTTTAGCAATTGTTGCCTTCCAACAATTGCTAAATCTTTAATCACAGAAGTCAACGCTACAATGTGAAAAAGAAAATGTCATGAGCATAAAACCTGGACACATGATGACTGGAAAAATGTGATATGGTCAGATGAGTCCGATTTTACATTATTCTCAACAGTAAGTCGGACATACGTAGGTATGGGGAACCCCCAAGGAAGCGTACAATTCGGAATGTATGGTTTCAACTATCAAACATGGGGCTGGATCCGGGGTGATTTGGGCAGCCATAGGTTGGTATTCGGCTGGCTTCATCATTACCCTACAAGGTCAAGTGGTTGCAAGCGAGTACATGGACATCGGGTGAGTTCTATGGTCCAATATTGTTTCCCAACAATGACACAATTTTTCAAGATGATAGCACAGTCAGAACAATTCAGTTTTGGTTTGAGGAGCACCGACATGATCTTCAACATATGTCCTGGCCTGCTCAGTCACCTGACTTGAATACCATCGAACCACTGCAGGTAGTTTTGTAGAGAATATTTCCTACTCCAACATCTCTGAAGTAATTAGATAATGTTCTGATAGACGAATGGTACAATATTCCAGGAATATTAAAATATTCCCGGATATTATTAAAAATCTTCATGAATCTCTTGAATGAAGGTTGGAATCTGTATTCAAGTCAAATGGCGGTCCAACACCTTGTTAACAACGACATATCGCCTATTTCCCAGGTGTTCATACCATTTTGTCCAACCCCTGTATATAATATATCTCAAAAAACGTTTGATGTTTACCCATTAAGCGAAGCTAATCTTGCGTCTGTAAGTGGTGTAATTATTTTTAACTAAAGTTCTAACTGTAAGGCATCCTGGGACATCCTATCATTTCACTTCAAACTTCGACAAGTCATTCACTTTCCCCACTGCAGGGGCTTCACACTCCAGATTTGACACACCGCCCGTCTGTATACACTTTATTGGCAAAAGTCACAGGACACCTAGAAGAGAAATACAATATGGCATTTATTGACAAACATTAGCACGGTGTCGGTCTACCTTTGTCCTTAATGCATGCACAGACCTCTCGAAACATGCTTTCGACAAGGTTTTGGAACACAGCGATAGGTATGCGCTTCCATTCAGTACGTAATGCTGCCGCTAACTATTGCTTAGGAGTAGGCTTTGGTTCTAAACTTTTATGCGGCGCTCTAATTCATCCCATAGGTGCTCTGTGGGATTTAGATCAGGGCTTTGTGTTGGCCAGTCCACACACGAAACTGAATTATCGTCAAACCACACCGTAACAGTCCTTGCTTTATGGCTCGGTGCATTACCCTGCTGGCACCAACAAGGCTCGGTTCCATAGTATTGCCACAAAATTGGTAGGACATGACTGTCCAGAATATCGAGGCAGACGTGCTGGTTAACAGGTTTGTCCACGATAACCAATGAGCCGTGACCATACCACGAGAAACACCCCCACACGAGTACACTGCGAGCTTCAAACTTGACCGTAGGAGCAGTAAACTGTAGTAAATAGCGTTCACCCGGCTACCGCCATACCCACACACGGCCATCAGACTAAAGAATCGTGTATCTGTATTCATCAGTCAATAGGACCCGTTTTCATTGATCTACGGACAACGGTAAATGTTCTTTACACCATGCTAAACGACGAGTAGCATTCCAAGTGGAGATGCAAGGCTTATGAGCAGCCGCACGACCACGGTAACACATAGAATGAAGTTCTCTGCGAATAGCACGTGTACATACCGAGGTTCCAGCATTTTTACTCACCTGAACACTGAGTTCTTGTGTAGTACTACGTCGATCAGTTGTAACGACTCTCCTGTGGCTTCGACGTTCTCTATCACTGATTTTCTTTGGTCTGCCGGTACGTTTTGCTGCTTCAGGCACGCCATGTGTCTTCCACTTATTCAGTACATCCAAAACAGTTGACTTGGATATGTTTAAACGCCTCTCGGTTTCTCTTATGGACAACCTACTAATATAACACCCAACAATCTTTCCTTTCTCAAAGTCAGTTCTCTCCCTCCGCGACATTTTCACTCAACCTCAAAGTACGATATGATCGCGGTCACACAGTATTTGTCATTTTCTTGTAGGACTTCGGTCCACAGTGAGTAGAGTTCAGGTCCCAGCCTCCTACAGCGAGTTCGCCTTTTGGGCAGGACACAGAAACGGAAGGAATGAGAGCAAGTCTAGCGACTTGTCAGAACAGTTTGTAGTGAGATTAGAGTACAGTAGATGGCGCCACCGTAAAAGTACGATGTTGCACATAGAGGGGGTGAGAGAATTTCGGGGGGGGGGCATAGGAAAGAATACCCATTTAACCAGTGGGTCCAGCCTAGGGGCCGTCACTTAACGTGCTCGTCCGATGCATGGCGGATTGTTAGTAAATCACACCATCTCTGAAAGATCAGCCTAGGATCGAACCTGAGGACATTGCAATGACAATCTGACCCGCTAACCACTAAGCCATCCGCGGCTTTATGATCGTGGTCAGATGAAGGCTTGTTTTTATACTGTTTGCAGCTGTACTGCGCATCTTAACAGAACAGAAGATCCGTTCATTTGCTTTTGAAGGGGTGTCTAGTGAGTTTTGTCAATATAGGGTACATATATTCCGCGCCTATCAGTGGCGTCAATACCACGTGTTGTGAAAATCATTCCCTCGTGGAGAAAGGGTGGTCTTTTAATGATCTAGTGATGAGTGAAGTTTGACAATTAGTTTGTACGGTTACCTGTTTTTGAAATTAGATTAACTCTGCGTTTTTCAGGCTGATTACCGAAGCATGTAAGCGCGTAACATCGTTCGCCCCATTCAGAAAATAATAATAAAAAAAATATTTTTCCCAGTTAAAAGTACATAAATATTATTCGTAAAAAAAAGCAGAAAAAAAAGCTTCTTCAGTATTCCAGCTATTATTTAAACCGTATGAGCCAAACTGATTAAAACAGCATTGTTTGCTTGGATGATAAGTGCTAATACATTTTGTCAAACCTTGAACTTGAAGTTCACGTACGCTTAGAAAGGTAACAAAAAACGCACGTGCGCTGATATACTTTGTGATCTCTGCCTACTTCGTTTAGATAGTGTGATTTTCCAGTCTAGTACCCAGGAATTGATAAAATTGTTTTTCATGTACAAGAAAACGCTATCAATGCATGTTTCTTCACGTGTGGGAGCTGTATACAGACATATTTTATTGAAAAATGAATAAAAAGAAAATGAAATATCCATCGATACTAAGCCGATGCATAATTTCCTGAATTTCATCATATGATCTGTCAGCTGTAAATCGCTTGGAGGGTTTTTATTTGTTTGTTTTGTTCTGTTCTTACCAAAAAAAAAAAAATATATCCGGATATTAATGGTTAGTTAGTCTTCTATATATGAAATTTGACACTGGTACCTTTCATGATGTCTGGGGTACATGTATCATCCCTTTAAAATATGTCTGTATACAGCTCCCACACGTGAACTCCAGACATCGTGAAAGGTACCAGTACTAGAGTTCTTCCAGTAATACCAGCAGAAGTTGCACATGCAATCAAGAACATGAAGTGGGGAAAAGCTCCAGGAGAAGATGGAATTACTGTAGACATCATACAAGAAGCAAGTGGAGAAATCGAAACAGTACTCGCCCAAATTTTCACTCGATGCCTTAATGAAGGGAAAATTCCTGAGGATTGGAACAACGCTACAATGATCTTGCTACATAAAAAAGGTGACATTGAGGATCTCAGGAACTACAGACCTATCAGCCTCCTATCAGTGGTTTATAAAATCTTCACTAAAGTTCTTTCACACCGCTTGAAGGTGACACTGGACATGGCTCAACCGAGAGAACAAGCTGGATTCAGGAGTGGCTACAGCACAATAGATCATATCCACGTACTGAGAGAACTAATTGAAAGAGCGAGGGAATATGAGCTTCCATTGTGCATGGCTTTTATCGATTATGAAAAAGCCTTTGATTCGGTGAAACCATCAGCAGTTACAATGGCTCTGAAAACCTGCGGTATTGAAGATGCATACATTAATATTATTAATAACATCTATGAAAATGCAAGTGCAAAGATTAGGCTGTTTGAAAATACAACACACGTAAAAATTGGAAAGGGGTGAGACAAGGTGACACCATATCTCCGAAGCTCTTTAATGCCACATTGGAGGGTGTTTTTCAGTCGCTGAGCTGGGAAAACAAGGGGATAAAGATTAATGGAGATTATCTAACCCACCTTCGTTTTGCTGATGACGTAGTCATTTTTGCAACTACCCCATCAGAGCTGCAGAGTATGATCCAGGAACTTGCTGACAAGAGTAAAGAAGTGGGATTAAAAATAAACTTTCAGAAGACAAACCTGATGTTCAATGAAAATGGAAATTTATCGATTGATGGAGAAAAGCTGGATATACCAGACACGTACGTTCATCTTGGACAGCAGATATCAAGTGAGGGTCACATTGATGAGGAAATTAATCGGCGTACAAAACTTACTTGAGAGCTTTTGGAAGAAACAGCATAATTTTCAAAAGCAATATGCTATTATGTCTTAAAAGAAAAGTGTTTGATCAATGCATCCTTCCAGTGCTTACGTATGGTGCAGAGACGTGGACCTTAACTAAAAGAGACATACGAAGGCTGCAGACAACTCAAAGTAGCATGGAGAGGTGCATGCTTGGTGTAACCAGGAGAGATAAGAAGAGGAACTCGTGGATCATAAAAATGACAAGAGTGGAAGACATCATGATCAGAGTTAAATCCCTGAAATGGCAATGGGCTGGACATACTGCCAGAAGGACAGACCATCGATGGACAGCCGAAATTTTAGATCGGATTCCAAGGGACAGGAAAAGACCCAGAAGAAGATCACATGGAAGATGGGTGGATGAAATTTGAAAGTATGCGGGAGTGACATGGAGGAGACTGGCACAAGATAGACCGTTGTGGAGGAAACTTGGGGAGATCTTCGTCCAGCAGTGGATTGATAATGGTTGACAATGATGATGATGATGATGATGATATAAAATTTGAATAATCTTTTCTTCAGACTTCCTTAACAATTTGATCGCGATGTTCAACTTAGTGTAACTCGATTAATGGTATCTGGTTAAGGCAAAAGGTATCTTGCAAACCAAAATGGAATTTTGCGGTAAATAAAATGTGGAAAATTTCCATGAAATTATGAGAAACATTTTTTTTTTTTAGGTAGCCATGTGTTACAAAACGTAAGCATGGGAGAGAGTCAATAATAATTAACCTCAATGCGTTTATAAGATTTATTGCACTACAATTTGGAACTTAAAAGGACATCGTGTTTCAACATCTTTCGTTGATTCTCAACGAATTTGGACGAGCTTTGTCTTGACATTCAAAAAATTTCTTTTTACTAAGAGACCAGCAGCGCATGCGTCCACTTCTTTCACTTCTTGGTTCGTGGTAAATCGACAAACTTCTAAAGCGTCTTTGAATAGACCGAACAAATTACAGTCCAAAGGGGTAAGTCAGGACTGTGTGGTGGATGCTCAAATGCTTCAATGTTTATTTACTGAATATTTCTGACAGTTTGGGAAGCGGTGTAGGGACGGGCATTGTTCTGCAGCAGGTCATAGGGCTATAGAACACTTCCGTCCCTAATTTGGGGCTGCTAGTTCCATGAAAAGAGAAAGAGTCAGTAAGATAAAAAGCCAGGAAAAGAAAAAAGAAAGAGCCGGGAAGAGAAAAAAAAAACAAAAAAACTCAGCACATCATACAAACAGACCACCCACACGTATTCGAACACGCTCCTACACTAACATGCTCAGGACTAGTAACCATTAAGCGAAGTAGGCGGCCACCTAGGTCACCGAAATTGTGGGGATGTCAAGATTTAGAGTATCGAATGAGTTAATAAATCAAAAATAAAATGACAAATTTATTTTTTGTCGTCATTTCGATATAATTGGCAAATTCTTGAGATCAGATCCAATGTAGAGGATTTAAAAGGGAATGTCTCACCCCAGGTCTTAAACAACCCTTACAAACAGAAAGCTAGGAGTTTGGGGCAAGAGTGCTTGATAGGAAAGTGACACGGAAGCAAAGTAAAAACTGGGAATGAAGACGCCCATATTTATTTCCACGGGGCCAGTACCCGGTATTCGACGGCCTTACGTGCCCATCCGACGCACGGGTGATATTTAGTGCTTCGAGCGTTCGTACCTGCCTGGGATCGAACATCAGGTTTCTCCGTGGCAGTCATGAACGTTGACTACTAGGCCATCCGCGGCTCCAAATTCTTGAGAAACAAAGACCCGTGCTTATAAGCGGAGACCTGCGAAGAATGGAGAGCTGGGCTTATAGACCCGATAAGTCAGCTTGCAGTAAATCCAACGCCGACGCGAAAGAGCTCATCTATTATTTTATTTTTTTCTTTTACTGGGGGTTTAACCACCACCGTGAACAACTTACTGGGCTATAAGCATGCAGTCTCCTGTCCCTAATTTAGAGCCACTGATCCCCGAAAAGGAGAGCCAGTGCCGTCAGACAAACGCAACATCCATGCCTCACCGTTATACAAGCCCCTATACGCCAGGCGCTTAGACCCCGGCGCCACCGAAACGGCGCGCTGATCTATCGAAAAACTGACATAAATCAGAACTGTTCTTATGAAGCAGGCACATCAGATGATGCCTGAAGACGGCATAAAATTTTTAAAGAAAAAGGATTCTGTGTTTTTCGGCGTTCAATGTAGATACCAAGACTGTCCACTTCTATCACAAATAGTACCAACTGACGGAATTTGAACGACGCCGTATCGTCGGGATGATAGGCCGCCATTTGGGCCGGTCGGACAGTACGGGGCGATCATATTGGGAGCAATGGACACGAGAAGACACCCAGACACGGCGGATTGGCTCTAGAAGACTCAGACACACCACCAGCAGAGAAGACCATGGGATCGTGAGAGCTGCACAGACAGATGCAACGACGTCCTTGTCCAATATCCAGATATGTGGCTGCTGTACAATGGACTCATGTGTCAACCAGAACCACTCCCAGACGCCTGGCAGAGGCGACTCTGCGCTCTCAACTGCCCTTACGTTTTCTGCCATTAACACTTGACCATCGTCGGCGTCGATTGCAGTGGTGTCAGCAGCGAGCAACGTGGAATGCTACAGACTCGTGACGCATAGTGTTCAGCGACGAATCCCGCTTCTGTATGGGAACCGACGGCCATTGTGTCAGAGAGTGGAGAAACGCAGGTGAGTGCTGCATTCTCAACCTAACTGTACAGCGGCACACGTCCCGAACTGCAGGCATGATGGTCTAGGGAGCCATCGCGTATGACAACCGGACTTCCCTGGCAGTGATTCAAGGGGCGTTGACAGCCCAGCGCTACATACAGGAGATCCTGCGGCCCCATGTGCTGCCTTTCTTGGCGGACCGGCCCGCAGCCATTTTCCAACAAGATAACGCCCGTCCGCACATGGCTCGGGTTATCCAGGAGTGTCTACGTCAGGCTTCGATGCTTCGGTGGCCTGCCAGATCGCCTGATCTCTTGCCCATTGAGCACGAGATCAGGCGATCTGGCAGGCCACGGAAGCATCGAAGCCTGACTTTCTCCATGCCCAGTGTTCTGAGATGCCAGCTTTCTCCATGCCCAGTGTTCAGGATTTAGAGCGTCAGTTGCAAGATGTGTGGTCCAATCTGTCCCAGGGTAACATACGGCGTCTCTTTGACTCCATGCCGGACAGTATCACCGCATGCATCCGAGCACGGGGCGGTCCGACGCAGTACTAACGCTGACCGGAATACGTGTCATATGTCCGAGGAAAATCATCCGGCTGCTGTGATATTGCAATGCCTTATGTCCTTGGTATGTACCATCTCACTACTAAAATCTGATTTCAATCCGACGCTTCCTTTTTGCTGCACGAATTTTTATGACAATAAGTGTACGTTAAATGATAATTTGGCCCGAACTCGGAAATTATCACTTAACTGACGGAAACAAAAGCTCGACTCGGCCTGGTCGAGGATCGCGCTGGGATCAGGCTTTACGGGCAGGGACAGGGCAGTGTAGATAATTACCCGGCATATCTCGGACGAATAGCCAGCGGCCAGCGCCTCAGATCCCTCGGTCACCGGGGCGTTCAAAGAGCATTCCAACAGCCAGTAGCCTCAGGCGCTTGCTCGAAATTGCGTTCTTTATAATACCACGCAACACGTAACTGTTAGGAGTGTTGGTTAACTCTTCAATTGATAATGTTCTGTTAACGGGCTCGTTTTTTGAAGGAATACAGTTGCTTTGGAGTTCGATTTTTGTGCTTTATGGCAACTCTTGGCGGATACTACAAAAGAATTGTACTTCACGAAAAGTATCAAGATCACTTGGGTTATTGAATTTCTCCTTTATAAATATGTCATTCGTTTATTGGATATGTTCATAAGCTATATTAATTACTGAATTAATTAAGCTTGCTTTACTTTCTGCTAGTTATCTGCAAGTTCTACTTAATTTATCTTGTCCCTCATTTTCTTATTACCCCTCGCGCTTTTAAGTTCGGACGGAGGCCATTCTCCTCACCCTCGTTCCAGTCTCCGAATCATCTCCTTCTCCAAGCGTCTTCCCCTAAGTTCTAACACCTACATACTACTTTTCTTAACCTCTTGTGGCTGTTCCCTGGCATCCAAAGACTATGGGGTCACTGATGCAGTGAACTAATTAAGCAGTCTCGATATCACTGTGGATGACAATACCCATGACTTCGGCGTATGCCAATAAAACGATTAAGCTCATTAGAGTTTTCTAAAACAACCCTTCGCCGTCCCAGTGGTGCAGTGGCCTAAGAGCTGGCTTATGACCATTCGTCCGAGGAGGGTCCGGGTTCGAATACTGGTGAGGCATGGATGTTGTGTTTGTCTTACGGCAATGGCTCTCACCCTTCCTTGGAACCAATGGCCTTAAATTAGGGACGGACGACTGCTTATAGCCCATTGAGTTGCTTACGGAGGTCGTTAAACCTTCAACCAAAAAAGGAAAAAAAAACCCGACCCTCCGCTATTCTCTGTGAACCTCGCCTTTACGAGTTCAATTACTGATGCCGCCTCATATTGCTTTCGAAGCATGAAAATTCCCAGCTAGAAAAGCGCTAGAAGTTAATTGTTACATAAATGCTTTAAAACACTACATCCTTGTAACAGTTCCAGAAGCGGTACCTGTGTGTCCGAAAAAAGCTGTGACACTTTTTTCATTTTTTGCTTGAGTTTTGAACTTTCTTTTTGGCTGGTAATCCTTGATGTTCCCACTCCAAACTCTGAAGTTTACTCTGAGACTCCTAATGCTGAATTTTTAAGTTTTAAGTGATTCTTTCTTTTAAAAAACTTATCACCTTTGTTATCATAGCGGTCCAAAAGCCGTTCGCAGATGTTCAGGCAAATACTTTGGTGATTTCCTGTGAGAAGTTTTGGGATCCATTTAGGCAAGGTAAGTATATTGCGAATAATATCACAGACAGAATCGTGGCTAATTAACATATGATTTTCCACTTCATTAATAGTCCTTCGTCTGTTTATAAGAACCTTGGCACAGATTAACTCAACGTTGTCATCAGCAGTTTACCGTTCCTTTTCGATGGTTTACATTTGAAAGACCGCATTTGTACTTGAAAATACATTCGTCGACATGACACTGTAGCAAAAACCCTTCTTCTATACAGTGCTGAAATATCTTGATTAATTTGAACACCTTTTATATTCAATCCACAAAAAAGCGGATCACTGTTTGCTGTTCTGCTTTGCTGCACGCGGAGTGGCCATATAAAGTGGCAGATCAACAACACAAGAAGTTATCGATCAAGTCAAATCTCTATCACAATGACGTCAGCGGACTAGATCTAACCAGGAGCGAGTACCAATCTGTACAATAAACCGAAAATAAAAGTACATTCCGAATAATTACACAGGTCTACAAAAAGTTTTATTGTTTGTGAGGCTTGCTGTGTGTTTCCTAATAATTTTGAAATCCTGATTTGTCTATCACGTAGATTTATTGCACAAAACAAAATTTTAAAATCATGGAGTTCATCAAAGAGATTAAAATGGTTTTATAAACTACTGACTCTGGCCGATTATCTAAAAATTAATGTTTCCACTCAAACTTGTTGTATAACATGTCTAAACCTGAATCTTATAACACTTTGAGAGGAGAGGAAGAAGTGCTGTGGTGAGAAAGGCAGTTAGTTAAACGTGTGGAAACAGGATTTAAATATGTTTGAGCCGGCACTTCTCCACATCTCTGTGATGCTGAAAGCTGACAATTGGCGCTGTGTTTTTGTACTGTATAGTTGTTTATTGTGTTTGTGTTTGGTTTTAATAAAATGAATGATACGGGTTTTTCTTTTTTATCAAAAATAATGAAAACCCTTACTTTTTGTGGAGAACTTTTTATTAATCAGCTGTAGGCGTACCTCGGGATTTCAGAACAAAAGCAATTCGACATGGAATGGACTTATACAAGACATGCACATACTACAACGGAATTTTTAACCATTCTTCCTGTAAAATACGCGGGACGTGCAAAAATTCTAAGCCTGGTTGGTTGGTGGCCGACGCAAGTATTGCATCATCCTTTAGTTATATAAAAAGTAGCGATTGGTGGCTGGCGCAAGTATTGTATCAGCCTTCAGTTATATAAAAAGTAGTGGTTGGATGCTGGCGCAAGTATTGTATCATCTTTCAATTATATAAAAAGAAGTGGTTGGCGGCCGACGCAAGAACTGCATCATCGTTCAGTTATATACCGTAAATAGTGGTTGGCGCCCAACGCAAGTATTGCATCATCCTTTACTTATATAAAAAGTAGTGGTTGACGGCTGATGCAAGTATTGCATTATCCTACAGTTATATAAAAAGCAGTGGTTGGCGGCCGACGCAGGTATTGCATCATCCTTCACTTATAAAAAAGGTAGTGGTTGGAGGCTGACGCAAATATTGCATCATTCTTCAGTTACATAAAAGGTAGTGGTTGGAGGCTGACGCAAATATTGCATCATTCTTCAGTTACATAAGAGGTAGTGGTTGGCGACTGACGCAAGTATTGCATCATCCTACAGTTGTACAAAAAGTAGTGATTAGCGGCTGACGCAAATATTGCATTATCCTTTAAATATATAAAAAGTAGTGGTTGGAGGTTGACGCAAGTATTGCATTATCCTACAGTTATATAAAAAGTAGTGGTTGGCGGCCGACGCAAATATTGCATCATCCTTCAGTTATAAAAAAGGTAGTGGTTGGAGGCTGACGCAAGTATTGCATCATTCTTCAGTTACATAAAAGGTAGTGGTTGGCGACTGACGCAAGTATTGTATCATCCTACAGTTGTACAAAAAGTAGTGATTGGCGGCTGACGCAAATATTGCATTATCGTTTAAATATATAAAAAGTAGTGGTTGGAGGTTGACGCAAGTATTGCATTATCCTACAGTTATATAAAAAGTAGTGGTTGGCGGCCGACGCAAATATTGCATCATCCTTCAGTTATAAAAAAGGTAGTGGTTGGAGGCTGACGCAAGTATTGCATCATTCTTCAGTTACATAAAAGGTAGTGGTTGGCGACTGACGCAAGTATTGTATCATCCTACAGTTGTACAAAAAGTAGTGATTAGCGGCTGACGCAAATATTGCATTATCCTTTAAATATATAAAAAGTAGTGGTTGGAGGTTGACGCAAGTATTGCATTATCCTACAGTTATATAAAAAGTAGTGGTTGGCGGCCGACGCAAATATTGCATCATCCTTCAGTTATAAAAAAGGTAGTGGTTGGAGGCTGACGCAAGTATTGCATCATTCTTCAGTTACATAAAAGGTAGTGGTTGGCGACTGACGCAAGTATTGTATCATCCTACAGTTGTACAAAAAGTAGTGATTGGCGGCTGACGCAAATATTGCATTATCGTTTAAATATATAAAAAGTAGTGGTTGGAGGCTGACGAAAGTACTGTATCATCCTTCAGTTATATAAAAAGTAGTAGTTGGTGGCTGAGGCAAGTATTGCATTAACTTTTAAATATATAAAAAGTAGTGGTTGGAGGCTGACGCAAGTATTGCATCATCTTTCAGTTATATCAAAAGAAGTGGTTGGCGGCCGACGCAAGTATTGCATCATCTTTCAGTTATATAACAGCCACACCACGTCGCTATATCAGCATTTGAGACAGCGCCACGGTGCATTGAAGTCTATAATGTGACAATGGATGAACGACTGACTAAATTGCTGAATTTTTGACGAAGAAAGGGGAAACACCACGCAGTGTTCATGAATGGATGGTCTGTGTTTACGTCGATGGTGCACCTTCATATGCCACAGTCAAAAGATGGACTGTTCTCTTTAAACGGGGAAGAGACTCATTCGAAGACGACCCTGGCGAAGGACCCTCAATGGAAGTGAGCACAGGTAAAATGTGCCAGAAAGCGGAAGACCTCGTGATGTCAAACCGGAGAGTCTGTTTCGTACAAATTGCTGCTGAACTGAAGTTAAGTACCGACAGTCCTTGGACCATTTTGCATGAGAGGTTAGAAATTTCAAAGGTCTGTGCCAGATGGGGTTCCTCAAATGTTGACATCTGAGATGAAGAATGATCGTGTTGAAGCAAGTCGGGTTCAACTTGGCCTTATTAACCGCGATCCAGATGACTTCTATTCCTGCGTTGTGACTAGTGAACAGACGTGGCTTCACAATTGGGACACTGTTACTAAACAAAAGAGCATGCAGTGGAAGCATCATGGACCACCACCACCAAAAGTGTTCAAAACACAACAATCTGCGGGGAAGATTATAATCGCCATCTTTTGTGACTCAGAAGGGTTGCTGTAAATTGATTACTTGCCTCATAAAAGGACTATGAATGTTGTCTACAATGCAGCGCTATTGCGGCAATTGCATGAAAACATCAAGAGCAAACAGCGAGGAAAATTTCAACAGGGTGTTCTGCTTCTCCATGACAATGATCCAATACACACCGCCAGTGTTTCCATGCAAGCTGTGACAGAATGTGTCTTTCAACTGCTTCCCCACCCACCGTACTCACCTGACTTCGCTCCTAGTGATTTCCTAAAAAATCTGAAAAAAAAAAAACCTGCGGGGTAAGCATTTTGCGGATGATTCTGAATTAAAGGAGGCAACGAAGTGTTCGTTTGAGGTAAAAGATAAAACGCTTTTCATAGCGGGGATTCGCCAACTCTATAATCGATACAATAAATATATCCAAATCAGGAGTGATTATGTGGGAAAATAAAGGTGCGTTTTTGAAAAAAAGTATTTTTATGTCAAGCTTATTGAACGTCCTGCGTGTGTCTCAACTGTGCCAGCAATGTTGGAGGTGGAAAGTGTGATCTGACCTTTCGTTCCAGATACTAGCACAAATATTCAATAGTACAGAGATGTGAAGATTGAGATGGCCAGAGTAGCTGCTGTATCTCACACGCATGCGTTGCAAACCACAACTTTACAAGTTTCGCACAATGCATGGCGCATTTATCTGCTTGAAATCAAAGACGGTGATTAAGGAACAATGTCTGCAACATTAGCTGCAGTTGGTTCCCTAGAATGGATTCGTACGTTTTAGATTTGACACAACCCTGCAGAATAATCAACGGCCCTAAGAAATGCCATGACATGGCACACTATAACATTACGGATCCACCTCCATGTTTCTCATTCCGAAACAAACAGTCGGGGTGTACTCTTCTCCAGGTTTTCGCCAGACGTACACTCTACCAGTGGTGGAAAAAATTGTGAAATACGATTTCTCAGGTCATAATAGTCCACGTTAAAGCAACTAGAAAATATCAACAATAGTTCCATCTGAATGAACCGAAAAAGAATTACAGGATGTATATAAAACTAATATAACAACTCATACAGAAATATCTTAAACCGAAAAATAAAAGCTTTCATCTGTATATAGCCTACATTACAATACAGATATACACTGAAGAGCAATTGAATTAGAAATACCTTTCTAATAACGTGTAGCACCACCTTTCATCCTGATGACGGCGGCGATTCGTCTCAGCATGGACTCGACAAGACACCGGAGGAGTTGGGAAGTCATACGGATCCACGACCCCTGAACAAGCTCCCACAGTTCACGAAGATTTGATGGAGAGGGGTCAGAGCATCGAGCATCTCTCTCGATGGCATCCCAGATGTGCTCGATGGGATTGAGATCAGGTGACCTAGCTGGCCAAGGAAGCGAGGTCACATCGGTGGAGTGTTCATCCAACCATTCGGATACGATTCGGGAGCTGCATTGTCTTGTTGCAGGATGAGGTCCATAGTGGGATGTTGAAGACGCACAAACGGGAGCAAATGGTCGTGCAGGATATCCCAGTAACGTTGACCTGTGAGGGACGATGTCACACGTACCAGGGGTCCCATTTCAGTCCACGTAAACAGTCCCCAGACGAGAATGCCGCCCTCACCAGTTTGAAGAGTACCCTGCTGGCAAGAAGGATCCATCGCTTCATGTGGTTTGCGCCGTACTCGTATTCTGCGATCCGCATGTACCAACGTGAATCTCGACTCATCAGTCCAGGCAACATTTTTCCACGTGTATAGGGTCCAGTGGCGATGATCCCGCGCCCATGCTAATCTTTGTACCCTCGGATGTGCAGTCAGCAGCGGTACCCTCGTGGGATGATGGCTTCTGTACCCCATAGCGAGGAGATTGTTCTTAATAGTGTGGCTGCTTACACGTTTTTGTGCACCAGCGTTAAATTGCCGAGTGATTTCTTGCACTATGGCCCGTCTATCCGCTGTTACAACGCGAGCTAGCCGACGATGACCCCGCTCATCCACACGCTGGTGTCCACAGCAGTTGGCGGCCCTTGCAGGGATGGTTTTACCGGATTCGATGTACTCACGGTGCACCCGTGACACAGTGGCTCGTGAAAATCCCAGTGCCTGCACGACTTCCGAGATGGAGTGACCCATTCGTAGGGCCCCGACAATTTGCCCACGATCAAATGCGCTTAGATTCTTCGTTTTACCCATACTGCGTCCGACTCTTACTGATTCCCGTCGCATCACTCCTTGTACTGTCGGATCGCTGCATACGTCATGTCGTTTCCGTTAACAGGGCAGCCCACAGCGTTACATTTGCATAACGCCAGCTGTCTCTAATTCAATTGCTCTTCAGTGTATGCATTACTTTATGAATTTTTTGTTTTTCCTTTAGTGACATTCTTTTTTGTACACCTTGTATTTTATTGTTCTATCACAAAACGCACATGTGGTGATATACGGGTTTGTGTGCTTGTGCCACCTAACGGGTAAACTGCGTACAAGAAAAGAAATCTGTTAGTAAAATATTTCATACTCTTTATTTATTAATTGTATGTTCACTTTGTAAATTAAAAGAGATACATTGTTTCATAGACAAACAAGAAGATGGACAAAACTGTTAAGGTAAGCACCTCCTTTTTTGGACATATATACGTGTGGCAAAAGACTTGTTAAAGAAGAGTAGATATTTCTGTATAGCGATGATTTTGAATTAAGAACACCAGCTTGTACGTCCTGTGTGGTTGATGAATATTCGCGAAATGCCAAAGTGTACGTATCTATGTCCAGCCGGAACAAGAGGAAACACACTGGTTAACTTACTATGCAACCATTTAAAGAGATTTATGACTAGGAGGACTTCGTAGATCCTCACCAGGTAGATGTCAGCGTGGTTCATTGTTAGCGGACAGTGAATTACAGCTCCTGTCTTCACAACGTAATGATTTTTTATTTCGCTCTCATTGTACTTTCCAAGCCAGAATGAAATCTTCAGCACTCAAATAGGCTATTACTCTTATTGATGTAGAATCTGTAGCATAGCTGATTTTATCAATAGCTTGGTTGAAACTTTCGTAATTACGTAATGTCTTATTACCTCCGTCACTGTTGCTCTTCCATTTGCATTTGTCAGTAATACTAAAATATGTTTGCGAAAATTAAAAGCAAAAACACTTTAGCGCTTGGGTAAATTAGATGCGAAAGATAAAAACCGTAGCTTATTATGACATTCTTCTTTCTGAGTATTCAGATTTTTATCAAAGGCTGTATTCTAAAATAAATCAAAAAGAGGCGTGCCGCAGATTTTAGGATTGGCCCCTTTTAGCACGTCTTTGTAAAAAAAGATCGTGCTTATGTTACCGGTTTGTCCGTCCATCTGTACCCCCGATATCTCTGCAACTTGCAACTATTAGTCCGATTTGAAAAAATCATTTTGCATTGGGAAGTTTGAAATATGCGAATGATGATCCTTCATTTCGTTTTTTTTTTTTTTTTTTTTTTTTTTACGATGTACAATTTCGCCGCTAGAGGGCGCAAATGCAGATGATGTCGAATTAAAAAATGCGTTTTATTCCACATATTTGGTTCTAAACATCCGATTGAAAAAATTATTTTATCTTTCGATTCCATTTATATCGAACAGTATTTTAGATATAGTTACTTTTTCAAATTACGCATAGATTTTCCGCTAGGGGGCGTAAAGGTAAATTACATTTTTCCCGATAACTCTTCTTCTAAAACTCCGATTTGAAAAAAATTCCTTCAGCGGATACACCTCCTGATGGAAAATCTTTTGCATATAATTTCAAATTTTTGATAAAGAACACTTTGGCCACCAGGGGGCGTAAGCGTTAATTTTTGCTTCTGATGCATTTGCCATAAAATCTGAGCTTCTAAAATATCGATTGAAAACATTCTTTCATGGACTAATGCCTCTCACACCGATAAACCTTTTCGGAAGGTGCATCGGCAGAAAAGTCTTACATTTGCACGATAGTATCGGAATTGCCTTTTCCGATGAGTCACGTTTTCTGCTTCATCAAACGGATGGACATTGGCGTATAAGGCGAGAAACATCGGAGAACAAACACTCTTCGACCACTGCTAGAAGAACACAAGCTGGTGGGTGCTGCGTTATGGTCTGGGAAATGTTTTAGTGGCATTCCCTGTGTCAGCTTATACCTGTGGCAGGCACTATGGACCGAATTTGTTATGAATCTATTCTTGCAGACCACGTACCCCCATACATTCTGATTGTCTTCCCTGGTGCGGATGGGATCTTCCAGCCCAACAATGCGACGTGTCACTCAGCTAGAAATGTCCAAGAGTGGTTGGAATAGCACGATGAAGATTTCAAAGTATGTCCCCTAATTCCCCAGACTTAATCCCAATTGAGCATCTGTGGGACCACCGCGATCGTGTTGTTTGCGCTATTGATCATCCACGACGCTTCCTCCAGAAGCTGTCAGATGCACTGCAGTGAGCATGGCTCCACATACCTGTAAACACCTTCCAGCACCTTATTGAGTCACTCCCACGCCGTCTAGCTGCTGTCCGCGCTGCACAGGGTGGTTACTCTGGATATCAGTTGGTGATCACAATAATGTGATCCGACCGTGTATATATATAAACAAGCAACATATCCAGACAAGGACATAGGTGATTCATCAACATGAACTCACTGTCATCTTGAAGAATATCCTGGGGAATCGGGATAACGATAAGTGGTTTCCCTTTCTTTTCCTCATCAAGTGCCATGGGGCAACTGAAATAAATATCTGAACATATCGCGCCCGATTTTAGTGACCCATTCACGCGGCATTCGCGGAAACCCTGGACAGCAGCTAGGTGGATGATGGACAGCGGGATTAGATACCACAATAGTGGTATACCGCACAGATGCAAGGCTGGCGATTAGCCAATTGCAGCCCGCCGGTGGCTGTAAAGTCACATACTAGAGATAATCCCTCCCCCTCCCTTTATAGAATTACAGTCATCTACATGCATTATTAATGTTTTTTTATTGTTTTTTTTTTTTGGGGGGGGGGGGGTTAATGACCACCGTAAGCAACTCAATGGGCCATAAGCAGTCGCTCGTCCTTAATTTAGGATCAACGGCTCTAGGGAAACGAGACAGCCAATGCAGTAAGACAAAGCACATCATCCATGTCTCACCCGAAGTTCGATTCAGTAGATTCTACTCATTTAGCGAGTCCCATTGGAATACTCATATGTGCCACGAAGTAGAGAAATCTGTCAACTACACAGAACAACTTTTGGCATGCAAAAGTTAAAAAATATCGTCTTCAAAATTTGCTACACGATTAAATAGATTTTGCTGTTTTGCAAAAGATGCATACAACACATTTTCTGACAACATATGGGTTGTAAGAAATAATGGAAACACCTGGTATAACAGTAATGCTTTTTGTGATTGCCTATTTAAGTATTCATGAACGTCCACTGATGATCTTTTTTTACGCTTCCCAACCGTAGGTTGATGAACCGTATATGCTCCAGTTTCGTATGTCTGTCTGTCTCTCCGCACGTTCATTCGCGTAAAAATGGTTCGATTTCGTTGAAATTTTAGTATGTTTTAGGGGATAACCTGGGGACGAACCCTATTGAAAATGGAAGAAATGTGGTGAAAGGTCAGGACTTATGTGGGGGATTCATTCCATCGCCCTTATGCGTCATAATTTATGTAAAAATGCTTCGATTGCGATAAAACTTTATCATGTTGTTCCGGAGATATACAGAACCGGTTCTGTTGAATATCATCAAAATGAGGTCAAAGGTCAGGGCACAGGAGCGAGATTTATTCCACAGCCATTATCCTCACAACTTGAGTAAATACTTCTGGATATGTTGGAAAGATATCATATTCAATAGGATTGCATGATTTTACTAACTTGTTTGTTTCTCGCAGGCACTTCTCTCAAGCACTAAGAATACACGCAGTAAGTAGCTCCTTTGGTGGTGACAAATAATCACATACGGGATTGAATGACTACTTGTTTGAATTCCAAAGAGAGGCAAATTGTTGTGACGTTGGTGACTGAAACTACGGGTTTTTTGAACGCATTCAGAGGTACGGTATCGAAAGTTATGACTGCATTCACCAAGACTAGTAAACCAAAATCAGATGGTACGAATTGTAGTAGGAAATCAAAACTTACTGAAAGAGAGCACCTGGCAATGAAACGGTTTGTATCCCAAACACATAAAGCTGATCCAGCCAAAATAATTGCAGAAATTAATGTAAGTCTCAATAATTCGGTATGTAGCCAAAGAGTTCACCAGGGACTTTATAAATCTGAAATTTATGGCAGAGCGGTTATGGCCAATCAACTCGTTACGGATGCTAATGTAAAACTGAGGAAGTTATGGTGTAGTTAACACAAAACCTGAACACTGGATGATTGAAAACGTGTGTTTTCTTCTGACGGATCGTTTATTTACATTTTATTTTCATCTCCAGGGCGAGTTCACTTTTGACGAATGTCAAAGGTATCGCATAATTTCGACCGTCTTATACAAATCGTCAAACATTCGGATCGGTAGTGATTTGGGCAGGAATCTCTTGGTCCGATGGACGTCCTCGATGGGAAAATTGCAAGTACTATAGAGATACCTTGTTATTATTGGTTATCGATTTCTGCTAATGGTGCAAACATCGTTTCCCATCACTGATGTCATCTTTTAAGGTGATAACGCTCCAAACCACACAGCCGGATTTTTGAGAAGCATGAGACAGAAGTTTAACGTCTCTTATAGCCTGCGCAATCACCAAATTTAAACATTATTCACCCCTGTGGCAGAATTAGAGAGGATAGGGAGAAGTATATTTCCTCCACAATCGTCACTCAAGGGTTTTGAGGATTTCCTCCACAATTTTCACTCAAGGAGATTGAAACTTTTCTCACAGTTGTCACTTAAGTAGTTTGGGATTTTTCTTCACAGTCGTTATTCAAGAAGACTGAAACTTTCCTCCACAATAGTCACTCAAGGAGATTGAAATTTTCCTCACAATTGTCACTTAAGAAGTTTGGGTGTTTTCTTCACGGTCGTCTCTCAAGAAGATTGAAACTTTCCTCCACAATAGTCACTCAAGGAAATTGAGATTTTCCTTCACGATCCGTCACTCACTCAAGGAGATTGACACTTTTCTCCACAGTCTGTCACTCATGGAATTTTAGTTTATTCCTCCGCAGTCCGTCACTCAAGGAGATCAAAACTTTCCTCCACAATCCATCAATCTAGGAGATTGAAACTTTCCTCCACAATCGTCACTCAAGTAGTTTGAGGTTTTCGTTCATGAGGAATGGTCTAAAATCCTATGACGACTGTTCACGATTTTAATTTAAACCTATTCCACGCCGCATACAACCCGTTATAAACATAAAGGATGGCACAACGCCCTATTACGGCATACCGGTATCTATTTTCACAGGTGTTTCTGTTATTAAATCTCAGAAACTTGAAGCAATTTCAGATTCTAAAAAAACGGAAGCAAGTTCAGATTCACCCTCAGTAAAGTCAAAAGGACAGAGAATAATCTCAGTCACATGCAGAGAAGACTAAAGATATCGACATGATAAAGTCGTAGTAAAATGTTGAAATAACGATATTAGCGAAAAACAGAATCTTTTAGCTAGAAAGGCTGTGGAAATACCACAGTGGAGTAAGTAATATCGTGCAATATTATTTGAGCAATTGAACGAATAAATAATAGATGGCATTATCTGGAATTAACAGACCTACCAATCAGAAGAATTACCCATTCTTAGTCTTGAAATAAATAAAAAAAAAAAAGAACTTAAATAGCATTACTGAGGATTTAAAAGATTCTTAAAAATCCAATTTTATTACATTTCTTTCCATAATCATGTAAATGTAGCTCTGATAACAACGAAAATTAAGCATACCAGCATAATATATATTATTTAAATCCAAAACTTGATGCATTATTATGCCAATAATAATACAGAAGATAAGAATTTAAGTCCTTTCTAACAACAAATTTATTAAACAAACGGATTGTCTCATGCCAGTCCTTCGAGATAAAAGATCTTAATGTACGAAAGTAAATAAAAGAACTCGTTTCCAACATGTCTCGCTTAGGCATGTTAACATCGTTAATAACATTTTTTTAATAATGTAAGGGAAAAATCTGTAAAACGTATTTAATCATCTTTTATCAAGTATAACTGTTAAAACATGGCAGCTCTTCATCTCTTCTGTGTGTGAGTAGCGTCCACGCCAGAAGAAATATGAAGTTCACAGCAGTTTTCTTGATCCCCTGATATATAAAGGATTTTTTTTTATGGTAGGTTGGTGTACTGTAAATGGCGAAAATTCGGGGCCTGAAATGCTCGAACAAGTTGGCCGGGAACTTCAAATCAATGTTGCAGAGACACTTGGATGAAGTCAGTGGAATGGAGCTAAAAGATCAGTAGAAATCAGTAGATCAGGTTTTCTGCTTGAAGTATACACCGCTTGACAAAAATAATTTAGCACTACATGCTTTCCCAACATTCAGATTTATCTCAAATAATGCCAATACTTCATACAGCATAATATATCATCATACAGCATGATACAACATAATATTATACTATACTTCATACAGCATAATATTTATTCAACTTCTAAACGCATATTGAAACCAACACGATTTTCGCTGAATTTTTCTTCGAAATATTGTTAATGATGAGCTTTATAGAACAACTAGCTACAATGTGTCAAAATTGACTGGCATCGCTGGTGTCACCGTGATGTAAGCACTGGCTTCTGAATTCGTCCGAGATGGGTCTGGGTTCGAATCCCAGTGAGGCACGAATGTTGTGTTTTTCTTACAACACTGGGCTATCTGAATTTCAGCCATTTTTGCTCAGATTTGAGTTATAAATTTAGGATGAAAAAATTGTATTTAACAATGACCGATTTTGTACGACTTAAAAGAAAGATCTTAGTCTAAACAATTGTCTGCTTGGAAGATTTATTGATTTAATGCAACTCTGAACTCATGATGTATTTGATGCACCCGGCTTCTTATGGTCAGACCTACAATTTTCAACAAAATAGAAGCACGTTACGCTGGTGCTGAAATACTGTGAACACAGACGCCGACTGCGGCTATGCTCCGCCACTTAAGAGCATGCCTCCGCAGAGAATGCCCTGATTACTGCAGAGGAAATCAAAATTATGTTTTTGTAACAATTTATAGAAGGCGTGTGACTGTGCACTGAATATTCGAATTTCATAACAGTTTCTTTCCCGGGCACCAAATGCTGCAATACCCACGGCTGTCAAAAAGGAAAATCGAGATCAAAGCACTGAATATACGAATTTCATAACAGTTTCTTTCCCGGGCACCAAATGTTGCAATACCCACGGTTGTCAAAATGTAAAATCGAGATCAAAGCACTGAATATATGAATTTCATAACAGTTTCTTTCCTGGGCACCAAATGCTGCAATACCCACGGTTGTCAAAAAGTAAAATCGAGATCAAAGCACTGAATATACGAATTTCATAACAGTTTCTTTCCCGGGCACCAAATGTTGCAATACCCACGGTTGTCAAAATGTAAAATCGAGATCAAAGCACTGAATATATGAATTTCATAACAGTTTCTTTCCTGGGCACCAAATGCTGCAATACCCACGGTTGTCAAAAAGTAAAATCGAGATCAAAGCACTGAATATACGAATTTCATAACAGTTTCTTTCCCGGGCACCAAATGTTGCAATACCCACCAACGGTTGTCAAAATGTAAAATCGAGATCAAAGCACTGAATATATGAATTTCATAACAGTTTCTTTCCCGGGCACCAAATGCTGCAATACCCACGGTTGTCAAAAAGTAAAATCGAGATCAATTTCTTTGAAGAACCACAAACTCGAATTTCTTGGGGAGGCGATCAGCCGGTGTGTTTCCATATGCTTGACTTTTGTTTTGATTGTGTATCAAAATCATTTATCGAAGACTCGTCTCTGGTGACTATTCGATTCAAAACGTCAGAATCTGTTTCCACTCTTTGAAGAAAAGCCTGACAAAGTTCAACGCTTTGTTCTTCAGTAAGATCACGTGGCACCCCCATCTTGCACAAAGAAGTGACATCTTCAGGTGCGACTTTACAATTTCATGACATATTGCTACACCAACGTTCAACTGTAGTGCCAATCCACGAATCAATAAACTTCTATCACCTCTCAATAATTTTTCCGCTTTCACGATGTTTTCATTGGTCACTGATGTTGACGGAAGACCGCTTCGCGGGTTGTCCTGCACACTGCTTTTGCGGCACTTGAAATGCTTTCCACCACTGAATACAGCCTGCCCAACGCTTCTGCACCATACGCTTCTTGCATCATCTGAAAAGTTTCCTGGCCAGTTTTGGGTAACTTTACGCAAATTTCAATCGAGATTCTTTGTATGATAATTAGCGATATATCGTGCTCATCTGCCATTGTAATGCACACTTCATGTGAACTGTTACACTACACTCACAAAGAAAGACTACGCGTTGCCTTCATTCAAAGTGACAGCACAGATGGGATAATCTTTTCCACCGGCAACAGTTTCCATAGCAACGGTGCAGTGCCGCCGGACCACAAACTTTCGGAATAGCTTACGTAATAGGTGTGACGTACCTGCCAGCAGGACGCACACGACATAAAGGCAGATAGCAGTCAGAACGAACGTCCGCGTAGCTCAATTGGTAGAGTGACTTATTCTGGAATGAGGGGAACCGCGTTCGAACCCCGGCGCGGACAAAAATTGCGGAGAAATTTACTTCGTTATGATGGCGCCCGAACTTTCCGGATGACCCGGCCGTTCAACATCTCGCAATGGTGTGATGTTCTTTCCACACCGCGAGATAGGAAAAATAAGAAAATCCCTTCCCCAGCGCTTCGAAAAATAAAAAAGTGTGTGATGTTGCATTCCACACACAGATTGACAGGGAGTTCTCAAGTGCACGTTCTACAGCGGATGGCTGCCTACGACGATTCATGGTCACGGCTGACCCGTGGGCCATGCCCCCGGCTCTCTTTCGGGGGGGGGATGTGACGTACCTGCCAGCAGGACGCACACGACATAAAGGCAGATAGCAGTCAGAACGAACGTCCGCGTAGCTCAATTGGTAGAGTGACTTATTCCGGAATGAGGGGACCCGGGTTCGAGCGCCGGCGTGGACAGAAATGACGGAGAAATTCACTTCGTTATATAGGCTAAAGTGACTATGTGCTGCAGCATCAGTCCTCGACTCATTGCTAAGTTTACTCGTTGCCATAAAAAAAAACGAATGAATAAATTAAATAAAATGAGAAAATTGAAAAAAAAATGAAATAAAGGGAAGAAAAGGAAAAAAGTTAAAAACGTCAATATCTTATTGAACGGTTACTGTGTTAAAACAATTGACAGACATTATAATTAAATACATCTTTGATCACTGGGGTGTTCTTTATCACCAGAGCTAACCTGGTTCTTAAAGATTAATAACTTTCTGCAAAAGATATTAAGCATGATCTAGCAAACATTTCAAAGACAGATGAAGGAGAAAATTATCCTTATGCTGATGCCTTCACGGGCACCCAGTTATTTTGTACGACAAAAATGTTAAAAAGCTGGTATGTTGATGAAGGAAATGTTCCGACAAATTTGAAAATCAAATTGATTGCTATATAGTTTAGATTAATATCTTCCCTATGCATGATTTGAAATGCTTATATAGTAGTAACATGCTAATTTGTACGAGTGTAAAAAAAAGTTGGAAAATACATTTAGTCGTACATATGAATAATACAAAAAAAAAAAATCGAATTCTATTTTGGTATATCTTAAAACAGTTTTTATGAAATCACAAATACTGCTCATAATAAACTGATTTAGCTAAACTTATCTTCGTTTTGAAATAATTATCGCAACGCTTTGAATATTTTTTTAGAAAATGTGTTTCTGGATTTGAAAACAAAGCTAAGATATCTGCAGAAATCTTCGTACTCAGAAACAAAGACATAATGGGATAGCCTTAAAATTCAGATCACAGTCCAGAAAAAGTTATAATAACAAAAGCAAAAGAAAATATAAACATCAAAGGAGAATAATGCCGTCAACACGTCCAATTCAACATGATTTTCTAAGCGGACTATCTTAAATCACGTAGAGCAATATATGCAGAATCTTGTTTGTGCATGCATTACTTATTGTTTCAAACTGTCACTTCGTCATTGAATTTTAAGCGCTACATTCGCATCACGAAGGTTTCTAACATCATCACTCATTCATTCCGATCTGATAAAAAAACCCGCCAGATATCAGGCACATATAATGTCAGAGACATGAAAAATGAGGTTTTTAATACAATGTGATTGATGTGCCGATTTCCCATCGATGAATAAGTATATCAAACTGCAAAGTTTTCAGAAAAGAAGATGAGCAAGGTAATTTATTAGAAATATATTCCAGCTGAGGGATCAAAATAATTGTCTCAAACGCATGAGACTTTGTTACGAATTGCATTTCAGTAGTATTTCATATCTACACTAGCGATGCGATTGTTCACTTTCGAAGAGCATTAGTATAGTTCCAAACTGTCAGTTACCTTCATAATAGCAAAACCTTTTCTCGTATTTCTTTTTAACTTTATGCCAATTAACTGGGATGTGTGTGCTATTTTTTATTTATATATTTATTCATTTTCTGCAGATGAATTTCCGAAACAGTTTCGAAATTCATCGAATACCTTAGGCACGATGATATTAGAGATCAGCTGCAGGTGTCTGTAAATTCAAATTAAGTTTCATTGGATAGGTGCATAATTAGTGCTAGAGCAAGGAAAGATCTATGATGTTTGTAATCCCAAAGATTCAGTTAAATCTCTATATTGCATTTATAATAAAAATGTAAATTTTTATAGGAAAAAGGTAAATAAATTAATTCCGAAAGTCAGGTAGCAATAAGCCTACGATCTCTGTACTCCCGAAGATTCGATTCATTCTACAACATCCTTTTTGTAATACGAAAGTAAACAGTCCTACAAGGAGAAAAACAAATACCATTTTTAAACTAGGGCTGTAATATTATAGTTATTTTTCATATATTAATTCCCCATTGAATTATTCCTGGAAAATACTGGATCTCATATGAGATGTGCAATGTGACCAACACATAATGTATTTTCATTTAATTCAGAAAACAACGTTTATGAATGTAATATTTATAACTTAAAAGTCTACTATGGTTTCGCTGGAGACTATGGTCCAGCTTCATCAGGACTAAGCGTTTTCATTTCCTGTTTGTGACGATGTCACCAGTTTCACGCGTCAAACATCTCGTGCGGCCATTCGTTTTTCTGAGTGCTTTCCATACGCTCGATAGGTATGGAGATAAAAATAAATAGGTATGGAGATAAATCATTTACCAGGTTATTACAGTTTTAGGCCTCTAAAAAGTCTAGGTCGAATATTAATTTATGTCTATTTAACAGTTTAGCGTCATTAAACAGAAATTGGTGCTTATTTCCCCAACAGTACTGGGCTACGGGAAGATTTCCTAAGTTGACACTTCTTAATATATGATTGATGTTGTTTTATCTGAATTTAAGCGATCTCCGTGTCTAACCTAAGTGTGACGCAACACACTGACAGTGGATGCGACAGATTCCCCAAAAGTTTACGTCAGGAATTCGGTCCTTTTTTGTGAAGTAAAACATCATAGATACAGGAGTAAAAATGACTTTGAAATTTGATGACCAAAGGATGTTTTAATATTTTGAAACAAATTTCAGGGATAAATGGAAGAACTGCCAAGTTTCGTTGAGAATTTGGAGAGTTCTAGGTGAAGGTGGATTTATATTCAGGTTTAGTAAATTTTTTGATAGCCGAGTCTAGTAATGAATGCCCTTGAAGCCTCTGTTGATAGCAATATGTCTGATGTATAATTTAGTTCTTTCCCGAGACTCTCCCTTGGACAACAGAGACGGTAGACATATGTATGAAAGGCACTGGTTTTGTGTTGGATGGAATGATTCGATTTTGCATGAGGCGGTAAACTAACAACAAATAGTTTGCTAAAACAGTGGTGATGAATGAATCTTTGCACAAAAAAGGACCCAATTCCTGACATAAACTCTTGGGGAATCTATCGCATCCAGTGTCAGTATGACCTGTCATACATATGTCTTTCACGGAGACCACTTAAATTCAGATTAAAAGAACACGAATACATCTATATATTAATTCTATAAGGTTTTTTACTGTGAGTTCTATTTTGAGAGAACGGCTGAACGTAAAGATATGGTTGAGGTATCAAAATAAAGGTCTTACCATGTAGATGTGCCAGTCAAAGAGAAAAATGAGATTGGGGCAACGGTTCGGGATTTGGGGGGTGGCAAATTTCCAATGTAAAGTCTATGGGAGAAGCGTGCGATTGACATTCGATCGCCTGCGGTTGACTAACGCTCTGTTGAAAGCCGGAAGCATGGAGGGACTGAGATAGTCCAAAGTTCGAAGTCTCTTTTCTGAGCCAACCGTTGCGCAAAACAACGCTAGCATGCATTGGTATCAAAGTTCTTCTCATCGGAACAGCAAATACTCCCGAAGACCTGATTGCGTTATGCCGTTGGACTGTGTGATGTATATATACAATTTAACATTCATTCGATCCAGTTTATTCACGTAAGTAAGACGTTTCCCATTATATAAAGATGTAAATAAACATTCCGTTAACCATTGGTTAGTGAAAATATTATGAGCGACTGCTTATTGCCCATTGAGTTGCTCACGGTGGTCGTTAAACCTTCAGTAAAAAAAAAAAAAAAACACGAACCTGTACTATTGTCTTTATTGAAGTGGTTGAATGAATTTGTCAATCAAATAAAGTTTACATTTGTTGTTTCATATGAGCTTATTCTTCTCAAAAAAAAAAAAAAAAAAAGAAGCTAACCGTTGATTCCGACGGGTGAAAATTTACAAACGCAGTTGTAACCGAAAATGAGAGTGAAAGAGTGCGCTATCCAGTTTAATTTTCGCTCACGATCCAGATGAGTGGACTTCCGCCTCACATTTTACGACTGAAAAAGGGTACAGTGGTGATGCTCATCACGAACCTGGCCGCTCCGGTGGATCAGTGATCTAAGCGCTGGCTTATGATGATTCGTTCGTGAAGGGTCCAAGTTCGAATCCTGGTGACTCATTGATGTTGTGTTTGTCTTACGGCACTGGATCTTTCCCTCCTCTGGAACGAGTGACCCTAAATTAGGGATGGTCGACTGCTTATAGCCCATTGAATTGCTCACGGCGGTCGTTAAACCTTCAGTAAAAAAAAAAAATCACGAACCTGGATTATTGTCTTTCTTGAAGTGGTTTGATTAATTTGTCAATCTAATAAAGTTTACATTTGTTGCTTCATATGAGTTTACTCTTTTCAAAAAAAAAAAAAAAAAAAAAAAAGAAATACCGTCGATTCCGACGGGTTTCGTCTAGTATATATACACTGTCAACCAACAAGTAATTGGACACCCCTGCAATCGAAGATATCTGCAGTCCTGATACACGCCACGGCCGCCGCCGTTAAATATCGTGTGGGAAGCAACAACGCAACCAGTCGCATGCAAGATGCCACGCAGTTCGGAGCTCTCTGATTTCGAGAAAAGTGTAATCGTCGGGTATCACAAAAATGGCCGACCATACGTGACCTATCCAGCTAGTTGAAGTACCCAAAATCGACAGTGGCCTACGTGATTGGCAAGTGGAAGATGAGAGGTGACTGTCGGAATATGCTCCGACCCGGCAGACCCACAAACACTGGGAGTTAGAGACCGACGGGTGCTGGCCAGAGAAATTCGGAAGAACCGCACCAAATTGATGGGCCACATCCGCGAGGAGTTTCAACAGGCATCCGTTAGTGTTCTTTCGATGAATATCATCCGTAAAGAAGCCCATCTGCTCGGTTATCATGGACGTGCCGCCGCCCACAAGCCTTTGATCACCAAGTCCAATAGCGCTGCTCGGCTAACGTGGTGCAGAGAACGTCGACAGTGGACCGTTGAACAGTGGAAACAGGTTCTCTGGAGCGACGAATCAAGGTTCGCCCTCTACCGTTCGGATGGCAGGATCTGGGTTTGGCGTGGATATTTCAACTCGCTGGAGAACGCCTCCTGCCGGAATGTATTGTGCCAACTGTGAAGTTCGGCGGCGGTGGAATTATGCTATGGGGGTGTTTCTCCTGGTATGGCACGGGACCCTTGATCGCAATTCCTGGTAGACTCAACGCCAAGACCTACTTCACCATTTTGGATGACCATGCGCTTCCTACGTTGTGGCAGTTTTACTGGGTGGACCCATGTTACTTTCAGGATGACAATGCCACCTGTCATGCTGCGAGGTCCACCATGGCTTGGTATGGTGACAATGGAGTTAATCGAATGGACTGGCCTGCGCAGAACCCGGACCCTAACCCTATCGAGCACCTCTGGCATGAGTTGGAGCGTCGACTTAAGGGGTGCCCCCACCGTCCGAAATGGGTGAAGGAACTGACCTGTCTTCTCCAAGTCGAGTGGAAAAAAATACCGCTAGCCGTCGTTCAACGCCTGGTTGAGAGAATGCCCCAGAGGGTCGCAGCTGTAATCGCCGCTCGTGGAGGCTCCAACAACTATTAAAAGTGAATAAACTTCGTTTCCCTTTGCTATCACAGGTGTCCAATTACTTGTTGGTAGATAGTGTATAAGTGTGAACTTAAAAATTCTTCCATAGCCCAGCATTGTTGGGAAAATAACCACCAATTTCTCTTTAATGACGCCAAAATGTTAGATAGACCTAAATCAATATTTAACCTTGACTTTTTAGAAGCCTTTCATATTTTTCAAAACCGCAATAACCTGGTAAATGATTTATCTTCATCTCCATACCTATCGAGAGCATGGAAAACGCTCATCAAAACCAATGCCGCACGAGATGTTTGACACGTGACACTGGTAACATCATCACAAGCAAGAAATGAAAACGTTTAGTCTTGATGAAGCTGGGCCATGGTTTCCAGCGAAATGATAGTAGACTTTCAAGTTATAAATATTGCATTCATAAACGTTGTTTTCTGAATTAAATGAAATATAAGTATGCAATGCCTGTGGTTCGACTGCTTATATAATACCTTATTTTTTATAGATGCCTGTTTGCGATTCCGATGCACATGCTTCTGCAAGTAGTATTAAATACATTCTTTCTGTGCTGGATGGCATATGTGCAACATTACAACATTTACGGTATATCTGTTTTTCAGTTCATACGTGAGTCAGTCTGTTTGTAAAAAAAGTACCTCCTATTCCAAAAGTCGGATTGAAGAAATTATTTCTGTCTGGGAGAGGGAAGTATGTTATAACATTTGGAAACTGTTTCCTTCCGTTTACTCGTTTTTCTCTCTGCCTGTCATCTCAAACGATATCTCCGCTTCTAATATAGCTTTGAAAAAATTATTTTCGGCCTCATAAAAAAGCAAGTGCACAAGATTTGAGGCATCTCAGTCATGACTTTTGAAATTTAGTCTGTTTTTATGCTTTTCTGTATGAAGCACAGAACGAATTATTCGGTCAAAGTTTGAGAATCGCAGATAACTTTTCTGATGAGACAAACACTGACTGACTTTTTTCATGAGACAAACACTGACTGACTTTTCTGATGAGACAAACACGGGCTGACTTTTATGATGAGACAAATACTGACTGACTTTTTTTATGAGACAAACACTGACTGACTTTTTTCATGAGACAAACACTGACTGACTTTTCTAATGAGACAAACACGGGCTGACATTTATGATGAGACAAACACTGACTGATTTTTTTATGAGACGAACACTGATTGACTTTTTTATGAAACAAACACTGACTGACTTTTTTTATGAGACAAACACTGACTGACTTTTTTCATGAGACAAACACTGACTGACTTTTCTAATGAGACAAACACGGGCTAACATTTATGATGAGACAAACACTGACTGATTTTTTTTATGAGACGAACACTGACTGACTTTTTTTATGAGACAAACACTGACTGACTTTTTTATGAGACAAACACTGACTGACTTTTTTATGAGACAAACACTGACTGACTTTTTTGATGCGACAAACACTGACTGATTTTTCTGATGAGACAAACACTGACTGACTTTTTTCATGAGACAAACACTGACTGACTTTTTTCATGAGACAAACACTGACTGACTTTTTTAATGAGAATAACACTGACTGATTTTTCTGATGAGACAAACACTGGCTGACTTTTATGATGAGACAAACACTGACTGACTTTTTTATGAGACAAACACTGACTGATTTTTCTGATGAGACAAACACTGACTGATTTTTCTGATGAGACAAACACTGACTGATTTTTCTGATGAGACAAACACTGACTGATTTTTCTGATGAGACAAACACTGACTGACTTTTCTGATGAGACAAACACTGACTGAATTTCATTATGAGACAAACACTGACTGAATTTTATGATGAGACAAACACTGACTGACTGCTTTACTTTATTGCACTTTTTTTCCGACGTAGAAAATATTTTAGCAGTACCGTGTTTTCAAGCGAAGATATCGTTTTTTTCTAGAGAGAGTCATACGGACGTCACCAACATCACATATTTTCTTCTGTGTAGTTTGCATCTATGGTGATATAATCATCCTGCAAGCTTATGGGGTATGAATGATGGTTGTACCAGCCTCGAAAATGTGATAGAATACAAAAATGCAGTCATCAGAAATATTTATTTAATCGACACTTTAAAAGATCTTTTCGTATCTCAATTTGATTTTATTCCGATTGGACAAAAACTAAAAGCAAACCAAACGTGATAAATAATAATATTTCAGCATTCGTTAGCATAAACATAATATTTGACGCTGTGAGAGCGTAACACTCACACGGTAAATAATGACAAATGAAGAGTCTTTGCGGGCATAATAGAGCATCCACTCTCTTTCAGTTTTTGGTTGTTTGAGATATATTTTTTTAAAATAAGCACACGGTAATTTAACAAGCGTTTTTTTTCAAAAACGAACGACCCTAGGATATTTTGGCCTATAATCGTTCATCAATCACGTGGACAGTGGCTGGAGCAGCAAACGCTTGGCGCGTGATCGCTGGATGACCGATCCAGTGGGTTTGGCTCTCCAAGCGTCGAAAAAAAAATAAGTTTGTAAAACAGGTTTTCTTTAAGAAAAGGTAAAATGTACTGCCTTATAGTATTATTCAACGAAACTCGTAAATATAAAATTTACTCTTGATAGCTATAGCTTCAGTGTTAAGGGGACCACGGACTGATACAGAAGCATCATCCAATCACTTGCTTCGAAAAAAAAAAAAGAAAAAAAAAAAAAAAAAAGACGAGCGCATGAACACAAGACAAGTCCACGACGATAATCGTAAAACAGCATCTAACTTGGAGTTGGAAATGTGACAAATTAGACGGCAACGAATTAAAATATAAGTCATTTTTCAATGATGAAAAGTGCCTCCCTGGTGGCGTAGTGGTCTAAGCGATGGCTTCTGATCATTCATCCGAGATGGGTTCGGGTTCGAATCCCGTGAGGCATGGATGTTGTGTGATTCTCATACGGCACGTGCTATCTCCCTTCCTTGGAACCAGTAGCCTTAAATTAGGGACACGTGACTGCTTATAGACCACTGAGTTGCTCACAGTGGTCATTAAACCCCCAAATAATACATTAAAAAAAACATACTCTGAAAGTTTCGTCAGAGGTTTAAGTTTAGTTCATAGCAGTTAAATCGATAAAAATGCTGTACATTTTTTGTAGGAACAAATTCATTTAAGCGTTTTATTTATTTAATTTATTTAAGTTCACAGCAATTTTCTTCGGTGTTTTACACACACACACGTTATGCCTGATGGAAAAAGTTGAGGTACATTTTTCTCTAAGCATTGCAACATACGGATAGTTGTTCAAATATGTTTAAAAGCCAAAGGCTATCATTTGTGATCAATTTAGGAACGTACGAAGATCACTTTGGCATTCTAGAAGTTTTTTCTCCCTGAATGTCTCATGAAGAAGTGATGAGCAGTCAATATTAGTGTCACTTAAACTTTCTCTCCAGATGGTCGAACTACAGGTTATCCGCTGAGAAAACGCTCTTCGTGAATAGTCGATGAAAGCCACAACACATTCACATCACGACCACTTCAAAGCATTTTTAAACTGTATTAAATCACATATAATAGCAAAACGCACTGATGCAGATACATGCAGTGATTAACTTCGTATGCAGTTTGCACACATCCATTAAATTTCGTTAACATCAGATAACAAGTGAGTTCAGAATATTTCGAATATCTCCTTCTTTCAGATAAAAAAAAAATCTACTGCTAGTTGAAAGTCACTGATGATTCATCTTCGGAAGAATAGCCAAAACTTAAGGATTTCTGCTTTCACCAGGAATTTCAATGAAGAAATATTGATCTCGAAAGGTTTATAAATAGCACCCTAATTCATTATATTAATAATTACATCACGCTAAATTTTTATTATATTAATTAATTATATCATGCTTGGGTTCGAATCCGGTGAAAGACATGAGTGCTGTGATCTGACTGCAGGGAAAGAACACAGATTTCTCATTCCATTGAGAGATTTCAGAGATTTATGGAGAGTATATTAGGGAGGAAATGTCTGATCATGCTAGGGTGTGGGCTTCAGCTAACCCAACTTTTCTTTGAGCCTATCATTTAGCCCCTCTCAAAATGTTTAATAAATTAGAACACATGGCGAGGGTTCCCATCTGAGATTTTAAGGAATTTTGATAAAGGTACGTGAATAAACAGCCTTATGACGAAACAAACAAACAAACAAAAAAGTATAGGGTTGATGCATAAGTTCATGCCGTTTTACTTCACGAGTGTTTCCCTGGTCAGTAGTGACGGTGCAGATGGCCAGTTGTATATCAAAATGTAGCACACCCATATAACACACCCATATTTCGTTAGGAATCAAAATGAAAAAATCTAACACTCCCTTGGAGTAATATCGTGCACCTAAATCATATTGCTTTGTGTGATTGTGGCTAATGGTTTTTTTTGGTTTTCAGGTCCAGAAGTATGAGGTGTCAAATAGAGACGAACGAATATTTCCGACATCTGATCTTCTACGAGTTTAACAAGGGATTCTAAGACGCCGAGGCTCCTCGACAAATTTGTGCAGTGTATGGGGAGGATGCTATTGCTCCGAGGACAGCCGCAAATGGTTTGATGGGTTCCGAGGTGGCAGTTTTGACCTCAACGACTCTCCACGCTCAGGTCGTCGATCTCCCTTTGATAATGATCGTTTGAACTATCTCATCCACTTGGATCTGTTTCAAACCACACGCGAATTGGCCACTGTGATGGACTGTGATCAGGCCACAGTGGTGCGACACCTGGAACGTATGGGAAAGGTCCAGAAATTGGAGTCTTGGGTGCCTCACTCTCTCACCAAGGATAACAAGAATCAGAGAATTGGTCACTGAGATGGACTGTGATCAGGCCACAGTGGTGCGACACCTGGAACGTATGGGAAAGGTCCAGAAATTGGGGTCTTGGGTGCCTCACACTCTCCACCGAGGACAACAAGAATCAGAGAATTGGTCACTGAGATGGACTGTGATCAGGCCACAGTGGTGCGACACCTGGAACGTATGGGAAAGGTCCAGAAATTGGGGTCTTGGGTGCCTCACACTCTCCACCGAGGACAACAAGAATCAGCGAATTGGTCACTGAGATGGACTGTGATCAGGCCACAGTGGTGCGACACATGGGACGTATGGGAAAGGTCCAGAAATTGGGGTCTTGGGTGCCTCACTCTCTCACTAAGGATAACAAGAATCAGAGAATTGGCCACTGAGATGGACTGTGATCAGGCCACAGTGGTGCGACACATGGGACGTATGGGAAAGGTCCAGAAATTGGGGTCTTGGGTGCCTCACTCTCTCACCAAGGACAACAAGAATCAGAGAATTGGTCACTGAGATGGACTGTGATCGGGCCACAGTGGTGCGACACCTGGAACGTATGGGAAAGGTCCAGAAATTGGGGTCTTGGGTGCCTCACACTCTCCACCGAGGACAACAAGAATCAGAGAATTGGTCACTGAGATGGACTGTGATCAGGCCACAGTGGTGCGACACCTGGAACGTATGGGAAAGGTCCAGAAATTGGGGTCTTGGGTGCCTCACACTCTCCACCGAGGACAACAAGAATCAGAGAATTGGTCACTGAGATGGACTGTGATTAGGCCACAGTGGTGCGACACCTGGAACGTATGGGAAAGGTCCAGAAATTGGGGTCTTGGGTGCCTCACACTCTCCACCGAGGACAACAAGAATCAGAGAATTGGTCACTGAGATGGACTGTGATCAGGCTACAGTGGTGCGACACCTGGAACGTATGGGAAAGGTCCAGAAATTGGGGTCTTGGGTGCCTCACACTCTCACCGAGGACAACAAGAATCAGCGAATTGGTCACTGAGATGGACTGTGATCAGGCCACAGTAGTGCGACACATGGGACGTATGGGAAAGGTCCAGAAATTGGGGTCTTGTATGCCTCACTCTCTCACCAAGGATAACAAGAATCAGAGAATTGGCCACTGAGATGGACTGTGATCAGGCCACAGTGGTGCGACACATGGGACGTATGGGAAAGGTCCAGAAATTGGGGTCTTGGGTGCCTCACTCTCTCACCAAGGACAAAAAGAATCAGAGAATTGGTCACTGAGATGGACTGTGATCGGGCCACAGTGGTGCGACACCTGGAACGTATGGAAAAGGTCCAGAAATTGGGGTCTTGTGTACCTCACACTCTCACCGAGGACAACAAGAATCAGCGTGTTGCCATATGTGGTTCCTTGCTCGCCTGTTATTGCGAATGTTCTCCGCAACACAAACCTTTTCTGTCACGTATTGTTACTGGAGATGAAAAGTGGTGCCCGTACGTGAATTTCAGGCAGCGGAGGGAATGATTAAGCCCAAACAAGACGCCCAAAGCATAATCTTCATGCTGCGAAGATCATGTTGTGCGTCTGGTGGGACATGGAAGGGATTATTCACTGAGAAATGCTGACGAGGAATCGGACCATCAACGCTGCACTCTATTGTGAGCAACTCCGCCGTGCAGAGGGAGCAATTCAGCAGAAACGGCCACGTCGACGCCATGGTTTCCTTCTCCAACATGATAACGCACGCCCTGACAGTACACACATGACCAAAAGGACCATTCAGGACATGAAATGGGAGATCCTTCCACATTCGGCCTATTCCCCAGATGTCGCCACTTCACACTATCACCTGTTCCGATCTCTGTCGAATGCACCCTGTGGCAGAACGTTCAACAGTGATGTTGATCTCCAGAATTTACTTGAGGATTTCTTCGTTGCAAAACCTGCACGTTTTTTTAAGAATGGCATTGCAGACCTATTCAGACGTTGTAACACCTTCGTAAACAATGAGGGGGATACATAGTTGATTGATTCCGTTTTCCCTTCTGATGTAATACATTCCTGTAGTTCGGTGAAAAACACCGGCATGAACTTATGCATCAAATCAAAAAGTAAGCTAAAATTAGGAAGTTATAGTAACTTGCCATGGAGATTCGTATCCATAATTCCCAATGCTACATACATACACTCAATAAATGCTACGTAAAGTATGCACCTGAAAACTTTTTCATTGGGGGTAACATCACTAGCGTTGGGTAAAATCTACATGAACGTAACTTTTTGCCAAAATTTCTGCCAAGCCTTTCAAAATTTGTGCCCCCACCACCACCCCACCGCCCTCCGTAATATCCAATCCAGTTCCCAGTGGTTGGCATCGCCACTGTGTCTGATCTCCCAGATCTTAAACAACTCTTAAAAGTAGGAAGCTAGGAGATTTGGGCTAGAGTGCCCAACAGCAAAGTCACACAAAAGCGAGGTAAAAAGAAAGAGAAAGACGCCCTTATTTATAACCCGTGGAGGGCAGCACCCAGGGTCTGACAGTTTAGCGTGCCCACCTGGCTCACGGTGGATATTTATTGGTTCGAGCGTTCGTACCTGCCTGGGATCGATCTTCAGACTTTTCCGTGGCAGTCACGAATGTTGACCACTAGGCCATCTGCGGTCCTCATTTTCTTGAGAAAGAGACCCTAAATTATATGCAGGCCAGTCTTCCAAGCCATGAAAACTCAGAAAGGTTTTTCAAAAAGAAAAAGAAATCCTTACATATGAAATTAAGTTTTTCGGTGGAAGCCTTTCTATAAAGTGTTAAGTAATGTCAAAATTTCGTTAAATGCATGCTCTCTTCTCTCTAAAGTTAAATAAAATCACCAAGACAAGAGCTATGCGAATTTTTACATGGTATCGCTTTGTCCATTCTTTATCTCCTCATCAGTAAGTTGGATTCTAAAAAAGAAAAAAGAAATGCACTGGAGATCCGGATTATATAAGAATGAAGTTTTGAATTCGTATGGTGCATAATTTTCCTGCTATGTGGCTAAAATGTGAATTTACGTTCTGTATGATATCTGCACACGAACTGGATAATTCTTTTATTCAAGTAGACAGCTGATTTTCCCATGCAGAATGGTAAAACTTTTCAAGGCTTTTCTGCTTTTCGCAGTGCGCATATTTTTCGCTACTTTTGGTAAATATATAATTCAGAAAAGTGGTGGAAAACATTACATTCATTTTGCATATCTCCATTCCGAACAGAATTATTCTTTTTGCATCTGATTTGTTGTAATTACGGCCAGTGGTGTACCGGAAAAACTCGAGAGCGTTTTGCGAAAATCATTAGCATTCAATTACTCAAAAGTTTAATTTCCGTATTATTAACAAGGCTTTACGGATGTTTTAATAAATCAAATTCTTTGGAACTTATGACTATTTTTTGTAAAATCAAAATTATTTCACTTATTGGCTGAAACACAACACTGAGAAAGAAAGTTTGTTTGAAACAACAAAACAATATTGTTAAGCTGTTTTGTCGATTTATTTTGTCGCTTTAGCCAAACTCCATTGGAATTGCTTTTTTTTTTTTTTTTTTTTTTTTTTTGGCAACACAAAATTATTTCTTCGGCTATATTTTGTTAATTCAACTAAACGTTTTATCACGATAAAAATACATATCGTTGGGTCAAACAAATTCCCAAAAATCGACCTAAGTATTTTGTTAAATGAATAAAACGTTTTGTCATGATAACAGTAAATTTTGTTAAATCAACAATAATTTTCAGCAAAATACATTTGTAAATTCAACAAACATTTTTTTTTAATGACAAAATGTTTTGGTTGATTCAACAATTTTTTTGCTGAATTAACAAAACGTTTTCCTCAGTGTATGTACGGTATAATTAAAATGATTGCCTTGGTTACCGATACAAATTACTACAAAATACTTACTTCAAAGTTGTATTTTGTAGTGTTCTTACGAACCCAGGCCTTTCGGCCTTTCTTCTAACAAATGTAAGCCTGGATTTTGGCGAAAGAACTGTTACTATTTTGTCATTGGTGAAAAATGACCGAGATGGTGTTGACACCTTGAATAAATATGGAGTGTATTCCATTCTCCTAAAACCTAACGAACAATGACCTGGCTCATAAAATGTACATCGGATCCACTTCCCGGATCTTACGCTGCAGACTTTATGAACACCAATACAGTATCCGGATGGCGTTGGCGAACACGGCATTATCATGATTATGCAGGCAAGGCACCCATACCCCCAAGTTGGAACGATGTGGATATTCTTTGTATCTTAAGGACTAAATTCCAACTCCTACTGACTGAGAGCTTATTAATTTACAGGTATAATATATTAATTTACAGGTATAATAAATTTTGCTGTAATGACGACTACCCGTATGTCATTCCAACACAATGGAAACACCTCATGGATTACGAAAACAACCACAACGTGCCTCGTTGTGAACCGGATTGGCTACGAAACTTAACACATGCGCAGTTAAAAATTACAACGGGAGGAAATATATAAAATACTGATGTTGACTTCCGCGATGCTTCGGGTTTTATTCCATCTGATGATGAATTCAGAGTGAATTCAAAAGTGCTCGTGATTTTAACTATTTTATAACTTTAATTGGTTTCAAATTGTAAATACTAAAGGTATGTTGTACATCTTGAATCTAAATGAAAGTATTGTATGGTATCGTGCGTAAGACGGCAATTTGTTCATATTCAAGGAAGAGAACTAATGGATTTGGCATAACCAGGAAGGATAGGAAGATGAACTCATGGATCAAAAAAATGACGGCGGTCACTGAAATTCTGCGGTTTTAAAGATACATGCATGAATATTATTAATAGCATCTATGAAAACGCAAGTGAAAATTTTGGACTGTTCGAAGATACAGCATTTAAAAAACTGAAAAATTAATGAGACAAGACGACACTACGTTTCCCAAGCTTTTCATTGCCGCATTGCAGATTGTTTCTCAGTCATTGAATTGGAAAGACGAGGAGATAAAAAGTGAATGGATATTATTTAACTCAATATCGTTTTGCTGACGACATAGTCGTTTTTCCAAGTACCCCCTCAGAGCTGCAAATTATGGTCCAGGAACTTGTTAAACCAAGAAAGTAAAGAAGTGGGCTTAAAAACGAACTTACGGAAAACAAAATTGGTGTACAAGGCTTTTCCAAGAACTGAAGATTTAGCGATTGATGGAACAATTCTAAAAATAACTGATGTCTAGATTTACCTTGGACATCAGGTATCAAGCAAGAGCCACATCGAATAAAAAGCAGATTAACGTATAAAACTTGGTTGGAGGGCATTTGGTATGAACAATTCAATTTTCAAGAGTAATTTACCATTATTTCTTAAAGTTTTAATCAATGCATCCTTCTAGTTCTTACTTGTAGATAAGAGGTATGGACCTTATTTAAAAAGGACATCCATTTGGCATTCCTTTCCGGCCTATAGTAAGTAATATCGGCACAGCAGCATATAAGTTATCCCAGTTCTTATCTTCAAAATTATCTACCTTGGCCACTCCAAGCGAAACATCTGTGAGAAATTCCATTGAGATTACCAATCGACTCAAACTACACCCCTATGTAAATCAACTTATGATATCCTTTGATGTGATATCTTTGTTCACAAATGTTCCAGTAAAAGGAGCTGTGGAATCCCTAAAAGCAAGTCTTATAGAGCATCACTACAGCTGACCTGAAGTAGAAGAAATAACAAGATTAGTGGACATTTGCATAGAACAGAACAGTTTTACTTTCCGTGGAACGTTTCATAGTATGAACAGACGGGAGTTCTATAGCCATGGGCAGCCCACGATCACCTATATTATGTGAAATCTACATGCGTCGATTTGAAGAAAAACTTTTAAAACTCGTGAAATTTGACTTATGGATACGATATGTAGACGATACTTTTGTTCTAGGAGAACAAATTCTGAAATTTCGTTCAAAGGAAAAAATTCTGAAATTCCGGAATTAGTCAAACATATAAATTCCATTGATCCTCACATTCAATTCAGCTACGAAACTGAAAATAACGGATGCCAACCATTCCTTGACATCCTGGTTACTCGTTCAAATGGATCTCTCGCAACCACAATTTATCGGAAGCCATTCGCTGTTTTCTCACCTCCGCATTCTATCACCATTGGCAACAAAAACTCAGCGCCTTTTACAGTTGCATATATCGCGCGATACATATATGTTCAGATAAAGACAGTTTCGAAAAAGAACTTTATTTCCTTAAACGTGTTGCAGTACAGCGAGAATACGACCCTTCCATTATAGACAAGGCTCTAACAAAATTCCGGAAACCAAAGCCTATCTCCACGTTAACTCTTGTGATGCGCCCATTGCGAGAGAAGTTTACCATTATCCCATTTTCCCGTGACATTACCTTAAAAAAAAATTCAAAAATTCTCAAAACCTTTAATTTTAAAGTGATTTTTAAACCCATAAATAAAATGAACTTTTTAGGATCAAAGGACTATGTTGAAGACAAAATCTCGTAGGGAATTTATCTAATTCTACGAATGTGGCTGTTCGTATATAGTACAGACCCGTAGAGCCTTGCGTTTTCGATTGAAGAAGCACAAGACCTACATTGAGAACTGTGACCTAAAGAAGTCATCGATGGCCAAGCACTGTTACGAAAAGGACCATACATTTCTCTTTGAAGAAGTAAAACTAATTGACAAGCCAGATTCAACCACCAAACTTGATATGTTGGAAGCTTTCCATATATAAGTCTTCGCAAATTGTTAATGACATGGCCTCTACCCCATTTCTATCAAAATCGTGGAACCAACTAAACAAACTTTTGACTGTAAGCGCCATTTATGATAGCATATACAATTTATAGAGCTATGCAAGACAGTAAGAAAAAGTATCACTGAAGACGTAAGAAAATTCAACTGTGAACTAGTGAGGAAAGCAATTGAAAACAACCAAAGCCTAAAGATAGCAAAGGGACATCTCAGTAAGGGAAGAAAACAGATTATGGCACTGAGAAAAGAAGATGGTTCTGTAACAAGAAATAGAGGCGAAATTTTGACAAGAGTGAAAGATTTCTACTCCAAATTATATGAAAGGGATGATACATGCACTCCAGACATCATGAAAGATACCAGTACCAGAGTTCCTCCAGTCCTTCCAGCAGAAGTTGCACATGCAATCAAGAACATGAAGTGGGGAAAAGCTCCAGGAGAAGATGGAATTACTGTAGACATCATACAAGAAGCAAGTGGAGAAATCGAAACAGTACTCGCCCAAATTTTCACTCGATGCCTTAATGAAGGGAAAATTCCTGAGGATTGGAACAACGCTACAATGATCCTGCTACATAAGAAAGGTGACATTGAGGATCTCGGAAACTACAGACCTATCAGCCTCCTATCAGTAGTTTATAAAATCTTCACTAAAGTACTTTCACACAGCTTGAAGGTAACACTGGACATGGCTCAACCGAGAGAACAAGCTGGATTCAGGAGTGGCTACAGCACAATAGATCATATCCATGTGCTGAGAGAACTAATTGAAAGAGCGAGGGAATATGAACTTCCATTGTGCATGGCTTTTATCGATTATGAAAAAGCCTTTGATTCGGTGAAACCATCAGCAGTTACAATGGCTCTGAAAACCTGCGGTATTGAAGATGCATACATTAATATTATTAATAACATCTATGAAAATGCAAGTGCAAAGATTAGGCTGTTTGAAAATACAACACACATAAAAATTGGAAAGGGAGTGAGACAAGGTGACACCATATCTCCAAAGCTCTTTAATGCCACATTGGAGGGTGTTTTTCAGTCACTGAGCTGGGAAAACAAGGGGATAAAGATTAATGGAGATTATCTAACCCACCTTCGTTTTGCTGATGACGTAGTCATTTTTGCAACTAGCCCATCAGAGCTGCAGAGTATGATCCAGGAACTTGCTGACAAGAGTAAAGAAGTGGGATTAAAAATGAACTTTCAGAAGACAAAAGTGATGTTCAATGCTTTTACAAGAAATGAAGATTTATCGATTGATGGAGAAAAGCTGGAGATAACAGACAGGTACGTTTATCTTGGACAGCAGATATCAAATGAGGGTCACATTGATGAAGAAATTAATCGGCGTACAAAACTTGCCTGGAGAGCTTTTGGAAGAAACAGCATAATTTTCAAGAGCAATATGCCATTATGTCTTAAAAGAAAAGTGTTTGATCAATGCATCCTTCCAGTGCTTACGTATGGTGCAGAGACGTGGACCTTAACTAAAAGAGACATACAAAGGCTGCAGACAACTCAAAGCAGCACGGAGAGGTGCATGCTTGCTGTAACCAGGAGAGATAAGAAGAGGATCACGTGGGTCCGATAAATGACAAGAGGGGAAGACATCATAATCAGAGTTAAATCCCTGAAATGGCAATGGGCTGGACATACTGCCAGAAGGACAGATCATCGATGGACAGCCGAAATTTTATATTGGATTCCAAGGGACAGGAAAAGACCCAGAAGAAGACCACATGGGAGATGGGTCGATGAAATTCGAAAGTATGCGGGAGTGACATGGAGGAGACTGGCACAAGACAGACCGTTGTGGAGGAAACTTGGGGAGACCTTCGTCCAGCAGTGGATTGATAATGGTTGACAATGATGATGATGATGATACATTTTGAATATTTACATGCCATTCGTCCTGATGAAGCTAGGTCAATACAAAGCAAAACCATGGTCGACTTGAAAAAATAAGTATTTGTGTTCTCTTAATATAAGGACATCCATAGCCTGCAAACAACTGTCAAAAGCCTGGAGAGGTGCATATTTGGCATAACCAGAACCAAAAGGAAGAGGAACTCGTGAATTCAGAAATGACTGTAGTTGATGTTATCATGGTCATGGTAAAATCCCTGAAATAGCAACGGGCTGAATATACTACGAGAAAAACTGACCACCGCTGGACACTTGAATTAAAAGACTGGATTCCAAATGACAGGAAAGAAAAACATGTGGGAGATGAGTGGATGAAATTCTGAAGCATATCGGAGTGACATGGAGCAGTCTAGCTCAAGACAGAAAGTTGTGGAAGAAAGCTGAGACCTCCATGGAACAGTGCATTGATAATGATATATACATCTATATATATTTGCATTTGATACTATTGCTATCCTTTAAAAAGCTTCGTTTTGAAACAATATCTTTGCACCCTAGTGCATCGAGCACAGTCACAATTTTTCGTCAGTTTCTAGCTTTTCTGATTCAAAATTTTACGGCAGGTAAAATAAAAACATGTTTGTTTTTGACACCATGCCTGGGTACCTATAAGTCCAATTTAGAGAGATCCTTTTGCTGAAGATAATTGATACCATGGACGAGATTGTCCATAAAATATTTAGGTTTTCATCACATACAGTTTTTGCTAGGTGGCAAAAATACACACTTAAATCGAGTACGATGTCTCTCCACGTAAAACGCGTAATAAAGAAAAAAATTTACTGTCGCTTAGCTTTAACTAGCAACTTTTTTTTTATTGGCTCAATTTTTTCATTAATTGGTGTCACTATATATTTGTCACCATAACTTGGCTTCAAGCTGGAATAGCTGGAATAGAACATTCTTGTTGAAGAAGATTACTGCCACAATGGCCTAGATCATTCACATACCTTCTACATAGTTATTCTTAACGAAACAAAATCTCAAGAGATTGCACTAATGCATGTTTTCATTAGGCACAATATCGCCGCTTCATTTTGACGTATTCCAAAAATGGCATCAAACGTCTTTTCCTCGAGAAGTTATTTTTGTGTAACTTGCTGCCTGCAAAATTTCATTAAGTATAGAGTGTGAATATATAGTTACTTTTATCAAGTCCAGCTAAAACAAAAAGTCTTTTTTTTTTTTTTTTCATTGGCATATTAGGAAACACTGCCAAATTTATTTACATGTTGTATAAAATATCTTCACTTATTTAAATATTTCCAGTTATTAAATACCTGAACGTTAGTTTACTGAGATTTAAGACTTGACAGGAAAGACTTATTCATTCCACCAACGAATTGAATGGCATCCATCTTGTTTCCCTCCTATCATCTTTGCAGTATAGCCTGTCAGATGCAGTAGGTATTACCGAACTTTAAGATTTCCTATTTCTATAATGTGAAAAATAACTGATTTTAAGACAGACAAACACATATGGCGCTACTTTTTCGGCACACTTTTTTCACAGAAATGTTACTTTAAAAGTTTTCATGAAAATCCGTTCTCTCAAATGTATGCAGTAATTGACTGTTTTCAGAGCACAAAGAAATTCGGCGTAGCCCGAATGGAAATAGGAGCGGGTCTTTGCCCAATTGCCCTTGTTGGGTTTGAGTTCTGAAAAAAGAACCAGTCCTCTGTCTGGACCTCTGAGCTGGTTCTATCCCTTCTCTGGAACCAGAAACCTTAAATGTGGAAACGGAGTCTATAGACTAAAATGATTTTGGGTCATTAACCCTCTTCTCCAAAAGCATAAACATTTCTTAAGTTCAAGCCAAAGAGTGAAGTGTAAAACGTTTGCAAAAACAAGTTCTCTTACTTTTGCTAAACGTAGATAAGTAATATTTCTATGTACTAACCGCATTAACTGCGCATGCGCGTGTTTTCAAAGGGGTGAAATAACTGCTTAAGTAACTGAGAAACTTCACTTCTTCAATTTACGTATAATGTTTCTCACTATTCCACGTAAAACTTTGTGCATTTTTTTTTTCAGTTTTCTTTCAATTGACACTAACTTGTGTAAAAGTTTACATCAAAGTCGATACCTACATTTTTTTTTTTACTTTGAAAAACAGTTTTGAGTAAAAATATTCTGTATAAACTGCAGACGAACGCTCACTTTCGCTACAAGAAAGTGCTTCAAAAATCAAAACAATGAAAAATGATATGGAAACATAAGAAACTTGAACGAAACGTGACTTCACTTTTAGGGGAAAAGAGTATATCAAATAATAATGAAACGCATATAGCGTATGAAATCCGTTTATTTTCGAGGTATCAGCAATATTTAAGCTTTCGCACTCACTGGGAGGCATTTTCAAGGCAATGGTAGACATAATGAGGCATTTTTGTGTCTACCATTGCCTTGAAAAAGCCTCCCAGTGGAGAGTGCGAAAGCTTGGCGAATATTTGTGCTGACTACACCTCGAAAATAAACGGATTTCATACGCTATATGCGTTTTATTATTATTGAACTCTGGTGTATTTAAAAATAAAGGAGTATATCAAATATATTCAAAACGTGTAAATAAATTTCTCGTAAGTGAAACGTGGTTTACTTACGAAAATTTATTTCTTTATTTTTAAATCCCATACATATCTGAGGAGATTATATTAAAATATTTTTTTTCCTTAAGACGAAGCAAAAAAAGAATTATTCCACCTAATTACTGCGCAATAAACTAAGTTTGTAAAGTACATTTGAACTTATTTTCCCCTGAAATCTCAGTGATGTTAATAAGGTACCAATAGACCTATTAAAGTTATGATTAATTTAATGAAATCTCTGTAAGAGGAACACAATTAAGTATTTGCTGGATTTCGGCTTTTATTCACTATTATAGAATTGTTTTAAAAATGATTTTGAAGACACTATACATTTAATTAACCTTTTCCAGCCCAAAATTTTATTTTTTAAATTGGAAACTTTGAGGGGGGGGGGGGGGGGCTTGTAATAAATAAAAATAACACTGAAAACTTTTTATAACGTTTTATTCCTCAAATACAAATTGTTGTTTGTGAACAAAATTGGGATACAAAAGTTCAAATTTATGATAATTTGACTTCTTTTCCTTATTTTATTTCCTTTCCTTCATTTCAGCACATCGGGTTTTTTTTTTTCAAAAAGAAGTTCTATTTTGATCTCCCATCTCTGAATATAGGAAAATGCTCAACAGAATGTTTTTCACTTAACATGGAAATCGACAAAGCTGTTTTCTTTATTTTATTTTGTGAAGCACAAAATCACATCACATTTTTGGCACACAACATAGGAAAATCCAGTCTTGCGGGTTTTACAGTGTTGTTCTGGATAGTTGTCTACCAGCTGTAATGGATTTAGTAAGAATTTGTTGTGTTAGAAGGACTATGAAAATTCAAAGAATATATGTTGTTTTTGAGCAACAATAGGCTGGACAGGGTTAAATGATTTTAATGCCAAGTTGAGATTTTTACAGGATACGAAGATGAAAAAGAAAGGATTTTGAAACTATGTCTAGAACATTAAAGTCACCTTTCATATATTAAATAACTATCGAATTATTCCTGAAAAATATTGGATCTTATATGGGATATACCATATGACAAACAAAGGATACCCTGTTTTTATAGATGACCGAATTTATGAAACACCTGAGAACTGCTTCACTGAATTGCATTGAAGTTTATTAATAGATGTGTTATTAGGGGCGGATTTACATAGAAGCCAACGAAGCCCAGTCGAGAGGCCTCCGCGATGATGGAGGGCCTCACAAATCTTGATTTATAACTTTTTAAATTCTGCTTCTAAAAACAGAGAAAGCTCATAGAGCGAGGGAGAAATTCACTAAGATTTGTGGGCATATTTCGGCCCGAAATTAAAGTACATCAAATATGAATTTACTAGCTTATAAATGCAGGCTCACTAAATATCGTCTTGAAAGTAATGTTACTTAATGCTGCATTACAACTGAGCTTAGAAATTGGGGTACTATTTCTGGCAAACTTTTTAGAATGTGATGAACATTTAGCTCTTTAGTTCGGTGTTTTATATGACTTCCCAACTTTCTCTTAAAATTCCTTTTTCTCCTCATTAAGTTTAGTTTTAGAGGTAACCACAAGACTGTTGTCACACAAGAAAAATGACATCGGTAAACGTGTTTTGTGAGGACAGGAATATATTTTATCAATGTTCGGACTGTCTGTAAGGGAACTAACCGTCAGTGGGGTGGGATCTGATGATAAGCGACAGCAAATCCCACATTGCGTGCAATATAAATGTCCATTCAAGCAGTACTGTAAACTAACTTTACGTAGCATGATAAAGTACTATGGTTTAGTGGCCATTATGAAGGTTCGAACTTTTCTTCCTTAACAAAAAGTTTTTTTACTTTTAACTTCAGCCACTTCCTCCCCATTAGGATATCACAGAAGCCCTCAGTATTAGATTTCATCTGGATAACTACAGTAGTTTTTGGTTTATGCGAAAACAAACCACACACATAGAGACACACCTATGAAACGAGTCATATCATGTCCGGGGAACCCAAAATGGCTATTTCTGTTGAAATCTGGAAGTCCATTTTTCTTGGCAATTAGAATATCTTTTTTATGCATTACTTGGAGGGAATAAAAATGCACGGTCTATACTTTCAGGAAAGTGAGGGGGGCCCCGAAACAGATGCTGACGCAGGGTCCCGGCATCTCTAAATTGATCACTGTGTGTTATTCATAATAAATTTAAAAACAGTAACCTTATCAAATGTGGGTCAGCTGTACCAGTTAAAATAAAACAGAAGGCTAGAAGGCCAAAGAAGAGAGAGAGAGAGAGAGAGAGAGAGAGAGAGAGAGAGAGAGAAAGAGAGAGAGAGAGAGAGAGAGAGAGAGAGAGAGACAGAAAGAGAGAGAGGAGAGAGAGAGAGACAGACAGAAAAAGAGAGAGAGAGAGAGAGAGAGAGAGAGAGGAGAGAGAGAAACAGACAGAGAGAGGAGAGAGATATAGAGAGAGACAGACAGACAGACAGAGAGAGGAGAGAGAGACAGAGAGAAAGAGACAGAGAGAAAGAGAGAGAGAGAGAGAATAGGAAAATATCTCCCTTTCCAGAACGGTGAAAAAATTCAATATGCAATTTCTAAAATCCCGGCTTTTTGGAATAGTTTTTAGATTTAGATAGATTCAAAATTTTGTCGGACACATGGACATCCAGGAATATTTTTTTTTACATTAAAAAAAAATATTCCTGGATGTCCATTAAGTTTCTGCATTTCTTTGTTAAAAATTTAAAATTGCTTTGAATTATTGGATTTCTCAATAGCAAATCAATAATTCGCTTCCAAATAATTTCGCCGCCCCGGTGGCGCAGTGGTCTAAGCGATGGCTTCTGATCATTTATCCGAAAGGGTCCGGGTTCGAATTTCGGTAAGGCATGAATGTTGTGTTTGTTTTACGGCTCTGGCTCTTTCCCTTTCATGGAACCAATGGCCCTAAATTAGGGTCAGGCGACTGCTTATAGCCCACCGAGTTGTTCACGGTGGTCGTTAAACCTCAAATAAAAAAAAAGAAAGATGTCCTGACAATTTCTGTTTGCGATTTTGTGTTTTTTTACACCTTGCATTCAGAACATTTTTAAAACACACCACCTCATAGACGAATACGATAGATTTTATGAATGTATTCCTGTTTACCTAAACTGTAGAACAACTTCTTTGATTTTTTCCCACACCAAGGGTATATAGAGGCAAGTTCTTTAAATGTTTTAAATTGTGAACTTGTACTACATTGAATATATGCTACTATGCTGTGTTCTCAAGAACCTCCTAAAGTTTCTTTTAATTTCTTTTACGCCGGTTTAACGAGTCCCTGTAAAAACAATATTATAAAATATTTTCTGCCATTTGACTGTTATCATAATGTATATTGTCAAATTATTTTTAAAATGTTTTTAAGACAATGTAAGTTTTACTGAACAGTTTTAATTAAAAGGTAAAAGTTTGCCACTAAACTCTTAGTGTTTTGCAAGAGTTTACCAAAACACTAAATTCTAGAAAAGAAAATCTGGAAAACAACTGACTGATTAAAAAACAAAAAAAAACACGATAGAGATGAAATACCTTGCATTTGATCATTAAAAAAAATTATTTGAACAATAAGTTCTAGAAAAAAAACTATGAAACAACTGACCGATTTAAAAGGTAACGAAGAACACGATGTAGACGAAATATCCTGCATTTCATCATTTAAAAATAATTTACTTAAACAATAAGTTCTTTGTAAAATAAACTGGGAAACAACTGAGACAGATTTAGAAGTTAAAAACAGAACACGATAGAGACGAAATACCCTGCGTTTCGTTATTTAAAATTTTAGGCGGAGTCAAAATGCTTTCCATTTCATTGATTAGAATTTTGGAAGGGCTAAAAAGTAATTAAATACGATTTTAGGTAAGCTGAAAATGTTCTGCATTTGATTTGTCATGAAATTTTTACTTTGGAATTCCCTCCGACTACAGCAGCAATAACAATGTCACGCCAACTTCCCACACGATTTGTATAACTAAAACAAACAGTTTGAGAATGTTGGTAATAAAAAAAAAATAAAGTTTCAGCACTTAAATTTGTCCTTAAATCAATTTCAGAATAATTCTCTTTTGAGGTCCTCGTGGTATGTGTATGGCTTAGGTAATCCGAAGACCAAAATGCAACTGAGATAAGAGAGATGACCTGAATTCACTCATAGAGATGTTTTTGTGACATTTCTCAAAAACTAACTGTAAGAAACATCAAGATCATTGAGAAATGTTTTTCAAAAGTTAAAGTGCCCATCATATCTGAGCACAAAACAAGGAATGGTGGTTTCAAACATCTTACAGTTACGAGTGCATTTGCGTTTTGGGAGAACGTCGTTAGGTTTCAGAGCACTCACTGTGAGAGCTCTAAAATATATTTCTAAAAGTGCTGTTAAAGATCATCTCAAGCAAAATTGAAAAACCACAGATATTAATAAACATTTCAGGCAATTCTAAATTATAGACCAGATGCATTCACTGAGTACTATATTTCATCTCCGTTTCAGCGATAGCCAACGTTTTGATAAAACATTTAGCATGAAATAACGGCGTTAACTATCATATTTTACGATATTTCAACAAAGCAGCGTTGCATGGAATAGAATAACTATGCCTCAGCTTGAAAAATAATGTTCATAAGAAATATTATTTTCTTAAGATGAAGGTAATCGTATTTAGTAGCATTTTTCTGATTATACTTTAACTGTTAAGAAAAAGGGTTTCGCTATATGAAACGCTCTTCCAAATTTCGATTCCGAAAAACAGATTGTTCAATTTTCATGAAAATATTGGCGTTAAGTATATGAAAATATTTAACGCCAATATTTTCATGAAAACACTGTTAACAACCTGAGAATGATGAAAAACCCAACTTCAACTCATAATGTCTTCAAAGTGTTAAATATAAATTACTTTTTTAGCATTAAAAAGAGAAAGGAAGCATACCAAAAATTTGAAATGTATGAAAAACTTGAAACGAACCGTCGTCGATACATTATAAAAAATTAACACGATAGTAAAATAAAGTGCTACTGGTAATATCACATACACATCACTCAATGAAAGTGCATGTTCATCGAGTTCGTACGCCACACATTTTCTTTCCTTACAAAAAAAAAAAAAAAAATACACATCCGTTCTATGTCTCTATTTAGGAAACTGGTCATTGTAAAGGAAATATTCATGCTTGAAAATGACTATGTGTGTTTCGAGATCTAAATGAGTCTGTAGCACAATGTAACATTTAATACGAAACAGCACTGACAGGTTTTAACAGCTTCTTCCCTCCCAGCCCCTTCTTTTTTCTCCCCATCGCATGTTTCCACAGTTGTTATTGTTAAAGAATAAGACCTGGGATTTTTCTGAAATGTGAATTTAAGAATTGTTTATAAAGTAATAAAAAACACAATTAACTTGTGTGTTCCATTTTTTTCAAAAGGTGGGAACCGAACCCGTATACCTCCCGATTTCCGTTCGAGTATGCTAACTGTTACACCACCCAGGACAGTGGAGTTCCAAGCAACTGAGACTAAACAAACTTAGCTTTGGAATCTGAACATCCTCAGATTTTCGCTAGTCGAAGCATCGTTGCTTCCTTATAGCGTTTATTCCATCTCCCATCCAATGGATGGCCAGTAAGTGGTACAAGCAAATTCAGAATTTATATTTTGTTTGCTTCGAATATTAAGTAAAGTATCTCTAGCAGCTCCGCTGATCTACAGGTCAGAAGCACGGGCTTCTGGCGAATCATATCCAGCTGGCCTGCCCAACGGCGCCATCATCATTCACCCTCTGGAAATAGTCAGCCAAAATTCGGAACAGGCTCATCCCTACCGCAGTATTTGCTCATAAAGGTAGTCAGTCACCTCCCTAACCAACAATGCACGGACTGATAAAAAGCATCGGAACTGATCAATAAGAACCCTTTGGTAGCATTTACTTTTTTCATTGAGGCTGCTTTGTATTCAACTCCCAACTAATACACATTATCATTATTTTTTTTTCGTTACTGTTATCGCGTCACCTAATATTTTACTAGGCTTATTTCTTTTTATTCTTTTCTTTCATTCAGAAAATAAAAATTGCTCAGAAAGCCAAATCTGTCAATAGGGAATCAACATTCATATGCTAAATACCGTGATCAGCTAAAAGGTTTGAAGAGCATTTTTTCACTTTTGACATGACGATTTAACAAGTTAATGAAATTACATTTTTCTGGAAATCACAATGATACTCAATTATTTATACACAGAACAAATCGCTGATCAATACCTATGGTGAACAACATTCTGCATTTCGTTAGCGCAGAGCCTACATAGCTAGTTTCTACATGGGCTCTGCATTTATTACTGTGGTTTGCTGGAGGTTTGATTTTGTATATTGCTTGGTTCTTGGGTGACTCCTTTTCGAAGAGACATTTTAATTACAAATTTTGTGTTTTATGTTCTGTGGCTCAGGTTGGTATTACCAGTTGACATTGGTCTACCGGTCCTTTATTGGCATTTTGTAAAGACACTTCCACCGGATTGATACTCCCTGAAGCTTACAAGCCGGTCGTATATTGTTTTTTGCCTTCTACATCCATTTTATGTTTCAGTTTTCATTTTTTACGCTTTACAACCGTAGGTTGAAGAAGCGTATATGCTCCAGTTTTGTCCGTCTGTCTGTCTGTTTGTCCGTCCATCCGTACGATAACTCGCGTAAAAAATGGTTCGATTTCGATTAAATTTTAGTATGTGCTAGGGGACAAACTGGGGAAGTACCCTATTGAAAATGAGCGAAATGGGGTCAAAAGTCAGGACATAGGAGCGGGATCCATTCCATCATCCTTATGCGTCATAACTTATGTAAAAATGCTTCGATTGCAATAAAACTTTATCATGTTGTTCTGGAGGTATACTGAACTGGTTCTGTAGAACATCATCGAAATGGAGTCAAAAGTCAGGACACAGGAGCGAGATTTATTCCACAGCCATTATCCTCACAAATTGAGTAGTAATTTGACTAAAAGTGCTTCTATTGCGACAAAACTTCAGTATGTTGTTCCGGAGGTATACTGAACCAATTCTGTTTAATATCATCGAAATGGGGTCAGAGGTCAGGACACAGGAGCGAAATTTATTCCACAGCCATTATCCTCATAACTTGACTCAAAATGCATCTATTGAGACAAAACTTTAGTATGTTGTTCCGGAGGTATACTGAACCAATTCTGTTTAATATAATCGAAATGGAGTCAAAGGTCAGGGCACAGGAGCGAGATTTATTTCACAGCCATTATCCTCACAACTTGACTAATAATTTGACTAAAAGTGCTTCTATTGCGACAAAACTTTAGTATGTTGTTCCGGAGGTATACTGAACCAATTCTGTTTAATATCATCGAAATGGGGTCAGAGGTCAGGACACAGGAGCGAAATTTATTCCACAGCCATTATCCTCATAACTTGACTCAAAATGCATCTATTGAGACAAAACTTTAGTATGTTGTTCCGGAGGTATACTGAACCAATTCTGTTTAATATAATCGAAATGGAGTCAAAGGTCAGGGCACAGGAGCGAGATTTATTTCACAGCCATTATCCTCACAACTTGACTAATAATTTGACTAAAAGTGCTTCTATTGCGACAAAACTTTAGTATGTTGTTCCGGAGGTATACTGAACCAATTCTGTTTAATATCATCGAAATGGGGTCAGAGGTCAGGACACAGGAGCGAAATTTATTCCACAGCCATTATCCTCATAACTTGACTCAAAATGCATCTATTGAGACAAAACTTTAGTATGTTGTTCCGGAGGTATACTGAACCAATTCTGTTTAATATAATCGAAATGGAGTCAAAAGTCAGGACATAGGAGCGGGATCCATTCCATCATCCATTATGCGTCATAACTTATGACTAAAAGTGCTTCTATTGCAATAAAACTTTATCATGTTGTTCTGGAGGTATACTGAACTGGTTCTGTTTAATATCATCGAAATGGGGTCAAAGGTCAGGACACAGGAGCGAGATTTATTCCACAGCCATTATCCTCACAAATTGAGTAGTAATTTGACTCAAAATGCATCTATTGCGACAAAACTTCAGTATGTTGTTCCGGAGGTATACTGAACCAATTCTGTTTAATATCATCGAAATGGGGTCAAACGTCAGGGCACAGGAGCGAGATTTATTCCACAGCCATTATTCTTATAACTTGAGTAATGATTTCTGGTATGTTGGAAAGCGTATCATAAAAAATGCATAGCATGATTTTACCAACTTGTTGATTTTCTTCACGGAATCTGAGTACACATTTCTTATATATGCTATTCTGCATGATATGCTGTATGTGCGCTGTCTTCCGAATTATCTATTATAGTTTATAGTTTACGTGATACATTTTTGAATTGCAAAATGTATATTTATTTTCAGACTTGGCTTTGATGCCCCCCTCCTCCTCCATATCGGCTGCAGTCGATAAATTCTGGGCAGTTTCCGGACCGCCAGGCCACTTCTTTTTTCAGAACTGTACCACTGTTCCAGCAGGAAAATGAACCTCCCCACAAAGCTGTCGTGAATAGAACAAGGTTAGAAGAGAATTCTGCAGGTGTTCACAGGACATGAATTCTGCAGAAAATCTTTGGTATGCTGTGAAAAGGTTCGTTCGAGCTTTGCATTCTCAAGCCAGGAATGTCAAGGAAATTATGGGCAGCGGTGCAGCAAGCACAGGTGGAGATACCCGTGGAACATTTTCGTTACCTATTGGACTCAATGCCTTGCAGTGTGAGTGCTCTCATCCAGGCGAAAGTTGTGCCTTCTCACTACTACATAGGTATCCCCTTATTTCTCTCCACTCAGTGTGTATGAAATAAGAAAACAAAAGGAAAGAAAAGAAAAGAAATCGGCTCTCAACTTGGAAACACCAGGGGTAAAATGGTGGAAACTGGTCAAATGGTCAAATGGGGGAAACTGGTCAAATGGTCAAATGGTGGAAACTGGTCAAATGGTCAAATGGTGAAAACTGGTCAAATGGTGGAAACTGGTCAAATAATTACACGCCTCTTGTGCAGAGAGGAGTTTCTGCCTTCAGAACAAAATCCTGAAAAGGGGAGAAACAGAGTGTCACATTTCTGTTCGTTCGTGATTACTAGAACTCAAGTTGTTGAAACGCAGAATAAAAAATTATGAGTTACAGCAGCGGATTCCTAAAGAGTTATGTTTCGTTTTGCAAGTTTTTTTATTGTTGTTGTTTTTGTTTTATATGGACCTCAAGAGCCGCAAGACACACTTCTTTAGGGAACTCCTCATAAAGTGTGCCATCACGAAGCGGAAATCGTTTCCGAATAACTCGATTTTCAGTTCTAGTGTGCTGCCATTTCCCGCTCCTGAGTAGGAACTACATGAAAATAATTAAAAATCGAATTTATACCGATAGAAAACACAGATTTGTGTTTCCTCACCTAGTTGTTGAAAATTTAATGATAGGTTGCCCCAAAAAGTGGTGCTACACCAGCTGCACTGCTTTCTGAGAAAATATACACCACTGTGTGGTGCAAACAAAACCCAACAAAATAGTGTCATTTTGTAGGAAATAGTAATACTATACTAGTGATCCGATTTACTGGCGAAGGAAATATGCACATAAGCGTTTCCAAGCTTTCGCCCATCTAGTTGATGTGCGAAAGCTTGGAAACGCTTATGTGCATATTTCCTTCGCCAGTAAATCGGATCACTAGTATAGTATTACTATTTCCTATGCACTTGGTGTACTGTTCTTCGTTATCAATTAGTGTAAATTTGCTCTACGATATGGTACAAGGTTGAACCACATTATGGTGCAAGGTTGCACCATGTTGTTGGGTTTGTTCGCACCGCACAGTGGTGTATATTTTCTCAGAAAGTGGTGCAGCTGGGGTAGCACCACTTTTTGGTGCAACCTACCACACAATTTTCAACAGTGAACACCTATTTCTATGAAACCGCATCTCTGCTTTTCTTTTTAAGTAATTTCTCATGAACACTTTATTTTATTTCAAATATTGAAATATTGCAAATAATAATAATAATAATAATAATAATAATAATAATAATAATAATAATAATAATAATAATAATAATAATAATAATGTAAGGTAATATTCTAAAACATTGTACTGAAGCAATTTCAAAATTAAGACTGCTGGCGCACTAATCGCTAAGGGTCAATATTTTTGGCAGTGTTCAATTACTTATCATGACACAATGTATGGATACATAAATGAATGGATGCCTTTTTCTAGAAGAGAGAGTGAGATAGAAGCAGATGGTGACTCACTGAAGGTTGCACGAAGTACAGTGAGAAAGAAAACAGTAGCCAAGAGAGCTGCGAGAAAGAAAAAAAAATGTAGCTTTCGTATTACATTCCATGAAGTTTAGACTGAAGATGTTCTGTTAGCTGTTGCTGTCTTTCTTCTCACACGCAATACTCGATACTCATGGCGAAAAAAAAAAAAATAAAAAAAAAAAACGATATAGAAAGAATGTGGGGGACTTTTCTTGGGTGAGTATTAGAATCCATGCAGCAGTAGTGTGATGCAAGCAGAGAACGTATTCGAGTAGTAGATTGAGAATTGCTGGAAATAAAACAGAAATTCTCTAGTGAAAAACAAAAAAGAAGCAGGAACTCATGAAAGAAATACGGGATTACGCCATATAATACAAATTTTGAAGATGACAATCCGATTTTTGGCGTAAATGTGACAAGGATGGTAAGTCAGATAATATCCGAAAACTTGAAAAAAAAATTTTTTTTTTTTCATCGTCCTGGAGCGGGACTTGAACCCACGTCTCCCAGATAGCGCCCGGGTATGCTAAACTGCTACTTGATTTCTCAGAGGATAAATAATTTTTATTGTGTCCCTTCAATTCAATAACACTACTGTTGTTTTTTATTTGTCTTTTTTTCCGCACCGTATTCTTATTCAAAATCATAAATGACAAAAAAAAAAAAAAAAAAAAAAAAAATATTTCTCCGTTTTGAGAAAAAAGGAAAAAGCGATCTCTATGGCAGAGAGGTCAAAGGCGCTGGCTTCGGTCCATTCTTCCGCGATGGGTCTGGGTTCGAGTCCCAGATGAAGCATGAGTGGTGTGTTTGTCTGATCTGTCTCTGGCTCGCCTCTTCGTCGGAACCAGTGTCCCGAAATTAGAGACGTGAGACTGTTTATAGCCATACGAGTTACTGATTGTGGTCATTAATCCCCACATCCCCCCCCCCCAAAAAAAAAAAAACGTGTGAAAGGAAAAGTCTGTCCCCTGCGTAATCTTCTGGGTTATCTGAGTGAAAAAAAAAAGAAGGAAAAACTCTGGGTCATTGCACAATCCGTCATCTCTCGAGAAGATACCTCTGGAAAAATAAAAAAAATGTAGGAAAATAAACTTGGATTGATCAAAATTTTATGTTTGTCTTTTCTGTATCATATTTTGCGGTGGGTTTAAATTTCATTTCTTTGTGTGACTGGCGAAATAATTTCTTTGATGCTTTGATGAGCATTGCAATCGAAAGTCTAAATGAATAAGATAAGTCCTCAGTCTGCCATAGTTAAATGACATGATAATTACATAAGACATTGTGAAAGCGAATGAAGAGAGATGCTGAAAAGTCCAGTTACGGTTTGTCTTCTACCAATGGTGCGTATCTTTTTTCTATTCTCCTTTGTCTTGAACAATGAAACTTTTTACTGTTCATAACTGTAATATAAAAGCTTGAAAGGCTGTGCATTATTACAACATAAAAGCTGAAATGCTGTGCATTATTGTTTGTAATCGCACTCCGAATAAAGCGTTGGATTTCTGTTTAAATCCTGTGCTTTCAACTATTCCAAAAACACGTCTTTAACTTCACAATGAAATTGTATAGTTCAAGTATGTGGTGTTCAGCTACTTACATACGTAGCTAGGTCTAATGGGACGAGATCCTTGGCGTGGAATTACTCTCTATGATATTTTTTATTCAAATGCAGGTAGTAGTTTCTTTTTACACTTTTGTTAATCGGTATATAACCAGTTCGTAGTTTCCCAATCACGACAAAAAAAAAAAAAAAAAAAAAAAAAGAAAGAAAGAATGAAAGAAATACGGTGGAAGGGGAAGGTTTCATCTACTTCAATTTTGTTTGACATTAGAAAATAATTTGTTTGACATTAGAAAATAATGGTAAATAAAGTTGAACTTCTAAATGATTGAAGTAAAAATTATTGTTTTAAATCGTTATCTGACTAAAAGTTTCGTGCAGTAAAATTAATACAGATTATTTCCAAAGCTTTTGCTTAGATGAACGACCACGTGCTTGTATTAATCATGATTCTACAAACTATTAGGGGTATACAAAAGTTTCCGCCGTTTTAAGGAGAAAGGAGACAGGAACTAACAGGAAACGAGTACACATTTATTCAATGAAATATTGGCCGTTAGCATCAATGACCTTTTGCCATTTTTTGCGCAAAAAATGAATGCCCCTCTAATAGAAGGACTCGGGTTTTGAGCTGAAGAATGCAGTGACGAAATTCTCCACCTCTGGAACTGTGGCGAACCGCTGTTGGGCTAGGGCATGTTGCATATAGAGCGAAACAGATGAAAATCTGAGGGAGCAATGTCCGGGAGTAATCCAGGTGCGGTAAAACCTCCCCGTGTAACTGTTCAAGGGTTGATTTCGTGGTGGCACCGACATGTGGTCTGGCATTATCGTGTAACAGGATGACTGGGCGGCATCCTTTTTCTGTCCATCGGCGTTTTTGCTCGATTGCAGCGTTCGGTTTCATCAACTGATCGCTATATCGTTTTGCGGGGATTGTTTCGCCCAGTTTCAGCAGTTCGAAGTACAGCACTCCATGCATTTCCCAAAACGCACATAACAGCACCTTTTCCCCGTGGATATCCCGTTTTGCAGTGGATGTTGATGGCTGGATCTACCGTGATCGCTTGCGTACGGGGTTGGCGCTGTAGATCCATTTTTCAGCCCCGGTGACAACCTTCCAGAAGAAATTCTTCTCTTGAAACCTCTTCAGCAACGAGATGCAGATGCCCAGTCGTTGACCAATATTACGCTCCGTTAAAGTACGCGGAACCCACTTACCAATCTTCTGGATCTTCCCCAAGGCCTGTAGACGCCGTACCACCGTCGATTGAGCCACTTTCTAACGTTTCGCCAGTTGCGTGGTCGATTGTGTGGCATCCTCTTGCGGCAGCGATTCCAGCTCCTCGTCTGCGATTTCTTGCGGTCTACTTGCACGTGGCTTGTCTTCCAAGCTTAGATCACCTTTCTTAAAATTGGCAAACCATTCTCGACACGTCCGCTCACCCATAACAGTTTCGCCATACGCCTGACATATTGAACCGTATCCTTCACTCGCACTTTTCCCTAAATTAAACATGAATAACAAACAGTACTGCAAATGAACTTTATCGAACGTCATTCTTGGCTTCATGTACGAACTGACAGCATCCACACAGTGCCCGCTAGCGGGGGCGGCGGAAACTTTTGCATACCCCCAATAGTTCTCTGCAGTACAATGTTAAAGAGACAGTGTTTTTTTTTACATGATGGCATAGACAAGTATAAAATTTTTTTCTAAATGTCCCCTAATTATTATCAATTATCAACGCATTCTTTTTTTTATGCAGTCATCCTCCCAAAAGTTTTGAAGCAGCAACTCAGAGGTTACCAAGAAATCAACCTTGTTTCAGTCTACAGCAGACTCCGCCCATCATCCCATTTTTTTTTTTTTTTTTTTGTTCTGATAGTCTTCCAAATTCTCTGTGTTTGAGTTTGATAAAAAGCAGTCGGCTATTTCATCATCTAACACACCAATAATTCACGTGGCCAGGAGGAAGAGAATCATTGGAACAACTGTTCCTGGTGATTCACCTTTCGACTTCAGTTACCCATCATTTGTGACAACCCTATAAATGTCAGCTGGTATTCGATGACATTGTGATCAAGGTTAAATCCCTTTAATGACAATGGGTTGGACATTTTTCTCGAAGAACTGACCACCGTTGGACAACTGAAATACTATACAGGATTCCAAGGGATAGGAAAAGACCAAGGAGACAATGTGGAATATGGGTGGATGAAATTCGAAAGATTTCTTGAAACAAAATTGATATTCAGTGATTTTACAATAACTGAAGATTTAGAGGTTGATGTTTAAAATTTGCCTGGAATACATTTGGAAGAAACAGTGCAGTTTTCAAGAACAATTTCCATTGCGTCTTACAAGGGTTGTCCCAAAGCAACTGAGAATGTTTCTATAAAAAATAAAAAATATGCGTAACTTAATTATCAAGGAAGTGGTAATTTTTTTCGAAATACTATCCATTGCATTGAATACAGGTGTCCCAAAGTTCCTCCCATTTTTGGAATGTCTTCTGGAATTATTCTTCTGAAACGCTATTGTAACACAACGGCAGAGCTGTAATAAGTTGTTGATCAGTTTCGAATTGTCCTATCCGTAATGTCTTTTTGAAAATGGGATCAGTTCCGAATTGTCCTATCCGTAATGTCTTTTTGAAAATGGGGAACAGTCAGAAGTCGAAATGCGAACACCCAGAAGTCGCCGTGTGACTTCTGGTTTCAGACTTGTCACCATGTGACAAGTCTGCACTATACGCAGGTTGGGGCGTCAACTTAATCTTCATTTTCTCCAAATAAGAAAAGACCAAGCTGGCCATGCGCGGTCTTACAATGGGCCGAACATAAAAAAAAATCAAGTTGAACAAAGTCTTTTCATGTCCAAATGCTCAGTCAAAATTCTGTGAATTGATGATTTTGAAAGGCGAACCATATCTTTGATATTTCTAATTGATATACACTGAAGAGCAATTGAATTAGAGACAGCTGGCGTTATGCAAATGTGGCGCTGTGGGCGGCCCTGTAAACGGAAACGACATGGCGTATGCAGCGATCCGACAATATAAGGAGTGATGCGACGGGAATCAGTAAGAGTCGGACGCAGTATGGGTAAGACGAAGGATCTAAGCGCATTTGATCGTGGGCAAATTGTCGGGGCCCGACGAATGGATCACTCCATCTCGGAAGTCGTGCAGGCACTGGGATTTTCACGAACCACTGTGTCACGGGTGCACCGTGAGTACATCGAATCCGGTAAAACCATCCCTGCAAGGGCCGCCAACTGCTGTGGACAACAGCGTGTGGATGAGCGGGGTCATCGTCGGCTAGCTCGCGTTGTAACAGCTGATAGACGGGCCACAGGTCAAGAAATCACTCGGGATTTTAACGCTGGTGCACAAAAACGTGTAAGCAGCCACACCATCCAGACCCATCTCCTCGCTATGGGGTATAGAAGCCATCGTCCCACGAGGGTACCGCTGCTGACCGCACATCACAGGGTGTAAAGATTAGCATGGGCGCGGAATCATCGCCACTGGACCCTAGACATGTGGGAAAATGCTGCCTGGACTGATGAGTCGAGATTCACGTTGGTACATGAGGATCGCAAGATACGAGTACGGCGCAAACCACATGAAGCGATGGATCCTTCTTGCCAGCTGGGCACTCTTCAAGCTGGTGGGGTTGGCATTCTCGTCTGGGGACTGTTTACGTGGACTGAAATGAGACCCCTGGAACGTATGACATCGTCCCTCACAGGTCAACGTTACCGGGATATCCTGGACGACCATTTGTTCCTGTTTGTGCGTCCTCAACATCCCACTGGGGACCTCATCCTGCAACAAGACAATGCAGCTCCCGAATTGTATCCGAATAGTTGGATGAACACTCCACCGACGTGACCTCGCTTCCTTGGCCATCTAGGCCACCTGACCTCAATCCCATCGAGCACATCTGGGATGCCATCGAGAGAGATGACCCCCTCCATCAAATCTTCGTGAACTGTGGGAGCTTGTTCAGGGGTCGTGTACCCGTATGGCTTCCCAACGCTTCCGGTGTCTTGTCGAGTCCATGCCGAGACGAATCGCCGCCGTTATCAGAGCGAAAGGTGGTGCTACACGTTACTAGACAGGTATCTCTAATTCAATTGCTCTTCAGTGTATGTCTGTCTTTCCATATAATAACACCTATTGTATCGATGTTTACCTTTGTAACTCTCGTTGAAGGTCTTCACCCAAAGAAAAAGCAATCGCCAAGTTGTTAAAAATATCTGTATCAACTGTTAAAAAAGTAACAAACAAAGATTTAAATCTCAAAAAAAATAAAAAAATAAGCATGTTCCCCGCCTTTTGCCTAGGTACGTGGCTGAGCACAGAATACGTTGGAGACATCTTTATTAAAATCCCTTAGCTGGATAAAGATAGAAATTCTTTTTGACTGTTGATGAAGCATGGACATACGTAAACGATTACAAAAAAAAAAAAAAAAAAAAAAAAAAAAAGGTCCGTTTACTATCACAAAAGAGCAGAAAAAAAGCTTACAAACCTAGTTCCAAATATCCAAAGAAAGTTTCAGTAAAGGATTCATGATTATTGCTGGTTTCTCGTTCGTGCAATATGAATTTAAATTTAAGAAAAGTTTGAAAGAATGTTAAAATCAATTCTATATATTAAAAAATAGTTTTTTAATTCCTATTCATATTTTTAAAGAGAAAATGCCACTCCTTTATCAACAGAGCCTTCAAAAAGTAGAACTCCATCGGGATCAGGCTACCAGTTCTGCATCCAAATCTACCACTCTATTTCCTGAAAAAATTAAAAAAAAGGCGAGTTTCAAAATTATACCTTTTACTCATATTCTTTCAAAGTCTGCTCATGTTGTGTCACTAATGGACTATCGGGGCTTCGGATTGCTAAACATACCGCTTAGAACTAAACCAATGATTGGACTATGGAAATCAGCGGAACAGGAGTGGAATGAAATACCACTATACCAATTTAAGAAATGCCCTGTTATCTAGGAAATCTAGATGTAAGTTCATAGTCATATAGAAGGCTATCAGACGGAACATTTGAGTTTTATTTTAAACATTAATTATATTGTTAGAATATCGTCCTGAAAATGTTCGAACATTGTTTGTACATAAAGTTTGTATATAGGTAGGAACTGTGAGGTTTACGCATATGCAAACTTCTATCCAGTAAATTGGACAATGCGTGTTTGAAACATAAAAGTTGAATATCGTTTTCTTATCGCATTCTCTCCATCCTCTTATTTTCTTCCTGGCATCATTTTTGGGAGAAACCAATACATTCTGTGCAAGGATAATCTAGCTGTATGAGTCTCGGTAGTCGAGTATTATCAGCCTTGGTAGTCGATAACTAAAAATAAAAGTTAATTAGAGTATACGTCATAAGATAAGCGAAGGTTTAACCAGTTCGCTAATAAACATAGGCGACGATGTGATCACCTTTCTTTGTTGATGTAGTTGATTACATTTTTAATTTACTCAGCGAGCTTATAACGGCATAATCGACCTTTTGACTAAGCAAAAGGGATAAATGATGAATTCGCTGAATAAAATATATGTTTATTTAGCTAACTGAATGATTAATTAATGAAATAAATATAAGTGATCATGTGACTAATTTAATAAATAAACGGAAGTGATGATATCATTAATTTGATTGCTAAAAGTAATTGATGCTATGTACAGTTTGCTTAGCTAACGTAACTGGTGACATGATCAATTTGGTTAAGAAAGCAGGTCAGAATACGAGCAGCAACTTAGTATGCAGTAGTGGAAAGTCAGTGAACGTGCTTGGTAAACAGTCTCAAAGATGAAAATCCACGGCGGCGGCTGAAAAACAATTTTTCGGTTGCTATGTGTTTCTAGAACGTGGAAAGAGCGATGTATTTATTTATTTATTTATATAGTCTCAAAGATAATTAAGATGGGATCTTTATTATTTCTTATCTGTGGTGAGAACTTGATTTTTGACTTCGTGCTCGTAACGTTCTTACTCATGACCTTTACTTTTGAAACTTCCAATACCTTAAAATTAAGAGATATTTACTTTTTAGTTGTTTAAGGATGAAACTTCCGCATTTCATTCGTACAAAAACCGCAAGGCAATAGCGAGTTCCTGATGCTTTTCTCTATGGACAAGTTAACTAGACTTGTCGAAAGTTAATTGGTTCTACTGTTGAATATGCTTTTGCTTATATGAACTCCGTTAAGGTTCGCCCACTTCATCCACGATTAATTTGGCTTCTGCGTTAACAACGCAGGCACCATAAATAATTGAATTCCTGGCTCAGGCAAGATAGTCGTTCAGTAAATTGACTTCAGAGTGTTTTCAGATATCATCTATAAGGCACGCAGGGTACAACACCAGATTTCATGTCTCTCTTGGCTTACACAAAAAAAAAAAAAAAAAAAAAATCCTCGAATCAATTGCTAAGGTTCCTGCGATGCAGTTTCCTTGCAAAATAACTTCGACAAAGCAAACTGATTAGAGCATTAAATATGTTATAGTGAAGAGAAAATCACCAAAACACCAGCAATATATCATAAAACGTAGTTTTTGTCACACAAGTGATAGCTTCAAGCCGCTTTATAAAAAATACCTTGAATAAAAGTAGGTATTGTTTTTAAACTTCAAATACCACTGTTACATCAGATTAACAGCTACATGAAAGCTCATCACGAGAATAATTAATTTCGTGAGAAAGTTAACAGATGAAGCGCATCATACATTTATTTCAATCCCTTGCACTTAAATATGTAATAGGCTTTTGTTGGAGCATTATGGTGTCCGAGGCTTTGTTTGTAGAATATATGTGTTATTGAGGTGATGAGTGAGTCAAAACGGCAAGTTGCAACGATAAGCCTTGCCGGCAAAGTTCAGTCGGTAGAACAGCCGATAATAGGAAGATGTGGTTTCGAATCCCACCACCATGCAGTGGAAAAAGGATAATTTCGCTATATTGGCGCCCATTTTTTTTTTTTTTTTTTCAGAAAACTTTTTGTTTCACCACACACTGCCAGGAGGTGCAGCTTGTGTAGCACCACGTTTTGGTGCAACCCAATGCAAAGTTTTTAACAGCATACGAAGCACGCAATGTTGTTTTCATAAAAACTGAAAAACCTTCTTCACTGTTTCTCAGTCCTTCTTAAAGATTAGGACTGAGAAACGATGCGAAGTGGGAAATTTGTGACATGCAACTTAAAAAATATAAGCCACTACTAAGTTTTATTTCGGCTAAAATTCCAAATTTTTGGAACTGAATTTGGTCCTATAATTTTCCTGTTCTAATTAAGTTTGGTTAGCACAATCGCAGTAAAAAATTCAGTTTTGTCTTCTCTCTCTCTCTCTCTCTCTCTCTCTCTGTGTGTGTGTGTGTGTGTGTGTGTTTTGCATTTGTACTCTATTAATTATTTTCACCACAGCAAATTCATGTTATTCTCCAAATTTTTGTAGCTATCTAGGGGGTAAGATGGAGGTAAATGAGTTACCATATTTTGCAATAGTGAAAACTAATGTAGGAAAACAAACACTGAATTATATTTGTTTTATAAAAAAAAAAATCAATAGGCCTACTCATGGTTTTCTAATAAAGGTATCCTTTCGATTAGGGTTCATCATAGCTGATTTGTTCCGAATGTTTTACATATCTTCTTTGCCTATGTATTAGGCCCGCTGGGATCTTTTCAAAATTCATAAAGAACAAAAGATGACTGACAGAAATTATGTGAATCCCTGATTAAGAAATCGTCAAATTTGTTTAAATATCTGGGTAGAATTTCTAGTTGCAGGATGATTTCTCTTTTCCTGGACCAAGAAAACGTAGACAGAAGTCTTTGCATCTATCTATTTAAATTATTAAATATATGCATAAAAATGAGACATTATTTCAACTCTCATAGGATCCGTTTATTAAAAGAAATCATCATATTGCTTGTAAGACTGCAAATGTTGCTCTTTGGAAGTTTAATGACCACGGTGCGCAACTTGATGGACTATAAACAGTCTCCTCTCCCTAATTTAGGGTCACTGGTTCAAGGGAAGGGAGAGAGCCATAGCGGATGTATAGTTAATTGATAACAAATATGCTGATTGACATTCATTCTGCACTTTTATCTACAGTAAGTGGAGATCTTATATGAACGATTTGGTGCACATGAAATGTTTGAAAGTTTGTTATCACATATGTGAGAATGGTATTTAATGAAATGTAAATTAACAACGCATAAGATCTGACGTAATTTTTAGTATATTATTATTATGGAGAATTGTTAATGTTACCATACAGAATGAAGTTGTTTGGACGCTGCGCGTTCTTTTTTTAAAGAAAAAAAAATTATATCTCCTTTTCGTATATTCATACTTTTTATCGCCGATCTCAGTACATTATATATTTGTGGTAGTTTGTCCTGTACGTATTCAACATTTGATTTTTCGTGAATGGGATCTGTATGTATTTTGTTTCTTGTTTGTTTCCATGATGCTTTAAGCTTCAAATTTAAAACAAAATATTGCAAAATCTTCTAATATTTAAGTGTTAATAACTGAAATACATTCGTAATTACTTTATGCTCCAAAGCAGACAAAAAAAAAAAAAAAAAAACCGTAATTTCACGGATAATTCTAAATTTTCAGAAACTTTTCCGCAGTTTCTTTTGAATACGAGCGGTAAACTGCCGTTTTAAACAGGTGTTAACGGAAAATTCTGAATTTTCAGAGACCTTTCCGTAATTCTTTTCGTATGTTAACGGAAAAATTCTGTTCTCACATTTTCCGTGTCCATAGGACGAAAAATTTCCGGTAAAAGGTGGGATTCGTGTTAATACCCGTGATTTGATTAACTATTAAATTTCAGTCATACGTCGGAGGACCTGATTTTAAAGTTCTGCAGCGAGATCTGATATTCTGGGTAGCATATCGCATGAAAGTTTAATTACTGTTGCACCTGACATTAGAGGTCCGCACTGGCCGGGCTGGCCCGCCAAGTCCGAGCCCGGCCCGACCTGCGGGCCGGGTGTGGCTTTTTTTAGTTTAGAGAACAAAGCAACGGGCCGGGCTTTTTTCCAGATACTTAGGAACGGGCTGGGCCATGTCGACCCATTCTTTTTATCGCAATTGTAAAGAAAGAAAAAAGTCGTGTTCCCCAATTTTCTACAATTTTCTACCACCCAAAATGCAACACCAAAAAGGTCACGAGATAGCAAAGTCAGATTTACTGGACACATAACAACAGATACAAAGATGAAACGATTGAGCTTACAGGCCCGTGCGACTTGCGGAACACGCAGACATCAATAGTTCGTGTGGCCCGCATGGCTGGCAATGACATCCGCTACACGCCGCGGCATCGAACGAAAGAGGCCTTGGATGTAGGCTTGGGGTATGTCGGTCCAGGCTGCTTCCACACGTTGCCACAGTTCATCAGGCGTAGCCGCGGGTGGTGCTTGCCGGGCCACTCGGTTGCCGATCAGCGACCAGACGTGTTCGATGGGCGACATATCGGGAGAACAGGCGGGCCACGGCAGCAGTGACACCTGGTAGGCCGTGAAGAATTGTTGCTCCATGCGTGCCACGTGTGGGCGCACATTGTCCTGTTGAAACTTGGCCACTGGCAGGTCCTGCAGGTAAGGGAGGACTACATGCTCTGTGACGTACCTGCCAGCAGGACGCACACGACATAAAGGCACATAGCAATCAGAACAAATGTCTGCGTAGCTCAGTTGGTAGAGCGACTTGTTCCGGAATAAGCGGCCTCGGGTTCGAATCCCGGCGTAGACCAAAAATGACGGAGAAATTTACTTCGTTATAATGGCGCCCGAACTATCCGGATGACCCGGCCGTTCAAAATCTCGCATTGGTGTGATGTTATTTCCACACCGCGAGACAGGCAAAATCAGAGAATTCCTTCTCCAGCGCTTCGAAAAATAAAAGTGTGTGATGTTGCATTCCACACAGCAGATTGACTGGGAGTTCTCAAGTGCACGTTCTACAGTGGATGGCTGCCTGCAACGATTCATGGTCACGGCTGACCCGTGGGCCATGCCCCCGGCCCTCTTTCGGGGGGGGAGATGTGACGTACCTGCCAGCAGGACGCACACGACATAAAGGCACGTAGCAATCAGAACAAATGTCTGCGTAGCTCAGTTGGTAGAGCGACTTGTTCCGGAATAAGCGGCTTCGGGTTCGAATACCGGCGTAGACCAAAAATGACGGAGAAATTTACTTCGTTATAGCTCCAAAACGTCGAAGATGTAGTGGTGGCTGTTGAGTGTACCGGCGATGCATACCAAAGAGGTGCGGGTGTCATATCCAATTGCGCTCCAAACCATAACGCCAGGCGACGGACCAGTATGGCGATGCATAATGCAGGCGTCATACAGTCTCGCGCCGCGGTGCCGCCACACGTGGATCCAACCATCGTGGTGTTGCAGGCAGAAGCGGAATTCGTCGGAGAAGACAATGTCGTGCCATTCCGTAGTCCAGGTGGGGCTTTTAACTGCCCACTGGCGCCGCACTCGCCGGTGGTGTAACGTCAATGGTAATCGGAGCAATGGGCGCCGTGAGACAAGTCCCCGCTCCTGCAGACGACGTCAAACGGTACGTGCTGACACAGGTTGTTGCGCAACACACCCTAATTCCTGTGCTAACGTTCGTGATGTGGCGGTGCAAGCCGTCAGTGCCCGCCGCACAACATGCCAGTCCTCTCGTTCGGTGGTGTGCTGCGGCTGCGGCAATCTCTTACGTCGGTCCGTCCGTCCCTCCTGCAACCACCGAATTCATACTCGCCTCACTGTGGCTGGATGTCGTCCCACACGGGCGCTGATGTCTCGGTACGATAAACCGCTGTCGCGATAAGCCACTATTCGTCCTTCTGTCGATCTCCAAAACGTGCTGGAATGACTACCGTATTCTGCGGCGAGGCATCAGGAAGCATCCCACGCACAGGTCCGGCAGCAGAACACACTTCCACTACTTACACCCCGCCTTCTGTGCACCCTTCTTATAGTGCTTCTCAATGGCGTACCGGCCGCACATGATTTGCATATGCTCTGCAATGCTAATCGTTTGCATGTCCTTTCACGGGCCACGCATGCTGCGAATTTCAGGCCAGTCGGATGCTTCCTTCTTGGTGTTGCATTTTGGGTGGCCTGCACTGTAGTTTGTTTAATTGTTTTGCTGGCTATTCTTACTTCCATGACATAGCCCAGGGCGTAATCACAAAAGCAAGGAGAGGCACTCACAGTGGTTTACCATCTGCAGGTACTAAAATGGTGAAGCCACCTTGGGGCTTGTTGACAACAAAAAGATTCGACTCCGAGAGAGTGTCTGTGTTGTGTGGAGTGGGAGTCGGGGTGTGTGTCCGTGGGTGTTGGTATGAGAGAGCGCAGAGACACCGATTGTTTCTGCTATCCCTAATCTGTATGGGGATTGACTTTTGTAGTGTCACCACTTGCTAGTTCAGAGAAAAAGAAAGTTTGAAACCGCTTACTCTTCTTCTTCCCCCTCCCCTCTCTTTAAAGGTTATATTCTTTGATGATTGTTAAAGTTTAGTAAATACTTTTATTCTCACAGTCAACTAAATATTTTTAATAATATCCTATTTCATTATTTAATTTTCCCAAGTTAATAAAATACATTAGAAAAACAAAATAATACCAAATGGCACATCACGGGTCGGGCCAGGCCTAAATAAGAGCTGCAATTGAAGGGTTCGGGCCGGACAGGGCCGAGTGTGTAATATTTGAAACGGTCCGGGTCGGGCTCACCAAATAAGGCCCGTGCAGAACTATACCTGACCCCCCCCCCCCCTCAATTTTGTACAGCACTAGCTATTATTGAAATCGGGAACTTAAATTATTTTACAGGCTATTGTATGATGTCTATGTATTAGTCTGTGGACCCATTAAGACAAAAGCTATTATAGCTATCAAGAGTAAATTTTATATTTAAAAGTTTTGTGAAATAGTACTATGAAGCAGCACATTTCTTATCTTTTCTCAAAAATGATTGAAAGTCATTGTCAGTTTAAAAAGACCAAAAGTTCCAAAGCACATTCTGTTGCTTCAAATTAAAATAAAATGGCTCATTCACCCACATTAACAGCAAAAAAAAAAAAAAAGAAAAAAAGATAAAAAAAACAGCATTTCATCACTGCGCAATTAGTGTTCTACTTTGTACGTGACTGCTGTTAACGGTTATTTCGGGCTCAATGGTAACCCGTGAGGCTTCCTTTACGCCAACCCGCACGACCTCAGTTCAAAACCTATCAGAGGCAAAGAAAGGGAAAAGAATGGGTTGAAGACAGATACGGATTGGACCATTGGGATACCGGGACATTTCCCGGTGGACCATTCGAGAAATGGCCCACCTTCTCGCATACTTTTTATCTGGATTTTTTGGAACGAACGGAATAATATTTTTGTACTTATGAATAATAATCCTTAAAAAAACACGTTTACTTCTATTTATCTTGGGCGTTGGCTCTGAAATAAAATGGCAGTATATTCTGCACTTTGTGAGAAAAACACCGTCAGAGCTGTTCTATATTAATTAAGCTAAAGCTAACTACGACGTAGGTCAGTTGGCTTGACATAAGTCATTTGATTTGATGTAGATCATTTGACTATGAGCCCATGGTCATTGGTAGGCCCTATCTTCTTTTTGTAATCTTGAAGGAGACACTGAGATGGCGTACCATTCCCACCACCTTTTCCAGAGATTGACACGGAGCATAAAGCAGTTCTCCAGCAGAGATGTTTCGAAATCCATCTCCCACCCCGAATATCATGAGAAAAACAACAACGATTTACCAGTGCCGTTCATAGGTCGAAATAATGGGTAGATTTAGAAAAGGCATCTACACAAGGAGGAGTTACCGACACTCAGTAAATGATCAGTGACCAAATAAATAAAAAAATAATAATTAGGAAAATTGCTATGTGTACATTTTAACCTTTGGAATGGCCGTCATAGTGGTAAAGATGAAAATGGGTGGCATCAAGGGACTCGCAACTTTGTCAAAACCAAAATTTTCAAAGGAAAATTATTATTTGTTACAACGCCCCGTTTTGAGCGTGATTTGATGCTACATTGAATCATTAGCGGATTTTTAAGATTCTTTACGATTAAATAGTTAAAATTTGCTCACGATTGAATTTGCTTTATAATGCATATTTCAACAGTTTTCTTTCATCTGGGATATAACAGAACTTTTTTCGTGAAGAAATTTATGAAGTGTTTCGCTGTAGCTATGTGGATTTTTCTCGTGGGCCTCAAAACTGAAATTCCCAGCCTGATTTGGTCGTCCTAATCCGTCCCTGATGGTTGAAGAGTTCAAAATTCTCGATTTTGCGAAATTTCTGAATGAAATCGAAAAAGATCCGAAACTGAATTTTCTGAAATTAACGGAATTACTGACTACGAAAAATCTATCCAAATACTGAAGTTGGAAAACACGGAAATTTTTGAAAACGGGAATTTTGTTAAAAGACGGACATCAGCCGGCAACTTTGCAGAACGATATATTCAGGAATTTTCAGAGAATTCACGCCACTTGTGTTTTACAGTGTAGGTACCTTAGGGAAACACACAGGAAAATTGAAATTTACTTGGAGATAGGATATAAAAATTGTTATTATGTATCTTTATGTATTCATATTTCAGTTGATGACTTTTTAATTGAAAATTTACTAATATTTCCCATTCAGCTTTGCTTCGTCGGTGTAAAAGTTTAACACGGTAATCGTGCCTGCACTGAAAAAAGAAATTGCTGCAATAGCAAAAAACTTGCTACTGCAGCAAATTTCGCCAGTGAATATAGGCACAGCAAAAAAGTTTGTTGGCAGTACTAATGAATTCTGCTTTGCTGCAGAATATCCGTTTCCTGTGGCAAGTTTTTCTTTTTTGCTACTTCAACAAATATTGCTGCTACAGATGCCGATCTCCAGCAATGTCAGTGTGCTCATCCAGTAAATAACCTTTGCTACTGTAGCAAATATTTCCTATCCTAGCAAATCAACAATTCCGGTGTATAAAGAAGTAAATTTCTCCGTCATTTTTTGTCCACGCCGAGCATCGAACCCGGGTCCCCTCATTCCGGAATAAGTCGCTCTCCTAACTGAGCAACGCGGACGTATGCGACGTATGCTCTCGCTGCTATCTTCCTTTATCTCATGTGCGTCCCGTGGTGCAGGCACACCACATCCCCCCCCCACACACCAACAGACCAGACCGCCGTCATGTTGGAATTCATGAACGGTTACGGTTAGTACATTTAGCCAAACTTTTCTTCGCGGTACTAGCGTTTTCAGCTGTTACCATCATCTTGAATTTTACTGAATATTACAGACACCTTTGCTGCAGTTACTCATTTTTTTTTTATGGCAGCTGGTGTGGCAGACATAGCAAAAGCATTTGGTTGTTTAAGTAAAGTGATTCGTACGGCCAACAAAATTTCAGCTGCAGTAAGTAAATTTCTGTCAAGAAAAAAAAAAAATTGCTCAAGTACCTGAATAGGCTTTCCTATAAAAACCAAAAAAATATTGTTGTTTGCTTGAGCAACAAATATTTTGGTATTTCGAGCAAAACTCAATGCAGCAAAATTGGTTTTGCTGCGCCAGCTTAGTTTGTCTTTTCAGTGTGGTGGTGAAAAGAGGGACAAGGTTCTCAAAATGCAGTTTATAATGCTCGTATAACTACGATGCGTTGTTTCATTAACCGCCCCTTTGGCTACAAAACACTTGTTTGTAATGATTCGTCCAAATGGGATTGGGCTAGAATCAGAGAACATTAAATTTAGGAGGCAGGGGGCCCAGGGAGCTGGACAGTATTTTGGGGCCCCAGTATTAGTAACCCATCTAGGATTTCATTATGGGTGGATGAATAAAAATACCCAGGACAAAACATTCCCAACAAAATATGATGAGAACGCCATAAAAATATCCCCGCCGTATTGGAGTGTGTATCCCATGTTTCATGAAGGAATCAGTGGTAGGAAGAAAAGTTAAAATGCATTATATAAAAAATGTATACCAATTCAGTTCTTCTTTAACCCCCCCCATCCTCGGATTGGGTTCAGCTTGTTGAAATTATATCGAAGTAGTGGACATAATAATATGATCCGAATATCATGACTGAAACGAATTCTTAATGTATGAAATTTTCCCAAATTACAGATCTGTGCAAAAACCCCTTCTGCAATGCTTTCGAAAGATTTCAGGATGGATTGGGGGCGACTATATTTTTTGCAGACTCCTCCAAAAAAAAACCGGAAAGAAATAGAGTTTCTTATAGTTTTTGCGGTACTATCTGCAAAAAATAATAAAAAAAAACCTGTAGAACTCTGTCAATTCTTCGAACATCCTGCATAAATATGGGGCCCCTTGAAAATGCGGGAACCGGGGCTGCAGCCCCCCCTAGCCCCCCCCCCCCCTCTAATAAATGGGCTGTGGCTTGAATTCCAGCTGAGAAATGCACTTTGTGTTTGTCTCAGAGATGGAAACAGGTCACGGGTTAACGGGTCGACAATTTTTTGCAGGTCCAACAGGTCGGGTCCAGGTGTTCCTGACCCGATTTTGACCCGGTTTTATTCCCGTTTTGTTTTTGAAAAAGAAAAATTTATTCCAAAGAAAAATGCGCGTTGTGGAATTCTGTAGTCGATACTGGTGCCCACGGAGTTAATAATGATTTGCCATTCAAAGATATTGTCGTCTCTTTCTTAAAGCTACAAAGATTTCCACCGTTCGACGTCAGACACACCGGCACCGTATCGTAAAAAGATACTTCCTTTGAGCTCTTTTACAGTGTGATTCTCCAGGGTAAGGTATAGGCTCAGCTGATTCACTGTCTCCGTGCGAAGTTCACTGTATGACTAAGAGTTACTTTTCACATCGCATCTTTTACATTGAGCATTCAGAGGTTTTCGATTGGTGTGCTAACATCCCGTTCCCATGACATGTCATGTCGAAATTAACTCCTTATTTGTTAATATGGATGGATTTATTATTAAGGAGGTTGAGAAAGGCGTCGATGCCAACAAATACGTGCTTGTTGAAAACCACAAGGGGAAGAGTGAATGCTTGAAATTGTTTCGTCCCATTAAGGAACCGGTGAATAATTCTGTGTTGTTTGGTCTTGCTTGTTGTTCAAAATATGGAAAGTGTATAATTACAAAGAAAGATGTCGACGGTGTAATAAAAGATTATGGAATCAAAAATCTAAAGGACCATATGAAAGTATGCGCAAATCCATCAAAGGGTGGAAAGAGTGAACAATCTAAATACATTTAAAAAAATATATTTGTGTAATCGTAAATAATGATTTCCATTTGTAATATACTCCATGGTCACGGTCATAGGCAGCCATTACTTCTGAATTACGCAAAACAGTGGCACTAAAAATGGCACTAATATTTAGCAAGTAACAAAATTTTATTATTAAAAAACGGATTTCAGTTATTAAATATCAAGCAGTTATTGGGATGAATATATATATATATATATATATATATTAGACAGTCCGTTGTAGAGGAAACTTGGGGAGACCTTCATCCAGCAGTGGATTGATAATGGTTGACAATGATGATGATATATATATATTTTATGTTTATATGTATGTATACAGTATATATATATATATATATATATATTATGTTTATATGTATGTATACAGTATATATATATATATATGCATAAATTGAGTTTCGAATTTATAGTTCAAAGCTGATTTGTCCGGGTCAGTTACGGGTCCGGATCGGGTCGGGTCAGGTCCAGTTCTGATCCAGTTGTGGGGAGTCCGGGTCCGAAATTTTTGACCCGTTTCCAACTCTGGTTTGTCTTACCGCACTGGCTCTCTCCCTTCCCTAAAACCAATGTCTCCAAATAATGGACGGGCAATTTATTGTGTTGATACAGTGGTAGTTAAGCTCTCCCTCCCCCCCCCCAAATCGTTGAAATTAAGAAACTTTTGTACCTTTCAGTTCTGTGTTATCGTTTTGAATGATATGTCGTAGTTTTCGAACTGAAATTCTGATTAAAGGAAAAAGTAGAAATATGATATCTTTAATCAGAAGTAGAAAAGTGCTTTTCTTTACCAAAAACTCGAATTTTTTTTTCACGCTTATTTATTTTTCAGCGTGAGAGGTTTTTAATTAGATTCTTTTATTCGTCGAAATTATCACAAAAAATGTCTACGTGATCGTAATGTTTCAAATTAGTATCAAAGTTGCTTTTATTGTACGCAGACGTCATGCTTTCAGAGGCAGTTTTGCTTTCACTTTGAGAGTTTTTTCCTCCTTGGAATCAGTGTCACCTATTCAAATTAAATCAGCCTGTCCGAGTAATTTTCGTTGCTAACTAGCAAGCACAGACATAATGAATAGCATTAGTGGGAATAAATCTAATTAAATTTCTTTAGGCGATGGTGACTCTTAGAAGGTCACTTCATTCTACTTGGAAATCACAAGGCCAATTGAAATGACCCACGCATTGCGAAAACATGTTGTAATTGCCCGACGCTTTAGTGAGTGAGCAGTTTTGATATCTTAGTTAGTATACATAGTTCAATAACTCTGCGGATGACAGAACTGTTCTGGAAAATCTCGTTTGATTCAGTGACGCTCGTGTGACGTGTTTTTTTTTTTTTTTTTCGGAATGAGTAATGGAGAATTAAGATATGATCAACTAGCATTGATTAATCAATTTAGCGTTATTTTTTATGATTGATTCAGAAGTCGTAGAAGATAAAAATGGAACATTCGAGTAATTAAACTGCTTCTGTTTAGAGTTCTTGAAGCTCAGTTTCACATTACATTGATGTATCTATATGCATTAATCGATGATTAAAAGAACACTTCATTAATCAAATCAACGTGAATCTAAATAAATGATTCAGAACTCTGTAAGAATGACAACAAAACGTTTTCTCTTCATACAGGTGATATTCCACGATATCTAAAAACTGATCAGATATCCCAAATTAATAAAGAGTTCATAGAGTTAAGTCATTTTTGAGCCGCTAGTTGTAAGGGAAAAAAATCAGTGATTGAAGATCAGTCTAGGAGTGATAACTTATGATTTAAAAAAACTGCTGAAGTTTTTAATGGAAACTTTTTCTTTGAACTTTCTCGAAATCGGTGCAGATAAATAACACAGTGTATCTGAAACAGTGAGAATTTTACTCTATGATTGATTAGGTACCAGAAAAGCTACTGCTCTGAAGGTTGCTCTATCTGGCAGAAAAATAGAGAGACCGTTAATCCAAAATGAGATATCCGTAAAAAAAAAAAAAAAAAAAAAAAACTCAGTGTGTAAACCAGCAATAAACTGCAAACTGCGTCTCACCTTTCCTAAGCCACATATACAGTGGAACTTCGGTTACATGTTTTTGCAGGGGATGGCCTTAAAAAACGTATAAATGTAACAAAACGTAAAAATGAAATTACAAAATGTTAAATACTCTTGCAAAATTTATGCTTTGAAGGAGTATACGATATTCCTGAAAAAGGATTTACTAAAGTAGAATTGGGGACAAATAAAAAAAAAGCGTTACAAATTATATTTGATCGCATTACAAAAATCATAAAGCCTATGAAAATCAAACTTTCCTTTTCGACAATTCTGTCTGTCTATAAAAATCTTGATTCTAGAGAATGTGAAAAACTCGCAACTAAGAATCTCAGAGTAGTGCTTCAGTGTGGAATTCATGAATTAACAGTTCTTTTTTTCTGAGGATTCTGAGTGCATCCATTTGAAACAGGAATGTTGGATATTGACGATACATTTAAAATTCTATTCTAATACGCCACGAAATAGTGGAGCCACAGTTATATCCCAGAGATTTATCAGTTTTTAAATAGTGCATATGTGTGTGAATCGTGAAATGCGAAACAAGTTTTTCATCCAAACCAAAAGCAAACAACACACACTTCTCTGATGGAATCAAGGTTCAACTCTGGCTGCACTAAGAAGGAACAGAGCAAGGTTGTTTTGATTCTTTTAAATTACATATGAAAGAATCAAAGAAACGACTATTTTTGAGTATCTAAAAATTTCAAATTTTAAAGTATAATGGCAAAAAAAATGAAATACTTGTAACCGATTTAAAAACACCGATAGGAACGACAGTAAAATATCAGAACTAATGCAGAATTACTTATAGAAATGAAAAACATATAAAAGTGAGAAACGTATAACCGAAGTTCCACTGTATCAATGTAAAATGAGCATGTGATGCGGGCAATAGAAAACAACCCTTAACGGTCTTGACAATAGCTATTCCTTAACCATATGAATCAATTATCTATGAAATTCCTGCGGAAACAGTGCAATCGTTAAATTTCTCCAAATTAATATTCTTTCTTTAATATAAATTGAAAAATAATATCGACACTTATAATACCGATTTTAAAGGAACTTTTTTGTTTAGCGGCTTCCACGAGTTAATTTGTTTATCTCTCTCTTTCTTTCTGTCTTCCTCTCTGTCTCTCTCTCTCTCTCTCTCTCTCTCAGTCTGTGTCTCTCTCTCTCTCTCTCTCACTCTCACTCACTCTCCCTTTCTCTCTCTCTCTCTCTCTTTCCCTCTCTCAGAAAAAAAAAATGAAAGAAAGGAAGAAAGAAAAAATAGAAATCCATGTGAAATGTGCTAATGTCAAACTTTTTCAAATTTTCAGGCTGATTGTTCTTACAAATGTGTTTTAATTCTTTCACACACTTTGTGTGAGAAAATTACTCTGAAATACAACACTTCGTCATAGGGGATTCATTACACATCTACCCTTAATGGCGCCGGTGAGTAATATTTCACTTTCAAGATCATAACTTGCTCTTAAAAGTATAATAATTTATTATTATTATTAAAAGAATAATAGAAATAAATGAAACAAAATCTCGAATCACAGTTAGTGTGATGCCTCAGATCACCGAATTTAAATATGTAAAGCAATATTCTTTTATCTGCCTTTATTTCTATGAGTAAGATGAAACTAATTTCGGAAATAATCATACGATCGAAATATATTTGCTATAAATGCAGAACTTCAAGAAATTTATTATTTGATGTGCATGTGTTATTTCATTTCTCAATGAAACAATGTTTGATTTGTAGAAAAGAAGAATTTATGTTATTGAAACTGATCTACCGTCGTTCTATGTTAAATAAATATTATCTTTCTTTACACAAACATGTGTTTATTTCGGCAGGTAGGGAGAGAAAAGCACACAGCATATTTTATTCGAAAATCGACGCTTAATTTTCCTTAGCCTCCTAAGTAAATCACTTTAATTTCAGATTTATTCTATGAAATTAAATTCAACTGTTAGTAACCATGCACTTGTAGCAGATTTTTTCCCGAGTAAAACACGAAACGTCAGCTGGAGATAAAAGAAACTAAAATTTTTTCAAAGTTTTAAAACTTACGATATCCTATTCTATGTTGAAAATGATGCATTTGAATTCAGGCAATACCACTATTTTGTTTTTATTTCTTAAATTTGTATGCATATCAAATCATACGGTGGTTTCGTTAGACCCTGGGCTTGTCGTTTCTTCTTCCTTTCTTTCCAGTTTACTTTCGTCACAAATTTTGCATTGGTATATCTAAATTTTATATATTTCTTTCTGTTCTTTCTGTTAACATAGGACGACGGTAGATCAGTTCCAATAACATAAATTCTTCTTTTCTACAAATCAAACATTCAAACCATCATAACAAGAGTTTTCGAAAAACTGAAAATGAAGAAGTAAGGTTGTAAAATGGTTATGAAGATTGCAGATTTATAAACGAAGCACCAACAAAACCATATCCTTACTAGCTTTCTCTCTCTCTCTCTCTCTCTCTCTCTCTCTCTCTCTCTCTCTCTCTCTCTCTGTCTCTCTTCAAAATCTTCGGAGAATTATTTAAAATTAATTTTACAATAGAAAAACAGACAATTTAAGGTACAGTGTACCAGAAACACGTAATGTTAATTACTTTACCCTTAAAATTCTGTTATCTTCCTTTCTCTCTACTTTTCTTACAAAATTTTGTGTGCTTATTGTCATGTACCAGTTGTCTTCCTCTTTAAAATGAAATGGCCTTGATCTTCGAACTCACTTATTTGAGAATCACCTGCACTGGCACATAAGTTTTCCATGCTACTTGTTTAAGATGATAAGTCCGAGGAGTTGGAAAATATTATAAAATGAAAAGCTTAATGAGAGAAAGAATTCTGAAGGCAAAAACACGAGTTGTTTTTTTTGTTGACTAAAGGTATTTCATATTATAGAGATATCAATTTACTTTCCTGTCATAAAAAGAAATACTTCAATTATTGTATACCTTTTTTACTAACTTTAACACGTACGTTTCCAAATAAGATCGCGATTTCTTTATGTTGTCCCTTTTGAAATATTGAAGATGGGAAAACACCAGAAAAATATACCATGATCAATTGTATAAACATAAAACTCTACGTTCCCGTCTAAATTTACAGCTGAAAATTTTTAAATGCTACTCTGACTACCATTTTTAATTGTTATTTAAAATATCACTCTGACTATAAATGCATACATACGCAGAAACACGTATACTGTATACTACCTACTTGTACGTGTACATTCATAGACACCTTTATTTGTAGATCTTCTAAGCTGACATTTTCAAAAGACCAAATTTAATACATAACTGATGATATGATCAAACTGAAACATTTGAGTACATAACCGGTACCATAGTGGGTGTTTCTAGTATCAAGTAGGGCGTCAGTCACATGCTAGATGTTATGATATTCGTTTTCTATTAAGTATTGTGATATCAGTTTTGGGTAAATAATCTTGTACCATATTATCGTATCAGTTATATGTTAAATATATTATATCAGTTATAAGACGTAGGTTTCTGGCGAGGGTCAAAAATGGCTCAAGGTTCGGGTCGCGATTGAGGCATGGGTGGTGAATTTTTTCCACTGGTGATGGTTCTCTCCCTTCCCTGGAGTCAGTGGCAGCAAGTTAGGCACAAGCGATTGCTTACACCCCTTACAGTCAGTTGCTCCTCTTAGCCGGTAAGCCTCGAAACAAAAAAGAAATACTGCTGTTATCTAGTAAATATATGGTATCAGTTATTAATTGAATAATTATAGTATCATACTATCTAATGTATAACTCGTACCAGTTATGTCTTAGATACGGTACTGTAACGGGAGCTTCCATATTTATCAGAAGCGAGGTTCAGTAGCCATTTTTAGAGGTAGTGAATTGTAATCATTTTCCTTCATTTCCCGCCATTTTGATGAGCTGGGAAGCAAACGTCAATGTACTTCTTTTCCCACGCGTCGCAGCAGAGGGGGTGTTAGATTTATAGTTTTGTCGATGTGATAAGAATGAAACTGGACATCATTGCTTTCCCGCTGTCCCGAGCAAAGCGATAGAGTAAGAAGAGGAGGCCAACAAAGCAATTAAAGAATCTTGTGTTTTGAGAGTGAAGGCGTGGCAGCGCTTTCTAGGAATAGGTCGGACTTCTTCGGCAGGGGAGAATTTTAGGGGTTCTCCGGGCAAGAGGTGAAGAGACTCGGCTATCAGGAATCAGATCAGATCAGATCATATGTAGAGGATTTTAGGAAGGGAGTGTCTGACCCCAGGTCTTAAACAACCCTTAGAAATAGGAAGCTAGGAGATTCGGGCTACAGTGCCCGATAGGAAAGTGACACGGAAGCGAAGTAGAAAGGGGGAGGAAGGCGTCCTTTTTTTATTACCTGGGGTCCAGTACCCGGGGTCCAACGGCTTAACGTGCACATCCGACGCACGGCGGATATTTAGTGGATCGAGAGTTCGTACCTGCCTGGGATCGAACCTGAGGTCCTTTCCGTAGCAGTCACGAACGTTGCCCACTAAGCCGCCCGCGGCCCTGGCAGGTATCAAGGAAGAAGGAGGGTTTTTAGCTAGGTGAAAAGGCCTCGTGGGTTTGTCCAAACGAAAGAAGTAAGAGGAATGAGACCGGCCGGGAAAAGATAAACGGAATTCGGCGTGCTGACGGTTAGAGCGAGTAGGACACCGAGGTGTTAATATAATAAAGAAAGAGTGAAAATGACGGAGAAATGGAATAAGCAATGAGGTTGATGATAATAGACAAAAGGAATCGGACAAGGCTTAAAGACATTCCCCGTGACATCTGATTAAAAGTCTTCCTCACTACAAAAATTCAGCTTCAGTCGATTTTCTTTTATGTACTTGGTATTTTATTTACCTGCTCCAGTCGGGAGAATTACGGGTTAAACCCCATATACAAAGCAAACATCAAACGAACCCTTCACACAGGGCGCTGTAATAGAACTCAGCACCAAGCCCTGTAACAGTATCTGTTAGGCATAGTTAATTGCTAACACGATATATGATACTTATGGTATCAGTTATGCTATAGTACCACGTATTATATAATTGATAACATAGCATGGATAACAAGTCAACTGATACTAAATTTGATACTTTAACACCAAGTACCATGACTGATATCAGTAATACAGTATCAGTTTTGTATTACATTGTTAAATTGCAAGAACGCTAAAAATCAAACTTCAGAAACTTCTTTTGCCATGACGTGGATATCTTATACATATTGGGTACTGTTAAAGCCCTACTGTGGATTTTGAAACGACCCTCAAGAGGGAGCTGCGAGCGTTAATTTTGTGCTTATCAGTCAGTGTCAGTGCTGTGCTTATGTGAGTGTGCATAGTGACCAGAGTGTTCATCCTCATGGAGACTAGAGTGTTCATCCTCATGGAGACTAGAGTGTTCATGGCGACCAGAGTGTTCATGGCGACCAGAGTGTTCATGGCGACCAGAGTGTTCATCCGCATGGAGACTAGTGTGTTCATGGCGACCAGAGTGTTCATCCGCATGGAGACTAGTGTGTTCATGGCGACCAGAGTGTTCGACCATCATTAATGTCTCATCAGTGTAATTTTAATAAATTTCTAAAGTTCATTTAAGTGTGAGTGTTAACCTAAGGGACTAACTGTTCCTTTGCGTCATTCTACTGGTACAACTTTCAAAGTTTTCTCCACGCAAGCACACAGGCGCACACGCGCTCTTTCCCACGTTTTGGATTCACGGTGACCATGACTTTGCTGCCTTTTTCCCCATTTCAGTAAAACTTAGTAATGGAATCTGTGTGAGAGATATCTGATTTAGTAAATAAAAGTATCCGCATTTTTGAAATGTGTTAAATCATAAATCATCAATTTCTTCCACGATGATTTTGTCTTGTTTCTCCTGCCTCTAAACGGAGTTGTTACACGCAGTTACTATTACATTAACAGCATCAATGAGTTTCTATTTTAATATACACATCCTAATAAAGTGATTAAATCGATAAAAATGTTATATATGTATAGAAAATGCTCAATTTTGCAAATAAATCTGTGAGGATCTCTGCGAACGAGAGGCCCCTTTAAATACTTATATATGATTTTTGTGTCTTTTTCGTGTGTATATGTATGTGTTCAAGTGACAGCCGTGTAAGATATCTTGTACGAGAACGAACAATTTATCCTTGCAAACTCACTGCTGGACACTTTGGGGACATTGGTCCTCAACGACGCCATTTTGCTCGAACTCGTAAGATAGTCGTTGGTTGTCAAGTACATGGTGATATTCGGTACGCCTTCTTACATGCTCGGAAGCGGAACTTAAAGAACATTCGTTACGAGGTGTCAACAATGCAACCCCCGAAAACGTTGGGGGGTTCGCGGAGGAAGGGATACGAGGAGGACATTAGAGATTGGAAGGCGAGGAGAATGAGATGTCACGGGGATACACCATAATGTTTTTTTCGTTGTATGGGATAGAACCCATAAAGCATGTAAATAATGTACAGTTATATAGTTATATATATATATACCTTGAATAAATATTCGGATTTCTTGGCATATGGATTCCTGAACTGAAGGTATTTTCCTTAAGGCCGTACTTTGTAAAGGACGAAACGAACCAAACGGGCCTGGGAACCACAGGCTCGCTAAAACATGTCACAAAATCCTTTCGCCCTTGTGCTTAAATATGGAGCTCTTGCCGGAGTACTTCGTCCCTGTGAACTTCAAATTTTCGAAAAAGTTCAGTTTATTTTTTCCCGTGTTTTAACGGCAGAATAATGATTGATATATCAGATTTTAGGAACTCTATTGAATTTTATAAGCTCTTTGTAAGCTACATTTCAGTAACACATATTACTGAATTTCATATGTATCTTTTACTGTGATAAGTAACACTGAAGTTTATTTAAAAATAAGTGACACTGAAGTTTAATTTAGGTAATAAGTGACACTGAAGTTTATATGCGCCTTGTATGTTATATTTGAGCAGTTCGTATATACTGATGACTTTTGTAGAATGGTATTTTTGAGTTTCACATGCTACCCAGGTATACATATCCCCTACATGCTGTTTTAGATAATACTCTCGAACCGAATGGCCTTTAGCATACTACTTGCTTTATTTTTCTTTACTATTTTGTAACACATGGATTGGCTTTTATTTTTTAATAGTTTAATTTTAATTTTTGTTTTACACTTTCCCTCCTTTGCCTTTCGCTTTGTTGTATAAAAGTTTTTAAATCTGTGTTAGAAAATTTCATAATGCCCACTTTGTAAATTGTGGCCCCTATTTCTGACTTCTAAACTGGTGTGCTCCAAGTTTTTTCATGTTCTTGGATTTTAAATCATTTTTAGTACTCACATTGAGTAAACAGATACATGAAGTCGGTTTGCTCTAATATTTCCTGATGCTTTCCCTAAGCTTCATATGGAAGCTCAGTGGAAAATAGAAAAAACGAAAAGGTAGACAACCCATATCATGCTCCTGTTTTTAGAAGGAAGGCTTTCTCCTTTTCGTCTGTGAAGTATTTTCTAATGCCTTAAATACTTCAGCAGTTGCGACTTTCAAGAATACTTTTAATTTGTGTTTGATTTTCTGCCTCCATGAACTTCAGTTCTGCCTATGTATTTAACTTCTGCGTGGCCTTTCGTAATACGTAAATTTTCTGAGATGCTCCCTTTCTCTCTCTCCCACTCTCTTTCTTTCTCTCCCAATCTCTCCCTTCCTCTCTTTCTCTCCCTATCTGTTCTTTTGGTAGGAAAAGAGAAAACCATTTAAAATGTGCCTTACAGTTTCACTGAAATTGAACATTTTACCTCTCTCTCTCTCTCTCTCTCTGATTTGTCAGAATATATATATATATATATATATATTCTATAAAGAAGATGCCTAAGCAAAAAAATACATATATAATTTTGACTCACACCTAGTACAACATAGAAAAGGTTATGTATCTACCTGTGTGAGTAAAAGGAGAAAAGATAAAAAAATAAAATAAAACAACTGAATGTAGAAGGTGTCGAGAATACTGAGCCTTGGCTTTATCAAGGACCAGCAAAAACTCTGCATTTTCTCACTCCCACAAAGACCTAGTTGGAAATGGGTTTCTGCAAGGCCATAGATGCAAGTAACATTATTATGTCACTCTCACAGCTTGAGTTCTCTTTAATCTTCTTCTCTCTGTTTAATAGTAACAGATGAAGAGCATGGGTCGGGCCAGGAAGGTTAATGGATGCAAGCGAAATTGTTAACTAGTGCTAGGTCATGCAACTCTACGGAGGACATGACATATATATATATATTTTTAACTATTTTAGGTGGGAATGTTACTTGCATCTATGGCCTTGCAGAAACCCATTTCCAACTAGGTCTTTGTGGAAGTGAGAAAATGCAGAGTTTTTGCTGGTCTTTGATAAAGCCAAGGCTCAGTATTCTCGACACCTTCTACATTCAGTTGTTTTATTTTATTTTTTTATCTTTTCTCCTTTTACTCACACAGGTAGATACATAACCTTTTCTATGTTGTACTAGGTGTGAGTCAAAATTATATATGTATTTTTTTGCTTAGGCATCTTCTTTATAGAATGTGATTTCTGAATTTTCAAAACTGCTGCGTTGCGCGTTTTGATCTTCAGGTTATTTTGCAACCTTCGTTTTAAATTCTAAAGTTTTTCCTTAGTCTTCAGTTTTGCTCTTAAGTATATATATATATATATATATATATATATATATATATATATATATATATATATATATATATATATATATATATATTCTTTGTCGTTACGTACTCTGTGATTCCAAATATTCATTTATACCATGGACTGGATTTCGTGATCTCTCTCTCTCTCTCTCGTAGACTGTCTGTTGGTTTATAATTGTTGCAGTTAGGTACTATATGTGATTCCAAATATTCATTTTTACCGTGGACTGGTTTTTGTCTATTGTGATATTCGTTTATATAGTTCAATATATTCTATAATAAGATGGATTGAATTTTGCTGGATCGGGTTTTTTTTACCTGTCAGAGTATTCGTTCGTAGTTTAGTTTGGTAACGAATCGACGTTCATGTCATTGAAAACTTATTTTGAAATTCAAACTGGCTAACCGGTAATACGAATACCTGATGCTAGTTTAACTTCCAGATGTATTCATGAACAGATATTAATACCTTTTCTCTCTATGAGTGTTCTAAATACAAGATAAAGCATTTTCACGACACTTTTCAAGAATTATAATTTTGTTTGCATATGGTTTATGTTTATACAGTATACCTTAAAATCGTCAGAGTTTTTGTAAATTAAACTTCTAAACCTGCACGCCTGGATATTTTTAATGAATAGATTTTTGCACTGGTACTTCAAACTTAACTGTTAATCTTAAAGGCCAGGTTTTTGTCATAAGCTAACGCTACAAACAAAATTCTGCTCTTTTCTGCATGGTTTGTAACACACACACACACACACACACACACACACACTGTATGCAAAACCGTTTTCAATATTTAAAGCAGGTGACCCAAACTAGAGGCCCAAAGAATATGTTCCCCCGGCCCCTGGGAGGTACTTTGACCTGCGATCCGTTCGGCTATGCCGCTATTTTTCATTTGCTTGATTGTTTCGAGTTTCAGAAACCACAGTGGGCGCCTGAAGCTATATGGAGCTGTCCGCCCCTAATTTAGGGCCATCGACTCCGAGGAGGCGGATAGCGCGGTACTATTCATGCCACATTCAAGAAACGGTCACGAGCCAAACTCCAGTGTGTGACCAGAATTCAGCGCCTCTGACCATCCGGCTGCCAGAGCGGCAATCGTTGTTTTCTTTTCTTATATTATGCAGAAGACCGATATCTTTTACATTATCAAAACTTTTTATGATTTCAGGAACGCAATTATCACTTTCTTTGAAATGAAGGAAAAAGTTGTTTCCAAGATTAAAAAAAAGCATTTCGTAGGTTCGTTATCTCTCCTTTACGGTTGAAATCCAGAAACATTTAGATGAACTAAAACATGGAACTTCAACTTGAAGAAACTACGAACGTCCATGCATACCCGCGTAAGAATACTTGGAATAAAACGTAGGCCAACAGAAATTCAAATGAATGATAACTCGTCGCATTTTCATTTTTCTTTAATTCATAAAACGAAGTTAGATTCTCTTAAGATCGCATTTAAAGAACAGATATGTGGCATCACTAACGAAATTATCATTAACACAAGATTTTAGATTGGAAAATAAAGTTTTAAGAAAATGTTAATTTTCTGAAATAATCCATTGCTGAAACTAAAGACAGCAAAACAAGTAATTAAAACCCTTTGCAATAATGACTGAAGTTAGTATACTCGTAGCGCTGTAGATAGTGTTCGAAATATAAGATCCGTTATAAATACAGATTTCGGTTCTTCCACTGAATTTTGGCTTAGAAGTTAGAAATATTTTGAGAAACATTCATACTTAAGGCTGAATTGTCTTCCAAGATTCATAGGTTAACAAACCGTTGTCACTGTTAGTGATAGTGTTACTTATTGATATATCGTTCTATATTTACAATTATCTATGCATAGAACTCGAGCTTCAATGAAATCCATGAAGCGGTTCACCAGAAAAAATTTTAATATTTCATATACAAGTTCTCATTTTCTTTTGCAGGCATTCCAGAATCAGGGTTTCCTGTGATTTCCCCAATCTCCCTATATCTTTATTTCCTGCTTCTTGCGCTGAATGAATTATTTTAGCTAACACCTCGTCCAGTGGCATACAGGCTTACCGCTACGTGTGGGCTTCAGCCAAATTTCTTTTGAACTTATCTTTTAGCCTACCCCCCAAAATATTTAAGCTGTTAAAATATATGGCTGGTGCAACCGTCTAAGATTTTAAGGTTCTTGGATAAACGTACCTGCATTTTTCGAATACACAGACTTTTTGTTATATAAAATGAAATTTTTGTTAAATTTAGTTTCTGCGCTTCTGGAAAATGGAGGGAGTCCTCTGAGCGAATTTCTAAGAGAGTAGTGGAAACACACAATTTTTATAATCATAGTTTAAAAAGATAAGAGAGAGAGAGAGAGAGAGAGAGAGAGAGAGAGAGACAGAGAGAGACAGAGAGAGATACAGAGAGAGAGAGAGAGAGAGAGAGAGACAGCAAAAGAGAGAGAGAGAGAAAGACAGCAAAAGAGAGAGAGACAGAGAGAGAGAGAGAGAGAGAGAGAGAGAGAGAGAGAGAGAGAGAGAGAGAGAGAGACAGCAAAAGAGAGAGAGAGAGAGACAGCAAAAGAGAGAGAGAGAGAGACAGCAAAAGAGAGAGAGAGAGAAGCCAAAGCGATTTATTTTCCAAAAATTAATAAATAATAAAATAAGTAAAACCTTTTTTCCCATATTAAACATTGCTCATTCGATAAGAAACTAGATTTCCAGTCAGTATTGTGTTTGACATGTTCTTGTGATTTGTGGTAAATGTTTAAAAAGTTATCAAAAATAAAATAAATAAATAAATAAATAAATAAATAAATAAAAATACTAAACGAATAATCTCTAGCGCTTTTATTTATCTATTTATTTTTTGCTCTTCTCTTTCTTTGTTTGAGTAACCGCACTAATTTCTCATATTTTTAATAAACGTTTGGAAATAAAATCTCTGTGAATGTTTTTATAAAATCATATGCTGAATTTCATTGTTTAAAATATAAATATTCAGCAAAATAACTTGTCTGCTTGGTTGTTCATTTGTTGATAAGCAACACGACAATTGCGCTATAAAATATACGTCAAATCCCGTAGTTTATGTCTTTGCCGCTTTTCTTTTAATTTTCCTCCTGATAATAGAAGAGACAGCCCCTCCCACGTCTAATCTCTTCATGTCTGCCCCCACCCGCACCCCAATAATTTGGCGAAGTTGATGCCCCTGCTTTTCATCGGGAGATGCTGAGAGAACCTTGGCGAAGCAATTCTTTTAAGGTGATCACGTATACAAAAGTAGTATTACAGTTTCTTTTGTGTAAGCACACTGGATCATAAACGAGTATACTTGCATATAAAATATATTGCAAGGATGAGACTAAGAAACACAATAAGACATCTCTCGAATCATATGGGTTTCGGGGTACGAGAATGGGACCTCATATTTCAAAAACGCAGTCCTCAAAATAAAGTCATTGGAGAAGTTTTGTCAGTGGGTTACGGCTGCACTGCTACACGGAAATACAGGAAAGAAAAATAAAAAAAAAGCGTGAAAGCTAAATGACGAGTTTTTTTTTTATAGCTGAGAACGGCTATTCTACCAAACAACTATCCCCACTGCCGAACGGTTCCAATAAAAGCAACTCCTCCTGAACTCATTCTTGGACTGGGTAGGGGTCAGTTGACCTCTACTTAATCCCTACTCCTTAGGCTATGGGTCAACCGCACTTAGAAGAATGGCAACATTAGGGATCATCTGTACTAAAACAACTGCGTAATTACTAGAGGCTGAATTTGTCGGGGAACAGAGGAGAAGAGGAGCTGATAGCAAATCTAAATTGCAAGAAAAAAAAAAAAAAAAAAAAATTAAAAGTCTAGGAAACTTGGTTGGTTTTAAGATTTTATTTCGTGAAATGTGTGTCGCACACTATGTGACGTATATCTGCAATTTAATCTTCCTTTTGAGTTCCTGCGTTCTTATGTACAATTGGTATCTTCTCGTTTAACGTTTTGCGACTTAACTTAACAGATTCCTGCCGATGAATTTGAAGTTGGTAACATCTAAAGCAGGCAAAAGTGCAACTTAGGTAGCTAGGCTCGAGAGGTAAACGCTTGGGGGGGGGGGGGGGCTAGTGGTCAAAGTAAGTGACTGCCTCGAAGATAACCTCAGGTTCGATCCCAGCAGGTACGAACACTAGAACCACTAAATATCCGCCGTGCGTCGGATGGGTACGTTAAGCCGTCGGACACTGGGTACTGGCCCCCGGGTAATAAATAAGGGCGTCTTGCTCCCTCTTTCTACTTGGCTTCCGTATCATTTCCCTATCAGGCACTCTAGTCCAGATCTCTTAGCTTCCTATTTCTAAGGGTTGTTTAAGATCTAGGGTCAGACACTCCCTTCCTAAAATCCTCTACATCTGATCTAATCTGATCTTGTAAGAGCTTGGATATTCAATATTCTTGGAGCTATGATGCTCAGGCAATTTTAAGATAGTGTTGATCTGAGTATGTTTAGGCGATCATCTTCCGTGATCTATTTGAAATAGGCAATATTTCTATTTTCGTTAACGATTCTTAGGCAATCCTTCTTAGTTGATTTTTGATAAATATCTGTAAACTTATTCACGAGAGAGAGAAAGATGTGTGCTCAAAATTGTGAAGAGCTGAAAGCAGAGCACATTTAAGGAGACAGGGGCCCCGGAAGCTGGACAGTATTTTTGGGCCCCAGTGGAACATCTAGAATTTGACTATGGGTGGATGAATAAAAATGCCTCGGAGAAAATATTCCCAAAATATGATGTGGAAGCCATAAAAATATCTCCACGGAATTGAAGTGTGAATCCCATGATTCATGGACGAATCAGTGGTATCGAGAAAATGTAAAAATGCATGGTTGAAAAATGAATGCCAGTTGAGTTCTGCTTTAATCCCTCCCAGTTGAGTTCAGCTTGTTGAAATTATTTCCAAGTAGCAGGCAAAATAATGTGATCCAAATATCATGATTCAAACAAATTTCTAATGTATGAAAATTTCCCCCAGTTACAGATGTGTACAAAACACTTTTGTAATGCATTCGAAAAATTTGAGGATGGACTAAGGTTGACTATATTTTTGCGGACTCCTCCTAAAAAAGGGGGAACGAAATAGAAAACTTTATCACAAGGCAGTTTCTTATAGTTTTTGATGTGCTATGTTTAAAAAAAAAATAAAAATAAAATAAATTGTAGAACTCTTAATTCTTCAAGAATTCTGCACAATTCTGGGGCCCCTAAAAATGTTCCCGGGGCTGCAGCCCTCAGCCCCTAGCCCCCTTTTAAATGGGCTATGGCTGAGAGGATGCTTGTATTTGTAATTTCGATTGACCGAGTGTTATTGTGACTTGATTCAAGCTAAGTGTGGACAAATTGGATGACTGCTGAAATCCTGATAAATAAACAATTTGGAAACGTTAAGTTATATGATTCGTTTCTGTGAACCCTAGCCTTTTTATCTGATAGTGACTTGTATACGTTTTAATACTGCCGACTGTTACGATTGGAAAGTTATTTGGGTTCAACGAAAGTCGAGTTCTTAGAAAAGCTAATTCAATAAACCTTAAAATTACAGTTTTACAGTAAAGCCCCGAGTTCTGAGAAAAGCTAATTCAATATACCTTAAGATTACAGTTCTACAATAAAGCCGAGAGTTCTGAGAAAAGCTAATTCAACAAACCTTAAAATTACAGTTTTACAGTAAAGCCCTGAGTTCTGAGAAGAGCTAATTCAATATACCTTAAGATTACAGTTCTACAATAAAGCCGAGAGTTCTGAGAAAAACTAATTCAACAAACCTTAAAATTACAGAGTTACAGTAAAGCACTGAGTTCTGAGAAGAGCTAATTCAATATACCTTAAGATTACAGTTCTACAATAAAGCCCAGAGTTATGAGAAAAGCTAATCCAATACCTTAAGATTACAGTTTTACAGTTAAGCCATGAGTTCTGAGAAGAGCTAATTCAATAAACCTTAAGATTACAGTTTTATAGTAAAGCGCAGTGGCGCTTTTAGTCGGGGTGGCATAGGAGTCCAGTCCCTCTCTATGAGATATCACTTCGTCCTTCGTTGTTTGTAATTAGCTGCTCATTTTTTAATATATCTGTACAAGTTTTAGAAACATATACAATGTAACCACGGTTATACATTTTCCACTTTTATACGTAATTCTGCGCTAGTCCCAATATTTTACTGTAGTTTCTATCGCTTTTTGATTTTGATTATACGTAATCCATTTATATATATTTTTTTCGAGTATACGTTAAATTTTGAATTTCATGTTGTCGAAAATACACAGTTCTCTGATTCATTTATTCGTAATACGGGATGTTACAACTTCCAGAGAATTGAGACAGCGTTGTTTTTTATTTTTTTATTTTTTTCAGCCATGGTGAAACTAAACACTTTCTAAATACCGCTCACAGATCTCCATTTTCTCTGAATTCAAGAAATTTGAAACAAGCAAAGATTAGTGAATATTTCATTTGGTACTGATGCTGAATCACCTAATGGACAATCGGCTTTGAAAAGAGCGATGCTTGTAACTTAACAAAGTGGAAAAGGAGTATTGGATGTTAAACAAAATCATATTTGGATTTACCTTCTTGTATTTCAAAGATCATCATGTCTTCCACTCTTGCACCAAGCATGCACCTCTCCATGCCTCTTTCAGTAGTCTGCAGTCTTTGTATGTCTTTTGTAGTTAAGGTCTACGTCTCTACACCATACGTAAGCACTGGAATGAAGAATTGATCAAACGCTATACTTTTAAGACCTAATGGCACATTGCTCTTAAAGATTGCACTGTTCCTTCCAAAAGCTCTCTCCATCCAAGTTTTATACGCCGATGAATTTCTTCATCAATATGACCCCCACTTGATATCTGCTGTCCAAGGTAAATCTTGGTATCGATTGTCTCCAGCTTTTCCCCATCAATCGACAAATCCCTGAAATGGCAATGGGCTGAACATATTGCTAGATGGACGGACTATCGATGGACAAATAAAATTTCAAACTGGATTCCAAGGGACCGGAAAAGATCCAGAAGACCACATAAGTCAATGAAATTCGAAAGTATGCGGGAGTAACATGGAGAACACTGACAGAAGACAGACCATTGTGGAAGAAATTTGGGAAGACCTTCATCCAGCAGTATATTGATAATGGTTGACAATGATGATGATCATTTCAAAGGTAAGCTTGTTTATTTTTGTCATGTATTGAAGATCTAAAATCGTACAGAATTTCTTAACCTAGTTTTTATAATGAAATGAGAATGTAAAAATTAATACGAAAGATAATATGGACATAAGCAATATGGACACAAACAAAGTATGTATGTATGTCCTACATTATAAACTGGCGTAATCTAAAATTACGAGTTATTTTTTCCCTTCTGTCTTCTTCTTGTTGGCATTCAAAAATTTTTAATAGTATTTTGAAATTTCATTTATACGTTTTTAAGGTCATCCCCTTGAAGAACGTATAACCGAGGTTCCACTGTATTTCACGAATCATTCGAACTGTACTTTGCCATGGCACAGTGGCCTAAGCGCTAGCTTTAGACCAGGTTCGAATCCCGTGAGGCATGGATGGTCCATGAAAAGTTCGGGTTCGAATCCCGAGGAAGCATGGATTTTGTGAGAATCTTACGGCGCTGGCTCTTTTCCTTCCCTGGAACCAGTGGCACTAAATATGGGACGAGCGACTGCTTATACACTGTTAAAAATTGTGTGGTAGGTTGCACCAAAAAGCGGTGCTACGCCAGCTGCACCACTTTCTGAGAAAAGATACAACATTGTGTTTTGCAAACAAACCCCACAACGTGGTTCAACTTTTCACCATGTTATGGTACAATGTTGCACCACGGCACCGGTGGCGCAGTGGTCTAAGCGATGGCTTATGACCATTCGTCCGGGTGGGGTCCAGGTTCGAATCCCGTGAGGCATGGATGTTGTGTTTGTCTTACGGCACTGGCTCTCCCCCTTCTCTGGAGTCCGTAGCCATAAATCAGGGGCGTGCGATTGCTTATAGCCCATTGAGTTGCTCACGGTGGTCGTTAAACCTCCAACCAAAACAAAACAAAAAACCAATGCCAAGGTAATCTGGGATTTGTGGTTTCCATGTGAACAGACTTGAGATGCAATTTTTTTTTTTTTAGTTTTTTGTTGTTGTTCTTGTTGTTTCGTTAAAACAGTGAATATAAATAAACAAAAACACTAAAAACTATAAAATATGTGTCTAAAAATGCAGTATTCAAAAATTTCTAGGAAAACAAAATTGGAATCTTTTTTTTATTTTTTTTTTTTTGGAAAAAAATATTCTGGATTTTGAGATTCTGGATTGCGGGTTCGGTACTGCATTAAAAAGTGTGACCTTAAAAAATCTTCCATGGCCCAGCATTTCTGGAGAAATAACCACCAATTTCTGTTTGATGACGCAAAACTCTTAGATAGACCTAAATCAATGTTTGACCTAGGCATTTTAGAAGCCTTTCACATTTTTCAAAACCATAAAAACCAGGTAAATGATTTATCTTCATACCCTTGGAGCACATGGAAAGCACTCATCAAAGCCAATGGCCGTACCAGACGTTTGACAGATGAAACTGGTAACATCGTTACAGCAAGAAATGAAAACGCTTACTCCTGATGAATTGGACAAGAGTTTCCACCGAAACTATAGTAGATTTTTAAGTTATAAATACTGCATTCATAAACCTGTTTTCTTATACATCGTTAGTTGGTTGTTTCCTATTCCTCATCTTATTCATTTCCACTGCAACATTTTGTTCTCTAACTCACTCCCACACGATCTTTTAGTTTTCTCGCCTCCAAAACTTCTGAGTCTCTTGCCCAACCTCTCCAACTGTTCTCTTTCACCCTCCCCTTTTCCCGCGTTTCTCTGGCACCTCGAAAAGCAATAAACTCATTATGCCTTCTGGAAGTGCAAATCTATTACAATGCACTAATCGCTGGGTGGGACAACAAAACCATATAACAACACTTGTATTGAGTTTTTACAGCACCTACTAATGGTCGTTACCGCCATGACAGATAATATCTTAAGGATTCAGTCGATTTTCTATTCTGATGTTACAGGGTTAGGGAGATTTTAAAGGATTTTAGAATTAATGCATTTCCAAGCAAGGGATTTTCTAGCGGTAAGTTAAAAAGCGCTCTCTCTATGGCGACATCGATGATTAGAGGTTGTGGAAATGTGTTTCCCATGGAATGGTGCTTTGCATGGAAGAGTCATTTTAGAAAAACTTAAGTGCCTAAATCGTTTTACTGGCTTATGCTGCAATCATAGACATTGTCATCAGCAAGCGATTCGGAATGAGCGTAATTATTTTATCGCATCAAAGGCGTCCGACGCTTTTCCTGTGGAGCCAGGACGTACACACAAGGAGAGATGAAGCTAAGAGCTCTAGAAAGAGGGGAGACGACTTAGGGAAGCGACGGAGGATGGTCTCTGTCGCTTCCCTAAGTCGTCAGAATCGTAGAATGAATAATTAGCAAAAGCAAACTCTTTACTAATGATTTAAGATCAATCCGGGACAACCTGTACATATAGCAAATAAGTCCATAAACAATTTGAGACTATAACTTTCTCAACTATTCATTTGTTTCGTATTTTCCGCAGAGTTGCAACAAGGCATACACAATCGGACACAGAAATAACATCATAACACTCACGACAAAACTATCTGTTTTTGAATATTCCCTACAATTCCTGGAAAGGAATTAATTCTAAAATCTTTTAAAGCCCCTGTAACATCACAATGATCATAGTGTTCTGTTTTCTGTCCTAGTACTTCAATTTGTCTTCTTCAGCAGGTAACCATAAATGAAAAGTAAGGTAATTACTCTTTAGTGCAAACGAAATGACATTTAAATAAATGGTTTGTACAAATCTGATTTGGAAGCTTCAGATTCAGGGTGTCAAGCCTTGAAATCACCGCAGAGAAAGCCGAAATTATTTGATTTAAAATAGGGCGATTGTAGAAAAAAAGTGAAAGTGTAATATGAAAGTTCTCGGTCATTGAAAGTTTCTTGAAATGAACAAGAGTTGGGTGCAACGTGCGTTAGCGTAAACCAGATGTACAGAACACGCAGAAATTATTTTAGCTTTCATTACTAATGGTTTGTCTGTTTATCTACATGCATTATTGCCTAGACACTTTATTAAGAACAAACACCCGTATGTCACGTGTTTAAAAAAATATGTTTAACGCAAAACTTAGAGAACAGTATCGCAAAGAAAAGCCAGTTGAATTTAATTTACGCCTGGAGAATTTTAATGAATATGTAACCTACATATAAAACGTATAACACATATAAAAATTTAATTGTTAGCATCAGTTATAATTTTTATGCTGCAAGGATATGGCACATAGATTTCTAAATCCGCTTTTTCTTTTTTTTCGGGAAGGGGGAGGGGGAGGGGGAGTAGATACCAATGAAACTGTGGTCCACATATTTTTACATATATATACCAAATTTATACGGAAAATATTTTCCTTCCTTTTCCCTACCTTAGTCAAATTTAGAATATAATTTGGGACAGAGAGAAATAATCAAGTATATCTAAGTTTGCATGACAGCAGTTCTGGTGGGTCATGGTTGTAGCATAGATTCTATCCTAAATTTGACTAAGGTAGGGAAAAGGTAAGAAAATATTTTCCGTATAAATTTGGTATGTAGGCATAGGTATGTGGAACATATTTTTTATTGTATCCACTCCGCCCCCACCACTCGAAAAAAAGTAGATTACGAAATCAAAATGCCATGTCCTTGCAGTATAAAAAATATAACTAAATTTTATATGTGCATAAATATATAGTATAACTGAATCAATATTGTCCACGTGCTGTTTTGTTAAACAGATGCGTACGGTACAACACTACTTCCATCTTTCTCCTATTTCTTTTTATCTTTATAGAATTTATATCCTGAACGTATCAATAGTTTTCCCCTTTTTGCTGTTTAGAAATTCCATGTTACGTCTAGATTAGCTGTTTGAGGAACGATACCACTGTTTTGTGGAGGGTCGGTCGAGCATTATGATGATCATATGTAGAGGATTTTAGGAAGGGAGTGTCTGACCCCAGGTCTTAAACAACCCTTACAAATAGGAAGCTAGGAGATTTGGGCTAGAGTGCCAGATAGGAAAGTGACACGGAAGCGAAGTAGAAAGGGGGAGGAAGACGCCCTTATTTATTACCGGGGTGCCAGTACCCGGACGATCGAGCATTACCTGACACAGAGCATCTTATACCGGGGGCTCCTTTTTCCACCCTCCGGTTATTCACATTACCCCTTAAGTAAGCTAGGGCTGAGTAAGTGTACTCGATCGCTATTGTTGTCTTCCTTCTGAGTGCAACTGATCTATCTGATCTCATAATGGTGATTGCAACTGGCCCGTGCCTCTTGTCTTTCCGGTCGCTGATTCTCTCGCTTGCCTAAAAGTAATAGAGCTAAATTAAGGAAGAGCGAATCTTCATAGCTGTTGCATAAATATATAAATAATGGGCCGAATTAAGGCCTTAGCGGGCCCCTAGGCTAAGACATTTGAGTGGGCCCCAAAAGAAAGACCTTGTAACGGAGAATCATTATGAATTCCGTTAAAACACGAAACTGTAGCAATATGTTTGTGATAATCAATACATGTGGTGCATTCTTCAAACTAATAAATTACCTGCAGAGTTTTCATAAAAAATTTACTGTATTTTCCACTGTTCTCAGAAGAAGAGTTTAAAGCTTAAATTTCCTAGATGTCTTGAAATGCTTAATTATTTAGCTTTCCTTGGTGCATATATTTTGTTATGCAATGTGAAGTCACAGTGGATTTCGCCCATTAATGGTTCCAAGTGTAAGCAGGGAAGTGTGGGTAAATGATAGTGAAAAAGCTGAAACTTTATTTTCAATACACCAGACATTAATAATAATGAAACGCATATAGCATGTTAAATCCGTTTATTTTTGTGGTGTAGTCAACACGAAGATTCGCCAAGCTTTCGCACTCCGCTGGGAGGCTTTTTCAAGGCAATGGTAGACATCAAAATGACATAAATGGAACTTTTATTTTTTTCAAGGCAATGGTAGACATAAATGGCATTTTTATTGCCTTGAAAAAGCCTCCCAGTGGAGTGCGTTGGCGAATCTTTGTGCTGACTATACCACAAAAATAAACGGATTTAATACGTTTCATGGGATGTGAGGTCAGGTGATGAGGGAGTAACATGGAGGAGACTTGGCACAAGACAGATCGTTGTGGAAGAAACTTGAGGAGACCTTCGTCCAGCAGTGGATTGATAATGGTTGACAATGATGCGTTTCATTATGAAAAAGCTGAAATTGTTCACAGACACCTCGGTATACAGCGACATGAAACGTTTCCCCTTAGTGAGTGAGTCTATGTCATGAAATCTGCTCGTCTTCTAGCCTCTGTTTGTGGTATAGTAGAAATCATACGAGACAAAACTAAAACTATTTTACTTCTCCCTCAAATATATAAGTTGTGTATTATTTGCGGTGAAGAGGCATGCCTCCTGGGTCCTTGGTTTAGTTTTTTATCGTTCTGATGTTGTTGATCTAACGGCTATAGCCCCATTTGACAAACCCCCCCCCCCCCCCCCGTTTACCCGGCTTTGGGTAGAGTGATGTAAAAAAAGGAGGGAGTGGATTGCTCAGGTCCTAGGAATTCGAGTTACAAGCACATGGAGTGCCGGCAACCGGCTGCCGGACATCAGGAAGTCTTAGCACCACTTAGAAACGCGGTATGATTCTTCTTCTCCCGCGTACAGTTCCAGTATGCCTTGTTTATGTTTCAATTAATTTATGCACTGTTGCTGCTCTTCCTCATAGGGAAATTGAAGATATGTTTAATTGATTATGCTAGATCAGCCTAAACATGGACCAGTTAAATATTACCAGGATTGTTAAGTTTGAGTAGCTGTAACTTCACTTTGGCCTTCACCAAGGCTGTAACATAATTCGCATTTTGTTTTAAAATAAATTGTATGTAGGGCAATTTTCAGAGTACTGTGAATATTTTTCTGTTACCTGTTATACGGCACATAATTTTTTTTTTTTTTTTTGAATTTCTTGTAAAGGGCTCATATAAAATTATAAAATCACAACTCAAAGTTCAAAAACTTTGAGTTTGGGTTCCCACATTACCGGAAGGCAATCTCACTGTTCATCCCATTAGATGATATTTTGTATGTTCCTCGACCACTGTATCTCACCGGGGTCGTGGTAATATAGTCTTATATGCTCATCAGGGCTGCAATGCCCCCCCCCCACACACACACCTCTAAAAAATAGTATAGCGTCGTCACGATAAACTGCTACGTTTCCTGGGTAGCGAAATACAACTAAAAAAATAATAAAAAAACATTTTTTGCAGAGTGTAATACAAAACAAAAACATAGATTGCAATGAAATTCTTTGCTATTTTTGCCGCTATAGCAGGGAAAATGGCAAGGGACCTTAGAAAACGTTAGCATTATGTTTTTGTGAAAGATTCTCAGCAGAAGAAAGAAACTCTTCAGAAACATTTCCTGATAAAAACTTGAGTTGGTTTTAAACAATAGTTTTCGGTTCATTAAGGACTTACAGAGGCATGCTGTATTTAAAATCAGAACAGTACTTACTCGAATCTCAGCTGCCGAAAATATGTTTCTCCGAGTATCTTAGTCCTAAGAGAGAAAGGAATTCACCTGTTTGAAAGACTCGTTTTGTTCGGTATTAACCTGCCGAAAACGCTGTCATCATTATTAATCAAAGGCAGAGAACTTAGTAATTTAAACACTTACATGCAAATAAGTGTCATTTGTACAATACCGGCCATATAAATAGAATGAAGCACTTCGCATTTCAAAATTGTATATGTTGACTTACTTAGTGGCATTAGGAATTTCAACTATTCAGTAACCTGTTTAAATTCATTCATGGACTTTCTCTTGTATTCAAGAATATGTGTATAATGCATCTCAAAATAGATAGAGATATATACATAGACTCATGCACACATACTTATGTATAAACGATAGATAGATATCTATCTATATAAGATAGATAGATAGATAGATAGATAGATAGATGACAGATTCACGTGCGTATAAATCGAGAAATAGATGCATCCTAACACAGAGATAAATAATACATATAGAGATAACATTTTTCCGCTTAGACACATAGATTCCTGCACACATGCCCATAAACAGATAGAGAAATACGTACACATATGCAGATAGATGTATACGTACAAATAAACTGAAATATCGCCACACAGGTAGTGTACATATGTGAAAGCAAAAAATGGAATGACGAATGCAAACAAACGCAGATATACATCATTCATAAAAATGCATGCAAACACAGACAGATAGAAAGACTCAAACATACTTACATACATACGTACAGGTAGATAGATAGATAGATAGATAGATAGATAGACAGAGTACACTGTGTACAACTAGAGAGGTAGTTTCATGCAAACATGCAGAGATATGATACATAGTCTATTTGCCTATGCTGAGAAAAGTGATACATGTATAAATCATTTTTCTCAGCTTAGGTAAATAGACAGATTCTTGCACACATGCATCTAAACAGATAGAGACACATACAGACATGTATATAAAGATAGATGCATTAACAAACGCACATATAGATAGTTAGGTGCACGAATAATTAGGTAAAAAAAAAAAGAGATGCATACAAACTCAGATAAATGATATTAAAGACACAAACACAGGATGAGATAGATAGATAAACACATAATTTAGATGTAAATTGAGGCGAGGAAGTAAAACTGACTTTCGTTTTGGAAATTCTCGAATATGTAACTTGGAAATCCTACGATGCTACATGTAAACAATTAAAGATTGAAAGATTAAACTCTGCCCTATTTCGGTGTCGTGTCAAAAAGCACACAGTGTATGTGATTTAGAAGTGGGATAACCAGAATTTATCGACAACGTTTGACTTTGTGTTGAAATTCATACGACCCGAACGGCTCGTTAATGACAGTAAAGTATTTTGTTTTCTTCCTGAACGACAAGAATAAATAAGAGAAATGGAAAATTTTCCTACCTGATGATTTATCATTCGCATCCAAACCTTGGAAAGCCTTGCTCGTCATTTCGAAAAGAGCATCCAATGGCGAAGTGTTCACCGCCACTCCAGCTGGACTCTCCGAAGAGTCACTCTCAGATTTGTCCGATCGGGAATCGTCGTCTGCGGACCTCGGCCTGCGTCGCGCCGCAGCAGCGGCCGCGGCGGCTGCTGCCACACTGCTAGGAGCACCTCCGAGATCCCACGGTCTCACAATACCCCTCTCATTAACGACACTAGATGCCCCTCGCCTCGAGGCAGTGCTCGGCTTGTGATTCAAAATGTCCTTAATGAAAAAAGAAGTTAGGGGTTTGGGGGATATCGGAGGGGCAGCTGGTCTCACAACTTCAGCCATTCGCAGTTTCTTGATGGGTCTGAAGTACTCGTCGTCAACTGTACGTGCACTATCGCTCTCCGAAACGTCGACAGACTTTTTGTCGTCGTCTTCTTCGTCTTCTTGGTGAACGGTACTTCTCGACTCTTCTTCTTCATCTTTGTCTGAAGACACCCCACCTGTTGTGTCCTCGCGAGGCGACGGCAACGATGCTGTACCAAGCACCCGGGGATGCTAGCCTTTCATCGGCGCTGCTTGACATGTCTGCTCGGCAAGTCATTAAGCCTAACAAGGCCTCTTTAATGAGCGAGCGCTAGCGCATCACCTACTATTTTCAATCATATTGTGATCTTATTTTGTCTTTGGCCGGAAATTTTGTCTTCACGGGAAGGATGCCATACTAAATCTTCTCCTACGTGACTTCGGAAGGTGTCAGCACACCGCCAAAATCCCCATTCCTCAGTTTAGCTTTAGGAAGGGGTTTCTTGTCAAACCCACAGCTGTCGTATCATGCACAAGAAGAGCCCTCATGGGAGGACAACGTCTCAATTGTCTTTGCGCAGTCACTTCGAGACAGGACGGGCGTAAAGTTGACTTATTTAGCCTGCACTCTTTTTCTTACTTTATTTTATTTCTCTCTGGTGCTTAAGAGTTCTTCTGTCCTTCAGTCTGCTGTTTTCTTGCTTTTTTTTTTTCTTTTTTCCTCCTTTTTTTTTTTTTTTTATTTCATTCAGGTATTTATATCATCACATGCGGACTACTCCAGGACTACTAGACTAGATGCCAGCATAAGCTTAATTCTTTTCAGTTGTAGAATAACTGATGTCCAATCACATGGTAACATCCAAAAAATAAATCCTGATAAATTGTGCGTTTATATTCTTATATTCCTCCTAAAATGTTTGAATGATTGTTAGTGAAAAATCATCGCTGTGATGGTATCAACACCAAAGCGGTGTTGACGGAGAATACTGTCAATCAGTTAGTAAATACCGACTCTTCTCAGAACGTGAAGTCAAAATCCTTGAAGTTCACACACGGCTTCACCTCCAGCGTCAAAAGTTGTGTAACAATGGCGCTGCTGTATTGTGCGGCTTCCCGGCGAAAACACTTCAGTTTGGACAAGAGCGACTCACATGCCGACATGGTGGAAGCGTTTTAGAGATAACCTGGGGTCGTGCAGAGTGGGTGGGGTCTCGGCATCCTTGAATCAACCAAACGCAGATCGTCTGAGTGAAATCCAGGCGACTGAAGTCGCCGCAACGAGATTTAGTCCACTGGCCGTAGCAGCCGAACGCGGCACTGAGTCCGTCATGTCTTTAAAACGTGCCCATCGGGGTCGTTCGTGAGGAGGGGTTTGAATGCTTTGTGTACGTTCCAGCGAGGGCTGCCAAAGCTTGAAATCCACCAATCAGAGAGCCGAAAGCGGCGTGGCAGTGCTTAGCCTTCGCGACGGTGGGTGGGAGATGTGCAAGATGGAGCGGTGATTGGTTTGCGGTAATACTTCAATTTCCTGTTTATTTTACGCCTTCGAACAGTTTCCTGATGAAATCGCAAATCCCAGATGCCCAAGAAACTAAAGTTTTGGAAAAGAGTAAGAAATAAAATATTTTAATTAATTTCATTCAGACAATAAGTTGAATATGTTAAAATTATATATGGATTTTTCTGTCTTTTCATTTATTCTTTTATTCTATGCTCACTTTTTTTTTAAAAAAAAGGAAGAATATTTTTTCTTGTTTTGTAAATGTCGATCAAAATTTGCAACAATCTAAACCACATGTCGAAAATATAGAAAGATAGATAGATAGAGAGAGAGAGAGAGTAGGAACTACAAAAGTCATCGTCGGGCTAAGTGAGGTAAGGAGAAAAGGAGATCTCATTGAACTGAAAAGTGGACATCTCTTCTACTATTGCGGGACAGAAACTGGCAGAATCTTAGTCTGGTATCGTTTTCAGAGCTGAATTGATCGGCATTGCTTGGGAGAATTTGGTGATAAATCACTATCTAAATTTTGTACAAATCAAATGAGAACGATTATTTTTTTACGGTATGAATCGAACGTAATACTGTATTTCATTTCTTCTCTGTAGATATTCTCTGTAGAGGTCTTTAGGTACACAGTCATTTTGGTTTTCCGTTTGATTTTTTTTTTTTTTATATATATACATATAGCAGGGGTACCCGGTATTTTCTGGGTAAATATTACTATTTTTCGTTTTCATTTCATTTATTGATCTTGCTGTTACATATTAAAATTAATAATTCTGAATAGTTAAGCATAAACATAAAAATAACAGCAGGGAAGACCAAGGAAAAGGCCTCGATGAGACCTGACCAGCCTTGATCTCCCTAGGTTTAAGTCAAGACAAGAACATTCATATAACAGCAACAGAGTCAAAAGAGGAAACAAATATCAAATTAAACACTAATCATAATATTGCATTGACAGCATATCCCGGGAAAATTAATGTTAAAGTAATGAAAAACATGAGTTGTCCTTCCCTACCCAATCCTCATTGCATAGATCCCCCTTCCCTTGGTCACTGAATCTTCACCTGGTAAGTCCCTCGCATTCCCCCGTCAGTCGAATAATCCCTGTCAATCAACCTCCCGTCTTGTACTAATAAATGGATATCAGTTGTTACGTAAGTAGTGTTTTAATTTCTTTTTAAACAAATTGAAGTTATTAATAGATATTAATTCTGCAGGCAAAGAGTTCCAAAACTCCGGACCAGAATAATCTATTCGTAGAGTCACCAAGTTCTGTAACGTACCAGGAGATGTGACGTACCTGCCAGAAGGACCCACACGACATAAAGGCAGATAGGAATCAGAATAAAATGTCCGCGTAGCTCAAATGGTAGAGCAACTTATTCCGGAATGAGTGGACCCGGGTTCGAATCCTGGCGCGGATAAAAATGACGGAGAAATTCACTTCGTTATAATGGCGCCCGAACAGGGACTATCCGGATGACCCGACCGTTCACAATCTCGCAATGGTGTGATGTTATTTCCACACCGCGAGATAGGAAAAATAAGAGCAGCACTTCGAAAAAAAAAAAAAAAATAAGGGGGAGATGATGTAACGTACCAGGAGATGTGACGTACCTGCCAGAAGGACGCACACGACATAAAGGCAGATAGGAATCAGAATAAAATGTCCGCGTAGCTCAAATGGTAGAGCAACTTATTCCGGAATGAGTGGACCCGGCTTCGAATCCTGGCGCGGATAAAAATGACGGAGAAATTCACTTCGTTATAGTTCAGCGGATGTTTATGAATGAAAAAGATATTCCTGTAATTTTCCAGTAAATTTATTTGAATTCATTTCGATAATTGAGCCGGGATGGCTGCAAATGTGAAAAAAAAAAAGTGATTTAGTTAATTTATTTTTACCAAGCAAAAAAAGAAAGGAAGAGGAATGGAAATACTTACGTTCAGTTTCGATGCTGAATTGTGCTCCAGTTCTTCACTGGAAAGCACTTGTAACTAAAAAATCAATTCTTGCACTTGTCACAACAAAAAATATTGAATTCGAATTCAAAATAAAAAAAGTAAAATACGGAACATTTTATGAAAATTTTGTGTGGGGGCCACTTGACCCCAGGTTCCGACTCCTTCCAAAAACCGTCTATGGTCTAAGTTAGAGTACCACGAGATATTATAACGATTCAAAATAAAGAAGTAAAAAATGGAACCTTTTACGAAAATTTTTTATGGGGGCTCAATGACCCTGGACTCTGATCCCTTCCAAAAACCGTCTATGTATATTCTAAATATCTTAGAATATATATTCTACTATATATATTTTCTTAATTTTAGAATATTCTACAATGGACTCATTTAAATTCCTGAGGATATGTTTTAATGAGAAATCTGCTTCGTCTTTCAAATTCCCTTTACTGTTAAAAACTAGAAAACATATTTGTAATAACATTCATTATAAGTACCTCCTAGTAGATATACATATATTTGTGTTGACATAAAAAAATGTGATTTTCTGTATTTTTCATATTACGTTTACATGAATTACCTATTCGAAATTTATCATGGGATTGAAAATTCTCTCTTTTGAGCAGAATGGAGACCCTAGAATATTTAATCCACTTCAAAAGTTTTATTTCTCTTAACTCTCTTTTGAGCTGAATGGAGTCCTGTTATCACACTCGTACAAGTTTATTCAACTTTGCATGGCACCCAAAAATTTTGAGAAAAGTAAGAGATCAATTAGTTTAATTAATTTCATTAAGAGTGATAAATTAAATAGAACGTATTAAAATTATGTACGGGTTTATCGTTTTACCCTATGCCCATTTTTTCCTTTTTTTTTTTTTTTAAACTTGCTTTCTGTAAAGATTGAATAATACATACATCATCCTAGATGCCAGATATTGCAGTAGATATGTTATGCGTTTACACATGTTCTAAGAATTGGAAAAATTACGTGCACTAGAATTTTTTTTTTCTTTTAATTTAGGAGCTTATATTTTAAAGGAAAATTGCATTTTTAAATTTCTTTTGTGTTAAAAAAAGTTTATCACATGCTACATGGGTACCTGGAAGTCAGTACGTGACATGTACACACGTATACAAAATGTGTGAGCGCATCTGCTTGAACTGAAGCTTAACAATTTTTCATATCGTATGTACACTGGTTATGTGTTCGAAATCTGAATATGGTTATGAGTTCGAAATCAAAATAAAGGCTTTTTATCAGGTTCTTTCCCTGTTATAAGACTGCATGAGTAGAAAGATGAAGTAAAGAGACCTTTAAAATGTATTTTGTGAAAAATGAAACGAAATAGCTACCAATGTAGTAAATTTTCGCTCGTCCGAATTACTGATATGCATCAAGTGAAAGAAAAATTAGAATCGTAGAAAAGACTTTTGTGTAAGAGCAATTTACTTATCTTTACGTTTTGGAAAGGTGAAACTAAAAATATTTTTTTAAATATCAGAAATGATAAATTTATTCTTTTATTAAATTCATTTCCTACAATTTGACTACCCGCATAATGCTTAATTAAGTTACCCTTATGTTGTTTTAGTTTAAATTGTTGTAGATTTAAGGTTAAATGTGCTTATATTGCTTAGCTTTTTGTCTCTTTGCTACTGTTTGTAAAGAACTTAGTGCACATAAATATCACTCCTGTACAGGGGTGACAACTTCACCAAATCATTTGGGGGGGGGCAAGCGTGAAGAGATCAGATATGGGAGGGACATTTCTCTTTCATCGTCAAGAGGAAAATAAAAGGGGGTGGGGTTAAAAGATAAACAACGAGAATCGATGTATATTTTAAAACGCAGTTGTAATTGTTCATCAGCAAATGAAGAAAGCAGACTTTTTCTTTTGTTGAATATCAGTATTTTCAAAAATAAAATTCAGCCCGTGATTACTCATAGATAAAGTCGCTAGAGATTACACATTTCTGTATTTTTATATAATTCATTTTTATAATTGTTTTAAATATTTACCATATTACGAAAACATTTCAAACACCCCCTATGAGGCTAAAGCGATTATTTATTAAATAGGAAGAAAAATATTGGGTGAGCACTGCCCCCATCCACCCCCCAATAAATTTATGGGGGGGGGCAAGATTCACTTTGCGCCCTTCCCCATTGTCCTCGCCTATGCTCTGTCAAAATAGAAACTAAAATGGCCAGAGTAATGAATCAGCTAATCAACCTATGTCAGCCCACTCTTTGATACTTGCACTTCAGAACATGAAGATAAAGATTTACCAGAATGTGACTTGCAGGCTGCAATTCAGTCAATAATTTCCACACATATAAACCGTTATAACTCAGAGTAACATTCGTTCAACAAATGAACATAACATGCCTTACAGCCCTGTCTATCGTATGCATTCAATGCTTATTTTGTGTGTTGCTCCGACTCACAGTCAGTGATGCCAAGCTAAAAACTCTGTTCGGGGGAGTCGTGTGTCATTCAGCAAGAAAACGTTTAACGAGAAGAAACTAAATTTACATAAGAACACAGACTATAAAGGAAAGTTATTTAGAGGTGTGGTTCGCACTTCTTAACTTCACTAATGCCTAATTTAGAGTATCTGGCACAAAGAAATGGGGAAAGAGAAACCAAAAAGGAAGGGAGGAGATAATTTTATTCAATCCCGATTTAATGGAAAATCAATCGTATTTAATTCTGGATTCAGAAGAATTGAAGTTTTTCTGATTTTGGATTCAAACGCAGATTCGGCTTTGGAGATGGACAAAAAGTAAAGCTCAATTACAATGACCGAAAATAAAATCCAAGGAGATTTTGTTTAAACTGAAAAACTCACATAACACAAAAAGGAGCTATGTAGCTGATATTTCCATAATAAAGATTTTTGAAATTTGTTTCACTAAATTGAATATCATTTCAATTTCACTAAATGATATTTTATTTCATTAAACTCACTTGAATGTATTTAAAAAAAAAAAGAAAAAGACGATGACCAAAAATAAAATCCATTTATTTGAACTGAAAAATTCACATAAAACAAAATGGCTAATATTCCATAGAATGTTAGCCATTTGTTTTATATAAATGATTTTGAATTTTGTTCCACTAAATTGAATTTCTTTTCATTAAATTAAATTTGATTTCATTAAACTTATTTGAATATATTTGAGAAAAAAGAAAGGGCGGTGACCAAAACTAAAGTCCAAAAACATTTTATTTGAACTGAAAATTTACACGCACGCGCACACATACACACACACACGTGTGTGTGTGTGTCTAAGAACATTTTGTTTAAACTGAAAGATCACAGTGGTGAGAGGCGGAAGTTTCGGCTATACTCATGGTGGGCGTAACATAATTAAAAACCACAAAGAAAGAAAAAAAAAAAAAAAAGGGAAGACATTGTGTTAGCGACAATACAAAGAAATATATATGTACAATTTTGTAACAGCTTATTTTCACTGAACAACCATCATAAGCTGAAAAATAAGTCTTTTTGGTATGAAAGCGCTATTTTCCGCGCGTTTTCTCCTCATTGCGTGACAAGCGAATGGATATTTATGGATATGTCTAACACAACGATCTTCTCACCTTGATTGACAAGTTACAGATTTTTGTTCATATATATTTGAATAATAAGCCAGTGAGAGATAATAACAGTAGACTTGAACTTTTAACAGAATTGCATTGAATAAATTTAGAGATGCATGCATAATAACATGTTCTCCTACTTATGCATTACAGAATACCAAGCAGTAAGTGTCGTGAAATTGGCTGATATGAATATATCTCTCAGCTGATAACTTGAGCTGTTAACACTGTACTTCAACGCAATCTTAAGAACAAAAATGTTATTTTAGTACTTTCTTTTTGCCGAAGTTTCAAAGGGAATAAAATGTTAATTTAAGTTGCAGTTAATAAAACGTTTTAATTAACGATATGTCTCTTCTGTAAAAAGAACTAGCTCGATCACAAGAAATCCCACAAACATTACAAAGAAAAATAAAACATTTTATAAATAGTTCGAAGAATATTGTGTTAATGGGAATTTTCGTTCCCGTTTGGGTTTTATATTTATGCATAATTGCAGCTCTTTGAAAGGGATAAATATTTCCAGGATCGTCGCTAGACTTCAAAATTAGGGTGGGCGTATTTTTTTTTTTTTTCTGGGGCAAGTTTTGTAGCAACTTTATTTATGCCACACTGAAAAAAATAATTTTTGATGCTATTTACTAAAGGCTACAAAGGAATTCGTGCAATCCCTCCAGGATGCATATTCATTAATTTTGGAACTGTACCCACTCAACTCAAGAAACAAATAATTCCGTCTCATGCACGATTTTTAATAACTTAAAATTGCCGCATATTATGAAATATATATATCTAGTTAAAAACACATTAGTCATTAGTACTTTAGGATTCACTAGAATCCTTCATCAGATGTATGTTAAAAGCGAAAGGCACTGAAAGAAACCTGCAAGTCACATGTTCTTTATATACAACTGACGCCATGCGCCTATTATACTTGTATTTTAATGTTCAACCAATCACCTAAGGTTGGAAGGGATAGGGGTAAAAATGATGAAGAATTGTTAATTTTCAGAATTTGTTTACACTGAGGGGTATTACACACGGATAATCATCATTGCAACATTTTTGTTTAAATTGATAAATTAACAGACTTTCTGTTAATAATAAGTGAGACTTAGCCTTAGGGGTACAAAGAATTGTAGTGTTTTCCCACTGGGGCATAAACGACCCATCTCGGAATAGTCGTGCTAATATCGTAGATGTTGATGCAGTCCTAAGGCTATATTTGTATTCTGTCAGTCTGCATTTTAAAGTTCTAGAAGTTGAGCCCACATGCAGTCGGTCCGGTTCTTTCTCGTCTTCCGCTTTCAGTGGGATTAAGTATACTCCAAATTCATTATCACTATTGACCTCTTCTCGGTCATTCTATATTTTCGATAAAATATTAATGGCTTTTGTCTCAAAGCCCACATTATTATTCGTACATACTGTTCTTAGGTACGGAAGAGATTTATCTTTGATAAGTTCTAGTGAATCCGAAAGTACTAATGTGTTTTTAACTATATATAGTATATATACTGTATATACTGTATATGTGTGTGTGTAATAAGAAAGTAAATAAACTTGGAATGGTGTACTAGATATCTGTTCCAGGAACCGCGCGAGTTGCAGGAACCACAGGCAGAGCATATAAGCAATAATCACTTATATCGAAGCAGGAAACCATCTACATAAAATAAAAATCACCCCCCCCACACACACACACCCCTTCCTTTTCATTCAACATAAAAACGAAAATACTTATAATTAAAATTATAAGCCTGCATGAAACCTGAACTAGAACGAGAGTCGGGGACGTTTTCCCCTCAAGAGTTGCTCACGACCCCCGTTCTTTTTGTATTTCGTTTTTTAGAGTAGGTGGTATTGCGTTTTATATTCATTATTCTTAGGATTAATTTGTAATTATTGGTTTTTCAGTTAATCTGGAAGTGTGTTTCTGTTCTAGTTCTTTTCAAGTACTTGGTGAATTGGAGAGGTTCTTTCGTTTTTATGTTGAATGAACAGGAAGGGGCTGGGGGAGCGATCATTTTTATCTTATGTAGGGGGTTTCTTGTTACGATTGAGTGGTTATTACTTATATGCTCTCCCCGTGGTTCCTGCAGCTCGCGCGGTTCCCGGAATAGTTATGTAGTACACCATTGCAAGTTTATTTACTTTCTTATTATATATATATATATAGAGAGAGAGAGAGAGATTCGGCTGTTTGAAAATACAACACACATAAAAATTGGAAAGGGAGTGAGACAAGGTGACACCATATCTCCGAAGTTCTTTAATGCCACATTGGAAAATGTCTTTCAATCACTGAACTGGGAAAACAAAGGGATAAAGATTAATGGAGATTATCTAACCCACCTTCGTTTTGCTGATGATGTAGTCATTTTTGCAACTACCCCATCAGAGCTGCAGAGTGTGATCCAGGAACTTGCTGACAAGAGTAAAGAAGGGGGATTAAAAATGAACTTTCAGAAAACAAAAGTGATGTTCAATGCTTTTACAAGAAATGAAGATTTATCGATTGATGGAGAAAAGCTGGGGATAACAGACACGTACGTTTATCTTTGACAGGAGATATCAAGTGAGGGTCATATTGACGAAGAAATTAATCGGTATACAAGCTTTTGGAAGAAACAGCATAATTTTCAAGAGCAATATGTCATTACGTCTTAAAAGAAAAGTGTTTGATCAATGCGTCCTTCCAGTGCTTACGTATGGTGCAGAGATGTGGACCTTAACTAAAAGAGACATACAAAGGCTGCAGACAACTCAAAGCAGCACGGAGAGGTGCATGCTTGCTGTAACCAGGAGAGATAAGAAGAAGAACTCATGTATCCGAAAAATGACAAGAGGGAAGACATCATGATCAGAGTTAAATCCCTGAAATGGCAATGGGCTGGACATACTGCCAGAAGGACAGACCATCGATGGACAGCCGAAATTTTATATTGGATTCCAAGGGACAGGAAAAGACCCAGAAGAAGACCACATGGGAGATGGGTGGATGAAATTCGAAAGTATGCGGTAGTGACATGGAGGAGACTGGCACAAGACAGACCGTTGTGGAGGAAACTTGGGGAGACCTTCGTCCAGCAGTGGATTGACAATTGTTGACAATGATGGTGATGAATTATATAATTTGTAATTTTCAGTTACTAAAAATGGTGCATAAGACGGAATTATTTGCTTCTTGAGTAGCAACAGCACAAAGTTTGTACTCTTACAACTATCTTGACGCGTGTTGACGTGCTGTCAAGTCAGTAAAGTTGCAGCAATAAATTCCGCAGGTGTAACTTAATGGTGAAGCATCGACAGATTTGTGTTTTCACGCGTTTGGCACTTTTTTGGAATACAAAAGAATCCAAAGTTTGGGTTATTTCTTGTTGATGTTCCGTTTATCCGTTTTTCATAAAACTGGTAAAACCTGAAAAGTTACATATCCGTATAATAAATATGACAAACTTTCACCAGCACAAGTAGCACGCACTGATTAAAAGAACATTGTATGTCTAGGAGAAGAATGTGAAAGCAAATGGTGAAGTGAATTAAGGACACGCAGACACAATACCTCTTTCCTCCTTAACTCACTTCCTTCAAGTCAGTGACTTTGTCTTGCACTTGTCACTTATGAAGCAGTCGTCCGCCACGTTCTGCTCACACATACAGAAACACATAGCCGGCTTAAAAGCTCTCGCATAGCTTTAGATTCCACTTTCCGTGTTGGAATCTCCCTCTTAGTAGCACAAACAAATAGCAATTTGTGTGATCTCCTCCCAGTGAATTCCTCTTCACCCTCTTCAGTCGTCCCTGGCCATACTAACGTGGGAAAGAAAAAAAGACGAAAACTAAGGATTTGGAAGTGCGGGAAACAACTGAATTGTCATGACCCTGCGGATGCTATGTTGAAAACATTTCTACGGAGAAGTAAACAACGCACTTACTATGGGAAAATATGTGGAGCTACAACACGAAAAAGCACAAGACTCATAATTACTTGGCAAAGTCGAGATTATGTTATTAAGTTAATGAAAAAGGGGCACGTCTTGAACTGGGTGAGCGGCACGTTGGGCCCCAGCCCACCCTCGCACTCCCTTGTCGACGTCCCGGGATATACCACGAAAGAATTGATAAGAAAAATTGCAGTTTCAATGGATATATTATAAGCTAAAGCTTATTATGACGATTGTCCTGGAATTATTTGCTGTAAGTTATTGATGAGTATCTAAATTTCTACTCTCAACTTCAGCTATATTGCTACTTGCTGATTTTTCTAATCCTCATCTTATTAATTTCCTTTGCATCAGTTTGTTCTATTTCGCGCTCCTACAAGAGAGGCGCCCGATGTCTTTTCCTGCCTCCGAACGCCCTCCCTCTCTCTTTCTCTCTCAGCATCAACATCCTCTGTTGGGATCCCTCTCAATCTCTTGCTTGAAGGAAGGGACTTGTCTCCAAGAAGAGCAGTAAACTCATTACGTAGTATGGGTACGTTATTTTATCACAACGTTACTGATCGCTGCAGAAGCTAATAAAGTAATAAAACACTTTGTCAACGTACTGAGCTTGATGGCCTGAGAAATGATGTTCAATAACTCTACTAATGACCATTTCGCAGCGAAGCATCCCCTGAAAAGTGGCGTTGATTCCGTATGATGACTGCTAAGATGATGACAGAGAAACCCACTATTAAATATTCCATTCTATTCTTGTATGATTTCTAAAATCTCCGTAATACCTGCTTCTAAGCTTTACTGGTATTAACTGCAGTGCTGCTGGCCAGATTTTAAATCTTAAATTTCTTAGCTGGTTATCAGCGACAATTTATCGCAGGCTCGAGCAGAAAAGCTATTATTTTATAGGTGCATATGTATTCAGAAACACAGAATCTTGAAATGAAAGATCTTTACTTTATATTTTTCGTTCATTAGTTGTAGTGCGCGTTCGCAGTAATTGAGCTAAATTTTGGCGGCTGTCCTCACTTCGTTTCCCTGCAACCGTCGGGTTCCTATTTTACTCGGCCAGAGCTGCGGCGTAACTTCGTCGTTCCCTTGTCCTAAGCATCAATCTCTCAGTTGTTCTCCCCGAACTCAGCTGCCCTACACTTCATCTATTAAATACAGAGTCTTAGCTGCTATGCAAACGCATTGTCGTCTACCAATGAACATTTTGGTCGTTGGTACATACTTTCTACCAGGAGCTCAGACACCGGCCATAAAAAAAAACAAAAAAAAACTAATGCCATAAATTACGGTGCCTTGCATACCCTGAAATCTGAAACAGAAATGATCCTGTTCAACACTAGCATAATTAGGGAGACACACTGGCATCAGATGAAATAAAGAATATTCGTACTGTAGAAGAGGTTCCCATAGATTTCAACATTCATAACATTACTAAAAAAAGAGTTTCCACGTATTTGCAAGACTCTGTCTCTAGCTGCTTTTTTTTTTTTTTTTTTTTTTTTTTTGATTGGAGGTTTAACGACCACCGTGAGCAACTCAATGGGCTATAAGCAGTCGTCCGTCCCTAATTTAGGGTCACTGGTTCCAGGGAAGGGAGAGAGCCAGTGCCGTAAGGCAAACACAACATCCATGCCTCATAGGGATTCGAACCCGGACCCCTTTCTGACGAATGATCAGAGGCCATCACTTAGACCACTGCGCTACAGGGGCGGCGTCTCTAGCTTCGTATCTGCTTTTATGTCTAAATATTTGTCATTCTTCTTTTTAATCATTCTTTTCTTTTCCTTTTTCTGATACAACTTTTCATAATATTTTCCTTCTTTGCTTTTCTTCTATTCGTTCTTCCTCTGTAGTGCTACGTTACAAAAACAACATTTCTTCTTCTTCTTCTTCTTCTTTTGTTTTCTTCTACTTTTCTAATCTGTCTGGCGGTATCCCAGGATCTCGTTTATCTTTGCTTCCTATGCGCTTTTATCTCTAAATATCTTCTCTTTGTCTATGCTTTTGTATGTGCTTTTATATCTACTTATTTGACATTCTTCTTTCTAATCTTTCTTTTCTTGTCCTTCTTTTTTCGACACAACTTTTCAGATTTTCCTTCCTTGCTTTCTTTCTATTCGTTCTTCCTCTGTGGTGCTATGTTTAAAAAGCTGACATTCCTTCCTCTTTCATTTCTTTCTATTTTTCTACTCTGTCTGGTGGTATCCCAGGATCTCGTTTATCTTTTCTTTTTTATCTTCCTCTGTCTCCTGGGTTTCAAATTTGCTTTACGCCTGAATGTTTTCCATTCTTTCTTTCTATCTATCTATCGCTTATACCTACTTGCCAGAATCGGTCGTCTTCCTTTTTTTTTTCCTTCTGTCATTCTTCTTTTTTTCTTTCCTTCTTATTTTTTTTTTTTTTTTTTTTGAGATTGAGGGTTTAACAACTACCGTGAGCAACTCAATGGGCTAAAAGCAGTTGCCCGTCCCTAATTTAGATTTAGGGCCACTGACTCCAGGGAAGTCAGAGAGTCAGGGCCGTAAGACCAACACAACATCCATGCCTCACCGGTTTTCGAACCCGGATCCATCTCGGACGAGAGACTAGAAGCCATCTGTCATTCTTCCTCTGTGATGCTGCTTTGCAATAACTCACACTGCTGCTATCTTTTGCGCTGCAGTTGCTTTTCAAAACTAGTACGAGTATGTCTTCCTTTCTCTTTCTCTTTGTCTATCTGGCTCCCATTATCTTTAAATATCGTTCATTCGAAGCATTACTAAAATAAAAGTTTCAAATTATTTGCAAGATACTAAAAATGGAAAATTAAAATAATTAATTCGCCTGTTATATTGAAAGTTCTTAATAATCGTTATTAACAAGCACACTATTACAATATCGAAATGCAGTAATAAAATAACTTATGCAGTGAAAACATCTGAACTCAAGTACCAAAGTTCTAGAATAAAGTTTTACAATTTAATATGAAATTTGGCATTGACTTTGCATATTTTGATGAAAAATATAATCGGCATATAAAACTTAGCTGGAGCGCTTTTGGAAGAAACAGTACAATTTTCAAGAGCAATATACCATTATGTCTTAAAAGGAAAGTGTTTAATCAACGAATCCTTCCAATTCTTACATATGCAGCAGAGACATGGACCTTAACTAAAAACGACATACAAAGACTGAAGACAACTGAAAAAGGCATCGAGAGGAGCATGCTTGGTGTAACCAGGAAAGGTAAGAAGAGGAACTCGTGGATAAGGAAAATAACAAGAGTGGAAAACATTACGATCAGAGTAAAATCCCTGAAATGGCAATGGGCTGGACATGTTGCCAGAAGAACAAACCACCGATGCGCAACTGAAATTTTAGACTGGATTCCAAGGGACAGAAAAGGACCTAGAAGAAGACCACATGGGAGATGGGTGGATGAAATTCGAAAGTATATCGCCGGAGTAACATGGAGGAGACTGACTCAAGACAGACAGTTGCGGAAGAAACTTGGGAAGACCTTCATTTAGCAGTAGAATAATGGTTGATAATGATTTTATATCATCATCATTCATCATTGTCAACCATTATCAATCCACTGCTGGAAGAAGGTCTCCCCAAGTTTCCTCCACAACAGTCTGTCTTGTGTCAGTCTCCTCCATGTCACTCCTGCATGCTTTCGAATTTCATTCACCCATCTCCCATGTGGTCTTCTTCTGGGTCTTTTCCTGTCCCTTGGAATCCAATCTAAAATTTCGGCTGTCCATCGATGGTCTGTCCTTCTGGCATTATGTCCAGCCCATTGCCATTTCAGGACTTAACTCTGATCATGATGTCTTCCCCTCTTGTCATTTTTCGGATACACGAGTTCCTCTTCTTATCTCTCCTGGGTACAGCAAGCATGCACCTCTCCATGCTGCTTTGAGTTGTCTGCAGCCTTTGTATGTCTCTTTTAGTTAAGGTCCACGTCTCTGCACCATACGTAAGCACTGGAAGGATGCATTGATCAAACACTTTTCTTTTAAGACATAATGGCACATTGCTCTTGAAAATTATGCTGTTTCTTCCAAAAGCTCTCCAGGCAAGTTTTGTACGCCGATTAATTTCTTCATCAATGTGACCCTCACTTGATATCTGCTGTCCAAGATAAACGTGCGTGTCTCTTATCTCCACCTTTTCTCCATCAATCGATAAATCTTCATTTTTGTAAAAGCCAAATTGAACATCACTTTTGTCTTCAGAAAGTTCATTTTTAATCCCACTTCTTTACTCTTGTCAGCAAGTTCCTGGATCATAGTCTGCTGCTCTGATGTGCTAGTTGCAAAAATGACTACGTCATCAGCAAAACAAAGGTGGGTTAGATAATCTCCATTAATCTTTATTCCCTTGTTTTCCCAGCTCAGCGCCTGAAAGACACCCACCAATGTGGCATTAAAGAGCTTCGGAGATATGGTGTCACCTTGTCTCACTCCCTTTCCAATTTTTATGTGTGTTGTATTTTCAAACAGCCGAATCTTTGCACTTGCATTTATATATATATATATATATATATATATATATAAGGCTAAATAGTGTATAAATAAGTACTAACTGAAGGCTAAATAAAGAATACTACTTAGCCTCCATTTTTGGCTTTTCACTTATACTATAAGAGAAAAACCAAAAATGGAGGCTAAATAAAGCAGCATACAAAAAACGGAAGGCTAAATACTACGAAAGTAAGCAACAACAGAAGGCTAAACAAGGCATATGCAAAAAATAAAGGCCAAATAGTATATTAATAAGCTGTAACTGTAGGTTAAATGGATAAAAAAGGTAACATAAGTGAAAGCAAACAAACAAGAGAAGGTATATAAGGTAGAATGACTGGAAGCCAACAAAACGAAGCCTAAAAAGGCATTGTACGCCATAGGCTCTTCCAGATGTTCTTATTTACATTTTCTTTAAGACGCATTTACGTTAATTGACATTTTGTTCCCTTCTCTTCTTGTGAGTGGTTGACTGAACGTGATTTTACGAGGAACCGTGCATATAATTTTCCACCAAACAATAAGAAATTTCGGATTGAATAGTTTTACATTTATATATTCACATTTTAGTATCCCTTTACTCAGGATTTGATACAGGGAGAATTACGTGTTTTCACACTTAGCTTTTCTTTTTTATGAAATATCTCACAAAAAGATATCAGGTAGAAGAAATTTAAAGGAAAAACAATCCTTATTACTTACTGCTCTCTTTTCTTTCAGAAATGACTCCTCGTGAAACCGAGAAATTTAAGTACCATAATATAACTGCAATTTTCTTTTACATAATTCTTTAAATACATAATGTTAGATATCAGATATGTCTGAGAATAGGGGATATCGATTAAAATTTGATTAAAATTGGCACTAAAATCATACCACACAACAAGTTAGTAAAATCATGCAATGCATTGATTATGATACGCTTTCCAACATACCAGAAATCATTACTCAAGTTATGAAGATAATGGCTGTGGTATAAATCTCGCTCATGTGCCCTGACCTTTGACCCCATTTCGATGATATTCAAAAGAACTAGTTCAGTATACCTCTGGAACAACATGATGAAGTTTTGTTGCAATCGAAGCATTTTTACGTAAGTTATGACGCATAAGATCGATTGAATGGATCCCGCTCCTATATCCTGACCTTTGACCTCATTCCGCCCATTTTCAATTGGGTTCGTCCCCAGGTTGTCCCCTACCGCATACTAAAATTTCAGCGAAGTTGAACCATTTTTATGCGAGTTATCCTGGGGAGAGACAGACGGACAAAGCTGGAGCAAATACCCTTTTTCAACATACGGTTGGAAAGCGTAAACATGCAAGCTCCATGTGAAAGTTGTAACGTTCTTCGATTTTATTATGTGTAACCATATGTGAAAATAACAGTTTAATCAGAAAATTAACGTTACGTGAAGCTTGGTTCGTTTTAATTGAAACCCTGGATAGCATAGCAATTAATATCCTTAACTGAACACAGCAATTTCACTTCAAGACATCTTCAAGAAAGAGCTACTTACAGTTAACCTTTTATTTACGTCAGCACATCAGAAAAATCACTTCAGCTATTACTTTAGTTGCAGAATAAGTGACAGCTCATAACACACAATAATATCCACGTCACGCTGGCAACGAATGTCACTTCAACAATAATGAAGCACCTTCCAATGTACGTTTCAAAGCTCCTGACATCAGGTTTTGAGCACATAACATTGACTATAATCAACTTCATAGTTGCTAAGCCAATCTGCCAGCGAACTTTAATTGAAAGCAACCTTTCTACTTCTTCTTTTTACATTCGTCACACAACCTCCGACCTCATTTGTCGTCGCCGGAAAGACATTCCATCGGGGGGAGAAAATATAGCGTTAAGTTCAAAACTGCTATAGAGAACGAACCAAAATTTAAATTAATACAGGAAAAACAACAACGGAAATTTACTTTAGAGTACACGTTATAAGTAAACATACGTTTTGGATTGCTAACAATAAACATACACTGCTAAAAAATTTGTTGTCGATGCTCCACAAAGTGGTACTACACCTTTTTGGGAAAAGATACACCATTGTGTGGTGCAAATAAAACCCAACAATATGGTGCACTGTTGCACCACATTATGTTGCAAAGTTACACCACGTAAAGTTGGACCATCTTTTTGGGCTTGCTTGAACTACACAGCGGTGTAACTTTTCCCACAAAGGTGCAGTTGGTGTAACACCACTTCTTGGCGCAACTTAACACACAATTTTTAACAGTGTACAGTGGTTCTCAAAATTAAAGCAAGAAGCCCAGGAATAATATCCCACTGGGGTGGTGCACAGAAATAACTATAAATACTGTCCCATGTACAAAAGCAAATGTATGGAGTAGTATCGAAGACATTAGCCCCCATCGTGGAGTGGCTAATGCGCTTTTGAATGATGTGTCGTTAAAATTATGTTTTCAAACTGATTCTCGGCTGACAAATATATAGAGAGAATGTGGAACAAATTTTCGTTCCACTCTCATTCGGGAAAGGAGCTAATATGGAGGTGGTGAAGTGATGGTTTAGGCCACATTTCATTCTATCCAGTTATGTAGGACCATAACTTAGGCTTGCATGCAATGCCGGCTGGACTACAAGGAAAACCGGGACGGTCGCCCTTGGCAGCGCTCCTTCAGCGGTCCCGCAGTTTAGGAAAAAAATTTATTATCGGTAGAATTTTTCGCAATTATTATTTTTGTGTGTAAGCTACTAGGTGCGAGGCTTCTAATTTTTTTTTTCTTTCAGTTCTCCTATTTTCCGCATTCACCAAATAGCAAATTAAATTTCATCATTTTGTGGCCCTTACTTTTATGTATTTAACAATTAGCGTGCAAACCAGATACTTAAATTTAAAGATATAAAAAATATAATATCAAAGTTGGTTTCGGGCTACATATGAAGGCTATTTATTATTCAAATTACTAGAAATTATATATATATATTTAATTTGTACGCGCTTTATATATATATATATAAGCGCGTACAAAAATTTAAAAAGTCACTAGTTTGTCACTTACTCCACTTTTATTAAAAATCAATCACTAAAACATGTATCAGGAGAGAAAAAAACTATTTATGCGAATTTGTTATCGCTCCTACACTAAAATATTCGCAATTCAAAAAATTTTGCTATGCGGGTAGCGTTTTGTCATTCTGTGAGGACGTTTTCATAAGAGTCACAATACAACCTCAACCCCCGTCTGCCCGAAAAGAAAATTGTAGAATTTAACAGTTTTTACTCTCGCTCTCTCTCCCTCTCACTTTCTCTCTCCCTCTCTCTCTCCTCCCTCTCTCCCCTCTCTCTTTCTCCCCTCTCTCTTTCTCCCCCCTCTTCCTCTCCCCCTCTCTCTTTCTTTTCCTCTCTCTTTCTCTCACTCTTTCTGCCCCCTCTCTCTTCTTCTCTCTCCCTCTCCCCCCTCTCCTGTTGGTGTAAATTAATTGGTAAAGCACTCGGTTCCGGAGCAGAGGAATAAGGGTTCGTCGTCGTCACCGGATTTTTAGCCCTAGTGTATTTACTTACCTTCGCCAGGTTATCATGCAGTCCTTTCGTTACTGGGAGAGTGATCTTACATTAATCCTTCAGCTTCGGCCTTCGTTTCTTCTTAGTCTTTGATATTGTGTAGTCCACATCAAACAACCAAATGCAGAAAAGATAATATGACACATATTTTTAGTAACATTCTTACTAGGTTAACCAAATATCAACTATATTCTTCCTACGGGCTATGTGAACAGAATGGTGCTTTAATTTAATAAAGATGAGCGAATTAATTCTTACATTTTGAGGTAACTAACCAAATTTTTGAGATTACAGTATCTTATTTGAAAATATCTTCACATTAGGAATCTGATATGCACGGATGAATAAATAGGGTCATTATCAATGTAAATTTTGCGAATTCGTTTATAAAGCCCCTTTTTTTTTTAGTTGACTCAATTTTTTAACAATAAATTGAGTCAACTGTTATGGAGATTTTAGAATTCGTTCGTTTCCAGGAATAGCGAGGAATATCAGTAACAGGTCTTTCTCTATCGGTCAGTATGGGAAACTTCGACGATGCTTATTGGCAACGGTCATTAGTGTTGTAAAATATCATCTCCCAGGCATTAGAACTTTGTACGTGGGCGAAGTATTTTATTGTTTTATTACTTTACTGCATTCCGCATCGACCAGTACTTTGCGATCGGAGGAAGTCATCAGACTACATAAGAACTTTATTGCCCTTCTTGGCACTAGGCATTTCCTTCAAGCGAGGAATATCAGAGATCCGAAGTGAACAGGAGTAGAAAGGCTGGAGTGAGAGATTACGAGGATTAAAATGTGGGACAGAGATCGCAAGAGAAATACACTGCTGGACAATTGCTAAGGACGGATCATAAACGGCTATATAGCGCATAAAAAGGTAAGTGTGGTTGGATGCCAAGTGAAATAAAATACTGTCAGAATGCCAGGACATTACAAGAAAGACAATTTATTGTGTTCTGAAATCCAGAAGGCTTTGGAACGTGTTCAAGGGACAAACAGGCCATTTTGTGCAGAATACGTAAACGTGAAAAAAATGCAATTACCGTCCGCAGGCGTTCCGGCGTAAGATGTCAATACGGGATATGGCCACCATGGAGGGCGATGCAAGATTCCACACGTCGTGTCATGCTTTGCACAGCATTATCAAGCAGCTGTTGGGGTAATTTATCCCATTCCTCTGTCAGTGCACGGATGAGGGTGTCCTTGTTTATTGGAGGGCATTGGCGACCAGCAAGACACCTCCCCAAAGCATCCCACACATTTTCAATGGGATTCAGATCTGGAGAACGTGCTGGCCATACGAGGCGTTGAATGTCCTCGCTCTCAAGACACTCCTGGACAGATACTGTTCGATGACATGTTGCGTTGTCGTCCATAAAAATGAATCTATCACCGACAGCACCACGGAACATGCAAACATGAGGTAGCAGAACATCATTAATGTATCGTTGGCCAGTCATAGTCCCAGTTGGAAGCACATAGAGGGACGTACGGCCATTGATCATGATGCCAGCCCATACCATGGCACTACTATAACGAAGTGAATTTCTCCGTCATTTTTGGTCTACGCCGGGATTCGAACCCGAGTACGCTTATTCCGGAACAAGCAGCTCTACCAACTGAGCTACGCAGACATGTATTCTGATTCCTATCTGCCTTTAAGTCATGTGCGTCCTGCTGGCAGGTACGTCACATCTCCCCCCCCCCCCGAAAGAGGGCCGGGGGCATGGCCCACGGATCAGCCGTGACCATGAATCGCTGCAGGCAGACATCCACTGTAGAACGTGCACTTGAGAACTCCCAGTCAATCTGGTGTGTGGAATGCAACGTCACACACATTTATTTTTCGAAGCACTGGAGAAGGGATTCTCTGATTTTTCCTATCTCGCGGTGTGGAAATAACATCACACCAATGCGAGATTTTGAACGGTCGGGTCATCCGGGTAGTTCGGGCGCCATTATAACGAAGTAAATTTCTCCGTCATTTTCGGTCTACGCCGGGATTCGAACCCGAGTACGCTTATTCCGGAACAAGCAGCTCTACCAACTGAGCTACGCAGACATGTATTCTGATTCCTATCTGCCTTTAAGTCATGTGCGTCCTGCTGGCAGGTACGTCACACTACATGTCGGATATCGGTCCCTTTCCTGTATGTTTGCGGGACAATATGCAGTACCACTATCACGCCAGATCAGTTGTCGTCGACAATCAGACGATAGACTGTATCTACTCTCATCTGAGAAGAGGACAGCAGACCAGTCATTATCAGTCCAATTGCGATGTTGATGGCACCATTCAACATAAAAACGATAACTGACGTAAAAATGGTTCGACTGCGATGAAATTTTAGTATGTGGTAGGGAACCACCTAGGGACGAACCCTATTGAAAATGGGACAAATGGGGTCAAAGTTCACGACGTAAGAGCGGGATCTATTCCATTGCCCTTATGCGTCATAACTTGCGTAAATATGGTAGGATTTCAATGAAATTTTACTATATGGTAGGAGACCGCCTGGGGACGAACCCTATTCAAAATGGGTGAATTTGGGTCAAAGATCAGAGCGGAATGCATTCCATTGCCCTTATGCGTCATAACGTGCGTAAAAATGGTTCGATTTCGATTAAATTTCAGTATGTGGTAGGGGATCACCTGGGGACGAACTCTATTGAAAATTGACGAAATAGGGTCAAAGGTCAGGACATAGGATTGCCATCCATTCCATCGCCCTGATCCCATATTATTAAGGTGGACGCCAAGTAATTTTGCTTCCTATACTTCCAATGGAAAAACTTTTGTACACATTTTCCTTCACAATTAATGTGTTCCCAAAGATGAAAATTTGAACATCGATTAAAGTAACTTCATATTATAACTTGGAACACTTAATATTTTCTAAAACATAACCGTAATTACATTAAAAATCAATAACTTTTCCTTTGACGGTGTTGAAACCAGAAAAAGGATGACGCGACCTGTACTTTGATGACGTCCGTACACAAACAAATGTTGGATTGCATAGTTATGGTTATGTTTTAGAAAATATTAGGTATTCCAGGTTATAAAATGAAGCTATTTTAAGCGATGTTCAAATTTTTATCCTTGTGAACGCATTAATTGTCCAGAAAAAAGATGGCTTGACCCGTATTTTCATGACGTCAGTGGACAAACAAATGTTGGATTGCATAATTATGGTTATGTTTTAGAAAATATTAAGTATTGCAAGTTATAAAATGAAGATATTTTAATCGATGTTCAAATTTTCATTCTTGGGAATGCATTAATTGGGAAGAAAATGAGTACAGAATTTTTTCTATTCGAAGTACAGGAAGCTAAATTACGTGACGTTCATCTTAAAGGAGCAATTTTTGTATGTATGTAAATTTTATTTTGAAAACGGCTCTAAGGATTTTGATGAAAGTCATTAACCTACTGTTTTCTGGTACTAGAAATCCATTTAGCTTGATCTCGACTTTAGGAAAATTCGTTTAGTGGGTTGAATAACCCCCGAATTACCACGTTTTTAGTGTAGTGTCATGGCGTCGTGCCATTAGATGTTAGCGCGCGGTCACGCCATCTGTCTCATTACGTTACGCGCTGTATGTGGATCCTATTAAAGTTTTATGACATCATACTCTTGCGAGAAGATGGTCGCGATTCCCATCTGCCTCATTACGTAACGCGTTGTGTGCGTATGTTCGTCCGCACGATAACTCACGTAAAAATCGTTCGATTTCGTCTAAATTTTAGTATGTGGTAGGGGAACACCTGGGAAGGAACCCTATTGAAAGTGAACGAAATGGAGTCAAAGGTCAGGACATAGGAGCGGGACCCATTCCACTGCTCTTATGCGTCATAACTATCGCAAAAAAGGTTCGATTTCGATTAAATTTTAGTATGTGGTAGGGGAACACCTGGGAAGGAACCCTATTGAAAGTGAACGAAATGGAGTCAAAGGTCAGGACATAGGAGCGGGACCCATTCCACTGCTCTTATGCGTCATAACTATCGCAAAAAAGGTTCGATTTCGATTAAATGTGATAGGGGACCACCTTCAGGACAAACCCTATTGAAAATTGGCGAAATGGGGGTCAAAGGTCAGGGCATAGAAGCGGAATCACTTCCATCGCCATTATGCGTCACAACTTACGTAAAAATCTTTCGATTTGGATGGAATGTTAGTATGTTGTAGGGATCTGCCAGGGGACGAATCCTATTGAAAATGGGCGAAATGGGGTCAAAGGTTATGACACAGAAGCGAGATCTATTCCATAGCCCTTATGCATCATAACTTACGTAAAATTGCTTCGATTGCGACAAAACTTTATCATGTTATTTCGGAGTTATACTGAACCAGTTCTGATGAATATCATCGAAATGGGCTTAGCTTTCTGGGCACTTTGTCCTGCCTGGTTGTAGTGCATCTGGGACGCATATTTTTAATACCAGCAGTGTCTTTTATTTTATTCAGTTGCCTAATAACTGTAGATTTATTGCAACCCGCACTTTCGGCAATTTGACTTGAAGAATATCCCTCTAGATGCAGAACAACTATTTTTACTCTGTCCGATGTGGACGGTTCCTCAGTTTTAACCATTGTTGAGAATGTACAAAAATTAAACCTTCATAACAATAAGAAGCGACCACTTCAGTGCTCTAGCACTTTTTTTTATTCTGATCACCTATAGAGGATTTTAGTAAGGGAGTGTCTGACCCCAGGTCTTAAACAACCCTTAGAAATAGGAAGCTAGGAGATTTGGGCTCAAACATATTCCCAGCTCTTTCTTAAAGCAACGAAGATTTCCACCGACTGACGACACTGCGTAGACACTAGATTGTACAGGATTTTAGGAAGGAACTGTCTGACCCCAGGTCTTAAATAACCCTTAGAAATAGGAAGCTAGGAGATTTGGGCTCAAACATATTCCCAGCTCTTTCTTAAAGCAACGAAGATTTCCATTGACTGACGATACTGCGCAGACACTAGATTGTACAGGATTTTAGGAAGGGACTGTCTGACCCCAGGTCTTAAACAACCCTTAGAAATAGGAAGCTAGGAGATTTGGGCTAGAGTGCCCGATAGGAAAGTGACACGGAAGCGAGGTAGAAGACGCCCTTATTTACTACCGGGAGGTTGCCATACAAACATATTACCAGCTCTTTCTTAAAGCAACGAAGATTTCCACCGACTGACGATACTGCGCAGACATTAGATTGTAGAGGATTTTAGGAAGGGAGTGTCTGACCCCAGGTCTTAAATAACCATTAGAAATAGGAAGCTAGGAGATTTGGGCTACAGTGCCCGATAGAAAAGTCACACGGAAGCGAGGTAGAAGACGCCCTTATTTACTACCGGGGAGGGGGCATTACCCGGGGTCCGACGGCTTAACGTGCCCATCCGACGCACGGCGGATATTAAGTGAATCGAGCGTTCGTACCTGCCTGGGATCGAACCTGAGGCCCTTTCAATGGCAGTCACGAACATTGCTCACTGTGCCACCCGCGGCCCAGGAGCTGCAGGAGTATGGTGCCTGGAATGTTGTCCGTCGGCAGTACCTCTCGGTTTGTTCCCTATCAGTACTGTTCCTGCTTTCCGGCGTGCGGTCAGCTAAATGTACTGTTACACTTCACTTTCTAATATTTTTTTCTCTTTCCTATAGCGTACTCTAATACTGATCTCCTAGCTTGCTATGTCTAAGGGCTGTTTAGACCTTTAGCCGGCTGGAACGAATTAACTCGGGGTTAATGAAATGGGGTAAAATCAGCTCGAACGAATATATTCGCTGCCTAAAAAGTAGGCCAAACGCGGCTAAAACGAGAGAGCTTGCGCACCAGAAAGCATTGCTTTCCCTTTACCATTGTTATTCAAAGTGGTCATTTAGGGGATGATTGACACTAATCCGTTCTGAGTGAGCTGTTCCCATTTCGTGCACTTGCATTGGGGTCGAGAATAAAGAATTTAAGTGAGAACTTATCAAATGTGAGTCGCCCCTATGGCGCAGTGGTCTAAACAACGGCTTCTGAGCATTCGTACGAGATGGGTCTAGGTTCGAAACCCTTGGGGCATGGATGTTGTTTGTCTTACGTCACTGGCTATCTTCCTTCCTGGGAACCAGAGGCCCAAAATTAGGAACAGGTGGAAATTAGGGACTTATAAGCCATCGTGTTGCTCACGGTGGTCGCTAAACACCCAAACTGCGCAGATGAGGAGAAGAAAGGAATTATTCTGCTATAGGTTTTGTAAAACTCACCCGCTGGGTGAACATTTTTGTTTGGAAAGAACACAAATTTCGGCACCATTTATTTCAGGCATATTGGCCGCTTAAAAGGTTAAGACCAGACGCCATACACTGCTTTCTTAAAATACTCAACACCAAGATTTAGTTATTTAATTTTTACATTGAGTTTTATTCAGCATCTGGAGAAAGCTCAGCGACGTTTTTTGTAGTTGTTGTTCGTGCATGTTTTTTATACTCTTCTGCTTCTGTACAAGCGCAATGGACTAACTATGTAAACTTAGGCCTAACCTCCGAACACGGCCACCTTCTAGCAGTGGTAACTTTTTCTTGGTTCGAGTAATATCCGTTATTCGGGGGTTTCACTCTATAAATTTAATTTCTACTATGAGTAACAATTAGGCTTACAAATCCAAAGGGGAAGTATAAGTTCCGCCTAAAACAGCAAGCTAACACAACTATGCTACAAGGTAGCCGACTTCACTTAAATGAAAGCTTTAATCCCTCCAAACTGAGACTCTTCTTTTACCTCCAAAAATTAGTAACTATCTTCTCTCTTATCTTCCTTCTTCTTCTTTTTGTTTTTCACTAATAAACTCACCTATATACATACGCGATGACCCAAGTAAATATAACATATTAACATTAAAACAATTATATAATTACAATTTGGGAAAAACCATGTAGAGGAGAACAAAACATGCTATAGATCATACAATACTAGAGGTAAATCTCAACTGAGACCAATTTTTCCCAGGACTCAGTATGTTAAACAGTCATTGAGTTACACTGGGCCTCGATTTTGGAATTATCTACCTCATGATCTTATAATAATAAATACTTTCAATCTATTTAAAAACAAAACAAAAAAACTTTACATTCTGGGAGTACCAAGAATGTAAAAAAAGGAAATGAAGGAACAGAGAAAATTAAAATGGTGATTGTAAAAAAAAAAAAAAAAAAAAAGAGGGGAAGGGGAAGCGACTAAAAGGTCAAAAGAATTTATTAGGAAATGGGAACATAATGACATAGTAGTAGGGAAGTGGGGGAAGTTGGGAGGAATGTGGGTAAAAGGGGGATGGGAAACAATTTTACTAATACTAATTTCAACTAATGCGTTTGAATGTTATGCGCCATGCCTTCAGGTGTAACTCTGACTTGCCTACATTTGTATAGAGAGATTGGGACCCTTGTGGGCTTTTCCTAGATCTCCCTTGCTGTTACAATTACTTACAGTGAAGGTCTTACACTGTTGTTGTGTTACATTGCATTTGTTTTAATGTAACAGCTAAATAAACTAAATTGAATTGAATTGAATTGATACAACTTTTCTGAAAATTTTTCTCTCTTGTTTTTGTACTATCCGTTCTTCCTCTGTGGTGCCTTATTCCAAAAGTTATCATTTCTTCTTTTTTCTATTCCTTCTACTTTTCTACTCTGTCTGGCGGCATTTCAGTGACTCGTTTACGCTTTCTTTCTTGTCTTCCTTTGTCTTCTGGCTTTCAAATTCTCTTTACGTCTGAATGTCTTCCTTTCCCTATTCCAATTTTTCTATCTATATATATATTTACCTACTTGTCACACACACACACACACACACACACAGTCGGTCGTTTTTCTTTCTTCACCCTCTATTATTCTTCCTTTGTGGTGCTGCATTGTAATAGAGCACACTGCTACTGTTTTCTTGCTCTGTAGCGCAACAGTTAAATACCTCGTGCGTCTGCTTTTCTCTTTCTTTATCGCTTTCTGGCTTCCATTACCTTTGAATACGAGTCTTTCTTCTGCCAATTATTTTCTCTCTCTCTCTCTCTCTCTTAATTCTCAAAGTTTCGCCCCCTTTTTTTCTTCCTTCGCGGTGTTACATTTCAACAGCTCAAACTGCTTCTTCTACTACTTTCTACTTGATCTTCTTTTACTTCTTCCTCTACTTTCTACTTCATCTTCTTTTACTTCTTCCTCTACTTTCTGCTTCATCATCTTTTACGTCTTCCTCTATTTTCTGCTTCAGTTTCTTTTACTTCTTCCACAGCTTAATCTCTGTCCCGCTGCATTGCAGTTCTTCACATGCCATCCCCTTTCTCTCTTTCTCTTCCCATCTGCAGAGCTTCATTTCAATGCCGCATAGACTTCGACTTGTTTTCTCTTGCTCTGAAAGGAGGAAGAAAATGGATACGTTTACCTTCATAAGAGAGACTGTTATTTCAGGTTCTTCCAGAAAATTATCTCAAGCAGAAGTAAACAATCACTCTAGATTAAGGACAGTACGTGGTATATGGTGGCCCGGGTGCAAAATCATTTAACAGGCCCCATTCTCACCCTGAAAAAAAAAAATTATCAAAAAACTTTGAACGTGGTTCACATAAATAAAAATCTTTACTCCTACAGTCGCAAGTTATATATTTACTAGGTGAAAGCACGTCAATAATGGCGGAGAATGTAGAATAATTTTTCCAGGTATTCTCTTTGTTTGTGATGTCGAAACGTGAAAGTATGTTTCATGAGCATTACAACAATAAAAAACAAGTTAGTAAAATCATACAATGCATTGATTATCATACGCTTTCCAACATACCAGAAATCATTACTCAAGTTATTAGTCAAGTATGAGGGCCACGGCTGTGGAATTAATTTCGCTCCTGTGCCCTGATCTTTGACCCCATTTCGATGATATTAAACAGAATTGGTTCAGTATAACTTCGGAAAAACATACTAAAGTTTTGTCGCAATAGAAGCATTTTTAGTGAAGTTATGAGGATAATGGCTGTGAAATAAATCTCGCTCCTGTGCCCTGACCTTTGACCCCGTTTTAATGATATTCAACAGAATCGGTTCAGTATACTTCCGAAACGACATGATAAAGTTTTTCCGCAATCGAAGCATCTTTACGTAAGTTATGACTCATAAGGACAATGGAATGGATCTCGTTCCTATGTCCTGACCTTCGATTCCATTTCGTTCATTTTCAATAGGGTTCGTCCCCCGGTTGTCCTCTACCACATACTAAAATTTCATCGAAATCGAACCATTTTTACGCGAGTTATCGTGCGGACAAGCAGACGGACAAAGCTGGAGCATATACGCTTCTTCAACCTACGATCGGAGGGCGTAAAAAAAGTATATTGGATGAGGCAGGGATTCGACAATTAAAACAAGCAAGCGCACTTTCCACTGTGGTACCAAAGTGGGGCAAAAGTTCAAAGTTCAAATTATATTGTTTGTGTGATTCTGTTTATAAGCTAATTGAATAGGTAATATTCACAACTGAGTATTTTACGAATGCGTAATTTGGTTTTGTTCTTCAGATTACGTAATTATTATTATTATGGGCCAAAAATTAACACAACTTTCCCTTACCCTAGTAGCCGTTCGTTGCTCAACAGTCATCACATAAAAATTTGGATCATCCGTTCGTCGCTCATCAGTCATCACATAAAATATTTGATCATCCGTTCGTTGCTCATCAGTCATCACATAAAAATTTTGATCCGTTCGTTGCTCATCAGTCATCACATAAAAATTTTGATCAACCGTTCGTCGCTCATCAGTCATCACATAAAATATTTGATCATCCGTTCGTTGCTCTTCAGTCATCACATAAAATATTTGATCATCCGTTCGTTGCTCTTCAGTCATCACATAAAAATTTTGATCATCCGTTCGTTGCTCATCAGTCATCACATAAAAATTTTGATCATCCGTTCGTTGCTCATCAATCATCACATAACAATTTTGATCATCCGTTCGTTGCTCATCAGTCATCACATAAAAATTTTGATCATCCGTTCGTTGCTCATCAGTCATCACATAAAAATTTTGATCATCCGTTCGTTGCTCATCAATCATCACATAACAATTTTGATCATCCGTTCGTTGCTCATCAGTCATCACATAAAAATTTTGATCATCCGTTCATCGCTCATCAGTCATCACAAAATATATGATCATCCGTTCGTTGCTCTTCAGTCATCACATAAAATATTTGATCATCCGTTCGTTGCTCACCAGTCATCACATAAAAATTTTGATCATCCGTTCGTTGCTCATCAGTCATCACATAAAAATTTTGATCAACCGTTCGTCGCTCATCAGTCATCACATAAAATATTTGATCATCCGTTCGTTGCTCTTCAGTCATCACATAAAATATTTGATCATCCGTTCGTTGCTCTTCAGTCATCACATAAAAATTTTGATCATCCGTTCGTTGCTCATCAGTCATCACATAACAATTTTGATCATCCGTTCGTTGCTCATCAGTCATCACATAAAAATTTTGATCATCCGTTCATCGCTCATCAGTCATCACAAAATATATGATCATCCGTTCGTTGCTCTTCAGTCATCACATAAAATATTTGATCATCCGTTCGTTGCTCTTCAGTCATCACATAAAAATTTTGATCATCCGTTCGTTGCTCATCAGTCATCACATAAAAATTTTGATCATCCGTTCGTCGCTCATCAGTCATCACATAAAATATTTGATCATCCGTTCGTTGCTCTTCAGTCATCACATAAAATATTTGATCATCCGTTCGTTGCTCTTCAGTCATCACATAAAAATTTTGATCATCCGTTCGTTGCTCATCAGTCATCACATAAAAATTTTGATCATCCGTTCGTTGCTCATCAATCATCACATAACAATTTTGATCATCCGTTCGTTGCTCATCAGTCATCACATAAAATATTTGATCATCCGTTCGTTGCTCAACAGTCATCACATAAAAATTTTGATCATCCGTTCGTTGCCATCAGTCATCACATAAAAATTTTGATCATCCGTTCGTTGCTCATCAGTCATCACATAAAAATTTTGATCATCCGTTCGTTGCTCATCAGTCATCACATAAAAATTTTGATCATCCGTTCGTTGCTCATCAGTCATCACATAAAAATTTTTAAAGTCTTTCAAATGACAGAGTAATAATAATTAAGAATATTTTGACCGTTAGTCATTCGCGAGCATTTCGACTTCCTTGAAATTCCACAGTAAGCAAATTGTAGTTGTTAGAACTGATCGATGCTTTTTAAAAATTGAAATAGACAAATACGACAGCCATTAATAATAGTTTTCGGATATTATCTAACTTACCATCCTTGTCATATTGTAACGTACCAGGAGATGTGGCGTACCTGCCAGAAGGACGCACATGACATAAGGGCAGATAGGAATCAGAATACATGTCCGCGTAGCTTAATTGGTAGAGCAACTTATTCCGGAATGAGTGGACCCGGGTTCGAACCCCGGCGCGGGTAAAAATGACGGAGAAATTCACTTCGTTATAATGGCGCCCGAACTACCCGGATGACCCGATCGTTCAAAATCTCGCATTGGTGTGATGTTATTTCCACACCGCGAGACAGGAAAAATCAAAGAATCCTTTCTCCAGCACTTCCAAAAAAAAAAAAAAATTAAAATAAGGGGGAGATGATGTAACGTACCAGGAGATGTGACGTACCTGCCAGAAGGACGCACATGACATAAGGGCAGATAGGAATCAGAATACATGTCCGCGTAGCTTAATTGGTAGAGCAACTTATTCCGGAATGAGTGGACCCGGGTTCGAACCCCCGCGCGGATAAAAATGACGGAGAAATTCACTTCGTTATAATATTTACACCAAAAAAACGGATTGTCATCTTCAAAATTTATGTTGTATGGTGTAATCCCGTATTCCATTCATGACAACAGCCATTGTTGGAAAAATATGAAAGAAAAAAACAAAACAATAGGCGATCAATTTTTGTACTTATTTTTGAAATTAATATTTTCGGTAATTTCACATCATTAATTAACTTTCTTTCTTTAATCTAGTCCATTTCTTTATTATGGAATCAAATCACACTTCTTTGCTTCTTCACTTTCTACACTTATTATCGCTAAATATGACAAACGATCCTGTATGATGTTTGGTTTTGAATCTGTTTTTAATAATTGTTTGCTTGCTAAACGATCTCTTGGAACTTGTAACGGTTACTAGTATAGCCAAAAGTAGTCGTATAGAGCGATCACCAAGTTTAGGAAAATATCGCTGTAATTGCATTCAACTGTGTGTTGAAGAAGCTTTTTAGGACCTTGAATTTGTGTTGCTGTTGTCCGCTAGAAGATTTATTATAATTTTTAACTCATCAAATTCATTGGATACATACGGTATTAAATTTAATGAATTTTTTAGCTGATGTTAATATAGCTTTATTAGGAGCACCGCTCATTTGGGAAAGAAATGCATATCAACTGTGCACTGATTTAATCAACTGAAACCTCTGAGCAAGTATTGTATTTATAGGACACCAGAATTTAAAAGAAAAGCCCGAAAAAATATCTTCGCCAAGTTTGGTTTTTGTTTAGATACTAAATCGTAACAACAAATTTTTACAGTTTTGGTCAATCCATTTAAATAATACTTTAGAAGAACTTTTAGGCCCCGTTATCAGCGGGACCCCGCTGCATTGCATTCTTTGCACACCTCTTCCAACTCTCCTGCTCTAAAATAAGAGAGGAGAAACTGCGCGATGACACATGCAGGGCCGCGGATGGCCTAGTGGTTAGCGTCCGTGACTGCTACGGGGATGTCTCAGGTTCGATTCCAGCCAAGCTCGAGCCACTAAATATCCGCCGTGCGTCGGATGGGCACGTTAAGTCGTCGGACCCCGGGTACTGGCCCCGCAGTTATAAATAAGGGCGTCTTCTTCCCCCTTTCTACCTCGCTTACGTGTCACTTTCCTGTCGGGCACTCTAGCAAAAATTGCCTAGCTTCCTATTTCTAAGGGTTGTTTAAGATCTGGGATCAGACATTCCCTTCCTAAAATCCTCTACATCTGATCTGATAACGTATTCAACCTAACAGTTGGAACTTATTATCAGACGAATACAAAGGCAGAGGGGGAATCTTAGGCGGGGGGAATTCAGACTTCTTATCAGTATTGCATATAGGAGTTGCGTGAGGTCGTTCACTGTGCTTATAAGTTGTAAAGCGCATCTACCGGGAAAGTGAATATGTGTATTGAACCTTCTCGTGAAGATCTGCAACTAACAATTTAAAAAAAATGTTAGCAACCACGATGACATTTTATGTCAAATTTTCGCGTATATCTGTCTCTTCATAACCCTACAACACTTACATCGCGGGGAGACACATACGCTTTATTTAAATGTACTAATTCATCCACTCTTTTTTACGGCCTATACATTTATAATGTATAAAATATTGTTACGGATTTAATTCATGCAACAATATAAAGAATACCGTAAAAATTATTGATTGCCGTTGCAAAAATTTAGGGTAGAAACTGTATAAGAAAATAAACAAAAAAAAAAAAAATGTGAAATTGTAGATGTTATATTCAATTATTTGAAACGTTATAATCATAGGAATAATCATATGTTATAAACAAATATTTAGCTCAAACCAATTCACCATAGTTATATACTTTATGAAACAATTCACCATAAATCTTCAAACGTTAATCTGTACCAACGTTACATTCTAATACAAAACACGTGTTAAAGTTATGAACAATGGAACACGTGTTGATGCTATTCATTGGAACACGTGTTACTGTCATCAATGTTAAATACAAGGTGTTAATTTTATTGTTATATTTATTATTATGAACAAATTATAGGTGCATCAGTTACAGATCATTTACCGATTAAATTTACTTTATCGTGCCTTTTTATAACTATGGGACTTTTGTTCTACAGTGATCGTATATGGACAAAAACGTGCCCCTTATATGTACTAGCATATAATAAAGCACGGCGTTGTGATTCACCTTTATCCCGTCACTGGAATGGTGGGGGAATAAAGGTGCCGCTCGTGAAAGAAATTAGAAACATAAACACATATTTTAACTTACACATACCTTATCTTATGTCTTGTGTGGTTATAAGGAAAACAAACAGGAGTCTTATGTGGAAGTAATAAAAATGGTTTAATACGTGAGATTTAGGAACACTAAGGTACCACGTGCGTGGGTGCAGCCGTTAGCAATACCTTACACATAAAATTTACTATTATTCCGATTTTTCTCTATAACGTCTCCGATCATTTCTGCATACATCTATCTATATATATAAGTGCAAAGCTTAGTGATTCATTTTACTTCTAGTTCCTTTTCTCCTATGCTTTACTTAAATGTTTTACCTAGCTAACTGGGTTTTCATTGTTTGATCATGACCAATACACACGCCACGTGCTCTAAGTAGGTTTATGAATAAATTTAAGCAAGTACATGCAATAACAGGGAAAAGGAAAAATAACTTAACTGGTATTTCCATATGTCTGTCAGGTTTTCAATCAAAATCTTTATCCAATTGTCAGCGCGGGCAGTACTTCATCTATCTCTCGTCACATCGCTCGACGATCCGCTATCCACGTCTGTGTTTCGCTGCTCCTCGAACTCAACTCCTCGTGACCAGTGAAGACCTTCTGAGCTTCACCTTGTCCGCGGATGCCAAGGTCACTTGACCAGTCTGGAATTCATCTAATCCGTCCGGGGAACGTCACTTCGCTCCCTCCTTGGGAACTGACCCTTCAACTTTTCCGACCCCCCTATATCCCCTGGGGCTATCTATGCACGTGCATGTTGGACTAAATTTATTTTAAATAATTTTATTTCCAACATAGACTCACTCATCGGCTCCTGGTGAATGAAACGATTAAACTCCCTCCTGTTAGAATGTCCTGGGTGCACCAAAATGGCTTTTTTATGACAATATATAAGGGTCTTATATTGGTCATTATAATATGATATCAACGACATGCGAGCAGCTTTCAACTGCGATATAAGAAAAATGGCGAAAAAAATAAATTGTGACGCCTGTGATTGAAAGTTTGCCAAAGATTATGCGCTTGAAAATGCCCATGGCGCAATTGGCTTTAAAAAACTGGCTTCTGACCATTCGTCCGATATGGGCACGGGTTCGTGTTACAGATGATGTATGGGTGATGTTCCTATTTTACGACACCGACCGTCTCGTCTCCCCGGAACCAGGGGGCCGTAAATTAGGTGGGCCGCAATTGGAGCTTATATTCCGTAGATTTACTCGTGGTAAATGAATAAATAAATATAACTGGAATACACAAATGCTGCATTATGGGAAGGAACAAAAAGGTTTAATTTACACTTCTGCCACCCGGTGGCGCAATTGTCTAAGTGATGGCTTCTGGCTATTCGTCTGAGATGGGTCAGGGTTAGAAGGCATCTCCTTTCCCTGTAACCAGCCGGCCCTAAATTAGGGACGAGTTACTGCTTATAGCCCATAGTGGTCGTTAAACTTCCAAATCAAAAGGAAAATTATCAGTTTTCTCAGCATTTCGAGGAATTTTAACCCGAAACAGGAAACATTGTTACTAATTATCTTCAGTCAAATGCAGTAAACTGCGCAGATAAAAAAAAAAAAAAAATTCGCAAAGTCCTTGGAAGAGAATAAAGTTATTTTGTTAGAAATATTGTTGCTCCTGAATCAAAAGGTAGTAAAACTGAGTCTCGTGAAACACGCTATGATCCAGATATTTTCATACGAAGATGAAATTTTTTCCCTATCCAGTAATTCGTTTTTCACAATAATTTCCTGTTATAAATCATTTCGAAAATAAATGAATTCTTTTTGTGAACAGTAAATAATGCATTAAAACACTTCATAACAAATAGTAGGTGTCATGTCTCATGGCCGCAAGCAGGGGTTTATCCTGGAATTTCATATTATGAGGGTGCTGAAAAAAGTTTGGGTGTGGGTGTGTTGAATGAAAGGATATTTTTCTATGGCTGAAAATTTTTACAGTAAATGATTATATTTTAAACCCCAGATTAAAAATAGGGTCAACTTCAGAACATGGAGAACTGCTAAATTTTTATAGTTAAGAATAATTACAACGGGGATCTTTTTTCCAAAAACTACTCGCGGCTATTTTTTTATCTGTGCTGTTTCTAGTTTTTTTTCTTTTTCACTCGTGAATAAGTACTTGTGTAGACATGGTTAGAGCAAATAATTAGTAACGCGGGTAGCTGAAACAGTAGATAAGGATGTTTTCACAAATCTTATACATGATGAAATAATTCAAGTGTATCTGATAAACCTGTGGAGACTGAAGTGAAGTAATACATACATAAGTTTTATGATGGCAGTGACTGACTTTAAACATATGATTTAAACAATAAAAAAAAATACACATTAGATTGCTTTATACGAGTACATGGGCTTCACATAAAAAAAAATATATTTGTGTTTCTTAGAGGATACTTTAACGTACAGTCAATAAATTCAAACAAATCCAGACTACTGTTAATAACTCTGCTATGTAGTAATAATAAATTATATGACTATTCCAAAAATTAACGAGAAAGATGACACCGAACTTTCGGTTGTAACGAGCACGTCTTTTGAATCCGCTCTAACGCGAATTAAACCTATCCGCTCTATGGCGAATTAAATTTATCACAGCTATTCTAACGCGAATTAAATTTATTTTTTATTATTCAGCTATTCTAAAGCGAATTAAATTTATTTTTTATTATTCATCTATTCTAACGCGAATTAAATCATTTGTTGAGGTTGAATTATCACAGCTAATTATCACAGCTATTCCAATTAAATTTATCACAGCTATTCTAACGCGAATTAAATTTATTTTTTATTATTCAGCTATTGTAACGCGAATTAAATTAATTTTTATTATTCAGCTATTCTAACGCGAATTAAATTTAAAATACGCTCTAACGCGAATTAAATTTATCACAGCTATTCAAAGTCAATGGAAATTGTGTGGAAAACTATAGTAACTGACCGTAAAAAGAAGTATTTGAATCGGGATTTTAGCCTCGCAGATATTGCTGTAAATGGAAACGTTAACTTACGCCTTCTGGTGACAGGCATACGCTTTAATGAAAAATTGAAATTACGTGAAAAACATTTCGTAGCGGAAACGCTCTCCAACAAAAAAGAAAAAATTCAAATCGGACTCATAGAAGCAGAGATATCGACAAAAATAAGATGTGCATCTACGCCCCCTGGAGAAAAATCATGCATTATGTTAAGAAGAAAGTATTCTCTCGAAAGGTTTTTCGATGTGAGAGGTATGAGTACAGGAAATAATTTTTTTCAGTCGAGTTTTTAGGAGCTCAAATTTTGCTGCAAATACGTCAGAAGCCGAAATTAACACTGTAACCAAACCAATTTTTTTTTTACCAAAAATTGGAAATCACATGCAAAACATTTCCCATCAGGAGCTGTATCCACTGCAGAAATAATTTTTCACATTGGAGCTTTAGAAGCAGATATAGGGGAAACGCAGTTTACTTTTACACCCCCTGGCGGATAATTTATGGGTAACTTTAAAAAGTGACTATACCTAAAATGGTCTTTGACATAATTGGAATCGAAATGAAAAACAATTTTTTTAATCGGATGTTTAGAACAAAATGTATTTTGAATTCCATATCATCTGCTTTTACACCCTCTAGCTGCAAAATTGTGCATCGTAAAAACACGAAAAAAAAAATAATAATAATAACGTAGTGAAGGATCATCATTCTCAGCTTCCCAATGCAAAAATAATTTTTCAAATCGGACAAATAGTTGCAGAGATATGGTGACCAAAGACGGAAAGACGGACACACTGGCAACTTAAGCACGATCTTTTTTACAACAGACGTGCTAAAAAGTGTATTACCATCACTGTCAACCATTATCAATCCCCTGCTAGACGAAGGTCTCCCCAAGTTTCTTCTACAACGGTCTGTCTTGTGCCAGTCTCCTCCATGTTACTCCCGCGTACTTTCGAATTTCATCCACCCATCTCCGATTTGGTCTTCTTCAGGGTCTTTTCCTGTCCCTTGGAATCCAATCTAAAATTTCGACTGTCCATCGATGGTCTGTCCTTCTGGCAGTATGTCCAGCCCATTGCCATTTCAGGGATTTAACTCTGACCATAATGTCTTCCACTCTTGTCATTTTTCGGATCCACGAGTTCCTCTTCTTATCTCTCCTGGTTACACCAAGCATGCACCTCTCCATGCTATTTTGAGTTGTCTGCAGCCTTTGTATGTCTCTTTTAGTTAAGGTCCACGTGTCTGCACCATACGTAAGCACTGGAAGGATGCATTGATCAAACACTTTTCTTTTAAGACATAATGGCATATTGCTCTTGAAAATTATGCTGTTTCTTCCAAAAGCTCTCCAGGCAAGTTTTATACGCCGATTAATTTCTTCATCAATGTGACCCTCACTTGATATCTGCTGTCCAAGATAAACGTACGTATTTGTTATCTCCAGCTTTTCTCCATCAATCCATAAATATTCATTTCTTGTAAAAGCATTGTACATCACTTTTGTTTTCTGAAAGTTCATTTTTAATCCCCCTTCTTTACTCTTGTCAGCAAGTTCCTGGATCGTACTCTGTAGCTCTGATGGGGTTGTTGCAAAAATGACTACATCATCAGCAAAACGAAGGTGAGTTACATAATCTCCATTAATCTTTATCCCTTTGTTTTCCCAGTTCAGTGATTGAAAGACATTTTCCAATGTGGCATTAAAGAGCTTGGGAGATATGGTGTCACCTTGTCTCACTCCCTTTCCAATGTTTTATGTGTGTTATATTTTTAAACAGCCGAAGTAATTGAAAGAGCGGGGGAACAGGTCTAGTGTATATACATATATATTGTTGCGACCCTTTGGGCCTTAGATATCAGTATGCCAAATTAATTCCGGACTGCGATTCGAATCACTGGATCCGCCAATACCTCGTTAGCCAATTAGCCGACACAGTACACCAATAAACCAATGGAGGCACAGTATAACAATTAAAACAGGGATTTAATAGATACATGCATAAATTACACCGGATTCTTCATGTAATTAAGAAAGTTGTAATTTCCGGCCAGCTTTGGCCCTCTTCGGTGTTTCAGAAAAATATGTCCTAACGAAAAGTCTGTTCGTTCGCAATGAGCCACAAAGAATACTGGTAAAAGGTACTTACATAGGTCCTTGAGTATCCACAGTATAGATGACACCCAAAAAAAGTACAACACTCACACTCGCATTCGCTAATATGTTGGCACTACGGGTAGCTCTTTTTCCTTGTTGGATGAGGCCGCGTTGCTTACGGACTCTTGGTCAAAACGACGTCGTCTCTAGTCGCTGAACGCACGTACTCAGACACACAAACACAAAAGTTCTTTCCCCGCTTTCTTACTCGACGTGAAGAGGCTCTGCAGGGGGGTCTTCCGTGGTTCCTGGTGTCAGGCGTTTCACTTCTCCGCTTTCTCTCTCTCTCTCTCTCTCTCTCTCTCTCTGTGGATTTCAAATGAACTGGCTCCTTCCGGCAGATATCGATAGTCCGGCAAGGTGAAGAAAGTTCCCAGGCAGATCTGTTGTTGGTTAGTCCTCAGCTTATGTTTTTCAGCTGGCTTCACCTCTTATGCTCAGAATTACAAGAGCACGCAGACGGACGGCAAGCATTTGTTCTAGGGCGAGGAAAAATCCTTTCTCACTCTCTCGGCTTAAAAATGGATTCTGTCGGCATTTCACCTGAAATGGCTCCTTAGGACAGGTATCGATGCTTCGGCGAGGTGAAGAAAGTTTTTAGGTAAATCTGGTGGTTATTATTTATCAGCTTATGCTCTCAGCTGGATTCCCTTCTTATGCTCAAATATGTAAGAGCACGCAGACGGACGGCAAGCATTTTCTAGCACGCGGAAAAATCGAGGCCCAGTTCTCTCGGATATCAAACGGGATCTGTCTTCAACAACAATCTCCCCTCTCCAAGAAACTGGTAAGCGGTGAATTCCAACATTTGAAACCGCGACATTTATTATTAACCGCTCTTCAAGTCTAAGAGCTTTCCCATTGTTTAGCGCGCGGCACAGACAAAAGCTTCAAATGCTTTTGCCGTCCAAACACTTTTGAGTCATGGAAAATAGCTTTTAAACTCTGACCCGTCCCATTTCCGTTTATGGGCTCTTTGTTCTCGTGGCAAACACCTGCAACTCGCCACTTGAATTCAAAGTGCCAGCAGATCTTTTCTTAATATACCGCCCGTCGCAAGTGTTTAAATTATAACTCTCTGTTAATTAAAACCCCCAATCCCAGTTTCAATTACCGTTAATTAACCACGCCTCTTGCCAATTCATTATGCGAGGGGGATCGTCACAATATATATCCGTGTCTGTGTTACACACTTCCAAATGGAGGGCGTTGAAATTTTTGAGGGGGGGGGGATTTGGACATGTGTTTTAGGGATGTGTGCATAAATTCTTCACCGTAGGCACTTTCTCTTCTCCAATATCGGTCGTCTTCAGCAAAATCAGAGAACAGAACCGGGAACAAAGCGAGAATACTAATAATGAATTAATGAAACTAACTTCCCAAACTTCCTGTTTATTATATTGACGATCTTTTATGATAAAGTACATCAGTACAACTTTCTTGCAAATTATACTATGCCGCCCCAGTGGCGCAGGTTTTTGGCTATTCATCCGAATGGGTCAGGGACCAAGTCCCGGATGAGGCATTGGTGGTGTGTTTCCCTAACGGCACTGGCTCTCTCCTCTATCTATCACTATAGTGGCCCTAAAGTAAGGACCGATGACTGCTTACAGTCCTTAAAGTTTCTCAGTGTGGTTGTAAAGCATTCCGGGACGTCCTCCTCAAATATAAAAAAAATCCTGGGATCCCAGTACTCTAGACCTTGAGAGAACGCATATTCTTTTGTGAATCGGGACTTCGGATATTTTTTTTTCAAAACTTTTGCATTATTATTTCTCAAGATAAGTTCAGCTCTTTTTTTTTTTTTTTTTTTTACTTTATATAAATTCTGTTCTATTTTTACTTTGAGACTACTGGGGGTAAATACTGTAAACAAATATACTTTTGTTCTTTGCAAATGGAATTCATTAACTTTTACATTGATTTTCTACTCTCGGAGGGAGAAGCAAATCATTAGAGCTTCTGTGCGAGGTGTGGAAAACTATACTTCAACTTCTATCTTTCGGAATTTACTAAAGGGGAAAAAAACGAGAGTACTTAATGCACAACATATTGCATTAGGTATTACACAATTTATTTCAGCCTCTGTGATGGAGATAAATAATATGTTGTTTGCTTTGCAGCTATATATTTTTGCTTTGCACAATATATTTCCTCCTCATAAGAAGGCACAAAATTTACAACCAGAGCTCTTCAGCAAGGTTAGTGAGTTTACTTTTGACAAAATAATCCCTATTCAAGAGTATGCTTCATGTGTGTGGAAACTCAGCCCAACTGGTGTAATCCACTTACCAACAAATTAGCTGGAAACATTGCCCATGAAATATTGATAGAAGAACTAACCACCATTGGAAGAGACTTGGAGAGAGTTGAACACAAATCGTTCTCCCTATTCCTTCGATGCTGGGTGGAAAGCCCCTCTAGATATGTAGCTGGCCAACATAAAATTCCGGATTAGAAACAACGGGGCCGCGGGTGGCCTAGTGGGCAACGTTCGTGACTGCCACGGAAAGGGCCTCAGGTTCGATCCCAGGCAGGTACGAACGCTCGATCCACTAAATATCCACCGTTCGTCGGATGGGCCCGTAAAGCCGTCGGACCCCGGGTACTGGTCTTCCGGTAATAAATAAGGGCGTCTTCCTCCCCCTTTCTACTTCGCTTCCGTGTCACTTTCCTATCGGGCACTCTAGCCCAAATCTCCTAGCTTCCTATTTCTATGGGTTGTTTAAGACCTTGGGTCAGACACTCCCTTCCTAAAATCCTTTAAATATGATCATCATCATTCGAAACGACGCACGTCTAGCCTGTCCAATCAAAAGAGAACCACAAATCCTATTCATATCAATAAGATCTGTGGTTCTTCTTTAGTTGGACAGACTATACGTTCGTTTCTAACGCGAGCCTAACTACAAGCGCACCCCCCTCCTGCCAAAACGTAACTCGTGTGCCTCTTCAAAGTCTATGGAGGAAATAATTACCTTATTTTGCGCGCGTTTTCAGTTCTTAATCATCATCCACTGACCCAAAACGTAACACAAAAACGACATCACTCCATACATTGAGTTACGGCATTCCCATCCATTGACACAAAAACGACCTCTGTCCGTCCAATGAGTTACGGCATTCCCATTCATTGCGTTTCGACATTCCCATCCATTGACACAAAAACGACATCTGTCCGTCCAATGAGTTACAGCATTCCCATCCATTGACACAAAAACGACATCTGTTCGTCCAATGAGTTACGGCATTCCCATCCATTGACACAAAAACGACATCTGTCCGTCCAATGAGTTACGGCATTCCCATCCATTGAGACAAAAAATGACATCTGTCCGTCCAATGAGTTACGGCATTCCCATCCATTGTGTTTCGACATTCCCATCCATTGACACAAAAACGACATCTGTCCGTCCAATGAGTTACGGCATTCCCATCCACTGACACAAAAACGACATTCCCAGCCGTTGTCACAAAAAGGACAAACCCGCGCCAAGAACATTAACAAACGCACTCGGAAATATATATCAGAATATACCGATATTTTACTGTGATACGTAGCCTATTTTCTTCGGGTGCTCAACATTGTTAACATGTTTTCCATTTCTAATACCTGGCGCAAGTCTGCAACATTTTTCGTTCGCATGAACGCAACACAAATTTGCGCAAACAAGTAAGTACGCTTTAATTTCACTTTTCAGTTGCTCAAAAGTAGAAATTAAAAAGTACTTACAGATTTAAATACGGTCTGAGAATCTTACAGTCTCTGTGGGTCTGGTTTCTTTCTCAGCTCTTCTCCAGCATGTTTTACATGAACGTAAGTATATGGCTAATCATTTCTTCTTGAATGGTATTATAAATAAAAATGAAAGTTAAAAGATAGAGTGAGAGTGATTGTATTCAATTCTGAGTTCGAGCACAATGAAATTTGCTTTGCGAAGTTTAAAATATCCCGGGTTTGTATCTGTTCTTCTATAGTCTTAAAATGTGGTGGAGAAGAAAAAGAAACTTCATCTGTGATGTTGATTTTTTTTTTTTTTTTTATGATGCCGGTAAACCACAAATCACAATAAATAAATAAAGGCAAGAAACTTCAAACTTTCCCCAGGAAGTAAGAAAAGTGTACCAACAAAGGCAGTTAGTTGTTTCGGTTACCTGTTCTCCGACGTGTAGTATCATTTCCTAATTCTTCATTCCTTTAAGAAATTTAAACGACTTCAACTGTATTTATTTTATATGTTTACAAACAAAATGTTTGTGAAGTTTTAAAGCTTGGAAAGCTGAGTGTAATTTTTAGGCAGGAATAAAGCCTTTCTGTTCTTTAGCTCAAAATAATTTTCTGTAGTCGGTAGTGAGTGATAAATAAAAATTAATGGAATCCTGAGATCTCTTAATTTTGCTATTTTTTCTTTCTTTTTCTTCTCCTTTCTGTTTCTTTTCCGCCTGTTTTCTTTCTTTCTGCAACGTGATTTAAAATTCCGAATTCTTGGTAACGAGTCATAATAGTCACATGCGGTATCAAAAGAAAAAAATCTCTTTTGCTGAATGATAAATCACGCAGTTTTTTTCTTGTGTTCAAACCGCAAAACCGCAAATCGCCTTCATAACTTTTCCCAATTTTATGTTGCCAAAACACAGAACAGATAGATTCCTGCTGGTTCTGATTTAGTAAGTCACACCTTCTTTTTGAATGATCTTGAAACCAGTTGAAGTTTTTTTCTTTCATTCGGTATTAGTGGATGAGTGATGTGGCTTTTTTTCGGCACAAAGGGCAAATGTTTATTTCCCAACCTAGAATGAGATCATAAAGCAAGAAAACGATTGGGAACGCCAAGTATCACCGAAGCCCTGAATACCACACCCCACAAGCAATTAGAGCACAGATCATTCCTTTCGGAAAAAAAAAAATAATAAAAAAAATGTTTCCGCGTGGAGTGTCATTCTCTTCGTTCGTCTGTCGGTCTATATACATTATTACTAATCAGTTTGGCGCTTTAGAAGGCTGTTGTAATGTTTATTAGTTTACTTTGTCTTTTATTCACTTAAACAACATTACCTTCGTGCCATTGGTCGATTGCTTTCATCTCACTGTAACTTCTGAGTGTTAAACTGCGGATGTCAAGTGCACAAAAACCTTAATTACACTGAGTTAAATCAGGCGACTAAACGGCCAAAAGAGAGGTCTTGAAAGCACCTACAAAAAAAAAAAAAAAAAGGGGGTCTTTATTATCGGAACTTCAAAGCCCTCCAAATTAGCAACTCATCAAAGATAATTCACAAGAGCGGAAAACTTCTCATACATCTAGTTTACAAATTACAAAACAATCTGCAACAATTTACCCACATCACACCACACTTTTCTTTGCTTACTCCTTATATTATAGCTCATTCTTGCTATGTCAACACACACACACACACGCGCGTGCAACTCACTCTGACCTCAAGACTGGTTCAAACGCTTAAAGTGAATGAACTCAAAATTTACATAGAGAAGGAAACTAAAACTGAAATGAAAGTTAAATTAGAGTAAATGCCCTACTGTATACATGAATGAGAATGAAATCGTGCACTTTCGATTTGGACAGAAGCATAGTTTTTCCGGTAGATAGCGTAGACATTTGTTTGTGTGTGTGTGTTTAGTACAATATCCATACTTCTATAGAAGTTGGATTGGAAAAAAAATTATGTTCTCATTCGATATGTAGAAATATGAATACACACACACATACACACATACACACAGTCGAGTCACATTTTTGCGAACACCACCTACTTTTGACGTCAACAGCACATATCAAATGAAAGAAGACACATGTCGTGAGCTGGATTGGAGGGTTTAAAAGCATTCTGAAAACATATCACTCGTTGCTGTCAAGAGTTGATTATCGGATTTCGGGCCAAGGGTGGCAATATATTTCTGAAACAGCGCAATTTGTGAACTGTTCGCGTGCTGCTGTGGTTAAAGTGTATTGTGATTGGAGAAATGGTACCACTGCGAATAAGCGACGTGGAAACTACGGAGCACCACATGCCATTGATGTGAGAGCTGAACGTCGGCTTCGAAGGTGCGTGAGGGCCGATCGATAGGTTACAGTGGAGCAACTCACTGGCCGAATGAACTAGGGGACAACCGGAAGTGTCTCTAAAACAACAGTTCAGCGAACGCTGCTCCCTATGGGGCTCCGATGCAGACGGATGGACACTGCACCTATGCTGACGAAGGTGCATCGGCAGAAAAGGCTTACATTTGCATGGCAGTATCGGAGTTGGACCTCCGCTGATTGGCAAAGGATTGCCTTCTTTAATGAGTCAAGTTTTCTGCTTCATCGAACGGATGGACGGTGGCATATAAGGCGAGAAACACCGGAGAACAAAAACTCCGCAACCATTGCTGGAAGAACACAAGCTGGTGGAGGAATTATGGTCTGGGGAATGTTTTCGTGGCATTCTCTGGGTCCACTCATACATGTGGAAGGCACTATGGACCGAATTCGTTAGGAATCCATCCTTGCAGACCACGTACACCCATACATGCTGATTGTCTTCCCTGGGGCAGATGGGATCTTTCAGAGCAACAATGCGACATCTAGAAATGTCCGAGAGTGTTTGGAAGAGCACGATGAAGACTTTAAAGTAATTCCCTGGCCCCCAAATTTCCCAGATTTAAACCAAATTAAGCATATGTGGGACCACCTCGATCGTGTTGTTCACTCTACGGATCCTCCACCACGCACCGTCGAGCAGCTGTCAGATGCACTGCAGCCAGCATGGCTCCACATATTTGTGAACACCTTCCATGCAGCACGTTATTGAGTCACTCCCAGCCCGTCTAGCTGCTGTCCTCGCTGCACACGGCGGTTACTCTTGATATTAGCTGGTGGTCACAATAATGTGACTCGACCGTGTATATACATATATATATCCACATTCCACCATTTAACAGGTCTTGCCGTAATAAAGTTAATCCATATACTAAAGTTTAGCAACTCTAGCCGTAAGAAATATAATCCACATGCTACAACGGTGATGCGATAGTATTGCATCACCTGCAAAAACCTTGAAATTTTATGTTTAAATTTTCTTAACTAACTAATTTTTATAGTTATTTCATTTTTTACGCTTTCCAACCGTAGGTTGAAGAAGCGTATATGCTCGAGCTTTTTCCGTCCGTCTGTCCGTCCGTCCGCCTGTCTGCCGGCACGATAACTCACGTAAAAATGGTTCGATTTCGATGAAATTTCAGTATGTGGTAGGGGACCATCAGGGGACGAACCCTATTGAAAATGGGTGAAGTGGGGTCAAAGGTCACGCCATAACAGCGGGATCCATTTCATTGCCTTTATGCGTCATAACATGCGTAAATATGGTTCGATTTCGATGAAATTTTAGTATGTGGTAGGGAACCACTGGGCACGAACCCTATTGAAAATGGGCGAATGGGGTCAAAGGTCAGGCAGGCCATATAAGCGGTATTTATTCCATTGTCCTTATGCGTCATAACTTGCGTAAAAATGGTTCGATTTCGATGAAACTTTAGTATTTGGTAAGGAACCACCTGGGGACGAACCCAATTGAAAATGGGCGAAATGGGGTCAAAGGTCAGGGCATAAAATTGGAATCTATTCCATTGCCTTTATGCGTCATAACATGCGTAAATATGGTTCGATTTGGATGAAATTTTAGTATGTGGTAGGGCACCACCTAGGCACGAACCCTATTGAAAATGGGCGAAATGGGGTCAAAGGTCAGGCAGGACATATAAGCAGGATTTGTTCCATTGCCCTTATGCGTCATAACTTGCGTAAAAATGGTTCGATTTCGATGAAATTTTAGTATGTGGTAGGGGCCACTGGGGACGAACCCTATTGAAAATGGGCGAAATGGGGTCAAAGGTCAGGACACTGGAGTGGGATCTATTCCACTGCCCTTGTGCATCATAACTTACCAAAAAATGTTTCGATTGCGACAAAACGTTATCATGTTGTTCCGGAGGTATAGTGAACCGGTTCTATTGAATATCAACGAAATGGGGTCAAAGGTCATTGCACAAAAGCAAGATTTATTCGACAGCCATTATTCTCATAACTTGCGTAAAACTGCTTCTATTGCGACAGAACTTTAGTATGTTATTCTTGAGGTATACTAAACCGGTTCTGTTGAATATCATCGAAATGGGGTCAAAGGTCAGAACACAGGAGCGAGATTTATTCCACAGCCATTATCCTCATAACTTGAGTAATAATTTCTGGTATGTTGGAAAGCGTATGATAATCAATGCATTGCATGATTTTACTAACTTGTTTATATGTAATCAAATGCGAAATTTATGGAGATTTCAGAAAGTCTTAGTTTTTCTGGCAGCTATTTCTGTTCTTAAGATACATTACAAAAATCATGGCTAAGTCGAAATTATAATGGAAAGAATCATTTATCCAGTACTTAGATTTACGGCAATAAATCATTTTTGTAATTCATATGGAATGAAATAACATTTAAATACAGAAATATAATGAAGCAAAATTATAAAATGTACCTAACATTTTGTTGCCCAGCCTTTAGCTATAATCACAGCTTTGCATCTTGCTGGCATAGTGTGAATAAATTTTTGGAAAAGATTGGGTTGAAGAATACGATTCCAAATTTGAATAACGTCTTCAATGAGTTGAATTTTGGTTGTTGGCTTCTTTTTTAGCACGTCTTTTGTAAAAAAAGATCGTGCTTCTGTTATCGGTTTGTCCGTCCGTCCGTCCGTCAGCCTGTACCCACGATATCTCTCCAAGTATTAGTCCGATTTGAAAAATTCTTTTTGCATTGGGAAGCTTGAAATATGCAAATGATGATCCTTTATTTCGTTTTTTTTTACGATGTACAATTTCACCGGTAGAGGACGTAAATGCAGATGATGTCGAATTCAAAAATACGTTTTATTCCACATATTTGAAAAATACGTTTTATTCCACAATCCGATTGAAAAAAAAATTATCTTTCGATTCCATTTATATCGTAGAGTATTTTAGATATAGTTACTTTTTCAAATTACGCATAGATTTTCCGCTAGGGGGCGTAAAAGTAAATTACCTTTTCCTCGATAACTGTTCTTCTGAAACTCCGATTTTAATTTTTTTTTCTTCAGCGGATACATCTCCTGATGGAAATTTTTTTGCATATAACTTCAAATTTTTGGTAAAGAATACTTTGGCCACCAGGGGCGTAAGTGTTAATTTTTGCTTCTGATGTATTTGCCATATAATCGGATCTTCTAAAATATCGATTGAAAAATTCTTTCGTGGACTGAAGCCACTCACATCGATGAACCTTTCTGGAATATTTTCTTCTTAAAATATTGCACAGTTTCTCCTACAGGGGACGTAGATGTGCATCTTATTTTTGTCAATATCTCTACTTCTAGGAGTCCGATTTGAAAAATTCCTTCTTTGTTGGATAGTGTTTTCCGTGTGACATGTTTTTCATGTAATTTCAAAATTTTCATGTAATTCATGCACTTTCCGCTAGGGGGCGTAGCGGTAAATTGCGTTTCCCCATATACCTCTGCTTCTAAATCTCCGATTTGAAAAATTCTTTCTGCACCGGATACAGTTCCTAATGGGAAATCGTTTGCACATAATTTCTAATTTTTGTAAAAAAAATAGTTTGGCCACCAGGGGGCGTAAATCTTAATTTCCGCTTCTGTTGTATATGCAGCAAAATATGATGTTCTAAATTCTCGATTGAAAAAAACGTCGTTTGTTGACCGATACTACTCATGTAGACAAACCTTTTAGAAACATTTTCTTCTTAAAATAGTGCATGGTTTCTATGCCAGGGGCGTAGATGTATATCTTATTTTTGTCAATATCTCTACTTCTGGGAGTCCGATTTGAAAAATTCCTTCTTTGTTGGATAGTGTTTATAGTGTGACATGCGTTTCCTATATTTCAAAATTTTCAAGTAATTCATAGACTTTCCGCTAGGGAGCGTAAACGCAAATTGCGTTTCCCAATATATCTCTGCTTCTAAATCTCCGATTTGAAAAATTCTTTTTGCACCGTTTACAGCTCCTGATGGGAAATCGTTCGCACATATTTTCTAATTTTTGTAAGAAATGGTTTGGCCACCAGGTGGCGCAAGTCTTAATTTCCGCCTCTGTTGTATTTGCAGCAAAATATGAGCTTCTAAAATCTCGATTGCAAAAAAAGTCGTTTTTTGACCGATACTACTCATGTCGGCAATTTTTTTAGGAACATTTTCTTCTTGAAATAATGCATGGTTTCTACACCAGGTGGCGTAGATGTATATCTTATTTTAGTCAATATCTCTACTTCAAGGAGTCCGATTTGAAAAATTCCTTCTTTGTTGGTTAATGTTTCCGATGCGAAATGTTTTCCCTATAAATCCAAAATTTTCGAGTAAATTATAGACTTTCCGCTAGGGGACACAAAGGTAAATTCGTTTTCTACTTTTTTCTGCTTCTAAAACTCCGATTTAAAAAATTCTTCCTGTATCGCATACAAGACCTGATGGAAAATATTTTTCACATAATTTCTAATGTTTGATAAAGAATGTTTTGGCCACCATGGGGTATAAGTGTTAATTTCTGCTTCTGATGTATTTGTAGCAAAATCTGGGCTCCTGAAGACTGGACTAAATTTTTTTTCTTGGTCCGATACTGGTCATATGGAAAACCTTTTTGATAATACTTTCTTCCTAAAATAATGCATGGTTTTCCCACCAGGGGACGTAAACTCACATCTTATTTTTGTCGATTTCTCGTTTCTAAGAGTTCATAAGCTCACGATTCCGTTTACAGCAATATCTGAGGGATTAAAAACCCGATTGAAAATCTTTCTTTCGTCAGATCTATTGTTTTCCATACCGGTTCCATTGACTTTGAATAGGTTTGATAATTTTAATTTGCGTCAGAACGGATTCAAAAGACGTGCTTATTACATCAGAAAATTCGGTGTCATCTTTCTTGTTTTTCCTGAAACCACTTTTTCACTACTCAGTGCTCTAATAGATCAGATCATATAATATGTACAGGATTTTAGGAAAGGGATGTCTGGCCAAGTTCTTAAACTACCCTCAGAAATAGGAAGCTAGGAGATTTGGGCTAGAGTGCCCGATAGGAAAGTGGCACGGAAGCAAAGTAGAAATGGGGAGGAAGACGCTCTTATTTATTACCGGGGAGCCAGTACCCGGGGTCCGACGGCTTAACGTGCTCATCCGACGTACGGCATATACTTAGTTGTTCGAGCGTTCGTACCTGCTGGGATCAAACCCGAGGTCTTCTCCGTGGCAGTCACCACTAGGCAACCCGCTGAGTGCTCTAGTAGCTCTGAGCCAACCCCTTATAATGGCTGGAGTATGATTAGGATAGCATTACGAAACAGCTAATCAGGTAAAATAATGTTTATGATTGGCGGTAACAACTGATACGCAACTGACGTCAATTTCAACGTGCTTGTCAAACTCCATATTTTGTGTCATATCTTAAGAACAAAAGTAGCTACAGGAAAACTAAGGTATGTTTGAAATCTCCATAAAATTTCGCATTTAGTGATACACAAACAATGAAATAATTATGAAAATCAGTTAGTTAAAAATAGTTAAACTTAAAAATTCCCGGTTTTTGCACATGATGCAACACTTTTCCACACCACTATACATCCACATCTATATTATCCAGGTACTACAGTATAAGTTTACAACTCTAGCTGTAGTCAGTTTAATTCACATATTACAGTTTAACAGCTCTTTATCCAGCCGTAATCAATAAAACCAACATGCTATATCCACATCAATATAATCCACATTCTACAATTTGATAGCCAAAATCAGTATAAATATATACAGTATCCACATAAGTATAATCCACGTACTACAGTATAACAGCTCTACCTGTAATAGCTATAATTCTCATACACTGGCGTGCAAAAATCAAGGACGAGACGGTTTTTCGAATGTAACGTTGTGCAGAAGTGCTCCACATCGACTCAAATCATACCATAAGATCCCAAAGATGTAGGAATATGGGACAAGTGAGCAAAACCGTCCAAACAAGGAATCCAAAGGATACAAAGGCACTTTATTGAAAAGGTAGCTTCGAGCACAACTGGACAGAAGACAGAAACGTTCATGTGACAGGCGGTTGCCAAGAAAAATCCAGTCTTTAGTAGGGGATATGATCAGCCTTGACTGCTTTGCAGGATTTACAACGACTGTCCATGCTGAGGACGAGGTTGTCAAGGAGCTGTTGAGCCATCGCGGCCCATTCTTCTTGTAGCGCCAATCGTAGCTGCGGAATCGTTGCTGGCAGCTCGTGAAGTGCTGCCAAGCGTCTCCCGAGAAGTTCCCACACGTGTTCGATTGGATTTAGGTCCGGGGACCTTGCGGGCCAATCCATGCGTTGAATATCTTCACTCTCTAACAGCTCTGCGACAGCCACTGTACGATGAGGCGTAGCGTATAGTCGTTCATGAAGAGGAACTCAGGACCCACAACACCTCTAAACAGACGCACGTGAGGCAGGAGAACCTCGGTACAATAGCGGACACCAGTGACTGAACCTCTTTGGAAGGTGTGTAGGTCAGTACGGCTACCAAGCATGATACCGCCGCAAACAAAAACTCCGCCACCTCCCAACTGGTCCATTTCGATGATGTTGTAGGTGTGATTGCGTGTTCCCAGCTCTCGCCAGATGTGTATACGTCCAGAATCGCTCGTCAGACTTAAACGGCTCTAATCCGTAAAGAGAACTCGACCCTTTTGCTGATGTGTCCAGTTCTTTTGTTCCTGGCAATACAGAAACCACCGTCACCGATGAGCATTCGTTAATGGCACACACCGTACTGGTCGTCGTGCAAATAGACCACCTTTGTACAGCCTCCTGTCCACGGTAAAACGCGATAACGGACGTCCAGTTGTCTTTTGCATGTGCCTTGCAATTTCTCCCGCTGACTGCCGTCTGTCACTTCTCACCTGTAGGACAATATACCGGTCGTCCGCCGCCATGGTTGCTCGTAGACGACCACTGCTAAACTCTTGGACAGCTGTTCCTGTCGTTTGAAATGCTCTCCAAGCTCATGAAACGATGCTGTGAGCGATCTCGAACTTCTCGGCTACACTAGTCACACTTCGACCTTCTTCCGACTTCCCAATGACGCGACCTCGAGTAAAGTCATCCAGATGTCGTCTACTGGATTGCTTGTTGGCCATAACACACGGTGGCAGCAACTCGACGTCGTTCAAACCGATGTACACCGTGCAATAGCTTTCACCGAACTACTGAGCGTACACCGCCGGTGTGCTTTACACCCTTTCGATACTCCCCCCACACGCACACACTTACGTCATGCTGCATATATGCGCATGCCCTACCGTACCGGATCCTAGTCTATCTCCTGAGTGGTCTTTCGGTCCGTTCATTTCTCCCCTTCGTCCTTAATTTTTGTACACCAGTGTATTTTGAGGAAAATGAGAACAAACTTTTACACCTTCGTTGGCCTTCCCAATCACCAGACGTAAACATCATCGAGCCACTGTGGTCTGTGTTGGAAAACAGAGTAAGATCCCGTTATTCTCCTCCTGCATCTCTCAAGGACCTGGAGCAGTTCCTGCATGAAGAATGGTGTAACGTCGTACTAGCCACCATCCAGGATTTGTATCCGTCCATTCTAAGGAGGATTCAAGCGGTTTTGAATGCCAAATGTGCTCCTACACCCTACTAGGTACATGAAACTTTTTTTTCCTAGGTGTTCATATTATTCTGTCCAACGCCTATACATCACAAACGCCATGAGACAAAAGTGTCCTTTCTCTATTGATTTCTAAGCAGTTCACTCCTGAATCTTCTCAGCTTACTTGTAATTTCTAACTTGCAGTGAATCTTCGATTTTTTTTTATTATTTTTTTTAGTGTTTTGAACACTTGTCGTCTTTGTATAGGGCAAAGTTCCTTTACGTGACTCTGCGTTTTGGTCTCTCGTGCTCTTTGAACGAGCACACAGGCGTACAGGAACTATGCAACTGCCGGAGACGGCTGATCTCAGAGGGTGGCAACATTTTTCGACTATTAAAAAAAAAAAAAACGCAAAAAGAGGACCCGATCAATTTCCTGACAAACTTCATCGCAATTTGCGACTTATATCATGTCTCAAAAAAAAAAAAAAAACCAGAAATAGAATTCGGTGCACTGCCGGTAAGTTCAGGGGATACAGGAGTCTAGCAACCCGATATCTTCAGCTGTTAGACTACTGTGCTCAAGGACAGGGCATAACATAATTTGTCTTTCCGCTGTAACTTAGTCCTTATATCAGTAATTACGTTATGTATGCTAAAGTCAATGTAATATTAGAAGGTACTCATACGCATTACAAGAAAGAGGTCAATTGTAGTTCATACAAATACGTTTAATTTGCTTGCATGGTTTGTACTCCACACTCACATCCGGTTTATTGGCTTACTCAATACAGTATCAGTGATTTAACATCCAATCGCAGTATAGCAGCACGTCTATCATTAATAACAACAATCTCCTTAAACAGGTCAGATCAGATCATATGCAGAGGATTTTAGGAAGGGAGTGTCTGACCCAGGTCTCAAACAACCCTTAGATATAGGAAGCTTGGAGATTTGGGCTAGAGTGCCCGATAGGAAAGACACATGGAAGCGCAGTAGAAAGAGGGAGGAAGATGCCCTTATTCATTACCGGAGGAACAGCACCCGTGGGCCCACGGCTTAACGTGCCCATCCGACGTACGGCGGATATTTAGTGGTTCGAGCGTTTGTACCTGCCTGGGATCGAACCAGATGTCTTCTCCGTGGCAGTCACTAACGTTGACCACCAAGCCACCCGTGGCCCTGTCTACTTAAACAACCGCTGCATTGCCTTTTTATCTATCGTTCTTATCCGGCCACAATACGTCACTTGTTCCGACCTCAGTGTGTTGCCAACATCATTCTCGTTTGAGGGTAAAGACATAACGTTAACGTTTGAAAATGTCTAAGAGAATTTACATAGAAAAATAATTTCAAAAGGAAAGTTAAAATAGAATATGCGTTACAAGAGTTGCCAGATAAAATTTTTGACTTAAAGCCAAATAACGCTAGAAAAAACGCCAGAAAAAAGCCAAACATTACTAAAACATATTTTTCAGACTCACATCACACGAAAAGCTCTGTATGCAGTTTAATACTGTCATCCTCACTGGGACAAACAGAACCCACAGCATAAACCTTGTCAGATATAAATTCTTTTAGCATTTTTGCAGATGGAGTGAAGTCCTTACAACATGTGTTTGAAAGCAATAGTTCTGCTCTAATCTCCAAAAGCTCTGCGACAGCCACTGTACGATGAATTGTAGCGTTGTCGTCCATGAAGAGGAACTCTGGACCCACAGCACCTCTAAGCAGACGCACGTAAAGCAGGAAAACCTCGGTACAATTGCAGGACACCAGTGACTGAACCTCCTTGGAAGACGTGGAGGTCAGTACGGCTACCGAGCATGATACCGCCCCAAACGAGAGCTCCGCCATCTCCAAACCGGTCCCTTTCGATAATGTTGGAGAGGTGATTGCGTGTTCCCTGCTCTCTCCAGATGTGTATACGTCCAGAATCGCTCATCAGACTAAATCGGCTCTCATCCGTAAAGAGAACTCGACCCCATTGCTGATGTGTCCAGTTACAAGAGAGAATATCCTCTCAACTAAGCATTACTAACTGGGGTTATCAGACAAGTAAGGGTAAAAGTAGCGAACTCTTTAAATGCTTGATGTTGAAGCAGGCCAATACAAAACTGTTCAGTGTCTGTAGGGAGTCCATCTTTCTTAAATGAAGCTTCTTTTCAATCGAGAAAAGGGATTTTTCTGTATCGTTCTTCAATAGTGCTGATGTTTTCTGCAAGGTGTGTAAAGGGCAACTCTGAAAACACGGTTCCTTGAAGCTTGATTTAAAACTACCTCAGGGCTCAATTTTGATAGATTTTGAAAAAGATCTCTCGCCGAGAGAAGTCTACATGCAACTTGACTGAGAGCTTTTTCTAGCATGCATATAAATCCTCCTTGGACGTTTTTTTCATTTCTAAATGTGCCTCAGTGCTGTTGTTCTTCTGTAGAAACATGCTACATTCTATTAAAAAATTGATGGCAGAATTTTAACAGAATGTGGTGTGTTCCTACAAATTGATAAATATTTTTTTATATATATACCCGTTGACATCATACAGTCTGTTCTGAAGACTTTTCCAGTGTAAGAATAATTCTTGGTACAATTCACGAGGATCAGCTTTGGTTTATGAGAAAGGCTGTTCAGTCTTTCAAATTCTTGTGCAACTGGTGTCGCAAACACAAAGAACAAGTAATTTTTTATAGTCTAATATCACTTCCTTTATGAGTCTTGCTTTGAATTTTGTATCAAACATTAATTGGGCTAATTAAGCACTAAAGAAATAAGCCTTTAACTCTTCCCAATTCATCAAAATATCATATCAAACATAACCTAGAACCTCGAGTCAACTGTCAATCAAAGTTTAAACTACGTAGGCTCTGGTTTCTGGCTAGTTTGTCGTTAAGGTGTTGCCATTTTGGAGCAAAAATAACTTTTTTAAAGGAAAATTATTTTAAAAGAGGATGACACGTCATTCCCGTGCAACTAATGGGAATAGCCATGAAAAAGCCAAATAAAGCTAAATCAAACCTCTTACGCCAATTAAACTGGAGAAAAGTAAAATGTCAGAAATTTGGCGTCGAAAAGGCCAATATGGCACCCATGCTCAAGGATTCCAATATTCTCACGTCTCACAAGACCTAACATATAATTTATGAGAACAATATTTTCTAAAAGATCAAGCAGCAAAAAGATTTTTGAGATGGTAGGAAAAGCCACTTAATAATGTCATTTCAAATTACTAAAATTTTCGTACACAATGGAGAATTTGCAACTATGATGCGTTAAAGTTATTTTGCTGCTATTTTCTCGTTGTTAAAGAGTCACTGAATTCTATATGCTGATATTTAAAAGAGATCACTAACTGTCAGGACACACAAAAGGCTAAGTAAATGACTTACACCTTCTATGTGTCCTGTTTTGAAGCATGCTGATAAACTGGTTAAACACAACTTGAAACATTAACAGAACTAATCACAGACGTATCGTTATGACAGCAGGGTATAACAGCTCGTCGTATAATAATAGAAAAACTCCTTTCTATGAACTATGTCTTTGTTCTCACACAGTGGCATTCCTGAAAAATTGTTAACCCCCCCCACCCTCCCCGCCCAGAAAAATATATTCCAGGGCCTTTTGCAAAAATGTATTTGCTGAATTTTTAAATTCATATTACTTCTAAATTCCATATTACACTAGGTTTTACGGGCGTTCTGTAATTCAGATTCTTCGGAACCTATTGGTATTTTTCGCAAAAACAAAATTGTTACAGTTCATTATGCATAACACAAATGTACACGTTGTGATTAAAATTATTACCCTAGTTTTATACCAATACAAAGAATTACAAAAACACCTACGCCAAAGTTAATCATATTATGCAAATTTTATTCTTTTAGAGAACTAAGACCACCCTCTTTGAAATGCGATCACACACATAAAACACGTAACGGCCGTGTGGCAGTATCTAATGACCTTTTCCGATTTCTAGGAAAATGTAGAACATAAGTAAGCCAATTAAAAAATAGCAATTAAGAACTGTGTCCCAAAAAGCGTAAAATTAATGCACTTGAATATAAAACAAACACACTTAACATAACGCTACAATGTTTTGCGCATAGAAGTATTTTCTTTTGATTCTGTCATAAAAAAAAAATGACAAATCTCTGTTTTTTCGATCCCGCGAAGAACAATTTTCAGCTCATTATATTCTGAAGGATGCGTAGTTATGTGTAAACAAATGTAATACATAACGCCTTATCCTCACTGATATAAAACTTTCATTTGCTCAACTGATATTTCAACTCAAGTCTTCTGTAATAGCGGCTTCTCATCACCCAGTTTTTACAAACTAAAGTGAAAATCATTTCTTGAAGATTTTACTTATTTACTGAAAAAAAGTACCAAAACTTGCTTTTCTTTTTAGTTCTTTATTCAAAGCTGTAGTCAAAAATTCCTGGCAATTTCTTTAACCAGTTTCATATGAAGTTCCCGCTAAAATTTTAAAAATTCCTTCTTCTGAGGCTCTCTTATCCGTGAACCCCCCCCCCCCAGTGCGGAGTTGCGGGGGTTATCAGTACGCCCATGTTCTCACACCTTTTGCAGACGATGTTTCAATGTCGATTTGCCGTCTCTTTACTGAGAGTACCGTATTTCATTTACAATCTGACTAGCTGCCAGTCGTTGCTAAAATGTACGGAGGAACTTGGGGTTTCCGATGTGGTGTTCAGGATGAAAATTCATTTAAGTGGAAGCATAGTTTACACAAGAAAAAAAAAAAAAGAACAACTCAAAAACGCCTGTTAGAGACATACGTCACACACGTAAACAAGACTTACGCCACATACGTTACACAACGTAAATTTCCATCAAAATTGCTTAATGTGGAACATTTTAAATCTAAGAATGCTGTGTGCATGTCAGATGCAAAGAATATTAGTTCTTTTTGTTAAATAATGCTCTACGATTCTATACCATTTCAAACATTCAGTGTGAATAATACGAATCAGTCGCACTGAATACACGTGACTTATTATTCGCTTTTGCTAAGATATCGTGGCGGAAGCAGAAAATATTTGTGAAATTTTTTGTTTGTTATGGAGTGTTTTAACGACCGCCGTAGGCATTTTGAGTCCACTAATTCCAGGGAGGGGGAGGACCAGAGATAATATATCTAAGAAGTCTGTAAGTAAAACTAACAGAAAACAGGCTGAAAGGAAATACCGCAAAGAAGTTTGGTTGCAGTACTTTTGCAGAATTGGTAAATTCCTGGTTGTTCATGAGAATAAGGAATGTTTGAAGAAGCAGCTAAAACTGCTCAAATTATTAGCACGTGTTTGAAATGCATTTATTTCACATATCCTTAGGAGGCATCAAAGTGCATCATTACTTTTTTTATAGTTCTTAGATACATTTAGTACGCGATTTTCTTAGAAACAGATGTTGAGAAGAGAGAATTAGAAAGGTGTTAAAAAAACGGAAAAGAAAAGAAACATAGTGATAGCATAGAGATCTCAGCGTTAATGAAATTCACCGGTACTTTCTTGTGCTCAATTAAGAAGCTAAAACTAGAAAGGAAATAGAAAAATAGGTTATCTTCATTGAGCAATTATTAGATGATTATATAGCAATAAGATAATTATTTTATTATTTCCTCCTATTTTTTTTATAGCCAGATCTTTTTTTCTGCCTGCAAGCTAATTCCTGTGACAGGAAAAAATTAGTCATTTTTTATATCGTTTCATTGCGCTGCAAGGAATAAGAAACAAAAAAACAAAAAACAAAAAAAAACAAAAAAAAAAAAAGAAAGAAAGAAAAAGAAAATACCGTTCTTGGTTAGTGTGTTCAGAGTAAAATCCAGTTCTCTCTTTTGTCGTGACATTTCTTCAGCAAGGCTGGTTCTTTCAGCGATAAAAGGCAACGTACTTACTAACAGGGAACTTTGTGTACGTCTGAAACAAACTCAGCCAAAGCAAGGAGCACGTGAAAGATCCCATAATATTAATAATGGTTTTTCAGCTTGTTTGAAAATTATGGAATATGCACCCGAAAGAATTATGGCAGATGAGACAAAAATATTACAGGACTTGAGAATTCAGACAAAGCACATCGTGATTGATATTACAGTAATGAAAAGAAATCAAGTGTGTATTACCGATGCGGAAATTTCTGGAGAAAGTCGAACAAAAAAAAAAACAAAAAAAAACGCTTGACCAATAATAAAATATTGTATATAGATTCAGAAATAGAAATTCAACGTCCTTCGGACAACCAGCCGTAAAAGAACCGAAAATACCATAATTGGGGCTGGGGGTGGGGGCAATGCCACATATACTGCAAAGAAAAAAGGATCTGTTGAAATAACACCAGCTCAGTTCGAAAGTAAAATGTTAGGTCCTTGTATAGGAATGAATTGATAGCATGCTTTTCACATCAATACAAAGTCGATTAATAGATTCTTGGATAGGACTGATTTATTTCATACAACTATAATCCGTTGATTCTTAAGTCCTTCGATAGGACTGAATTAATATCTTGAATTTCATATTAACACTAGGTCCATTTTTAGGTCCTTAGATTGTGACTGAATTCATACATTTCCCAACTATTTGTCAATTCTCAGTTCTTCATATCTCAGGTCCTTCGATAGGACTGAATAAATATCTTGACCTTCACATTAACACTAGGTCAATTTTTAGGTCCTTGGATATTACTGAATTGGTAGCATGTATTTCGTGTCAATACCAGACGATTCTTAAGTCCTTAGATAGGATTGCATCTATATAATGTATTTCACATCAATACTTAAGCAATTTTTAAGTACTTGGATAAGAAGGATTTGATGGTATGCATTTCACCTCTATACTCCGTCGACTCTAAAAGTCCTTGGATAGGACTGAATTGATATGCATTTCACAACTATCTATCAGTTGCTAGGAATTTGGGATAGGACTGATTTTTGTTTGTTTGTTTGGATTAGAGGTCTAACAACCACCGTGACCAGCTCAGTGGGCTATAAGCAGTCGTCCGTCCTTAATTTAGGGTCACTGGTTCCAGGGAAGGGAAGGAGCCAGAGCCGTAACACAACATTATTTTTATCGTAATGGTAAGGAAAGAAAAAGTCGTGTTTCCGGATTTTCTAATTTGCTTAACTATAATATTTTGTTGGCTTTACTTATTTCCATGACATAGCCCAGGCAGTAATCACAGAGGCGAGGAGAGACACAGAAAGTGTTTTTACCATCTGTAGGTATTAAGATGGTAAAAATATTTTGGGGCTTCTTGACAACAAAAAGATTGGACCACGAGCAAGTGTGTGTGTTGTGTGGAGTAGGGAACGTGGGGTGCCTAAAATGGAGGGGGGGGGGAGGTTGCATGAGTGAGTGGGGCGATACCGATTGTTTCTTCTATACCTAAGCCGTATAGGGATAGACTTTTGTAGTGTTACCGTTTGCTAGTCGAGAGAAAGACAGATTCGGAACGTGCTTGGTCTACTAGATTCAGAACGTGCTTTCTCTCTTTAAAGATTACATTCTTCGATAATTGCCAAAGTTTAGTTAATATATTTAGGCTTGCATTCAACTAAATACTTTTAATAGTATCTCATTTCATTATTTAATTTTCAGAACTTAATAAAATACTATACATAGACAAAATAATACAAAATCTCACATCACGGGCCGGGCCTAAATAATAGCTACGATTGACGGGCCGGGCCGAGCCTTAGACGCACGGGCTTGAGCCTGGCCGTGCTGACCAAATAAGGCTCGTGCAGACCTTTTCCTACCTCAGAGGCGATGCACATGTCAAGATGGCAAAATTGCAGCGACAAACTCCGTCGGTGTAACTTAATTGAAGAAGAATTTGACTCCGGAGCAGAAGGATTCAGGTTCAATATCGCCACCGGCAAAAGGTTTGTACTCTATAAGGAGAGTTTTACCCTGAGGGATTTTGACCGCTGAAGATGACCTAATAGAGAGCTTAACACCCTAATTTGACCGGAAGAAATGATGGAGACGTGAGGAAAGGAAATTCTCCCCTTTCAAGGAAACTGTTGTTTCTGAGAAAAGTGTATGCAACAAACACGTTTCACAGTGATTTTCAGCTCTGTTTCTGCTTGGTATTGTGTCTATCACCAACTATCATTTTATCACTGCTACGATTAAGATAGTGACTTGCCATCACCTGTCTTAAACGGTGATTTTGCCACTGTTTAAAGTCACCGTTACTTCCGTGGAATTGTCACAGTCATCACTGTGACAAAAAAATCTCTGCTACGTCAACCTTTACTGCAGTTAAATAAATCAAAATTGATTTTCTACCCAAAATATTTTGAGTTAAACATTTCTGCGAGTGATTTCAAACTTTCAGCACTTCTGAAATATTATATGGAAATATTTAACATATACAACTTAAAATATTTATTCCGTATTGAATGGTGTAACAATTTATAAAACATACAGCGACTAAGTGCCGAGCTTTCACACTCCGAACGAGAGGCTTTTTCAAGGCCAGTGAACACAAGAATAATTTCGGGAACGACGATAATTTGAAATCTTGGAGCGCGTATCTACTGCGTGTCTAGGTGATATTGCGTCTCGCGGAAGGTGGTGCAAAGAAGTAGCCCAATATAACGCCGTACCGGTATGGAGAAAAATGAAGAGGATAGCTCCATACACAGACTACAAAGGAACACTGACTAGAGAAAGCATCAAAATATCCATGAAGCCCAACCCTTGCAACGGGAGCCCTTCCCTCGAACTCTCGGCTGCGTGGAAAATCCTACTGACATAGAATATTAAGGGGAAAATGAGAGAGAATGTTTGAAAGGTAGGTCGCGAGACACTACATTCCACGAGACACCACATTTCACGAGACGCAATATCACCTAGACACGCAGTAGATACGCGCTCCAAGATTTAAATGATCGTCGTTCCCGAAATTATTCTTGTGTTCACTGGCCTTGAAAAAGCCTCCCGTTCGGAGTGTGAAAGCTCGGCAATTGGTCTTTGTATGTTTTATAAATTGTTACACCATTCAATACGGAATAAATATTTCAAGTTGTATAATACTAAGGTGTAAGTTCCATTATTGTAATTTAACATATAATTGAATGGTTACTTTGGTTATTCTGTATGCGAAAAACAGCTAGAAATTTGCTTTCAGTTAAAAAAAGCGCTCAACAGATCCCTCGGGACCACCCGCGAACAAAAGGACCACACCTCCATCCCTGTATTTCCCGTCGTTGGAGGAGCTCGTAGAAACCCCTCAAGTGACAGTTCGCCGGTAAGCAATTGAGGGCAATCAGCTTCTTACGTCAGGAGCACTCCTTTCACTCTCCGTCGCTCGAAGGAAGATCCTTCGAGCGACGGAGAGTGAAAGGAAGAAATACAGAGTGGTCATAAACAGGGAGTCTTGTTGGGGATTTCAAGGAAGAACGAAGAGCGATTTTGCACGGGCATGTAGGCACATAGGTGTTAGGTGGTTATGTTAACTTTCAAAGTCTTGCGTGGTTGTAAGCCAATAAAATACCTATAAGTAATAATTTTTCACATTCCTTTTAAAACTCATATAAAGCACTTTATCTTTTCTTAACTTAATCGCAGAAAGGTTGTCCCTCACTTACTTATTCCTCCTCCCTGCTCCTCTGAAACTAAGATTTCCTTCCCTAAATCCTCCTGCGGTCATTTCTTCGTGATGCGGAGAATACCTGCATTCCCCCAGTAAGCTTAAGACTTACTTCCCCAACACGTCAGGACTTTCCTGCCCTCCTGCTCCTGCGACCGTTCGCTTTGTTTCCACGCCGACTCCTCCTTCCATCACAAAACCCCTCGGTTCCCAAGCCCTAGTAAAAAACGCCGGCTTCGGCTTATACAAAGCATTAAGGTAGAAAGTAAGAGGGCTTGCGCTTTTAGTCGGCTGCTTTGAAATTAAAGAAGGCAAAGGATCAAAAGAACATAACAATACTAATTCATCTTCAAAATACAAAGGTGCAGACTCTAAAATGAGACAAACTGGCGTCTCTAAATAAACCGTGTCTTCGATGTTTCAATAGAGGAGTGACACAGCGAAATTTCTTTCACGTTTCGTGGAGACAAAGGAAAAGGAGCACAAAAGCGAAATCATCATTGGCAACCATTATCAATCCACTGCTGGACGAAGGTCTCCCCAAGTTTCCTCCACAACGGTCTGTCTTGTGCCAGTCTCCTCCATGCCACTCCCGCATACTTTCGAATTTCATCCACCCATCTCCCATGTGGTCTTCTTCTGGGTCTTTTCCTGTCCCTTGGAATCCAATCTAAAATTTCGGCTGTCCATCGATGGTCTGTCCTTCTGGCAGTATATCCAGCCCATTGCCATTTCAGGGATTTAACTCTGATCATGATGTCTTCCACTCTTGTCATTTTTCGGATCCACGAGTTCCTCTTTTTATCTCTCCTGGTTACACCAAGCATGCACCTCTCCATGCTGCTTTGAGTTGTCTGCCGCCTTTAAAAGTTGCAAAATGAGATTTAATATCTATGCCTAAAATTCTAGTATTAAATTACCGTTGCATAGGGATAATAACAGATTTGGCGGGATATGCATAGAGAAAGCTACCCGAAATATCCATCTCCCGCTGGAAGTGTATACTACTTGTTTTGACTAAGCAATGTTTTCCTTTTTTTCCCCAGTCAGAAGAATAAAGATTTGTACGGACGAAATCACCACTCTTCACATTCTATTTGTTTAAATATTTATTTAGTTGCTTCCCTGCTCCAATGAAAGGAACTTGCAAACGATGATTTCCGATAAGTTGGCGTCCATTTCAATACTTAACAATAACCATGTCAATAGATGTTTGCAATTAAAATTATTATCTTCGATATAGGTAGATGTGTAATAACTTTTTTAGCAACTTAATGGTAATTTCTAATTGATGAAAGAATCCTAGGGCCATTTAAAATTGGTTTTCGGTGCAAAGTATTTTAAGTTAAAATATTTCTACGAATACAGTAAAACGCCGATTATTATCCGGGGCTTAGTTATCCTCGGAGTCGGATTAATCGTGGTCATCTGTAGTTCATACAGATTTAATTTTTTTAATTCTCTATGCGAGTAGATTCGTTACATAACAGAAGTCATTACTGAGTATTTTTAAATAATATTGTATCATAGTTAAACAATATTGCATCATCCCCTTCTAGCAGAACTTATTTGTTATCACTGTTGTGGTTTCCCGTTCTACCGCTAGAGTGCGCAGTCAAGTGTATGACAAGTTTATTCTAGTTTGTTTTGCCTAAATGTTTCTCTCGACGCGGAAGATGGTGAGGTTCTGAAACCAGCTTACAAAGTAAGCTGTAATGAAGATTTAACGGCTGCAGAAAGATTACTTAAATTCGTGGAAAGTCAAGGTGGTGTTGAATACATTGAAGTTTTTCAATTTCATGGATGTCTAAGAAAAATAGAACAAAAAAAAAAAAAACTAATGCCACAATGAAAACAAACAATAATCACGGACTTTCAATCTGATGAAAAATGTTCATCGTATTTGCATATTACAAGAATATTTATCTTATGTTGTTACAGTTTTTAATATGTATTAAATCCAATAAAACGCAATATGGATTAACCGTGTTTTTCAATCATCCGGGCTCTAACGACTCTCGATTATCACCGATATAATTGACGATTTACTGTAATTGCAAACTTTTAGCAATTTTTTAAGTAACGTAGTATTGAAATTACGAAGAAAACTATTTGCAGTATCAAATTGCCGCCCTGGTGGCGCAGTGGTCTAAGGCGCTGGCCTCTGATCATTCGTCCGTAAGGGGCTGGGTTCGAATCCCGGTCACGCATGGATGTTGTGTTTGTCTTACGGCACTGGCTCTTTCCCTTCCCTGGAACCAGTGACCCTAAATTAGGGACGGGCGACTGCTTATAGCCCATTGAGTTGCTCACGGTGGTCGTTAAACCTTCAAAAAAAAAAAAAGTATCAAATTATGAACACTGTCATCATTCGCAAGATAAAAAAAATAAAGAAGGTGTAGTTTCAATAAAACTACACCTTCTCAAATTTTATATTCACGTTCCATCCCTTTTAGCAGCACGACTGGTCATAAATGAATGCACTGTCGGGCTTTGGGCAACGTAATGCTAATACACCAGCGAATGAAAGGAAAATACGGTGTTAAATTCGTCATGAAATCTCAGTTTTTATTAGTCTTGTTTTGTTTAGCTTTTTTCTTTGAAGAACTCTCGCGACGCTTCCAATTCCGAACAGAAGCGCCTCCTGTATTAACAAATAATAACCTCTCATCGCACCGTTTCCGTTGCTTTCCTTGCGGCGGTCACGGTTACCCACCCCCGCCGCATCCCCACGGTAACTGCGCACATGCTAGCCACCAGGGAGGCGGCTTCGGCGGCATCGAAGATTGATGAGTGGTGTATTTCGTAGCATGAATACCTCCGACACGACTCATTGAACTCCTAATACTCTTGCCTGCAGCGCCGGCTTGCTTTGTTGCCCTTCCCAATGGCACCACCGTACAGCCTACCGCAAGATGAAATCGGGGAGGGAAAATCCAGGGATGTATACTGTTCCAAAGATGTTGGTGACTGAAAACATAACATCATAATAAACTCTATCGGGAAACACTCCTCGTCTAACCTAAAGCCATTCTTTTTTCTTTTATTTTTTCGCACTTTAGCGATCCGACGTCTGATTTTAAGACATTTTATTTTTTCATACCACAAGACGGTTTCTGTTTTTGGAAAGAATTTTCTCACAGAGTCCATTATGTCACCTATTTTTTTTTTTTAATTAACTTTGCAGGAGAAGAAGCAAAACTAAAAATTATGCAACGAAGAAAACTAAATTACAAGTTTGGCACTTTTCATCCAGAATTTTTCAGCGTCCTGTAATATTAAATATCAGTGAGACGTACTACAAAGCGGAAGCACGTGTCAAAACGACACATCTGTAGTGATATATTACGTCGGCGTAGTTCAGTCGGGTAGAACAACTCACTCCGGAACAATGGCGACCCCAGCCGCTCAGGACTGGCTATAAGGGAATCTAAGCAAGGGGGGAGGGAGGGCAGGCCAGTTGCCCTCCCAGAATGGGCATTCCAGGGGCGTAAATTCATGCTCTAGGGAATGTAAAATACAGATGGTGTAACTAAAAACAGAAAATTACACCCTGCAGTATTTTCTTTTTAAAGACTTAGTCTCATGCAGTATAACTACCAGAGGGCAGTTGCCCTCTCAGAATGGGCATTCCAGGGGCGTAAATTGATGCTCTGGGAAATGTAAAAAAACAGGTGTAACTAAAAACAGAAAATTACACCCTGCAGTATTTTCTTTTTAAAGACTTAGTCTCAAACAGTATAGCTACCGGGAGGGCAGGGAGGGCAGTTGTCCTCTCAGAATGGGCATTCCAGGGGCGTAAATTCATGCTCTGGGGAATGTAAAAAACAGAAGGTGTAACTAAAAACAGAAAATTACACCCTGCAGTATTTTCTTTTTAAAGACTTAGTCTCAAACAGTATAGCTACCGGGAGGGCCGGGAGGGCAGTTGCCCTCTCAGAATGGGCATTCCAGGGGCGTAAATTCATGCTCTGGGGAATGTAAAAAACAGAAGGTGTAACTAAAAACAGAAAATTACACCCTGCAGTATTTTCTTTGTAAAGACTTAGTCTCAAACAGTATAGCTACCGGGAGGGCAGTTGCCCTCTCAGAATGGGCATTCCAGGGGCGTAAATTCATGCTCTGGGGAATGTAAAAAACAGAAGGTGTAACTAAAAACAGAAAATTACACCCTGCAGTATTTTCTTTTTAAAGACTTAGTCTCAAACAGTATAGTGTTACAGTGGACACCCCCCCATCCTAAAACCTGAAGAAAACTTTAAAATTTGTCCGCCATGTCGCGTATTGTATGAGGCAGCTAGGAATCACAGTTCGGCAGGCTCACATGTTCTTTTACAGTTCAGTTTTTTTATTTATTTCTCATTTACGTTGTTTTTTCTTTCGGATGTTCTCTAAATTAATTAACAAAATTGCGGGATAATTGGGAAGTCGCTCCAATGCTCTTGAAGGCATGCAACGCAATATTTTTGCCATTTTAAATTGTTTCTACCTGTGGGAAAATGTAGCACTCAATGGTTGCTCTGGAAATTGATAAGAGCAAAGCGATAGGCCCAGAAGAGGGCTTCTGGATTTCTTGATTAGGGGCCGATGTTACGACCCACCCCCGCCATTAATTTAGTAATTAATGGGCGTGGTTGATGTGTGAAATTAATTAAGTATTAATTGTTCGAGGCTTGATTGGAGTTTAAAAGTGTAAACAGCAGATAAAGTTTTATCTGGGGGTTTGGAAAGAAAAGAGGCGAAGAATTCTCTCTCTGGCTGGGTGGTCTCAGAATAGCTCTGTTAGGTCATAAATATCAGGGCGCAGCTGACGGGCAGCCTATGCAACACGGAAAGGGAAAGAGGAATACGTATCGAATGAGCCACTTGAGTAGGAATGAATGAAGATAGGGGACGAAAGGTTTAGCGAATAATCGTAAATTCGTCGATTGTTTGGGGCATTTTCGAGAACAATTGCTCTCTGTGTGGTCCGTGCAGAAAAATAAGAGTTCGCACTTGGCATGAACATAAGGAAGAAAGTTAGTTGTCTGTGCGCTCTCCGATGTGAAAGGCTGGATGCCTTGGATCTGCAAAAAATGAATTGGGAAAAATGAAGCAGCAAACCTCCCCGCATTTGGTAAGAAATGGAGACAACTCGAGGCAGCTGGAGATGCCAGTTTGCCATAAAGACAGCAGAATGCCTAAATCCGCGGGATAAAGCAGAAATTTCTAGGCTGGAGCGTAATGGAACTCAGCGACTGTTTGGCCTAATGAAAGCCAAGTTACAGGGGAATTAAGAAGTCTGCGAGTGGACAGTGGTCATTCCAATGAGAAGCGAAGCCAAGCAAAAGTCGGGTTCGGATGCCAACCACTGCAGTGTGGAATCGTCACCCCCATTCATCCCCTACTGTGGAGAAAGTGAAGAGATGCGCTTGTCTTACGGGGCGAAGCGAGGCCCCATGTGTGTGTGTGTGTGGTCGCGTAAGCAGCGAAGCCACTACGTGTAAGTGCGACGGGATAAAAACATGTCGAAAGAAAAATATGAGCGTAAGAGCGGTGGCTTCGATACCTAACAAATATACAGGTGAAATGTTGAGTTGCCGATATACGCTTAAGGTAAAAGCACGTCTGATTTCGCTCGGCCGAGAAAATTAATCTTGGAAACCGCAACATCAGATGTGAGAGGGCCTATTTTGCTTAACGGCCACCTTCAAATCGTCACGAGAATAGATCAGTGTGCACTCTAATCATTGCAACAAAGTGCGGCGTGATATTACCATTTTTAATTGTGTGCTTCATTTACATCAAGCGTCAAAGTGAAGTGTTGAATCATCGGTGCTGCCACATGGTGCAAGTGTCTGTGTGCGTGTTTTTTTTTGTCGAGTGATATTATGTGATGCACAACGGATTTGCACAGCAAAGTCACGAAACTGTAAGTAGATGAATATTTCCTTTTTCTTTCTTCGCACATCTGCGAACTTGTGCCATCCCGACACCCAAAGCTGCATGGACATAGATGCAGTAATGCTGAGTGACTGAACCTCAGAGGAAATACCTGCACATACAGATTTCAATTTCTTACAGGGCCCATTTCCTGATTACTTTTTTTACATGAATAAGGGAGAAGGTGTGGCCACAAATTCCGCTGGGCGGGACAGTTTCTTTTAACTTTGGTTCAGGACCAACGTCAGCGGGGCAGGGTTCTGCATGTGCATGCTTATTAGATTTAGTTAATTAACTTTGGCAGTATTTCGCACCTATAATCTTATACCGCAAATTAACGTGCTTGTGTATTTTGTGTCGCGAGTATTTTTAATGTGATCGTTTGCATATAATTTTTTTTTCATTCTCTAAGCAATTGTATATGAATATCACCTGCAGCTCTATTTAGTGTGTAAACGAGTAGTATCTCTTGTTCAGATAGTCCGGTGGAGACTCAGTCGGCTGCGTTATCCGACAGTAAAGTGTGACACTGTATGCTGCCCACATATGAGGGGCAATTGTCTATGCGCCTAGAGAGCGCCGGATCTGTTTAAATCTCGCAGAACGTTATTAAATGTTGTGTTGTGTATTTGAGAATCATGTGTTATTTGCGAAAGTGAGTGTTGTACTGGCTGGTTGGGGATTGAATGTACCGGAGTAAGATCCGGACCACTACACTCAGTCACGAATTGGTGATTGCGGGTGAACCTCATCACAACTCTGATCCCAAAGTATCATTTTTTTTTAGATTATTTTATTTTTTATTTGTTGTTGTTATTTTGTTCACACGGGATTCACCCAAGCCTTATGCTTCGGGTCATTCTTCAACTTTTCATTTTTTATGTTCTGGTGTGAATCTTTGTGTGCAGCAGTGCACCTGAGATTCTCACCTGGTGCCGTGGCCAACTAAATTGTACTTCAGGTCTCAAGCACCGTTACCGGCAGATTCGGCAGGAACACTGCTAGTGCCGTGTAACAATAGCAACCGGGAGGGCAGGGAGGGCAGTTGCCCTCTCAGAATGGGCATTCCAGGGGCGTAAATTCATGCTCTGGGAAATGTAGAAAAACAGGTGTAACTAAAAACAGAAAATTACACCCTGCAGTATTTTCTTTTTAAAGACTTAGTCTCAAACAGTATAGCTACCGGGAGGGCAGGGAGGGCAGTTGCCTTCTCAGAATGGGCATTCCAGGGGCGTAAATTCATGCTCTGGGGAATGTAAAAAACAGAAGGTGTAACTAAAAACAGAAAATTACACCCTGCAGTATTTTCTTTTTAAAGACTTAGTCTCAAACAGTATAGCTACCGGGAGGGCAGGGAGGGCAGTTGCCCTCTCAGAATGGGCATTCCAGGGGAGTAAATTCATGCTCTGGGAAATGTAAAAAAACAGAAGGTGTAACTAAAAACAGAAAATTACACCCTGCAGTGTTTTCTTTTTAAAGACTTAGTCTCATGCAGTATAGCTACCGGAGGGCAGTTGCCCTCTCAGAATGGGCTTTCCAGGGGCGTAAATTCATGCTCTGGGGAATGTAAAAAACAGAAGGTGTAACTAAAAACAAAAAATTGCACTCTACAGTATTTTCTTTTTAAAGACTTAGTCTCATACAGTATTCCATGTAGTTAGTTAGGGCACAAAGCAATGTCGTATCCAGAAATTAATTTTGGGGGTGTACATCGTCGCCGCAATGACAAAACCACGAATGCGAAACTTTGTAGTTTGTATTATCTCTATTTAAAAATTAAATTTCATCAAAGAATCACTTCTGCAATTACATCAGACTGTTGAAACGCTATACATAACATTTACATCAAGTTGCATCTGTAGTATGCATCAGTGAATGAAATTTTAAATGATGTAAAGTCAACAATCGAAAAATTCTCACATTCTCGGTTTTATCAGTGCAGCTACAATATCATTCCTTCCTAAAGTGACGAAAAAAATGTGCATGAGAACAGGCATTTTTATGTTTCTCAAATACTATTAATTACAAAGTAACGTACATTCTACCTTTTTGTTTTCCTGCTATTATAGATACTCAAGATAAAAGGCTTACATCCACCCTTCCCCAGGCCCCAGCCCCCACCAATCATTAGACTGACTCCCTGACCATTTCAACATACACCTATTCACTCTCTTCTTTCTTTGGTGGCATACGAGTGGAAAATGCGCACCGGAGGGGGGGGTAGGCATAAGCATTAACAATAGGCATATGTGACCTCATCTGACCGTTTCAAATAAAGAAGTAACTAAGGGCAATTTAAGGAAGACCAGAATGGCGACACTCGCAAAAAAATGTCACCGATAACTTTTTTTTCAATTTTTAATACTAGACAAAATTACTTTGGGGAGTGCATATGGCCATTTACAGCCTCCCCACCCCCTCCGGTACAAAGTAACATACACTATGAGGTGTGAATATCTCATATCCATGAAGGGAATTTTCGGAAACAGTGAATGGACGCATAGAAAACAATATGACTAATTCCTGACTATTCCGAACATGTCGTTCAGATGAAGAGCTAATTAATTTGCTCAGAGAACTTTTGTCGCCGCAAGTTCTCTGAGCGTTTAACCTTCAGCAGAATTTTTCTAAGATTTACCCCAAAAACTTCTTCCGATTGTTGCACTTTTTTATCTGGTACTAATTCGTTCTGCGCCGGTTCGTTTTTTCGTTCTACATTTCTGTGGAGTGTTGTATTGTCGGCATTAACATAACGTTTGCACTTTACTTGGTATTTACAACCTGTGGTTCTCAGGTATTTACCTAGTTTTTTACTATTTTCGTAAAATTATGTCAAAAACCTGAAGTGCGATTTTTGAACGATTACAATACTTTCCAATAACGGAAGTGCGTGAGGAAGTAAAAACCATGTGTTATTTGAATGGAATTCGAAGCGGCGTAATTTTGATCTTGAAGGGGCATGATTTCAAGTCTCGCCCTCCCAGGTAAGAAAAACTTGCTACGGTCCTGGTAGGGGGCACAAGTTTTGAAGGGTTTGGCATAAATTTTGGCAAAAAATTCCGGTGAATATTGCACGTAGTATTTATTCAACGTATGTAGTATGGAAACCATATGGATACGAATCGCTATAGCAAATTACTATTTCTTCGTAATTTTAATTTACTTAGGTCGTTATTTTTTTTTTTTTTCGCATATGTCTGTGTATGAATTTTAGTTTGCAACATAACAAGGAATCTCTCTCTCTCTCTCTCTCTCTTTAAAACTACAATTACAAAAATGGTGTGTCTACAACTCTCTTAGAAATTCGTTGATAGGACCCTCCCTCAGCATTTGTCATTTTCTTGTAAGACTTCCGTCCACAGTGAGTAGAGTTTAGTTCCCAGCCACCTACAACGAGATCGCCTTTTGGGCAGAACACAGAAACGGAAGGAATGAGAGCAAGTCTAGCGACTTTGACAGAACAGTTAGTAGTGCGATTAGAGTACAGTAGATGGCGCCACCGTACAAGTACGATATTGCACACAGAGGGGTGAGAGAATCTCAGGGGGGCATAGGAAATAATACCCATTTAACCAGTGGGTTCAGCCTGGGGGCCGTCACTTAACGTGCTCGTCCGATGCAGGCGGATATTCAGCGATTGTTAGTAAATCACACGATTTCTGAAAGATCAGCCCAGGTTCGAACCTGAGGACCTTGCATTGATAGTCTGACTCGCTAGACACTAAGCCATCCCCGGCGACCCCTTCCCTCCACTTTTCCATAAGTACAAATATTAAATTTAACAAACAGTTCATTGTATATAACGAAATTTCAGTGAATTCGAGAAAATCACATACATTTATACATTTATCCAATTCCCCTATAATCTTATATGGTTGCACCCGCCATATGTTCCAACGACTTAATTTTTGGGGCGGGGGGCTAACGGTTGGCTCAAAGAAAAGTTGGGTGGGCTGCGTCGCGCCCTCTCCATAGTGAGGAGACGCTGATTCCTGCTTTTACATTGGCGCCCAAACGTAAAAATTGATCTATTGGTCTTTGGATTGTTCGAAAAATGTGTGATTTTCGTTCCACACATCGTCTGGAATTAGTGTAAGGTTCCTTCATCGCTTAAAAAAAAAAAAAAAAAAAAAAAAAAAAAAAGGAAGAAAGAAATTAAGAGGAAGATGACGCGACGTACTACAGAGGTGAAGCACGTGTCAAAACGACGAATCTGCAGCGATGCACTCCGTCGGTGTAGTTTAGTCGGTTAAAACAACTCACTCCGGAGAGGAGGCGCGAGTCCGATCGCCATCACCGACATATTCCTGTTTTCACACCAGCTTGACACATTTCGCATTTAATCTGAGCACTTCCTTATTAACAGTTCGGTTTCCCCGGTGGCGCAGTGGTCTACGCGATGGTTTCTGATATTTCGTCCGAGATGGGTCCGGTTCGAATCCATGTCAGGTGTAAACTGGTTTTAGTTAACTTTCATAGTCTTGCGTGGTTGAAGATAATATAATAAGAATAGCTGCTAACAATAATTTCTATACAATCCTTTTAGATCTCTTAAAACACATTACTCTGTTCTTTGCTTAATGCAGAAGGTTTTACTCAGCTTTTCTTTTCTTCCTCCCTGTTCCTCTCTATCCCGCGCATGTGGAGAAAAACCTTCATTCCCCCGGCTAGCTAAAGACCTGTTTCCTAACACCTAAGGAGTTTCCTCGCCTAATCTCCCTGCTACCGCTCGCTTTCAATTCCTCGAGTCGACTGTCCTAGAACTCCCTTTGTCCCCACGCAAACTCACCCCCTTACTTCCCCCAAAACCCTGGGGAAAACGCCGGCGACGGCTTCATAAAACATCAGGATATAAATTAAGAGGGCTTGCGCTTTCAGACGGCTGCTTTGAAATTAAGAAGCAGAAGATCAAATGAGCTGGAGAATATTAATGCGTTTACGAAATACAAAGGCCCAGACCCAAAGACGCGACAAATTGGCGTCTCTAAATAAACCGTGTTTTTGATGTTTTGTTGTGGCGAAAACCAAGAAAGGTTATGGATATTTATAAAATTTAAGGCCAATATAAAAATAGAAAGTAAATATTGAATTTACGCAAAAATATGAATTTGGGAGATAGGTAGATGCATTTTGAAACAAAAATAAATTCAATTATCTTAAAACCATGATAAATGAAAACATAAATAAAATGCAACACTGATGTTTGAACATTCCTAAAAGTTATAATTGAAGGTTTGCGTTGTTTGAATTTACGATGAGTTGAGGCACCTGCAAGTGTAAAATACGTAATTATTGTTTACATGTGTACCAAATTTGTAAACACTAAAAATTAGATGGTATACAATGTACACGTGTAATAACTTTTGTAGGCTGTGATGATCAAATTAGTGGTTAGGACAAAATGCATTAAATAAATAAACAAATTTCTCGGGGGTCGTTTCCGGCCTTAGGCAAGCTAAGGTGGATTGGCATGCGACCCTGCGATGAACTTCAACTGAGTCAACTAATTCTTTACTGCACAAGGTTTGAGTTTAACCTTGTGCAGTGTTGTATAGAACATGTATAACACCTCATTCAACATACACTGACGGAAAAAAAGAACCCAACACCAAGAAGGGGTTGTGTTAGATAAACGACAGTTGGTAGGCGGTGAGAGTACATCTGTAAGATGACGTCTATGCAAATTTCGCGCTCGGCGCATACGTGTGGCGCTAGTAGCGCATCTCGGAACACGCAAAGCAGGTTTGCTGTAAATACGCGCTGTAACGTTCGTGAGCGTTAGTTATCGTTGAGATTCGACGTAGGGTGTTGATGTTAGTCAAGAATGCCTTTAAGAAGACGAAGAAGCCATTGTCAACAGCTCACGGAGTTTGAACGAGGTCGTGTAATAGGGCTACGAGAAGGTGGATTTTCGTTCCGCAATATTGCAGAACGACTTCGCAGGAATGTAGCCACTCTGCATGATTGTTGGCAGCGGTGGTAAACGGAAGGTACTGCCTCAAGAAGACCGGGTTCCGGCCGGCCACGTGGCACTACTGAGAGGGAAGTCCGCCGTGTATGGCGTATGGCCGTGGCGCATCGTACCGCGTCTGCGGCAGCAATTCGAGCTGCAGTTGCCACCATAGTGACACAACAAACTGTTACAAATCGGTTACTTGAAGGACAGCTCCGAGCCAGACGCCCTGTAGCGTGCATTCCACTTACTCCAAACCACTGCCGTTTGCGACGTCAGTGGTTTCAAGCTAGAGCTCATTGGAGGACGGAGTGGAGATCTGTTGTTGTGTTTTTTGCTGAAAGCCAGTTCTGCCTGGGTGTCAGTGATGGCTGTGTGTTGGTTAGAAGGAGGCCAGGTGAGCGCCTGTAACCAACCTGTCTGCGGCCGAGACACACTGGACCTACACCTGGAGTTATGGTCTGGAGAGCAATTTCCTATGACTGCAAAAGCACTCTCGTGGTTATCCCACGCACCCTGACGGCACAGTTGTACGTCGGTCTGGTGATTCAACCTGTTGTGCTGCCATTCATGAACAGCATTCCAGGGGGTGTTTTCCAACAGGATAACGCTCGCCCGCATACCGCTGTTGTAACCCAACATGCTCTAGAGAGTGTCGACATGTTGCCGTGGCCTGCTAAATCACCAGATCTTTCACCAATAGAGCACGTATGGGACATCATTGGACGACAACAGCGTCACCCCCAACCAGTATTAACCGTCCCTGTATTGACCGACCAAGTGCAGCAGTCATGGAACTCCATCCCACAAACTGACATCCAGCGCCTGTACGACACAATGCATGAACGTTTGCGTGCTTGCATTCAACATTCTGGCGGTTACACCGGTTATTAATGTACCAGCATTTCACATTTAAAATGGCTCTTCTCGCGCTTACAATAAGCTGTGATCTTGAAAGCTTAATCGATTAAATATGTTACCTATACAAGTGTATTGCCGCCATTTCATTCCTCTACAACTATTTTTTCGTGGTGTTGGGATTTTTTTCCCGTCAGTGTAGATTGACAAGTTCTGTCGCTGAAGTGAAATGTCTCGCTCATCTCAGTTTGGAAAGTTATAAGAATATGTGTACTATAGTTTTGATTAATTACCTTCGAACAACCTCCTCAAACCAATTTCCTTAGCCAGCATTACTTTTAAAATTACAATAACTGAGCAAAAATTTGTAAATAATCAAAAGTTACATTAGTAACCAATCCTACATTACCAGGAAAATCTGCATTAAAATTTAATATGCAACTTTCATTTAACTTAGTCTCCTCCCACCCCCACAACAGTTTCATAGCGGGGTGCACAAGCAAAATTTTCTCACGCATTGTGGAAACAAAGAAAATGGAGCGCTAAAGCGAAATAAAAGTTGCGAAATGAGATTTAATATCTTTGCCTAAAATTCTATGTATTAAATCTCCATAACAGAGGCATGGATGTTGTGGTTGTCTTACGGCACTGGCTTTCTCCCTTCCCTGGAACCGGTGACCCTAAATTAGGGAAGGGCGACTGCTTATAGCCCATTGAGTTGCTCACGGTGGTCGTTAAACCCTCAATCAACAACAACAAAGGTAAAAAATAAATCCACAGTTCATAAAGATTGCTTGAACTCTTTCGTTTATGCGAAAAATATAAAAAACTACGCGGCTCTTTGTAAATTGCAATTTTTTCCCTCGATAAGTATAAAAAAATTGCACGATTTTAACAAGTCTCATTCCAAAATTTTAAGATTCTTCTCCACTTGGTCCCAGATAGAAACGTAATGTGAAAGATAATTTTTTTTTCAACATTTTATAATGCAACGCTTTTAAAATATTTTTTTTCTTAATCATAAATTTGACCTCTCTAGTGGCATAGCGGTCTTGACGCTAGCTTCTGACCATTCGTCGGAGATGGGCCTGGGTTTGAATCCCGGGATGGTAGGTGTGTCTTACGGCACTGGCTCTCTCACGTCCCTGGAACCAATGGACCTAATATAGGGAGGGGCGACTTAAGGCCATAACTAGCAGAGGGATAGATAATTTTTCCCTGCAAGGCAAGCATGCCCCCTAGAAAATGGACGTCGTCGTAAATTTTCTGAACTTTTATGGTGTAGGTGGTTTATAAAAATTACTTTTGTATTTCATTAGAAGCATAAATACTTTGTCTTATTTATTCGTGCATTGCACGTTTTTAAAAACAGCAGAATTGAAGTGATACAGCACAAATAATGGATAGCCCAAAAGAAATGACTTTCTGGAAGTGATACACTCGACGTGGGTCAGGAACACTAAACAGAAGTCATCGCTCTTTTCACGTTAATAAGTGAGTCGCGGAAAAATTCTCATCAGCCGCAGGAATCAAACCCAGGGCCTTCCAGTTACGCGCCGGACATGCTACCACTGCACCACAGCGGCCTCGAATTCTCCAGACTCACATGTGATTAACTGCCAAACCACATGGCAGGTTGCTTCATGGAGCTCCGCACAATGCTGGGGATTCACCAAAGATGGAAAGCAGCAACTGAACAAATAACTAAGACGCGAATGAAGCAATTGCCATGTGGTTTGGAAACTTAATCAAATGTGAGTCTGTAGAATTCGTGGCCGCTGTGGTGCAGTGGTAGCATGTCTGGCGCGTAACTGCTGGAAGAACCTGGGTTCGATTCCCGGTGGCTGCCGATGAGAATATTTCCGTGACTCACTTATTAACGTGGAAGGAGCGATGACTTCTGTCTGGTGTTTCTGGAAGTGAATCAGTCGGAACAGCTGCGCCAATGATTCTCTGACACAACAGGATTTGTTGCTACTAAGGCTTAGGAAAGAGACAAATCCCCCCCCCCCTGGTGAGGGGGGGGGTAAATATGAAAATTACCCCACCATCACAAAAAAAAAAAAAAAAAAAAAAAACTGTAGTTGCGCAGATGGATGTGTTACTGGGATTTTGGAGTGTTCAAAGGATTTCTGTATTAATTCATTTTCAAGCAAACTCAGCCGGCATAGGGGGTGTCCTAGGACGCATTCAAAGGTGATAAGGATAATTAATTAGAGGTTCTCAAGCAGTATTCACGGGCAGCATTTGAATCGTATTACAGAAGTGAATTACGTGTCAAGACGACAAATCTGCAGCGGTGTATTTCTTCCATGTAGCTTAGTTGGGAGAGCAATTTACACCGGAGTGAGGTTGTGCAAATTCGATCCAGGGGCGTACTGACAGCCCCCGCAACTCCCGCAATGCGGGGGCGGGGGGAGGGCTCATAGTTAAAAGGACCTCTAGCTTGAGTAAAAAGATTTTAAATTTCCTTGCGGAAACTTCGTATGAAACTGGTTAAAGAAATAGCCAAGAACTAAGGAAGCTTTGAATGAGTTTTAAGAAGAAGCGCATTTTTTTCTCAGTAAATACGTAAAATCTTTAGACATCATTTCGTTGCTTTAGTTCATAAAAACTGGATGACGGGAAAGCAGCATTCATAGAGCTCGGTCCTTGCTGTTACAAGGGGCCTCAAGTTCACAGCCCTTGCAATAGTTTCTATGCAGGTACGAGTATATTGACAAGAGAATGTAAAAAAAATATAAATACACTGAAGAGCAATTGAATTAGAGACAGCTGGTGTTATGCAAATGTGGCGCTGTGGGCGGCCCTGTAAACGGAAACGACATGGCGTATGTAGCGATCCGACAATATAAGGAATGATGCGACGGGAATCAGCAAGATTCAGACGCAGTATGGGTAAGACGAAAGATCTTAGCGCATTTGATCGTGGGCAAATTGTCGGGGCCCGACGAATGGGTCACTCCATCTCGGAAGTCGTGCAGGCACTGGGATTTTCACGAGCCACTTTGTCACGGGTGCGCCGTGAGTACATCGAATCCGGTAAAACCATCCCTGCAAGGGCCAACTGTCGTGGACAACAGCGTGTGGATGAGCGGGCTCATCGTCGGCTAGCTCGCATTGTAACAGCGAATAGACAAGCCACAGTGCAAGAAATCGCTTGGCAATTCAACGGTGGTGCACAAAAACGTGTAAGCAGCCACACCATCCAGAACCATCTCCTCGCTATGGGGTACAGAAGCCATCGTCCCACGAAGATACCGCTGCTGACCGCACATCACAGGGTGCAAAGATTAGCATGGGCGCGGGAACATCGCCACTGGACCCTAAACACGTGGAAAAATGTTGCCTGGACTGATGAGTCGAGATTCACGTTGGTACATGCGGATGGCAGGATACGAGTACGGCGTGAACCACATGAAGCGATGGATCCTTCTTGCCAGCAGGATACTCTTCAAGCTGGTGGGGGTGGCATTCTCGTCTGGGGACTGTTTACAATGGGACCCCTGGTATGTGCGACATCGTCCCTCACAGGTCAACGTTACCGGGATATCCTGGACGACCATTTGCTACCGTTTGTGCGTCTTCAACATCCCACTATGGACCTCATCTTGCAACAAGACAATGCACCGTGCCATCGCTCCCGAATTGTATCCGAATGGTTGGATTAACACTCCACCTACGTGACCTTTCTTCCTTGGCCAGCTAGGTAACCTGACCTTAATCCCATCGAGCACATCTCGGATGCCATCGAGAGGGATGTTGGACCCTCCATCAAATCTTCGTGAACTGTGGGAGCTTGTTTAGGGGTCGTGGATCCGTATGGCTTCCCAACGCTTCCGGTGTCTTGTCGAGTGCATGCCGAGACGAATCGCCGCCGTCATCAGGGCGAAAGGCGGTGCTACACGTTAGTAGACAGGCATCTCTAATTAAATTGCTCTTCAGTGTATATCAGCTCAATAAGCCGAATTTTTATACCAATGAGGATAAGGTGTTATGTATTACAGTTGTTTGCACGTAACTATGCATCCCCCGAATATAATGAACTGAAAGGTATTCTTCGCGGGAACGAAAAATCAAAGATCTGGGTCAATTCTTTTATAACAATCAAAAGATTTTTTTTTTTTTTTTTTACTATGTGCAAAACATTGTGGAATTATGGCTATGTGTGTTTTTTTATATTCCAGCGTAAATAATTTAAGTAGTTTAACGTTTTTTGTGCTAAAGTTCTTAACCGTAACTTAGTTATTTGCTTACTTATCTTGTGACATTTCGTATAAATCGGAAAAGTGGTTTTGACAGTCTCACACAGCAGTTGCATGTTTTGTGTGCGCAGTCGTGAGGCATTTCAGAAACCAGGTCTTGGTTCTTCAAAATAATATATTTTGCATGATATGATTAATACTATGACGTAAGTATTTTGTAGAAATTTGTATCGGAAACCAGGACAATCGTTTTAATTCAAATGTACACATTTGTGTTTCACGCAATAAAGTGAAATAATTTTGATTTTACAAAAAAATACTCGCAGGTTCCAAATAATTTTATTAAAACAGCCGTAAAGCCTAGTTAATAATATGGAAGTTAAAATTTTGAGTAATTAAAAGCTAATGGATTTTCGCAAAAGGGCCTCAAGTTTATTCGGTACACCACTGGATCGATCACCGTCACGGACAAATTTGTGCTTTCACATTGGCGCGGGAACGTAAAAATGGATCAACTGACAATTGGGTTCTTCGAAAAATGTGTGATGGTTTGTTCCACACATCGTCCGGAATTAATAAAAAATTCCTACTTCGCTTCAAAAAAAGTAAATGAAAAAAGTTAAGAGGGAGATGATGTGACGTACTACAGAGGCGACTCACGTGTCAAGACGAAAAATCTGCAGCAGTACTTTCCGTCCGTTTAGTCTAGGTGGGAGAGCAACTTGCGCTGGAATGAGGGGACGTGGTTCGATTCCGTCACGGGCAAATTTGTCTTTTCACACCTTTATTAAGTGCTTAAATTGTTTTATTGGCCTACGCTGCAATCATGGTGAAACCAGGGCGATCGATTCGGGACGGGCTTGAATAATTTTACTACATCGGAGGCGTCGGACGCTTTATCTTTGGAGCCAAGACGGACACAGAAGTGGACAAGTAGAGAAAGAAGCCTGAGAGGAGGACAGAGCTGGCAGAATGATGTGTTGAGAAAAGAACTTCGTCCGGAGCTCCCGTGAAGGACAGCGAAAGAGAATGCAAAGTGGGCAGACTACGAGGAGCGAGCGAGGAAAGAGGTTAAGAGGAGAATGACTTCAGTACTGGGCAGCGTGAATTAATAAGAAAATGAAATAGAACAGAAATTAGGCAGAATCGTAGAATGAAAAAGGAAGAGCGAATACTTTTTCTAAGATCTAAGATCCACTCGGAACAATCTGCACGTATGACGTATCAGTAAATAAACAACTTGTGACTATAACTTTCTCGACCATTCATTTGTTATATTCTGTATTTTCCGTAACGAGTAGCAACAAGGCATAAACAATCGGGCCCCGTAACAAACCTCGTAGCAGATGAAACATTATGAATGAAATACGGGATTACACCATATAATACAAATTTTGAAGATGACAAACCGTTTTTTGGTGCAAATATGACAAGTATGATAAGTCAGATAATATCAGAAAACTTGAAAATTTCGTCATCTTGGAGCGGGAATTGAGCCCGCGTCTCCCAGATAGCGCCCAGGTATGCTAACCACTACACCACCCAGAACGACCAAGTCTAAAGTTTCCGATTAATTTGAATATAACCATCACATCTTTAAAATTTGTATTATATGGTGTAATGCAGTATTTCATTAATGATTTATCTGCTCCTCCGGGCAATCACGGGATAGGATTGTTAACCTCCAGATTCGCTAAACATGAATGCCGGTTGCTTCGACTAGCGAATCCTGTGATAGTTATATTCAAATTAATCGGAAACGTGAGACTTGGTCGTTCGGGTGGGGTAGTGGTTAGCATATCCGGACGCACTCTGAGAGACGCGAGTTCGATTCCCGCTCCAGGACGAAGCAATTTTTAAGTTTTCGGATATTATCTGACTTATCACACTTGTTATATTTACACCAGAAAACGGTTTGTCATCTTCAAAATTTGTAGTTGAAACATTGTTTGCCACTTGGCAAGTGACTATGATATGTTAAGCTGCTGTTAAAACCCTTCTAAGTGGTCAATTGCGTACAAAGATGTGTCGTTGTGGGAACGTTTTATCTAAAAGTATTCCTCTCGGAGATCTAAAGCAGTGCTAAACAGAAATCTAATTCTTTCTGTTCATTATTTTGCGCGGAGCAGTTCTCTGATGCATATGTGAGAAAAGAAGTGTTTGTTGGCAAGGAATCTGAGAGCTTTCGGATTTTGAGGGGTTTTCCTGTTCGCCACGGTAAGAAGAAGCTACCTCCGAACACTTGCGAAGGAGAATGAGCGATTAAAGATGGAGAAGAAAAAGCCAAAATTCAGCATCAATAACTTCTCGATGTCATTGAGTAGATCCACAGAAAGGAGCCAGAATACTTTTTTCGTGTTTGTTTGGAGCTATCTTTCTTCTAGCGATAATGACGTTGCAACTCAGCCAAACAAATTCTGATAATGCGATTTAATTTTTATATTTAAAAGGATTCCTGGTTTCTTCCATTCATCCTTACATATTTTGAGTTTTACTTTTTTACCTTTCGGTATGAAGATATTATTCACTAATGAAGAAAATTAACGAAATTGCAAAGCAAAACTTGCATCTGTATTCGTGGATGAATACAGTTTGTCGTTGAATACAGAGCACCCCCCCCCCTCTCGTTCTGAGACCGAGCTATGGCCACCTGTAGCCCATTGCGTTGCTTACGGTAGTCGTTAAACTTCCAATTAAAATTTAAGAAAAAAAAAGAAAAAAAAAAAAAAGGAGGAAATTTCTGGTGTATATCAAAACTTTGCAGAGTAGATTTCAACATCTGGTGCCAAGGAAAAGAACACAATGAATCGAATGTCTAACCCAAGCCATCAGTAGACAGCACATTCAACTCTCAACTTATTTCCTCCCTTCCTAACGATGGTAAATGATTAAAATTACGGATGGACAATTCTCAGTGACGAAACTGGTTTCCTTATGATGAGAAGTCCTGAAATGTACGGAATTTTTTAACTTAAATAAGGTATGTAAATATGTGTTTTTCCTCGGTACCGGAAGTTGAAAACATCTATTTAGGTCAAGTAATCAGTTTTAAAGAAAGAAAAGAAAGATAAATTAATACAAGAATTATCAAAGGTAATAGAGCCTTTTGGATACTTAAAGATTATTCAACCGGTGATCTTCCATTATGTTTAAAAAGAAACATCTTCAATGCATGTATTATCCCAGTGCTTACTTATGGAAGAATTAAAGGTATTTCATGCTGAGTTGTAGACAAGAAGATCTAAAAGCTGTCGAAGCACGGTAACTTTGCTGGAGCAGCCAAAGCACACACACCACACTTTAAATTTCTTTTTAAAAATGTAGGATCTGCAAAACGTCTTTATTTACAGTTTTAAAAAAATATGGTAGATAAAAGCTCTGGCGAGCACTTTCGCGACCACTATGGCCGCATCATCACGCCGCTGAGTGAAACTACACTGACGGAAAAAAAAAAATCATAAACACCACAAAAAAATAGTTGTAGAGGAATGAAATGGCGGCAATACATTTGTATAGGTAACATATTTAATCGATTAAGGTTTCAAGATCACATCTTATTGTAAGCGCGAGAAGAGCCATTTTATACAGGTGCTGGATGTCAGTTTGTGGGATGGAGTTCCATGCCGGTTGCACTTGGTCGGTCAATACAGGGACGGTTAATGCTGGTTGGGGGTGACGCTGGAGTTGTCGTCTAATGATGTCCCATACGTGCTCGATTGGTGAAAGATCTGGTGATCTAGCAGGCCTCGGCAACATGTCGATATTCTGTAGAGCATGTTGGGTTACAACAGCGGTATGCGGGCGAGCGTTATCCTGTTGGAAAACATCCCCTGGAATGCTGTTCATGAATGGCAGCACAACAGGTTGAATCACCAGACCGACGTACAACTGTGCGGTCAGGGTGCGTGGGATAACCACGAGAGTGCTCCTGCTGTCATAGGAAATTGCTCCCCAGACCATAACTCCAGGTGTAGGTCCAGTGTGTCTCGGCTGCAGACAGATTGATTGCAGGCGCTCACCTGGCCTCCTTCTAACCAACACACAGCCATCACTGGCACCCAGGCAGAATCGGCTTTCATCAGAAAACACAACAGATCTCCACTCCGTCCTCCAATGAGCTCTAGCTTGACACCACTGACGTCGCAAACGGCAGTGGTTTGGAGTAAGTGGAATGCACGCTACAGGGCGTCTGGCTCGGAGCTGTCCTTTTTTTTTTTTTTTTTTTTTTTTGATTGGAGGTTTAACGACCACCGTGAGCAACTCAATGGGCTATAAGCAGTCACCCGTCCCTAATTTAGGGTCACTGGTTCCAGGGAAGGGATAGAGCCAGTGCCGTAAGACAAACACAACATCCATGCCTCACTGGGATTCGAACCCGGACCCCTTTCGGACGAATGATCAGAGGCCGTCGCTTAGACTGCGCCACCGGGGCGGCCGAGCTGTCCTTCAAGTAGCCGATTTGTAACAGTTCGTTGTGTCACCCTGGTGGCAACTGCAGCTCGAATTGCTGCTGCAGACGCGGTACGATGCGTCACGGTCATACGCCGTACACGGCGGTCTTCCCTCTCAGTAGTGTCACGTGGCCGGCCGGAACCCGGTCTTCTTGAGGCAGTACCTTCCCTTGACCACCGCTGCCAACAATCGTGCACAGTGGCTACATTCCTGCCAAGTCGTTCTGCAATATTGTGGAAAGAAAATCCACCTTCTCGCAGCCCTATTACACGACCTCGTTCAAACTCCGTGAGCTGTTGATAATGACTTCTTCGTCTTCTTAAAGGCATTCTTGACTAACATCAACACACTACGTCGAATCTCAACGATAACTAACGCTCACGAACGTTACAGCGCGTATTTACAGCAAACCTGTTTTTCATGTTCCGAGATGCGCTACTAGCGCCACACGTATGCGCCGAGCGTGAAATTTGCATAGACGTCATCTTACAGATGTACTCTCACCGCCTACCAACTGTCGTTTATCTAACACAACCCCTTCTTGGTGTTGGGATTTTTTTTTTTTTTTTTTTGTCAGTGTAGATTAGAACGGCACAAGGTTAAGTAGCGACAGATAGGAGCAAAAGTACGCGCATTACGTAAATGAACGCATAAGTCATTGCCATTCACTACGAATTGTTAAAATTTCCTTATAATCATTCAGATTTTTCGTCCCGTGAGTACTGCAAAATCAGGTTTCTCCAGGTAGAGGGAATGTATACAGGCCCGCCCTCATTACTTTTGCTTATGGAAGTGAAACATGGAGTATCACAGAGCGACAATGTAAAATAATAAGAGTACCGGTCAGAAAGTTATCGAGAAGAATGTTAGGAACAAGAAGCAGAGACAGGGTTAGAAATAAAATTATAAGAGAAAGAACAGGAATAACAGATATTGTAAAAATAATAAAAAAATCAAAGTGGAGATGGGTTGGACATGTTGGAAAACTGGAAGATGGACGCGATTAATAACAGAATGGCAATAGAGAAATGGAAGGAGACGAAGAGGACGTCGAAGAATAAGATGGAGAGATGACCTTTAGAGATTTAGAGGTGCTAAATTGTGGACTGTGGCAAAGGATCGAGGAAGTTGGAAAAGACTCGGGTAGGTCTATACCCTGCAGTGGGTGAAACAGGCTAAGAAGAAGAAGAAAAAGTATAATCGTGTTTATATATCATTATCATCAAAAAATTTTTATTCACATACAATTGGGAAATCAATTTCCGCGAAGAAATAATTCTTCATAAATACATGGTAGGCACTGTAATGATATTATTGGCATATTTTCACAGTATTTCATGTAACCACTTCCTTCAGAAAACTTGAAAATTTTCATCGTCGTGGAGCGGGAATCGAACCTGCACCTCCCGCTTTTCGGTCGAGCATGCTAGTCATTACAATACCCAGGAAAAGGAAATTCCAAGCAACTGAACGTAGATATCTGAGAAACTTCAGATTTGTGCTAGTCGAAGCTATTACTACCCCATCGTAGCGTCTCACGACATTTTCTCATATCCAGGGTCGGATGTAGGTCACAAATTCCCGTGATCAAAGTATGTCACAAAAAAAAAAAAAATATATATATATCAAGAAACATTTTTTTCAAGTATTTTGAAGAAAAAGAAATTTCAAACAAAAGTTTCAAGTTTTCTGAAGGAAGTGGTTACATGGAATACAGGTAAGATATGCCAATAATAGCATTACAATGCCTACCATGTATTTATGAAGAATTATTTGTTCGGAGAAATTTGTTTCCCAATTGTATATGACGTACTTTGATCACTGGAATTTGTGACCTACATCCAACCGTGGATGTGAGAAAAGGTCATGAGACTACGATGGGGCAGGAAATTAGCTTCGGCTAGCGCAAATCTGAAGGTTCGCAGATATCTATGTTCAGTTGCTTGGAATTTCCTTGTCCTGGGTATACTGTAAAAACATTTCTAAAATTCACGGACAAGTTTCCGTCATTTCTTTCGTAAATTAACGAAGCTTGTTTCTGATACAACTTTTTCCGTGAAATGACAGAAAGAAACCTGTATTTAACGGATTTTTCGTACCACGGGAAAATTCTGAATTTTCAAAAACCTTTCGTCATGCCGTCAATATAAGAAAGAAACTGCAGTTTCTTTCTTATATTGACGGTAAATTGCCGTTTCACAGATACGTTAACGAAAAATTCTGAATTTTCAGAAACCTTTCGGCATGCCGTCAATATAAGAAAGAAACTGCAATTTCTTTCTTATATTGACGGTAAATTGCCGTTTTACAGATGTGTTAACGAAAAATTCTGAATTTTCAAAAACCTTTCGTCATGCCGTCAATATAAGAAAGAAACTGCAGTTTCTTTCTTATATTGACGGTAAATTGCCGTTTTACTGATGCGTTAACGAAAAATTCTGAATTCTCAGAAACCTTTCGGCATGCCGTCGATATAAGAAAGAAACTGCAGTTTCATTCTTATATTGACGGTAAATTGCCGTTTTACAGATGCGTTAACGAAAAATTCTGAATTATCAGTAACCTTTCCGCAATTCTTTTTGTCTATTAACGGAAAAGCTCCGTTCTCACTTTTTCATATAGTTATGACGGGAAATTTCCGGTAATAGGAGCGATTCGTGGGAATACATGAGGTTTTTTTTTTTTTTTTTCTTTGTTATTGAAGGTTTAACGACCACTGTGAGCAACTCAATGGGCTATAAGCAGTCGTCCGTCCCTAATTTAGGGTCACTGGTTCCAGGGAAGGAAGAGAGTCAGTGCCGTAAGACAAACGCAACATCCATGCCTCACCGGGATTGGAACCCGGACCCCTTTTGTACGAATTATCAGAGGCCACCGCTTAGACCACTACGTCACCGGGGCGTCTACTTGAGGTTTGATTAACTTTAAAGTTTCAATCGTCTGTCGTAGTTCCGTAGCGAGATCGGATATTGTGGATAGCATATAGCATGGATTTTTTTTTTTTGTAGCACAGAATATTTCTTCTCCTTTCACCTATTCGGTGCACCAGCTACTTATTTATTATATATCGTGTTACTGTAAGAAACCGGGTACTTATTGTACAGATGATTATGCGATGTCTCTGTATCAGTCTTTGGACAACTTAAAACGAAAGCTATTATAGCTATCAAGAGTACTTTTTATTTAGTTTTTTTTTTTTTTTTTTTTTTTTTTGTGAAATAACGCTATAAAAAGTACATTTCACCTTTTTTAAAGATAACTGAAATTCATTGTCAGTTTGAAAAATCATGTTGCAAAGCATTTTATATAGCTTCGAAAAATCACGTTGAGAAATACGTAATTTGTGAAAAGTTCTCCTACAGAAAAAGAAAAATTAGAAACGTAATCAGAAAAAAATAAACTCCAGTAGAAAATAAAATGACTATATCACTCACATTAAGGACAAAAAACAAAAATTTCAACGTCGCGGAATTCGTTTCACTACGTACGTGAGCCGGATTGTCGAGCGTTTTTGGCTCAGTTGTTAACGACGCAAGTTACCTGTTCAGCAGACGCTAACGACAGTGGCTCGCTCCTCAGCTCACTGGAAGGATTATCTGGGGGTAAATGTTGTACAGGAGTGTGGATTTTGCGGAATTTCAGTTTAAATACGGAGAAACCTGAAATGGACTTTTCTGAAATAAACGGAATTTCTGTCTACGGAATATCTGTGAACATAAGGAAGTTAAAATAAACGGTCTCTTTTAAAAAGGGAAATTTCTGAGAAACACAGATACTTACCGGCAACTTTGCTGCACGTTATTTTCGGAAATTTTCCGTGAATTTACACAACTTATTTTTTACAGTAATGACTGGCATGCTCGACCGGAAATCGGGAGGTGCGGTTCGATTCCCCCTCCAGTACGGTGAAATTTTTCAAATTCTCTGAAGGAAGTGGTTACATGGAACAGCCTACAGTGAAATTATGCCAATAATAGCATTATTTGTTATTCCTTTGTTAACTAGAGCTGTAAGCGGGATTATTTTTTCCCGTTCGGTTTCAATATTTAAGCTAAATTGCAGCTCGCTTTAGAAAATACATAGCGAAGGAGTAATTGAGAAAAGTTGCAGTTTCAATGCGTTTATTATCAGCTAAAGCTTTTTATGCTGGTTGTCCCCGAAGGGTCTTAGTCATTTATTTCTAAAAGCTTTCAGTCATTTCGCTACTTATTCTGTTTCTTAATAACACCTCTTACGTGCCAACTTCAATTCTACGTAAATTTTCATTCCCGCGCACTGGCCTTTCAGATGCACATATCCTTCTCTATCCGATGCCTCCCGATTTCTGTGTCCGACTGTTCCCTTCACGACCTCCTGTTCTCCTCCACTCCTCTTCGTAGCCATTCTGTTTGCACACCCTCGCTATTCCTTCCCGCATTCCTCTGTCGCCGTGAAGGTAAATAAAAATTACAAAGTCCGTCGCCAGTGGCAGCTCGTGGCCCGAGAAATAGGTGAAGTGTAACAAAACGAGAATCTATTAAAAAATGCATCTATTTATTATAAAGATGGGCAATTCTTCTATCTTTCGAGCATAGCGATCAATGTTGTCATCGTAAAACGGCTGTTCAACATGGATTCAGAACACACAGAGAATGATAAAGAAACAGCGCTGAATCGCTAAATAAACACAACGGAAAAAAACAGAGAAACGTCTGAACTCAAATCGCACTTCGGGGAAGTGGCGGCTACTATTACTCCAACTCGATCACTGACGTCATTGGTTCCCATAGCAATCCACTTAAGCAGGGAAATCCACGTTCCTGCGTCGGCGCTGTTCGCGGTCCTGGAGTGAAGTGATTTGGAACTGCGGCTCTTATCTATCCACATGGCCTATGCGAGTCAATTCGTAGTGCCGCTTGAAACGAAGTGTTCACACTTCTAGCTTGCTTTTAGAAACAGGAGAGCTTTCGTTTCAAATCCCCAACATTTTCCAGAAATCATTACTGTAAACGGAAAAAGTGACTAATTTTAAAAATCCACTAAATCATTCGAAGATTATTATTATTATTTTTTTTCTAATTTTGGGTGAAATCGCACTTGACTCACTTTACACCACGAGCCGACACTACTGATTGCCTCCTCCGATCACAATGTACCGGCAATAAAATGATGAAAAAACTTAGTCAGTGTATTAAGTTCGACTCTTTAGGAAATGCTGTTTTGCAACTGCTACTAGTTTATTGTTGCCGTCCTGATAGATAACACCTTGAAGACGCAGTTGAAGTTTCCTGACGCGGACTGCTGCGATGATAACCCAAAAAGACCTGTTCCTGAATATTCCACACTATTTCTAGAAATAAATGAATTTGAAATATCGAAACACGTTTTTATATAAAGGTCACTCCCCAAGCTTTCCTATAAACCCATTTTGAGCCGTTTTCTTCCAAATGAGACCAGCATACATTCTACATACAAAGGGTAAGTCAAACGTTTTGCAATATATGCATAAACGCATGTGTTGCGGCGAGTATGTCACGTGTTTAAACTAGTTCAAATCGCGCACTGCAGTCAGTCGAAAGGGATATAAAGTGATAGTCGTTGCTGTGAACAGCATTGCATGTCGTCGTCCTGTCTGTAGTTGGGACGATTAAAAGTTGAGCAGCCATAACCGGCTAATTAGGGAACTTTTGCTTTACGAGTTTGAACTCGGCCATAACGCTATTTAAACAGCACGAAACATTTGTCATGCGAAAGAAGAAGGATCCGTAGACAACAGCACCGCAACCAGATGGTTCAAGAAATTTCGCTCAGGTGACAGAAACCTCGACAATCGGCCAAGGTCAGGTAGGCCGCGAACCGTGCATTTGGAGGCCGTGCGGCAGGCCATAGAGGAATATCCGACAACCATCACTCGAAGATTATCAGGCGAGCTGGGCATATCACAGACCACCGTGGTTCGCCACCTTCAGGACCTTGGCAAGGTCAACAGGAGCTATCGCATTGTCCCTCACGAACTGACGCCAGCTGAAGCAAACCGCCTAGTGGAAGCGTGCAGGAAACTCCTAGAAAACCAGCGCGATGTACGTTTCATCAAGAGAATTGTTACGTGCGGTGAAAAGTGGGTCTATTTCCGTAATCCTAACACACATCGGGAATATTTGAGCCCAGGCCAGCTTCGTGAATCTATTGCAAAACGTGGGCGCTTTGAGCACAAGGTGATGCTCTGCGTCTGGAGGAATTTCGAGGGATAATCCATTACGAATTTGTTCCAGACGGTCGGACCATCAACAACAACCTCTACTCTGAACAGCTGGAGCGGACGTATGTCGTTTTGGAGGAGAAGTACCCGGCACTGATGAACAGAAAGCACGCTCTCCTACAGCAGGACAACGCTCGGCCTGACACCGCGCGAACGACCCAGGAAAAAGTCTAGCAACTTGAGGGATAGAACTTATGCCACATCAAGCATACAATCTGGATCTTGCCCTCGTCGGATTATTACTTGTTCCGGTCCATGGCTCACTTGCTTGGCGAGCAGCACTTCAATAACCAGGAGGAAGTGGCAGCTGGGGTGAAGGAGTTCTTCGCCTCGAAGGACAAGAACTGGTACGCCGTGGAATCGAAAAAAATGGCAGACAAATAGCTAAAGAAGGTGCAGGACTATGGCCTATACCTTGAATGGTAGTCAGCTTTCGTCGTAAAGGTACGTATGAAGACCTAAAGTGATTCAAATATTTCAAAACTTTCGCCTCACCCTCTGTAGTTTGATGTACCCATCTTCATGCAGCTGTCATTCCAGCCTCCATCGTCTTTTGATGTACAGTTAAATGTCTCCGTTGGAAAAAGAAAACTCCTACACGGGAGACTCGTACCCAGCAAATTCGTACAATGCGAGAGTAGTACCAGGAAAGCTTGTACCCTGGAGATTTGTAAGCTTCAAAGTTAAATATGTTGTTTCGAAATTATGAGTGCATACACATACTTCATGAATAACAGCTCAGTGCCCCCCTCTGTGTACCAAAACACATTTTGAGCAAGTGGTTACCGCACACTTTACGGGTTCATATACAAATTCCCCTCTTTTGCTCATTTCACCTACACTATATTGACAAAAGTCACCGGACACCTAGAAGAGAAACACAACATAGCATTTATTGACATATATTAGTACGGTGTCACTCCACCTTTGGCCTTAATGCATGCACTGACGCTTCGAGACATACTTTCGACAAGGTTTTGGAACACAGCGATAGGTATGCGCATCCATTCAGTACATAATGCTGCCGCTAACTGTTGCTTAGAAGTAGGCCTTTTTTTTTCAAACGTCATATGCGGCGCTCTAATTCATCCCATAGTTGCTCTATGGGATTAATGCCAGGACTTTGTGCTGGCCAGTCCACACGCGATACGAACTTGTCGTCAAACCACGCCGTAACAGTCCTTGCTTTATGGCTCGGTGCATTATCCTGCTGGTACCAACAAGGCTCGGTTCCATAGTATTGCACAGAGTTCGTAGGGCATAATTGACCACAATATTGAGATAGACGAGCTGGTTAACAGGTTTGTCCACGATAACCAATGGGCCAGGACCATACCACGAAAAAGAAAACCCCCACACGAGTACACTGCCAGCTCCAAACTTGACCGCAGAAACAGTACACGATGTTGTAAATAGCGTTCCTCCGGCTGCCGCCATACCCACATACGGCCATCAGACTGATGGATCGTGTATCTGTTTTCATCAGTCCATAGGACCCGTTTCCATTGATCCATGATCCACGTATAATGAATTAGCTTTGTTTATCTTTTTGCTAAGCTAATTATTATGAATGAATAGTGCTCTAAGCTTCAAAATAATGAATTCCCAAAAGGGTGTTGTTACTCGTTAATTATGAACTTAAACAAAGTCTCAACGCTGGTTATTTATATTAAGTAATCAAAGTCATAAACCTAACAGCCAGACAGAGGTCTGACAAAACTAAGAATTGAGAAAGACTGAACTTACAGAACAACTTGTTTATTATGATGACTCCTGGTCAACTAAGGCACTCATATATCACTACTACATAACAACACACTGCAACGCAACGCAACACACCCTCAACTCCAACGCAACAACACAACTACAACGCAACAACACTCTACAACGCCACAACACACCACTACTCGTCTCGATGAACGCGCCTATATACGAGCTACCACCACGTCATGACTTACACTCATTGCCAGATCTCATTCAGCGGGGTGAAATAATATTCCGTTCAGTAGGAAGATAATTTACATAGGAAAATAAAATAACCAGAGATAGTAAAATCAAAAGGAAAGTGAATATAGAGTATACGTTACACACGATAACTGTGCTTTACACCATGCTAAACGACGAGTAGCATTCCGAGTGGAGATGAAAGGGTTATGAGCAGCCGCACGACGACGGTAACCCATTGAATAAAGTTCTCTGCAAATGGTACGTGTACATACCGAGGTTCCAGCATTTTTACTTACCTGTACACCGAGGTTTTGTGCACTACTCCGTGGATTAGCTGAAACGACTTTCCTGAGGCTTCGACGTCTTCTATCCCGGATTTTCTTTGGTCTGCTGGTATGTTTTGGTGCTTCAGGCACGCCATGTGTCTTCCACTTATTCAGTACATCCAAAGCAGTTGACTTTGGTATGTTTAAACGTCTCTAGGTTTCTCTTATGGACAACACACTAACATAACACCCAACAATCTTTCCGTTCTCAAAGTCCTTTTTCTTTCCTTTCTCTGTTGGTGCCGCAACAGACCTTTAGAAATCTTGTAAAGTCTCGCCTGCTAAGAACTGTTTCACCGGCACATACAGGACCAGCATCACATTTGTAACGTGGAAATACTCTCACAGAGTTTAATGAAGCATTATGTACTGAATGATTAGTTGTTTCATCATCAACTCCTGTTTCAAGAAAAAGCCACATAGGAAATGGACCGGGATCCCGATAAGATGGCAAGTGAAATTGATTTCGTTATGTGTAACAAGAAATTCGTCATACAAGACTGCAGTATGCTAAACAGATTCGACACAAGCATCAAAGTGCATAATCAATGCATCCTCCTGTTCTTACGTACGGAGCAGAGACTTGGATTTTAACTAAAAACACGAAAGATGACTCATAATTTTCGGTTGTAATGAGCACGTCTTTTGAAACCGTTCCGACGCGAATTAAATTCATCAAAGCTATTCAAATTCAACGTAACAGGTTTTAACAGTCTATAAAACATTCAGAAATAGAAATATCTGCTTAGTTCCACCAGGTACTAAAAAGCATGTTGCGAAGATTAACAAATGGCGAACAAAAAGTATCTCACCATCATGAGTGGAATACGGAATTATACCATACAGTACAAATTTTCGAAGACGTGAATCCGTTTTTTTTTTTTTTTTTGGTGAGAATATGACAAGGATGGTAAGTCAAATGATATCAGGAAACTTAAAAATTTCGTCGTCCTGGAACGGGTATCGAACTCGCGTCTCCCGGATATGCTAACCACTACACCACCCAGAACGACCAAGTCTGAAATTTCCGATAAATTTTCAAGTTCCGGGATATTATCTGACTTACTATCTTTGTCATATTTACACCAGAAAACGGATTCACATCTTCAAAAAAAGTATCTCATTGCACAAGGAAGGTAACAGAGATAAAAAAAATTTCAAATCGAACTGTTAAGCAAAGAAATATACGAGAGAAGGAAACGTAATAAAACACTATGCCTTCTAGAGGAAGAATTTTGCATAATGGAGAAGTTGAAAATAGGCAAACAATATTCTGCATGGAAAAACTATGCTAAGGAAAGAGAACTTTTCAAATAAGTCTTCCGGAAACAGAAATAGTGAGAAAAAGGTTTCGATCTTTACGCTCCATAGCGGGAAATCTGTGCATTATTTAAAGAGGATAATGCTCCGGATCTCTAGTGCAGCGAATGGCATATACAGTAAAGAAGAAATTTCACAATAGTGTTTTTAGTAGCAGCGATACAGCTGCAAACTTAAGTACACAAAAACCACCTACCGACAAACCCGTCTTAACACTTTTGGGGGCTCAAGGCGGTCACGTTTTTCGAGGTGATCCCCTGATCTCATATCATCATCATCATCATCATCATTGTCAACCATTATCAATCCACTGCTGGACAAAGGTCTCCCCAAGTTTCTTCCAGAACAGTCTGTCTTATGCCAGTCTCCTCCATGTTACTCCCGCATACTTTCGAATTTAATCCATCCATCTCCAATGTGGTCTTCTTCTAGGTCTTTTCCTGTCCCTTGGAATCCAGTCTAAAATTTCGCCTGTCCATCGATGGTGTCCTTCTGGCAGTATGTCCAGCCCATTGCCATTTCAGGAATTTAACTCTGATCATGATGTCTTACACTCTTGTCATTTTTCTGATCCACGAGTTCCTCTTCTTATCTCTCCTGGTTACACCAAACATGCACCTCTGCATGTTTCTTTGAGTTGTCTGCAGCCTTTGTATGTCTCTTTTGGCTAAGGTCCACGTCTCTGCACCATACGTAAGCACTGGAAGGATGCATTGATCAAACACTTTTCTTTTAAGACATAATGGCATATTGCTCTTGAAAATTATGCTGTTTCTTCCAAAAGCTCTCCAGGCAAGTTTTGTACGCCGATTAATTTCTTCACCAATGTGACCCTCACTTGATATCTGCTGTCCAAGATAAACGTATGTGTCTGTTATTTCCAGCTTTTCTCCATCAATCGATAAATCTTCATTTCTTGTAAAAGCATTGAACATCACTTTTGTCTTCTGAAAGTCCATTTTGAATCCCACTTCTTTACTCTTGTCAGCAAGTTCCTGGGTCATACTCTGCAGCTCTGATGGGGTAGCTGCAAAAATGACTATGTCATCAGCAAAACGAAGGTGGGTTAGATAATCTCCATTAACCTTTATCCCTTTGTTTTCCCAGTTCAGTGATTGAAAGATATTTTCCAATGTGGCATTAAAGAGCTTCGGTAATATATGTCACCTTGTCTCACTCTCTTTCCAATTTTTATGTGTGTTGTATTTTCAAACAGCCGAATCTTTGAACTTGCATTTTCATAGATGTTACTAATAATATTAATGTATGCATCTTCAATACCGCAGGATTTCAGAGCCATTGTAACAGCTGATGGTTTCACCGAATCAAAGGCTTTTTTATAATCGATAAAAGTCATGCACAATGGAAGTTCATATTCCCTCGCTCTTTCAATTAGTTCTCTCAGTACGTGGATGTGATCTATTGTGCTGTAGCCACTCCTGAATACAGCTTGTTCTCTCGGTTGAGCCATGTCCAGTGTTACCTTCAAGCGTTGTGAAAGAACTTTAGTGAAGATTTTATAAATCACTGATAGGAGGCTCATAGGTCTGTAGTTCCTGAGATCCTCAATGTCACCTTTTTTACGTAGCAGGATCATTGTAGCGTTGTTCCAATGCTCAGGAATTTTCCCTTCATTAAGGCATCGAGTGAAAATTTGGGCGAGTACTGTTTCAATTTTTCCACTTGCTTCTTGTATGATGTCTACAGTAATTCCATCTTCTCCTGGAGCTTTTCCCCGCTTCATGTTCTTGATTGCATGTGCAACTTCTGCTGGAAGGACTGGAAGAACTCTGGTACTGGTACCTTTCATGATGTCTGCAGTACACGTATCATCCCATTCATATAATTTGGAGTAGAAATCTTTCATTCTTGTCAAAATTTCGCCTCTATTTTTTGTCACAGAACCATCTTCTTTTCTCAGTGCCATAATCAGTTTTCTTCCCTTACTGAGATGTCCCTTTGCTATCTTTAGGCTTTGGTTGTTTTCAATTGCTTTCCTCACTAGTTCACATTTGAATTTCCTTACGTCTTCAGTGATACTTTTTCGTAGTGTCTTGCATAGCTCTATATATTCCACTTCGGAAGTCACATTTTCTTTAGTTGTCCTCATCTCTCTTCTTTTTTGCATCAGAATTTTGGTTTTTCCTGATAATTTGTTCACATGCAACTTGTTCTTAGACCCAGCTAATTTTGTTGCTGTTTCCATAAGAGCGTTGGTTACTTTTCTCGTAACTTCAGAAATATCCACTTCTTCCGATGTTAGGCCTTCTAAAGCAAGGAATCTGTTCTTCAGTTCCAACTTGAAGGTATTATGGTGTTTTTTAAGGTTGGTTATGTCAATACATTTTGTTTGTCTTATGAGCTTGCCACGTTCGAGTTTAGTGTTGAGGTGTATATTACATCTCACCAATCTATGGTCACTACCTGTGTTGAACTTGTTCAGCACACTGCAGTCTTCTATGACGAATTTTTTTACACATAATAAAATCAATTTCACTTGTCGTCCCATTTGGATGTCTCCATGTCCATTTCCTGTGTGACTGTTTCTTGAAAAAGGAGTTAAAGATGAAAAACCCTTCTGCCTCTGCAAACTCTACGAGAGTATTTCCACGCTGGTTTCTGTTGCCGTGGCCGAATTTACCTACTGAAGTTTCATTCTGTTGCCATTACCCTATTTTTGCATTGAAATCTCCCATAATTATCTTCAAGTGCTGCTTACCTTTATTATTTAGATGACGAATTTCCTCATAAAATTCTTCAATTTCTTCTTCAGCATGACTTGTGGTGGGTGCATAAGTGTGAATAATCTGAGCCTTGTATCTTCTCGAGAGTTTGATAACGAGTCGTGCAGCTCTGTCAGAGGAACTTTCAACTTCTACAACTTTATCCTTCAGTTTCTTGTTTATTATAAATCCAACACCACTAGTTCTGCTAGCATCTGTCCCACGATAGTAGAAGAGATGTCCACTTTTTAGTAAAATGAGATCTACTCCTTTTCTCCTTACCTCACTTAGCCCGACGATGTCCCACTTGATCCTTTGTAGTTCCTCTTCCAATTCAAGAAGCCTTGAGTCAGAAGATATAGGGAACGTCCATTATACATAGTATAACGAAGTAAATTTCTCCGTCATTTCTGTCCACGCCAGGATTCGAACCCGGATCCCCTCATTCCGGAATAAGTCACTCTACCAATTGAGCTACGCGGACGTTTTATTCTGATTCCTATCTGCCTTTATGTCGTGCGCGTCCTTCTGGCAGGTACGTCACATCTCCTAGTACGTTACATCATCTCCCCTTCATTTTTCTTTTCTTTTTTTTTTTTTTTTCGAAGTGCTGGAGAAGGGATTCTCTTATTTTTCCTATCTCGCGGTGTGAAAATAACATCACACCATTGCGAGATTTTGAACGGTCGGGTCATCCGGATAGTTCGGGCGCCATTATAACGAAGTAAATTTCTCCGTCATTTCTGTCCACGCCAGGATTCGAACCCGGATCCCCTCATTCCGGAATAAGTCACTCTACCAATTGAGCTACGCGGACGTTTTATTCTGATTCCTACCTGCCTTTATGTCGTGTGCGTCCTTCTGGCAGGTACGTCGCATCTCCTAGTACGTTACAGTAGCCAAGGTCAGCATCAGATGGAAGCCTAGTCCGGTCCTCCGGGGATTCTTAGCACCCTCTGCCTTCATGTCGCACTGGTCGCTGCCTTGGCCAGGTACATTCCAGCTGCCGGAGACTGAGGGCCAAGATTTTTAAGTTGTGGACTCATTTTGGAGGGGTTTGGCCATAACTCACCACTCTGGCCAAGCGGGTTTGTGAGTGTGGGATAGCATTTCCTCTAATCCCGATGGTATAGTTATACCTTTATTGCGGACGTCAGAGCCCCTTTAGTGGGATCAGGATGCACCACGAGAAGGCGGGGTTGGCATTTGTCAAGAAGAGGCTGTGATGTTGCGCATCACCTGACCTTACATCAATTATTACAATATGTGGTTATCTTTTATTCACATATGGCATTGTTACTATATGGCATTATGTATACATACAATATATGAGAATTATTATATACACCACCATCACCATGTTATTCCTATGAGAAGCAAATTCAGTGTTCAGTAACTTTTTCAGTACCACTTGAGTGAAAAATGGTACTTGCCAAAAATTTTAAAACTCCACGAAATTTACCATATTCACTCACATTTAGTTGCTTAGTAAATTACAAGAAAACGCGTGTAGAAAGATATGTTTCTTCCCCATTTTACAAATTATTCAACCAAAATTAAATTAAAATAGCAGAAAATAATAAACCAACCAGCGCCGTGTCTCGACAATATGACGCACCGGACGAAAATGCCGATATGCGGCCCCCATCAATGTTATTTATTTAGAACATATCAAATGTAGCGGATTTTAGGAAGGGAGTGTCTGACCCCAGGTCTTAAACAACCCTTAGAAATAGGAAGCTAGGAGATTTGGGCCAGAGTGCCCGATAGGAAAGTGACACGGAAGGGAGGTAGAAGACGCCCTTATTTCTTAAAGGGGGCCAGTACCCGGGGTCCAACGGCTTAACGTGCCCGTCCGACGCACGGCGGATATTTAGTGGTTCGAGCGTTCGTACCTGCATGGGATCGAGCCTGAGGTTTCTCAGTGGCAGTCACGAACTTTGACCACTAGGCCACCCGCGGCCCGTTACTTATTTAAACAGCGAAGATCGAATATATAATCAGCCCAGGTGAGCAACCGCTCTAATAAGCATACGTGCACTTTTTCGTATAGATAGACAATACGAAAGGAAAAAAGCGATTCGGAAAAAATGCATTTTTGCGTGGTCCTCGTGGCCAGCAAGGCTCAAATCTCACCCACGCTCGGGATCATTTTGTCTATTTTCACAAGAAGTCGCCGAATAAGAATGCTAATTTGCAGTGTCGAATACGTAAGTGTACACGTGCGTGTGGGCGGAGCTGTGACAGCGGAGGGCATGAAAAGCACACACTTGGCTTTTGCCGCGATTCGTTTGCTCGTACTCCGGGGAGACACTCGTTTTGTTTCGTGCAGGAGTTGGTTCAATTTCATCAGGTAAAATGAGTTGCCACGAACGTATTGGTGACGGAATGAGGTGGAGAATCGCCGGTAGATTGGAGGCAGGGCAATCGCAAGTGCAGGTGGCTATAGAGCTCAAGGTAACGCCCAGTGTCGTCTGCAATTTGTGGAAACGGTTTAAAGACACCAAATCCGTATCGAGAAGTCCTGGGCAACGGCCAATGAAGATCGTTATTTGGCACTTTCAGCGTGGCGCTACAGGACTGCTAAAGCTGCACAGCTATCTCGTGAGCTGCATGCCGCCACTGGAACCCTAGTTTTAAGGTTTACTGTTTCCCGAAGGCTTCATGAGAGAGGGCTTTTTGCCAAAAGACCCGCTGTTTGCCTCCCGCTCACTTCAGCACCCAAGAGAGCGCGTTTAGCACGGTGCAGACAACATCGGCCTTGGACCAGACTTCAGTGGGGTAACGTTCTCTTCACAGACGAGTCGCGATTCAGCCTGGACACTGATTCTCGACGTACCTTCATCTGGAGAGAACCTGGGACCCGATACCTTTCCTCCAACATCCGAGAAAGGGACTGTTTTGACAGCGGAGGTGTCATGGTATGGGAAGCCATCATGTTGGACGGCCGCACACCTCTCCATGTGTTTAACAGAGGCTCCCTGACTGCTGAGAAGTATAGGGTTGAGATCTTACAGCCCTATGTTAGAATTTTCAGGGGCGCAGTTGGCCCTCGGTTCCTTTTTATGGACGACAACGCTCGTCCACATAGGGCTCACCTGGTCGACGATTATCTTGAAAGTGAGGATATTTGCCGGATGGATTGGCCAGCTAGATCGTCAGACCTAAACCCTATCGAACATGTCTGGGACGCTCTTAGGAGGGTAATTGCAGCTTGCCACCCTCCTCCGAGAACCATCCAGGAGCTGAAAACTGCGTTGCTGTAGGAGTGGGACCGACTGTCACAGGGACTCATCAACTGCCTCGTTTCAAGTATGACGTAGCACTCTGAGAGCTGCATGACTGTGAGAGGGGACCATACCCCATATTAGAGTCATTTTATGTTCGATCTTGCAACGAGGATTTTGGACATTCCTGCGCTGATGAGCCTTACTGACGATCATGAATGCGTACCATGACTGTTGCACGGTATATTTTTTCTCTTATATGACTGTGTATCCATACCAAATTTCATTAAAATGTGTCCATTAGTTTTTCAGAAATTCGACAAAATGATCAAATTCTCTTAATTTTGAACACCAGTGTACTATCCTAAAGTGTTCTACAAGATAAATGGCATCCGGTTCTGAAAGAATTTTCTTAATCGCACACGTGGAAGCAGAGATACTGAGAAAAACAGATTAAGCCAGCTGCGAAATTGTGTATTATTCTGCGAAGAAAATGCGCACATAGAGTTTGCACAGTTAGTAGTATCTAATCGAAGAAAGAAATTTTTTAGTCCGGATTTTAGTTCCGCTGATATTGCTGTAAACGGAAACATGAACTGACACTCTCAGGTAGCATACTTGAGCGTTAAGAAATTTTTTAAATTATATGAGAAACACTTTGCAGCCCAAACGCTCATCAACAAAGAAAGATTTTTTTCTAATCAGACTCTTAGAAGCAGAGATATTGATAAAAATAAAATATGCATCTACGTCCCCTGACAGAAAATCCATGCATTATTTTAAGAAGAAAGTATTCTCAAAAAGTTTTTTGATGTGAAAGGTATCGGTCTACGGAAGAATTTTTTCAATCGAGTTTTCAGGAGCTCAGATTCTGCTGCAAACACATCCGAAGCAGAAATAAACACTTACGTCTCCCTGGTGGTCAAACCATTCTCTACCAAATATTAGAAATTATATGCAAAGCATTTTCCACCAGAAGCTGTATCCGGTGCAGAAAGAATTTTTCGAATCGGTGGTTTAGAAGCAGATATGTCGGGGAAAAGGCAAATTAACTTAAAGTTAAATTAACTTTACTGCCTCTAGCAAAAAGTCCATGAATTACTTGAAAATATTGGAATTATATAATAAACATTTCGCCCTGGGCTATGCAACAAAGAAAGAATTTGTCAAATAGTTCTCTTAGAAGCAGAGATATCGACAAAAATAAGATATATGTCTATGCCCCTAGGAGAAATCAAGCATTATTTTAAGAAATAAATAATCCGAAAATGTTTACCGACGTGAGTGTTATCTGTCCAAGGAGGGAGGAATTTTTAATTCGAAATTTTTGAAGTTTAGATTTCGCTGCAAATGCCACAAAAGTAGAAATTAACACTGGTGGCAAAACCGTTTTTTTACCAAAAAAACGTAAATTATATACAAAAGATTTCCCATCACGAGCTGTATCCTCTGCAGAAAGAATTTTTCCAATCAGAGTTTCAAAAGCAGAGATATCGGAGGTAACGCAGTATACTTTTACGCCCCCTAGGGGAAAATTTATGCGTAACCTGAAAAGTGATTATATATCTAAAATAGTCTTCGAAATAAATGGAATCGAAAGGCAAAATAACTTTTTTCAATCGGACCTTTAAAAGCAAGCACATGGAATAAAATTTATTCTGAATTCGATATCACCTGTATTAACGCCCTCTAGCGGCAAAATTGTACGTTGTGGAAAAAGAGCGAAATAAAGATCATCATTAGCATATTTCAAGCTTCCCAATGGAAAAAATAATTTTTTAAATTGGGCTATTGGCTGCATAGATATGGTGTACACAGACGGACGGACAAAGCGATAACATAAGCACGATCTTTTTTCACGACACGTCTTCAGATACTGAAGACGTGCTAAAAAACACAAAGAGGTTGCAGAGAACTGAAAAAAGCATGTAGATTTAGAAGCATGCTTGGTGTAACCAGAAAAGATAAGTGGAACTCGTGGATCACGAAAACTACAAGAGTGGAAGACATCATGATCATGGTAAAATCCCTGAAATGGCAATGGACTGGACATACCGCTAGAAGAACAGACCACTGACGAACAACTGAAATATAAGACTGGATACCAAAGGACAGAAAAAGATCCAGAAGACGACCACGTAGAAAATAGGTGGATGAAATTCGAAAGCATGCCAGAAAGGCATGGAGGAGGCTGGCTCAAGACAGAGAGTTGTGGAAGACTCTTGGGGAGACCTTCGTCCAGCAGTGGATTGATAGCAGTCGACAATGATGATATACACTACACTGAAAAAAGTCGGCGGACACCTAGAAGAGAAACACAACATAGCATTTATTGACATACATTAGTACGGTGCCGGTTCACCTTTGGCATCAATGCATACACTGACCCTTCGAGACAGGCTTTCGACTAGGTTTTGGAACACAGCGATAGGTATGCGCATCCATTAGGTATATAATGCTGCCTCTAACTGTTGCTTTGTAGTGGGCCTTGGTTCCAAACGTCTAATGCGGCCCTCTAATTCATCCCGTAGAAGCTCTTTGGGATTAAGATCAGGGCTCTGTGCTGACCAGTCCACACACGATACGGAATTATCGTCAAACCACACCGTAACAGTCCTTGCTTTATGGTCGGTGCAGTATACTGCTGGTACCAACAAGGCTCGGTTCCATAGTGACAGAGTTGGTAGGGCATAATTGTCCAGAATATCGAGGTAGACGTACTGGATAACAGGTTTGTTAACGATAACCATTGGGCCGGGACCATGCTACGAAAAACACTCCCACACGAGTACGCTGCCAGCTCCAAACTTGACCGTAGTAGTACACTGTTGTAAATAGCGTTGCCCTCAGACTGATAATGCTGCAACTGGAATGGCTGGGAACATCAGATCCATGGATCCTGGACCGCCGTCTCAGGCGGAGTTCTGGATAATGCTGCAACTGCCATGGCTGGGAACATCAGATCCATGGATCCTGGACCGCCGTCTCAGGCAGAGTTCTGGATAATGCTGCAACTGCCATTGCTGGGAACATCAGATCCATGGATCCTGGACGGCCGTCTCAGGTGGAGTTCTGGATAATGCTGCAACTGCCATGGCTGGGAACATCAGATCCATGGATCCTGGACCATCGTCTCAGGCGGAGTTCTGGATAATGCTGCAACTGCAATGGCTGGGAACATCAGATCCATGGATCCTGGACCGACGTCTCAGGCGGAGTTGTGGATGATGCTGCAACTAGCATGGCTAGGAACATCACATCCATGGATCCTGAACCGCCGTCTCAGGCGGAGTTCTGGATAATGTTGCAAATAGCATGGCTAGGAACATCAGATCCATGGATCCTGGACCGCGGTCTCAGGCGGAGTTCTGGATAATGCTGCAACTGGCATGGCTGGGAACATCAGATCCATGGATCCTGGACCGCCGTCTCAGGCGGAGTTCTGGATAATGCTGCAACTGCCATGGCTGGGAACATCAGATCCATGGATCCTGGACCGAAGTCTCAGGCGGAGTTGTGGATGATGCTGCAACTAGTATGGCTAGGAACATCACATCCATGGATCCTGAACAGCCGTCTCAGGCGGAGTTGTGGATAATTCTGCAACTGGCATGGCTGTGAGCATCAGATCCATGGATCCCGGACCGACGTCTCGGGTGGAGTTGTGGACAATGCTGCAACAGGAATGGCTGGAAACATCAGATCCAAGGATCCTGAACTGACGTCTCAGGCGGAGTTGTGGACAATGCTGCAACTGGCATGGCTGGGAACATCAGATCCATGGATCCTAGGCCGACGTCTCGGGTGGAGTTGTGGACAATGCTGCAACAGGAATGGCTGGAAACATCAGATCCATGGATCCTGGACCGACGTCTCAGGCGGAGTTGTGGATGATGTTGCAAATAGCATGGCTAGGAACATCAGATCCATGGATCCTGGACCGCCGTCTCAGGCGGAGTTCTGGATAATGCTGCAACTGGCATGGCTGGGAACATCAGATCCATGGATCCTGGACCGCCGTCTCTGGCGGAGTTCTGGATAATGCTGCAACTGGCATGGCTGGGAACATCAGATCCATGGATCCTGGACCGACGTCTAAGGCGGAGTTCTGGATAATGCTGCAACTGGCATGGCTGGGAACATCAGATCCATGGATCCTCGCCCGCCGTCTCAGGCGGAGTTGTGGATAATGCTGCAACTGGCATGGCTGGGAGCATCAGATCCATGGATCCTGAACTGACGTCTCAGGCGGAGTTGTGGATAATTCTGCAACTGCCATGGCTGGGAGCTTCAGATCCATGGATCCCGGACCGACGTCTCGGGTGGAGTTGTGGACAATGCTGCAACAGGAATGGCTGGAAACATCAGATCCAAGGATCCTGAACTGACGTCTCAGGCGGAGTTGTGGACAATGCTGCAACTGGTATGGCTGGGAACATCAGATCTATGGATCCTGGACCAACGTCTCAGGCGAAGTTGTGGACAATGCTGCACAACTGGCATGGCTGGGAACATCGGATCCATGGATCCTGGACCGACGTCTCAGGCGGATCATCAAACAAAAATCTTCGCTCTTTCCATTGTTATAAGTGAGTCACGGAAAAATTCTCATTGGCCGCCACCGGGAACCGAACCGAGGGTCTTACAGTTACGCGCCGGATATACTTCAACTACACAACAACGGCCTCCAATTCCTCCAGACTCACCGGCGCGTAACTGGAACACCCTGTGTTCGATTCCCGGTGGCGGCCAATGAGAATTTTTGCGTGACTCACTGATAAGCGTGGAAAGAGCGATAATCTCTGTTTGATGTTCCTAGTCCACGTCAAATGTCTGTATTAATAAATAAAATTATATAATTATTGGAAAGATATTCTGTGGAAGTGCGCTTTTTCTCGTATTTCCTTCTGCTACTATTTTCGTTTTCTTTCTTTTTCTTTTCTTTGTGTGTGTGTGTGTGTGTGTGTGTGTGTGCCGATGAGGGAAGCTATATAAAAACAGTTTAACAGCTCCCGTCCTCTCCTCCTTTGCGGTGAATAGTTAGCACCTTTTCCGCCGACTCTACAAATAACTTGTGGATAGCACAATGGAGGAATGTGCAGTGTGCAAACAAATGGCCTACAGAGGTTTATGGTTTGACTAATGAAAATCTGAAATGCACCTTAACAGAGGATTGCATGAACTTTATGCATTCCTAATCCCGAAAGCAATGTGCAGGGACATTAACAAATAAGCAAACCGTGGGCAGCATGCAGAGAAGTTTATACTACATTTAAGTTTATACACTGAGTGGCCACTTTATTATGACCACCTGACAGTTTTAAGCAAATGAGCTACGGCTGCACGCTGTTGCCGCCTGAGGGCAAGGCTAGTATAAGAAGGAAAGCTTAGTGCTTGCGACAGTAGTAGACGTGATTTTTGGGTGACGAGATGGGTAAAAAACGCGATTTGACAGATATTCAACGTGGGATGATTCTAGGAGTTCGGAGCCATGGAGCGAGTATCACCGAAACCACCACATTCATGAAATGTTTCAGAGCAGCTGCTGTTACAGTGTTTAAAGACTGGACTGTCAGCCAAAAAAACTGGGTCTCTACCTGCAACGTGTGGTCGTCATCGTCTAGTGACTGCTCGGGTGGAACGGAGAGTGTCCATACTGGTAACAGACAACAGAAGGACAACAGTGAAGCAAATTAAGGATTCCCTCAAATGATCTCTGCACGCACTATTCGCCGTACACTGCATCGGATGGGATATGGCAGCCGAAGGCCCTGTTCGAACACCTTTGCTGTCTGCAGTTAACAAGAGAAAACGTCTCCAGTTCGCACAGGAGCACAAGGATTGGACAGTCGATAATTGGAAACAAATTATGTGGTCCGATGAATCACGTTTTCAGTTGAACCATGCCGATGGCCGAGTGAGAATTTGGCGGAAACAGCACGAAAGTATGGACCCCAAATGCATTGCTACAACCCTTCAAGCTGGTGGAGACAACGTTATGGTTTGGGGAATGTTTTCCTGGCATGCTTTGCTCCCTTTAATTCGTGTTGATCAATGTCTGACTGGCACATCATATCTAAACATCGTTGCGGACCGAGTGCATCTTGTCATGTGGATGGTTTTTCCCAATGGCGATGCTACTTTCAACAAGATAACGCGTCCTGCCATAAAGCTTGTATTGTACAGGATTGGTTTCAGGAACATGCCGGTGTGTTTACTTTGCTTAGGTGGTCCTCACATTCTCCAGATCTCAACCCCATTGATTATTTGTGGGATAAAGTTGAACGAGCCATCAGACAGCTGGATCCACAACCCTGCAATCTCACACTCCTGGAAAGTGCTATTCATCAAGCATATTCTTAGATTCCACAAACCACCTATCAACATCTCGTGGAGTCCATGCCACGAAGAATCGACGCAGTATTAAAGGCAAAAGGTGACCCAACGAAGTACTGAGGGGGTGGTCATAATAAAGTGGCCACTCAATGTATATTCAATAACTTATATGCACTGTTTTTAATTTAGTTTCTTGTCAGTGAGTGAAGATATAGTATTCAAATCTGACTTTGTTCAGTTCGTGAATCCTTTCCACGAGATGATTTTACTGCGCCAACTTAAACACGAGTTTCCAGTAAATCTGCTTTGGCACACACTACAGAAACTTGACACTGAGCCAGTTCAAGTTTGATAGTAAAAAGTTCAAATGGTGGCCAATAGACTGCACAAACACAGTCGTTTAAGTAAAAACAGTCGTCAAACTTCTCAGACACACCATGTACGTCCAAGATTTTCATATATTTCCCAGTTTGGTTTCTTCGAAAATTTTTTTAACCTTAGATGGCGTAAATGCTTATTTGCACTATGAAGAATATCTTCATTTCAAAAAGTCATAATAGATTTTTCCCTATGTCATACCAGTATATACGATAAATATTATCTCGTATTTTCAGATAATTATTACCCAATTTTTAGTCGCAATATTTCCGCTAGATGGAGGAACCGTTCAGTTGCATTTGGCCAGGATATCTGTTTTTTTTAATAGAAGTAAAAAATTCTTTCCTTTTTTCATAACATGCATATTTTTTCATTTTTCTTGAGGCCGTATATTCAGATACGTGCCTTTAATTTGCTTTTGCGTGTGGCAAAAATATTATCCGAAGATGAAATAAAGAAAAAGATCTGGTGCTCAGAGAACGAATGATTGCTTACCTTAGAGTATTTTTAGCATACTAAGCTTAATTTTTTTTGTTCAAATACGCGCTCATTGCATCTGGGAATTCTGTGGTATCCTTCTTGCTTGACTTGTCACTAATCTAAATTAATGGTCTAAAGCTGTCTCCGCTTTCTCGACAAAAGAAAAAATACTCTGCTTGTTTCTTAAGAGTTTCAGGTAATTAACTGTTAGATAGGTATGGTGTGATAAGATAAAAATCTCTCTGTTCATGAGCGATGAGTTGATAGGTTGTTACACAAGAGGTAGCCGCCTATCCCTAAAGCTCAGCAAGGGACTGTTTAAAATGAAGTTTAATAATCTTTCCATTCCTTTCTTTCAACATGTCTTTGTCACTAAACATTTCTATCAGATCCATATCTGTATTTTCTTGGCTGAATTCTTCTTCCAGATCTCTTTGCCTTACTGTGTGATTTTTTCTTTCATATGTCTTTAAGTGATTCGGAGTGCTTTCCTCAAAAGTGCGCTCTCTCCACTGAGTTGATTGCTCAGACTTTTTCCATTCTCTCAATATTTTACACACACAAAAACACACCACACACACTCACGCACACACGCGCGCACACACAGCTGTCTCTCTTTCTCTCTAAAAGTTTCTCATAAAGGTTTTTTTTCTCTCTCTCTCTCTGTCTCTCTCTTTCTCTCTCTCTCTCTCTGAAAGTTTCTCCCAGGTTTTTTCTTTGTCTGTCTGTCTGTCTCTCTCTCTGAAAGTTGTTTCCCCCAGGTTTTTCTCTCTCTCTGTCAGTCTGTCTCTCTCTCTCTCTCTTTGTTTCGCTCTCTCTCTCTGAAAGTTGTTTCCCCCAGGTTTTTCTCTCTCTCTGTCAGTCTGTCTCTCTCTCTCTCTCTTTGTTTCGCTCTCTCTCTCTGAAAGTTGTTTCTCCCAGACTTTTTTCTCTGTGTGTCTGTCTCTCTCTTTCTCTCTCTCTGAAAATCCCTCCCAGGTTTCTCTCTCTCTCTCTCTCTCTCTCTGAAAGTTTCTCCCAAGTTTTTTTCCCTCTCTTTCTCTCTGAAAGCTTTTCACAGGTTTTCTGTCTGTCTGTCTCTCTGGAAGTCTCTCCCAGTTTTTCTCTCTCTCTCTGGAAGTCTCTCCCAGTTCTCTCTCTCTCTCTCTCTCTCTGGAAGTCTCTCCCAGTTTTCTCTCTCTCTCTCTGAAAGCTTTTCGAAGGTTTTCTGTCTGTCTGTCTGTCTGTCTCTCTCTGAAAGTCTCTCCCAGTTTTCTCTCTCTCTCTCTGAAAGCTTTTCGAAGGTTTTCTGTCTGTCTGTCTGTCTCTCTCTCTGAAAGTCTCTCCCAGTTTTTTCTCTCTCTCTCTTTCTCTCTGAAAGTTTCTCCCAGGTTTTTTTTGTCTGTATCTCTCTCTCTCTCTCTCTCTCTCTCTCTCTCTCTCACTCTCACTCTCCCTCACTTTCTCTCTGAAAATTTCTCTCAAATTTTCTATCTCTTTTGATTATTTCTGATAGATTTTAATCTTTCTACAATGGAAACTGCAACATTATCATCTATTTCTTTGCTATATTTTTTCTGCAGCGAGCAGCAATTAGGCATAAACATCGAAACCGAACGTTGCATGAAACAGAACAACAGCCCTCGATTGGAGTAGGGCATTAGTAATCCGAATTTATTGGAGTAAAACAAATATCAAAGTCTTCAAGCTTTCGCACATCAAATAGATGGATTTTTCAAGGATGGTAGACAGCTAACTGCAGTTGGCAGTCTATCTTTCTTGAAAGAGCAGTATATAGACACATAACTGTTTACCTTCCTTGAAGAAGCAGTATGTAGATATCGAACTGTCTACTTTCCTTGAAAAAGCAGTATGTAGACACCTACATTTTACCTTCCTTTGAAAGGCAGTATGTAGACACCTAACTTTCTACCTTCCTTGAAAAGGCAGTATGTAGACATCAAGCTGTCTAGCTTCCTTAAAAAAGCAGTATGTTGATAGCTAGCTTTCTACCTTCCTTAAAAAAGCAGTATGTTGACACACAGCTGTCTACCCTCCTTGAAAAAGCAGTATGTAGACACCTAGCTGTCTATCTTCCTCAATAAGCAGTATGTAGACACCTAGCTGTCTACTTTTCTTGAAAAAGCAGTATGTAAACACCTCATTGAAGTTAGCTGTCTACCTTCATTGAGAAAGCCGTCTGGTTGATGTGCGAAAGCTCGGAAACTTTGATTTCTGTTTTTTTACTCCAACAAATTCGGATTGCTAGTATAGTTTCCCTATTTTAAGTACAGTTGGTGTCCAATTCTTTTTTATTAATAAATAAAACATGATTGTTAATTTCCCATTTCTTTTTTCAAAATCAAGATATACTCAGTTTCGTTGAACGCAACGGTAATAATAAAGAATATAAATTTTGAACTTGTGAATCCGTTTATTGGTGTAAATCTGACATGAATTGTAAGTCAGATAATATCCGAAAACTTGAAAATTTCGTCTTCCTGGAGCGGGAATCGAACCCGCGATTCTCGGTTAGCGCCCGAGTATACTAACCACTACAAGCAGAACGCCCACGTCCAAAGTTTCCGATTAATTTGAATATAATCATCACAGGATTCGCTAGTCGAAGCAACCGGCATTCATATATAGCGATATCTGGAGGATTTCAAGTTTTCGGATATTACACTGGACAACAATGAAATTGCTTCTGACGGGAAAGTGTGCAATTCTGTATGGAATTAACCCACTGAACACGAATATCACCATGAAAAACTTTCATTGGCTCTTGTTTCGGAAATACAGCTAATGGAACGTTAAAAATTTGTGAATTTTAGTAAAAAAAGTAGGTATAATGAGTAATAATTTTTTTATGTTACATATTAATAAATTTATGATAAATATAATAAATGTTAGCACATGTATATTAAAATGGTACTGAAATAAAAATATAGTAAAAACATCAGGTTCATACGGCGTTTTCTGTACTCTTAGGCACCGTCAGACCAGGAAGTATTGCATCATTGGGTGAGGAGTCCAGAGTTCCCGCGACATCTGGTGTAGTATTACCCGATGTGATGCAATCGTTTCAGTTTTAACAGCCCAACGGTAAAGAGCTCAATCCATTTGTTTCTTTCCCTTCATTGGTGAGTGTACTCTCGTGATAGCAGCCTGTTAAAGTGATCCTTGTATTGTGACATTACGTAGCTATGCCGCGTGCATGTGTGAATAAGGAGGATAACTTTTGCTATATATGTGGTAAAGTGACATTTGCTGCACAGAAAAAGTCCATCACTCCGGTTGTTAAAAAGGCTTATCATTTGTATTTCAGCTGCAGGATAGGCGACGAGGATAAGGACTGGGCTCCACATGTATGTTGCCGCACGTGTGCAACGAATCTGTCACAGTGGCTTAATGGCAAAAGAAAAACGATGGGTTTTGCTGTTACCATGATTTGGAGGGAGCCCACAAATCACATAAATGACTGTTATTTCTGTATGGTGCCACCAGTGGCTGAAGCTATCACAAAGAAGAAGAAATGGACTGTAGCATATTCAAATATACCTTCTGCTGTACGACCTGTACCTCATTCTGAAGAACTCCCCATTCCTAAGCCTCCGACAAATTTTGTTATCGATTTAGATGAGGTCCAAAAAGACGATGTGCGTAATCCGAAACCGTCAACGTCACGGATTGGCTAACGAGGTATATTTGCGGATACAGTGATCGGATCGCAGTCCGGAAATATTTGTCGTCCTGATATATGAAGCCCAAAATCTCAACAATATTCTGCTCCTCCGGGCAATCACGGGGGAAAATTCTAACTCTCCAGATTCGCTATGCATGAATGCCGGTTGCTTCGCCTATCGAATCCTGTGGTAGTTATATTCAAATTAATCGGAAACCAGAAATTTGGTCGTTCTAGGTGGTGTAATGGTTAGCATACTTGGGCGCTATCAAGGCCATTTTTATACCTCACGAGGCCTGCTACAATGATTTGTGACGTCACAATCGTGGTGCTATTGATTTGCCTTGCTCTCCGTGGTAACAGAAAATGTTCGTACATTTTCTGTTACCACGTATTTTCATATTATCGTTTCGTATTTCAAATGATATGTTATGGATCTCGGGTATACTTTTGGGAACTATTTTGGAATGCAATTTTTTCAGCAAGGTAAGTAGCACACTTAATACTTTTGTGTGTGTAGTATTTGTTCAAGTGTTCAAAATCGGAACATTTTTTATGACTGTCAGTGTCAGCCTATCATGGCACGTAACGTCATTTTCTCTAAATAAAGAGGAAGGAGTGGCATTTTTTGAACAGTAATTTTGTTAAGGAAATGGGAAAATGCCGGCTGTGTTACTTCATATAGAAAAGGGTGCGTAAGGAGTAGCAAAACATGCATTTTAAGTGAAAATATCAAAAATTGATACTGTCGTAGTTCGCTCTGCCATGAAAACAATTTGACGGATCACGAAAAATGCGAAAATATAGCTCGCTCTGCCGTGAAGAGGATTTTATGGGTCGCGATTCCATCATGGACAAATGAAGCACATAGTTTGAAATTCAATTACGCTAGCACAAGTTGGAGGTGGAGGGAGGAAAGAATGCGAATTATAATGATTGATTTTGAAGGAAAAACTACTGAACTAGGAAAATACACATTTCTTTAAGCAACAGAACTTTTGTCAGACAAATTTTAAATGTGGAAAAACGCGGAATATTTCCATAGCACTAGAACGGGCATTACCCCCGATTCCATAAGAAAATCTCATGAACTTTCAGAAATGTAACAAATTCCGGTAAAAAACTTTTTCTTACCCGCAGACAACACGATCCACAATATTTGGCAGGTATGCAATTACGGCGAATTTCTTAAACTTTTTTGAACACTTTTAAAAACATTTAGTGCAACTTCACAATTTTCAGTGATCATATAAATACGCTTTCGGCAGTTCTCGGAGGGAAAAGAAATATAAATGAGGAGGTAATGAGTTTTTGAATAACTTGACAATCATAACAAGTCTCCAAGATTTTCAAAAGACGAAAATCCATCCACAATAAGCCCCAGAACATAAGAATGAAAGCTATGTGCGTAGGGTTAGATACAGAATTACTGGTGGCATACAATAGAAAATTCGTTTTGAAATTCCAAGTTATCAGTTTTAAATTCATTGAACAACCACTAAGGCATGCTACTTGAAACGAAAATTTCGTAATTTCTTCTATTTCTACCATTATTCGTAACGAACTTTTACAGAATAAAGAAATGATTTTTCATGACTTCAGAATCATGCACCCATTTCTGAGATCACTTCAACAACGAATTACTGTAACTTGTACCATTTCCAGCACTCACATAATACATATAACAAAATGTTTAAAATTACATCCCTAAAATGTATAAATTACATCTCAGCAATAAGAACAGGGTGTGAAAGGTAAAACCCGCACTTCGTGAAGAATTAGGTGACGTTCAGCCAACAGCACGAATTTATAAAATTTTACTACTAAATACTAATAAAATAAAAGAAACACCTTACCAATGAAAATGTCCTCTTTTGTAGTCTAGCAGAATGTTCACAATAAGCTTAAAACGTGCTTTAAATATCCAAACAACATTCATTGGAACAGCACAACTAGCCAACAAGAACGAATATAATATCAACAAACTACGAAACGAGTCAGATCCGTAGGTCTATTGAAAAAGAGTAGCCCTACGATTGTGACGTCACGGAAAGGTCATGTGACCCTGTTGCAGACTTGGTGAGGTATAAAGATGGTCTTGGCGCTATCCGGCACCAGAACGACGAAATTTTCAAGTTTTCGGATATTATCTGACTTACCATTCACGTCATATTTACACCAATAAACGGATTCCAAACTTTCTAATTTGTATTGTACAATTGTGTAATCCCGTATTTCATTCATTAATAACGAATATTTTCACACATTTTTTCCGAATTATCAAAACACGATGTGTAATATGTTAATCAAAATAAAACTTTTGCTGACTAAGAAATATTGACAAGTCAAGGTAGCTTTTTGCAATCCTCACCCTGAAATTAATTATACGAATATCAGGATGAGTGTAATATTTCGTTACTTTATGCAGTTCCTAACTGAAGGCCCCAAAAGAAATTTGCTTGCAACATAGCAACATCTGGAATTCCAGGAAAACCACGCTGCCTCATCGTTCCTCCCCCGGAACCATGTGTAAGTGAAGAAGCTCCGCTCGTTATCTGATTTCTTGCAGAACACCACAGTGCATTCATGACCGAATGATTCCCAGTATCTCATTCACTGCGCTTGTCATTAACAATTTCCGATAACTGAACCGCTTTTTCAAATGATAAACGTGATATTCCAATCACGATTTCTTTGTTTTTTCTGGGTAATATCCGCGGTAAACGTTATCAGCACTTTAGAATGTAACTAACAGACTGAATTTGTTTAATTTAAAGTGGAAAAAGTGTGATATCATTCTAAATCGTGGGTGGAAGAAATGATCATATGTAGAGAATTTTAGGAAGGGAGTGTCTGACCCCAGGTCTTAAACAACCCTTAGAAATAGGAAGCTAGGAGATTTGGGCTAGAATGCCCGATAGTAAAGTGACACGGAAGCGAAGTAGAAAGGGGGAGGAAGACGCCCTTATTTATAACCGGGGGGGGGCAGTACCTGGGGTCCGACGGCTTAACGTGTCCATCCAACGCACGGCGGATATTTAGTGGATCGGACCTGAGGTCCTTTCCGCGGCAGTCACGAACGTTTCCCACTAGGCCACCCGCGGCCCGGGTGGAATAAATGTATATCTTAGTTTCTTTTTATTTTCTTTCTTTTTTTCAATTACAGTTAATTCTGACTGTGTAGGTTGTCCAAAAGATGAAGTTACACTGTAAAATATTAGTGGTGTGAATTCACTGAAAATTTCTGAAAATAATATGCAGCAAAGTTGCCGGTATAGATATTCGTCTTTTTCAGAAATTTCCGTTTTTAAAAGTAACCGTTTAGTGTAACATCCGTATTTTCACAGATTTTCCGTAGACAGAAATTCCGTTTATTTCTGAAAAAATCAATTTAAGGTTTTTCCGTATTTAAACCGAAAACCCTATACTTTGAAGCCCTTAACCAGCCAATCCTTCCGCTGAGGACTGGACCGAACACCCGACGTATAAGCTGGCTCAACAAGTAACTTGTGCCTTTAACCACTGAAGCATATATGTTCGACAATTTAATCCACATACAACGTAAAACAAATTCCCCAACGATGAAATTTTATTTTGTTTTTTGTCATTAATGTGAGTGATTTAGTCATTTTATTTTCTGTTGGAGATTATAATTTTTCTGAAAAGGTTTGTAATATTTATTTTTTTTTTTTTCTGTAGGACGACTATTCACAAATTATGCATTTTTCATTCTGATTTTTCGAAGCAACAAAATGTTTTGCCACTTGATTTTTTTAAAATGACAATGACTTTCACTTATCTTTAAAAGAAATGAAATGTTTTTTTTTAAGAGTATTATTTCACAAAAAAAAAAAACACAAAAAGCAACAACTAAATATTAAATTTACTCTTAATAGCTATAATAGCTTTTAAGTTCTCCAAATACTGATACACAGACATCGTATAATCAATAATTTGTACAATAAGTACCCGATTTCTTACAGTAACAAAATATATATTAACTAGCTGGTGCACCAAATATAGGGGAAAAGAGAAGAAATATCCTGTGTCACAATAAGCAAAATACATGCGATATGCTATCCACAATATCCGATCTCACTACGGAAGTTCAAAATTCAACTGATTATTAAAATTTTCTCACCAATCGCTCCTATTACCGGTAATTTCTCGTCATACGGATACGGAAAAAGTGAGAACGTAGAATTTCCGTTAATATACGAAAGGAATTGCGGAAAGGTTTCTGAAAATTCAGAATTTTCCAGAATATCGAGGTAGACGGGCTGGTTAACAAGTTTGTCCACGATAACCAATGGGCCAGGATCATACCACGAAAAACGCCTCCACAAGAGAACACAATGCTAGCTCCAAACTTGACCGCAGAAACAGTACACGATGTTGTAAATAGCGTTCCCCGGCTGCCGCCATACCCACACACGGCATCAGACTGATGGATCGTGTATCTTGATTCATCAGTCCGTAGAACCCGTTTCCATTGATCTACGGTCCAGGTTAAATGTTCTTTACACCATGCTAAACGACAAGTAGCATTCTTAGTGGAGATGAAAGGCTTATGAGCAGTCGCACGACCATGGTAACCAATAGAATGAAGTTCTCTGCGAATGGTACGTGTACATACCGAGGTTCCAGCATTTTTACTCACCTGTACACTGAGGTCTTGTGCAGTGCTCCGCCGATTGGCTGTAACGAATCTCCTGAGGCTTCGACGTCCTATATTGCTGATTTCTTTTGTCTGCCGGTACGTTTTGCTGCTTCAGGCACGCCATGTGTCTTCCACTTACGCAGTACATCCAAAAGAGTTGACTTGGGTATGCTTAAACGTCTCTCGGTCTCTCTTATGGACAACCCACTAATATAACACCCAACAATGTTTCCTTTCTCAAAGTCAGTTCTCTCCCGCCGCGACATTTTCACTCAACCTCACAGTGCGATATGATCGCGGTCAGCGCTTGTTTTTATCAAGGAGGTTAGGAGGAGGTGGCAATAGCTCCTATCCCTGTGCTTCTGGCGTGAAGCCACTTTTTGTCAGCTGACTAAGCCAATGCGCCCAACCCGAGAATCTATTGTGTATCTCTAAGGGAAAATCGCGGTTTTGAACGGGTCTTTCGGACCCTTACTCTACCCATACAATCATGAAAAAAAATTGAGGTTACAATATTTAATCCCATAATTGAAAAAATCCTGAAAAAATGCGAAAATATGTGCTGGTATTTCTTTAAAAAATTGAACAAAATAAAGATGTTTTGAGCGGAAGTGCATGCTGCGTATGGTTACTTGCATACTGCGCATGTGCAAGTAACCATGTTTAAAATATAACCAAAACCCTAATGTTGAGAAATACGAAGTCCGAAATATTATTTGTTTGCATCCTTGGTTTACAAAGTTTGCATGCGCAAAGCGAAACTGCTTCAGACACAGGAAGTGACGTCACCTTTCCGAACTCCCGCAGACTCCCACCACCGCAGAGAGACGATCGAGACAGCTGATCTGTTTTGGCTTCACTCAAAACAGATCGTTTCACCTCCTCTTCTTCTAACCTCCTTGGTTTTCATACCGTTTGCAGCTGTACCGCGCATCTTAACAACGCAGCGGATCCATTAATTTGCTTTTGAAGGGGTGTCCGGTGACTTTTGTTAATATAGTGTATGTAGTATAGGAACCATGGATATGAATCTTTATATCCTTTAACGGGTTACTATTTCTTCGGCACTCCCTAATACAGCGTACCAAAGAAATGCTCCACGTATCTTCCACGTGCGTTGGAATTTGCATTACATTACACTTGAAATGATAAATTGTTACAGAAAACGTTGCTTCATGAAAATAATTAGTGGGGGTTTGACTCCGTCACCTTACAGGTTGTGCAAATTGCGTCGACATGTACGACGCAGTCAAGTATATGAGTGAACATGTCCGTTACTTTCACAGAGTTGTGGAAAAGGCTGTGACACACAGAGCGTGTCGCGGCAGCTAATGTGCCCCTTGCTAGCAGGCAAAAATGGAACAAAGAACCAATATCAAATTCTTCTGGCAGGACGAGGCGTTGCTGTGTTAAATCTCCCACCGTATTTACTTGATCTAGCACCAGCTGACTATGTTTCGGCTGTAAAAATCAGTTCTGAAAGGGAAAAGATTCGCGGACCTTTCGGACATTTGAGCGAACGTTACAACACAGCTGCAGTGCTCTAAACTTTTAAAAGTTACAGAAAAAATTCAAATTACTTATAATTCTGAGAACGACGAAAACCAAAGGGTACGACATTCATGAAGATCTTTTAGATCGCAATGAAATATTCAGAACTTAGAATACTTTTGCTTCACTGGTTTCAAATAAACAAACACCAGGACATCGATGTTGTCAAACTATTACTGCATATTTGAGATCCCAACTGCAGACGTATTGAGCTGTATTCTTTTTTGAGGTGTGTGTGTGTGTGTGTGTGTGTGTGTGTGTGTTGTTTCCCATGCCGCTCCGCTTCCCGTATACACTAAAGCAAAACAGCGAGCAGTGATCCCGAATTTTGTAAGCTGAAGGGGTAGGACTGGAATTCACCGAAGACCTTCAGCACAGTATGGAAACAAAGTTTTACCGCAGTGGAGTGTCAAAAAATGGGTTTCCGAGTTCAAAAATGGGTACAAAACGGCTTCTACTATACGGATCTACGAATCCACGAATGGAAAAATTCAAAATTTCTGTTTGGATGCGAAACGGCTTTTACTGCTTATCTATGAATTACCGAATGAAAAAAATTCAAAATTTCTAATTGGACGTACTGTACAACAGCTGCTACATCCTATAAAAATTTTACAAATCGGAAAATTCAAAATTTCTGTTTCGATATGCTGCAGTTTTGTTTCATTTAAGAAATTGGAAGATCTTAAATCTCCGATTTCTTAATTTATATTTGTACTATAAATTTAGACATTTGGAAATAAATTTCGCGGAATTACTGATTAAATGCGGATGTTTGACGTTATGTAACTCGAACACCGTTTTGGTTGTATAAGTGAAACTGAAGCAAAAACATCATAAACTCACCGGCATCCCAAAGTTTCTGATACCGTGAAAATTTTTTATCTTAGATAGCGGTATCATTTAACAGGATTTATTTTTTTCAGCTTTAAACGTCAAAACAAAGTAGCACATGTTCACTTTTAATGAAACTAAAGCATGTTTAATTGCATCCTCTTCGTGAAGACCCCTCTTTTTTTTTTTAGTGTCGCCAATTAGCAGAACACGTATGTAGACCGTAAAGTGAATTCCTCATCAGTAACGGATGAGCATCTGTTCCTGGGGAAACCTAGGTAAATTATCCCTCTCCCTAGCTAACTATATTCACAAATTTAGACACAGTTATTTTCAAGCCAGGAAAAAAAAAAATATGCAAATAAGGATTATCACCACATTGTAGATCAAAGAAATATGGAAGAGAGAACTTTTGATCCATTTCCTTGCGTAGGCATGCTATTTCGATTCCTTATGGTCATTTGACATGGTCAACGACTTTCGCTATGCGTTTTACCTTAGCTCTTCGAAGACAGAGGACCTTTAATTCCGCTAAAACACAGGACCTTTTGCAAGGACATAATTGAAGAACTACTCTCATTAAGTGCTAATCGCCGAAATCTGAGTCGACACGTGGTTCCTTCTGCTGGCTTTTGTAAAAAAATGATGAATAAGATACTTTAGACGAGAGTGGAAGAAAGAGAACCCGCAAACGTTAGCACACCGAGTCTCGTTAGGGAAATCAAAGCTGCCATTGTGATTTTTGACCGGCGCTTTCTTAAGCTGGTAAACGATCTGTTCATAATGGGCATACAGTTTTCTTTATAACTCAAGATTTTGATACAAACCAGAAGTTCCCCAACAAACGACGTTAAATGTCAGCGGCATTAACTCATACTCTAAATTTAAATTACGAATGATAGGGTTTCATTAATTAAGGTTTCTTTTCCCCCCACGCATACTTTTTTCAGTTTGAAGTGCAAATCATTCGTTTCTTCCGTAAGCCATTTATAATGGTTGCTTTGTAATGATTTTATATACTAGGACATGATTGAACAAAGCACAAACTACGCGTGCTCTGATAGAGAGCGCTGATAGTTTAGACGAATAACTTGCTTTCATACACCAAAGAGCCAAAACATTATGACCACCTGTAGAGGCGTAACTAGGCATTTCTAATTTCTACGCCCGGGGCAAACCACAAAATATTGCGCCCCCTATCTGTCTTTTATTTTTGTTTCCGAGTTTAACGACCACCGTGAACAACTCTAAGGGCCATCCCTAATTTAGTGTTCCTGGCTCCAGGCACTAACCCCAGTAGCACACTGACATTGGCCAATGGTTGGCCCAATGATATTTTTGCGTCGGCAGCATTGGGCGAAGGTTGTGTTGTTTATCGAAGATTGGCTAACGGTTTTTCCAACCACACATCACCAACCATTTATCAACAAATGACCACTTAACGGTTGTCCGATGGTTGTCCTACAACACATGACCAACCATGGTTGTCCAAGAACACATGATCACATTGGAAAACTGTTTGCAACAGTTTTCCAATGTAGGTCTAACCGTTGAACCAACACATATCCAATCGTTGGCCACCGAGTCGCCTCGGCGCTGGGCAGACCGTTGAAAGCCCACGGTTGGTCCAACATAATACTGCTACCTGGGAAATTAGCGACATTTATCTCTAACCATGCGTCCGAGGTGGGTTCGGCCTCGAACCCTGGATGAGGCATGGATGGTTGTTTTTGTCCTACGGCAATGGCTCTCTCTCATCACTGGAGCAAGTGGCCTTAAATTGATTGATTGATTGATTGATTGTAGAGGATTTTAGGAAGGGAGTGAGTGACCCCAGGTCTTAAACAACCCTTAGAAATAAGAAGCTAGGAGATTTGGGCTAGAGTGCTCGATAGGAAAGTGACACGCAATCGAAGTAGAAAGGGGAGGAAGACGCCCTTATTTATTACCGGGGGAGCAGTACCCGGGGTCCGACGGCTTAACGTGCCCATCCGACGCACGGCGGGTATTTAGAGGATCGAGCTTTCGTACATGCCTGGGATCGAACCTGAGGTCTTTTCCGTGGCAGTCACGAACGTTGCTCACTAGGCCACCCGCGGCCCAAGTGGCCTTAAATTAGAGACAGGCGATTACTTATAGCCCCCTGAGTGAGTCACTCGCGGTGGTCGTTAATTTCCTAAAAGGAAAAAAAGCAAAACAACAAAACAGTCGAACTTCGATTATTTGTGAAGCTTTTCCCAAACTAGATTGCACTTTCGGTACCACACCAAACGTATCGAATGCAGCTTGTCGTGATTCGCAGTAGCAGTAATGATAAAATAGCCCCCAGAAATCTTCAGCAACGTGAACGATGTCCTTATGTTGCGATGTATGAACAAGAGCGCGCCTTCATTTTTGAATGCGAACAACTAACAACCTTGCATATTTTGAGAAATAAATGTGAATTTTAAGCTGCCAAGACTACCAAAACTGGCAAACCATACGCACTGTTAAAAATTTGTACTTAGAAATAAGCAAAATGTACTCGTTTTTGAGTACATTCTGTGCTTATAATAGTTTTGAGTACTTGTGTCTCATTTTTGGAAAAAAAAAGTACTCATTTTTGAGTACATGCGGGGAATCAATTGTGAGTATATCTGGTATTTAAAATTTTTGAGTACATATATATGTACTAAAAAATCCATATATTTCAAATATATGTGCTCTAACTTCGTTCAGTTTCTGTGCCCTTTCGGGCAGGGCACAGAAACTGAAGGAAGTTAGAGCGAATCTAGCGATTCTGACAGGATAGTTTGTAAGTGAGAGAGAGAGCATAATAGATGGCGCCACCGTACAAGCTTACGATTTTGCACATAGAAGGCAGAGAGAAATTAGGGGAGCTCAGGAATGAACACCTTTATATGTAGCAGGGGGATTCCTACCCGGGGGCCGTCACTTAACGTGCTCGTCCGATGCACGGCGGTTATTCAGCAATTGTTAGAAATTCACACCACCACGGAGAGCCCCCAAGGCTAGGTTTGAACCTGGGGTCCTTCCATCGGTAGTCTGAATCTCTAACCACCACTAAGCCATCCGCGGCCCGATTTCAAATTTGGAATACGTGTACTCCATACCTACTCATATATTCATAATATCAACTGGAAGTATGTCATTCGATGGCATATCTGGGATAATAGATATACTCGTTGTCGCATGCTGGGCAAATGGACTACACAATTTTATGAGAAATATAGTGATGAAGCATCAATGTATTATTAATGAGATTGATACAAATATAGTTCATGTAAAAACGCACACAAAGATACTTTACGCATAATTAAATTACTTCTGATCAGGGACTTTGCTGGACTAATTATTTATGTGTGTCACCTTACACATCTATTAAACAAATCTCTCTTGAAATTTGTAATATCTAAAATGAAGTAATACGAGATTACATTTATATTTATTGACGCAGTTATTTGTAAGTACGTATGATTACTTATATTTGAGCATACCATGTACTCGTTTACGATACGATTGTACTTAAAAAAAAACCGAGTAGGTTCAGGTTCTTATTTTTAGGTAGATTTTTTATAACAGTGGTGGAGTCCTAACAAAAGTTCTGCACACTGTCCACTTTTGAGAAAAGTGTGAAGTAACGGATAAAACTTACTTTATTGCCGCTCAATGTACTACCCTCCGTTGCTAATGGCAGCTTGATAGCTGTGAGGTAGGTCCCGTATGCCCCGTAGTACGCCATCTTTGTTCAGCTGTCGTAATACTCGGGTCACGTCCAATGACAGTTCGTCCAGCGATTCGTAGCGGATGCCACGGAGCCGATTTTTTAACCTTAGGAAAAAATCAAAGTCGGATGGACTGAGATCAGGGCTGTATGGTGGGTGGAATAAAGTTTCCCAGCCATATTTCGGCCAAAGTCCCCGTATCGAAGCTGCACCATGACACGATGCGTTGTCATTCAGCAAGATTGCTTCCGCTTCCAACAAGTTGGGGCGATCTTGACGAATTTTCGGTCTCAACTTTGTCCTCAGAAAGTCACGATAATATTGTGCGTTGGCATTTTGCCCTACCGGCACTCGACTAGAGACCATAACACCCTGGGCATCGTACGCAAAAATCATCATTTGCTTCATATTGGATTGTTGCCGACGACACTTTGAGGTGCGCGGGGAACTCGGATGTCTCCATTCCGTTGATTGTGACTTCAGTTCTAGCTCAAAATCACGGGTCCAATTCTCGTTGCGACAATTCTGTTCAGGAAAGTGCCGCCCTCCCTTTCGAACCTGTGGAGGTGATCCTGTGCGGTGCTCGCTCTGGCTGCATTTTGCTCGGGGGTGAGTTGAAGGGGAACACAGCTCGCGACAATTTTTCTTTTTCCTAGTGAGTCGGAGAAAATCCGCTGAACAGACATGGTAAACAAATTTGCCTAATGGGCAATCTCCTCGACTGTCAAACGGCGATTCTCTTCGAGAAACGTTGCAACAATGGTGACAGATGATTTGTTTATCGCTGTTTGAGGTCGGCCTGAGCAGTGATCATCTTCGATGTTGCATCGGTCCTCGATAGCGCGATTGTGCTTCAAGCGAGAAATTGTGCTCCGATCAAGAGTTCTTTCCCCACAAACTTCCTGCAAGGCAGTGTGGATCTGTGTCGGAGTTTCCCCCGCAGAGTTTCTATTTTCACGTACCACCGCTGGTCTAACGCCGTGACTCGACCTGAGGAGCTGCACGCTTCCATTTCCAAACCCTCCCACGCCCACACAGCAAATGATAGCGCGTCGTTCTGACACCACAGCGTTGCGGAGAGTCTTATCTTGACATGACGAAATCATTTTCCCCGATTGCATCATCCGCTTCCGTTTTAGATCAACGTGTGCAGGAATTTTGTTATCACCCTGCGATTTCTGTAATTGGAATTGAAACTTTTGCACCAGTTTACTGTACCAGATACTGGTGCAAAGGTTTCAATTCCAATTTAAATCACATTGTAAGCAGTGATTTTTGCGCCTTCTCTTGAACTGCACCAGTTGCGTGCCCTGCCCTACCCTAGTTATTGTTCTGCCCACCTGCCTCCACGTTCCTCCAAAACAGCTCTTACTCGGCGAGGTGTAGACGCTACAAGATTTCTAAAGGTGCACTGTAAAAAAATTTCTGAAATTCACGGGCAACTTTCCGTCATTTCTTTCGTGAATTGACGAAGCATATTTCTGATACAACCTTTTCCGTGAAATGACGGAAAGACACCCTGAATTTCACAGAATTTCCGTACTACGGAAAAATACTGAATTTTCAGAAACCTTTCCGCAGTTTCTTTCTTATATTGACAGTAAATTACCGTTTCAGAGATATGTTAACGGAAAATTCTGAATTTTCAGAAACCTTTCCGCAATTCCTTTTGTATATTAACGGAAAATCTCCGTTCTCACTTTCTGGGTATCCGTATGACGAGAAATTATACCGGTAATAGGAGCGATTCCTGAGAATACTTGAGTTTTGATTGACTTTTAAAATTCAATCGTCTGGCTAATTTTGAAGTTCCGTAGCAACATCGGATATTGTGGATAGCATATCGCATGGATTTTGTTTATTGTGGCATATGATATTTCTTCTCCTTTCCCCTGTTTGGTGCACCAGCTAGTTAGTATATATTGTGTTACTGTAGGAAACTGGAAACTGGGTACTTATTGTTTATATTGTACAGATGATTATACGATGTCTGTGTATCAGTCTTTGGACAACTTAAAAAAAGAGCTATTGTAGCTATCCATCAAGATTAAATTTCATATTTAGTTTTGTGTGTGTGGGGGGGGGGTGGGGGTGAAATAATACTATAAAAAAGTACATTTCACCTTTTTTAAAGATAATTGTCAGTTTAAAAAAAACAGGTTGCAAAGCATTTTGTTGCTTCGAAAAATTACGATGAAAAATGCGTAATTTGTGAATAGTCCTCCTACACACACACACACACACAAAAAAAATATTGCAAACCTATTCAGAAAAATAATAAGCTCCAACAGAAAATAGAATGACTAAATCACTCGCATTAATGACAAAGAAAAAAAAAAAGAATTACGTCCGCGCCGAATTCGTTTTACGTGAAGCTGATTGCCAAACGTTTGTAGCTATGTGGCGCGAGCTACCTGTTGAACTGGTTCCAACGTTGGAACTTAGATCCTGACTCAGCGGAAGGATTGTCTAAGTAAGGGCTGATAAGTAGAGAGTCGATTTTGCTGAGTTTCAGTTTAAAAACGGAAAAATCTGAAATGGGCTTTTCTGAAATAAACGGAATTTCTGTCGGAAGTTAAAATAAACGGGCACTTTTAAAAACGGAAATTTCTGAAAAAGACGGATACCTACCGGCAACTTTGCTGCACGTTATTTTCAGAAATTTTCCATTAATTCACACCACTTATTTTTTACATTGGGTCTTGTGGAATCTAGTACCAACACTTCACTAAAAGATCCGTTAACTCTTGAAATTACGTGGTTGAGCAGCCGCAGATCGTATCTGCTGCTCCAACACAAACCACAGATGCTCGATTGGATTGATGTCTGGGAGATCTGGAGGCCAGGGTAATATTACCTGAAAGTTTTCCTCATATTCCATAACCATTTTCGAACATCGCTTGTTTGGTATATTACGTAAACGAAAGAAAATGCTTTAAAGTCGTCTTTCTGTGAACAAAGGCGGCTTTAGAGTTTTTGAGGCCGTAGGCGCTAAAACATTCAGACCCTCGACCCTCCACCCATTCTCATCGCTTCAGAAATTTTCATCCGTCAGATTATAAAAAAAAAACAATTAAGTCAAGAAAAATCTTACCTTTTTTAAAATGCCATTCCGTTTGTAAGAAACAGTGCTGATATAATTACTTTGTCTGACCTTGTACATCAATTTTTTTTTTTTTTTTTTTAGAGATATTTCAAAAATTATTTTTGCGGCTGATAGGAAATCAAAGGATGTTTGTTAAGTTTGGCACTTTAAGTGTCCCATATAATCCATGCATTTACCCCTAAGGGCTGTTAAGGTCGAAAATTCGGAATATTGAAATTCCGTTGTGAAGAAACTATTCAATGAAAAGGAAGGTTAAATGATTTTATAACTGTTCCTTTTAAAATAAGCGCATCGATAAGAACTCAAAAATTTGGAGCATCAACAACAGCAAGGAAAAATACACAATATGTTACTAATATGAAGAAACAAAATAACAATACAAATAAAGTGGTCGCTTTAAGGACTGACTTGTTTCAGTCCGTGAAAACCTAAACGGATCAGATGTAGAGGATTTTAGGAAGGGAGTGTCTGACTCCAGGTCTCTTTCCTTTTTTTTTGATTGGAAGTTTAACGACCACCGTGAGTAACTGAGTGGGCTGTAAGCAGTCGCCCGACCCTAATTTACTGTCACTGGTTCCAGGTAAGGGAGAGAGCCAGTGACGTAAAACAAACACAACATCCATGCCTCACCGGGATTCGAACCCGGACCCCGCTTTCGGACGAGTGATCAAAGGCCATCGCTTAGACCACTGCACCCCCCCCCCCGGTCTTAAACAACCCTTAGAAACAGGAAGCTAGGAGATTTGGGCTAGATTGCCCGATAGGAAAGTCACACAGAAGCGAGGTAGAAAGGGGAAGATGACGCCCTTATTTGTTACCGTGGGGGGGGCAGTACCCGGGGTTCGACGGCTTAACGTGCCCATCCGACGCACGGCAGGTATTTAGTGGTTCGAGCGCTCGTACCTTCCCGGGATCGAACCTGAGGTTACACCCATGGCAGTCACGAACGCTAACCACTAGGCCACCCACGGCCCTGTAAACCAAAACAAAACTGGCAATCCAGTTATACGTATTCGGGGCCCCTCACGCTCTTGGGCCCTAGGAGCGTACCTAGTGGGCCTAGTTGGAAATCCGCCGCTGTCGCAATCACAAGTAGTCACACTTTTTTCTTTCTTAAAACTTATTGCGGTTTTCCGGAGGTTTAAAAAAATCTGTTATGTAACTGAGCACAAGGGTGGGACGAAAACACCAAAGCATTTTTCATCGAATCTCTATAGTACGGATACGTTGCCCTGGTATAGCTGAAGATAATGCAAAAAAAAAAAAAAAAATGAATTCAAATCAGACAATATTTTTCGTTCGCGATCGAAATTATAGGAATTTTTAAAATATGCGCAATTTTACTGATTTCTTTTTCTAAAATCCAAATAAATTACAATCGAATCGCTGTAGTGCAGAAATGTTGCCTCTAGTATAGCTAAATTTATTGTAAAAAAGTATTTTGAAATAAGACAATATTTTCCATTCGCGCAGGATGATCTAAATTATAGAAATTCTACAAATTCAGACATTTTTAGTTCTTTTTTGGGGAATCATTTTGAATGTAGCCTTAGGTGATAGATCAGGCGTGATAGATCTTGATCGCATGTTGCACCGATGCACTCGTCCGCTCCCTGAGAACCACAAGATTTGCTTAATACTTCTGTAACTAGCTTCACACGTTGCTTTACAGCTTGTGTGTGTCACGAAATCAGTTCATTCAGATGCAGGAGACAAATACTCCATTGTGATGGTCTTCCTACCTGTAATTATAGATGGTTTATCCCATTCTTTCAACTGGTGGGCCGGGGCGGCCCAGTGGTGAACGTTCGTGAGTGCCATGGAAAAGACCTCGGGTTCGATCCCAAGCAGGTACGAACGCTCGAACAACTAAATATATCCGCCGTGCGTCGGATGAGCACGTTATGCCGTCGGGCCCCTGGTACTGGACCCCCGGTAATAAATAAGGGCGTCTTCCTCCCCCTTTCTACCTCGCTTCCGTGTTACTTTTCTATCGGGCACTCTAGCTCAAATCTCCTAGCTTCCTACTTCTATGGGTTGTTTAAGACCTAGGGTCAGATACTCCCTTTGAAATCCTCTGCATCTGATCCGATCTTCCAACTGGTGTTGGTCACAATTCCATAACATCCAATCAACTTTAATATCTCTGCTGAGATGATTTGTTAAGACAGGTAAGTTATACTAGATGCTATGTTTCGACAAGATCCTGAGCCGACGCAGTGGTCTAGGCGATGGCCTCCGCTCATTCGTCCAAAAGGGGTCCGGGTTCGAATCCCGGTGAGGCATGGATGCTGTGTTTTTCTTACGGCACTAGCTCTCTTCCTTCTCTGGAACCCGTGACCCTAAATTAGAGACAGGAGACTGCTTAGAGCTCATCATTCAGTTGCTCTCGGTGGTCGTTAAACCTCAATCAAAAAAACAAAAGCAAAAAGTTCCTGAAGCGGGGGACACATGACCAATATACACTGACGGAAAAAAAAATCCCAACACCAAGAAGGGGTTGTGTTCGATAAACGACAGTTGGTAGGCGGTAAGAGTACATCTGTAAGATGACGTCTATGCAAATTTCGCGCTCGGTGCATACGTGTGACGCTAGCAGCGCCCCTCGGAACATGAAAAGCAGGTTTGCTATAAATACGCGCTGTAACGTTCGTGAGCGTTAGTTATCGTTGAGATTCGACGTAGTGTGTTGATGTTAGTCAAGAATGCCTTTAAGAAGACGAAGAAGCCATTATCAACAGCTCACGGAGTTTGAACGAAGTCGTGTAATAGGGCTACGAGAAGGTGGATTTTCTCTCCGCAATATTGCAGAACGACTTGGCAGGAATGTAGCCACTGTGCATGATTGTTGGCAGCGGTGGTCAAGGGAAGGTACTGCCTCAATAATACCGGTTTCCGGCCGGCCACGTGGCACTACTGAGAGGGAAGACCGCCGTGTACGGCGTATGGCCGTGGCGCATCGTACCGCGTCTGCGGCAGCAATTCGAGCTGCAGTTGGCACCACAGTGACACAACGAACTGTTACAAATCGATTGCTTGAAGTACAGCTCCGAGCCAGACGCCCTGTAGCGTGCATTCCACTTACTCCAAACCACTGCCGTTTGCGACGTCATTGGTGTCAAGCTAGAGCTCATTGGAGGACGGAGTGGAGATCTTTTGTGTTTTCTGATGAAAGCCGGTTCTGCCTGGGTGCCAGTGATGGCCGTGTGTTGGTTAGAAGGAGGCCAGGTGAGCGCCTGCAACCAACCTGTCTGCGGACGAGACACACTGGACCTACACCTGGAGTTATGGTCAGGGGAGCAATTTCCTATGACAGCAGGAGCACTCTCGTGGTTACCCCACGCACCCTGACGGCGCAGTTGTACGTCGGTCTGGTGATTCAACCTGTTGTGCTGCCATGCATGAACAGCATTCCAGGGGTTGTTTTCCAACAGGATAACGCTCGCCCTCATACCGCCGTCGTAACCCAACATGCTCTACAGAGTGTCGATATGTTGCCGTGGCCTGCTAGACCACCAGATCTTTCACCAATCGAGCACGTATGGGTCATCATTGGACGACAACTCCAGCGTCATCCCCAACCAGCATTAACCGTTCCTGTATTGACCGACCAAGTGCAACAGGCATGGAACTCCATCCCACAAACTGACATCCAGCACCTGTACGACACAATGCATGAACGTTTGCGTGCTTACATTCCACATTCTGGCGGTTACACCAGTTATTAATGTACCAGCATTTCACATTTAAAATGGCTCTTCTCGCGCTTACAATAAGCTGTGATCTTGAAACCTTAATCGATTAAATATGTTACCTATACAAATGTTTTGCCGCCATTTCATTCCTCTACAACTATTTTTTCGTGGTGTTGGGATTTTTTTTTCCGTCAGTGTACTTTGAAACTGGCACTATTCTAAGATAAAGCTCTGAATGTGTTATTTGAACAGCTAAAGTGTCTTCTTTACAGCTATCAAAATAAAGGCCTAGCGTAGTAAATTTTGATTATGCTGCAAATCACTTCGATTCCGAGTCTTTTCCCTTCTAATTTTGCTTTTATCAATGGCAGAGGAAGCATGAAGCTCTGTTATAATTCCGATATCATTCAGGACCCTTAAGATTGCACTGGAAGATATTCCATAACGGTCGCTAGCTAATGCTGTAGCTTTCAACTGAATTCTCGTTTGCCATGGCGGTCCCGGACGATTCGTCCAACGACGATTGGTCCAATGCCGATTCGTCCAATGGTACGATTGGTCCAATGCCGATTCGTCCAATGGTACGATTTTTCCAACGCCTATTCGTCCAATGGTATCATCTTACCAACGGTAAACTGTTTTATTTTCCAGAAAGGAATACGGATTTAAATTATTCTGCTCATTATATCCTTTTGAAAGATCATTTTCATATATTTGGTAATTGTAAACATTTTACATCAACCTGGTAAAAGGCACTCAATGGAGCATTTCTCAGCTGTTTGCAAAGCACCTAGGCGCGGGCCTTTTTAGAATATTTTAAGTTAAAACCTAGATATTTGGTATTTTGTAAACCTTTTATAAAACCTTATAAAAGGCACTCATCGTATCATTTCTCAGGTCTTTACAAGGCACCTAGGCCGCGGGCCTTTTTAGAAAATTTTGAGTTACAACCTAGATATTTGGTATTTGTAAACCTTTTATAAAACCTTACGAAAGGCACTCATCGTATAATTTCTCATGTCTTTACAAGGCACATAAGCCGCAGAGCCTTTTCAGAAGATTTTAAGTTACAACCTAGATATTTGATATTTGTAAATATGTTATAAAACCTAATAAAAGGCACTCATAGTATCATTTATCAGGCCTTTATACAAGACGCCTAGGCTGCGGGCCTTTTTAGAAGATTTTAAGTTACAACCTAGATATTTGGTATTTGTAAACATTTGATAAAACCTTATAAAAAAAAGGCATTCAATGGATCATTTCTCAGCTCTCTACCAGGTACCTAGGCCTCGGGCCTTTTTAGAAGACTTTAAGTTACGACCTAGGTATTTGGTATTTGTAAATATGTTATAAAATCTAATAAAAGGCACTCATAGTATCATTTCTTAGCTCTTTACACGCACCTAAGCCTAGGCCTTTTAACACTTTTTATTCTACTGATGCCATATTCTAACGTTTAAGTAAAGTTAAAAATACTAGCATAACATTAGTAAGTTTTCTTGATAGGTAAACGTTATGAATCTGACATCGGTAGAGTACATTTTTTTAAAAAGGTCTAGGCCTAGGGCCTATGAATTAATATTTCATGTTTAAGTAAAATCACAATATTATTAACTTGATTTGATATGTAAACATTATTAATCTGACACCGGTAGAATATAAACTGTCAAAATGGCATAGGTCTAGGCCTTACGAATTAATATTTCGTGCTTAAATAAAAACGAAATATTAACTTGCTTTGATAGGTAAACGTTAGGAATATGACATCGGTAGAGTACATTTTTTTAAGAAGGTCTAGGCCTAGGGCCTATGAATTAGTATTTCATGTTTAAGTAAAATCACAATATTATTAACTTGATTTGATATGTAAACATTATTAATCTGACATCGGTAGAAAAAAACTGTTAAAAAGGCCTAGGCCTAGGCCTTAGGAATTAATATTTCGAGCGTAAAAGCGCAATATTATTAACTTGATTTAATATGTAAACGTTATGAATATGACATCGGTAAAATACAAAGTGCTAAAAAGGCCTAGGCTTATAGCCTATGAATTAATATTTCGTGCTTAAGTAAAGCGCAATATTATTAATTTAATTTGATATGTAAACGTTATGAATATGACATCGCTAGAATAAAAACTGTGAAAAGGCCTCTTTCCGAACCCGACCAGAACGTTTCCATTGGCCAGTTGGCGGAACCCCACTGCATGCTACAAACAGAAACGGAAAACTAGTATTTTATTTCATGCAAAAGAGAAACATTGAAGTTAATTGAACGGCTCGTACATGAGTAACTTCATACGGCAGCAAGGACAGTACAAAAAAAAAAAAAAAATCTGTAACCACAATATTACGCATGAAATGTAACATTATTTTACATTCTTTGTACTACCGGCACTTTCGTATAACATCGGAGATAAAATCAGAACAGCGTAGATTTTTATAACACGAGTAGCACTTTGGACAGATAGGACGGAATTGGACCAAACGTCCATTGGACGAATTGGCATTGGACCAATTGTCCATTGGACGAATCGGCATTGGACCAATTGTCCATTGGACCAATCGTCGTTGGACGAATCGTACCAGACCCGTTAAAGTTTTACTATTAGATGTGCTTGGTCCAGGGTAAAGATCTTTTGAAAAATAATTAATTTCAGTTTGAGATGATGTGTTTTATTCAATGCACACAGCAGGAGGTTGAATACAGCAGCTGTTCTTCATGTCCTCGGGCTCAGTTGTAATCTGTCTACTAGAAGCAAACTCCAAGTTAGACGTGACAGTGATTGACACTTTGTGGAGTTTACGTTCTTGACTTTATTTCCTCTTTTTAACTTTTGGGGTTTCCTGTATAGCGACTGTTCCTTGTACTGGTCCAATTCATGCTCCAAAGACAGCATGGGATCATGCTGTCTTCACAGATATAGGAATTTCGGGTCAATCGAAGGGACTTTTTTTCGATTTCTCCCAGGTGCATGTGATTGATATTGGGCAAACAAAAGAGTCGTATTCTTTATCAGTGTCATAAAAACACTTCCATGCAGCAACACCAAAAAGTGTCTTAGATTCTAAATTCTCGAACTTGTTTTGGTTTGTTTTTGTGCCGGTTATAACACTTCCTTGGTTTGTAATACAATATTTATCACGGTAGGACTTTATAAGCTGCACTGTTGTTCTATACTCAGATACTGTAGGGATGCATGCTTTATCAAATATAGATTTTATCTTGTTTGCCACTGCCACCGCAAGAGGCGAAAAACATTCGCATTGCTACATTCCAATGCCAACTAATATCTCTCTTCGAAACATCACCGTATTGCATCCTCATATGCAGGCGGTTTACTTGGAACAATATCTCTTGCATGACCAAATGACGAGCAAATAAAGTCTTGCCTCGTTATATGCTTATGTGCTGCTTCCATAATTGTAAAACACGCAATTAAATTTTGATGTCACAAAGTAAAGGCCTAGAGCAATAATAACTTCTTACTTAAGTAGAGCCACTGGACTTAACTCAAACTCTGATCCTCACTGGTTGCGAGCTAGCTCGGGAATGGCAGAAGGAACGGAGGGTTTGCAATTTCAATAACGCTATCTCAAAATATTTCGTTCTCTCTGACGCTAATTCCACGACCCGAGCTCTCTGAACCAAAGTCCCGTCTGCCCCGTTTAGACCTCCATAGACCGTCTCTTCTCAAAAACTCAAGGAAATCGTCATTCACAACTAAATGGATTTCCGAGTTAATCCTAACCTACTTTGGGCTACCTGTAAAACCCCTTAAGTTTCCGTCTCTCTCGTTAACGCAACCTACCAAAAAATCCTATGCAACAAGACAGGTACAATACACTTCAAACGCTTTGACATATTTATATACTAAGCTGAATGTAATGCGGCTAATCACGTGTGATCGGAGACCAACAGCAAAAAAAGCACGTTTAGTTTGTCCGGGATAGAAGCTAGACTCGTCGTTGAGTACGATATATTTCCATTCGTTCTGCCAGGCCATTTCTGGTACGGCACCACTGCAACCTTACGGGACTAAGTGCTGCGTTGAGTGGCATTCGACGCGACGGCTGGCGCGAGCGCAAACTTGCCTCAGCTAATCTGAGAGTCACAGTCCGTGTCGGTACTAGGATATCAATAGTTGTCTGAACACGTTCTCGAATGTCGTCTGCTGTGGATACTGGGCCTGCCATTGCTTGACGTCGAACGCTGCAATCGAGGCCTTCAGACGTCCGCCTGCTTGCACCACTCCTACTACGAACACGCACGTTACCTTCCTCCAAACACTGTTGTCACATTCGACTGACGATTGCTGCACCTCGACGCATTTCCGTCGTGAAGCGACGAAGCTACCAACTTGCCGTACGTAGCCTAATACGCTGAAGCCTCGGGAAAAAGTGTCGGTGTGATGGTCATGTAAGAAATCTAAGAGGGCTGTTATACACTGCCGGACAATTGCTAAGGACGGATGACAATAGCAACGATAGCAACCATAAAATGGCAGGCAGAAAAATGTGGAAATTAGCATAAGTGAGGGATACAGTAAAACGTGTTGTGCGTATGCAAATTTCGGATTGCCGAACTTGTTCGTGACGTCATAGCGCTGATAAGAGATATAAAGGATTTGACGTGTATTGACCGTTGTTGTTCAAACGCAAAGTTGAAAGGGAAAGAATCAATGGACGAACTTGCAATTTTCAGTATGTCTTCCCGTCATCACCTAGATGATTTTACGCGTGGCCGTATTATTGGCAAGATTGAAGAAGGGAGAAAAATAACAGATGTTGCCAGGGAGTTCGACGTCAGCCACAGTGTTGTTTCAAGGCTTTGGAAATCATTTCAAACAAATGAAGAGTGTAGCAAACGTCACGGGGGAGGTCGTGTTCGCAGTACGACACCTGCAAAAAATCGGTACATAGTGCTATCAACAAAAAGACACCGGCGCAGCACAGCTAGTGAGGAAGCAAGTCAGTTTATGGCTACTACTGGCAAGCGGATCTCCCAAAAAACTGTCGCCAGACGTTTGCATGAAGGAGGACTATACGCCCGCCGTCCTGTTGTGTGCATCCCATTGTCCAGACGTCACCGTACCGCCCGTTTGCAATGGTACCATCAACATCGCAATTGGACTGATAACGACTGGTCTGCTGTCCTCTTCTCAGATGAGAGTAGATACAGTCTATCGTCTGATTGTCGACGACAACTGATCTTGCGTGATAGTGGTACTGCATATTGTCCAGCAAACATACAGGAAAGGGACCGATATCCGACATGTAGTGTCATGGTATGGGCTGGCATCATGATCAATGGCCGTACGTCCCTCTATGTGCTTCCTACTGGGACTATGACTGGCCAACGATACATTAATGATGTTCTGCTACCTCATGTTCGCATGTTCCGTGGTGCTGTCGGTGATAGATTCATTTTCATGGACGACAACACAACATGTCATCGAACAGTCGCTGTCCAGGAGTGTCTTGAGAGCGAGGATATTCAACGCCTCGTATGGCCAGCACGTTCTCCAGATCTGAATCCCATTGAAAATGTGTGGGATGCTTTGGGGAGGAGTCTTGCTGGTCGCCAATGCCCTCCAATAAACAAGGACACCCTCATCCGTGCACTGACAGAGGAATGGGATAAATTACCCCAACAGCTGCTTGATAATGTTGTGCAAAGCATGACACGACGTGTGGAATCTTGCATCGCCCTCCATGGTGGCCATATCCCGTATTGACATCTTACGCCGGGACGCCTGCGGACGGTAAGTGCATTTTTTTCACGTTTACGTATTCTGCACAAAATGGCCTGTTTGTCCCTTGAACACGTTCCAAAGCCTTCTTTATTTCAGAGCACAATAAATTGTCTATCTTGTAATGTCCTGGCATTCTGACATTATTTTATTTCACTTGGCATCCAACCACACTTACGTTTTTATGCGCTATATAGCCGTTTATGATCCGTCCTTAGCAATTGTCCAGCAGTGTAGTTTACTATAAGCTCTTTTCGGGTTCGTTGCTTAAGTTTTATTTCAGCGCGTTGCCGGAAATATATAGTAAAGTAATAGTTGTGAAAGTTGCAGTCTCAATTTCTTTATAATTTGCTCATACTTATAGTGCAGGTTGTCTTAGAATTGTCCTACTCAATAATTACTTGAATCTCTCATTTCTCTCGCTATTTATTCTGTTTCCTAATTTTTTGCTGTTTGGTATTTATTGCAATCCACGGAAGTTTCATTCTACTACGCTATTCTTGCCCATAAACCCGAAAAAGTGTTCCCTCTCAAACCATCATTTGGGGACTCTTCCCTATAACTTTTGCCTATTCCAGACCCTTGTGTCTGTCCCAGCCTCCCCTTAACTCGAAAGAAACAGTGTTTCTCCGGCGCCTCATGAGCAATAAGCTAGTTTAACTGTCCCGATGCGCATTTCGGATCACAATGCACACGATAGCAGCGTAGGCCAATAAAACGACAAAAAGCACTTAACGCTTTCTGACCAGCAGGGGCGTAACTGGAACAAGATCAGTTCAAGAGAGGGCTGAAAAATTACTGCTTGCAATCTGCTTAAATTGAAATTTTGCACCATTTTTCTGGTACAATTCGAATTTCTCCCTAAAAATCCTCAGAGGACGCTAACTTCTTATATTCAGAAATGAAGGCGCAGTTTTATAGCCCGTCCAAATGAAGAAGAACTGCCGCCTACATCAACAACAATGGAGCTCAGAGTTTTTCTTAATTTGGATGGATCAGATAAGCATGTCATTCCCATTGCTGAAAATTCTCTGCTGGCAATTCGATCATTATTGTAACTTCGAGCCACGACTACTAGTTACATTGGATCTATTTGATATGGTACTAAAGGTCCCAACACCGAAGCGAAAGGCTTTACAAACAGTCACAGTTTGATCATCTCTCAGTCCTGAATATATGAAAACGGCATTGGGGTATGTTAATTTTGTTTTATCGAGAAGGTGTACTCATATATGTATATAAGGTTCTTTGGGGGCTATTCGAGATTATCAAATATATGTAAGCAACCCCTATAAGCAGCGCCATGTGTCAAAGTCGCAAATGATATGCAGTCATCGTCATAAAAACAGTTGCACCCAGAAGGACGCAACCGACAGGAATGAAACTTGGTGAGTAGGTTTGACATCATGAGACATGCAAATGCTTCAAGTATCACGCTGGGCCGCGCATGTGACGCCAGATAGGAGGGGTTGTAGCGCTGTGTCTGACTGGCTATATAAGGTCGTCGGTAAACGGTAAAAATACCCCCGGGAAAAAATACCCCTGCAAACTGAAAAGCGGAAAAAATGCCCCCGGAAAAAATACCCCGGGAAGAAATACCCCCAGAACAAACGGTTCACTGTAAACTGCCACACATGAACACTAATGAGTGGCAGTGTTCCAGAGTGGCAATTTACCGGCAACTCTGCCACACATCTTTCAGCAACTTGGCCACAAAAGTTCAAAGGGGGCGGGGGCTATAAAGATTGCCCCGTTTCTGGGCCTATATTGAGAACTGAATTGGGAACTCCAAACGAATTTCGCAAAAACGTTCCATGTAAGCCAAGAGAGAATTGTACTTTAATTTGAAGAAATAAATTGCCGAGGATTCGAGGTACACTTGGGGAGGGCGCGGGGCTCAACCCCCAACTTCCGTAATATTATATTCTGGGCCGCTGGAGTCTGTCAGTGTATCCAGGCTGTTCCCCTTGAAGCGCCCGTGAGGTCCGTGAGCTTTGGGGGAGGATTCCCCAAAATATTAAAATGGACGTAGACCTGTAAACATTAGAACCATGCTTTACATAATGATTCTGTGCACGACCACGAATTTTCATGAGGGTGGGGTGAATTCACCCTCCCCCAAGTTTCTAAGAGCGCAGACAAGTGTTCAAGGTAAGGGATTTGCTCGCAATTTCTATGCTTAATGTTGTGTTTAATGGGAAACTATGTATGCCCTTCCCCCTCCCCCAGAAACTTGGTGAATCCTGTGAAAGGGACACGAGGTGCTTGGTTTGGAGGGCTCTACCCCAACTTCCGTAATTTTATATTCTGGGCCTCTAGATTCGGTCAGTGTATCCTCGATGGTACCCCTGAATAGCTCTTAGAAACTAAGGGGGAGGGGGTTACCCCATCTTCCTGAAAATTCGTGGTCGTGTACAGAATCATCATATAAAGCATGGTACTAGTGTCTACATCTCTACGTCCATTTTAACATTTTGGGGAGAACCCCCCCAAGCTCATGGACCTCGCAAAAACTTTAAGGGGAACAGCCTGGATACACTGATTGACTCCAGCGGCATAGAATCTAATATTACGGAAGTTGGGGGTTGAGAACCCCCTCCCTGAACCTCGGATCCTCGGCAATTTATTTCCTCAAATTAAAATACAATTCTCGCTTGGCTTACATGGAACGTTTTTACGAAATTCGTTCGGAGTTCCCAATTCAGTTCTCAATGTAGGCCCGGAAACGGGGCAATCTTTTTACCCCCCCCCTTTCAACTTTTGTGGCCAAGTTGCTGAAAGATGTGTGGCAGGGTTGCCGGTAACTTGCCACACTGAAACACTGCCACACATCAGGGTTCCTGTGTGGCAGTTTACAGCGAACCGTTTGTTTTGGAGGTATTTCTGCCGGGGCTATTTTTTTCCGGGGGCATTTTTTCCGGTTTTCAGTTTTCAGGGGTATTTTTTCCGGGGGTATTTTTACCTACATCCAAGGTCGTCCCTTTGCGCGTGCTTGGCATTCTGACTCGTGCTGTTGTGTTAGTTGCATCCTTTACAAGTGAAGTGTGTCTCGGGGAAAATTTCGGAAGCAATTAAAGTAGTTGGAAGAGTTCGAGAGGGGCCGCATTGTCGGATTCCGGGAAGCGGGGTGGTCTCATTGCCGTATTACGCGCCGTACCGGTCGTGCGCATATTACCATAGCACGCTGTTGGGCAGTGGATAGAACAAGGCAGCAGCAGCGACAGTAGAAGTCTGGGAGACCTAGGCGATCCACAGAGAGAGAGAGAGAGAGAGAGAGTGGACCGACGGATTGTAAAACATGCGCGGAGTGACCCAACAGCCACGATTGCGGATACTCAGCGAGCAGTGGTGCCCTCCATGCATCGTCCGATTAGTGCCAGCACCATTGGCTGCACGACGTAGGACTACACGCACACAGACCATCACGACGTCTGCCCTTAACACAGTTGCATCGTCGCCAAAGACCGCAATGGTGTCGTGCCAGAATGTCATAGAGCCACTCAGAATGGCAGCGGATGACGAGTCCCGCTTTTGTCTTGGAGGAGACGACCAACGAATCCGTGTGTGGAGGCACCGTAGTCAGCGCCAAAAACGAACGATTTGTTATCGAGCGTCACACCTCCAGAAGGCTTGGTGTCATGGTATCGGGTGCAATTGCCTACGATGTCAGATCGCCTTTGGTGTTCATTACAGGCATTTTGACAGCCTAACGTTGCGTTAATGAGGTCCTGCAGCGAGTGGCCCTACCTTTTCTGAACGCTCACTTCGGGGTGGTTTTCCAACAAGACAATACTCATCCGCATACTGCTGCTGTCTCGAGAGCTTGCCTTCAAGGCATTGACGCTCTACCATGGCCAGCCGCATCGCCATACCTGTCGCGAAAATGCGTGGGTTGCTATTGGACGCGCTATCCACTCTTCACCCTTATCGCACAATCTGCAGGAACTCAGTGAGAAGATTCAAGCTGCATGGGATGGCTCATCGCAGGACACCATTAGCAACCTGTACAACTTCATGCTGAGACATCTGGCATGCCGTGTGAGCAAACATGGTGGCCCGACGCCATACGGAGAGACGCTACTTATTGGCGCGTAGCTCAATAAATATTGCCCATATCCGTCTCAATGTTTAATCATTTATTGCTCCTGGTAACCTTTACCTTCCTCCCGAATAGCATTGCATTCCGACACGTCTCTCTGGGACCCAGAAGAAGACCACATGGGAGATGGGTGGATGAAATTCCAAAGTATGCGGGAGTAACATGGAGGAGACTGGCAGAAGACAGACTGTTGTGGAAGAGGCTTGGAGAGACCCTCGTCCAGCAGTGGATTCATAATGGTTAACAATGATGAAGATGATGATGATGATGATATATAATATTTGGATCGGAGCTTTCTCAGAGAGTATTTTGTTTCGTTTAAACATGGGAAAAGTAAAGAATTTATCTGATTTCGACAAAGACCAGATCGTTATGGCAAGAAGCCTTTGTAAGAGCATCTCCGAAACATCGACGCTGGTTAGCTGCTCACGCTATGCAGTAGTTTGTACTTTTGACGTTGAGTCTACATTCGGTCCGTTTGATGTGGTACCGAAAGTCCGAATCAGTTGCGAAAGGCTTTACAAACCGTCACAGTTTGATTATCCCTTAATCATGAAAATATGAAAATCACATTAGGATATGCCAATTTGGTTTTGTCGAGCAGCTATGCGTATATATGTATATATAAGATTATTTGAGGGCTATTCGAGATTATCAAATACATGTAAGCATTCTTATAAGTAGCGTCACGTGCTAAAGTCTGGAATGATATATATATATATGAAGGTCAGGTGATGCGTAACATCACAGCCTCTCCCTGACAAATGTCAATCCCGCCTTCTCGTGGTGCATCCTGTTTCCACTAAAGGGGCTCTGACGACCGCCAATAGCGGTATAACTGTACAAACGGGATTAGAGGAAATGCTATCCCACACTCACCAACCCGCTTGGCCAGCGTGGTGAGTTATGGCCAAACCCCTCCAAAATGACTCCACTACTTAAATCTTGGCCCTCAGTCTCCGGCAGCTGGAATGTACCTGGCCAAGGCAGCGGCCAGTGCGACATGAAGGCAGAGGGGGCTAAGAATCCCCGCGTGACCGGACTAGGCTGTCATCTGAGGCTGACCTTGGCTACGTATAATGGACGCTCCCTATCTTCTGATTCAAGGCTTCTTGAATTGGAAGAGGAACTACAAAGGATCAAGTGGGACATCGTCGGGCTAAGTGAGGTAAGAAGAAAAGGAGAAGATCTCTTTGAACTGAAAAGTGGACATCTCTTCTACTATCGTGGGACAGATACTGGCAGAACTAGTGGTGTTGGATTTATAATAAACAAGAAACTGAAGGATAAAGTTGTAGAAGTTGAAAGTTCCTCTGACAGAGCAGCACGACTCGTTATCCAACTCTCGAGAAGATACAAGGCTCAGATTATTCAAACTTATGCACCCACCATATGTCATCCTGAAGAAGAAATTGAGCCGCCCCGGTGGCGCAGTGGTCTAAGCGATGGCCTCTGATCATTCGTCCGAACGGGGTCCGGGTTCGAATCCCGGTGAGGCATGGATGTTGTGTTTGTCCTGCGGCACTGGCTCTCTCCCTTCCTGGAACCAGTGACACTAAATTAGGGACAGGCGACTGCTTATAGCCCATTGAGTTGCTCACGGTAGTCGTTAAACCTCCAATAAAAAAAAAAATTGAAGAATTTAATGAGGAAATTCGTCATCTAAATAATAAAGGTAAGCAGCACTTGAAGATAATTATGGGAGATTTCAATGCAAAAATAGGGTAATGGCAACAGAATAAAACTTCACTAGGTAAATTCGGCCACGGCAACAGAAACCATCGTGGAAATACTCTCGCAGAGTTTGCAGAGGCAGAAGGGTTTTTCATGTTGAACTCCTTTTTCAAGAAAAAGCCACACAGGAAATGGACATGGAGACATCCAAACGGTATGACAAGTGAAATTGATTTTATTATGTGTAACAAAAAATTCGTCATAGAAGACTGCAGTGTGCTAAGCAAGTTCAACACAGGTAGTGACCATAGATTCGTGAGATGTAAGATGCACCTCAACACTAAACTCGAACGTAGCAAGCTCATAAGACAAACAAAATGTATTGACATAACCAACCTTAAAAAACATCATAATACCTTCAAGTTGGAACTGAAGAACAGATTCTCTGCTTTAGAAGGCCTAAAATCGGAAGAAGTGGATATTTCTGAACTCTTATGGAAACAGCAACAAAATTAGCTGGGTCTAAGAACAAGTTGCATGTGAACAAATTATCAGGAAAAACCAAAATGTTGATGCAAAAAAGAAGAGAGATGAGGACAACTAAAGAAGATGTGACATCCAAAGTGGAATATATAGAGCTATGCAAGACAGTACGAAAAAGTATCAATGAATACGTAAGGAAATTCAACTGTGAACTAGTGAGGAAAGCAATTGAAAACAACCAAAGCCTAAAGATAGCAAAGGGACATCTCAGTAAGGGAAGAAAACAGATTATGGCTCTCAGAAAAGAAGATGGTTCTGTAACAAGAAATAGAGGCGAAATCTTGACAAGAGTGAAATATTTCTACTCCAAATTATATGAAAGGGATGATACATGTACTCCAGACATCATGAAAGGTACCAGTACCAGAGTTGTTCCAGTCCTCTCAGCAGAAGTTGCACATGCAATCCAGAACATGAAGCGGAGAAAAGCTCCAGGAGAAGGTGGAATTACTGTGGACATCATACAAGAAGCAAGTGGAGAAATCGAAACAGTACTAGCCCAAATTTTCACTCGATGCCTTAATGAAGGGAAGATTCCTGAGGATTGGAACAACGCTACAATGATCCTGCTACATAAAAAAGGTGACGTTGAGGATCTCAGGAACTACAGATGTATCAGCCACCTATCAGTGGTTTATAGAATCTTCACTAAAGTTCTTTCACATCGCTTGAAGGTAACACTGGACATGGCTCAACCGAGAGAACAAGCTGGATTCAGGAGTGGCTACAGCACAATAGATCATATCCACGTACTGAGAGAACTAATTGAAAGAGCGAGTGATTATGAACTTCCATTGTGCATGGCTTTTATCGATTATGAAAAAGCCTTTGATTCGGTGAAACCATCAGCAGTTACAATGGCTCTGAAATCCTGCGGTATTGAAAATGCATACATTAATATTATTAATAACATCTATGAAAATGCAAGTGCAAAGATTCGGCTGTTTGAAAATACAACACACATAAAAATTAGAAAGGGAGTGAGACAAGGTGACACCATATCTCCGAAGCTCTTTAATGCCACATTGGAAAATATCTTCCAATCACTGAACTGGGAAGACAAAGGGATAAAGATTAATGGAGATTATCTAACCCACCTTCGTTTCGCTGATGACGTAGTCATTTTTGCAACTACCTCATCAGAGCTGCAGAGTATGATCCAGGAACTTGCTGACAAGAGTAAAGAAGTGGGATTAAAAATGAACTTTCAGAAGACAAAACTGATGTTCAATACTTTTACAAGAAATGAAGATTTATCGATTGATGGAGAACAGCTGGAGATAACAGACACGTACGTTTATCTTGGACAGCAGATATCAAGTGAGGGTCACATTGATGAAGAAATTAATCGGCGCACAAAACTTGCCTGGTGAGCTTTTAGAAAAAACAACATAATTTTCAAAAGCAGTATGCCATTATGTCTTAAAAGAAAAGTGTTTGATCAATGCATCCTTCCAGTGCTTACGTATGGTGCAGAGACGTGGACCTTAACTAAAAGAGACAAACAAAGGCTGCAGACAACTCAAAGCAGCATGAAGAGGTTAAATCCCTGAAATGGCAATGGGCTGGACATACTGACAGAAGGACAGACCATCGATGGACAGTCGAAATTTTAGATTGGATTCCAAGGAACAGGAAAAGACCCAGAAGAAGACCACATGGGGGATGGGTGGATGAAATTTGAAAGTATGCGGGAGTAACATGGAGGAGACTGGTACAAGACAGACCGTTGTGGAAGAGGCTTGGGGAGACCTTCGTCCAGCAGTGGATTGATAATGGTTGACAATGATGATGATGATGATGATGATGATATATAATATTTGGATTGAAGCTCTCTCAGACAGTATTTTGTTTCGTTTCAACATGGGAAAAATAAAGAATTTGTCTGATTTCGACAAAGACCAGATCGTTATGGCAAGAAGCCTTTGTTAGAGCATCTAAGAAACATCGACGCTGGTTAGCTGCTCACGCTATGCAGTAGTTGGTACGTATCAAAAATGTTCCGAAACGGGTAACACTTCGAGCCGCCAAAATGGGGTATAGCGTTCCTAACCCAGATCTCCTAACTTGCTATTCCTAAGTGTTGTTTAATACCCAGACGTCAGACAAAATAGTAATACTATACGTCAGAGTATTACTATTTCCCCCGACACTGTTTTTTGAAAATCCTCTAGACCATGAATTACTTAATTATTATATTGAGTTTTATTCAGCAGAGAGCTTTTGTAAGTTTTACAGTATTTGCGAAAAGCATTGAACGTTATTGTGCATAAGTTTCACACATTTATTCTTCTTTCGTAGAAACTCAACGGCATAGAAATGTTAACTTTGGCCTAACCTCCGAACATCGGCCACTTCCTGACAACGGTCACTTTTCGTTGTCCTAGCAGTGACCGTTTTTCGGAGGTTTTACTGTACATACCAGAGATGGAAACAGGTCACAGGTCACTGGGTCGATAATTTCTTGCGGGTGAATATGTTCCTGCCCCGATTTCAACCCGGTATTATTTCCGTTTTATTTTTGAAAAGAAAAAAAAATATTTCCAGACGAAGACCCTTTAGAGGTCTTTGAAATAATACTTCAGAGCTGCAGAGTATGATCCAGGAACTTGCTGAGAAGGGTAAAAAAAGAATAGAATTAAAAATGAACTTTCAGACGGCAAATCTGATGTACAATACCTTTACAGGAAATGAAAATTATCAATTGATGGCGAAAAGCTAAAGGCAACCGATAGCTACATTTACCTTGGACAGCAGATATCAAGTAAAGGTCACATTGATGAAGAAAATTATTCAGCCTATAAAACTTGGTTGGAGAGTTTTTGGAAGTAACAGCACAATTTTTAAGACGAATATGCCATTATGTCTTAAAAGAAAAGTGTTTAATTAATGCATCCTTCCAGTGCTTACGTACGTAGCAGAAACACGAAGTTTAACTAGAAAACGCATACAAAGACTGCAGGTAACTGAAAGTAGCATGGAGAGATGCATGCTTGGTGTAACCAGGAGAGATAAGAAGAGGAGTTCATATAAGGTGTGCCACTTAATTCTCGGCTCCTAATAGCAAGCGATCATAGAACGTCGACAAATACAAATAGCTGTGTGCGATAATGGCTGATTGCCGGGCCATCCAACAGCTTTCCAAGCAACCGTAACCGCTCACAGCTGTAGTGAGAGAAGGGACGAAAGTTGACGGTGCAATGTCGTTCGAGAAGCAACATTTGAGGCACTGACTCCTGTTTGCGTTTCAGCTGAAGAAAAGTGCCACGGAAGCCCAGCTAATGATCTGTGCTGCTTTGGGTGAGGCTGCTGTGTCCTACAGTACGTGTAAGAAGTGGTTTCAGCGGTTTAAGCAGGGAAATGTCGATCTCCGTTATGCAGAACGTCCGGGACAGCCACAGAAAGTGGACGATGAGGAACTGGAACAAGTGTTGGACGTGGATCCCTGTCGCACACAGTCAGAGCTCGACCAGGAACTCGGAGTAACACGGCAATCCATTACAAAGCACCTGCACAAGCTTGGACGGATTCACAAGGAGGGCCGTTGGGTGCCCCACCAACTCACAGCTGCGAACAAGTCTAGGCGCTACGATGTTGCTGTGTCCTTGCTCTCCAGATTCAAGAAGAAGGATTTCCTCCACAAGATTTTGACCTGTGATGAAAAGTGGATACTCTAATCCTAAGCGCCGCAAATCGTGGGTTTATCCAGATCAGCCTACCACCAGCACCGCCAAACCGAATATCCATGCCAGAAAGTGTTTGCTGTGCATATGGTGGGATTAGCTCGGTGTCGTACACTATGAGTTGTTCAAACCTGGTGAAACGGTCAATGCTGAGCTTTAATTTCTGCAACTCAATCGTGTGAGTGACGCAATGGAGGCGGAAAGGCCATACACCGATAAGGGCAGAAGGTCGGTCCTGCTGCTTCAGGATAACGCGCGTCCTCACACCGCCAAAACGACTTTAAACACGATCACCGACCTGGAATGGGAGATTTTGTCCCAACCGGCGTATTCTCCAGATTTCGCCCCGTCGGATTATCACCTCTTTCGCTGCCTGCAACATAACCTGGGTGATATGCACTTCACTTCTGTCGAGGAAGTCCATACAAGTATTGATGACTTTATCAACTCGAAACAGCCTTCTTTTTTCCGCAGTGGCATTCGGCAGCTCCCTGAGCGATGGCGCAAATGTATCCAACACGACGGGGATTATTTCTCTGATTAGGTAGGTATTCGATTTGCTGTAATTTACTGTCGACATGTTGTGCCTGGGGCCGAGAATTAAGTTGCACACCTAACAGATAACAAAAATGACAAGACTGGAAGACATCGTGATCAGAATAAAATCCTGGAAATGGTAATGGGCTGGATATGTTACTAGAAGAACGGACTACCGATGGACAATAGAAATTTTAGACTGGATTACAAGAGACAAGAAAAGACCCAGACTTCTACGTGGGAGATGGGTGGATGGAGGAGACTGGCCCAAGACAGTCCATTGTTGGAGAAACTTGGGGAGACCCTTCAGGCTGCAGTGGAGTGATAATGACTGATGATGATGTAATCGAATTTATAGTTCAAAGCAAATTTGTGCGGGTCAGGTCCGGGTTGGATCCAATTATGTGACGACCAGGTCCGGGTCAAAATTTTTGACCAGTTTCCAATTCTGGTACATACTACGTAGTGCTATTACATTTAAGTAATAGTGTTTTTCATAACGAAGTTTGAATCAGGTCTTAAACTTCGTTATAAACGGGCGCGACTGTATTTCACACGTGAAAAACATATCATCATCATCATCATCATCATCATTGTCAACCATTATCAATCCACTGCTGGATGAAGGTCTCCCCAAGTTTCCTCCACAACGGTCTGTACAAACACATATATAGGTGATCACAAATTCCCCAGTTCTAGGTCACGATATTGGTCCCATTCTACCTAATGATTATGAAGAAAGGAAGATAATTTTTAAAATCATGGATTCAAACTGTTCCTACAGCAAGACGGAAATTTTAAATTCTGCTATCTCATTACAGCAGTCATTTAATAATTATTTACAAGGCACACGCTACAAATCGTATCTATAGTGGAAACATTTAAGGTGGATATAAGGCAACAAAGAAGATCTTAAATCTTCCAAACGCCCTTTCACGTTAACTGTCAACCAATATCCATCACGATTTCCCACACACAGTAATCAGCACCTAAGCTTTGTTGGGGCCCCCAGAACACTGATTAATGGGCCTACTGGTAACTCGGTACTAGTGGGCATTTCACACACCGATCTGAAAGTCTTATTACACTCATTACGTCGCCAAACAGCCGGCGATAGGGACATCATAGTACGTAACTTTCGCCCCATCCGGACAAATGCGTATCAATTAATCACGACTTCACAGTCCCCTAAGGAGCGTTTAAGCACACACGTTCCCCTAACCGGTGTCGGACTTGTGTTTACCTAAAGTCTGTGTCCCAGGAGGGTCGTAAGCTCCACAATAACCGTTAGCACACAGTTGGGAGCTTCGGAGTCACGAGGGTCAACCGCTGCGGAGTTTCGGAAGAATGGTGACACAATGGACGACAACAAAAGCCTATCTTCGGAAAAGGGGGAATGCTGTTGTGAAGACCCGTGACTATTATGGCAAGTTGCATCTCTGGCGCGTGGCCAGTCCGGCGAACGTCCAAAGGTACAATGACAAACCGTTTGCAATTTCCGCTGCTGCAGCGTTGGCCGAAATCGGAGCTGCTGATTCTTCTGCTTCTGGTCAGTGTCCACACATAAGTCGGAAGGCATCAGTCTAAATAAGACTTAAATCTTCCTGAGATGGAGGCACAAGTAATGAATTATTGCCTCCCAGTACTAGCCCATTTCGTCGATTTCCTTTGTACTAATGGTTCGCTGTGCATAATTATTATTATCACGAACTATTAGCAAAGCACTTAGTTGAATGTAGTGGTACCATTTTGTTTCATTTCTTTCATTTTTATTATTTTTCCTTCTTTTTTTTTTTTTTTTTTTTTTTTTTCGTGAAGGAAAGAAAGTATAGAAGTAAAGAAATTCTGACAGAAATTCCAGAATTATAACTTTTAAATAGTAACATTAAGTGAAAGTTTAGAAAACAAAAGCACAAACATTGCCATCAATTTTAAACCTAACTTACATCTTACAATACAATTATGTATTGCACACGTTTAAAACTTACAGTTATATGAAAATGCAATACACCAGGAGGAATCTGAACACATTGGTTGTAAGGCGATTCCCCTATCAGATGTAAGAAAAAGAATAAAACATATGGCATATATGAAAGCAAGTAAGATGGTTATAACAGAAGCACCACTGTTAGCAGCATGCTTGGAACTACAATTTAATGATAGGGTTGAGATTCGTTATGGAGATCAGGGTGATTTACAATGTAATTTCGCAGAGACAGGAAAAACTTTTTGATATTTTTCAGGGATCTGACGCTCTCTGGGAGATTATTCCATAGGATAATGGCTTTATACAGTATGCTATTTAAACCATAATTAAGTCTAACACACGGCTGACATAATTTGTTGTTAGCAACAGATCTGGTGAAGATAGAATAATCCAGATATTTGATGTCAGATTGAAAAATAGGCAATTTAAGATGCATTATTTTAAAAAACATGATACTTAGACAGAAGGATTCGATACCTAGACAGAAGGATTTATGCAAATCCTTCTATTCCACAGAAGGATTCGCATAAAAGTAATTCCTCGAGACAAAATGCGAATTTTAACACGCAGTTGCTGAAACTGAAAGACGCTTTATAACTTTTCCGCTCCATTATAAACACATGCATTGTGTTCAAGTTATCTAGGACAAGGTAGAGATAAACATTTTCTACTTGATAACACGAAATTCAAAATATCATTTTTTCGTTTAAGTATTTGGTGCAAATAATAATTTTGGATGATGAAATTAACAGAAATATTCAAGACAGAATACATACAGGAAATACAGCTTAAAGTACATTGCAGCATTTGCCACACACAGAGGATATTCCCACAGTTTTAGAACGATTTTCCACCAATATAATTATTTTTTAAAATGAAAGTATTTCTTTCTTAAATGTTATATCTGATAACATTTCTCTGGACTGTGTGAACCTACATCCAGATTTCCAAGATAATTCTTAAAATTGGTAGTGGTATTTTATTCCACTCCTCTTCCATTGCTTTCTATAGTCCAATCATTGTTTTAGGTCTTCGTTTAGAAAGCGCTCTTTTTAGCAGTCCGATGGCCCAATAGTCCATTGGTGGCACATCAGGAGACTTTGAAGGAATATGAGCAAAAGGTATAGACTTGATACCAGTCTTTTTAGCGGTCCGAAAGCACAATAGTCCATTGGTGACACATCAGGGGACTTTGAAGGAATATGAGCAAAAGGTATAGACTTGATACCAGTCTTTTTAGCAGTCCGAAAGCACAATAGTCCATTGGTGACACATCAGGGGACTTTGAAGGAATATGAGCAAAAGGTATAGACTTGACACCAATCTTTTTAGCAGTCCGAAAACACAATAGTCCATTGGTGACACATCAGGGGACTTTGAAGGAATATGAGCAAAAGGTATAGACTTGATACCAATCTTTTCAGCAGTCCGAAAACACAATAGTCCATCGGTGACATATCAGGGGACTTTTAAGGGTTATGAGCATAAGGTATAGACTTGATACCAGTCTTTTTAACAGTCTGAAGGCACCATACTCCATTGGTGACACATCAGGGGACTTTGAAGGAACATGAGCCAAAGACACGTCTTTGAAGGAATATGAGCAAAAGACACACGTCTTTGAAGGAACATGAGCTTTTGACACAAGTCTCTTTTTTTTTTTTTTCAGTTTTAAGGAAAAGGAGTGGTAGATTTGAATGTAAGACTGGTAGCCTTTTCCTGATGAAGTTTGTGACGTGCCTGCCCCGCAGGACGCATACGACATAAAGGTAGAAAGCGGCGAAAACGAACGTCTGCGTAGCTCAGTTGGTAGAGCGACTTGTTCCGGAATAAGTGGACTCGGGTTCGATCCCCGGCGTGGACCAAAACTGACGGAGAAATTTACTTCGTTATAAGTTCTACTCTTTGAAGACTCTGTGAATCAAGGAACGGCATTTCCTGTTTAAATATAGAAGTTCAAACATTATTTTGGTAATATGTATTTGTAGAATTTATTTTCAAATTCTTTTCAACTTTTATTAACGTTAATTTTCCGCTGTATGAGAAACTAGCAATAATCATGAATCCTTCACTGTTCAAAATTGGTACTTAGAAATAGGCAAAATGTACTCGTTTTTTAGTACATTCTGGGCTTATAATAGCTCCAAGTACTTGTGTCTAATTTTTGGAAAAGACACGTACTCATTTTTGAGCACATACAGGGAATCAAATGTGAGTATATCTGGCATTTCTAATTTGGAAAAATACGTACTCATTTTTCAGTACATATATTTCAAATACATGTACTCAAAAAATCCCATATATTTCAAATATATGTGCTCCAACTTCATTCAGTTTTTGTTCCCTTTCGGGCATGGCACAGAAACTGAAGGAAGTTAGAGCGATTCTGACAGATTAGTTTGTAAGTGAGAGAGAGCACACTAGATGGCGCCACCGTACTATTTTTCACATAGAAGACAAAGAGGAATTAGGGAGTGGTGGTGGTGGGGGGTGCTCAGGAACTTTACCCGTGGCCCGTCACTTAACGTGCTCGTCCGATGCATGGCGGATATTCAACGATTGTTAGAAATTCACGCTACCAGGCTAGGTTTGAACCTGGGGTCCCTCCATTAGTATTCTGAATCGCTAATCACTAAGCAATTTTATGACAAATATAGTGATGAAGCGACAATACACAATTTTATGACAAATATAGTGATGAAGCGACAATACACAATTTTATGACAAATATAGTGATGAAGCGACAATACACAATTTTATGACAAATATAGTGATGAAGCGACAATACACAATTTTATGACAAATATAGTGATGAAGCGACAATACACAATTTTATGACAAATATAGTGATGAAGCGACAATACACAATTTTATGACAAATATAGTGATGAAGCGACAATACACAATTTTATGACAAATATAGTGATGAAGCGACAATACACAATTTTATGACAAATATAGTGATGAAGCGACAATACACAATTTTATGACAAATATAGTGATGAAGCGACAATACACAATTTTATGACAAATATAGTGATGAAGCGACAATACACAATTTTATGACAAATATAGTGATGAAGCGACAATACACAATTTTATGACAAATATAGTGATGAAGCGACAATACACAATTTTATGACAAATATAGTGATGAAGCGACAATACACAATTTTATGACAAATATAGTGATGAAGCGACAATACACAATTTTATGACAAATATAGTGATGAAGCGACAATACACAATTTTATGACAAATATAGTGATGAAGCGACAATACACAATTTTATGACAAATATAGTGATGAAGCGACAATACACAATTTTATGACAAATATAGTGATGAAGCGACAATATGCACAATTTTATGACAAATATAGTGATGAAGCGACAATACACAATTTTATGACAAATATAGTGATGAAGCGACAATATGCACAATTTTATGACAAATATAGTGATGAAGCGACAATACACAATTTTATGACAAATATAGTGATGAAGCGACAATACACAATTTTATGACAAATATAGTGATGAAGCGACAATACACAATTTTATGACAAATATAGTGATGAAGCGACAATATGCAAATTTTATGACAAATATAGTGATGAAGCGACAATATGCAAATTTTATGACAAATATAGTGATGAAGCGACAATACACAATTTTATGACAAATATAGTGATGAAGCGACAATACACAATTTTATGACAAATATAGTGATGAAGCGACAATACACAATTTTATGACAAATATAGTGATGAAGCGACAATACACAATTTTATGACAAATATAGTGATGAAGCGACAATACACAATTTTATGACAAATATAGTGATGAAGCGACAATACACAATTTTATGACAAATATAGTGATGAAGCGACAATACACAATTTTATGACAAATATAGTGATGAAGCGACAATACACAATTTTATGACAAATATAGTGATGAAGCGACAATACACAATTTTATGACAAATATAGTGATGAAGCGACAATACACAATTTTATGACAAATATAGTGATGAAGCGACAATACACAATTTTATGACAAATATAGTGATGAAGCGACAATACACAATTTTATGACAAATATAGTGATGAAGCGACAATACACAATTTTATGACAAATATAGTGATGAAGCGACAATACACAATTTTATGACAAATATAGTGATGAAGCGACAATACACAATTTTATGACAAATATAGTGATGAAGCGACAATACACAATTTTATGACAAATATAGTGATGAAGCGACAATACACAATTTTATGACAAATATAGTGATGAAGCGACAATACACAATTTTATGACAAATATAGTGATGAAGCGACAATACACAATTTTATGACAAATATAGTGATGAAGCGACAATACACAATTTTATGACAAATATAGTGATGAAGCGACAATACACAATTTTATGACAAATATAGTGATGAAGCGACAATACACAATTTTATGACAAATATAGTGATGAAGCGACAATACACAATTTTATGACAAATATAGTGATGAAGCGACAATACACAATTTTATGACAAATATAGTGATGAAGCGACAATACACAATTTTATGACAAATATAGTGATGAAGCGACAATACACAATTTTATGACAAATATAGTGATGAAGCGACAATACACAATTTTATGACAAATATAGTGATGAAGCGACAATACACAATTTTATGACAAATATAGTGATGAAGCGACAATACACAATTTTATGACAAATATAGTGATGAAGCGACAATACACAATTTTATGACAAATATAGTGATGAAGCGACAATACACAATTTTATGACAAATATAGTGATGAAGCGACAATACACAATTTTATGACAAATATAGTGATGAAGCGACAATACACAATTTTATGACAAATATAGTGATGAAGCGACAATACACAATTTTATGACAAATATAGTGATGAAGCGACAATACACAATTTTATGACAAATATAGTGATGAAGCGACAATATGCACAATTTTATGACAAATATAGTGATGAAGCGACAATACACAATTTTATGACAAATATAGTGATGAAGCGACAATACACAATTTTATGACAAATATAGTGATGAAGCGACAATACACAATTTTATGACAAATATAGTGATGAAGCGACAATACACAATTTTATGACAAATATAGTGATGAAGCGACAATACACAATTTTATGACAAATATAGTGATGAAGCGACAATATGCACAATTTTATGACAAATATAGTGATGAAGCGACAATATGCAAATTTTATGACAAATATAGTGATGAAGCGACAATATGCACAATTTTATGACAAATATAGTGATGAAGCGACAATACACAATTTTATGACAAATATAGTGATGAAGCGACAATACACAATTTTATGACAAATATAGTGATGAAGCGACAATACACAATTTTATGACAAATATAGTGATGAAGCGACAATACACAATTTTATGACAAATATAGTGATGAAGCGACAATACACAATTTTATGACAAATATAGTGATGAAGCGACAATATGCACAATTTTATGACAAATATAGTGATGAAGCGACAATATGCACAATTTTATGACAAATATAGTGATGAAGCGACAATACACAATTTTATGACAAATATAGTGATGAAGCGACAATACACAATTTTATGACAAATATAGTGATGAAGCGACAATACACAATTTTATGACAAATATAGTGATGAAGCGACAATACACAATTTTATGACAAATATAGTGATGAAGCGACAATACACAATTTTATGACAAATATAGTGATGAAGCGACAATACACAATTTTATGACAAATATAGTGATGAAGCGACAATACACAATTTTATGACAAATATAGTGATGAAGCGACAATACACAATTTTATGACAAATATAGTGATGAAGCGACAATACACAATTTTATGACAAATATAGTGATGAAGCGACAATATGCACAATTTTATGACAAATATAGTGATGAAGCGACAATACACAATTTTATGACAAATATAGTGATGAAGCGACAATACACAATTTTATGACAAATATAGTGATGAAGCGACAATACACAATTTTATGACAAATATAGTGATGAAGCGACAATACACAATTTTATGACAAATATAGTGATGAAGCGACAATACACAATTTTATGACAAATATAGTGATGAAGCGACAATACACAATTTTATGACAAATATAGTGATGAAGCGACAATACACAATTTTATGACAAATATAGTGATGAAGCGACAATATGCACAATTTTATGACAAATATAGTGATGAAGCGACAATACACAATTTTATGACAAATATAGTGATGAAGCGACAATACACAATTTTATGACAAATATAGTGATGAAGCGACAATACACAATTTTATGACAAATATAGTGATGAAGCGACAATACACAATTTTATGACAAATATAGTGATGAAGCGACAATACACAATTTTATGACAAATATAGTGATGAAGCGACAATACACAATTTTATGACAAATATAGTGATGAAGCGACAATACACAATTTTATGACAAATATAGTGATGAAGCGACAATATGCACAATTTTATGACAAATATAGTGATGAAGCGACAATACACAATTTTATGACAAATATAGTGATGAAGCGACAATACACAATTTTATGACAAATATAGTGATGAAGCGACAATACACAATTTTATGACAAATATAGTGATGAAGCGACAATACACAATTTTATGACAAATATAGTGATGAAGCGACAATACACAATTTTATGACAAATATAGTGATGAAGCGACAATACACAATTTTATGACAAATATAGTGATGAAGCGACAATACACAATTTTATGACAAATATAGTGATGAAGCGACAATACACAATTTTATGACAAATATAGTGATGAAGCGACAATACACAATTTTATGACAAATATAGTGATGAAGCGACAATACACAATTTTATGACAAATATAGTGATGAAGCGACAATACACAATTTTATGACAAATATAGTGATGAAGCGACAATACACAATTTTATGACAAATATAGTGATGAAGCGACAATACACAATTTTATGACAAATATAGTGATGAAGCGACAATACACAATTTTATGACAAATATAGTGATGAAGCGACAATACACAATTTTATGACAAATATAGTGATGAAGCGACAATACACAATTTTATGACAAATATAGTGATGAAGCGACAATACACAATTTTATGACAAATATAGTGATGAAGCGACAATACACAATTTTATGACAAATATAGTGATGAAGCGACAATACACAATTTTATGACAAATATAGTGATGAAGCGACAATACACAATTTTATGACAAATATAGTGATGAAGCGACAATACACAATTTTATGACAAATATAGTGATGAAGCGACAATACACAATTTTATGACAAATATAGTGATGAAGCGACAATACACAATTTTATGACAAATATAGTGATGAAGCGACAATACACAATTTTATGACAAATATAGTGATGAAGCGACAATACACAATTTTATGACAAATATAGTGATGAAGCGACAATACACAATTTTATGACAAATATAGTGATGAAGCGACAATACACAATTTTATGACAAATATAGTGATGAAGCGACAATACACAATTTTATGACAAATATAGTGATGAAGCGACAATACACAATTTTATGACAAATATAGTGATGAAGCGACAATACACAATTTTATGACAAATATAGTGATGAAGCGACAATACACAATTTTATGACAAATATAGTGATGAAGCGACAATACACAATTTTATGACAAATATAGTGATGAAGCGACAATACACAATTTTATGACAAATATAGTGATGAAGCGACAATACACAATTTTATGACAAATATAGTGATGAAGCGACAATACACAATTTTATGACAAATATAGTGATGAAGCGACAATACACAATTTTATGACAAATATAGTGATGAAGCGACAATACACAATTTTATGACAAATATAGTGATGAAGCGACAATACACAATTTTATGACAAATATAGTGATGAAGCGACAATACACAATTTTATGACAAATATAGTGATGAAGCGACAATACACAATTTTATGACAAATATAGTGATGAAGCGACAATACACAATTTTATGACAAATATAGTGATGAAGCGACAATACACAATTTTATGACAAATATAGTGATGAAGCGACAATACACAATTTTATGACAAATATAGTGATGAAGCGACAATACACAATTTTATGACAAATATAGTGATGAAGCGACAATACACAATTTTATGACAAATATAGTGATGAAGCGACAATACACAATTTTATGACAAATATAGTGATGAAGCGACAATACACAATTTTATGACAAATATAGTGATGAAGCGACAATACACAATTTTATGACAAATATAGTGATGAAGCGACAATACACAATTTTATGACAAATATAGTGATGAAGCGACAATACACAATTTTATGACAAATATAGTGATGAAGCGACAATACACAATTTTATGACAAATATAGTGATGAAGCGACAATACACAATTTTATGACAAATATAGTGATGAAGCGACAATACACAATTTTATGACAAATATAGTGATGAAGCGACAATACACAATTTTATGACAAATATAGTGATGAAGCGACAATACACAATTTTATGACAAATATAGTGATGAAGCGACAATACACAATTTTATGACAAATATAGTGATGAAGCGACAATATGCACAATTTTATGACAAATATAGTGATGAAGCGACAATACACAATTTTATGACAAATATAGTGATGAAGCGACAATACACAATTTTATGACAAATATAGTGATGAAGCGACAATACACAATTTTATGACAAATATAGTGATGAAGCGACAATACACAATTTTATGACAAATATAGTGATGAAGCGACAATACACAATTTTATGACAAATATAGTGATGAAGCGACAATACACAATTTTATGACAAATATAGTGATGAAGCGACAATACACAATTTTATGACAAATATAGTGATGAAGCGACAATACACAATTTTATGACAAATATAGTGATGAAGCGACAATACACAATTTTATGACAAATATAGTGATGAAGCGACAATACACAATTTTATGACAAATATAGTGATGAAGCGACAATACACAATTTTATGACAAATATAGTGATGAAGCGACAATACACAATTTTATGACAAATATAGTGATGAAGCGACAATACACAATTTTATGACAAATATAGTGATGAAGCGACAATACACAATTTTATGACAAATATAGTGATGAAGCGACAATACACAATTTTATGACAAATATAGTGATGAAGCGACAATACACAATTTTATGACAAATATAGTGATGAAGCGACAATACACAATTTTATGACAAATATAGTGATGAAGCGACAATACACAATTTTATGACAAATATAGTGATGAAGCGACAATACACAATTTTATGACAAATATAGTGATGAAGCGACAATACACAATTTTATGACAAATATAGTGATGAAGCGACAATACACAATTTTATGACAAATATAGTGATGAAGCGACAATATGCACAATTTTATGACAAATATAGTGATGAAGCGACAATACACAATTTTATGACAAATATAGTGATGAAGCGACAATACACAATTTTATGACAAATATAGTGATGAAGCGACAATATGCACAATTTTATGACAAATATAGTGATGAAGCGACAATACACAATTTTATGACAAATATAGTGATGAAGCGACAATACACAATTTTATGACAAATATAGTGATGAAGCGACAATATGCACAATTTTATGACAAATATAGTGATGAAGCGACAATATGCACAATTTTATGACAAATATAGTGATGAAGCGACAATACACAATTTTATGACAAATATAGTGATGAAGCGACAATATGCACAATTTTATGACAAATATAGTGATGAAGCGACAATATGCACAATTTTATGACAAATATAGTGATGAAGCGACAATACACAATTTTATGACAAATATAGTGATGAAGCGACAATACACAATTTTATGACAAATATAGTGATGAAGCGACAATATGCACAATTTTATGACAAATATAGTGATGAAGCGACAATACACAATTTTATGACAAATATAGTGATGAAGCGACAATACACAATTTTATGACAAATATAGTGATGAAGCGACAATTATGCACAATTTTATGACAAATATAGTGATGAAGCGACAATATGCACAATTTTATGACAAATATAGTGATGAAGCGACAATATGCACAATTTTATGACAAATATAGTGATGAAGCGACAATACACAATTTTATGACAAATATAGTGATGAAGCGACAATACACAATTTTATGACAAATATAGTGATGAAGCGACAATACACAATTTTATGACAAATATAGTGATGAAGCGACAATACACAATTTTATGACAAATATAGTGATGAAGCGACAATACACAATTTTATGACAAATATAGTGATGAAGCGACAATACACAATTTTATGACAAATATAGTGATGAAGCGACAATACACAATTTTATGACAAATATAGTGATGAAGCGACAATACACAATTTTATGACAAATATAGTGATGAAGCGACAATACACAATTTTATGACAAATATAGTGATGAAGCGACAATACACAATTTTATGACAAATATAGTGATGAAGCGACAATACACAATTTTATGACAAATATAGTGATGAAGCGACAATACACAATTTTATGACAAATATAGTGATGAAGCGACAATATGCACAATTTTATGACAAATATAGTGATGAAGCGACAATATGCACAATTTTATGACAAATATAGTGATGAAGCGACAATACACAATTTTATGACAAATATAGTGATGAAGCGACAATACACAATTTTATGACAAATATAGTGATGAAGCGACAATACACAATTTTATGACAAATATAGTGATGAAGCGACAATACACAATTTTATGACAAATATAGTGATGAAGCGACAATACACAATTTTATGACAAATATAGTGATGAAGCGACAATACACAATTTTATGACAAATATAGTGATGAAGCGACAATACACAATTTTATGACAAATATAGTGATGAAGCGACAATACACAATTTTATGACAAATATAGTGATGAAGCGACAATACACAATTTTATGACAAATATAGTGATGAAGCGACAATACACAATTTTATGACAAATATAGTGATGAAGCGACAATACACAATTTTATGACAAATATAGTGATGAAGCGACAATACACAATTTTATGACAAATATAGTGATGAAGCGACAATACACAATTTTATGACAAATATAGTGATGAAGCGACAATACACAATTTTATGACAAATATAGTGATGAAGCGACAATACACAATTTTATGACAAATATAGTGATGAAGCGACAATACACAATTTTATGACAAATATAGTGATGAAGCGACAATACACAATTTTATGACAAATATAGTGATGAAGCGACAATACACAATTTTATGACAAATATAGTGATGAAGCGACAATACACAATTTTATGACAAATATAGTGATGAAGCGACAATACACAATTTTATGACAAATATAGTGATGAAGCGACAATACACAATTTTATGACAAATATAGTGATGAAGCGACAATATGCACAATTTTATGACAAATATAGTGATGAAGCGACAATACACAATTTTATGACAAATATAGTGATGAAGCGACAATACACAATTTTATGACAAATATAGTGATGAAGCGACAATACACAATTTTATGACAAATATAGTGATGAAGCGACAATACACAATTTTATGACAAATATAGTGATGAAGCGACAATACACAATTTTATGACAAATATAGTGATGAAGCGACAATACACAATTTTATGACAAATATAGTGATGAAGCGACAATACACAATTTTATGACAAATATAGTGATGAAGCGACAATACACAATTTTATGACAAATATAGTGATGAAGCGACAATACACAATTTTATGACAAATATAGTGATGAAGCGACAATACACAATTTTATGACAAATATAGTGATGAAGCGACAATACACAATTTTATGACAAATATAGTGATGAAGCGACAATACACAATTTTATGACAAATATAGTGATGAAGCGACAATATGCACAATTTTATGACAAATATAGTGATGAAGCGACAATACACAATTTTATGACAAATATAGTGATGAAGCGACAATACACAATTTTATGACAAATATAGTGATGAAGCGACAATACACAATTTTATGACAAATATAGTGATGAAGCGACAATACACAATTTTATGACAAATATAGTGATGAAGCGACAATACACAATTTTATGACAAATATAGTGATGAAGCGACAATACACAATTTTATGACAAATATAGTGATGAAGCGACAATACACAATTTTATGACAAATATAGTGATGAAGCGACAATACACAATTTTATGACAAATATAGTGATGAAGCGACAATACACAATTTTATGACAAATATAGTGATGAAGCGACAATACACAATTTTATGACAAATATAGTGATGAAGCGACAATACACAATTTTATGACAAATATAGTGATGAAGCGACAATACACAATTTTATGACAAATATAGTGATGAAGCGACAATACACAATTTTATGACAAATATAGTGATGAAGCGACAATACACAATTTTATGACAAATATAGTGATGAAGCGACAATACACAATTTTATGACAAATATAGTGATGAAGCGACAATACACAATTTTATGACAAATATAGTGATGAAGCGACAATACACAATTTTATGACAAATATAGTGATGAAGCGACAATACACAATTTTATGACAAATATAGTGATGAAGCGACAATACACAATTTTATGACAAATATAGTGATGAAGCGACAATACACAATTTTATGACAAATATAGTGATGAAGCGACAATACACAATTTTATGACAAATATAGTGATGAAGCGACAATACACAATTTTATGACAAATATAGTGATGAAGCGACAATACACAATTTTATGACAAATATAGTGATGAAGCGACAATACACAATTTTATGACAAATATAGTGATGAAGCGACAATACACAATTTTATGACAAATATAGTGATGAAGCGACAATATGCACAATTTTATGACAAATATAGTGATGAAGCGACAATACACAATTTTATGACAAATATAGTGATGAAGCGACAATATGCAAATTTTATGACAAATATAGTGATGAAGCGACAATATGCACAATTTTATGACAAATATAGTGATGAAGCGACAATACACAATTTTATGACAAATATAGTGATGAAGCGACAATATGCACAATTTTATGACAAATATAGTGATGAAGCGACAATACACAATTTTATGACAAATATAGTGATGAAGCGACAATACACAATTTTATGACAAATATAGTGATGAAGCGACAATACACAATTTTATGACAAATATAGTGATGAAGCGACAATACACAATTTTATGACAAATATAGTGATGAAGCGACAATACACAATTTTATGACAAATATAGTGATGAAGCGACAATACACAATTTTATGACAAATATAGTGATGAAGCGACAATACACAATTTTATGACAAATATAGTGATGAAGCGACAATACACAATTTTATGACAAATATAGTGATGAAGCGACAATACACAATTTTATGACAAATATAGTGATGAAGCGACAATACACAATTTTATGACAAATATAGTGATGAAGCGACAATACACAATTTTATGACAAATATAGTGATGAAGCGACAATACACAATTTTATGACAAATATAGTGATGAAGCGACAATACACAATTTTATGACAAATATAGTGATGAAGCGACAATACACAATTTTATGACAAATATAGTGATGAAGCGACAATACACAATTTTATGACAAATATAGTGATGAAGCGACAATACACAATTTTATGACAAATATAGTGATGAAGCGACAATACACAATTTTATGACAAATATAGTGATGAAGCGACAATACACAATTTTATGACAAATATAGTGATGAAGCGACAATACACAATTTTATGACAAATATAGTGATGAAGCGACAATACACAATTTTATGACAAATATAGTGATGAAGCGACAATACACAATTTTATGACAAATATAGTGATGAAGCGACAATACACAATTTTATGACAAATATAGTGATGAAGCGACAATACACAATTTTATGACAAATATAGTGATGAAGCGACAATACACAATTTTATGACAAATATAGTGATGAAGCGACAATACACAATTTTATGACAAATATAGTGATGAAGCGACAATACACAATTTTATGACAAATATAGTGATGAAGCGACAATACACAATTTTATGACAAATATAGTGATGAAGCGACAATACACAATTTTATGACAAATATAGTGATGAAGCGACAATACACAATTTTATGACAAATATAGTGATGAAGCGACAATATGCACAATTTTATGACAAATATAGTGATGAAGCGACAATATGCACAATTTTATGACAAATATAGTGATGAAGCGACAATACACAATTTTATGACAAATATAGTGATGAAGCGACAATATGCACAATTTTATGACAAATATAGTGATGAAGCGACAATATGCACAATTTTATGACAAATATAGTGATGAAGCGACAATACACAATTTTATGACAAATATAGTGATGAAGCGACAATACACAATTTTATGACAAATATAGTGATGAAGCGACAATACACAATTTTATGACAAATATAGTGATGAAGCGACAATACACAATTTTATGACAAATATAGTGATGAAGCGACAATACACAATTTTATGACAAATATAGTGATGAAGCGACAATACACAATTTTATGACAAATATAGTGATGAAGCGACAATACACAATTTTATGACAAATATAGTGATGAAGCGACAATACACAATTTTATGACAAATATAGTGATGAAGCGACAATACACAATTTTATGACAAATATAGTGATGAAGCGACAATACACAATTTTATGACAAATATAGTGATGAAGCGACAATACACAATTTTATGACAAATATAGTGATGAAGCGACAATACACAATTTTATGACAAATATAGTGATGAAGCGACAATACACAATTTTATGACAAATATAGTGATGAAGCGACAATACACAATTTTATGACAAATATAGTGATGAAGCGACAATACACAATTTTATGACAAATATAGTGATGAAGCGACAATACACAATTTTATGACAAATATAGTGATGAAGCGACAATACACAATTTTATGACAAATATAGTGATGAAGCGACAATACACAATTTTATGACAAATATAGTGATGAAGCGACAATACACAATTTTATGACAAATATAGTGATGAAGCGACAATATGCACAATTTTATGACAAATATAGTGATGAAGCGACAATATGCACAATTTTATGACAAATATAGTGATGAAGCGACAATATGCACAATTTTATGACAAATATAGTGATGAAGCGACAATACACAATTTTATGACAAATATAGTGATGAAGCGACAATACACAATTTTATGACAAATATAGTGATGAAGCGACAATACACAATTTTATGACAAATATAGTGATGAAGCGACAATACACAATTTTATGACAAATATAGTGATGAAGCGACAATACACAATTTTATGACAAATATAGTGATGAAGCGACAATACACAATTTTATGACAAATATAGTGATGAAGCGACAATATGCACAATTTTATGACAAATATAGTGATGAAGCGACAATATGCACAATTTTATGACAAATATAGTGATGAAGCGACAATATGCACAATTTTATGACAAATATAGTGATGAAGCGACAATACACAATTTTATGACAAATATAGTGATGAAGCGACAATATGCACAATTTTATGACAAATATAGTGATGAAGCGACAATACACAATTTTATGACAAATATAGTGATGAAGCGACAATATGCACAATTTTATGACAAATATAGTGATGAAGCGACAATACACAATTTTATGACAAATATAGTGATGAAGCGACAATACACAATTTTATGACAAATATAGTGATGAAGCGACAATATGCACAATTTTATGACAAATATAGTGATGAAGCGACAATATGCACAATTTTATGACAAATATAGTGATGAAGCGACAATATGCACAATTTTATGACAAATATAGTGATGAAGCGACAATACACAATTTTATGACAAATATAGTGATGAAGCGACAATACACAATTTTATGACAAATATAGTGATGAAGCGACAATACACAATTTTATGACAAATATAGTGATGAAGCGACAATACACAATTTTATGACAAATATAGTGATGAAGCGACAATACACAATTTTATGACAAATATAGTGATGAAGCGACAATACACAATTTTATGACAAATATAGTGATGAAGCGACAATACACAATTTTATGACAAATATAGTGATGAAGCGACAATACACAATTTTATGACAAATATAGTGATGAAGCGACAATACACAATTTTATGACAAATATAGTGATGAAGCGACAATACACAATTTTATGACAAATATAGTGATGAAGCGACAATACACAATTTTATGACAAATATAGTGATGAAGCGACAATACACAATTTTATGACAAATATAGTGATGAAGCGACAATACACAATTTTATGACAAATATAGTGATGAAGCGACAATACACAATTTTATGACAAATATAGTGATGAAGCGACAATATGCACAATTTTATGACAAATATAGTGATGAAGCGACAATATGCAAATTTTATGACAAATATAGTGATGAAGCGACAATATGCAAATTTTATGACAAATATAGTGATGAAGCGACAATATGCAAATTTTATGACAAATATAGTGATGAAGCGACAATATGCAAATTTTATGACAAATATAGTGATGAAGCGACAATATGCACAATTTTATGACAAATATAGTGATGAAGCGACAATATGCAAATTTTATGACAAATATAGTGATGAAGCGACAATATGCACAATTTTATGACAAATATAGTGATGAAGCGACAATATGCACAATTTTATGACAAATATAGTGATGAAGCGACAATATGCACAATTTTATGACAAATATAGTGATGAAGCGACAATACACAATTTTATGACAAATATAGTGATGAAGCGACAATACACAATTTTATGACAAATATAGTGATGAAGCGACAATACACAATTTTATGACAAATATAGTGATGAAGCGACAATACACAATTTTATGACAAATATAGTGATGAAGCGACAATACACAATTTTATGACAAATATAGTGATGAAGCGACAATACACAATTTTATGACAAATATAGTGATGAAGCGACAATACACAATTTTATGACAAATATAGTGATGAAGCGACAATACACAATTTTATGACAAATATAGTGATGAAGCGACAATACACAATTTTATGACAAATATAGTGATGAAGCGACAATACACAATTTTATGACAAATATAGTGATGAAGCGACAATACACAATTTTATGACAAATATAGTGATGAAGCGACAATACACAATTTTATGACAAATATAGTGATGAAGCGACAATACACAATTTTATGACAAATATAGTGATGAAGCGACAATACACAATTTTATGACAAATATAGTGATGAAGCGACAATACACAATTTTATGACAAATATAGTGATGAAGCGACAATACACAATTTTATGACAAATATAGTGATGAAGCGACAATACACAATTTTATGACAAATATAGTGATGAAGCGACAATATGCACAATTTTATGACAAATATAGTGATGAAGCGACAATACACAATTTTATGACAAATATAGTGATGAAGCGACAATACACAATTTTATGACAAATATAGTGATGAAGCGACAATACACAATTTTATGACAAATATAGTGATGAAGCGACAATACACAATTTTATGACAAATATAGTGATGAAGCGACAATACACAATTTTATGACAAATATAGTGATGAAGCGACAATATGCACAATTTTATGACAAATATAGTGATGAAGCGACAATACACAATTTTATGACAAATATAGTGATGAAGCGACAATATGCACAATTTTATGACAAATATAGTGATGAAGCGACAATACACAATTTTATGACAAATATAGTGATGAAGCGACAATACACAATTTTATGACAAATATAGTGATGAAGCGACAATACACAATTTTATGACAAATATAGTGATGAAGCGACAATACACAATTTTATGACAAATATAGTGATGAAGCGACAATACACAATTTTATGACAAATATAGTGATGAAGCGACAATACACAATTTTATGACAAATATAGTGATGAAGCGACAATACACAATTTTATGACAAATATAGTGATGAAGCGACAATACACAATTTTATGACAAATATAGTGATGAAGCGACAATACACAATTTTATGACAAATATAGTGATGAAGCGACAATACACAATTTTATGACAAATATAGTGATGAAGCGACAATACACAATTTTATGACAAATATAGTGATGAAGCGACAATACACAATTTTATGACAAATATAGTGATGAAGCGACAATACACAATTTTATGACAAATATAGTGATGAAGCGACAATACACAATTTTATGACAAATATAGTGATGAAGCGACAATACACAATTTTATGACAAATATAGTGATGAAGCGACAATACACAATTTTATGACAAATATAGTGATGAAGCGACAATACACAATTTTATGACAAATATAGTGATGAAGCGACAATACACAATTTTATGACAAATATAGTGATGAAGCGACAATACACAATTTTATGACAAATATAGTGATGAAGCGACAATACACAATTTTATGACAAATATAGTGATGAAGCGACAATACACAATTTTATGACAAATATAGTGATGAAGCGACAATACACAATTTTATGACAAATATAGTGATGAAGCGACAATATGCACAATTTTATGACAAATATAGTGATGAAGCGACAATATGCACAATTTTATGACAAATATAGTGATGAAGCGACAATATGCACAAATTTTATGACAAATATAGTGATGAAGCGACAATATGCACAATTTTATGACAAATATAGTGATGAAGCGACAATATGCACAATTTTATGACAAATATAGTGATGAAGCGACAATGATGCACAATTTTATGACAAATATAGTGATGAAGCGACAATACACAATTTTATGACAAATATAGTGATGAAGCGACAATACACAATTTTATGACAAATATAGTGATGAAGCGACAATACACAATTTTATGACAAATATAGTGATGAAGCGACAATACACAATTTTATGACAAATATAGTGATGAAGCGACAATACACAATTTTATGACAAATATAGTGATGAAGCGACAATACACAATTTTATGACAAATATAGTGATGAAGCGACAATATGCAAATTTTATGACAAATATAGTGATGAAGCGACAATATGCAAATTTTATGACAAATATAGTGATGAAGCGACAATATGCAAATTTTATGACAAATATAGTGATGAAGCGACAATACACAATTTTATGACAAATATAGTGATGAAGCGACAATACACAATTTTATGACAAATATAGTGATGAAGCGACAATACACAATTTTATGACAAATATAGTGATGAAGCGACAATACACAATTTTATGACAAATATAGTGATGAAGCGACAATACACAATTTTATGACAAATATAGTGATGAAGCGACAATACACAATTTTATGACAAATATAGTGATGAAGCGACAATACACAATTTTATGACAAATATAGTGATGAAGCGACAATACACAATTTTATGACAAATATAGTGATGAAGCGACAATACACAATTTTATGACAAATATAGTGATGAAGCGACAATACACAATTTTATGACAAATATAGTGATGAAGCGACAATACACAATTTTATGACAAATATAGTGATGAAGCGACAATACACAATTTTATGACAAATATAGTGATGAAGCGACAATACACAATTTTATGACAAATATAGTGATGAAGCGACAATACACAAATTTTATGACAAATATAGTGATGAAGCGACAATACACAATTTTATGACAAATATAGTGATGAAGCGACAATATGCACAATTTTATGACAAATATAGTGATGAAGCGACAATATGCACAATTTTATGACAAATATAGTGATGAAGCGACAATATGCACAATTTTATGACAAATATAGTGATGAAGCGACAATACACAATTTTATGACAAATATAGTGATGAAGCGACAATACACAATTTTATGACAAATATAGTGATGAAGCGACAATACACAATTTTATGACAAATATAGTGATGAAGCGACAATACACAATTTTATGACAAATATAGTGATGAAGCGACAATACACAATTTTATGACAAATATAGTGATGAAGCGACAATACACAATTTTATGACAAATATAGTGATGAAGCGACAATACACAATTTTATGACAAATATAGTGATGAAGCGACAATAAACAATTTTATGACAAATATAGTGATGAAGCGACAATACACAATTTTATGACAAATATAGTGATGAAGCGACAATACACAATTTTATGACAAATATAGTGATGAAGCGACAATACACAATTTTATGACAAATATAGTGATGAAGCGACAATACACAATTTTATGACAAATATAGTGATGAAGCGACAATACACAATTTTATGACAAATATAGTGATGAAGCGACAATACACAATTTTATGACAAATATAGTGATGAAGCGACAATACACAATTTTATGACAAATATAGTGATGAAGCGACAATACACAATTTTATGACAAATATAGTGATGAAGCGACAATACACAATTTTATGACAAATATAGTGATGAAGCGACAATACACAATTTTATGACAAATATAGTGATGAAGCGACAATACACAATTTTATGACAAATATAGTGATGAAGCGACAATATGCACAATTTTATGACAAATATAGTGATGAAGCGACAATATGCAAATTTTATGACAAATATAGTGATGAAGCGACAATATGCACAATTTTATGACAAATATAGTGATGAAGCGACAATACACAATTTTATGACAAATATAGTGATGAAGCGACAATACACAATTTTATGACAAATATAGTGATGAAGCGACAATACACAATTTTATGACAAATATAGTGATGAAGCGACAATACACAATTTTATGACAAATATAGTGATGAAGCGACAATACACAATTTTATGACAAATATAGTGATGAAGCGACAATACACAATTTTATGACAAATATAGTGATGAAGCGACAATACACAATTTTATGACAAATATAGTGATGAAGCGACAATATGCAAATTTTATGACAAATATAGTGATGAAGCGACAATATGCACAATTTTATGACAAATATAGTGATGAAGCGACAATATGCAAATTTTATGACAAATATAGTGATGAAGCGACAATATGCACAATTTTATGACAAATATAGTGATGAAGCGACAATATGCACAATTTTATGACAAATATAGTGATGAAGCGACAATACACAATTTTATGACAAATATAGTGATGAAGCGACAATACACAATTTTATGACAAATATAGTGATGAAGCGACAATACACAATTTTATGACAAATATAGTGATGAAGCGACAATACACAATTTTATGACAAATATAGTGATGAAGCGACAATACACAATTTTATGACAAATATAGTGATGAAGCGACAATACACAATTTTATGACAAATATAGTGATGAAGCGACAATACACAATTTTATGACAAATATAGTGATGAAGCGACAATACACAATTTTATGACAAATATAGTGATGAAGCGACAATAAACAATTTTATGACAAATATAGTGATGAAGCGACAATAAACAAATTTTATGACAAATATAGTGATGAAGCGACAATAAACAATTTTATGACAAATATAGTGATGAAGCGACAATAAACAATTTTATGACAAATATAGTGATGAAGCGACAATACACAATTTTATGACAAATATAGTGATGAAGCGACAATACACAATTTTATGACAAATATAGTGATGAAGCGACAATACACAATTTTATGACAAATATAGTGATGAAGCGACAATACACAATTTTATGACAAATATAGTGATGAAGCGACAATACACAATTTTATGACAAATATAGTGATGAAGCGACAATACACAATTTTATGACAAATATAGTGATGAAGCGACAATACACAATTTTATGACAAATATAGTGATGAAGCGACAATACACAAATTTTATGACAAATATAGTGATGAAGCGACAATACACAATTTTATGACAAATATAGTGATGAAGCGACAATATGCACAATTTTATGACAAATATAGTGATGAAGCGACAATACACAATTTTATGACAAATATAGTGATGAAGCGACAATACACAATTTTATGACAAATATAGTGATGAAGCGACAATACACAATTTTATGACAAATATAGTGATGAAGCGACAATACACAATTTTATGACAAATATAGTGATGAAGCGACAATACACAATTTTATGACAAATATAGTGATGAAGCGACAATACACAATTTTATGACAAATATAGTGATGAAGCGACAATATGCACAATTTTATGACAAATATAGTGATGAAGCGACAATATGCAAATTTTATGACAAATATAGTGATGAAGCGACAATATGCAAATTTTATGACAAATATAGTGATGAAGCGACAATATGCAAATTTTATGACAAATATAGTGATGAAGCGACAATATGCAAATTTTATGACAAATATAGTGATGAAGCGACAATATGCAAATTTTATGACAAATATAGTGATGAAGCGACAATATGCACAATTTTATGACAAATATAGTGATGAAGCGACAATACACAATTTTATGACAAATATAGTGATGAAGCGACAATACACAATTTTATGACAAATATAGTGATGAAGCGACAATACACAATTTTATGACAAATATAGTGATGAAGCGACAATACACAATTTTATGACAAATATAGTGATGAAGCGACAATATGCACAATTTTATGACAAATATAGTGATGAAGCGACAATATGCACAATTTTATGACAAATATAGTGATGAAGCGACAATATGCAAATTTTATGACAAATATAGTGATGAAGCGACAATATGCAAATTTTATGACAAATATAGTGATGAAGCGACAATATGCAAATTTTATGACAAATATAGTGATGAAGCGACAATATGCAAATTTTATGACAAATATAGTGATGAAGCGACAATATGCACAATTTTATGACAAATATAGTGATGAAGCGACAATACACAATTTTATGACAAATATAGTGATGAAGCGACAATACACAATTTTATGACAAATATAGTGATGAAGCGACAATACACAATTTTATGACAAATATAGTGATGAAGCGACAATACACAATTTTATGACAAATATAGTGATGAAGCGACAATACACAATTTTATGACAAATATAGTGATGAAGCGACAATAAACAATTTTATGACAAATATAGTGATGAAGCGACAATAAACAATTTTATGACAAATATAGTGATGAAGCGACAATAAACAATTTTATGACAAATATAGTGATGAAGCGACAATAAACAATTTTATGACAAATATAGTGATGAAGCGACAATAAACAAATTTTATGACAAATATAGTGATGAAGCGACAATAAACAATTTTATGACAAATATAGTGATGAAGCGACAATAAACAATTTTATGACAAATATAGTGATGAAGCGACAATACACAATTTTATGACAAATATAGTGATGAAGCGACAATACACAATTTTATGACAAATATAGTGATGAAGCGACAATACACAATTTTATGACAAATATAGTGATGAAGCGACAATACACAATTTTATGACAAATATAGTGATGAAGCGACAATACACAATTTTATGACAAATATAGTGATGAAGCGACAATATGCACAATTTTATGACAAATATAGTGATGAAGCGACAATATGCAAATTTTATGACAAATATAGTGATGAAGCGACAATATGCACAATTTTATGACAAATATAGTGATGAAGCGACAATACACAATTTTATGACAAATATAGTGATGAAGCGACAATACACAATTTTATGACAAATATAGTGATGAAGCGACAATACACAATTTTATGACAAATATAGTGATGAAGCGACAATATGCACAATTTTATGACAAATATAGTGATGAAGCGACAATATGCACAATTTTATGACAAATATAGTGATGAAGCGACAATATGCAAATTTTATGACAAATATAGTGATGAAGCGACAATATGCAAATTTTATGACAAATATAGTGATGAAGCGACAATATGCACAATTTTATGACAAATATAGTGATGAAGCGACAATATGCAAATTTTATGACAAATATAGTGATGAAGCGACAATATGCACAATTTTATGACAAATATAGTGATGAAGCGACAATATGCAAATTTTATGACAAATATAGTGATGAAGCGACAATATGCACAATTTTATGACAAATATAGTGATGAAGCGACAATACACAATTTTATGACAAATATAGTGATGAAGCGACAATACACAATTTTATGACAAATATAGTGATGAAGCGACAATACACAATTTTATGACAAATATAGTGATGAAGCGACAATACACAATTTTATGACAAATATAGTGATGAAGCGACAATACACAATTTTATGACAAATATAGTGATGAAGCGACAATACACAATTTTATGACAAATATAGTGATGAAGCGACAATAAACAATTTTATGACAAATATAGTGATGAAGCGACAATACACAATTTTATGACAAATATAGTGATGAAGCGACAATACACAATTTTATGACAAATATAGTGATGAAGCGACAATACACAATTTTATGACAAATATAGTGATGAAGCGACAATACACAATTTTATGACAAATATAGTGATGAAGCGACAATACACAATTTTATGACAAATATAGTGATGAAGCGACAATACACAATTTTATGACAAATATAGTGATGAAGCGACAATACACAATTTTATGACAAATATAGTGATGAAGCGACAATACACAATTTTATGACAAATATAGTGATGAAGCGACAATACACAATTTTATGACAAATATAGTGATGAAGCGACAATACACAATTTTATGACAAATATAGTGATGAAGCGACAATACACAATTTTATGACAAATATAGTGATGAAGCGACAATACACAATTTTATGACAAATATAGTGATGAAGCGACAATACACAATTTTATGACAAATATAGTGATGAAGCGACAATACACAATTTTATGACAAATATAGTGATGAAGCGACAATACACAATTTTATGACAAATATAGTGATGAAGCGACAATACACAATTTTATGACAAATATAGTGATGAAGCGACAATACACAATTTTATGACAAATATAGTGATGAAGCGACAATACACAATTTTATGACAAATATAGTGATGAAGCGACAATACACAATTTTATGACAAATATAGTGATGAAGCGACAATACACAATTTTATGACAAATATAGTGATGAAGCGACAATACACAATTTTATGACAAATATAGTGATGAAGCGACAATACACAATTTTATGACAAATATAGTGATGAAGCGACAATACACAATTTTATGACAAATATAGTGATGAAGCGACAATACACAATTTTATGACAAATATAGTGATGAAGCGACAATACACAATTTTATGACAAATATAGTGATGAAGCGACAATACACAATTTTATGACAAATATAGTGATGAAGCGACAATACACAATTTTATGACAAATATAGTGATGAAGCGACAATACACAATTTTATGACAAATATAGTGATGAAGCGACAATACACAATTTTATGACAAATATAGTGATGAAGCGACAATACACAATTTTATGACAAATATAGTGATGAAGCGACAATACACAATTTTATGACAAATATAGTGATGAAGCGACAATACACAATTTTATGACAAATATAGTGATGAAGCGACAATACACAATTTTATGACAAATATAGTGATGAAGCGACAATACACAATTTTATGACAAATATAGTGATGAAGCGACAATACACAATTTTATGACAAATATAGTGATGAAGCGACAATACACAATTTTATGACAAATATAGTGATGAAGCGACAATACACAATTTTATGACAAATATAGTGATGAAGCGACAATACACAATTTTATGACAAATATAGTGATGAAGCGACAATATGCAAATTTTATGACAAATATAGTGATGAAGCGACAATATGCAAATTTTATGACAAATATAGTGATGAAGCGACAATATGCAAATTTTATGACAAATATAGTGATGAAGCGACAATATGCAAATTTTATGACAAATATAGTGATGAAGCGACAATACACAATTTTATGACAAATATAGTGATGAAGCGACAATACACAATTTTATGACAAATATAGTGATGAAGCGACAATACACAATTTTATGACAAATATAGTGATGAAGCGACAATACACAATTTTATGACAAATATAGTGATGAAGCGACAATACACAATTTTATGACAAATATAGTGATGAAGCGACAATACACAATTTTATGACAAATATAGTGATGAAGCGACAATACACAATTTTATGACAAATATAGTGATGAAGCGACAATACACAATTTTATGACAAATATAGTGATGAAGCGACAATACACAATTTTATGACAAATATAGTGATGAAGCGACAATATGCACAATTTTATGACAAATATAGTGATGAAGCGACAATATGCACAATTTTATGACAAATATAGTGATGAAGCGACAATATGCACAATTTTATGACAAATATAGTGATGAAGCGACAATACACAATTTTATGACAAATATAGTGATGAAGCGACAATACACAATTTTATGACAAATATAGTGATGAAGCGACAATACACAATTTTATGACAAATATAGTGATGAAGCGACAATACACAATTTTATGACAAATATAGTGATGAAGCGACAATACACAATTTTATGACAAATATAGTGATGAAGCGACAATACACAATTTTATGACAAATATAGTGATGAAGCGACAATACACAATTTTATGACAAATATAGTGATGAAGCGACAATACACAATTTTATGACAAATATAGTGATGAAGCGACAATACACAATTTTATGACAAATATAGTGATGAAGCGACAATACACAATTTTATGACAAATATAGTGATGAAGCGACAATACACAATTTTATGACAAATATAGTGATGAAGCGACAATACACAATTTTATGACAAATATAGTGATGAAGCGACAATACACAATTTTATGACAAATATAGTGATGAAGCGACAATACACAATTTTATGACAAATATAGTGATGAAGCGACAATACACAATTTTATGACAAATATAGTGATGAAGCGACAATATGCACAATTTTATGACAAATATAGTGATGAAGCGACAATATGCAAATTTTATGACAAATATAGTGATGAAGCGACAATATGCAAATTTTATGACAAATATAGTGATGAAGCGACAATATGCAAATTTTATGACAAATATAGTGATGAAGCGACAATATGCAAATTTTATGACAAATATAGTGATGAAGCGACAATACACAATTTTATGACAAATATAGTGATGAAGCGACAATACACAATTTTATGACAAATATAGTGATGAAGCGACAATACACAATTTTATGACAAATATAGTGATGAAGCGACAATACACAATTTTATGACAAATATAGTGATGAAGCGACAATACACAATTTTATGACAAATATAGTGATGAAGCGACAATACACAATTTTATGACAAATATAGTGATGAAGCGACAATACACAATTTTATGACAAATATAGTGATGAAGCGACAATACACAATTTTATGACAAATATAGTGATGAAGCGACAATACACAATTTTATGACAAATATAGTGATGAAGCGACAATACACAATTTTATGACAAATATAGTGATGAAGCGACAATACACAATTTTATGACAAATATAGTGATGAAGCGACAATACACAATTTTATGACAAATATAGTGATGAAGCGACAATACACAATTTTATGACAAATATAGTGATGAAGCGACAATACACAATTTTATGACAAATATAGTGATGAAGCGACAATACACAATTTTATGACAAATATAGTGATGAAGCGACAATACACAATTTTATGACAAATATAGTGATGAAGCGACAATACACAATTTTATGACAAATATAGTGATGAAGCGACAATACACAATTTTATGACAAATATAGTGATGAAGCGACAATACACAATTTTATGACAAATATAGTGATGAAGCGACAATACACAATTTTATGACAAATATAGTGATGAAGCGACAATACACAATTTTATGACAAATATAGTGATGAAGCGACAATACACAATTTTATGACAAATATAGTGATGAAGCGACAATACACAATTTTATGACAAATATAGTGATGAAGCGACAATACACAATTTTATGACAAATATAGTGATGAAGCGACAATACACAATTTTATGACAAATATAGTGATGAAGCGACAATACACAATTTTATGACAAATATAGTGATGAAGCGACAATACACAATTTTATGACAAATATAGTGATGAAGCGACAATACACAATTTTATGACAAATATAGTGATGAAGCGACAATACACAATTTTATGACAAATATAGTGATGAAGCGACAATACACAATTTTATGACAAATATAGTGATGAAGCGACAATACACAATTTTATGACAAATATAGTGATGAAGCGACAATACACAATTTTATGACAAATATAGTGATGAAGCGACAATACACAATTTTATGACAAATATAGTGATGAAGCGACAATACACAATTTTATGACAAATATAGTGATGAAGCGACAATACACAATTTTATGACAAATATAGTGATGAAGCGACAATACACAATTTTATGACAAATATAGTGATGAAGCGACAATACACAATTTTATGACAAATATAGTGATGAAGCGACAATACACAATTTTATGACAAATATAGTGATGAAGCGACAATACACAATTTTATGACAAATATAGTGATGAAGCGACAATACACAATTTTATGACAAATATAGTGATGAAGCGACAATACACAATTTTATGACAAATATAGTGATGAAGCGACAATACACAATTTTATGACAAATATAGTGATGAAGCGACAATATGCAAATTTTATGACAAATATAGTGATGAAGCGACAATATGCAAATTTTATGACAAATATAGTGATGAAGCGACAATAAGCAAATTTTATGACAAATATAGTGATGAAGCGACAATAAGCAAATTTTATGACAAATATAGTGATGAAGCAACAATAAGCAAATTTTATGACAAATATAGTGATGAAGCAACAATAAACAATTTTATGACAAATATAGTGATGAAGCAACAATAAACAATTTTATGACAAATATAGTGATGAAGCGACAATAAGCAATTTTATGACAAATATAGTGATGAAGCGACAGTACACAATTTTATGACAAATATAGTGATGAAGCGACAGTACACAATTTTATGACAAATATAGTGATGAAGCGACAATAAACAATTTTATGACAAATATAGTGATGAAGCGACAATATATTATTTATGAGATTGACACAAATATAGTTAATGTAAAAACGTACACAAAGGTATTTTATGCATAATTAAATTACTTGTGATCAGTGACTTTGTTGTACTAATTATTTATGTTTTGGTCCCTTTACACATTTATTAAACAATGTCTCTTGAAATCTATGATATCTAAAATGAAGTAATACGAGATTATGTTTATGCTAGCTTTACTACCCGGCTTTGCCCGGGATTTAGGCTTATTAATTTCATATCCCCCTTATATGCCACTGAAAAAATCGGGAAAAAAATTGATGCTTGCAAGAAAGAAAAAAACTGATTTCCCAAATTCAGTTATTACAAATTATTTATTAATAGTGTGATTATTTCAGCACTTGGCCTTGCACAACATATTTGGTTTCTCCTTCATCGGCGACAATATATAATTTTGTTGGATCCTTTGCTCTTGACATTCCAACATACAGCTGTCCATGTGAGCAGCATAAAATGCATCGCGTGCTTTTAATTTCAGACGTCTTTGAGGGGCGAATCTCTGGGATAAAAAAGTTAAAAACGTATCTTTGCGAATATTTTATGAAACTGGCTGAAATTTTAATGAACACCATAAATCGTTAATAGGAACATGACATACAAATTTCGTTTCAATATGTAATTAACTTTTTAAATTAGCCGTCAAAATTTTATTAACTGTTTTTGCGTATATATTTATATGTTTACCGATGAATTAAAAATTCCATTCATATTTTACAAAGTGTTGACCAGATTCCGGTGAAAATTTGAGGGACTCCTCTTATTACCAATTCATGGTGTTGTTAAAAATTTCCGCCCGTTTCGTTAAGATTTCGCAAAGTTCATTTTTGCATTTTTTTATGCACAGTTCTCAAAGAATAGAAACACCTGTGGATGTGCCGCGGCGATAAATGCAGTCACGTGCTTTCAGATAACGATGACGTAGCAAACGACGCTGACTTTATTGATTAGCTTATTAATTAATTCATAACTCGCGAACAAAACGACGTAGAGATCTTTAAATAGTTGCGTTGAACTAGAAATTCGAGAATTAATAAGCTATGCAAATTTCACGATGCCACAGTACGGCGATAGAGAGTTTTGAGTTTTATACACTGAGTGGCCACTTTATTACGACCACCCCATCAGTACTTTGTTGGGCCACCTTTTGCCTTCAATACTGCGTCGATTCTTCGTGGCATGGACTCCACAAGATGTTGATAGGTGGTTTGTGGAATCTGAGACCATGCTTGATGAATTGCACTTTCCAGGAGTGTGAGATTGCAGGGTTGTGGATCCAGCTGTCTGATGGCTCGTTCAACTTCCTCCCACAAATTCTCAATGGGGTTGAGATCTGGAGATTGTGGGGGCCACCTAAGCAAAGTAAACTCACAACCAATCCTGTACAATACGATCACTATGGCAGGACGCATTATCTTGTTGAAAGTAGCCATCGCCATTGGGATAAACCTTCCATACGACAGGATGCATTAGGTCCGAAACGATGTTTAGATATGATGTGCCAGTCAGACGTTGCTCAACATGAATTAAAGGGCCCAAAGCATGCCAGGAAAACATTCCCCAAACCATAACGTTGCCTCCACCAGCTAAAGGGTTGTAGCAATGCATTTGGGGTCCATGCTATCGTGCTGTTTCCGCCAAATTCTCACTCGGCCATCGGTATGATGCAACTGAAAACGTGATTCATAGGACCACATAATTTGTTTCCAATTATCGACTGTCCAATCCTTGTGCTCCTGTGCGAACTGGAGACGTTTTCTCTTGTTAACTGCAGACAGCAAAGGTGTTCCAACAGGCCTTTGGCTGCCATATCCCATCCGATGCAGTGTACGACGAACAGTGCGTGCAGAGATCATTTGAGGGGATCCTTGATTAAGATGATCTGTAATTTGCTGCACTGTTGCCCTTATGTTGTCTGTTAGCAGTCTGGACACTCTCCGTTCCGCCCGAGCAGTCACTAGTCGATGACGACACGTTGCACGTAGAGACGCAGTTTTTTGGATGACAGTCCAGTTCTTAAACACTTTAACAACAGCTTCTCTGGAACATTTCACGAATGCGGCGGTTTCGGTGATGCTCTCTCCATGGCTCCGAGCTCCTACAATAATTCCGCTTTGAAAGTCTGTCAAATCGCATTTTTTACCCATCTTGTCACCCAAAAATCACTTCTACTCCTTTCGCAAGCACTAAGCTTTCCCTTTTTATACTAGCTTCGCCCTCTGGCGGCAACAGCGTGAAGCCATAGCTCATTTGCTTAAAACTGTCAGGTGGTCATAATAAAGTGGCCACTCAGTGTGTATAAGATTTATTGACGCAGTTAATTGTAAGTTCGTATGGTTACTTATATTTGAGCATGCTATGTACTCGTTCATGGTACGATTGTACTTAAAAAAGACGAGTAGGCTCAGGTTCTCATTTTTAAGTGGATTTTTTTCAACAGCGTTTACTGATTGCTGCAGCCGCGGTACACCACCGAACGAGAGGACCGGCATGTTGTGCGGCGGGCATTGACGGCTCGCACCGCCACATCACGAACGTTAGCGCAGGATTTACGGTGTGTTGCGCAACAGCCTGTGTCATCACGTACCGTTCGACGTCGTCTGCAGGAGCGGGGACTTGTCGCACGGCGCCCATTGCTCCGATTACCATTGACGTTACACCACCGGCGAGTGCGGCGGCAGTGGGCCGTTGAACGCTGCACCTGGACTACGGAATGGCGCGACATTGTCTTCTCCGACGAATCCCGCTTCTGCCTGCAACACCACGATGGTCGGATCCGCGTGTGGCGGCTCCGCGGCGAGAGACTGTATGACGCCTGCATTATGCATCGCCATACCGGTCTGTCGCCTAGCGTTATGGTTTGGGGCGCAATTGGATATGACACCCGCACACCTCTGGTACGCATCGCCGGTGCACTCAACAGCCATCCGGAACTCGAACCCTGGCCCGTTTGGACGAAAGGTCAGAAACCAGCGCTTTGACCACTGCACCATCGTGGCAGATTATATCGCCATCCTCTCTAGTACACAATTACTAATTTTTCGGATCCTGCTTGGAACTTTTGAGTTGAAATTAGCTGCAATTTTTTTCATATGTCTTATTCAGCTGATTATTGTTCACTCTTTTAGAAATTAGAACAAAATCAACAGCATATAGCAAATTGCTGAAGCAGTTATCACCGTTTTCAGTGACTGACACAAGGTAGCTTTAATCAAATTTACTTCGGGCAACTTTTGGCATTGTCTTCATGCGAACTCAATTTGTTTTGAAAGAAATTTTTTGACGTTAGCTTCACAGTTGGTTTTCCTTGTTCAACCCAAAGGAGTAAACTTGTTAATGCTAATATCGGCTGTTAATGATATTTTCCACAAATTAATCATACATTTTATACAAAACACCAGTTCTATTACGAAAACCCAAATCAGCTATGCTCTGATTTAATCTATTTATACATTTATATACTATTCTGTTGTTGTTTTTTTTCGTTCTGTAATGATCTAATCAACCTTTTTTTTTTCAAATCACGTTTTCACAAAATCCAAAGTTGATGACCAAAATTTTACATTACAGCTGGTGTAAAAGAACTTTGGAAGTTTCCGAAAATCAAGTGCCTTTAAATGATTATTATACGTATGTAAGAGTGTGCGTAGCATTCCTACGAATGGAGAAAATAAGAAAGAAAGAAAGAAAGAAAGAAAATAAAGAAAAGAAGAAAAATAAAGAAAAGAAGAAAAAAAGATAGAAAAGAAAAAAAATAAAGAAAAGAAGAAAAAAAGAAAGAAAAGAAGAAGAAAAAAGAAAAATCAATATCATTTCTGTCACCGGTCATTAGGTAAGATCAGAAAGAATTTCTTTTTCTCAGTCTTTCCTCTTGAGGTGGTAAGATGTGTTATTCCAAGCTGGAAAAGTGCAAAGGCATTACCGAAATTCGCTACGTCAACTCATAGTGGATCTAAATATCAAAAATTCCTTTTAAAAATTAAGGCATTTAGACATACAGATATAACAGTTTCTGGATGGACCAGGGGTGTCTTTGTGGCTAGAGCAACCAGACTTAAATTTTGTGGCCCTGTGCTCGATCCCAGAAAGACAGCTCAACCCTGGAGCACCCAACGATCCCCAGGGCTCCCGCGAATTGCAACACTAGCTAGGGCCTCCTATCATCGTTACCATATTTTTATTTATTCCTCCTACCAGTTACCCTAACTCAAATCTCCTATCTTTCATTTCTTAAGAGTTACTTAGGACCCGGGTTCAGGTATTCTATCCTTGAAGTTCTTTGAAAACATATCTCTCATACCTGCTACACATTTTCGATAACATATTTTGCCGCGCGGATCAAAGCATACGAAAGCATACATTTTAAATATTTTCCTATGGAATATTTCTATCAAAAACGCCGAAAATTACTTTCAATGCTTTAGAAAATGCTAGAAAAACATTGGGAAAAATGCTTTTAACTCGGAAAGCTTTGCGGTGTACAGTGCGGAATTTTCTCGGACTTCGAATATCTATAATGAGAGTCCAACCGCAGAAAGACCTTGAGTTTTTTTGTTTTTTCTTTAATTCGAAAATAGTGTCGCTATTGCTAGCAACATGAGTTCTTATGAGCTGTATCCTGTTAATTAAAAAAAAAAAAAACGATATGAAAAAAGTGTAATAAGTACCCGAAAACTCGTTACCCCAAAAAACCACTCAAGGTCTGAAAAGAGAAACCGATGAAAACATCGTTTGGCCATCTGCGAAAAATCTTGCCTGGATTCTTCTGTTACGTAATTCTTGGAAGAATCATTGTGATCTTTGCAAAACTTTCCCAGTTATTGAAGATTTATGCTATATATAGAGTATCAGGCACTCTCGGGTTCAAAAGGTCATTTACTTCGTCACTCCATCTAATTGGTAGCTTACTTAAAATGTTTGTTTTCACAGTTTTTCGTTTCAGAATCGTTTCAAATAGGAAAGATATCGTTAGATATGGATGCAATTTAAAAAATAAATTATTTATATCTATTTACTGTAATACCTGCTTACACGCATACAGATTATACTGGGCAGTTATGTGAAGTACACAATTAAGCGGAGCTATACGTTGGTATATTCAGGTACGAGCAAAGAGACTGGAGTTGACAGGTTTTTCCAAAAATTATCAATTGGGTATTTAACATCCAATCGTAATGTATTCCAAAAATAAAAAATAAAAACTAAAAATACACCACAGATTTTTCCGGAAAATGTGCCGGTTTCCAGGGCTTGCACATCGTCTTCATTAATGTTGTTTTTCTGGCCTCTGATTCGATTGACCAACGTAGCCCATCTCCCCAATAGCTTTAAATGGAAATAGGCAATATTTTTTTAAAACAAACACCAAAATTTGATGAGCTTTCCCGTTACAAATTAAGCTTGTTACCTTGTGAAAGAACATGTGCTTCCATCTATCGGTGCGATCTGTTTTAGCTCTTCTGTCTTCCTACGAATGTTGCAGAAAATAGTTTTAAATATCAGAATTCTGATTTTATATTAATTGGCACCCAGCGCATACACACAAGTGCTTCTGAGAGTTTATGCGAAACTTCAAACTTCTATGTGTGTTAGATTGTTCTATAGGCGACAAACTCAGACACACAAAGAGACAGTCAGTCTAATCGCTACGTACTTTATTCCCATGAGTAAATGCAAAATAAGAAATACACTTTAAATATTATATTCGGTCTCTCAGTTTAAATACTGTATTCGGTTTTGCTCTCTTTATAGTAACGTATGATACTTGTACATACGTATTATTACTGCATTTAAGTTATTCTGCGTACATTACCGAAGAAACAACTACTTATTTTTGCAAATCTTTTCTTCAAATAAACAAGAAGCGGTGAATCATCGAAAGGCAATATTTAATAACAGTGCATGTAAGCGAAAGAGTGGTTTCTAAAAATGGTGCTTGTTCACCTATATTACAGCAATATACACGGTTGAGTCACATTATTGTGACCACCAGTGTAACCGCCGTGTGCTGCGCGGACAGCAGCTAGACCGGGTGGAGTGACTCATTAAGGTACTGGAAGGTGTTCACAGCTATGTGGAGCTATGATGACTGCAGTGCATCTGACAGCTGCTGGAGTTTGCGTGATGGAAGATCCATAGAGCGAACAACACGATCGAGGTGATCCTACAGATGCTCGATTGGGTTTAAGTATGGGAAATTAAGAGGCCAAGGAAGTACTTTGAAGTCTTCATCATGCTCTTCCACCCACTCTCGGACATGTCTAGCTGTGTGACACGTCGCATTGTCGTACTGGAAGATCGCATCCGCTCCAGGGAAGTCATTCTAAAGGCCCCCTTACACAGATACTTTTCCCGAGGTTTTTTCACCTCGAAACAGTCGTACGCTTTTAAACCTGTGTGTGTGGACAGGGTTGGGCGCCCTGAGGCGGCGCGTAGAGATGGGTGAGGACTTTTTCAGATTCGTGGCGGCGTTCGAATTTTTGACCTTGAGAGCGACAAAACCCCAGTTTTAAACGCCTATGTGTGGGCAAATCCCTCCAAAGTGAAGTTCTTTTCTACACATACAGTACCAGTTGCGCACCGAGGAATTCCTGTTGGGGGCAGGGGGCTATGCTACATGTATATGTAGGTAAGTGTGTATACGCACATAATATATATGTCATCATCATCATCATTGTCAACCATTATCAATCCACTGCTGGACGAAGGTCTCTCCAAGTTTCCTCCACAACGGTCTGTCTTGTGCCAGTCTCCTCCATGTCACCCCTGCATACTTTCGAATTTCATCCACCCATCTCCCATGTGGTCTTCTTCTGGGTCTTTTCCTGTCCCTTGGAATCCAATCTAAAATTTCGGCTGTCCATCGATGATCTGTCCTTCTGGCAGTATGTCCAGCCCATTGCCATTTCAGGGATTTAACTCTGATCATGATGTCTTCCACTCTTGTCATTTTTCGGATCCACGAGTTCCTCTTCTTATCTCTCCTGGTTACACCAAGCATGCACCTCTCCATGCTGCTTTGAGTTGTCTGCAGCCTTTGTATGTCTCTTTTAGTTAAGGTCCACGTCTCCGCACCATACGTAAGCACTGGAAGGATGCATTGATCAAACACTTTTCTTTTAAGACATAATGGCATATTGCTCTTGAAAATTATGCTGTTTCTTCCAAAAGCTCTCCAGGCAAGTTTTGTACGCCTATTAATTTCTTCATCAATGTGACCCTCACTTGATATCTGCTGTCCAAGATAAACGTACGTGTCTGTTATCTCCAGCTTTTCTCCATCAATCGATAAATCTTCATTTCTTGTAAAAGCATTGAACATCACTTTTGTCTTCTGAAAGTTCATTTTTAATCCCACTTCTTTACTCTTGTCAGCAAGTTCCTGGATCATACTCTGCAGCTCTGATGGGGTAGTTGCAAAAATGACTACGTCATCAGCAAAACGAAGGTGGGTTAGATAATCTCCATTAATCTTTATCCCCTTGTTTTCCCAGCTCAGTGACTGAAAAACACCCTCCAATGTGGCATTAAAGAGCTTCGGAGATATGGTGTCACCTTGTCTCACTCCCTTCCCAATATTTACGTGTGTTGTATTTTCAAACAGCCTAATCTTTGCACTTGCATTTTCATAGATGTTATTAATAATATTAATGTATGCATCTTCAATACCGCAGGTTTTCAGAGCCATTGTAACTGCTGATGGTTTCACCGAATCAAAGGCTTTTTCATAATCGATAAAAGCCATGCACAATGGAAGTTCATATTCCCTCGCTCTTTCAATTAGTTCTCTCAGCACGTGGATATGATCTATTGTGCTGTAGCCACTCCTGAATCCAGCTTGTTCTCTCGGTTGAGCCATGTCCAGTGTTACCTTCAAGCGGTGTGAAAGAACTTTAGTGAAGATTTTATAAACTACTGATAGGAGGCTGATAGGTCTGTAGTTTCCGAGATCCTCAATGTCACCTTTCTTATGTAGCAGGATCATTGTAGCGGTGTTCCAATCCTCAGGAATCTTTCCTTCATTAAGGCATCGAGTGAAAACTTGGGCGAGTACTGTTTCGATTTCTCCACTTGCTTCTTGTATGATGTCTACAGTAATTCCATCTTCTCCTGGAGCTTTTCCTCGCTTCATGTTCTTGATTGCATGTGCAACTTCTGCTGGAAGGACTGGAGGAACTCTGGTACCCCTCCAAAATGATTCCACAACTTAAATCTTGGCCCTCAGTCTCCGGCAGCTGGAATGTACCTGGCCAAGGCAGCGGCCAGTGCGACATGAAGGCAGAGGGTGCTAAGAATCCCCGGAGGACCGGACTAGGCTGCCATCTGATGCTGACCTTGGCTACTTACAATGGACGCTCCCTATCTTCTGATTCAAGGCTTCTTGAATTGGAAGAGGAACTACAAAGGATCAAGTGGGACATCGTGGGGCTAAGTGAGGTAAGGAGAAAAGGAGAAGATCTCATCGAACTGAAAAGTGGACATCTCTTCTACTATCGTGGGACAGATACTGGCAGAACTAGTGGTGTTGGATTTATAATAAACAAGAAACTGAAGGACAAAGTTGTAGAAGTTGAAAGTTCCTGTGACAGAGCTGCACGACTTGTTATCCAACTCTCGAAAAGATACCAGGCTCAGATTATTCAAACTTATGCACCCACCACAAGTCATCCTGAAGAAGAAATTGAAGAATTTTATGAGGAAATTTGTCATCTAAATAATAAAGGTAAGCAGCATTTGAAGATAATTATGGGAGATTTCAATGCAAAAATAGGGCAACGGCAACAGAATGAAACTTCAGTAGGTAAATTCGGTCACGGCAACAGAAACCAGCGTGGAAATACTCTCGTTGAGTTTGCAGAGGCAGAAGGGTTTTTCATCTTGAACTCCTTTTTCAAGAAAAAGCCACACAGGAAATGGACATGGAGACATCCAAATGGGACGACAAGTGAAATTGATTTTATTATGTGTAACAAAAAATTCGTCATAGAAGACTGCAGTGTGCTAAACAAGTTCAACACAGGTAGTGACCATAGATTGGTGAGATGTAAGATGCACCTCAACACTAAACTTGAACGTGGCAAGCTCATAGGACAAACAAAATCTATTGACATAACCAACCTTAAAAAACACCATAATACCTTCAAATTAGAACTGAAGAACAGGTTCTCTGCTTTAGAAGGCCTAACATCGGAAGAAGTGGACATCTCTGAAGTTAACAGAAAAGTAACCAAAGCTCTTATGGAAACAGCAACAAAATTAGCTGGGTCTAAGAACAAGTTGCATGTGAACAAATTATCAGGAAAAACCAAAATGTTGATGCAAAAAAGATGAGAGATGAGGACAACTAAAGAAGATGTGACTTCCAAAGTGGAATATATAGAGCTATGCAAGACAGTAAGAAAAAGTATCACTGAAGAGGTAAGGAGATTCAACTGTGAACTAGTGAGGAAAGCAATTGAAAACAACCAAAGCCTAAAGATAGCAAAGGGACATCTCAGTAAGGGAAGAAAACAGATTATGGCACTGAGAAAAGAAGATGGTTCTGTAACAAGAAATAGAGGCGAAATTTTGACAAGAGTGAATATATATGTATATATATATATATATATATATAACATATATATGTATGTATGCATACAATATACACTGCTGGCCACCCAAAATGCAACACCAAGAAGAAACCATCCGATTGGCCTGAAATTCGCAGCATGCGTCTCCCGCGAGAGGAAATCCAAACGATTAGCATTGCAGGGCATATGCAAATCATGTGCGCCCGGCACGCCACCGATAAGCACTATAAGAAGGGTGCACAGAAGGCGGGATGTAAGTAGTGGAAGTGTTTTGTGCTGCCAGACCTGTGCGTGGGAAGCTTTCTGATACCTCGTCGAAGAATACGGCAGTCATTCCAGCACGTTTCGGAGTTCGACAAAGGACGAATAGTGGCTTATCGCAACAGCGGTTTATCGTACTGAGACATCGGCGCCCGTGTGGGACGACATCCAGCCACAGTGAGGCGAGTATGGATTCGGTGGGTGCAAGAGGGACAGACGGAACGACGTGAGAAATTGCAACAGCCGCGGCACACCACCGAACGAGAGGACCGGCATGTTGTGCGGCGGGCATTTACGGCTCGCACCGCCACATCACGAACGTTAGCGCAGGAATTAGGGTGTGTTGCGAACCAACCTCTGTCAGCCCGTACCGTTCGACGTCGTGTGCAGGAGCGGGGACTTGTCGTACGGCGTCCATTGCTCCGATTACCATTAACGTTACACCACCGGCGAGTGTGGAGGCAGTGGGCCGTTGAACGCCGTACCTGGACTAGGAATAGCACGACATTGTTTTCTCCGACGAATCCCGCTTCTGCCTGCAACACCACGATTGTCGGATCCGCGTGTGGCGGCATTGCGGCAAGAGACTGTATGACGCCTGCATTATGCATCGCCATACCGGTCCGTCACCCAGCGTTATGGTTTGGGGCGCAATTGGATATGACAACCCCTCTGGTACGCATCGCCGGTACACTCAACAGTCACCACTACATCTCCAACGTTTTGGAGCCTGTAGTCCTCCCTTACATGCAGGACCTGTCAGCTGACACGTTTCAACAGGACAATGTGCGCCCGCACGTGGCATGGATCGTGCAACAGTTCTTCACGGCCAGCCGGGTGTCACTGCTGCCGTGGTCCGCCTGTTCTCCCGATATGTCGCCCATCGGACACGTCTGGTCGCTGATCTGCAACCGAGTGGCCCGGCAAGCACCACCCGCGGCTACGTCTCATGAACTGTGGCAACGCATGGAAGCAGCCTTAACCGACTCACACCAAGCCTACATTCAAAGCCTCTTTCGTTCGATGCCGCGGCGTGTAGCAGCCGTTATTACCAGCCATGGGGACCACACGAACTATTGATATCTGCGTGTTCCGCAAGTCGCACGCGCATGTAAGCTCAATCGTTTCATCTTTGTATCTGTTGTTAGGTGTCCAGTAAATGTGGCTTTGCTATCTCGTATCCTTCTTGGTGTTGCATTTCGGGTGGCCAGCAGTGTATATACTTTTTTTTTTTGCCGAAATTACTACTGCTAACGCTTTGCTATTTTGTGCGGAAAGGAAAAACGACATTTTGTAGATTTCTGCTGGGAACGAAGATTGGCTGAGATACTTGGGAATGAAAAAGGTGAAGTTTCTAAGTTTGTGTCTGTGGGCAAACCTAGTCAGAGGGATGATCTCTCCAGGGACCACAGGTGGTCAACCGTAATCGGCGCGAATGGTGTGTATGTGGGGGGGGGGGGGCGCTTAAGTTCCCGAGCCCGAAAGATAGTAAACATTCTACAGCCCGAGCCTGATCCGGGCCCGTGCTCTGCCCGTCTCAGCTCTGGTGCCTAATATACCATGGGAAATCAGATTTCAGTCGTTTTACATTGTTTTACTACCAGCGCATCGACACTTCTCTGGTAAACCTAGGTACCCTAGGCAATAGGTGCTCAAGGACAAAGCACGTCCGGTGCCGACTTCAGAGGGATCCGCGTCTCCAAACACGGGGATTCTGCGAAAAACCCTGGAAAAACCACAGACCAGATGGCCGGCAGGACCGGAGTTCGAACACCACACAGAAACGTCCGCCTCCCACAGAGTACATAGCGACTTTACCAACTGCACTATGCTAGAGGTTGCTTGGCATCCTGAACTCAGTGTTAACTGATACGCCGGTATACCAGTTTATTTGATATAACTGTCCTGGTCACGTAATTCGGTTAACCAAAGAAGGCAAATCCCCAATTGATAAAAGATGTGTTCATTGATTACGTCTAGTTGAAGAAAGGAGAGGATATTTATGTTGGGGCCCGACAGCTTAACGTGTCCATCCGCTGCACTGCGGATATTTATCTGTTCGAGCGTTTGTACCAGCCTGGGATCAAACCCGATGTCTTCTCTGTGGCAGTCACGAACGTTGACCACTAGGCCACCCGCTGCCGACGATCTTATTTGGCCCAACAAAAGTATTTTTCTAATCCCCCATGACCGGGAACCATGTTTGCACGACCAAAGGGAGCTAAAATTGTACCTCGGTTTTAGAGTTTCTAATACTAAAAGTATGAATTCCAGCATAACTTCCGTTCACTATTTTTTTCTGAAACATACTGAAACTTGAAAAAATAGTTTGCGTTTATGTAAGCTGAGTAATTTTTCCGTAGAACTCAATGTGTGGGAATTTTGTGATGTCAGTAAAATTGCAGTACATTTATTGTATAGCATAAACAACGCCATATACACTGAGTGGTCACTTTATTATGACCACTTGACATTTTTAAGCAAATGAGCTATGGCTGCACGCTGTTGCCTCCAGCGGGCGAGGCTAATATAGAAAGGGAAACCTTAGTGCCTGCGACAGTAGTAGAGTTGATTTTTGGGTGACGTGATGGGTAAAAAATGCGATTTAACGGACTTTCAACGTCGGATGATTGTAGAAGCTCGGAACCAAGGAGCGAGTATCACCGAAACCGCCGCATTCGTGAAATGTTCCAGAGCATCTGTTGTTAAAGTGTTTAAAGACTAGACTGTCAGCCAAAAAACTGGATTCCTACGTGCAACGTGTGGTTGTCATCGAGTAATGACTGCTCGGGCAGAACGGAGAGTGTCCAGAATGGTAACAGACAACAGAAGGGCAACAGGGCAGTAAATTATAGACCATCTTAATCAAGGATCCCCTCAAATGATATCTGCACGCATTGTTCGCCGTACACAGCATCGGATGGGATATGGCAGCCGAAGGCCTGTTCGAACACCTTTGCCGTCTGCAATTAACAAGAGAAAACGTCTCCAGTTCGCACAGGAGCACAAGGATTGGACAGTCGATAATTGGAAACAAATTATGTGGTCCGATGAATCACGTTTTCAGTTGCATCATGCCGATCGCCGAGTGAGAATTTGGCAGAAACTGCACGAAAGCATGGACCCCGAATGCATTGCTACAACCCTTCAAGCTCGTGGAGGTAACGTTATGGTTTGGGGAATGTTTTCCTGGCTCTCTCCCTTCCCTGGAACCAGTGACCCTAAATTAGGGACGGGCGACTGCTTATAGCCCATTGAATTGCTCACGGTGGTCGTTAAACCTCCAATCAAAAAAAAAAAAAAATGTTTTCCTGGCATGCTTTTACCCCTTTAATTCTTGTTGATCAACGTCTGACTGGCACATCATATCTAAAAATCGTTGCGGTCCAAGTGCATCCTGTCATGTGGATGGTTTATCCCAATGGCGATGGCTACTTTCAACCAGATAATGCGTCCTGCCGTAGTGCTCGTATTGTACAGGATTGGTTTCAGGAACATGCCGGTGAGTTTACTTTGCTTAGGTGGCCCCCACAATTTTCAGATCTCAACCCCATTGAGAATTTGTGGGATGAAGTTGAACGAGCCATCAGACAGCTGGATCCACAACCCTGCAATCTCACACTCCTGGAAAGTGCTATTCATCAAGCATGGTCTCAGATTCCACAAACCACCTATCAACATCTCGTGGAGTCCATGCCACGAAGAATCGAAGCAGTATTAAAGGCAAAAGGTGGCCCAACGAAGTACTGAAGGGGTTGTCATAATAAAGTGGCCACTCAGTGTATATGCATCAGTAATGTGGGAGTTCTATCAAATGTGCAAATGTTGAAATAACGACATAGGCTGTCACTGGATGAGGTAAAAATAACTTCTTGATAAATATTAACTGTGCTCACCTTTTTAGTTAGGAAGCTACTTTATTAATAGCATGGTGTTGCGCTTGACCGAGTCACTCGTAAAAATGCCGTAATTTTTTTTTTAAGTACAGGACCAATGTAAGATAAAGCCACTCAGAAAACGGTGTCATTACTGCGTTTATAAACATCATTTGCAGCCATTTCTTTGAATGGTAGAAGTGCACTTCTCGTGTGCAGATATGTGTGTGTTAAAAAACCAGTCGTAAAATCACTTGCAATAAGAAGAGTCGTGATTCGCCAGGGAACAAAAGAAGATATTAGCCTCGTACACAATGTCTTCTGGCTTTATGTTGTTGAGCTCGGGAATTTTTAGATTTAATGGGTAGATCAATAAATGATGACTGTAGAAACTCGACGAACGCGCGCACACATTTTCCACATGGCTTTTCGAGCATTTTTTGTTGAACGAGAGGCAAAAAAAGGCTTTCCCACTGACAAAGTTCATTGAAGTGCAGGAGTGAAAAATCTTAATGACGACTGATGTCACACTGTTGGGAAACCATGCGTACAGAGCATATGACAGTTACAGCTGAATGGTATTCAAGGTACCGAAACAGGATATCAGAGTAATCAATAAAAGTAGCGTTTATATAGCGGAAAAATTATCTGAATAAACAGAAAGAAAAGACACTGCTGTTTCATTTCTCATATACTATAACTAATATAATTGCTATCATTGGCACTCTTCAGTAATCCAATCTAAAATTTAGGATTATTCATCAGATTCACTGAGAAAGATTTAATTTATAATTTGAGTAATTTCAAAACTATAGCTCAGAAGAACTGGTAGTAAGTTATAAATCATTATTCTTTCCCTTTAAACTTAAACTGTTCTTAGCACGTCTTTTGTAAAAAAGATCGTGCTTATGTTATTGGCTTGTCCGTCCGTCTGTCTCGCCTCCAAACCTCTGAGTGTCACTCCTTTCTCTGCATGAAAGGAGAGCTGAGGAGTAGAAAGTTTTTCTACTTCTCTGTCTCGACCTCTGGCTATCGGTTGTTTCCAAGGAAACTTTGTCGACTCTATAAGAACGATAAAGTCATTATGCCGTTTGGATGCGCTAATCTGTTACAGCGCACTAATTTCTGCGTACGTCAATAAGACATAAAGCTACAAAAGCACTTAGTCCACTTACTAACACCTTCTAATTCTTATGCCGTACTGACAGATTACATCTTAAAGATGACTTCGAACGTTCCCATGCTGACGACAGAAGGAAACACCTATTGCTGAATATTCCTTACTATTCCTGGAAACGAATTGTTTGTAAAAAGCTCGAGTAACCCCTTTAACATTTTTTTAAAAATTACAAAAAAAAAAAAAAAAAAATATGTCTAAGAAAAATTAAAAGTTAAAATATTAAAACTTGATTACCCTCCATCGAAACTGCAAATACTTCTAGGAGAAAAGAAAAAGTAAATGAAAAGGAACTTCAAAAAAGCATCCCCTGTGAGCGAGTGGTCAGAGGTGTAAATATCTAGCTAGTCGTCTGACTTGGGTACGGATTGGAGTTCTGCGTGGGGTCATACTGGTGAGGCAGCACCACCTATAGGTGGAGCTGCCTCTGTCACTTCTCTGGAACCAATGGCTCCAAATTGGAGTTCAGCTGCTGCCCATAGCTCTAAGAGTTGCTCATGATTGTCATTAACGTCCCCAACTTCTCCTCACTCACTTCCGGAAAAAAAAAAAAAAAAAAGTTTTAATTAATTAGAAAAGTAAATCATTAAACAGACCTATTTCAGAGACTGCACAGAATAAGGAAAATTTTCAATGCGAGAATGGCATCAAGATTACATAATAACGTGAGAAAAGTATTAATCTAATGTTAGGCCAAACCGGAAAACTTGTTGCTTAACAGAAAGACATAATCTACAGTATAAAACGTGAACGCATTTTTAACCTTGTGAGAGAGCCAAGTAAGCAGCTTAAGAGAAGAGCGGCATAACATAAAACAGCAGAAAAAGGATATTTAAAACAAATGTTCGGAGGGTTTAAGAGATTTTACAAGATTTTAGAATTAATTCTTATCCAAGTAAGAAATATTTAGCAGTAAGTCTTTTTCAGTCAGTGTAGTAGTGTTCGAAAAGTTATCTACGGCGGCAAGCGGTTGTAAAAACATGTGTTCCCAGGCAATCGCTCTTTGTACTGAAGAGCCTCTTCATAAAATGTTAAGTGCATCTTATCATTTTATTGGCCTACACTGCGATCATGTATATTGTGATCCGAAAAGCACATCGAGTTGGCTAAATTATTAGTTTATTGCTCTAGAGGAGCCAGGGAAATGCTCTTCCCTTCCAGCTAGGGGTCGAAAGATGCTTGGAAAGATATAGGGGTCTAGAAAGGGAAAAGGACAGAGAGAGATTGCTTGATGATGATTTGAGAAGAAAGATTTTTCCCGATCTTGGGACTACGACAGAATGAAAAGTTACTTAAAAATAGAGTAAATACGGAAGAGCGAATAATTACGAAACAGAATAAGTAACGAAAGAACTCAGAGATTCAAGTAGTAATTTAGTAAGATTATTCTGGAAAAACCTACACTATAAGTTTAAGCAAATAATAAATTAATTGAAACTGCAACTTTCTCAACTATTCCTTTTCTATGTGTTTTCTGCAATGAGCTGCAATCATGCTTTAACATTGAACCCGAACTGAGCGTATAATAAACGAACAAAGCCCTTTCACACAAGACTAGATAAACGATCATGTTCAAAATACAAGCCATAAAATATAATGATATTCTTTAGAAACCACATTTTACGCAACAAAAACACACAGCACACCAACAGCACGTTACACACCAGCACTATCCCATTTTACACACCAGCACACCAACAACATGTTTTTTAGATGAAAAACTGAAGGATAGGAAATTAAGAGAAGAAGAATAACAACAATAAGACATCTGCTGAGATTAAGCTTTAAATTGAAAGAACTTTGAGTTTCACGTGCTTAAATTCATGACTGTACGTCTCTGCAAATTCATAAAGAACTTCGTGAGCATACGTTTATATCATACTTGTTAAAACATTACTTAAACAACTAGGGAACGAATCAACACGATAACTTACGAACTTTATCGGTTCCCCACTAGAACGTTAGATCATTCACATATTAATTTTTCCGTATAAACTACTCTGTACAGGGGTTTATCAGAAAATTTCATATTGGAGGGGCGCTGAAAAAATTTCGGGGTGTTGAAAACATTTTGGTGCCCGTTGGATAAAAGGAAATTTTTTGAAGACTGAAAATTCCTATAGTAAAATATTTAGGTTTTAAACCCGGGATTAAAAATGGGGAAAACTTCAAAAAATGAAGAACGGTTGATTTTTTTTTACAGTCAGGAACGATTATGTAACTGGAAACCCTTTTTTCCCTAAAACTACACCCGAGTAAATTTGTTTTTGTGCTGTTTTTATTTTTTTACCTCTCATATCTAAATGCTTTCCTTAACAAGGCTAGATCAAGGAAGTATTAACATGGATGCTGAAACAGTAGATATTGATATTTTAAAAAAATCTTGCGCACGCTGACATGATTCAGAAATATATCTACAAAACCATTAACTGACTAATATGAATAAATTCATACATATGTTTTATGGTTGCATGACTGGCTTTAAACATGTGAATTAAGCAAGAAAAAAAGAAACATGACTGCTGTGTATGTTATATAGACTTCAAACATAAGAAAAACAACAACAAAAAAACATTGCACTGCAGTCTCGCACTCAGTGGTGTAGTCCTGAAATAAGAAGTAACCAAGCACCCAAGCACTCCGAAAACTCCCAGGAGTTATCTTGTGTGTGGGGGGTGGGGGTGGGGGTGGCAACAAGCCTTTGCGATCGAATATATGTATATAAAACACAAATAATCTTAACCGAGTTTTTTTCTCTTTCTTCTTCTCACTTTTATAGTGTCTGATAACCACTTCACTGGCTACCACAGAGGCGGTTTCGATAAACAAAAGATCTACGGATTTGTGGATAGCCACCATGAATAGAAAGAGAGAGAGAGAGATAAGGAGAAAAAGAAGAAGAGAAGAAAAAGGAAAACTCGGTGAAGATTATTTGTGTTGAATAAATGTCGATTTCGATGGGAGACGATTGAATGAATACATAAATTCAAAAAAGTCCGATTCACTTAAGTAAAAAGTGGCTTGGCGCCACCAAGCTTTAAAGAAAAAGTGGCCTGGCGACGCAAAGCCTCGATTGCAGCCCTGACAATGGTAGAAGATACTTCAAGTTAATGCTGTGGGATTCACGTATAAATGGAAACTTCTGTTGCCAACTGTGCTATATGGTAATAAAAAGGACTAACACAGAAGTTAGCAAGAAAGATGACACCGAATCTTCGGTTGTAATGAGCACATCTTTTGAATCCGCTCTGAAGCGAATTAAATTTATCAAAGCTATTCAAAGTCTATGGAACCGGTTAGGAAAGCAATCAACCGGTTTCTACAATCGATAAACATCCAGAAATAGAAACAGCTACTTACTTCCACCATCGGCTAAAAAATATGTTACGAAAATCGACAAACGGTGCACAAAAAGTTTCTCATAGCACGTGGAAGGTATCAGAGACAAAGAGATTTTTTTTTTATTGGAGGTTTAACGACCACCGTGAGCAACTCAATGGGCTATAATCAGTCGCCCGTCCCTAATTTAGGGTCACTGGTTCGAGAGAAGGGAGTGAGCCAGTGCTGTAAGACAAACCCAGCATCCATGCCTCACCGGGATTCAAACCCGAACCCCTTTCGGACGAATGATCAGAGGCCACCGGGGCGACCAAAGAGATTTTCAAATCTAATAGTTAAAAGAAGAAATATACGTGTAGAAGGAAACATGAGAAACATGATATAACTCTACACATTCTAGCGGAAGAATTTTGTGAAATGAAAGAGTTGAAAATGGGCAAAAAATATTCTTCATGGAAAAAGAATTTTTCAAATTCGCCTCCCGAAAGCAGAGATTGCGAGAAAAATCGAGGTTCCCTGGAGGGAAATCTCTGCATTATTTAAAGAGAATAATGCAAATATCTCAATAGGGTTTTTAGAAGAGGAGATACAGTTGCAAACTGTAGTACACAAACACCACCTAGCGACAGAACTGTGAACTAAGAAACGCCTCCTATACTAACCTAAAGTGCTCTGCAAGGTAAATCGCATCCGGTGTTGAAAGAACTTTTTAAATCATACATGTAGAAGCAGATATATTGAGAAAAACAGATTAAGCATTTGCGCCACTTAGCGGCGAATCTGTGCATCATTTTGGGAAGAAAATTCACCCACAGATTTTGCAAGTTAGTGGCATCTGACCGAAAAAGAAGATTTTCAATCGGGGTTTTAGTCACGCAGATATTGCTGTAAACGGAAATTTGAAATTTCGCCCTCTGGTGGCAGACTTGTGCTTCAGAAAATTTTTGAAATTTATATGAGAAACATTTCGCAGTGGAAACGCTCTCCAACAAAGAAATAATTTTCCAAATCAGTCTCTTAGATGCAGAGATATCGACAAAAATATTGTATACATGTACGCCCTGCTGGGAAAACTATGCATTATTTTAAGAAGAAAATACTCAGAAAAGGTTTATCCTCTTGAGTGGTAACCGTCCAGGAAATAATTTTTTTAATTGAGATTTTAGGAGCTCAAAGTTCGCTGCAAAAACATCAGCAGCAGAAATAAAAGCTTACGCCCCCTGGTGGCCAAACCATTCTTCCAAACTCAACGCTACATTTTCTCTCTCGACTGAATGTTTTGTGGTAACCTGAATTGAGGTCGAGAGTAGAAGGTGGTATGAGAAAAACAGAGATAAGAAGGATGTTTACGATACACCAGGGATCTGCTCTCGTTAGATATTCGGGCCTTTTGTTAGAATTTAGCTAGAACTTGTTTGTAATTGAATTGAAAGAAAAATTATGCGAGCGTAAACTAAATTTATGTTTATTCAGGGGGTATCCGGGAGACGCGGGTTCGATTACCGCTCCAGGATGGCGAAATTTTCAAGTTTTCGGGTGCTATCTGACTTACCAACCATGTCATATTTACACCAAAAAACGGATTCACATCTTCAAAATTTATGTTTAGTTTGATGTTATTGTTTAATTATTTTGCCTTGATTTTCACGCTTGTTTGATTACAGAAGACTCAAGAAATTTCCAAACTAATTGATATTACTAACATGATGTTGTTCAACTATTGAAGTGTTTTCAATAAATGCCTGAGATGGAGTAAAAGGTTAAATTTTTAAGTACACTACTTGTTTTATTCGATCTTTAGACGTATTCTCGATGTGATATTTCTGTGCTTTGTTAAGGACGTTTGCAAATTCTGTGTTATTTAAGTCTATCTGGGGCACCACGTTAACGCTAGGGATATTTTCCGCCAAAGCAGTTTTCTTATTCACATAATGCTGCTGTTCTGGTCAAATATTGACAATTACCTAAACTATTCAAGCAAACACTTAAGAACATTCGAGTTGCCAAATTGAAAAAGGCTCTTTGGCGAAGTAATGCGTCGTTCAGTCAGAAAATGTTTAACGAGAAGAAACTAAATTTACGGTAACGATCCTCGTTACCTCGATGTTACTTTATAATAATAGTTGCGATTCAGCAGAGTCATTACATTTTGTTTGTTGGTTCGATGCTCGATCCACAGTATCACACACTTGAAAATATTGAGTCCAAACTTTTCTTTGCAATAGTAACAAGAAGTAGTTTAATTCGATTTTACCACGTGGCTTCGGAATTAACGTAGGGCAGTAAATGAGAGGATACGCTGATACTCGTTCCCGTCCGTTTTATGAACCCAGACGTATTTCATGCTTTTCCTAATCAGCCATAAGGCTTAGCCAACGCAAAACCAACCGATGCTTTTCAAAAATGTTTGGTTTGCCTTAGACGCCAATAAAATGGACATCTCTTCTCCCTTTAGACCAAAGTCCGATTTTTCCACTTTTTCACCTCCAAAAACGTCTCTTCCCTAACTTAAGAATTTCTTCACTCCCCACTTAATACTGTTTCGGAATTAATCCCTAACCAGGTTAGCTGTCGGTAAACAGCCTTTAAGCGCACGTCTCTCTCATTAACACATCCTGAAATGATAATCCCTTGCCACAACACAAGTACAATACATTTCAAAACCACATCAATAATATCTCGTGCAGGAAGTTTAAGTAAAATTGTAGACGCAACAGCTGTCAAAAGCACGATTCACAAACACTTTAGCTGAATTAAACTGCCGAGATAAAAAGATTTTATTCACAATTTTAAAATCAACTAAAAGACACAGGCAAGACCTTTCCCAGCCGCAACGGCAGGTAATCAGCAACATTGCTGTGCAGGAAATCTCTGCATTATTTAAAGAGAATAATGCTCCACATCTTTATTGTAGCTAATGGCATACAGTAAAAAAAGAAATATCTCAATAGGGTTTTTAGAAGAGGAGATACAGTTGCAAACTGAAGTACACAAACACAACCTAGCGACAGAACTGTGAATAGTATATAGTTATCTCCCCACAATTGGCACTTCTTATATAGTTATCTCCCGACAATTGGCACTTCTTATATAGTTATCTCCCGACAATTGGCACTTCTTATATAGTTATCTCCCCACAATTGGCACTTCTTATATAGTTATCTCCCCACAATTGGCACTTCTTATATAGTTATCTCCCCACAATTCCCACAATGCATAGCGAGGCTAGTTCAGGTTGCCAGATAACATTATGATTAACTACAGGGTTTTACAAAGGCAGTACATAATCATTAAAAGTTTTTTTTTTTTTAATCGTAATGAGGAAATGCCAATCAATGTAAACTCTATTTGGCAAGAACTTTTGACTCGGTTAAAAACTTTTAATGATTATGTACGACCTTTGTAAAAACCCCTAGTTAATCCTAATGTTATCCGCCAACCTGAACTAACCTCGCTATGCATTGTGGGAATTCTAGGGAGATAACTATATAATATTGTACATGCACACCAGTGTTGCTGATTAGACCCGATGATGCTGTGAAAGATCTTGCCTGTGTCTTTTAGTTAATTTTAAAATTGCGAATAAAATATTTTTATCTCTGCAGTTTAACTCAGCTAAAGTGTTTGTGAATCGTGTTTCTGTCAGCATTTGCGTCTACAATTTTACATCTCAAAACACTTTGCGTTCTTAATTCTAAGACGGATCTAATGCGGCTGATCGCATGTTATAGAACACCAGAAGACTCATTTCAGCAGCTCTGCCCCAAAATGACGCGAACTGAAAAAAATCCACGTGAGAATGAACATATTAATGAATATTTATAATAATCCTTTCTGAACCGGGTTTAGAGAATGTTATATTTTTTACCTGAGAGAACAGAAACTCAAAAGGAAAGTTAAATCAAGGTGTACGTCACAGATCATGGAGGATGGATATTACCAATAAAATGGCAGCAGTTACTCTGTTCCCAGGAAGAACTGACGTTCAATCTAATATCTAGACAAAAGAAAACAGAAATCTTTCTTAGTGATTCATGTAAAACTAAATTTCTATAATTGTTTTCAAAAAAAAAAAAAAAAGAAACCATGCGTTTACTGGGTGAATAAATGGACAAGATGACTTAATGGATAAAGAAAAAAGTTATTTTTACTCTCGCCGAAGTCATTGAGTTCGTAATTAAGGATGCTGGAAACTCTTAATTGCATTTATTTTTCACAAAGATTTGAAAGCTTCAAACTAACCGACAAACCAGAAACGTGATGAGTACTAGCTGGGAAAGAAGAGATAATGATGATGCTGTCGTTTCCAGACGAAGCTTCGTCTTGTTAGCTTTCTTCGTTACACAGTAATTCAACATATGGTAAGCATTCTGCTGATGAAGCCGCAAGTAGAGCATAACACTGGACTGATTAAAAAAAAAGAAGTTTCAAGCGCAGTGGAGCCAAAAGACATGGCACTTCTATTAACATGATACACTGTCAATTACAATGGGAGAAAAAATGCACTTTGAATCTTTTTCTTCAGGAGTGAGAAACTAGGTTTAATAAGACTGCAGTTTTTTGGTAGACTACGATTTCTTTTTTTCTACTTAGCACATGTCCAACCAAGTCTTCTGCTGCATGCAGAAGTTGAAATTATGTTTGACTGTTCTACAAGAGCCAGTGGAATCACTGAACTGATATTTCGCAAAAGTTTGTAAACAAGAGGCACATCACGAAGTTACAAACCACCGAAAATCTTTTGTCTGATGGCCTAAATCTGCAACATACTGGCACAAATGTTTCTATTGTAAGTCCTTTGGAAAACGCATTACATCGAGCTTTATTTTTTAAAACTTTTTACCTTTTTCCAATCTTTCTTATTAACATTTAAGATAGGTTCGCATTAGCAAAAAAACTGGTGACCAAAGCCTGAAAACGGACTACATTTTTATTTATTTTATTTATTTATGCTGTTACATAACATAAGGATATTACAGTAAGTTATGGGCACAAAGGCTATTGAACAGCAAAGGGAACAAGAGAAAAGGCCTCTTAGGAGTCCTGACATAGCCCTTAGTTTCCTTAAAAGTATCAGATAAGTAAGTATGGCCTTATCATGAATTATTTTTAGTAAATAATTCGCATTATTATTTGGATCTGCTTGAAGAAGATATCTTTTTTTTTTTTTTTAACTCAGTAGGAATTTTTAAGTACTTTTTAAAGAGATTATTTTGGTTTTTAATATTTGTTAAATCCAAAGGCAATGAATTCCAATAATCTATCCAGAATAGTTTAAACTTTGTTTTTATAGCTGAGTTTTAGGCTGTATTGGGTGAAACGGTAATCTATTTCTTGTTTGGTAGTTTGTGTCTATTGCAAATAATTTCAATAAATCTATATGTAAATTGTTCTTAAGTCTCTGAAACACGATTTTTCCAAGGCTATAATGTTAGGTTAGTTGATGTATTGCTAGTATCCGAAAATCATTCGGGTGCACTTGAGGATGTAGATGTACATATATATGCATGCAGTCATAGTAGTACTTCGTTTCGAATGTAGGTCTATTGTATTACCTGTATAAGAAAAATTATACATGATCGCAGTAAAATGAGGAACTAATTATATTTCCAGCATACGAACACATGAAAAGACGTAAAAAAATTATTTATAAATGATGCACAAATTACTTGATACTCAGTGTTTACGCAAAAGTTTCAAATTTCAGAAGGGCATAATTGGAGAATGGATGTGCAGTGCTTTCCAGTATAGGTGGAGAGACATTTCAGCTTGGAATATGTCCACCACGAACTACGAAGCAGCTCTCTCAACGTCATGGCATGTTGAGCACCAAGTGATCCAGGAGATAACCAGGCAGAGAGACATTTCATTATGGAATATGTCCACCAGGAACTGCGATGCAGCTCTAACAACGTCGTGGCATGCTGAGCACCAAGTGATGAAGGAGTTCCTCAGGCAGCTTGGCCCACTTCTCCCTCCAGCCCTGTTAGTTTTCTGGAGGGGAATTTCGAGAACCAAAGCGTCTTCCCATCGCGTCCCAGACGTGTTCGATGATGTTTAGGTCTGGGGAATGTGCTGGCAAGTCGATAAGATAAATATCCTAGGTCTTCAGAAGTGTCTGCACTGCCCTCGTACGATGAGGTGTCTCGTTATCATCCATTAACAGAAAGTATTTGCTTAGAGCACCACTGAATAATCGAACATGACGTAAAAGAACTGTGACGTACCAGGAGATGTGGCGTACCTGCCAGAAGGACGCACACGACATAAAGGCAGATAGGAATCAGAATAAAATGTCCGCGTAGCTTAATTGGTAGAGCAACTTGTTCCGGAATAAGCGGCCTCGGGTTCGAATCCTGGCGCGGATAAAAATGACGGAGAAATTTACTTTGTTATAATGGCGCCCGAACTATCCGGATGACCCGACCGTTCACAATCTTGCAATGGTGTGATGTTATTTCCACACCGCGAGATAGGAAAAATAAGAGCAGCACTTCGAAAAAAAAAAAAAAAAAGGGGGGGGGGGGGGAGATGATGTGACGTACCAGGAGATGTGGCGTACCTGCCAGAAGGACGCACACGACATAAAGGCAGATAGGAATCAGAATAAAATGTACGCGTAGCTTAATTGGTAGAGCAACTTGTTCCGGAATAAGCGGCCTCGGGTTCGAATCCTGGCGCGGATAAAAATGACGGAGAAATTCACTTCGTTATAGAACTTCGTTGCAATATCGTTTACCCGTCATCGTCCCATTTTCCTGCACCTGTAGTTCGGTGCGTCGATTAATCATGATGCCAACCCCACACCACTACCCCGGCACCGACGTATCTGTACCTGTTCAACACATTCACGTGCTGACACAAAGAGCTCCTTTCACGCCAGATGAACTAACGTCTCGAATCCGAAGACAGACTAAAACGACTCTCATCTGTGAAGAGTACATTGGCCGATTGAGAAGATGAAACGAAAAAGAGAAGCAGTTAAAGCACACTACAGTTCTCTCTAGGTTTTCCACGATGAGCAAATCTTACCAGTTGATAGAGCTGTACAAATAATTATGAGCGTAGTAACAAAACTGTTTGCTTCAAAACCTCACAATAGTACTATCTACAGGCATTACGTGTATGTGACTACTAAGTTGTATAGTGATGCTCGGTTTATGGGCATAATTCGTATCTGTGTAGCGCCAAAAAAACAAAAATCTTACATAAATGTTTAAAATACCTTCACATTGTGTTTAGCTTTAAAAAATAGTGCCGTTTTTTCTGCTGTAGTCGCAACAATCAGCCACTAGCAGAATCTGCACTTAAAAACTGTTGAACTGTATTAGCAAAATTAATAAAGCATCTTTGTTTATAACTTTACTTTTATTTTTTCCTCTCTTGTGCGTGTTCTGTGCCGCAATGTCTTCACCTTCTCATCCTGATCATGCCTTGCCATATTCAACCACTAAATGCAGTGGGATTTTTAATTAAACCCTGAATTGATTTGGAAGCACTTTTACGATTTTTCGCTATTAACATTCATTTTTGCGAATCCTTGGTTGTATTAGCCGTTTCCTTCTTCCACTCTGGGTTTGTTTCATGCTTTCGCATAATCCCTTTCGTTATCTCATCGGTAGTTCCGTGACACTTACTGCAAGCAGGTGACGACTACACATACAGCTACAGCGCCCTATCTTTTTATGCTGTATATCTGCACTTGAATGCCACCTTGTTGATATGACTTGCAATAAGGAGATACATTGTTTCCACTACCGGATCTTATTTATTTATTTAGTCTGTGCTGTACTCGCACTTTCTTTTTCTGGTTCTATTTTCCCTTGAATTTCACAGAATGCAGAGCGCGCATGATGCTCCCTTATATAAAACTTCATTTCTCAAATTCGAAGGATGTTATTTATTTGTGACATAAGCTAAAGGCTGGGTTTAATTTGTCGCATAAATGCTGAACAATAATGTTAAATTTCTGAATAATTAGGTTTCAACCTCTCTTTCTTTATCTCTCTCTCTCTCTCTTCTAGTGGTTTATTAGAAGTAAATTAAGGAGGGGTTTAATTTGTCACGTAAATGCTGAACAAGAATGTAAAATTTCTGAATGATTAGGTTTCAACATCTCTCTCTTTCGCTCTCTCTCTTCTAGTGGTTTATTAGAGGTAAATTAAGGAGGGGTTTAAATTGTCACATAAATGCTGAACAAGAATATAAAATTTCTGAATAATTAGGTTTCAACACCTCTCTCTCTCTCTCTTTCTCTCTTCTAGTAGTTTATTAGAGGTGAATAAAGGAGGGGTTTAATTTGTCACATAAATGCTCAACTATAATGTAAAATTTCTGAATAATTAGGTTTCAACCTCTCTTTCTTTATCTCTCTCTCTCTCTTCTAGTGGTTTATTAGAAGTAAATTAAAGAGGGTTTTAATTTGTCACATAAATGCTGAACAATAATGTAAAATTTCTGAATAATTAGGTTTCAACCTCTCTCTCTCTCTTTTAGTGGTTTATTAGAGGTAAATTAAGGAGGGGTTTAATTTGTCCCATAATTGCTGAACAATAATGTAAAATTTCTGAATAATTAGGTTTCAACCTCTCTCTCTCTTCTAGTGGTTTATTAGAGGTAAATTAAGCAGGGGTTTAATTTGTCACATAAATGCTGAACAATAATGTAAAATTTCTGAATAATTAGGTTTTAACCTCTCTCTCTCTCTTTTAGTGGTTTATTAGAGGTAAATTAAGCAGGGGTTTAATTTGTCACATAAATGCTGTACAATAATGTAAAATTTCTGAATAATTAGGTTTCAACCCCCTCTCTCTCTCTCTCTCTCTCTTCTAGTAGTTTATTAGAGGTGAATAAAGGAGGGGTTTAATTTGTCACATAAATGCTGAACAATAATGTAAAATTTCTGAATAATTAGGTTTCAACCCCCCTCTCTCTCTCTCTCTCTCTTCTAGTAGTTTATTAGAGGTGAATAAAGGAGGGGTTTAATTCGTCACATAAATGCTGAACAATAATGTAAAATTTCTGAATAATTAGGTTTCAACCCCCCTCTCTCTCTCTCTCTCTCTCTCTCTTCTAGTAGTTTATTAGAGGTGAATAAAGGAGGGGTTTAATTTGTCACATAAATGCTGAACAATAATGTAAAATTTCTGAATAATTACGTTTCAACCTCTCTCTCTTTCTCTCTCTCTCTTCAAGTAGTTTATTAGAGGTAAATTAAGGAGGGGTTTAATTTGTCACATAATTGCTGAACAAGAATGTTAAATTTCTGAATAATTAGGTTTCAACCTCTCTCTCTCTCTTCTAGTAGTTTATTAGAGGTGAATAAAGGAGGAGTTTAATTTGCCACATAATTGCTGAACAATAATGTAAAATTTCTGAATAATTAGCTTTCAGCTTCTCTCTCTCTTTCTGTCTCTCTTTTTCTGTCTCTCTCTTTCTCTCTCTCTCTCTCTCTCTCTCTTCTAGAGGGTTTATTAGAAGTAAATTAAGGAGGGGTTTAATTTGTCACATAAATGCTGAACAATAATGTGAAATTTCTGAATTATTAGGTTTCAACCTCTCTCTCTCTTCTAGTGGTTTATTAGAGGTGAATAAAGGAGGGGTTTAATTTGTCACATAAATGCTGAACAATAATGTGAAATTTCTGAATTATTAGGTTTCAACCTCTCTCTCTGTTCTAGTGGTTTATTAGAGGTGAATAAAAGAGGGGTTTAATTTGTCACATAAATGCTGAAAAATAAATGTCTTCCCCTTTCATCTAAAGCCAGTTCACTTGTTAAATTATTGAAAAATAATTTTCAGTTTTTTATGTATGAAGATGTTTTTCTGAAACTGCTGTTGAGTGAAATGTGATTCTTGCAGTTCTGTACAAAATTCAGAAATACCTTTCGTAATTCAGCAGGGGAAGCTTAGGAGGGCTCTGAATAGGACATTATGTTTTAGCATGACACGTAGAAGAACTTTTGTCATCGTATTCTATAACTGGATCATTTACAATGCAGAATTTTTTACAGCATTTACTTTGAATTAGCAACTATATCGTCATTGCAACAGGAACAAAATAAATTTTTCCCTACATGAAAATGTTTTCGCGAGGAAAGTATGAACGATTCTGAAGAGGAAAGCAAACGAATTTAAGAATCATTTTTAGTTCCTCATTGAATGTTGAGCTGAATCACTGCATTTAAAGCAGGACAGGACTAACTACTGAATAGGATGACGTTAACGTATGTCTCCTCCATTCTTCACGGATGAAACATGCAATGAATAAAAAAAAATCAGGAAGTTCTATTCAACGGAATTTTCAACTGCAATCATTCTCGCATAATAATTGAGAGAAGTTCTGGCAGCCGGGAGCTACTCGTTAGTTTCATTGGTTCTAACCGGAGCCAATCGCAAATGAGGCATGACGATTAAGACACTGACGTCAGAGGGTGGAGGCATCACGAAATGAGTGAATGCACACTGTAACTGTAGTAGCTGCTTTTAGTGATGTGACAACCTCCTGTCCTTAGCACTGTTTAATCTTCACCTGTCTTGTCATTGGGACAGAGGGTGGAGGCGTGGTGAAGGGTTATCGCGGTCCAAATCTCTAAGAAAAAGTTCGTGGTTCACTGATAATCCATTCCAGGGGCGTATTCAGATGGGGGCCTCAGTGGCATTGCCCCCTACCGAAAGTGTTTCATTTTTTCCTAAAATCGACTATTAAAAGAAAACGCTTTAATTTAATAAAAATGCATCAACTTGTATTAGAAAATAATGCTTTTAATTTTCTTTTCTATTTTTCATTATCTTCTATTTTGTCTTGATGGATTTCAAAAACTTGGTTTCTTCTCCCGAAAAAAAATTCCATATCCGCCCCTGATCTATTCCTTGAGCCCTAAACCGCCAAAGAAAAAAAAATGCTTAAAATTCATTCATGAAAGAAATAAAAATTATAATAAAAATGCCTAACCCTGAAAGTAATATTAATTATGCAAATTTCCTTCGAATATTTTTTTGGCCTGTGTGATCAGCGACGTGGGGAAATGTTTGAGGGGGGCTTGATACTTGGAATCCCCCTATAATTAGTAACGAAGCAACGAAGCGAAGAAAGTGTTAATAGTAACGAAGCGAAGAAAGTGTTAATAGTAACTAAGCGAAGAAAGTGTTAATAGTAACGAAGCGAAGAAAGTGTTAGATCTTATGGCAAGGATTCGTTAAACATTATATCATGAAATGATCAACGGAGAGTAACGTTTTACAATTGTTTTTACACATTTAATGTGAAGATAATAAACATATGCCAAATTTTAATGGCATTCCATTACCGGAATTCATACTGGGGTCACAGTGACACCAAATATTATAAAAAAGTCTTTATACTACTTGTGACAAATACGTTAAGTTTTAAAAATTCGGGCACTTGTCCAAATAATATGAATACCACTAACTTAATACAAATGATCAGATTAAAAATATAGAAGAAATCCTGATATATCTGGAAAAAATAATACATGCATGTATATAGAATATTCATAGCAATTTGATAATGACATTTTTATTATAATTTTGATAAATACTTCCTATTCACAGCAGTCAGGTAATAAACACTGAAATCATCCATGCAATAGAGCAAAATCTAATCAGCATCTTCCAATTTCCGTTAGAGTATGCCATCTCTTACAACACCCAGGACAAAGCAAACTGTCTGTTACTTGAAACTACATTATCCAGGACTCGAACGGAAATCGGGAGATGTGGGTTCGATTCTCGCTCCAGAGCGATGAAGTTTCTTGAGAATGATCAGTAAGGACTATAAAAGCAATTTCAGCGTTTATAATTTCTTTGCTGTGAGTAATCAGTATCATTTATCTGATTGCTGCGAATATTCTAGTGAATTTCCCATGCATTAATGAGGAATATTTTTCTTCCTCTATGTACTTAAACAAACAAGAAACGAATTCTAAATTAAGCAACAATTTGAAATATCTCTGCAAAAAAAAAAAAAAAAAAATTAGAGGTGTATACGCTGCTAAATAAATATCATGAGTTGCTTAGTTTAAACCAAAAATCGCTCAAAAAAAAAAAAAAAAAAAAAAACGAATGCAAAGTTTTTTCTTTGCTATTTTTTGAAGGCACAAGTAGTATTTTAGAGTAAACAAGAAACCATAAAGCCCGTTAGACATAAATTTATTTGTTATTTATGCGAGCACAGACATTCTAGATTGAACAAATAGTCGCAAAAGCCGTTAAATAAATTTATTGGTTATTTTTTTCAAGTGCAAGTATTCTAAAATAAACAAGAAGCCCGAAAACCTGTTAGAGATAAGTTCTTTGTTATTTATGCAAGCACAAGTACTCTAGATTGAATAAAAAAACACAAAAACCGTTAGAAATAAATTTATTTGCTATTTTTGTAAGCATGCGTGTTCTAGATTGAACAAAAAATCGCAAAAACCATTAGAGGTAAATTTATTTGCTATTTTTGCATGCACAAGTACTCTAGATTGAACAAAAAACCGCAAAGGTCGTTAGGGACAAATTTATTTGCTATTTTTGCAAGCACAAGTATCCTAGATTGGACGAGAAACTCCTAAAACCGTTAGAAACAAATTTATTTGTCATTTTTGCAAGCACAAGTAATATTCTAGAGTGAACAAGAATTCACAGAAACCGTTAGAGATACATTTATTTCTACCAGCGAGCAATCAACAGACATTGGGCACATTGAATAAGCAGATAATAGTGCAGCTATGCACTCGTATTTCTACGAAAATATTTTAGTTTATGTCCATGTATTCTCAACGGGAGGACCGCTGAGAACACGTAAACATAATTGTGTCTCAGTTAACATTTCGTCTATCTCTCGTGTTCTAAATAACAATCACGTCGAAGTAGGTTTACCTGATCTTTTTGTCCAAAAAACTGAAGGAGTGATCTGAATTTTTCGTGACCTCTTGAACTTGAGGTTGTACGCTGTGTAGTCTACAGAAGCCTTATCTACGCCACTGGGTGTGATACTGCTGCCATACATTCAAAAATCAAAATGTTTATGGAAATAACACACAAAACCATTCAAACCAATAAGTTCAGCTCTCCGTCGCCAACCGCTTATTTCATTAAATTTTCTGCGTAGAAAATTTAATGAAATAAGACTCAAACCTTTCAAACCAATAAGTTCAGCTCTCCGTCGCCAACCGCTTATTTCATAAAATTTTCTGCGTAGAAAATTTAATGAAATAAGATTCAAAATTTTCAAACCAATAAGTTCAGCTCTCCGTCACCAACCGCTTATTTCATTAAATTTGCTGCGTAGAAAATTTAATGAAATAAGACTCAAACCTTTCAAACCAATAAGTTCAGCTCTCCGTCGCCAACCGCTTATTTCATTAAATTATCTGCGTAGAAAATTTAATGAAATAAGATTCAAACCTTTCAAACCAATAAGTTCAGCTCTCCGTCGCCAACCGCTTATTTCATTAAATTTGCTGCGTAGAAAATTTAATGAAATAAGATTCAAACCTTTCAAACCAATAAGTTCAGCTCTCCGTCGCCAACCGCTTATTTCATTAAATTATCTGCGTAGAAAATTTAATGAAATAAGACTCAAACCTTTCAAACCAATAAGTTCAGCTCTCCGTCGCCAACCGCTTATTTCATTAAATTTGCTGCGTAGAAAATTTAATGAAATAAGATTCAAACCTTTCAAACCAATAAGTTCAGCTCTCCGTCGCCAACCGCTCATTTCATTAAATTTGCTGCGTAGAAAATTTAATGAAATAAGACTCAAACCTTTCAAACCAATAAGTTCAGCTCTCCGTCGCCAACCGCTTATTTCATTAAATTTTCTGCGTAGAAAATTTAATGAAATAAGATTCAAAATTTTCAAACCAATAAGTTCAGCTCTCCGTCACCAACCGCTTATTTCATTAAATTTGCTGCGTAGAAAATTTAATGAAATAAGACTCAAACCTTTCAAACCAATAAGTTCAGCTCTCCGTCGCCAACCGCTTATTTCATTAAATTATCTGCGTAGAAAATTTAATGAAATAAGACTCAAACCTTTCAAACCAATAAGTTCAGCTCTCCGTCGCCAACCGCTTATTTCATTAAATTATCTGCGTAGAAAATTTAATGAAATAAGATTCAAACCTTTCAAACCAATAAGTTCAGCTCTCCGTCGCCAACCGCTTATTTCATTAAATTTGCTGCGTAGAAAATTTAATGAAATAAGATTCAAACCTTTCAAACCAATAAGTTCAGCTATCCGTCGCCAACCGCTTATTTCATTAAATTATCTGCGTAGAAAATTTAATGAAATAAGACTCAAACCTTTCAAACCAATAAGTTCAGCTCTCCGTCGCCAACCGCTTATTTCATTAAATTTGCTGCGTAGAAAATTTAATGAAATAAGATTCAAACCTTTCAAACCAATAAGTTCAGCTCTCCGTCGCCAACCGCTTATTTCATTAAATTTGCTGCGTAGAAAATTTAATGAAATAAGACTCAAACCTTTCAAACCAATAAGTTCAGCTCTCCGTCGCCAACCGCTTATTTCATTAAATTTTCTGCGTAGAAAATTTAATGAAATAAGATTCAAACCTTTCAAACCAATAAGTTCAGCTATCCGTCGCCAACCGCTTATTTCATTAAATTTGCTGCGTAGAAAATTTAATGAAATAAGACTCAAACCTTTCAAACCAATAAGTTCAGCTCTCCGTCGCCAACCGCTTATTTCACTAAATTTTCTGCGTAGAAAATTTAATGAAATAAGATTCAAACCTTTCAAACCAATAAGTTCAGCTCTCCGTCGCCAACCGCTTATTTCATTAAATTATCTGCGTAGAAAATTTAATGAAATAAGACTCAAACCTTTCAAACCAATAAGTTCAGCTCTCCGTCGCCAACCGCTTATTTCATTAAATTTGCTGCGTAGAAAATTTAATGAAATAAGATTCAAACCTTTGAAACCAATAAGTTCAGCTCTCCGTCGCCAACCGCTTATTTCATTAAATTATCTGCGTAGAAAATTTAATGAAATAAGACTCAAACCTTTCAAACCAATAAGTTCAGCTCTCCGTCGCCAACCGCTTATTTCATTAAATTATCTGCGTAGAAAATTTAATGAAATAAGATTCAAACCTTTCAAACCAATAAGTTCAGCTCTCCGTCGCCAACCGCTTATTTCATTAAATTTGCTGCGTAGAAAATTTAATGAAATAAGACTCAAACCTTTCAAACCAATAAGTTCAGCTCTCCGTCGCCAACCGCTTATTTCATTAAATTTTCTGCGTAGAAAATTTAATGAAATAAGACTCAAACCTTTCAAACCAATAAGTTCAGCTCTCCGTCGCCAACCGCTTATTTCATTAAATTTTCTGGGTAGAAAATTTATTGAAATAAGACGAAGAATTCATTTTATATAGCAAAATTTCAGTGAAATAGAGAAATTCCCATAGATTTATCTAAGTTCCATAGAATCTTAGATGGTTGCACCCGCCATATGTCCAACTAAATATTGAGGGGGGGGGGGGGGGTTCAAAGAAAATTTGGATGGACTGAAGTCCACCCGAGCCCACTCGTTGTGTCGCGCCTGCTACACATTAACTTGTGTATAAAGCATCACACCGCGCAAATCAATAACTGTTTACGCAAACACATTAAAAAAACAACAAAAAACGTCGTCATCGTCACCAATTTTCAATCCACAATTGTATGAAGGTCCCTTCGACTTTCTTCCATAATCCATCTTGAGCAACACAGTATTATTTCCAGCATGGCGTTGTTCATTACTTCATAATCGGTGGAAAGAAAGAAAAATATATATCGGTTTGTCGAATTCATCATCTTTGTTTCGTGATGTTACACAAGAATAAATAGTAAATAAATGTAAACAGAGTTTGTTTTCTTTTCTGTCCTTCGCTTTGACGGAAAAGTCAGCAATTTTTTGCATCATTAAGCGGCGAGACAACTACTGGATATCGGTTCTCGGAGATCAGAAAGTCGTTTATTACTTCAGTGTATTGCCGGAATGGCCGAGCTACTTAAGCGTCGGAAACCATCCGAACTTCTGACACAATTTATTTTATCGGATGTAAATCCGGGTTGGGAACGTATCTGTTGATTAGAGCATCGAATCTTTATTTCAGGCAATCCCGCAGCCAACTCTAAACATGCAGAAAAGGAATGCAAATTCTATTTACAGCGTTTATTTACGAAGCAAGTGGCGATTTATGTTCATGGCTGTTTACACAGATGGAGGGTATTATATGCACCCATCAGTTATCAAAGCTTTTCCTCCTAAGTGAAGTGAAATATTTATTTACATTCTCGACCGTCCTTAGGAGAGCGGGGGGGGAGGCAATATTATCCAAATGAAGAAAAATAATTTAATCACAGTCAAATGTAATCTAAAGAATGAGCCAAGCACAATAATCCACAGCGTCTGCAGAAGAACTCTTTCGTAATCGCATAAGTAGTGAACTTGACTTACATACTACACTGACGGAAAAAAATCCCAACACCAAGAAGGGGTTGTGTTAGATAAACGACAGTTGGTAGGCGGTGAGAGTACATCTGTAAGATGACGTCTATGCAGATTTCGCGCTCGGCGCATACGTGTGGCGCTAGTAGCGCCCCTCGGAACATGCAAAGCAGGTTTGCTGTAAATACGCGCTGTAACATTCGTGAGCGTTAGTTATCGTTGAGATTCGACGTAGTGTGTTGATGTTAGTCAAGAATGCCTTTAAGAAGACGAAGAAGCTATTATCAACAGCTCACGGAGTTTGAACGAGGTCGTGTAAAAGGGCTACGAGAAGGTGGATTTTCTTTCCGCAATATTGCAGAACGACTTGGCAGGAATGTAGCCACTGCATGTGCATGATTGTTGGCAGCGGTGGTCAAGGTAAGGTACTGCCTCAAGAAGACCGGGTTCCGGCCGGCCACGTGGCACTACTGAGAGGGAAGACCGCCGTGTACGGCGTATGGCCGTGGCGCATCGTACCGCGTCTGCGGCAGCAATTCGAGCTGCATTTGCCACCGCAGTGACACAACGAACTGTTACAAATCGGTTACTTGAAGGACAGCTTCTAGCCAGACGCCCTGTAGCGTGCATTCCACTTACTCCAAAACACTGCCGTTTGCAACGTCAGTGGTGTCAAGCTAGAGCTCATTGGAGGACGGAGTGGAGATCTGTTGTGTTTTCTGATGAAAGCCGGTTCTGCCTAGGTGCCAGTGATGGCCGTGTGTTGGTTAGAAGGAGGCCAGGTGAGCGCCTACAACCAACCTGTCTGCAGCCGAGACACACTGGACCTACACCTCGAGTTATGGTCTGGGGAGCAATTTCCTATGACAGCAGGAGCACTCTCGTGGTTATCCCACGCACCCTGACGGCACAGTTGTACATCGGTCTGGTAATTCAACCTGTTGTGCTGCCATTCATGAACAGCATTCCAGGGGGGGGGGAGGGGTTTCCAACAGGATAACGCTCGCCCGCATACCGCTGTAGTAACCCAACATGCTCTAAAGAGTGTCGACATGTTGCCGTGGCTTGCTAGATCACCAGATCTTTCACCAATCGAGCACGTATGGGACATCATTGGACGACAACTCCAGCGTCACCCCCAACCAGCATTAACCGTCCCTGTATTGACCGACCAAGTGCAACAGGCATCCCACAAACTGACATCCAGCACCTGTACGACACAATGCATGAACGTTTGCGTGCTTGCATTCAACATTCTGGCGGTTACACCGGTTATTAATGTACCAGCATTTCACATTTAAAATGGCTCTTCTCGTGCTTACAATAAGCTGTGATCTTGAAACCTTAATCGATTAAATATGTTACCTATACAAATGTATTGCCGCCATTTTATTCTTCTACAACTATTTTTTCGTGGTGTTGGGATTTTTTTTTCCGTCAGTGTATGTCCCCACGGCGATAGGGCATCGTCGGGGTATTCTTTCTTTCTCGGCGCCCGAGCATCTTCCCAAAACAAGAAGAGGTCTGAATTGTTCAGTTTCTTCACAGAGTTCTCAACTAGAGCTGAGTTTGGTCTCAATTTTCCGAGCCCGTTGTATATCAGCCCGAGCCCGAATTTTATATTGCAGGATAGAGCCCCGCCCGGCCCGAACGAGCCCTGTAAAACTGGCTAACCTGTTCGACTATTAATAAAAAAAAATATCTCCTTTCCCACGCTTCCACTCTCTCCTCCTCCTGTAATGGAGAGTGGGGAGTGGAGAAGGGACCTCTATCTATTTTTATAGTGTAACTGTACGATTTCATTTGACAATTCGTTTCCACCTGAAGTGCTTCGGGCGGGCGGGCGGGCATCTAAAATGATCGGGGGTGCTGCAATTATATGTTGCTCAAATAATGCTAATATTATTGCACCATAATGCGCTGAAATATGTACGTTGCTAAATAGAATTAGCAGGGAGCTACTGCACTGAGAAAGAAAGTTTGTTTGAAACAACAAAATAACTTGTTGAGTTGTTTTGTCGATTTATTTTGTTGTTATAGCAAAACTCCATCGAAATTGTTTTGTTGGCAACACAAAATTATTTCGCTGGCTATATTTTGTTAATTCAACTATATGGAGGTGGCATCAACCTTACGCCAAAGCGCACGTGATTACTAGCTACTCCATACGAGACTTACCAGACTACCACTAACCAGAAGAATCTCGTTTTGCGCTTAAGATTTCGCTTTGAATTATGGTTGACTACGAAGTGAGTGCATTGTTAGAAGACTGGCAGCTGTCAACTCTGATAGAGACATTCAGAGGTAAGAATTTCTAATATATCTTAATAATTCCGACGTATGTTTATGTTTATTGTGTGTTATTTTGGTTGGATTCAGTGAATTTTAGTGATAATTTGGCCTCACTTTTTAGACTCATAATTACAATAAACTGTTACAGAGGTTTTGTACGGGGTTTTAGGATTTAATATATAATCTCAAAATGCAAATTTTCCATCTCGTGCTTCCCTTCCTTTGTTTCTCCAAAACGCGAGAGAAATTTCTTAGAGTCAGTTCCCCATTTGACACCGGGTGGACGGTTAGTTACTAAGACGACATTTTGTCTATGCGTAGTATTTGCATTTTGTATGTTGAATGGAGATTAACTCGATCGCGCCTCTTTTGATTATTTTCTGGTTTCAATTTCAATGATGCCGACTAATGCACTAGCCCTCACATTTTTATTTTGAGACTTAAGATTTACCGAAAGCGGTGTGGTTCTTTCTCTCGGGGAACATATGGATATGCTTAAGGGCATTTTTTTGGAGACAAGAGAGGGAGGCGAGAAGACAGTTGTCTCTAGGTTTAGGTAGCGAGCGGTCACGAAAGTGCGACGAGGTAATTGCCCCAGGCGAGGCTGGGAAGGTCTTAGGTGGACCGGGAGGTCAAAGGATTTCACGACAGCGAGAGAGATGATCGAAAGCGGGACAGTTAGAGAATAAAGCACGGCTAACCGACAACCTTTGGAGGCAATTAAATGAAGAAAAGAATAAAAGTTTTTTAGACATATTTACGAATCGCAAGAATTATTTGCATACAATTTTACTATCATCTTCAACTATATAAGACTTAGCAACTCAACCACGCAACGTTTATGAAGTTAACAACAAGAATTAAAAGATAAGAAAGGACGTGTTAACAGAACACGATAGAATCCGCATCTCATTAGATGCACAAGGGCACGTATTAAATTTAAACCCAGATTTCTGATAAAGCAAAAATACATTTCTCATGACGGCTTGCGGTTCCTGATCGAAAATAAAAAATTGCGCATGAGATAATGATAAGAGTTGTAATTTATGTATAGAGCTTGGTTTCATGTATAGATTATACACTACCTACCAACAAGTAATTGGACACCCCTGCAACCGACGATATCTGCGGTCCTGATACACTTCACGGTCGCCGCCATTAAAATAGTGTGGAAAACAACAACGCAACCAGTCGCATGCAAGATGCCACGTAGTTCGGAGCTCTTTGATTTCGAGAAAGGTGTAATCGTCGGGTATCACAGAAATGACCGATCCATACGTGACATATCCAGCGAGTTGAAGAAATGGCCGATCCATACGTGACATATCCAGCGAGTTGAAGTACCCAAAATCAACAGTGGCCTACGTGATTGGCAAGTGGAAGATGAGAGGTGACTGTCGGAATGTGCCCCGACTCGGCAGACCCACAAAACTGGGAGTTAGAGACCGACGGGTGCTGGCAACAGAAATTCGGAAGAACCGCAGCAAATCGATGGGCCACATCCGTGAGGAGTTTCAACAGGCATCCGGGAATGTTCTTTCGATGAATACCATCCGTAAGGAAGCCCATCTGATCGGTTATCATGGACGTGCTGCGGCCCACAAGCCTTTGATCACCAAGTACAATAGCGCTGTTCGGCTAACGTAGTGCATAGAACGTCGACAGTGGACCGTTGAACAGTGGAAACAGGTTCTCTGGAACGACGAATCAAGGTTCACCCTCTACTGTTCGGATGGCAGTGTCTGGGTTTGGCGTCTACCTGGAGAACGCCTCCTGCCGGAATGTATTGTGCCAACTGTGAATTTCGGCGGCGGTGGAATTTTGCTATGGGAGTGTTTCTCCTGGTATGGCACGGGACCCTTGGTCGCAATTCCTAGTAGACTCAACGCCGAGACCTACTGCACCATTTTGGATGACCATGCGCTGTGGCAGTTTTACGGGGTGGACCCATGTTACTTTCAGGATGGCAATGCCACCTGTCATGTTGCGAGGTCCACCATGGCTTGGTATGGTGACAATGGGGTTAATCGAATGGACTGGCCAGCGCAGAGCCCCGACCTTAACCCTATCGAGCACCTCTGGGACGAGTTGGAGCGCCGACTTAAGGGGTGCACCCACCGTCCGAAATCGGTGAAGGAACTGACCTGTCTTCTCCAAGCCGAGTGGAAGAAAATATCGCTAGCCGTTGTACAACGCCTGGTTGAGAGTATGCCCCGGAGGGCCGCAGCCGTAATCGCCGCTCTTGGTGGCTCCACTAACTATTGAAGGTGAATAAACTTCGTTCTCCTTTGCTATCACAGGTGTCCAATTACGTGTTGGTAGATAGTGTATATACAGTGTGTTTCAAAATTCGTGCGGCAACTAAAGTTTGCATGGTGACAGTTCCTTCGAACATATAGAACCTTATTTTTTTTTTTTTTTTTTTTTGTCTGACCAAAAATGTCGATAATTTGTTTCATCAAAGAAAAAAAAAACTAAGGAAAACGTTCAAAAGGAAATCGGATTTAGATACATGTTACATACGCACCAAAATAGTGCTAATACATCATTATGTCAAGTACGTGAACATTCCAGAAGATAATAAACTCACCTTCAAATGCTGAATTCGCAGATAAGAACACGCTTTTTTTTTTTTTTTTGGAGGTTTAACGATCACCGTGAGCAACTCAATGGGCTATAAGCAGTCGCCCGTCCCTAATTTAGGGTCACTGGTTCCAGGGAAGGGAGAGAGCCAGTACCGTAAGACAAACACAACATCCATGCCTCACCGGGATTCGAACCCGGACCCCTTTCGGACGAATGATCAGAGGCCATCGCTTAGACCACTGCGCCACCGGGGCGGCAGAACACGCTTGCAAGTGCAGGTATAGACAAGTGGGTAGCACGCCTAGTTCTGCCTCACTCTTAGCACCCAAATATTGCCAACGAGTCAGTAATACCTGGGAAACCGCAAAAGTGAAGCAACGGAAAGTGGTTGAATTTTTAACCGTGTAAGGAGCAACGTAATTTCTATTCAACTTTACACTTATAATATCGCATAATATCCGGTACTTGCTCTATAAGTTGATGTTTGAAATCCTTTGACTTTGTGATCTATACTCTAATTTAACCTTCTTTTGAGTTCCTGTATTCTTATGTAAATTTGGTTTATTCTGGTAAAAGATTTTGTAAACTTAACGCTAGAGATTCTCCCTCGGCGAATTTGAATTTTGCACCATGTCAAAAATCAATGATGCAGTTGAGATATGTAAGATTGTAAGTGCTGCTGATCGAATGATTCTGACGCACTGTGACTTTGAGCTCTGTTACGAGCAATATTTTTATATTTGAGCGATCTTCTGTGTGCTACGATTCTTAGTTGATGCTTGATCTATGCTTATTCAGGACTGAATAGTGGGCGAAGGAAAGTGTGTATGCTCAAGCCTGTTAAAGCCGCCCCGGTGGCGCAGTGGTCTAAGCGATTGCCTCTGATCATTCGTCCGAAAGGGGTCCGAGTTGAAATCCCGGTGTGGCATGGATGTTGTGTTTGTCTTACGGCACTGGCTCTCTCCCTTCCCTGGAGCCAGTGACCCTAAATTAGGGATGGGCGACTGCTTATAGCCAATTAAGCTGCTCACGGTGGTCGTTAAACCTCCAATCAAAAAAAAAAAAAAAAAGTCTGTTAAAGAGCAGAGAGGATAGATCTGCACTGTAAAAAATGAGTGATGTGAATTTACGGAAAATTTCTGAAAATAACGTGCAGCAAAGTTGACAGTCTTTTTCAGAAAGTTCCCGTTTATTTTAACTTCAGATTTTCACAGATTTTCCGTAGTCAGAAATTCCGTTTCTTACAGAGAATTCCGTTTCAGGTTTCTCCCTATTTGTATACTGAATTTTCGACAAAATCAAAAAGCCTGCACTTTTCAGCCATCACATTAGATAATCCTTTCGCCGTAGTCAGGATTGAACCCCCGTCGTTTGGGTTGGTTCAACAAACAACGCGCTCCTTTAGCCACTCGGGCAGAAACTGTTGGAAATAAAATTATTTAAAATAAATTTAGTCCAACATGCACGTGCATAGATAGCCCCAGGGGATAGCGAGAGGCAATCTCAAGCCTTGAGACGATACTTAGGCCCCAGGGGATATAGGGGGTCGGAAAAGTTGAAGGGTCAGTTCCCAAGAAGGGAGCGAAGTAACGTTCACCTGACGGAATAGATGAACCCCTCAGAAGGTCAAGTGACCTTGGCATCAGCGGACAAGGTGAAGCTCAGAAGGTCAGGGGTTTTTCACTGGTCAAGAGGAGTAGAGTGCGGGTAGCGACAAGGAACAGACGTGGGTATTGAGTGCCGAGTATGACGAGAGAGAAATGAAATATGCCCAACGTTGACAAACGGAGAGCCGAGTTCGGATAGCGCCAGTCAGCTCAATTAGGTGTATATGCCCAGTGTTGAAAACCTGAAAGACATATGGAGATACCAGATAAGTTATTTTCCTTTTCCCTTTTATTTGCATGTACTTGCTTAAATTAATTCATAACCCTATTTAGAGCACGTGGCGTGTGTATTGGTCATGATAAAACAATGAAAACCCAGTTAGCTAGGTAAAACATTTAGGTAAAGCATAGGAGAAAAGGAACTGGAAGAAAAATGAATCACTAAGCTTTGCACTTATATATATAGATAGATGTATGCAGAAATGATCGGAGACGTTATAGAGAAAAATCGTAATAAGAGTAAATTTTATGTGTAAGGTATTGTTAACGGCTGCACCCACGCACGTGGTACCTTAGTGTTCCTCATTCTCACGTATTAAACTATTTTGATTACTTCCACATAAGATTCCTGTTTGTTTTCCTTATAACCACACAAGACATAAGTTAAGGTATGTGTAAACTAAGATATGTGTTTATGTTTCTGATTTCTTTCACGAGCGGCACCTTTACTCCCCCACCATTCCAGTGACGGGATAAAGGTGAATCACAACGCCGTGCTTTATTATATGCCAGTACATATAAGGAGCACGTTTTTGTCCATATACGATCACTGTAGAACAAAAGTCCCATAGTTATAAAAAGGCACAATAAAGTAAATTTAATCGGTAAATGATCTGTAATTGATGCACCTATAATTTGTTCATAATAATAAATATAACAATAAAATTAACACCTTGTATTTAACATTGATGACAGTAACACATGTCCCAGTGAATAGCATTAACACGTGTGCCATTGTTCATAACTTTAAAACGTGTTCCGTATTGGAATGTGACGTTGGTACCGATTAACGTTTGAAGATAACTATGGTGAATTGGTTAAATATTTGTTTATAACATATGATTATTCTTATAATAAATTTGTTCAAAATAAAAGATATAACAAAACACTCACGTTCATCGTAAAACAAATTGCGTGACGATTACAACATTTTTTTTGTTATTAATGCTAGTGATTTGGTCATTTTATTTTTTGTTGGAGCTTATTGTTTTCCCGAATAGGTTTGTAATATTTTTTTTTTTTTTTCTGTTGGTGCACTTTTCACAAATTTAGCATTTTTCATCGTGATATTTCGAAGCAACAAAATGCTTTGCAACTTGACCTTTTTAAACTGACAATGATTTTCAATTATCTTTAGAAAAAGGTGAAATGTACTTTTTCATAGTGTTATTTCACAAAACTCCTAAATACAAAATTTACTCTTGATAGCTATAATAGCTTTTGTTTTTTTAAGGGGGTCCAAAGACTGATACACAGATATCGTATAATCACCTGTATAATCAGTTAAGTACCCGGTTTCTCATAGTAACAGAATATACAGTATAATAAATATCGGGTACACAAAATGAGGAAGAGGAGAAGAAATATTCTGTGCCACAATAAACAAAATTCATGCGATATGCTATTCACAATATCCGATCTGGCTACAGAACTTCAAAATCAAAATATTTCGACAGACCATTGAAATTTAATAGTTAATCAAACTTTCAAGTATTCCTGTGAATGTCTTCTATTACCAGAAATGTTCGTCAAACGAATACGGAAAAAGTGAGAACGGAGTTTTTCGGTTAATATAAGAAAGAAATTGCGGAAATGTTTCTGAAAATACAGAATTTTGCCGTGGTAGGAAAAATTCGTGAAATTCAGGCTTCCTTCCGTTATTTCACGGAAAAAGTTGTATCAGAAACATGTTTTGTTAATTCACGAGAGAAATAATGGGAAGTGGCTCGTGAATTTCAAAAAAATTTTAAAGTGTGTTTTATGCAACGACGTGTTGTTGGAAATTGACGACCGTTTGGACTTAAAAAAGACTTAGATAACTTTTTTTTTTTTTTTAGTGATTACAGCCTTGCCACTAAACCACTGGTCGTTATACTGCAAAAGAAATTCTGAAATTAGCGAGCCACTTTCCGTCATTTCTTTCGTGAAATAAGGGAGCATATTTCAGATCCAACCTTTTCCGTGAAAGAAAGAAAGAAACGTGAATTTCACGGATTTTTCGTATCACGGGAAAATTCTGCATATTCAGAAAACCTTCTTGCAGTACCTTTCTTATATTGACGGTATAAAACACACGGGTGGTGTACGCTCAACAATTCGAGGGGCCGCGGGTAGCCTAGTGGGCAACGTTCGTGACTGCCGAGGAAAGGACCTCAGGTTCAATCTCAGGCAGGTATGAACGCTCGATCCACTAAATATTCGCCGTGCGTCGGATGGGCACGTTAAGCAGTCGGACCCCGGGTACTGGCCCCCCGGTAATAAATGAGGGCGTCTTCCTCCCCCTTTCCACTTTGCTTCCGTGTCACTTTCCTATCGGGCACTCTAGCCCCTAACTTTCTATTTCTAAGGGTTGTTTTTTTTTAAGACCTGGGGTCAGACACTCCCTTCCTAAAATCCTCTACATTTGATCGCTATCGCTCAACAATTCGGTGAAAGCTATTGTACAGCGTACATCGGTTTGAACAACGTCGAGTTGCTGCCACCGTGTGATATAGCCAACAGGCAATTCAGTAGACGACATCTGGATAACTTTACCCGAGGTCGCGTCATTGGGAAGTTGGAAGAAGGTCGAAGTGTGACTAGTGTGGCCGTGGAGTTCGGGATCGCTCACAGCATCGTTTCACGAGCTTGGAGAGCATTTCAAACGACAGGAACAGCTGTCCGAGAGTTTAGAAGTGGTCGTCCACGAGCAACCACCGCGGCGGACGACCGGTATATTGTCCTACAGGCGAGAAGAGACAGACGGCAGACAGCGGGAGAAATCGCAAGGCACATGCAACAGACACCTGGACGCCAGTTATCGCGTTTTACCGTGGCCAGGAGGCTGCACAAAGGTGGTCTATTTGCACGACGACCAGTACGGTGTGTGCCATTAACGCCTGCTCATCGGAGACGGCGGTTTCTGTGGTGCCAGGAACAAAAGAACTGGACACATCAGCAATATGGTCGAGTTCTCTTTGCGGATGAGAGCCGATTTAGTCTCACGAGCGATTCTGGACTATGCACATCTGGAGAGAGCAGAGAACACGTAATCACACCTCCAACATAATCGAAAGAGACCGGTTTGGAGGTGGCGGAGTTTTCGTTTGGGGCGGTATCATGCTTGGTAGCCGTACTGACCTCCACATCTTCCGAGGAGGTTCAGTAACTGGTGTCCGCTATTGTACCGAGGTTCTCCTGCCTCACGTGCGTCTGTTTAGAGGTGCTGTGGGTCCTGAGTTCCTCTTCATGGACGACAACGCTACAGCTCATCGTACAGTGGCTGTCGCAGAGCTGTTGGAGAGTGAAGATATTCAACGCATGGATTGGCCCGCAAGGTCCCCGGACCTAAAACCAATCGAACACATGTGGGACCTTCTCGGGAGACGCTTGGCAGCACGTCATCAGCTGCCATCAACGATTCCGCAGCTGCGATTGGCGCTACAAGAGGAATGGGCCGTCCTCAGCATGAACAGACGTTGTGAATCCTGCAACGCAGTCAGGGGTGATCATATTACTTACTAAAGACTGGATTTTTCTTGGCAGCCGCCTGTCACATGGACGTTTCTGTCTTCTGTCCAGTTGTGCTCGAAGCTACCTTTTCAATAAAGTGCCTTTGTATCTTTTGGATTCATTGTTTGAACGGTTTTGCTCACTTGTCCTATATTCTCACATCTTGGGGATCTTATGGTATGATTTGAGTCGATGTGGAGCACTTCTGCAGAACGTTACATTCGAAAAACCGTCTCGTCCTTAATTTTTGCACGCCAGTGATATTGGGTTCCTATAAGAGACCCAGTACTTAGCTTATTGCACAGGATTATACGATGTCAATATACAAGTCTTTGGTTCCTTTAAAACAAAAACTATGATTGCAATCAAGAATAAATTTATATTTAGGAGTCATTTAGTTGGAGTTTGAAATAATACAATAAAAAAAAAGTATATTTCACCTTTTTTTAGAGATAATTGAAAGCCATTGCCAGTTTAAAAATAGCAAGTTGCAAAGCATTTTGTTTCTTCGAAAAACCATGATGAAAAATGCTTAATTTGTAAAAAGTCCTCATACAGAAAAAAAAAAAACAAGAAAAAAAAAAAAAAACTTATTCAGAAAAATGATAAGCTCCAATAGAAAATAAAATAACTAAATCACTTGTATTAATAACAAAAAAACACTTTTTGATCGTCGCGCAATTTGTTTTACGATGAACGTGAGTGGGATTTCAGCGTGTTTCTCGCTCAGTGGTTAAAGAGGCGCGTTACCTAACGACGGGGGTTCGATGCTGACTGCTGCGAAAAGAATGTCTGGTGCAACGGCTGAAATGTGCTGTTTCATTGATTTTTGCGAAATTTCAGTTTAAATACGGAAAATCCTGAAACTGGCTTTTCTGAAATAAAAGTAATTTCTAAATACGGAAAATCTGTGAAAATACGGAAGTTAAAATAAACGGGCTCTTTTTAAAATGTTTGATGAAAAATGCCTAATTAGAAATTCTATTAGTTAAAAATTTTAACAAAAGTTAGTGTTGGAGATATCCGAGTTTAACGAAAGCTAAAAAGGGTTAACCTTAAGCTAAGCACTAAGGGTTTTACAGCAAAGTTTAACCTGACGCGCTCTAAACTTTTAGTGTTGCAATAAAGCTAACAATCAACTAAAGTTCCAGTTAAACGACATCTCTATATATATAAAAGTGAAAGATTGCATGTTTGTTCCGCATACATTTCTAAACGGTTTGATGGATTTGCACCAAAATTGGCATACAAACTCTTCATCACCCAGATTAAAATACAGGCGGGACGATTTTTAGAAATTCTATCCCTAAGGGGGTCTAATGTGTTTTTACGGGGCCTTCTATAGACTGGGTGCAAGTCGGCTGCTGCGGTATTACTCCGCGTGTCAGAGCAAAAGTCGTGAGGTGACGCCTCACTCCTCGCAAGCTTCCGCGGTTCAGGCATACGGGGAAGAGAGCGATTTTTAAAAACACAAAGCACCGGCGGAATATATTGTCATAAGTATTTTTTTTTGTTTATGTTACCATGGCATTTTCTTTGTAAGGATTAGGTTTCATTAGACTACCAACAATTGGCGCAGGAGTCTCAAATACGGGTGGAGCTACAGATTCCAACCAATAGGCGTGGTTCTCTCAAATAGCATCAAGGTTAAGTTGAAGTTAAAACAGACGATCTTCTTCATACCTAAAATTTAAATTCAAGATTAGTATGCCGCCCCGGTGGCGCAGTGGTCTAAGGCGTTGGCCTCTGATCATTCGTCCGTAAGGGGTCCGGGTTCGAATCCCGGTCAGGCATGGATGTTGTGTTTTTCTTACGGCACTGGCTCTCTCCCTTCCCTGGAACCAGTGACCCTAAATTAGGGACGGGCGACTGCTTATAGCCCATTGAGTTGCTCACGGCGGTCGTTAAACCTCCAATCAAAAAAAAAAAAAAAGATTAGTATTCGTATTAGTATAGATAAAAGAAATAGCCTATGTCCACCGGAAAAAAGTAAGCTTCCCAACGGTGAAAAAATTATACGAATGGGTTTAGTTTTCGAGATTAGTAAACACAATTCCGTATGTTATCGTGAACTACTTTCTTTCACGTTGGGTGTGATCAGGTTGTATATCTACCCTTTAGAAAGCTGAATGCGGAGTGCAGGAAGTGCATTAGTGTGCATGTTTGCTATTTCGAGCTTTTAAGGCTCACAACGGCCATTATAAATTGTGATTTTCATAATAACATTTTCATCAAGTGTGGGGTAATGCCTCCAAAAAAAAAAAAGCAAACTCATCGGACAAGTTCAGCCGAAAGCAAAGAAAGTAAAATTACTTCGAGAGAGTGAGACAACCGAATAACGTGATCGAAGACTTATGGATCAGCGGGAAAGAGCCAGTGTATCTAGTGCGCGGCAGAGACCTTGGAAGAGCGTGAGGCCCGACTTGAGCGTTGTTCATCATGGTAGGTTTTTTTATAGTGCGATTAACATTGTTACTTGAAAACAAATATATCCCGGACAACAAGTCTATCCCGGGCAACGCCGGGTATCTCCGCTAGTAATATTATGACGTTCACTAATTTTATTTGCAAATTTCAAAATGCAGCTAAAGTTGTGTTCTGCTGCTCTACGTTTAGGGGCATTCAAGAAATCCGCGCATGAAAACTACAATAGTGTTCATGTTAATATTCATTTTTCATATGTCTAAATTTACCGCATTAACTCTATCTTACGAGTGGACTCCTAAAGAAAAATCCTGTACGGTTAGTCGTAATGAAAAGATTTGCATTCAAGATTATCTTAACGTAATTAATTTCGAAATCCTCCCACAATGTTCAATTCTCAAGCACATGTTGGACGCAGATTATAAGTGGCCTTGAAAATGTCAAACAATGGATCTTTCCTTTTATTTCTTCAAGAGTATTAGTATTTGTTATGTTATCTAATCGAATTATGACTGAACGCACTAAACACAAAGCAAATCAACATATAAAAATTATCTAGATGAATTTTCACACGAATTCAGTACTACTTCAGAAACAGTCAGGAATTAACTAATATTTTTTTGTTTGTTTGCTTGTATTGTACAACGAAAGTAAATTTTTTCTATGGTTATTAAAATCACAAAGTGGTCGAGTGGTCTGAGGCCCAGGCTACCTGATTCTTCGCATCCCCAAATAAACTGTTGTTTTGAGTCACGCTTCCGCCAAAAAAAGCCGTAGTTCGGAAGTCCACGTGAAGCCAGTTTTCCCATAGTAGAAAATCCTCGTTATGAACAATTCTACTGACCTTTCCTCGGGACTTCACCCCGGGCCATTTGAGGAATAAATGATATCGAAGATTAACCATGGGGGGCGGGGAAGGTGGAAAGCGGACAGATTCCGGGGGCCCGCGGGTTAGCAAAGCACGTCAAGTGACAATTTAAATTATGAACAAAAAATGTGGATAAAACTGAAAAACTTTAAACTAAATTTTTAACTGTACAAATCCATGAAAATTGAACATTGGAAACAGCCAGTAGCCAAAAGCAGTTTTCTTAGGGATTTTTTCCGCTCCCACCTGTGAGAATGTGTGAACAACGCAGAAATGGCAAAGCCCTGGCGAACATCAGAAAAACACAATTCACGTAGCGCAGGACCGTAGCTAGCAGAGGCTAAGCCCCCTGCAAGGCAAGCAAGCCTTCCTGGAAAATATACGTTGCTGAAAATTCTCTGATCGGTAGTTTATGAAAACCACCTATGTATTTCATTATAAAATATACATTATTAATTCACGCATTGCACTTTTATTTTTAAAGAAAGCAAAATTGGGATGCCACAGGAGGGAGAATGATGGATAACTCAACTTCTCGATGTGAATCAGTACGAACAGCTGCGCCAATAATTCTCTACGACACGGACAAAGGAATTTTTGGTGTCAAGGGCCAGAGAAGAGAGAAATACCTTTATTTTTTAAGGAAAAAAAAAATTGAAAGAAAATTATTAAAAAAAAAGGAAACGAAGGTAGAGTCGTAATCGCGTTGAATAATAAAACACTGTTCCTCACAGGGTAACGGACCGTGAAATGCTAAGCGCCTGTTAAAAAGCTTCCTGGTAGTTAATTATTTTCAAAGATGTGTCGTGAAGAGGTTTCTGCTAAATGTATACCCCTTAGCTTTGGAAAATAGTACTAGAGGGAAATCTTTGTGCTAGTAGTACATGTTTTTCCAGCGAGGGTAGTCCATCGTAAGTCAATCTTTTTCTTTGCTATATTTTACTAACAGTACAGTTATTCAGAAGGCATGAAAAAGGATTCAATAGATACTAAGTGATTTACATCCACAAAACTTAGGTTACATTGTACCCAGTAAACTAATACGCGAATGAAAGCTAAGCAATATAATTTATGTAGAATTGCCATGGGCATTTTTGCATATTTTCCAGATTTGTGCATTTCTTCAGAGGTCATTTTTGTGTGGATGTTTGTTCTGTAGACATTTTTTAATGATTCTTAAAAAGTTTTGCAAGGAGCAAGTAAATAGCTATTTGTTTTTAATTTTATCGATATTCTCTTTGTATTCTATAGCTTGTGAAGTTGTGAGCAACTGTAATTTCTCTTGGGCAAAAATCAAACTAAGTGGAAATTTCTTTGTGCAGGAAAAAGAAGGGGGCAAGCATGCTTATTGCAGAACTGATTTCTTTTTCTCAAGAAATAGGTGTTTCTATTACTTTCAGATTTTTTTTCCCTTTTTTTTTTTTTTTTTTTTTTCTACGAAAGGTTTTTCTAAACTGATCTTCTATACCGATAAGCATTAATTTCATATTTATTTGTTTTGTAGCCCCTTCAAATCGTGTGCCGATGCTCAGATTAGGAGCTTAAGCAAGAACAGCCAACACCATGCGTCTATTAAATTCAGCTTACTGCATATTACTCAGGGGGATAAGCCTGTAAAATTATAAAACTTCCCATCTGGGACAGAAATTTTAGGAGGGAACTATGTGTAAAACTTAAAAAAGAATTCGTCATCCAATGGTTTTTCTAGATTTTTTGCTGCGTGATTATAAACGTGCAAAAAATATATATCTTAATGCTTTTATTTATCTTTCATGCTGTTCATAAACAACAGTACAGTGAAAACCACCGTTATGTACTTTTTCATTTGTTTCGACTGCGCAAACTAATTTTGTTTTCATAGAAAGGGCTTATTGACATTCAAGAGAGAAGTGGGGGCCCGCTCAATTGTTTTTTCTGGGGGCCCGTAAATTAATGGTTGGGTACTGAGTAAGACAGCTGTGAAAACACAGAGTTGTCCATCACGAAGATCGAAGCCGCTCCCCCTTACTACGGAATAAGTTGCTCTCCCAACTGAGCTATACGGATGGAATGTACCGCTGCAGATTTGTCGTCTTGACACGTGATTTACCTCAATAGTACGTCACATCATCTCCCTCTTAATTATTATTTTTTTTTTACGCGAAGTACAAAAAAAAAAAAAAAAAAATTGCGTTAATTCTAGACGATATGTGGAACAAACATCACACATTTTTCGAATAACCCAAACGGCAGCAGTAGCTCCATTTTTACGTTCGGGCGCCAATGTGAAAACACAGATTTGTCCGTGACGGGGATAGAATCCGATGCCCCCTCACTCTGGAGTAAGTTGCTCTCCCAACTAAGCTACATGGACGTAATGCATCGTTGCATATTTGGCCTCTTGACACGTGCTTTACCTCTGTAGTTCGTCACATAGCATCTGATTCCAGGTCCTAAACAGCGCTTGAAAGTAAAAAGGTACATGATTTGGGCTACGTTGTCCGATAGGAAAGACACAAGAAAATCAGGTAGATAAAGCTAAGAGTTTATTAATAAGTTCTATCCTCCACACAGACGCCAGGAATGAAAAGTTACTGTTACGAGACGACCGAGGAAGGAAACTCTGTAAGTAATGGAGCTGGAAATGAGGAGGGTCACTTCGCTATTTGCGTGGTTTATTTAACACCTGCTAAATGCGCTAACTGGTCTGCTGGGCTCCGAGTGGCTAAGTTGTTAGGGCAACCACCTTGGGACCAGAAGGGCACGGGATCGAGCCCACATAGGTTAAATTACTTTAAACCACAGAATATTCATCGTGCATATGATTGTCATCTAAACTTACGGCCCCGGAGTATTAGACCCACCGCTAGAAATAAGGTCACCTGCTCCCTTCCTCCGTCCTTGCACTCTTTCCGTAGAAGTGCTTCTTGTGACGTCATAGCTTGGCACTTCAAACTACGCTGAAGAGCAATTGAATTAGAGATACCTGTCTATAACGTGTCTCGGCATGGACTCGACAAGACACCGGAAGCGTTGGGAAGCCATACGGATCAACGACCCCTGAACAAGCTCCCACAGTTCACGAAGATTTGATGGAGGGGTCAGAGCCTCGAACATCTCTCTCGATGGCATCCCAGATGTGCTCGATGGGATTGAGGTCAGGTGACCTAGCTGGCCAAGGAAGCGAGGTCACGTCGGTGGAGTGTTCATCCAACCATTCGGATACAATTCGGGAGCTGCATTGTCTTGTTGCAGGATGAGGTCCCCAGTGGGATGTTGAAGACGCACAAACGGGAGCAAATGGTCGTCCAGGATGTCCCGGTAACGTTGACCTGTGAGGAACGATATCACACGTACCAGGGGTCCCATTTCAGTCCACGTAAACAGTCTCCAGACGAGAATGCCACCCCCACCACCTTGAAGACTACCCTGTTGCCAAGAAGGGTCCATCGCTTCATGTGATTTGCGCCGTACTCGTATCCTGCCATCCGCATGTACCAACGTGAATCTCAACTCATCAGTCCAGGCAACATTTTCCCACATGTCTATAGGGTCCAGTGGCGATGTTAACGCGCCCATGCTAATCTTTGCACCCTGTGATGTGCGTTCAGCAGCGGTACCCTCGTGGGACCATGGCTTCTGTACCCCATAGCGAGGAGATAGTTCTGGATGGTGTGGCTGCTTACACGTTTTTCTGCACCAGCGTTAAATTGCGAAGTGAATTCTTGCACTGTGGCCCGTCTATCCGCTGTTACAATGCGAGCTAGCCGACGATGACCCCGCTCATCCACATGCTGTTGTCCACGGCAGTTGGCCCTTGCAGGGATGGTTTTACCTGATTCGATGTATTCATGGTGCACCCGTGACACAGGGGCTCGTGAAAATTCCAGTGCCTGCACGACTTCTGAGATGGAGTGACCCATTCGTCGGGCCCCGAAAGCCCACGACCAAATGCGCTTAGATCCTTCGTCTTACCCATACTGCGTCCGACTCTTACTGATTCCCGTCGCATAACTCCTTATATTGTTGGATCGCTGCATACGTCATCTCGTTTCCGTTTACAGGGCAGCACACAGCGCCACATTTGCCTAACGCCAGTTGTATCTAATTCAATTGCTCTTCAGTGTATATCGATGCAGGCTTTCAAACTGGCACTTCAACTTCTCTGATCTGTCTACCCTCTGTCGTATCTGAGTTTCTAGGTTCAATCTAGGCCATATAGATAGCAGAATTCCATGGCATTAGAGAAATGAATTCTTCCTTTTACTGACGTCAAGCGAAAACAAAGGATTCCGATTTATTTCCAACGCTGGCGTGTATGACGTCTAACACGACACCAACCACCAGGCCATGTAGTGTTAGAGAGCTGCTGTCGTTCGTGCTGTATGCCAGTTTCGGGTTCGATGTTTCAGCATAATTGCAGCACGTTGCGAAATATATATAGTAAATGAATAGTTGAGAAAGTTGCACTTTCACGAAATTTATAATTTGCTTAAACTATAGTGCAGGTTGTCCTAGAATTATTTTCTTACTACATTACTATTTTATCCTTTCAGTTCTCTCGCTACTTATGCTATTTCCTAATTATTCGCTCTTTCGTACCTAGTCCAGTTCTACGTAACCTTTCATTCTCTTTCGCAAATTTATTCAGCCGTCTCGATGCGCATTTCGGATCGCCATATGCTAAAAGCTGCGTAGGCCAATATAACCATAAAAAGTACTTAACGTTTTATGAAGTCTCTTCAATACAAAAACCGATTTCCTGGTAGCACTTATTTTTATAACTCATGTTAATCACCGTTGCCGCAGTAGATATTCCCTTCGAACATTCCAATGCTGACTGAAATAGACTTACCGCTAAATATTTCTTACATGGAGAAAATATTTAATTCTAAAATCCTGTAAATGTTCCTATACCCTCTTGACAGTAACCTGAGAGTGATGTCATAGAAGGAAGAAGCTCATCTCTCTATTGTCATGTCTTTGAATTTTCTTGACGGCCTTGGTTAAGTCCAATGCAATTTCGTTTCTGATACGCAGCACAAAAGTCTCTTAAGTAGTTGCGTCTAAAACCTCCTTATGAAAGCAAACCCTGAAAGAAACTGCCGCGTGTAAAGAAAGAAGGGTCTAAACAGCCCGGCATTCTGTAGTAAAAGTACACTGTTAAAATTTGTGTGGTACGTTGCACTAAAAAGTGGTGCTACTCCAGCTGCACCACTTTCTGAGAAAAGATACACCATTGTGTAGTGCAAACAAAACCCTACAACATGGTGCAAATTTGAACCACGTTATGGTACCAGGTTGCACCACATCATGGTGCGGAGTTACACCATGTTGTAGGGTTTCGTTTGCACCACATCATGGTGTAACTTTTCTGAGAAAGTGGTGCAGAACCACTTTTTGGTGCAACCTACCACAAAAGTTTTAACAGTGTAGTGCTTGGTGAGAGGTTAACAAAAAATTAAATGATCTTTTGGATAGCTGGACGTGGGTTCGAATCCCAGGTAAAATATCGATGGCGTAATTGTTTTATCCTCTCTATAGCAGATGAAGTAGCCACTCTATATTTAAGTTTGCCAGGTATTTTTGGTTCCCTGATGGGAACTGCATCATACATCGCAGGATGACTCAGAGGACACCGAGCGTGACTTTAAATACCCTAACTTTTCTCCACCGTTAGAAAACCCCATCGAAATACCACAGGTATAACGTTATCTAAGGTCAGTAATCATATTTTATTTCAATGAAGAAAAAACGAATAGCCATTTTGACTTGAGTCTGTTCTGGAATTTCGAAAAGACGAAGCTTTCAAATTTGTGTTGGTATTTCTAAGAATTATCTTCAACACTCCGAGAGAAATCGCATGAAATTGCTCTCCTTTCTGCGCGAAAGAAATGCTTCTTTTTCGAGTCGACTCGAAATGCCATCCACTGCCAGCTGCTCGTAAACATTGAGCGATTAATCATCTCTCTCATAAGTTAGCTTAACAAGCACCGGAGCACTCTTAGCCGACAAAAGCATGCTTGTCACATTATCTGGAATCCTCTTGTACTTCTACTATTGGATTTTTTTCTTTTCCTCTCCCGTTGGCTTTTTTTCGCACATGCTCTTAACTGCAGTAATCATCTCTCTCTTTCTCTCCGTCTCCAGGAACTAATTAAAGGAAAGTACATGTATACATTTAGTCACACCGAGTGGCTTTATGCGCATTAATCAATTCCGTGTCCATATAAAATGTACAGGAATAATACGACCGCGGCAAAAAAAAAATGTAATCCAGAATTATGAAGACAATAACTAGGTGGAAATTGATATTTTAACGTACCTCCTAAATAAAACTCGCCGGATATAAGAAAAATCCATCGTTCTTCCGTATGAATGCAAGCGTGCTTTTATCTGTCCGCTTAAGCATTTGAGGGATGAGAAGGGGGAGGACTATAAGCAGACTCCCTGACTCAGGGACAAGGGACGCGGATGGCTAAGTAGTCAACGCTCGTGACTGCCACGGAAAAAAGTCTCAAGATCGATTCCAGGCAAATACGAACGCTACCATTAAATATCCGCCGTGCGTCTGATGGGCACTTTAAACCGTCGGATCCCGCATACTCCCCCCCCCCTTGCCGTTCATAAATAAAGGCGTCATCTTCCTCGCTTCCGTGTGACTTTTCTGTCGGGCATTCTAGCCCAAATCTCCTAGCTTCCTACTTCTAATTGTTCAGGAGCTGGGGTAAGACAATCCCTTCTTAAAATTCTCAACATAAATCTTTAATTCAGGGGAAATGGTTCCAGGGAGGAAGAGAGCCAATCTCGTAAGGCAAACACACTTCATCCGGGACTCAAGCCCGAACACAGTACTTAGAAGAATCTAACTCATCCTTTTTAAGCCACTTAAACTTTATTCAAAGAAATATTGACTTTACAAACCATCGAATCAAACGGTGTATCGATGAGTTAGATCTAAAGTACCCTACAATAATAATAAAATCTTCATTACTACTCATATGACGTTAAGGGCTCTAAAAAATACTTAAAGAGCTACAGAGGGTGAGTCATGAATATTGATACAGTGGGATACATACACTGAAGAGCAATTGAATTAGAGACAGCTGGCGTTATGCAAATGTGGCGCTGTGGGCTGCCCTGTAAACGGAAACGACATGACGTATGCAGCGATCTGACAATATAAGGAGTGATGCGACGGGAATCAGTAAGAGTCGGACTCAGTGTGGGTAAGACGAAGGATCTAAGCGCATTTGATCGTGGGCAAATTGTCGGGGATCGACGAATGGGTCACTATATCTCGGAAGTCGTGCAGGCACTGGGATTTTTACGAGCCACTGTGTCACGGGTGAACCGTAAGTACATCGAATCCGGTAAAACCATCCCTGCAAGGGCCAACGGCCGTGGACAACAGCGTGTGGATGAGTGGGGTCATCGTCGGCTAGCTCGCATTGTAACAGCGGATAGACGGGCCACAGTGCAAGAAATCACTCTGCAATTTAACGCTGGTGCACAAAAACGTGCAAGCAACCACACCATTCAGAAACATTTTCTTGCTATGGGGTACAGAAGCAATCGTTCCGCGAGGGTATCGCTGCTGACCGCACATCACAGGGTGCAAAGATTAGCATGGGCGCGGGAACATCGCCACGGGACCCTAGACATGTGGGAAAATGTTGCCTGGACTGATGAGTCCAGATTCACGTTGGTACATGCGGATGGCAGGATACGAGTACGGCGCAAACCACATGAAGCGACAGATCCTTCTTGCCAGTAGAGTACCCTTCAAGCTGGTGGGGGTGGCATTCTCGTCTGGGGACTGTTTACGAGGACTGAAATGGGACCCCTGGTACGTGTGATATCGTCCTTCACAGGTAAACGTTACCTGGATATCCTGGACGACCATTTGCTCCCGTTTGTGCGTCTTCAACATCCCACTGGGGACCTCATCCTGCAACAAGTCCACGCAGCTCCCGAATTCTATCCGAATGGTTGGATGAACACTCCACCGACGTGACCTCGCTTCCTTGGCCAGCTAGGTCAGCTCACCTCAATCCCATCGAGCCCATTTGAGATGCCATCGAGAGAGATGTTCGAGGCTCTGACCCCCTCCATCAGATTTTCGTCAACTATGGTATCTTGTTCAGGGGTCGTGGATCTGTATGGCTTTCCAACGCTTCCGGTGTCTTGTGGAGTCCATGCCGAGACGAATCGCCGCCGTCATCAGGGTGGAAGGTGGTGCTACACGTTACTAGACAGGTATCTCTAATTCAATTGCTCTTCAGTGTACATTTAGATCAGTGCTAACACAAAATACAAATACAGTCCTCTAAATAAAGGCCATTATGTTCAATGGTCTGCACAGGCAACATTGTGCCAAACTTGTGATTCCCGCATGATACCATTCGAAGAATACCTGGACCCCTGCTTCCCCTTCAGTTTGTTTGTGGAAATGCCTGCAGTGCAAGTAGGGAGCAATGGAGCAAAACAGATGGTAGTCCAGGTTGTAGGCTGGGTAGAAAATCAGCTCGATACTTTTAAGATCCTTAATTTCTGCTTTGGTTGAAAGTGCCACATGTTGAGGTCCGTTATCCTGCGTACAAGAATACCCTGAGGTGTACCAGGGTGGTGCCTTTTGCGCCAGAACAGCGTAAATTTAGTCTAATTCGACTGAATAACGACCAACAGTGGTACCACGACCATTTGGGACAAATTCACAAATTCGTGGGGCACGACGCCATCACAGCTCCACAATACACACAGCATCACCTTGTGCTCGAACCTTCCACGTTTGTCAGTTTGTGGTATCTGGCCAGGATCTAGCCATTTCTTCCGCATGTCTGGATTGCGGTAAAAGATGCATTTTTCCTCAAATGTCACGATACGTTTGATGAAACGCTCATCGGCAGGGTTTCCCAGCAATTGACGATAGATCTCCACTCGTCTGTGAGGTTGAACAGGTGTCAATTTGTGCTGGACCACTCGACAGCTTCTGTTACTCTTCCCGAACTAATGAAGATGGCGAACGAAGCTGAATTACGAAACACCAAATTATCCAGACGATCCACATGGGCTGGCTGTGGGATTGGCCAACACTGCTTCACGTAAGGCTTCAGAATCCAAGGTAGTTGGTCTCTCTGGTTGAGTCTGATCTTCCAGTTCCTGATTGCCAGATTTAATTTGGTGAACCATCTTCTTGCGGTTATGTGACTCACTGCATGCTCCCCTTTTGCAGGGGTGGCCTCTGCTGCGTTGTGGCCCAGTTGGAACTCATACAACAAAAGTTCACGAATCAGGCGATTTTGTTTCTCCATCCATGTCAACAAACTCTGAAAAACAGCAAAAAAAAAAAAAAAAAAACTCGTTCCGACTTAACTTAAAGTTAAATCGGAACGAGAATCCTAATTTGAACAACAAAGTTCGACACTTTGTTAAGCTGAAAAATAAGGAAATGGAAAGAAGTTGAACATAGTTTATGAAGAGGTGTGAACTTGAAACTGATAATTTTTTCTGCATCCATGTATTTCAAAGACATAAGATTTATACACACAAAATGCATAAAACACAGATATTTTTCGTCGGTTGTGAAAGTGGAACCCATAACACAATCATTCACTGTAGTAAAAAACAGAATATACAAATTGCGGCATTAATTGCAGTTGGTGTAGCACACAACGCTTTGGGTGTAATGCGTATAATTTTAAGAGTTATCAGCAAAAGGTAAAATGATTTTTGCCGTTTTAGTACATTTTGGACTAGAGTGGTTCATGCTAATTTATGTGTTTAGAAATGGCTTTTAATATAAACTAAATTTTCAGCACTGAAAGATTTTCAAAATTTGGCCACAATCCTGAAGGAAAGAGTAACATTTCTCTAATTTAACCTATTTTTTTTAAGCTTCTATTTATATGTCTTAGGGGTATGCAGAAGTTTCCGCCTCCCCGCTAGCGGGCGCTGTACATGTCTAACCGGCCGGCGACCCGTGCTGTTCGTTCGTACATGAAGCCAAGCATGGCGGTCGATAAAGTTCATTTGCGGCACTATTTATTATTCATGTTTAACTTAGGGAAAAGTGCGAGTGAAGCATACGGTTCGATATGTCAGGCGTATGGCGAAACGGTTATGGGTGAGCGGACGTGTCGAGAATGGTTTGCCAGGTTTAAGAAAGGTGATCTAAGCTTGTAAGACAAGCCACGTGATGCAGGTAGACCGCAGGAACTCGCAGACGAGGAGCTGGAATCGCGGTTGCAAGGGGATGCCACACAATCGACCACGCAACTGGAGAAACGCTTGAAAGTGGTTCGACCGACGATGGTACGTCGTCTACAGGCCTCGGGGAAGATCTAGGTGACTTGTAAGTGGATTCCGGATACTTCAACGGAGCGTAATATTGGTCAACGATTGGGAAACTGCATGTCGTTGCTGAAGTGGTTTCAAGGGATGAATTTCTTGTGGAAGGTTGTTACCGGGGATGAAAAATGGATCCGTTGCGACAACCCCGTACGGAAGCGATCCTGGGTCGACCCATGCCAGCCATCAACATCCACTGCAAAACAGGATATCTACGGGGGAAAGGTGCTGTTGTGTGTGGGGTAGGATATGCACGAAGTGCTGTACTTCGAACTGTTGAAACCAGGCGAAACAATCACTGCACAACGATATTGCAATCAGTTGATGAAACTGAACGCCACAATCGTGCAAAAACGTCCATGGACAGGTAAAGGACGCCGCCCAGTCATCCTGTTACATGATAATGCTAGACCACATGTCGGTGCCACCACATAATCAACCCTTGAACAGTTGCACTGGGAGGTTTTACATCATTCGGATTACTCCCCGGACATTGCACCCTCAGACTTTCATTTCTTTCGCTCTATGCAACATGCCCTAGCCCAACAGCGGGTCACCACAGTTCCAAAGGTGGAAAATTTCGTCACTGCGTTCTTCAGCTCAAAACCCGATTTCTTCTATCACAGGGGTGTTCAGTTATTGGCTGAAAAATGGCAAAATGTCATTGATGCTAACGGCCAATATTTCGTTGAATAAAGGTGTACTGGTTTCCTGTTTGTTCCTGTCTCCTTTCTACTTAAAACGGCGGAAACTTTTGCATACCCTTAATATATTACGTTACTTTTCCGTTAGATTTTCCTTTTGAACAGTAAGTAACTTCCCAGAATGTCTTTATACTCACTACAACTGAGAGTAAGTGTCAAAACTTTAAATATAGGGGTGATGGGGAGTTGACACGGGAATCCCCCGCGTAGAGTGAAACAGACCTAAACCGAACTCAGGCGATAAATGTGAGGACAGCAGGACTTACCGATAGTGTACTGAAGTCGACGAACGTGGGTAAACGTGGTGATCTGAGCTACTTGTCGGCGCAAGACATATGGGCTACTCTATCACCGGAGTGGTATGAACCGTAGGGTTCCCGGGAGCAACTATATCGAGAATGCACGACGGACGTACAAGCGGCGAGAGAGCCACCGATGGCCGACTACAGCCCCCTGATGAGCAGGTTCCACGCCGATTGTCCATGCTCGTACACACCGACCTCACGGCAACGGCGGCTCAGATCTTATCCAGGTTAAATGTCTGGAAGCCCTAACACGTCAGCGAGCGGACTAAACGGCGAGCGCTTCATGCCATGGGCTACAGGTGGCTGAACACGTACACGGTGCACCTATAGGTACGAATGCACTACTCGGGTTCCACTGTTGACCGCTCGTCGTAAGAAGTTACGTTTCGCATGGTGCCGGGAACATCGAAACTGAACCTCTTCAGAGTGACGCCGAGTCGTGTGGTCAGATGAATTTCGTTTTCAGCTGAACCGAGATGACAGGAGGCTGCGGGTGTGGCGTCGACCGCATGAGAACATGGGCGGTCGTACGAGGTCGATTTTGTTCAACGCGGTATTGGCTCTGTGATGGTTTAGGGAGCACATTAGGTTCCTTAGTGTGTCTGGAGAGGTCCTTAACCGCTGCGCGCTACCAATATATGCTGGCTAATCACTTACACGCTTTCATGAACTTTGCTCGTCCTATGGACGATGATCTGTTTCAGCAGGACAGTGCGCAATCCAACCAGGCCGCAACCAATCAGACATGGCTCGAGAAACACTCATATGAGTTTGGAACCATCCAGTAGTTTCCAAGGTTCGCGGATCTAAAGCTTGTGGAAGATTTCTGTGGCCGCGTAAAACGGAACATCAGATCCGTGGATCCTGGCTCGACGTCTCTGGCGAAGTTGTGGACAATGCTGCAACAAGCAGTGATGGCATTACCTCCGTAAAACCTTCCGCATCGGGTGGAGTCGATGGCTTGTCGTGTACAGGCTATTATTCGCAATAGAGGAGCACCGACACTTTATTAGGAAGATATCTCTAATGTTTTGTCCATTGAGTACATAAAATGTTTCGTTGAAAGTAAAAAGAGTCATGTGGTGTGTGTGTGTGTTTGTGTGGTGGTGGTGATGCGAAGATTTAATGATTGTATTTTGAAGCATGCTAGCTCGATGATCTATACGGGTATCGAGGAAATATCTTGAACTATTAACAGTTTTGTGGTAAGTTGCATCAAGAAGCAGTACTACTCTAGCTACACCACTTTCTAAGAAAAGATACACCGTGTGCCGCTAACAAAACCAACAACATAGTGCAACCTTGCACCATAATGAGGTGCAACATTGTACCTTAACGTGGTGCAACCTTGTACTATAACGTGGTGCAAAGTTTCATCTTGTTATTGGCTTTTTTTTTTTTTTTTTTTTTTTTTTACACCACACAATGGTGTATCTTTTCTCATAATGTGCTGCGGATGGTGTAGTACCACTTTTTGGAGCAACCTAAATGTTTAACAGTGTAGAGACGAAAATTCCCACAGTGGTAGACTCCTACACTTTCTTCTACTGCTAGGAAAGTGTTACGGATACTTAATGCAAAAATATTTGGGCAAAGATATTAATTCTCATTCCCAACTTTTATTTCGCATTCTTGCTCCATTTCCTTTGTTTCCACGATGCATGAGAAACTTTTTAGCTCCGTCACCCCAGTCAAGAAATATCAGGAAATACGGTATGTTTAGAGGCGCCCGGTTGTCGCACCTTAAAAATCTTGGCTCTGTATTTCATAGCGGCATTTGGTATTGTTAAATGCAAATTGCACCTTACGGTTTTATGTTTAAATGTACCGAAGTGTATGCAGGAGTGACACTCCTCAGCTTTGAGACTTTTGTCTTGGAATGCGGCTCTTTTATTCCGTGGGAGGGAAGTATCACTGTGTGTGGGTTAAAAGGGGTTGGTCATCCTTTCGAGATGAGGGCAAGGTGGCGAGAGGAAAAGGCAGTCAACTCGGAGAGATGGAAGGGGTGATTCGTGTAAGAAGCCGGGGAGATTTGGTCTAGGACAGAAGTTTCTTAGCAGCGGGGAAAATGCGTAGAAAGTTATCGGTAACGAGTATCCATAGGGAGTGGAAATATTTTATAGTGCTCGCAACAAACAGGATAGCGGAATCATTAGGACAACCTTCGCAAAAGTAAATAAGAAGAAAAATTCGGTATGGTATAAGCCTCATCGGAGACGGCGGTGTCTGTGGTGCCAGGAACACAAGAACTGGACACATCAGCAATGGGGTCGAGTTCTTTTTACGGATGAGAGCCGATTTAGTCTGACGAGCGATTATGGACGTATACACATCTGGAGAGAGCAGGGAACACGCAATCACACCTCCAAAATCATCGAAAGGGACCGGTTTGGAGGTAGCGGATTTCTCGTTTGGGGCGGTTTCATGCTTGGTAGCCGTACTGACCTCCGTATCTTCCAAGGAGGTTCAGTCACTGTTTTCCGCTATTGTACCGAGGTTCTCCTGCCTCACGTGCGTCTGTTTAGAGGTGCTGTGGGTCCTGAGTTCTTCTTCATGGACGACAACGCTACACCTCATCGTACAGTGGCTGTCGCAGAGCTGTTGGAGAATGAAGATATTCAACGCATGGTTTGGCCCGCAAGGTCCCCGGACCTAAATCCAATTGAACACGTGTGGGACCTTCTCGGGAGACACTTAGCAGCACGTCACCAGCCGCCAGCAACGATTCCGCAGCTGCGATTGGCGCTACAAGAGAAATGGGCCGCGTTGCCTCAACAGCTCCTTGACAACCTCTTCCTCAGCATGGACAGACGTTGCAAATCCTGCAACGCAGCCAGGGGTAATCATATCCCCTACTAAAGACTGGATTTTTCTTGTCAGCCGCCTGTCACATGGACGTTTCTGTCTTCTGTCCAGTTGTGCTCGAAGCTACCTTTTCAATAAAGTGCCTTTGTATCCTTTGGATTCCTTGTTTGGACGGTTTTGCTCACTTGTATCATATTCTTACATCTTGGGGATCTTATGGTATGATTTGAGTCGATATGGAGCACTTCTGCATGACGTTACGTTCGAAAAACCGTCTCGTCTTTAATTTTTGCACGCCACTGTATCTTACATTCCTTTTTATGTCAGTCGGAAAATTGCCACACATTGTTTGGTACCACCACGAAAACTCCTAAACTTTAAAAAGATCTCCGAACGAAATGCAATTTGTGTTCATTCGTTATATGAGATGGTTTAGGAGTTTACCTTGTAGGAATTTCCCGGTTTAGGGCTTTTCTGCCAGCCAATCTATACACTGACATAATGTCAAATGAAATAAACCTATGGGAGTGATATTGTGAATAAGTCAACACAGTTCTGTGTGTGTGTGTGTGTGTGTGTGTGTGTGTGTGTGTGTGACTGTGTGTGTACAAAGAAGTATTCTTATTAAGAGGGAATTGTAATTCAGCAACCAGGAAATGGACAAATCAGGTCGTCGCCATTTCCATTTTTAGCCTTTCTTTTTACATAGGTCGCAGAGACAGTAGCGGCATAAAAAAGTTGTGTTTGAACGTTTAACCGAATTTTTAGCATAAAAGAACCTAAAACTTCTAATAAACATCAAAGCATTTTAAAAATATTTTACAAAATGAAAAATTTAGTACCACGTAGGCGCACAGCCAGCGTACTTCCTGTGGGCGGAAAGAGCGAGCGATTTGAATCTCGAAGTATAGAAAATAATAATAATTTATTATTATTATTATTATTATTATTATTATTATTATTATTATTATTTTGCCTTAATTAGGAGAGAATTTATGACTAAAACTGGAAGCGAAAATTAAATCATAAAGGTCTTGAAACATATTGCTTTTCATTTGAGATATATTATACCATAAAATATTATGCTGTATAAGGGTCGCCCAAATGGAACTGAGACTATGGATTTTTTGCCCTAAGGGTTTATAGGTTGGAATATGTGAACATAGAGGAAGCAAGAGTGATACATGGTCTACATACCCTCTACATATAGTCGCCTTGTCGGTTAAAGCAAGTGTCCCGGTGCGGCAGGAGATTGTGGATACCCTGAGCGAAGAACGTCCGTGATTGGCTGTGGAACCAGTCTTCAACGGCGTCCCGGACCTCAGCATCGTTAGCCAACCGGCGGCTCTTGAGAGCTTTTTACTGTGCCCCGAAGATGTGGTAGTCACAGGGCGACAGGTCGGTGCTATAGGCGAGGACCTCCCAGCAGAAGCTCCGCAGCAAATCTTGGCACACTATCGCCACATGCGGACGTGCATTGTCGTGCGGCAGAATAACCCCATTTGATAACATACAGGGTCGCTTACGCTTCATGACCGTTTTAAGGTTGCGTAAGTTATTTCAGTATCTCGTTGTCTTGACAGTACTGTTTGCGTCCAGCCAATCCAACAGAAATGGGCCATTCTCATCGAAGAAAACCGTGAGCATCACATTTCCAGCTCTTAAGGAGTATTGAGCTTTTTGGGGGCGTGGAGAAAAGAAAACCGTGAGCATCACTTTTCCAGCTCTTAAGGAGGACTGAGCTTTTTGGGGCGTGGAGAAAAGAAAACCGTGAGCATCACTTTTCCAGCTGTTAAGGAGGAGTGAGCTTTTTTTTGGGCGTGGAGAAAAGAAAACCGTGAGCATCACTTTTCCAGCTCTTAAGGAGGACTGAGTTTTTTTGGGGCGTGGAGAAAAGAAAACTGTGAGCATCACTTTTCCAGCTCTTAAGGAGGACTGACCTTTTTTGTGGTGTTTAGAGTTAGGATGCCGCCATTCCATACTCATTCGTTTTGTGGCCGGATCGAAATGGTGGCACTAAGTTTCATCTGCAGCCACAATCTTGGAAAGAAACTGTCCCCCCTCTGCGTGGTAACGATGCAGATGCTCCAGACAAGCACCCATTCGCCAAGTCTTCTGCTCCTCCTGTAGATGCTTGGGAACCCATTGTGCGCAAACCTTGCTGTATCCCAATCGGCAATGAAGAATTCTGTTAACAGTTCCTTTCCTCACCGACAATGTTCCCCTAAGCTTTCGGGTTGTTATTCGGCGATTCTCCTTCACAAGGTTGCCCACGACAGCAATAAATTCCATGGTGATGACCACGTGTGTCTGCCCATGTCTCGGCATGTCTTCCGTGCTCACACGTCCTTTAAAAAATTCACTACACCAGCGGAACACTGAACACAGTGACTGACACTGATTCCCATACACATCCTTCATGCGACAATAAATTTCGACTCAACTGACACCATCTGCCGTCAAAAATTGCATTACTGCCAGCCGTGCCGGTTTGGACGAATCCTTGTCACCACCCTACATAGTCAACTTGCCTCCGCACGTGCAAACAGCACACTAACACGCGCCAACGATAAGAGCGTGCTTCGTGACATAACACGCCATCTACCGGCACAAATGAACGGCTCTGTGTTATTATACAACGACGCAATTACACGAGCCTCACTTTCATTTGGGCGACCCTTATATTTATTTCCCCCCCTTTAATTTTCCCGCTCTATTCTGTACATTTTATCTCAAAAATGAATGAGGATGTGTGCAGTATAATATTTTTCTCGTGAAAGCATAGCGTGATATTTCATTTGAGGTTTTACTTTTTTATTGTTCTAGAGGATGCTAGGCAAATGAAAAAAATATAAGACTGAAAGTGGAATGGATTCTTTTCGAAATCGACAAGAGAATCGAAGGAAGAAGAACCGACAGCAACTTCTCCAGAGTGTGCTTCCAGGGTGACTACTGAGTAGAACATCTAAGCAAAATAACCAAAACATCCAAAGTTGCTACAAGCTGTTGACTTCGTCGATGCGCATATATGTTGATCGCAAAACTATACAGTGCCGAAATCCGTTACTCATTTGCTGATGTGAATAAATAGAAGCAGTCCATAAACGACAACCAATGTACTCAGCTCTAATTGAATCCTGCAGGTGGTTATCAACAGGTTACCCTGAGAATGGGGAGGCATTGACTTTTGTTTTATTGAAAAGCAGTTAGAGTTTACAACTCTTTTTATCCTTACCTCACTTACGTGAAAGAGCACAAACTTTTAACTAGGTACAAATACCAGCTGTAATCATGCTTTTCTTCTTCATCTTTTTCATCCTTACCTTGCCTGCGTAAAAGAACACAAACTCTGAACTAGGTGCAGATACAAACTGTGATCATGTTTAGGGTTAAACCAAGAGTGCCTTGATATACAGTATAATACGCACCAAAATATTCAGAAAGAGAATACGAGATACCGTCGAGGCACGTTAATTGTTCATTCATTAAAATATCACTAGTACTTTCGGGATACTCCAAATGGTCCCATGCTCAGGTGGATTCCATGTTTATTAACGCATAGCAACCGAAAAATTGTTATCCGGCCACTGCTGGGAGCGTACTCGAGATATCTCGATATATAGCTGAGTGCGATCACTTTACGCGACAATGGCAAACAACCAAAGGCGCTATGCGCGTTTATCTGTCAGCTTCTGACATCACATATCCGTAGGATGGGCCCAGCAACTGAGATGTCTCCATTTCGTGGGCATTAATGGCACAAGCTATATATTAATTATAGCAAATAAATCCAAAGGGCGAGAACAACAGTGAAAACCCTCTAAATCCTATCCTACGGATATGTGATGCCAGAAGCTGACAGATAAACGCACATAGCGGCTTTGATTGTTGGCCATTGTAGGGTAAGGCGAACGTACTCTGCTAGATGTCGACAGATCTGGGGTACGATCCCACCAGTGGCCTGATAACAATGTTTCGGTTGCTATGTGTTGATAAACGTGGAAAGAGCGATGTCTTTGTTTATTCACTGACGCCACGTATTTGTAGGATTTTCACTTTCGATAAAAACTACACTACATCTAAAAGATAAATTGTACGACTACATCATGAACTGTGAAAGAGACACCACGACAACGTGCAGGTGGTAGTTAGACAGAGTCAGTGACAGTTACGGTTCAATATGACACCAAAATGTCATGAATGACTCAAATGTTGCATGGTGACGTCAAACTATGTTTGACGGTGTGGAGCGGAGTTCATGAGTTGAAGACACGGACTGGGTAGTTTGAAAGGATGATCATCATTACAGCAGGAAGTCAAAAGTTTATGGATAACAACTGATTCCCCGTATGTCAAGGACCATCGTGTTACGTACCTGCCAGCAGGACGCACACGACATAAAGGCAGAGAGCAGTCAGAACGAATGTCCGCGTAGCTCAATTGGTAGAGTGACTTATTCCGGAATGAGGGGACACGGGTTCGAGCCCCGGCGTGGACAAAAATGACGGATAAATTTACTTCGTTATAATGGCACCCGAACTCTCCGGATGATCCGGCCGTCCAAAATCTCGCAATGGTGTGATGTTCTTTCCACACCGCGAGGTAGGAAAGATAAGAGAATCCCGTCTCCAGCGTTTCGAAAAATAAATGTGTGTGACGTTGCATTCCACACACCAGATTGACTGGGAGTTCTCAAGTGCACGTTTTACAGCGGATGGCTGCCTGCACCGATTCATGGTTATGGCTGACCCGTGGGCCATGCCCCCGGCCCTCTTTCGGGGGGAGATGTGACGTACCTGCCAGGAGGTTACGCACACGACATAAAGGCAGATAGCAGTCAGAACGAACGTCCGCGTAGCTCAATTGGTAGAGTGACTTATACCGGAATGAGGGGACCCGGGTTCGAGCTCCGGCGTGGACAAATATGGCGGAAAAATTTACTTCATTATAATTCGTTATTGTAACCTGATATTAATTTAGCGTCCGACCAATTGGGTGCGAAGTGCTCACCAAAGCAATTTCATCGCAAAACTTCACATGAAACCTTTCGTTTAGCTTTATCTTCCGTCATTCCTACTATCTCGTTCTCATGTGAACTTGAATCAGACGGTATTAAAGTTAGCATTCCTCTATTAATTACTACACAGAGACCTATCAGTTAATTCTTCTTTTTAATTTACAGAAAACCTACTTGCGTTCCAATTATCATCCTTAACTCCTCAATACATCCACCTCATGATAAATCTGCAGTTTTTCATGCCTACGTCAGACATGCATATGTGTACACCTCTTCTGAAGAGTACAGGGACCAGGAGTTATCTGAAATTAAAAAAAAACGTGCTCTCATCAACGGCTACAGTCCTATCGTCATTGATAACCTTGTTCCAGATATACTCAAACCTTCAACTCAACACTCATCCGGACTAAGAAACCTTGAAACTATATCGGTTCCTTACCGTATATTCCAGCAATATCGAACTTGCTACAACAATTCTGTCTGAAACACTCTATGAATATTGGTCTACGCACGAAAAACCTCTTTGCTTTCATTAGGAAGGACAAAGAACCCAATAATATCTTAACTTCAGCAGGTGTTTACCTAATTCCCTTCATCGACCAATTTGGATCCACAAAGACAACTGTAACATATTACGTAGGAAGCACCAAAAGACGTTTGGAAAACAGACTTTTAGAACATCAGTGCTAAATAAAAAACCAAGTTCGCACTACAGCCCCTGCTAGAACTTGCTTTGACGAGCACCTCACGCCCAATTGGTCTGACGTTAAAGTAATGTCAGGTTACAATAACCAATGGTCCTTGAGATACGGGGAATCAGTTGTTATCCATAAACTTTCAACTTCAGATATGACGATCATCCTATTAATGACGATCATCCATTCAGCCTACACAGTCCTTGGCTTCAACTCATCAACTTCGCTCCACAACGTCAAACACAATTTGACGTCACCATGCAGCATCTGAGTCATTCATGACATTTTGGTGTCACATTAACCCGTAACTGTAACTGGCTCTGTCTAACCACCACCTGTACGTTGTCGTGATGTCTCTTTCACAGTTCATGATGTAGTCGTACCATTTATCTTTTAGATGTCGTGTAGTTTTTATCGTTTTACTTTTATCCACCTGATGATGGGACCATGGGGAGTGTCCCGAAAGTACTAGTGGTATTTTAATGAATAAACAATTACCTTGCCTCGACGGTATCTCGTATTCACTTTCTGTCACAATGCTTTTCTGCTTCATCGTTTTGTGTCCTTACCTTACGTACGTGAAAGAGCACAAACTCTAAACAAGGTACAAATACAAGCTGTGATCATGCTTTTATTTTTCACCCTTTTTTTATGCTTTCCTTACCTACGTGAAAAAGCACAAATTGCAAACTATGTACAAACAGAAGCTGTGATAATGCTTTTCTGCTTAATCTTTTTTTATCATTATCTTGCCTATATTTCACGTATACGTGAAAGAGCACAAACTCTAAACTAGGTACAAATGCAAGCTATGATCATCATTTTCTTCTTCATCCTTTTTTATCCTTACCTTGCCTACGTGAAAGAGCACAAACTGTAAACTGGGTACAAATACAAGCTGAGATCATGCTTTGCTTCTTTTTTTTCCTTTTTTTTTTTTTATAGAATTGTATAAATTTTGGTTTTTACTTAAGTTTAATGCTAAGAACGAAGATGACGGCAAAATCGATCTCTCAGGGAGGAGCTCAAGCCACGTGAGCACCCCCTATGGTTGCGCCCTGAACCAAGGATCGGTTTAATTATTGTAATTTTTACAAATACATCGTGATTAAATCTCGAGCTGTATAGTTTTTGTGTATTCTTTTTTTCTTTTAATTATGTAGGTATTTTTTCTCGCATATCATTTTTTGGGCTTCAGAATATTTTCAAATTGCCCTATTTACTCTATTCCTTTAAGCAACACGTTTCATTTTTCTATAATATAGAAGAGTATAACTTACAGCAGAATGGTCCCAGTCAGAATTTCTTGGCTTGATTCTTTCGTTTTAAGGACTTCAATAAATGAATTGTTTTTATTTTTGAATGATAACGAAGTTTTAAAAAATGCTGCGTCAGAGAGTTTTGAGCAATAGAAGCTTTAAGCATGCTTAACCAAATTCACCCAGTTCGGAAGTCTGAAACTGTCCTCCTAGTGGTCCTCATCAAAAAGAACAGGGAGAACCAAGTATGATAAGAATCTTTTCGTCACACAAAAATGTGGTGATGCATAATCAACCCACAGTTGCCTTTTCAACCAAAAGAAAAATATAGAGAGTGATTCAAATCGCATATTAAAAATTTTCAGTAAGCTCTATCACTGAATTTTGAGCTACGAGACGAAAACGTTTAACTGAAATTACCAAAAGCGTAACTGAAACGGGACATAAGAAACGGGAGGTTGGACCGGTCCTCAGCTAAAGTGAGGGAGTAAAAATCCCTGCTTTTAATCTTCCTTCTCCGGAGTTGGTATTCTGCCTCTTGAACTACACCGACGGAGGTTTATCGCTGCAACTTGCTGTTTTGGCATGCTGTAGGTCACCTCTGAGGTAGGTAGGTCACAGAGAAAGGCGGGTGAAAGAAATCGGTGGTTATTTCGGATCAGCTGACGAACCATGCTTGAAAAGAACCCTATGTACAAAAAGGATAATTCCAAACGACGTGTAGAAGATTCATCACACATTTTTCGAAGCGCATAAGACAGAATTCTCGTTAATTCTAGACGATGTATGAAAGAAGCAGCACACGTTTTACTTTATTTTATTTATTATTATTACTGAAACCTCACGGCCAGAAGATTCATTTTACGAATCTTCTCTGGTGCCATAATAGCGAACGGCCCATATTTGCCGGAGCCGGATGTTCTACCGACTGATATTTTCTACCTAAGGCTCATCGCTGTAACTCGCAGCTTTGACATGTGAATCACCTCTGACGTAGGTACGTCACGTGATAAAAGTATATTTTGCAAGTGTCCTCTCAGAGTTGCAGAGTGCCATACATGCATTTTATAACAAGGGTGAAGAAGTGAGATTAAAAATGAGTACAGAAAAAAAAAAATGTTGTATTAGGAGTACAAATAAGTTTAAAGCATTTTTTATGTGATGCATACCGCTAATTTACATATCCAACACTCTCCCACGTTGTTGTCATGTGACCGTAGCTAGCCCAAAAGTATAAAATGTGACACAGAAATTTGCCCAACAGTCAAACGCATCGGTAGGTGAAAGATGGCAAGCGCTACTGCATTTATTCGGCACTGCATTCGTTACGAATTTCATCAAGGAAAAAGTGCTGAAAAATCATATGCATCGATATGTTTTTTTCTAGGGGAGAATATTGTATCGAAAAGCACGTGTGAGTTTAGGTTTAGACGGTTTAAAGCAGGTGATTTTGATGTTATTGCGATCGATAACGTAGCGGCGCCCCGCAGAAGGTTGCACATGAGGAACTGCGCGCATTTCTGAATGAAGATTCATCTCAAACGCAAAAAGGACTAGCTTAAAAACCGGGGGTAACTCAACAAATCATTTCCAATCGTTTACGCACAATGGAAAAGATTCAAAAGGAAGGAAAATGGGTGCCACATGACCTGAGCCAGAGCAACAAGGATGAGCGTGTCATGAAGTGTTTGAATATGTTGAATAAAGAACACAGAAAGTCTTTCATGTGGAAAATCGTTACGGGTGATGAAAAGTGGATATAGTACGACAATCCCAAACGCAAAAAAAACTGGGTAGACCCAGGTAAAGCAACGACTTCGACCCTGAAATGCAATATTCACTCCAAGAAAGTTCTGCTGTGCATCTGGTGGGATATGAAAGGTGTGCTCTATTATGAACTATTGGAACAGGGTCGAACTGTTACTGCTGATCGCTACAAGCAACAATTGCTGCGATTGAACCAGAAAATCGGCCGGAAACGTCCATTCACGGGCAAAGGATTGCGTATCGCGAAATTACTCCATGACAACGCGAGGCCGCATGTCGCGAAATCGGTCAAGAAAACGTTATTGACGCTTGGCTGGAAAGTTTTGGAGCACCCAGCGTATAGTCCCGACATAGGCCCTTCAGACTATCATGTGTTCTGATCGATGCAACATAGTTTGTCTGCTGTGCGGTTCTGGACATGTGACGAAGTGAAAAAATGGGTTGACGACTTCATCGCGTCACGCGACGAAGTATTCTTCATGGCTGGAATCCGTCAGCTGCCCGACCGATGGCGGAAGGTGATAGATAATGACAGCGCATATTTTGATTCGTGAAGGTATTGTTGCTTTCTCTCAAATTACATGTTGCGTGGTCTTAAAACGCTTTAAAACTTATTTGTCTACGTAATACGTTGGTTTTGGAAGAACGGCTGACTTAGAGGCTAATGGGAGAGAACTGAGGTAACTAATGCCAACGTCTACCTCGGAGAGCGGATATCAAGCGAGGGCCACATCAAAAATGAAATTAATACGAGTATAAAACTTGTGACTGGAATGAGTTTTGAAGAAATAGTACGATTTTTAAGAGCAGTTTAAAAAAAAGGCGTTTTCAAAGTACCCTATTTTTAGTTATGGATCAAAGACATGGACTATAACTATAAAAAGACATACAGAGGCTTTTCATGACTCAAAGATGAGTGGAGAGATAAATGCTTCTTGAAACCGAAAATGTAGCAAAAGGAACTGATAAACCATAAAATCTGTAATATTTGAGGATATCATGATCAAAGTAAAGACTCTACAGGACAACGGGCTGGGTATTTTCTTGAAGGAACTGACCGCCGCTGAACAATTGAAATACTGAATTGAGTACCAAGGGACAGGCAAAGACTAATTAGAAATCCGCTTGGGAGGTGGGAGGATGAAACCAGAGCTTAATTTCTAACAAAAAAAAGTTCAAGACCTCTAAGTGAGAGATGAGACCGATATGCAGTACTGCTGCAGCGAAGCCGCAGTTATCGGCAAAGTTTGCCCATCGCTATTTCGTATTAAAGGTAGAATTAGAGACTGAAGTTGCGAATTCAAATCCTGTACCGAAAGGAGGGATGATTTTGACAGGGCGATCCCGCTCGTGCATTCGGGGGTGCAAATGAAACGTGTATTTCGGAGCTCCAATGGGCTCATTTAAATATTCGCCGAAAATGAAGAAGTATCGGAACAAAGCTGTAATGAGGTGCAACCCAAATAAAGCCCTGGATGGAACTCGAAAGCAGGTAGAATTCACACGGAAGAGAATGGTTCTACACTGAGAGCTGTAGAATTTTTTTTTGTGGATCTTTATCCAGCAGTGGATTGAGAATCATTGATTATTATTACATATGTACGTATGCATGCCCAAAATACTCTGTACGAATTCATTTCGAAGCACCTGAGGGTTTGTCTGATTTACAGCTTTTTCACCCCCAGACAAATATGCATTTTTCTTACATAATCTAAGTATGGACGATTATAGGGACATAATTAGGTTACGTTGTAGAGGAATCTGAAAAACTTAAAAACAGTCTTGCATTAAAACTGGTTGTGAAAAGAGCATCTCCGTTTGGTCTTTTCATGCATATCTTTTCTTCATATCATTTGGGTAGCGTCAATAGAATAGATCGTCGCATCCGGTGAGAAAACTCTCTCCTGCGCCACAGAGGAAGTTTGTCCGGATGTAAAACTTGTATTTGTGGGGTTGATAGGCGCCAAACTCGATATTCAGTGAATTCTTAGGTAATTTATTCCTGTTATTCCGGGGTCACTGGAGTTTCACAGAAAAAATATGATTTATAAGAGGATTAAATAACCTGACAAGATCTCTGACATTTAACATATTGTTTGTGTACTCCCAAGTGATCTTTCTTCATCCGTTCAGAAGTGGACCCTTTAAGCCTCAAGCGTTGCCGCTGAACCATTACGCTCACTAAATTGGCATATTACAAGCATCCTTTCTTCGCTTTGATTCCTCTAGTGATTTTGGACGAGGAGTAATTACAATGTCTAGAGCTTATTCTCATCGTAATGTGACTTTTCTTGCTCTCCTACTTTCTTCTTTCTTATTTTTTTTCAGTTCCTAATCACCGAGGAAATTATGAGAAGGATGATTTTCGCACAGAAAGCTCCAGCCTGGAATTGGAGACAAGTTATTTCCAAGTCCATGAATTTGTGATTATTTTAGACACTGTTTTTAACTAGTTTTCAAAAACGCTTTAATTACCGGGTTTCTTAAATCGTTCAAACAAAGCAAAACCCGAAGTATTTCGTATTGCGCCTTCAACATAATGAAACATCCCAAGAGCTTTTTGCATTCTACCTGGCATAACTGGGCAAATCGAAAGCTTTGACACGATAGTTTGACCCTTACAGATTAACCAGTTTATAGCAAACGGACATGCGAAGATTTTATTTGGAAAACACCTAAACAGGCAAACCATTATCTCGCGTTTTAACTGCTATTTCGCTCCTCCTTACCTTTGGTTTGCAGAGTTGATTTACTTATGGGTTATTAAAGAACTGATCCAAATTTTGTCTCATTTTGGGATGTATAAATATGCCGAATAATTAATTGGTTGATTAATTCGTGGGCTGTGGTTTTGGAATAAGGAAAAATATATGTCCCAAAATGAAACAGGGACTATCTAGAAAGACTTTTTCACTGCGTGTGGTGTCTGAAAGCGACAAAACAGTCGTAAGTCAGTCAGCAAGAAGACAGAACGTTGATGCCTGGTTGCATTTCTTAGAGCAGTGTTCCGCCACCGGTGTGCCGCGGCACACCGGTGTGCCCCCACAAGGTGAAAGGTGGACGCGAACTTTTACCTATTAATCTATTGTAAGAAATTAATTGTCGAGTTTTATTTTTTACGCTTTCCAACCGTAGGTTGAAGAAACGTATATGCTCCAGCTTTGTCCGTCCATCTGTCGGCCCGATAACTCGCGTAAAAATGGTTCGATTTCGATGAAAATTTAGTATGTGGTAGGGGATCACCTGGGGAAGAATCCTATTGAAAATGGACGAAATGGGGTCAAAGGTCACGGCATAAAAACGGGATCCATTACATTGCCCTTATGCGTCATAACTTGCGTAAATATAGCTTGATGTCGATGAAATTTCAGTATATTGCAGGGGACCACCTGGGAATGAACCCTATTGAAAATGGGTGAAGTGGGGTCAAAGGTCAGGACACAGGACCAGGATGCATTCCATTGCCTTTATGAATCATAACGTGCGTAAAAATGGTTCGATTTCGATGAAATTTTATTATGTGGTAGGGGATGACCTGGGGACGATCTTATGACGTCACAATCTCGCGCTTGAGATGTTGGCGCGCGGTCGCACCATCTGTCTCATTACGTCACGCGTCGTGTGTGGATCCTATTTAAGTTTTATGACGTCACACTCTTGCGAGCAGATGGTCGGGATTCCCATCTGCCTCATTACGTCACGCGTTGTGTGCGTATGCCCGTCCGCACAATAACTCGCGTAAAAATCATTCGATTTCGATGAACCTTTAGTATGTGGAAGGGGATCACCTGGGAAGGAACCCTATTGAAAGTGAACGAAATCGGGTAAAAGGTTAAGACATAGGAGCGGGATCCATTCCACTGCTCTTATGCGTTATAACTAACGTAAAAAGGGTTCGATTTCGATTAAATTTTAGTATGTGGCAGGGGACTACCTGGGAACAAACCCTATTGAAAATTGGCGTAATGGGGGTCAAAGATCAGGACATAGGAGCGAAATCACTTCCATCGCCTATATGCGTCATAACTTACGTAAAAATGTTTCGATTGGGATGAAATGTTAGTATGTTGTAAGGACCTGCCTGGGGACGAATCCTATTGAAAATGGGCGAAATGGGGTCAAAGGTTAGGACAGAGGAGTGGAATCTATTCCACAGCCTTTATGCATCATAACTTACATAAAAATGCTTCTATTGCGACAAAACTTTATCATGTTATTTCGGAGGAATACTGAACCGATTCTATTAAATATAATCGAAATGGGATCAAAGGTCAGGGCACAGGAGCGAGATTTATTCCACAGCCATTATCCTCATAACTTGAGTAATGATTTCTGGTATGTTGGAAAGCGTATTATAATCAATGCATTGCATGATTTTACTAACTTGTTTAATTTTATCCCAGTTACTGTTTTTCATATGCTTGCATTTCATTCTCTGCCGCTGCACTGATGATGATGCTTGTTCATTCTTTATTACATGCCGCGAATGTTTATTTATTCAAAGAAATTAAATGTAAATTATTTACTCACAGTTGTTGTGATATCGTAGTTTTGCTTATTGATATACTTGTATTTCTCGCCTCTACCGCTGCGCCATTCGGCTTCTTTGTTACACTTGCTGCATGTTCTGTGTACGCTTTTCCCTAAAAGTGTGGGGATTAACAAAACTTTCCCTGTCTTTTATTATTTTATTACGTTGTTTTGGTATTTGTCCCTGTTTGTTAGTGCTACTTCAACTTTATTACTTTTTTCCTGCACCGATGCACCCACCCATTGTTAGACTTTATTTTAAATAACTCGGTATATGTGTCCCTTCTCTCCTTTGAAGAATATAGGTCCCGCGTCTTACAATTATTTCGGTTCTATCACAGCTTTGCTCTGAAGTAGCCCAAAAATTGTAATTGCCAGTCAGTCTTGCTATTTTCTATTACTGTTAAACTTTTTTTTTTTTTTTTAAGATGGACAAGTTCCTTGTATGGAGTGTTCCGTCCACGAATGCAAGTAGTGAAAGCATTGAGCCCGAAAATAAGAAACAAAAAATTAGTGCCCCGGCATATAGTGATAATTATTTTTCTTACGTTTTTTTTTTTTTTTTTTTTTTTTTTTTTTGGTGTGGCGGTAAAACGCCCAATCCCCGAGTGTATCGTTTGTGGTGAAAAACTCAGTAATGCTGCTATGTTTCCCAGTAAATTGAAGCGACATTTGTCAACAAAACATTCTTCTCTGTCAAGCAAAGATATCAGTTATTTTCGTCGGTTGTTGGAACAAAGCAAAAAAAAACAAGCAACGTTCATGACTGCGACAGTACGTGTTTCGGAAAAAGTGCAGGAAGCTAGCTATAAGGTAGCCGAAATTATCGCAAAGGCCAACAAGAAAGTTCACACCGAATTTTCGGGTGTAATAAGCACGTCTTTTGAATGCGTTCTGACGCAAATTAAATTTATCAAAGCTATTCAATGTCAATGGAACCGGTATGGAAAACAATAGATCTGACCAAAGAAAGAAGATTTTCAATCGGGTTTTTAATCCCTCAGATATTGCTGTAAACGGAATCGTGAGCTTACGAACTCTTAGAAACAGAGATATCGACAAAAATAAGATGTGACTTTACGTCCCCTGGTGGGAAAGCCATGCATTGTTTTAGGAAGAAAGCATTCTCAAAAGGTTTATCCGTATAAGCGGTATCGGTCGAAGAAAAAAAAAACTGTTTTTTTTTCAAAAATTAGAAATTACGTGCAAAGGATTTCTCATTAGGAGCTGTATCCGGTGCAGAAAGAATTTTTCAAATCGGAGATTTAGAAGCAGAGAGAGATATAGGGGGAAACGCAATTTACCGCTACGCTCCCTAGCGGAAAGTCTATAAATTACTTGAAAAATTTGAAATTATATGAAAAACATGTCACACGGAAAACACTATCCAACAAAGAAGGAATTTTTCAAATCGGACTCCTAGAAGTTGAGATATTCACAAAAATAAGATGTACATCTACGCCCCCTGGCGGAGAAACTGTGGAATATTTTAAGAAGAAAATATTCCGAAAAGGTTTATCGATATGAGTGGCATCAGGCCATGAAATAATTTTTTAATCGATATTTTAGAAGCTACGATTTTATGGCAAATACATCAGAAGCCAAAATTAACACTTACGCCCTCTGGTGGCCAAAGTATTCTTTACCAAAACTTTGAAATTATATGCAAAAGATTTTCCATCAGGAGATGTATCCGCTGAAGAACCAAATTTTCAAATCGGAGTTTTACAAGAAAAATTATCGGGGAAAATGTAATTTACTTTTGCGCCCCCTAGCAAAAAATCTATGCATAATTTGAAAAAGTAACTATATCTAAAATACTCTTCGATATAAATGGAATCGAAAGATATACATTTTTTTCAATCGGATGTTTAGAAGCAAATATGTGGAATAAAACGCATTTTTGAATTCGACATTATCTGCATTTATAAAGGATCATCATTTTCATATTTCAAGCTTCCCAATGCAAACAGAATTTTTCAAATCGGACTAATAGTTGCTGAGATATCGTGGGTACAGACGGACGGACGGACAAACCGATAACAGAAGCACGATCTTTTTTTACAAAAGACGTGCTAAAAAACCACACAATAGCTAAAACGTTGTTAATGCCTGCTTGTGTAGAGATGGTGAAAATAGTCCTGGGATAAGAAGCTGCTAGTAAAATTTCAAAAATTCCTCTCTCTGTTGACACAATCAGTCGCCGAGTTAGTGACATGTCCAGTGACATTGAAAACATTATGAAGGAGAAAATCAACAGCAGTCAGAAGTTCTCATTTCAGATGGACTAGTCCACCGATATTAGTGGTCACGCACAACTTCTTGCCTACATTCGGTACATCGATAGAGATGTAATTGCAATTAATTTCTTTTTTTCCAAAGAACTTCCCGAGCGAGCCACCGGTGAAGAAATATTTCGTGTGACTAATGAATATGTGCTCCGTAATGAATTAAAATTGAAGGAATGTGTTAGTGTTTGTATAGATGGGGCCGCTTCTATGACAGGCCGAGTGAAAGGATTCGTAGCTAAAGTACGCGAATTAAATCCTAACATACGATGCGATCATTGTCTCATTCACCGCGAAGCCACTGTTGCTAAGTCTTTGCCATCTTTTCTGAAAGTTGTGCTGGACGAAGTTGTAAAAGTCGTAAAACTCATCAAATCGCGGCCCCTAACTTTCATGGCTTTTTTTTTTTTTTCGGTTTTGTGTCAGGAAATGGGATCAGAACACATTACACTCCTGCTACATACAGAAGTATACGGTGGTTATCACGAGGAAAAGTGTTAACGCGAATATTTGAACTTAAAGAGGAGGTACATGCACTTTCGATTGCTGAGGGGCATGAGTACGCGGATTTATTTGCAGATGATGAATGAGTATGTAAGTTGGCATATCTTTCCGATATTTTCGTACACTTAAATGAGCTCAACAGAAAAATGCAAGGTAGGAAAGAAAATATTCTGACTGATATGGATAAAATTCAAGGATTTGTGAGTAAGCTGAATTTGTGGATAGAGAAGTGAAAATGGGTCGTTTGAGATGTTCCCGACTGTGTGGCCACTTGTTGACTGTAATAAAATGGTGAGGGACTTAAAGAACATTTAGAAATCTTACAGCAGAAGTTCAAGAAGTATTTTGGAGAGATGTTAAAGATTTCGACCGGGTTCGTGATCCATTCGTTGCGAATTCAAAACCTCTTCCGATTAATATAGAAGAGGAACTCGCAGATTTAAAAGCAGACAGAATATTGAAATTAAAACTTCACGAAGATGCCTTTGGACACGTTTTGTTTGGAAATAAGGACTGAATACCCGACTATCTCCGAGATGGCAGTTAATGTGTTACTGCCATTTTCAACTGCATATTTGTGTGAACTGGGCTCTTCGACGTTGACTGAAATTAAAAATCAAAGAGTGAGAGACTCAAATCCGTCGATAAAGAAATAAGACTTGCACTGTCAACGATTCCACCACGGATCAGCCACCTGTGTGCAGCTAAGCAGGCGCAAGTATCACATTGAAGGCATGAGTCGAATTATTTACCTTAATAGTAATAGGAAAGTGCATTTTCTTGTATTTTCTACAGTGAATTAAAGTTCATAAATTGTTAATAAATGCACAAGGCTATTTCTGTTTAATAATAATATAATAGAATAATAATAGGTTAATTACATTACGCATTTATATTAATAGTGTCATATCATACGTTTTGAGGGGGATTAACATTTGGGTGTTCTGTGTTGAGTCATGGATAATAATTTATGGTGTGCCGCGAGTACATAAAGGTTGCGGAACACTGTCTTAGAGAACGGGGATAGGTCCCATCGCCCATCGCTGACGCACAGATTTTTGAGAGAGACCGCAGTTTGAGCCAAGAGATTCTGGTATATTTGTAACCGGTCCCGGACGATTCGTCCAACGACGATTGGTCCAATACCGATTCGTCCAAAGCGGCGATTGGTCCAATGCCAATTGGCCCAATGTCCGATTCGTCCAATGCCGTTTCGTCCAATGGTACGATTGGTCCAACGCCGATTCGTCCAATGGTATCATCTTACCAACGGTAAACTTCTTTTATTTTCCAGAAAGGAATAATAATTTAAATTATTCTCCTCTTTATATCCCTTAGAAAGATAATTTCCGTATATTTGGTAATTGTAATCATTTTACATGAACCTGGTAAAAGGCACTCAATGGAGCATTTCTCAGCTTTTTGCAAAGCACCTAGGTCGCGGGCCTTTTTAGAAGATTTTAAGTTACAACCTAGATATTTGGTATTTGTAAACATTTTATAAAACTTTATAAAAGGCATTCATCGTATCATTTCTGAGGTCTTTGCAAGGCACCTAGGCCGCAGGCCTATGAATTAATATTTCGTGCTTAAGTGAAAGCGCAATATTATTAACTTGATTTAATATGTAAACATTATGAATATGACATCGGTAGAATAAAACCTGTTAAAAAGGCCTATGAATTAATATTTCGTGTTTAAGTAAAAGCGCAATATTATTAACTTGATTTAATATGTAAACGTTATGAATATGACATCGCTGGAATAAAAACTGTTGAAAAGGCCTCTGTCCAAACCCCGACCAGTTGTTTCCATTGGGCAGTTGGAGGAAAACCCCACCGCATTCTGCAAACAGAAACGGAGCACTAGTATTTTGTATTATTTCATGCAAAAGAGAAATTTTGAAGTTGATAGAACGGCTCGTACATCAGTAACTTCATACGACAGCAAGGACAGTATAACAAGAAAACGCGATTCCAAAAAAAAAAAAAAAAAAGAAAAAAGAAAAAAAAAAAAAAAAGAAATATGTAACCACAATATTACGCATGAAATGTAACATTATTTTACATTCTTTGGAGTACCGGTACTTTCGTATAACATCGGAGATAGAATCAGAACAGATGAGACTGTTATAGCACGAGTAGCACTTCGGACAGATAGGACGGAATTGGGCCAATCGTCCATTGGACGAATCGGCATTGGACCAATCGTATCATTGGACGAATCGTACCTTTGGACCAATTGTCCATTGGACGAATCGTCCCTTTGGACGAATCGGCATTGGACCAATCGTCGTTGCGTTTGTAGCACTTATGTGCCGAATAAAATTAATTTTTAAGTGTTCCTAGTATTCCGATCTGCACGAAAGGAGGTAAAGCATTTTTGCAAGATTTAGTGTGAGCTGAAATCAAGCGCATGAAGATAAAGTCAGTTGTTTCCTAAGACTGCGAGAAAGAAAGCTGGCTGTATTCTTGAGTCAAGTAAGCAGCAAATCGGGTGATAATTCTTCGTGCACAGTAATCCGGATAATCAGCGGTAAAGAGATGTCATGATTCCTCATTTACGAAAAGCTTCCCGTAAGACTGCGAGAAAGAAAGTTGACAGTATTTTTGTGTCAAGAAAGCAGCGAATCTGGGGATAAGTCTCCGTGTACAGTATTCCGGAGAATCAGCGGTAAAGAGATGTGTGAAAATACAGGTTTTTCCGCGCAGGCCATCGAATCCGGGGTCCCTTCACTTTGGAGTAAGTCGTTCTCCAAATTGAGCTACGCGGACGTATGCTCTCGCTGCAATCTGCCTTTATCTCATGTGCGTCCTGCGGGGCAGGCACGTCACATCTCACCCCACCCAACGAAAGAGGGCCGGGGACATGTCCCAAGGGTCAGCCGGGACGATGTGTCGCAGTAGTCAGTCATCCGCTGAGGAACGTGCATTTGAGAAATCCCAGACAATTTGGTGTGTGGAAACTTAACATCACACATATTTATTTTTTCGAAGCACTGAAGAAGGAATTCTCATTATTCCTGTCTCGCGGTGTGGAAAGGACATCACACCACTGCGAGAAACCTATCGGCCAGGTCATCCTTGAAGTTCGGGCGCCACTATGAAAACACAGTTTTGTCCACGCGGGTTATCGAATCCGGGTGCCATCACTCCGGAGTAAGTCACTCTCCCAACTGAGATACGCGGACATATGCTCTCACTGCTATCTGCCTATATCTCATGTGCATCCTGCGGGGCAGGCACGTCACAGATGTCACGATTCCTCGTACACGAAGAGCTTCCCCCAGCATCGTAAGACTGGAAAAAAGAAAGACAGTATTCTTGTGTTAAGTAAGCAGCGAATATTCTTCGTATACAGTATTCCTATCGTGAATTACTAATTCTTCGTGTACAGTAATCCGGAGAATCAGCGCTAAAGAGATGTCGTGTTTCCTCGTATACGAAGAGCTTCCCGCAGCATCGTAAGACTGCCAGAAAGAAAGCTGAAAGTATTCTTGTGTCAAGTAATCAGCGAATCGGGAGATAATTCGTCGTGTACAGTAATCCGGAGAATTAGTGGTAAAGAAATGTCACGATTCCTCGTATACGAAGAGCTTCCCACAGCATCGTAAGACTGCGAGAAAGAAAGCTGAAGGTATTCTTGTGTCAAGGAATCAGAGAATCGGGAGATAATTCTTCGTGTACAGTAATCCGGAGAATCAGCGGTAAAGAGATGTCACGATTCCTCGTGTACGAAGATCTTCCCGCAGCATCGTAAGACTGCGAGAAAGAAAGCTGAAAGTATTCTTGTGTCAAGTAATCAGCGAATCGGGAGATAATTCGTCCTGTACAGTAATCCGGAGAATTAGTGGTAAAGAAATGTCACGATTCCTAGTATACGAAGAGCTTCCCGCAACATCGTAAGACTGCGAGAAAGAAAGCTGAAAGTATTCTTGTGTCAAGTAATCAGCGAATCGGGAGATAATTCGTCGTGTACAGTAATCCGGAGAATTAGAGGTAAAGAAATGCCACGATTCCTCGTATACGAAGAGCTTCCCGCAGCATCGTAAGACTGCGAGAGAGAAAGCTGAAAGTATTCTTGTGTCAAGTAATCAGCGAATCGGGAGATAATTCTTCGTGTACAGTAATCCGGAGAATCAGCGGTAAAGAGGTGTCATGATTCCTCCAATACGAAGAGCTTCCAGCAGCATCGTGACCTGGAGAAACTTTCTCTGATCGAGCTAGACAACTCGCCTCGGTATTCGCAGAGAAGGGAAGCTCTAAAACGAGCGCGTAGCCTCACTTCCCCTAATCCATTTCCCCTAATTCCCGTTTGCCCTAATCACGTTTACCCCAATGGCGTTTCCCCGAAATCGCTTTTACCCGAATTCCCATTTTCCCTAATTTCGTTTGCCCTAATCTCGTTTCCCCTAAACCTCGTTTCCCCTAATACCCGTTTGCCCTAAACGCGTTTACCCCAATGGCGTTTCCCCGAAATCGCTTTTACCCGAATTCTCATTTCCCCTAATTTCGTTTCCCCTAATCTCGGTTCCCCTAAATCTCGTTTCCCCTAATTCGCATTTGCCCGAAACACGTTTACCCCAATGGCGTTTTCCCGAAATCGCTTTTACCCGATTTCCCATTTCCCTTAATTTCGTTTCCCCTAATCTCGGTTCCCCTAAATATCGTTTCCCCTAATTCGCATTTGCCCTAAACACGTTTACCCCAATGGCGTTTCCCCGAAATCGCTTTTACCCGAATTCCCATTTCCCCTAATTTCCTTTCCCCTAATTTCCTTTCCCCTAATTTCGGTTCCCCTAAATCTCGTTTCCCCTAATTCGCATTTGCCCTAAACACGTTTACCCCAATGGCGTTTCCCCGAAATCACTTTTACCCGAATTCCCATTTCCCCTCATTTCGTTTGCCCTAATCTCGTTTCCACTATTTCACGTTTGCCCGTATCAAGTTTTTCCTAATTCGCGTTTTCCTTATTTCGCGTTTGCCCTAATTCATGTTTGGTTTTTATTAACCGAAATAAAACGGTGGGTCTTGATATCTCAAGAGAGTTATTCTTTTCTTTCTTGTTGATGATGTCGATAACCATGCCAACAAAAGTGTAAAGAAGTGCACATGGTGAGGAGCATTATACGATTAGTCCTTAACGCAGCCATTGTGTCTGTTACGGACCCCCCCCCCCCCTCCACTACCCTTCCTCACAGATAAAGTACTACATCGCATTAAACTTTTATTAAAGCAAGAGATACTATTGAAAAGCATTCGCTAGAATTGTGAACGCAGAAGGCCCACTTTTTAAGAGTTCTTAGCGTACTTGACCCCTTCCTTCTCCCCACCGTACGAGACTCTAAGCATGAGCCGTGGAAATGCCTTTTGCTAATTGAGTTCCCCCTTAACAGTAGACGTCAGTTTGTCCTGTTTGAATGTTTTCTCAGTTAGCACCATCACTGATTGGGTGTAGAAGAACTGGCCATCGGTGAACTGGCCGCAAAAATTTTAACAGGCTGTATAAAAATTGCGTTTTCGACCGCTTCGTGGCCACGTTCTTGGAAGTTGGTTATCTGAATCACATAAAGTTTCCGTAATTTCGTCTTTTCTTAATTGCGATTATTAATGTAATTCTTTAAAAAAAAATGTTTATGATCTACAACTGAACAAAAGATTTCAGGATTTACGAACTGCAAGTCTGCAATTAATAATCTGAGGGCATATGCTGCCTCACGAAACTTTTCGGGGAGGGGGGGACACCAAAAGTACAAAATATAAAGAATTTCTGGTCTGATCGGGAGATTTTCAGCATTTACAACCTACAAGTCAACAAATTATCTAAGGGCATGAGCTGCTTCAAGAAAACTCTCGGGGGGGGGGGGGGGGGGGGGGCACACGTGTACAATGTTAAGTTAAACGAAATTTGTTTTGGATTTTATGGATTTTTACACTGCCTGAAAATAAACATCTTTCCTTTTCTTTCTGTTGAACTTGAAATCTAAAAAGGATAAAGAAAATTTTTTTTAATTAAAAAAAAAATTACAATGCCCCCTTTTTCGTTCCTGAGAATTGATAGCGGCAATAAGGTGCACAAAATCCTCTTTTCAAATTTTTACTGTCTTTACCAGTGGCTTACGCCGATAGATCGTTTTCCAAACCTAGAAATATGAAAAGTTACTTCTGATTAAATGTGAAACAGCAACGACTTTTTTTTTCGTTAGTAATTAAAACAAAATTGCTAGACAATTTGGACATCGTTATAAAGTTTGTAACAAAAAGAAAAACAAAAGCTACAAAAGTAAATTTTACCTGAAACTACGTTTGTTTGTGTGCTTTCTTAAAGCTTTAGTTTTTAATTTATAGGAAAAATAATTTCATTTATAATTTCATTTAATACGAAAACCAATTATTTCGAATTCTACTTACAGTTTTATACAATTTATTTGAATATGTACCAATAGAAGATAATTTTTGGTTAGAATAGTTCAAGAGACGCCCGTCATGTTCAATGTTATATATATTCAAACTTAATTTCTGGATATTCATCACTGCTGCGTTGCGCGTCACGATCTTCAGAATGTGTGTTAAAAAATTTTGTTTTAAAATTCGGTTTTAAATTTTGTCCTTAACTCTGCTTTTGGGTATATATATATATATGTAAGGTCAGGTGATGCGTAACATCACAGCCTCTCCTTGACAAATGTCAACCCGCCTTCTCGTGGTACATCCTGTTCCCACTAAAGGGGCTCTGACGACCGCCAATAACTGTATAACTATACCATCGGGATTTGAGGAAATGCTATCCCACACTCACCAACCCGCTTGGCCAGCGTGGTGAGTTATGGCCAAACCCCTTCAAAATGACTCCACAACTTAAATCTTGGCCCTCAGTCTCCGGCAGCTGAAATGTAAATGGCCAAGGCAGCGGCCAGTGTGACATGAAGGCAGAGGGTGCTAAGAATCCCCCGGAGGACCAGACTAGGCTGTCATCTGATGCTGACCTTGGCAACGTATAACGGACGCTCCCTATCTTGTGATTCAAGGCTTCTTGAATTGGAAGAGGAACTACAAAGGATCAAGTGGGACATCGTCGGGCTAAGTGAGGTAAGGAGAAAAGGAGAAGATCTCATTGAACTGAAAAGTGGACATCTCTTCTACTATCGTGGGACAGATACTGGCAGAACTAGTGGTGGTGGATTTATAATAAACAAGAAACTGAAGGATAAAGTTGTACAAGTTGAAAGTTCCTCTGACAGAGCTGCACGACTCGTTATCCAACTCTCGAGAAGATACCAGGCTCAGATTATTCAAACTTATGTACCCACCACAAGTCATGCTGAATAAGAAATTGAAGAATTTTATGAGGAAATTCGTGATCTAAATAATAAAGGTAAGCAGCACTTGAAGATAATTATGGGAGATTTCAATGCAAAAATAGGGCAACGGCAACAGAGTGAAACTTCAGTAGGTAAATTCGGTCACGGCAACAGAAACCAGCGTGGAAATACTCTCGTTGAGTTTGCAGAGGCAGAAGGGTTTTTCATCTTGAACTCCTTCTTCAAGAAAAAGCCACACAGGAAATGGACATGGAGACATCCAAATGGGACGACAAGTGAAATTGATTTTATTATGTGTAACAAAAAATTCGCCATAGAAGACTACAGTGTGCTAAACAAGTTCAACACAGGCAGTGACCATAGATTGGTGAGATGTAAGATTCACCTCAACGCTAAACTCGAACGTAGCAAGTTCATAAGACAAACAAAATGTATTGACATAACCAACCTTAAAAAACACCATAATACCTTCAAATTGGAACTGAAGAACAGGTTCTCTGCTTCAGAAATCCTAACATCGGAAGAAGTGGATATTTCTGAAGTTAACAGAAAAGTAACCAAAGCTCTTATGGAAACAGCAACAAAATTAGCTGGGTCTAAGAACAAATTGCATGTGAACGAATTATCAGGAAAAACCAAAATGTTGATGCAAAAAAGAAGAGTGATGAGAACAACTAAAGAAGATGTGACTTCCAAAGTAGAATATATAGAGCTATGCAAGACAGTACGAAAAAGTATCACTGAAGACGTAAGGAAATTCAACTGTGAACTAGTAAGGAAAGCAATTGAAAACAACCAAAGCCTAAAGATAGCAAAGGAACATCTCAGTAAGGGAAAAAAACAGATTATGGCACTGAGAAAAGAAGATGGTTCTGTAACAAGAAATAGAGGCGAAATTTTGACAAGAGTGAAAGATTTCTACTCCAAATTATATGAAAGGGACGATACATGTACTCCAGACATCATGAAAGGTACCAGTACCAGAGTTCTTCCAGTCCTTCCAGCAGAAGTTGCTCATGCAATCAAGAACATGAAGCGGGGAAAAGCTCCAGGAGAAGATGGAATTACTGTAGACATCATACAAGAAGCAAGTGGAGAAATCGAAACAGTACTCGCCCAAATTTTCACTCGATGCCTTAATGAAGGGAAAATTCCTGAGGATTGGAACAACGCTACAATGATCTTGCTACACAAAAAAGGTGACATTGAGGATCTCAGGAACTACAGACCTATCAGTGGTTTATAAAATCTTCGCTAAAGTTCTTTCACACCGCTTGAAGGTGACACTGGACATGGCTCAACCGAGAGAACAAGCTGGATTCAGGAGTGGCTACAGCACAATATATCATATCCACGTACTGACAGAACTAATTGAAAGAGCGAGGGAATATGAACTTCCATTGTGCATGGCTTTTATCGATTATGAAAAAGCCTTTGATTCGGTGAAATCATCAGCAGTTGCAATGGCTCTGAAATCCTGCGGTATTGAAGATGCATACATTAATATTATTAATAACATCTATGAAAATGCAAGTGCAAAGATTCGGCTGTTTGAAAATACAACACACATAAAAATTGGAAAGGGAGTGAGACAAGGTGACACCATATCTCCGAAGCTCTTTAATGCCACATTGGAAAATGTCTTTCAATCACTGAACTGGGAAAACAAAGGGATAAAGATTAATGGAGATTATCTAACCCACCTTCGTTTTGCTGATGACATAGTCATTTTTGCAACTACCCCATCAGAGCTACAGAGTATGATCCAGGAACTTGCTGACAAGAGTAAAGAAGTGGGATTAAAAATGAACTTTCAGAAGACAAAAGTGATGTACAATGCTTTTACAAGAAATGAAGATTCATCGATTGATGGAGAAAAGCTGGAGATAACAGACACGTACGTTTATCTTGGACAGCAGATATCAAGTGAGGGTTATAATGTATTAGCTTTATAATCTTTTTGCTAAGCTAATTATTATGAATGAATAATGCTCTAAGCTTCAAAATAATGAATTCCCAAAAGGGTGTTGTTACTCGTTAATTATGAACTTAAACAAAGTCTCAACGCTGGTTATTTATATTAAGTAATCAAAGTCATAAACCTAACAGCCAGACAGAGGTCTGACAAAACTAAGAATTGAGAAAGACTGAACTTACTGAAAAACTTGTTTATTTCCAAGACTCTTGGTCAACTAAGGCACTCATATATCTTGTACATAATAATGAATAAACTTTCCTCTTATAGTACACACACTCTCATAACAATACCTCGCAACGCCAACACATCAACCAACGCTCTCCCACGCAACACAACTCCAACCTCCACGCAACAACACAACACACCGCCACACAACTCCAACACCCAACTAGTCTCGATGAACGCGCCTATATACGAGCTACCACCACGTCATGACTTACACTCATTGCCAGATCTCATTCAGCGGGTGAAATAATATTTCGTTCAGTAGGAAGATAATTTACATAGTAAAATAAAATAACCAGAGATAGTAAAATCAAAAGGAAAGTGAATATAGAGTATACGTTACATCATCTCCCCCTTAATTTTTTTTTTTTTTCTTTTTTTATGTCCGAAAAACCTATCAATTTTGGAGTGTAAGTCTTACATTTCGATGATTGACGTTTCTCGATCTTTTTTTGATTTGTTGTTTGGTGGTAGCCGTATTTACATTATCAACTTGGCATGACAATTTACGAATCTGTATTCGACTGTGAAATTTGTAGTGTAGAACAAACCAAACCTGCATCGGCATACTTTCCTTTTATTCTGGCTAGCAGGAATCACTTTTTTTAATTTCAAATGACGTGCGCCTCATTCGTTGAAATACATAACAACTGTATCAGCAGCGAAGATTGCCTGAAGCTGCCTAACAGTAACAATTTTATTATTTTCATTTCCAATTACGTTCGCCTTAGTCGTTGAAATACATAACAACTGTATCAGCAGCGAAATTTACCTGGAGCTGCCTAACAGTAACAATTTTATTATTTTCATTTCAAATTACGTTCGCCTCATTCGTTGAAATACAGAACAACTGTATCAGCAGCGAAATTTACCTGGAGCTGCCTAACAGTAACAATTTTATTATTTTACCCCTAAGCACATAGATATATACAAAAAAAAAGTGGATTAGTAGATGGACATAGAAGAAATATATAAAAAAAACCACACATATATACACAAAAAAGAATGCATAGGCCCACACGAAAAAAAGAAATTCTGACACGCCAACTGGTCGTGCAGGAAAAACAACAAACTGAGAAAAGAACCTGTCCACGAGAACTTACTTATCTCGAGGACGCATAAAAAATTCTAGTGCGATAACGTTTTCCAGGCCTAATGGGACTGGTGAAATCAGGTGGCTTGGATCTCTTCCGGGACGGTAATGGAACTTCGGTCTGTTGTCGGTCAGAAATCTGGCGGTCTGGAAATCCCTGCGGCTGAGAAGAACGGTCAGAAGTCTGGCGGTTCGGAATCCCTTGCGGCTGATAGGAACGGTCAGGAGTCTGGCGGTCTGGAAATCCCTGCGGCTGAGAAGAACGGTCAGGAACGTCAGAAGTCTGGCGGTCCGGAAATCCCTGCTGCGGCTGATAGGAACGGGCTCCCCCAGGCTTTGGATATGAAGTCCCTTGGTGCTGGGGCCCGTTGTGTCCTTCCAGTATCTTTTTGGACGGACGTGTCTCCGGCCACATCGCTTGCTTTCGTTTACGCCCACGGGGCATGATAGTAGTAGCAGGCATCGGCCTTGTTTGCCCTGAACGGAGGTTCCAGGGGCGAAACCCGGGTGGATGCAAAGATTTCTGCCTTCGTCGCTGTTGCGGCGAAGCAGATTGGGGAGACAAGTCACGTTTGCGCCCAGCTTTTGGTGGTGCTGGACGGTGTGGAATATTAAAAGTAGGATTCATAACTGACAAATCAGAAATGTCCGACGCCTCTGAGTCGCTGCTGTAATTCAGCGGTCGTGCAGGGCGATGTTTAGATTTGCCTATAGGAATACTTTCCGACGAGGTATTCAAAGAAGAAGTATCCCGCGTTGGTGCAGAGGTAACCGGAAACGGCGCAGCAATAGTCTTGGCAATGGTTGGAGGGAAAGGAACGATACTAGTATTCGACGAACTCGATTCGAGCCTTTGTCTCATGGGAGAATCAGGTTGCGTGTGTAGAAACTCGTCTGGAGGAGGGGAGGGTGAAGGAAAAATCACTGGTGATTCGTCAAAAATGTTCGGTGGTTCGTCCACAATTTCTGGCGGTTGAACATGAGATATAGATTCTTGAGTCTGTGGAACAGAAGGTTGAGTAGGATTGATAATGAAATCGATATTCCGTTCGTGATACTTGCGACATTGATCAACATGTACATATTGAAAATGGTTGTTCGGTTTCTCCAGAACAATATTATTTTCAAAGACATTTGCCACCCGATATGGACCTTCGTAGCTGGGTGCAAATTTCTTCACTAAAGTATGCGAAACAGAAGACTGGAAGTGCGTTTCCACGAGAGTGAGATCTCCAACGACAAGATCTGGTTCCCTACGCCTAGAATTATAATATCGTGCTTGAGCCGCTTGTGCTCCTAGCATTGCAACACGAGCTTTTTCTGCCATAATGTGTACTGATTGCGGAGTTGGTCGCTGGTTTAGTTCGTCGATAATCCCCGTTAAATTTTCAAAAGGGGTTTTAATTTTGCGACCCAGAAAAAGTTCTGCAGGAGTAATTTTAGTAGACTCGTGGACAGACGAGCGGAGGGCGAACGCAAAAAGTTCTAAATGGTCATCCCATCTTTCATGGTGATCCATTACAAAAGTCGCAATCATTTTCACTAATGTTCGGTTAACGCGTTCTGCAGGATTACTCTGGGGATGATATGGGGAAATGAATTTATGTTTAATGTGTAATCTCGCACACATTCTTTCAAAAATGTCAGAAATAAATTGAGGACCATTATCCGAAACTACTTTACTAGGTGCACCATATCTAGAAAATACTTCATTAACTAAGACATTACAAATAATCTCAGCCGTAGCGGCTTTAATGGGAAAAACTTAACCCATTTAGAAAAATGATCAGTTAGTACTAAAACATAACGAGCTTTATTTTTAACAGATAATGGATAAGGTCCCAATAAATCTATGGAAATAATATCAAACACATGAGAACTTGAACTAGATTTCAAGTGACCGGCCGGTCTTACATTACGATAATTATTAATCTGACACAAGTGACATGATTGAACGTATGCGAGCACACTTTGGTACATGCCAGGCCAATAGGCAACATCCCGCAATTTACTACGGGTCTTGCGAATACCTAAATGGCCTGCAAGAGGTTTGTCATGAAATTCATTTAAAAGAGCCATTCTAAGGGTTCGCGGAATACATGGGCGAAACTCTGCCCTAGTAGTCCGAGATTTTGTATAATAAAGAAGACCCTCTATTACTTCAAAATGTTGTGACCTTCCAGCCAGAGAAGGATCACTTTGTGGGGGCGAACCCGCAAGCAAAAAATTGTAAATATCCCCAAAATCTGGATCATTTATTAGTTCTGCCATTATCTGCTCTCTGGATGTGATATCAGCTATCAGAAGTAAAGGCTGACATCCAGGAGTAGTTTCGGTGGGGACCCCACTAATCGGAACGCGAGATAATGCGTCCGGTAATTGATTCTTATGACCTGGCTGATACGAAATTTTGATATTGCTCTCTTGTAACTTCAGAGCCCACTTCATAAGTCTTTGAGATAGGTGCTTAGCAGAATTTAAATACTGAAGGGCAGAATGATCCGTAATTATGTTAACTGTCAATTCGTTAAGATAACATTGAAATTTATTCAGTGCATACACAACAGCAAGACATTCACGTTCCGCAGCTGAATAATTGCGTTCAGCTTTGGCTAAAGTACGAGACGCAAAAGCTATTGGATGCCCAGCTTGTGACAAAACGCAACCAAGACCAACTCCGGACGCATCAGTATAAATATCAAATTCTTTAGTATGATCCGGGAAAGCCAACACCGGAGGCTGAGTCAATGCAGACTTCAGTGTTTCGAATGCAGCGTTAGCTTCAGGTGTCCAAATAAACTTCTTGTATTTACGCTTTAAAGCATACAACGGCTCACATATTGTAGCATAAGCGGGGACGAACTGCTGATACCAACCGGTCATTCCCAGAAAGCGGGATAGTTCTTTTGCTGTTTTAGGCCGAGGAAAGTCAACAATAGGCCTAATTTTTTCATTATCAGTGAATAAACCATGGGGAGTAATTTTCAACCCCAGATATACAATCTCGTCCCGCGCTATCTGGCATTTACTAGGTTTTAACGTCAAGCCAGCATTGTATATAAGTTGGAACACCTGTTGGAGCAGAGAAAGGTGCTCGTCAAAAGTCTCTGATGTGATAATAATGTCATCCAAATAGACATGCACATGGGGACCCAGGACAGGTCTGAGAACCGTGTCCATAAGCTTTTGGAAAGTAGCAGGTGCAGAAGCTAAACCAAAAGGCATACGTAAATATTCATAGGCCCCAAAAGGAGTCACAAAGCCTGTTTTATCGACAGAGTCCGGATGTACTGCCACCTGCCAATACCCACTCGCCAAATCCAAAGTTGACATCCATTTGGTTGACGACAAGTCATTTAGAATATGTGACATGACAGGTAGGGGATAATTGATTGTTTTTGTGACTTGGTTGAGCTTGCGAAAATCTGTCACGAAACGAAATTCATTTGGTTGTTTCTTTGGAACCAAGAAGGCAGGGGCCGCCCAGGCGCTTGTTGATTCCTGATTATGCCTTGCTTAATCATTTCCGCAATTTAACGTTGCATTTCCTGTTTTTTATGTGGAGCACAAGGGTAAGGTTTCGTCGCAATGGGTTTCGAACCATCAGTGTCAATAACATGATAAACCACCTGTGTGAAACCAGGTTGATCCGAAAATAAACCAGGGCTTTCCTGTAAAAGGAGAGAAAGCTGGTCTCGTTGCCCCTCATTCAATTGGTCACTCAACAATAAACTCGTAATATCTACAGGAACCGTCGGAATCATTTCGACAGGTTCCGGAAAAGAAATCACATGTTGTACAAAATTCAAAGTTATTTGAAACTTGTTAATAAAGTCCATACCCATGAGACATTTCACGGGTAGCTCGTCTATAAGCAGGAAAGAATGTGTAAAACGAGCTTTTCCCAGCCCTAAAGATAATGTGACAGTTCCTGCGATACTGAAGATTTCATTATTGGCACCTCGCAAATACTGCGTTGCCGGCTGAACGTGTATTGCAGAAAAAACGTCATTGCAAAACTTTGTATTTAGGGCTGATATCTCAGACCCAGTGTCGAACTTTGTCTCGACAATAACGTCTTCAAGTGTCAAGAATACATCAGGCAACTGAGGAGTTTGAACAGTCACTAATACTGTTTTAGGGTCAGAATGTTTGGTATCAGGAAGCAGGACCGACCCTTCGTCTACTTCCTGTGGAAGTTTAAAGGAATTCTGGTGGTGTTATCATGTGGTCGGAAACCTCGACCCTGCCGGGTATCGGGAAAATTTTCACGATAAGGAAAATTGCGTGAACCCTGCGTCGGGAACTCCGCGTGTCTGTTGACATTTTCATATTCGTTACGTCTGCCCTCAGCACGGGTAGAAAAATTATTATTGCCCTGGGCATGAGAACGTTCCGAATGCTGCTGAGTGAAACGGGGTCGAGCATACTGTGCATTATGACGATATCCCGAAGCTTGCTCAGAAACTCGCTGTTGGTTCGCCACTCTTCTGTGTGGTGGAACGTATGAAGCTTGGGTGGGCACTTGTGTATGCTCGCGCTGAAAGTTTTGTCTATTATGCCGCTGAGGGTTTTCGGAATAAGCCTCGCGGGGTGCCCGAGCATGGTGAGTTGAAGCATGTTTGCCATGTCGCTCTTCATACGTGCGTATGAGGCGAAGGCATTCATGAATAGTGGTAGGGTGTCGAACCTCAAGAAAATCTTGTAAGAATGGGTCGAGCTGCTGTACAAGGGTATCCAACATGTCAACATGACTGGCATGTGGATCCCATAGATTATATAGGCGTGTAGTTTCCAATGCAAATGCAACAGGGCTATCATTGGGACCTTGTTGACGTGAAAACAGCTGTTGAGCAAGGCTAGCTCGACTGAGGCCGAAAGGAAAGACCTCCAAGAATTCTGCACGGAAATTCTGATAATGAGAATCAGGGTTCGACCCTCGCCACTGCCGATACCAGGTCTTGGCGGTATCCCTCAAGCAAGTGCCGGCAATTTGGACCTTGCAGTCTTCCGGAATATTATAGAGATCAAAATGATCTTCCAGATCTTCGAGGAACTTTAAAGACCCCTCCAAACCATTGAAATAAATTGTTCCTGCATGCGGCACGAAATGAGCAAGCATTCTGCTTCGCTGAGAGGATTGAACTCCCTCAGGTACGACCCGCGACTCAGAGTAATAAGAAGCTGGTGCATTACGAAATGGTGAAGAACGCTTGGGTATGTGCAGATCATTCATATCAAAGTCAGAGCCACAGGCTTCGTACAAATTGTCCAAACAAACACCATTACCCTCGAGACTTGCCGGAAGGTGGAAATTTGCAGTTGTCTCAGGTAAGGAAGCAATGGGTAATAATAGTCAGGATCTCGTGTTCGAGAAAAGTTCGGGCGCCAATTATAATGAATTAACTTTATATTCTTTTTGCTAAGCTAATTATTATGAATGAATAATGCTCTAAGCTTCAAAATAATGAATTCCCAAAAGGGTGTTGTTACTCGTTAATTATGAACTTAAACAAAGTCTCAACGCTGGTTATTTATATTAAGTAATCAAAGTCATAAACCTAACAGCCAGACAGAGGTCTGACAAAACTAAGAATTGAGAAAGACTGAACTTACTGAAAAACTTGTTTATTTCCAAGACTCTTGGTCAACTAAGGCACTCATATATCTTGTACATAATAATGAATAAACTTTCCTCTTATAGTACACACACTCTCATAACAATACCTCGCAACGCCAACACATCAACCAACGCTCTCCCACGCAACACAACTCCAACCTCCACGCAACAACACAACACACCGCCACACAACTCCAACACCCAACTAGTCTCGATGAACGCGCCTATATACGAGCTACCACCACGTCATGACTTACACTCATTGCCAGATCTCATTCAGCGGGTGAAATAATATTTCGTTCAGTAGGAAGATAATTTACATAGTAAAATAAAATAACCAGAGATAGTAAAATCAAAAGGAAAGTGAATATAGAGTATACGTTACAGGGTCACATTGGTGAAGAAATTAATCGGCGTACAAAACTTGCCTTTAGAGCTTTTGGAAGAAACAGCATAATTTTCAAGAGCAATATGCCATTATGTCTTAAAAGAAAAGTGTTTGATCAGTGCATCCTTCCAGTGCTTACGTATGTTGCAGAGACGTGGACCTTAGCTAAAAGAGACATACGAAGGCTGCAGACAACTCAAAGCAGCATGGAGAGGTGCATGCTTGGTGTAACCTGGAGAGATAAGAAGAGGAACACGTGGATCCGAAAAATGACAAGAGTGGAAGACATCATGATCAGAGTTAAATCCCTGAAATGGCAATGGGCTGGACATACTGCCAGAAGGACAGACCATCGATGGGCAGCCGAAATTTTAGATTGGATTCCAATGGACAGGAAAAGACCCAGAAGAAGACCACATGGAAGATGGGTGGATGAAATTCGAAAGTATGCGGGAGTGACATGGAGGAGACTGGCACAAGACAGACCGTTGTGGAGGAACTTGGGGAGACCTTCGTCCAGCAGTGGATTGATAATGGTTGACAATGAGGATATATATACCCTGGGTCATACCCTGCAGCTATATATATATATATATATATATATTCTATAAAGAAGATACCTAAGCAAAAAAATACATATATAATTTTGACTCACACCTAGTACAACATAGAAAAGGTTATGTATCTACCTGTGTGATCAAAAGGAAAAAAGGTAAAAAATAAAATAAAACAACTGAATGTAGAAGGTGTCGAGAATACTGAGCCTTGGCTTTATCAAGGACCAGCAAAAACTCTGCATTTTCTCACTTCCACAAAGACCTAGTTGGAAATGGGTTTCTGCAAGGCCATAGATGCAAGTAACATTCCCACCTAAAATAGTTTAAAAAATATATATATAAGTCATGTCCTCCTTAGAGTTGCATGACCTAGCACTAGTTAACATTTTCGCTTGCATCCATGGGTAGATACATAACCTTTTCTATGTTGTACTAGGTGTGAGTCAAAATTATATATGTATTTTTTTGCTTAGGTATCTTCTTTATAGAATGTGAATTCTGAATTTTCAAAACTGCTGCGTTGCGCGTTTTGATTTTCAGGTTATTTTGCACCCTTCGTTTTAAATTCTAAAATTTTTTCCTTAGTCTTCAGTTTTGCTCTTTAGTATATATATATATATATATATATATAGCTGCAGAGTATGACCGAGGAACTTGCTGACAAGAGTAAAGAAGTGAGATTAAAAATGAACTGTCAGAAGACAAAAGTGATGTACAATGCTTTTACAAAAAATGAAAATTTATCGATTGATGGGGAAAAGCTGGAGATAACCAATAGCTACATTTATCTTGGACAGCAGATATCAAGTGAGGGTCATATTGATGAAGAAATTAATCGGCGTACAAAACTTGCCTGGAGATCTTTTGAAAGAAGTAGTATAATTTTCAAGAGCAATATGCCATTATGTCTTAAAAGAAAAGTGTTTGATCAATGCATCCTTCCAGTGCTTACGTGTGGTGCAGAGACGTGGACCTTAACTAAAAGAGATATACATAGGCTGCAGACAAAGCAGCATGGAGAGGCGCATGCTTGGTGTAACCAGGAGAGATAAGAAGAGGAACTCGTGGATCAGAAAAATGACAAGAGTGGAAGACATCATGAGCAGAGTAAAATCTCTGAAACGGCAATCGGCTGGACATGTAGCCAAAAGAACGGACCATCGATGGACAGCCGAAATTTCAGATTGGACTCCAAGGGACAGGAAAATACCCAGAAGAAGACCACATTGGAGATGAGTGGATGAAATTCGAAAGCATGCGGGAGTGTGATGGGTGGATGAAATTCAAAAGCATGCGGGAGTGAGATGGTGGAGACTGGGGCAAACCAGACCGTAGTGGAAGAAACTTGGTGAGATCTTTATTCATCTAGCAGTAGATTGAAAATGGTTGATGATGATGATTAAATATACATATATTTTCCTGAATTTGACGATAAAAAATTACATACAACGATTTTTTTTCCTGAATTTCACGATAAATCCGATTTTTTTCCCTGAATTTTGGCGATAAAAGAAACGTTTTATTTCACTCAACGAAAATCAGGACAAACATGAATTGGGGAAAACGCGAATCAAGGCAAAGGAGAATTAGAACAAATTTGATTCAGTAAACGGTTTTAGGGTAAACTTTGATACGGACAAACGTGTTTAGGGCAAACGTGAATTAGGGGAAATGAGATTTAGGGGAAACGAGATTAGGGAAACGAAATTAGGGGAAATGGGAATTCGGGTAAAAGCGATTTTGGGGAAACGCCATTGGGGTAAACGTGTTTAGGGCAAATGCGAATTAGGGGAAACGAGATTTAGGGGAACCGAGATTAGGGGAAACGAAATTAAGGGAAATGGGAATTCGGGTAAAAGCGATTTCGGGGAAACGCCATTGGGGTAAACGTGATTAGGGGAAACGGGAATTAGGGGAAACGGATTAGGGGAAACGGATTAGGGAAACGGGTGCTCACCAAAACGAAGGGTCGGAGTGTAACCCCTTTCTTGCAGATCGTCACCTCGTGTTCGTGGGTCTGTGTTGTATTGTAACAATGGTTCGAAAGATCTACAGAAACTGATGCGAAAAGACCTGCCGGTGAGAAACTTTCCACGTGAAAGACGTTCTTGTGCTTAATAATGTGTTGTGCCTAAAAGTGAGTGAAAATGCTATCGCTGCGAAACCTGTGAATGGTTCGTGGTGAATTTGTGGTGCAGCTGTGCGTTGTTACTGGTGTGTACAATTTCGTAATGTTTTTGGATTTTCTCATAGATAAAAAATCGTAAGTTCCTCCTCTTTATTTTGTTTGTGCTGCCACTTGAACTAATCCAGTCGATTGCTAAACTTACCTGTTTTTTTTTGTTTTGATTGGAGGTTTAACGACCACCGTGAGCAACTCAATGGGCTATAAGCAGTCGCCCGTCCCTAATTTAGGGTCACTGGTTCCAGGGAACGGAGAGAGCCAGTGCCGTAAGACAAACACAACATCCATGCCTCACCGGGATTCGAACCCGGACCCCTTACGGACGAATGATCAGAGGCCAGCGCCTTAGACCACTGCGCCACCGGGGCGGCTAAACTTACCTGTAACTGAACATGTTTGTAACGGCTACTGAATTAATGAGTGGACAGTGCAATCTGTTAAAAACTGAAAAGTGGATCGTAATGACTTGCTAAAGCCTGAATTCATCATCATAAATTACGTAGGTAGGAGTTTCTAAATTAAAGTATATTAATGTGCCGGCAATCCTCGCAGTTAATTGGTGGATGCTCTAGTGATAGTAACATTAATTTTAAGTAAGTGCTCACCCTCAATACCACAGTTTTTGTGAGAGAACCTACTCAATCTTTTTCAAAGGATTAGCATGGTTCGTATCAAATTAGTGGCGAGCGTAAAGTTTGTCGTAAAGGTCATTGAGTTATGTATCATTCAAGTGACAGTGGTGCTTTCGTGAGTGTGTATGGCTTACAGTCGGAAGCCACACACACTCAATGGCTGCTTCAGTTAAGGCGTGTTTGTTTACCCTTCTGCAGGACAACTGGCGATTCGTGTTACCCAAAATGGCAAATTTTGAATTTCACGTACTGATTTAAAATATGAGACTTGTTTTAAAAGTGAAGATACTATTTATTACTGATGGTGTAAGTTAAAAACTAAGAAATGATTTGCAATGGTAACTATGTTCATAATCGACAGACTGCTGAAACAAAAATTTATCGATATTTATTCTTGACTAAACACACAACTAAAACGCTAATGTAAGTTCACTGATATATAATACAAACATAGAATGAATGAGCTATTAATCAGCTACGTTTCTGGACTTCAAGGTTATTTCGTACTTAGCTTTCTATTTAGTCTGTTTTAAGCAGTCTTACCATAAATTTGACATTCCTTTGGCTTTTAACGCAAAAACAGTTCATTCCAGCGAGAATCATTTTAGGTGATCATAATACATGTACTCTGTTAGAGCACTTTTGTGCCCGTGGTCGTGATCCCATAATTCTTTGCAACGAACCGCTGGCTGGCTGTGCGTCTTCCATGCAGCTAAAACTCACAAACGTAAAATTTCAGCAGGTGTTCGACGAAAACAAAAGAAACGAGCAAAGGACGCTAACATCCAACAATTATAACGTTCGATCTTATGTCGTTCAATCCTCAACATATCTGAAATGGCGATACTACGCTGCTGCTCTATGAAATACTACGCTGATGCTCTATGTAATAATACGCTTCTGCTCTATATAATATTACGCTGTTACTCTATGTAATAATACGCTGCTGCTCTATATAATACCAGGCTGCTGCTTCTTGTGGTTCTCGTAATGACTTAAAAGCATTGTACATACTACAGGAATTTAAATACGTTTGTATTATGAGTAGGGAACGGATTTTAAGGTAAATAAATATTTTCATATATAAAAATACGTATTTTCGAAAATTTTGAATGGAAATACATATTTTCCAAAATTCAGTAAGAGATACATAAATTTGCATGGTTCCTTCGGGTTTTTTTTATATATTTTTAACGTAAATAAGCCCGAAATACACTGTTGTGCAAAAATTAAGGACGAAGAAGAGAAATTAGCATAACAGCTGAACGAGCAGGCAGAAAGGACCAAAAGACCACTCAAGAGATAAACTAGGGCCCGGTACGGTAGGGCATGCGCATATATGCAGCATGACGTAGGAGGGAGGGGAGTGTCGGAAGGGTGTAAAGCACACGGGCGGTGTACGCTCAGCAATTCGGTGAAAGCTATTGCACGGTGTACATCGGTTTGAACGACGTCGAGTTGCTGCCACCATATGATATGGCCAACAGACAATTCAGTAGACGACATCTGGATAACTTTACCCGAGGTCGCGTCATTGGGATGTTGGAAGGAGGTCGAAGTGTGACTAGTGTGGCCGAGGAGTTCGGGATCGCTCACAGCATCGTTTCACGGGCTTGGAGAGCATTTCAAACGACAGGAACAGCTGTCCGAGAGTTTAGCAGTGGTCGTTCACGAGCAACCACGGCGGCGGACGACCGGTATATTGTCCTACAGGCGTGAAGAGACAGACCGCAGACAGCGGGAGAAATCGCAAGGCACATGCAACAGACAACTGGACGTCCGTTATCGCGTTTTACCGTGGCCAGGAGGCTGCACAAAGGTGGTCTATTTGCACGACGACCAGTACGGTGTGTGCCATTAACGCCTGCTCATCGAGACGGCGGTTTCTGTGGTGCCAGGAACACAAGAACTGGACACATCAGCAATGGGGTCGAGTTCTCTTTACGGATGAGAGCCAATTTAGTCTGACGAGCGATTCTGTGTCCGCTATTATACCGAGGTTCTCCTGCCTCACGTGCGTCTGTTTAGAGGTGCTGTGGGTCCTGAGTTCGTCTTCATAGACGACAACGCTACACCTCATCGCACAATGGCTGTCGCAGAGCTGTTGGAGAGTGAAGATATTCAACGCATGGATTGGCCCGCAAGGTCCCTGGACCTAAATCTAATCGAATACGTGTGGGACCCTCTCGGAAGACGCTTGGCAGCACGTCACCAGCCGCCAGCAACGATTCCGCAGCTGCGATTGGCGCTACAAGAGGAATGGGCCACGATGCCTCAACAGCTCCTTGACAACCTCGTCCTCAGCATGGACAGACGTTGCAAATCCTGCAACGCAGCCAGGGGTAATCATATCCCCTACTAAAGACTGGATTTTTCTTGTCAGCCGCCTGTCACATGGACGTTTCAGTCTTCTGTCCAGTTGTGCTCGAAGCTACATTTTCAATAAAGTGGCTTTGTATCCTTTGGATTCCTTGTTTGGACGATTTTGCTCACTTGTCCCATATTCTTAAATCTTGGGGATCTTATGGTATGATTTGGGTCGATATGGAGCACTTCTGCACGACGTTACATTCGAAAAACCGCCTCGTCCTTAATTTTTGCTGCACGCCAGTGTAAAACTTAAAAAAAAAAAAAAAAAAAAGGGAAGAAAAGTATTGAAATAAGCACCCATCTTCACCTTCACGAGGATTCGTTTCATCGGCGCAAGCGCTTTGGCGAATGACGTTTTCTCTTCACTCTCGAAGAAGTGAAACCGGAAGCTCTTCCTACGAAGGCTTAGTTAACAAATGGAGAGATCTCGAAATCCGTCACGGAGAGCACATATACGCCGCTCGCGTCATTACAGTTGTTGTTAATGCGGTTCTGTTGAATTGCTGTAATCAGCATGTTCTTTCTGCGGTATTATTCTGCTTCTATATTATGTGCTTAAGTGCGGTTGTAAAGTGCACTCAGCTATTTCTAAGAGCTGCCTAACTGTGATGAATAAATTTTTGTGTTGAGTTTTCTCACAAGTGTTCTGCCTCTTCATTGCGAGTTTGTGAGTGAAAAAGGGATCCTTCGAGTCCAAAGCCCAAGAAAAGCAACAAAAACGCAACAATGGCCTATCAAAAAACTAGTGTGGATGGGACATCATGTGGCATTATCGTCGACAAGGAAAATAAGTCACGACCAAACGCAAAACAAAAACATTATGCGGAGTTTGCAGCTTTACTTCTTATTTCCACGCTTATTAGCAACGTCTGTGGATTGCATAGTTTCCAAATGAAGATTTTCACCGGTTGAAAGTTTTGATTTGGTCCGGCTATTTCGTTCCTTTAGTTTCAGTACTCAGTAGTCTCATTCATTTGTAATGTGGTCAATTGCTTAGAAAAATATGAAATGAAATTTATTGCAGAAAGATAAATCGAGTGTAAATTCCCATCTGCAGTAATGTGTCCCTTGTGGAATTTGAAAACACGTTTACTACATACCGAAAAGATTCATTTTGCCACCCATGTTGAAAATCTATAAAAGCAGATTAACGTTCCCAAGTAACACAGTATTTGTCTAGTAAAAACCATATCGTCGATGCTTCGCGTGTGACACCTAGATAGAGTGTTTCTTTCAGGACTTTTTGACGGGGTGGGGGTGGGGGGACCTTAGAAGGGGCAAAATTTTCACACACACATATGCACTATATTGACAAAAGTCACGGGACACCTCTTCAAAACCAAGTGGACGAATCTTCTGCGTTGCTAAGATCCGCGGCACAGCGGCGAGCGGTATGAAAACAAGCCTGCAGCCGATCACGATCATGTCGCACTGTGAGGTTGAGTGAAAATGTCGCGGGAGAGACCTGACTTTGAGAAAGGAAAGATTGTTGGGTGTTATATTAGTGGGTAGTCCATATGAGAAACGAAGAGGCCTTTAAACATACCCAAGTCAACTGTTTTGGATGTACTGAATAAGTGGAAGACACATGGCGTGCCTGAAGCAGCAAAACGTACCGGCAGACCAAAGAAAATTAGTGATAGAGGAGGTCGAAGCCTCAGGAGAGTCGTTACAGCTAATCGACGGAGTACTGCACAAAACCTCAGTGTACAGGTGAGTAAAAATGCTGGAACCTCGGTATGTGCACGTGCCATTCGCATAGAACTTCATTCCATGGGTTACCGTGGTCGTGCGGCTGCTCATAAGCCTTTCATCTCCACTCGGAATGCTACTCGTCGTTTAGCATGGTGTAAAGAACATTTATCGTGGACCGTAGATCAATGGAAGCGGGCCGTATGGACTGATGAATCCAGATACACGATCCATTAGTCAGATGGCCGTGTGTGGGTATGGCGTCAGCCGGGTGAACGCTATTCAGTGTACTCGTGTGGGGATGTTTTTCGTGGTATGGTCCCGGCCCATTTGTTATCGTGGACAAACCTGTTAACCAGTACGTCTACCTCGATATTTCGGACAATTATGCACTACCAATTCTGTGGCAATATTATGGAACCGAGCCTTGTTGGAATCAGCAGGATAACGCACCGAGCCATAAAGCATCTGTTACGACGTGGTTTGACGATTATTCCGTATCGTGTGTGGACTGGCCAGCACAGAGCCCTGACCTTAATCCGAAAGAGCATCAATGGGATGAATTAGAGAGCCGTATAAGAAGTTTGGAACTAAGCAACAGTTAGCGGCAGCATTATGTACTGAATGGAAGTGCATACCTATCTCTGGGTTAAACCTTGTCGAAAGCATATCTCGAAGGGTCAATGCATGCATTTAGGCCAAAGGTGGACTGACACCGTACTAATGCATGTCAATAAATGCTATGTTGTGTTTATCTTCTAGGTGTCTGGTGGTTTTTGTCAATATATATATCATCATCATTGTCAACCATTATCAATCCACTGCTGGACGAAAGTCTCCCCAAGTTTCCTCCACAACGGTCTGTCTTGTGCCAGTCTCCTCCATGTCACTCCCGCATACTTTCGAATTTCATCCACCCATCTTCCATGTGGTCTTCTTCTGGGTCTTTTCCTGTCCCTTGTATATAGAAGTAATTACTGTATATGTATTATACGTAGTACAGGCGCGTATTTAGAGGAGGCCAGGAAGCCTTTCTCCCACCGAAAGTGTTTCATTGATTTGTTTTTGGTTAACATGCGTCTTACATTGGGGAAAAATGTCTTAATTTAATAAAATGCATCAGCTTACATTAGAAAAAAAAAATGCTTTAATTTTCCTTTTATTTTTCATTAATTTTTGTTCTGGTGGATTTCAAAATTCTCCGTTTTTCGTCTGAACCCCCAAAAAAATTCTATATGCATCCATGATAGAGTAATTACTTCTTCAAACATTTGAAGAACAAACTTTCTTTACCTAAACGAGCGGTGGGTCAGGGTGTGGGTGTTCGTTTCGACATGCTTGAAATTTTTTCCTATTAAAATGCATTGAACACACTCCTGATCTTCAATCGCGATTCACTGAGTATGAGGTATGATTAGTCTACTTATTATATTTAAGAATGTCATGCGTCTTAATGCACTTTTTGGCAAAATCAACTATAATGCTTGAACAAATATAAACAAAATTAAATAATTGGAGAAATATTTGCAGCATCAAAAGAAACGAAACTTTCTTTTTCATTACAGCCGGCATTTATTAACATTTGGCTCGGGAACATAAAATATCTCCGGAAGGGCGAATGGTCGTTTCCGGAAGGGCATCCCCCCCCCCCCTCCACTCAGATGTATGCCTGAAAGAAACACTGCCTAGATAAGACCATCTACACTCTTGTAATCATATTCCAGCCTTACGTAGCGACCGTATATTACTCAAATTTACTTAAAGCATTTGTTTCAGCCGATATTCCTCTACATAAAGTTAGCAATTCGCAGTTCAGAAAGTTTCTTATCAGTTACACGAACATTGATCCCCATGACGAATCGGTCTCAAGGAAAAACTATCTTCCAAAGTTTTATAAAGAAACATTAGGATATAAGTTATGAGGTCCATGTGGAAAAATGAAAAAATCCTGGTAAGCATTGATGAAACCACCGATTTCGGTGGCAGAAAAGTGGAAAATGTTATAGTCAGTGTGTAGAGAAATGGCAGAACCATTTACAAAATTTTGTTGTTGTTGTTTTTGCTGCTAGCGTGCAAAGACATTTCCACAGAAAATCATGTCACAGTTGCTGGATTATTTAATGAATCTGTGCACTTGCTGTAGCCGAGTGGTGTGAGACAATGTGTTACTCTTGCCTCCGGATGCGGCGGCATACACGAAGAAAGCTGCTGGCGATTTTCCCGTGAGCTTTCCATAAATGATACACGTAACATGTTTCGTTCATGCTTTGTACAAGTTGTGTGAATATATCTGAACCCTTTATTCTAACTAGGACAAGTTAGTGTCGAACGGGAAATAAAATGTTTGTTAAACCACTAAAAAGAATCGACCTCTTTAAAAAGAAGAATCCTGATCCCCAACTACCGCCTACACCCGTAGTCATACGTTGTGACTACGGGTGTAGAGGGTTCAATGCTTAGGTATAATACGTTAAGACTACGCGTGTACAGGGTTCAATGCCGAGGTATAATGCAACGTTCAGTGCCCAGGTATAATGCGTTGTGACTACGGGTGTACAGGGTTCAATGCCCAGATATAATACGTTATGACTACGGGTGTACAGGGTTCAATGCTCAGGTGTAATACAAGGTTCAGTGCCCGGGTATAATGCGTTGTGACTACGGGTGTACAGGGTTCAATGCCCAGATATAATACGTTATGACTACGGGTGTACAGGGTTCAATGCTCAGGTGTAATACAAGGTTCAGTGCCCAGGTATAATGCGTTGTGACTACGGGTGTACAGGGTTCAATGCCCAGGTATAATACAGGGTTCAATGCCCAGGTATAATACGTTGTGACTACGGGTGTACTGGGTTCAATGCCCAGGTATAATACAAGGTTCAATGCCCAGGTATAATACAAGGTTCAATGCCCAGGTATAATGTATTTTAACTACAGGTGTACAGGGTTCAATGCCCAGGTATAATACAGGGTTCAATGCCCAGGTATAATACAAGGTTCAATGCCCAGGTATAATGTGTTTTAACTACAGGTGTACAGGGTTCAATGCCCAGGTATAATACGTTGTGACTACGGGTGTACAGTGCTCAATGACCAGGTATAATACGTTGTGACTACGGGTGTACAGGGCTCAATGCCCAGGTATAATACAGGGTTCAATGCCCAGGTATAATACGTTGTGACTACGGGTGTACTGGGTTCAATGCCCAGGTATAATACGTTGGGACTGCGGGTGTACAGGGTTCAATGCCCAGGTATAATACGTTGTGACTACGGGTGTACAGGGTTCAATGCCCAGGTATAATACAAGGTTCAATGCCTAGGTATAATACAAGGTTCAATGCCCAGGTGTAATACGTTGTGACTACGGGTGTACAGGGTTCAATGCCCAGGTATAATACGAGGTTCAATGCCCAGGTATAATACAAGGTTCAATGCCCAGGTATAATACGAGGTTCAATACCCAGGTATAATACAAGGTTCAATGCCCAGGTATAATACGTTGTGACTGCGGGTGCACAGGGTTTAATGCCAAGGTATAATACAGGGTTCAATGCCCAGGTATAATACGTTGTGACTACGGGTGTACAGGGTTCAATGCCCAGGTATAATACGTTGTGACTACGGGTTTACAGGGTTCAATGCCCAGGTATAATACGTTGTGACTACGGGTTTACAGGGTTCAATGCCCAGGTATAATACAGGGTGTCCCAAAATGATTACCCTGATTTCGGAATGGTATAACTTTCCACTGATTTCACTGATTTCTATTTTCTTTTGCAGGTGAGTAGGTGCACTCTGAAAGTTTTGCTGGCTGTGAGATTTAGTACCCAAGTCCGCCACTTGGAGCGCTGTTGATGCAGAATCTGAAGACATGACTTCTACACAAGAAAAAGCTCAGTGTGCCGTGCGGCTGGCAGAGACAAAGTCGCCGAAAATGGTACAACGAAAGTTTCAAACTCGTTACGGAAAACAACCACCAGATGTGAAATTGATAAAATCGTGGATGCGAAAGTTTTTAGAAACAGGTACAGTCGAAAAGGGTAAAAGTGCTGGGCGACCCTCAGCATCTGCACAGACAGTTGAAAAAATTCATGTAGCCTTCCCCCGATCACCGCAAAAATCAGTGCGGCAAGCTGAACGTCAGCTCAAGGTACCGAAGAGTACAGTGCATAGGGTGCTACGAAATCGGTTGAAATTGTATGTGTACAAGCTGCTGATTGTTAAGGAACTCAAACCACAGGACTTTGACGCACGCGAGCAGTTTGCTTACACCATGTTCCAGAAATTGGAGGACGATGAACATTTCTTACTGCAGATAGCATTTTCGGACGAAGCGACTTTTCACATTAGCGGTGCTGTAAACAGACATAACGTGCGAATTAAGGGTTCCGAAAACCCACACACCGTCAGGAAGCACATGCGGGACAGTCCCAAGGTTAAGGTGTGGTGTGCATTACGGAATGACAGCGTTATTGGGCCTTTCTTTTTTCATGAAAGAACTCTCACCGGTAATGTGTATGCGAATATGCTTGAGATTTATGCAATACCCTAATTGCAAGACATGCAGCCCCGTGTGTTTTTCTAACAAGACGGAGCACCTCCTCACTGGGCAACATATGTGCGAGACCTGCTGCACCATAACTTTCCCAATCGATGGATTGGTAGAGACGGCCGAATCCCATGGCCACCGAGATCACCGGATATTACTCCATTGGACTTCTTCCTTTGGGGATATGTTAAAGACATGGTGTATACGACACCAGTTCCAAATGTGCACATTTTGTGTAAACGAATCAGACTAGCGCTAGGGAGCGTAACTCCCCAAATGCTGCAAAATGTGTGGCGGGAGATAGAGTACAGGTTTGACATTTTGCGTGTCATTCGCGGTGCCCATATTGAGTGCGTCAAATAAAACTTGATTATAATGTGCGTTTATGTGCAAAACCAGGTGTTTGTAAATATAATCACAATAAAGTTAAAAGCAGTTGTAATCAGGGTAATCATTTTGGGACACCCTGTATAAAGTACAAGTTTGTCCGTGCCGTACATCGAAACCGAGTCCCCTCACTCCGGAGTAAGTCGCTCTCCCAACTAAGCTACACGGACATATGCTCTCACTGCTATCTGCCTTTATCTCATGTGCGTGCTGGGGTGCAGGCACGTCACAATCATTTAAAATACTTTCGATGTGTTGTCACTGATATGGACAAAGACGATGCTTCTTCAATTGTGATTGCTGAGCATTTTATGAGGGATTCTAGCTTAAGAAGGGGACTCGGAATACACATCTACTAATTAAAATTTCTCGTGCCATTCGATAAAGGAATTAAAAGCAACAATTAACCTACTCTGTCTGAAACAGTTACAGAAGTAAATGATGTTGAAAGGAACCTTAACACACATTAGGGTTCAAAAACATAAGCCATAAAATAAACTAATTCATTGTGTGTTAGAATAAACAACAATAAAAAAATAGTGGATTTCAAACTATGTGAAGAGTTGTTCAAATTTTAGAAGGCCAATTTGTACGCTAAATTGATTGTTTAAGTGTTAGTGTCATCCCCCTGTTATACGCAAGCTTGTCTTTCTGTGATGTGGAGCTACCAATTTCTCAGTATCTGTCATTGTTTTTTGACAATAGGCATAGATTTACGATGGAAAATGTAGAGATAGCATTTGTTGTCCACTGCAAATCCAAAGAACTTTTTCCATCAAATGTGTAGCAGTGATTAGTAAGTTGAGTACTAAAATTATCTTTTTATCACAGAAAATAACTAGTTATACAGGGTGTCCGAAAAGTCTTTCCCTGATTACAAAAGTCATTCATATCCGTTGTGTGCACGTTACAGATTCGAACTGGTGCCAAAATGTTGGAAAGTTTTTTTGTTGCAGGTTACCGCAACGTGGCTGTAGTGTAGCAGTGTCCAGGAAACCGGAAATGTTCACAAATCAGGAAAAAGCTCAGTGTGTCCTCTGGTATAACGACACCCGGTCACCAATCCCAGTGCAGAGGAACTTTCAAACAACGTATGGAAAGAAGCCGTCCGATGTCAAGAGCATTAAGTCGTGGTACGACAAGTTGAAGACCACAGGATCTGTTACTGACTTACCGAGAACTGGCCGACCATCAACCTCAGTTGAAAGGGTGGAAGCAGTGAGACAGTCTTTTGTGCGAAGTCCCAAGAAATCAGTGCGTAGGGCCTCACGTGAATTACAGATGCCAAACAGTTCTGTTCATGATTTGTGAACATTTCCGGTTTCCTGGACACTGACACTGCTACACTACAGCCACGTTGCGGAAACCTGCAACAAAAAAACTTGGTTAGTTTTCCAACATTTTGGCAACAGTTTCACATCTGTAACGTACATACAGCGGATATGAATGTCGTTTGTAATCAGGGAAAGACTTTTCGGACACCCTGTATTATTTTTGAAGAAAATATACTTTTCATTTTAGCAAATTTTTAGTATATAATAGTAAATATTTTTCTGTTTTTTAGCACCTAAAATTAGTTCTCTAGGTAATATTCTAGCTTCATTTTCAAGTAGGATTATTTCATTTAATTTTTTATCGTACCTAAGGACTATGGTGAAGTCGCCCCGGTGGAGCGGTAGTCTAAGCAATGGTATCTGATCATTCGTCCGAGTTGGGTCTGGGTTCGACTATCAGGGAGGCATGAATGCTGTGTTTTTTTTTTATGGCACTCGTTGTCTCTCTTCCCTGGAAACAGTGGCCCTAAATTAGGGACGGGCGACTGCTTACATATATATGTCCCAAATACACTAGATATTGAAAAAAGTCACCGGACACCTATAAGAGAAACACAATATTGCATTTATTGACATACATTAGTACGGTGTCGGTCCACCTTTGGCCTTAATGTATAGCCTACACTGACCCTTCCAGACATGCTTTCGACAAGGATTTGGAACACAGCGATAGGTATGCACTTCCATTCAGTACATAATGCTGCCGCTAACTGTTGCTTAGTAGAAAGCCTTAGTTCCAAACTTCTTATGCGGCTCTCTAATTCATCCCATAGTTGCTCTATGTGATTAATATCAGGACTCTGGGCGGTCCACACACTATACGGAATTATTGTCAAACCACGCCGGAAAAGTCCTTGCTTTATGGCTCGGTGCCTTATCCTGTTGGTATCAACAAGGCTCAGTTCCATAGTATTGCCATAGAGTTGGTAAGGCATAATTGTCCAGAATATCGAGGTAGACGTGCTGGTTAACAGGTTAGTCCACGATAAACGATAATCAATGGGCCGGGACCATCCCAGGAAAAACACCCCCACACAAGTACACTGCTAGCTCCAAACTTGACCGTAGGAACAGTACACTGTGGTAAATAGCGTTCCCCCGGCTGACGCCATACACACGGCCATCAGACTGATGGATCGTGTATCTGGATTTATCAGTCCATAGGACCCGTTTCCATTGATCTACGGTCTACGATAAATGTTCTTTAGACCATGCTAAAAGACAAGTAGCATTCCGAGTGGAGACGAAAGGCTCGTGAGCAGACGCACGACCACGGTAACCCATGGTACGTGTATATACCGAGGTTCCAGCGTTCTTTCTCACCTGTACACTGAGGTCTTCTGCAGTACTCCGTCAATTAGCTGTAACGACTCTCCTGAGGCTTCCACGTCTTCTATTACTGCTTTTCTTTGGTCTGCCGGTACGTTTTGCTGCTTCAGGCACGCCATGTGTCTTCCACTTATTCAGTACATCAAAAACAGTTGACTTGGGTATGTTTAAACGTCTATCTGTTTCTCTTATGGACAACCCACTAATATAACACCCAACAATCTTTCTTTTCTCATAGTCAGTTCCCTCCCACCACGACATTTTCACTCAACTTCACAGTGCGATATGATTGCGGTCAGCTGTAGGCTTGTTTTTATACCGTGTGTAGCTATACAGCGCATCTTAACAACGTAGCGGATCCGTTCATTTGCTTTTGAAGGGGTATCTCGTGACTTTTGTCAATATAAAATATGTATATAAGCACTCGCCCGTCACTCAATTACACTCACAGTAGTCGTTAAACACCCAATAAAAAAAAAAGAAAAACTGTGTTGAAAATAGACGGTTTGTTTTTAGGGGATGCAATGTTTAGAGCTTAAAGTCTGGGCGGATTCTCTCTCTCTCTCTCTCAGGATCTCTGTGTCCTCTCTATCTCCCCCTCTCCCTATTTCTCCCCCTCTCTCTTCCTCTTTCTCTCTCTCTCTCTCTCTCTCACACACACACACATTTTTTTATACGTCTGTGTTCTTTTACATGCACATAGGATGCACATAAAAATATTATAATGAATAAGGACTAAACTCTAATAAATTTATAATTCAGCTAAAAGAGTATATCACAAACAGCAGGTCACGCGTCAGCAGAAGGAGTTTTGTTTTTCTTGTCTGCGCAGTTAAAAAATAGTGAACAAATTTGGAATTCTCTAATTGTTTTCCAACCTAATTGTGCTGAGTAATTATCGTAATAAATGTGCATATTCAGTTCATCGACGTTATGCGCTACTAAAAGGACAAAAGCTATACACCCCGGTAATTTAAACTTTGGGAGGAACACCACAGTGAGTGTTCATTTCTGAATTTCAGTTACTAAAGGAACCGCTGAAGTGATACACCAATTTTAACCATTAGAGTCTTTTCCTGAAGTCAGCGCTGCTTTGGTCAGCTGCTATTAACTGAATTTTCATTGTGAATGGATTTATGTTTGACATTCTAAAGCCAAGGTTATTTGACTCTATTAACCTTGTTCTAAATCAAGCTTCAACATTGTTACTAGTTCAAATTTCCGCCCTGTGGAATAACGTACTATAAATTTCGCCTTCTAATTATTTCTTCAGTTGCTGCTTACCATCTTTGGTGAATCCCGAGCATTGTGCGGGGCTCCAAGAAGCAACTTGCCAAAGTGGCTTGGCAGTAAGCGTGTGTGAGTCTGGAGGAATTCGAGGCCGCTGTGGTGTAGCGGAAGCATATCCGGCGCGTAACTGGAAGACCCTGGGTTCGACTTCCGGTGGCGGCCAATGAGAATTTTTTCCGTGACTCACTTATAAACGTGGAAAGAGCGAAGATCTTTGTTTGATGTTGTTTGACGTACTATAAATGATACGAAAGCAAAACAGTTCAATGCAAGCATCCACTCTGGCTACTGGCCTTTGCCTAAGAGGCTCTAGCTAAGAGTTCCCAAAACAAAATGTATTGTCTCATGCCAAAAGCTCTGAAAACATTTGGAACTCATTATTTGTTTTCTTACCTAATTGTACATAGTAATCAGGAACGTATAGCTCTTCTTATCTAAGAGGGCGACCATTGAAATTACACCCCTTTGAGTTCAAAAGTTCCCTACATCCACTCAAATAGTATGCTGTTCTTACTTTCTCATATCTTTGTTACAGGAAAGGATTATGATCGTTAAAAAATCTCACTTCCAGTTTATGTCAACATTTTACTCAAAATTAAAAATTATGTGAATATCCAAGAGCCAGCGGTTTTTTTTTGTTTTTTTTTTTTGATTGGAGGTTTAACGACCGCCGTGAGCAACTCAATTGGCTATAAGCAGTCGCCCGTCCCTAATTTAGGGTCACTGGTTCCAGGGAAGGGAGAGAGCCAGTGCCGTAAGACAAACACAACATCCATGCCTGACCGGGATTCGAACCCGGACCCCTTACGGACGAATGATTAGAGGCCAGCGCCTTAGACCACTGCGCCACCGGGGCGGCCTTGCAGTTTCCATCTAGGCTTTTTTTTTTTTTTTTTTTGATTGGAGGTTTAACGGCCGCCGTGAGCAACTCAATGGGCTATAAGCAGTCGCCCGTCCCTAATTTAATGTCACTGGTTCCAGGGAAGGGAGAGAGCCAGTGCCGTAAGACAAACACAACATCCATGCCTGACCGGGATTCGAACCCAGACCCCTTACGGACGAATGATTAGAGGCCAGCGCCTTAGACCACTGCGCCACCGGGGCGGCCTTGCAGTTTCCATCTAGGCTTTTTTTTTTTTTTTTTTTTTTTTTTTTTGATTGGAGGTTTAACGACCGCCGTGAGCAACTCAATGGGCTATAAGCAGTCGCCCGTCCCTAATTTAATGTCACTGGTTCCAGGGAAGTGAGAGAGCCAGTGCCGTAAGACAAACACAACATCCATGCCTGACCGGGATTCGAACCCGGACCCCTTACGGACGAATGATTAGAGGCCAGCGCCTTAGACCACTGCGCCACCGGGGCGGCCTTGCAGTTTCCATCTAGGCTTTTTTTTTTTTTTTTTTTTTTTTTTTTTTTTTGATTGGAGGATTAACGACCACCGTGAGCAACTCAATGGGCTATAAGCAGTCGCCCGTCCCTAATTTTGGGTCACTGGTTCCAGGGAAGGGAGAGAGCCAGTGCCGTAAGACAAACACAACATCCATGCCTGACCGGGATTCGAACCCGGACCCCTTACGGACGAATGATCAGAGGCCAACGCCTTAGACCACTGCGCCACCGGGGCTACGCCAGCTGTTTTAAATATCATGTGAAACGTAAAAGTTATGTAAACACCGACAACACAACACGAGCAGAAATACAGAATGAAAACAAACCAGCACAAAACGAATGAGTGTTAGATAGTAAACGTAACAATGGAAGTTGCCTTCGGAGTTAGGCATGGAAAAATTCGGTTCAAGTTTAAACACTCAGAGGAACTTTCGGCAACGAAATACAAATGACTAATTAGCTCTTCATCCTACGACGTATTCAGAGAGGTAACGGAGGTTATCAGCATATCGCCATATTGTTTTACATAACTCCATTCACTGTTTTGGACAATTCGATGCATCCATATGAGGTGGTCCACAACTTTGTACGCTGGTTAGCTGTGCGCAACCGTGTATGCGGCTACCTAAAGTATTTTTAAAAGAAGATACTAAAGTGTATAACTTTGTTTTTGAGTTAAAATGTTAGGCAAATTTATTCACACTGTTCATTTCTATTTTTTATGCTCCTCAGAGTATGGAATTATGCCCGTGGTATGACTATCCTGGGAGAGCAACCGCCCTCCCTGTGCCCCCCTGTGCCCCCTACCCCTGTAGCTACGGCCCTGATAGTAATTATCGTAATAAGAGAGCATATTCAGTTCACCGACGTTATGCAGTATCAAAAGGACAAAAAACTACACATCCGGTGATTTAAACTTAGAAGGGAACACTTCAGAGAGTGTGGGCCGCGGGTGGTCCAGTGGTCAACGTTCGCAACTCCCATGGAGAAGACCTCGGGTTCGATTCCAGGCAGGTACGAACGCTCGAACCACTAAATATCCGCCGTGCGTCTGATGAACACGTTAAGCCGTCGTATCCCGGGTACTGTTCCCCCGGTAATAAATAAGAGCGTCTTCCTTCCCCTTTCTACTTCGCTTCCGTGTAACTTTCCTATCGGGCACTCTAGTCCAAATCTCCTACTTTGCTATTTCTAAGGGCTGTTTAAGACCTGGAGTCAGACACTCTCTTCCTAAAATCCTCTACATATGATCTGATCTGATCCTCAGAGAGTTTTCACTTCTAAATTTAAGTTCGACACCACTTTATTAAAGGATGCCGTCTCTTCCTGAAGCCAGTACGCTCTTGGTCTGCTACTATGTACCGATTTGTTACTGTGAGTGAATTTTGAGATGGGTGTTCTAAAGCCAAGGTTAGTAGACCTTATTTTAAATTAAGAATGCAACATTGTTAGTAGCTCAACATTCCTCCCTGCGGGATAACGTACTAATAGATACGAAAGCAAAACACCTGAATGCGAGCATCCTCTCTGGCTACAGGTCTTTAGCTAAGAGTCCGAAGGACAAAATTATATATTGTCTCATGTAAGAAGCTCTGAAAATTGCAAAATCAGAGACAAAATTTTCAAATGTAAAAATCTTACATAAATTACGAGTAGAATTCATAGACATAAAGAAACTGCAAGCTGAAATTTTCTAGGTATAGTTAGTTCTCCAGGACATTTTTTTTTTTTTTTTTTTTTTTTTCGACGTAGGACTACTTCTAACTCCGTGCATAGTAGGGCGACTTACAGTCAACCACCTGTGACAAAAATAGGTCAAAATTGAAATTCTGATAGCGTTCAAATTACGTGCCACACACTAATCCTGTTAGCATATTCGTAAACAGCATGGAGCCCAATTCGCTTACTGCGCAAATACTGTACATCGTGCGCGACGCTCCCCTTTCTCCCTGTGCGCGGTGTAGTTGATGCAATATATCTAGGTGTGTCGCCACGTTTGACTCACGTCAGTCTATCTCAGCAACTGTGAGCGCAGCACGACTGTGTTTGGTATCCCTTTAAAGCTCTCGATGAGATCTATTCAAATATACGAAGAACATTTCGCAGTGGTTTAAACTGAACATTTAAAAAAATGTTTTCTTGTGAACCGGTGAACACATTTGAAAATATCGCGGATCTGGACAACCGTGAGTGCAAAACGACTATGCGCGGTGTCGTTCTAAAGCTCCCGACGCGATCTATTCAAATATACGAAGAACATTTCGTAGTGACTTGGACTGAACATTTTAAAAATTGTTTTCCTGTGAACCGGTGAACACTTTTGACAATATCGCGGTTTATCTGGGCAACCGTGAGTGCAAAACGACTGTGCGTGGTATCGTTTTAAAGCTCTCGACGAGATCTATTCAAATATATGAAGAACATTTCGTAGTGTCTTGAACTGAACATTTTAAAAATTGTTTTCCTGTGAACCCGTAAACACCTTTGAAAATATCGCGGTTTATCTGGACAACCGTGAGTGCAAAACAACTGTGCGTGGTGTCGTTCTAAAGCTCTCGACGAGATCTATTCAAATATGTAAAGGACATATTGCAGTGGTTTAAACTAAAATTTTTGAAAATTGTTTTCGTGTGAACGGGTTAACATTTTTGAACGCAAGCAAAAGTGGAGAAAACCAAAAAGAAAGGCAAAAGCAAGACACGAGCAATGTAAGAACCCCAAGAAGACAGAGTACCACGTTGGGTAATTCGTGTATCGATCTGCTTTGTATTCGCAATGTATCCAGCATTATTTGTAAAAATTCTGTAAGCTACTTTTCATATGATAGACCTGTGATGGCTATAACAAGTTAAATAAACGCTTTGAAACCATACTCGACTAGCTCATTTCAACTCTCCGATTTGCAAGTCGTAGTCGTGCGTTCCCAACTGACGGCTCAATCAGAACTGAGCATACCTGTACCTTTTTTTTTTTTTTTTTTTTTTTTTGAAATATTGTGTACTTTTTAGTTTATTACATTTAGGCGAACGCCCGTGTTCGTTACTAATATCTTAAGGGAATGCCGTTCGCTTTCACCACACCTAAGGATATCGAAACGCCTGTTTAAACGACGCCAAAAACGTTTCAGAGGGGACTCCTTAAATGGGAATGTAGAATGCTGACGGACTGCTGCTGCACTTTTAATCTGAGAAATACTCTCACTGCATTGATATGCTGGGGTTTCTGAAAGTTTTTGAAGATTTTATGGAAAGCTCAATCTGGTATTCTACTCAAATGCCTTTTACAGCAGTATTTGTGGAAGTTATGTTGTCATCGTGATGACCCTATATCTGCCGTTTGAATAGAAGAAATATGAAAGTCACGTTGCAACACATCAAAGAAATGGGAAAATGTGGCAAAGCAGTGATTTTAATTTATGGGGGAAGTGTTTGCGTGGAAAAAGCAACACAGGTTTCACATTACTATGCAGGAAAAATAAATTTCTTAGTCTCCACATTTCAGAAAAATAGATGCTCAATTGCAATCTTTGGAAATTTTTAGAATTAGTGTCTCTTGGGCACTAATTCTTGTTGAATTCCGGGAAAATTCATAAAAACAACATGTAGCTTTTAAAGTAACCTACAGGTCATGGAATTTTAACGAATTGAAAAGTTGTTAATAACGGAAACTTCAAAATTTTGATAGATTTTCGGTTGTAATTTATTTCGTTTCCTTTTACTTTCTTTTTATTTATTTATTTATCTATTTATTTATTTATTTTTCAGAAATGCCAGGTTTAGGTTTTTCCGTTTTTATACAGAGCCTTCCCGAGCTTAAAAAACCTTCGATTTCGACTTTTTCAATCTACAGAAGAAACTTGCATTCTTACTTTTATCGAAGCCTAAATGCACCTGATGTACGTAGTGTATGGTGGCAAGTGTCACCATATCCTGTTTAATGAAGAAACGAAGTGGACTCAAATAGCGTGAAGAGAAAATGTTTATTGCTATGAATGCGGGTTTATTATTCATTCTATTTTCAGTAGTAGCTTATTATTTTTCTGAATACGTTCATAATAGGTTTATTTTTCCTATAGGAGGACTTACAGCAATGAGCCATTACATTATGACTACCCCTAACCTAGAGAAATGAGCGCGCCTGGAAACCGAACGGTAGCGCAAGTGAACTCCACAGAGTTGTATATATACAACCCGAGGACCCGCTTTCGGTTAGTAGAGTGTTTCGAATCAGAATAGAAAAAGCTGCCGATTAATCAGAGTTTATTAAAGGATAAATTGTGATAGCACGGCGTCTCGGAACCACGATCACGGAAATGGCGCGGCTTGTGACTTGTTCACGTGCCGCTGTAGTGAGTACGTATCAAAAGTGGTGCACAGATGGCCATACGACGAACTGTCGCTCAGCCGTGGGTCGTCCGCAGCGCATTGATGCCAGAGGAGAGGGAGCAGAGATTGTCGCGCATTGTTCACAGCGACCGCAGGGTCACAGTGCGACAAATCACCCGCAGCTACAACAGTGGTGATCAGTGCAATGTGTCACAGCACAGAATTCCTGGCAGCCTTCTGCGCAGCCGAAGACCCTGCCGGGTCCCAGTGCTCACTGCACGTCATCGCCAACAACGCATGGAATGAGCCCAAGGTCATGTGGACCGCGGAAGAGTCGAAGAAATTGGCCCTGTCTGACGAATCAAGATTCCTGGTGCATTACGTAGACCGCCGAGCGCGTATACGCCGATTACCGTAGGAGGCTACTGCATCTGGATGCAATGTTGAGCAGAAAAAGACCGGCGGCGGAGGTGTTATGCTGTGGGCGATATTTTCCTGGGACACTTTAGACCTCATTGTCTCAATAGCACAATCCCTGATAGCTGTCAGGTATCAGAACATCGTTGCGGACCAAGTTCACCCATTCGTGTGTTCCCTGCTGGTTATGGCTATTACCAACAGGATAATGAACCATGTCATACTTCCAGAATCGTCAAGGAGTGGTTTGAGGAACATGCTGGTGACTTTCTGTTAATGCCCTGGCCTCCAAATTCACCTGACATGAACCCAATGGAACATTTGTGGTTCGACTTGAAAAAGCGGGTTCGCGCTAAATCACCACCACCCCGAAATGTTTGGGAAGTGGAGGACCTGCTGTTGACATTATGGTACCAGATACCTCAGGGTACCTATCGCCACCTCATCGAATCGATGCCTCGCCGAGTGGTAGCTGTTTTGCGAGATAAAAAGGGTCCTACAGCTTATTAGGTAGGTGGTGATAATGTAATGGCCCATTGGTGTAGCACAAACTGCTTTTTGTTTTTTCTTCATGATTTTTCGAAGCAACAATGTTTTGAAACTCCAGATATTTTTGAAATGACTTTCAGTTATGTTAAGGCTGTCTTTGAATAAATGTAACAGAAATTCTGTCCTATATCTGTAATGCAAATTATTTTGTACACATTTTCTCGAAAACTATTATTTTGTAGAATTTGCAATTTTGAGCACAAATAAAAACGACCCATAGCTAATACGTGTCGCAGATTATTTTTCCGAGAAAATTGTTAGAATTTTTTTTTTTAAATTCACTCGAAAGTATTCCAATTTGGCGCTAGATGGCGCTAGAAGGTAGCTTGGCAGTGTTTCTGTGTGTAAGAAACGAAATCTCTCATTTCTGTCTGATTTTTTTTTAATTATCTGGGCCAAATAGAAATCAAAGAATGGGCACTGAAGTGAGATTGGAATCTTGTCTTCTATAGATCATCTTAAATTCTACTGTACGTTCATTTTTTGAAGAGAAAATGTGTACATTACCAGAAAACACTTGAATTTGAGACAGAAACTACGCCTACTAACTAAGCTCTACCCCAAGCAATGTCATTGGTTAAAACGTAACCGCGCGTATTTTGTCTTTTCATTGTGGAGCCAACGAAAGACCACTTCCATTCTGAATATGGTAAGGTCTTTATTCATTCGCTGACGCCAGCTCCTGTGACAATCCCTCAAGACGTAAAAGCCCCGCCCAAGGAGTGATATTTTGCGCCATCTATCGCAGAACATGAAGCCTAACACTCATTCAAAGACAGCCTTAAGAAAAGATGAAGTGTACTGCTTCATAGTATTATTTCGCAAAACCTCAAAACCCCTAAGTAGAAAATGTACTATTGAAAGTTGTAACAGTTTTTGAGTTAAGGGGTCGATAGACTGATACATAGGCATCGTACAATCACCCGTACGACAATTTTAGTACCCGATTTCACACGGTAACACAATGTACAACAGCAGGTGCAGAAACGGGGAAGGGAGTTGATATTAAGGTTCCGTTGCCACAAGAAATTCATGGTATGGTATGGGGAGTTATTGCGCATGACAGCAGATCATCACTTGTCTGCATCATTGGCACGCTGACAGCTAGCTGCACGGTACGCGTGCGAGGTTTCTCAGCCCATTTTGATACCGTTTCTACAGGGTCTACAGCACCCCATTTCCCAGCAATTTAACGCCTGTGTATACGCTGCTCGGGTCTCCAGACAATGTTTGTAACACGTCCAAGCACTGCCATGGCCAGCAAGATCGCCCGATTTATCCCCTATCGAAAACCTGTGGCACCACATTGGACGTCGTCTGCAACCTAATTGGCCTGCGCACAATCTCGATGTATTATGAGAGCAAGACAACCATGCTTGATGCTCCATTTCTCAGGACGATATCCATCGACTGTATGACTCATTGCCACACCGTATTGCTGCCTGTATTGCTGTTCGCGGGGGTGCAACCAGTTACTGAGGTTTACCCATTGTGCTGCATTATCTCATCTGATAAATACTGTACGTTTCTGAAATTAACATCAAGGTAAACTTTTATATATTCCTATTCGCATGCTCTATATCATCCCTCTACGCTCACTACTTCTGGGTGGGCCAATTTCAATGTCGAGCAGTGTACGAACATTTGCAGAACAACACACTGTCTGTGATTATCCGTTACTTCCTTAGCAGACCCTTTGCTTGAAACTTGTCCAGAAATGAATTTTTGGGGTGCATCCTTTTTGATCGATTAATAACGTATTTTTACTATTAATCACGCACTGTAAAAAAAAAAAAAAAATTCTGAAATCCACGAGTCATTTTCCGTGATTTCTTTCATAAATTAACGAAGCAGATTTCTGGCACGACCTTTTCTGTGAAATAAGGGCGAAAAAATCCTGATTTTCTTTTTTTTTTTTTTTTTTTTTCGTACTCCAGGAAAATTCTAAATATTCAGAAACCTTACCGCAATCCCTTTCGCATATTAACGAAAAAATTCGGTTTTAGAATTCATTCGTTTAAACGGAATGGGAATTTTCGCAGTAGATATTGCCAGTATACATAGGAATCTTCAGCAACGCTTTCAAGAAAATGCTTATGGCAACAGTCATTAGTAGAGTTGTAAAACATCATTTCCCAGGCAATTGAGCTTATTACGTGGGTAAGTGTTTTGCAACTCTATTGCCTTCATAAGCGATCAGTACATCGTGATAGAATAGCGTACTCCGATTTCATAATGAATTTATTACTCTTCACGGCGACAGAGAAAAATACTTTGAAGTGCTTCCAAGCCTCTGAAACGCGATGAATTTTTTCTTGAGGTCGGAAAGTATGACGTGTGTATGTGTCCGATGGAAATTGAAAGATATAATGTTTGAGCAGCAGCAAAAGTGTAGAGATGGTGGATGTTATAATGCTATAATCGTGGAAGCGGCGTTGTTTAATTGAAATTTGATCTATTTGAAGGCTGCGTATCATATTTTTAGTATTGGTGTTTTTCCTTAACCAAGTGTTCTGATTATTAAATCACATTAGGTGGATAAAGCTAATAATATAAAAAAGTGAGTTTTAGGTGTGCCTTGTTTAGTGCCATAGGAGTTTGGGCTGAATAAAGACTAACCGTAATTAACCTCTTTTGAGGTTTCTTGGGTGACTCCTGTTTTACTGTAGCTGAAGTATTTAAGAACTGATTTGTGCAGTGTTCAGTTAGCCCTATATTCACGAACATTACAAATCTACTGTGACGTACATTCTAAATTAACTTTCCTTTTTAGTTTCTTTCCCTATGCACTGTTAAAAATTCCCGTAAAAAAGTCTTGTTGCCCGTGTATTTTTACGATCAAGGCTCTTTTCTGCAGTTTCAAGGCGATGCCCGTATTTTAACGGGCATGGATATGTAGGACAACTGTTCCTAACCGTAATTTTACGAGCGTTGCTAAGAGGCACGGGTTAGCCAATGAACGATAATGACAGAAAAGGAATGCGGCATGCGTCGCTTTCTGCTATTGGTCAGCGAGTCGTCACGTGATTTTACGAGGATTGCTCGTTTTTTTATCAAGACGAAGGGATGGGCGATATTTTCAAAAGTATGATATCTTTTAATATTTCTGAGACCGATATATTGAATCGAAAATATCTGTATTTAAAGATCAATATATCAGATTGATTTTTCGATATTTTTCAATACTTCTGATCTCAATAAGACTGATATTTCGGTTTATTCACTGCATACTGCATCAGGGTTATCACTGAATCTGATCCAATGTTGTGCTAAGTATTGGCTATTGGGAACTTGGGACTAATTGGCTGTTGGCTTGTTCGCACAAATCTCAGCCAGTACTAAATTATCCTGTAGCTTGAAAATACAGCTGCAATCAAGTTTTGTTAATACCATTAAAATAGTGATATCTCAGAAAAGTACTGTATATTACTAACTTCGTACCTTTTACAAGACTGTCATTGTACTTGGAAATAAACGTAGTGCGTTTATTTTGCCATTTCAGTCGTTTTGTTGTGTAAATAATTATTTCCGATAGCGGAATTGATATTTAACGTTTTTTTACAAGACCGACGCCATGGGTTAGTGCTTTTATTTTGCCCTTTTACGTTGTTTTGTTACGTAAATAAATATTTTCGACAGCGGAATTAACATTTTACGTTTTTATAATTCATAAAAATTCGCTAAAAATATATCTTGTATGCTGAGCTGGAAAGAAAGCATCAGGGTTGTTTACATCGTAGCCAAGGTAATGTAAGGGCTTATTTATATTATATATTTTATACATTTATGTAATGTAAGGTGGCATATATTTATGCCCACTCCCCCCCCCCGAAAGTGTTTAAATGTGTTTTATTTATTGTTAAAATGGGCCTTACATTGTAAACAAAAATGCTTAATTTAATAAAAAAATTCATTAATTTACGTTACAATTTTTTTTTATTTTTTCTATTCTCATTCTTTTATTTTGTCCTGGTGGATTTAATTTTTTTCATTTCATTGGCACGCCCTCAGAAAAAATCTATATATGCCCCTTGTTGCATTTCTTAATGAAGGGGCAGAGCACAGATGGGATGAAAGTGGCCAAAGGGCAGGAAGTTGTCACATAAATTTACAGAACATAAATGCGGAAACTGTTTTTTTTAACAAAACATGTTATCATGATTCTCTGTACTTAACATTGCTATTTATGCAAGATTGTTGATACAGCGAGACAAAATTAGTCAAAAAAGCAATCATAAAAGTGTTGTGCACTTTTGTGTTTATATAACATCTGCACTCCCCTTCCACTAATGGGGGGAAGGGGCTGTGGCTGTGGATAGTATCAACTGTCACAAACGATATTTGAAGGTTTTGGTTATCATTTGAAAGTAAACAAATTAGATGTCAACTTTCCTGTTAAGCACACTCAACATCTTTTTAAAGAATACATATGAATAAAAAAACACACTTGAAATGGAATTTGTGGCAGAAATATTTTGCTACATAGAAGACCAGTAAACCACAGGCAATTGGGTAAATAAGTCTCATTGATTTGATTATTCTAAACATATTAAGGTTTTTCCATTATTCGAAATGTTTATTTAAGTACAAAAGCGGAGTAAAATGCCTAAAACAAAATCACTGGGTTACTTCTGTCTGAAACATTACCCCCTTAGCCTGTAATCACAGCATATTATTGCAATTTCAAATGCAGAATGTTCTGCAAAGTCATAATATTGTTGAGAGGTAAATGGCTAGAGCTTTTTAATGCAATTTTGAAGTAGTTTGCACACATACATGAAAATATATTATTTCAAAGTTAGTGTGCATATACACTGTAGATACATATATAATTTTTTTTTTTTGTAAAAAAATAACAAAAAAAAACTGAAAATACAACAAACCTTGTTAAAAGGTTTCGGCCTAATTTGCCCAGTGTTATCCATTTTGTCATTATGTCTATTTCTCTCTTGATAAAAACTGTGAACATATTTTTTTTTTTTTTTTTTTTTTTTTTGTGAAAACTGTTATTCTTAAACGGAATGGCATTAACAAAATTCTGTTGCCCAGAAAAGTTTTAATGTGCAGTGCTCTTCCTCATTTGATTTCTCTAGTGTTTCTTTACAGTATACAAGGTTACTTTTTTCAAAATTCTTTTCCTGCTAAAATCTAATAAATGTGCAATGGAAAAATTGCATTTGTACTCATAAATATGGGTTCTTGGTTTGATTAAAAGGCAATACATTGTGCCAAATGTTTGACACTAGCTGTAGGAAGGGAGTTCTTAGACTACCATTAAAGACTATATTAATATATTAGCTGAAACAATGCTCAGATTATATGAATACCTTGCATTGCGCCCATCGGTTTTACATTTGATCAAGTTTGCAAAAATTGTATGTGATTTTATACCTGCTACAACTGATTCAGCATCAATATCATGAAAATTCTCATACAAAAAGATTACTTCTTCCTCAGAAACTGCTAGAAAACAGTCAAATTTTCAAAATAAGAAGCACTGTTCATTAAATGTGAAAATCCTCCAAATATGTGGTGTCAGTGAATAAACAAAGATGTCGCTCTTTCCAGGTTTTAGCAATTAAATGTCATGAATAAAATCTATTCAGTCAAGAAATCTATTTATTAAATGTCATGAATAAAATCTATTCAGTCATGAAATGTTCATTAAATGTCATGGAAACTATTCAGTATCTAAATAATCATGGAAAATGTGCCTACCAAGTGGTAAAATACATAAAGAAGTTGTTCCTGTCTTGTCTTTCCTGGAACCACACGCCCTAAATTAGGGACATGTGTCTGCTTATGGTGAGTCAAGCTTCTACACATTCGGGAACAACTTTAGATGCTCATGGAGATCAACACACACACACACCACTTCACTTCAAGCATTTTTTCCAGTTCTCAGTCCATTTCTTTGGATTTCTCATCTCCATTAAAAACTTGTACACAATAAATATCTGAAGTATTCTTTATCAAGTCTAAAACACCTGAGGAGCTATCTTCGATATCATATCATTTTTTTTTTACATTTTAAATGCTCATTGGTGGAGTCTATTATTAAAATTAAGAAAGTCAGCAGATTTTAAAAAAAAATTTACAGTTTTGAACTCAAATGGGATATAACATTTAATGTTTCACTTATTAACACCAAAACAACACAAAAATAAGTACTGATTTCTCACCGCTAGTTATATTCAATTTGCTGTAGATGAGGATTTTCTCTTTACATGCATGTATATCACTAAGCTGTTCTCTAAGATCATAGGTTAGTTTCTTGATGAGAGCTTATCTGCTGGATTAAAGTTTAAAACTGATGGAAATACATTTTATTTACTCTTGATGTATCAAACATCTGCATTTACAGTGATCTCAGCTCACAACTTGAGCTTCACTGACATCCATCACACACAAGACCATTTGTACTTCACATTTATTCTCTTTTTCTCATGCAGGAATTCCTGAATCTGGTCCTCCCTTGATCTTCTACATTTTCTTCCTGTCACTTGTGCAGAATAAATTCTCCTAGTAATCATCTCACCACTCATTCTCCAAACCACCAAAGAATATTTGTCCCCCACCTTACAAACAATATTTTGCTTCACACTACTCATCTACAAAACCTCTTCATTCCTCACATGATCAAAACATATCTTACCCCCATAAGTAACACATCTCTACAGCTCACAAATCACTCCTATGTTTCATCTGCAGTACTCCACCTTCACTGCTGCACATCAGAGTAGGAACAATTACTGTACTTTTTCACACACAACTATTAGGGACTTTTTTGAGAACCTATCATTCATCATTTATTCAAAATCCTCCTGAAGCAGCTGTGACTTTCAAAGATGAATTTACTAGCCTACTAATTTCACCACCTAATTTGTTTTCTCTGTCAAACATGCTTCCTAAATATGTAAATTGATTTACCTGGTCAATCTCTTTGCCATTTAGACTGATCTGTTTCATTTAATACTAACAATTCATCTGTCAAAAACATAACTTTGGGTTTTTCCTTTCATATACTAAGTTTGAAATTCATACAAACTTCATACATGTGGGACAACATACGCTGCAACTCACTTTTGCTCTCTGCCAACAGGATTGTTTCATCAGCATGAGCAAACATAATTGAGTAACTACTCTCCACAGATAGCATTTACATAGTCTAATGACAACTCAACCATATGTGTCTCTTAAGACATAAAAATATTCTTTACCTTAAAAAATTGTTTTGGTAATAAGTAATAACTAATTATAATACACAAGCTTGGCAGTGAATGTGGGGAATAAATATCCTACCAGTTTTCTCAGATAATTTCTTAGAAACATCAGCTGAATTTGAAAAAGGCAAAAGAACAATCTGCTATCAACCGTTCGTTAAATTTGTTTTCTGGGTGCCTATACTGTCAACTAATAGTTAAAATTTTCAACCATCGAGGTTTTCAACACAGCAGATATTTTTCCTTGTAAAGTTCTAGAAATCGGAAGGTGACATAATATCATGTGAATCTCGATAATGAGATCGCAGTTTGATAGTCCTCAAGCAACATAATTTTCGTGCCATGCCAGAGGAAAGAACACAGATTTCATTCCACAAGTTAAATCACATCAGCCATAGGCTGATATATTGAATATCGCACCGATATAGTGATTTTCTGATATATCGTAACTTGGATATCAATACTATATATCGAAATATCGGACAAAAATATCGATATTTCGAGATATTGATAAATATCGCCCATCCCTAACTGACGAACACGAAGTCACGAACATGTACAGGAAAGACGCCAGCATGTTAAAGAAAGAAAACGTGTGAGTAGACACTTTTTAAAATTAAGTTTATTATGATATGTAAAAGTAACGAAATCAATTACACACATTTTTGTTTGATATTAAACTCACGAACTGTGTACATATATATATATATATATATATAATTTTAGGGATGTAAGGTCAGGTGATGCGTAACATCACAGCCTCTCCTTGACAAATGTCAACCCCGCCTTCTCGTGGTGCATCCTGTTCCCACTAAAGGGGCTCTGACGACCGCCAATAGCGGTATAACTATACCATCGGGATCAGAGGAAATGCTATCCCACACTCACCAACCCGCTTGGCCAGCGTGGTGAGTTATGGCCAAACACCTCCAAAATGACTCTACAACTTAAATCTTGGCCCTCAGTCTCCGGCAGCTGGAATGTACCTGGCCAAGGCAGCGGCCAGTGCGACATGAAGGCAGAGGGTGCTAAGAATCCCCGGAGGACCGGACTAGGCTGCCATTTGATGCTGACCTTGGCTACCTACAACGGACGCTCCCTGTCTTCTGATTCAAGGCTTCTTGAATTGGAAGAGGAACTACAAAGGATCAAGTGGGACATCGTCGGGCTAAGTGAGGTAAGGAGAAAAGGAGAAGATCTCATTGAACTGAAAAGTGGACATCTCTTCTACTATCGTGGGACAGATACTGGCAGAACTAGTGGTGTTGGATTTATAATAAACAAGAAACTGAAGGATAAAGTTGTAGAAGTTGAAAGTTCCTCTGACAGAGCTGCACGACTTGTTATCCAACTCTCGAAAAGATACCAGGCTCAGATTATTCAAACTTATGCACCCAACACAAGTCATCCTGAAGAAGAAATTGAAGAATTTTATGAGGAAATTTGTCATCTAAATAATAAAGGTAAGCAGCACTTGAAAATAATTATGGGAGATTTCAATGCAAAAATAGGGCAACGGCAACAGAATGAAACTTCAGTAGGTAAATTCGGTCAGGGCAACAGAAACCAGCGTGGAAATACTCTCGTTGAGTTTGCAGAGGCAGAAGGGTTTTTCATCTTGAACTCCTTCTTCAAGAAAAAGCCACACAGGAAACGGACATGGAGACATCCAAATGGGACGACAAGTGAAATTGATTTTATTATGTGTAACAAAAAATTCGTCATAGAAGACTGCAGTGTGCTAAACAAGTTCAACACAGGTAGTGACCATAGATTGGTGAGATGTAAGATGCACCTCAACACTAAACTTGAACGTGGCAAGCTCATAAGACAAACAAAATCTATTGACATAACCAACCTTAAAAAACACCATAATACCTTCAAGTTAGAACTGAAGAACAGGTTCTCTGCTTTAGAAGGCCTAACATCGGAAGAAGTGGACACCTCTGAAGTTAACAGAAAAGTAACCAAAGCTCTTATGGAAACAGCAACAAAATTAGCTGGGTCTAAGAACAAGTTGCATGTGAACAAATTATCAGGAAAAACCAAAATGTTGATGCAAAAAAGAAGAGAGATGAGGACAACTAAAGAAGATGTGACTTCCAAAGTGGAATATATAGAGCTATGCAAGACAGTAAGAAAAAATATCACTGAAGACGTAAGGAAATTCAACTGTGAACTAGTGAGGAAAGCAATTGAAAACAACCAAAGCCTAAAGATAGCAAAGGGACATCTCAGTAAGGGAAGAAAACAGATTATGGCACTGAGAAAAGAAGATGGTTCTGTAACAAGAAATAGAGGCGAAATTTTGACAAGAGTGAAAGATTTCTACTCCAAATTATATGAAAGGGATGATATATGCACTCCAGACATCATGAAAGATACCAGTACCAGAGTTCCTCCAGTCCTTCCAGCAGAAGTTGCACATGCAATCAAGAACATGAAGCGAGGAAAAGCTCCAGGAGAAGATGGAATTACTGTAGACATCATACAAGAAGCAAGTGGAGAAATCGAAACAGTACTCGCCCAAATTTTCACTCGATGCCTTAATGAAGGAAAGATTCCTGAGGATTGGAACACCGCTACAATGATCCTGCTACATAAGAAAGGTGACATTGAGGATCTCGGAAACTACAGACCTATCAGCCTCCTATCAGTAGCTTATAAAATCTTCACTAAAGTTCTTTCACACCGCTTGAAGGTAACACTGGACATGGCTCAACCGAGAGAACAAGCTGGATTCAGGAGTGGCTACAGCACAATAGATCATATCCACGTGCTGAGAGAACTAATTGAAAGAGCGAGGGAATATGAACTTCCATTGTGCATGGCTTTTATCGATTATGAAAATGCCTTTGATTCGGTGAAACCATCAGCAGTTACAATGGCTCTGAAAACCTGCGGTATTGAAGATGCATACATTAATATTATTAATAACATCTATGAAAATGCAAGTGCAAAGATTAGGCTGTTTGAAAATACAACACACGTAAAAATTGGAAAGGGAGTGAGACAAGATGACACCATATCTCCGAAGCTCTTTAATGCCACATTGGAGGGTGTTTTTCAGTCGCTGAGCTGGGAAAACAAGGGGATAAAGATTAATGGAGATTATCTAACCCACCTTCGTTTTGCTGATGACGTAGTCATTTTTGCAACTACCCCATCAGAGCTGCAGAGTATGATCCAGGAACTTGCTGACAAGAGTAAAGAAGTGGGATTGAAAATGAACTTTCAGAAGACAAAAGTGATATTCAATGCTTTTACAAGAAATGAAGATTTATCGATTGATGGAGAAAAGCTGGAGATAACAGACACGTACGTTTATCTTGGACAGCAGATATCAAGTGAGGGTCACATTGATGAAGAAATTAATCGGCGTACAAAACTTGCCTGGAGAGCTTTTGGAAGAAACAGCATAATTTTCAAGAGCAATATGCCATTATGTCTTAAAAGAAAAGTGTTTGATCAGTGCATCCTTCCAGTGCTTACGTATGGTGCAGAGACGTGGACCTTAACTAAAAGAGACATACAAAGGCTGCAGACAACTCAAAGTGGCATGGAGAGGTGCATGCTTGGTGTAACCAGGAGAGATAAGAAGAGGAACTCGTGGATCCGAAAAATGACAAGAGTGGAAGACATCATGATCAGAGTTAAATCCCTGAAATGGCAATGGGCTGGACATACTGCCAGAAGGACAGATCATCGATGGACAGCCGAAATTTTAGATTGGATTCCAAGGGACAGGAAAAGACCCAGAAGAAGACCACATGGGAGATGGGTGGATGAAATTCGAAAGTATGCAGGGGTGACATGGAGGAGACTGGCACAAGACAGACCGTTGTGGAGGAAACTTGGGGAGACCTTCGTCCAGCAGTGGATTGATAATGGTTGACAATGATGATGATGATGATGATATAATTTTAAAAGTTTCACCACCAAACGAGAGTGGCTGAAGCATTGTCACACAGGAAAATCAATGTAGTAGCTAAGATTTCATTTAACTGGGGTAGGGGCATAACTCTCACATCCATATATGTTTTACTATCAATATGAAACAGTGCTTTACTTTCTGTGCAAGTCTTTATCGCCAGGTATATGCCTAGCGTTGACTAGGATGTCGAATAAATTCGATCTGTACATGCTGATTTGGGAATTACGTAGGGAAGCATTCTTTTCGTATGTTTGTAGTCTGAAATGAATTCCATTTTGCAATATAACACGCATAAATATTGTCTTATCGTTTTGTGCTATTTTTTTTTTACGGCATAGTGTTCAACTCCTGAACTTAGACAGAATTATTTCTAAAGCACAAACTGGCTGAACAATACTTTGTTTTTTTTAAGACTCCTTTTCATTTGCTCATGTACTTAAGAACTTGTGAAGTATTATATTTGCACCAATGAATACAAAGATTAGCTATGGAGTACAGATATGTACAGGAATATTCTTTGATGAAAAGTTTATTCCAGTGTGTTTATGTGGGTATAAAATATATAAAAAATACAAATACACACGTATATTTGCTAAAATTACATACACTGATGTCACAAAAAACTGGTGTCACAGAAATTGCACAAATGGCTAAAAAAAAATCAAATAAAACTGGTCGAGTCATTTGTTTAGTATCAGTAAGATGTATGAGCTCATTTACTCTTGCAAAGTTCATCAATATTTTGAGTTTTCTTGCTTATGTACAAACAAGTTATCATCAACATCCAGCTTATTTCAATATTTAGTTTTTATGGTGGTTAAGGATAAAACACTAGTTTCACATAAATATGTAGTTGTAAAAGGCAACAAATACTTAAGGCAGTGCTCGACAATGTTGGAAATTCTTTTTCCATTGTAATCCAAAAACTAGTCGCCGCCCCGGTGGCGCAGCGGTCTAAGGCGCTGGCCTCTGATCATTCGTTCGAATCCCGGTCCGGCATGGATGCTGTGTTTGTCTTACGGCACTGGCTCTCTCTCTTCCCTGGAACCAGTGACCCTAAATTAGGGACGGGAGACTGCTTATAGTCCATTGAGTTGCTCACGGTGGTCGTTAAACCTCCAATAAAAAAAAATAGTCAGTGATTTCAAAGAACAAATGCTTTCAAACCAACCAGAGTTAAAAGATGTCTCATAAGTTTTTTATTTGGCAATAGAAGATTACACATTTCTGCATTGTATGTGAATGAGTAACTAGTTCATTCAGTGGGAATGGGAAATACTGCCTTGTAAATGTTTGGAGAGTGCAGAGATGGACGATTATTAGCTGTTTAACATCAAGTTTCCAATTGTTTGCTCATTTTCTGATGATAATGAATTCAGTTATGAAAATTGGTCTGAGCTGTTCCCTGTAATTTGGTTTTCTCATAAAGATTTTTGGTCATTGCTTGTGTTTTGTTTTTTCAACATTGAACAGATTGTTTTCACCCTGTAATGAGAAGTTCCACTAGTTCATTTTTCAGAAATTTCAGCTAAATATGCTAAACTTCACCACACATCCTACCGGCACTAGCCATAAATTCAGATTAATTTTGTTTTGAAAATTGGTTCACTATGTGACTCGGTATTGTTGCTAACAAATCCGCATATGCCCCCCTATTATTTTAGTGAAACCCACTTTGAGAACTATTGGTCTAGAGGATGTTCAAGCCGTTCTGGTATCAGAGTTGGTTGTACATCAAGGTTTTTGGCTAGCAATCACAATTTAACATATGGTTTGAGTCCCATATGAGGCATTAGTTTTGCCACCCTGGTGGTGCAGTGGTCTAAGCACCATCTTATGATTGTTTGTCCAAGTGGGTCCGGGTTTGAATCCCGGTATGGCATGGATGTTGTGTTTGTCTTACAGCACTGGCGTTCTCTCTTCCCTGTAACCAGTGACTCTTAAATTAGGGACGGGGACTGCTTATATCCCATTTAGTTCCTCACATTAGCCGTTAAAACCTTTAAAAAAGAAATTTGTTTTTTACATAACATAACAGCTTTGGCTTTCTCCTTCCCTAGAACCAATGGCCTCAATTTAGAGGTGGAAAAAAGTTTCATGTGATGAAATGTCACATTTTCGTTCAGGAAACACATTTGTGATTCTCCCTGACTGCTACATGGTTTTGATTGCTTTTAGGAATACCATTTCACTCACATTCCTTAGTATATAATTATCAATCATTTTGTGACTATGGTATATTCAGTTAACTCATAGGCACCCCTAGCTTAGTTTTCAGCAGGAAGAAGCAAACAATGGAAATCTGCATATATACAAACCCCATATGCATCTCATTGAAAACAGCTTTTTACCACTCAACACATAAATTACATAAATTTAATTGGAAACCAGAAGAGCCAAAAAATATATATATTTTAATTATATCTATAATCACCTCATTATCACATGTCATCATCATCATCATCATTGTCAACCATTATCAATCCACTGCTGGACGAAGGTCTCCCCAAGTTTCCTCCACAACGGTCTGTCTTGTGCCAGTCTCCTCCATGTCACCCCTGCATACTTTCGAATTTCATCCACCCATCTCCCATGCGGTCTTCTTCTGGGTCTTTTCCTGTCCCTTGGAATCCAATCTAAAATTTCGGCTGTCCATCGATGATCTGTCCTTCTGGCAGTATGTCCAGCCCATTGCCATTTCAGGGATTTAACTCTGATCATGATGTCTTCCACTCTTGTCATTTTTCGGATCCACGAGTTCCTCTTCTTATCTCTCCTGGTTACACCAAGTATGCACCTCTCCATGCCACTTTGAGTTGTCTGCAGCCTTTGTATGTCTCTTTTAGTTAAGGTCCACGTCTCTGCACCATACGTAAGCACTGGAAGGATGCATTGATCAAACACTTTTCTTTTAAGACATAATGGCATATTGCTCTTGAAAATTATGCCGTTTCTTCCAAAGCTCTCCAGGCAAGTCTTGTACGCCGATTAATTTCTTCATCAATGTGACCCTCACTTGATATCTGCTGTCCAAGATAAACGTACGTGTCTGTTATCTCCAGCTTGTCTCCATCAATCGATAAATCTTCATTTCTTGTAAAAGCATTGAACATCACTTTTGTCTTCTGAAAGTTCATTTTTAATCCCACTTCTTTACTCTTGTCAGCAAGTTCCTGGATCATACTCTGCAGCTCTGATGGGGTAGTTGTAAAAATGACTACATCATCAGCAAAACGAAGGTGGGTTAGATAATCTCCATTAATCTTTATCCCCTTGTTTTCCCAGCTCAGCGACTGAAAAACACCCTCCAATGTGGCATTAAAGAGCTTCGGAGATATGGTGTCACCTTGTCTCACTCCCTTTCCAATTTTTACCTTTGTTGTATTTTCAAACAGCCGAATCTTTGCACTTGCATTTTCATAGATGTTATTAATAATATTAATGTATGCATCTTCAATACCGCAGGTTTTCAGAGCCATTGTAACTGCTGATGGTTTCACCGAATCAAAGGCTTTTTCATAATCGATAAAAGCCATGCACAATGGAAGTTCATATTCCCTCGCTCTTTCAATTAGTTCTCTCAGTGCGTGGATATGATCTATTGTGCTGTAGCCACTCCTGAATCCAGCTTGTTCTCTCGGTTGAGCCATGTCCAGTGTTACCTTCAAGCGGTGTGAAAGAACTTTAGTGAAGATTTTATAAACTACTGATAGGAGGCTGATAGGTCTGTAGTTTCCGAGATCCTCAATGTCACCTTTCTTATGTAGCAGGATCATTGTAGCGGTGTTCCAATCCTCAGGAATCTTTCCTTCATTAAGGCATCGAGTGAAAATTTGGGCGAGTACTGTTTCGATTTCTCCACTTGCTTCTTGTATGATGTCTACAGTAATTCCATCTTCTCCTGGAGCTTTTCCCCGCTTCATGTTCTTGATTGCATGTGCAACTTCTGCTGGAAGGACTGGAGGAACTCTGGTACTGGTATCTTTCATGATGTCTGGAGTGCATGTATCATCCCTTTAATATAATTTGGAGTAGAAATCTTTCACTCTTGTCAAAATTTCGCCTCTATTTCTTGTTACAGAACCATCTTCTTTTCTCAGTGCCATAATCTGTTTTCTTCCCTTACTGAGATGTCCCTTTGCTATCTTTAGGCTTTGGTTGTTTTCAATTGCTTTCCTCACTAGTTCACAGTTGAATTTTCTTTCGTCTTCAGTGATACTTTTTCTTACTGTCTTGCATAGCTCTATATATTCCACTCTATATATTCCACTTATCACATGTATACAGTAATATTTCACATATATGTCAGCGCAAACCAAAGCACGCATAAATAAGAGCGCAGCATAAGTAAAAGTTAGTGTAATTCCAGCCAAAATTAAGTTTAAAATGTAATTAACATGAGAATAACATGCAAAATAAGAAAAATATCAATGATTGAATTTACTTAGTTAAATTTAACACTTAAAAGCTTAGATTACTCAAAAATGTAAATTACTTGATCTCAAAATTTTAATTACATACCTTGTTTATATTTATGGCTTTTTAAAGTTATGTAAAATTGAAGACTGTTTCTGCTGTTGCCTCTCATTGAAAACAGCTTTTTCAAGTTTGTTTAAACAGGAATGTGTGGCAATTAGATGTATCGGTGAGTTGTATGTAGTGACAGTGTTTCCAAAGCTTCTACACGGCTTTCGTGACAGTCTGGGGATCTTTTGTTAATTCTTCGTTATGTCTCTTCATCATCATCCTGAATTTCATTGGCTATTTCTTGAATATCCCTCAATTCCCCAATAATTCATTTTCATTGATTTCTACAAACTCTTTAAAACTACTGAATCCACCTGAAATGGCACTCCAATCTTCATCATTGGCAGATTATTCGGTAAATGTGTAGATTAGCGTCCTAAATTATTTTGTCGGAAACTTGTAATATTGACTTGTGAGTGCGACGCTGTGGTAGGCCTAACACATCACTACGGCAACGATGTGAAGATTTGCTTTGTTGAAAGGAAGATTTGCTTCGCCGTGCAATTCACGTGCGGATGACTACAAGTCCAAGCAAGTACCTTCTTGCCAGGAGAGCGAACCATTTTATACTCATATGCTACACAATATAGTTTGTTCATGTTTTGTAATTGTTTTTAAATCAGACGTGAAATTTTTCATTCTTTCGCATATAATTCCCTGATCCGAAATAGAAAGTTTGGTAAATGTGTACTTTAGCGTCTAAATTATTTCGTCGGAAAAATGTAACTGTGTGGGAAAAGTGTGACATACAATATTTTAAGCATGCAAAATAATGGGAAAAGGTGCAAAAATATAGTATTTTTAGATAAAAGGAAATAAGTTTTCAGAAGTATTTACCTGAGAGTGCGATGGTTTGGAAGAGTACGTGCGGTAGGCATAGGACGAGAGAGCAGCAACGGCATCAAGATGGAGTCCGGTGAATGGAAGCTTCGTTGAGAAGCGCAAGTAACGGGCAGAAGAATTAAGAAGGAAGCGGTTTAGTAGTACGTAGTCATCGAAAAGTCTTGTAGGCATACGCAGAAAGAAAGAGGTTGAATTTGTGCAGCATTGTAAGTTTTTGTTTTTTTTTTGAAGGGTAATTTTGAGAAAGCGGAAGTACAAAATCGTCAGTCATTTCGGATTTCGTCAGGGCTTAAAATTTCATTATCCGCCACAATACAAGAAGCTGTCTCCCTGCCGTAGTGCGATATATGAATTGAAGAAAATTGCTTATTTTGAAAAATATTCATGTCACGAGGGAAAAAATGTGAGCTACGATGTACTGAATAACAGCAGAACTGCAAATGAAGTGCTTGAAGAAATCACCTACCTGTGCACATCTTCCGAACCAAAACTAAAACTTTGGGTTCAACCGGAACCAAAACGTCTTCCTCAAAACTTCTGTCGTACATAAATTATTTTACATTCCTTAATTTCTTTCCATTCGGAGACACTGTGAAACCACTAATAACGACATTCTGCACATATCTTTCTCAAAAATGAATAAAACAGGTTTGAACTACTTCTGCGCACGATTACACGACACTCTTCCGGAAAATATACCCTACTGCTGTCGTATTCTTCCACGCATTTGCTACCAACTCGTACTTCGCTCCGTCGCACAGCACCTTCACGTGGTGGCCGTTAGCATCGCTTCAGCCTCCCGCACCACCTGCTACAAACCATCGTACTCGCAGGTTAATACTTCGGAAAAATTATTTCCTTTTTAACAAAAAATATAATTTTTCACCTTTCCCTATTATTTTGCATGCTTAAAAAATTGTGTGCATCGAACTTTTCACCCACAGTCAAATTTTTCCAACGAAATAGTTTAGGACGCTGAAGTACACATTTACGGAAAGTACTAATATGCTTTTCTATGTTGTACAGAAAACTGGGAAACTATAAATTTCGGTTTTGGTTTGAACAGATTTGCTGTGTCTCTGCACTTTTGGTTCTTCTGTTAATAGCTTGTCCGCACGCGAGTTTCTATCTTACTCATATTTATCTTTTGCAAATCGAAGAGGTTTTATCCGGTTTTTCCTGCCAACAACGTACAGGATACAACAAAATAAAGGGTGGCTGCTGTGGACCTATTTTCTGTAGCGTATCACTACAACATTTATTGCTCTTCTGCCGATAACATAAGTCCTCTTTCTCTTGTACCCGTCATTTCCACACAGCAACAAACCTTCCTTTTAACGGACCAAAGCTTCACATCTTCACTGGACCGATGCATTATTCCTATCGCAGCTTCTCTTCACAGTGTCAGACTCACAGGTCCATATTACAATAAAAATCTTTAAAACACGTTTAAAATATGAAATATCTGAAAAAATATGAAGTTCTAACCCTTTGTCAATAAACACAGGAGGCTAGTTCCATCAGAGGCATGCACTCAGTCGCTGACTTTAAACATTTGGAGCAAAATTACATATGCTTCCAATTTATGGACCTAAAGCATAATATAATTAAAGAAGTGATATTCTTCTGTCCTTGGCACTGCGTAACAATAATACAACTTCCAGTGATTAGCAGTGAAAAGCAACATGACATGCGATGACTGTCTTTTTTCTTGTAGTAGAAAATTATATTCTGAACTTTATTTTTAGATTTAATTGCCCAGTCTGGCACCTAGGGCAACTAGATTATTTATTTACCTGCCCAGGTTAATGATTCACACGACTCAGGCATGGTATTTTTCAAACCCTGATATGTATGAGTAAAAATATATACAGTACATAATTTTATACATACATATTAATTAAAGCTTATATATTTCATTATTACTACTTTAGCAAAAACTTCCCATTACAAAAAAATTACCTTTGCTTGTCTCTGTGGACACTATTTCACTTTTACAGCATTGCAATCTTATGCGTAATGAAAATTTCTGTAGTACATACTAACTTTTTAATGAAAAATTTGTAATGTTTTAAGAACAATACGTTGCTACAATTTTTTTTGTCCCCCTTGAATTTCATTATAACGAGTTTCGACGGTTATTTTTTTTTTACTGAATCTGGTAAATGCTGGCCAAGAAAATGACAGTGAAAATATATCATAAACAGTTTCTTTGCTTTGCAAATGTAGTAATTAAAGTTAAATGTAAAAAAAAAAATTGATTTCATTCTAAATTTCTGCGAGTGAAATCTTTCACCTGTGTCACTTTAAGCAGGGCTTGGAAAATATCTGAAATGTTACATGCGCAGCTGGGTATATACATAAATTATTTACCTACCCAGGTAGTAAAACCTGGATGCCCAGGAAAATTTATATTTTAAGATAAATCAGAAGCCACTTTTTTTTTTTTTAAGTTAAAAAATATGAAAAATTTGTTCCACGTTTTGTAATTCCTATTTCAAAATGTTCAATATGCAAAGCATGTATTTCATGTTTTAAGATGATAGTGCTGAATTTGGTACAAAATGATACGATGAAATTGTTTTTTGAGAAATTTAAAGATTCTGCCGTGTTCTTTTCCTTTGTCACTAAACACCTGATTTGTACATCAATAAAAATTGTTTCAGTATCTTCAGGTATTGCCAAGATATTATAAATACAACTATTTAATAGCTTTCCAAAAAAAAAAAAATTGTGCTCCAAAATGGTTTCCTTGTGGCAACACAACAATGAAAGAACAGGTTTAATCACTGAAGTCATTTCTAAAACATTCCAAACAGGAAAATTTAATATTTTAGAAATATTGATATGCATTAATGTTCTACAATGACTCAGTTAGAATCAGGGTCTAAACAAGTGTTTATTCTTTGGGTGGGGGTCTGAGATTTGAAATTATGCCCTATCAAGTTCAAAAGCTCTCATTTCCATTCAAGTATTTTTTTCTTTTCTTTCTGATACCTTAATTATGGGGAAGCAATGTGATCTTTCAAAAGCAGTACTTCCAGTTTTTGACATAATTTTACTAAACATGTGAAAAGTAGGTAAATATCCAAAAAATTAGAGATAGGAAACAAGACAGTAAAAGTTCTGGGAACACTGACAACACAGTGCTCAGTAGAATGTAAAATGAACCAGCACACAAGGCAGTGAATGTGAAAACAAAAAAAGCATGATTCAACCCTATGTCAAATGTAATACTAGCCAAAACCTACATGAAAAACCAACTTTGACACCATTGTGGATTGAATACCCTTATAGACGCAATGTACTCGGATGCTAGTTCGTAGTTCTGTTTGTCATTGATATAACATATAAATACAAGAATATGCCTGTACATATCTTTACTACATAACTGCCCTTTGTATTCATTCATGCAAATACTACATAAGTACGTATGTGCAAATTAAAATGTCTAAAAGAAACTAAGTATTGTTCAACCAACTTTGCTTTAGAAATAATTCTCCAATTAAAACATGTCTAAAAGAAACGTAAGTATTGTTCAACCAACTGTGTGTACAGAGTTCGTAAAGCCTAATGTTAAACAAATCTGTGTGTAACTGATGTCATTATTTATCATATTGTAATAAACCTGATTTTAAGATATGAAAATATCATTACTCGCATTTAGAACTGAATTGATTCAGTTTTAATGTAAGTATCCAACAATTTCACACTCACACACTCTTCAACAAAAAACATGCATTTACTTGCACACTCTTCCACAAAAAATGCATTTATGTAAAAGTCGGTGACTACTTGCCGTGAGGCTTAACCGAATATGGCCAAACTTCATATTTACAGGGATTGCCTTTCAAATTGCAGCTTAAGTTAATACGGTCAAACTTATTTTTTCGGGTATAGCCCTTCAAATTATGGCGCAGCTCAATACGGTCAAACTTATTTTTTTATGGGCAATGCCCTTCAAATTATGGCGTAGTTCAATACGGTCAAACTTATTATTTTATGGGCAATGCCCTTCAAATTATGGCGTAGCTCAATATGGTCAAACTTATTTTTTTATGGGCGTTGCTCTTCAGATTATGGGCTTAGTATTTAGGGTTCAGACCGTAATTTCATGGGCTTTCACAAAAATGGGCCAAGCCGTAGTTTTATGGGCAACGGCCGGGCCCCCAGTTGCCGGCCGTTGCCCGTAATCTAACTGTGAAATTTTTAACAGTGTGTAAATCTGGAGTTTATTCTGTTATTCTTCACTCTTAACGTGATATCTTTCTCTCAAACGAATACGTTTGGCAACACAATTGAGGTTGAATGCACGTGACGTATGCCTGAGTTTTGATAAGAACAAGAGATAACAAGATCGTAAAATCATGCAATGCATTGATTATAATACGCTTTCCAACATTACAAAAATCATTACTCAAGTTATCACTCAAGTTATGAGAATAATGTCTGTGGAATAAATCTCGGTTCTGTGCCCTGACCTTTGATCCCATTTCGATGATATTCAACAGAACCGGCTTGGTATACCTCCGAAATAACATGATAAAGTTTTGTCGCAATCGAAGTATTTTTACGTAAGTTATGATGCATAAGGGCTATGGAATAGATCCCGCTCCTGTGTCCTAACCTTTGACCCCATTTCGCCCATTTTCAATAAGGTTTGTCACCAGGTGGTCCCCCACCCAACATACTAAAATTTCATCGAAATCGAACCTTTTTTACGTTAGTTATGGCGCATAAAAGCAGTGGAATGGATCCCTCTCCTATGTACTGACCTTTGACCCCATTTCGTTCACTTTAAATAGGGTTCCTTCCCAGGTGATCCCCTACCAGATACTAAAATTTCATCGAAATCCAACGGTTGTTACGCGAGTTATCGTGCTGACGGACATACGCACACAACGCGCGACGTAATGAGGCAGATGGGATCGCGACCATCTGCCCGCCGCAAGAGTGTGACGTCATAAATCTTTAATAGGATCAACACACAACGCGTGACGTAAAGAGACAGATGGCGTGACCGCGCGCCAACATTCTCAAACGTGAGTTGTGACGTCATAAGATTTCTAAGCATTGGTAACATTAATGGAACAACGCCATCACTAAAAACGTTATAATTCGGGGTGGTTATTTAACAGACTAAACGAATTCTTCTAAAGTCGAGATCAAGCTAAATCGATTTCTAGTACCAGAAAACGGTAGGTTAACGACTTTCATCAAAATTCTTAGAGCCGTTTTCAAAATAAAATGTACATACATACTATCAAGAATTGCTACTTTAAGGTGGACGTCAAGTAACTTTGCTTCCTATACTTTCAATGGAAAAAACTTTTGTTCACGTTTTTTTCCCAATTAATGCATTCCCAAGGATGAAAATTTGAACATCGATTATAATATCTTCATTTTATAACTTGCAATACTTAATATTTTCTAAAACATAACCATAATTATGCAATTCAACATTTGTTTGTCTACTGACGTCATGAAAATACAGGTCGCGCCATCTTTTTTCTGGACAATTAATGCGTTCACAAGGATGAAAATTTGAACATCGATTAAAATAACATTGCCGACATGTGTCGCTTTCCACTGTCGTGTTCTTCAAGATATGCTTCCGGTAATTTCTGGTGTTTACAACTTGATCTTGTATAGCCATCAGGAACCCTTCGGTCTCGGTGAAGAGTGATCCGTTTGTTAGCCATGCATTGAAGGCAGTTTTATCCACATGGTCCGATTGCAGATCGTTGTAGTGCCTTCCGTGTAGGACTTTCTTGCCCAAAGCTTCTTCTTTTGGCTATTATTATTATCAGTAGTAGTAGTATTGTAACCGGTTCTATTGACTCAGAATGTCCCCGCGCACGTTGCGTATGTTTGAATTATGAGCAGTTTTTTCCTAGGTGGTAAGTGTATTTTCCTTTTTGCTCAGTTTTTTTTTTATTTTATTTTCTAAAAATACGCTTTGTGAATACATTCTGGGAGGGTATGGCTGTAATTTTTAAGTTAAATTTTAATTTATGCCCGTCTGTTTCTCCTCCGCCTGAGCAACAGAAATACTTACAGAGATCATTTTTCGTCAGCTTCACCACTTTCATTCGCCTGCTGTTGAAACCAATGGTTACGAATGGAAAAGATTCGTCCTTTGTTCCGCAAAACAAACAAGAATACCAGCCACAAGAAACAACCTTATTAGAAGAAAATGACGTCACGTCTCTGTCTCAGCCTGCACGTAAATGTGTCTTTGTGTAAATGGATCTGAAGTGAGCTCTGTTTCTACTTACAGTGATAAGATCTGCTTAACAGGGCCAAGAAAACGGGCAGCGGTCCATGAAGAAAAAGGAGTCATCGGGGCTGTTCCGTTGAGGTTTCTAGACAGCCATGTTTAAAGAAGTGCTAGCTGATCCTACTGATAAGGACTTTAATCACCCAGCATGTGCGCAGAGCGCTCAGCATTGTCGAAGAAAAAATGTGCTTGTTAGATATATTTGAAGGCTTAGAAAAAAAAATCGAAGGGGGGCAAATTACATTTTGAGACTTTAGTTTTTGCCGCTGCTAATGCAAAGAAAGACACTAAAATTATGAACCAGCGAAAAAAAAAACGGTGTATTTTAAGATCTTTAATATTATGTTCTGTCTATCTCTGAGTTAATATCCCCTCTCTATTGGTTTGCCTATCTATCGGTTTTGATACTTTTGCATCCAGTAAGAATTACTTTTCTTGCCCTCTCGTATTATTAATTCAGTTTTGAGTAGATCACCGGCTTTTTAATCCTCATTGTTGTTTTTTAGCTCAGATTTTCACCTTCCCTTCAACATTTTCACCAGGGCCGGATTAAGGCCTTAGTGGGCCCTAGACTAAGACATCTGAGTGGGCCCCCAAAGAATTTATTACGGGGAATTATTATGAAGTCCGTTAAAACAGAAAACTGTAACTACTATATTATCTGCAAAGTTTTCATAATACGTCCCTGTATTTTTCATGGTTCTCATATGAACATGAGTTAAAATCGCATGATTCCTAGATTTTGTCTTAGATTTTCTAATGATTTAACACTGTGCACTTTTCTTAGTGCATTTCTTTTTTTATGCAATGTGAAGCCACAGGGGACTTGAATCGTTAACGATTCCAAGTGCAAACTTAATAATTCCAGTGCAACAATATAATTTTACAATTTATTATTTTCAAGTGAAACATATTATTATTTTATAATTAATTATTTTCAAGTGAAACATATTATTATTTTATAATTAATTATTTTAAAGTGAAACATAGTATTATTTTATAATTAATTATTTTAAAGTAAAACATATTATTATAAATTATTATAATAATATAATTATTATTGTCAAATAATGATAATAATTATTATTATAAAATAATAGTCATTACCAGTCAAATAATTATAATAATTTAAAAGAACGTCAAAGTCAAATAATTATTATAATTTGAAAGAGTCACACAAGGTTTAATAATATTATTAACATTATATAATTATTATAATTATGATAATTAAAAAACAGTATGCAAATTGAATGTTTCTGCCGCTCTAATTGAATGTTTCTGCTACAAGGGGTAGTGAGTATAATTTATTATTATAATTTATTATAATTTATTATTATAATTATTATAATTTAAAAGAATGCAAAGTCAAATAAGTATTATAATTTATTATAATATATAATTTATATTTTTCTAGTGAAACATATTATTTTACAATTTATTATTTTAAAGTGAAACATATAAATGACTATAATAATATAATTATTATTGTCAAATAATGATAATAATAATTATTATAAAATAATAGTCATCTACCAGTCAAAAAATTATTATAATTTAAAATAACGACAAAGTCAAATAATTATTATAATTATTATAATTTAAAAGAGTCACACAAGGGTTACTAATATTATTAACATATAATTATTATAATTATGATAATTAAAAAACAGTATGCAAATTGAATGTTTCTGCTACAAGGGTTAATTATTATAATTATTATAATTTATTATAATTTTAATAATTATTATAACTTATTATTATAATTAATTATTATGATTATAATAATGATTATAATTATAATGAATGAAAAAGTCAAATAAGTATTATAATTTATTATAATATATAATTTATATTTTACTAGTGAGACATTATTTTGTAATTTATTATTTTCAAGTGCAACATTAATGATTCCAAGTGCAAGTGCAAACTGGAAAGTGTGGTTGAATGGTATCAATGATAAAGCTGAACTTGTCTCGCCGACCCAACTGTATACAGCGACAGAAACTTTTACCCTTTGTGAGTCAATGTCTTGAAATCTGTTCGTCTTCCAGCCTCTGTTTCTGACCAAGTGGAATTCCTACGAGACAAAAGTAAAGCTACACTGGATTCCATAAATTAAGCAACAAATGGGAAAATCGTAATATCTCAAAACGTATGCAACCGATTCTGGTGAAATTTGGTGGTAAGCTTTATCAGGCCAAATACAACAACAACAACAACAACAAAACGTGAGAACATGTGACACAAAGCATTTACATTTTCTTTGAGGTGATGCAAATATGAACATACAGAAATATAATTATCAAGATGAAATAGGAAAAGGTATTTCAATGCGGAGTGTGGGTACCCCGAACAGCAATACAGACCCGGCAGCGTTGTTCCATGCTGTTAATTATGGTGTCCAGCAGTCCCGTGGGTAACTGCGTCCATTGCTCAAGCAAAGCAGTGCGGAGTGCCTGCAGTGTTCCGGGAGGGAGGTGGAGGCCAGCAACCCGTCTCCCAAGATCATCCTAGACATGCTCAATGGGATTCAGATCGGGAGATCGTGCTGGCCACTCCATACGGGCTATAGCCTCAGGTTCCAAGTACTAGTTCACGGCCGCACACGGACGGACAATAGGAGTCCAGGATGTCGTCTCTATACCTCTGATCATTGAGATTTCTATGTGGCAACACATAGAGGTCGGTACGGCGACCTAACGATATGCCTGCTCACTCCGGAACACAACACCTACCATAGGTGCCCCTTTCCCGGATATTAGGGAGAAGATAGCGAGTACAGGCCTCTCTCCAGATGTAAACTCGGCGAGAATCACTCTGTAAATGGTATCGCGACTCATCAGTGAACATAATGGACCTCCAGTGATTTTGAGTCCAGTTCACATGCATTCGTGCCCAATTGAAACGTTCCCTGCCGTGGTAGAGGCGAGGAGCACGCATAATACCGGTCGCCAAGCATACAGTCCTCCTGCATATAACCTTCTGCGTACCGTCGAAGCTGATACCGTCCGTCCGGTGGCTGCCGCAAGCATAGATCTGAGATGAGTCGGTGTAGTCGTCATGTTCCGCCGTACCGAGAGCCTCAAATACCGGTCACCCGCGGAGGTCGTCGCCCTTGGCCTACCTGCTGGAAGCTGCACCCGCGACTTGGAACCGCTGCCACATCCTGTTGACCACAGAACGAACGAAGCTGAGCCATCTTGCGACGTTTGCCTACCGTTGCTCAGCTTCGAGTCGGCCAATCGCTCTGTAACGTAAATCCGCTGATAAATGACGTCTCGAAGCCATGTTAACAAGACCGTTATCTCGAAATGTTATCATTCCCTGCGGCACATCAATTGGCGACTCCCCGCGAAACAGCTGTTTTTAAGCTCTTGCGCATTTGGATAAAATTCTGCCAGTGTCACTGCTTTGCCTTTCGTACATCGATGCTATATGCCTTCGCTCATAACATATGCAAATTTCGTGCAGTTTGAACTATATTTCGCCCAATTAACCAATTTTTCGGTTTGTTGCTTAATTTATGGAAACCAATGCATTTCACAGGCCTCTCTCTCTCTCTCTCTCTCTCTCTCTCTCTCTCTCTCTCTCTCTCTCTCTCTCTCTCTCTCTTGTCTTCTGGGCCTTTGGTCATGGTCTGCTCTAAAGCTATAGCCCCTATAGACCCCTATTGATCCGGCCCTGATTTTCACCGAAACAATTGCTAAATGTTTAAATCGATATCTTTTATTTAAATTTACTCTTATGGAATTCTCACAGTTTGTGACGTACTACAGAGGTGACGTGACGCACATGTCAAGACGGCAAGTGGCAGTATTAAACCCTTGTCGGTGTAGATTAATTGGGAAAGCGTTCGGCTCTGCAGCAGAAGAATGTGGTTTCGAGTCTGCCAATGGTAAATTTGGGATTTACATTAGCGCCTCAATATGAAAAGGGATCTACTGGCCGTTAGCTTCTTTGAAAAATTTTTGATGTTCCTCCCATGGTCTGGAATAATGGAATTTCCTTATTCGCTTCATAAAAAATCTGTGATGCTTTTTCAACATGTCCTCCGGAATTAGTGAGAATTCGTTCTTCTACTGAGAGTTACTTCAAGCATGGTTGACGGAGGACCCGAAACCTGCGATATCGCGCCAAGCCTTTCTCTTGGGAGGATATATGTGCGTACTACAGAGGAGGCACGCATGTCAAGACGGCAAGTAGCAGTGATAAGCCCTTGTCGGAGTAGCTTAATTGGGAAAACATTCGGCTCCGGATGTGCGTACAAGTCTCGCCTACGGCAGTATTTGGAGTTTCGCATTGGCGCCCGAACGTAATAATGGATCTACTGACCGTTCTTCGAAAAGCGTGTGATGTTGCTTCTGCACTTCGTCTGGAATTAGAGAGAATCCCTTCCCCTACGGAGAATTTCTTCAACCATGGTTTGCGGTGGACCTTTAAATCTGCGATTTTGTGCCCCACCCAAGCCTTTCTCAAGGTGGAGTAGATATCTGTGACATCCAACAGAGGTGACACACATGTCAAAACGGCAATTAACAGTGGTAAGCCCTTGCTGGCGTAGCTTAATTGGGGAAGCATTCGTCCCCGGAGGAGAAGGATGAGGCTTCGAGTCTCGCCACCGGTAAATCTGGGTTTCGCGAGTTCAAGCTTACTTCGAATTGCAATTAATTTATTTTTTTAAAGAGGAAAAAAAAAAAAAAAAAAGAAACGGTGGAAAAGCAAATGTTACCACCAACTTTCACCAGATTCTGATGAGTTGAAAGTTTCCAAAACGTGGATGTTGATTTCCTCATTGCCCTTCAGAAGGAAGGAACACTCATGAAATCAACATTCACATTTCGAAAACTTTCAACTTATTACAAACATGCGAAAATTGGTGTTGCTGTGAAACAAACATATTCTGGTTTCTTAATGACACGAAATAGCTTCCAGCATTCACTCTTCCCCTTTTCGTTTTCAACAAGAACGTATTTGTTGGCATCAACACATTTTTCAATCTCCTTAATATTAAATTCGTCCATATGAAAATAATAAGGCATTAATTCCGACACGACATGCAATGGAACGGGATGTTAGTACGTCAAATGAAAACCTGTGAATGCTCAATGCAAAAGATGTGATGTGAAAAGTAATTCTAAGTCTTACAATGTGACACGCGGGGTGTGAGAGAATGAATGACCAGAGAAGCAGGCCATAGGCGTTTGCTGTATCTTGTTCCCGACAATCGCTCTGGAAAACAAATGCAAAGGAAGTATCGTTTTACGATGTGGTATCGACGGTCGGTGGAAATCTCACATTTTTTTTTTTTTTTTTAATTGGAGGTTTAACGTTCACCGTGAGCAACTCAGCGGTCTACAAGCAGTCGCCCGTCCCTAATTTAGGGCCACTGAATCCAGGGAAGGGAGATAGCCAGAGCGGTAAGACAAACACAACATCCATGCCTCACCAAATTCGAACCCGAACCCATCTTGGACGAATGATCAGACGCCATCGCTTAGACCACTGCGCCATCTGGGCGACGTGGAAATCATCTTTGCTGCAAGAAAGAAACCGCAATATTTTTGTATGTTAAATCATTTTTCACTCCGCTGGCACCAGTATCGCGCACAAAATTTCACAGAACGCATTTTTCTTTGAAATTTGTATTTCTTTTCGAAATTGGAACGGAAACAAAAATGGGTTGAAATCGGTTCAGTTGGGCGGTTCCGTTTGACCTGCAAGAAATTGCAGACTCGTTGACCAAGTTTTGTCGAAATATGGCTGGGCTCCTAGTTCCAGTCATCGGATCCAAATGTATTAACCCCCGAATAACGGACACCCTAGTTCAGGGACACTTATGCAAACCAAAAGTTTCTTTAAAAAGAATTTGTTCCACTTAAAAATCAGAAAACGTCTAGTCTAACCAACCTTTAGCTGCAAACAGTGCTTGACGGTTTACTTTTAGAAGTCAGCACTGCTTGAAGGTTTATCTTTAGCAACAAGCATAGCTTGATGGACCAAGGTATCATCAGAAGTTTCTGTAGTTTATAATGAAGGCGTAATAGAAAAGTGCTTGGACGGATTCGGTAAGGAATGAGGAAGAAGTGGAAAGCTGTGATACCAAAAACTTTAAGGAAGACTTAAAATACGCCAGACAATTGTACAAGTTCTTGTTAAATGTCGTGAAGGATTCATTTTAATTAGTAAACCTCATATCCACGTTGAAAAAAAAAATCTGTAAATTGAAGGCTTCAAAACAAACCGTTGTGCCGTATTTTTTTTAAATAAATACGTATTTCACATATTTTCCACTGTTTCATATATACAAGAACTGTACTTTTATACATGTAATGTATTTCTGTTTTATACATATGTATTTTATATTTTTATCGTACTTAAGATTTTCTGTTATTTACAAACGAGGAAGTGCTGATAAGTCTTTAGATTTGTAAAGAAAACAACAAGCTACGGTATTGAAAAATATTATTTACTCTACATACTCTCTTTTGAGCTCCACACACTTATGACTTTGTTGTTCTAACTTTTTTAAACCATCAAATGAAATTCTTTCGTGTTGTGCTGTAGACCACTCGTCCACAGCTGCAGTGGCCTCGTCAATGCTTGAATCTTTGTCCTCTTGAGGTGTTTTTTTCAGGTTAGGAAAGAGGTAGTAGTTCGAAAGGGGACAAATCAGGTGAGTAGGCCCGGTCTTTCAGAATTTAAAAGTAAATATCAGCCAATTTCTGCTCCGTAATGGCCACTTTGTGAGGAGAGTCATTGTCTTTAAGAAACAAAATCCCTTCCGGAAGCTTGCATTGACATTTGGAGAGAAGTTGCTGCTTCCGTTTGTCCAGAAATGCAACGTAGTACTTTGCCATGATGGTTGCACCCTCTTCCAGATAATCTACAAGCAAAATTCCTTCTTTGTCCCAGAAGATAGACGCCAACACTTTGCTCGATTACTTCTGTCTCTTGAACTTCTTCGGATGCGGGGAACCACTGTGTCTCCATTCTTTGGATTGATCTTTGGTCTCTGGGTCATATACACTGAGTGGCGACTTTATTATGACCACCCCTTCAGTACTTCGTTGGGCCATCTTTTACCTTTAATATTGCGTCGATTCTTCGTGGCATGGACTCCACGAGATGTTGATAGGTGGTTTGTGGAATCTGAGACCATGCTTGATGAATAGCACTTTCCAGGAGTGTGAGATTGCAGGGTTGTGGACCCAGCTGTCTGATGGCTCGTTCAACTTCATCCCAAAAATTCTCAATGGGGTTGAGACCTTGAGATTGTGGGGGCCACCTAAGCAAAGTAAGCTCGCCGGTATGTTCCCGAAACCAATCCTGTACAATACGAGCACTATGGCAGGAAGCATTATCTTGTTGAAAGTAGCCATCGCCATTGGGATAAACCATAAACATGACAGGATGCAGTTGGTCCGGAACAATGTTTAAATATGATGTGCCAATCAGACGTTGATCAACACGAATTAAAGGGACCAAAGCATGCCAGGAAAGCATTCCTCAAACCATAACGTTGCCTCCACCAGCTTGAAGGTTTGTAGCAATGCATTTCGGGTCCATGCTATCGTGCTGTTTCCGCCAAATTCTCACTCGGCCATCGGCATGGTGCAACTGAAAACGTGATTCATCGGACCACATAATTTGTTTCCAATTATCAACTGTCCAATCCTTGTGCTCCTGTGCGAACTGGAGACGTTTTCTGTCATTAACTGCAGACATCAAAGGTGTTCGAACAGGCCTTCGGCTGCCATATCCTATCCGATGCAGTGTACGGCGAACAGTGCGTGCAGAGATCATTTGAGGGGATCCTTGATTAAGATGTTCTATAATTTGCTGCACTGTTGCCCTTCTGTTGTCTGTTACCAATCTGCACACTCTCCGTTCCGCCCGAGCAGTCACTAGTCGATGACGACCACACGTTGCACGTAGAGACCCAGTTTTTTGGCTGACAGTCCAGTCTTTAAACACTTTAACAACAGCTGCTCTGGAACATTTCCTGAATGCGGCGGTTTCGGTGATACTCGCTCTGTGGCTCCGAGCTCCTACAATCATCTCACGTTGAAAGTCCGTGAAATCATATTTTTTACCCATCTCGTCACCCAAAAATTCCTTCTACTACTGTCGCAAGCACTATGCTTTCATTTTTATACTAGCATCACCCTCTGGTGGGAACAGCGTACAACCATAGCTAATTTGCTTAAAACTGTCAGGTGATCATAATAAAGTGGCCACTCAGTGTATATGGATCCACGTTTCATCCATTTACGAGCCGGTTCAAAAACTCCCACAGGATCTCGCCGAAATAGATCCAAAATGGCTTGCGAAGCAATCACTCGATCACGCTTCTGGTCAGCATTGAGACATTTGGGAACCCATTTGGCTGAGAGCTTTCTCATGTCTAAAATCTCGATCACTCGATCACACTTCTGGTCAGCATTGAGACATTTGGGAACCCATTTGGCTGACAGCTTTCTCATGTGTAAAATCTCCATCACTCGATCACGCTTCTGGTCAGCATTCAGACATTTGGGAATCCATTTGCCTGAGAGCTTTCTCATGTCTAAAATCTCGATCAGGCTTCTGGTCAGCATTGAGACACCTGGGAACCCATTTGGCTGACAGCTTTCTCATGTCTAAAATCTCCATCACTCGATCACGCTTCTGGTCAGCATTGGGACATTTGGTAACCCATTTGGCTGAAAACTTTCTCATGTCTAAAATCTCGATCACTCGATCACACTTCTGGTCAGCATTGAGACATTTGGGAACCCATTTAGCTGACAGCTTTCTCATGTCTAAAATCTCCATCACTCGATCACGCTTCTGGTCAGCATTGAGACATTTGGGAACCCATTTAGCTGACAGCTTTCTGATGTCTAAAATCTCGATCACTGGATCACACTTCTGGTCAGCATTGAGACATTTGGGAACCCATTTGTCTGAGAGCTTTCTAATGTCTAAAATCTCCATCACTCGATCACTCTTCTGGTCAGCATTGAGACATTTGGAAACCCATTTGCCTGGGAGCTTTCTCATGTCTAAAATCTCGATCAGGCTTCTGGTCAGCATTGAGACATTTGGGAACCCATTTGGCTGACAGCTTTCTCATGTGTAAAATCTCCATCACTCGATCACGCTTCTGGTCAGCATTCAGACAATTGGAAATCCATTTGCCTGGGAGCTTTCTCATGTCTAAAATCTCGATCAGGCTTCTGGTCAGCATTGAGACATTTGGGAACCCATTTGGCTGACAGCTTTCTCACGTCTAAAATCTCCATCACTCGATCACGCTTCTGGTCAGCATTGAGACATTTGGGAACCCATTTGGCTGACAGCTTTCTCATGTCTAAAATCTCGATCATTCGATCACACTTCGGTCAGCATTGGGACATTTGGTAACCCATTTCGCTGAAAACTTTCTCATGTCTAAAATCTCGATCACTCGATCACACTTCTGGTCAGCATTGAGACATTTGGGAACCCATTTAGCTGACAGCTTTCTGATGTCTAAAATCTCGATCACTGGATCACACTTCTGGTCAGCATTGAGACATTTGGGAACCCATTTGTCTGAGAGCTTTCTAATGTCTAAAATCTCCATCACTCGATCACTCTTCTGGTCAGCATTGATACATTTGGGAACCCATTTGCCTGAGAGCTTTCTAATATCTAAAATATAGTGATTAATAATGTCTACTTGTACTCGGGATATCGCCAGGGTCTCTGCTATCTTATTAATGGATATTCTTCGATCATCCAGGGTCATGGAATGAATGGCATCTGCGTATTCTGCAACTGTCACTTGAGTTGGTCTCCCAGAATACTCTTCGTCTTCAGTGCTCGAATGTCCTGTTCTAAACCAAGCGACCCAGTTCTTGACTGTGGAGTAGGAAGGGCACTGATCACCTGATGTAATCGTCTTTTGGTCATAATGTATTTTACTGAGTTCCCTTTCAGGAAAAGATATTTCATCACTGATCGGCACTCTTTTGTGGTGAAATCTACGCTGTTTTGCATCACTGTCACTTCAGAACTGCAAAAAAATGAAATGATCAGGCTACAATTATAATATTTACTTACTAAATTAAAATGTCTATTGCGTCTACTAGGATTATTTTATTTATAAAGTGATAAAGTATGTACAAAAGCACTAAATTTGCGAAAGAAACACTCAATAAATAGCTGCCGGAACTAAAGTTTAAATCATTCTGAAAAACCAAAGTGATATAAGGAATTCAAATAAAGTAAATAACAGTGAACACATTCCGAGAAACAAAAACAAAATAAGATATACAACAGAGGGTGAAATAAATAACAATAAAATATGGTTTCTCTGGAAATGTCAAGACTGAAACTAGAAAACTTAAATCTAGCAAATCTTTAGCAAGAATGTGTATTAATATACACTATATTCGCAAAAGTCACCAGACACCCCTTCAAAAGCAAATGAATGGATCCGCTACGTTGTTAAAATGCGCGGTACAGCTGCAGACGGTACAAAAACAAGCCTGCATCTGACCGCGATCACATCGCACTGTGAGGTTGAGTGAAAATGTCGCAGCGGGAGAGAACTGACTTTGAGAAAGGAAAGATTGTTGGGTGTTATATTAGTTGGTTGTCCATAAGAGAAACCGAGAGGCGTTTAAAAATACCCAAGTCACTGTTTTGGATGTACTGAATCAGTGGAAGACACATGGCGCGCCTGAAGCGGCAGACCAAAGAAAATCCGTGATAGACGATGTCGAAGCCTTAGGAGAGTCGTTACAGCTAATCGACGGAGTACTGCAGAAGACCTCAGTGTACATGTGAGTAAAAATGCTGGAACCTTGGTATGTAGACGTACCGTTATCAGAGAACTTCATTCCATGGGTTAACGTGGTCGTGCGGCTGCTCATAAGCCTTTCATGTTCACTCGGAATGCTACTCGTCGTTTAGCATGGTGTAAAGAACATTTATCGTGGACCGTAGATCAATGGAAACGGGTCCTATGGACTGATGAATCCAGATACGCGATCCATCAATCTGATGGGCGCGTGTGGGTATGGCGGCAGCCCCGGAGAACGCTATTCACTACAGTGTACTGTTCCCATGTTCAAGTTTGAAGCTGGCAGTGTACTCGTGTGGAGATGTTTTTCGTGGTATGGTCCCGGTCCATTGGTTATCGTGGACAAACCTGTTAACCAGCACGTCTATCTCGATATTCTGGACAATTATGCCGTACCAACTCTGTGGCAATACTATGGAACCGAGCCTTGTTGGTACCAGCAGGATAATGCAGCGAACCATAAAGCAAGTACTCTTACGACGTGGTTTGACGATAATTCCGTATCGTGTGTGGACTGATCTTAATCTGATAGAGCACCTATGAGATGAATTAGAGCGTCGCATAAGAAATTTGAAATCAAGGCCTACTACTAAGAAACAGTTAACGGCAGCATTATGTATTGAAAGGAAGCGTATACATATTGCTGTTTTCCAAAATCTTGTCGAAAGTATGTCTCGAAGGGTCAGTGCATGCATTAAGGCCAGAGGCGGACCGACACCGTACTAATGTATGTCAATTAATGCTATGTTGTGTTTCTGTTTTAGGTGTCCGGTGACTTTTGTCAATATAGTGTCTGTACAACTATCGAAATCGCAATCAGATGTGTTTATTTAAAAATCTGGTTTTAATATTTATAACGTCGATCATCGAAACTTCGAGCAGATATGGTATTATGTACATCGAACAGTTGTATACAAACTTATCCTTGTTGTAACAAAATTGGCGACCATCTTTTCTTGTCACATAGCTAACGTTTTCATTCATTCATACTGTGTATAACTTACTTCATCCTTCGGTACGCAGAAATACTTACCTTATTCCTGCTGGTTAATCCACCAGCTGTCTTCTGCACCTTGACTTTCTGCTATAACACGTGCTTTTCGTCTCGACTGTTTTTCTACGTCCAACTCATCTTCCTCGTGATGTTGATTCTGCATTTCTTCTACAACACCCCAGATCAGGCACGTCGCAGCGCAACCTAAAAGGACAAAACATGCACCGTTACACACTTTATAAAAAATATCCATACTTACCGGATACTTACCGAAATCTACTTCTTATTCACTTCAAAACTCCAAGATTTCTGTACTTTTCGCAGTTAGGAAATTCGCTACTCAAAATGGCGTCCTTCTCGTTCTAATTCCACTTTCCTTTTTATTTTAAATCGCATGACGTCTTCAATACCATTGGTTTCTCATATCACGTGATCACTTAATTGTTATGCTAACAACGTTTCGTTGTTGAAGAATTCCACATTAAGGTGCACGTCTAGTGATTTTGCTTCCTATACATCCAATGGGCAAGCTGTGATTTTGCTTCCTATGCTTCGTACACATTTTCTTCACAATTAATGCGTTCCCAAGGATGAAAATTTGAACATCGATTAAAATAAGTTTATATTTTACCTAATATTTTCTGAAGCATAACCATAATTATATTAAAAATGAATAACTTTTCCTTTGGTGGTGTTGAGACCAGTAAAAAGATGGCGCTACCTGTGCATTGATGACGTCAGTAGACAAACAAATGTTGGATTGCTTATTATGGTTATGTTTTAGAAAATATTAAGTATTCCAAGTTATAATATGAAGCTATTTTAATCGATGTTCAAATTTTCATCCTTGAGAACGCATTAATTGTGAAGAAAATGTATACAGAAGTTGGCCCATTTCAAGTATAGGAAGCAAAATTACTTGACGTCCACCTTAAACCTGCAAAAAAAAAAAAAAAAAAAAAAAAAAAGCCTAACCGTCGATTCCGACGGGTGAAGAGTATTCGCAACGCGAATCTCATTCCAACAACAGTTACTTAGAAACACTGTTGTGACTGAAAATGAGAGTGAAAGAGTTCTCTATCCAGTTGAATTTTTGGACACGATCGAGATGAGTGGCCTTTCGCCTCACATTTTACAACTGAAGATGGGTGCAGTCGTGATCCTCATCACGAACCTCGTGTTTTATAATGGCTCTGTTTGCTTCTCAGTATGTCTTTGACGTAACCGCTCTAAATAAGGTTTGGATTATACACTCGAAATGTAGATACTTTTTCGGGTTTATCCAAAGACCAAAAAAAAAAAAAAAAAAAAAGTCTGCGATGTTATTTCTACGTGACGTCAAATGCTGTTGACCTATAACAATAAACTGAAATTTATAAAACATTCATTGGAAATAGTTGAATATAATCATACCAGATGATATTAGTGTGGACTTGAAAACTGAACCTAAGCTTCCGCGGAGGCTTGGGTTTCTGTCCGAATTTGTCGCATTTAGCATTTCACTCCGCTTGTCTCCGTTTCCTGGGTCCAGTAACTGTAAGGTAAATAACTTCAACCCCTCGGTGAGCGTGGACGCTATTGAAATGCCATAATTAAAACTGAATCCTGAAGACTTGAATTTAATTTATTTCCCCACGTCCGACGATCACAATTTTAACTACGCAAACTCGTACATACACAGTTGTATCAGAATAATATGACCACCTACCTTATAATGGGAATAACGACCCTTGGCCCGAATGACAGCGGCGAGACAGCGTGGCATGGACGCAACGAGGCCCTGGAAAGTTGCCCGAGGCACACGTGCTCATCCGGACTGCAGAAGAGCACGGAGGTTTCGGAGATGACGTGGTTGTGGGTCGGCACGTCGAACCTGTCCATCCAAGTAGTACCACAAGGGATCTATGGGATTGAGATCGGATGATTTTGTCTGCCAAGGGAGAACAGAGACATCGCTGTCGTGTTCCTGGAACCAGTCACGCACCCCTTAGCGACGTGGCAGGGCGCATTGTCCAGTTGCTAGACGGAATCACCACCAGATTAAACATCCAACATGAAAGGATGCATGTGGTCATCGAGGATGGACAGGTAGCCATTGGCGTTCAGGGACCCATCCAGTGGTTACCAGCGGTCCCAGGTCATACCAGGAAAACATCCTCCAGACAGAAACACTGCCAACGCCGGTCTGCACTTGACTCACAAGCGTGTCCAGGTGTCGGTTCTAGTGCGTATAACGCTGTATCCGCCACCGCCCGCCACTTCTGTGGAGTGGAAACCTCGATTCATCGGAGAAGGCAACATTTCCCCACTCTTCCTCTGTCCAAGTTTTTCAGTTCCCACTCTTCCTCTGTCCAAGTTTTTCAGTTCCCACTCTTCCTCTGTCCAAGTTTTTCAGTTCCCACTCTTCCACTTACGGTAGTCCCATGCGAACTGCAGACGTCGCTGCCGATGGACCTGGGTTAACATCGAAGCCTTGATGCAGCGTCGACTTCGGAGACCCATGCACAACAGAGTTATCTCTACTTTGGTCGGGTATACGCACCTGGGTGTCCCAGCGTTCATTTGCTTGATCAATTGCTGCGCAGTCGCGCGTCGATTGCTCTCTACCAGTCAAAGGATGAGCCGTTCTCCTCTGGGGTCGATGGCTTTTGGGCTGTACAGTTATGACGTCATGAGGTACTCGGTGCGCCAGCGGTCCTTTCTTGGTATACCCTTGCTAATGCACCTTGCTAACAGCCCACGAAATCGGCTGTTTCTGAGATGATTCCACCCTTGGCGCGGAAGTCGATAATCATTCCTTTTTGAACGGCGTCAAATCACTACCGCAGCCTATTGCGCTCAAGTTACGCACTATGGCTCATCTGTCCTTGCCGGCCGCATATATCTCCGTGTGGTCGACCTTGTCACGTGCCCTATGTGACGCGCCTGGGTGGGTATAGAGTCTTTGCATCGACGTCATTTTCCGCGTTAATTATTTATTTCTTGTTCCTCTCCTTCGTATTTCAGTGGCAGTGGTTGTTTTGCTGTTTACTCCGGCCGCAGAGTTCGCACCATCTTTGAGTGAGTTACCGTTTCTTTGTTTTCTACAGTTTTTTAGCATTCGGAAGTTTCTCATTCTAACTGGTCTGGATTTAGTGGCTTCGGGAGCAGGATCAGTCGACTATTGGTTTTTCCTATAGTCGTTCACTGATACCAGAAAAGCCACTCCCCCGGGTTGTTGCTCTCCTGATGAAGGCAACCTGTTTTTTTCAGTTTCATTTTATTTTTATTTTTCTACGTTTTTGTATTCACAAAAAATTTTTTGTTCGACATTCCTTTGTTGTTGTTCCATAACTCTATAATTCGATAATTCCTTCAGTCTGAGAGAGAAAGAGAGAAAAAGGAGAATGAGAGAGAGAGAGAGAGAGAGAGAGAGAGAGAGAGAGAGAGAGAGAGAGAGAGACAGAAAGAGAGAAGGAGTGAGAGAGACAGAAAGGGAGAAAGAGAATGAGGGAGAGAGAGAGAAAGAGAATGAGTGAGAGAGACAGAAAGAGAGAGAGAGAGAGAGAGAGAGAGAGAGAGAGAGAGAGAGAGAGAGAGAGAGAGAGAGAGAGAGAGAGAGAGAGAGAGAGAGAGAGAAAAGGGGTGAGGGTGAGAATGGAAGGATTTTGAAATAGGTTTTTAAGCCATTCCCCAACCCACAAAATTTAATTAGATCAAATTTGAAAAGAAAAGGTATTAAAGAAGATGATTCCTCATGAGCATTATAATAACATTACACGACGCTCTTGGTGAAACATTTTTTCATCCAAAAAAGATGCAAACAGTTTCATTACCATTGAAATATAATGTTTCACATAACTTAATCCGCTGTATGTAAAATAGTGAGTTATAATACATACAAGGGTTGAACAAAATAACGTGACCACCATTATTTGAAGTGTTAATGATATTCATGTAGGCTATACTGAAAAAAAAACCCGTTGTGATTCTCTTTTGTGCATCTTTTCTTCATTTATATTCTCTGGGTTGTATGCCAGCGTAGTACAAGCAAACGGGTGACCTGTCATACTTCAAAAGAGGACACATTGTGAGAGCCCGTCTGCCAAGAGCGTCGGCAACCATAACAGCCAAATTGTTTGGTGTTTCAAGAACAACAGTCTCCACCGCCATGATTGCCTACAGCACGGCTATGATTGCGTACACAAAGCATGGTAAGACTTCACCGGCGAAGAAGAATAGTAGGGAAAACCAATTTTGAATGAGAGGGATCGTCGAACACTAACAAGGTTTGTGTCCAAACAACACAGAAGTACTGCAGCAAAAGTGACAGCAGAACTCAGTATCCACCTGGAAGACCTTGTTTCCACAAAAACAGTCCGCACAGAACTTCACAAAACGGACATTCACAAAACAGCTGCAATTGGTAAACCTTTAATCACAGAAACCAACTCTACAATGCAAAAAAGATGGTGCCATGAGCATAATACAGTACCTGGACAGCTGATGACCGGACACGTTGTAACGTATACTCTATATTCACTTTCCTTTTGATTTTTACTATCTCTGGTTATTTTATTTTACTATGTAAATTATCTTCTTACTGAACGAGATGTTATTTCACCCGCTGAATGAGATCTGGCAATGAGTGTAAGTCATGACGTGGTGGTAGCCAGTATAAATAGGCGCGTTCAGCGATACCTAAGGAGAGCGTTTGTTGTTGTACGGAGAGCGTTGGTTTATGTGAAGGAGAGCGTTTGTTGTTGTATAGCCAGAGCGTTTGTTGTTGGATAGGGAGAGCTTCGTTCTATGTGATTAGGTTGATTCTTCATTATTGTGATACGAGTAGTGTGTGTGCGTTGGATGATGCAAGAGTTATCTAATAAAAGAGCTTTTTCGTAAGTACGTCTTTCTCAGTTCATAGTTTTTGTCAGATCTCTGTCTGGCTGTTAGGTTTATGTCATTAGTTGATTATTATTAACAACCAGCGTTAAGACTTTATTCATCTTAATTACTACCACAACATTACTAGCAGTTAAAAGCTTGTTCATTATTGTTACTACACTACTAGCAGGAAAGTTTATTCATGATTTAATTAACAAACAACAACCATTAGAAGAAGCATTAGCTTAGTACAAGCTTATAATTCAGTAGCAGAAGCATTATAAAACATTACTAGCTTAGTTAAAAGCTTTATTCATTATAACGTGTGATATGGTCAGATGAGTTCTCATTTACATTATTCCAAACGGGTTTATGTAAGGAGAACCCCGAGGAAACGTACAATTCGGAATATTTGGTTCCAGCTATCAAACATGGGGTTGGATCTGTGATGATTTAGGCTGCCATATTTCGGTATTCAGCTGGCCTCATCATTACCCACATGGTCGATTTACTGCCAACGAGTACTTGGACATTCTAGGTGATCAGGTGCATCCTATGGTACAATTGTTGTTTCCCAACAATGATGCTATTTTTCAAGGTGGTAATGCGCCCCTACCCACAGACAGAACAGTCCAGTCTTCGTTTGAGCAGACCTAGATGAACCCTCAACATTAACCCTGGCCATCTTAATCACTTAGCTTGAATACCATCGAACCACTGCGGACAGTTTTGGAGAGCAGAGTAAGAAGCAGATTCTTCCGCCAACATCTATGAAGCAATTGGCTGATGTTCTGATCGACGAATGGAACTACATTCCACTGGAGACTATTCAAAAGCTGTATGAATCTATTCGAAGAAAGTTGGAAGCTGAATTAAAGGCAAATTATGTTCCAGCACTTTATTGATAAAAACACATAGCCTATTTTCCAGATGTTCAGTTGAATGGGATACCACGACGGTATCCTGATTATCCTGATAGATTTTAAGCTTAAAAAGTGGTGTCTTCTTTAGGGTCTGTTATATCTTTATTAGCTGTTTTGTATTTGGTTGGTGTGGGAATCTTTGGTGGTGAAATTCGGGGTAAGAAGAGAATATTATTTTTATATTTCGAAAGAAAATATCAAACTATTTTTCTGCTTTTTAACCTACCAGATATCAAAATTAGAACTTTTTAAAAATAATTGCCAATCTGCCCATTATTTTGCACTTTTGGGATAATAAGTAAAATATTATACTCCGCAAAGTGACGCTAATATAGAAACGCGGAAAGATGGCTCAATGTTTATTCTACATGTGAAAAAATACCGGATTTCTAAATTGTTTTTTTATATATGTAATTTCGTTCTGCAAATGCGTGTTTTGAGCTATTTTTCACGAGGTGTGGAGGACCCTTAAGGTATTGATGCAAGTCAAGATCATCGGTCTTACATTACTATTGAAAGTGTACTCAAGAAAAATCCAACGGATATTCACTCGCACACGAAAGTTTGTGGTGAGTAAACAGTAGCCCGAAGCATTGTTTTTCGCTAGGCAGCACGTTTTCGTGACAGACATAAAAGCATATAGAATGATGTTACTGTTCGGGGATTTACCGACCACAGTAAGCAATGGTGACACAGTAAGCCATGGTGTGGCAACACGACGTGCCTTCATTATTTTTCCCAACCTCTGTACATTCACCTGATGAGCTTACGACAGCAGGAGGGAAAGTATAGCCTGCAAATTAGCACTAGCAGCTTTGTTAGCATCATAAATTAATTTTAAGATTTTAAGAAAACGATATTCGAACTGCAAAAGAAAAAAAATGCTGTAGATTCTTCAGTAGAAATCTACTAAAACTCACAGTTTCCCTTCAGAGAATATTTGAAATTAATTCCGAGCAGTTGTTTAGAAAAAAAAATCATGTAAGCGCTGCAGGTTTTTTTTTTTGTTTTTTTAACTTAAGAGCTCAAAAAATTGCTCTAATTTAACTACGTGTATGATTTGCCCTTTCTTTCATCATTGAGAAAATTTCGGAGTCAGAAGCACAATGTGCTCTTGCTTTGCTCTTATGAAGATGCCCCACTCGGTACTCAATTGTAGCGGTTAACATTCGTCACTAACATCGTTAACTTATATCATTACGTCACGCTTGTCATTCCATAACAATTGGTTTTGAGAGTATTACCAGATTAAGTCTAGATCCCTTCCTCTAATCAGAGCAAAAGTTACTGCAGTTCACATGATTACAAGTTCCCCTGGAGAAAGTCTGAACATTACAAAGAAAGGAAATGACTGCCGTCTGGTTATTTCACTCGTCATAGTACATATTATTTTCGGACAGCAATGCGATAACAAATGGTTTATAGCTGAGATACAAAGGAGAAAAATAAGCATAACCAGACGGATGTTGTTTGCATTCCACCCTTAACAGCTCGGGTCTCAATAATGAATCCATTTTGGGCAATAAATCAAATAAGCGCTTGGTTCGCAGAATTCAATAAAAATAAAAAAATAAAGCAAGCAACTGTTACGCTACGTATACTCCAGTAGAAGCCGACGAAAAAAAAAAAAAGCGGAAGCCGCGAAAATTACGACCCTCAAATTTCAGTTCAGAAAACACGACAATTACTGAGATTATAGCAATGCACAAGTGCGTGTTCACAAGTTTAATTAATTTTCCTAATGAAACGCGCGTTTCTTCTTTCCTTACAGTCTTTTTCTTGTTACGCCAATCAGCGGTACAAGTATTCCCATTTGTTTTTAAGAGAAATCGTCACGGAAAAAACAAAACAAAAAAACAACTGCTATAACAGCAAATAATTCGCAGTGGTATCAAATTTCGCTTGAGAACATACGCATAGCAAATAGCCATGCTATGCTTACTACCTGGATTAACTGAATTCCATTTCGCAACAGCAGCAAAATTTCTGGTTCCTGTGGCAAGGAATTCTTGCTGCCCTAGCAACAGTTTTGCTAGGTCTAATAATATTGCTGGTTACTGCGGCAAGCAGTTCTTGCTGCCCTACCAACAGTTTTGCTAAGTCTAATAGGATTGCTGATATTGCTGGTTACTGCGGCAAGCAGTTCTTGCTGTCCCAGCAACAGTATTGCTAAATCTAATAAGATTGCTGGTTACTGTGGCAAGCAGTTCTTGCTGCCCTAGCAACAGTTTTGCTAGGTCTAATAATATTGTTGGTTACTGCGGCAAGCAGTTCTTGCTGCCCTACCAACAGTTTTGCTAAGTCTAATAGGATTGCTGAGATTGCTGGTTACTGCGGCAAGCAGTTCTTGCTGTCCTAGCAACAGTTTTGCTAGGTCTAATAATATTGCTGGTTACTGTGGGGAAGCAGTCCTTGCTGACCTAGCAACAGTGTTGCTAAGTCTAATAGGATTGCTGAGATTGCTGGTTACTGCGGCAAGCAGTTCTTGCTGCCCTAGCAACAGTTTTGCTAGGTCTAATAATATTGCTGGTTACTGCGGCAAGAAGTTGTTGCAGCCCTAGCAGTAATTTTGTCCTCAATTTACTATCTGAAGCAATTCTTGTCAGGTTTAAAATCGGTTTGCAATCACCAGGCGTGGTTCTTATCTGCGGCCTCTGTCTGTCGACGGCAGTGGTAGTGTATACGATTAACGGCTGAACTGGACGTACACCAATGTTTTTACACTCACTGGACTGCTCTTTTTCAACACCAGCAAATTATATACTTTCCTCATAGCACATCTTTTAGCCTTATATAAAATGTAATAGCACTCTTTTGGCACTCAGTTGCATCCTCTCACTAATACATGATTTTCGTTGAGAACAGTGCGCAACTCTTACTCTAATGAGACTGACGACTTTACTCAGCAAACAGCGCCTTTGCTCTGCCCTTTATCGTAAATATTGCTTCCAAGTTTGTGTTTAGACACAACAGTCTGAGCCTAGACAGCCTTTTGAGTCATGTATGAGAGGCGGGGAGTTCAGAGAGGATAATAGCCATTGACGATGGTTTAGCGTGTTCTCTGCGGTATGGCGGATGTTTACGTTTGGGCAGCTGCTAAGATCGAGTTTCCGCGACCAGTTGGTTGCGAGCTATCCCATACATGAGTATGCGTTACTACAATCGCTCTATCTTATTGTCTGTTGTGGGGTGACTAATTTTTTGTCGTGTGTGCTTATATTTTATTAGGAAAATTGATGAAAAAGTACGAAGTCAATCTTGTGCACTACACGCATTTACTTTTTTCAACTAACGCGCCTATAAGCCTAGACCCCATCCCCCTGTTTCTTAGAAATGATTTTCTTCTATTATTTTACGCTTTCCAACCGTAGGTTGAAGAAGCGTATATGCTCCGGCTCTATCCGTTAGTCCGTCCGTCTGTCCGCCCGATAACTTGCGCAAAAATGGTTCGATTTCGATGAAATTTTAGTATATGATAGGGGACCACCTAGGGACGAACCCTATTGAAAATTGGCTCAAATGGGATCAAAGGTCAGGACATAGGAGCGGGATGCCTTCCATTGCCCTCATGCGTCCTGACTTGCGTAAAAATCTTTCGATTTCGATGAAATTTAAGTATGTGGTAGGGGACCACCTAGGAACGAACCTTATGCAAAATGGGCGAAATGGGGTCAAAGGTCAGCACATAGGAGCCGGATCCATTCCATCGCCCTTATGCGTTATAACTTACGTAAAAATGCTTCGATTGAGACAAAACTTTATCATGTTGTTCCGGAAGTATACTTTACCGGTTTTGTTGAATATCATCGAAATGGGGTCAAAGGTCAGGTCATAGGAGCGAGATTTATTCTAAAGCATTTATCCTCATAACTTGAGTAATAACTTGAGTAATGATTTCTGGTATGTTGGAAAGCGTACTATCATAAACAATGCGTTGCAGGATTTTACTAACTTGTTTTTTATACAGTAATTGTAAATATGTGCAGCAAAACTATTTGAGTCTAAATGAAAGTATATTCTTTTTTTTTTTTTTTTTTTTTTTTTTAGCCGCCTCGGTGGCGTAGTGGTCTAAGGCGTTGGCCTCTGATCATTCGTCCGTAAGGGGTCCGGGTTCGAATCCCGGTCAGGCATGGATGTTGTGTTTGTCTTACGGCACTGGCTCTCTCCCTTCCCTGGAACCAGTGACCCTAAATTAGGGACGGGTGACTGCTTATAGCCCATTGAGTTGCTCACGGTGGTCGTTAAACCTCCAATCAAAAAAAAAAAAAAAAAAAAAAAACTTTCTTTTAACAGCATGCAACAAAATCCCACTCAACAGGAGTCCTTTCACAAGGTGCATGCCTCTAGCTAATAGTCCAATACTCAGTCTGAAATTTTATATGTTAGAGGACCTTCCAATGTCTTTTTAAGCATGAAATCTGATTAATATATTTGCAGAATTTTCCGTAGCTCTTACAAGTAGCAGTCATCAAAAAGCTTTGTGCTTGTTTCTTTTTCTCTAGCATTTACACGTGAGCAGAATTCACCTCACAGGGATTTTAATGCGGCCGCATCAACGGGTGTGACTGCATCTAAATTGTTTTGTAACAAACCAGAACCTTAAGTCAGATTATTCTCTCAATGAACATCACTGAAAGTGCAAAGACATTTCCATTTTGAAGCCCTACCTACAGCTTTCTCTATACAAGTAGGGAGTGGTACTTTCACGGTTTAAACAGGCTTTGTATCACGCATGCCGTAATGTTTTACGTAATTCCATAGACGTTCCACTTGAGTACGTTCAATTTTGGTATTATTTCGACACTTAAGAATGGGGGTCGTGGTTCGACACTTTCTTTCCTTATTTTCACTGAAATCTTTCATTTAAGGTAAAAATCTGCATTATATGAAAATTAAACGAGTAGAAACAGTTATTTTAAGGAATATTGTTTATGCGGTTTGTAGCAACCATTATGGTATATCTTTTAAAATAATGAACTACAGACGTTGCCCAATGTCTGCAGTTTTTTTATTTTAATGTAGAGAAACAACCTTTATAAATGGAACTAAGATCCAACTTCCTCAGAACTAAGATCGAACTTCCTCAGGACTACGGAGTGTTGGTTTTTAGCACGTCTTTTGTAAAAAAAGATCCTGCTTATGTTACCGGTTTGTCCGTCCGTCCGTTCGTCTGCACCCACGATATCTCAACAACTATTGGTCCGATTTGAAAAATTCTTTTTGCATTGGGAAGCTTAAAATATGCGAATGATGATTCTTCAGTTCGTTTTTTTTTCCCGATGTACAATTTTGCTGCTAGAGGGCGTAAATGCAGATGATGTCGAATTCAAAAATACGTTTTATTCCACATATTTGCTTCTAAACATCGGATTGAAAAAATTATTTTATCTTTTGATTCCACTTATATCGAAGAGTATTTTAGATATAGTTACTTTTTCAAATTACGCATAGATTCCCCGCTAGGAGGCGTAAAAGAAAATTACATTTTCCCGGATAACTCTTCTTCTAAAACTCCGATTTGAGAAATGTTTTCTTCAACGATTACACCCTCTGATGGAAAATCTTTTGCATATAATTTCAATTTTTGGTAAAGAATACTTTGGCCACCGGGGGGCGCAAGTTTTAATTTTTGTTTCTTATATATTTGCCATAAAATCTGAGCTTCAAAAATATCGATAGAAAAAATTCTTTCGTGAACTGATGCCACTCACATCGATAAACCTTTTCGGAATATCTTCTTCTTAAAATATTCCACAGTTTCTCCGCCAGGGGGCGTAGATGTACATCTTATTTTTGTGAATATCTCTACTTCTAGGAGTCCGATTTGAAAAATTCCTTCTTTGTTGGATAGTGTTTTCCGTGTGACATGTTTTTCATAAAATTTCAAAATTTGCAAGTAATTCATAGATTTTCCGCTAGGGAGCGTAGCGGTAAATGGCGTTTCCCCCTAAATCTCTGCTTCTAAATCTCCGATTTGAAAAATTCTTTCTGCACCGGATACAGCTCTTAATGAGAAATCATTTGCACGTAATTTCTAATTTTTGTAAAAAATGGTTTGGCCACCAGGTGGCGTAAGTCTTAATTTTCGCTTGTGATGTATTTCCAGCAAAATATGAGCTTCTAAAATCTCGATTGAAAAAAAAGGCTTTTGTTGACCGATACTACTCATGTCGACAAACATTTTAGGAATATTTTCTTCTTGAAATAATGCATGGTTCCTACGCCAGGGGCGTATATGCATATCTTATTTTTGTCAATATCTCTACTTGTAGGAGTCCGATTTGAAAAATTCCTTCTTTGTTGCATAGTGTTTCCAGTGTGACATGTGTTTCATATAATTTCAAAATTTTAAAGTAATTCATAGACTTTCCGCTAGGGGGCGTAAAGGTAAATTGCTTTCCTCCTACATCTCTGTTTCTAAATCTCCGACTTTAAAAATTCTTTCTGCGCCGGATACAGCTCCTGATGGGAAATCCTTTGCACATGATTTCTAATTTTTATAAAAAATGGTTTGGCCACTAGGTGTCGTAAGTTTTAATTTCCGCTTCTGATATATTTGCAGCAAAATATGAGTTTCTAAAATCTCGATTGAAAAAAAAGTCGTTTGTTGACTGATACTACTCATGTCGACAAAGTTTTTTGGAATATTTTCTTTTTTGAAATAATGCGTGGTTTCTACGCCAGAAGCGTATATGTATATCTTATTTTTGCCAATAACTCTACTTCTAAGAGTCTGATTTGAAAAATTCCTTCTATGTTGTATAGTGTTTCCGATACGAAATGTTTTTCCTATAAATTCATAATTTTCAAGTATATCATAGACTTTCCGCTAGGGGGCACAAAGGTAAATTGCATTTTCTGCGTTATTTCTGCTTCTAAAACTCCGATTTGAAAAATTCTTCCTGTATCGCATACAAGATGGTTTGGCCACCAGGGAGCATAAGCGTTACTTTCTGCTTCTGATGTAATTGTAGCAAAATCTGTGCTCCTGAAAACTCGACTAAATTTTTTTTTTTTTCTTGGACCGATACCGCTCATATGGAAAAACCTTTTGAGATAACTTTTTCCTAAAATAATGCATGGTTTTTCCACCAGGGGACGTAAAGTCACATATTATTTTCGTCGATATCTCTGTTTCTAAGAGGCCGATTTGAAAAATTATTTCGGTGTTGGAGAGCGTTTCCGGTGCGAAATATCCCTCATATAAATTCGTGTTTTTCTTAACGCGCAAGTCTGCAACCAGAGGGCGTAAGCTCACGATTCCGTTTACAGCAATATCTGATGGATTAAAAACTCGATTGAAGAAATAATTTCTTCTGTCAGATACTATTGTTTTCCATACCGGTTGCATTGACTTTGAATAGCTTTGATAAATTTAATTTGCGTCAGAAGGGATTCAAAAGACGTGCTTATTACACCCGAAAATTCGGTGTCATCTTTCTTGGTTTTTCTTGTGGCGACGGCTGTTTTTTTTCACGTGCCACATGTCAGGTGGCTGATGAATGCTGGTTTTGATGAATGCTTTCCAAGCGATCAATAGACATGGAAATGAAGATAAATAATTCACCAGAGAATGGCGATTTCGAAAAATGTAAAATGCTTCTAAAAAGTAAAGATCAGACACTGGTCTACGTTTTTACAACAATTTTGAGTCATCAAACAAAAATTGGTGGTTATATTTCCAGCAGTGCTGGGACATAGAATATTTTTTGAGCTCACACTTTTTAACATGTGATTGGTGTTCTTTCAACTTGAATCTAAGGAATATTCGTGTCTGATCTTTGTCCAACAGGCTACACTGACACTGGATGCGATAAATTCCCCAAAGGGTTTTTGTCAGGAATTGGGTCCTTTTTTTGTAAAGCAAATCATCTTAGTCACAGGAATGAAAAGAAAATCACTTTGAAATTTGATGACCTAAGGATTTCAGATGTTTTGAAGCAAACTTCAGGAATGAAAATTAGAACAGTTAGGTACCGGCTAGAGTTCGGAGAGCTCGGAATCAAGGTGGATTTATGTTGAGGTTTTAGAATTTTTTTGACAGCTGAGTATACCACTGAAGGTTTGAAACCTCTGTTGATATAGCAACACATCTGACGAAATCCAGTTCTTTCTGTAAACACTCTTTCGTAAAACAGACGTTTAGAGCTTGGTAGACATGCATATAAAAGGCACTGGTTTTTATGTTGGATGGAATAGTTTGACCTTGCTTGAGGCCGCAAACTAACAGCAAAGTATTTGCGATAAACAGTAGTTGTGAATAAATCTTCACACCGCGTAACTGGCACACTGTTAAAAAAATATACTTGAAAATGAGAACCTGAACCTACTCGGGGTTTTTTTTTTTTAAGTACAATCGTATCGTAAACGAGTACACGACATGCTCAAATATAAGTAACCGTCTGTGCTTAAAAATAACTGCGTCAATAAATATAAATATAATCTCGTATTACTTCATTTTAGATATTATAGATTTCAAGAGCGATTGTTTAATAAATGTGTAAATTGACAGACATAAATATTTAGTATGACAAAGTCACTGATCACAAGTAATTTAATTATGCGTAAAGTATCTTTGTGTACGTTTTTACATCAACTATATTTGTGTCAATCTCATAAATATTATATTGTCTCTTCATCACTATATTTGTCATAAAATTGTGCGGTCCATTTGCCCAGCATGTGACAAAGAGTATATCTATTATCCCAGATGTGATATCGAATAATATACTTCCATTTGATTCTATGAATAAATGAGTACACGTATTCCAAATTTGAAATCGAGCCGCGGACGGCTTAGTGGTTAGATATTCAGACTGCTGATGGAGGGACCCCAGGTTCAAAATTACCCTGTTGGCTTGAACCTAGGGGCTCTCTGTGGTAGGTGTAAATTTCTAACAATCGCTGAATATAACGGACGAGCACATTAAGTGACGACTCCCGGGTAGGAATTCCTAAGCACCCCTAATTTCTCTTTGCCTTCTATGTGCAAAATCGTACGCTTGTATGGTAGCGCCATCTAGTGTGCTCTCTCTCTCACTTACAAACTATTTTTCTAGATTATCTTTAACTTCCTTCAGTTTCTGCGCTCTTTTGGGCAGGGCACAGAAACGGAAGGAAATTAGTGCACATATATTTGAAATATATAGATTTTTTGAGTACATATATTTCAAATTCGAAATACCAGATATAACCCACAATTGATTCCCTGTATGTGTACTCAAAAATGAGTACGTGTCTTTTCCAAAATGTACTCAAAAAAGAGTACATTTTGCTTATTTCTAAGTACCAATTTTTAACAGTGTGAAGTCAAGATCAGTGTCTGACTTTTTAGATGCATTTCAAATTTTTCAAAACAGTCCTTCTCTGGTAAATGATTTATCTTCATCGCTATATCTATCAAGAGCTTGGAAAGCACTCATCAAAACCGATAACCCCTCACGTGATGTGTGGCACGTGAAAGGAACATCCGTAGTCACAAGCCAGAAATCAACACGCCAAACTCCTGAGGAAGCCGGGCCACAGTTTCAAGCGAAACTATAGTAGACCCTAAAGTTATAAATAATTCCCTTTATAAACGTTGTTTCTCTATATGAAAATGAAAAATGTTATTCTAACATTACGTTGGTTTCTGTGTAAGATACTGACTATGAGCTTATTAGTCTCACGTTCGTTTTAGCTTCGCTGCAATACTCGTTGAAACCTGATAGCTTGAAACATTAGATGTAGCTGAAAAGTACGTGACGTACTTCAGAGGTAAAGCACACATCAAGACGACAAATATGCAGCGATACATTCTGTCCGTGTAGTTTAGTTGGGAGAGCAACTTACTCCGGAGTGGTTCCATCCCGTCACGGACAAACTTCTGTTTTCACATAGGCACCTGAACGTAAAAATGGATGTATATATGGCAGATGGGTTCCTCGAAAAATGTGCGATGTTTGTTCCACACATAGTCTAGAATTAATAAACATTTATTTTTCGCTTAAAAAAAAAGATAATGTGACGTACTGCAGAGGGAGAGCATGTGTAAAGAAGACATGTCATAGTGTATTAGAGGTGATAATTATAATTTTGCAAAACAAGCTTTACGAAAAAAACCCGGACATTCTTCGATTGAGTTGTGAAATCTATACATTTTGCATAACGGAGAATTTTTCCCAGTATCAGTCCTGCAGAATGACACTGTAGATACTTCACATCTTTCCCTTGGTTAACGGGGCACACGCAAACTTAATTGATTTACAATTTGAATGTCATCTATCTCTCCATTAATACTACCGTACAGAAACTAAAATTGGAGAGCCTTCCTTTTCAATTGTAGAGAGGTCAACTTGAGGAATAACAGAAGTTCAGCTGTCGGCATATCCGCGATATAAACACCATTAGATTTATATTTTAACAAGAAAGATGACACCGAATTTTCCGGTGTAATAAGCACGTCTTTTGAATCCGTTCTGACTCAAATTAAATTTATCAAAGCTATTCAAAGTCAATGGAACCGGTATGGAAAACAATAGTATCTGAGGGAAGAAAGAAGTTTTTCAATCGGGTTTTAAATCCCCCAGATATTGCTGTAAACTGAATCGTGAGCTTACGCCCTCTCGCTGCAGACTTGTGCGTTAAGAAAAACATGAATTTATATGAGAAACATTTCGCACCGGAATTGCTCTCCAACACAGAAGGAATTTTTCAAATCGGACTCTTAGAAACAGAGATATCGACAAAAATAAAATGTAACTTTACGTCCCCTGGTGGGAAACCCATGCATTATTTTCGGAAGATAGTATTCTCAAAAGGGTTTTCCTTATGAGCGGTATCGGTCCAAAAAAAAAAAAAAAAAAAAAAAAAAAACTTTAGTCGAGTTTTCAGGAGCCCACATTTTGCTACAAATACATGAGAAGCAGAAATTAACACTTATGCTCCCTGGGGGCCAAACCATTCTTTACCAAACATTAGAAATTATGTGAAAAATATTTTCCATCTGGTGTTGTATGCGATACAGGAAGAATGTTTCAAATCGGAGTTTTAGTAGGAGAAATAACGCAGAAAACGCAATTTACCTTTGTGCCCATAGCGGAAAGTCAATGATTTACTTGAAAATTATGAATTTATGGGGAAAACATTTCGCATCGGAAACACTATCCAAACAAAGAAGGAATTTTTTAAATCGGACTCCTTGAATTAGAGATATTGACAAAAATAAGATATTGACAAAAATAAGATCTACGCCCCTGGCGTAGAAACCATGCATTATTTCAAGAACAAAATGTTCCTAAAAGGTTTGTCGACATGTGTAGTATCGGTCAACAAACGACTTTTTCAGTCGAGATTTTAGAAGCTCATATTTTGTTGCAAATACAACAAAAGCGGAAAGTGAGGCTTACGCCACCTGGTGGCTAAACCATTTTTTACAAAAATTTGAAATTATGTGCAAACGATTTCCCATCAGGAGCTGTATCCGGTGCAGAAAGAATTTTTCAAATCGGAGATTTATAATCAGAGATACAGGGGGGACGCAATTTACCTCTACGCCCCCTAGCGGAATGTCTATGAATTGCTTCAAAATTTTGCAGTTATATGAAAAACCTGTCACACTGAAACATTATCCAACAAAGAAGGATATTTTCAAATCGGACTCCGAGAAGTAGAGATATTGACAAAAATAAGATATACATTACGCCCCCTGGCGGAGAAACTGTGGAATATTTGAAGAAGAAAATATTCCGAAAAGGTTTATCGATGTGAGTGGCATCATTCCACGAAAGAATTTTTTCAATCGATATTTTAGAAGTTCAGATTTTATGGCAAATACATCATAAGCAAAAATTTAACGCTTACGCCACCTGGTGGCCAAAGTATTCTTTACCAAAAACTTGAAATTATATGCAAAAAATTTTCCATCAGGAGGTGTATTCGCTGAAAAAAATATTTTCAAATCAGAGCTTTAGAAGAAGAGTTATCGGGAAAAATGTAATTTGCTTTTACGCCTCCTAGCGGAAAATCTATGCGTAATTTGAAAAAAAGTAACTATATCTAAAATACTCTTCGACATAAATGGAATCGAAAGATGAAATAATTTTTTCACTCTGATGTTTAGAAGCAAATATGTGGAATAAAACGTATTTTTGAATTCGACATCATCTGCATTTACGCCCTCTAGCGGCGAAATTGTACATCGTAAAAAGAAAACGAAATAAAGGATCACTATTCGCCTATTTCAAGCTTCCCAATGCAAAAATAATTTTTCAAATCGGACTAATATTGCAGAGATATCGTGGGTACAGGCGGGTGGACGAACAAACCTGGTAACATAAGCACGATCTTTTTTGACAAAAGACGTGCTTTAAAAAAGGTGTAGAAATATTTTTTGTACTTTCTCAATTTGATTTCTTAGTGTTACAAGGCTAGGGCTCCAAATGATCGCAGCATGCTCTAGTGAAAATCTAACCGGACTCTCAAAAATGCGAATAAATGTCTGAGGATTGGAAAAATACTTTGAATGTCTCATGATAAATCCAAGATTTCTATATACGCTGAACGTACAAGTCTTTGGATATGGCTTTTAAAGTTCAAGTTGGATTAAAATGTGGCTCCCAAGTCCTGGACATCGTTTGCACGGCTAAGAGAATAGTCGCCAGCTTTCGAGTCAAAAAGAATTGGGTTTGTTTTCCGTGAAAAGGAAACGACATGACACTTAGAGATGATGAGGTGGAGATGGTTTAATGTACGCGACTGAAGCAGGTTATTGATGTCAGTTTGAAGAGCAAGACACTCATCAAGAGTCTGTACATTACCATACAACTTGAGATCATCAGCGAACAAGAGACAAGGGCCATCAATGTAGAAAGGAAAATCGTTAATGCATATGGAAAACTAAAGTGTTCCTAAATTAAAGCCTTGGGGTATTCCAGACGTGGCAATATAGGAATCAGAAACATGGTTGTTATAAATAACAGACTGGGACCGGTTGGAAAGACAGGACTTAAACAAGGCCAACAGATAATCTCTGAGACCAAGACAGTTTAATTTCTTGAGTAAAACGCCATGATAAACTTTATCAGAAGCTTTAGCAAAGTCAGAATAAATAACATCAACTTGTGATCCCGTAGCGTCATCGTCTTTATCTAAGGCTCGGTTGAATATGTACGCAAATAAAGAACTTCCTAAACGTTTTCAGTGACATGATGAAACACTCATGCACTTGCAAATCTTGAGCGATTTCTTTCAAGGAGCGAATGAAAAGCGTTGAAAGTAATCTGTTAATCCTGAATGATTGCTTTCAACGAGCGAGTAAAAAACTTCTTTTCAGAATTGAAGGAAGTGTGTTGACTGCAGATTCTCATGGCCTTTCTTCAAGTTTCAGAAGATACAATAGATAAAACTGTAAAATTTCGCTTCGCATAAGAACTTTCTGTCTTTATTCTAAAGAATCGTTATTTAAATTTATTTGGAATCTCTAATGTTTTCAGATCTTTATATATTTTCGTACTAATTTATATTACTGTAGTTTTAAGGCTGAAACGTAATTGTGAAACCTGAAATTCACAAAAATAAAAGTCACTTCATTGGAACTAATTACGCAAACAAATTTATCTTCTCGCTGTTTCATTTTTATTTAAACTGAAGAAAATAGCAAGTCGTTTTAATTTGCATAAACGCCATTAGAAATCAATTTGGTGAACGAACATAACAAATTTAATGAAAACTCATTGAACATGTCCTTTCGTGAAAGTAATTTCAATAACTTTCTTATCATGCACAACTAAATAGCACACACGCACGATGCAGCAACAGTGATACTGTGTACCTATTACACTGTAAAAAAATTCTGAAATTCACAAGTTACTTGCCGTGATCCCTTTCGTGAATTAACGAACCATATTTTTAATGCCACCTTTTCCGTGAAATGACAGAAAGAAATTTCAACGGATGTTTCGGACACAGCAGGAGAATTCCAAATTTTCAGAAACCTCTCCGCAATTCCTCCCTTATATTGATGACAAATCGCCGTTTTCAGGATGTGTTAACGGAAAGTTTTGAATTTTCAGAAATCTTCCCCCAATTCTTCCGTGTATTAATGGAAAAAATCTGTTCTCACTTTTCCGAATCCATATGACAAAAAATTTCCGGTAATAGGAGCAATTCGCGTGAATATTTGAGATTTGATAAACTCTTAAATTTCAGTCCTCTGTTGAAGGATCTAATTTTCAAGTTCTACTGTGAGACGGATATTGTGGACAGAGATGGAAACGGGACACGAGTCAACGGGTTGACAATTTTTTGCCGGTCCAACTGGTCGGGTCAAGGTTTTCCCGACCCGATTGTGACCCGGTTTTATTCCCGTTTCATTTTTGAAAAGAGAAAAATATATCACAAAGAAAAATGCGCGTTGTGGAATTCTGTAGTCGGTACTGGTGCCCATGGAGTGAATAATGATTTGCTATGCAAAAATATTGTCGTCTCTTTCTTAAAGCAACGAAGGTTTCCAACGATCGACGTCAGGCACAACGACACCATATCGTAAAAATATACTTCCTTTGCGTTCTTTCACAGTGCGATTGTCCAGGGCAAGGTACAAGCAAACGTTATTCGCTTGCTTCTCAGCTGATTCACTCTCTCCGTGCGAAGTTCACTGTATGACTAAGAGTTACTTTTCACATCGCATCTTTTACATTGAGCATTCAGAGGTTTTTGATTGATGTGCTAACATTCCGTTCCCATGACATATCATGTCGAAATCAACTCCTTATTTGTTAATATGGATGGATTTAATATTAAGGAGGTTGAGAAAGGCGTCGAGGCCAACAAATACGTGCTTGTTGAAAACCACAAGGGGAAGAGTGAATGCTTGGAAATTGTTTCGTCTCATTAAGGAACCGGTGAATAATTCTGTGTTGTTTGGTCTTGCTTGTTGTTCAAAATGTGGAAAGTGTGTAATTGCAAAGAAAGATGTCGACGGTGTAATAAAAAATTGTGGAACCAAAAATCTAACGGACCATATGAAAGTATGCGCACCTCCATCAAGGCGCGGAAAGAGTAAACAATCTAAATACATCTAAAAAAAATACATTTGTGTAATCGTGAATAATGATTCCCATTTGTAATATATTCCGTGGTCACGGTCATAGTCAGCCATTATTTCTGGACTACCCAATGTAGTTGCACTAAAAATGGCACTAAAATTTAGCAAGTAACCAAATTTTATTATTAAAAATAAGATTTCAGTTATGAAATATGAAGTAGTTATTGGGATGAATATATACAGTATATTTCGTTTATATGTATATAACAGTATATATAAATTGAGTTTTGAATTTATAGTTCAAATCAGATTTGTCTAGGGCAGTTAGACCCCAACACAAAAAGAAAAGAAAGCTACAGTTTCAATCACATGTTGTTCGCAACTGGTAGAAACCAAATTTCATATGATATTACTGGGTCATAAAGTTACAGATTTACGATTAATTCGTGAAACATAGCAATTGTATTTCAGAATTTCTGCAATGATGTTAACGACATGCTTTCCACAAAACTATTCATGCCAAAATCATATTTCGGACTTTCAACTCAAGTACGTGATTTATTTTCTTCTGTTTTACAATCGATCTTTTCTTCATGGATGTTATAGAAGCGACGGAAGATTTTCTTGACTGACTACAGTAAGCTCATCGAAAAGGATTTAAGAAGAAACAAGCCAAAGATTAACTCTAAAGAAACACAAAGCAACGATTATATTCAAAGAAACAAAGCCATATAAAACACAAGAAGGAAGACAATGCAATCCTAGGAGGCCTACTCAAGTACTCGCATAAATGTATTCAGCCAATCATGCACTGGGGAAACATTGCGTACATGTTCTGATTGATATTTTAAATTACGATGAATAAGCCACGAAGCTAGATTTGATAAAATCTGTTCTTTCTTACTGAAGACTATTTTCTGTTATGAGAGATTATGCTGGTCTATAAAATGTGGATAACGCCGTGTTTTTCTTCATATAATAAGCAGCAGCGTATAATCCGTAGACCATGAAATTCAGGAAAAAGAAAAAAATGTTCCGTTATATAATCCGCACCGCATAATCCCCAGGCCATGAAATTCAGGGGGAAAATCGTTGTATGATCCGTACCTGCGATGCTGATCCCGAACCGCAATATCGTACAGAAAAGTGGCGATTAACGGGATGACTTAGCAGTCCAAAGAAATAGGGAGAAAAAAATATCTTATTAAAAAAACGTCATTTTTAGGTGCTTTTCTGTAACTTTCAATTGAATAAAAAGCAAAATTTATGTGTTTTTTTCTGCGTTACAACAGCTCCGCAGTTAAACAAGACAGTTCCGTAGTTAGATTCCGTAGCATGCAGTTCAGTAACTAGACTTGCGGCATCCACGGAAGTGTGTGATGCTGATCTTCATACAGCACATGATTGTCCGCGAGAGCAAATGATATTGCCGTCGTTGCATTGTATTTTCTGTCATGATGCGCGCAAGTAAACGAAGGAAAAAAAAAAGAAAAACCTTCTTCCCAACTATTTGCGGACTTCTACTATTTTCTCACTGCGTTACCTTTTCCTGTCATTAACAATTTTCCAAATATGCGGTCACTCACAGACAATTTCGACGCTGACGTTTTAAAAATCAAAGTGCCACAAATACATAAAAAAAAAAAAAAAAAAAAAAAAAAAAGAAGCGGCGTATACTCCGCTGAACCTTAGTTCATAACTTTCTTTTCGTGGATTGCATGACGAAAAAAATTCAGGTAGGCTCATTTCTTAATGAGCCGTCAGTTTGGAACGTAGCACTACGACTTGCAGATCGGAGAGTTGAAATGAGCTAGTCGAGTATGTTTCCAAAGTGTTTATTTAATTCATTATAGCCAACACAGATCTATGATATCAAAAGTAGCTTACGTAATTTTTTACAAATAATGCTGGTTACATTACGAACACAAAGCAGAGTTGGAGGATGGGCCGAGTACTGGTTCGATCGGTGTGCTGGATTTTTATTTGGCGGCGGCTGCTTTCAGGCATTCTCGATACTCTCTAGTTCGTTGGGCTGCAGTCTTCTAGGGCTTCTTACATTCCTTATCACTTGTTCTTGCCTCTCGTTTGGATTTTCTCCACTTTTGCTTGTGTTCATTCTGCGAATTCCGCGGCATTGTCGAAAATGTTAACCCGTTCGCACGAAAACAATTTTTTAAAAATTAAGTTTAAACTACCGCGATATGTTCTTTATATATTTGAATAGATCTTGTCGAGAGCTTTAAAACGGTACTAAGCACAGTCGTTTTGCACTCACGGTTGTCCAGATAAACCGCGATATTTTCAAAAGTGTTAACCGGTTCACGAGAAAGCAATTTTTTAAATGTTCAATTCAAACCACTGCGAAATGTTCTTCGTATTTGAATAGATTTCGTCGAGAGCTTTAAAACGAAAACACGCACAGTCGTGTTGCGCTCACGGTTGACGAAAAAGATTGATCGTCGCGCGCACATGTATTTTGCATTACGCGAATAGGACTCCATGGTGTTTACCATGGCCGTAGCCAACGGGAGCGACCTTAGAGACCATCACCCTCCGAAATCCCAATCAATTTTTTCGAAATTGAACTTCAAAAAATAACGCTTTTGTTTTTTTATTTGGCCTTATACGTCCATTGTGGAGAACATTCTCTACATTTGGCACTAGGGGATTCTTGTACAATTTCATGTAAGTATATGAAACTGTATAGGCACAGTTCAGTCTGTTGGAACTTTTTTAAGCTCATCTGCGAAAAATAACGATGTTCTCAAAGGTTTCATCAAGCAAGTATTACCAGCTTCAAGGCACACGACATTAATAACAATGTGCGAAACACTTTGGGTTTACAAGCATGAATCTTTATTGAGATTGCGAGAAATCTACGTTGTAATAGTTCTATCGTTACAAAATTTGCAAGATATAAAAAAGTCGCAAATCCTCCCAAAAAGTTCATCAGCTATTATGTGCTATTACCCAAGTCCAGTTTGTAGTCAAATTTTGCACACTTGACTTTGTATTTTCGTGGACATTACCGTTGTCGAAAACTCTTCAAAACGTTTACTGCGATTTGACGACATCACTGGAACATTTTGTTCTGGTGGTAACTTCCCTTGACCATCTAAGAAGTAACGCCATCGATAAATTCAGTGTTACTTTTAATGCAGCTTCAATATTGATCACATAAGTTGATGGAGTTATCACAATACCAAGAGTTGCATCCAGGATGATTCAAAGAGGGAATATTTCATCAGAAACTCCAGAAGAATATTTCCGGAAGAATCTTTTCGTGCCATTTGTTGACCACATGCGAACACAGATTAATGATCGATTCGAGACTCACAAGACATTAGTCATAGCGCTTCAAATATTTCTACCTCGTCATGTTATGTTAAACTGCGAAAAAGAGCTTACGACTTGCAAATGATTTTATGAAAATATACACGCAGAGAGCAGTACTCTCATAGTCCGTTTGGCGAAACAAATGGATCAACATAGATGTTAATTCAAGACCTGGTAACGCAATGGAGGCCCTTTTACAATACGATTCAAATCTTTTCCCAGCTCACACACCTTGTTACAGATTCTTGCTATAATTCCGATTTCCACAGTTAGGCCAGAAAGGACATTTTCAATACTTAGACGATTGAAGGTATATTTAAGAAACTCAACGGGAGAAAACAGACTGAGTAGATTACCACTTTTAGCAACCCATTGCAATACTGAGGTGACACCGGACGAAATTTTAAATCGGTTGATTAAATCTTCAAAGCGCGCTAATTTTTTATAAGGTGAGTGAAAATGTAAACCTTATTTGTTCTTCTTAATGTAAAAATTTCTTGAATTTGCTGATTTGCACAAATTGTATTATACCTGTGTTAAATGTTTTAATTTTCGCCTTGAAATTTAAAACTTTCAATCGATAGATACATACTATAATTGTTATTGCTTGCATCAAAACATTGGTTCAACTCAATTTTTAAATCATTAAAAACAGTCATCTAAAAAAATGACCTCCCGTTGTGTTTGATTTATGATTATTGTAAATATACAGGCGGAAATTTTACAAGTAACGCAAATTTATGAGGAAAATTTTACAAATACTAATCCCAAAAATGGGTGGGGGGAAGGAAGGGTTGGTATAGTTTTTTGAATTGTAAACTGAAAATTTTTAGTGTCTATTCAATCATCAAAAGAAATGATACTTCACCGATAAAAACATTTTGGTCCCCTCCCATTGTTTACGAATATGCTAACACGATTAGTGTGTGGCACGTATTTTTAACGCTATAATGATTTCGATTGGGACCTATTTTTGTCACTAGCAGTCGGCCGTAAGTCACCCTATAGTATCCGCGGAGTTAGACGTAATCCTACGTGAAAATACAGTTGGGTTTTTTTTTTTCTAATTTACGATAAAAATCCAAAACTAGACAACTATTTAATCACAGAAAGTTTTGATTCGTAAAGATCATTTCTAAACGTCATTGTGTTATGATCTAGTTCAGTGGTTCTCAACCATTTATGCGTCACGTACCGCCTGGAAATGTGTATATAACTGGCGTACCTCTTGTATAGATAAATAAAACTATAGTTATAGTAAAGAATGGGAATAAAATAAAGCATACATATTGTGAGGATCTCTGCGAACGAGAGGCCCCTTTAAAAACTTATATATGATTTTGGTGTCTTTTTCGTGTGTATATGTATGTGTTCAAGTGACAGCCGTGTAAGATATCTTGTACGAGAACGGACAATTTATCCTTGCAAACTCACTGCTGGTCAGTTTGGGGACATTGGTCCTCAACGACGCCATTTTGCTCGAATTCGTAAGATAGTCGTTTTGGTTGTGAAGTACATGGTGATATTCGGTACGCCTTCTTACACGGTCGGAGGCAGAACTTAAAGAACATTCGTTACGAGGTGTCGACAATGCAACCCCCGAAAACGTTGGGGGTTTCGCGGAGGAAGGGAGACGAGGAGGACTTTCGAGATTCGAAGCGCGAGGAGAAGGAGATGTCACGGTGATACAGCATAATGTTTTTTCGTTGTATGGGATATAACCCATAAAGCATGTAAATAATGTACAGTTGTATATATATATATATATCTTGACTAAATACTCGGATTTCTTAGCAAATATATTCCTGAAGGTATTTTCCCTAAGGCCGTACTTTGTAAAGGACGAAACGAACCAAACGGGCCTGGGAACCACAATCTCGCTAAAACATGTCACACTGGCGCAGATTGCCAAGGATCCGTCCCAAACAAAGGACGAATAAGAATGGTATTCGCCCATGGCCCAGGAAAAAAAAATGAATGAATCGGAACAACTTTACTTTTTTTCATACTAGAATTAAAGGAATTGGCAAGGTCGCTGAAAAAAAAAATGACGGATTTTAGATGTACCAACAGTTACCGCCAGAGTTAGGCTATAAAGGAAAGCTCAAATCCATGCATGGACCGAAAGAAGGAACTGATGGACGCATGTAAGGAACCAATTATTCATGGATGAGGTGTCACCCTGTTGCTGGACTAAATATAAAGTGAGAGAAAGAGACTGTGATTCCGTTTATTTGATGGGACAGGAACTGGATTGTGTGATGATTGTGGAAATGTCTACGTTGGATAATGGGATAACTTGCTTTTAGTCCTAATTTAAATAGAGCCATTTAGAAAAGAAAAAAAAAAGAACATACAAGGGGGACACACATGGTTAGGAGTAGGAAAAAGTAGGGAGATTGTAGGATATTGCTTAGTGGTTAGGAGTAAACATTTAGAATGAGTAAACAAGTGTTTCGGATGAATTATTTTTCTTGTATAAGCATCAGTGTTCTTTAATATGTTTATATGTTCTTTGTGGCAGTATATCGATTTATTTTGTGGTATTAATTTAAGTGAAGTGTAAGCAACAGATGAAATATTTTTATGTGGTATTTGTGAAAAGGAAGAATAAGTGTAGCATGGATATACCAGTATTTTGGATGAATTGATTTTATTTAAATCAGTATCAGTGTTCTTTAAGATGTTATATGTTTTACGTGGTGTTAAATGAAGTTATGTAGTGGTATTAATTTAAAGGAAGTGTAGGCAAGAAATTTAATATTTTGGATTTGTGAAAAAGAAGAATAGATTTAGTCTGAATTCTTCTAGTTTAAATGTAAAGGGAAAGTTTATATAAAGAATAAAATTCTTTGGAGTCTGGTATCAATTAAAATATTGTAAGGAAAATGGTATAAGCAAAATGGCGTCGTTGAGGACTAATGTCCTCAAAATGTCCAGCAGTGGGTTTGCAAGGATAAATTGTCCGTTCTCGTACAAGATATCTTACACGGCTGTCACTTGAACACATACATATACACACAAAAAAGATACCAAAATCATATTTAAGTATTTAAAGGGGCCTCTCGTTCGCAGAGATCCTCACATATATATTAAATTTTGTATTCATAAATTACACGAACACAAAAAGTGATATTAACAATTTAACAAATCTTATAAAATTATAAGCATTTTACTAGGAAATCAGTGAGATGGTTGCGCTTGTTTACGCCTGCACATTTCATCAATAGTTGGTTATCTCACGGTGTACCCCCAAATGTTTTACCGCTTACCCCACCGTTGAGAACCCCTAATCTAGTTAAAGAACTACACTGTAAAAAATAAGTGCTGTGAATTCACTGAAAATTTCTGAAAATAACGTGCAGCAGAATTGCCTGTAGGTACCCGTGTTTTTCAGAAATTTCCGTTTTTAAAAGTACCCGTTTATTTTAACTTTCGTATTTTCGCAGATTTTCCGTAGACAGAAATTACGTTTATTTCAGAAAAGTCCATTTCAGGTTTTTCCGTATTTAAATTGAAATTCCGCAAAATAGACCACACTGTACTGCTCTTACCCCAGACAATCCTTCCTCTGAGGTCAGGATCGAAACCCCGTCGTTTGAACTGGCTCAAGAGGTAACTCGCGCCTTTAGCAATTCATCCGCAAATACTCTGCAATTGGACTGACGTACATCGTAAAACGAATTCCGCGACGATGAAAATTTTGTTTTTTGTCATTAATGCGAGTGATTTAGTCATTTTATTTTCTGTTGGAGCTCATTTTTTTCTGAATGGATTTGTAATATATATATATATATATACAGTATATATATATATTCTGTTGGAGGACTTTTCACAATTTAAGCATTTTTGCCCGTGATTTTTCGAAGTAACAAAATGCTTTGCAACCTGATTTTTTTAAAACTGACAGTGACTTCCAGTTATCTTAAAAAGAAAGGTGAAATGTACTTTTTATGGTATCATTTCACAAAAAAAAAAAAAAAAAAAAAAAAGGAAAAAAAATGCTAAATATAAAATTTACTCTTGATAGCTATAATGGCTTTTGTCTTAAATTGTCCAAAGACTGATACACAGACATCGTATAATCATCTGTACAATAAGCACCCGGTTTCTTCCAGTAATACAATATATAATAAGAAGCTGGTGTACCAAATAGGGAAAGGAGAAGAAATATCCTATGCCACAATAAACAAAATCCGTGCGATATGCTATCCACAATATCCGATCTTGCCACGGAACTTCAAAATTCTACAGACGATTGAAATTTAAAAGTTAATCAAACCTCAAGTATTCTGACCAATTGCTCCTGTTACCGGTAATTTCTCGTCATACGGATACACAAAAAGTGAGAACGGTGATTTTCCGTTAATTTGCGAAATGAATTGCGGAAAGGTTTCTGAAAATTCAGAATTTTCCGTTAACACATCTCTAAAACGGTAATTTACCGTCATTATAAGAAAGAAACTGCGGAAAGGTTTCTGAAAATTCAGAATTTTCCCGTGGTGTGAAAAATCCATTAAATTCAGGATTATTTCCGTCATTTCACGGAAAAGGTTGTTTCAGAAATACGCTTCGTTAATTCACGAAAGAAATGACGGAAACTTGCCCGTGAATTTCAGAATTTTTTTTTTCAGTGTATTACTAATACGTACTAGATTAGTGTAACTGCAGTTACAAGTTGCTTTAACCATTATGTAATCGCACAACGAAGCTAGAGAAAGAGCTTGCTGCTTTTGCTAAGAGATCTCCCATTTAAATTCTAATGATGTTTCGTTCCTGATTTGCTAGAAATAAAAAATAATAATAATAACGATTTTCAAGAAAAAAATACCTTTCCTTATTTCCTAGAATTTCTTTTAGGATCTTGTTTGTGAACTGTTGCTTTCCCTCCCATCTTTTGTATTTTCTATTTTTTCGTTTTCTACTACACAAAGAAGGAACAAAACATAAACGCACTTACTTTCTTTTATGCACTTCACATAGGACTTTCTTTCAGATCTTGCTGGCGTTAAACGTTCGAGTCCAACGACAAAGGATGACCCAGGATAAACTTGTCACGTATTTAGTTAATGGCTCTACAAAGAGCCGACAGAAATTTATCAACCCACCTGATGACTTCTAAAAGCCTCCCAGGTAAACAAAAAAAAAAAAAAAAAAAAAAAAGGACCAGCACCGATTAAAAAGTGGCGAATGCCTCCCTAATATAAAGCACGCATCTCCGCATTTCTTTAGATGAGATACAAAAGCCTTAACTGTGAATATGTGCAAGCAGGCGCGTTTTTCGGGAGAAAAGAGGTTGGGGAAGTGGGGGGGGGCAACACGACGGAGGGTGATAACAGTTGCAAGTGAAAATAAGTGAGATCGTCGAACTAGCAAAGCAAGAACAAGAGATCCCATCCCTGTTCCTCTTTGATGTTCAGAATGGGAAAAAATGGGCGTGTTTAATGTTTGTGTGGCGCCTTTTAATTTCGGCAAAGGATACTACAATTACGACACCTCAGCTGCACTGAAGGAAACTACTTGGAATGAAGATGATGGTGTCTGGTAGACGAATGCGTTTTCAATTATTTGCGCTGCCCCACCCCACTAGGACCCCCCCCATCCCCACCATTTCCATTTCTTACCTTATGGTGCAACGAATTCTGGTGTTGTGTGTGTGTGTGTGTGTGTGTGTGTGCTGACTGGTAATTGTCGCAAACCCTACAGCCAAATTCAAACGTTTTCCTAGCATAGTGTTTGAAGCATGTCGCAGACCCCTCATTGAGTTTTTTTTTTCTTTTCTTTTTAATCCCTCTTCTGTGCGTGTGTTTGTGTTTCGGTAGAAAATTATATGAAATCAAAGATTTTGGGACTGAAAACTCATTTGTATTTTTGCACGGCGAATGTCAAAATCTCAAAAACAAAAACATCCACTTCATTTATCACTCTGTGCATTACAATCAGATCAGTTCTCGATTACTTTTCCTTAATATCTAATGCATTTTCGAAACTCCTCTTTTTCTTCATTTACGACAGATTGTGTAACGAACATCTGTCTGTAATTTGTTTAATTTTCCCATAATAAAAACAAAAATTATGGCTTGCGATGCGTTGAAGATCAGCTGGTACTTTTTAGAGCAAATCAGCAGGATTTTCCTTCCCCCAACATATTTGTGTATTTTGCTGTGAGCAACAGAGTTGGAAACGGGTCAAAAGTTTTAGACACACACCCGACCCGGACGGCATATAATTGGACCCGACCTAGACTTGACCCAGACGAATCTGCCTTGAACTACACCAACTATAAATTAGGAACTCAATTTACGCAAGCTTATACATAGTCATATATATATATATATATATGGTGAGTTATGGCCAAACACCTCCAAAATGACTCTACAACTTAAATCTTGGCCCTCAGTCTCCGGCAGCTGGAATGTACCTGGCCAAGGCAGCGGCCAGTGCGACATAAAGGCAGAGGGTGCTAAGAATCCCGGAGGACCGGACTAGGCTGCCATTTGATGCTGACCTTGGCTACCTATAACGGACGCTCCCTATCTTCTGATTCAAGGCTTCTTGAATTGGAAGAGGAACTACAGAGGATCAAGTGGGACATCGTCGGGCTAAGTGAGGTAAGGAGAAAAGGAGAAGATCTCATTGAACTGAAAAGTGGACATCTCTTCTATTATCGTGGGACAGATACTGGCAGAACTAGTGGTGTTGGATTTATAATAAACAAGAAACTGAAGGATAAAGTGGTAGAAGTTGAAAGTTCCTCTGACAGAGCTGCACGACTCGTTATCCAACTATCGAGAAGATACCAGGCTCAGATTATTCAAACTTATGCACCCACCACAAGTCATCCTGAAGAAGAAATTGAAGAATTTTATGAGGAAATTTGTCATCTAAATAATAAAGGTAAGCAGCACTTGAAGATAATTATGGGAGATTTCAATGCAAAAAATAGGGCAACGGCAACAGAATGAAACTTCAGTAGGTAAATTCGGTCACGGCAACAGAAACCAGCGTGGAAATACTCTCGTTGAGTTTGCAGAGGCAGAAGGATTTTCATCTTGAACTCCTTTTTCAAGAAAAAGCCACACAGGAAATGGACATGGAGACATCCAATTGGAACGACAAGTGAAATTGATTTTATTATGTGCAACAAAAAATTCGTCATCGAAGACTGCAGTGTGCTGAACAAGTTCAACACAGGTAGTGACCATAGATTGGTGAGATGTAAGATGCACCTCAACACTAAACTGGAACGTGGCAAGCTCATAAGACAAACAAAATGTATTGACATAACCAACCTTAAAAAACACCATAATACTTTCAAGTTGGAACTGAAGAACAGATTCTCTGCTTTAGAAGGCCTAACATCAGAAGAAGTGGATATTTCGGAAGTTAACAGAAAAGTAACCAAAGCTCTAATGGAAACAGCAACAAAATTAGCTGGGTCTAAGAACAAGTTGCATGTGAACAAATTATCAGGAAAAACCAAAATGTTGATGCAAAAAAGAAGAGAGATGAGGACAACTAAAGAAGATGTGACTTCCAAAGTGGAATATATAGAGCTATGCAAGACAACACGAAAAAAGTATCACTGAAGACGTAAGGAAATTCAACTGTGAGCTAGTGAGGAAAGCAATTGAAAACAACCAAAGCCTTAAGATAGCAAAGGGACATCTCAGTAAGGGAAGAAAACAGATTATGGCTCTGAGAAAAGAAGATGGTTCTATAACAAGAAATAGAGGCGAAATTTTGACAAGAGTGAAAGATTTCTACTCCAAATTATATGAAAGGGATGATATATGTACTCCAGACATCATGAAAGGTACCAGAGTTCTTCCAGTCCTCCCAGCAGAAGTTGCTCATGCAATCAAGAACATGAAGCGGGGAAAAGCTCCAGGAGAAGATGGAATTACTATAGACATCATACAAGAAGCAAGTGGAGAAATCGAAACAGTACTCGCCCAAATTTTCACTCGATGCCTTAATGAAGGGAAGATTCCTGAGGATTGGAACAATGCTACAATGATCCTGCTACATAAAAAAGGTGACATTGAGGATCTCAGGAACTACAGACCTATCAGCCTCCTATCAGTGGTTTATAAAATCTTCACTAAAGTTCTTTCACACCGCTTGAAGGTAACACTGGACATGGCTCAACCGAGAGAACAAGCTGGATTCAGGAGTGGCTACAGCACAATAGATCATATCCACGTACTGAGAGAACTAATTGAAAGAGCGAGGGAATATGAACTTCCATTGTGCATGGCTTTTATCGATTATGAAAAAGCCTTTGATTCAGTGAAACCATCAGCAGTTACCACGGCTCTGAAATCCTGCGGTATTGAAGATGCATACATTAATATTATTAATAACATCTATGAAAATGCAAGTGCAAAGATTCGGCTGTTTGAAAATTCAACACACATAAAAATTGGAAAGGGAGTGAGACAAGGTGACACCATATCTCCGAAGCTCTTTAATGCCACATTGGAAAATGTCTTTCAATCACTGAACTGGGAAAACAAAGGGATAAAGATTAATGGAGATTATCTAACCCACCTTCGTTTTGCTGATGACGTAGTCATTTTTGCAACTACCCCATCAGAGCTGCAGAGTATGATCCAGGAACTTGCTGACAAGAGTAAAGAAGTGGGATTAAAAATGAACTTTCAGAAGACAAAAGTGATGTTCAATGCTTTTACAAGAAATGAAGATTTATCGATTGATGGAGAAAAACTGGAGATAACAGATACGTATGTTTATCTTGGACAGCAGATATCAAGTGAGGGTCACATTGATGAAGAAATTAATCGGCGTACAAAACTTGCCTGGAGAGCTTTTGGAAGAAACAGCATAATTTTCAAGAGCAACATGCCATTATGTCTTAAAAGAAAAAGTGTTTGATCAATGCATCCTTCCAGTGCTTACGTATGGTGCAGAGACGTGGACCTTAACTGAAAGAGACATACAAAGGCTGCAGACAACTCAAAGCAGCATGGAGAGGTGCATGCTTGGTATAACCAGGAGAGATAAGAAGAAACTCGTGGATCCGAAAAATGACGATGGAAGACATCATGATCAGGGTTAAATCCCTGAAATGGCAATGGGCTGGACATACTGCCAGAAGGACAGACCATCGATGGACAGCCGAAAATTTTAGATTGGATTCCAAGGGACAGGAAAAGACCCAGAAAAAGACCACATGGGAGATGGGTGGATGAAATTCGTAAATATGCGGGAGTGACATGGAGGAGACTGGCACAAGACAGACCGTTGTGGAGGAAACTTGGGGAGACCTTCGTCCAGCAGTGGATTGATAATGGTTGACAATGATGATGATGATGATGATGATATATCCTTGGATTGATAATGGTTGACAATGATGATGATGATGATATATCATCATCATCATCATCATCATCATTGTCAACCACTATCAATCCACTGCTGGACGAAGGTCTCCCCAAGTTTCCTCCACAACGGTCTGTCTTGTGCCAGTCTCCTCCATGTCACCCCTGCATACTTTCGAATTTCATCCACCCATCTCCCATGTGGTCTTCTTCTGGGTCTTTTCCTGTCCCTTGGAATCCAATCTAAAATTTCGGCTGTCCATCGATGATCTGTCCTTCTGGCAGTATGTCCAGCCCATTGCCATTTCAGGGATTTAACTCTGATCATGATGTCTTCCACTCTTGTCATTTTTCGGATCCACGTGTTCCTCTTCGTATCTCTCCTGGTTACACCAAGCATGCACCTCTCCAGGCTGCTTTGAGTTGTCTGCAGCCTTTGTATGTCTCTTTTAGTTAAGGTCCACGTCTCTGCACCATACGTAAGCACTGGAAGGATGCATTGATCAAACACTTTTCTTTTAAGACATAATGGCATATTGCTCTTGAAAATTATGCTGTTTCTTCCAAAAGCTCTCCAGGCAAGTTTTGTACGCCGATTAATTTCTTCATCAATGTGACCCTCACTTGATATCTGCTGTCCAAGATAAACGTACGTGTCTGTTATCTCCAGCTTTTCTCCATCAATCGATAAATCTTCATTTCTTGTAAAAGCATTGAACATCACTTTTGTCTTCTGAAAGTTCATTTTTAATCCCACTTCTTTACTCTTGTCAGCAAGTTCCTGGATCATACTCTGCAGCTCTGATGGGCTAGTTGCATAATCTTTATCCCCTTGTTTTCCCAGCTCAGTGACTGAAAAACACCCTCCAATGTGGCATTAAAGAGCTTCGGAGATATGGTGTCACCTTGTCTCACTCCCTTTCCAATTTTTATGTGTGTTGTATTTTCAAACAGCCTAATCTTTGCACTTGCATTTTCATAGATGTTATTAATAATATTAATGTATGCATCTTCAATACCGCAGGTTTTCAGAGCCGTGGTAACTGCTGATGGTTTCACCGAATTAAAAGGCTTTTTCATAATCGATAAAAGCCATGCACAATGGAAGTTCATATTCCCTCGCTCTTTCAATTAGTTCTCTCAGCACATGGATATGATCTATTGTGCTGTAGCCACTCCTGAATCCAGCTTGTTCTCTCGGTTGAGCCATGTCCAGTGTTACCTTCAAGCTGTGTGAAAGAACTTTAGTGAAGATTTTATAAACTACTGATAGGAGGCTGATAGGTCTGTAGTTTCCGAGATCCTCAATGTCACCTTTCTTATGTAGCAGGATCATTGTAGCGGTGTTCCAATCCTCAGGAATCTTTCCTTCATTAAGGCATCGAGTGAAAATTTGGGCGAGTACTGTTTCGATTTCTCCACTTGCTTCTTGTAAGATGTCTACAGTAATTCCATCTCCTCCTGGAGCTTTTCCCCGCTTCATGTTCTTGATTGCATGTGCAACTTCTGCTGGAAGGACTGGAGGAACTCTGGTACTGGTATCTTTCATGATGTCTGGAGTGCATGTATCATCCCTTTCGTATAATTTGGAGTAGAAATCTTTCACTCTTGTCAAAATTTCGCCTCTATTTCTTGTTACAGAACCATTTTCTTTTCTCAGTGCCATAATCTGTTTTCTTCCCTTACTGAGATGTCCCTTTGCTATCTTTAGGCTTTGGTTGTTTTCAATTGCTTTCCTCACTAGTTCACAGTTGAATTTATATATATCATAATCATCATCATTGTCAACCATTATCAATCCACTGCTGGACGAAGGTCTCCCCAAGTTTCCTCCACAACGGTCTGTCTTGTGCCAGTATCCTCCATGTCACTCCCGCATATTTACGAATTTCATCCACCCATCTCCCATGTGGTCTTTTTCTGGGTCTTTTCCTGTCCCTTGGAATCCAATCTAAAATTTCGGCTGTCCATCTATGGTCTGTCCTTCTGGCAGTATGTCCAGCCCATTGCCATTTCAGGGATTTAACTCTGATCATGATGTCTTCCACTCTCGTCATTTTTCGGATCCACGAGTTCCTCTTCTTATCTCTCCTGGTTATACCAAGCATGCACCTCTCCATGCTTCTTTGAGTTGTCTGCAGCCTTTGTATGTCTCTTTTAGTTAAGGTCCACGTCTCTGCACCATACGTAAGCACTGGAAGGATGCATTGATCAAACACTTTTCTTTTAAGACATAATGGCATATTGCTCTTGAAAATTATGCTGTTTCTTCCAAAAGCTCTCCAGGCAAGTTTTGTACGCCGATTAATTTCTTCATCAATGTGACCCTCACTTGATATCTGCTGTCCAAGATAAACATATGTATCTGTTATCTCCAGTTTTTCTCCATCAATCGATAAATCTTCATTTCTTGTAAAAGCATTGAACATCACTTTTGTCTTCTGAAAGTTCATTTTTAATCCCACTTCTTTACTCTTGTCAGCAAGTTCCTGGATCATACTCTGCAGCTCTGATGGGGTAGTTGCAAAAATGACTACGTCATCAGCAAAACGAAGGTGGGTTAGATAATCTCCATTAATCTTTATCCCTTTGTTTTCCCAGTTCAGTGATTGAAAGACATTTTCCAATGTGGCATTAAAGAGCTTCGGAGATATGGTGTCACCTTGTCTCACTCCCTTTCCAATTTTTATGTGTGTTGTATTTTCAAACAGCCGAATCTTTGCACTTGCATTTTCATAGATGTTATTAATAATGTTAATGTATGCATCCTCAATACCGCAGGATTTCAGAGCCGTGGTAACTGCTGATGGTTTCACCGAATCAAAGGCTTTTTCATAATCGATAAAAGCCATGCACAATGGAAGTTCATATTCCCTCGCTCTTTCAATTAGTTCTCTCAGTACGTGGATATGATCTATTGTGCTGTAGCCACTCCTGAATCCAGCTTGTTCTCTCGGTTGAGCCATGTCCAGTGTTACCTTCAAGCGGTGTGAAAGAACTTTAGTGAAGATTTTATAAACCACTGATAGGAGGCTGATAGGTCTGTAGTTCCTGAGATCCTCAATGTCACCTTTTTTATGTAGCAGGATCATTGTAGCGTTGTTCCAATCCTCAGGAATCTTCCCTTCATTAAGGCATCGAGTGAAAATTTGGGCGAGTACTGTTTCGATTTCTCCACTTGCTTCTTGTATGATGTCTACAGTAATTCCATCTTCTCCTGGAGCTTTTCCCCGCTTCATGTTCTTGATTGCATGTGCAACTTCTGCTGGAAGGACTGGAGGAACTCTGGTACTGGTATCTTTCATGATGTCTGGAGTGCATGTATCATCCCTTTCATATAATTTGGAGTAGAAATCTTTCACTCTTGTCAAAATTTCGCCTCTATTTCTTGTTACAGAACCATCTTCTTTTCTCAGTGCCATAATCTGTTTTCTTCCCTTACTGAGATGTCCCTTTGCTATCTTTAGGCTTTGGTTGTTTTCAATTGCTTTCCTCACTAGTTCACAGTTGAATTTTCTTACGTCTTCAGTGATACTTTTTCGTACTGTCTTGCATAGCTCTATATATTCCACTTTGGAAGTCACATCTTCTTTAGTTGTCCTCATCTCTCTTCTTTTTTGCATCAACATTTTGGTTTTTCCTGATAATTTGTTCACATGCAACTTGTTCTTAGACCCAGCTAATTTTGTTGCTGTTTCCATTAGAGCTTTGGTTACTTTTCTGTTATTATCATCATCATTGTCAACCATTATCAATCCCCTGCTGGACGAAGGTCTCCCCAAGTTTCTTCCACAACGGTCTGTCTTGTACCAGTCTGCTTCATGTCAATCCCGCATACTTTCGAATTTCATCCACCCGTCTCCCATGTGGTCTTCTTCTGGGTCTTTTCCTGTCCCTTTGAATCCAGTCTAAAATTTCAGCTGACCATCGATGGTCTGTCCTTCTGGCAATATGTCCAGCCCATTGCTCTTTCGTGATAGACGTAGTGTTGGTGGCTCCAATATTTTATACATTTTAGTGTGGAATACCTCGTCCCTCACTCACCTGTTGCGTGGCCAGGCTGTCTAAAAGTACTGTGTACGTTTTGAGCTACTTTTCTAACGTTCTCGTCCTCGTATTAGTTCATATTCATCCGTTTTCTGATCGTTTGCTCGGTTGTTTACGTTTGGAAGCTGCCAACATGGCGGCTTCCGGTATTTCCTTATAATCTTTGGGCGTGGCGGATGCACGTCACGTCACACTTCCCACGTCCATGGAAGTAAACATGCTCTCGTCCTCAGATGTGTCTGCTAAGATGCCTTCCCAGCTTTCTAGTACTCCTGCTCCGGTGCCTTCACTGGACTTAGCTGCGCTTTCTTCTTCAGCTCCTGTATCTGCATCGGTGCCCTCCCTGGGTACTACTGATTCTACTGCCTTGCCTTCGGCCTGTGCTTCTCTTCCCTCACAACCTTCTATGCCTGCCGGATCTGAACAGACTTCTCTTCCGAGAATGTCATTAGCATCTACAGTGCAACGAGGCGCTGCTTCTACGTCCGATTCCTCTCAACCTGATGGTCTTTTGCAATCAACACCTATTATTCAGGTATCCAACCACAAGGTGACGGTAACGATAGATGGCAATTCACAGATTGGTCGTGAGTTGCATAACCTCCTGGATGGAGGTGTGCTCTTTCATGTATTACCAAATACTCCATTGCCACGCTATATGGAAGCCCTCTCTGGACATGTGTCGTCTGCGTCCATTGCGGGAATTGCCGGTACTCCTCGGGGTATCTCGGTTCAGTTCAATCACAAGGAAGATGCTGACTTTTTTCTTGCACACGTACTTTCGATTGGGACAAAACATTTCATCCCTTCGCCTCCTTCCAAGCGACCGGTGAACCTCATGTTTTTTCCTGTTCCACAGGAAGTGCCTGATACTACACTTCCTCTCCTTGTCCGTCATGTATGTAAAATTGTTGGCAAGGTTCGTCGCATCTCTGACGCTCCCCGCGGAACTCTATTTGCATATGCTACAGGACCTCGCCGTCAGTTATTGGTCGTCTTTCCCACTGAGAAAGCCTTGGCGGGTTGCTCTACAGAAGCTACTGTTGAAATTGGCTCACGAGAGTACAGTTTCAAGGTTTTCACCATTGACTATTGTACACACTGTTTAATACAGGATCATACCACTGCCTGCTGTGAACCTTTACGACGTGGACGTTCATCAAGTTCGCAACCCACTGCTGACCACATTGGTCTTTCTTCTATCCCCACTACCGGTAGTTTGCCTGAAGCGACCTCTTCGTTTCACCGTCAGACGAACATTTCAGTCACGGACAATGCTGCCTTTCCTCCTTTCCCAACCCGTACGATTGTGCATCCACCTTCAAGATTGGCAGAGATGTCTTCTACTACAGATGTGTCTACAGTGGAGTGTTCCGATCCGGATGTGTTGAGTGGGGGTTTGGCAGATCGGCCGTCTGGCTCTTCTCCTAGCCTCTCGGATATCGGATCTCCAATTACAACCTTGTCTACAATACCTTTGTTGCCACGTCTTCCTGCAGCGTCGGCTGTTGTATCAGTCTTTACTAAGTCTGATCTGCTACGTATTGCTTCTTCGGCGACGTTGGTTTCCTTGTCTCCTGACTCGGGAGGTGAGCCTGATCCACTAATGGATACATCCGCCTCAGCATCTTCTTCGAAGCGTATTGGAACTCCCAAAGGCGCTGTAAAACAGAAAAAGTTAAAACAACTTTCTGTGCCTCTTTCTGAGGATTCATCTAGTGTCCCCGGTGTTTCTGGTTCTGGTGTTTCTCCACCTGATGATTTTTCAAACAGTATGCTTCTCCGCTCAGGTCCTGTTAATCCTCTCTCTGATGCTGAGGTTCTACAGGCCATTGATACGTTTCCTCCAGTTCCTGGACCACTGTCCAGACAACAACTTTTACGTTTTTTTCAACCTGCACGTACGATTGTTTGTTCTGAAAAATTCCTCCATTCACCTGATATGGACCTGTTTGCAGCGGAAACGCAATTCGAAGCTTATGTGTCATTTTTTAAATCTCTGTGTGCCACCGATCCTCGGTATCAGGCGTTTTTGAGACGTTACACGCGCTGTCTCGCCTCCTTGAAGGAGCTTGCTGAGAAGCATATATGTGATACCTCATTTTTTTTTTTTGATTGGAGGTTTAACGACCACCGTGAGCAACTCAATGGGCTATAAGCAGTCGCCCGTCCCTAATTTAGGGTCACTGGTTCCAGGGAAGGGAGAGAGCCAGTGCCGTAAGACAAACACAACATCCATGCCTGACCGGGATTCGAACCCGGACCCCTTACGGGCGAATGATCAGAGGCCAACGCCTTAGACCACTGCGCCAGCGGGGCGGCAAATACCTCATTTCCTCTTGCCGATGACCTTTAGCTCACTTCCCCAAACCGATCACTTTTTGTTCTCTTAATGCTAGGGGATTTGCGAACTCGTTCGCAAATTCTCTGTTTTTTTTAGACTTAGTGCCTGCTGATCCCGATGTTTTCCATGTATTTTAAATTTGCCAGATTTGTGTGTTTTTACTGTGTTTCACAAGTAATGTATTTTCAATTTGCTATAATTGTGTGTTTTTGTTGTGTTTTCACGAATAATCGGTCTCGTAACTTGTGTGAGCTCCCCAGTATCTCTTTATCATTATCTTATCTATTGTTTCCTAAATGTGTGCCTTGTTTTTTAAATTTCTTATGCTTGTGAGTTTTTGCTGTCTTAGGGCTTTCCTTGATCGCGGATTACTATAGTGGTACATTTGGTACCCTTGTTATTTTTATAGAATTGATGAGTTACTCAATAAAGTTTTGCGCTCTAAACACAACTAAGTTCCGTTCGGATGATTTATGATGGCATAGTACATTTCATATTACTTGTGCACATGTGTTATTGATATCGTTTGACATGCCGATATGCCATTTATTGTTCGTGTGCATATTCATTTCCTTTCTGTGTAACTTTGTGCTGTATCGTGGATATACATACATTGCCAAACTTTTCTTTTCTGTACTGCAACTTTCGATGAATCTCCTATGTATGTATTTCGTTATTGCAATAAACTGGGTACCACTTTGGTACCCACAGTTACCGATACCAATACCATTGCCTTTTCAGGGATTTTATTCTGATCATGATGTTTTCCACTCTTGTCATTTTTCTGATCCACGAGTTCCTCTTCTTATCTCTCTTGGTTACACAAAGCATGCATCTCTCCATGCTGCTTTGAGTTAACTGCAGTCTTTTTATGTCTCTTTTTTCTTTTAGTTAAGGTCCACGTCTCTGCACCATATGTAAACACCGGTAATCAAACACCTTTCTTTTAAGACATAATAGCATATTGCTCTTGAAAATTATACTGTTGCTTCCAAAAGCTCTCCAGACAAGTTTTGTACGCCGATTAATTTATTCATCAATGTGACCCTCACTTGATATCTGCTGTCCAAGATAAACGTAAGTATCTGTTATCTCCAGCTTTCCTCCATCAATCGATAAATCTTCATTTCTTGTAAAAGCATTGAACATCACTTTTGTCTTCTGAAAGTTCATTTTTAATCCCACTTCTTTACTCTTGTCAGCAAGTTCCTGTATCATACTCTGCAGCTCTGATGGGGTAGCTGCAAATATGACTACGTCATCAGCAAAACGAAGGTGAGTTATATTATCTCCATTAATCTTTATCCCTTTGTTTTCCCCCTTCAGTGATTGAAAGACATTTTTCAATGTTTTTCAATCACTGAAGAATCTCCTATGTATGTATTTCGTTATTGCAATAAACTGGGTACCACTTTGGTACCCACAGTTACCGATACCAATACCATTGCCTTTTCAGGGATTTTATTCTGATCATGATGTCTTCCACTCTTGTCATTTTTCTGATCCACGAGTTCCTCTTCTTATCTCTCTTGGTTACACAAAGCATGCATCTCTCCATGCTCTTTGAGTTGTCTGCAGTCTTTTTATGTCTCTTTTTTTCTTTTAGTTAAGGTCCACGTCTCTGCACCATATGTAAACACCGGTAATCAAACACTTTTAAGACATAATAGCATAATGCTCTTGAAAATTATACTGTTGCTTCCAAAAGCTCTCCAGACAAGTTTTGTACGCCGATTAATTTATTCATCAATGTGACCCTCACTTGATATCTGCTGTCCAAGATAAACGTACGTATCTGTTATCTCCAGCTTTCCTCCATCAATCGATAAATCTTCATTTCTTGTAAAAGCATTGAACATCACTTTTGTCTTCTGAAAGTTCATTTTTAATCCCACTTCTTTACTCTTGTCAGCAAGTTCCTGGATCATACTCTGCAGCTCTGATGGGGTAGTTGCAAATATGACTACGTCATCAGCAAAACGAAGGTGAGTTATATTATCTCCATTAATCTTTATCCCTTTGTTTTCCCACTTCAGTGATTGAAAGACATTTTTCAATGTGGCATTAAAGAGTTTGCAAGATACAGTGTCACCTTGTCTCACTCCCTTTCCAATTTTTAAGCTTGCTGTATTTTCAAACAGCCGAATCTTTGCACTTGCAGTTTCATAGCTGTTATGAATAATATTAATGTATGCATCTTCATACCGCAGGATTTCAAAGCCATTGTAACTGCTGATGATTTCACCGAATCAAAGGCCTTTTCATAATCGATAAAAGCCATGCATAATGGAAATTCATATTCCCTCGCTCTTTGAATTACTTCTCTCAGTACGTGGATATGATCTATAGTGCTGTAGCCACTCCTGAATCCAGCTTGTTCTTTCGGTTGAGCCATGTGCAGTGTTACCTTCAAGCGGTGTGAAAGTAATTTAGTGAAGATTTTATAAACCACTGATAGGTCTGTAGTTCCTGAGATCCTCAATGTCACCTTTCTTATGTAGCAGGATCATTGTAGCGTTGTTCCAATGCTCAGGAATTTTCCCTTCATTAAGGCATCGAGTGAAAACTTGGGCGAGTATTGTTTCAATTTCTCCACTTGCTTCTTGTATGATGTCTACAGTAATTCCATCTTCTCCTGGAGCTTTCCCCCGCTTTATTTTCTTGATTGCATGTGCAACTTCTGCTGGGATGACTGGAAGAACTCTGGTGCCTTTCATAATGTCTGGAGTACATGTATCATCCCTTTCATATAGTTTTGAGTAGAAATCTTTCACTCTTGTCAAAATTTCACCTCTGTTTCTTGTTACAGAACCATCTTCTTTTCTCAGAGCCATAATCTGTTTTCTTCTCTGTCCCTTTGCTCTCTTCAGGCTTTGGTTGTTTTCAATTGCTTTCTTCACTAGTTCACAGTTGAATTTCCTTACGTTTTCAGTGATACCTTTTCGTACCGTCTTGCGTAGCTCTATATATTCCACTTTGGAAGTCACATCTCCTTTAGTTGTCCTCATCTCTCTTCTTTTTTGCATCAGAATTTTGGTGTTTCCAGATAATTAGTTCGTATGCAACTTGTTCTTAGTACCAGCTATTTTTGTTGCTGTTTCCATAAGAGCCTTGGTTAGTTTTCTGTTAACTTTAGAGATGTCCACTTCTTCCGACGTTAGACCTTCTAGAGCAGAGAATCTGTTCCTCAGTTCCAATTTGAAGGTATTATGATGATTTTTAAGGTTGGTCATGTCAATACACTTTGTTTGTTTTATGAGCTTGCCACGCTCGAGTTTAACATTGAGGTGCATCTTACATCTTACTATTCTATGGTCCCTACCTGTGTTGAACTTGTTTAACAAACTGCAGTCTTCCATGACAAATTTCTTGTTACACATAATAAAATCAATTTCACTTGCCAATCCATTGGGATGCCTCTATGTCCATTTCCTTTGCGGCTTTTTCTTGAAAAAGGAGTTCATGATGAAAAACCTTTCTGCCTTTGCAAATCCTACGAGGGTATTTGTACGCTGAGTTCTGTTGCCGTGACCAAATTTACCTACTGAAGTTTCATTCTGTTGCTGTTGCCGTTGCCCAATTTTCGCATTGAAATCTCCCATAATGATCTTCAAGTGCTGCTTGCCTTTATGATTTAGATGACGAATTTCCTCATAAAATTCTTCAATCTCTTCTTCAGGATGACTTGTGGTTATATATATATATATATATAACATATAACGAAGTAAATTTCTCCGTCATTTCTGTCCACGCCAGATTTCGAACCCGGATCCCCTCATTCCGGAATAAGTCACTCTACCAATTGAGCCACGCGGACGTTCATTCTGATTCCTATCTGCCTTTATGTCGTGTGCGTCCTTCTGGCAGGTACGTCACATCTCCTGGTACGTTACATCATCTCCCCCTTATTTTTTTTTTTTTTTTTTTTTTTTTGAAGTGCTGGAGAAGGGATTCTCTTATTTTTCCTATCTCGCGGTGTGGAAATAACATCACACCATTGCGAGATTTTGAACTGTCGGGTCATCCGGATAGTTCGGGCGCCATTATAACGAAGTAAATTTCTCCGTCATTTCTGGTCTACGCCGGGATTCGAACCCGGGTCCCCTCATTCCGGAATAAGTTGCTTAACCAATTGAGCTACGCGGACGTTTTATTCTGATTCCTATCTGCCTTTATGTCGTGTGCGTCCTTCTGGCAGGTACGTCACATCTCCTGGTACGTTACAAACACTCCCATTGATTCAATTATATATATATATCTACGACACCCCCATTGATTCCAATGAGGATATATATATATTGATACGAAATTTGGGTACAAATTAATTAACTGTAAAAGGGGGGACGAACTCGATAGGCGTGGTTAAATTATGATGATGATTAAATTAAATATTTGGCTTGTTGCAAATTAATTGGCAAAATTAGCACGTTAATTGGGAAGTCTCGTAATTCGCTTTGTCTGGGTGAGAACAAAGGAATTGAGAGATCGTCTTTGGAGGCCTACTCAACCACAAGAAGGCCACCCAGCAGGGCGACGCGGCCGCACCCGGGCCCTCATAAATACGCCTTCAAGTGAGCCATTAGTGCCAAAAATCCGTAGGGAACGCTGAAAGTTCTGACCATTGGGGATCGAGGGCCAGCGACAAGCGTCTGTACGAATGAGAGAAATCTCAAGTGTTGACGGGAAGGATGCAGGCGAAGCCACTTGACAGGGAATGGAGGAAATTTTGGTTCGCCTCAGCGAGGAGGCAGACAGAAAGTAAGTGAGTTAGTTATCTCCGTTCGCTGGGTAAGACGTGCGTGCGTGGGGCACAGCCACGAAAAGAATATACGCAATAAGGCTCGGCGCTGCGGTAAGATGCACGAGGCCGACGTCCATCGAGACCTGATAGAGTCCACGGTACCTGACGCGCAGCCGTAAGACGCATAGGTACGAGAAAAAACAAGGCTTAAATTATACTTGGTGCCTGGGGTAAGCCCACCTGATATGCCAAAATTGGGAACCTAAGAGGACGGTTCAACTACCGCCGAAAAGAGTCTGCTTACAAACCTCGTGGAGGAAGGAGGAAAGGAGAAATGCTCTTCTTTTGGCAGGGTTAAGTGCAAAAGAGAGAGAGAGAGAGAGAGAAAACGTAGTTTTCTCCGAAGGAAATGGAATCAGCGGCATCGAAACCGCGGGGGCAGAGGGGGAAGTCGCCCCCCCCCCACGCAGATGAGTGTGGGGGCAAAACATCATATATGCCCCCCTCAGTTTTCTTCCTTTTCAAATTACATATGTTCGTGATTGAAAATCTCAAACTTTCGTGTTTTTTTTTTTAGTTCATGTCGAAAAAAAAATAAGCATTGCTCTTCATTTTTTTCATGAACTATCTAGAAATCTGAATTTTTTTTAATGCCCTCATTAAAGAGTCCAGAGGGCTGGTTCCTGTTTGAAGACCAGCAAGGTTTTGTGTCTTGCTAAGTGTAAAAAATTAGTCTTCCTCTAAAAAATAAGCAAAAAATAAATGGGGAAGTGGAAGTAGGGTGAGAAATGAGATATAAGTTACGTCAATATTTAATAATAGGTTCTACGGCTACAATTTATGTGGAATTCGTACCAATCCGGAAGTATCAAAATCCATAGTGTAATGCTGTTTGTACGTACAGTTAGTTTACACTGAGAAACTACAGTATATGTATATGGATATTAGTGTTTTTTTTTTTTTTTTTTTTGGTAGATGAATCTTAAACTAAAAAAAAAAATTCAGCAAATTTTCCTAATGAAGTCAGCACGTCTTCTTTTACAGTAGTAGGATAAATTTTATGCCATGATAAAATATTTTGTTCTGCGACATCTTGCCCCCGCTGTCAAAAAACAGTTCCGACGGCACTGAATGGAACAGCAGATGTCAGCCTATTCGAGGAACGGGAATCGGTAGTCGCTAAGCGCAGTTGTCAGTCGTTCGACCTACCCTTTGTAGATAGAAAGAAATAGTGAACGAGCATTAACTCAAATGGCAGAGAGTCAGCCCATTCAAGTTTATCATTTCAGCAGGTGAATGTCAAAACAGGGAAAACAAATCGTTTTGGACAGTTTATAACGAAGTAAATTTCTCCGTCATTTCTGTCCACGCCAGGATTTGAACCCGGATCCCCTCATTCCGGAATAAGTCACTCTACCAATTGAGCTACGCGGACGTTTGTTCTGACTACTATCTGCCTTTATGTCGTGTGCGTCCTGCTGGCAGGTACGTCCCATCCCCCCCCCCCAAAAGAGAGCCGGGGGCATGGCCCACGGGTCAGCCGTGACCGTGAATCGTTGCAGGCTGCCATCCACTGTAGAACGTGCACTTGAGAACTCCCAGTCAATCTGGTGTGTGGAATGCAACGTCACACACATTTATTTTTCGAAGCGCTGGAGATGGGATTCTCTGATTTTTCCTATCTCGCGGTGTGAAAAGAACATCACACCATTGCGAGATTTTGAACGGTCGGGTCATCCAGATAGTTCGGGCGCCATTATAACGAAGTAAATTTCTCCGTCATTTCTGGTCTACGCCGGGATTCGAACCCGGATCCCCTCATTCCGGAATAAGTCACTCTAACAATTGAGCTACGCGGACGTTTGTTCTGACTACTATCTGCCTTTATGTCGTGTGCGTCCTGCTGGCAGGTACGTCACAAGTTGCTGTTTCGTCGTGTGGCTCCAAACGTCGGAGTAGCGATCAGCTTGATCCTGGATGCTTTCACAGTTACGGAGAAGGCAGAAACGAAGAAACCAGCAAGAGAGCAGCTACACAAATTGGGACTTCCAGCTTCTCTGGGTCAGGGCCCGCAGGGACGCCGCCTCTGCTCATTCAAGACGCTTGTGGGATCAACGCAAAAAGTGGACCATCCCTCTGCTTGGTAAAAGGATTCAGCCCCTGGTGTTTCTTCCCCTTACCCTACACACGGCCGGTGAAGAGCGGAGAAGTTCGCTCTCTCCGTCGCCGAAGGAAAGAGCGGTGAAAGCCAGCGAATTAGTGATGACCCTCTGTGCCATACAGGTGAAATATCCCACCACTGCTACTTTAGAGTGTGTGTGTGTGTGTGGGTGGGTGGGTCCGCGCACGAAAAGAATATACAAATTGCATGGATTACCCTGCGTCCGCCAGCTATTCGTAAGTACTGACTTTTAATTATCAGCTTGCGTAGTTCATTTTGGAAAGGGGGTTCTAAACCGTGCTCAAGTGCATAGACTGCCAACTGAACTTATTAGCCATACGTTGGCTATCCAGAACTTCAAATATTCTTGGTATGGTGAACTGAAATACTCTCAAGATATAACTACAAAAAATTAAGGACTGAACAAGTAGGGAGATCCCTCCACTTCTTTTTTTTTTTTTTTTTTGTATGCCTACCGAATGTACGGAATTTACATCCTAGCATACCGGGTGTTCCATTGATTAATAGATTAGTGTGTTAACTTATTATTTGCTCTGTGTTCTTTTAGGCTCTGGTGTATTAAATTCCTGTATTTCAGCTAAGGTTCTCGCTCATACATACCAGCTCCCGAATTTAAAAGAACCCACAAGTCTTAGATCCAAATATCGTATCAATTGTTGGCTGCGGCAGGATCGAGACCACGTTCGCAACAAATGGTGGCGAGCGTTGGAATGAATAACAATATAGCTCGGCACGTTTGAATCAATATATATACAGGGTGTTTCAAATTTTCAAAACTAATGGAACAAACTTTAAGGGGTGATAGAACACAGCGAAACAAGCACCTTTCGTCTATAATGCATGGTCGCAAGTTACGCGGTTAGGCGCTGGAGGGCGCTTTCCGTTTCCCCACACACGCCGTCTTTCGCAACGCAATGACCCATATCTTTTACAGGAACGTTTGGATAGGAGGACGTACCTTATTTTCCTTCAACAAGTCTTTGCCTGAATTGATCCAGCACATAACAGCAGCCGTCCGCGGTAAAATGTGGTTCCAGTATGATGGAGCGCCAGCTCATTTCAGCACTCAGGTGCGTGATTACTTGAACGCCACATTTCCAGCCCAATGGATTGGCCAAGGTGGACCCATCGCTTGGCCCCCACGATCACCAGATCTATCCCCTCTGGATTTATTTCTATGGGGACATCTTAAGTCCGTAATTTACGACACTTCCATTGATTCCAATGAGGAACTAGTCGCTGCTGCAGGGAAATGCCTGGTATTTTCCACAATATACGGGCATCTTTACGGCGACGATGCGAAACGTGTATCAGGAGTGGCCTTTTGAGCAGCTTTTGCAAATGTAATTAATTTCAGTATTTACTTATTAATGTATGCAAATTTGATGTAATTTTGTGGTCACGTTTTGTTTTTTATTTTGTCTGCAATAAAGCTTTGTTTTGATTTGTTGTGCCACTCCTGTGTTTGCATTGCGAAAGATGACGTGTGTGGAGAAACGGAAAGTGCCCTCCAGCGGCCTAACCACGTAACTTAAATACATTTATATCATCATCATCATCATTGTCAACCATTATCAATCCACTGCTGGACGAAGGTCTCCCCAAGTTTGCTCCACAACGGTCTGTCTTGTGCCAGTCTCCTCCATGTCATCCCTGCATACTTTCGAATTTCATCCACCCATCTCCCATGTGGCCTTCTTCTGGGTCTTTTCCTGTCCCTTGGAATCCAATCTAAAAATTCGTCTGTCCATCGATGATCTGTCCTTCTGGCAGTATGTCCAGCCCATTGCCATTTCAGGGATTTAACTCTGATCATGATGTCTTCCACTCTTGTCATTTTTCTGATCCACGAGTTCCTGTTCTTATCTCTCTTGGTTACACAAAGCATGCATCTCTCCATGCTCTTTGAGTTGCCTGCAGTCTTTTTATGTCTCTTTTTTTCTTTTAGTTAAGGTCCACGTCTCTGCACCATATGTAAACACCGGTAATCAAACACTTTTAAGACATAATAGCATAATGCTCTTGAAAATTATACTGTTGCTTCCAAAAGCTCTCCAGACAAGTTTTGTACGCCGATTAATTTATTCATCAATGTGACCCTCACTTGATATCTGCTGTCCAAGATAAACGTACGTATCTGTTATCTCCAGCTTTCCTCCATCAATCGATAAATCTTCATTTCTTGTAAAAGCATTGAACATTACTTTTGTCTTCCGAAAGTTCATTTTTAATCCCACTTCTTTACTCTTGTCAGCAAGTTCCTGGATCATACTCTGCAGCTCTGATGGGGTAGTTGCAAATATGACTACGTCATCAGCAAAACGAAGGTGGGTTAGATAATCTCCATTAATCTTTATCCCCTTGTTTTCCCAGCTCAGCGACTGAAAAACACCCTCCAATGTGGCATTAAAGAGCTTCGGAGATATGGTGTCACCTTGTCTCACTCCATTTCCAATTTTTACGTGTGTTGTATTTTCAAACAGCCTAATCTTTGCACTTGCATTTTCATAGATGTTATTAATAATATTAATGTATGCATCTTCAATACCGCAGGTTTTCAGAGCCATTGTAACTGCTGATGGTTTCACCGAATCAAAGGTTTTTTAATAATCGATAAAAGCCATGCACAATGGAAGTTCATACTCCCTCGCTCTTTCAATTAGTTCTCTCAGTACGTGGATATGATCTATAGTGCTGTAGCCACTCCTGAATCCAGCTTGTTCTCTCGGTTGAGCCATGTCCAGTGTTACCTTCAAGCGGTGTGAAAGAACTTTAGTGAAGATTTTATAAACTACTGATAGGAGGCTGATAGGTCTGTAGTTTCCGAGATCCTCAATGTCACCTTTCTTATGTAGCAGGATCATTGTAGCGGTGTTCCAATCCTCAGGAATCTTTCCTTCATTAAGGCATCGAGTGAAAATTTGGGCGAGTACTGTTTCGATTTCTCCACTTGCTTCTTGTATGATGTCTACAGTAATTCCATCTTCTCCTGGAGCTTTTCCCCGCTTCATGTTCTTGATTGCATGTGCAACTTCTGCTGGAAGGACTAGAGGAACTCTGGTACTGGTATCTTTCATGATGTCTGGAGTGCATGTATCATCCCTTTCATATAATTTGGAGTAGAAATCTTTCACTCTTGTCAAAATTTCTGCCTCTATTTCTTGTTACAGAACCATCTTCTTTTCTCAGTGCCATAATCTGTTTTCTTCCCTTACTGAGATGTCCCTTTGCTATCTTTAGGCTTTGGTTGTTTTCAATTGCTTTCCTCACTAGTTCACAGTTGAATTTTCTTACGTCTTCAGTGATACTTTTTCTTACTGTCTTGCATAGCTCTATATATTCCACTTTGGAAGTCACATCTTCTTTAGTTGTCCTCATCTCTCTTCTTTTTTGCATCAACATTTTCGTTTTTCCTGATAATTTATTTACATGCAACTTGTTCTTAGACCCAGCTAATTTTGTTGCTGTTTCCATAAGAGCTTTGGTTACTTTTCTGTTAACTTCAGAGATGTCCACTTCTTCTGATGTTAGGCCTTCTAAAGTAGAGAACCTGTTCTTCAGTTCCAACTTGAAGGTATTATGGTGTTTTTTAAGGTTGGTTATGTCAATACATTTTGTTTGTCTTATGAGCTTGCCACGTTCAAGTTTAGTGTTGAGGTGCATCTTACATCTCACCAATCTATGGTCACTACCTGTGTTGAACTTGTTTAGCACACTGCAGTCTTCTATGACGAATTTTTTGTTACACATAATAAAATCAATTTCACTTGTCATCCCAATTGGATGTCTCCAAGTCCATTTCCTGTGTGGCTTTTTCTTGAAGAAGGAGTTCAAGATGTAAAACCCTTCTGCCTCTGCAAACTCAACGAGAGTATTTCCACGCTGGTTTCTGTTGCCGTGACCGAATTTACCTACTGAAGTTTCATTCTGTTGCCGTTACCCTATTTTTGCACTGAAATCTCCCATAATTATTTTCAAATGCTGCTTACCTTTATTATTTAGATGACAAATTTCCTCATACAATTCTTCAATTTCTTCTTCAGGATGACTTGTGGTGGGTGCATAAGTTTGAATAATCTGAGCCTGGTATCTTTTCGAGAGTTGGATAACAAGTCGTGCAGCTCTGTCAGAGGAACTTTCAACTTCTACAACTTTATCCTTCAGTTTCTTGTTTATTATAAATCCAACACCACTAGTTCTGCCAGTATCTGTCCCACGATAGTAGAAGAGATGTCCATTTTTCAGTTCGATGAGATCTTCTCCTTTTCTCCTTACCTCACTTAGCCCCACGATGTCCCACTTGATCCTTTGTAGTTCCTCTTCCAATTCAAGAAGCCTTGAATCAGAAGATAGGGAGCGTCCATTGTACGTAGCCAAGGTCAGCATCAGATGGCAGCCTAGTCCGGTCCTCCGGGGATTCTTAGCACCCTCTGCCTTCATGTCGCACTGGCCGCTGCCTTGGCCAGGTACATTCCAGCTGCCGGAGACTGAGGGCCAAGATTTAAGTTGTGGAATCATTTTGGAGGGGTTTGGCCATAACTCACCACGCTGGCCAAGCGGGTTGGTGAGTGTGGGATAGAATTTCCTCTAATCCCGATGGTATAGTTATACCGCTATTGGCGGTCGTCAGAGCCCCTTTAGTCTGAACAGGATGCACCACGAGAAGGCGGGGTTGACATTTGTCAAGGAGAGGCTGTGATGTTACGCATCACCTGACCTTACATCCCCATTTATATATGTATATATATATATATATATTTGTCATGGAAGACTGCAGTGTGCTGCACAAGTTCAACACAGGGAGTGACCATAGAATGGTAAGATGTAAGACGCACCTCAATGATAAATTTGAGCGTGGCAAGCTCATAAAACAAAATCTATTGACATAACCAACCTTAAAAAACACCATAATACCTTCAAATTGGAACTGAGGAACAGATTCTCTGCTCTAGAAGGTCTAATGTCGGAAGAAGTGAACGTCTCTGAAGTTAACAGAAAACCAACCAAGGCTCTTATGGAAACAGCAACAAAAATAGCTGGTACTTAAGAACAAGTTGCATACGAACTAATTATCAGGAAAAACCAAAATTCTGATGCAAAAAGAAGAGAGATAAGGACAACTAAAGGAGATATGACTTCCAAAGTGGAATATATGGAGCTACGCAAAACGGTACGAAAAAGTATCACTAAAGATGTGAGGAAATTCAACTGTGAACTAGTGAAGAAAGCAAAGATTCGGCTATTTGAGAATATAGCACCCAAAAAAATTGCAAAGGGAGTGAAACAAGATGACACTATATCTCCCAAACTCTTTAATGCCACATTGGAAAATGTCTTTCAATCACTGAACTGGGAAAACCAAGTGATAAAGGTTAATGGAGATTATCTGACTCATCTTCGTTTTGCTGATGACGTAGTAATTTTTGCATCTACCCCATCAGAGCTGCAGAGTATGATCCAGGAAGTTGCTGACAAGAATAAAGAAGTGGGATTAAAAATGAACTTTCAGAAGACAAAAGAGATGTTCAATGCTTTTACAAGAAATGAAGGTTTATCGATTGACGGAAAAAAGCTGGAGATAACAGACACGTACGTTTATCTTGGACAGCAGATATCAAGTGAGGGTCATATTGATGAAGAAATTAATCGGCGTACAAAACTTGCCTGGAGAGCTTTTGGAAGAAACAGCATAATTATCAAGAGCAATATGCCATTATGTCTTAAAAGAAAAGTGTTTGATCAATGCATCTTTCCAGTGCTGGTGCAGAGACGTGGAACTTAACTAAAAGAGTAAACCCATTCCCTCCAGCTCTTGATGAATCGTTGTGGAAACCCATTCCCTTCAGCTCGTGATGAACAGTTGTGGAAACTCATTTCCTTCAGCTCTTGATTAACCGTTGTGGAAACCCATTTCCTCCAGCTCTTGATGAACGTTGTGGAAATCCATCACCTTCAGCTCTTGATGAACAGTTGTGGAAACCCATTACCTTCAGCTCTTGATGAACCGTTGTGGAAATCCATTTCCTTCAGCTCCTGATGAACTGTTGTGGAAACCCATTTTCTTTAGGCCTTGATGAACCGTTGTAGAAACCCATTTCCTGCAGCTCTTGATGTACCGTTGTAGAAACCCATTCCCTTCGGCTCTTGATGAACCGTTGTGGAAACCCATTCCCTTCAGCTCTTGATGAACCGTTGTGGAAGCACACTCCCTTCAGCCGTTGATGAACCGTTGTGGAAACCCATTCCCTTCAGCTCTTGATGAACTGTTGTGGAAACCCATTTTCTTAAGGCCTTGATGAACCGTTGTGGAAACACATTTTCTGCGGCTCTTGATGAATCGTTGTGGTTTTGGCGTTGCTTCTAAAGGCATATTGGAACTCGGTGGTGAACGCTGAGACTAAGGACAGGCAATTTTGTCATTTCACCCTCTTCAGCACTTGACGTTTGACGGTCCCGCTCCGTCGTTTTCCATGGCCTACCAGGTCACGATTGCGCTGTTGTTGCTCCTAGAAGTTTCCCCTTCACAACAACATTACTAACAGTTTACCGGGGCAGCTGCAAGGCAGAAATTTCTCGAACTGACTTGTTGCTAAGATGGCATCCTATGACCCTGTCACGTTTAATGTCACTAAGCTATGCCAAGTCTGCTATTCATGTTTGTTTGGGATGTTTGCCAGATTACGTATGCCTTTTTATACCTGTACAGACCATGACTGTGTCATACATGAGCAAATCCACTACTCAAAATTGGGACCCGGATAATTTGATCACATGGTGTTTCTTTTATTCCAGCACAAAGAAATACGGTATGTGACGATGCCGTTTGAAGAGTTACCGTAATAAATTTTCTAGTTATCTAAATTGTTGCACCAGCACTAACCGAGAATAACTGTAATAGCCATAATTTTTAATATAGTCACAAAGATAAGCTTGCGCCATAGCCTAGTCTGTAAGTCAAGTAAATTAAAAATGTTTAGTTAACAATAATTTCATTCTGGTTTTAGTGTCATCTCAAGGCAGAACTTCCATCGTTACGTGACAGTACGTGCAATTTTTTTCCGTGGTAAAATGAATTCCGTTGCTCTAAGTCAAGTCCGTTTCCCTTACGCCTGCTCTTTCCTGTTTGTTCCGGGTTCAGAAATCACCCTGAGCATCTAAGGTTATATAAGAAGTCGCCTATTCTAATTTTGGGCCATTATTTTGAGGGAGAGGAAAGGCCAGTTCCATGGTGTACACACATAATCTCATTTCTTTGGAACACGTGGTCCCAAACGAAAGATGGGCTACTTGTTTTGTTTAGCAGTATGTCGTCCCTAATTTAGGGCTACTGGTTCTCGGTAAGAGACTGCGCCAGTGCCGCAGGACAAACACACCATCCATACCTCGCCCGGGCCTTGTACTCGGGTCGATCCGAAACGACTGATCCAAAGCCAGCGCCTTAGATACCTTGTAAGCATCTAAGGCTAAGCAGTCGCCTACCTCTAATTTAGAGCCACTTTTTTCAGGAAAGAGGAAATGGGGACGGCATACAATTCTCTCCTTCCTGGAGCAAGTGGCCCTGAACAAGGGATGAGCTTTTTGGGTTCAAATCTCGGGTTTAAAACCCCATTGAGCATCTAAGGCTATAAGGAATCGCCCCTTCCCAATTTAATGTCACTATTCCAGGCAGGGGAAAGTGAAAGTGCCAGCGCAATGTGGAAAGTCCAATATCTTCCTTGCCTGGAAAAAGTGGCCTAAAACTAGGATTGCACGACTGCTTATAGACTTAAATTCTCACAGCGATCTTTAAACCCAAATCAAAAAAAAAAAAAAAAAAAAAAGTTCAAAGCCACTTGTTTCGGCAGCAGAGACGAAACCAATGTCATTACCTCTGCTTCATCTGGGTCTCGAGCAAATGTGCCAGAAGTCCACGTCTCTGACTACTCGGACACTGGGGAGGCTTATCAAACTGAATAATTCTGTTTCGCAATCACTAAATATTTAAATTTTAGTTACATTTTGAGCGTAGGTTACACAAGTTTCCTTTTCAATTATTTTTTTAGGAAAATATCTGAAAAAGTGGTTACTTTGGAAGAAAAACTGACGCATTAAGTGCTCTAAAATATTTGCTCAAAAGCAATTAGGTTTGGTGTAATCACTACTGAGGAAAATCACAGAAAGAACTATTGTTATTATTATTTCTTACAGGTTCAAAGATCACCAGGAGCAACTGATATACGGCTATAGGAGGTCACCTATCCCTAATTTGGGGCCATTTGTTTCAGGGAAAGGGATAGAGCCAGGGCTATCAGACAAACACACTACCAATGCCTCTTCGGGACTCCAGCTCTGACCCATCTCGCTAATGGTCAAAATAGAGCGCCTGTGACCACTCGGCCACCGGGCCGAGTGGTCACAATTGATTTAATGGCAGTTTGAATAGACTCCTTTAGCAGCGTCATTTAATTTTCACGGTTTATATACCATATATTTTTCAATAAAATCATACTCCCCCACCACATGCTTCCCGCCCACTTTTTTTTTTTTTTTTTTTTTTTTTCAGAAACGCAGATCCATCATCGATAACTTATTAGGCTAAGGTACTGTCTGTGGAGTTATTAAAGATTTGATCTGAAGACTTTAATTTGCATCCAAACCATCTGCTGTCATTCGCATAAACTGAAATAAAAGTTGGGAATGGCTTCTAAATGGATGTGTGTGGTCGAGGTAATCGGTCTGCGGTATCAAAAAGGGGGCAGTGGAATAACGGGTGGGACGAAGTCGGTAATTACGCAATCGTAAATGTATTTTCTGAGGCGTATGGGTCAAGGCGTGGTCTAAGGTGTCAGAGAAACGATTAATCATAATCTTCATCGTTATTACCATCGCCATTAACAAGTCAATCTAGATAAAGCCGCCCGATACGTCATCGGTAGGATGAACAGTGATCTGTAACAAAAATTGTTTTTCCACGCGTATTTTCACTTCCTCGTGTTCGTAGAAATCATACTTTATGAAAAGCAAAGTTGTAAGTCGATCACAAATTCTAAAAGGAAGAAAAAAAGAACTTAAATTGGTGTATGCCGATTATCCATGTCGGATATGCGTCGCGGGTATCTAAATGAATCGTGACATCAGCAAATTAGTTGGCAACAGTGTCAGTGAATACACTAATAGTTGACAGACGTTTTCCAGTAGCTTGCGTGTAGGGTTTTGTTATCATCGTTCCTCGAAAGTTAATTAAAAACCCGTAAGTGCTTCAATGTCACAATATCCTTAAATGCTGCAACATAGCTCTTCGCAGATTTTTTCTCTTAAGTTATGCTTTTGGTCCTTTGAAAAAAACAAGAAAGATTACACCGAATTTTCGGTTGTAATGAGCACGTCTTTTGAATCCGCCCTGACGCGAATTAAATTTATCAAAGTTCTTCAAAGTCAATAGAACCTGTTAGGAAAACAATCAACCAGTTTCAAAAATCCAGAAAACATCCAGAAATTGAAACATCTGCTTACTTCCACCTGAAAAGCATTTTACGAAAATTAACAAACGGCGCACAAAAAGCTTCTCATAGCGCAAGGAAGGTATCAGCGACAAAAGGATTTTCAAATCGAACAGTTAAAAGAAGAAATATACGAGAGAATGAAACATTATTTAACTCTATGCTTTCTAGCGGAAGAATTTTGCATAATGGAAAAGTTGAAAATACCCAAAAAATATTCTTCATAGAGAAAGCCATGCTAAGGAAAAAAAAAATTTTTTTATTAGAGGTTTAGCGACCACCGTGAGCAACTCAAGGGGCTATAAGCAGTCACCCGTCTCTAATTTAGGGCCATTGACTCCAGGGAAGGGAGAGAGCCAGTGTCGTAAGACAAACACAACATTCATGCCTCACCCGGATTTGAACATGGATCCATCTCGAACGGGAAAATATATTTTTTTATTGGAGGTTTAGCGACCACCGTGAGCAACTCAATGGGCTATAAGCAGTCACCCGTCCCTAATTTAGGGCTACTGACTCCAGGGAAGGGAGAGAGACAGTGTCGTAAGACAAACACAACATCCATGCCTCACCGGGATTTGAACACGGATCCATCTCGAACGAGTGATCAGAAGCCATCGTTTAGACCACTGCGGTGCCGGGGCTGCAAAAATTATTTTTCAAATACGTCTCCCGGACGCAGAAATAGCGAGAAAAAGGATTCAACCTTTACGTCCCCTAGCAGGAAATCTGTGCATTATTTAAAGGTAACAATACTCCACATCTATAGTGTAGCGAATGGCATACAGTTAAAGAAGGAATTTTGCAATGGTGTCTTTTGTAGCGGCGATACAGCTGCAAACTGAGATACCAAAACACCACCTACCGACAGAGCTGTGAACTACAAAATTCCTCATATGCTAGCCTAAAGTGTTCTACAATTGGTAAAAGGCATCCGGTGTTGAAAGAATTTTTGAATCGGCCAAGTAAAAACAGAGATATTGAGAAAAACAGATTAAGCATTTGCGCCCCTAGTGGCGAAATTGCGCATTATTTTGGGAAGAAAATACGCACACCGAGTTTGCATAGTTAGTTGTATCAGGCTGAAGAAAGAAGTTTTTCAATCGGGGTTTTTAGTCCCGCAGAAATTGCAGTAAGAGGAAACGTGAACATACGCCCTCTGGTGGCAAATTTGTGCGCTAAGAAAAATTTGAAATTACATAAAAACATTTGGTAGTAGTGACGTTCTCCAACAAAGAAAGAATTTTTCAAATCGGACTGTTAGAAGCAGAGATATTGACAAAAATATCATATACATCAATGCCCCTGGCGGAAAAACTATGCGTTATTCAAAGAAGAAAGTATTCTCGAAAGGTTTTTCTATGTGAGCGGTATTGCTCCACGAAAGAATTTTTTCTTTCGAAATTTTATTTTGCTGCGAATAAAACAGAAACAGAAATTAACACTTAACACCCCCTGGTGGGCACACCGTTATTTACTAAAAATTATATGCAAAAGATTTCCCATTAAGAGCTGCACCCGCTGAAGAAAGATTTTTTCAAATCGGAGTTTCAGAAGCAGAGATATCGGGGGAAACGCAATTTACTTTACGCCCCCTAGCGGAAAATCTATGTGTAACTTGAAAAAGTGGCTATACCTAAAACAGTCTTCGACATAAATGGAATCAAAAGGTAAAATCATTTTTTCAATCGGACGTTTAGAAGCAAATATATGGAATGAAATGCATTTTGAATTCGATATCATCTGTGTTTACGCTTTCTAGTGGCAAAATTTTGCATCGTGAAAAAACAAAGCAAAAAACGAAATAAATGATCATCATTCGCACATTTCAAGGTTTCCAATGCAAAAAGAATTTTTCAAATCAGATTATTAGTTGCAGAGAAATGGTGTCCGCAGACGGACGAACGGACGGATGGACAAACCGATAACATAAGCATGATCTTTTTTACAAAAGACGTGCTACAAATTTGGTTATGTTTCGTAATCTCAAGAAGCGTTAGTTAAGAAATTTTGATTGGTGTAAAAGAAATGGTGCTCAAAATATTTGTTGCAAGTGCTCATGCTGTATTAGATTTTTTTATATGAATCTTTCAGTGCAGAAAAATGATTTCACAAAGTTTTCGATTAATTGATTAAAACAGAAGTGGTCACAGATTTTGATTTAATGATCAGCAAAAGACAATTTCAGGAATACGGACGAGCAGAAAGTCCGGGAAGTATTTCATATTCTGGGAAGGAATCAGCCGGGGTAGAACACGCCCCAATACCACACACATTTCAAATCTCACAAGCAGGCTATTGACCAGAGAAACGAGTGAAGTGTTACAAAATGAGAGTTCATTAAACAATGCAACTAGGCTATTTCTTATAAAGAAGGTAAATTCTTCTGTCTTTCAAGGAAGCATAGAGCTCACTGATGTCATTGTAACACGCATGTTTAACTACGAGTTCGGAGAGAAGTTCTTTTTGTATTGCAATATTAGATAACAATCACAGTCTTTGCTGTGAAATAGTGTTCCTTAAGTAATTTTTTATTTGTTTCAAACAGGAAAAACTTCTTTCTGCTGGCACAGTCGTTGAGGGTAAAACAATATTAATAATAATAATAATAATAATAATACAATAGACATAACAGCCATAGAAAATTGGAAAGTCTGGATAATTGATACAGCGATTCCTGGAGATGCCAGAGTCGATGAAAAAGATCTGGAAAAAATGACTAAATACATGCACCTGGCCATTGAAGTTACCCGATTATGGACTAAACACACAACGGAAGTCCTCGTTGTCATTGGGGCACTTGGAACAATCTCAAAAAATTTTATGAATCATTTTGAAAATTTGCAGCTTTCTGATATACTACCTAGAGAACTGCAGAAGACAGCTTTACTTGGGACATCATATATTTTACGCCGATTTTTGACTGATACCCTAGGTCTCCGGTGGAAACTCGTATCAGCTCAACAACACCAGTCAATGATAATTATGTTTACTTGTCATAGACTGTGTTTCGTATATTCCGAATAAAGAAGATAATAATAGTAATAATAACAATAATAACATGGGCTTCAAATAAAATAGAGAAAATTGAAAACAATTTTACTGATCCCAAACTCACGAAATAAAACTTAACAAAGTCCCCATAAAGATTAATAAAAAAAATTAAATTAAGAAAGCGAGCTCAAAATTGACGTTATCCAAAATGTTCTCTGCACCAGAAAGGGAAAATTTTTATAGATGGTGAGCTGAGAAATCTCCAAAAAATAGAAGTTGTAAAATCCTAAAAAACGCAAACAAAATTACTGGAAGCCTACTTAACAATTTTGCAAATGATTAAAAACAAAACAAATGCCAAATGAACATGACCCCCCCCCCTAAGCACCAAGGAGTAGTGACTCCTCAAGAGGCAACAACGAAATTATTGCGAGAATAGGAAAAAGTGCTAAGATAGTAAATGGATTGTTGCCTGAACTTACTAGGAGAAGGTGATACGTTTGCAGAGGGAATGGGTGACTAATTGGAGAAAACCCTATTAAATAAAGGAAAAACTTCATAAAATAACACACACACACACACACACAAAGGGCTAATTCAGGGGAGAATATGTCTTGAAAATTAGACATGTATTGTTTTTCCAATGTAAAAAGAGTCAGGGTAAAGTTAGAACTAGAGAAAGCAATTCATACATTTCTTGAAATAGATTCTCACGCACATTATACGTCTGCAACAACGTGCACACTGTATCATTTTCTGGGCTCATTTTTTTAAACAAAAGCATAAATCCAGAACACAAGGAGAATAATAAAGATACAGCGCTGAAACTGAAGTTCACACTCGCAGTTACTATAATATATAAACACAATGGAAGAAACTATTAAGTGTGCAACTTAATTATCGGCCCCTAACCGCAAGCGATCATAGGACGTCGGCAAATGCAAATAGCTGTGTGCTACAATGGCTGATTGCAGCACCATCCAACAGCTTTCCAGGCAACCGTGACCACTCACAACTGTAATGACAGAAGGGACGAAAGTTGACGGTGAAAGCAATGTCGTTCGAGGAGCAACATTTGAGGCTCTGCCTTCTGTTAGCGTTAAAAAAGTGCCGCGGAAGCCCAGCAAATGATCTGTGCCGCTTTGGGTGAGGCGGCTGTGTCCTGCAGTACGTGTAAGAAGTGGTTCCAGCGGTTTAAGCAGGGAAATTTCGATCTCCGTGATGCAGAACGTCCGGGACAGCCACAGACAGTTCACGATGAGGATTTAGAACAACTGTTGGATGTAGATCCCTGTCGCGCACATTCAGAGCTCGCCCAGGAACTTGGAGTAACATGGCAAACCATTGAAAAGCGCCTGCACAAGCTTGAACGGATTCACAAGGAGGGCCGTTGGGGGCCCCAGCAACTCACAGCTGCGAACAAGTCCATGCGCTACGATGTTGCTGTGTCCTTGCTTTCCAGATTCAAGAAGAAGGGTTTCCTCCACAAGATTTTGACCTGTGATGAGAAGTGGATCCTCTACGATAATCCTAAGCGGCACAAATCGTGGGTTTATCATGGTCAGCCTACCACCAGTACCGCCAAACCGAATATCCATGCCAGGAAGTTGTTGCTGTGCATATGGTGATATCAGGGCGGTGTCGTACACTATGAGTTGCTCAAACCTGGTGAAACGGTCAATGCTGAGCATTATGGTCAGCAACTCATTCGTGTGAGTGACTCACTGGAAGCGAAAAGGCCATACACCGGCAAGGGCAGAAGGTCGGTCCTGTTGCTTCAGGATAACGCGCGTCTTCACACCGCGAAAACGATTTTAAACACAATCACCTATCTGGGATGGGAGATTTTGTCCCACCCTGCGTATTCTCCAGACTTCGCCCGTCGGATTATCGCCTCTTTCGGTCCCTGCAACATCACCTGAGTGATACGCACTTCTGTCGAGGAGGTCCACACAAGTATTGAAGGCTTTATCAACTCAAAACAGCCCTCATTTTTCTGCAATGGCATTCGACAGCTCCCTGACCGATGGCTCAAATGTATCTAACACGACGGGGATTATTTTCCTGATTAGGTACGTATTCGATTTGCTATAATTTTCTGTCAACGTGTCGTGCTTGTGGCCGAGAATTAAGTTGCACACCTAATAGGATCGTCTAAACTCAAAATTGCACTGCGGGGGATGTCACTTCACTCGATCGAGGTGCAGTGACAACCAGTGGAGCGGGCTTTCACTTCACCTCTATCATTGACTTTTATTAACATACTCCGAGTAGTTTTATAAATATTTTTGAGTAGTTTTATAATATTATAAATTATATTGTAGGTTTATAAATATTTTAAGTAGTTTTATAATATTATAAATTACATTGCAGTTTTATAAATATTTTTGAGTAGTTTTATGATATTATAAATTATATTGTAGTTTTATAAATATTTTTAAGTAGTTTTATAATATTATAAATTATATTGTAGTTTTATAAATATTTTTGAGTAGTTTTATAATGTTATAAATTATATTGCAATTTTATAAATATTTTTGAGTAGTTTTATGATATTATAAAATATATTGTAGTTTCATAAATATTTCTAAGTAGTTTTATAATATTATAAATTATTTTGTAGTTTTATAAATATTTTTAAGTAGTTTTATAATATTATAAATTATATTGCAGTTTTATAAATATTTTTGAGTAGTTTTATAATATTAAAAATTATATTGTAGGTTTATAAATATTATTTATTTTGCTAATACATACTCCGAGTAGGAACGTGAACTTCACTGAAAAATGGTTGCCATAGCAACCCTCCTTATTTAGTGAACTCCAGGTTCCAACGTCGGAGATCTTCATGGTGTCGTAGTGAAGCAATTTGGATCTGCGGTTAGTATCTCTCCACATGGCCTATGCGCAGTTACGAGGAGATCTGTTCATCAATCCATATTATCATTTCAAACTGCGTGCTCACATTTCTAGCTTGCTTTTAGAAACAGGAGAGCCTTCGTTTTAAACCACAACATTTTCCAGAAACCATTCTTGTAAAGGAAAAAGTGATAAATTTTAAGAATCCGCTAATAATTCGAAGAATTTTTCTTTCTTTTCACAAATTTAGGTGAAGTGGCACTTCACCTGACAAGCCGCCACTGCTCACAAGGTGCACCTTTTTGGCGATTTGCGAAAAATCACCAGGCGTTATCTACTGATTCATTTATTTATTGCACAGATTATAAGAAGTAGACAATTCTTAAGAGCCATGATTTAAAAAAACGAATGAAAAGAAACAAATGTAAAACAAAATGGTGATTGGTTCTTAAAAATTCACTAACCCTTTAGTTTCATTTTACATGATGAACCTGCGGTTTCATTTGGAATTCCTCCACAAATGGTCGCAAAGATATATTCATTGATCGCGATCCTGAGCTTTTCTTTTCCCAGATTTTCCCAAAGATTTGATCAAAGAACCTTTCTATTTGAGGTCTGCCCGGGCCTAATTTGGTGATCCCGGCCCGGCTCAAGCCCGTGCGTTTAAGGCCCAACCCGGCCCGGCCCGTTTCAAATATCAGACACTCGTCCCGGCCAGGGCCCGTCAATTGTAGCTCTTATTTAGGATCGGCCAGGCCCGGTCTGTGATGTGCAATTCGGTATTGTTGTCTTTCTATTGCATTTTATTAAAATGTGAAAATTAAATAATGAAATGAGATATTATTGGAAATATTTAGTTGAATGTAAGACTAAAAATATTACCTAAATTTTGACAATTATCGAAAAATATAACTTTTTAAAAGATCAAAAAAAGGAAGACTAAGGCGTTCAGAAGCTCTCTTTTTGTGAACTAGTAAGAGGTAACACTACAAAAGTCATTCCCTATACAGATTAGGGATAGAAGAAAAAATCCATTTCTTCCCACTCTCTCATACAAACCACACACGCAGACAGACCCCCACCCTACTACAGACAACCTTCGTCCCCCACTCTACACAACACACACACTCGTTAAGGGTTGAATCGTTTTGCTGTCAACAATCCCCAAAATGGTTTTACCAACTTAATACCTACAGATCTGTAAAAACACTGTGAGTGCCTCTCCTTGCTCTTCTGATTACGTCCTGGGCTATGTCACGGAAGTAAGTAAAGCCAGCGAAACAGTTTAACACACCAGAAAATCGTTGAACACGACTTTTTCCTTTCTTTACCATACCGATAAGAAAGAATAGGTGGACTTGGCCCGGTAGTAAATGTCTGAGAAAAAGCCCAGCCCGGCCCGTTGGTTTGTTCTCTAAACTAAAAAAAGGCCTGATCCAGCCAGTAGGCCGGGTCGGTCTCTGGCTTGGCGGAGCAGCCCTGGCCGTACAGACCTTTACTTTCTATCTCATTGGTCTTCAGGATTTTCTCTTTATTATCCTTGGGCAGCGCTCGATGATTCTGAAAGACCACCTGTTGTCCCTCACTCTCACCAAATAACCAGCTCATCTCAGTTTATCTTCTCCACTACAACTTTCAGTTACGCCTTTGTCGATGATCTCATTACTATTTAAATTAATACTTTGAAAGTCTGCCTTTTCTTTATCCGCGTTCGTTATCGTCACTGTCATAAACAAAATAATGTACAACGGAAGCAGAAAGGCAGTGTTTTATTCAACAGCACATTTTTTAAGAAGTCCCACTAATCATTCATAAATTTTCAACGCTCCTTAAAATCTAAAACTGCAGGAAATCTTTCTTCACGCCAACAGCGGTGCATCATGACTAAAAGAGTGAAATTCTACTTTAAAATCTTAAAAGAAGTTAATTCTACCTGAATTCGTATAGAAACTGTTTTCCAGAAATGTTCGAATCGTTTACAAGATCTTTGAAAATGACAAATTTTTAAACATGTTAAAGATATATCCGTTCCCTCAATTTTTTTAGCACGCCTTTTGTAAAAAAAGATCGTGCTTATCTTGCTGGTTTGTCCGTCCGTCCGTACCCACAATATCTCTGCAACTATAAGTTCGATCGATTTGAAAAATTCTTTTTGCATTGGGAAGCTTGAAATAGGCGAATGACGACCCTTTTTTCGTTTTTTTTTTTACGATGTACAATTTTGCCGCTAGGGGGCGTAAATGCAGATGACGTCGAATTCAAAAATACGTTTTATTCCTCATATTTGCTTCTAAACATCCGATTGAAAAAAATTATTTTATCTTTCGATTCCAGTTATGTCGAAGAGTATTTTAGATATAGTTACTTTTTCAAATTACGCATAGATTTTCCGCTAGGGGACGTAAAAGTAAATTGCATTTTTCCCGATAACTCTTCTTCTAAAACTCCGATTTGAAAAATTTTTTCTTCAGCGATTATACCCTCTGATGAAAAATCTTTTGCATATAATTTCAATTTTTGGTAAAGAATACTTTGGCCACCGGGGGGCGCAAGTTTTAATTTTTGCTTCTTATATATTTGCCATAAAATCTGAGCTTCAAAAATATCGATTGAGAAAATTATTTCGTGGACTGATGCCACTCACATCGATAAACATTTTCGGAATATTTTTTTCTTAAAATATTCCACAGTTTCTCCGCCAGGGGGCGTGGATATATATCTTATTTTTGTCAATATCTCTACTTCTAGGAGTCCGATTTGAAAACTTCCTTCTTTGTTATATAGTGTTTCCAGTGTGACATGTTTTTCATATAATTTCAAAATTTTCAAGTAATTCATAGACTTTCCGCTAGGGGGCGTAGAGGTAAATTGCGTTTCCCCTATATCTCTGCTAATAAATCTCCGATTTGAAAAACTCTTTCTGCACCGGATACAGCTCCTGATGGGAAATCGTTTGCATATAGTTTCTAATTTTTGTAAAAAAAATGGTTTGGCCATCAAGGGGCGTAAATCTTAATTTTCGCTTCTGATGTATTTGCAGCAAAATATGAGCTTCTAAATAAATTCTTGATTGAAAAAATTCGTCGTTTTTAGACAGATAGTACTCATGTCGACAAACCTTTTAGAAACATTTTCTTTTTAAAATAACACATAGGTTTTTACGCCAGCGGGCATAGATGTATATCTTATGTTTGTCAATATCTCTACTTCTAGGAATCCGATATGAAAAATTTCTTCTTTGTTGGATAGTGTTTCCGATGCGAAATGTTTTTCCTATAAATTCAAAATTTTAAGTAAATCATGGAATTTCAGCTAGTGGGCACAAAGGTAAAGTTCGTTTTCTGCGTTATTTCTGCTTCTAAAACTCCGATTTGAAAAATTCTTCCAGTATCGCATACAAGACCTGATGAAAGATATTTTTCACGTAATTTATGATGTTTGGTAAAGAATGGTTTGGCCACCAGGAGGCATAAGTGTTAATTTCTGCTTCTGATGTATTTGTAGCAAAATCTGTGCTCCTGAAAACTCGACTAAATTTATTTTTTCTTGGACCGATAGTGCTCATACGTAAAAACCTTTTGAGAATACTTTTTTCCTAAAATAATGCTTGGTTTCCCACCTGGGGACGTAAAGTCACATCTTATGTTTGTCGATATCTTTGTTTCTAAGAGTCCGATTTGAAAAATTCTTTCTATGTTGGAGAACGTTTCCGGCGCGAAATGTTTCTCATATAAATTCATGTTTTTCTTAACGCAAAAGTCTGCAACCAAAGGGCGTCAGCTCACAATTCCGTTTACAGCAATATCTGAGGGATTAAAAACTCGATTAAAACACTTCTTTCTTCCGTCAGATACTATTGTTTTCCATACCGGTTCTATTGACTTTGAATAGCTTTGATAAATTTAATTTGCGTCAGAACGGATTCAAAAGACGTGCTTATTAGACCCGAAAATTCGGTGTCATCTTTCTTGTGTTTAGTTTGTACAGTTTTACATAAGTTAAGCTATATGTCCCTAACACGCACTTAAACCAAGGTTATCACTTCACTTCAGCATTTAACCTAAAGTACTGAAGTGAAGAGATGAAAGTGTTCAGAACTCGTGATACTAGGGAAATGGAAATACACTTGGAAGTTGGAACCGCCATTTTGTTGTTGCTTCTGTTGAAGCTCACACAAGTGGGGCAGAGACACTGTGGCCACCTAGGTGGAGCAGTGGTTTAAGGGCTGGCTTCGCATCATTTTTCCGAGATGGGTCCGGGATCGAATCTCGGTGAAGCATAGATGTTGTATTTATCTTACGGCACTGGCTCTCTCTCTTCCCTGGAATCAGTGGCCCGAAATTAGGGACGGACAACTGCTTATAGCCCTTAGAGTTGTTCACGGTGATTGTTAAACCCCTAATAAAAAAAAGAACCGCTGTGTACATTTGGCAACGTACACATTATCATAACAACTCCGGAACAGCTTCACTCATATTAATGCAACTCAAAACGTTAACGTATTAATATTAAAACTTTTGAACACTATTAGTATGAATATACGGAATGACACTCTAAATGTAATATCACAGTACAGCACGTAAGATTGGGCTCATACGTATCTCTCCCTGCCCCTCTCTCTCTGTTTCTGTACAGAGATTAATTCTTTTATTTACGTTTCGACCTTTGCTACATAGTGAGAAACTTTCGGGAGTTCCGATATGACGTTAAGAGCAGAGATGTAACTGAGAAATAATTACAATTTACATAAGAGAGAGAAACAAAAACGGGAAATTAAAATAGTAGTACACATCACAAATGTAAATATCACCGGCTTTAAATTTACCATATTTACACCCAAAGTTTTCTTCTGCGTAAATTTTTGCAGAACACCACAGCGGTTTATTAACCGCTTAACTTGAATTAAATCCCAAGGACTCAAAAACAAAAGAAAAAAAGAGGCTCGTGAGTGTCACATAATGAGCAAATGAGCAGCATTTAAAAAAAGAAATGGCAAAAACGTTATTATTGTAGGAATGAAAAAGTACTTTAATGGATAAGTAAGGCTACGTAATATATACGGAGTTATAAACGGAGTTAACATTTGATGAAACAAGCTCATCGATGGTAATCATCACTGATAATTTTGGAACTATCAGGGATAATACTCTTTTCGCTTTTTGAAAGAAATTCACCGAGGACTATGCTTGCATTGAAAATAATGAACATGTATGTTACTCTTATTTCACATGAAGTTTACTGAGGAGTTCCTTTCAAATTAAATTTCATATTTGGCAAAAAGAGAAAAAAAAAGCAAGCTAAAAATATTTACCTAAGGGCAGCATTTCATTTTTTTCGTGTACATAGCATTAATGTTATCCAGTATAAATGATTATTTTTCTATACATAGCATTAATGTTATCCAGTATAAATGATTATTTTCTATACATAGCATTAATGTTATCCAGTACAAATGATTATTTTTCTATACACAGCATTAATGTTATCCAGTATAAATGATTATATCTCTCCAATTCGAGTCTTAAATGGAATTTCTACAACGGAGAAAACAATCTTCACAAAAGCAGGCATTTATATATTCTGAAAACTTATAAGTAATTGGGGAAATCGGGAGAATTAAAAGAAAAAAATTCACTCCAAAATGGTCATAGATGATTCTTAATTATCATCGGTGAGTTTGTTTTAGCATGTGAGGTGATTTTCGACAAATTGTGCAGAACGGTTCAATTTTCGAATGGGACAACCTTTATACGTCAGTTTTCAGTGAAACATATTGTTTTGTTGTACATCGGATGTAATAAATTATTATTATACGTTCATTCCTTCATAACACGAGGGAAACAGAAAGCACATCATGTTGGTTTTATGTAAGTTGTTGGTTAGGCAAATATTTAAAACCGATTATTTTTTATTGGAGAGGTGAATGGCATGCATGGCAGCGAGATGTTTTAATGAGATCCAAATGTTGTTTGACGCATGCGCTCATATTCGTCTTCCTCTCCATTTTCCACTTAATTTTTTTCAATATTTTTTTTTCCGGAGTTCATTCTGCACCATTTTGTGATAAGCACCCACTATGGTACACAAAGCATCAAACTTGAGCGCAAACATTTTTCATTGAGGTCAAACATAATCACCGCCCAACGATGTAAAAATAATTTCCCCTTCAGCAACGCATGAGTGGTGCAGAAAGGAATATCAATGGATCACTCAAGTATTTGTCACAATCCATTTTTCAATCTGAATTAATTGGAAACGGACGTTTTTGTTCTATGGTAGAAGTCAATTCATCATCACTCTCTGCAGAACAATATGCCGTATCAAAACGAAATTTAAAATCAATTTAGCCGCAGTAAATGAACTGTTTGACAAGAATTTATGATGAATCTTTCCTTATCTTTGTGGAAGCCAAATAATATTTTTAGTCACCGCCAACACATTTCATTGAATGAGAATAAAGTAAGATACCATCTGTATAAAAGGAATGCTGACGGGAAAAATATAACGAGAAATGTTTTCAATTATGCCCCCAGATAAAGATAAGCAAACCGATCCAAATTCTGTGTGCTACAGCCGGAAGACCCCCACTCTTTACGAGAGCTTATTCCATACATGGAATCCCCTTGCAACCGTGTTGACTAAGTTTTCTTTTTTCCTTCTGGAAGACAGAAACAACGCCTAACGTAATCACTCGGTTCCGATCTCCTCCTTGAGCCCCGTTTGTCCCCTCTTCAAAAAAGGGAGTGGAGACTTTCTCATTAACGATTTTATCACTTCATCTGCTCTCAGCAACAGTAACGAAATATAGTCTTCTTTCTACTTCCCTTACCCACCCCATATCCTCCCATCATCCTTGAGTTTCATTGATGTAAGACGTTTCCTCGTACTCTGAGCACTGCGTACAAATTTGCGGGAAGAAGCTTCGGGATTTCATTTCTTTGGTATGAGAAGTACTCAGGAGTTTGGAGATTCTCGACAGGGACGAGATTACTCCTATGATAAGCAGGAAATTTTAGATTATTACGCACGGTATATTGGCCTGTTTGGAATAAATGTACCAATATCTCACGGGTTTCGAGTGACCGTTATTCCCACAGAAATTTTCGCTTATAATCGCAAGGACGTCACTGGACTTCGAAATCAGGATAGGCGACGTCTGGGTGAGCGTTATTTTTGGCAAGTTTGATAGCAAATATACACCGAAGAGCCATTCCATTATGTCCACCCCCAGGCCAGAGAAATGAGCGCGCCTGGAGATCGAACGGTGGCGCAGTTGAAGTTCACATAGCAATATATATACAACCGGAGGACCGGCTTTCGGTTAGTAGAGTGTTCGGAGTCAGAATAGGAAAAGCTTCTGATTTATCGGAGTTTGGTAAAGGACAAATTGTGATGGCACGGCGCCTCTTGAACTACGATCTCGGAAACGGCGTCTTGTGGGTTGTTCACGCTCCGCTGTAGTGAGTACGTATCAAAAGTGATGCACAGATGGCCAAACGGCGAACCGTTGACCAGCCGTGTGTGGTCCGCAGCTCACTGATGTCAGAGGGGAGCGGAGACTGTCGTGGATTGTTCACAGCGACCGCACGGCCACAGTGCGACAAATCACCCGCAGCTACAACAGTGGTGAACAGAGCAATGTGTCACAGCACACAGTTCATTGCAGCCTTCTGCGCATGCGCCTGCGTAGCCGAAGACCCAGCCGGATCCCTATGCTCACTGCACGTCATCGCCAACAACACATGAAATGGGCCCAAGATCATCGAGATTGAACCATGGACGATTGGAAGAAAGTGGCCTGGTCTGACGAATCAAGATTCCTGGCATCACGTAGACGGCCGAGCGCAGATACGCCGATTACCAACGGAGGCTATGGCACCTGGATGCAGTGTTGGGCGGAAACAGGCCGGCGGCTGCGGTGTTATGCTGTGGGCGATGTTTTCTTGGGACACTTTAGACCCCAACAGCACAATCCCTGACAGCTGTCAAGTGTCTGAACATCGTAGTGGGCCAAATTCACATATTCATGGCAACAGTGTTCCCTGCTGGTGATGGCTATTACCAACAGGGCGCCATGCCACACTGTCAGAATCGTGAAGTAGTGGTTCGAGGAACATGATGGTGACTTTATGTTAATGCTCAGGCCTCCAAATTGCCCTTGGAAATCGGATTTGCGCTAAATCACCAACACCCCGAAATGTATTGGAACTGGAGGATCTGCTGTTGACATTATGGTACTATATACCCCAGGATATCTATCGCCACCTCATCGAATAGATGCCTCGCCGAGTGGCCGCTGTTTTGCGGGCAAAAGGGGGTCCTACAGCTTTTTAGGTAGGGTTTCATAACGCTCAGAGGTGTATTTACGAAGCACTGAAAGAAAACACTTTTAATGCTTTTCCCTACCGGCTACAAAGGCATTCGTTCATTCCCCATCCCTTAACCTGGACGTACACATACACGGATCTAACTAGTTTCGCCGCTGGTGTAAGATACAAGTGTTACTAGAACGTCGCCTTCAACTTTTTTTCCTTGTTCTCAATGCATTTTTGCTTGCACAACTGGTGCTGTATTTGGGCAATTTATTTAAAGGAAAATGTCGTTTTTGTTTACCTAAATCATATTTTAACGTCGTGCAATGCAGACGCAATCCTCCCTCTCCTTAATTCCCTTCCTTCAAGCCAGCGACTTTGCCTTGCACTCCTCCCCTACAAAGCAGTCGTTAGTCTCTTCCTGCACTCTCATTGTCCCGGGGAAGTCTTAAAAGTGCTAGTGTAGCTTTAGTCTCCACTTTCCGTGTTGGAATCCCCAATTTTGTAAAGAAAACAAACAACAAAGCAATTAGTAATGACCTCACTCGGTGAATTCCTATCCATCCTCCTCATTCGCCTCTTGGCGATGCAAACATGAAAAAAAGGCTTAACCTAAAGAATTGGAAGAGTGGAGAACAGTTGAATTTTGATGGCTCTTCAGATGCTATTTTGATAACTTTTCTACGGAGACGTAAACAACGCACTTTCTAGGGGGAAACACGTAGAGCTACATGAAGTAAAACACAAGACTTATTATTACTTGGCGAGTCCAGATTATAGTTCAAAGTGAAATATATTAGAAAATGGCACATTTTGAACCGGGTGGGCGGTAGCGTGGGCAAGACAAATTTATGGGTGGGTTCAAGCCCATCCTGGCACACCTTTGGTGACTTCCCTGTATGATCGCCAATATATCAATGCTCGAAGATCATTTAAGAAGTTTTAATTTCGAAATATACACGTCTAAATTTTAAATTGTTAACATATCATTTGATATAAGAAGCATACCTATAATTCATAGTCGAGTCTTTGCACATTTTTGGTGTGAGTATTGTGGTACTCTCATTTGAACTCAAAAATGTGCAGAAAGTCAACTATGAATTATAGATATGCTTCTTATATCAAATCATACGTTGGCAATTTAAAATTTGGAAAAATAATGGTGTGTTCATCAATGTAGAACCTGGAATGGAAATTTTTAGGTAATACATGATGCATAGAAAAATATACACATTTTATATATGTACCACCTGAAAGCTTCTCAGCACATCTTTGTACCAGATGCGTTTGTTAGTCCTTAGCAGCGGCGCATGCGCACAAAACAACATCCGGGATGGTATACTGATATTGCTTGAGGGTCGTACTGAAGTACGTCACATAAAAAATTGAGCACTCAAAGTGACGATCGCCGCCCCGGTGACGCAGTTGTCTAAGCGATGGCCTCTGATCATTCGTCCGGACGGGGTCCGGGTTCGAATCCCGTGAGGCATGGATGTTCTGTTTGTCTTGCGGCACTGGCTCTCACCCTTCCCTGGAACCAGTGACCCTAAATTAGGGACGGGCGACTACTTATAGTCCATTGAGTTGCTCACGGTGGTCGTTAAACTTCAATAGGATCTTTCTTCCATACTTCAATAGGATCTTTCTTAGCGTCAAATCATCATCATTGTCAACCATTATAAATCCGCTGCTGGATGAAGGTCTCCCAAGTTTCTTCCACAACGGTCTGTCTTGTGCCAGTCTCCTCCATGTTATTACCTCATACTTTCGAATTTCATCCTCCCATCTCCCATGTAGTCTTCTTCTAGGTCTTTTCCTGTCCCTTGGAATCCAATCTAAAATTCCGATTGTCCAACGATGGTCTCTCCTTCTGGCAATATGTCTAGCCCATTGCCATTTCAGGGATTTTACACTGAGTAACAATGGCAAGATGCATACATTAGCATTATTAATAACATCTATGAAAATGCAAGTGCAAAGTTTCGGATATTTGGGGATACAGCACAAATAAGAATTGGAAAGGGAGTGAGACAATGTGACACCATATATTCCAAACTCTTTAATGCCACATTGCAAAATGTCTTTCAATCATTGAACTGGGAAAACAAACGGAGAAAGATTAATGGAGGTTACTTAGCTCACCTTCGTTCTGCTGATGACGTAGTCATATTTGCAACCACTCCTTCAGAGTTGCAGAGTATGATCCAGGAACTTGCTGGCAAGAGTAAAGAAGTGGGATTAAAAATGAACTTTCAGAAGACAAAAGTGATGTTCAATGCTTTTTCAAGAAATGAAGATTTATCGATTGATGGAGAAAAGCTTGAGACTGCCGATTCCTACATTTATCTTGGGCAGCAGATATTGAGTGAGGGTCACATTGGTGAAGAAATTAATCAGCGTATAAAACTTGGATGGAGAGCTTTTGGAAGAAACAGTATAAATTTTAAGAGCAGTATGCCATTATGTCTCAAAAGAGAAGTGTTTAATCAATGCATCCTGCCAGTGCTTACGTATGGAGCAGAGACATGGACCTTAACTAAAAAAGACATACGAACACTGCAGACAACTCAAAGAAGCATGGAGAGATGCATGCTTGGTATAACCAAGACAGATAAAAAGAGGAACTTGTGGCTAAGGAAAATGATAGGAGTGGACGACATCATGATCAGAGTGAAATCACTGAAATGGCAATGGGCTGGACATGTTGGCAGAAGAACGGATCACCGATGAACAACCGACATTTTTGTTTGGATTCCGAGGGACAGGAAAAGACCCAGAAGAAGACCCCATGGGAGATGGAAGGATGAAATTCGAAAGTATGCTGAAGTGACATGGAGGAGACAAGCCCAAGACAGACAATTGTGGAAGAAATTTGGGGAGACCTGCATCCAGCAGTGGATTGATAATGGTTGATGATGATGACTCTGATAGTACCAGCTATTTTTGTTGCTGTTTCCATAAGAACCTTGGTTAGTTTTCTGTTAACTTCAGAGATGTACACTTCTTCCGACATTAGACCTTCTAGAGCAGAGAATCTGTTCTTCAGTTCCAATTTGAAGGTATTATGATGTTTTTTTAAGGTTGGTCATGTCAATACACTTTGTTTGTTTTATGAGTTTGCCCCTCTCGAGTTTGCCATTGAGGTGCATCTTACTTCTTACTATTCTATAGTCACTACCTGTGTTGAACTTGTTCAGCACACTGCTCTCTCTAGCATCAAATAAGGACTTTAAAATGTCATCTTCTGAGAGCTCAATCAATTCTGTCTGCAGTTCTTTAGGAGCCATGTCGATATCAAGTAGGTGAGATTGAAATGATAATTTTAGTGTGATGCCATGGTTCTCAAACTCAGTGAAACTTTCATTATATTCTCCAATTAATAAATCTATAACAGGTGCTTATTCTTCGAATGCTTCGATTGAACCATCCTGCTCACAAATGACCTTTGCTAACTGCGAAAAATGTTTATCCGATATTTCCTTTTGTAGAAGAGTTTCGAAAAAAGATTGCTTTTTTTTTTCGAAATGCTTGGATTTTTTGCCACATATCATATGTAGACTTAATTTTACCTTTCAAAGAAATTCAAGTCATTAAGTCATTTTACTTTGACATGATACACATAGGAATGCAGCATTTCTATTGAAATCTTCTTTCAATAATTCATATTGCTGATTCCGTTCTTCATAAAATTTAACAGTCTGTTCTCACAAAGATAACATTTTTACTAACACGTGTTCCTGCGATAGCTAACGCACTTCAAAATGATACGGCAAATCCATACTGAACCCCTCATTAGCATTTTAAATATGGTCACTTTAAGATTTAAATAGAAACAGTAAAAGACGAATAATAACATATTGCTAAGAATAAAAGAATTTGTTCTACAAAATTTGGATTTACTCAAAAGACTGCACTTAATGCCCTAGCAGGCCGCAGTTTTCCCATCCGTGATCTAATGTATGAAAATTGTACATTCATTTTCACTCTTCTCCCTGATCTTCACTGCTGCTCTAATTTATGGTATCTTTAAAAATTATTGGAATAGATTTTGCGTATAGCAACATTTTAACAGTAAAGTAGCAATGCTTCACTGTTAAAATTTGCTATACTCTCTTCTGCGATACGAAGCACTACGCCAGTGTGCGTAGATATACACCAATGTTTTACTTCCCTTTTTTGCGATAGGATATGAAAGCTATGTAAGACTAACATTCTAATAACAAATACACACAATTGACGTTGATTAGGAACATCAAATAGAAGTCATCGCTCTTTCCACGTTTATAAGTGAGTCACGGAAAAATTCTCGTCGGCCGCCACCGGGAATCGAGCCCAGGGTCTGGAGAATTCGAAGCCGCTCTGGTGTAGTGGTAGCGTGTCCGGCGCGTAACTGGAAGACCCTGGGTTCGATTCCCGGTGGCGGCCGACGAAAAATTTTCCGTGACTCACTTATAAACGTGGAAAGAGCGATGACTTCTACTTGATGTTCCCAATTCACGTTAATTGTATCTATTTATTATTATTCATTCGCCTCCTAGTTATTTGTTCAGTTACTGCTTACCCATCTTTGGTGAATCTCCAGCATTGTGCGGGGCTCCAAGAAGCAACCTGCCATGTGGTTTTGCAGTTAGTCATACGTGAGTCTGGAGAATTCGAGGCCGCTGTGGTGCAGTTGTAGCATACCCGGCGCGTAACTCGAAGACCCTGGGTTGGATTCCTGGTGGAGGCCGACGAGAATTTTTCCATGACTCACTTATAAAGGTGGAAACAGGGATGACTGCGATTTTTTGACTAACATTCTGATTTCGGAAACTTCATATTTTCCTTTGTTTTACATTTCCCTGCTTCTTTAGAAACATTACTAATTTCTTTAACTTTTTTCCCTTCTTTTCTTTGAATCTTGTGTTTCTCCTAAAAAAAACCCTTTTCATAAGTTACAGAACAAGTTACATAAACCGCACATCATAATTTTCCCTTTTAAACTGCATTTTTATTTCTGGACGAGAAGACTGGACTTTCCGGAAGCTTGTTTCTGTTTTTGTTCTGGGTGCTTGTGTCCAAAGTTTTTAACACACACACACACACACACACACACACACACACACACACGGTATGGCATCCCGCCTCCCTTCGAATACTGGTCCTTTGTAAAGAAAAACAAATTTCTTCTCAGGCCTTGCAAATGACGATTCTCTGTTGCATTCTGGAATTCTTCGTTGTCTTTGAACTGTGTTTCATACAGGTGTTTCTTTAAATTCCGAAAAAAAAAGAATCATTCGGGGGAAAAACTTGAAGAATTCTTTGAGGATAGTTGAAAGTTATACAAGATGTGTCAATGAAATTCGGTGAATGCAATGTTATAACAGAGATCTGTTATAGGAACAATACCACTATTATGAACAGTGTTATTTCTTTTATGTCCACTGTGCCAATGTTGAAACTAAGAGACTATGTACACTGGTGTTCAAAATTAAGAGAATTTGCACATTTTGTCGATTTTCACAAAAAGTACGGAACCAAAGGTACAAATTATGCCGCCGAATAAGAATGCAAATTTGCGGTGTCGAATACGTAAGTGTACTCGTGCGTGTGTGCAGAGCTGTGACAGCGGAGGGCATGAAAAGCACACGTGGCTTTTTCCGCTATTAGTTCGCTCGTACTCCTTGGCGACATTCGTTGTGTTTCTTGCAGGAGTTGGTTTAATTTCATAAGCAATCAGGTGAAATGAGCTGCCACGAACGTATTGATGACGGAATGAGGTGCAGAATCGTCGGTAGATTGGAGGCAGGGCAAATCACAAGTGCAGGTTCCTACAGAGATTAATGTAACGCCCAGTGTCGTCTGCAATTTGTGGAAACAGTTTAAGGGCACCGGATCCATATCGAGAAGGCCTGAGCAAGGTCGTCCAAGAGCCACGACGGCCAATTAAGATCGTTATTTGGCACTTTCAGGAAGGCGCCACAGGACTGCTACAGCTGCACAGCTATCTCATGAGCTGCATGCCGCCACTGGAACCCGAGTTTCAAGGGTTACTGTTTCTCGAAGGCTTAATGAGAGAAGGCTTTTTCCCAGAAGACCCACTGTTTGCGTCCCGCTCATTTGAGCACACAAGAGAGCGCGTTTAGCATGGTTCAGGCAATATCAGCCTTGAACCAGACTTCAGTGGGGTAACGTTCTCTTCACAGACGAGTCGCGATTCAGCCGGGACACTAATTCTGGACATACCTTCATCCGGAGAGAACCTTGGACCCGATACCTTTTCTCCAACATCCGAGAAAGGGACTGCTATGGCAGCGGAGGTGTCATGGTCTGGGAAGGCATCATGTTGGAAGGCCGCACACCTCTCCATGTGTTTGACACAGGCTCCGTGACTGCTGAGAGGTATAGGGATGAGATCTTACAGCCCTATGTTCAACTTTTCAGGGGCGCAGTTCGCCCTCGGTTCCTTTTTATGGACGACAACGCTCATCCACATGGAGCTTACCTGGTCGACGATTATCTTGAATGTGAGGATATTCTCCGGATGGATTGGCCAGCCAGATCGCCAGACCTAAACCTTATCGAACATGTCTGGGACGCTCTTAGAGGGGAGGGGGCAATTGCAGCTCGCCACCCCCTCCGAGAACCATCCAGGAGCTGAAAACTGTGTTGCTGCAGGAGTGGGGCCGACTGCCACAGGGACTCATCAACTGCCTCGTTTCCAGTATGACGTCGCGCTGCGAGAGCTGTATGACTATGAGAAAGAACCATACCCATATTGGAGTCATTTTATGTATAATGAATAAAGTCCTCCGCTGGACGTGTAGTGCAAGGAAGCTTACGTTAAGTCACGTTAGGGTTATTGGAAGGTTACTTGACGTAGCTAAAGTGTACCTAATCTTCAAAGTGCTAGAGTTTGTTTAGGTAAGACTCGCACGTGCAATAAATTCATTGAATATGGAACTTCTTTTTACTCAGCGTTCCTCATTATCTGGAATATCAGTACTATAACTTCGGTTTTAGTACATTAGTACCTTGAAGGCTCCTTATTAGAGCGGTAAACACAATATACCCTGGACTTAATGGAGACACTTAATGAAAGAGACTTAACGGCCAGACAGAGATCTGACAATAATATGAACTGAGAAAACGTACTCACTTTAAACCTTTTATTGGAGAGCTCCTGGTATTATCAAACACACACTCAACAAATCACACGACTACTGAATATCCGAACTTTCGTAGAATCGCATAACAATAATTAAGAAGAACCTATCACATAAAACGAAGCTTCCTTGGTATAGTTGAGCGCGCCTATATGCACTGCATACCACCACGTCATGACTTACACTCGTTGCCACATATCATTCAGCGGGAGAAATAACATCTCGTTAAGTGAGAAGATAATTTGCATAGGAAAATAAAATAACAAGAGACAGTAAAATCAAAAGGAAACTGAATCTAGAGTACACGTTACATATGTTTGATCATGCAATGTGGATTTTGGACATTCCTGCGCTGATTAGCCTTACTGATAGTCATGAGTGCGTACCATGACTGTTGTATGGTATAAGTTTTTCTCATATACTGTGTATCCATACCAAATTTCATTAAAACGTGTCCATTAGTTTTTCAGAAATTCGACAAAATGTGCAAATTCTCTTAATTTTGAACACCAGTGTATATATACTGATTTCATTGTCCCGTTCCGCCAATCTGTCTTGGCTCCACGGGGACTTATTGAGCACCTTGGATGTAATTTTGACATGTTGCGACAATTATCCTGCCTTGAGACGCCGGTTCGGACCCTGGCCACCCCAATGGCCTAGGTCGACTGCAAGCCCGTGGTGACGTGCTTGCAGGCGACCTAGTATACCTTGTCTGGTTTCCCGCTCTGTCTGGCGGGATAGGTCGTTTCTTACTTTATCGTTGACTGGAAGATTCCTTGCCGTCCAACTTTTTTGGGGAATAATTTCCCTTTATTTTCTTTTTCAAAACATCTACACACATGTATACACTGTCCTCATGCTTAGGACTTACAACATCAAGAGATAGCAAAAAATTTATTTACAGAATATTTACATTGGTGGTCTCTTCGTCTGCTTTCCCACAGACTTCTACCCTCATTCATCTTCCGAATCGCTTTCGGTGTGCACGTTCACCTCCTGCGTTTCGGTCCCCGTTTGATTGGGGAAGATGGTATGTTGCTGGAGGGTTAGCCTTTCTACAAAGGCTATTATCCCCTCCTGTTAACGGAAGATTGGATGAGCAGATCCAATCTTCGCGTTCTTTGCACACCTGGGATCAGTGTGTTTCTCCATTCGGCGAAACCACTGCATTCAAGTACGCAGTGTTCTATGCTTGCCGTTCTCTTTCCACAGGGACAAGTGCAGTTCCTGATGGCAAATCTGCCTAGGTATTCAGGGCTGATGCCATGGCCACTGAGTACTTGATTCAGGAACTTATTTGTCTGTGCTCGTTTGGTCGAGACCTTCGGAAACACTCTGTGTGTCTTCCGCCCTGTCTCTCCCGTGTCCCATCTGACCTGCCATTCGGTCATGGTCCGACGTGCTAATGCTGCGCGAGTACACCTTCGCGGCGTTCTGCATTGCACGTCGACCGTCTCTTTCAGCGTGGCTGCCTTCGCCAGCTGATCTGCCCTTTCGTTTCCTAGGATTCCGACATGGCTTCGTACCCAGTGGAAACTAACTGCCCCATCTCCCTCTGCCCTCAAGAGGGTTTTGATCCTCTGGACGATGGGGTTTCTTCCCCCGAATCTACTCAGAGCCTGCAGTGCTGCCTCACTGTCCGAGTAGAGTTTTATTCTTTCTTCACTACGCCTGGGGAGTGCCCAGGTGAGTGCCATCTCTATCGTCAGAAGTTCTGCCTGGAAGACAGAAGCGTTCTGCGATAATTTCACGCTTCCTGCAGTAGCTTCGTTCCCTTCCGAGAACGCACAGAAGCCTGCCCCCACTTGTCCCTTCAACTTTGAGCCGTCCGTGAACAGCTCATGCCCAACTCCCGTGGGTTTCTCCTTGTCCCACGGTGGGCATATTTCCTCGGCAGGGTGGATCTGCCAGTCCACGCTTTCCATCTCCATGTCGGAGGCTCGATGCGGCGCACCGAGAAGGTAGGCGTCCTCGCCTGACCTTAGGCAGTGCATTGCTGCCTCCCTTTCCACTACTAGGTCTGCCGGCTCGCACCCCGCCAGCACTTGGAGTGCTAGGGTCGACGTTGTGCGAAAACAACCGGTTATCCCCAGTAGGGCCAACCTTTGGATTTGGTTTATCCCCTTCTTCATTCTGACTGTGGGATTCCACCATGCCCCACTTGCATACGTCAGAATTCTTTCAATTCCTCTCTGATAGATGGCCTTCTTGGTTTTGCCCGTTAACCTCATGCCATTCAATCTATTGAGAATCATCGTGCACCTTGTTCTAAGGTGCCTCAGGTGTGGCAGCCCTAATAGACTCTGATCCAGGACCACACCCAAGTATTTCATTTCACGCACCGCCTTGATAGTGCACCCTTGGAATCTGCACTGGGGTGGTGTTTTCATTACTCCTCTCTTAGCTATTGCTAGCAGAGTGGTTTTCTCAGGAGCGAAGCACAGTTTGCTTTCTCTGCTCCAATTTTCTAGCACATCCAAGGCCCTATGTGCTTCTCTTTCGATCACGTGTCTCCCTGAGGCGGAGACCACGAGAACGAAATCGTCCGCATAGGCTTGAATCTCCACTGCGGGCCCCAGGTCTAGGTTCAGTGCTGAATCAGCAACTATATTCCACCAGAGCGGCCCGGAGTTGGATCCCTGCGGACACCTTCTATGGTACGAACGCGAGGATTGCCCATTCCCCGCTTTGAACTCGACTCTTCTATCAGACAGGTAGCTGCTGATCAGTTTGAACAGGTTCCTTGGACAGCCAAGTTCTTTAAGTCTGGTTAAAACCATTGGCCACCAGACACTGTTGAATGCCCCCCTCACGTCTAGTGAGATGAAGCAGGTATGGAGCCCCTCCGCTTTGTTCCTCTCTGCCCTCTCTCGGAGGCTGCGAATTGCCTGCGTTGCGCAACGCCCCGGAAGGAAACCAAATTGGTTCCTGTTTAGCTTTCCCTGCTCCATGAGAAAGCCAAGCGCTCTGTTCGTTATGAGCTTATCCAGCACCTTGCTCCACGCCGAGAGGAGGCAGATGGGCCTATAGGCTGCGGGATCATTTTTGTTCTTTCCGGTCTTGTTGAAAAGAACTAGCACCGCTGTTTTCCACAAGTCTGGGAAGATTCCCCTCCCGAGGCATTCGTTTAGGAGCGCCACAAAATACCCGGGATTTGCATAGTAGATTTCTCTGACTATGCTGAGGTCGAACCCATCCTTGCCTGGTGCTTTGCCCGTGTTTAGACTGGAGAGGGCATTCTCCACTTCGTCTCTCGTGAAGGGGGGGGGGTCCTCACCAGTGTCCGGCGGGATCCGACTTTCTTCCCTTATTTCTTTTTGTTGAGGGGAGTCCCCTTCTCCCTCGTCTCCTTGGAAGTGGTAATCCAAGAGACTTTCTACGGTACTATCAAGAGTCTTTGATAGGCTACCGTCTGCCCTTTCTACCGCTGCCAGTTTTAGCGGTTCGGTTATGGATCCCCTCGAGATCTTATAGGGGATCCCGAAAGGGTCAGCCGGAGTTTGAAACTCACACAGTTTTCTCCAATAGGAGATTTTCGAGAGATTCAGTTCTCTCCTGTATGCTGAACGAGCCTTTTTATGCACTTCTGTGCACTCCCTGTCTTGCGGAGTAGCTTTTGCTCTTTGCAGAGCTTTCCTACTCCGCCTAGCTCTCGCCCTTAGAGCTTTTAGTTTCTCCGACCACCAGGGGTGGGGGTCCTTGGCTCCCCTTTTATTTCCCCTACTAATCTCGCATAGCGTTGTTATTTGACTGGTAAGTTCTTCAAAGAGGGAGTTGAGGTCCGACACTTCTGCGGCCTCTTCTTCCCTCCTACCCCCCAACAAGGTAGTTAACTTGGCTTTAAAAGCCCACCAGTCTAGATTCTTCATTAAGAACCTTTTGCGCTTGGGTCGGATGGGCTTTTCCGATCCCAAAACGAAAGATAGCGCTAGGTGGTCACTGCAGCTCTCGTCGTCCAGTACTTGCCAATCCTGGACAAGGCTGCGCTTAGAGACTCTGACGAGAGTCACGTCGATCCAAGAGGAGCCCCTCGCCCCTTGGAAGGTCTGGGGTGCTCTCTGGATCGTTCAAGAAACTCAGGTCTGCCGCGTTGGCAAAGTCCACTAGTAGCTGGCCGCGTTCGTCCTCGTTCTGATTGCCCCAGAGAGGACTCTTCGCGTTGAAGTCGCCTGCTATTATTATCTCATGACTGGGGAATTCCCCTAATAGAGCCATTAGCTCATTCAGCGTTTCTCTCAAATTGCCTGCTGGAGAACTGTATACGTTCACCATTAAAAATTTCGCATCACCACATTCCACGCCCAGGGCCACCACGTTGTCGGAGCATTTTATCTCGAGAACCGCTAGGGACGGGTCTTTCACGACCGTGGCCACCCTGGGCTTTGCCACCCTAGGGTGGTAGATCCGGTAGAAGTTAGGGAAGCCCACCACTCTTCCCCCCTGTTCGAATGGTTCCTGCAATAGCAGAATATGAGCTTTTTGCTCAGTGGCTGTCACCAGGGCCTGTGTTGTTGCTGCCCGTGCGTGGTGCAGATTGATTTGAAGCACCTTAACGCCTCTCTTTGGTTTATTATCCATAATGAGTGCGTTCTTTTAGCAGAGCCAGTTCTCTGACAAGGCTTGGGCATTCCTTGTCTAGACTCGAGTGGCCTACATCCACTCGACGCCTGAATCTCTTGTTGTTTGCCAAGCAGTTAGTGCAGACCGGGCTATTGCTGCACTCCTGGCGCTTGTGCCCGGTTTCCCCACACCGAGCACATCTATCCTGCTCTTCGGTGCACCTTGACCTAAAGTGCCCGAACCCGTTACACCTGTAGCAACGGACCTCCCTCAGATATTCCCTTACTGAGTGGACGGTCCATCCCACTCCGAGCTTGCCGAGCTTCATCACTTTTTTGAAGGTCAGTGGGTCCGCCTCTGCTACCCAGTGGCGTTTCCCACCCTTCACCTTCAATGAGAACTTGAGCTGGAGGCTGCTCTCCTCCAACTCTGGGTTCTGTTCCGCGAGACATTGCTCGACCTCTTCCCTTGACAGGTTTCCGTCTATCCCGTAGACGATAAACCTTAGATTCCTTTTAGCTGGCAATCTGGACCGAAGGTTCTCCTTCGTCACTGCATTGCTCTTTAGCTCCGAATCCAGTTTCTCTATTTCTTTGGCGGAGGAGCATTCCACCATTACTCCTCCCCAATTGACCTTTCTAACTCCCTTAACCCCAATCTGGAGTTTGGCGGGGCAAATCTGAGTTTGCAGAACCGCCTTAACGTCTTCTGACGAGGGAGAACCCTTGTCTGTTGCGGGGTAAACGAGAAGCACGTGCCTCTTCTCGACCCTCTTGGCTACCACCTTCTTGGCTACTTCCTTCTTAGCCGTTTTTTGCTTAGGGGCCGTGTTCCCCTTGCCGGGCTTCGCTCGAGCCGCTTCGGCATATGTTTTTGGAGCCGCGTTAGCGTGCTCACTTCTTTCCTGTAGTCTCCCTTGGACGAGACTCATTTCTATCACTTGCTTGGTGCAAGCTGCCTGTAGCGAGTTCGCTACCTTTCTTATCTTGGTTCTGGTGTTAACCAGAACCTTATTTGATGGATTCTCTAGAATCCTCTCCAACTCTTGAAAGAAGGAGTTGACTGCGCTTGCGAATTCCGACGGAATTTCTAAGCCGCAGTCTGCCTCAACGGGCTCACTGGGACCGGGGGTTGAAGTCCCCGCGTCCTCTGCCATCTCTCTACTCGGGTTGCTAACCGAGTGTAAGCCCTGGGACCTGTGTCCCTGGTCGGTCAGACTTAGTACGTTCGACAGTCAAGTGCTCAGCGGTACCCTAGGGTTCTTCCGCTGTAACCTGCACTTGACCCTGGTTGAGTGCGGGATTTGGCCTGATCCGTAGATCAGGGGGACCAGCACGGCGACGACGTACCCGCTCGTTTGTCAGAGTTGCGCACCTTGCTTTGACCGAGGTTTGGACTTTGCCCTTACAAGGGCAGTTTTAACTAAGTCCAAACCCACTGCCTCGAAACCCTATTGTATATTCAGGGATCGAATTAAAAAAAATTTTTGATTGGAGCAATTCACTCCCCTCGCTCTGCTAGCAGAGTCTATTGGAACAGCAGTCGATTTGATTCGCAATCAATCACACGGTACTCACTCAACCAGCCTCTGACAACGGCCGGTCAACACCAGTGTATATGAAGGAAACTCGAAGCCTAAATATTACTGTATCAACGTTACCAACAAGATGTGTATATGAACTAGGATGAAATTAGCAATTCACAACCTGCTGAAAGAAACGAAGAACCACACATGCGTACACACACTCCTAACCTTACACACGTGACCGCCGTCGAAAAATTCAGAATAATTTAAATATAGCATTGTGTTTCATGCGAGTTCTTTTTCTGTGCAGAAAAAACGTTGGATGCCACAAAGTATTAAATTTAAAACATGTTAGTTAATGAATCAAATTTTTTTGTCATATAAAATGCTATAGTACTAAACTTGAAACGGATATGTTTATGTGATTAGAGAAGCATTATCCGAGCGAGTACATAATAATCTTTATTAGCTGAATTGGTATTATTATTTAACTGAACGCAGCAACTGTTGTCTTTGAGTTTTTTACGCTTTCCAACCGTAGGTTGAAGAAGCGTATATGCTCCAGCTTTGTCCGTCCGTTCGTCTGTCCGTCCGTCTGTCCGTCCGCACGATAACTCACGTAAAAATGGTTCGATTCCGACGAAATTTTAGTATGTGATAGGGGACCACCTGGGAACGAACCCTATTGAAAATGGAGGAAATTGGGTCAAAGGTCAAGACACAGGAGCGGGATCCATTCCATTGTTCTTATGCGTCATAACTTGCGTAAAAATTGTTCGATTTCAATGAAAGTTTAGTATGTGGTAGGGAACTACCTGGGGACGAACCCTATTGAAAATGGGCGAAATGGGGTCAAAGGTCAGGACATAAAAGCGGGATCTATGCCATTGCTTTTAAGCGTCATAGCATGCGTAAATATGGTTCAATTTTGATGAAATTTTAGTATGTAGTAGGAAACCACCAGGGCACAAACCCTACTGAAAATAGGCGAAATGGGGTCAAAGGTCAGGCAAGGCATAAGAGCGGGATATACTCCTTTGCCCTTATGCGTCATAACTTGCGTAAAAATGGTTCGATTTCGATGAAATTTTAGTATGTGGTAGGAAGCCACTTTGGACGAATATTATTGAAAATGGGCGAAATGGGGTCAAAGGTCAGGACACTGGAGTGGGATCCTTTCCATTGCCCTTGTGCATCATAAACTTACCTAAAATGCTTGGATTGCGACAAAACTTCATCATGTTGTTCCGGAGGTATAGTGAACCGGTTCTGTTGAATATGATCGAAATGGGCTCAAAGGTCAGGATACAGGAGCGAGATTTATTCCACAGCCATTATCCACATAACTTGAGTAATATTTTCTGGTATGTTGGAAAGCATATCATAATCAATGCATTGCATGATTTTACTAACTTGTTTGCCTTGATATGACTCCTCCATATGAGATGAGGGAAGAACGCAGGACACTGCTCACTCTAATGACGGGGTCACTTTTTTCTGTTGTGAATTGATAAACGACATCGCTTTGATATTGCTTGATCTACAGCGTTTTATTTCTCATTATTCTTATGTTTTATTATTGCACCCTTTAGAGATCTTAAAAGAATTGGCAGGGAACTCCTGCGCTTAAATGAGTGCATATATTAGCCAGGGATGGGTTGCTAAAACGAACATTATTAATGTAAGCAAAATAATTTCACGCTAAAAGTAAGTCAGTTTAAAATCCAATAAATCTATTGCTGAGAGTAACATGGTCCAGATTAAACCTTTTACATTTACTCTTGTGGAAATTTAGTCCTTGCTATTAATCGATTCAGTATCAGTAGTCATTTTAAGGTCCCATTGTCCACATATAATGAGAACTCCCTGCACAACAGAAAAAATATAATTGACATACCTTCCTCCGTAATGTAAATTCCGCAAGCTCATAGGAAATCTCGAATAACATGAAGGGAAAATGGATTTAGGAATTATTGTGTAGAAATACCTAAATTAATTTGAACATAAAATTCACCTTATTAAACTATCATGAAGAAAAAATATGTTGTCTACAATCCCGGGATTTAAATTAGTTCCTTTTTTTTTCAATATCTTCCCTGCATAACCAGATTTTCTTTCGCTGAGGTAGGGATTGAGATAACATGCTGAGTGACCCTAGCTACGTATAGTTGGGAACATTTGCTTGACTTTAAGTTTCACCATTATAACAAACCAGTGTGACTTTCGTCATACGGTAAAATCATGTAATGAGCCAATTCAACGAATCTTGTGACTTTTGTCATATAGTAAAATCATGTAATGAGCTAATTCAGCGAATCTTGTGACTTTCGTCATATGGTAGAATCATGTAATGAGCCAATTCAACGAATCTTGTGACTTTTGTCATATGGTAAAATCATGTAATGAGCCAATTCAGCGAATCTTGTGACTTTCGTCATATGGTAGAATCATGTAATAAGTCAATTTAACGAATCTTGTGACTTTTGTCATATGGTAAAGTCATGTAATGAGCCAATTCAGCGAATCTTGTTACTTTCGTCATATATTAAAATAATGTAAAGAGCCAATTCAACGAATCTTGTGACTTTTGTCATATGGAAAAATCATGTAATGAGCCAATTCAACGAATCTTATGACTTTCGTCATATGGTAAAATTATGTAATGAGCCAACGAATCTTGTGATTTTCGTCATATGGTAAAATCATGTAAAGAGCCAATTCAACGAATCTTGTGACTTTTTTCATATGGTAAAATCATGTAATGAGCCAATCCAGCGAATTTTGTTACTTTCGTCCTATGGCAAATATCATGTAATGAGCCAACGAATCTTGTGATTTTCGTCATATGGTAGAATCATGTAATGAGCCAATTCAGCGAATCTTGTGACTTTCGTCATATGGTAGAATCATGTAATAAGTCAATTTAACGAATCTTGTGACTTTTGTCATATGGTAAAGTCATGTAATGAGCCAATTCAGCGAATCTTGTTACTTTCGTCATATGGTAAAATAATGTAAAGAGCCAATTCAACGAATCTTGTGATTTTTGTCATATGGTAAAACCATGTAATGAGCCAATTCAACGAATCTTGTGACTTTCGTCATATGGTAAAATTATGTAATGAGCCAACGAATCTTGTGATTTTCGTCATATGGTAAAATCATGTAAAGAGCCAATTCAACTAATCTTGTGACTTTTGTCATTTGGTAAAATCATGTAATGAGCCAATTCAGCGAATCTTGTTACTTTCGTCATATGGCAAAAATCATGTAATGAGCCACCGAATCTTGTGATTTTCGTCATATGGTAAAATCCTGTAAAGAGCGAATTCAACGAATCTTGTTACTTTTGTCATATGGTAAAATTATGTAATGAGCCAATTCAACGAATCTTGTGACTTTCGTCGTGTGCTAGTCACGGAACGAGTTAATTTAACGAATTTTTCTTCTTTTGTACTGATATCCTCCCAGTCACTGATATCATTTTTAATTTTCTTGACGAATGGTTGTTGTACAGATTCCTATTGGCAGGCACACCTTTTCCTTTTTTACAATAAGTTTGTCTTTCGCTTAGGCCTTCACTTCCGTTGCCTCCTGAGAGGATAACAGCTCGAAGGAAGATGGTTTATTGCTCTCAACAGTCCTTAACTAATACCCAAGACTTTCATCAGCGATCAGCCCCAGGCTTTGAGACTCACTTCAACAAAGAAGAATAGTTATGGAAAACAAAAACTGGTAGGCCCGATTTTTATATGAGATGATTGAAACGCTGGCTCTACCCGCACCGACCCGAAGAAGTGAGTTTTGTTATTTGATCCGAGTTACCCGAGATCAGCCTGACATCGAGCGCGAACCCGGTTCGTCCAGTGCAGGCCTCTTTCTTGAAGATTCCTAATGGTCTTAAGCTTACACAAACTTCACTACATGCCGCAGACGCCGATGGAGAAGGCATCTATCTCAAAAATGGTTAAAAGGTTGTTGTCAAGTTTTATATTAAAATGGTTAAAAGCTTGTTGTCAAGTTTTATATTAAAATCTTGAATACAACAGCGCCGTAAAAAAGGAAGAACAGGCAATATTTGAGAAAACTTACTTTGCTGGTATTTAAAATAATTTCCACCGGACATATGTAATATGTGGTGCTTTGATGAAAACATCCTCACTAAACCTACATTTACGTCTAAGGTATCAAAGGCAAAATTTTACGCGAAAGCGTAGACTCCGAATTTTCGAACGCAACACTTTTCATTTTCTATTGATTATTTGTTGTTTTTGGGGGGAACGGCCGGCATTTAAGTGCTAAAGGCTAGGTTTGAGCCTGGACAAATTAAGGAAATAAATAGTTTTATGAGTCATTACACTACCCTCAACCAGCTGACGAAGCAACCGATCCCCTTCCGCGCGACCCCTTGATAAAACCGAGATTCGGAGAGTGTGCCAAATCAGGCTGTACTCTCAGAACACTTTTTTCCTTCACTAACTTTTATTCCAATAATAACAGAATGCGATGTTCTCTACATTAAAGTTTTATTAAAAAAGAAATATGCCGAGAATTCAAGTTCAAAAAAATATATAATGTTTTCCTTCACATAACAATAACAATATTGCATCGGAATTCCAAAAATCCTCTACTAAGAATCATTTGAGGAAGCAAAACACACGTGTTTAAAAGTGAAATCACTTTTAATTCCAGTTCTACCTTCCTTTGACCTCTGGAAGAAGAATGATGAATATTTAACGATTGACTAATTGAATTCATCACCATTTCTTCATGAAGTGCTCATGTGAAGAACAAAGGTTGTGCCGTTTAGAATTATAAAGAAAAAGGCCAGGGATGATAAACGACAAAGCGAGAGCATTTCAGACGAACGCGGAAGTCATTTCCATTGCAAATCAGTCTGGCATTCGTATGTGTTTTGTGTTTTCTTCAGCTTCATGTTGTTAATACCCTCATCAAGATACTAATCATCTTTTTTTTCCAACAGTTTCGTGGGATGCAATATGAAACGCAGTTACTAGCAAATAATTAAGAAGTACTACATGTTTAAAAAAATTCCTATTTTCTATGTTCACATACACCGAGGAGCTAACACATTATGACCACCTTTCTGATATGATATGCTTCCTCCATGTGCCTCTGAAAGAGCTCTTACCCGGTGAGGTATGGACGTTACAAGATTTCTAAAGGTGTTTTGTATCTGATACGAACACGTTACCAGAAGACCCTTTCACTATTGTAAGTTACGTGGTTGTGCAACTGCAGACCGGATTTGCTGTTCTGTAATAGTGGTAATTGTAAATAACCTTTAATAATAGCGTAATGGAACGGGAATGTTTATTTCATGAAATGTAATGTAATGTAAATATCTTTTAATTGTTGAATTTTAAAGAATATGTAAATAATTAAGAATCCTTGCAGTTTTAGAATGTTTTAAAAGTAATCGTGAGAAACTTCTAAAGATATGATTTTTGACAACCAGTAAATCACCAGAAACGATTAGTTATCGACGAACTTCGTGGAGTAGACAAAACACAGGATTTCGTGTATGGATAGCTATCATAGAAGAAGGTTTTTTTAGAGTTTTATAGCCACTCATTAGTAAGGACTTCCGTTCTCAAGGAAGACGTGTCCTTCGGGAAGGTGATTAGGAGTGGAGACGGAATGGGAAGAAGGTGTTCGGACAGAGGCTCCAGGCTGTTTTTTTTGGAAGTAGTGCGGAAGACAATAGAGAACGAGAATTCGAGGGTAGGAATGATGACGTGTGTTAGGGGAGAAGGCGTCTGACGGGAGAGAGCGAAGCGGCGAGACGTTGAAGGGAAGGAGTAAGTTTTTAAGAGGAGAGGTTGTCTCTGCGTACGAGTGGTAAACCATGAATGAATAGCGAGGAGTTATGGAGCATGAGAGATGGTCTAATCAAAGGTGACCAGGAGGAATAATAAAATTAAGCAATATCATGACAATAAAAGATTTTATCAAATGTCAACTCTCTTCTGTTAAATGATCTATTAGTACTCTATTAATGTGTACAGTGCTCAAGGAACCGTTCAAACTTCTGATTCAAACCTATTTCGGTAATATAAGGAAAGGGATAAATCAGCACTGTGACAGTTCCAACACTAGCCACAGATGCTCGATTGGATTGATGACTGGGGAATTTGGAGGCCAGGGAAATGCCTGGAAGTCTTCCTCATGTTCCTCGAACAATCCGGGCAGTGTGGTATGGTGCATAGCCTGCTAGAAGAAGGCACTACTAAGCAATCATCTTTAGGTAGGTGGTAAACGTCATAGTTTCCTGCATATGAATGAATGGACACAGGTTTTTCCAGCAGAACATTGCCCAAATCATTCTACTTCATCCAGCAGCTTGCAACCTGACCATGGACGATGTCCAATCGCATGCAAAAAATCACGGTGATCGGATGTGTCATCTCGTACCTATGCCCGAACAACTAATTGTCTCGAGTCTCGCAAAGAAAGCTCCGCTCGGCCTTCGACCTCGCTTCGCTCAATAAAAAGTGGCATTACACATAACAAAAGTGGTATTTACACGATCACTCCCAGAAATAGTAAAACGAGCATTGATCGCAATAACGCACTTGCAATACGACTTATTCCACTGGAATTTCTAACAGCGTGGTCTCCTTGTTTACTATTTTATGTCAAATGTTTTCTGTCGAAGAATTCCTAGATATTTGTAACTTTTTTTCGTGACTAAGGCAATTGATTACATTTCCACTCTCCGCAAGATTTGTGCTACAATTATTACTATTAGCTCACTAGCTACTTCCTGTAATTACGTGGTTGGGGACTTAACATTTCAGTTTCCTTGGTCGTAAAACGCGGAGGCCGCTATAACGCCTGATGTGCGAGTAAAATTACAGAAAAGAAGAGTGAGTTGCAGATTAAGAAATGCGTGTTCCGACATGATTCATATCGTCTATTCATTTTATAAGTCGTGGGCAACATTAAAAATGGATCAAAAACGAGGAGACGTACATTTTATAAGGGATTAACCCCTTCTTCACGTTCAGTGCTCACTGTATAGCAAAACCACAAAAAAACTCGCGATCTTCCCCTTTATGAGAACAAGACATAACCCTAAACTATCGCAGTAGCATCAGCATTTGCTCATTTCGTGCATTTGCAATTTCCGAGATGCATTAAGATTCGCCAAAATGACGAAGCTTATGACTTGGAATGATGCCGAACCGTGACATTAAGGCAGAAAAAAAAAAAAGAAAAAAGGTTAACGACGTTACAGATAAAACACATCGCTTATCAAAGATCACAACATTAAGACCTTACATCCTGCAAAATGAACGGAAGAAAAACGATCAACTTTGCTCATTGGGATCTGAACTAATTCTCTGGAAAACTGGGAATTGCATTTCTGTTAAGTTCCAACATTTTGCAACACATCGCATTATGTCACTGTACATGCCAAAATGTATATATAACTCAGCACGGCTGGCAGAAGTAGTTTCTAGGCCATCAAAGAACTATTATTTTCCAAAGCTTTGATTAAGAAACCGCCTTCCGGAGGGTTTCTGGTGGAAAGCTGACGTTTATTAAGATAATGCAGCTGATGGCAATATGTCCGAATTTTACCATTTTGATTTGTAGCACATATACAAACGCAAGGTGTCGCCCCGGGGACGCAGTGGTGGAAAGGCTGACTTTTGATTTTTCGTCCGAATACACATGGGCTCGACCCCCGAATGAGTTATTAGTGGTGCATTTGCCTTACCGCACTGGCTCTCTCCCGTCCTCTGGAATCAGTGGCCCTACATTAGGAATAAGCGATTGTTCACAGCTTATAACGTTTTAGTTGATTTAATAAAATATCTCTGTAATTACAGGGTGTCCGAAAAATATCTGCGCACTGAAAGTAACACCATGTCGAACTGGTTCCTACAGTAGTTGTTAGAAATGAGTCCCACCGACGTCCAGACATGTCAACACACCCCGGGAGCACAGTAACGTCGAATCGATGTCGATTTTTGGTTACCAGGTCGATATTACGTCGAGGCATAGTTCTCGACGTAAAATCGATGAGACGGAACGTCAAGAAAAATCATTAGATTGAATTTCAGTCTACGTGTAGACGATTTTATGCAGTTTATCCCTTTAGTTCCATTAAGTCGAATAATCGATGTTTTTTATGCGATCTGTAAGCATCGCGCGCATGCGCCTTTGCAACCATTACACCAAACAAACTTTTTGGATGCTGGTGTGTTGGTCGGTTGTATCATTTCTGTTTAAGACGAGATTCTTACCTGTCTCCTTTTTGCAGGTAAGTTAAAAGTCGTAATTTTTGCTTAAGTACGTTTATTAGAAGTTGAGTCTCGTTCCTTTAAGTAGAATTACTTTTTAAGATATATAATTTGTACATACGCATATCCCAATTAGGGATAGGCCTAGCGCGATGCTGACAGATCACTAACAATTCTGTAATATTTTTGAGAATTATGTGTCTTTTCGAATGCGTCCAAAAAGACTTGGATGTTGAAACAATAAAAAAAATTATATGACCTTTTAATCGAAGACAGCGTCGTAGAATCGTACAACAAATACGAATACATTCTACGTTTTATGTCACGATTAAAAGTTTAGAATTTCATGTTTCAACATCTGATTTGTAGAGTAAACGTAGATTCGACATTACAACAGTACTACACTGTAAAAAATTGCCGTGAATAGTCATTGCTTCACCCGGTTTAAGACGGTTTACAGATCGTAAGCACGCCACCTGGCGGTCAACCATAAATTTTCGATAGATAAACTACATGTCCTCTGTGTTTAAACCGTTTGAACTGTTAATTTATTTTAAACTTGATAATCTGGAAACGTTCTTCTCATAGTGGTTATATGCCTCCTTTTTCATCTCCAATCAGTCGACTGGCAACATCTCTGTGAGCGACACCTTTTTTTTCCCCGGTCATTAGACATATTTTTTATTCCTGGTTATTAGATATGTTAATGAACAGTACGGCATTAGACGTTTTTATTTCCCGTTAGATATGTTAATTAACATAACATGTATAATTACATATTCGTCATTAGACATGTTAATGAACATTATGGTCATTAGATGTTTTTTTACCGATCATTAGAATGTTATTGAACATTACGGTATGGTACTGTAAAATTACGGTTTATTGACTGGCCACTCAGCTGCCTGTGTATCTACCGTAATTTGATCCTGCAATTTTTTACACTGTAGATTCGATAACTAAACTGCGTAATATCAACGTAGAATCGACGTCTACACTACGTAGCAACGATGTATATGTTTCTCTCGAAAAGTCGAATCTTCGTCTACTGTTGACTTGATATCGACTTAATAGGTTTAAAATTCGACGTCAAAAAGACTTAACAAAAGTGGACATGGATATCTATATTCGACGTTTCATATCGATCAAAAATTCGACGTCGAATAGATGTAATTTGCTATTGGGACACGTTTCTGCATGTTGGTGAAGACCTTTCTCAGGGTATGTGGTGTGGTTTGTTGGATGTGGGTCGTTATTACAGCCTGTAGCTCTTGAAGTGTACACGGATTACCTGCATACACCTTCCCCTTCAGTGCTTTCCTCAGAAAAAGTCAGGCGGAGTAAGATCCGATGACCGGGCAGGTCATAATCCCCGGGAGAGGATGCGATTTCCGAAGAATTCCTCCAGAAGCTGTATTGATGCGCTAGCGATGTGAGCAGTTGCACTGTCTTGCTGGAACCATCCTGCGTTGATTTCCCGTTCCAGCAGCTCGGATATAAATGGTTGGATAATCCGGGCATGGTACCGTTCTGAGTTAATGGTTTCACTGAAGAAAATGGTCCCAATAATGCGCGTACGAGTCAAGGCACAGCAAACACCGACCTTCAGGTTGTGGAGAGGCACTTCCTTAAATTCGTGGGGATTTTCAGTACCCCACAAACGAGTGTGTTTGGATGTTGATGTACCCGGACAAATGGAACCATGCCTCATCTATAAAGAAAGTTACGTCCAGAATGTCCTCACCTTCTTCAAACAGAAACTCTTGGAACAACCTGCAGTACCGAACACAGGCCTTGTGATTTGTTTCTTCCAGCTAATGCACGACAGACACTTTATACGGGTGGAATCGCAACTTTCTTTTCGAAATATAGAGCGCTGTAACTCTTTGGCACATTAGCTTGTTGTGACAGCCGCCACACAGACTCGTGCGAACTCTTCTGTATCCTATCCCGGATATCCTGAACGGTCTCATCTGCCGTGGATGGCCTTCCGGGGCGGGGGTTATTCAGAACATTGTCAGTTTCCTGAAACTTCGCTATGAGCTGACGTACTGCATTACCGTTGGGGACGTCTGCATCACGAAATTTCCTAGCGAACTGTTTTTGCACTTCGCCCGTGTACTTGTCGTCATGGCAAAAGACATGTTCCACCAAAAACACTCTCTGTTCAACCGCCAACATCAATGTCCTTGTGCCGAGACGAGTGGTCAATCGACACGTCCACCTCCGTCGACCTAGTGCTCGAGAATGACCTTCGCTCAGAATGACAGCTGTGCGCGCCTTGGAGTGGGGTGACGTTAAGGTTACCAGACACAGGGCACTTCCACGTGGTGGGTCACTTCTTCCATTCAAAATTTCTTTATTATGACATTACAGCAATTCGTGCATTCAGAAGTGGCGGGTCACTTCTTCCATTCAAAATTTCTTTATCACTACATTACTGCAGTTCGCGCATTCAGAAGTGGCGGGTCACTTTTCCATTCAAAATTTATTTATCACTGCATTACTGCAATTCGTACATTCAGAAGTGGCTGGTCACTTCTTCCATTCAAAATTTCTTTATCACTACATTACTGCAATTCGCGGATTCAGAAGTGGCGGGTCACTTCTTCCATTCAAAATTTCTTTATCACTACATTACTGCAATTCGTACATTCAGAAGTGGCGGGTCACTTCTTCCATTCAAAATTTCTTTATCACTACATTACTGCAATTCGTACATTCAGAAGTGGCGGGTCACTTCTTCCATTCCAAAATTTCTTTATCACTACATTACTGCAATTCGCACATTCAGAAGTGGCGGGTCACTTCTTCCATTCCAAAATTTCTTTATTATTACATTACTACAATTCGTACATTCAGAAGTGGAGGGTCACTTCTTCCATTCAAAATTTCTTTATTATTACATTACTGCAATTCGTACATTCAGAAGTGGCGGGTCACTTCTTCCATTCAAAATTTCTTTATTATTACATTACTGCAATTCGTATATTAAGAAGTGGCGGGTCACTTCTTCCATTCAAAATTTATTTATCACTACATTACTGCAATTCGTACATTCAGAAGTGGCGGGTCACTTCTTCCATTCAAAATTTCTTTATCACTACATTACTGCAATTCGCACATTCAGAAGTGGCGGGTCACTTCTTCCATTCAAAATTTATTTATTATTACATTACTGCAATTCGCACATTCAGAAGTGGCGGGTCACATCTTCCACTCAAAATTTATTTATTATTACATTACTGCAATTCGTACATTCAGAAGTGGAGGGTCACTTCTTCCATTCAAATTTTCTTTATTATTACATTACTACAATTCGTTCATTCAGAAGTGGCGGGTCACTTCTTCCATTCAAAATTTCTTTATCACTACGTTACTGCAATTCGTACATTCAAAAGTGGCGGGTCACTTCTTCCATTCAAAATTTCTTTATTGTTACATTACTGCAATTCATACATTCAGAAGAGGCGAGTCACTTCTTCCATTCAAAATTTCTTTATCACTACATTACTGCAATTCGCACATTCAGAAGTGGCGGGTCACTTCTTCCATTTAAAATTTCTTTATCGCTACATTACTGCAATTCGTACATTCAGAAGTGGCGGGTCACTTTTTCCATTCAAAATTTCTTTATTATTGGATTACTGCAATTCGTACATTCAGAAGTGGCGGGTCACTTCTTCCATTCAAAATTTCTTTATTATTACATTACTGCAATTCGTATATTAAGAAGTGGCGGGTCACTTCTTCCATTCAAAATTTCTTTATTGTTACATTACTGCAATTCGTACATTCAGAAGTGGCGGGTCACTTCTTCCATCAAAATTTCTTTATTGTTACATTACTGCAATTCGTACATTCAGAAGTGGCGGGTCACTTCTTCCATCAAAATTTCTTTATTGTTACATTACTGCAATTCGTACATTCAGAAGTGGCGGGTCACTTCTTTCCATTGAAAATTTCTTTATTATTATATTACTGCAATTCGTACATTCAGAAATGGCGGGCCACTTCTTCCACTCAAAATTTATTTATTATTACATTACTGCAATTCGTATATTCAGAACTGGCGGGTCACTTCTTTCATTGAAAATTTATTTATTATTACATTACTGCAATTCGTACATTCGTAAATGGCGGGCCACTTCTTTCATTCAAAATTTCTTTATTATTACATTACCGCAATTCGTACATTCAGAAGTGGCGGGTCACTTCTTCCATTCAAAATTTCTTTATCACTACATTACTGCAATTCCCACATTCAGAAGTGGCGGGTCACTTCTTCCATTTAAAATTTCTTTATCGCATTACATTACTGCAATTCGTACATTCAGAAGTGGCGGGTCACTTCTTCCATTCAAAATTTCTTTATTATTACATTACTGCAATTCGTACATTCAGAAGTGGCGGGTCACTTCTTCCATTCAAAATTTCTTTATTATTACATTACTGCAATTCGTATATTAAGAAGTGGCGGGTCACTTCTTCCATTCAAAATTTCTTTATTGTTACATTACTGCAATTCGTACATTCAGAAGTGGCGGGTCACTTCTGCCATCAAAATTTCTTTATTGTTACATTACTGCAATTCGTACATTCAGAAGTGGCGGGTCACTTCTTTCATTGAAAATTTCTTTATTATTATATTACTGCAATTCGTACATTCAGAAATGGCGGGCCACTTCTTTCATTCAAAATTTCTTTGTTATTACATTACCGCAATTCGTACATTCAGAAGTGGCGGGCCACTTCTTCCACTCAAAATTTATTTATTATTACATTACTGCAATTCGTATATTCAGAACTGGCGGGTCACTTCTTTCATTGAAAATTTATTTATTATTACATTACTGCAATTCGTACATTCGTAAATGGCGGGCCACTTCTTTCATTCAAAATTTTTTTATTATTACATTACCGCAATTCGTACATTCAGAAGTGGCGGGTCACTTCTTCCATTCAAAATTTCTTTATTATTACATTACTGCAATTCGTACATACAGAAGTGGCGGGTCACTTCTTCCATTCAAAATTTATTTATTATTACATTACTGCAATTCGTACATTCAGAAATGGCGGGCCACTTCTTCCATTCAAAATTTCTTCATTATGACATTACTGCAATTCGTACATTCAGAAGTGGCGGGTCACTTTTTCCATTCAAAATTTCTTTATTATTACATTACTGCATTTCGTACCTTCAGTGCACAGTCATTATTCGGACACCCTGTTTTATATTAAGCTTTACTTCAAAAACATGTTAGCTTCATTATAGACCTAAATTGTAGCGTTAATTAAAAAGGTTATTTTCCCAGATACGTCTCAGTCCTAGTGACTGGAAATTCAACTATGCATAAACCAAAATACTTCTGTTATAGTTCTTAAATAAATCAACCTGACTTCAGTCTCGTTGATTCAGTAGTTTTCCCACACGTCAGAATGTCTATTTACATCTATCAAATCATACGTTGAAGATATAACAATCTTTCGCTTCATGTAAACATCCCTCGTTCTTTCCACAAATAGACTTAGCTCGCGTAATATTTACCAAACGTAACTCAGTCGAAAACCACCCAGAACGTTGAACACTCAAGCTCTTATCTCTCGTGACTCATTACGAATTTGAACTTTGTCCTGCTGCAGGTGTTGTAAAAATTAAATTCATCGGGAAGGGAAATGTGGCATTTAGATGGAGAAACGCTTAACGAGAATAAACCAAATTTATATAAGAATACACGAACTAAAAAGGAAGTTTAAATTAGCATATGCGTCACAAGCCTTTATAGATGCTCACGGTGGGCGCAAAACGACGCTCTCTTCCCCAAAAAGTTGCCTTGTTAAGATAACCGTTGTGTTATGACCATAGCGGAAGGCTTCTGAGTAATCGTCTGAGTTCGAATCTTGGGTAAGGCATGAGTGGTGGGTATATCCAACGGCACTCTCTTCTTTCCTTTGCACCAAATGCCCCAAATTAGGGTCCGGTGAGGTTTTGTATCAGCAGACGTTCTTAGATGTCGTTGAACCCTGAGAAGCAGCCCTCACATTGAAGGTACAATAACATACCTTCAGAAAATTTTATATAAATTACTTATTTACGTAGATTTTACTACCAATATGGATTAATGCATGGAGCTTCATAGCAAAGCACTGATTCTTGCGTCGCAGAAGTTTACAGAAACTGGGTTAACATTTGTATATTTAAGGGATATCTTCCACTCTTGAATGTAGACTAACAATGACCTACGGTAGAATCACTATCAGTTATCCGGTTTGACTACAGATTATTCACACTGGCCTGCCGATTGTCCATGTAGACAATCATTTTTCTGGGGTGTATGAAAAAGAAAAAAAGAAAATGACAACTTTAGACAAAGTTTGAAATGATTGTTTTAAAAAGGTACGAGTAATGACAAGTTTAGACAAGCTTTGATACAATTGCTTCAAAAGGATAATGACAAGTTTAGACAAGCTTTGACACAATTGCTTCAAAAGGATAATGACAAGTTTAGACAAGCTTTAAAGCAGGAAGATAATGACAAGTCTAGATAAGCTTTGAAATACTTGTTTTCAAAAGGTAAAACAAGTTTAAACAAGCTTTAAAAACAATTGTTTTAGAAAGGTAATGACAAGTTTAGACATGCTTTGAAATAATTGGTTTAAAAAGATAATGATAAGTTTAGACAATCTTTGAAACATTTTCTTAAAATGGTAATGACAAGTTCAGATAAGCTTTAAAACAATTGTTTTAGACAGGTAATGGCACGTTTAGACAAACTTTGAAGCAATTGTTTTAAAAATATAATGACAAGTTTAGACAAGCTTTAAAACAATTGTTTTAGAAAGGTAATGACAAGTTTAGACAAGCTTTGAAACAATTGTTTTAAAGAGGTAATACGCTTTGAAACAGTTGTTATAAAAAGGTGATGACAGATTTAGACAAGTTTTGAAGCAATCTGTAGCTTGTTAACTTCGGAGCAACGACAACAAAATATACAGGTACGTATCAAAAACTTTTCAAACCACTACCCCGTATTTAAACAGCTGCACCGTAGGATATACACTATCTCCCAACAAGTAATTGGACACCTGTGATAGCAAAGGAAAACGAAGTTTATTCACCTTCAATAGTTGGTGGAGCTTTCACGAGCAGCGATTACAGCTTCGACCCTCCGGGGCATATTCTCAACCAGGCGTTGTACGACATCTAGCAGTATTTTCTTATACTCGGCTTGGAGATGACTGGTCAGTTCCTTCACCCATTTCGGACGGTGGGGGCACCCCTTAAGTCGACGCTCCAACTCGTGCCAGAGGTGCTCGATAGGTTTAAGGTCCGGGCTCTGCCCAGGCCAGTCCATTCGATTAACCCCATTGTCACCATACCAAGCCATGGTGGACCTCGCAACATGACAGGTGGCATTGTCATCCGGAAAGTAACATGGGTCCACCCCGTAAGACTGCCACAACATAGGAAGCGCATGGCCATCCAAAATGGTGCAGTAGGTCTCGACGTTGAGTCTACCAGGAATTGCGACCAAGGGTCCCTTGCCATACCAGGAGAAACACCCCTATAGCATAATTCCACCGCCGCCGAACTTCACAGTTGGCACAATACATTCCGGCAGGGGCCGGTTCCCAGGCAGACGTCAAACCCAGACCCTGCCATCCGAACGGTAGAGGGTGAACCTTGATTTGTCGCTCCAGAGAACCCGTTTCCACTGCTCAACGGTCCACTGTCGACGCTCTTTGCACCACGTTAGCCGAGCAGCGCTATTGGACTTGGTGATCAAAGGCTTGGGGGCTGCAGCACGTCCATGATAACCGAGCAGATGGGCTTCCTTACGGATGGTATTCATCGAAAGAACACTTCCGGATTCCTGTTGAAACTCCTCGCGGATGTGGCCCATCGATTTGGTGTGGTTCTTCCGAATTTCTCTGGCCAGCACCCGTCGGTCTCTAACTCCCAGTTTTGTGGGTCTGCCGGGTCGGGGCACATTCCGACAGTCACCTCTCTTCTTCCACTTGCCAATGACGTAGGCCACTGTTGATATATGGGTACTTCAACTCGCTGGATATGTCACGTATGGATCGGCCATTTCTGTGATACTCGACGATTACACCTTTCTCGAAATCAGAGAGCTCCGAACTGCGTGGCATCTTGCATGCGACTGGTTGCGTTGTTGTTTCCCACACGATATTTAACGGCGGCGGCCGTGACGTGTATCTGGACCGCAGATATCGTCGATTGTAAGGGTATCCAATTACTTGTTGGTAGATAGTGTATGTATGTGGTCGCAACCTTCATAATAATGTACGTACGTGCCCATGAATTCCACTGGCCAAATGAAAACGTACTAGACGTTCAAAATCGAACCGGTAATGGGGACGTGGAGGTATTTTATAAATGACTGCATACACTGAAAATACGTACGAAGACATTTCTGGTATCTCATGTTCTCCATGTGGTAGCATGAATCATCTCAATCAAATAATTATTATAAATGCTTCTTCCTATTGATGTTTTACATTGGATTTAGAAAAGTGCTACAAATTTTCATCCACTATAGAACAGATTTTTTGTTTTTGATAATGTACACTGACGGAAAGAAAAAATCCCAATACCAAGAAGGAGTTGTGTTAGATAAACGACAGTTGGTAGGCGGTGAGGGTACATCTGTAAGATGACGTCTACGCAAATTTCGCGCTCGGCGCATGCGTGTAGCGCTAGTAGCGCCCCTCGGAACATGCAAAGCAGGTTTGCTGTAAATACGCGCTGTAACGTTCGTGAGCGTTAGTAATCGTTGAGATTCGACGTAATGTGTTGATGTTAGTCAAGAATGCCTTTAAGAAGACGAAGAAGCCATTATCAACAGCTCACGGAGTTTGAACGAGGTCGTGTAACAGGGCTACGAGAAGGTGGATTTTCGTTCCGCAATATTGCAGAACGACTTGGCAGGAATGTAGCCACTGTGCATGATTGTTGGCAGCGGTGGTCAAGGGAAGGTACTGCCTCAAGAAGACCGGGTTCCGGCAGGCCACGTGGTACTACTGAGAGGGAAGACCGCCGTGTACGGCGTATGGCCGTGGCGCATCGTACCGCGTCTGCGGCAGCAATTCGAGCTGCAGTTGCCACCCCAGTGACACAACGAACTGTTACAAATCGGTTACTTGAAGGACAGCTCCGAGCCAGACGCCCTGTAGCGTGCATTCCACTTACTCCAAACCACTGCCGTTTGCGACGTCAGTGGTGTCAAGCTAGAGCTCATTGGAGGACGGAGTGGAGATCTGTTGTGTTTTCTGATGAAAGCCGGTTCTGCCTTGGTTCCAGTGATGGCCGTGTGCTGGTTAGAAGGAGGCCAGGTGAGCGCCTGCAACCAACCTGTCTGCGACCGAGACACACTGGACCTACACCTGCAGTTATGGTCTGGGGAGCAATTTCCTATGACAGCAGGAGCACTCTCGCGGTTATCCCATGCACCCTGACGGCACAGTTGTACGTCGGTCTGGTGATTCAACCTGTTGTGCTGCCATTCATGAACAGCATTCCAGGGGGTGTTTTCCAACAGGATAACGCTCGCCCGCATACCGCTGTTGTAACCCAACATGCTCTACTGAGTGTCGACATGTGGCCGTGGCCTGCTAGATCACCAGATCTTTCACCAATCGAGCACGTATGGGACATCATTGGACGACAACTCCAGCTTCACCCCCAACTAGCATTAACCGTCCCTGTATTGACCGACCAAGTGCAACAGGCATGGAACTCCATCCCAGAAACTGACATCCAGCACCTGTACGACACAATGCATGAACGTTTGCGTGCTTGCATTCAACATTCTGGCGGTTACACCGGTTATTAATGTACCAGCATTTCACATTTAAAATGGCTCTTCTCGCGCTTACAATAAGCTGTGATCTTGAAACCTTAGTCTATTAAATATGTTACGTATACAAATGTATTGCCGCCATTTCATTCCTCTACAACTATTTTTTCGTGGTGTTGGGATTTTTTTTCCGTCAGTGTATATTAAAAGTCAAGACTTGAAGCACTGCATACAAAAACTGTACTCTGAAGATGACTGTAATAATCATCACACCTTTCCGCCACTTTACGTGTAGAGTAAATTAATCTTGGAATCCCACCGGAGTCATATTTTAGTCGGGTCTGTCTGTTTCTTTTACAATATGATGCCGTTAATGTCTCTTTTTTTCTAAATTTCTTCTTAAATAGCTATAATTTCTTTCATCAAAGCCGGACCATAAAATGAGAATTAAGACTCCTGAAATGAAATTAAAGTAGTGTAATGGACTTTCCAAGCACAATTAATCTGGATGCTTATTGTTCTGCCAGTGAATGAGGAAACTTTCGCTGATTCCTTTTTCTGCGACCAAGTCCTTTATTAATACCCTGGACCTCGACTACTCTTTAGCGTGAGATAATAAATCAAACTCCCCGCGCTATTCTGCGAAGTGCCCAGGAAATGCCTTCGGGATACTTCTAGCCGGTAATCGTAAGAGAGTAAATCCTCTATTCGACTTCGGGACATCATCCGCACGTTCGACTCCAAACGGCGAACAGAAAGCAGAAGCCTTCCTAGATCATATGCAGAGGGTTTTAGGAAGGGAGTGTCTGACCCCAGGTCTTAAACAACCCTTAGAAATAGGAAGCTAGGAGATTTGGGCTAGAGTGCCTTATGGGAAAGTGACACGGAAGCGAGGTAGAAAGACGCCCTTATTTATTACTGGGAGGCCAGTACCCGGGGTCCGACGGCTTAATGTGCCCATCCGACGCACGGCGGATATTTAGTGGTTCGAGCGTTCGCACCTACCTGGGATCGAACCTGAGGTTTTCTCCGCGGCAGTCACAAACGTTGACCACTCGGCCATCCGAGACCCAAAAGCCTTTCTAACCCGTCAAACAAAGCTTTTATACCTTCCTGAAGTCACAAGAACTGTCAATCCCTTTTGTCTAGCCGACTTCAGTAGTTAATGATTTTACCGGGTCTGCTTTGAAGACCTCGACTATCCCAGTTCCTTCCATTCACCGACACAAAACGGTAAACATACGCAGACAACAGCAGCACAACACCTTAGAAAATATACATTAGAAAATGACTCTACAACTTAAATCTTGGCCCTCAGTCTCCGGCAGCTGGAATGTACCTGGCCAAGGCAGCGGCCAGTGCGACATGAAGGCAGAGGGTGCTAAGAATCCCCGGAGGACCGGACTAGGCTGCCATTTGATGCTGACCTTGGCTACCTACAACGGACGCTCCCTATCTTCTGATTCAAGGCTTCTTGAATTGGAAGAGGAACTACAAAGGATCAAGTGGGACATCGTCGGGCTGAGTGAGGTAAGGAGAAAAGGAGAAGATCTCATTGAACTGAAAAGTGGACATCTCTTCTATTATCGTGGGACAGATACTGGCAGAACTAGTGGTGTTGGATTTATAATAAACAAGAAACTGAAGGATAAAGTGGTAGAAGTTGAAAGTTCCTCTGACAGAGCTGCACGACTCGTTATCCAACTATCGAGAAGATACCAGGTTCAGATTATTCAAACTTATGCACCCACCACAAGTCATCCTGAAGAAGAAATTGAAGAATTTTATGAGGAAATTCGTCATCTAAATAATAAAGGTAAGCAGCACTTGAAGATAATTATGGGAGATTTCAATGCAAAAATAGGGCACCGGCAACAGAATGAAACTTCAGTAGGTAAATTCGGTCACGGCAACAGAAACCAGCGTGGAAATACTCTCGTTGAGTTTGCAGAGGCAGAAGGATTTTTCATCTTGAATTCCTTTTTCAAGAAAAAGCCACACAGGAAATGGACATGGAGACATCCAATTGGGACGACAAGTGAAATTGATTTTATTATGTGTAACAAAAAATTCGTCATCGAAGACTGCAGTGTGCTAAACAAGTTCAACACAGGTAGTGACCATAGATTGGTGAGATGTAAGATGCACCTCAACACTAAACTGGAACGTGGCAAGCTCATAAGACAAACAAAATGTATTGACATAACCAACCTTAAAAAACACCATAATACTTTCAAGTTGGAACTGAAGAACAGATTCTCTGCTTTAGAAGGCCTAACATCGGAAGAAGTGGATATTTCTGAAGTTAACAGAAAAGTAACCAAAGCTCTTATGGAAACAGCAACAAAATTAGCTGGGTCTAAGAACAAGTTGCATGTAAACAAATTATCAGGAAAAACCAAAATGTTGATGCAAAAAAGAAGAGAGATGAGGACAACTAAAGAAGATGTGACTTCCAAAGTGGAATATATAGAGCTATGCAAGACAGTAAGAAAAAGTATCACTGAAGACGTAAGAAAATTCAACTGTGAACTAGTAAGGAAAGCAATTGAAAACAACCAAAGCCTAAAGATAGCAAAGGGACATCTCAGTAAGGGAAGAAAACAGATTATGGCTCTGAGAAAAGAAGATGGTTCTATAACAAGAAATAGAGGCGAAATTTTGACAAAAGTGAAAGATTTCTACTCCAAACTATATGAAAGGGATGATACATGTACTCCAGACATCATGAAAGGTACCGGAGTTCTTCCAGTCCTCCCAGCAGAAGTTGCTCATGCAATCAAGAACATGAAGCGGGGGAAAGCTCCAGGAGAAGATGGAATTACTGTAGACATCATACAAGAAGCAAGTGGAGAAATTGAAACAGTACTCGCCCAAATTTTCACTCGATGCCTTAATGAAGGGAAGATTCCTGAGGATTGGAACAATGCTACAATGATCCTGCTACATAAAAAAGGTGACATTGAGGATCTCAGGAACTACAGACCTATCAGCCTCCTATCAGTGGTTTATAAAATCTTCACTAAAGTTCTTTCACACCGCTTGAAGGTAACACTGGACATGGCTCAACCGAGAGAACAAGCTGGATTCAGGAGTGGCTACAGCACAATAGATCATATCCACGTACTGAGAGAACTAATTGAAAGAGCGAGGGAATATGAACTTCCATTGTGCATGGCTTTTATCGATTATGAAAAAGCCTTTGATTCAGTGAAACCATCAGCAGTTATCACGGCTCTGAAATCCTGCGGTATTGAAGATGCATACATTAATATTATTAATAACATCTATGAAAATGCAAGTGCAAAGATTCGGCTGTTTGAAAATACAACACACATAAAAATTGGAAAGGGAGTGAGACAAGGTGACACCATATCTCCGAAGCTCTTTAATGCCACATTGGAAAATGTCTTTCAATCACTGAACTGGGAAAACAAAGGGATAAAGATTAATGGAGATTATCTAACCCACCTTCGTTTTGCTGATGACGTAGTCATTTTTGCAACTACCCCATCAGAGCTGCAGAGTATGATCCAGGAACTTGCTGACAAGAGTAAAGAAGTGGGATTAAAAATGAACTTTCAGAAGACAAAAGTGATGTTCAATGCTTTTACAAGAAATGAAGATTTATCGATTGATGGAGAAAAACTGGAGATAACAGATACGTATGTTTATCTTGGACAGCAGATATCAAGTGAGGGTCACATTGATGAAGAAATTAATCGGCGTACAAAACTTGCCTGGATAGCTTTTGGAAGAAACAGCATAATTTTCAAGAGCAATATGCCGTTATGTCTTAAAAGAAAAGTGTTTGATCAATGCATCCTTCCAGTGCTTACGTATGGTGCAGAGACGTGGACCTTAACTAAAAGAGACATACAAAGACTGCAGACAACTCAAAGAAGCATGGAGAGGTGCATGCTTGGTATAACCAGGAGAGATAAGAAGAGGAACTCGTGGATCCGAAAAATGACGAGAGTGGAAGACATCATGATCAGAGTTAAATCCCTGAAATGGCAATGGGCTGGACATACTGCCAGAAGGACAGACCATAGATGGACAGCCGAAATTTTAGATTGGATTCCAAGGGACAGGAAAAGACCCAGAAAAAGACCACATGGGAGATGGGTGGATGAAATTCGTAAATATGCGGGAGTGACATGGAGGAGACTGGCACAAGACAGACCGTTGTGGAGGAAACTTGGGGAGACCTTCGTCCAGCAGTGGATTGATAATGGTTGACAATGATGATGATGATGATGATACCGCTATTCTTATCAGGAACTCAACATTGATCTCTTGTTTACCAGGACTGCTAACCATTTGCTGTTTGGCGCCAACTGCTTTGGAGACTCTTTTGTCTTACGGGCGCTGATGTAAAAAGGTTTTACGGACAACCTGTCTGGAGACCTTTTTGTCTCACGGACGCTATGCAGTCTTCTTGGAAACCTGTCATGTACATTGCCATCGCGATATCTACGCGATCTTTCCGTGGGAGGGCTTCTGTCAAGCATCTATTCTAAATTTCTGTCATTCGCCATAAGCCATCTCGCTCAATGAAATTCAGTTTCGGCTCTAATTACTGATAAATCATACGTATGTTCATATTTATGACAAATCGCATTGTGATATCTTTATTCCTACTTTCGTTGTTAGTTATAGGTTCAAATTTTCTTCTTACTCTCGCGGTTACAAAACTCCGCAAAATTTTTGATCAGGACTTTTTGAATTTTTCTCAAAACAGACTTAAAATTTCTACTTTAAGTTTATTTTGGAAGATTTTTACTTGAACGTAAACGTTGTAGAAAAAGAAAATGAGCTTTATTTGTCGCTTGAACTCTAGCTCGAATATCAATGCTAATTTCATTTAGAGATTAATATTATTCCAAGGTATTAAAAAAAGACAATGTTCTTAAACTTTACATTAGCGTTTGGAAACGAATCCCCGTTTTATCCATTATTTCTGAATTTTTGTAATAAGTAGTCGTTTTTTTCTTGATGCTTGTGTAGCCTCAACCGTTCAGAGAAAGCACTGAGAAAAAAGTTTTGTTAATTCAGCAAAAAATTGTTGAATGAATCAAAAAATTTTGTCAATATGCAGTCAACTAAAATGTTTGTTGAATTTACAAATGTGTTTTGCTGAAAATTATTGGTGATTCAACAAAATTTATTGTTATCATAACAAAAGGTTTTGTTCATTTAACAAAATGCCTAGGTCGATTTTTGGGAATTTGTTTGATCCAACAATATGTATTGTTATCGTGATAAAACGTTTAGTTGAATTAACAAATATAGCCAAGAAAATAATTTTGTGTTGCCAACAAAACAATTTTCGGGTGTAATTAGCATGTCTTTTGAATCCGTTCTGACGCAAATTAAATTTATCAAAGCTATTCAAAGCAACAAAATAAATCGACAAAACAGCTGAACAAAACTATTTTGTTGTTTCAAACGAACTTTTTTTTCTCAGTGAGTGTAATATCAAAACAACAATTTTCTACTCACGCCAAATGGCTTCCGAGAGCAGATGTAAAATACTATGAAGTTACCAGTTTTGCAAAATGTTTAATGATTACCTATGCACTTGTTTTTGTACTGCCCAAAACAATTCATAATTTTCAGCATGAGCCTCAAAGTATCTTCATGTATAGCGTCAGGGATTTATTTGCATCTGGTCTGCATAGAAGAGGAAAGCTATAAAAAGCACAGTCTTTGTCCTCTTCATAACAATCAGGTTTTCTTTTGCCATTGGTTCTCTCTTTGCGCATGGGCAGACCCTCATAGAATTCTGTGGAATCTTGAGAAGTCAACGATGAAGCGTAAATCAGTAAGGTCACATTCTCTGGAATCATAAATCCCTTACCATCCAGGGGCGTAATAATAACCCCCGCAACTCCTGCATTGGGGGGGGGGGGAGATATCTAAAAAGAAAACCAATTTTTGGCATTTTTTGCCTATAAATAAGATAGATATTTAAAAACATTTCCGCGCTTTTAGTTTGTAAAAACTGGATGACGGAGACCCTTTTTCGCAGCCATACAATGTTAAAGAAATGTCAGTTCGATTAATGAAATTTTTCTGCGCATGCTTCAGAATGTAATGAACTAAAATGTGTTCTTCGAGACGACGGAGAAACAGATTTGGGGAATTTTGTTTATAACAGTCAAGAGAAAAAATTTTACTATATGCAAAACATTGTGGAATTATGTTAAGTGTGGTTTTTATATTCAAGAGTTAATAATTTAAATACTTTTACTTTTTTTATGCCACAATTCTTAATTTTTACTTATTTGCTAACTTATGTTTTGTGTTTTCTCATAAATTGGAAAAGATCATCAGACGCTATCATACGACAGTTGAGTGTGTGTATGTGATCGTGATGAATTTCAAAGAGATGGCTACTTCTCTAAATGAAATAACATTTCTAAAATAATTTCAAAGTGATGGCTAGATCTCTAAAGAACCAAAATTCCAAGATAATTTCAAAGAGATGGCTACTTCTCTAAATGAAATAACATTTCTAAAATAATTTCAAAGTGATGGCTAGATCTCTAAAGAACCAAAATTCCAAGATAATTTCAAAGAGATGGCTACTTCTCTAAATGAAATAACATTTCTAAAATAATTTCAAAGTGATGGCTAGATCTCTAAAGAACCAAATTTCCAAGATAATTTCAAAGAGATGGCTAGTTCTCTAAAGAATAAAATTAACATATAGTGTTTTGTAATATTTTGCATTCGTATAAAACTAGGGCAACAATTTTGGTTTTACGAAAATTACCTGTAGATTCCAAAGAACTTGCATTATTAAAGCGATCATAAACCTTATTAATAATATGAAAATTAAAATTTTAAATAATTGAAATAACAATATGTAATTAAATAATTTCCAAATAAATAATATCGATAATTAATAATATGGAATTTAAAATTTTCCAAATCAGTAATAATGATACTTAATAATATGGAATTTAAAATTTTCAATAATTGAAATCGAATTGATTTTCATAAAAGGGCCTCAAAGATATTTTTTGCGAGGGGTCCTCGAGTTTCTCAGGTGCGCCACAGTTACTATCATTTGTGTTCTTAGTAATTTCAGGTTCCCGCCTTGTTTTATTCATCCAGGAAAAACCTATTTGGTTCTCTTTGATTTCCGGAAACTGCCCACGTACACCTTTATTACACGTGGGTATCTGGTTGTCGATCAGTTGTATACGGGAGCTGGAAAGGTCAAGTAATGAAAAATTCAAAATCCAGTTCTGTTTAACCACAAAAGTCTTTGACCGCAACCCTAGAGGCCGAGTGGTACGATGCGTTGAATTCTAATCATTCGGTCGAGATGGTTCCGGTTTCATATCCCGGGTGAGGCATGGGTGCTGTTTTTGTGTTAAGGCACTGGTTCCAGTGGCGGCTCGTGGTAGGAAAAATAGGTGAAGAGCTACAAGAGCAATATGAAAAGATATCTACTGTCTTAAATGAAAATCAGTTAATGAGAACTTACCTATTGTTTTATATATTAGATCAATTCTTCTTCCCTTTAAAGCTGGAAATTTGTCGATTATGTCTTCAGAAAATGGGTGTTTCTTCGTGACATCAAGAAAATGTCTTTCTGAATAAAAATATTTGCCAAAGAAGCAAGTTTATCTGGAGAAATAGTGTTTCTAGAGTAAGCTTGTATTCTTTTAAGGCAAGAAAAACTTCTTTCCACTGAAACACTTGCAGATGCAATTGTTAAAATCAGGGAAACCAATTTATAAGCTTCTGTAAAAATGCCTTTATCTCCAAAGAAGCACTCGAAGAAGTTCATGAGTCGATATATTCCTTAATTTTTCATCAGCATATACCAGACTCAGTTCATCTTTATGGCGCTGGTGTTTAGTAAAAATGTTTCCGTAAAAATGTTGTAGATTTTCAAAAGCGTGAGAGGGAAAGCGTGAATTAAATTGGTCGAATTTGGTTGTGTCAGCAAGCCAGGCAAATTGAAGTTTAAGTTTCTCACAGTCTTGAAATCTTATATCCATTTCCATAAGAATGTGGTACAAAATTTCAAAATACAATTGTTTATAATTTTGAAAAATTGTTTCTGGTGTAAAAGCAGCATATTCCCGTTTAGATCTGCTTATTTCTGTGATTTTGCTAGCTTTTCCAAACAGTGTTCCAAATACCTCATCGTTCCTTTTATGGCTCAAAATTTCATAAGTTGTTTTTAATTTGAGTAACACAGTAACAGTTTATGTCTATTGATTTTTTCTGCAAAATTTCGAATAATAGATCGGTGAAGTCAAATATTTAATTAAATACTATTCCCAAAAATGTAAATTCAAAAGTGTTCATATCATTTGAAAACCCTTGGGCAAGTTAAATTTATTTTTTTCTGATTGGTCACTATTTGTGAGAAATTCGAATACTTCCTTCAATTTATCCCAATCTTCAACTACGTATTACACATACTAACTTCGAAGTGGAGGACCATCGAGTTTCCTTTATGGTTGGCATGCATCTCGCGGTTGTTGATGTGAGTATATTGTTTTTTCACCACTCAGCGAAGCGATCGCTTCGCTGAGTGGTGAAAAAATAAAGGAATTACACTGAGGCTTGCAAAAAATATTCGACACTTAGAAATTTTAGAAAAACTCTGCTGTAATACAAGGTTTAAACGATGTACTAAGCAATAACAAAAACAGCTTGAGAAGCTTTATGCTTCATTTTTTTCTGGAGTCCAGTCAAGTGTCCAGACATTACGTTTGCCCCATCGTAACATTATCCTCTTCCTTTATGATTGTCCTATTGACTTGTGTTGATAATCACACTGTTCCAAAACTTTGTCTAGCATTTTGTATAAAGCTTCTGACGTTCTATCTTCACTCACACCATGGAAACCCAAAAATCGCTCAACCAATACACCTTCCGAATCAACAGATCTTATTATTAAAGAGCACTCGGAAGTCTGGCTATGTCTTCCCATCTACTTGAATATAAAAGCATTGAACTTCATTTATTTCATTTTTGACGTGATCGTTTATATATTCAGAAATACATTCAATTAATTCGTTTTGAATAGTTTTTGAGTAACCTGTGAAGACATTTTTTATCGTTTCGTTTTGATTTTGAATTTTTAAAGGAGTTCTTGATATCAACAGTGAAAGCAATTCCTTGAATTTCTACGATTTATCGAGTCAATGCCTTCGTCATGGTCACGGAATGCTAGTTCTTGTTTACTCAAATACAGTACTGCATCAATCATTGTCTGCAGAAAAGTCTATTTAAACGAACGCTTTCGCTGAAATGCATTTTCAAAAAGCCTAGCATTCTCCCTCGGGGCATCGGCAATGGTATTCTGATTCTTTTCAAAATTATTCAGCATTAATTCGCATTTCAGGTGTTTGCTAGAATCCCCACGTTTGTGAAGTGACCGTTTTATATTTAAGAAATCTGAAAATTGTCTTTATTCCACGCCGAATTTTATTACTAAAAAATAAGCAGGGCCAACAAAATAGTTTTTATAACACAGAAGGGCTTCAAAGCCATTTATATTCAGTAAACCAACAATTTTTAAAATTAATATTGTAAGATTTGCCGCTCTTCTTGATTTCTTTCTTGGCGACAATTGTCAGTGAATCCGTCGGTCGTCGTTGAAGTAAAATGTCTCTTTTATTTTCATCTTTCCGCCGATTGAACGGAGTTTGCAATAAATTACAGACAATGTCGTTCACAGGATACATACTGAAAACTAAAACTATCACTGTCAGTTAAACTGTACACGAAACTAAAGTAACTAATGAAGTTTTTAACAAATAATCACAAAACACGAAAAAACAAATCTCTTTCGGAAAGTATGTACCGAAACACCGCAAAGCCCTAGCTAGTGGATTGCCAAGGATTCCCGTTCCACTGCGGTCTCTTCGGAAGGTTATTATCGCTCGGGTTCCTAATTGGGTTCACCCGGCGTAATATTGGGAGCCAAGGGGGTGTCGAGTGGATTGTGATTCTGCGATTCCCTGATTTAGGGCTGACGCAGCTTCAGAATCCACTGACGGGGCGTTGTGTTTCACACAGCAGATTTTTCCTTTGGGAGTCAAAGGGTCCGCTGTGTGCCGCAATATTTTTGTGAACGTCTAGATTTAAAATAAAAAGCATAAGTGAAGTGATTTTCTAAGCTCCGGTTCCAAAAGATATATATATTCTCCAAATAATCTAGGGTTGAGCACACATATTGTAGTTAACGATACACTCATGATGGAACTGAGACAAAATTAACAACAAAAACAATTTATTGGTTATGATTTGGCATAATAATAAATATACGCTCATGATACTAGCAAAAATGATTTAAGACTCTTTGACAGGAACCTGTACTCAATTACTTATTTGATCAAAAATTTATTTACTCTAACGGAAGACTCGTATGGACTGATCCGATAAACAAGGTATGAGGGGACACCAAAAAAAGAATAGGATGGATTTCCTACCTTAACCTCCGAATCTGGCCTAGATATCGCGCTGCTGACCACTCCTGAGCCGGGAGAATTCTCGTCAGCCAAACACTGTTATCGTTGTTCCTCCACATAGGGTACTGGTCTGCGATGTATGCCCCGGTCCGTCAAACTTGGTGCGGGCCCTCGTCATCCTTTGCCGGGTTCCTTTCCGTAGCACCTCGTTTTGGATCCTCCATCCATGTCGGGACACGGTACGCAGTTACGGATGTCCTGCTGCAATGTTTGGCAGCGATTAAGCTGCCAGTCTCTGATACCTCATGGCTGTGTCCAAGTTTTGGACCACCAAAAAAAAACCCGACAAGTCACCAGTAATAAAGAAAAAGTGCAAGTCAAGCACCTCGACTTAGAAGAACAAGTGAAAAGTTGAAAGTGACGAAGTTCTTCTCTTCCCTTGTAAAAATCTTTCGACGACCCCCAAGAAGACCCACACTACCTCAAAATATCCCATCATCCAATCACTAGCTGGCAAACGCAAGCCTCCCTGAATTAAATTCCCCAGTGTAGATTTTACTGGTCAGAGAATTAACATTTTGATCTTCCATTCGCTAGGGGGTCAAGATTCCTACCCGCTCCAGTGAAATTCTGAGAACCCCTGAAGTTACGTTTGCCGCTTGATACAACCACCGGCCATAAATCCTTACCCCAATTAAACTGTTAGCTCTGGTTCCAACAAGTCTACGGTCGGGCCAACACGCATTGTGGATGCTATAGACGGTGGACACTTCTATTGCCCCGAATAAAACATACAACAAAGCCAGCTCGCCGATGGCTGTCGCCAGCGTTTACTCCTTACAGTGTCGGTCTGTCCTGTGACGCCTTGTGCTGAGAGAGGGGGGACGGAGAGAGAAAAAAAAGAAAAGATTCACCCGAAAGTATATGGCAAAATAAAACGTACTCCTTCTTCAAAAAAATACATGAATTAATAAAAATGAATAAATAAATAAATAAATAAATGAATAAATAAAATAAATAATTAAATAAATGAATAAACTAGGGAATGGGTTTTCGACCTAAATGTGCAGCGCTCAGTTTGGGCGCTGTCACAAGGTCACGACTTCAGGTGCAGAGGCTTGGCGTCTCAAGCTAAAACACTTCACTTGCCCGGCAGATAGGGGAGGGTGACGTCACAGTTACCATGGCAACTCGGACGAAAACTGCAGACTTCCAAGCATTCTCATTTCAGCTCTTCACTTGAACTGTTTTGCGTATAAGGACTCGTTTTCCGTATTGGACACGCATTGTGAATTGATATCTTATCAAAATTTTGTGTATTTTAGCACGCAATAAAGGCAAAAAAAGAATATATTATACGAAATTATTAAATGAAACCTTATTTCAAATAAAATAGGTGAAGAGGCACTTCACCTACTTCACCTGAAAAGCCGCCAATGACTGGTTCTCTCCCTTTCCTGGAACAAGAGATCCTAAATTAAGAATGAGTGACTGCTTTTGCCCATTGTGTTGCTCACGGTTGTCGATAACACAAAAATATTTGATCATGGAGTTCAGAAAGTTTTTTTGGCGGGACCGTTTCGGCCTTTGTCCCGCTAATGTGCGTACGAGCGACAATTCCTGCGTTATCGGTCCACCAAAGCGGGTTTTCTTTCTAACGTAACTGAGGAAACTGAGGCCCTCCTAGGCTAGCGTACTCCACTAGCGTCTCAAATCTACAGTGGCTGAATCCCCATTCCCTGTAATGCGCATGCCCGAGACTTAGAAATTTTTCCCCAATCTGTTGGTCTCGCACTTTCCGCCCAGGAGTGGATAGTCGATATATGTTAACACATCGCCGAAATGTGACGTCACAAGATGGCGTTGGGTATAAACAATTTCTTGCACGCTGAACATCTGTAGTCTGCTTTTTTTTTCTGAAGACGATGAACCAGTGCTTTGATCAGGATGAATATTCCTCATACGTCGATACAAATTGAACGATTTCGTGAATATTTTCTTACAAAACGCGCAAGAAAAACAATCTTTATTCTCCATACAAGGTGCATCAACAATATCCTCATCCATCGTCCACTATTAACAAAACCGAACTTGGAGAAAACGCGCACGTGATTTTAGTTTTAAGCAATTTCTAAGTCTCGGGCATGCGCTTTACAGGAAATGAGGTTTCAGCCACTGTCGGATTAATCTGGAACGTATATTGACTATCCACTCCTGGGCAAAGAGTGCGACACCAACCGATGGGGAAAAAATTTGTAAGTCTCGGGCATACGCTTTACAGGGGATGAGGATTCAGCCGCTGTATAGGATTGAGACGCTGGTAGCGTACACCCCCTTGCTCGCTTGGTACGACTCATTTCGCGAGTGTAATGCCCCGTACCACAGAAATTTCCGGAAACACCAGTTTCCGGCGTGCGTCCGTGAAGAAACTCCTCTTGTTCCAGATTTCCACCGCTATCCAATGTAACAGGTTTTATATATCCAGTAATGTAGTTCTAAATAAAAAAAATGCCATGCCGGTGAGCAAATGAAGGAAAAAACCAATCCGGGAAGTATGCCTCCACAATCTTCAAAAGTCCTGCAAAATCAGATTTGTTTGTTTTTATTAATTAGTATTTTTATTAAATGTTCATTACTAATTACTTTTATCAATTTATATTAGAATTGCTTAATTTGAGCAATTTTAAATAAAAGAAAGGATGTTACTTGAGAGTCCTATACTAAGAATATTAAATCTTAATTTAAATACCGCTCTCTCGTTCTACACGATTCTAAATAGTCATTGTGAATAATACATGTTAGTAATATTGAGCAAATGCTACTAACATAGGCCTATCGATTCATTGTGACTAATGCGTAGTTTCTCCTAAGATTACCTGTGGCGAGATGTTTACTAAAAACGCCCTTCACTACCGTTGTTTAGCCACCTTCTACAACGTTGAGGTCCTCCGTCTGGACAAAGAAGTTCACATTCCCTTTGCGCTGGAACCTTTACGTTTCGAGAGACGCGGCCCCTACTGGACTGTATTCAGTTTTTCTGTTTCGAGATTTAACAACCACCATCAGCAATGCTGGGGGGCTATAAGCAGTCTCCCACCCCAAATTTCTGGCCACTGTTCCAGTGAAAGGACAGAGTCTGAGCCAACGGCCAAGCGCACCACTCATGCCTCATCCAGGATCTGGTCAGACTCGAACGAATGGTCAGAAGCCAGCGACTCAGTCCTCTCAACCACCGGGCGGCCGTCATTTCAGTATAAACATTCGGGCCAGATCCGAGGATGTTTGCGTACAGAACACAGTTTTCCCTATTTTTGCATACATGATCACTTAAAAATATTCGTTTTCCTGCTTTTCTTTCCAACTAACTGCCAAAACCGCCTTAGCGCCTCTACGGCTAGAAAAGTAGTTCTTTAGCGCCGCTAAAGCGTGTTAAGGCCCTTCTACATCACTGTTTATACAGAATCTCCTAAATTCTTGACAACTGGATGCGCAAATCGCCAGTCGCAACGCTTCCACTCTTTGTCACCAATACCACAAACAGCTTATCGGCAGAACATGAAACATCCCAACAATACATTCTGTGTCATCCAACAAGAAATAAACCTTTATGTACAAAGATCACAGTGCATCAACGTCGATGGTGGCTGCCTTTCGCGATAACTTCCTTCGGGGATTATTTTTCAGTTACATTTTTTCGTTGACGCCAAGGATCTGACTGCTTTCGTTTTTGTCACGGAAGTTCACGCAACATATGAGCAAAAAGACAAAATGTTAATACCGTCTAAAATAAAGTATTACCACTAGCATACGTACATATTTACATAGCGTAAGACAAATGAGGCAATCGTGAATGTTACACTGACAATTCTTAAGTAGAATGTCTTTCACTTTTGAAACAGCCCTTAATTACTGGATGATTTTGCAGTTTAAGGAAATCAGAAGACTTGTTTTACAATTTATCACCCACCAGATCAATTCAATGTGGTCTAATGTTGCACATCAAGGATTCAAGGATTTTTCCGTTTCTTCCTCTAAAAAATAGGGAAGGGGCAAATGGGAATTCAATTGGCGGAAAAAGAACTGTACTACATACACAAAAAATAATTTTTACGATTGTAGACCAGATCATGTTTATAGGATTTTAGGAAGGGAGTCTGACCCCAGGTCTTAAAAAACCGTTAGAAATAGGAAGCTAGGAAATTTGGGCTAGACTGCCCTACAGGAAAGTCACGCCGAAGTGATGTAGAAAGGGGGAGGAAGATGCCCTTATTTATAACCGGGGGAGCCAGTACCCGGGGTGGAGGCTTAACATGCCCATCCGACGCACGGTTTATATTTAGTGATTCGAGCGTTCGTACCAACTGGGATCGAACCTGCGACCTCTCCGTACCAATCACGAACATTGGCCACTAGGCCATCCGCCTTTCTGTTTTTACGATTGGGTTACGGAGATTTAATACTAGAATTTTAGGCAACAATATTAAATCTCATTCGTAACATTTCTTTCCATTTTTTTATTTTTTTTGTTCTGCAAGCCTGTTCCAGTTTTCTTTTTCTACAAGTCTGGGAAAGTTGCACCTTTTTGATTTTGTCAGGAAGCAGGGATTTTCAGAGACCGCCAAGCCGTCGCATCTTAAAACCACTTCAAGTCTTGGCTTTGTATTTCGTAGCCGCATTTGGTATTGTCAAATGCAATTTGCACTTTTCGGCATGCTTGTTCAAAGGTAATCGAAGGGTAAGCAAGGAGCGATTATTCTCAGTTTGAAGCTTTTGTCTTGGGACGCAGTCCTTTTAATCCGTGGGTGTGAAGAATCGCTGTGTGTGTTGGAAGGCTAGGGTTACTTTTTCGCCTAGGGGGGAGGTGGCGGATGGAAAAGGGAGTCAGCTCGGAGAGATAAGCAGGGTCGGTCGTGAAGGAAGCCAAGGGGGCTTCAGATCAGATCATAAGATCATATGAAGAGGATTTTAGGAAGGGAGTGTCTGACCATAGGTCTTAAACAACCCTTAGAAATAGGAAGCTAGGAGATTTGGGCTAGAGTGCCCGAGACGAAAGTGACACGGAAGCGAGGTAGAAAGGGGGAGGAAGACGCCCTTTTTTATTACCGGGAGGCCAGTACCCAGGGTCCGACGGCTTAACGTGCCCATCCGATGCATGGCGGGTATTTAGTGGTTCGAGCGTTTGTATCCGCCCAGGATCAAACCTGAGGTTATCTCCATGGCAGTCCAGAACGCTGACCACTAGGCCACCCGTGGCCCGCCAAGGGGGCTTTGTTCCAGGGCCGGTGCTTTACTACGAGGCCCACGGCGCGAAAGATAGGCGTAGAAAATGATCGGTACCAAGTATCGATGGAAGATGGAAATACATATGTTGTATTGCTCGCAACAGAGTAAAGAGAGCTTAAGGACGACCTTCGACGAAATAGATAAGAGAAATAAATCCTTTTTAAAAGGTACAGAAGGTATTTCACGAAATAGTGTAGCATCCTGCTTATTATTATTATTATTAGCTCTTGTATTGTTTCCTTCATATTAGTGTTTGCGTGCCAAATTCTAACTACGAGCCCCGAGATGAAAGTGTCTATTATTATTATCACCAACCACGTGGTACTGCTCATTCTTAACAACCTGAAGTAACAACAAGTTAGCCACCCCCGTGTCGCAGTAGACTAAGTCATGGCTTATGACCATTCGTCCGAGATGGGTTCGGGTTCGAATCCCGGGGAGGCATGGATGTTGTGTTTGTCTTAAGGCGCTGGCTCTCTCCCTTCCCTGGAACCAGTGGCCCTAAATTAGTGACGGACGACTTTTTATAGCCCATTGAGTTGCTCACCGTGGTCGTTAAACCCTCAATAAAAAAAAAGCAAACAATTGTACATTGAAGTCGGGACTTTTAACCTTTAACATTGACCTTATAAATACAGTTTTTGTTCTTTAGAATATTTACGCAAAAAAGCTGAAATTCGATTAATCACGAATGACTATACTGTAATGCAGAATCGAACGGTCTTCCGTAATATCCGAGGAGACGCGCGCAAAACATTTTTCATAACTAATTTTTAAGAAGCTCTCACCAAAAGGAGTAAAGTAATCATCATATTTTCAATATTTCGTACGGCGGCGGAGAGATAAGGCAGCACACGTTTCGACTCCGCCGGAGAAATATCAGCAAATCTGTAAGTGGTTTCTTAACTGCCTTGTGATCTCTTAATGAAGTTTCATACTTCACTCAGGTAGAACGCCCACTACTACCTGTGGGGAGATTCTAATTTGGGATGTAACTGAAGGCAGGGGGATGTACGGGAATAAGTTGGCAGCATGTCGACAGTTAGAGGATACAGCGGGTGATAAATCTAGGCAAGAGAGAGAAGGATTGGAGGTGGACGGGGAGTGGATATACACTTCCTTTAATCCATCATTCCTTCAAGCATTCACTCAGAGATCTCGGCCTACCGCCGACCCGTCCCACACTGCGGCACCTTTCATATACTCTCGTGCCCATTGAAGTCACACCTGTGCAGTAATTACTTGACCTCCCATAGTCTTGCCACACTCCTTGCCCTCAGGGTCCTCCGTATTGCCTTCCCGTATATATGCAGAGGTGTCTGGAATAGAGATAAAGAGAGATAGAACTTCCAAAAAAAAAAAACCTTGACAGTCTTCAGCAACACATTATCTAGTCTTCCTCCCCTTTCTTCCTGTTTTTGAGATTTTGATTTTTTTATTTCATCTGCACCTCTGTTCTTTGTTGCTGGGTGTTGAGTTGACGGACCCAAGTGCCAAGAAGGGGTGGCGAGACTTTACTGTCTTCTTTAATGGAATTAACTTCTTGGCTGGCTTTTTAGATTTCATCATTCCCTTGAAATATGATAATTTTCCAGCGGCATCTCTCTTTCAGCACATTCAATTAATCCTCGTATTACCTAAGCGAGTGGCTGTAGAACACGGTTATTAAACTCATGTGCACTTCCTATCTATTTTTACCGTTAAGCAGTAGCGTCGTTAGGCCAATTTTTCGGGGCGCACCCCCCCCAAAGAAACGCAAAGCCCTCCCAATCAAAATAAATCTTTTCTTGTATTAGCTTACCTTTATCTATGTAATATTTTTCCACCTTAAAAAAAAAAGAAAAAGGCAGGTGGGACTTTTCTTAAGTATTTTGTTGTCAAAGCAAAATAACCTCTTCCTTCGATTCACTTTTTAGCACGTCATTTGTAAAAAAAGATCGTGCTTATATTATCGGTTTGCCCGTCCGTCCGTCTGTAGACACGATATCTCTGCAACTATTAGTCTGATTTGGAAAATTCTTTTTGCATTGAGAAGCTTGAAATATTGAATGATCCTTCATTTCGTTTTTTTCTTTTTACGATGTACAATTTAGCCGCTAGAGGGCGTAAATTCAGATGATGTCGAATTCAAAAATAGATTTCATTCCACATATTTGCTTTAAACATCCGATTGAAAAAAATATTTTATCTTTCGATTCCATTTATGTCGAAGAGTATTTTAGGAATAGTTGTTTTTTTCAAATCATGTATAGATTTTCCGCTAGGGGGCGCAAAAGTAAATTATTTTTTCCCCGATATCTCTTCTTCTAAAACTCTGATTTGAAAATTGTTTTCTTTAGCGGATACAGCTTCTGATGGGAAATCTTTTGCATATAATTTCTAATTTTTGGCAAAGAATACTTTGGTCACCAGGGGACGTAAGTGTTAATTTTTGCTTCTGATGTATGTGCCAAATAATCTGAGCTTCTAAAATCTCGATTGAAAAAATTATTTCGTAGACCGATGCCACTCACGGCGATAAACCTTTTCGGAATATTTTCTTCTTAAAATATTCCATAGTTTCTCCGCCAAGGGACGTAGATGTATATCTTATTTTTGTCAATATCTTAGCTTCTAATGGTCCGATTTGAAAAATTCTTTCTTTATTAGATAGTTTCCGGTATGACATGTTTTTATATAATTTCAAAATTTTCAAGTAATTCATAGACTTTCCGCTAGGGGGCGTAAAGGTAAATTTCGTTTCCCCTATATCTCTGCTTTTAAATCTCCGATTTAAAAATTCTTTCTGCAGCGGATACGGCTCCTGGTGGGAAATCCTTTACACATAATTTATAATTTTTGTAAAAAATGGTTTGGCCACCAGGGGTCGTAAGACTTAATATCCGCTTCTGATGCATTTGCAGCAAAATATTGAGGTTCTAAAATCTCAATTGAAAACAAAAAGTCGTTTGTGGACCGATACTTCTCATGTCGACAAATCTTTTAGGAACATTTTCTTCTTAAAATGATGCATGGTTTTCTACGCCAGGGGGCGTAGATGCATATCTTATTTTTGTTTCTATCTCTACTTCTAGGAGTCCATTTGAAAAATTCCTCCTTTGTTGGATAGTGTTTCCGATGCGATATGTTTTTCATTTAAATTCAAAATTTTCAAGTAAATCATAGACTTTCCGCTAGGGGGCGCAAAGGTAAATTGCGTTTTCTGCGTTATTTCTGCTTCCAAAACTCCGATTTGAAAAATTATTTCTGTATCGGATACAACAATTGATGGAAAACCTTTTTCATGCAATTTCTAATGTTTCGTAAAGAATGATTTGACCATTTAATATCTGCTTCTAATGTATTTGCAGCAAAATCTGGGCTCCTGAAAACTCACCTAAAAATTTCTTTTTCTTGGATCGCTCATATCGAAAAACCTTTTGCGAATACTTTCTTCCTAAAATAATGCATGATTTTCCACCAGGTGGCGTAAAGTCACATCAAATTTTTGTCGACATCTCTGTTTCTAAGAGTCCGATATGAAAATTTTGTCAGCGTTGGAGAGCGTTTCCGGTGCGAAATGCTTCTCATATAAATTCATGTTTTTCTTAACGCATAAGTTTGCCACCAGAGAGCGTAAGCTCGCGATTCCGTTTACGGCAATATCTGGGGGATTGAAAACCAGATTGAAAAACTTATTTCTTCCGTCAGATACCATTGTTTTCCATATCGGTTCCACTGACTTAGGATAGCTTTGATAAATTTAATTTGCGTCAGAATGAATTCAAAAGACGTGCTTATTACACCCGAAAATTCGATGTCTTCTTTCTAGTTTTGTTTCTTCCGATGAGGGGGTCAGATGTCACAGCAACAGCATTAAGGTAACATTTCTCTAGTTGGGGTGATCTCTTCGCCTGGTCTCTGCAGGGGTTAGGCCATTAGGGAACCATACGTCAAACAATTTAAGGATTTACGGCAGTGGCGTCGGAACTCTTTATTGACAGCGGGGACAAGATGTCGGAGAAAAAATTATAATGTTTTATCATTTCATGAAATTTATCATACTACTGTAAAACAAGACGTGCTAGGTTCATTACGAAAATTTGCTGGAAATTTTTTTTTCGATTGAACATTCATCTTTTAAAAAAGAACATTTTCATATCCATAGTTTCTCAATCTAAACTAACTGTACACTTAAACGGCCTTGAACTATAGACTTTGATACTTCCGGATTGGTACCAATTCTTCAGGAATTGCAGCCGTAGACGTTATAATTAAACACTGAAGGAACCTATATCTCATTCCTCACCCTTCTTCCATTTCCCTATTTAGTTTTACTTATTTTTTTAGAGGAAGACTAATTTTTTACACTTAATGAGACACAAAACGTTGCTGGTCTTCAAACGGGAATCAGCCCACTGGACTGTTTAATGGGGCTAGCATTTCTTGGAGTCCCAGGAGCGCCATTAAAAAAAAAATCAGATTTCTAGATAGTTCGTGGTAAAAAATGAAGAGCAATACTCAATTTCTATCGAAATGAACTTACAAAAAACCCCGAATGCTTGAGATTTCCAATCACGAACATATGTAATTCGGAAAGAAAGAAAACTGAGAGGGCAAATGTGATGTTTTGCCCCACCCCCCTCATTTGCGTGCGTGGTCAACTGCCCCCTCTGCCCTTGCGGTTCCGACGCTAGTGATTTACGAAAGTGGGAGTATCGTGGAGGCGCGTACCATCAGTCCCAAGCTAACAAAAACCCAAACCCTGAGAATCAGCCGTAGACCAAAAGACTGAAGGAAAGATGTACGACAGAAACTACAACAGCTTGTCGGAAACGGTAACATTCATGTGAAAAGGCGGCATCTTTACTAGGGTAATAAAAAACAGCATGAAAGGGAGCAGAAGTTTCCACTAAGTGAAGACGTTTGTTTCACGGGGTAAAGGAATTTCGGTAGGGTAATAGCGCATTTCTCGTTACGGTAGTTTATTGATGGATGTATCTGGCCATCGGGCGGGAAATAGGATTAGGGTGTTGAGAGTGGAGAACTGTCGTATTATAGATTCTTTTTTACAGGACAGTGTTGCTACATATTCTTCTCAATTAAGTGCAGTTGATCATTTTTTTTTTGTCCACTGCAAGTTATACTTTCAGAGCTACTAGGATAGAATTTTTTTAAAAAATAGCACCGTGAAATACTTCTTTTGGAAAACAGCGTCAAACAACGGTCTTTAACCCAAGTAGTGTGCACGAGCTCTCTAGCACACAAGAAATGCATTCCAGACAAAAATGCCCTATTTATTGTCGATTTTATTAAAATTCAGTTTCACAAATTGTCCTGTGATACAGAGAAAAAATCTGGTATGCATAAAAAGGTTCGACATTATTCCAGTTTTGTGAATAACTGAGGTAAATCAGGGTACTTTGGACAGATTTTGTCGAGTTACACATCTTTACTTCTGGGTGTTTTTTTGAAGAAAATATTATTTCAAAAGTTATATATATATATATATATATACATATATATATATATATATATACATATATATATATGGACTTACCCCCCCCCCCCCCCAATCCATCACTCCTAGCGACGCAACTACCGGTAAGGGTATCAAGAAAAGCAGAAGGCTAGAGACATTAGCTAATCCAAAATTTCTTAAGCAGAATCTGTTGTGTCAGCACATTGAATAAGTTCTCGTATTGTTATCTGAGCGAGGGACTGTAAAACACAGTTAATAAAGTGATGCGCTCTTCCCATCTACTTTTACCGATAAGAGTACCAAGAAAATGAGAGGGAGAGAGAGATATTCGATAATCCAAAATGTCTTAAAAGGGAGGGGGGAGGATACTGTTACTTTCGCACGATTTTATTTTGAAAATCCGTTTTATACACATTCCATATTGAGTGTATTCAGCGCTACCCGTGTATAACTTTTAACATGCTGTCTTCATATTCTGATTTTTATTACATTGAGTGATCGTGTTAGTAGAGGAAATGTGAGAGTTCTGGCACGTGCCGCAACACTGCTGATCGGTATGCCGCATGCCGCGTGTGCCAGAACTCTCAACGAGAGTTCTGGAACCTGAACCTTTCTGAATGCGTTATTGAGAGTTCTAGCACATGCCGCATGCTGCATGTGCTTGATCTTTTAATGTAAGTTTTGGAAAAGCCTTTTGTCCAGGCTGACGAAGAAACTTTTTAGCGGTGGCAACACTGCAAACATAGGGATGTTCAGAACTTCTCCGTTTTAGCCTTACTTTAAAAAAAATAAATTTCCGCTTCAGCTTGTCCATGCCATCAAACGCAGATTTTTTTTTTTTTTTTTGAGATTAAAAAAATTGTTTTGTTGGTCAACAATGGGATTTGAACACTCCACCCTCTATGTGAGAGGCAGGAACCTTAACCACTGGACCAACAAGACATTGCTTATGTTAGGGGAAAATAACCATGAGAACTCTCGCTGGATAACATGAGGTAGAAACTCATCTTATGGAGTGATACATCGCAGAAAAGGATTCGACTTTTATAACGATGTTAAGCCCATGGCCGAGATCCACGCATTAAATTTGTCGAGATAGCCCTTAAACTTTACAAAGTATTCCAATTTTCCTTTCCTTTTGCGTTTCTTCATGACATTTCAAAGAGCAAAGGTCTCGGAAAGTTTTAGTTTTTAAAGCTCTTCAGCATAAAAAGTGCCCTGAATTACCTCGTTCATCAAATCCTTCACTTTGTACACAGAAGGAGTTCTGGGAACAAGTTTTTTCACCACGAAAACCTCTTCCGTCCAGTTCGATTCGTATCCGTTTTCAAATGTTAATTTTGCTTAACTAATTCGCACATGATCTCCTACTTGAAATTTGTAGAAAGGTTTCTCCGATGTCATATTTCCATACAGATCCCTCCAAACTTTCTTTTCATTGCTTTCGTTTGCTTCAACAGGTTTCATTTTTATACTATATACGATGGTATAGGAATGGTTGTATCCTTGAAGTAAATCATCAAGTACATCGGTAAATTTGTATGTATTGTGAACTGTGAAGTAACGCCACATCCTAGTTTTGAAAGTCCGGTTGAATCTTTCCACAATGGCCGCTTTTGTCTCGTTATTTGTTGTAAAGAAATGTACCCCCTCGTGTTTTAAAAACTTTTGAAACAAACTCTTTGTTCTTAAATTCCGTTCCTTTTATCCGTTTGTAATTTCAGGGGTTTTCTCTGTTCAAGTATCTTGGAAAAAGCATCAATGATGTACGATCCAGACTTTTTCTTCAGTGGAATTACCTATGCATGTTTAGAAAGTATATGAATACATGTCAGTGAATAACGAAAACTATAATTGTGCTGACTCAAATTGCCGACGTCAACCAAGTCAGCCTGTCATTGTATATCAATTTTATTTGTGATGATTCTGTTTCTCGGAAAATGTCGTCTCACCGGTTTGCGAAGACTGTATGCCTTTTCCCCTTTTAATCATTCTTGAACGTCGTTTTTCTTTATTTTTTCTTTCCTGACAGCATGGAATAAAGCACTGACACCACCTAAACTTCCTTCTCAATTGGGGCTCAGATATGTCAGTTTCATCACGTCCTCCATTACAACATTCAAATTTAAGATGTTCTACAGTTACTTTTTTTTTTGAGTGGAGGTTTAACGACCACCGTGAGCAACTCAATGGGCTATAAGCAGTCACCCGTCCCTAATTTAGGGTCACTGGTTCCAGGGAAGGGAGAGAGCCAGTGCCTTAAGACAAACACAACATCCATGCCTCACGGGATTCGAACCCGGACCCCTTTCGGACGAATGATCAGAAGCCATCGCTTAGACCACTGCGCCACCGGGGCGGCATTCTACAGTTACAGAAACATTCATGTTGACACTGCGCCACGTAAAACTCAAATGATTCTCATTCATCCTCCCACTCTGTTTTTCATTACCACGTCGTCAACCCCCGAAACACATATTAGTAGTGATGCCACCTGATTTTTCCGTGTATAAAAACTGTTTTCCCATTTTATTATTATTATTATTATTATTATTATTATTATTATTATTATTATTTGGAGCGTATCAACCAGCTGTTCCGATGCCAGAATCAAGAAACGGATCCGCAATAAAGCTAACACAAGCAATGTGTTGTTGGTCCAGTGGTTAAGGTTCCTCCCTCTCACACAGGGGATGGAGTGTTCAAATCCCATTGTTGACCAACAAGACAATTTTTTATCCTCAAAAAAAAAAAAAAGAAATTCCTCCATTTTTTGACAGACAATCTGACGCGGAAATTTATTTAAAAAAAAAGTAAGGCTAAACCAGAGAAGTTCTGAACATTCCTCTGTTAGCAGTGTTGCCACCGCTAAAAAGTTTCTTCATCAGCCTAGACAAAAGGCTTTTCCAAAACTTACATTCAGAGATCCAGCGCATCCAGCATGCGGCATGTGCTAGAACTCTCAATAACACATTCAGAAAGGTTGAAGCATGTTCTAGAACTCTCATTGAGAGTTCTAACACACGCGGCATATGCCAGAACTCTCATATTTCCTCTACTAACTAAGGTTGCTTTGGAAAAGCAACTCCGACTCGTAAAAACTAACTATAGCTGCTGTAAACCATCGGTATCTGCTCCTGAAAACTAAATGCAACTGCTCCTGAAAACTAACTGTTGTTGTTCCTTAAAACTAATTGGAATTACTGGAAACTAACTACAATTGCTCCTGCGAACTAGCCATAACCGATTCTGGAAACTAACACTTATTGTTTCTGAAAACTAACTATAACGAGTATTTTTTTAGATTTAAAGGCAATCAAAGGTTAATACCCGCTAACATATTCTGTACTTTTGGACTAGTGAATTATTCACGCACGCTAGGTGTTCTATTTCCAAGAAGAAATAAGAATGCACGTCCGATTTGGAAATATTTCTATCATAAAATGTTAATGTTAGTGTTTCTAATTTTTTACGTCTAAGCTTATTGCCTAATTTCAGTTATCGTTCACATAAGCAGGAAATTTTTTGGTATTTCGCAAAATTTAGCTTGAATAAGCCTAACACCAAGTAAAAATAATTTTTTTTTTTTTTTTTAGAATTTTGTAAAATGTATTTTTTAAAGAGAAAAGCGCATATGCTCGAGGTTCAGATGGTAGTGTAAACTAGCTAAATAAAAAAAATGTCCATCACTTTTTTATATTTGTTTTTGTCAATTTATGTGTGCTTGTTGAGGATTTCCTTACATTTCAGTTTTTCCTAGAATCAGCGCAGGGGATAATATTCTTTTTTTTCCCGAAGAGTTTCTGGGTCATGAATCTCGGCAGTTTATGTTGCCGAAACGTCTTTCTGCCAAGCAGCAGATGATTTCTAATTCCTTTTACCTCACTCATTAATTTAATTAGGGTTTCAGTAACCCTCAAGGAGAATGCCGAGGCTTATTACTTTCATTCAAACACGATACATGTTTCCGTCGAAAAAAAAATGAGTGCAAATTCTTTACGTAAATGTTCATTACGAAAATAATTGTCAGGGCATATGTTCGCAATCACGAACTTAAAAGCACAGTGAATTTTTCACACCTCGAACTAAAACTCCGCAGGCAGAGAGAGAAAAAAAACGGCTCAGATTTACCATTTATTTTTTCCAGGAAGAGGAAAAAGTAAATGGCAAATCTGATGCCCGTTTTTACATTCCCCTCTACCAAAGGCGTATAAAGAATCTCTTGTATCTGCAATAGCGTAACGAAATAGAAATAGCTACAGTTTTAACGAGTTAGAAGTATAACAGATATCTCATATATACAGATCCCCTGAGGTAGGATAAGCTAATTTCATTTTTTTCATTGCCCACGTGGAATCGCTTGCAATAAAGAGAAAATAAACTTGGTAAGACAACGTATCCGTGAGAATGAACTTCGTCTCTATGTAGTCGAATCAACGGTATTTTAGGAAAAGTTTAGGAAAAAGGTAACAGAAAAACTGGCAACACTCACTTTTGGGGGCCGTATAAAAATTGCCCTATCACTTGAGAATGCAAATTGTCTTGCCTTTGTATCTCCACCTGTAGGGACAGATAAATCACCCTCCCAAATGCATATGTACATACTAACCTTTTTTAGTTATTTTATATTATTCAAATTTCCATGTGTTGCACACCTAGGTAAAAATATGTTTACTAGTGAAAATCCGAAGGTTTAGCTCCGGAGATACGTTTGCACTGAGAAAAAGCAGTTAAGACACTCCGTTTACTCATCCTAATGAATTCGACCAATGTGAACCGGAAATGGCTGCCGGACCTCCTTTATGCAGAAGGTGTCCTGTAAAACTCGATCCTCTGAGATCATAACTTAAGGGAAAATTTTTTTTCAGCTGGGAAATAATCTGTCCTAAGCATTGTATTTTTGTGTACTTTTACCCAGTGGCCATCTGCTCCCAAAGACAATTCAATGGCTTCTCAGAAGCATGGGATACCTTCCGACAAAGAAACTCCTCTACATATACTGTAAGGAAGCGGCCGCAGGGCTTTTTATCAAGAAGGGGGAGGAAACTCCTTCGGTCAGAAAACGGGTGACGACGACTGGTCTAGTCGGCGAAAAGGAGCAACGGGCCTAACAAAACTCATGTTTCTCGTAGCGGAAACTCGAATTGCCAGATCAGGTGAGGCTCTCCGAAAAGAGATTCACGGGGAGCTCTTCCGGGTTTAGGAGTCTAGGTTTTAACGTGAGAAGCCGCTGTGTCGCCGACGGGAAAGGACGATCATTCTGAGATCCAATGATTTTGGATACAATAAACTGTGTTCATTTGAAAAAAAAAAAAAATTCTGATCCACCAGCAGATAGCACGAAGTCTTACATACTACCTCGATACCAGATCTTATATAAGAAAAAGTGAGGTAGTAGAATTCTCGATTCCACAAGCAAAAGAACCTAAACAGGCGTGAAAGGGCATCATGCATAATCGTTGTTAGAACTCCACGCCTCTTACACCGCCTATTAGATATAATTAGATTCTGCAGATTTACATACTTGAAAGGCACTTATTTGCGAGGCTCTAGGTCCAGAAGGTTTTTCTAGAAATGTTTATCCCAATTCCTTTATACACGAAAAGATTTCCATAACTACTGAAAATGATGTCATGTAGCATATTTAGAAGTTTTTAAGTGAGTAACTAATCAGGCCCAATGGTCATTTGGACTTTATTAGATATTTTTGTCCTATTAATTTTATATTCGCAGATGTACGTAGCTAACAAAGAAAAAAATGTCACACAGGCTCAAAATCTTAAATCTGAGGATATAGATTTAGGACTTATAATGAATACAAGCTTCTACTAATGCTTGTTCTAATGGTTGTTGTGTTAATTAATTATATCATGAATAAACTTTCCTGCTAGTAGTGTAGTAATAATAATGAACAAGCTTTTTAACTGCTAGTAATGTTGTAGTAGTAATTAAGATGAATAAAGTCTTAATGCTGGTTGTTAATATTAACAACTAATGAAATAAACCTAACAACCAGACAGAGATCTGACAAAACTATGAACTGAGAAAAACGTACTTACTAGAACAACTTTTGATTAGAGAAACTCTTGATATGATCCAACATACACTTCACCGGACACACAGCTACTCAATAAAACGTAGCTCCTTGCACATGAACGAAGCTCTACTCACATAAACGAAGCTCTCCTTAAGCATATAACCAAAGCTCTCCCTATGCACATCAACAAAAAGCTCTCTCACGTAACACAAACAAAAGTTCTCTCGCACATAAACAACAGCTCTCTCTGGTATCGTTGAACGCGCCTATTTATACTGGCTACCACCACGTCATGACTTACACTCATTGCCAGATCTCATTCAGCGGGAGGAATAACATCTCGTTCAGTAAGAAGATAATTTACATAGGAAAATAAAATAACCAGAGATAGTAAAAATCAAAAGGAAAGTGAATCTAGAGTATACGTTACAGACTTTTTAGAAAAATTTTAACCCATTGTCGACATGTTCGCAAGCTTTACACAACTGTCGATGATAATTATGTCTCACTTTTGCAAAAGCCCAGAAAGATAATTGTAAGGACCACGGCCCATGCCTTTATAACCACTTTACCTAAGTGCTTTTGTGTTAGTCAGGTTTACATAAATAGTAAAGATAGCCACTTGGTTCACATTTACAAACATCCAAGGCAGTTTTATGCAGGGACTATCATCCCCCCCGCCCCCCCATTTCTTCAGACACCTCTACATAAAAAAAATCTAAACTCCACTCCATTTGAAGGGATAGCACAGTTGTCAATAAGCAGTTAGCGTTCACATAAATTCCTCAGCTTTACCCCGAAGTATCTTTTATCATAATGCAATTTAGTTTTTTTAGTTTTTCTTGTTTAAAGCATCTGACAAAGTCAGTCACTGCAAATAAAAAGTGTATATGCGCATCTCTTCATTTTATTCTGGCACAAATTTTGCACATGTACTTCTGAATCATTTCAGCACGCACAAGATTTGTGAAAATATCAACATCTACTGTTTCAGCAACCCATATTAATACTTAGTTGTTTTTGCCTTGTTTGGGGAAGCTTTTAGGCATGTGAGATTAATAGAAAAAGAGGAACAAAAACGAAGTAACTACGTACTTTTGGAAAAAAGAAAAGATTTCTGATTTTAACTGTTCCTAATTATTAGAAATTCAACAGTTCGCTATATTTTAAAAGTTTACTCCAATTTTAATCATAAGTTTAAAGCCTAAATATTTCATTATAATATTTTCATCCTTTGATATCTTGCTTCTATTCAACAAACCCTAATTTTTTTTCAACACTCTCCGATATTTTTAACACCCCTCCAATTTGAAATTCTTGGAAAAAATCCCTGCTTTTGTATGGCCTAGTAGGCATTCTCAGTTATGTGTACTACACGATTTTCGTATTCCTATGGTTAATAAACAGTCGAGTCACATTATTGTGACCACCTCCTACTTTTGACGTCAACAGCGCGTAGCCAATGAAAGAAGGCACGTGTCGTGACTTGGCTTCGAGGGTATATAAGGTGTGCTGTAGGCATTTTGAAAACATATCACTCGTTGCTTTCATGGATAAAAAGAGCGATTTATCATTTTCTTTTTTTATTGGAGGTTTACCGATCACCGTGGGCAACTCAATGGGCTATAAGCAGTGTTTCTTTCAGGACTTTTTCGCCGAGGGGGGAGAGGAACCTTAGAGGGGGCAAGTTTTCCATTTGCTATGTACATGTATATATCCTGTTCCCACTAAAGGGGCTCTAACGACCTCCAATAGCGGTATAACTATACCGTCGGGATTCGAGGAAACGCTATCCCACACTCAAAAACCCGCTTGGCCAGCGTGGTGAGTTATGGCCAAACCCCTCCAAAATGACTCCACAACTTAAATCTTGACCCTCAGTCTCCGGCAGCTGGAAAATACCCTAACAAGGCAGCGGCCAGTGCGACATAAAGGAAGAGGGTGCTAAGAATCCCGGGAGGACCGGACTAGGCTGCCATCTGATGCTGACCTTGGCTACGTATAACGCACGCTCACTATCTTCTGATTCAAGGCTTCTTGAATTGGATTCTAGAACTACATGGGATCAAGTGGGACATCGTCGGGCTAAGCAAGGTAAGGAGAAAAGGAGAAGCTCTCATTAAACTGAAAACTGGACATCTCTTCTACTATCGTGGGACAGATACTGGCAGAACTAGTGGTGTTGGATTTATAATAAACAAGAAACTGAAAGGTAAAGTTGTAGAAGTAGAAAGTTCCTCTGACAGAGATGCACGACTCGTTATCCAACTCTCGATAAGATACAAAGCTCAGATTATTCAAACTTATGCACCCACCACAAGTCATCCTGAAGAAGAAATTGAAGAATTTTATGAGGAAATTCGTCATCTAAATAATAAAGGTAAGCAGCATTTGAAGATAATTATGGGAGATTTCAATTCAAAAACAGGGCAACGGCAACAGAATGAAACTTCAGTAGGTAAATTCGGTCATGGCAACAGAAACCAACGTGGAAATACTCTCGTAGAATTTGCAGAGACAGAACGGTTTTTCATCTTGAACTCCTTTTTCAAGAAAAAGCCACACAGGAAATGGACATGGAGACATCCAAATGGGACGACAAGTGAAATTGATTTTATTATGTATAACAAAAAATTCGTCATAGAAGACTGCAGTGTGCTAAACAAGTTCACACAGGTAGTGACCAGAGATTGGTGAGATGTAAGATGCACCTCAACACTAAACTCGAACGTGGCAAGCTGATAAGACAAACAAAATGTATTGACATAACCAACCTTAAAAAACACCATAATACCTTCAAGTTGGAACTGAAGAACAGATTCTCTGCTTTAGAAGACCTAACATCGGAAGAAGTGGATATTTCTGAAGTTAACAGAAAAGTAACCAAAGCTCTTATGGAAACAGCAACAAAATCAGCTGGGTCTAAGAACAAGTTGCATGTGAACAAATTATCAGGAAAAACCAAAATGTTGATGCAAAAAAGAGAAGAGATGAGGACAACTAAAGAAAATGTGACTTCCAAAGTGGAATATATAGAGCTATGCAAGACAGTACGAAAAAGTATCACTGAAGACGTAAGGAAATTCAACTGTGAACTAGTAAGAAAAGCAATTGAAAACAAACAAAGCCTAAAGATAGCAAAGGGACATCTCAGTAAGGTGAAAAACAGATTATGGCACTGAGAAAAGAAGATGGTTCTGTAACAAGAAATAGAGGCGAAATTTTGACAAGAGTGAAAGATTTCTACTCCAAATTACATGAAAGGGATGATACATGTACTCCAGACATCATGAAAGGTACCAGTACCAGAGTTCTTCCAGTCCTTCCAGCAGAAGTTGCACATGCAATCAAGAACATGAAGCGGGCAAAAGCTCCAGGATAAGATGGAATTACTGTAGACATCATACAAGAAGCAAGTGGAGAAATCGAAACAGTACTCGCCCAAATTTTCACTCGGTGCCTTAATGAAGGGAAGATTCCTGAGAATTGGAACAAAGCTACAATGATCCTGCTACATAAAAAAGGTGACATTGAGGATTTCATTAACTACAGACCTATCAGCCTCCTATCAGTGGTTTATAAAATCTTCACTAAAGTTCTTTCACACCGTTTGAAGGTAACACTGGACATGGCTCAACCGAGAGAACAAGCTGGATTCAGGAGTGGCTGCAGCACAATAGATCGTATCCACGTACTGAGAGAACTAATTGAAAGAGCGAGTGATTATGAACTTCCATTGTGCATGGCTTTTATCGATTATGAAAAAGCCTTTGATTCGGTGAAACCATCAGCAGTTACAATGGCTCTGAAATCCTGCGGTATTGAAAATGCATACATTAATATTATTAATAACATCTATGAAAATGCAAATGCAAGGATTCGGCTGTTTGAAAATACAACACACATAAAAATTGGAAAGGGAGTGAGACAAGGTGACACCATATCTCCGAAGCTTTTTAATGCCACATTGGAAAATGTCTTTCAATCACTGAACTGGGAAAACAAAGGGATAAAGATTAATGGAGATTATCTAACCCACCTTCGTTTTGCTGATGGTGTAGTCATTTTTGCAACTACCCCATCAGAGCTGCAGAGTATGATCCAAGAACTTGCTGACAAGAATAAAGAAGTGGGATTAAAAATGAACTTCCAGAAGACAAAAGTGATGTTCAATGCTTTTACAAGAAATGAAGATTTATCGATTGAAGATACGTACGTTTATCTTGGACAGCAGATATCAAGTGAAGGTCACATTGATGAAGAAATTAATCGGCGTACAAAACTTGCCTAGGGAGCTTTTGGAAGAAAGAGCATAGTTTTCACGAGCAATATGCCATTATGTCTTAAAAAAAAGTGTTTGATCAATGCATCCTTCCAGTGCTTACGTATGGTGCAGAGACGTAAACCTTAACTAAAAGAGACATACAAAAGCTGCAGACAACTCAAAGTAGCATGGAGAGGTGCATGTTTGGTGTAACCAAGAGAGATAGGAAGAGGAACTCGTGGATCAGAAAAATGACAAGAGTGGAAGACATCATGATCACAGTTAAATCCCTGAAATGGCAATGGGCTGCACATACTGCCAGAAGGACAGACCATCGATGGACAGCCGAAATTTTAGATTGGATTCCAAGGGACAGGAAAAGACCCAGAAAACCATGTGGGAAATGGGTGGATGAAATTCGAAAGTATGCGGTAGTGACATGGAGGAGACTGGCACAAGACAGACCGTTGTGGATGAAACTTGGGGAGACCTTCGTCCAGCAGTGGATTGATAATGGTTGGCAATGATGATGATGATGATGATATATAATTTTAACTACTGTATTTATATATAGAAGTAATTACTATATATCTAACATAGGGGCGCATTTAGGGGGGCCTTTCCCCCACGGAAATTGTTTCTTTTTTTTTTTTGTTTGGTTAAAATGCGACTTAAATTAGAAAAAATGCCTTAATTTAATAAAAATGTATCAACTCACATTGGAAAAAAATGCTTTAATTTTTCTTCAATTTTTCATTAACTTTAATTTTGTTCCGGATGGTGGATTTCAAAAACTTCCTCTTTTCGCCCCCAACCCCCTCGAAGAAAAATTCAATATACATCCCTGATATAGTAATTACTTTTTCAAAAATTTTAGGAATAACAAACTTTTTTCAGCTAAAGGAGGGAGTGGGGATCCGCAGGCTTAAAAAATTTATCTATTAAAATGCATTCAATGCACTCTTGTTCCTGAATCACGATTCCCAGATAATTAGGTGTGATTAGCCTACTTATTATATTCTGAAGAATATCATGCGACGCCGTAATACACTTTTTAATAAAATTAACTATAAGTAGTACCATTTGAACAAATACTTAAAAAAATATAATTGGAGAAATATACGTAGCATAAAAAGAAACGAAACTTCCATTTTCATCATAACCTGAATTTATTAAAATTTGGCTCGGTAACCTAATATGTCCCGGGGGGGTCGTTTCCGGGAGGGCTACGCCAACCTGGATGTATGCCTGAAAGAAACACTGGCTATAAGCAGTCGCCCGTCCCTAATTTAGGGTCACTGGTTCCAGGGAAGGGAGAGCCAGTGCCATTAGACAAACCCAACATTCATGCCTTACCGGGATTCGAACCCGGACCCCTTTCGGCCGATTGATCTGTTGGCCATGGCTTAGATTACTGCGTCACCGGGGCGGCAGCAATTTATCAGATTTGCAAAAAGAGATGATTATCTGCTGTCGGGCCATGGGTTGCAGTATTTCTGAAACAGTCCAGTTTGTGAACTGTTCACGTGCTTCTGTGGTTAAAGTGTATCGTGACTGGAGAAATGTCACCATTACGAGTAAGCGACGTGGAAACTGCGGAGTACCACGGTGCCATTAATGTGGTAGATGAACGTCGGCTGCGAAATTGCGTGAGGGCCGGTAGACACGCTTCAATGCAGCAACTCACTGTCCAAATGAACTAGGGGGCTACCCCAAGTGAGTCAAAAACGACAGTTCAGCGAACAATGCTGCGTACGAGGCTACGATGCAGACGGATGGGCACTGTACTCATGCTAACGAAGGTGCAAAAAAGGCTCGCATTTGCACGTCAGTATCGGAATTGGGCCTCCTCTGATTGGCAAAGAATTGCCTTCTCCGTTGAATCACGTTTTCTGCTTCATCGGACCGATGGACGTTGCCGTATAAGGCCATAAAAATCGGAGAACAAACACTCTTCAACAATTGCTGGAAGAACGCAAGCTTATGGGGGCAGCATTATGGTCTGGGGAATGTTTTAGTTTCATTCTCGTGGTCCACTCATACCTGTGGAAGACACCATGGACCGAATTCGTTATAAACCCATCCTTGCAGACCACGTGCCCATACATCCCTGTGGCAGATGGGATCTTCTAGCACGATAATGCGACGCGTCAAACAGCTAGAAATGTCCGAGAGTAGTCGGAAGAGCACGATGAAGACTTCAAAGTACGTTTCCGGCCCCCTAACTCCCCAGACTTAAACCCAATTGAGCATCAGTGGAACCACCTCAATCGTGTTGTTCGCTCTATGGATCCTCCACCACGCACTCTACAGCAGCTGTCAGATGCACTGTAGTCAGCATGGCTCCACTGTGAACACCTTCCAGCACCTTACTGAGTCACTCCCAGCCCGTCTAGCTGCTGTCCGCGCTGCACACGGAGATCACTCTGGATATTAGCTGATGGTCACAATAATGTGACTCCACCGTGTATAACTAGTACAGATAAACGCATGCATCTCTATTGTAAAAATTAAAGCCACTTATGTGTTTATAAAACTTAAACCTAGAACACCCTAGTGTCAATTTTAGTCTCACTGTTTTCATGTTTCTGAGGAACATAAAATTGAAACAGCCTTCTGTGTATTGTTTCTTAAAACAAAGTGTACTTGAGATTTGTAAGTGTACGACGTGTGATTACCTTTACTACTTGTGTAAACCATAAGAATACGTACCACCAATGAGCCATTGCATTATGACCACCTATACTTAATAAGCTGCAGGACCCTCTTTAGCCCGCAAAACAGCTGCCACTCGGAGAGAGATCGATTCGATTAGGTGGCGATAGACACCTGGAGTATCTGGTGCCATAATGTAAACATAGGTCCCTCCGTTGCTCTACATTTCAGAGTGGTGGTGATTTAGCGCGAACCCGCGTTTCCAAGTCGAGCCACAAATATTCGATTGGGTTCATGTCAGGTAAATTAGGAGGCCAGGTCATTAACAGAAAGTCACCAGCATGTTCTTCGAAGCACTCCTAGACGATTCTGGCAGTGTGGCATGGCGCATTATCGTATTGGTAATGACCATCACCAGCAGGGAACACATTTGCCATGAATGGGCGAATTTCGTCCACAACGATGTTCGGATACCTAACAGCTGTCAGGAATTGTACTATTGGGATAATGGGTCCCAAAGTTTCCCAAGAAAATATCGCTCACAGCATGACACCGCCGCCGTCAGCCTGTTTCCGCCCAACAGCACATCCAGGTGTCAAAGCCTCAGCCGTCTACGTGATACACCAAAAACCTTGATTCGTCACACCAGACCACTTTCTTCCAATCATCCACGTTCACATCTCGATGCCCGCACGGGGATAACTGGTTTTCCAGTTATTTGGGGAGCGGCGCCCCCACGGCCCGAGCTGACCATGTGACTGGTCAACATCTGATGTCATGCCACCGCTTGTTTTTTCTTTCGGTGCTGTTGGAGTTTGCAGGGACGGCTGTTCATCCAACTGTTGGGGAGTCGCGGCCCCACGATCCCGAGCTGGTCTTGTGTCTCGCTTTTTCGTTTTTATTTATTTTCTCCACTGGCTAGTTGCCCGTGTTGTATCCTCTACCTAATCGCTACCACGTTATGTACTAACACCCCGGTCTTGTGGTTTTGTTACCCTCCACCACTAACTGTTTTATATTAACCGCTCAGTTCGTAGGTTGCTGAGATTCCGTTTAGGTTCCCTTCCAGGGTTTGTCTTCCTTGGATTACTTTTTTTCCTTTTAGCTGGTTTGGGTGCTAGACCTACCTGCATGTTTGCCGCGTGCGGTGACCCGTTAGGCGGAAATGGGATGTCTGGCGGCTGAGGTCGCAGGAGACCGGAGCAGTGCCTCCTGTGTACCAACACTCCTCTTCGACCCCGGCTTCGCTGTAAACGGGAGGCTAGAGACTAACCCACCTCTAGTCAGAAGTCATGTACCAAGTTGTGTACAGGGCTTTAGCGGCTTTTTTGTCGTATAGCACTGCTGGGTAAGCCCGGGGGCTGTGGGATCATGCCAAAGGCGTTGGCATGACGGTACCAGGAGGCCGAAGTGTCCGCCGAGTGCGTGTGATCACAGCCAACGGACTATATCTGCAACGTATAAGCTCCAGAACTGTGTCCAGCGTCATTTTCTTGGCTTGCAGACCTCCAGTTCTCTCTTGTAGGGCTCGGTGGTGGGTGGAGTAGTCTGCAGACGAATCCTTCTCCTTTTTTCCATGGATAAACCCAAAAACAAACACTCCAAATTCAAGTCACCTGAGAAAATGATCGTTGACAACGACTCTCCTTCGTCTTCTCAACCTACCAAGTCTCATAACCTTAAACGATCTTTCGACCATGACCTGGACCAAGAATGTGAAACCTCTTCTTCGGCAGCTGTACCAGTCGCTCCGAAGCGTCGTCTCTCCTCGATTGCTGTGAATACGCATGATACACACTTAGTTGTAGAATCCATCGATCCGAATGAGAGACTGTCCACCAGATCTCCCTTTTTCATTTCTAAAGCTTTGGACGCTGCGGTTGGCCCCTTGAAGTCTGTGAGGAAGCTTCGCTCTGGGGACCTGCTTGTCCAAACTTGCAGTGTTTCTCAGAGTAACACTCTTATGCACCTCACTGGTCTTCAAGGCATTCCTGTCAAAGTGGCACCTCACCCGTTTCTTAACACCTCTCGGGGTGTTATTTCGGAGTTTGATCTCTTGCCATGCAGTGATGACGAATTGGTGACTGAACTTGCAGATCAGGGTGTTATTGCTGCACGTCGTATGATGTTCCGGCGCGATGGTTCTTTGATTAAGTCTAAAAATGTAATCTTGACTTTTAACTCCCCGAAAGTTCCGACCGAAATCAAGGCTGGCTACTTGGTCTGTGGAGTTCGCCCGTACATTCCCAGTCCTCTGCGCTGTTTCAGGTGCCAGAGGTACGGGCATTCCCAAAGTTTCTGTAAGATTTCCGCTCGTTGCGCAAATTGTGGCTCCAGTGCACATGACGGGGAAGGTTGCACTTCTGCGGCCTGCTGTGTTAACTGCGGTGAGGCCCATGCAGCTCACTCCCGCAATTGTATAAATAGAAGGACGAGATGGCGATCCAGCGCCTCAAGACCCTGGAAGGCCTCTCGTACCCTGCTGCCAAGGCCAAGTTGGGTATTCCCAACAACCGACAGCGTACTTTTGCCGCAGTAGTTCAGTCTCTGCCACAACCCGTGCAGCCCTTTGTTCCGCGCCCTGTAGCTCTCGCCGCACTTGCCAAGAGATCTACAGCTGAACAAGCAACACAGGTGGATTTCACCGAGCTCCAGCTTCTTCAACCAGCTGAGTCTGCGCCTTCACTTTTGAAGACGACCGACTCTTCCAGTTCCGAGCAGAAAGCCTGCACGTGTGGAATACCCGGCCCTAAATCCGCAAAGGTGTGCAGTGTCCATCCAACTGTCACGGTCCAACTGACCACCATTGCAACTGTCTCAGACTCAGCGAAGTCCTTACCCTCAACCAACATTATAGAGGAACATAGGGGGGAGGAGAGTGACAGTTCGTCCCCAGCCTCAACCAACATTGCAGAGGAACATGAAGGGGAGGAGAGTGACAGTTCGTCCCCGCCCTCGACCAGCATTGCAGAGGAGCGTGGGGTGACAGTTCGTCCCCCTCCTGGTGACTCATCCTATGTGTAGTTGTGTTCGATTTCGTGATGTGTTTTATCATTCTCATTCCTCAGTTTTACTTAATCGGCTTGTTTTTCACCATTGTACCATGTTTTTCATACTGTTTGTTTCATTGTCTTTTTTGGCCCTTCCTTCGTACTCATGGTTCGGTTTTACTTGGTCAGCCAGATTTGGGGATTTATGCCACGTTTTTTAAATTCTGTCTGTTTGTCTTGTGTCTGGCGCTGTTTGGCCAAAAATGGCCCTTGCGCCAATAAACAACCAACCAATCTCGATGATCTTGGGCCCACTTCATGCCTTGTTGGCGATGGCGTGATACACCAAAAACCTTGATTCGTCACCCCAGGCCACTTTCTTCCAATCATCCACGTTCCAATCTCGATGATCTTGGGCCCACTTCATGCATTGTTGGCGATGACGTGATACACCAAAAACCTTGATTCGTCACCCCAGGCCATTTTCTTCCAATCATCCACGTTCCAATCTCGATGATCTTGGGCCCACTTCATGCATTGTTGGCGATGACGTGATACACCAAAAACCTTGATTCGTCACCCCAGGCCACTTTTTTCCAATCATCCACGTTCCAATCTCGATGATCTTGGGCCCACTTCATGCCTTGTTGGCGATGACGTGATACACCAAAAACCTTGATTCGTCACCCCAGGCCATTTTCTTCCAATCATCCACGTTCCAATCTCGATGATCTTGGGCCCACTTCATGCCTTGTTGGCGATGACGTGATACACCAAAAACCTTGATTCGTCACACCAGGCCACTTTCTTTCAATCATCCACGTTCCAATCTCGATGATCTTGGGCCCACTTCATGCCTTATTGGCGATGACGTGATACACAGAAAACCTTGATTTGTCACACCAGGCAACTTTCTTTCAATCATCCACGTTCCAATCTCGATGATCTTGGGCCCACTTCATGCCTTGTTGGCGATGACGTGATACACAGAAAACCTTGATTTGTCACACCAGGCAACTTTTTTCCAATCATCCACGTTCCAATCTCGATGATCTTGGGCCCACTTTAAGCCTTGTTGGCGAGGACGTGATGCACCAAAAACCTTGATTCGTCACACCAGGCCACTTTCTTCCAATCATCCACGTTCCAATCTCGATGATCTTGGGCCCACTTCATGCCTTGTTGGCGATGACGTGATAAACCAAAAACCTTGATTCGTCACACCAGGCCACTTTCTTCCAATCATCCACGTTCCAATCTCGATGATCTTGGGCCCACTTCATTCCTTGTTGGCGATGACGTGATACACCAAAAACCTTGATTCGTCACACCAGGCCACTTTCTTCCAATCATCCACGTTCCAATCTCGATGATCTTGGGCCCACTTCATTCCTTGTTGGCGATGGCGTGATACACCAAAAACCTTGATTCGTCACACCAGGCCACTTTCTTCCAATCATCCACGTTCCAATCTCGATGATCTTGGGCCCACTTCATTCCTTGTTGGCGATGACGTGATACACCAAAAACCTTGATTCGTCACACCAAGCCACTTTCTTTCAATCATCCACGTTCCAATTTCGATGATCTTGGGCCCACTTTAAGCCTTGTTGGCGAGGACGTGATACACCAAAAACCTTGATTCGTCACACCAGGCCACTTTCTTCCAATCATCCACGTTCCAATCTCGATGATCTTGGCCCCACTTCATGCCTTGTTGGCGATGACGTGCAGTCGTCATGGGGACCTCGCTGGGTCTTCGGTTACACAGTCATATGCACAAAAGGCTACGATGAACTGTGGGCTGTGACACATTGCCCTGATCACCACTGTTGTAGGTGCTGGTGGTTTGTCGCACTGTGGCTCCGCGATCGCTGTGAACAATGCCAGACAGTCTCCACTCACCTCTGGCATCAGTGAGCTTCAGACGGCACACGGCTGGACCGCAGTTCGTCGTTTGGCCATCTGTGCACTACAATTTCATACGTACTCACTAGAGCTTCAACAATTCACAAATCTCGTCGTTTCCGGGATCGTAGTTCTGAGGAGCCGTGCCATCACACTTTGTCCTTTATCAAACTCCGATAAATCGGCATCTTTTCCCATTCTGACTCCGAACACTCTACTAACCTAAAGCCGGTTCTCGAGTTGTATATATACTGCTCTGTGCACTGTCAAAAAAATCTACTCTAAAAATGAGAACCTGAACCTACTCGTTTTTGTATTTTTTAATGCAATCGTATCGTAAACGAGTACATGACATGCTCAAATATAAGTAACCATACGTACTTACAAATAATTGCGTCAATAAATATAAATATAATCTCGTATTGCTTCATTTGAGGTATTATAGATTTCAAGAGAAATTGTTTAATAAATGTGTAAAGTGACACACATAAATAATTAGTACAACAAAGTCACTGATCACAAGTAATTTAATTATGCATGAAGTATATTTGTGTACTATTTTACATTAACTATATATGTGTCAATCTCTTAAATAATATATTGTCGCTTCATCACTATATTTGTCATAAAACTGTGCGGTCCGTTTGCCCAGCATGTGACAACGAGTATATCTATTATCCCAGATGTGATATCGAAAAATATACTTCCAGTTGATTCTATGAATAAATGAGTAGACGTATTCCAAATTTGAAATCAAACCGCGGGCGGCCTCGTGGTTAGAGATTCAGACTGCGGGTGCACGGACCCCACGTTCAAACCTGCCGTGGTGGTGTGAATTTCTGACCTTCGCTGAACATCGGACGATGACGTTTAGTCACCTTAATAGAAATCCCACTAATTTCTCTCTCCTTTCTATTTGCAAAATCGTACGGTGGTGCCATCTAATGTTCTTTCTCTGACTTGCAAACTAGCCTGTCCGAATCGCTAGATTTGTTTTTGAGTACATATATTTGAAATATACACTGGCGGAAAGTGAAAAAAGAACACCAAGAAGGAGACGTCTGATACCAACGAAATTTATACAGCATAATAACGGAATACAGAGGATAACGTGATCAAACCATACCAGCAAATACAGATTACCAGCAAATACAGATTACCAGCAAATACAGCTGTATTTGCTGGTAATTTGAAAAATAACATTTCCATGTAACATGGTTAGTACGAGGTTGTACCGCCATGAACTGCGTCACAATGTGCAATTCTGGTATGGAGTCTGTCGTACAGATGTTGGACGTAAGTTTGGGGTATTGAGTTCCAAGCATCCTCAACCTGGACGCGTAAATCGGGGATGGTCGTGGCTGGCCGCGGGGACCGGATAAGTCGTTGTCCCATAAAATCCCACACGGGCTCAATGGGGGGAAAATCCGGTGAACGTGCAGGCCATGGAAGCTGTCTCACACGCTGAAGTGCATGTTGCGTTGCACGTGACGTGTGTGGGCGTGCGTTATCTTGCTGGAAAACACCACGATGAACCGACTTTACAAATGGCACAACGGGCTGAATGATGTGGTTGATGTAGGAGGTGCTGTTTAACGTACCCGGTACAAACACTAGTTGTGTACGGGAGTGATAGCTGATCGCTCTCCACACCAGGAGACCAGGTGTAAGCCCTGTGTGTCGCTGGCGGATGCAAGAAGGGTGGAGACGCTCCCCTGTGCGTCTGCGAACACGCATACGGCCATCGGAGGCTCCCAAGCAGAATCTGTTTTCATCGCTGAACACGACAGATCGCCATTGCGTTCTCCAGTGCAGACGTTGGTGACACCACTGCAGCCGTTCCTGACGGTGGGCTGGAGTCAGAGGTACGCATGCCAGAGGCACACGTGCACGTAGTCCGGCATCCAGTAGACGGTTGCGGATTGTTCGCACAGTCACCTCAGGTGCAACGACAGCTCAGATTTGGGTCGCAGCGGATGTTCTGCTTGATAACGCCGCTCTTTTATGCGTCGATCGGTCCGCTCATCAGTCCGTCTGTGACTCCCGGTTCCACGTCTTTTCGTGTCGGAATGTTCCTCGGACCATCTACGCCACCATCGTACCACCACCGATACTTCCCGTACAATTCGCTCCGCAATACGACGATACGACCACCCGACCTCGCGGAGTTCGAATAGACGACCTCGCTCAAAGTCCGATAACTGCTGAAATCGTACACGTCTTCCATGTACAAGCATTGCAGCTTCTTCGGGGTCTTCGCACGTGTCCGTACGCCGACGACTGATTATATTCACTTCGCCATACTCCTTAACCCCTTAAGCGGCCAATGTACCTGAACCAAAAGGTACCCAAAATCTTTTCTGCTATCTTAAAACAGATATGTTCACATAGCGGCTAGGTTTTACGAAAGCTACAGCAAAGCAATTCCCTTCCCATCTCATCTCAGCTATATCGACTGTAAATCTGTCGTTGGTGATGAGTGCTCCCTTAAAATCCTTAGTCTTACAGGCTATAGTCTGATTCCCGTATAGTCCTTTTTTCTCTGCTCGGTGACCCAAGGTATGATTGGGAACAACTAGTTCCCTTGACACAGACATCATGCCACTAGGTAAAAACAAGTAACATTTTTTCTCTCCTTTTTTTTAAGTTCATAGCCATTTTTATAGCATTTTAGCGGAAAAAGTAATCAGACAGAAAGCATTTATAGCAATCATTCCACTTAATCCACTTTCGATGAAAAGCCTAAAGTAAAAGCAACGATATCTGATGCGTAGGTTCACTTATTCCACTCGCGTTCGGCCTACTTCTTAGACAATGAGTATATTCGTTCGAGCTGATTTCTGCCCATTTTTCTAACTCCGAGTTAATTCGTTCCAGCCGGTTAAAGGGTTAAATACCACCGACGATAATTTGCATATAATGCCGTGTTGTGGCGTAAGCGCTCACCGGTTGGTCTCGAAATTAACATCACATCTACGTAAGCTCGACCCAATTAACATATGTAAATTTCATGATCGTCCGCCAATTCCTTCTTGGTGTTCTTTTTTCACTTTCCGCCAGTGTATGTACTCAAAAATGAGTACATATATTTAAAATTATATACTCACAACTGATTCCTTGTATGCATTCAAAAAGGAGTGCATTTTGCTTATTTTTAAGTTTCAAGTTTTAACAGTGTGAACTTCACCTGCGCCATCGTTCGGTCTCCAGGCGCACTCATTTCCTTAGGTTGGGGGTGGTCATAATGTAATGGCTCGTCAGTGTAAATAGTGAGAAGGAAATTGCTAAAAAAACAGCAAATCCTCGTGTTGTAAATCAGGTGTTTCAAGATTTGTATATGTGCGGTGTCTTATTATGTGTGCGAGTTACACAACCTTCGAAATATGAGCACTTCCCTTTAAAAAATGGCAAAAACACTCTGGATGAATACTTAGTGTTTTGTGAATGAGTGAAAGCCGTGACATTATTTAATTTGCTAGCCATGTAAATCTTACAAGCATGAGCAGTGTGGTTTCAAAAATGTTTTGCGCAGACTTGGAGATTTTAGAATTCGGTTCATCTCCAAGGAATTGCAATCGTCAACATTAAGTCTTTCTTTGTCATCAAGAAACACAATCATATTAATCATGATCGTCCTTTGAAGCACGGTGCATTATACGAGCGATAAAACGTTGAAAGAAGTATGAAAAATATTTTAAATGATATTTTGTATTTGTTGCATTACACAAAAAGTTTCGGTGCAAAATAGCTGATGTATACGAAGATCATATTCTCTTTCAAATAATCAAGCACATCGTTTTTCATTGAGATAAAATGCAGAAAATGGTAATATTTTTAAACCGTTACGTCATCAAATTTTCGAATTTTGAAAATGAAGTAAATGAGATCCGGCTGCAGAAGAAAACTCAGAAACGTTTTCCGGTTTTTTCTTTTCCGTGTATTTTTTGGAAAACATTTAAGACTTTTCTTTAAAGATTAAATCACTGGCTTAATATACCCACAGAAGATAACTTGCGTTACCGCACACTTTGATTTCGGTAGTGGGTTGACTACAGTCAATTCACTTGTACATAACTGTATGAAGATTCGAAAACATTTAAGACTTTTCTTTAAAGATTAAATCACTAGCTTAATATACAAACAGAAGATAACTTGCGTTACCGCACATTTTGATTTCGGTAGTGGGTTGACTACAGTCAATTCACTTGTACATAACTGTATGAAGATTCGAAAACTTTTAAGACTTTTCTTTAAAGATTAAATCACTAGCTTAATATACCCACAGAAGATAACTTGCGTTACCGCACATTTTGATTTCGGTAGTGGGTTGACTACAGTCAATTCACTTGTACATAACTGTATGAAGATTCGAAAACTTTTAAGACTTTTCTTTAAAGATTAAATCACTAGCTTAATATACCCACAGAAGATAACTTGCGTTACCGCACATTTTGATTTCGGTAGTGGGTTGACTACAGTCAATTCACTTGTACATAACTGTATGAAGATTCGAAAACATTTAAGACTTTTCTTTAAAGATTAAATCATTAGCTTAATATACCCACAGAAGATAACTTGCGTTACCGCACATTTTGATTTCGGTAGTGGGTTGACTACAGTCAATTCACTTGTACATAACTGTATGAAGATTCGAAAACATTTAAGACTTTTCTTTAAAGATTAAATCGCTAGCTTAATATACCCACAGAAGATAACTTGCGTTACCGCACATTTTGATTTCGGTAGTGGGTTGACTACAGTCAATTCACTTGTACATAACTGTATGAAGATTCGAAAACATTTAAGACTTTTCTTTAAAGATTAAATCACTAGCTTAATATACCCACAGAAGATAACTTGCACATTTTGATTTCGGTAGTGGTTTGACTACAGTCAATTCACTTGTACATAACTGTATGAAGATTCGAAAACTTTTAAGACTTTTCTTTAAAGATTAAATCACTAGCTTAATATACCCACAGAAGATAACTTGCGTTACCGCACATTTTGATTTCGGTAGTGGGTTGACTATAGTCAATTCACTTGTACATAACTGTATGAAGATTCGAAAACTTTTAAGACTTTTCTTTAAAGATTAAATCACTAGCTTAATATACCCACAGAAGATAACTTGCGTTACCGCACATTTTGATTTCGGTAGTGGGTTGACTACAGTCAATTCACTTGTACATAACTGTATGAAGATTCGAAAACATTTAAGACTTTTCTTTAAAGATTAAATCATTAGCTTAATATACCCACAGAAGATAACTTGCGTTACCGCACATTTTGATTTCGGTAGTGGGTTGACTACAGTCAATTCACTTGTACATAACTGTATGAAGATTCGAAAACATTTAAGACTTTTCTTTAAAGATTAAATCACTAGCTTAATATACCCACAGAAGATAACTTGCGTTACCGCACATTTTGATTTCGGTAGTGGGTTGACTACAGTCAATTCACTTGTACATAACTGTATGAAGATTCGAAAACATTTAAGACTTTTCTTTAAAGATTAAATCACTAGCTTTATATACCCACAGAAGATAACTTGCGGAGCCGCACACTTTGATTTCGGTAGTGGGTTGACTGCAGTCAATTCTCTTGTTCATAACTATAAGGAGATTCGAAAACATTTAAGACTTTTCTTCAAAGATTAAATTACTAGCTTAATATACGCACAGTAGATAACTTACGGTGCCGCACACTTTGATTTCGGTAGTGGGTTGACTGCCGTCAATTCACTTGTTCATAACTATAAGGATATTCGAAAACATTTAAGACTTTTCTTTAAAGATTAAATCACTAACTTAATATAACCACAGAAGATAACTTGCGTTACCGCACACTTTGATTTCGGTAGTGGGTTGACTGCCGTCAATTCACTTGTTCATAACTATAAGGATATTCGAAAACATTTAAGACTTTTCTTTAAAGATTAAATCACTAGCTTAATATAACCACAGAAGATAACTTGCGTTTCCGCACACTTTGATTTCGGTAGTGGGTTGACTGCCGTCAATTCACTTGTTCATAACTATAAGGAGATTCGAAAACATTTAAGATTTTTCTTTAAAGATTAAATCACTAGCTTAATATACCCACAGAAGATAACTTGCGGTGCCGCACACTTTGATTTCGGTAGTGGGTTGACTGCCGTCAATTCACTTGTTCATAACTATAAGGATATTCGAAAACATTTAAGACTTTTCTTTAAAGATTAAATCACTAGCTTAATATAACCACAGAAGATAACTTGCGTTACCGCACACTTTGATTTCGGTAGTGGGTTGACTGCCGTCAATTCACTTGTTCATAACTATAAGGAGATTCGAAAACATTTAAGGCTTTTCTTCAAAGATTAAATGACTAGCTTAATATACCCACAGAAGATAACTTGCGGTGCCGCACACTTTGATTTCGGTAGTGGGTTGACTGCAGTCAATTCACTTGTTCATAACTATAAATAGATTCGAAAACATTTAAGACTTTTCTTTAAAGATTAAATCACTAGCTTAATATACCCACAGAAGATAACTCGTTGGGCCGCACACTTTGATTTCGGTAGTGGGTTGACTACAGTCAATTCACTTGTTCATAATGTAACGTACCAGGAGATGTGACGTACCTGCCAGAAGGACGCACACGACATAAAGGCAGATAGGAATCAGAATAAAATGTCCGCGTAGCTCAATTGGTAGAGCAACTTATTCCGGAGTGAGTGGACCCGGGTTCGAACCCCGGCGCGGATAAAAATGACGGAGAAATTCACTTCGTTATAATGGCGCACGAACTATCCGGATGACCCGACCGTTCACAATCTCGCAATGGTGTGATGTTATTTCCACACCACGAGATAGGAAAAATAAGAGCAGCACTTCGAAAAAAAAAAAAAAAAAAAAAATAAGGGGGAGATGATGTAACGTACCAGGAGATGTGACGTAATTGCCAGAAGGACGCACACGACATAAAGGCAGACAGGAATCAGAATAAAATGTCCGCGTAGCTCAATTGGTAGAGCAACTTATTCCGGAGTGAGTGGACCCGGGTTCGAACCCCGGCGCGGAAAAAAATGATGGAGAAATTCACTTCGTTATAATAACTATAAGGAGATTCGAAAACATTTAAGACTTTTCTTCAAAGATTAAATTATTAGCTTAATATACCCACAGAAGATAACTTGCGGTGCCGCACACTTTGATTTCGGTAGTGGGTTGACTACAGTCAATTCACTTGTTCATAACTATAAGGAGATTCGAAAACATTTAAGACTTTTCTTTAAAGATTAAATCACTAGCTTAATATAACCACAGAAGATAACTTGCGTTACCGCACATTTTGATTTCGGTAGTGGGTTGACTGTAGTCAATTCACTTGTTCATAACTACTGTATATGGAGATTGCAAATCATTTAAGATTTTTCTTTAAACATTAAATGAGTAGAACTTTTTGTTTTACTCGTCATATTAAAAAAAGAAAAAAAAAGAAAGTTCCAAAATTTAGATATTTGTTAATTACTCGTACATATACCCACAGAAGATAACTTCCTGTACTTCGATTTCCTAATGAGTTTACTGTAGTCCATTCACTGCAGTCCATTAACTGCTTCATAACAATATATGGAGATTCGGTTTCGTTTCGTACGTTAAAGTTGCACGAACCTGTGTTTTATCCAAAGCTTCGACAATGTCACGAGAAAAATGGAACAAGACTAGCCTAAAAACTTCATTTTCCTAACACACAGGTCAAACCTCCATTGGATCACGTTGTTACACAGATGAATAAATGCAACGTGATCATAAAAATGTCTCCACCCAAACAGGGTTGTTCCGTATTTATTAAATTTATCATTTTTTAAAATGCTGAAGAAACGGATAATTTTCTCACGTATCATAAATTAAACAAGAAAGATAGCATCGAATTCTCGGGTGTGATGAGCACGTGTTTTGAATCCTTTCTGGCACGAAAAATATTTTTCAAAGTAGATTGTTAGAAAAAGGAAAATCAGAAAAATAGGGAACGCGCTTGCTTCCTCTACAAGGGCGCCCAGTCTAACCTGACTATGAAGTGGAAGGTGCTGTGCATGTACTTCCGGTGTATAATATAGTTTCAGTCTAAAAACTCGTATTCGAGCATGAACTGGGAGTTAAAAAAGTACATACACTGAAGAGCAATTAAATTAGAGACAGCTGACGTTATGCAAATGTGGCGCTGTGGGCGGCCCTGTAAATGGAAACGACATGACGTATGCAGTGATCCGACAGTATAAGGAGTGATGCGACGGTAATCAGTAAGAGTCGAACGCAGTATGGGTAAGAGGAAGGATTTAAGCGCATTTGATCGTGGGCAAATTGTCCGTCCCCGACGAATATGCCACTCCATCTCGGAAGTTCTGCAGACACTGGGATTTCCAAGAGCCACTGTGTCACGGGTGCACCGTGAGTACATCGAATCCGGTAAAGCCATCCCTGCAAGGGCCAACTGCCGTGGACAACAGCGTGTGGATGAGCGGGGTCATCGTCGGCTAGCTTGCATTGTAACAGCGGATAGATGGGCCACAGTGCAAGAAATCACTCGGCAATTTAACGCTGGTGCACAAAAACGTGTAAGCAGCCACACCATCCAGAACCATCTCCTCGCTATGGGGTACAGAAGCCATCGTCCCACGAGAGTACCGCTGCTGACCACATCACAGGGTGCAAAGATTAGCATGGGCGCGGGAACATCGCCAGTGGACCCAAGACATGTGGGAAAATGTTGCCTGGACTGATGAGTCGAGATTCACGTTGGTGCATGCGGATGGCAGGATACGAGTACGGCGCAAACCATATGAAGCGATGGATCCTTCTTGCCAGTAGGGTTCTCTTCAAGCTGGTAGAGGTGGCATTCTCGTCTGAGGACTGTTTACGTGGACTGAAATGGGACTCCTGGTACGTGTGACATCGTCCCTCATAGGTCAACGTTACCGGGATATCCTGGACGACCATTTGCTCCCGTTTGTGCGTTTCAACATCCCACTGGAGACCTCATCCTGCAACAAGACAATGCAGCTCCCGAATTGTATCCGAATGGTTGGATGAACACTCCACCGACGTGACCTTGCTTCCTTGGCCAGCTAAGTCCCCTGACCTCAATCCCATCAAGCACATCTGGGATGCCATCGAGAGAGATGTTCGAGGCTCTGATCCCTCTCCATCAAATCTTCGTGAACTGTGGTAGCTTGTTCAGGGTTCGTGGATCCGTATGGCTTCACAACGCTTCCGGTGTCTTGTCGAGTCCATGCCGAGACGAATCGCCGCCGTCATCAGGGCGAAAGGTGGTGCTACACGTTACTAGACAGGTTTCTCTAATTCAGTTGTTCTTCAGTGTAGATGCCCTAAGCATTGTGCGTGCGTATATTAAAGACATGAAAATCCCAGTTTCGGACGCTTTTTAAAAAATGCAAATATTCGCGTTTTGGCGACGGCATTGTCACTAGTGTCGGTCGGCCATGTGCGTTAGATACTATAACCGGAGGATGTTTACTGTGGTGGGAGGATAAGCGGACAGTTAAGTAGTTTTGGTTGCACTAAACGTTACTTCGTTCTTTCTGAAGGGGAAATCGCTGATAAAAGAGTCAGCGGGAAGTTTTCTTTTGTTAAGCTTCCCGTCAAAGTGGCACACCCTCAGGGGTTTCGGTACGGTTCCCAGCACATTGTTCCTCATTGGTGCGGAGAAATATTGAAAAACCATGTGATATATGTTCGACGAAAAGACTTTTTTAGTTTTCACTCCATAGTCAGGTTAGGTTTGCCCTGAATATAGTGAAAAATCTGAGCATTATTTAGAGTGAATTGAACCAGTTGAAACAACAAGAACAACAGTAGCAAAAGAAAAATCACATGGATTTCTACAATCTTTGCAGATTTCTACAATCTGCAAAGAAATGTGAATTACGAAAAATTCCAAATTCTGCACAAAATGTTTCCCATTGGAGAAAAGATCCGAAGCAAAGGAATTTGGCAAATTCGTGCGAAAGTGAGTTGCAGAGTATCTTTTCCCGGATGTACGAAGTTTGCATGAAATTCAAACTGAGAATAAATAAGGGAAAAACCAAAGTTATGGTTTTTGAGCGAAGAACTGGTAGTACGGAATGTAATATACGTCAAAATGGCACAGAAATTGACCAGGTGAATGAGTTTGTGTATTTAGGAAGTATGTCTGACAGGAAGAACAAATTGGATATTGAAATCAGTAGGGGAGTGAATTCTTCATTGAAAGTCATAGCTGCTTTGTGAGGTTTACACAGGAATGATGAGTTCTCAAGAGAGTCCCGCATGGCTGGGTATGAAAGTGTAATTGTCCTTACTCTAATGTATGGCAGTGAAATTTGGGTACTACATAAAAAGCATAGGTCGTTTGTGTGTGCTGGAGAAATGCGCTACTTACGGGAATTTGTCGCAAGACACGTTCTGATCGTATGAGGAATGAAGATGTTTTGCAGTTGTGTAATGTGAAGCAAAATGTTGTTAGCAAGGTGGAGACTAATATTCTTAGGTGGTTTGGACATGTTGAAAGAATGAGTGATGATATGCTTACTAAGAATTTTTTTTTTAGCTCAAGTGGCAGGGAGGAAAAGCAGAGAAAGGCCAAGGAAGTCATGGAAGGATCCAATTCAGGAGTATCTGCACGAGAAAAAGATTATGAGTATGAAGTATAGAAGGTCTTGTACGTTGGGTGATGGATGTCAGTGAAGCCCGCGTTGTGTGTCAAGATCAATGTAAATGGAGAAATTTTATACAGCAACAGTAAGTAAATGATCAGTTAAAAATGTATCTGGTAGTTTGTATTTCTTTGTGGAGCTAACTTCTGAATCTCAGAGAAAAGTTTAGTGATATGTATGTATGTATGTGTGTGTGTATGTGTGTGTGTGAAGGGTGTCCTACCATAAAAGGATTTTTCTGAAGAATTTTAGATTTTCGAAAGAAACAAAATAAAATAGCTCGCACTACCTGGCGGAAGAACAGTGAATTAAGGAAAGAATCGTACATATGCGAAAAATGTTCTTTATTCTCAAATTTATGCATTGCGAAAATAATTTCCCACGCGTCTTCTGGAAGATTGTTCATTATTTAAACAAAATAATGTTAGCAAAGTTTTCCAAAGCGAATACCATACAGTACGAAAAGCATTTTCTCAATTGGATTTGTAATAGCTGAGATTCAGTTGAAAACACAGACGAACACTAACGCCACCTAGCACTGGAACTGTGCTGTATAAATAATAGAAGAGTAGATTCAAAATGTTCCACCGAATTAATTATATCAGGTAAATACGATTTTTCAGATCTGACCATTAGTAGCCAGGAATTTAAGAGAAATAAATTTCATTTCTCTCCCTCCAAGCGGGTAATTTGAGTATTATTCTGGGCGAGAAATAGTGCATTATTTTGGGCAGGAAATGAGCATAAAATGTTTTTTTGTTGCAAACGGTATCTGTCCAAAAATGAATATGCTTTAGTCGGATTTTTAGACGCGCGAAAACTGCTGCAAATACATTGCAAACAGAAATACGCGCTTGGCGCTCCAATGCCAACATTGTGCGTTAAGGAAAGTTGGGAATTACAAGAAAATTATTTTTCGTCGTGAGCTGCTCAACAGAGAAACAATTTTTCAAATTGCACAGTCAGGAGCAGAAATATTGAGAAAAATAGGATGTACATGTATACATATCTTGCAGCAAAAATTGTGCATCATTTTGAGCAAGAAATGTGTGAAAAATGTTTTTCATTATGAGTGGTATCTGAAAAAGAGTTTGTTCATGCGAGCTTTTGGGAGCGCAGATAGTATGGCAAATATATCGGAGTTCCTTGTGGTAAAATTAGAAATGGTATGCAAAATATTTTTCACCGTGAACTCAGTCTGATTTCTTTTTAAAACAGGCATTTAAAGCCAGAATTTTCGGGAAAACTGTAAAATGTGTTTTCACCTTCTAACGGAAAAATCATGCATTATTTGAAGAGGGGACTGTGACGTACCTGCCAGCAGGACGCACACGACATAAAGGCAGATAGCAGTCAGAACGAACGTCCGCGTAGCTCAATTGGTAGAGTGACTTATTCCGGAATGAGGGGACCCGGATTCAAGCCCGGCGTGGATAAAAATGACGGAGAAATTTACTTCATTATAATGGCGCCCGAACTTTCCGGATGACCCGGCCGTTCAAAATCTCGCAAAGGTGTGATGTTCTTTCCACACCGCGAGATAGGAAAAATAAGAGCAGCGCTTCGAAAAATAAAAATGTGTGATGTTGCATTCCACACACCAGATTGACTGGGAGTTCTCTAGAGCACGTTCTACAGCGGGTGGCTGCCTGCAACGATTCATGGTCACGGCTGACCCGTGGGCTATGCCCCCGGCCCTCTTTCGGGGGGGGAAAGATGTGACGTACCTGCCAGCAGTACGCACACGACATAAAGGCCGATAGCAGTCAGAACGAACGTCCGCGTAGCTCAATTGACAGAGTGACTAATTCCGGAATGAGGAAACTCGGGTTCGAGCCCTGGCGTGGATAAAAATGACGGGCAAATTTACTTCGTTATAGGACTGTATGCCAGATTGGTTTTCATTTTAAACGACATCGAAGAAAAAAATAATTGTTTCAATCGGAAATTTAAGAAGCAATAATATTAAATAAACTATATTTTGAATTTGATAGCATCTGCGTTTGCATCCCCTAGCGTTGAAGATATGAATGGGAAAAAGACCGACACTGTTTTATTTATTTATTTATTTTTATTTTTATTTTCAGACGTGTTAACAACAAGTACTTGAATTGGGAAAAGGGGAGGGGTATTTTAAGTGCTTTCTAAAACATGCCAAAGTTTCTCTTCTAGTGAAATCTTTTACATTACTTGTCTAGGTTCTTTCATTTAAAAACTTCAAAACATCGTGGAAACATTACCTTTCAATTCGCTAATACACAAAATAGTTGTGACCAATAAGTTGCATCGTCTATGACATCTTTAGCAGATACGTGTTTCAGAAAAACTATGTGGTTATAATGCCACTACGTCGGCCCGTTCGTTGCATGCCTTTGAGTATCATATTTCTGAACCTGTTGGCACAATTTAATAAAATTATTGTTTGCACTGGGTATAGCTTCAACTGTGAGGTCAAATATCCACATCGTTCAGTCTACATCAAGTTTCTGTGTCTTCCGATATAGACTAAATGGTATGATATTCGTTAAGTCTATATTGGAAGACACAGAAACTTGACATAGGCCGAACAGTATAGACTGAACGATACAGACTGAGCGATACAGACTGAAATACATATCAAGTTCTGACTGAACGATAAAGTCTGAACGATACAGACTGAGCGATACAGACTGAAATATATATCAAGTTCTTCCTGAACGATAAAGACTGAACGGTATAATATAGACTGAACGATAAAGACTGAACGGTATGATATAGACTGATTGATAAAGACTGAACGGTATGATTTAGACTGAACAGCATCATATGGACTGAACGTTATGATATCGACTGAACGGTATAGACTGAAAAAATGTAGACTGAAATATATATCATTCAGTCTATACCGTTCAGAACGATGTACAGGGTGGTCCGAAAGTCTTGTCACCCCTAGATAGGCACAATACAATACATACATAGAATACATAATACATAGGCTATAAAGAATACATATAATACGCACAATATTATCAATGAAAGATCAGCTATATGACGGATGCTTAAACATCCAGAATGTTCGTATGAGCACCATCATATTCGTGGCAAACAATTATGCGGCGCCATGTTCTGTGTGATATTTTACGAAACATAGCCATGTTGATTTGTGTAAAGGCACCTCTAACAGCTTCTTTCAAGTCTTCGGTTTACTGGTATCTTTGCCGTGATGCACGGTCCTTAATAATGCCTCATAGAGCGTTGTCACAAGACGAGAGATCTGGACTTCTGGGAGGCCAATCAATGGGCGCTGGAAGATATGCTGATCCTCATCCTACCCATCTATCGTGAAACACTTCACTTAAGAATTTCCTGACAGTGATGACATAGTGAGGAGGTGCTCCATCCTGTTGAAACCAGCAAACTCCTAGCAAGTGCAACCTCTGGAGCTCTGGAACAAACCTGTCCCATAACATGATGAGATTAGAATGTTGATTGACAGGGCCATCAAAGAAAGAGGGACCTGTCAAGTGCCTGCTGGATATAGTGGCCCAGATCATAACATGTGGGGGGTTGTGCTCGAGCTCTTCGTAATAATGCGGATTTTCCTTGCTCCAGAAATAAACATTCGTATTACGTGCTCTCCGATAAATTGGAAGTTCATCAGAGAAAAACAATTTACCATGCTACGGGAGCGTCGGAAACATCTCAAGTAATCGTGCACATGCTGAACTTCTTTTCTCCATGTCATTATCACTTAGGTCATTGATTGACGAGCAGTAGAGGGCCGGAAGTGACGCCAGAGATGGGCGTTGTCAACTTCCGGAAGTGACGTCACAGATGTGCTTCCCGTGGACATCGACGAAGAAGCTTTTCTTCTGGTGGCAACAGTGGGCGTGGCCATCAGTATCCGCCATTTTTTCGCTGCATGATGTCGCTTTAAATCTTGGAGAATCATTTTCATCCGCCATTTTTGCTCTGGAATTTCTCAATATGTTTTCGCAGGTGGGAAATTTAATCGTAAGTGAACTCGGGAATTTTTTTGAACCATGGATTTATTTTCGAAAAAAGCGACGATTAGGGTTAGATTTGAACTTGGGCCGTTTCTAATGTAGGCAGATGCTCTATCGATAATGCCACCGAGACATTTTTTGGAGCGGTCAAGGGGATTAAGAGATATGATTGGCGTAATTGGCAAGACTGCCCGAGGGACTTCCTGTTAGCCTTCTTTAGATTAAATACAGAGAGGAGAGCGTATGAGTCATGCAAACATGCCCGTTCATGATTTTCACAACCACGCAGGTGTGTTTCCGTAACCATGGAGAAATACTGCAGTGCTATGGGATTGCTACTGGCCAGATGGTGGAAGTCTCACGTTCATAAACACTCACAGGAAAGTTTATTTCTCTGTGAACATAAGCTTATTATTTTCTCATTAAGTATTAATTTTCATAATCCTAAACATACTTTTACTTTTTCTTCACGAATTTTCAAATGTAAGGTGTTGTTTAAACTTTTTTCCGACGTGATTCATACGCGTTTAATCTGGTTCATACATTTTCTTATGAAATGAAGGACTTTTTTCACGTTTTAGAATTATTTTTTCTGTAGAGGTTTCTTCATAACTTAATTTTTTCAGTCGGACAACCTATGAAATATTTTTTTTCACAACTTTTTCTACGCAGCGTGTTGTTTTCAGTAATTGAGATTTTTTTTCGTACATGTTCATGCTTGTTCATATTTTTCTCTTGTAAACTGAATTTTTTTTTCTTCACGTGTTCAACATTACTTTTTGTGCGGGAGTTTATTGCAATTCATTTTTCTGTAGGAAAACTTACTGGTTTATTCTTCATAAATATACTACGCAATATGTTGTTTTCAGTAATTGAGAATTTTTTCTACCGTATCTTTTGTTCATATGTTTATCTTGCAAAATGAAGAACTTGATTTATTTCTTCGTGCCTTAAAAATTATTTTTTCTCTTCATGGGTTTATTATACTTTATTTTTTCTTTGGGAGGGCATATTAATTTTTTCGTAATTTATTCTGCGCAACGGTTGTTTTCAAAAATTCAGATTTTTGTATCACATTTATGTTCGTTCATGTTTTTTTCTCTTGCAAAATTTTGGGGGAATTATTTTTTCTTTCACGACATAAAAAATTTCCGTAAGGTTATTATATTTTTTACTTTTTTTATATATTTTACTTTTTCTTTTTGCAGGACAAAATGTATTTTTTCGTTTGTAATTTTTCCAAACGTTACGTTATGCTTTGACAACTTAACAGTTTTTGATCTGTTACGATCGTGTTCAAGTTCAATCATGTCTTTTCTTGTGAAATAAAGGACTTCTTTTTTTTCACATTTCAAAATTATTTTTCTGTAGGGTTTCATTATAAGTTATTTTTTCACGAGTATTCTATGTAACGTGTTTAAAAATATTGCGATATTTGTACAATCATGTTTATGCTCGTTTTATGTCGTTCCTTACAAAATAAAGAACTTTATGTTCTTCACGTCTTCAACATTACTTTTTGTACAGGTTTATTAAATAAAATTTCTGTAAGAAGATTTGCGTGTTTCATCAATATTTGATACAACATGCTGCTTTCAGTACTGAGATTTTTTGGGAGGTTATGTGTTATTTCATGTACTTATCATGTGAAATGAAGAACGTGATTTATTTCCTACGTGTCTTCAAAATTATTTTTTCTGCAGGAGTTTATTGTACTTTAATTTTTCAATAGGAGGACTTAAATTTTTCCTTCGTGATTTATTCTGTGTAACATGTTGTTTTCAGAAATTAAGATCTTTTTCGATCTGTTCATGATCGTTCATATGAAATGAAGTACTTCATGTTTCAACATTATTTTTGTAGGCGTTTGTTATGTTTTATATAGGTGAATTTTTGTAAAAACTTTTCGTCATGATTAGTTCTGTGCAACGTATTTAAGATTTTTCTTTTCGACCTACTTCAACTGTTTTTAAACTCGTTCTTGCTTTTCTATGTGAAATGAGAAACTTTATTTATTTTCTTAACGTTTCAACATCAATTTTTCTGCAGAGGTTTATTTTAATTTTTTTTTACAGGAGGACTTCTTAAATCTTTTCTTAAGGAGTTATTGCGCGCAACATACAGTTCTCAGAAATTTAGGGGTTTATGATCGTTCATATCTTTTCAGGTGAAACAATATAAAAATGAAAACGTTGACAATAAAATAAAGTTTTGTAACACAAAGGATGAGGACATGTACAGTAAAAAAAATAAAAGAAGAAAAGAACAAATATTGGCGATCAAGCAAAACTGGATGATATAAACACAATCCGGGTAGTGAAATTGTGGAAGATCCTCAAAAGACACGCTGAGAGAAAAACAATACTTCCGAAAACGAATAAAATCAATACAGATGTCATCTGAGCTGCAAAAATTAGGGCTCAGAAGCAGGGAAATTTCTGAACAACTGAGCATGGCTAGAGATAAAACATTTACAGTACTGACAAAAACTTTAAAATGGCCGTTCTCTTCTTCTTGTTTTTAATCTTTCGAGATAATTAACATATACTGCACTACATATGAGTTTCGTTTACCGAGATGTATATGCTGAATTAGCGTGACATGGAGAAAATTCTTGATTCTATCTTTATTTCCAAGTTTTCATCCTCTTATTTTTTTTAGAAACAACACAGTCTTATACATTCCACAATAAATTTCATTCATAGAAATTCCATTTGTTTGTAAAATATAAAATATTCTCTACCAGAAGTACATTGTTAGCAATAACAAACACTTAGTTTAAAAAATTTCATATGCTTGTATGATGATTTTACATTCTATATTATCACACATTATTTTGATCCAAAATACATTATCTCAATAATCAGGTTTCTTGTTTAAAATTTTATAACACACCAAACAAAAAATTACGAAATGCTGATTGAAACATGTACATAAGTACAACGTTGATGAACGTAACGATTTTTATAAATGTAGATAGTGGGACTACTGGATTATGATTGTGGATGTCTAAGATGTGTGTTTAAAGCATCAGCAGTATTCTATATTTCATTTTACAGGTAAAACTATGAGTCGTAAGGGTGACGTTACTAAGTGGGAAAAGAGGGCCATTGTCTTTGGCCGAGAACATGTTCATTCTTTGCAAGAGGTGACGAAGTTTGTTGAACTCTTCGAATCAATAATCAGTAGTGTCTATTTCCAGTGGAAGAAAAAATGGACGCTATCACTGTAGGCGGAGCAGCTGTGTTAGAAACTCAATGAAGACAAATCGGGATTGCTGGTGTTTGAGATGATTAGTAACTGCTGCACGTTTCCAGAGGCGTCAAAGAACTGCTTCAACAGCACAATGCTGTACCCAGTAAACCAATCTCAGAACGAACACTGCCGAGAGAACTGTATTGCTTCGGAATTTTCAGTCATGTTGCCCGGATACGTCCGGAGTTAACAACTGTCCAGAAGAAAAATCGCCTTTCCTGGGCAGAAAAGCATCGTCACTTGACCAGTGAACAGTGGCGACGAATAATGTGGTCAGACGAATCCAGATTACGTTTGTATTTCAACGATGGCCGCTCCAGGATCATGCAGAAGGCTGGAGAAGCATTTAACCCAGAATGTGTCCAAAGAGCTGCGCATTTAGAAGGTGGAAGTGTCAAGGTTCAGGGCAGTATTTCAAGTACTGGAGCTGGACGATTCGTTGAGGTGTCCAATCACACGAAATCTATGGATTCAAGTACTGGAGTTGGACGATTCGTTGAGGTGTCCAATCACACGAAATCTATGGATTCAAGTACTGGAGTTGGACGATTCGTTGAGGTGTCCAATCACACGAAATCTATGGATTCAAGTACTGGAGTTGGACGATTCGTTGAGGTGTCCAATCACACGAAATCTATGGATTCAAGTACTGGAGTTGGACGATTCGTTGAGGTGTCCAATCGCACGAAATCTATGGATTCAAGTACTGGAGTTGGACGATTCGTTGAGGTGTCCAATCACACGAAATCTATGGATTCAAGTACTGGAGTTGGACGATTCGTTGAGGTGTCCAATCACACGAAATCTATGGATTCAAGTACTGGAGTTGGACGATTCGTTGAGGTGTCCAATCACACGAAATCTATGGATTCAAGTACTGGAGTTGGACGATTCGTTGAGGTGTCCAATCACATGAAATCTATGGATTCAAGTACTGGAGTTGTACGATTCGTTGAGGTGTCCAATCACATGAAATCTATGGATTCAAGTACTGGAGTTGTACGATTCGTTGAGGTGTCCAATCACATGAAATCTATGGATTTAAGTACTGGAGTTGGACGATTCGTTGAGGTGTCCAATCACATGAAATCTATGGACTCAAGTACTGGAGTTGGACGATTCGTTGAGGTGCCCAATCACATGAAATCTATGGATTCAAGTACTAGAGTTGGACGATTCGTTGAGGTGCCCAATCACATGAAATCTATGGATTGAAGTACTGGAGTTGGACGATTCGTTGAGGTGTACAATCACATGAAATCTATGGATTCAAGTACTGGAGTTGGACGATTCGTTGAGGTGTCCAATCACATGAAATCTATGGATTCAAGTACTGGAGTTGTACGATTCGTTGAGGTGTCCAATCACATGAAATCTATGGATTCAAGTACTGGAGTTGTACGATTCGTTGAGGTGTCCAATCACATGAAATCTATGGATTTAAGTACTGGAGTTGGACGATTCGTTGAGGTGTCCAATCACACGAAATCTATGGATTCAAGTACTGGAGTTGGACGATTCGTTGAGGTGTCCAATCACACGAAATCTATGGATTCAAGTACTGGAGTTGGACGATTCGTTGAGGTGTCCAATCACACGAAATCTATGGATTCAAGTACTGGAGTTGGACGATTCGTTGAGGTGTCCAATCACATGAAATCTATGGATTCAAGTACTGGAGTTGTACGATTCGTTGAGGTGTCCAATCTCATGAAATCTATGGATTCAAGTACTGGAGTTGTACGATTCGTTGAGGTGTCCAATCACATGAAATCTATGGATTTAAGTACTGGAGTTGGACGATTCGTTGAGGTGTCCAATCACATGAAATCTATGGACTCAAGTACTGGAGTTGGACGATTCGTTGAGGTGTCCAATCACATGAAATCTATGGATTCAAGTACTGGAGTTGGACGATTCGTTGAGGTGTCCAATCACATGAAATCTATGGATTCAAGTACTGGAGTTGGACGATTCGTTGAGGTGTACAATCACATGAAATCTATGGATTCAAGTACTGGAGTTGAACGATTCGTTGAGGTGTCCAATCACATGAAATCTATGGATTCAAGTACTGGAGTTGGACGATTCGTTGAGGAGTCCAATCACAGGAAATCTATGGATTTAAGTACTGGAGTTGGACGATTCGTTGAGGTGTCCAATCACACGAAATCTATGGATTCAAGTACTGGAGTTGGACGATTCGTTGAGGTGTCCAATCACACGAAATCTATGGATTCAAGTACTGGAGTTGGACGATTCGTTGAGGTGTCCAATCACATGAAATCTATGGATTCAAGTACTGGAGTTGGACGATTCATTGAGGTGTCCAATCACATGAAATCTATGGATTATGCGTGACTTTTAAACAATGAATTATTGCTATTTGTCCAGTTTTGGGAACAAGAAGGACATAGAGTGTATCCTGTGTTGCAAGATGATAACTCTCGTGTCCATCGAGCTAGAATTGTGTTGGAATAGTTTGAAGAATATGAGAGAGACGTTCCTCATCTCAGTTAATATGCAAATTCACCCGATCTAAATGTGATTTTAAAAATGTGGGACGTGTTAGAAAGGGCCGTGAAGAAGAAAAAACAACACAGTTCAAATTTAGCGGAATTAAGGGTTCTTTTGAGCATGGATCTGCAGCGAAACATTCTGTCCGCGTAGTTCAAATAGGAGAGTGACTTACTCCGGAGTGAGGGGACACGCCTTCAATGACCGTTGCGGACAAACTTGTGTTTTCACAACTTAATACGCATGGGGTTACTGAGTCAATTGATGGCATGCCAAATAAAATTAAAGCTATATACCATTAAAGCAGGTGATGAAATAATTCCATACTAAGTAGTAAAGTTTGCATTCCGTAAATTTTTGTCCTGTGTGTTTATTTACTAAGGTAAATCTCTAAAAGGTCTTTACCAAGTTGATTTTATTTAGCATTATTGACATTTCAGAAAGCGTAAATGATGGTAGAATGTGTTAATGTATTTTTTAATGATTTTCTTTTCCACCAGGTAGAAATATTGCACATGTCGTCTCCATAGTCATGACATTTCTTCTGCTTGTATGGCCTCCAGATAAAAAACGAAATGTAGTGAAATTTCGGTGGTCCCGAAATTTCTCACCAAAGACATTTATTTGTAGACTAGATATTAAGCCCGTTAATAATGACGGGTAAAAATGAAATTTATGATACAGAAATTATTAACATTTATTTATTGAGTTTTTGAGTTCCATGTTAATAGATGGCGACGTTGGCTCACAGCTTTCTGAAAATTTCCCGAGCAGTCGGTTATGGAATTTGATACGACGGGCTGTCTGTTTGTTATGTGTTTTGTAAAACCTTTAGTTTTTATTTCGTCAACAATTCCTTGTTCAACAACATTTTTCGTATACACTGACTGTGAACCTTGTATCAATTTCCCCTGTTCTTTTCTGTGAACTATTTTTATCTTGACGTCGTCAGATTGTCGTGCTCTTGACGTTGCCACATACAGATGACTAAACACCGGTTCAGGTAGTTAAACCAAAATTCCTGATGTAAAGTTTTTCGTTGATGTAAAGGTGGCGCAGTGTTCTAAGCGATGGCTTCTGATCACTCGTCCGAAAGGTGCCCTGCTTCGAATTCCGGTGTGGCATGAATGTTGTGTTTGTCTTACGGCACTGGCTCTCTCCCTTCCCTGTAACCAGTGACCCTAAATTAGGAACGGGGGACTGCTTATAGCCCACTAAGTTGCTCACGGCGGTCGTTAAACCTCCAACCAAAAAAAAAAAAGTTTTCGTATATCTAGAGTTGACCGTGTGACGTAGCGCATCTCTGACGTCATGTGAGAATGATTTGGATTAGCTGACGTCACACCAGCAGCTGTGTTCTTTGTTGCTATGACAACAAAACAAAGCGGTATACGCGTGGACTGTGCGCATGTAGGTGATGACGTCACGTACACGGAAAGCTAAGTGTGACGTCACAAACATTTGTTTCTCGGTTGTTGCTATGACGAATTAAAAAGTGGCAAGGAGGAGGAGGAGGGCTCTAGCAAATTATACATTAGGATGTTTCCGATGAATATCATCTTCAGGCACAACTTTCATGAAAAGGAGATTTAAGTAAATAAACTAAAACCAGTTTTATTGATTCACCTTTATACAAAGATATTTATTTCATTGCAGAATGGCAGGAATTTTGCTCAGAGCAATAACTTTGCGTTAACATCTGGGGAATAGATGGATTAAAAAATAATAATAAACTCCTAGAGAAAATAAAATTGTCAAAGGCTTAAACATATTGTTGTTTGGGGAAACTGTCGAGGCCATGGAGCTCTTCATACGCAAAGCTAAAGAAGGCGAAAGGAAAGAAAATGATAATCAAGGTCCGAAGAAAGCTGACGAACAACATACGTTCCAACTGAAGATTGTTCTTTTATTGCTGAAACACATTTATTCTTTTATAGTTAAACGACAAGGTCTGTTTTGCAATTATTATTCTCTTGCAGAAAAAAATAAATGGGAAAATATGTCAGAGTACAACGATGGCGAAACGGACGTGCCTTTTTTTTTTTTTTTTACTTTTTGTCCCACAAATCATTCCTTTTGTTCCTTTGACGCTGTTAACGATAAGATATTTAAACTCAGAGCTTAACTAATGATGGTCGTATAAGTTACAGGTGTGAGAAATGATGCAAAACACAATAAAAGGGTGGATAACCGAAATACGCCTTTGTTGATGACACTTGCAAAGAAAACATAATGACGTCGTCACGTTGTTACTTCTATAGAAAATTAACTCATAAAACGCTTTTGCACACCCTTTGTTAATGCATCTTACGGTCGTTTAATTGCTGTAATGCATTTTCATTGAGAGCAATTAATTTTTCTTTACGCTTGTCGTTTCCTTTCGCCATTAACCAGTTTCCACAGATTTTCTTTTTAAGCCTCGGAAGATCCATTTTAACTTCGAATTCTGCGCATTACAGATAGCAAAACTTCTTGAAGATTCCATGAAAATTCGCTGAATCACCGTATATCAGAAAAAATGGTGCTTCCGTTTTCGATCCGCAGAATATTATGAGACCTATGTTTGAAAAAGCGAATGATGTCATTGTTCATTCTTTGCGATTTAAAAACTTCATCTACAGAGGACATCGCTATTAATTTTGCTTACGCAGACAAAATTTCGATTAACGGAAATACTTACCAAACACAGAACTGACGTCATCGAAACGAGCATTATGTAAAACAGTCCTACAAAGAAATTCACTACATGATGGTGCGTTCTTTCTTCCTGCCTTATGTTCTTACCTCATTTTCTTACTTACTTTTCCTATTTTTTTGCTTTCCAACCGTAGGTTGAAGAAGTGTATATGCTCCAGCTTTGTCCGTATGTCTGTCCTCTCGATAACTCGCGTAAAAATGCATCGATTTCGATGAAATTTTAGTATGTGGTAGGGGACAATTTGGGGAGGAATCCTATTGAAAATGGACTCAATGGGGTGAAAGATCAGGACATAGGAGTGGGATCCATTCCATCACCCTTATGCCTCATAACTTACGTAAAGATGCTTTGATTGCTATAAAACTTTATCATGTTGTTATGGAAGATATACTGAACCGGTTCTGTTGAATACCATCAAAATAGAGTCAAAGGTGCCGCCCCGGTGGCGCAGTGGTCTAAGCGATGGCCTCTGATCATTCGTCCGTAAGAGGTCCGGGTTCGAATCCCGGTGAGGCATGGATGTTGTGTTTGTCTTACGGCACTGGCCCTCTCCCTTCCCTGGAACCAGTGACCCTAAATTAGGGACGGGCGACTGCTTATAGCCTATTGTGTTGCTCACGGTGGTCGTTAAACCTCCAATCAAAAAAAAAAAAAAGGAGTCAAAGGTCAGGGCACAGGAGCGAGATTTATTCCACAGTCATTATCCTCATAACTTGACTAAAAATGCTTCCATTGTGACAAAACTTTAGTATGTTGTTTCGGAGGTGTACTGCACCAATTCTTTTTAATATCATTGAAATGTGGTCAGAGGTCAGGGCACAGGAGCGAGATTTATTCCACAGCCATTAATTATTCTACTTGAGTAATAAATTGCGTAAAAATGCTTCGATTGCGACGAAATACAACACGTTGTTCCGTAACGACTTTGGAAGTAGTTCTGCCAAAATGTTTGTCAGCAACTACGGGCAGTGCGCATGCGTAAGATTCGTTAGCCATTATTTCCGCACGATAACTTCGGTGAAAATTGCCCGATTTAAATGGGATTTTTAATTATAAAACGACTTATGTGTCGTAGCTCTTGATAACAGAAATAGGTAACACGGGCACAAGGGGATTTAATTTTGATATATGTAAACTTCAAACGTTATACCACAGTTTAGCCCCCTCAAAACCAAGACATTTTCCCATGATTTCTGGTGTGTTGGAAAGCGTATCATAATCAATGCATTGCATGATTTTACTAACTTGTTTCCTTTTCCTTCCGTTTTTCGCTTTTTATTTCTTCCTACGTTTTCTGACTACTCTTCGTTTTTCTTTCACCCTTGAAATATTTACCGGCTTTATACGAGGCATATTCAGAAAGTCACTTAAATTTAATTTCGTACAGTTGATTCTAGGATGTCTATGTATGAGTCTGCGGACACCTTACGGTGTTATTGCCATCAAAAGTAAATCTAATATTTAGGAGTTATGTGAAATAATACTACAAAGCAGTGCATTTCATATTACCTTTAAAATAATTAAAAGTCATTGTAGTTTAATAGGATTTCAAGCTCCAAAATCATGACGAAAGAAAAATGCGCAATTTGCAATAAGTCGTCCTACAGAAGAATTAAAATTACTACAAACCTATTCAAAAAAATAATAAGCTCCAACAAAAAAAATAAAATGGTTAATTCATCCACATTAATAACAAAAAACTATTCCATCATCGCGCGATTAGGATTCTACCTTATACGTAACTGTGCGTCTTTCTACCTAAACGGTAGCACGATCGGCTGACGTTGAATAGGTCTTTTGTTTGAAACTCAACGGGGAAAGGAAAAGGATTCGTGAAAGAGCTAAAAAAGTCACAAACAGAGATTATGCGAAATTTCTGTATAAATACAGAAAACCCCGAAACGAACTTTCCTGGAATAAACAGAATTACCGACTATGGAAATTTTGTCAAAGTACTGAAGTTATTTTCAGGAATTTTCCATGAATGCAAGTTATTTTCACGAATTTTTCATGAACGCACGTTAATTCCAGGAATTTTCCGTGAACACGCGTTATTTTTAGAAATTTTCCATGAACGCACGTTAATTTCAGGAATTTTCCGTGAACACACGTTATTTTTAGAAATTTTCCATGAACACACACCACTTTTTTCTTAGAGTGCTATTTCAGAAAACTTGAGAATTATATCACCCTGGAGCGGAAATCGAAACGATTTCCGTTTGAGAGTACAATCAGTTACACCACCTAGAGCAACGAAGTTGCAACTATATGAAGATGAGGAATCTGAACAATATATTTTCGCCAGTGGAAGCAACGTGATACCTACCCGCAGGCGCGACGCTCTGGGTGGGCCAACTTTTTTAGCCTACTTTTTAGCCCCCTCGCCCCAATATTTAAGCAGTTAAAACGTATGACGAGTGCAACCATCTAAGATTCTAGGAAACTTGGATGTTTCGAATTCGCAAAAATTTTGTTATATAAAATGAATCTTTTGTTAAATTTAGTATTTGTATTTCTGGGAAATGGAGGGAATGCTCTGAGCGACTGTCTAAGAGGGTAGTAGAAACACACATTTTTTGTAATTATAGTTTAAAAAGATAAGATAATTAAAAAGATAAGAGAATTTTAAAAAGATGAGAGCGAGAGAGAGAGAGAGAGAGAGAGAGAGAGAGAGAGAGAGAGAACGATGTAGTTAAGCTAAAATTTAAAATTGCGAATAATGAAGAAATATAGTGATGCGAAAATTGGGTCTAAATGAATTACTATTAAAAAGGGGGGACGGACTTAATAGGCGTGGATAAATTATGTCAATAATTAAATTAAATATTTGACCTATTGCAAATTAATTGGAAAACTAAGTTATTTTAATTAGGGGTCTTGTAATTCTCTTTGTCTGGGTGACAACAAAGGAATTAAAGGATCATCTCTAGGGGTCTGTGAGCAGCAAGGGACCACACCAGACGGCAATTGAGAAGCACTCAGACTCTCATTAAGACGGTTTCAAGTGTGCCATTAGTGTCGAAAATCGGTAGGAAACACTGGAAATTATGATTATGAGGGGGCAGGGGCAAAAACGGCACCATTCTTGCAGGAGCAACGACGCTCCGTGCGAAAGGCATGAGAGAAATCTCAACTGTCTGGTGAAGAGAAACAGATGCAGTCACGTGACAGGGAATGGCTGAAAAGTAGGAAAGGAAGAAAATAGTTAGTTATCTCGGAACACTGATGTAGGATGGACAGAGGAGAACGACGCTATGCGGCTTTACGCAGCGGTCAGCCGTAATGAGCCCGCTAGGTACGAAACCTGAAGTCCGACTCATACCGAAGATAACACGGTACTTTAAGCGCAGTGTAAGCCGCAATAGTACGATGGTAAAGAGAGGGCTTAGTTAATACTTGGTGGTGGAGGTAAGCCCGCCAGGTATGGTAAAATTTGGGAACCTAAGAGGACGGTTCAACTACCGCAGAAGAGAGCTGCGATATTTGCGTATAAGGGCCCTGCGCTGATAACGGAACGACCGGAACGTCGAGAGAATTTCGCTTGCTAGAGTTACAATTCCAGCTGACCTCCGCCCGACAGGAAACAAGCATTAGTGAAACGTGAAAAGCGAACCAGCCATCCTAAAACGCCGACCTTTCCGGAGCATTGCTTAAACGTTACTTCTTCCTGCAGACTAACTTTCTTGACGGATTTCGAGACAGAGATTCCCCCTGCCAATTCTACAGCGTCCCCTCCGCCGAGTTCGGAGGGCAGAAACTGCATGGACTAATCGCCGGCGAAAAGGAGTCAGCTGTTGGTGTTACTTTCCTGCCCACCGAGAGCGGTCGGGGAAGAGCGGAGAGATTTTCAGCGACTTCGGAAGATAAAGGGGAAAACCAACACGAATCGGTGAAGACCCTCTGTTGACACACAGGTGAAAATCCATCCCCCACTATTATTACAGAGGCACGTGTGTGTATGTGAGAGTGCTTCTGAAAGAATGTTTCAAATACATGGATTTATAAAAACAACAGTCAACCATACGTGAGTACTTTTTTTTTGTCTATTATTATCCTGTTATTGAGAGGAGGAACTGTGAACTTTAACTAATACCTGACTCTATTTTAGAACTGTTGTACGCCCCTTTTGAGGCGGAAAATCTGATCTCGGAATCCCGAGGAGAAATATATTTGCTCATAATAGAGAGCGTTACCTGTATTTGTATAACCGTGGGCAATGCCCCGGGGTTGAGTCTCCTCCTACGAATAAAGATGTTTAACTGTTAATTTTGCTCTATTCGTTCCATAGGCTCTGGTGTAGTGGATAATTCCTTATATAAAATCTCTGTGTTTTCAGCGAGCATTACGTTCTCGCCAATTTATACCAGCTCCCGAACTAAAAGAACCTAAAAGTCTCGTGCTTATTGATTGGTGACGAGTGGTAATAAATTATACCGCTCGGCACGTTCTGATCACTTGGTGGTCAACGGTGGGATAACTACCCACGGCTAAATCCCTTTCAATTGGTGGCAGCGGTTAATTCTCATCAAATGGTGGCGAGCGGTGGAATGATTAACCCAGCTCGGCCCGGTATCTCATCAATAGTAACCTGTTAAAGGATATGAAGATTCGTATCCATGGTTCCCATACGACATACACTTAATAAATACTACGTACAGTATGCACATGAAAACTTCTACTAGAGATAATATTAACAACTAGATTAAATCAGCAACGTTTATTCCCAATTAAATATTTTATTTTAAGATCTACTATAGTTCCACTGAGCGTTTGGCTTGGCTTCATCAGGAGAAATGACATTTGTCCTCATGAAGCCGAGTCAAACGCTTAGCGAAACTATAGTGGATGTCATGGACAAATGTCATTTGTCCTGACGAAGCCGAGCCAAACGCTCAGCGAAGATATAGTAGATTTTAAAATAAAATATTTAATTAGGAATAAATGTTACTGATTTATTCAGTCTCAACATCACAAGTACTGTAGTCACTAAATTAATTTACATTATGAGCGTTGGGTAAATTCTACACGAACAGAATTTTTCATCAAAAATTTCCGCCGGTGACTTCAAAAATTTGAGCCCCCGCCCCCAATCATGTTTAGCCCGCTAATAGCCCACCCAGTTCTGAGCAGCTGACGTCGCCACTGCCTCCTCGTAATGTAAAAAAATTACCGGCATCTCAGATACGGAAACAGGTCGATACAATCATCAAGTTTTCTGCATTGATGTTAGGTGCTGAACAATAAACTAGGTAATTCAGGCTATTATGATTGTCGAGTTAATAGTCACGACAAATATTCTTTTTTATGTGATATTTAAAGCTCTGCAATACGGTGTTGTTGTTTTTTTCTTTGTTTTCCTAGTTTCACTGGATAACTAAGGAAATAAAAACAATTTGCTAGCGAAATTCTTATGAAATGTATTGCCTTAGAAACAACAAAATTACTACCACCACAACACAATTTAAACAGTTAGTACCACAACAAAAGTAATACCACCATAATACAACTTAAACAATCTTTCAACACATTGCCGGCACTTCTGCTGAAGGTTCAACAGAAATGCGCCTGATGAAACGACTATGGAAGCAAGAGCTCAACAGTAAGTGTGTGAACGCTTGGAATTTGTTTGTACTTTGAACACGTGGCAGTGAAATGGATAGAGAAGAAGAGACAGAGGTTGAAATATCGCTTTTATACTAGCGGTCCAGTATAAAAGCATTACTTCACCCGTCTTCCTCTAAAGCTTTCTTCAGCCTTTTTACTGATATAGCCCCTCTAATTTTAATCTACATAAAATCCGACACAATCTGTCTCATCTATATAAATAGTTTAATAAAAACACAAACTTGTGGAGTTTAAAATTCTTTATCATCTCCCTAGCAAAAACTATTTCCTCCTTAGCCGCAATCCTCCCAATCCTTGCTTTCATTTTTCTTCATACATGAAACTGCGTTAACCACAGAGAAAAAAAAGGAGAGGTTGAACTCTCGTTTTTTTAACGAGCGCTCCAGAGGTCTGGTATGAAACTGCGTTAACCACAAAGAAAAAAAAGAGAGGTTGAACTCTCGTTTTTTTAACGAGCGCCCCAGTGGTCTGGTATGAAACTGCGTTAACCACAAAGAAAAAAGAGAGGTTGAACTCTCGTTTTTTTAACGAGCGCCCCAGTGGTCTGGTATGAAACCGCGTTAACCACAAAGAAAATTGAGACTGAGGTTGAACTCTCTTTTCTGACGAGCGCCCCAGTAGTAGAACATGAAAATGCGTTACGCAGTTTCATGTTGTACTACTGTGCACAGAGAAAAAGAGACAGAGGCTGAACTACTGTTTTTTTAAGAGAGCCCCAGTGGTCGAACACGAAACTGCGTTTAAATAAGAGAAAAAGAGACAGAGGTTGAACGATCGTTTTTTTACGAGCGCGCCAGTGGTCGGACATAAAACTAGCCAAGATCAATTCACGGAAATTTCCTGAAAATAACACGCAGCAAAGTTGGTGTCCGTCTTTTAACGAAATTTCCGTTTTTAGAGGAGCCCGTTTTCTTAACTTCCGAATTTTCATAGATTGCGTAGTCAGTAATTCCATTTATTTCAGAAATTCCTTTTAGAGTTTTTTCACATTTACACAGACATTTCGCAAAATCGTAAACACTGAATTTTTTTAAGCCCTTGCACCAGAAATTCCTTGTTCTGAGGTCATTTGGGTTGGCTCAACAAAAACCGCGCGTCTTAACCACTGAGCCAGAAAGACTCAGAAAACTCAGTAATCACGGGCACGTTCAAGGTAGAACTCTACTTGCGCGATGATGAAATTTTATTTTGCCATCAAGGCGAGTGAATTAGTCATTTTATTTTCTGTTGGAGCTTATTATTTTTTTGAATAGGATTGTAATAATTTTATTTTTTCTTCAGGAGGACTACCACAAATTAAGTATGTTTTCATCGTGCTTTTTCGAAGCAACAAAATGCTATGGAATTTGAAATATTTTTAAACTGACAATGAGTTTCAATTATTTTTAAAAATAGATGAAATGTTCTGTTTTATAGTATTGTTTCACAAAACTTCTAAATATAAAATTTACTCTTGATAGCCATAATTGCTTTTGTCTTAAGGACTTCACAGACTGTTACATAAACATCGTACAATCACCTGCACAATAATTTAAGTACCTGGTTTTTTACGGTAACAGAATATACAGTAGCTGGAGTAGAAAATGGAAGAAAGGTTGATGAATATCGGGTTCCACAATAACCCAAAATTTCATGCGATATGCTATCCACAATGTCGGATCTCGTTATACAGAACTTTAAAATCAGATCCTCCTACAGATGATTGAAATTTTACAGTTAATCAATCTTCAAGTGTCCCTGCGAATCGCTCCTATATTACCGGAAATTTTCCGTCATGTTAATACACTGTAAAAACATTTCTGAAATTCACGAGCCACGTTCCGTAATTTCTTTCATGAATTAACGAAGCGTACTTCTGATACAACTCTTTCCGTGAAATGACGGATTTCACGAATTTTTCGTACCACGGAAAAATTCTCAATTTCAGAAACCTTTCCGCAGTTTCTTTCTTTATATTGACAGTAAATTACCGTTTTAGAAATGTGTTTAACAGAAAATTCTGAATGTTTTTTTTTTTTTATTGGAGGTTTAACGACCACTGTGAGCAACTCAATGGGTTATAAGCAGTCGCCCGTCCCTAATTTTGGGTCACTGGTTCCAGGGAAGGGAGAGAGCCAGTGCCGTAAGACAAACACAACATCCATACCACACCGGGATTCGAACCAGGACCCCTTACGAACGAATGATCAGAGGCCATCGCTTAGACCACTGCGCCATCGCTTAGACCCGCCTTCTGAATTTTTAGAAACCTTCACCCAAGTCGTTTCGTATATTAACGAAAAACTCCGTTCACAGTTTTTCCGTATCCGTATGATGATAAATTACCGGTAACCGGAGCGATTCCTGAGAATACTTGAGGTTGGATTAACTTTTAAATTTCAATCGTCTGTCGAATTTTGAAGTTCCTTACAAGATTGGATATTGTTTATTGTGGCACAGGACATTTCTTCTCCTCTCCCCTATATTTTCTGCACCAGATATTTATTATAGTACAATATATTACCAGTGCTGTAGTCGTAAAATCAGAGGTGCTGTAGTCGTAAAATCTACATGGATAAAAAAAAAAAATGGGGTACTATGAGCTCACTTACCGATATGAATAAAGTATTTTCTCCTCTCTCCTGTCAATTATGGCATGTTGAAGAGCCTGCACAAGATTATTTTAATTTTTATTGAAATACATCCCATAAACCCTGAGCCGCCCCGGTGGCGCAGTGGTCTAAGCGATGGCCTCTGATCATACGTCCGAAAGGGGTCCGGGTTCGAATCCCGGTGATGCATGGATGTTGTGTTTGTCTTACGGCACTGGCTTTCTCCCTTCCCTGGAACCAGGGGCCCAAAATTAGGGACGGGCGACTGCTTATAGCCCATTGAGTTGTTCACGGTAGTCGTTAAACCTCCAATCAAAAAAGAAAAAAAAAAAAAAAAAAAAAAGGCTGACGAGATAAGTCCTTACAGCTCTGTTCTTCTCTAGAATAAACTCATCAACCAATGATTCATCAACCAAGATCGTACATGTTCTTTTGGATTAGATCGTTCAATGGGCGGTCCATTTGAATTTATGAACATCAGGTTTGATACATTGGAGATTAACAAAGATGCTCTGAGATCGGTTACAATGCTGTTCGTTAAACTGAATATTCGTTCGCATTCAGCTGTCGAATAAGGCAGAGTTGAAATCGTTCTTAAGAGGGGTTTTAAGTTTTCTTGTACAACTTGGAGGTTTTCAGTATATTCTCTCAGTCTCTGAATAGCATGCATTTCATCAACATTAAAACGTCTACAGATTCGCCTTGTTTCTAGTTCTCCACAGCGCACGTCGTCTGTTTTAATATTTATTCGCTCTAATGAAGAAATATCTTTAAGAAGTTGTACATTTTCACTGTTTGAATCTGAACAGTGTCTTGATTTTATCCTGTCAACCGTGCTTTGAATAAACTGGTTTGGTTAATAGGTACAATTTTGTTGTTAGGAATCAATGGGATATTTTTAAATAATAATTCCTCGTTCGCTGCTAATGCTAAATGAGTTTTTTCTCCAGGATTTTCTCCGAAGCTCTCAATAATTCTTACAGTTATTTTTATTAGATGTTCTGCTCGTGGCAGCGATGTTGTTTGAGATTGAAGTTCTGTTGATAATATGGATATTGGAGGTATATACGCTATTCTGTGAAAAGAAAGCAGAGGGCATACGGCGTATACCGCCGTATAACCTCCACTACAGCCCTGTATATTACTGTAAGAAACCGGGTACATAACTTATTGTACAAATGGTTGTACCATGTCACTATATCAGTCTTTGGACAAATTAAGACAAAAGCTATTGTAGCTGTCAAGAGTAAATTTTATTTTTTAGGAGCTTTTTTTCTTTTTTTTTTTTGTGAAATAATACTATAAAAAAGCACGTTTCACCTTTCTTAAAGATTGCTGAAAGTCATTGTCAGTTTTTTTTAAAGATAATTTCGAAAAATCACGATGAAAAATGGTTAATTTGTGTAAAGTTCTACAGAAAAAAATATTACAAACCTATTTAGAAAAAAATATAAGCTCGAACAGAAACAAAATGACTAAATCAGTCGTATAAATGACAAAAAAAAAAAAAAAAAAAAAAAAAAAAAAAAAAATTCATTGTCGCTTAATTTGTTTTACGATGTACGTGACTCGAATTGCCGAGTGTCTGTGGCTCAGTGGGTAAAGACGTGCGTTATTTGTTCAAGAGGCCGGGGGTTCAATGTTGACTCGAGCTGAAGGGTTGTCTGGGAAAAGGCTGGGTCGTTGGTTTTGCGGAATTTAGGTTTAAATACGGAAAAACTTGAAATGGGGTTTTCTAAAATAAACGGAATTTCTGACTACGGAGAATCTGTGAAAATACGAAAGTTAAAATAAACAGACAGTTTTAAAAACGGATATTTCTGAAAATCACGGATGCCTTCCGGCAACTTTGTGCACGTTATTTTCACAAATTTTCCGTGAATTCACACCACTTGTTTTTTACACTGTAAGGAAAAAGCGAGAACAGAGTTTTTCTATCAATATACGAAAGGATATATGCTGTAAGATTTCTGAAACTTCAGAATTTTCCTGGTATACGAAAAATCCGTGAAATTCTGGTTTCTTTCCGTCATTTCACTGAAAAGGTTGTAACAGAAACATGCTTCGTTAATTCACGAAAGGAATCACGAAAAGTGTCTCGTGAATTTCAGAATTTTTTACAGTGCATCATCATCATCTTTATCACTTTCAACCATTGTCAATTCACTGTTAGATGTAGTTCTGCTCAAATTTCTTCTACAACTTTCTGTCTTGAGCCTGTTACTTCTCTGTCACTTCGACATGCTGTCAAATTTCATCCATCCATCTCCCACGTGGGCTTCTTCTGTCACTTGAAATCCACTCTAGGTCACCTTGATGGCGCAGTGGTCTAAGCGCTGGCTTCTAACCATTCGTCCGAGCTGGGTCCGGGTTCAAATCTAGGTGAGGAATGGATGTTGTGTTTGTCTTACGGCACGGGCTCTCTCCCTTCCCTGGAACCAGTGGCCCTGAATTAGGGACGGGAAACTGTTTATAGCTAACTGAGTAGCTCACGGTGGTCGTTAAACAGCCAGTCGAAAGAAAAAAAAAGAAGTGAAAATATTCCAATTACGTGGAGATAATGTAAATAGACAAAGTCTTCATTCCTGCAACGTTTTTCTTTAATTAACACACAGCAACCAAACAATTGTACGACACCGCTGGGATCGAAACCCAGATCTCTCGATAACTAGCCGAGTGCGTTCGCCTTACGCTACCCAACAACCCACGGCGCTATGTATGTTTATCTGTCAGCATCTGACTCCACAAATCCGTAGGGATGGGCTCAGCAACTGAGACGTCTCCATCTGTGCCAACAATTCACACATAGCACCATGGATTGTTGGCACCGTAGCGTAACGCGAACGCACTCGGCTGGTTGTCGTGAGATCTGGGATTCAATCCCAGCGATGTCGAATTACAATTTTTCGGCTGCTGTGTGTTGATTAAAGAAAAATGTGGAAAGGGCGATGAGTTTGTCTATTTTATTAAAAAGAAAGAACTCACTCTTGAGAGAGTTGTAACTCTTGAAACACTTAAAAACACACAGACGGACACACACACACGCTACTATGTCCTTCACACACACACGCTTCACACACACACGCTTCACACACAAGTGCTTCTATTAGCTTCTATGTCAGATTAACCTATGGGTTTCCTCCTCTGTTGTTTCAACTTTTCTGTATGTTTCTACGAGATTTCACATAGACGACAAGAGTTATTTCTCTCTTTTTTTTTGGAACGTATTTTATCGAGATGCTGTATTTTAATTTGCCTGACTCTGATATATTTTATTTCGCTTTCAATTTAGACACCAACACATAAAGACCTGTTTTACTGCAGCAAGATTAATCCAGTTTTCATGGTCCAGCGGAAAGAAAACACATAATTCTTGTGCATCGTGGCCGCGAGGGATGATTTTTGTTAGCTCCGTGAAGACCACATAAATCTTCAGTTTCTTTTCCGCCTTGTTATTGTATTGATTATTAAAAGGCAGTTCACGACCTGCAGTGCTTCCAGAAGTCAAAGCCCAGTTGAGTGGTGGTAGAAATCTTTTACTGCTTCTCCTTCCAACCGTTATTAAGTTTGCTCGTTGGGAGAAGATTTATATTGCAACAGCACACTGAAATAAATCAAACTTAAGAGTTCCGATATCACTCCCGGTCGCTAAATAAACTCCAGGATCAAGTTATATGCCTTTTAGGAAGGAACGTTCCACATGACGGCGAATTTTCGTGCTGTTGAAGAAGGAAGGTTGTTAGAGTCACGCCTGACTTTGCCTGCACAATGAAGGCAATAGATATCTTAAAGGACACAGAAAAACATCAAAAGAAAAAGGAAAATTGTTTTTCATCAGCACGTGGTATTTTCCCAGCCTGCTTACTCTTTTTAATAACAAAAAAAAAAAGGGCATGTTGCATCGGAGCCCAGGGAATACGTTTTCTTTGTTTTCTTTTTGCAATTTTTTAATTGATTTATTACATCTTTATTTCTATAAAGGACGAAAGTAGCACTAAATCACACCCAACTATGAAATCGAAAGGATTAACAGACTTTCTCTTCTCTTTTTCGAAGAAGCGATGCTGATATGAATAAATCAAACTAAATTAATCTTTGTAAGTTCTTTCAAAATCGCGAAATGAAAAAAGAAATGCAGCAATGTAATAATTAAATAATATTCATCCTATTGAAATGTCAAAAGAGAAAATGCAAGATACACGCAAGAAATGATCAAAGCCTTTGATTCATGTGTATTGCCTTCAGTCCCACAGCCAGACCAGGATTTATTTACCCGAAGAGCGCAAAAGCTTAGTGATTATTTTTTGTTTATAGGTGATAAGTGCCTCAGAAAAGTGAGTCTTACAAAATTCCAGCGGTGAAGGGCTGCGTGATGACGTCATCGATATGGCTGCCGTGCTATTATGTAGTTGCCATATTTAAATACGCATAACTTCTCACCCGTTTATGCTACAGAGATGATTTTTTTTTCTGAAATGTTTCAAATTTAGTGAAAAATACTTTTGGTAATTACATATTTTTGTTAACTCCATTAGTTTTTGAGATAATTTCATTTGAACGTATAAAATCAGTGTTCACATCGGTTCTGCGTGACGTTTAAACCATAATTTACTCAAAAACTATACGATTTTCGAAAGAATTCACAGGAACGAAAAAAGATGCATTTTTAGCAAGTCATTTGTAAAAAAAGATCGTGCTTATGTTATCGATTTGTCTGTCCGTCCGTCTGTAGACACGATATCTCTGCAACTAAGAGTCCGATTTGAAAAATTATTTTTGCATTAGGAAGCTTGAAATGTGCGAATGGTGATCCTCTATTTCGTTTTTTTTTTCGATGCATGATTTCGCCGCTAGAGGGCGTAAATGCATATGATATCGAATTCAAAATACATTGTATTCCACATATTTGCTTCTATACATTCAAAAAATTATTTACCTTTCGATTCCATTCATGTCGAAGACTATGTCAAGTATAGTCACTTTTTTAAAGTTACGCATAGATTCTCCGCTAGGGGACGTAAAAGTAAATTGCGTTTCTCCCGATATATCTGCTTCTAAAGCTCCGATTAAATTTTTTTTTTTCTGCAGCGGATACAGCTCCTGATGGGAAATATTTTCTTTATGAATTCTAATTTCTGCTATAAAACGGTTTGGCCACCAGGGGGCGTAAGTGTTGATTTCTGCTGCTGATGTATTTGCAGCAAAATCGGAGTTTCTAAAATCTCGATTGAAAAATTCTTCCGTGGACCGATACTACTTACACCCACAAACCTATTCGGAGTACTTTCTTCTTAAAATAATGCTTAGTTTCTCCGCCAAGGGTGTAGATGTATATCATATTTTTTTCAACATCTCTTCTTCTAACGGTCCGATTTGAAAAATTTCTTCTTTGTTGGATAGAGATGCCAGTGCGGCATGTTTTTCATATAAGTTCAAAATTTTCAAGTAATTCATTGACTTTTCGCTAGAAGGAGTATAGGTAAATTGCGCTTTCCCCGGTATCTCGGCTCCTATAGCTCCAATTTGAAAAATTCTTCCTGCATCGGTTACAGCTCCGGGTGGGAAATGTTTTGATTGTAGTACTTCCATCTGATGATGGTCTTTAGGATTCATTTTTTAATCTTTTAACTTATACATTAAATAAATTCTTCACTTCATCGGAAGCCTGCGTAGTGTTTTAATTATCGTGCTTTTAAGATTGCTACATTAAGTTTTTATAATTGACTCATTCCGCACGAGAACCTGATATCTTGATATCCTGTTTTGATTGTAATTTCAAATGTTTTGTAAAATATGGTTTAGCCACCAGGGGGCGTAAGCGTTAATATCTGCTTCGTAGGTATTTGCAGCAAAATCTGAGCTTTGAAAAACTCGAATGAAAAAATTGTTCCGTGGACCGATACCGCTCATGTCGATGAACACTTGAGCATATTTTCTTCTTAAAACAATGCGTGGTTCCTTCGCCAGGGCTCGTAGATGCATGTCTTATTTCTGTCAATATCTCTTCTTCTAAAAGTCGGATTTGAAAAATTCCTTCTTTGCTAGAAAGCGTTTCCGATGTAAAATGTTTCTCATATAATTTGAAAAATTTCAAGTAATGTATAGACTTTCCGCTAGAGGGCGTAATGGTAAATTGCGTTTTCCTCGATATCTCTGGTTCTAAAACTCCGATTTGAAAAATTATTTCTGCACCGGATACAGCTGCTGAATGGAAATGCTTTGCATATAATATCTAATATTTGATAAATAATGGTTTGGCCATCAGAAGGCGTAAGTGTTAATTTCAGCGTCTGATGCATTTGCAGCAAAATTTGAGCTCCTGAAAACTCGATTGAAAAAATTCTTTCGTGGACCGATACCGCTCAGATCGAAACACTTTTTGACAATACTTTCTTCTTAAAATAATGCATGGCTTTTCTATTAGGGGGCGTAAAGTCATATATTATTTTTGTCGATATCTCTGCTTCTAAAAGTCCAATTTGAAAACTTATTTCTTTGTTAGAGAGCGTTTCCGTGGCGAAATGTTTCTCATATAATTTCAAACTTTTCTTAGAGCACAAGTCTGCCACCAGAGGGCATACGTTCATGTTTCCGTTTACAACAATATCTGCGGAACTAAAAACCCAACTGAAAAACTTTTTCTTCGGTCAGATACCAGTGACTATGCAAACTCTGTGTGTGTATTTACTTTTCAAAATAATGCACCCTTTCGCCGCTAGGGGCGCAAATGCTTGTTCTCTTTTTCTCAATATCACTGCTTTTACATGTACTATTTAAAAAACAATTTCAACACCGGATGCCTTGTAGAAAGTTTTAGGCTAGTATATGAGGAGTTTTGTAGTTCACAATTCTGTCGGTAGGTGATGTTTGTGTACTTCAGTTTGCAGCTGTATCACCGCTTCCAAAACCGTTATTGAGAAATTTCTTCTTTACTGTATGCCATTCGCAACAACAGAGATTTGGAGCATTATGCTCTTTAAATAACGCAAAGATTTCCCGCTAACTGCGTAAAGGTCGAAACCTTTTTTAATCACGTCTTTTGTAAAATAAAGATCGTGCTTATGTTATCGGTTTGTCCGTCCGTCCGTCTGTTTGTCTGTCTCTAGATACCATATCTCTGCAACTATTAGTCAAATTTGAAAAATTCCATTTGCATTGGGAAGGTTAAAATATGCGAATGATGATCCTTCATTTCATTTTTTTCACGATGCACAATTTCGCCGCTAGAGGGCGTAAATGCAGATGATATCGAATTCAAAGTACATTTTATTCCACATATTTGCTTCTAAACATCCGATTGAAAAAATTATTTCACCCTTTCGTTCCATTTATGCCGAAGAGTATTTTAGGTATAGTCACGTTTTCAAGTTACGGCTAGATTTTCCGCTAGGGGACGTAAAACTAAATTGCGTGTATCTCTACTTCTAAAACTCCGATTTGAATTTTTTTTCTTCTGAGGATACAGCTTCTGATGGAAAAACGTTTGCATATAATTTCTACTTTTTGGTAAAGAATCGTTTGGCCACCAGGAAGGGGAAGTATTAATTTCTTCTTCTGATGTATTTGGTACAAAATCTGAGCTTCTAAAATCGCGATCGACAAAAAGTCGTTTGTGGACCGATACTACTCATGTCAACAAACCTTTTTGGAATATTTTCTTCTTAAAATAATGCACGGTTTCTCCGCCAAGGGGAGTAGATGTATATCTTATTTTTGTCAATATCTCTACTTCTAAGAGTCCGATTTGAAAAATTCCTTCTTTGTTGGATAGCGTTTCCGGTGCGAAAAGTTTTTTACGTAATTTCAAAATTTTCAAGTAATTCAGACTTTACGCCTGGGGGAGTTATGGTAAATTCGTTTTCTCCTGCATTTCTGCTGCTAAAACTTCGATTTGAAAAATTCTTCCTGTATCGCATAGAACTCCCGATGAGAAATGTTTTTCACATAATTTCTAATATTTGGTAAAGAATAGTTTGGCCACCAGGGGGCATAAGTGTTAATTTGTACTTTTGGTGTATTTGCAGCAAAATTTGAACTCCTGAAAACTCGACTGAAAAAATTCTTTCCTAGACCGATACCGCTCACATCGAAGAACCTTTTAGAATACTTTCTTCTTAAAATAATGCATTTTTTTCCCGCCAGGGGTTGTAGATGCATGTCTTATATTTGTCGATATCTCTGCTTCTAAGAGTCCGATTTGAAACATTCTTATTTGGAGAGCGTTTCCGCTGCGAATTATTTCTCATACAATTTCAAATTTTTCTTAACACACAAGTCTGCAACCAGGATGCGTAAGTTCACGATTCCGTTCACAGCAATATCCACGGCATTGAACACCCGATTGAAAAACGTCTTTCTTCGGTCAGGTACTATTGTTTTCCATACCGGTTCCATTGACTTTGAAAATAGCTTTCATAAATTTAATTCGTGTCAGAACGGATTCAAAAGAGGGCTCATTACACCCGAAAGTTCGGTGTCATCTTTCTTGTTTTGTTTTTATTTTGTTTTTTGTGTTTTTTGCTATACAATATTTTTCGCCTATTTTCAAGCGATTATTGTAACGACCTTGATATTTTTCGAATTCATGAAATCGCAAATTTAATTTCATTATTTTGTGGCCCTTGCTTTTATATATTTAACAATTTGCGTGCGAACCAGATACTTAAATTTAAATAAAATAAAAAAGAACAATATCAAAGTTGGTTTCGGGCTACACATAGAGGCCATTTATTCAGTGACTTTAAAAACATTACTGGAATTTTTCTTAAAAAAATCACATATGAGCGCGTATGAAAAAGTCACTAATTTGTCAGTTACTCCATTTTGCGTTAAAAGTGAATCACTAAAGCATGCATCAGGAGAAAAAAACTATTTATACGAATTTATTATTTATTATTTCTACACTAAAATATGCGCAATCCAAAAAGTTTCACTCCGCACGTAGCTTTTTGTCATTTTGTGAAGCAGTTTTCATACAATAAGTGAAATTAAAACCTCAACACCATCTCTCGGAAAGAAAATCGTAGATTTTAACAGTTTTACTCTCTCTCTCTTTCTGAACTTTCAATGCATATTCTGGTCTTTTTCGTGAGTAAAGCAAATGCATCTTTGAGATATTCATTTTGAATTTTCCATAGTTTTCGTTTTGAAGTACTACACAGGTGAAGCACATGCCAAAAAGGGAAAGTTACAGAGATAAATTCCGTCGGTGTACCTTAATCGGTAAAGCATTCAGCTCCGTAGCGCAGAGGGATGCGAATTCGTCGCCGTCACAGGCAAATTTGTGGGTTTCACATCCTGTGTATTCTTTACGGACATCTTTCACGTAACGGCTTTATCAAAATATGAGATTTATTTCCTAGTGCAAGCAATGAAATTTTGCCCCGGGGCCTTGCAACGAAATTTTGCCCTGGGCCCCGCGAAAGCTCTATCCGGCTGGTGGAACTAAGTAAGTGCTTCTATTTCTGGATGTTTTGTCGATTGCTGGAACCAGTTGATTGTTTTTCAAACCGGTTACATTGACTTTGAATAACTTTGATAAATTTAATTCGCGTCAGAACGGATTCAAAAGACGTGCTCATTACATCCGAAAATTCGGTGTCATCTTTTTTGTTTAAATCACGATTCAGAAAATGTATAATGGAGTGAGGTTTACTCCAACGTTTAGAGAATTATGAGTGATATTTCGTTATACGTCTACTTTCTCAGGATTGTATGATTTTACAGTTTATGATACAGGGCTTTCATTTCAAAAGTATCCACCATGAATAACTCTCGATCTGATACACAAATCATTTTTGACCATGTTCAACCGTGATTTTAAAAAAATTCAAACAGGACGAATATGATGAAGTATTAAAGACTGTTTTCCGGTTGAATTATTTTTAACAATTCTTTTTAAATCATCGACAAAAATTTATAATCTACCAAATTAAAACTATTTCCTGTGAGAAGGGCTAACAAATAAATTTCATTGGATGTCCTCTTCACTTTCGTTGGAACTGCTATAATAACTACATCATCTCATTCAGTTTTTTCAGCTGCTCTTGAAGTTCTTCTAATATTGTACTGTTTTGTCCAAGGAAATATAGGTATCAGTTACTTCTAGATTTGCCTCGCCAAATTCTACAACTTCAGTTCTTGCAACTGCATCTAACATCATGTTTCTCAAATGTAGTTAATTTTAAATTCCATTTGTCATCAACCGCATCTAACATCATGTTTCTTAAATGTAGTTAATTTTAAATTCCACTTGTCATCAAGTTTACTAACCAGAAGACAGAAGGAATATCGAATATAAATATTCAAAGTACGAACATTTATATGAATGGTGAATTGAAGAACGTAAGAAACAAATTAGAAAGCCAGGTTGCCTTCATCAGGAGAACATCAACCTGTGAAAGTGGCTTTGATAATATATTAAAAATCTGAATTTCAAATATAAACCCTTCAACTAGACGCAGAGGAAAAAGAGGCAGCGGTAAAAACTCTAACACAACCGTTGACTTCTTAAATATGCTGCATAATTTGGATATACCTTGCCCCTGAACTTTGTCCAGAAGTGTCGTTATACGATTTTCAGTCTCAACAATGGTAAGGTTAAAGTACTTGCGGAAACCTTGAAGAACTACATCTTCAAACGTAGACATGTTTCTCACCTGGTTGCAGATCTCCTTAAATACAAGCGTTCGTCTTTTCAACATAAAGCTTCAGACCACAGCCTTGTCAAGTAGTGTTGCGTTCTTAACTTCACTTCTAAAGCTCTTGATAATATAAGGTTAAAATCCATATTTGCTAAGAATGATGAACTCTTCCCACTAAAGAATTCTGTTAAGCTATTAACTTGCTACCGTTGCAGCAAACAACTAGGCAGACTGATTTTCAATTATAAACAAACAGTTCTGAATATTGATAATTGTTTTGAGAACAGGGACAGCATCTGTCTATGGCAACAAAACGCATTTCAGAGATTTGTGTTAGGTGTACAAATAAAATTAAATTTTATTTGTACACCTAATAAAATCAAATAAAATTTAAAGCGCTTTTTGTGTGACGTATACAGCTAATTTACATATCCGACATTCCCCCGCGTTGTTGTCATGTGACCGTAACTGGTCCAGAGTATAAAATGTGACACAGAAGTTTGCCCTACAGTCAAACGCACTTGCACCTCGGTAGGTGAAAGATGGCAAGCGATACTGCATTTATTCGACACTGCATTCGTTACGAATTTCATCAAGGAAAAAGTGCTGAAAAAGCATGTGCATTGATCTGTCTTGTTCTGGGGGAGAATATTGTATCGAAAAGCACGTGTGAGTTTTGGTTTAGACGGTTTAAAGCAGGTGATTTTGATGTTAGCAATCGAGAACGACGCCTCGCAGAAGGTTGCACATGAGGAACTGCAAGCATTGCTGGATGAAGATTCGTCTCAAACGCAAAACGAACTAGCTGAACAACTGGGGTTAACTCAACAAACCATTTCCAATCGTTTACGCGCAATGGGAAAGCTTCAGAAGGAAGGAAAATGGGTGCCACATAACCTGAGCTAGAGGAACAAGGGGATGAGCGTGTCGTGAAGTGTTTGAATCTGTTGAATAAACAACACAGAAAGTCTTTCCTGAGGAAAATCGTTACGGGTGATGAAAAGTGGATATGGTATGACAGTCCCAAAGGCAAAAAAAAGAAAAAAAAAAAAAGACACTGAGTAGACCCCGGTGAAGCAACGACTTCGATACCGAAACGCAATATTCCCTCCAAGAAAGTTCTGCTGTGCATCTGGTGGGATAAGAAGAATGTGCTCTATTATGAACTACTGGAACAAAGTCAAACTGTTCCTGATGATCGCTACAAGCAACAATTGGCGGGATTAAACTTGAAAGTCTGTCGGAATCGTCCATTTACAGGCAAAGAATTATACGTACCGTGAAATTACTGCATGACAACGCTAGGCCGCAAGTCACGAAATCGGTCAAGGAAACGTTATTGATCCTTGGCTGGGAAGTTTTTTTTTTTTTTTTGATTGGAGGTTTAACGACTACCGTGAGCAACTCAATGTGCTATAAGCAGTCGCCCGTCCCTAATTTAGGGTCACTGGTTCCAGGGAAGGGAGAGAGCCAGTGCCGTAAGACAAACACAACATCCATGCCTCACCGGGATTCGAACCCGGACCCCGTTCGGACGAATGATCAGAGGCCATCGCTTAGACCACTGCGCCACCGGGGCGGCTGGGAAGTTTTGGAGCACCCGTCGTATAATCCCGTTATAGCCCTCTTCCAACTATCATTTGTTCCGGTCGATGCAACATGGTTTGTCTGCTGTTCGGTTCCGGACATGTGACGAAGTGCAAAAATGGGTTGACAACTTCATCGCGTCACACGACGAAGCATTCTACATGGCTGGAATGTGTCAGCTGCCCGACCGATGGCGGAAGGTGGTAGATAATGACGGCGCATATTTGTATTCGTAAAGACATTGCTGTTTTCTCTCAAATTACATGTCGCGTTTTCTTACAACGCTTTTAAACTTATTTGTACACCTAATATAGATCCGCATCACAAGCACATTATTACTGGGAACCTATAGACATTGTGCCTTTTAAGGAACTGGGTCTAGTGTTACTTCTAGGGTCAAAATATAGATTACCACAACGACTGAACCCCAGGACTTGTATTTCCACTCTGAGGTTCGACCTATTGCATTTTGTACTACAGCTATCTTGCGAATTTAACTCCCCATTGAAGCTTTTCATGAATGAATGGACACGGTTCTCAAAGATGTCCTGCATTCACTTAAGGGGTTGCCTCAAGCATTAGATTATTCTCTCTCTCTCTCTCTCTCTCTCTATATATATATATATATATATGCCTAAGATCTTACATCAAACGAAAAATTTTAAACACATGTTTACAATAACACCTGCTCACAAAATCGGCAATAATTTCGCAGTCATCTGCAAGAATATTATATGGAACTCATGATTCAAGAAATGAATAACACAGAAACTTACAGCCCTGTTACTCAAAGCATCAAAGCTACTTCTAAAAAGATTATGGCGTTATACAAACGTCTTAAGTTATATGCATCTAGCGTTAATTATCCTTTTATTTACGGCATTCCGAAATTTTGTAAACAGCGGGTAACTTTCTGCTTCATCACCAGCGGAAGTAATTGCTGTAACAGCAAAGCAGGCAAATTGTTCGATAACTTCCTTTCAGCCATATTGAAATAATAATAATAATAACGTCTCAATGACCCTAGTCTCAATGTCTCAATGACACTAGCATTGCACGCTAGGGTCATTGAGACGTTAAATACGCATAATTATTTCACCTCTGTCGATACATACGATTTCAAGAACCTATTCACATCCATTTCACTATCGCGATTATTCCTAGTGGCGAAAGACCTGTTTGCTACACTGGATAACAGCATTACTTCGCAACATTGGTATTACCCAACAGACTTCTGCATTAACTACAACTATGCAGTCGTATGCAACACACTCTACATCTACATACAGACTCGTGGGATACCAATGGGTATAGAAGTTTTTCAAGCAGTCTGGCCAATCTTTACTTGCACCACTTCGAATCTAAATTTATCGCTACTCTGTCTGCTGATCCAGGAATTGTCCTGAGGTACATCGATGCCATTATTGTGTTCAACAACCCTCGTTTTTTTACAAATGAGTGAGGCAATTTATCCCGATGACTTTTCCCTGGAGAGAACCAACACTGTATCCAACCACGTGAACTTCCTGGACCTAGATATCAAGATCGACAAATAAAACGGGTTTTCAGATCGACCTTTTTGATAAGAAACAGGATTTTAACTTTGACATCAAGTTTTTCACCCACTGGTTTTCCAACGTTTCCATTGGTATACACCACAACGTCATCATACCTAAGTTTCACAGAATAGTCAAAATATGTTCTAACATAGAAAATATTATCAAGAACCTCAACATTCTAGTCAATAAATTTAAATCTAATAGTATTCCAATCCACTTTCTCAGACGTTACTTTAATCAATTTTAATCTTTAATTTTAATTCAACCTCCCCAAGATCTAAATTACACATCAACATTCTGTACTAACATAGGACCTTGCAATTTTAATTTCAACAGGAAATACCAAGTTCCACATGACAAGTCCCTTGTGGCCGAAGAACATCTACATACACAGTCTTACATCTATTACTACGCTCACCTCTTTCGGCCAATTAAGACACTCCTTACTTGTTTAACTTTCATTTACACCAAATCCGTGTTACTTATTTTGTGTTCCTTCCGTTTGTATTTCAATCTCTCGAGTTTTAGTAGCCTTACTCAGTCCAGCTGCACAATTCACGCCTCCGTCTGATAGGTTATACCCCCTGACCGTATTACAGCTCTGTAATTCTAGAAAGATTTCTTATTTCATTTTTGGGGGTTTCAGTGGCAAGAAAAGCCACTTCCCCAGGTTGATGCACTCCTGATGAAGGCAGCCTGGTTTTCTAATTTGTGTTTGCTACGTTCTTCAATTCACCATTCATACAAATGTTCGTACTTTGAATAGTTGCACCCAGAAGGACATGTCGGATTGCAATGCTATTCGGGAGGAAGGTAAAGGTTACAGGAACAATACATGATAAAACATTGAGACCGATATGGGTAATATTTATAGAGCTACACGACAATAAGTAAAGTCTCTTAGTATGGCGTCGAGCCGTCATGTTTGTTCACACAGCATGCCAGACGTCTCGGCACGGAGTTGTATAGGTTCCTAATGGTGTATTGTGATAAGCCATCCCATGCAGCTTGAATCCTCTCGCGCAGTTCCTGCAGATTGTGCGGTAGGGGTGGAGTGTGGATCGCAGTAGTATACGGACGAGCGTTGTCTTGTTGGGAAATCGCATCGGAGTGAGCTTTCAGAAGAAGTACTGCCACTGGTTGCAGGACCTCATTAACGTTACGTTGGGCTGTCAAAGTGCCTGTAATGAACACCAAAGGGGAACTGGCATCGTAGGCAACTGCACGCCACACCATGACACCAGGCCTTCTGGACATGTAACGCTCGACAACAAACCGTTCATCTTGGTGCTTAACACGATACCTCCACACACGGATTCGTTAATCGTCACCTCTAAGACAAAAGCGGGACTCGTCACTGAAGATCACCCGCTCACATTCTGCGTGGCTCCATGACAGTCGGGCACGACGCCATTGCAGTCTTTGACGACGATGCAGTGGTGTTAAGGGCAGTCAAAATGACATCCTGCGTGAGTGTAGTCCTACGTTGCGCAGCCTTCTGCCAGTGGTGCTGGCACTAATCTGATAATGCATGGAGGGCACCACTGCTCGGTGAATATCCGCAATCATGGCTGCTGGATCACTCCGCGCATGTCGGACAACCCGTCGTTCCTACCTCTCATCTAGGTCTCCCAGACCCTTCCTGTCGCTGGTGCGTGTCTTGTTCTATCCACTCCCGCCAACACCGTGCTATGGTGATATCCGTATGGTGCGCAATACCGCGATAAGACCACCACGCTTCCCGGAGTCTGACGACGCGGCACCTCTCGAACTCCTCCAACTGCTTGAATTGCTTCCAAACTTTCCTCCGAGTCATACTTCACTTGCAAAGGGTGCAACCAACACAACAGCACGAGTCAGAATGGTAAGCACGCGCAACGGGACGACCTTACAGCGCCACGACCCCTCCTTGATTGCGTCACATGCAAGACTGAGTGTAATACCTGAAACATTTGCATGTCTCACGATGTCAAACCTACCCACCAAGTTTCATACCTGTCGGTTGCTTCCTTCTGGGTGCGACTAATTTTTTTTTGACGATGAGTGTATATATGTATATATATATTCGATTGCAAAGGTCCCCCCCTCCTCTTTCTCGTATACTTGCTGGAATAGATAACACTTGGGTCGGTCTTCGGAGCGCCAGGCCACTTCTATTTTCAGGACTTCACCACTGCGAGGGGTCCTCTAAACGAATTCTGAGAGCAGCAGAAACAAACCATTTTTGTAATCATAGTTCGAGAAGGTGAGAGAAAGAAAGAGATATTCCTTGTGAGGTTACAAACTAAAATTCATAAACAGCCTTTAGAAAGCAGAAAAAGAAAGGTCTAAGTAAGCTAAAGTTCCGAAGAAATAATAACTTACCATTGAGATTTGTTTGCATCCAGGGTTCCTATATTACATACACTATATTGACAAAAGTCACCGGACACCCCTTCAAAAGCAAATGAACGGATCCGCTGCGTTGTTAAGATGCGCGGTACAGCTGCAAACGGTATAAAAACAAGTCTGCAGCTGACCACGATCATATCGCACTATGAGGTTGAGTGAAAATGCCGCGGCGGGAGAGAACTGACTTTGAGAAAGGAAAGATTGTTGGGTGTTATAGAAGTGGGTTGTTCATAAGAGAAACCGAGAGGCGTTTAAACGTACCCAAGTCAACTGTTTTGGATGTACTTAATAAGTGGAAGACACATGGCGTGCTTGAAGCAGCAAAACGTAAGGACAGACCAAAGAAAATCAGTGATAGAGGGCGTCGAAGCCTCAGGAGAGTCGTTACAGCTAATCCACGGAGTAATGCACAAGACCTTAGTGTACCGGTGAGTAAAATTGCTAAAACCTCGGTATGTACACGTAACATTCGCAGAGAACTTCATTCCATGCGGCTGCTCGTAAAACTTTCATCTCCACTCGGAATGCTACTCGTCGTTTAGCATGGTCTAAATAACATTTATCGTGGACCGTAGATCAATGGAAACGTGTCCAATGGACTGATGAATCTAGATACACGATCCATCAGTCTGATAGCAGTGTGTGGGTATGGCGGCAGCCCGGAGAACGCTATTCACGACAGTGTACTGTTCCCATGATCAAGTTTGGAGCTGGCAGTGTACTCGTGTGGGGGTGTTTTTCGTGGTATGGTCCCTGCCCATTGGTTATCGTGGATAAACCTGTTAACCAGCACGTCTACCTCGATATTCTGGACAATTATGCCCTACCAACTGTGTGGCAATACTATGGAACCGAGTATTATCGGTATCGGCAGGATAATGCTCCGAGCCATAAAGCAAGGTTTCAAAATCGCTTTATTCTAATTTATCATAAGAAAACATAAGAGGGAGACGTACAGTATTGGGCATCTCACTGGGAAATAATACAAAACTGTTAAAAACATGATGGTATATACAGTGCAATGACAATGGGGATGAATAACAAAATGCTGCAAGCAAAGCTTATTGAATAAAAAATTGCAGAAGTGACAAAGAGAAACACATCGTGTCACATGACATTGGCTGGGCATGATTTACAGGATAACACAGGCGAAACAATAGTACACAATTAGAAAAAGAACAGCACAAACACCGCCGTGAAGGTAAAACATTACATACATGAGATAAAAACACAGCGTGCACAATTGTGCAAGTTATTTAACGAGGGCACCAAAGCAACATAATACAGGCGGGGTGAAAGTAAGTAATGTACACGAGTAAGCATGAAAATACACTGAGATGGCATTAGCATTCACAATTCAACGGTAGTGTGGATTGCACGAGTCGTAGAGTGGAGGAGGGCCACCAGGGTGCCACGGAACTCAGCAAAGGAGGTGTAGAATGTCCTAGAGTTCTGATAGGTGTAGCAGTCCAGAATCAATCGCAAACCATGGAGCGGCCGGCGCCCAGGTAGCATAGAAGGTGGCTTCTCGACGACTGGAAGAAGCCGACTGGTACTCCAGGCGGAGTCGAGAAAGCAATCGATCTTGAAAATGGCACAAAAGTGCTGCGCTGGCCTGGTGTAAAGAGACCGGCGAGGAAATGCTGCGGAGTTGTTGAAGGTATACGTAAATAACGTGTTTAACCAGCACGAAAAGATAGGCACATACTGAAGGAAGAGTTGTAGGTGGATGAGCCCGCAGAAGAAGATGTCTGTAGGCAGTGAACGGAAGATCTTGAGAACAAGAGCGACTGGCAATCCGGAAAGCCTGGTGGAGGAGAGGCATCAGGATGGGACAGTAAAGGTAGACGTGAGAAACGTCTGCCTCCTGTGCGCAGAAAGAGCAGAGAGGGGAGGAGAGAAGAGACATGCGAAAGAGAAAATACGGAACAGGGAGGCGATTATGCAAAAAGAGCCAGTGGGTATTAATTTCAAGAGGGGCAGATAAGGGTGAGCGGGCAGCTGCCCAGACAAGAGGAAGAGAAGCAGGGGGAACCTCCAGAATAGAAAGCGGTGAGAAGGGGTGGCAAGGTGCACTAGAAAACGATAAAGAGATTTAGAGGAGAGAGAGGAGAGAGGAAGAACCGAGTTTGTGAGTCGGAGGAAAAACGGCAGCGGAAGAGGGGCAGAAAAGACAGAGACGAGACCGGTAGGGGAGACAAGATCAGGGAAAAGCAGAAAGAAGTGCAGTTAGCAGAGAGTCATAGACCAAATGGGCGGATGGGGACGAGAGAATAGCAGGGGGGAGGCCAGAGAGAGGCGCCAGGATAGATCCGAGTTAGTGAGGTCTTGTACAGTTACTACACCTGCTCGGAGCCAAGAGGGGAATGAAAAACAGGGGAGATGGGGGGGATGAACAAGGGAGTTGAAGAAGAGGGGTTCAGAAAGAAGCTCTAGAGTTGAAGAGGGAGGGGAGCGAATGAGGGGGAGAGAGCGAAGGTGAATGAGGGCTTCAGAATATGCAGGTGGGAGTTTGGAGGGGGAAAGGACAGCAATCCATGAGAACTAAAGAAAAGAAAGGAAAAATGTGGGTTACGCAAGGAGGCAAGAACGTCACGTACCTGAACTGCGGAAGCCACTGGAGCCGTGAAAAGGTGAATGAAGTTGATCACTCGGCTTGCTTTGTAGCACAGCGGGACATCAGGTAGGCCAGCACCACCATAGGAGGGAGGAGCACAGAGCTTGTGGACGTTAATCCAGTGATGACCCGCCCACATTACTCGAGTAAGGCAGCGTGTAACCTCCTGGAGACAGAAAAGCGGGGTCGTAGATGCAATCCAAGAATGCTTGCAGATGGACAGAAGGTATGTCCTGGTGAGATTTGCACGCTGGTAGTAGGACGTACAGAACTGCGCACGACACCAGAATGCAGCTGTGCGGAGGAGGCGAGGATGGAGTTCCGAGCGAGTTGCACTGGATGTAGCTTGTGGTGCGCCTAAGTGCACACCCAGGAAGCGTTGGGTAGTGGATGACCATGTGGCCCCCCATGGAGCATCCAAGCGATTGGACCACGACCCGCACCACAATCCAGTGCTCTTAGACGTATTCAGTTCAGCTGCAGAACATGAAGCATATGCGGAGAACAAACGACGAAGCAGTTGGAACTGTGAGTCGCTACGAATGCAGACGGTGATGTCATCTGCATAAGCAGAGTAAATGACTGAGTGATGCCGTGAGCTGGCAACTGGTGGTGGAAGTTGTGCTAGAAGAGATGTTTGCAGAGAGCGTAGAAAAGGCTCGACGGCAATCGCAAACAGTTGACCAGAAAGCGGGCAGCCCTGACGAACTCCCCGCTTGAAGGGAACATGTGCTGTGAGAAAAGATGCCGTCTTGACATGGAAAACGGCATCCCGATAGATTGAGAGAAGAACGGAGACAAATTGTGGAGGAAAGCCAAAGTGTAGCAGGGTTTGTGTTAAATAGGCGTGTGAGATATTATCGAAAGCGGAACGGAGGTCTAAGGAAAGGAGAGCAAGAGGTTCAGAATGAGTCTTGGCAAGATGAATGAGATCGCGAAGAAGTTGAACATTGGAGGAAAGTGAACGGCCAGGAACAGTATAGGTTTGAGAGTCAGCAAGGATGTGAGGGAGGATAGAGTTTAGTCGACGGGAAAGAAGCTTAGTATAGAGTTTATAATCTTGATTGAGAGAAGAGAAATGGGGGCGCCAATTTCCCAAGTCAAGAGGGTCACCCTTCTTGGGAAATAGGACCACATGTGCGTCCGTGAAACTCCTCGGGAGGGGGGAGCAGTTAAATGCAGCAGAAAAAGCGGAGAGGAGAAAAGGCAACAAAAGAGGCAAGAACGCACGGTAAAAAGGAAAAGAGAGGCCGTCCGGACCCGGAGCGGCATGGGGTTAAGGGAAGAGAAGGTGTCGGACACCTCCGTGGATGTGGGTGCAAAAGACAGGGTGGGAGCAAGATGAGACGGAACTTGAGGTAGGTTATTGAGAAGATGGGGGAGAGCAGAGGGAGAAGGGGGAGGAGTTTCACTGAACTTGGTGGTATAGAACTGACGAACGTGAGAGCAAATCGCTGCCGAATTGGATGTGATTTCGCCAGAGGGGAGGCGAAGATGACGAAGCGAGGTAGAAGACTTACGTGCAGATTCCATTGATGTTAGAAAATCATAGGTGCATTCCTCCGGATTGAGATGTTTAATGCGCAGACGTAAAAGTGCTTGCTGCGCAAGAGGTTTCAGCAAAGCCTGGAGCTCCGCCTGATATGCTGGAAAAAGCGGATCTGATAACCCAATCAGTGTGAGCATCTGCCTGGCGTGATCGAGGCGCATCTGACTAGAAGTCTTCATGGTGAAGGAAAGTTGCTTGATATGTAAGAGGAGCTGATGCTTGACACGAAGCCAATACGTCAAGGTACAGGGTGCGGAATGCAACCCTGCGCGACGAGCAGCGAGAAAAGAACGGACAGAGGCACAAAATTCAGGATCAGTGAGGAGATTGGAGTCAAATGTCCACGGACGAACAGTCCGAGGGAGTGACGCCGCAACAAACACTGTGAGGGTGACCGTGCAGTGGTCTGAGGAAGCAGTAGGTTGATGTTGCAACTCGGTAATAGACGCAAGAAGCGGTGTGGAAACGTAAACCCGATCCAAGCGTGCAGTTGATGGAAGCTGACTCCCAGACGAGCGCCACGTGTGTGAGGTCTCTTGTGGATGAAGGCGCCTATAAGCATCGGTGAAGGAGAAATCAGCAACAAGGTCATGGAGAAGTGCGACGAGATCCGTCCGACGCTCTCGTGACGAAGTAGAGCGATCCAGAGCCGGGTCAAGGGTGCAATTGAAGTCTCCACCCAAGAGCACACGATCCGAAGGTGAGACTTTCGAGAGAGCTTTACGGAGTTTGGTGAACAAGATGGATAAATGAATAGAGGTGCATGGAATATACACATTAAAGATGTGAAATCGAGCTCCGCCAACTGTGAAGGAGACTTGCTGGAGTAAATCTCGGCATAAGTTCTGCACTGAGAGTGCAGTGAGGGTGGATCGGAAATGTTGATGTATTCCGATAGCAAGTCCACCATGAGATGAGTAGCGGAAAGCATGATGGAACACATAATCGCTAGCACGCCAGCGAGTAAACAGAGTGGCGGAATGGCAGTTTGTTTCTTGTAGTAGTAACAGATCGGCCCCGAGGGGCGAGAGGTCTTCCATAACAAGAGCATTCGCTAGGGGGCTAGCGAACCCTCTGCAATTAAGGGTCGTGACCTTGAATGGACTGGTCAGTCGTTGGTTGGAGGAGTCGCGGAGCAACTTTCAGGAGTTGTTGTAATCGGTTTACGCAGCCAAGGGTCCATGAGTGGTGCAGGGGGTTCATGAACAAACCCACGAAGGTACTTAGCAATGCATCCGGCTTGCAGGAGTAGCGCGGGAAGAATGTCTTCGCGCTCTCGGAGGTAGTCATACGTCGACTCCAGGTTCGTGGCGTTAGTGCAAAACTGATAGTAATCTCCAAGATTGAGAGGTTCTGAAGGAGCACCACATTTGGAGAGAACACTTGAAAAGACCTCAAACGAAGGTGGAGACCCATCATCATCAGTGTGTCCCTTTCAATTTCTGTTGGCGCAGGAGAGGGAGAGATATCTCCTGAAGATTTGGTAGTACGGAACTGTTGCCCATCCGCAGAGGAAGATTTCTTCTTCTTCCTCTTACGTCGGGTACCTGTACGAGTGCCAGAAATTCGTTTTCCAGGGAGCGACGATGCTCGGGAAGCTGACGCAGAGTCAGAGGAGTTATCGGCACCGCCGTCACACTCGGAGACGCCAACAGTGAAGACTGGTGGGAAACCAGCGGCGAAGTCTCCCGATGTTGCCACGGGATGAGGAGTAATAGGTGAGGTGAGCACTGGAAATTGAAGGTGGGAGGTGAGATCAGCATCAAAAGACGCTCGTGGACGAGAGGCTGTAGATATACTTTTTGTGTAACTCGGCCCTGGGGCAGTTGGCACATTTGAAGACGGTGCAGGTCGAGAGCGAGATGTAGCAGGAGGCTGCTTAGAGGCGGTAGGCACTGTAGAAGCCGTGGGAGCTGGATACTGGTTGTTGGGGCATCGAGCACGCTGATGCCCAAGTTCTTTGCAATTAGCACAGTGTTCTGATGTTAGCATGTCAATTCTGTAGGAGAGCTGCCCATCGGACGTTTAGGATCCGTGGGAACTTACGGAGATGCTCCTCTGATGGAAAGATGAGTCGAACACTCCGGCGAAAACTACGAACATTCTTATTTGCAGGATCCTTGGGCGCAGCTGAATGTGTGATAACAGGACCAACAATCTTACCACACTTACTAAGTGCAGTACATATCATCGCATCCGAGATTTCGGGGGGCACCGGATGCAAGGAGACCTGAACAGGGCGCCTGGAAATCGGTTCAGCTTCCAGGTGGTGGTCTCCCAGGTCAAGACCAAAGTTTAGAAGCGTGTCTGCATGCTCTTTGGATGTGAAATAAACAATCACCGTCCGCGGCCGGCGGGTGAGGTGAGTAATGGCTCCGGCTGGAAGAAAAGCAGGGAGCGTATCACAATAGACTTTCAGCGGTGTATTCGGAAGAGCATCTAGGCACACTCCCAACTCGCGGGTGGAGTGAAGTTCCTGCGCAGCGGGTGAGAAGTGCGGAACGTCCAATTGAAGTGAGTCACCATGTATCTGGACATGGGCATCTGCAAGGGGAAGGCGAGTCGATTGCGTCGGTAGGGACGCACCTGAGGTAACGCTAGAATAAGAGCGGGAAGGCAATCCTCCATTGGAAGGCAGAGGTGCAGCGCTGGATGAAGGAGCTGACACAACGCTGGGCAAGGCTACCGAGGGCAGAGAAGCAACGCCCTCAGAGATATCCATTACGTCATCGGTAGCATCAGGAACGAACGTCATAGCCTCACCACCAGGAGGGGTGGTGGAGTCAGAGAGTTGAAGCGTAGAAGAAGAAGAGCAATAGGCATCAGGAGGAGGACGATATTCCCTATCATCAAGGACGGACGCTGATTGGTTTGCTCCGTCAGAGATAAGGATCGACGTAGTAGGAGAAGCTGTGACGAAAGCGGGAATTCTGCTCTTATCAGCAGTCGCCATCGCAGATGGCGAGGCCTAACTTAGTAAAAAACGACCAACTGGTCGAGAAAATAAAGTGCTGATAGCTAATTGAAAATAGTACTCACCGACTCGGGAGATGTCTTAAATGAAAGATACAACCTTCGTCTTGAAGGCACGCACAAAAGTTAAACGACAGAGCACACAAAACACACTCAGTAGACGGCGAAACACGGAGCTCAAAACAGACACGACTTACGTCCCATAAAGCAAGGACTGTTACGACGTGGTTTGACGATAATTCCGTATCGTGTGTGAACTGGTTTTAATCTTATAGAGTAACTATGGAATGAATTAAAGCGCCGCATAAGAAGTTTGGAACCAAGGCCTACTACTAAGCAACAGTTAGCGGCAGCATTATGTACTAAATGGAAGCGCATACCTATCGCTGTGTTCCCAAACCTTGTCAAAAGCATGTCTCGAAGGGTCAGTGCATGCTTTAAGGCCAAAGGTGGTTTCAAAATATCTTTATTCAAGGTAGAAATCAGGAGACGAACTAATAAGGACGTCTAAATACAAATAAAATACGATCAAAGATCGTTAAACTACTAAAACCTATATAAAAATATACAGCATAGTGCATAAGTTGAAAAATGGAGCAAAATTACAGCTCGTGATAAATGAACAGCGACAAGCATGTCTGGGCATTGAGGAAGGATTTTAACAAAAAAAAAAAAAACTTATTGCTCATAAGTGCATTGCTGTGCGATTAACAAACTTGTTCAAGAAAATTGAGAGCTTCAGGAGACAACATTTCTCTTGCAAAAAAAAAAAAAAAAAAAAAAAATACAATACAATAAGACAGTAAGGTGTAACACATCATAGTTACAAGAATGTACAGTACAAAGCAATTGACAAACTGATCATAAGACAAATCAATGAAATGATGAATATCAGGAGAAGAACAAACTTGGACTTCCTGGTGTAAATATAATATATTACCTGTTCGGCAATATTCAAAAACAATGTACAGATATACAGCACAGTGTCAACATGTTACAAATCAAAATCGGACCATATACAGAAATGTAACACTATTCTGTTGACCAGATAGAAAATGTAAGTATAATAAGAAAACACACGATGAATAAAGCTTTAACATATTCTCACTATCCATATGTAGTGATAGAAGAATGATAGTACCAAGCATCACCTCACACAAAAGAACAAAATAGGTAAAATGTTTTTCAAAATATATTACTCATGAGTACAACACCATGCAATTGACTAACTTGTGCAAAAATAAATACAGTAAGAATCATTAGTCAACATGTCTCTTGAAAGAAGGTACGATATGACAGTGAGTTTTAACACAACATATTTACAAGGATGTACAGTACTATGCAATGTAAAAAACTGATTATCAGACAAATCATTGGAATGTTTAATAACAGGAAATAACTAAACTTGGACATCCTGATGCAAATAAGATGGATTACTTGTTCCGCAATATTTTGAAAACTATGTACAATTATACAGCACAGTGCAAACATGTTCGGGAAACAAAATAGAACAAAATTACAAAAAACTACACTGCAGAAACAATATCTATGTTTATACAGCACTATGCTAATGACTAACTGCAATATTTATACTCAAAATGTAAACTAAAGACGAACTAACTTGAACGTCAATGTAGGAAAAGAAAAATACAAGATGAGTGTCACAAAAAACAAAATTTGCTGTGTAAACACGTACAGCCCTTTATAAAAAAAAACCATGCGGTAAATTTCCAAGCCGTGCAAAGATCTTGAAAACAGATTGTTGATATTTACATATGCATTTCTGATTCAAAAAGGTCAAATACCAAATCTGCCGACCGTCAGGTACAATGACGCTGGCGAGCTGGTAAACCATGAGGCAGCCGGTGACCAGGTGGCAAGGAACTGGCTCTCCCGACGCTGAGTAACTGCAACAGAATACTCTAGCCGAAGTCGAGATGTCAGACGGTCGCGGAAATGGCATAATAATGCCGTAGAAGCTTCATGCACAGTCAGAGGAGTAGTCAAATATCTGCAGCGTTGATGAAACACGTAGATTACATGCTTCGCTAAAATAAAAATATAGGCACAGACTGATGGGAGCTTGACTGGGGGATAGTTCTGTAGCAGAAGAGTCCGATATGCATCAAATGTAAGATCTGCTGTAATGGAACATTGGGCGATAGTAAATGCCAAGTTCAGCATTGGGAGTAATATAACACAGTGTTGATAGACATGGGAGACATCAGCCTCCCGAGCACAGAAAGGGCAAAGAGGGGAATCGAGAAGAGACATTCGGAAAAGAACGGAGGGAACAGGAAGGCGGCGATGGAGGAAAAGCCAATGGGTATTAATTTCTAGAGGAGCAGAAAGAGGAGACAGGGCGGCTGACCACACCGTAGCAGTGGCAGCAGGGGTAACATCAGGAATGGGGAGAGGAGGAGAAGAATGGGACATAGAGAGGAACCGATAAAGAGCTGACACCGAGAGAGAAGAAATGGGATGAGCTGAGCCAGAAGTAAGCAAGAAAAGAGGAAATGGGAGAGAAGCAGAAGGAACAAAGGAAAGACCTGAGTGGGAAGCAAGATGAGGAAATTGAGAAATGATAGATGAAAGAATAGAGTCGTAGATGTCACGAGAGGAGGAGGAGAGGAGAAGAGAGGGAGGGAGGCTGGCGAAGGGTCGCCAAGAAAGGTCAGGGTTAGTGAGATCTTTAACTGTTACCACACCTGCTCGGAGCCAGGTAGGATAGGCAAAGTACGGAAGATGAGAGGGGTGAATAATCGAAGAATAAAAGAGGGGTTCAGCAAGGAGCTCATTTGTGGAATCAGGTGGAGAACGAGAGAGAGGGAGGGAACGAAGGAAAGTTAGAGCTTCACGGTAAACAGGGGGAAGTCGAATGAGGGTGAGGGGTCGGTGGTCCATGAGTAGTAAGGAGAGAAAAGAAAAGTTAGGGTTGCTCGGGGAGGCGATGACGTCCCTAGCTAAAACGGCATCTGGTACTGGCGACGTGAAGAGACGGAGAAAAGTAGTGATTCTGACGGCCTTGTAGTACTCCTGTGTATCAAGGAGTCCGATGCCGCCGTGATCCGGAGGGAGGCAAAGCTTTGTGACACTGACCCAGTGGTGGCAGGTCCAAATCAGAGAAGTAAGACATCGGGTAATTTCATGAAGGCGGAGTTGTAGAGACTTGACACCAAGCCAAGAGTGTGTGCACAAGGAAATCAGGTAAGTTCGAGAGAGGCGAGCTCTCTGGAAGAATGATGAGCAGAACTGGGCTCTCCTCCAGGAGGCAGATGACCTGAGCAAGCGTGGGTGAATAGCATTCCACGTGTGGAGGGGGCAGCTTGCAAGGAACCAAGATGAACTCCAAGGAAGCGCTGTGAGATGGACGACCAGCTTGCTCCCCAAGGGGTGTCTACACGATGTGCCCATGAGCCGCACCATAAACCAGTGCTTTTAGATGAGTTGAGCGCTGCACCGGAGCATGAGGCATAAGCTGCGAATAGACGTTGGAGACACGGAAACTGTGAGTCATGACGGATGCAGATGGTGACATCATCTGCGTATGCAACAGAGGTAGTGGCATGATGTCTTGTGCAGGCAGAGAGTGGTGGCAGAACTGCTGTAAAAGATTGGTGTACAGAGCGGAGGAAGGGTTCAATTGCGATTGCAAAGAGTTGTCCGGAGAGTGGGCAACCCTGCCGCACTCCCCGGCGGAAGGGAATAGGCGCTGTGAGAAAGGTGGGCAGCTTGACCTGGAGAACGGCGTCTTGATAGAGTGAGAAAAGAAGAGAGACGAAGGAAGGAGGAAAACCGAAGTGAAGGAGTGTAGCCGATAGATAGGAATGTGAGATATTATCAAAAGCGGATTGTTGGTCAAGAGAGAGAAGGGCGAGGGGTTCAGAGCGAGATCGGGCAAGATGGATTAGATCATTTAGTAGATGGATGTTATGAGAAAGTGAACGGCCGGGAACTGTGTAAGTTTGATTTGGGGAGAGAATGTGAGTGAGAATGGGGTTAAGGCGTTGGGAAAGAAGTTTAGTATAAAGTTTATAATCTAGATTTAAGAGGGAGATAGGGCGCCAATTCCCCAGGTCAAGGAGATCACCTTTCTTAGGGAATAGTATAACATATGCTACTGTGAATCGCCTCGGTAGAGGGGAGTGATTGAAAGCAGCAGAAAGTGCAGAAAAGAGAAATGGTAGAAGGAGAGGTAGAAAGGTTTTATAGAAGAGGAAAGTGAGGCCGTCCGGACCCGGTGCGGCCCTAGAGTTTAAAGAAGAAAACGTAGAGGATAGTTCAGAGAACGTGGGAGGAAGGAGGAGAGAAGAGGCAAGATGGGGAGGAACTTGTGGTAGGTTAGAAAGAAGTGATGCCAAAGCTGAAGAGGATGGCGGAGGAGATTCACAGAACTTCTCTGTATAGAACTTTCGGACCTGGGAACATAGAGTGAGTGGATCATCAGACACCTCTCCAGATGCGAGGCGAAGGTGCCGAAGTGAATTCGATGCTGTTCGTGTTTTTTCCATGGATGTAAGGAAATCGTAATTGGATGCGTCTGGCGATAGATGTTGTAGCCGGAGACGTCGTAGAGCTTGTTGAGCCAGAGGAAGGAGGATTGATCGCAGTTCTTCTTGATAGTGGCAGAAGAGAGGATCACTTAGGCTTAGGATGGAGAGCATGGAACGGACATGGTTGAGACGCATGTTTTGAAGCGTTTTTGCTTTAAAAGAAAGATTGCGAACGTGGAGAACGAGTTGCTGTTTAATGTCCAACCAAAAAGTCAGACCACAAGGAGCTGATTGAAGTTGAGGTCGTTTGTCCTCAAGGAAGGAGCGTACTGAAGTACAGAAGTCTGGATCTGTAAGAAGAGTGTCGTCAAGAGTCCATGGACGAATTGTACGGGGTTGTGCTGGAACTGCTTGAATAATAAGAACGATGGCACAATGGTCAGAAGAAGCTGTAGGAGTGATAATAGATTCTGTCACAGCTGTAAGCAGAGTAGATGAGGCGTAGTATCTGTCAAGGCGAGCTGTGTACGGATTTTGATTATGTTGCGAGCGCCAAGTATGTACAGTCGATGAAGGATGGAAGTGACGGTGAACATCAATGAATGAGTTGTCGGAGACCACTGACTGAAGAAGATTCACCAAGTTAACACGGCGTTCTCTGGTGGAAGGAGATCTGTCCAGGGTAGGATTCAGAGTGCAATTGAAATCCTCCAATTAAAACATGATCTGTGGGAGGAATGCGAGACAAGGCACGACGAAGGCGAGTAAAAAGTATTGTCAAGTGGGTTGAAGAGCTTGGAATATAAATATTAAATATATGATAAGATGTGGAAGCTATGGTGAATGATGCACACTGTAATAGGTCTCGACATAAGTTTCGAACCGAAAAAGAGGTGATTATGGAGTTGAAAGTATGGCGGATACCTATAGCTAGACCACTATGGGATGATAGTTGGTAGGCGTGGTGAAATGTGTAGTTCCACTGGCGCCATCGTGAGAATATCGTAGTGGATTGGCAATTCGTCTCTTGTAGTAAGAGAAGATCAGCTCCTAACGGAGTGAGGTCTTCATGTACCAAGGCATTAGAAAATGGGGATGCAAATCCCCTGCAATTAAGAGATACAATCTTGAAGACTTTTTTCCATTAATGCTTGCTGAAGAGCCTTCACAACAGGAGGAAATTATTTGAGTCGATTAAAATAGGTTTTAGCCCACGGATGTTCCTTGCGAAGGTGGGAGATGCATTGATTAAGGACTTGGATCTGATCATGCACTAGAGGGAGAAACGATGCATACTTTGAGAGTAAAGCATGCGTTGTGGAGTGGTCTGTCTTATGTGACAGGTATTGATGTAAATCTTCAAATGAAATCGGCCCAGTAGGAACCGAGCCATCCTTAAGGTGTTCGACAAGATCCTCAAATTTAAGAGGAGGCTCTTCGTCGGCCTGGACAGAAGAGGTAGCAGCCTTTGATGGTGAATTCTTTCGAGAGGTACTACCAGTACGGGGAGAGGTGCGGGGTGATGCGGCAGTCGGCTTCTTCGGTGGGCGTCTTCGAGAAGAACCACGACGTTTCAGCGAAGGCTCAGTTGAGCTCTCATTAACTCGAGATTCGTGGCCAGAAAATCCGTCATCAGCAGATTTAGAAGTATCAATGATAAGGGCAGTGGAGAAACCCCCTGAAGGGGACTCCGCTACAGAATGACGACTCATGGGAAGCGAACAATTAAGTGAGGGAAAATCCAGTTGCTGGTCGAAGGATAAAGGGTCCGTAGACACGCGTTGACCAACTCCTGCAGTCGACTTTTGTGAAAGTTTCGATTCTGAAGCTTTCTGTGCAGTGGAAGAAGGTGTTGCTCGGCTCAGAAGAGGGCCAGAAGTTGTAGGAGAATTATCAGGAGCCTGTGATGCTAGATGTGGGCAATGCACACGTAAATGATTCTCTCCGTGGCAAAAAGTGCAGTGGAGGAAGGTAGTCACTTCAATTCTCCTACGTTGCTGTCCACAACGAACGTTGAGCACCTTTGGGCAGGCGAGCAAATGTTCATCAGATGGAAAGATCACTCTTGCACTTCGGCGAAATCCTCCTATGGATTTATCGTCTGGATCTCTCGGCGCGGCTGAAAGAGTAGTAACTGGCCCAACAACTCGGCCGAACTTACTGAGTACAGTGCACAGCGCAACGTCTGACACCTCAGGTGGAACCGGATAAAATGTAACCTGGATTGGACGCTGAGAGACAGGTTCTGGTAGAAGATGGACGTCTTTGAGGGACAAACCTTCTGTCAAGACAAGATCCGCATGCTCTTTAAGAGCAAAGTACACCAACACAGCTCGAGGTTTTCGAGCCATGTGAGTAATACTGGCTCCAGCTGGAAGTATCTGCTTGAGAGCCATACTATATTCTTTCAACTTTGTGTCTGGGAGCGCATCAAAACACACTCCGAAGTCCATTCTAGAATAGAATTGTTTTCCCGCTGGGGAATCTTCGGGAATATCTATGGTGGCAGTAAGGCCATCAACAATGACGTACGAGTCTGGTAAGACTTCTGCAACAAACTTGGAAGGAGCTTTTGTTCCAGTAAGAGCGGCAGAGTATGCCCTAGGAGCAGGACTCGAGCGTGAGGGCTGCAATGCAACCTGCTGTTTGAACTGAGTGGAAGTAGAGGGTAAATTAGCAGCGCTATCAGATACATCCATGTCTTCACTTAAAGCAACAGAGAGTTGCGCTGCACTGACGTCACTGGTCGAAGCAGGGCAAGAAGCTTGAGCTGTAGTTGAGGCGTCACTTTCCACTTCTAGTGGTTGGGTGACGTCACCTACAAGCATTGGAGGAGATTGGTCTCGTGTCGAGGAGGAGGAGGAGGCGGCAGGAAATGCCTCGCTGATATGGGCGTGGACATCGCTCTTATCAGCAGCAGCCGCCGCCATTGTTAATGACGAGGGCTGCCTGAGAAATCGACCAGCTAGGTCGACAATTCAAATGATGATAACAGAAAAAATAAACTACTCACCAACTTGGGAGATGTATCAAAACAAAGCACGAACCTTCAGCTTGAAGGAACACGAAAGGAAAATGACGAACCACACGATAAAACACACTAAATAGGCACACAACACGGAGCTCAGAAAAACGTGACTTAGGCCAAAGGTGGACCGACACCGTACTAATGTATGTCAATAAATGCTATGTTGTGTTTCTCTTCGAAGTGTCTGGTGACTTTTGTCAATGTAGTGTATGTATATGAGTGAGACAAGGTGACACCATATATCTTTCAAACTCTTCAATGCCACATTGCATAGTGTCTTACAGTTATTGAACTGGGAAAACAAGGGGAAAAGATTAATGTAGATTTTTTAACTCACCTTCGTTTTGCCTATGACATTATCATTTTTGATAACTACCCATTCAGAGCTGCAGTGTATCTAGGAACTTGCTGAGAAGAGTAAAGAAGTGGAATTAAAAATGAACTTTCAGAAGACAAAACTGATGTACAATGCTTTTACAAAAAATGAAGTTTTACCGATCGATGCGGAAAAGTTGGAGATAACCGATACCTACATTTACCTTGGACAGCAGATATCAAGCAAATGTCACGTTGATGAAGAAATTAGTCGGCGTATAAAACTTGGTTTGAGAACTTTTTGAAGAAACAGCACAATTTTCAAGAGCAACATGCCATTATGTGTTTTAAAAAAAGTGTTTAATCAATGCATCCAAACAGTTCTTACATATGGAGCAGAGACATGGCCCTTAGCTAAAAAAAGACGTACAAATGCTACAGACAACTGAAAGAAGCATGGAAAGATGCATACTTGGTGTAACCAAGAAAGATAGGAAGGAACTCGTGGATAAGGAAAATAAGAAAACAATCTTCGTGCAAAGTATAACTGTACTAATAAATTGAATGCCGTCTGTGCACGATATAAACCAGGGCTCACCGTGGAACCTCCGGTTACGTTTAATTAAAATACACCGAGTATAGAAGAAAACGTATAAGATCTTTCGGACACCCTCGCCTTCTTAATCAACTCCAGAGATTTGAATGTGATACTTGACTTAATCATTGTATTGTAATCGATTTGTTTCCGTTTACACATCAGATGGCAGTTCGCAAATTTCGTCACATGTTTGAAATTATAAATTGTCTGTATCCAGCCCATACTACCTCTTTTTTATGTACCTGATGATGGATCCCGGTGCGGGGTGTCCGAAAGATCTTATACGTTTTCTTTTACACTCGGTGTATTTTAATTAAACGTAACCAGAGGTTCCACGGTGAGCCCTGGTTTATATCGTGCACAGGCGGCATTCAGTTTATTAGTACGATAAGGAAAATGACAAGAGTGGAAGGCATCGTTATCAGAGTAAAATCCTTGAAGTGGCGATGACTGGACATGTTGCCAGAAGAACGGACCACCGATGGATAAAAGAGATTTTAGACCGAATTCCAAAGGACAGAAAAAGACCTAGAAGAAGACCACATGGGATATGGATGGATGAAATTCGAAAGCATGCCGGAGCGTAGGCGCCGACTGGAAAAATTATTGGGGTTTCTGGAAATTTTTAATCGAATTACCCATGCATTTTTCAAAGTATTTAAGTCTAATTAAAATTTCATTCAGTCAGATTATTTGGCACAATAAGACGCCTGAAGTGCTCAAATGAAGCAAATTATAGTTAATCACAGAAAAATATTTTTTTCTAGAAAATTATTTATTTCATTTATTTTGCTTTTGTAGGAGCGTCATTATTATATACGATACACATATACTGGGAATTTCCAACTCAATTGTCTTTATAAAAGTAAAAAAAAAAGCATATCAAATTTTTTTTTAGTTTCTTTTTTTACCAATTTTAAAAATGCCAAGAATTTTTTTTTTAATTATTTCTGAGTTAAAATAGGAGGTTAGAACGGAGAGGCCATGCCATCAGTGCCCTGCGTTTTCCGTGGGTTCTACTTCGTATCAGCTGTAAATGCCCAGTATGCTCAACTTGGGCTGCTTCTGTATACTTTCTACGGATAAATCGTAGACTTTGAAGTGGTATTAGAGGCACTTGTGCAGCCTGTACAGTCAGGAAAAAATGAGACTGAAATATACATGCACATAACTAAAAATTTGCAAAAAATTACAGAACTGCTGTTCAGCATTTTCTAAAAAAAAAAAAAAAAAAAAATAAACAAAATTATGCTTCGTAGAGCGGAAGTGCATATTGCGCATTAGCCAATCACAGCCTTGCTAAAGCTTTAGGAACCTTGTTGACCTTCAGGGACTGCTGCAGAGAGTAAGAGACGGTCGCTATCAAACTGTGCTGTAGCACAGGTCTTGAGGAAGTGACATCGCGTCACTGAAACCTCCCCACCCGGAGGGCGAAATAAACCAGATGATCAGATTTGGTTTTTACCAGCGCCTGCTGATGCCATCTCCTCTCTTTTCTAACCTCCTTGGTCCCTGACTGTCCGAAGATAGGGTGGGTCAACTGACTGTACAACATATTTCCGCCTTTATCACTATGACCTTGAATAGGTTCTCGTCTTTGAATGTAAAGCTAGACTTTTGTATTTTGTTGGAACCCAGACAAACCGAATATTTTTTTTTTTTTTTTATAAAGGATGCAGTTTTAAATGCTCTTAAACAACAGTACTTGAGGTATTGTATGTTGCGTCAAATTTGATGAGCGCGAATAAACACTAATTATTTTTTTAGGCAAAATAACCAGTCTAAGGGGTAAATTTCTATACACACTTTCTATATATAGTAAACGGGGAATGAATAATAAAACACTTGAAGAATTGATAACGAAAAACAAAATTTATACATGTACGCGTACGTGTATTTTTTTCACGAAATACGCGCAAAAAACATTAGGGGTTCGAGAAACCCACAACAAAATCATTGGGGGTTCAAAAAGTGTCTCGAACCCACGAAGTCGGCGCCTATGTGCCGGAGTAACATGGTCAGGCTCAAGACATACAGTTGTGGAAAAAAACTTGGGGATACCTTCACCCAGCAGTGAATTGATAATAGTTGTACCAGCTGCATGCATAAAGATATATTTTTAATTTAGCCGTAGTCAGAATTGTGTATTTTTAGAAAACATCATTTGTTTCGTTCATCCGATGAATGAAAAACAAAACTGTTTTTAGGGGGCAGGACGAGGTCCTGACCCGACGAACCCTTTCTGGGTGCAAGCCACTGCTCAAATAATGGGGTAGAAGGTGGGAATATGAAACAGGGTGGTAATATGAAATGGTATTTTATTTCTCAAGCAAGGCAACTTAAATAAACATAACCATTAGGGTCCGTATAGGCCACCAGAGGGCTCAGGTGTCAGTGTCACGTGGTGTACATGGTACACAGGAGGTGCGTCGTTTTCTTCCGGGTGAACATTTTTCGAAAGGTAGTATTCCAGATTTTCTTTGCTGTCTTCATTGATAAATCTAACATATTAGCTATAGTGTGTCCATTAATCAGAAGATGAAACTTTAAAACTGCAGGGTTAGTTATTTGAAAATATGTTTTCTACGTTGAGATTCGTTGGGTCGTTTGAAAAATTGCGATGGGTGGTAATATGGAACTAGGTGTTCCATATTACAACCATCAACTTCTCCAGGTCCCTCCACATCTCCAGGCTTCATCTCCCCCGAAGACATCTCTCCAGTTCCACGCGCAAGAAGGAAGTCGTCAAACAGAGGTCGCAAGCTACTTTCAGCAACTCTCCTGACTAGCTCTCCATACAAGAAAGCTCTTAAAAAGTTCAACACAGAAGAAAGCTCAAAAAGCAGCCTCCAACGACAGAAGGCGGGGAAAAAATCAATCATTGACCAGCACAGATTCAAACAGGCATACACAGGAGAAGGTTAAAAGCGTGCGAAAAGGAAAGTGTTCAAAAGAAAGAGAGATGAAGATGAAGAAAGCTCTCGGGATAATGAAAAGAAAAGGTGTTTATCTCCTGAGAGCTCAAACCGTCAACAACCTGTTGGAGATGTACCAGGCAAAGATGATGCGCAGCGTATATTTTGTTGCGAGAAAATTCAGTTCGTCCAAATCTGGAGAACTGTGGGTTCAACCTATAGCGGGTTCAACGTATAGCGTGCCAGGAATGGGCTCACATTTTACGCAGTGGATGTGAAAATGACGTTTTTAATTGCGTCTTCTGTTCATCAGCTTAAAGGACTCATATACTTTCTATAGGAATTTCTTTTAATTTCATTTTTAAAGTATCGTTATTGTTTCACATTGAAAGCGGCATTCAATAAAAAAAAGTTGTTGTAATATCAATAACTTTATAATCAAAACACTGAGGGTTCTTTTTTTTTTTTCATGCTGTTTCGTATTACCACCCCCATTTTCCAAAGCCCACTTTTTGCAATGTGTTTGAAAAATTTTGTGGTATTTAAACAGTGATATTTATTTTCCTAAAAACTATACATGCATTATGAGAAATATATGTGCTTGACTTATTTTGGTGCAACTGTTACATTTAAAATTGAGTTTTTCGTCTAAAACAAAAAAGTGGTCCGTATTCCCCCCTTCTCCCCTACGCACAGACACATCTTGTAAGAAGGTGTTCGTGGAAATGTAGATTTGTGAGTATCATGCGCATTATACATAGCCTCCCAGCAATTTCCAATTATTCGTAATAAAGCATAAACGTCCTATATGAAATTGGCCCTATTTAAACATTTTTAATATTGTGAGCAAGAGCCTCACATAGACATCAAGGGCCCCTGAGCCTACCTACAAATCGGGGCTCTTAGATTTCATGGAACTACACAGAATAGGATGTTTTTGTTCGACACAATAGACTCTGAAGAAATTTTGGAGCTTCCTAAAAATGGGACCCCAGGGATTGAACATTATGAACCATCAGAGATGAACCTTGATAGTTCATAAATCAGAAGCTGTCCAGAATTAAAACTAAACCTTAAAAAAAAAAAAAAAAAAGATTAATTTTTTCCAAAACGGGTAATTCTTTAGGAACCGCAATTGTTTTCTATTCGTAAATGTTGACTGTTCTAGATGACTTATCTTCCACCACCACCATTCATTTTTGTTGTTCATGCGAACTCATTATTATTATCAATCTGGCATACAGGGTCGGCTGGACCATAGGGGCTATCGGGGCGGTCGCCCATGGCCCCGCGCCTTCATGGAGCCCCGCAGTTTAGAAAACAAAATAATTTTCGGTAAAACAAATGTAACTACATTTTTTTTTTGTAACTTTTGGAGCGCAAGGCTCTTAAAAATATATATTTGAAGCTTTTTGTTTGTTTCCAATCTCCCCATTTTTGAATACATTATCCCCCTGTTCGTCGTACGGACACTGAGATTTGCAGATTCGAAATGATTTTTTGTAACCACCTTAATCTTTTCCGCATTCATGAAATAGCAAATTGAATTTCGTCATTTTGTGGTCCCCTACCTTCATATATCCCACAAATTGTGTGAAAACATATTACTTAAATTTAAGGAAATAAAAAGAACAATATCCAAGTTACTTTCGGACTACATATGGAGGTCACTTTTCCAACATTACAAGAAATTGAAAAAAAAAAAAAAGGCAACTTTCATATATGAACGCGTATAAAAGTTTAGAATGTCACTAATTTGTCAGTTACTCCACTGTTCATTAAAAATTAAAAATCAATCACTAAATATGTATCAGGGGGAAAAACTCTTTATACCAATTAGGATCCTTATTATATTTTCTATACAAAAATATTCGCTAAGCAGGTATCTTTTTATCAGTTTGCGAATAAGCTGTTGTAGGAGTCACAATGCAACCTAAACTTCTTCTCCCGCGAAAGAAAATCGTAGATTTTAACATTTTTTACTCTCTCTCTCTCTTTCTCTCTCTCCCTCTCTTTCTTTCTCTCTCTTTTTCTCTCTCTCTCTTTTCTCTCATCCTCTCTCTCTTTCCCGCTCTCTTTTCTCTCTCTCTCTCTCTTTCCCGCTCTCTTTTTCTCTCTCTCTCTCTTTCCCGCTCTCTTTTCTCTCTCTTTCTCTCTTTCCCGCTCTCTTCCCTCCTCTCTCTCTTCCCTCCTCTCTCTATTTCTCTCTCTCTCTTCTCTCTCTCTGAACTTTCAGTTCTTAAACTTAAAGCAAATACTTCTTTGAGATAATCATTTTGTCTTTACGGTGGTGTTCGTGTGTCTTCCTCACGAACGATAATTTTCAGAAACGACTTTATTAAAATATGAGATTTATTTTTTAGTGCCCACAATGAAATTTTGCTCTGGGCCCCGCAATGAAATTTCACCCAGGGCCCCGCAAGAGCTCCATCATGGCCTGCTGGCATATCGCTCCTGACTGTAGTGCATTTTGTGGTAAATTTAGCAGAAATCACGCTTTATTTGAACATTTTTAAAATTTTTAATCAGGGACGCAGGTGAATATTAATAGGGAAAAAAGGGGGAACTATGTGAAACAATTCCAAGTTTTTCTTTCTCAGCAGTCAGCAGTGACATACATTGCAAGTCCATTCTTTTTTTTTTTTTTTTTTTACCTCGTTTTACTACAAGCATCGCAATCACGTTTTTCCTGCCCAGTCATCTTGAGTACGTTTTCAATGAGGACAAAGTAAAGAAAAGAAAGCAGAAAGAAGGTAAGGCGATTTAGTGATCAGGCTAAATTTAAGAAGAAACAGCGGTGCGTAACAAGCCGGCAAGACATTTATGTCACATGCACCGATTTTGTACTAACAAGGACAGCTTGCGACGACAGGAAATGACGTCACGCATCAGGTATCACTTGAAAATGGCAATCGTTAACGACGGTTGATGAGTGGAAGTAGCAGCTTGTCCTGGGTTTTGATGACGACAGCCTTCTCTATAAATCCAAAGCAGACCGGCAGCTTGGCGAATGACAGTCTGCGTTTCGCTGAATGTGTTTGTGTTTCCAAGTGGTATTGTCTTGATGCTCTTTCATCGTGTTTTTTCTGTGACAAAGGCTCACACGTGATTGGCTGGATGGTTGTGAAGTACCTGCCTACGTCGCATTGTCGCGTGATGTGTTCGACTGCAGCGGTGCCCTTTGATGTCGCTAATGGGTGTGACAGTGGGTGGGACTGAGGTAGGAAGCTGACCCCGTAATAACCGGATATAAACTCCCATGAATTTCAACCCTGATCATAGTGCAGGAGACTAAAATACTCAGAGTAGGTGGAAACCACCTAGGATCTTCGGCTCCTTTAACTAATGGCTGTGAGCATATTTTTACTTGAGATGCGTGCAGAGACAGCAGTCCTGTTTCTAAAAGATATTAAAATAAAAGAAGAAATAACTGCATTGTGTAAGCTACAATGGCTGGTATTTGCATATCAGATTATGAACAAAGAACATGTGATTTCTGAAAAAAATTGAATGAGTCGATCTTTTTTTTTTTATTCTTTCTTTTAACAGCACTTAAATTAAATTTCGTTTTCATTTCCCACGCTCAAGTGAAAATCAAATCTTCAATAAAAATCACGCGACAGCATGTAACGTACCAGGAGATGTGACGTACCTGCCAGAAGGACGCACACGACATAGAGGCAGATAGGAATCAGAATAAAACGCCCGCGTAGCTCAATTGGTAGAGTGACTTATTCCGGAATGAGGGGATCCGGGTTCGAATCCTGGCGCGGACAGAAATGACGGAAAAAATTTACTTCGTTATAATGGCGCCCGAACTATCCGGATGACCCGACCGTTCAAAATCTCGCAATGGTGTGATGTTATTTCCACACCGCGAGATAGGAAAAATAAGAGAATCCCTTCTCCAGCACTTCGACAAAAAAAAAAAAAAAAAAAAAAAAAAAAAATAAGGGGGAGATGATGTAACGTACCAGGAGATGTGACGTACCTGCCAGAAGGACGCACACGACATAGAGGCAGATAGGAATCAGAATAAAACGCCCGCGTAGCTCAATTGGTAGAGTGACTTATTCCGGAATGAGGGGATCCGGGTTCGAATCCTGGCGCGGACAGAAATGACGGAAAAAATTTACTTCGTTATAATGGCGCCCGAACTATCCGGATGACCCGACCGTTCAAAATCTCGCAATGGTGTGATGTTATTTCCACACCGCGAGATAGGAAAAATAAGAGAATCCCTTCTCCAGCACTTCGACAAAAAAAAAAAAAAGAAAAATAAGGGGGAGATGATGTAACGTACCAGGAGATGTGACGTACCTGCCAGAAGGACGCACACGACATAGAGGCAGATAGGAATCAGAATAAAACGCCCGCGTAGCTCAATTGGTAGAGTGACTTATTCCGGAATGAGGGGATCCGGGTTCGAATCCTGGCGCGGACAGAAATGACGGAAAAAATTTACTTCGTTATAATGGGGCCCGAACTATCCGGATGACCCGACCGTTCAAAATCTCGCAATGGTGTGATGTTATTTCCACACCGCGAGATAGGAAAAATAAGAAAATCCTTTCTCCAGCACTTCGACAAAAAAAAAAAAAAAAAAAAAAAAAAATAGGGGGGAGATGATGTAACGTACCAGGAGATGTGACGTACCTGCCAGAAGGACGCACACGACATAAAGGCAGATAGGAATCAGAATAAAACGTCCGCGTAGCTCAATTGGTAGAGTGACATATTCCGGAATGAGGGGATCCGGGTTCGAATCCTGGAGCGGACAGAAATGACGGAAAAAATTTACTTCGTTATAATGGCGCCCGAACTATCCGGATGACCCGACCGTTCAAAATCTCGCAATGGTGTGATGTTATTTCCACACCGCGAGATAGGAAAAATAAGAGAATCCCTTCTCCAGCACTTCGACAAAAAAAAAAAAAAAAAAAAAGAAAAAGAAGGGGGAGATGATGTAACGTACCAGGAGATGTGACGTACCTGCCAGAAGGACGCACACGACATAAAATCAGATAGGAATCAAAATAAAACGTCCGCGTAGCTCAATTGGTAGAGTGACATATTCCGGAATGAGGGGATCCGGGTTCGAATCCTGGCTCGGACAGAAATGACGGAGAAATTTACTTCGTTATAATGGCGCCCGAACTATCCGGATGACCCGACCATTCAAAATCTCGCAATGGTGTGATGTTATTTCCACACCGCGAGATAGGAAAAATAAGAGAATCCTTTCTCCAGCACTTCGAAAAAAAAAAAAAATAAGGGGGAGATGATGTAACGTACCAGGAGATGTGACGTACCTGCCAGAAGAACGCACACGACATAAAGGCAGATAGGAATCAGAATAAAACGTCCGCGTAGCTCAATTGGTAGAGTGACTTATTCCGGAATGAGGGGATCCGGGTTCGAATCCTGGCGCGGACAGAAATGACGGAGAAATTTACTTCGTTATAAGCACTTTAGTCATGGGGACCCATAGCTTAGTTTTCGGGGGAAGGGTGGGGCAAACAGGAACTATAACTACGAATAACAACATAAACACCACATGCAAATATTCAAAGCAAACAGAATACAAATTCTGAATTTGCTTGTAACACTATTGGTCATCCGTGTAACTGGAAAATTTAATCTCCCTGGGGTGGGAATCGAACCCCCATCTCCCGATTTCCGTTCTGGCCTACTCGAACGGAAATCGGGAGATGCGGCTTCGATTTCTGCTCCAGAGAGATGAAATTTTCAAGTTTTCTGAGTTATGTCAACTGGGTTTGTTCTTCCACTTTGACGTTGTTGCCGCGAAAACTCTAATTTCGGGCCCATTGCTTCTGGTAAAGAAATACCCTAATTCAAGATTTAATTACCTAATTAATCATAATAATATGTTAATTAATTAATAATTTCTTTAATTAGAGTAATTCCTCATTGGGTGCAGGAAGTATTATCCCGACCCAGGCAGCACAAGGATTCGCTGGTTTCTTTTCTTTTCTTTTTTTTTTTTTTTGTCGCGTGGGAAGGAGATCGAAACGCAAATGTTAGGCCAGGTGCAAAATTCCGCAAACGAAGTTAAAGGTATTTTTCATTGCCAGACATTTGCGAAGAACCAGCACTGCGGATTACATAATGCAGCCTTAACTAACAATAAGCCAGTGGTGACTATACGGCGAAAGTCCAAGAAAGAATCCTAAATCTGTTAAGAAGGTAAAGCTTATGTAATAACTGTCACTCAGACTCTGTGTCGGGGAACATAATTAAGTCGGGAATACGTGCCTTAGAGCATGCTTAAAGATTTAAAAAGGGTTTCTCGAATGGTTCGATAATAGAACTCCGAAACCAGGTGAGAGTTAGGGCCAAATAAATTTTTAAAGGGCTTAGTTCAGCAGATAGTCAGCTGGCCAGGAGAACATCTGTTCGAAATAGCCACTGGCCAACATCCACCAGACGACAGACCACTACGAACGAGGCGAGGAAAACCAGAAACCAACGAAGGTGCGGGATATGCCTCCAAGAGGGTGAACACGCCTAGCAGCGCGATGGAAAGCGAAAACTTGGAGAAATCAGGGTCGATTGCTGGGGTTGTCGTTGTTATTGCTGTTGTCGTCGGTTGACAGAAATGCTTGGCGCGGTAATAACGTTGTAAATAACGATGATCCGTGCTACGTAACAGATGATAAAAAAATGATGGACTCTTTCACCTCGGGGTTCATACAGTGGCACGCAAACATCAATGTGATGGAAGCAATAAAAGAGATAAATATTGTAAGGAGGACGCTACACTATTTCATGAAATACTTCTTTACCTTATAAAATTGATTTATTCTTCTTATTTACTTCTGCGAAGGTTACCCTTATCATTCTGTTATCCTGCTTGTTAGGAGCACCATAAAATATTTCCAGTCCCTATGCATACTCGTTACCGATAACTCTCTCGCCTTTTCTTCAAGGCATCGGGAAAACCCCTCTTTTCCCAGCTGCTAAGAAACTTCTGTCCCAGAACAAAGCCCTTTGGCTTCTTACACGATTCACCCCTTCTATCTCTCCGAGTTGACTGCCTTTTCCTGTCACCACGTTACCCTCAAGTGAAGTATGACCAACCCCTTCTTACACACAACGCCATACTTCCTCTCCTACGGATTAAAAAGGGCAGCGTTCTAAGACAAAAGTCTCAAGCTCAGGATTGTCACTCCTGCATACCCTTCGGAAAATTTGAACTTAGAGCCGAAAGGTGCAAATTGCATTTGACAAAACCAAATCCACTACGAAATACAAAGCCAAGACTTTTAACATGCGACAGCCTATCGTCTCTAAACAAACCGTATTTCCTGATATTTCTTGACTGGGGTGACGAAGATTAACGTTTCTTACGCATCGTGGAAACAAAGTAAATGGAACACGAAAGCGAAGTAAACGTTTCGAATGAGATTTACTGGTTTAGCTTAAAAAAATTATTTATTAAATCTCCGTAACAGCTACATGGATGACCAGTAAGTGTTACAGACAAATTCAGAATTTATATTCTGTTTTCTTCGAATATTTCTATCGATTTGTGAGGAATATTTTTCCCTCCATTGAGTTACCATATGCAAATTCACATGCGCCTTCTCTTTATCTAACCGGTTTTACTATACTCTCAACGCATACATTTAGTTGAAAACCAGAACACACAAAAAAACTACATAAAAAAAAAAAAAAAAAAAAAACACCGGGACACCGGGATATTTCCAGGTGGACCACTGGTGAAAAGACCCACTTTCTCGTATCCTCTTTGTCAGGATTTTTTTTTTTTTTTGGAAAGAACGAATAATTATTTTGGTCCTTATGAATAAGAATCATTAACTTCTTTTGAGCTTTATGTTATCTGTCGAAAACGTTATTGTCTTTAAAATAATCGGTTTTTTCATCTGTATACACACTATATTGACAAAATTCACCGGACACCTGGAAGAGAAACACAACATAGCATTTATTGACATGCATCAGTACGGTGTCTGTCCACCTTTGGCCTTAATGTATGCGCTGACCCTTCGAGACATGCTTTCGACAAGGTTTTGGAACACGTATGCGCTTCCATTCAGAACATAATGCTGCCGCTAAATGTTGCTTAGTAGTAGGCCTTGGTTCCAAACTTCTTATGCAGCGCTCTAATTCATCCCATAGGTGCTGTATAAGATTAAGATCAGGACTTTGTGCTGGCCAGTCCACACAAGATACGGAATTATCGTCAAACCACGCCGTAACAGTCTTGCTTTATGGTTCGGTGCATCATCCTGCTGGTACCAACAAAGTTCGGTTCCATAGTATTGCCACAGAGTTGGTAGAGCATAATTGTCCAGAATATCGAGGTAGACGTGCTGATTAACAGGTTTGTCTACGATAATCAATGGTCCGGGACCACACCACGAAAAACACCCCCACACGAGTACATTGCCAGCGTCAAACTTGATCGTAGGAACAGTACACTGTGGTAAATATCGTTCTCCCGGCTGCCTCCATACCCACACACGGCCATCAGACTGATGGATCGTGTATCTGGATTCATCAGTCCACAGGACCCGTTGCCATTGATCTACGGAAACTACGCATTGAAAATGGAGATGAAAGGCTTATGAGCAGCCGCACGACCACGGTAACCCATAGAATGAAGTTCTGTGCGAAAAGTACGTGTACATACCGAGGTTCCATATGTTTTGATGGTGTAAGTTACAAACTAAGAAAATATTTGCAACGGTAACCATGTTCATAATCGACAGACTCCTGATTTAAGTTGTTCGTTATTTATTCTTAACTAAACACAAAACTAAAATGCTAATGTGCGTTGACGGATATATATAATGAACATAGAATGAATGAGTTATTGAACAATAATGACACCGTGCTTTAAAGTTATTTCGTACTTTGCTTTCTATTTAGTCTGTTTTAAATAATCTTACCATGATATATATTCCTTTCAGGAGTTCATGGAAAAACACTTTGTATATGATCATAAATGATCATATGTAGAGGATTTTAGGAAGGGAGTATCTGACCCCAGGTCTTAAACAACCCTTAGAAATAGGAAGCTAGGAGATTTGGGATAGAGTGCCCGATAGGAAAGTGACAGGGAAGCGAAGTAGAAAGGGGGACGAAGACGCCCTTATTTATTACCGGGGGGCCAGTACCCGGGGTCCGACGGCTTAACGTGCCCATCCGACGCACGGCGGATACTTAGTGGATCGAGCGTTCGTACCTGCCTGGGATCGAACCTGAGGTCTTCTCCATGGCAGTCACGAACGTTGCCCACTAGGCAACCCGCGGCCCCAACACTTTGTATATTCCTCCGAGAATTCTTTTAGATGATGATAATATATGTACTCTTTTAGAGCACTCTTCTAAGAACAACAAATATTGTGTTCACACACAGCGAAGGGACGCCATCATCTCTTCTTCTCAACAATTGTCCAGGGTCGTAATCCCATAATTCTTTGCAACGCATCGCTTGCTGGCTGCTCGGCATCAACGTAAACAATAACAACTTTCAGCAGGTGTCCGATGAAAAATAAAAGAAACGAGCAAAGGACGCTAACATCCAACAAACCCCTCCTGCGTCCGCGCTAGTTAATTCCAAGTTCCTTTATGAATTTTGTAAATGCTGGATGTAGAAGTGGTTTTGTCATGAGGTCTGCAATGTTGTTTTGCGACGCACAGTATTCCATGTCCAAAAACCCTTTGTTACACAAATCTTTAATGTAATGGTGCTTGACATCTATGTGTTTAATTCTTGAGTGACCTTTATCGGATTGCAGAAGTTTAATTACAGACTGATTGTCTAGCAACACTTTAATTAGTAACTTTTGCTCTAAACCTAAATATTTCAGCAACTCCAACATCCATGTCAGTTCTTGAGTTGATTTTGCTAATGACACATATTCTGCTTCTGTGGACGATAATGCTATGCAATTCTGCTTTTGCGACTTCCAATTTAAACAATTGCTTCCCAAGAAAAACAAGTGTCCTGAAGTTGATTTTCTGTCTTGCTTGTCTGTACCACAATCAGCATCATTATATACTTTCATTACTGGTGGATGTTCTGCAAAAATTTTCATTTTCTTGTCTTCTGATCCTTTTAGATATCTTATTACCTTTTTTAACAGCTGCCCAGTCTCTTTGCCTTGGATTTTGACACCTTCTACTCAAATTATGCACAGCAGTAGAGATATCAGGTCTTGTGATAGTAGAGATATATAACAGAGATCCTATAGCTTTTCTGTATTTGTGGTTGTTCGGTAATGCATCTTCTTCTCCTTTAAGCTTATAGTATCCAGTTTCCATGGGAGTGTTACTTGGTTTTGCTTCCTTTAATCCAAAAGTTTCAACCATTTCCTGAATTTTGTTCCTTTGGCTTAAATGAAAACTTCCATTTTCGTTTTTCTGCATTTCAATTTGCTCCAGCCGTTCCTATAGCTTTCTTTCCATTTGGTAACTCTGTTAGTGACCAAGTATTATTTGCTTTTAGAGACGTTATTTCTTCTTTCATTGCATTTTGCTATTTTGTTCTCTCTCTTTCTGGAAGATCTTGTATATCACTTAGAGATTTAGAAGTTCGGTTTGTTTTTGCTTTAAATCCAAGTCGTTCTGGTGGAACTCCTTTATTTGAACGCTCAGAAACTCTTGCTCTTCTGAAATTTCTTCAGTGCTTTCCTATTGTTGTGTCTTCTGTATTTCATTTTCAATATCTGCACTTTCTGAACAATTCAGACTTCCTAATTGTACGAGATTAAAATCTCCTTGTTCTTCAGTTTCTTCTTTTTCTTTGCTAAATTGATTTTTAAATAATTTTACCGAACTTGACACGACTACGTTTCTTTCTCCAACGTAAACTCGATATCCTTTTGATCTAAAATCATAAATGTACCTTCAACTGCTTTGTCATCTAACTTTCTTCTTTTCTGTTTATGAATGCAGTAGTAGACTTTACATCCAAACACTTTTAAATGATTGATATTTGGTTTGACTCCATTCTACAACTCATACGGAGTTTTGTTACTTGCTTTAGTGACTAATCTATTTTGCAAATACGTTGCTGTTAACACTGCTTATCCCCAATATGCTTTTGGTAAATTTGCATTAACTAGCATTGCTTTGCACATTTCAACTAACGATCGATTTTCTCTTTCGGCTATTCCATTTTGAGCTGGTGAATACACTATAGAAGTTTGATGAACAATACCTTCTTTTGTTAAATACTCTTCAACTTCTTTACCGCAGTATTCTAGGCCATTCTCTGTTCTCAAAATTTTTACTTTTCTATTGAATTTATTTGTAGTAGAACTAACAAATAATTTCACCTTTGCCAATACTTCATCTCTTTTACTTATTACATATACTGTTGCATATCTACTGCAGTCATCTATAAAAGACAGGAAATATATTTTTCTTCCCACGCTTTAAACTTCAAAAGGCCCACATACATCTGAGTGTATTAGTTCTAACGGTTCTTTCGCTCTGTAAGACGCCTGTTTCGGGTATGGTTTCTCTGTAAGTTTCGCTGTAATGCATGAATCGCAATAAAAACTATGCTTACAATTATTTATTTTCATACCTTTAGCTCAAGTTTGATTTGCCATTTCTATAATTGCCTCAATACTTCTGTGTCCTAGTCTGAGATGCCATTTATAAATGCAGTTTTCATTTTTACACATATTATTCCCGAATTGTATTACGCAGTTTGTAACTTGTTTATCTTTATCTTTAACAAAGATGAGTTCAAATAAACCATCTGTGGCAATGGCATTTGCAACATTGGTTTGGCCTTTGTTTATAGTGCAAGTATTTTCTCCAAATAGTACTGCAAAGCCTTTACTAGTAAGCACTTTAACTGATAAGAGATTTCCAACTAGGTCTGGGACATACAAAACATTTGATAGAATAAGGGTGTGAACATTTCCCTCTAGAATTTTCACTAGTACCTTACCTTCTCCAAAATCTTTTGACTTCAGCATATGACCATTTGCAATGGTTACATTTTCATTTGATTTTTCTGTAATTCTATAAAAATAAATTATGTCACTACACATATGGCTAGTTGCTCCTGAATCTACATCCAAGACATTGAATTGTTTTGTGATACTAATGCTCTTTGTGCATCATTCTTTGTTATACCAAGTTTTGCATCTGTGCTTGTAACGCTAGCCCAAAAATCGCTCTCCACATTTTAATTTTTGCTACATATTGTTGCGTACTTTGGGTCTTAGTTGTCAGGATGCCCAATTACTTCCGGACGGCGATTCGTATCACTGAATCCGGTAATACCTAGTTAGCCAATTAGCCGACACAGAACACCAATAAACCAATGGAGGCACAGTATAACAATTAAAACAGGGATTTAATGGATACATGCATAAATTACACCGGATTCTTCATCTAATTACAAAGCTATAATTTCCGGCCAGCTTGGCCCTCTTCGGTGTTTCAGAAAATATGTCCTAACGAAAAGTCTGTTCGTTCACAATGAGCCGCAAATAATACTGGCAAAAAGTACTTACATAGGTCCTTGAGTATCCACAGTATGGATGGCACTCAGAAAACAACACAAACACTCACTCACATTCACTAATATGTCGGCTCTACGGTTAGTTCTTTTTCCCTTTTTGGATGAGGCCGCGTTGCTTACAGTCTCTTCGTCAAAACGACATCATCCCTAGTCGCTGAACGCACGTACTCAGACACACGCACAAAAGTTCTCTCCTCGCTTTCTTTGCGAAGAGGCTTGGCAGGGGAAGAGTCCTCCTCCGTGGCTCCCCTTTGTTGGCGTTTCTCTTCTCCGCTCTGCATGAGTGAGGCGATATTCCGTAATTACTATTTCTCTCTGCCGCATTTCACCGGAAATCGCTCTTTAGGACAGGTATCCGTAGTCCGGCGAGGATCAGAAAGTTTTTAGGTAAATCTGGTGGTTATTTTCATCAGCTTATGCTTTTCAGCGGGCTTCACTTCTTATGCTCAGAATTGCAAGAGCACGCAGACGGACGGCAAGCATTTTTCTAGCACGAGGAAAAATCGAGGCCCAGCTCTCTCGGATATCAAACGGGATCTGTCCTCAACAACAATCTCCCCTCTCCAAGAAATTGGTAAGCGGTGAATTCCAACACTTGAAACCGCGACATTTTTATTATAAACCGCTCTTCAAATCTAAGAGCTTCCATTGTTTCGCGCGGCACAGACAAAAGCTTCAAACGCTTTTGCCGTCCAAACACTTTTGAGTCATGGGAAATAGCTTTTAAACTCTGACCCGTCCCATTTCCGTTTATGGGCTCTTTGTTCTCGTGGCAAACACCTGCAACTCGCCACTTGAATTCAAAGTTGCTAGAAGATCTTTTCTTAATATACCGCCCCTCGCAAGTGTTTAAATTATAACTCTCTCTTAATTAAAACCCCCAATCAAGTTTCAATTACCGTTAATTAACCACGCCTCTCGCCAATTAATTATGCGAGGGGGGGGGTCGTCACAATATGTTCAACTTGTGTGGCAGATTGTTATTACTTTGTGCTTTACTGTTATAAATCGGCTGCTTAGGAGTAAGATTTCTTTTACCTTTGTAAATATTACTATGCTTATTATTAGCATTCAGATGCCAACATTCATTTCTAACATGATTTGATTTGTGACAATAAATACAATATCTTTTGGCTTTAAAATTAGGGACAGTAAAAGTGTTATTTGCTTTATAAACTGAAAATTGTGTTTCAGAGTGTGTAACTGACCCCTCCTTAATATGCATTCTTCTCTCATACTCGTCAATCAAATTAGATTTCACACAATCTAGTGATAGTTCCCCTTCATTTTTGCTTTCCAGAGCTGTTATCAATGCACTATAACTATGTGGCATCCTACACAACAAAATTGCTACCATATGGGTTTCTTTTATTTGTACCCCAATATTGTTTAACTTCTCTCCCAGTTCGCTTACTTCCTAAACATGCGATTGCATTGGAATCGATTCAGTGTATTTTATACTGTACAATTTTCTTAACAAATACAGTTTACTGGATAAATTGGTTCTTTCATGTACTCGTCTGAGTTTGTTCCAGGTATCCTTTGCACTGGTCTCGTGTAACACGTGATACGATTGTGAATCACCGATATACAAACAAATTAATGCTCTGCATTGCCTATCCTTTTTAACCCATGTTTCATCTACAGTTTATGGTTTGGGTTCAAACACTACATCACTTAGGTTTTCTCTGATTAACAACATTACCATCCTAAATTTCCACGTTGCATAGTTAGTTTCTATCAGTTTTTCTATGTGAACATATCCTTTCGACGTCGCCATTTTGCTGACTGTTTTGCTTTGTACTTAGTACTTGTGTCTTGCCTTTTCACTTATTTCCAAAGCTGTGATATGAAACAAGATCTCAGTCTCATAATAAAAAATAATGATGGTGTAAATTAAAAACTAAGAAAAGATTTGCGACGGTAACTATGTTCACAATCGACAGACTCCTGATTTAAGCTTTTCGTTATTAATTCTTGACTAAACACACAACTAAAATGCTAATGTACGTTGACGGATATATAATAAACATAGAATGAATGAGTTATTGAACAATAATGACACTGTGATTTAAGGTTATTTTGTACTTTGCTTTCTATTTAGTCTGTTTTAAACAGTCTTCAATGTGATATATATTCCTTTTAGGAGTTCACGGAAAAACACTTTGTATATATAATCCCTCGAGAATCCTTTTAGATGATGATAATACATGTACTCTTTTAGAGCACTTTCGTAAGAACAACAAATATCGTCTTCACACACAGCGAAGGGACGCCATCATCTCTTCTTCTCAACAATTGTCTAGGATCGTGATCCCATAATTCTTTGCAACGCATCACTTGCTGGCTGCTCGGCAACAGCGCAAACATAAACAACTTGCATCAGGTGTCCGATGAAAAATAAAAGAAACGAGCAAAGGACGCTAACAACCAACACTTTTTACTCACCTGTACACTGAGGTCCGCACAATGTGAGGAATTAGTAAACCTTATTGTTTGTTGTTATGATTTAATTCCACTTAGTATGAACAGTACTGTGGCTTAGAGATCCGCACGGTCCCGGATCGAGCCTTTGCTCATTTCTAAGTTGGGAAAACGGGCCGTGCCTTCAATATTTAATGTAAAACAGAGACTGGCCGAGCAGGGTTGTATTTTTTAAAACAAAACAATCGCTGTACAATGCCTTTCTCGTTTGGAAAACTCGCAACATACAGCAGCAGGATAAGATTGAATAATTTTTGCTGATGGAAAAAATAGAAGTTTTGCGACATCCTACCCTCCTACAAAACAAATGGAGTGGTTTAGCTTCCTTAGTTTTTCAGTGTGAATGTGGTCCCTTCTCTCTCTCTCTCTCTCTCTCCCAAACTTTCATCCTCCTCTCATGCTTCAGGGCAGTCTATTAACAGCAGCATTTCTAAACCGAGCCACCCGCTCGCAGACCAGAGCTGTCGCAGACGATCTTTTTTATTGTTCTGGTCGGCAACACTTTGCTCTCTAGATGTGTGAAAAGCTATTAAGTTGTCTTAAATGGCAAGGGAGAAGTGGGCTGGTAGAAACTTACTTCTGTGTATAAATCTGTGCCGTATTTTCCCCATTTGTACTATCAGACAGCCGTTTTCAAAACTTCGGTGACACTGATTAGCTGGACAGTCTGTCGTTGTTTTCCCTTAGCATATGCTCAGTTCAGTGTTGCTGGTAAATACTCTTCCATACTTATTACGAAGTTTAAGAAAGCGAAAGATTTTCGCGAAAAAATCGCTTCCGGAGAATATGTGCTTGTAAGACAATGTAAAGGGGGAAAGCGATATTTGGAAATATTTTAAATTACTGTCCCGTTCTGAAAGTAGTCGGCCGGTAAGCGTTGTGCTGTGCATGAAATGCAAAAAAAAAAAAAAAAAAAAAAAAAAAAACATTGAGTTACGATAGCACAAAGTCTGGAATATCGCATCTTAAGCGGCACAAATGTGCTCCTCACACACACAAGAGAGACATATTTGGTTCCAGCGATATGATATGCCAGTAGAGATACTTCTCCCAGTAAAACGATCGGACTCATAATTCTGAATATTTCGTACTTTTCGAATTAACGCACCCCCCCCCAACCCTAACCTCCTTATCCCCAAGGATATTTCCGGGTCAGGCGGTAGGAAATGATAATTTGAAAATCCAGAAAATTTGAAAGGCATGGAAATTGTCCTTTTCATGCAATATTTTTTATTATACAACCCCTCCCCCCGGCCTCCTCGGACGTCACGTGAATTATACAGAGTCTCAGAAGTATTCTGAATTTGCGCTTATTGTAATAGAATACGTGTAGCAATTAAGAAAACGGAAACTCTTCAGGAGTCGAATGACCGAGTGCACCAGGTTTCAAATTCGTGTTTTGGTAATTGTTTAAATTTTACGGGCCGGGGACGTGCCGGGCCTTGGACGTGCGGGCTTGGGCCGGGCCGGGCCGGGCTTTCCAAATTAAGGCCCGTGCAGACTTCTACTGTGGCTCGGTGTTGTCGTGAGTGGAGAGAATAAATACAATGTGTTGTATGTAAATAAATATAAACTCCCGTGAATCGCCCGTATTGTTTCACACCTGCAGAGTTCTTGGCATGTGAAAGATGCTTAGCATAAATTATCTACAGAGAGTACCTTTGTTTGTTTAATCGTATTTGGCTGCACTGCCAATACGACTCACCTGTTGTAATTCTGGAAGATAAAAAAGAGAAATCATTTCTAATTTATAACAGCTCAGAAACTTACTAGTGAGTAATCATCCAAAATTTGCGTCATTACAGATGTTGACTGAAGCACGTGATTGGAAAAGATGATGTTCTTAACACAAGAAAAGATTGTTTCTGATAAAAGAAATGATGAATGACGTATTTGTCGTTCACTCTGAACTCTCAAGGCCATTCGACGCATAAATCACAAAGTCGTGTTACTTTTCCTTATATCATGCCCAATTTAGGGATCTCAGTCAAGAAATTTAAATCGTATTCTGTTTGCATGGGTTTCAAATTGCATGTAAAATGGTATATAAAGAGGCCTCGCATAACATAGATATCTACCTTTTTTTATTATATCATTAATTATTTATAAATGCATTTCCAGCGGGGGCGAACTCTTACATCGGAGGTGCGGTTTTTGATTGTTTACATTGCAAATAAGTGTATTTGCTGCAATTCGTTGCACAGATTTTCCTAATTATTCTGCGGTCTTTTCGTGTTGTTCTACATCTTTCGTGGTACGTAGAAACAAAATTATTTGGTTTTTCAAATGGAACATAAGAGGGAAAGATCGATTGCGTTATGCCCAATTTTCTCCGAGATGTCATGCATGTCGGCAACCGCAGGAAGGAAGGAGAATAGAGAAAGAATACCGGCAGGCTGTATAGATATCGATTTATAAAGAAAACAACTGTTTAGCGAAATTTCCAATAAAGATGTGTTTAATGACAAAGTTATAGAGTGGCAGTCATGATTCTAAAAATGCATGTTCAACACCTTTAGATATCAAGATACTCGCGTCAAATATTCATCGACTGATTTTGATGAACTTCGGCACGAGAAGAGATCGAGCAAGTTCGAATTTAAAATTCGCTTGTGATCCTTAGAGTGTAGGAATATCTACAGTGGACATATTTTCATGAAATATAATGGAAGTGTTTACTGGCTGCTCTGCATTTGGCAAGAAAGAGAGCTTAGCTGTTGTAGAGAACTTACGGATAAAGTGAGAATCGTTCACATCAAATAAGTCACGTGGCTAGAAATTAAGTGTATATATAAACTGAGTCACGGAATAGACTTATATAACTTAACAGCCACAGACTTATGTAACTAAAGAGTCACAGACTTATACAACTTATGGATGAAAGACTTATATAACGTAAGAGTCACAGATTGACATAACTTGTAAGTCTGTGACGAGAATTCGAGTACAACATGTGGCATAAGCGTCACAGAATGATATAACTTAAGTCACAGACTTATACAGTATAACGTAAGAATTACAGATATACATGACTTAAGCGTCACATACTTAAAACTTTTGCCAGTCTGTGACTCTTATATATTTGTGACTAGAATTCGAGTTCGAGATGAGGCGTTACAGTCACCGAATGGTATAGCTTAAAAGTCATAGGCTTAGGAGGTTATGTTTTTTTTTTTTTTTTTTGATTGAAGGTTTAACGACCACCATGAGCAACTCAATGGGCTATGAGCAGTCGCCCGTCCCTAATTTAGGGCCTCTGGTTCCAGGGAAGGGAGAGAGCCAGTGCCGTAAGACAAACACAACGTTCATGCCTCACTGGGGTTCGAAACCCGACCCCTACCGAGCGAATGGTCACAAGCTATCGCTTAGACCACGGCGCCACAGGGCCGGCAATGTAATTTAAAAGTCACAGATTTATACACTGCCGGACAATTGCTAAGGACGGATGACAATAGCAACGATAGCAACCATAAAATGGAAGGCAGGAATATGTGGAAATTAGCATAAGTGCGAGATACAGTAAGACGTGTTGTGCGTATGCAAATTTTGGATTGTCGAACTTGTTCGTGACGTCAAAGCGCTGATAAGAGATATAAAGGATTTGACGCGTATTGACCGTTGTTGTTCAATCGCAAAGTTGAAAGGGAAAGAATCAATTGACGAACTTGCAATTTTCAGTATGTCTTCCCGACATCACCTAGATGATTTTACGCGTGACCGTATTATTGGCAAGATTGAAGAAGGGCGAAAAATAACAGATGTTGCCAGGGAGTTCGACGTCAGCCACAGTGTTGTTTCAAGGCTTTGGAAATCATTTCAAACAAATGGAGAGTGTAGCAAACTTCACGGGGAGGTCGTGTTCGCAGTACGACACCTGCAGAAGATCGGTACATAGTGCTATCAACAAAGAGACACTGGCGCAGCACAGCTAGTGAGGTAGCAAATCGGTTTATGGCTGCTACTGGCAAGCGGATCTCCCGAAAAGCTGTCGCCAGACGTTTGCATGAAGAAGGACTATACGCCCGCCGTCCTGTTGTGTGCATCCCATTGTCCAGACGTCACCGTACCGCCCGTTTGCAATGGTGCCATCAACATCGCAATTAGACTGATAACGACTGGTCTGCTGTCCTTTTCTCAGATGAGGGTAGATACAGTCTATCGTCTGATTGTCGACGACAACTGATCTGGCGTGATAGTGGTACTGCATATTGTCCAGCAAACGTACAGGAAAGGGACCGATATCCGACATGTAATGTCATGGTATGGGCTGGCATCATGATCAATGGCCGTACGTCCCTCTATGTGCTTCCAGCTGGGACTATGACTGGCCAACGATACATTAATGATGTTCTGCTACCTCATGTTCGCATGTTCCGTGGTGCTGTCGGTGATAGATTCATTTTCATGGACGACAACGCAACATGTCATCGAACAGTCGCTGTCCAGGAGTGTCTTGAGAGCGAGGATATTCAACGCCTCGTATGGCCAGCACGTTCTCCAGATCTGAATCATATTGAAAATGTGTGGGATGCTTTGGGGAGGAGTCTTGCTGGTCGTCAATGCCCTCCAATAAACAAGGACCCCCTCATCCGTGCACTCACTGAGGAATGGGATAAATTACCCCAACAGCTGCTTGATAATGTTGTGCAAAGCATGACAAGACGTGTGGAATCTTGCATCGTCCTCCATGGTGGCCATATCCCGTATTGACATCTTACGCCTGAACGCCTGCGGACGGTAATTGCATTTTTTTCACGTTTACGTATTCTGCACAAAATGGCCTGTTTGTCCCTTGAACACGTTCCAAAGCCTTCTGGATTTCAGAGCACAATAAACTGTCTTTCTTCTAATGTCCTGGCATTCAGACATTATTTTATTTCACTTGGCATCCAACCACACTTACTTTTTTATGCGCTATATAGCCGTTTATGATCCATCCTTAGAAATTGTCCAGCAGTGTATAACGTAAGAATCACAAACTTGTACGCTGGCCCGGTGGCGCAGTGGTCCAAGCGCTGGCTACTGACCACTTATACGCGATGAGTCCGGATTCGAATCCCGGTGAGGCATGGATGTTGTGTTTGCTTTAAGGCACTGGCTCTCTCCCTTCCCTGGAACCAGTGACCCAAAATCAGGTACGGGCAACTGCTTATAGTTCATTGAGTTGCTCACGGTGGTCGTTAAACCTCCAATAAAAACAAAAAACTCCCTTCCTTTAAGCCAGCGACTCGGCTTTGTACTCCTCTCCTACAAAGCAGTCTTCGGCCACTTCCTGCACTTTCACAGTTCCGGGTCAGTCTTAAGAACGCTGGTATAGCTTTAGACGTGTTGATATCTCCTATTTGTAAATAAACAGAAGGACAATTAGTAATGACTCCTTTAGTGAATTTCCATCCACCCTCCTCATTAGCCCTCTGGCCATATAAACATGAAAGATAGGTTTAAATTAAGTCAGGAATTAAAAGAGTGGAGAACAATTGAATTTTCATGGCCATTCGGATTCTATTTTGATGACCTTTCTACGAAGACGTAAACAACGCATAGCCAAGGGGAAAATACGTAAGACTACATGATATAAAACTCAAGTCTTATTTACTTGGCAAAGTCCAGATTATATTTTAAAGTGAAATACGCGTATATTGAAAAATGACGCATTTTGAACAGGATGGGCAAGAAATTTCGGGGTGTGCTTGCACCCCTTGGCAACGTCTCTGTCTTTGACTCGTGCCTAGCTCTGACAATTTGCCAGAGGGCTGCTCTTCTATAAACAGAGCCATTGGGACTGTACATAGATTTTTTTTTTTTTTGATTGGAGGTTTAACGACCACCGTGAACAACTCAATGGGCTATAAGCAGTCGCCCGTATCTAATTTAGGGTAACTGGTTCTAGGGAAGGGAGAGAGCCAGTGCCGTAAGACAAACACAACATCCATGCCTCACCGGGATTCGAACCCGGACCCCTTTCGGACGAATGATCAGAAGCTATCGCTTAGATTACTGCGCCACCGGGGCGGCTAATAGAATTTGGAGCTGTTCAGACAAGTACAGTAATCTGAAGTTCTGAGGGACTGATTTTTTAACTGAATTCGTAAATTTTGTGGGCGAAGTTTATTCTTTGATCGCGTGAGTTGAGCAAATCAATCAGTAACTTAATTGGAAATGTAGAAAATATCCATGACGAAATCTCTTTCAACGGTTAGCATCGCAAGAGTAGATATTGGAATGGGGCGATTGAACCAGCCGCCTAGTTCGCTAAAATTTGAGGGGCCCCACGATTTAGAGCTCATAAAATTGTACGAGTTATGTGACGTGCTACAGAGGTAAAGCACGTGTCAAGACGACAAATCTGCATCGATACATTCTGTCAGTGTAGCTTAGTTGGGAGAGTAACTTACTCCGGAGTGAGGGGGGTGCGAAATAGATATCGTCACGGACAAACTTATGTTTTCACAGCTAATAAATGAGAAAATAAAAACGAACAATGACAATTTTATTTTCTATTGTTATTTGATATAACTTACCAATTCCTATTCTTTGAGTAAGCGAGGAACGGAAACCTCCGCTTACAGATTAGACCAGTCAGTTTGCAATAAATCCGACTCCGACACTAAAATCTGCATCTGTCGAAAAAACTGCCATAAATGAGAACCGTCCTTATTCAGCAGGCACTCAGGCGACGCCTGAGGCAGGCCTAAAAAATTTTATGAAAATGGATTCTGTATTATTAGGTTTCAAATGGAAAGACGATGAATTTTCACTTCTATCACAACAATAGCAATGTACAATGCCCAGAGGTTAGCAACGGTCACACTCATACTACTTTCTAAGGAGAATAGGGGCAAGAGTGAGAGAGGCTCTACCACTATACACTGAGTGGCCACTTTATTATGACCACCTGACAGTTTTAAGCAAAGGAGCTATGGCTGCACGCTGTTGCCGCCAGAGGGCGAGGCTAGTATAAAAGGGAAATCTTAGTGTTTGCGACAGTAGTAGAAGTTATTTTTGGGTGACGAGATGGGTAAAAAATGCGATTTGACGGACTTTCACCGTGAGATGATTGTAAGAGCTCGGAGCCATGGAGCGAGTATAACCGAAACCGCCGCATTCGTGAAATGTTCCAGAGCAGCTGTTGTTAAAGTGTTTAAAGACTGGACTGTCAGCCAAAAAACTGGGTCTCTACGTGCAACCTGTGGTCGTCACCGACTAGTGACTGCTCGAGCGGAACGGAGAGTGTCCAGACTGGTAACAAACAACAGAAATGTAACAGTGCAGCAAATTACAGACCATCTTAATCAAGGATCCCCTCAAATGATCTCTGCACGCACTGTTCGCCGTACACTGCATCGGATGGGATATGGAAGCCGATGGCCTGTTCGAACACCTCTGCTGTCTGCAGATAACAAGAAAAAACGTCTCCAGTTCGCACAGAAACACAAGGATTTGACAGTCGATAATTGGAAACAAATTATGTGGTCCGATGAATCACGTTTTAAGTTGCACCATGCCGATGGCCGAGTGAGAATTCGGCGGAAACGGTACGAAAGCATGGACCCGAAATGCATTGCTACAACCCTTCAAACTGGTGAAGGCAAAATTATGGTTTAGGGAATGTTTTCCTTGCATGCTTTGGGCCCTTTAATTCGTGTTTATCAACGTCTGATTGGCACATCATATCTAAAGATCGTTGCGGACCAAGTGCATCCTGTCATGTGGATGGTTTATCCCAATTCCGATGGCTACTTTCAACAAGATAATGCGTTCTGCCATAGTGCTCGTATTGTTCAGGATTAGTTTCAGAAACATGCCGGTGAGTTTACTTTGCTTAGGCGGCTCCCACAATCTCCAGATCCCAACCCCATTGAGAATTTGTGGGTTGAAGTTGAACGAGCCATCAGACAGCTGGATCCACAACCCTGCAATCTCCCACTCCTGGAAAGTGCTATTCATCAAGCATGTTCTCAGATTACACAAACCACCTATCAACATCTCGTGGAGTCCATGCCACGAAGAATCGATGCAGTATTAAAGGCAAAAGATGGCCCAACGAAGTACTGAGGGGGTGGTCATAATAAAGTGGCCACTCAGTGTATTCTTTCCTCTGGAGTTGTATCTTTTTTCTTTTTCCTTCCTTTTTTCTATCAGGGGATTCCGAAAAGAACTTTCTTGGGTTATGATCAAGCAAGATCGCCCGTGACACAGGACATTGTCTTTGCAGGTAATTTTGCAAACAATGAAGTACGCAAAATTAAATTTTAATTTTCATTGGAACCAGTATTTAAAGAGCTGTAGTATCCATTTATTTATTTCTATTCAGTTTACATTTGTCGCCCCGATGGCGCCGGGGTCTAAGCGATAGCTTATGATCATTCGCCCTCGATGGTCCAGGTTCGAATCCCCGTAAGGCATGGATGTTGTTTTTGTCTTAGACACTGGCTCTCTCCCTTTGCCTGGAGTCAGTGACTCTAAATTAGGAACGGGCCACTGCTTATAGTCCACTAAATTGCTCACGGTGGTCGTTAAATCCCCAATCGAAAAAAAAAAGAAAGTTTACATTGTATTTTTGCATCTTGAATTTATTTAACAAAGCCAATAAGTTTAGCTGTACAAATGAAAAACACAAATTTCTGGGGTGCCAGGTGAATTGCTTTTCTAGGGTTCCACGCATGGGTGCCCATATGGAGGGTCATCTGGAAATTTGACCACGCAGTTTTTTGTACATCTTCTGTAAAAAAAGATCGTGCTTATGCTATCGGTTTGTCTGTCCTCCTGTGGACACCATATCTCTGCAACTATTGGTCCGATTTTTTTTTTTGCTGGTTTTTTTTTTTTTTTTTTGTTGTTGTTGTTGTTTGTTTTACGTTGCACGATTTTGCCACCAGTGGCGTAAATGCAGATGTTATCGAACTCTAAATACATTTTATTCCATATATATTTGTTCTCAACATCCGATTGAAAAAGATTCTTTTACCCTTCGATTCCATTTATGTCGAAGAGTATTTTAGGTATAGTCCCTTTTTCAAGTTATCCATAGATTTTCCGCTGGGGGCATAAAGGTAAATTGCGTTTTCCCCGATATATCTATTTCTAAAACCTCGATTTGAAAAAAAAAAAAAAAATTCTTCAGCGGATACAGCTCCAGATGGGAAATCTTTTACATATATTTCTAATTTTTGGTAAAGAATGGTTTGGCCACATAAGTGCTAATTTTTGCTTCTGATGTATTTGCCACAAAATCTGAGCTTCTGAAATCTCGATTGAAAGAATTATTTCGTTCACCGATACTACTCACGTCGATAAACGTTTTAGGAATATTTACTTCTTAAAATATTACATGGTTTCTCCGGCAGGGAGCATAGATGTATATCCTATTTTTGTCAATATCTCTTCTTCTAATGGTCCGATTCAGAAAATTCCTTCTTTATTGGATAGAGTTTACGGTGAGACATGTTTTTCATATAATTCCGTAATTTTTCAAGTAATTCATAAACTTTCCGCTAAGGGGCGTAAAGATAAATTGCGTTTCCCCCGAAATCTTCGATTTGAAAAATTCTCCCTGTATAGCATACAGCTCCTGATAGGAAATATTATCCATATAATTCCAAATATTTGGTAAAAAATGGTTTGGCCACGAGGGGCCGTAAGTATTAATTTCTGTTTCTGATGTAGTTGCAGCAAAATCTGCATGGGCTCCTGAAAACTCAATTGAAAAAATTCTTTCCTGGACCGATATCGCTCATATCGAAAAACCTATATAGAATACTTTCGTCTTAAAATAATGCACATTTCCCCCGCCAGGGGGCGTAGATGCATACCTTAAATTTGTCGAGATCTCTGCTTCTAAGGGTCCGCTTTGAAAAATTCTTTCTTTGTTGGAGAGTGTTTCCGCGACGCAATGTTTCTCGTATAATTTCAAATTTTTCTTAACGAACAATTCTGCAACCAGAGGGTGTAAGTTTATTATTCCTTTTTCAGCAATACCTACGAGATTAAAAACCCGATTGAAAAACTTCTTTCTTCGGTCAGATACCACAGTTTTCCATACCGGTACCTTTGACTTTGAATAGCTTTGATAAATTTAATTTGCGTCAGAACTGATTCAAAAGATGTGCTCATTATACCCGAAAATCGGTATCATCTTTCATATTTTTCCTAGAACGTACTGCAAATATTTTTGCGGTGACACTAATTCTTATCGCTAATTTTTCTGTTGAACTTCTGAATGCGTGCCTTTGCAGTAAAAGTAGGAAAAACGTTGTGAGTTTACAGCAGAAAGCAATAATAATCAATTCTTGTATTGAGTGTTAGACAACAGCGTACGTTACAGTATTGAAAGGCTGTAACGTACCAGGAGATGTGACGAACCTGCCAGAAGGACGCACACGACATAAAGGCAGATAGGAATCAGAATAAAACGTCCGCGTAGCTCAATTGGTAGAGTGACTTATTCCGGAATGAGGGGATCCAGGTTCGAATCCTGGCGTGGGCAGAAATGACGGAGAAATTTACTTCGTTATAAGGCATAAACGGCGGGATGGAACATAAGATATCGTCTTCTGTAGCAGCCATTCACTACTTGAGAAAGCTCTGAATTCTTTCTTGAGTGTATTTTTATTTTCTTAATGACCGATTGAGTGATCACTAAGTTTCGTAGCACATGTAATCAAAAGGTACAAGGCTGAGAAAAACAATACAGAAATTTCCTTATTTTTCCAACAATCTGTCCAGTTTCATTTTGTAGGTTTTGAGCCTTCTGATTTTCACTTATATTTATGTGTCGTATATGCGGTAAAAATGGTTAGATAACAAAAAGGCACAATGAAAATTTGCGTGTGGTATTTGTGTATGTTTATATTTACAATTTATGTTTGCCGCTCCTGAAAACAAGGATACGGGCGCACAAAGGAGCCAAGCAGGGCCGACTGCACCATAGGGGCAACCGGGGCAGTCGCCCCGGTTGCCCCGCGTCTTCACGGGGCCCCACACTTTACAAAACAAAAACAAAATTGCTTTTGCTAGAATTCTCTATATTTATTTTTTTGTTTTTAAAGTTTTGTGGCGCAAGGCCCTCAAAAATAATATTTTTACGTTTCCCAACCGTAGGTTGAAGAAGCGTATATGCTCCAGCTTTGTCCGGCTGTCTGTCCACCCGATAACTCGCGTAAAAATAATTCAATTTCAATTAAATTTTAGTATGTGGTAGGGGACAACCTTTGGACGAACCCAAGTGAAAATAAGCGAAATGGGGTCAAAGGTCAGGACATAGGAGCGGGATCCATTCCATCGCCCTTATGCGTCATAACTTACGTAAAAATGCTTCGGTTGCGACAAAACATTATCATGTTGTTTCGGAAGTAAGTTGAAGAAGTTATGCTGAATGTCATCGAAATGGGATCAAATGTCAGGGCACCGGACCGAGATTTGTTCCGCAGCCATTATCCTCATAACTTGAGTAAAAATGCTTCTATCGCGACAAAACTTTAGTATGTTGGTCCAAAGGTATACTGAAACAATTATTTTTAATATCATCGAAATGGGATCAAAGGTCATGGCACATGAGTGAGATTTATTTCACAGCCATTATCCTCATAACTTGAGTAATAACTTAAGTAAAAATGCTTCTATTGCGATAAAAACTGGGCCCCACAAAAGTTCAATCCGGGCCTGGAGCCAAGGACCCAAGCACTGGCCCTGATCTTGGAGCATCGTATTGCGCAGGAACACCTTTATTCTTTCTAACGTCGAAAGTATCACTCTGCTAGAAAAGTTGACACTGGAATGGTAATGATATTCACAAATCTTACACTTTCACAAATTGAATTTACTAAATTTGTATCAATTAGAAATTATAATAATGCAGCTGCCCTCGATACTGTTTGAAATTCATTTCTTTGATAAATTTTCTACAGTTCAGTTTCCAGTTTTTTTTTTTTTTTGTTTTTTTTTTGTAGTAGGCTTAAGTAATTGACGTTAGAGATTCCACAGGAAGTGTTTCCTAGTATTCTCGCAACCTCACAGAAATGAAAAGATCCGTAGTCGATAAATCGACTGTGAAGCCAAATCCGTCAACAACCTGCGGATGATAACATCACGCATTTCTTTAGCTTCCCTTTCAACGATTGATTTGAAGCATCCTCTTTAGGGACGAATTTTCTTTTTCAATGTCAGTAGCTTCAGTTTCAGTGTTTTCTGTGATATTATTCAGGTGCACCTATAAACTACTTACATAAACTTTTATCTGATCGTGGTCTGTCACCCATTTTTGAAGATGATGATGTAACATGTCTACATGAGATATGATTAATGGAAAATGCTGAGCCAGAAGACGAAGTCTTCGTGTCTTTTTTAAATCACTCGCTTGAGCGATAGTGAAATGCTGTTTTATTTCATTGCTCCCTTCAGTTGTTCCCACGCAGTTGAGTAACCAGGATAGGGTTTTAAGGGTTGAACCCCCCCCCCACCACCATAGTTGTTTTTTGTTTGTTTGTTTTAAATTATTTAAATTATAAACGTTTTTGGGTTCCCACATTGTCAGACTTGACCTGAATCTAAAGCACAGATGATACAATTACTCGATTTTTTACACTGTCAGCATACACATGTGTATCCCATCAGACAAAACGTGGAAAAAACTTATCCTTGAGAAGCCGTCTAACCAACTCCGTTATACATATAACACACTATGCTATGGAACCCATACACCTAGCTGTTCTAACTCACTAGGGTCTAATCCAGAGCAGCAGGTCGCTAGCCCTAGGATTAGACCCAGAGCCTAGCGACCTCCGGGTAGCTAGGGGAGAATTGGTGACCTCAGAGTATGAAATTATCCCCCTATATGACTAGCTACCGGGAGGCCTAGCGACCTCCGGGTAGCTAGGGGAGGATTGGTGACCTCAGAGTATGAAATTATCCTCCTTATATGACCAGCTACCGGGAGGCCTAGCGACCTCCGGGTAGCTAGGGAGGATTGGTGACCTCATAGTATGAAATTATCCCCCTTATATGACCAGCTACCGGGAGGCCTAGCGACCTCCGGGTAGCTAGAGGAGGATTGGTGACCTCAGAGTATGAAATTATCCTCCTTATATGACCAGCTACCGGGAGGCCTAGCGACCTCCGGGTAGCTAGGGGAGGATTAGTGACCTCAGAGTATGAAATTATCCTCCTTATATGACCAGCTACCGGGAGGCCTAGCGACCTCCGGGTAGCTAGGGGAGGATTGGTGACCTCAGAGTATGAAATTATCCCCCTTATATGACCAGCTACCGGGAGGCCTAGCGACCTCCGGGTAGCTAGAGGAGGATTGGTGACCTCAGAGTATGAAATTATCCTCCTTATATGACCAGCTACCGGGAGGCCTAGCGACCTCCGGGTAGCTAGGGGAGGATTGGTGACCTCAGAGTATGAAATTATCCCCCTTATATGACCAGCTACCGGGAGGCCTAGCGACCTCCGGGTAGCTAGGGAGGATTGGTGACCTCAGAGTATGAAATTATCACCCTTATATGACTAGCTACCGGGAGGCCTAGCGACCTCCGGGTAGCTAGGGGAGGATTGGTGACCTCAGAGTATGAAATTATCCACCTTATATGACCAGCTACCGGGAGGCCTAGCGACCTCCGGGTAGCTAGGGGAGGATTGGTGACCTCATAGTATGAAATTATCCCCCTTATATGACCAGCTACCGGAAGGCCTAGCGACCTCCGGGTAGCTAGGGGAGGATTGGTGACCTCAGAGTATGAAATTATCCCCCTTATATGACCAGTTACCGGGAGGCCTAGCGACCTCCGGGTAGCTAGGAGGGGATTGGTGACCTCAGAGTATGAAATTATCCCCTTATATGACCAGCTACCGGGAGGCCTAGCGACCTCCGGGTAGCTAGAGGAGGATTGGTGACCTCAGAGTATGAAATTATCCCCCTTATATGACCAGCTACCGGGAGGCCTAGCGACCTCCGGGTAGCTAGAGGAGGATTGGTGACCTCAGAGTATGAAATTATCCCCCTTATATGACCAGCTACTGGGAGGCCTAGCGACCTCCGGGTAGCTAGGGGAGGATTGGTGACTTCAGAGTATGAAATTATCCCCCTTATATGACCAGCTACCGGGAGGCCTAGCGACCTCCGGGTAGCTAGGGGAGGAATGGTGACCTCAGAGTATGAAATTATCCCCCTTATATGACCAGCTACCGGGAGGCCTAGCGAGCTCCGGGTAGCTAGGGGAGGATTGGTGACCTCAGAGTATGAAATTATCCCCCTTATATGACCAGCTACCGGGAGGCCTAGCGACCTTCGGATAGCTAAGGGGGAATGGTGACCTCAGAGTATGAAGTTATCCCCCTCATATGACCAGCTACCGGGAGGCCTAGCGACCTCCATGTAGCTAGGGGAGGATTGGTGACCTCAGAGTATGAAATTATCCCCCTTACATGACCAGCTACCGGGAGGCCTAGTGACCTCACGGTAGCTGGTCATACAAGGGTGGTAATTTCATACTCTGAGGAGCATAAAAAATAGAAATGAATAGAGTGTGAATAAATTTGACGAACATTTTAGCTCAAAAACAAAGTTATACACTTTAATATCTTCTTTTGTAAATACTTTAGTTAGCCACATACATCATATGCACAGCTAATCAGCGTACAGAATTTACATTGTGAGTTGTGGACCACACATACGGATGCATGGAATTATCCGAAAGAGTGGATGGAGGTGTGTGAAACAGTATACTTGTATGCCTAATCACTGTGACCGTTCCGAATACGTCGCAGGGATGAAAGCTTAGTCATTTGTGCTCTTTCGACGAAAATTGACTCTCAATTCGTCGTTTTTATTAAACTACACTATATTGGCGAAAGTCACCGGACACCCTTTCAAAAGCAAATGAACTGATCCTGGTCGTTGTTAAGATGCGCGGTACAGCTGCAAACTGTATAAAAACAAGCCTGCAGCTGACCGCTATCATATCGCACTCTCAGGTTGAATGCAAATTTCTCGGCGAGAGAGAACTGAGTTAGAGAAAGGAAATATTGTTGGGTGTTATATTAGTGGAGTGTCCATAAGAAAAGCCTAGAGATGCGTTTAAACATACCCAAGTCAACTGTTGTGGATGTAATGAATAAGTGGAAGACACATGGCATGCCTGAGGCAGCAAAACGCACCGGCATACCAAAGAAAATCACCGATAGAGGACGTCGAAGCCTCAGGAGAGTCGTTACAGCTAATCGACGGAGTACTGCACAACACCTCAGTGTACAGGTGAGTAAAAATGCTGGAACCTCAGTATGTACACGTACCATTCGCATAGAATTTCATACCATGGCTTACCGTTGTCGTGCGGTTGCTCATAAGCCTTTCATCTCCACTCGGACTGGTGCTCTTCGTTTAGCATAGTGCAAAGAACATTTATCGTGGATCGTAGATCAGTGGAAACGGGTCCTATGGACTGATGAATCCAGATACACGATCCATCAGCCTGATGGATCGTGTGTGGGTATGGAGGCAGCCGGGAGAACGATATTTACCACAGTGTACTGTTCCTACGATCAAGTTTGGAGCTGGCACTGTACTCGTGTGGGAGTGTTTTTCGTGATATGGTGAACAAACCTGTTAACCAGCATGTCTACTTCGATATTCTGGACAATTATGCCGTACCAACTCTGTGACGATACTATGGAACCTAGCCTTGTTGGTACCAGCAGGATAATGCACCGAGCCATAAAGCAAGAAATGTTACGACGTGGTTTGACAGTAATTCCGTATCGTGTGTGGACTGGCCAGCACAGAGCCCTAATCTTATTCCCATAGAGGACATATGGGATGAATTAGAGCGCCGCATAAAAAGTTTGGAACCAAGGCCTACTACTAATTAACATTTAGCGGCAGCATTATGTACGGAATGGAAGCGCATACCTATTGCTGTGTTCCAAAAACTCATCGAAAGCATGTCTCAAAGGGTCAGTGCAGGCACTAAAGCCAAAATGGACCGACACCGTACTAATGTATCAATAAATGCCATGTTGTGCTTTTCTACTAGGTGTCCGGTGACTTTTGTCAGTATAGTGTATCTTACTGCGATGATTTTATTCGACAAACCACAAGGATATTGGAACTTTGTATTTAGTTTTTGGGGTTTGGTCGCCCATGGTAGGGAGACCAATTAGAGTGATTATTCGGGCTGAGTTGGGTCAGGTGTTGAGATTGTTGAGGGATGACCATTTGTATAATGTAATTGTGACGGCATTTAACATTGAGCGGAATTTCCAAGCCCTACTCGGACAGCATCTTCGTATTGTTACGTTTACTGTCTAATACTCATTCGATCTGTGCTGGTTTCTTTTCATTCTGCATTTCTGCACGTATTGCGCTTACGGTGTTCACAAAACTTTTACGTTTCATTTGATATTAAGAATAGTTGTCTCTTCGGTATTCACCTCATTTTTAAATTTTGTGTAAAATTATGTCGAAAACTGGAAGCGAAAATTTTTAACGATCATAATACTTATACTTTCCTATAACGATGGTAGGAGAAAGTAACAGCTGCTTACTCTTTATTTGAGTGGAATTAAGGGAATTTTGAAATCAAACGGGTGTAATTTCAAGGCTCGCCCACTCAAATAAGGAAATCTTGCTACGTTCCTGGTCTAAATCCTTAGGGTATGACCCCTATACCGTAGCTCTTCTAACCCATTTGGTTAAGGTAAGACGAACGCATTTTTGGATTTTCTGTTACTGGCTGCTGCGGGCACTAAACTTCGTCCTGCAAAGTGGATGTCTGTGTCTAAGCTTGCTAGCCCATGACCAGCGTTCCCCTTTTCTGGAAGCAGTTGAGTATTCAAAGAAACATACTACAAAATTAATGAAAATAAAACGCAGTCCACATTGGTCAAATACACTAGACAGAAGTGACACATTACTTCAGTGTATTGCCTTTATACACTGACACCCCTGCAATCCACGATATCTGCAGTCCTGATATACTTCACGGCCGCCGCCGTTAAATATCGTGTGGGAAACAGCAACGCAACCAGTCGCATGCAAAATGCCGCGCAGTTCGGAGCTCTCTGATTTCGAAAAAGGTGTAATCGTCGGGTATCACAGAAATGGCCGATCCATACGTGACATATCCAGCAAGTTGAAGTACCCAAAATCGACAGTGGCCTACGTGATTGGCAAGTGGAAGATCAGAGGTTACTGTCGGTGAGGCATGGATGTTGTGTTTGTCTTACGGCACTAGCTCTCTCCCTTCCCTGGAACCAGTGACCATAAATTAGGGACGGGCGACTGCTTATAGCCCATTGAGTTGCTCACGGTGGGTTAGTCGTGTTTATCTGTGCTCCTCAAGTTTTCGTTGGTGTGTTATTTTTCTTCGTTGTCAGTGTTCTATTTCGTGTGTGTGTTGTGTGTGAAGGTTCCGTGTTTCTTTTTATATGCCTGCCGAGCTGGTAAGTGCTTATTTTGATTAGTTTACCTTATTTTTCTGCCTTGGCCAAGCTAGCTAAGGGCTAAGCTTTTCCTCGCCATTGCAAATGGCGGCTTCCGGGGAGAATGACGTCCTAACCCTTGTTACCGGAAATGATGATCTCCCGATAACAGCTTCTCTAAATACTACTACCAATGACGAGTCAATCTCGATAAACCACTCCTCCTTGCAGCCTTCTGTTGCTGCCTTATAATCGGATATCGCCTCTTCTTCCAAGTCTCCCAGCGGCGATACGATGTCTTCTCTGAAAGCTAATGATGACGCCATGGATGTTTCGCACTCCATGCCGGAATCATCTCCAAAGCAACGTACAACTACCCTCTCATATGCTGACGTAACCGCATCTAAGTCGGGACCTTCCCAGTCTTCTTTTTCTCCTGGACAATACGAGATGACGCATAATGCCGAAGTCATTGAGGTTGTCCTTAAAGAAGATACCCCTTCTGGGCTGAAATTCCTTCAAACTATGGAGAATGGTGTTGTATTTCCGAGCCTGAGAAATACAAAACTCACTGCATATACTGCTGCTCTTCGAGAGATTGTTCCTGCATCAGCCATAACTCATGTGGGCAGGAAGCCTTACAAAGTAGTTGTTTACTTCTCTACTCCTGCCCATTCCCTACATGTACTGACCAAGGGCATCTCAATTGGTGATCGTCACATCCATGCCGAACCTGTTTCACAGAGTTCCGTTGTTGTAAGCTTCTCACCAGTTCCACCTGAGGTTTCAGATGATCTCTTGATTGCCACTCTTCTTCCTTATGGCCGGATCATTGGAGGTGTAACTACCTACTCTTCGTTTCCAGAGGTGCCAGAAGATAGATACCTACTCGGGTTTCGCCGCAATGTTCGTGTGGTGTTCCCTTCAGAGGAGCACATGCTGCGTATTCCACCCACTTTACGTGTACGCTGTTGCACGCACATTAGAGAGATATTCATCACAGTAGGCTCCGTCTGTCCGAATTGTAAAGGCACGGGACATCCCCGCGCTCTATGCCCTCATAATGCGAACACTCTTTCCAAGTCAACAGCACGACCTTCTTCCTCTTTGTCACGCCAATCGGCATCCTCTTCTGGTGCTAAAGACCAGCAACAGCAGACTTCCTCAAAAAGTAGTGATACAGTAGTTGGTCAACCGACGTCTACAAAAAGTAGTGAGACAGCCGTTGGTCAACCGACGTCTACCAGAAGTAGTGAGACAGCCGTTGGTCAACCGACGTCTACCAGAAGTAGTGAGACAGCCGTTGGTCAACCTACGTCTACCAGAAGTAGTGAGGCAGCCGTTGGTCAACCGACGTCTACCAGAAGTAGTGAGACAGCCGTTGGTCAACCTACGTCTACCAGAAGTAGTGAGGCAGCCGTTGGTCAACCGACGTCTACCAGAAGTAGTGACAGCCGTTGGTCAACCGACGTCTATGGGTAAACCCTCGACCTCGGGTGATGCATTGGCGCCCACTTTATCTCTTCAGTCAAAAGAGGCATCAATTGTTAATCCAAAGTCTCCTATAGAGATGGTTGATGACGATTCTCGTCATACTGCTACACCGACCGTTGAGGTTGTTTCTTCAGTTCCTTTTAAATTGCCGGAAGTTCCAATTCCGGTTACAGCACAAAGTCGTAGACGGGCGAAGCTACGTAGAACTTCACGCGCTCAGAATACGAAGTTTAGAATTACAACTACCCTTAAGGCAGGACGTGATTGTTCTAGTAGTCAGATGCTCACGTCTGAAGGCTCTATGGAATCTGATACAGATGATGGAACAATTATTCCGATCTCCTGTGAAAACTTTTTACATATTCTAGAGGCATCCTCTCTTCCACAGACACCTGTGTCTGGGGAGAAGGTGTATGCGTTCCTAATAAGTCCCCGTAGAGACAAGCTGTCTCGCAATTTTTTGGAAGGTTACTCCCACTGTCTGTCTGACACCACGAATCAAATGTTGGCGATACATTCTCATTTACGTACCGTTCCGGGCAGAGATCTGGGTGGTCCCTACTGGGCAAAGAAGTTCCGTAGCCGTCTCGCCAAGTTACAGAACGCAGCCGACAACATCCTCCAACCATCATCAGACTATTCTGTTCAAGACAGTCTCACTGAATAGTAGGGGTATGTGTACCCCTTTGGCAAATGCTTTAGTGTATGAAGACGTCCACCACCTCAAAGCAGATCTCCTACTTTTGCAAGAGACAAATTGTCTATCCACTTCACCCTTCCATCGCTGGAGAAGATGGGACTATCAGTTTCATCACGCTTATAGGCTCTCTCTTCGTGGAGGTTTAGCGATTGGTGTACATAATAGATTTCGTCAAGCACTCTCCTCTGTTAAAGTTCATAACCTGTGCCGAGACTTATTGCAGCGACTCACTTTCGTCCTAGATGGACAACGATATTTAGTTTTCAACATATATATTCCATGTTCATCTACACATCTAACGTTGTTATTTTCGTCGCTCCGCACTGCATTTCAGTCAGCATTACCATCATATCATGTGCTCATTGGAGGAGACTTTAACTGTACACTTCAACCAGAGCTCGATCGCGCTCCTTCGAGGATTGAACATCGTTCACGTCTTGTGGAGCAATTGCGATCATTAGTGTCTGATTTTGATTTACATGACGTGTTCCGACGATTGCATCCGACATCCATTTTACATACCTGGAGAGCTTCATCTGCATCCTCCTCTCTTTCTGCCAGGCTGGATCGATTTTACGCTTCTGCTCCGTTATTGCCCATTACAACGGATTGTATGCACTCTCCTACAGCTTCATCGGATCATTGTGCCATCACTATCTTCTGTAGCTCTTCATCTCGTCTGCATGTTAGACCTCGGTCATGGACACTGGACACTTCTCTCCTAGCTGATGAGAATATGTGCACCGAGATCAGAGATCTTCTTGATCATATGCGAGAGGGCCTGTCCACTGCACCTTGTGCCATCAATTACTGGCTCGAGGTAAAATCTTACCTAATTTATCTTCTCAGACGTCATTCCTTCTCCGAAGGCACGAAGCGCTCCATGGAAGAGCAAAATCTCCGAAACATCCTGTTACAGTTTGGTGCGAGTCATCCCATGTATACAGCTTACCAAGCGGATCTTAGAGCACTTCTTGAGCCTCGTGCACGTCAGGTAATTCTTCGTCTCCGTCTACAACATATATCACCAGAGGACTGCTCCTTTGAGTTTCTGTCCGCGTTAGAAGAAAAGCGCCGCTCGTCGCATCAGCTTCGACTACTTCGGCGGCCTGATGGTGAAATCATCTCTGATCCGGATGCAGTTTGCTCTCAGGTTCGTCGATATTTTACTATCAAATACAGTGAAACTCCTCAGCCATCTGTTTCTGCTTCTGCTACTTTACTCTTTGCTCTTCCCCAAGTTCCTTCCAATCTCTCTGATTCCCTTTTACAACCTATTTCGCAGACTGAACTTCGGACCATTCTTGCCTCTCTAAATTCCCGTGCTGCCCCAGGTCCAGATGGCCTTCCGCTCCTTTTCTACCGTACTTTTCTCCCTTCGTTGCTTCCATTTCTTCTCGCCGCTTTCAATGCTGCTCTTTCTTCCTCTTCTCTTCCGAGGGGTTTCACAGAGGCCCATATGGTGTTATTCCCCAAGAAAGGTGATCTGCTTGACTTGGGAAACTGGCGTCCTATCTCGCTACTATAAACATTGACTATAAACTCTTCACTAAACTCCTTTCTAGTCGACTCAACCAAGTTCTTCCATTTCTTCTTTCTCCCGACCAGACCTACACGGTTCCTGGTCGGTCCATCGCTTCTAATCTCAAATCTCCTTCGAGATCTCCTACATCTGGCTCGTACTAACTCTGAACCACTTGCCCTCTTTAATCTTGAGCAAAGCGCTGGTTTCGACAATATCTCACATTCGTATCTTTCTGCTGTTCTTATTGCTTTCGGCTTTCCTTTTGCTTTTGTTACCTCTATTCTTGCCCTTTATCAGGACGCTGCTTTCCATGTCAAGACGGCCTCTTTCTTGACTGCACCTATTCCTTTTCGGCGAGGCATTCGGCAGGGTTGCCCACTTTCTGGGCAGCTCTTTGCAATTGCTTTTGAGCCGTTTCTTCGGTCTGTCCATCGAGTCTTTATAGATGCACTGCCACCGCTTACTGCAAGTACTAGGCACTTTTCTGTGACATACTCTGCATATGCTGATGACGCGACCTTTTGTGTACGGACAGACGCTCAATTCGACATCTTGCTCCAGATTTACGATCAATATTCTTCATGTTCAGCGGCATCACTTAATACATCCAAGAGTGCAGGTCTATGGAGCGGAGCGTGGGCCTCTAGGACTGACACCCCGTGGGGCGCCTCATGGACTGCTTCATCCCAGAAATTTCTTGGGGTACATCTCGGAGTCCGTCTTTCTGCTCAAAATGAAACATAGAATGCTCTCAGAACACGCCTTACTCGAACTGCTGCCTTCTGGCGAGGTTCCCAGTTTTGTACTTCTTACTTCTCAAGAGCTAGAATAGCTCAGACTTATATTCTTTCACCATGCCTATATGCATGGTCAGCTGAACGTATGCCCATTTATCACCTCAATGAAATCCCTCGAATCATCTCAACGATAATATGGAACAGGTACCATTGGATCCAGGTCTCCACTCTCTGTCGTCGAGTCACTGATGGAGGTATTTCACTGCTGGACGTTCGCACCTACTATAAAGCACATAAAGTGGTTTCTTTCCTGCCGCTACTAAGTGCACCAGAGTCGCCAGTTACGCTCGTTAGAGATGTCATGATATCGCCTAGGAATTCCCGAATCACTTTCATCATGTATCTTCTAATGGATCAATCTCCTTTTTCCATTCTAAACTTTCCTTTCTACAAAGAGGTCCTTTCCTTTCTCCGTTCTCTACCCCTCCTCCGTGCTCCACCGGCTTCCACCACTGAACTATTAGCTGAGCCCTGTTCTTTTCTTCCATCCTTCATCCCCCTAATGCTCCCTACTTTACTGACCTTCCTGGCTCCCCGCCTGAATAGTATCTGTTCAGGATCTAATTTCTCCAGATCTTTCTTGGAAACCCTTCTCTGATCTTTCCCCCTCCTCCCCCCTACCTCTTCCTCTCTTTCGCTGTATGATTCCTTCCGTTCTTCAATCATTACCCTCTTCCCTAACCTTGCCTCTCAAGCTGGGTTAACTTTTGCTCCCTCTGCCTCTCTTCCTCTTCCCTTTTTCCTTTCCGTTCGGGGCTCATCACTTCCTCTCTCCAGTTTTTCTATCTCGTCTCTTTACCGTTGTCTCATTGATCCACTGTATGCTACACCATTGATGATTCCAGAAGTTCCGAATGCCGCCCTTTCACAAGTGTGGTCCATGTCTAATTCGCCACTATCTGTTCCAGCAGAAAGAAATATCCAATGGTTGTTTCTTCATCGGCGGTTACCAGTTCCTACCAAATTATTCAGGATGACGCTTGTTGATTCGTCTAACTGCATGTTTTGCTCTACGATTGCGGATGTAGATTATGTATATCAACATTGCACAGTGCTTCTTCCCTTGTTACATCTGACCTTCACTACTGCACAGTGCCTTAGTACTACTGATCTCTCTTTCTCAGCCTATAGCACGCTACTTAGTTCCAGTACTCTGCCTATTCCTATATCAGAGTCATGTGCTTATGTTTTCATATTAGCAAAACATGTGATTTTTTGCTACTATGAACAGCTTCGTTCTGCCCCTATACAGCCTACCATCTTTCAGGCGGGAGCTGCCATGTGCAGTCAGTTCCGGAACAGACTGATTTCACGCTTGAGGCTTGCTTTCACTGTTGCTAAGGCTGCGAATCGAATCCCACACTTTATGTCAGTGTGGTCACCTTTTCGTCAATGGTTTTCTGGTCCATCAGAAGACCTTAGACTATTGTTCTGACTTCTGTGAATTTGTTTAGACTAACTAAAGTATAGTTTTGTAATTAACGTGTTCTTAGGTGCCCTCTTCATCATTGCTGCCCAATGTTACTGCGCGTCTGCATGTTTCTCACCAACAAGGTCCTGTAGGTGAGGGTTTTTTTTTTTTTTTTTACACCACAGGCACTTAGATAAAGTTTAAAGTTTTATGTTCAACGCTTTCCTTATGTCTGCCGGGCTTTATAATTTCTGGTTTATGCTCACGGTGCTGAGCAAATGTTTGTTAATGTTTAAATTTAATTATTAATTTTGCACAGTGGGGTTTTTGATCATGTTACATGTACATAAAGGTATATGATCAGTCAAATACACATTGTTCAACGAGGTTTAGCACTTTTGTTGTACAAAGAATAATTGTTCCTCGTTCAGATATTTGTACTATACCTGAAGTATAGTTGCTATGCCAAAAGCTCAGTTTTGTATATACTAATGTACTTTCCTAATTGCACTGTAAAATTTATGTTCGGCACATTTCGCATGTTGGGTCAAGATTAGATGTCTTAAGTTTTATGCTCATGGTGCGGAGCAAACGTTTTGATAGTATTTCAATTATATGTTAATGTTACACAGTGTGGTTTTTCTCATGTCACATGTGCCTACCAGGAAATAATCAGTCTTTTACATAATGTTCTGCGCTGTATTGCACATTTGCTGTACAAAGAGTCAGTTTCATATTTTCATTATTTGTATTGTACCCGAAGTATAAATTTCCTGTAAAACGCAAGTTCTGTTTGTACTAATATACTTTACTCTTTGCACTGTGAAATTTACAGTTGTACCATGGAATTGTAATTCTTTATTAGTGTCTTCCCTATGCCGTTGCACCTTGTGTACATATGTTGTAATTCATTACAAGTTAATCTATAGTATTGTGATTGAGGCACTTGTTTAAGCCTAAGTAATAGTTCTTTTTATAATTTGACAGTGTTTCACAATAGAGATATTGCATTCAATTTGTATAGAGTTCACACCATCATTGTAATTAGATTATTTATTCGCTTATCTTTCAGACACTGAAAAGTATAAGCTTTCTGCTCTTTTATTCTTTTTTTCAAGATTGCTCAAAATATACATGTTTGTTTTTGCACTGTAAAATTTATAGTTATACCTTGTACTGGTGTTCACCTATTAGAGATAGCAATCTGCTGATGCACATTGCGAACATATGTTGTACATATAATAAGTCAATCCTTCAGTCCAGTATTGTCAGTGTTATGAATTTGCTTACATTGTATATAGTGCATCCACATAGTGTAAATATCTCATCGTCATTGTAAATAGGTCATCTACTTCTTTATCTTTTGGTAACTGTTAAGCACAGGCCATCTGTATCTTCCTGTCCATGTTTGCTCCAAATAAATATTGTTGAAGCTCACGGTGGTCCTTTAAATTCCAAAAAAAAACAACAACAAAAAAACTCTTAATATAAGTCGATCGTAGGTAACAAATTACGATGTCGGAGACGCATCTTCACAGACACAGCATACAACTGTTTCAGTTAGCGTTGCCATTTCCAGAAACGTACTCCCAGTGCTGAAGGAACCTGTATTTCAGTTCTTACAAGTGATTTACCGAAATGTACCCCCCCCACACACACACACACACCGTGTCACGAAAAATATTCCGACATCACGTTTCGAAGCATTCGACATGACCAAGTTCTGCTGATGGGTACGACACGCAAGAAACTAAAGTGGAGTACATTTTAACGCGAGTATGAACTCCATTTTCCCTTCCACTGATAACAGAGACTCCATCGTATTTTGGTGCCACTAAAATATTAAGTGTGTTTGTTCTTCAGTTGCGTTTGGTATTACTGTACCTTTAAAAGAAAAAAAGGATATCTAACAAGGCAAAAATGTCACATCAGGTTGGAACTGATTTATTCAAGTTTTGGGACAACTTATCGGGAAATACACTCTTTAAAAAAAGAGTGTATCGGGAAAATACACTCTTTGCAAAAAAAAAAAAAAAAAAAAAAAAAAAGAAAAGAAAGAAAGAAACGAAGCATCCTGAAAAAGTCGTTCGACCCTGATGAAACTCCGCACGCAAGTACCTCAAGGCCGAATATGCTAAAAAATAACCACAAATGACTAAATATTGGCCCTCCACAGCGCATGGGAACTGATCAGATCAGATCATATATAGATAATTTTAGGAAGGGAGTGTCTGACCCCAGGTCTTAAACAACCCTTAGAAATAGGAAGCTAGGAGATTTGGGCTAGAGTGCCCGATAGGAAAGTGATACGGAAGCGAGGTGGAAAGGGGGAGGAACATTTCCTTATTTATTACAGGGGGGCCGATACCCGGGGCCCTACGGCTTAACGTGCCCATCCGATGCACGGCCGATATTTAGTGGTTCCAGCGTTCGTACCTGCTGGGAACGAACCTGAGGTCTTCTCTGTGGCAGTCACGAACGTTGACACTAGGCCACCCGCGGCCCCCATCATGGGAACCGCTCTTAGAGGAGGGTATATCAAGAGCAAAGCTCACACCATGGACAATTGTGACAGCGGATTGTGGTTGCATTAAACCTCAATGGACTGTGAGGATACCCCGACGTCGGATCCGTGCACACTACGAGCAGTTGAGTGAGTTTGAGAGAAGACATATAATTGGGCTGAGAGAGGCCGATTAGTCACGTCGCCGTATCGCCGGGCATTTGGGTCTTAGTGACGCAGCATTCGAACGTATTTGGCGCCAGTGAGGTCGAGGAAAGTACAATCCTGCCGCACTGGGACAGTGGACGACCGAGGGCAAAGACAGAGCTTCGAGGTCGAGCGATTGTGAAAGCCGAACGAGCAGAACCGAATTAGTCGCTCTCAACCATCCATAGCCATGTTGCATTGTTTACAGGTACGGAAGTGCCCTTCCGGACCTTTACCAGACGACTGGCGGCACTGGACAATATTCCAGGAGTCCACTCCGCTGATTACCACTGACCAGCGAGCATCGCCGGCGCAGGTTGCAGTGGTGTTGCGCCTGATCAACGTGGGATACTGTCTAGTGGCGTCGTGTTTCCTTCATTGATGAGCTACGGTTTGCAATTGGCGCCAATGACCAGCGCATACGTGTTTGGAGATGAGCCGGCCAGCGCGTAGCTCCTGCCTTTACCGTGGAACGGCATACGGCTCACCCACCGGGAGTGACTGTCTAGGGAGTCATTTCCTACGACAGCAGTGACACCCTTGATAGTCCTCCGAATCATCCTCACGGCTCAACGGTATGTCGACGACATTCTACGGTGGATGTATATGGTGTACATAGAGACTTTATTTTAACCTTCGTACTACGTTTTCTTGTTCAGTTTGTATTTCGCACCAACATGTTTTGTCAATTGAAAACTTAATTCATACACTCGACGTGGATCAGGAACGCCAAACAGAAGTCATCGCTCTTTCCACGTTAATAACTGAGTAATGGAAAAATTAATATCGGCCGCCGCCGGGAATCGAACCCAGGGTCTTCCAGTTACGCGCTGAACATGCTACCACAGTTCAATATTCTTCTGTGCAGTAGGCTTTTCATTCTTTTGAATTTTGGCGGCAAAATGACGTAATTCCTTTGTCCCAGTTTTTAGACGATATAATTTCATCCACGAAAAAAACATGAAAAGCCAAACAGAGTTGCTGTCATAATAGAAAATCTGTTCATTTCAATTTGAATTTTTGAGACTGAAACTTGCGATCCATCCGTATTTTATCTTTATACTTTTGATGTAATTTAAGATTTGGTGTAGAGATACCCAGTTTTGAATTCCATTTTCTTTATGAACAAAAGAAAAGAAAATTGATGTTTCAACGAACGATTTACTATGTACATTATCTACGAACAAGTAATTGGACACCCCTGCAATCAACGATCTCTGCGGTCCTGATACACGTCATGGCAGCCGCCGTTAAATATCGTGTGGGAAACAACAACGCAACCAGCAGTATGCAAGATGCCACGCAGTTCGGAGCTCTCTGATTTCGAGAAAGGTGTAATTGTCGGGTATCACAGAAATGGCTGATCCATACGTGACATATCCAGCGAGTTGAAGTACCCAAAATCGACAGTGGCCTACGTGATCGGCAAGTGGAAGATGAGAGGTGACTGTCGGAATATGTCCCGACCCGGCAGACCCACAAAACTGGGAGTTAGAGATCGACGGGTGCTGGCCAAAAAATTCGGAAGAACCGCACCGAATCAATGGGCCACATCCGCGAGGAGTTTCAACAGGCATCTGGCAGTGTTATTTCGATGAATGCCATCCGTAAGGAAGCCGATCTGCTCGGTTATCATTGACGTGCTGCCGCCCACAAGCCTTTGATCACCAAGTCTAATAGCGCTGCTCGGCTAACATGGTGCAAAGAACGTCGACAGTGGACCGTTGAACAGTGGTAACAGGTTCTCTGGAGCGACGAATTAAGGTTCACCCTCTACCGTTCGGATGGCAGGGTTTGGGTTTAACGTCTGTCTGGAGAACGCTTCCTGCCGGAATGTATTGTGCCAACTGTGAAGTTCGGCGACGGTGGAATTATGCTATGGGGGTGTTTCTCCTGGTATGGCACGGGACCCTTGGTCACAATTCCTGGTAGACTCAACGCCGAGAGCTTCTGCCCCATTTTGGATGACCATGCGCTTCCTACGTTGTGGCAGTTTTACGTGGTGGACCCATGTTATTTTTACGATGGCAATGCCACCTGTCGTGTTGCGAGGTCCACCATGGCTTGGTATTTTGACAATGGGGTTAATCGAATAGACTGGCCTGCGCAGATCCCGGATCTTAACCCTATCGAGCACCTAAGGGACGAGTTGGGGCGTCGACTTAAGGGGTGCCCCCACCGTCCGAAATCGGTGAAGGAACTGACCTATCTTCTCCAAGCCGAGTGGAAGAAAATGCCGCTAGCCGTCGTACAACGCCGGACGGTCGCAGCTGTAATCGCCGCTCGTGGAGGCTCCACCAACTATTCAAGGTGAATAAACTTCGTTTTTCCTTTGCTATCACAGGTGTCCAATTACTTGTTGGTAGATAGTGTAGTATAATTGTAGTACTTGATATTAACTAGCGGAAGTCACAACAACGAGTGAGAAATTTTTTCACCCACAAACGAAAAACAATTAGACATATCGCCATGTCAGAAGCTTGCCCGCATGTTGTTACGTGGCATGGTATTGACCTTCAAGATGTGTGGCTAAATGAGCATGCTCAGGATAAATGTTGGTATACGCAATAAAATGCGAGAAGCGTTCTATTTTCCATGAACACTGCTTTTAGCGCACAACTGCAAATACTCAGGGGCGGATTTTCGACTAGGCGCGCACCTAGGGCCCCAGAGCTTGAGGGGCCCCGAAAGTGTATAACTGGATTGCCAGTTTTGTTTTGGCTTCCACAGACCAAAACAAACAAATCCGTAAAGCGACTTTTTTATATGTATTGTCAATGGATATTTTACTTTCTCATAATACTCTAAATTTTCGAGTTCTTATCGATGCACTTATTTTGAAAGAAACAGTTAAAATAATTTAGCCTTCTATTTAGTGGTAGGTGAAGGAAGAATTCAGGCCTCCCACACTTTTCATTGTTTTAAGGCGAGTGCTTTACTGGCCTGCTGTTATATAAATTACTTTCATGCTACTTCCAGTCAAAGATAAAAATCTGTTTTGGTACCTTTCCCCCTTCCCTCCTGAGTTGCAAAGTGGAGTGATAGAAACTGTCCTTATGATTGGGAGTGTTTGCTGTTAATTGCTTTTTCCCTTCGGAGTAGGGTAAACAAGTTCTTTTGCAGCCCTAATCACCCTAAACTATCCTAAACCAAATGAATTAATATTTATGCTGAAAAATAAAACAATTCGAGAATATCACACTATTTATGGTTTTCTAATTTAATAGTGTTAAAAAAAAATTATTGTATTGCAATAACATTTTTTATTACTTTCTCCTCCCCTGGTTTAATACTGATAATTATCGAGTATTCTCGCCTTTTCTATTCATTAAATCGACATAAAACTAACTTTTAATAAAGCAATAAAACGTTTCAATGATACTTTTACTCGAAAAGCTGCGGTTCTTACTTTTCCATTTTAAAACCGGATCTTTTGCTTTTAATTCTTATTCTTCTGTTTCTGATAACCGCAGTGCAGGCATAAAAAAAAATCCCACGCATCTTTTAAAAGAAACTGCAGACGTTCTCAATTTTCCGATGAAAATAATAAGAACAATGCTCTCAAGAAACACATTCTCGCTTTTCTGCATTGACTGATGAAATTCTTACTGTCCTACACTTTAGACTTCGGCCCCCGTCGTCTTCTTCAGCTGTCGTGCCAATGGAATGCCGGGAGAAACGTTTCGCGATAGGTGGCGCTGCAGCTGCGTCGGCGTTTTCTCCCGCGCTGTGTGTGTTACGTAATCGCTGTTTGCTCAGTGCGTGAGCCGTGAATCCCGTATACTTACTTCTGTTCGCCCTGTTCTAAGCGATACGTGGCTTGTGTTTTTTTCAGCGTGCGTTATAGCTGTCAGTAGCCATGTGGTGTACCCGTTTACTTGGGACGTGGTTTGAAGCTGCTTGTATTCCTCTTGATAAGGTTATGACTCTTTTGTATTGTTTCGCCAAAGGATTGTCCTACGATGATGCAATTGAGGGATCTTCCCAGGTTGGGGTTTCCACATCCTCTGCGACACTCAGTGACTATTATCAGTCTTGCAGAGAACTAGTCGCAGAGTTTATGGTAGCCTTTCTTGGTCCATGGCATTCGTCTATGCCATGGACGGCTTAATCTCCTTGATTTAGGAAATTGTTGGCCACAGGAAAACTCCTCCACGGAAACTCATCCACCCTTTTCAAGTGAAGCACCGTGCGCAAATTTAACTTTACCCGAATTTTCTGGTTGCCTATGTCTTCAAGTATTCCACTTCTGCTTGATACCATGCTCGTTGCCTACTAATTTGTTCATAGCTTAAAAACAAGTGGATTTTTCAAAGCTGAAGCAATGGAAAAAGCACGTTTTTTAATTGAAACTCATCCCAGTTTTATGACAATTTATGCACAATGTACCGATAAATTTAGGGAAATTCCACTTCCAGCACCCTTAGCGACAAATTTTCCAAGTAACTTGCTACCAAAAAGGTGCTAAAGTTTTGCCTAATGTATCAAAGTCAAAAATAAATTTTGTTGTAACTGAAATGATCTCTTCATAGCGTAAGCTAAAATTTACTAAATTTCCACTTTGAGAACTCCTAGCGGGAAATTTTTGAACTAGTAGTGAAATTTAAAATGAGTAAAATTTAATCAATGTTTATGTCCTATCATTTGCAAAAATAATTTCGAAAAATCTGTGTAAACCAAATTCTTTGGACTTAGCGCCTTTAGCAGGAAATTAACGGAGTAATTGAAAAATTTAAATAGTTGAGAAGGAACAGTTAAATCTAATCTGAGAGGCACAAAAACAATTATTTCCTCTAAGTCGAATAGTTTCTTCACAACAGAGCTTTAATTTTTTGAATTTTCGACTTTGACAGCCCTCAGCGGTAAATTCATGAAGTATATGGGATATTTAAAGTGCTAAATTTAATATCATTTGATTTCCTAATAGCAGCAAAAATAATTTCTGAAATATCTGTAAAAACAAAAAGTTCAATATGCACGGACAAAGTGATTACATTAGCACTGTTTCTTACAAAACGTTCTAACAATAGGAAGAAAGAATAGCTTTTGAAAAGGTGTTAGAAACCTTTTTCTTGAGTATTTTCTTGTTAATCTAACGGATGAAAATTTCTGAGGCGATAAGAAGGGGAAGGGGGTCCCTGAATCTTTTAGCGCCTAGGACCTCAAAAGATCTGAAGTCTTCTCTGCAAATACTATTTACATACATGGTCATATAAGAATAATATGACCACCTACCTTAATGGGAATAACCATCCTTGTCCGTGATGACAGCGACGAGATGGCGTGGCATGGACGCAACGAGGCCCTGGAAGGTTTCCCGAGGCACACGTGCCCATTCGGACTGCAGTATAGAGCACGGAGTCCCGGAGATAACGTGGTTGTGGGACGGCACGTCGATCCAAATAGTGCCACAAGTGCTGTACGGGATTAAGGTCGGGCGATTCCGCCGGTCAAGAGAGAACGAAGACATCGCTGTTGTGTTCTTGGAACCAGTTACGCACCCCCTTAGCGTCATGCAGGGCGCATTGTCCTGTTGGTAGACACCAGCACCACCAGGGTAAACGCCCAACAGGAAGGGATGAATGTAGTCAGCGAGAATGGACAGGTAGCCATTGACGTTCAGGGACCCATTCAGGGGTACCAACGGTCTCAGGTCATGCCAGGAAAACTTCCCCCAGACGTGCACACTGCCACCTCCAGAGTGTACTCCACCGAAAAGCGTGTCCGAGTGATGGTCCTCGTGCGTCTGACGCCGAAACCACCACCGCCCGTCATTTCTGTGGGGTAGAAACCATGATTCATCGGAGAAGACAACCTTCTTCCACTCTTTCACTGTCCAATGATGGTAGTCCCATACTAAGTGCAGGCGTCGTTGCCGATGGACCTGGGTTAACATGGGCGGCTTAACGCAGCGTCGACTACAGAGGTCCGCCAAATCACTACCTTTGCCCATGTACATACGTATGGATCATCTGTCCTGGTCGGCGCTTATATCTCCGTGTGGTCGACCTTGTCACGTGCACTCTATGACGCGGCTGGACGGGTACACTGTGATTCCGGGGACGGTCGTATTATTGTGATACGACTGTGTATAAGCCGTCCAATCCAGAAATTATGACCACCTGTTAGTATGAGGTATGACCTCTTCGTGCCGCCATTACCGCAGAGATACGGCGGTGGCATTGACGCAATGGAACCTCTGAACGTTTCTGTAGAGATGCCATACCATGCTGACACCACAGCTCCTCGGAGATCATCAAGAGTCATCGGTGGTGGATCCACACGTAGAACCTGTTGGTCAAGGTTGTCTCACAGATGTTCAATGGAATTGATGTCAGGCGAGTACGGTGGCCAGGATAATAAGCAAAAATCACTGGAACGTTCCTGTAACCATTCGTGCACACGCATAGCAACATGGCTAATCTTGCTGAAAGAAATCAATGCCATCGGGGTCGACAGTCATCAACACCTGATCCACCACAACCGATAGGTAGCCTGAAGCGTTCATCGTGCGATCGAAGGGGATAATTTCTCTCAGTAATTCCAGGAAAACATGCCCCACACAAGAACACTGCCGTCTCCTGCCTGTGTCTTCTCGAGCATCGTGTCGAGAGGATTTCCTGCAGCAGCGCTTTTCCCTACTCTCCATCGACCGTCCTCACAATAAAACAGAAAATGTGATTCGTCCGGAAAAGGGACTTCTTTCCACTGTTCAATAGCCCAATGCATCTTCTAATATGCAAATTCACGCCCTAATCGTAGATGTCTGACCGTCAGCATGGGTGTTTTGAGTGTACGGCGGCTCCGGAGACCCATAGAGAGCAGAGTTCGTTGACTGTGGTCATACGCTCCTTGACGTACCTGCATTAAACGATCTGGTCAGTTGTTCCACTGTGGCCCACGGAGAAACCTCAGGTTCGATCCCAGGCAGGTACGAACGCTCAAACCACTAAATATCCGCCGTGCGTCGGATGGGCACGTTAAGCCGTCGGGTTCCGGGTACTTCTGCCCCCCCCTCCGGCAATACATAAGAGTGTCTTCCTCCCCTTTCTACCTGGCTTCCGTGTGACTGGGCTCTCTAGCTCAAATCTCTTAGCTTCCTACTTCTAAGGATGGTTTAAAACCTGCAGTGTTCCCTTCCTAAAATCCTTCACATATGATCTGATCTGATCCACTGGGGCCCGTCTGTTGGGTCTTATTAATCGGGACAGACGTCGCTGCCCACGGTAGTCAATGCTCCGTGGGTGTCCACTATTACACCAATTAGGTACATTTCGCCAGCCCCCCACCCCGGCAAATTCAAAATTCAACAGTGACAATCGTTTGTGCTACGTTTGTGCTGGTTTGTGCCGCAAACCGTGTCGTTTGTGCTAGCATAGTTTTTGAGATATTCAAAATATAAATTGGGGGGGGGGGCTGGGGAAATGGTCAGCCCCCCACCCAGGCAAATTCAAAATTCAACAATGCCATTCGTTTGTGCTACGTTTGTGCTGGTTTGTGCCGCAAACCGTGTCGTTTGTGCTAGCATAGTTTTTGAGATATTCAAAATATAAATTGGGGGGGGCTGGGGAAATGGTCAGCCCCCCACCCCGGCAAATTCAAAATTCAACAATGCCATTCGTTTGTGCTACGTTTGTGCTGGTTTGTGCCGCAAACCGTGTCGTTTGTGCTAGCATAGTTTTTGAGATATTCAAAATATAAATTGGGGGGGCTGGGGAAATGGTCAGCCCCCCACCTCGGCAAATTCAAAATTCAACAATGCCATTCGTTTGTGCTACGTTTGTGCTGGTTTGTGCCGCAAACCGTTTCGTTTGTGCTAGCTTAGTTCTTGAGATATTCAAAATATAAATTTGGGGGGGGGAGAGAATGTTCAGCCCCCACCCCGGCAAATTCAAAATTCAACAATGCCATTTGTTTGTGCTACGTTTGTGCTGGTTTGTGCCGCAAACCGTGTCGTTTGTGCTAGCTTAGTTTTGGAGATATAAAGTACCTAAATTTCGTTGTCAACCATTTCCTCAGCCCCGCCCTCCTCCCACCCCTCTCGCAAATTCAAAATTTAGTATAGTCATTCGTTTGTGCTGGTTAGTGCCGGAAACCCTGTCGTTTGTGCTAGCTTAGCTTCCGAGTTATTAAATACCCAAATTTCGGTGTCGACCATTTCCCCAGCCTGTTTTGAATATAACATAAATTTGGCGGGTATGGGAATGCCCCCCCCCCCCACCTACCATCCCACAAGTTCAAAATTCAACACAGCCATTCGTTTGTGCTGGTTTGTGCCACAAAACGTGATTTTGTGGTAGCTTAGTTTTCGAGATATTTCTGCGAACAAGCCTTTCTTTAATAACAAACAGATCATGATTCTACATTGAGCACGAAGTCATAAATGATGCACTGTGGATCAGTGGCATTAGATCATCTGGAGTGACTAAAGAATTTGATTCATAACAAAAGGAGGACATTTGTACGCATGACGCTGACAACATGATCCGAACCCTACTGTACCTACATTCAAAGAGTAAAGCATCCTACTGCCGTTATGATGTGGGGTTGCATCTCAGCTCATAGAGTGGGTAGACTGCGTAACATTGAAGGTAACATGAATGCTGCCCATTATATACAAGTACTGGAGAAAGTTTCCAAATAGTGATATCATCTTTCAGGACGACAACGTGCCCTGCCATCGGACACGAGTAGTGGACAGGTGGTTGGTTTCTAAATCTGCCGGGAGGTTGCAATGTCCTACACAATAGCCGAATCTTAATCCGATTGAAAACTTTGGATAAAACTGAAACAGGTGAGTATGAGAAATCCTACAAATTAAGTAAAGTTACTTGAAGCTATGATTTCATGTTGGTATCATCTAACATCAAAGGATGAACTTGAACACCTATTGAGTAGTATGCCCAGGAGATGTGTCTTAGCAATTAAAATCAAAGGCAACCCCAATAATTATTAGACAATTTTATGTATGTGTACATACAAACAATTGTCTTATAATAATTATGCATAATAATTATGGATACATTATGTATGTGCACATACAGAGAAATATGTCTTGAAAGAGATTTAAGGTCAGGTGATGCGTAACATCACAGCCTCTCCTTGACAAATGTCAACCCCGCCTTCTGGTGGTACATCCTGTTCCCACTAAAGGGGCTCTGACGACCGCCAATAACGGTATAACTATACCATCGGGATTCGAGGAAATGCTATCACACATTCACCAACCCGCTTGGCCAGCGTGGTGAATTATGGCCAAACCCCTCCAAAATGACTCCACAACTTAAATCTTGGCCCTCAGTCTCCTGCAGCTGGAATGTACCATGCCAAGGCAGTGGCCAGTGCGACATGAAGGCAGAGGGTGCTAATAATCCCCGGACGACCGGACTAGGCTGCCATCTGATGCTGACCTTGGCTACGTATAATGGACCCTCCCTATCTTCTGATTCAAGGCTTCTTGAATTGGAAGAGGAACTACAAAGGATCAAGTGGGACATCGTCGGGCTAAGTGAGGTAAGGAGAAAAGGAGAAGATCTCATTGAACTGAAAAGTGAACATCTCTTCTACTATCGTGGGACAGATACTGGCAGAACTAGTGGTGTTGGATTTATAATAAACAAGAAACTGAAGGATAAAGTTGTAGAAGTTAAAAGTTCCTCTGACAGAGCTGCACGACTCGTTATCCTACTCTCGAGAAGATACAAGGCTCAGATTATTCAAACGTATGCACCCACCACAAGTCATCCTGAAGAAGAAATTGAAGAATTTTATGAGGAAATTCGTCATCTAAATAATAAAGGTAAACAGCACTTGAAGATAATTATGGGAGATTTCAATGCAAAAATAGGGCAACTGCAACAGAATGAAACTTCAGTAGGTAAATTCGGTCACGGCAACAGAAACCAGCGTGTGAATACTCTCGTTGAGTTTGCAGAGGCAAAAGAGTTTTTCTTCTTGAACTCCTTTTTCAAGAAAAAGCCACACAGGAAATGGACATGGAGACATCCAAATGGGACGACAAGTGAAATTGATTTTATTATGTGTAACCAAAAATTCGTCATAGAAGACTGCAGTGTGCTAAACAAGTTCAACACAGGTAGTGACCATAGATTGGTGAGATGTAAGATGCACCTTAACACTAAACTCGAACGTGGCAAGCTCATAAGACAAACAAAATGTATTGACATAACCAACCTTAAAAAACACCATAATACCTTCAAATTGGAACTGAAGAACAGATTCTCAGCTTTAGAAGGCCTAACATCGGAAGAAGTGGATATTTCTGAAGTGAACAGAAAAGTAACCAAAGCTCTTATGGAAACAGCAACAAAATTAGCTGGGTCTAAGAACAAATTGCATGTGAACAAATTATCAGGAAAAACCAAAATGTTGATGCAAAAAAGAAGAGAGATGAGGACAACTAAAGAAGATGTGACTTCCAAAGTGGAATATATAGAGCTATGCAAGACAGTACGAAAAAGTATCACTGAAGACGTAAGGAAATTCGACTGTGAAGTCGTGAGGAAAGCAATTGAAAACAACCAAAGCTTAAAGATAGCAAAGGGAAATCTCAGTAAGGGAAGAAAACAGATTATGGCACTGAAAAAAGAAGATGGTTCTGTAACAAGAAATGGAAGCGAAATTTTGACAAGAGTGAAAGATTGCTACTCCAAATTATATGAAAGGGATGATACATGTACTCCAGACATCATGAAAGGTACCAGTACCAGAGTTCTTCCAGTCTTCCCAGCAGAAGTTGCACATGCAATCAAAAACATGAAGCTGGGAAAAGCTCCAGGAGAAGATGGAATTACTGTAGACACCATACGAGAAGAAAGTGGAGAAATCGAAACAGTACTCGCCCAAATTTACACTCGATGCCTTAATGAAGGGAAGATTTCTGAAGATTGGAACAACGCTACAATGATCCTGCTACATAACAAAGTGACATTGAGGATCTCAGGAACTACAGACCTATCAGCCTCCTATCGGTGGTTTATAAAATCTTCACTAAAGTTCTTTCACACCGTTTGATGGTAACCCTGGACATGGCTCAACCGAGAGAACAAGCTGGATTCAGGAGTGGCTACAGCACAATAGATCATATCCACGTACTGAGAGAACTAATTGAAAGAGCGAGGGAATATGAACTTCCATTGTGCATGGCTTTTGTCGATTATGAAAAAGCCTTTAATTCGGTGAAACCATCAGCAGTTACAATGGCTCTGAAATGCATACATTAATATTATTAATAACATCTATGAAAATGCAAGTGAAAAGATTCGGCTGATTGAAAATACAACACACATAAAAATTGGAAAGGGAGTGAGAAAAGGTGACACCATATCTCCGAAGCTCTTTAATGCCGCACTGGAAAATGTCTTTCAATCACTGAACTGGGAAAACAAAGGGATAAAGATTAATGGAGATTATCTAACTTACCTTCGTTTTGCTGATGACGTAGTCATTTTTGCAACTACCCCATCAGAGCTGCAGAGTATGATCCAGGAACTTGCTGACAAGAGTAAAGAAGTGGGATTAAAAATGAACTTTCAGAAGACAAAAGTGACGTTCAATTCTTTTACAAAAAATGAAAATTTATCGATTGATGGAGAAAAGCTGGAGATAACAGACACGTACGTTTATCTTGGACAGCAGATATCAAGTGAAGGTCACATTGATGAAGATATTAATCGGCGTACAAAACTTGCCTGGAGAGCTTTTGGAAGAAACGGCATAATTTTTAAGAGCAGTATGCCATTATGTCTTAAAAGAAAAGCGTTTGATCAATGCATCCTTCCAGTGCTTACATATGGTGCAGAGACGTGGAGCTTAACTGAAAGAGACATGCAAAGGCTGCAGAATACTCAAAGAAGCGTGGAGAGGTGCATGCTTGGTATAACCAGGAGAGATAAGAAGAGAAATTCGTGGATCCGAAAAATGACAAGAGTGGAAGGCATCATGATCAGAGTTAAATCCCTGAAATGGCAATGGGCTGCACATATTGCCAGAAGGACAGACCATCGATGGACAGCCGAAATTTTAGATTGGATTCCAAGAGACAGGAAAAGACCCAGAAGAAGACCACATGGGAGATGGGTGGATGAAATTCGAAAGTATGCCGGAGTGACATGGAGGAGACTGGCACAAGACAGACCGTTGTGGAGGAAACTTGGGGAGACCTTCGTCCAGCAGTGAATTGATAATGGTTGTCAATGATGATGATGATGATGATGTCTTGAAACATATTTGACATTCATTGACTAAATGAACAAGTTTAACGAGTTCTATTTTTTTTTTATTTCTCGTAACTTAAACAGTTTGTACTTAACCAGAAAAAAAAAGAAGTTTATGTTAGCTTTACAATTTCTTTCTGTCTCTTTTTTTTTTTTTTTTTGGATTGGAGGTTTAACGACCACCGTGAGCAACTCAATGGGCTATAAGTAGTCGCCCGTCCCTAATTTAAGGCCACTGTTTCCAGGGAAGGGAGAGATCCAGTGCCGTAAGACAAACACAACATCCATTCCTGACGGGATTCAAACACTGACCCCTTTCGGACGAATGATCAGAAGCCATCGCTTAGACCACTGCGCCACCGACGGCTGTACATCATTTTAAAAATAATTTCGTAAGGAATTCAAAACGTTTTACAGATCTAACATATCTGCATTGTTGCACATGAAGTGGATGAGAAGACAGAAAGAAATTGTAAAACTAACATAAACTTCTTTTTTTTTTTTTTCTGGTTAAGTACAAACTGTTTAAGTTACGAGAAATAAAAAAAAAAAAATTGAACTCGTTAAACTTGTTCATTTAGTCAGTGAATGTCAAATATGTTTCAAGACATACTTCTCTGTATGTACACATACATAATGTATCCATAATTTTTATGCATAATTATTATAAGTCAATTGTTTGTATGTACACATACATAAAATTGTCTAATAATTATTAGGGTTGCCTTTGTTTTTAATTGCTAAGACACATCTCCTGGGCATACTACTCAAAAGGTGTTCAAGTTCATCTTTGATGTTAGATGATACCAACATGAAATCATAGCTTCAAGTAACTTTACTTAATTTGTAGGATTTCTCGCACTCACCTGTTTCAGTTTTATCCAAAATTTTCAATCGGATTAAGATTCGGCTATTGTGTAGGACATTGCAACCTCCCGGCAGATTTAGAAACCAACCACCTGTCCACTACTCGTGTCCGATGGCAGGGCACGTTGTCGTCCTGAAAGATGATATCACTATTTGGAAACGTGCTAACAGATGAAAGAAGCATTGTCCCTCTCCAGTACTTGTATATAATGGGCAGCATTCATGTTACCTTCAATGTTACGCAGTCTACCCACTCTATGAGCTGAGATGCAACCCCACATCATAACGGCAGTAGGATGCTTTACTGTTTGAATGTAGGTACAGTAGCGTTCGGATCATGTTGTCAGCGTCATACGTACAAATGTCCTCCTTTTGTTATGAATCAAATTCTTTAGTCACTCCAGATGATCTAATGCTATTGATCCACAGTGCATCATTTATGACCTCGTGCTCACTGTAGAATCATGATCTGTTTGTTATTAAAGAAAGGCTTGTTTGCAGAAATATCTCGAAGACTAAGCTACCACAAACGACACGTTTTATGGCACAAACCAGCACAAACGAATGGATGTGTTGAATTTTGAACTTGTGGGATGAGGAAGGGGCATTCCCCCAACCCGCTAAGTTTATGTTATATTCAAAACAGGCTGGGGAAATGGTCCACACCGAAATTTGGGTATTTAATAACTCGGAAGCTAAGCTAGCACAAACCAGCACAAACGAATGGCTATGCTAAATTTTGAATTTGCGAGTGGGGTGGGGGGAGGGCGGGGCTGAGGAAATGGTTGACAACAAAATTTAGGTACTTAATATCTCGAAAACTAAGCTAGTACAAACGACACGGTTTGCGACACAAACCAGCACAAACGTAAGAAAAACGAATGGCACTGTTGAATTTTTAATTTGCCGGAGTGTGGGGCTGAGCATCCCTCCCCCCCCCCCCGACTTACATTTTCAATATCTCAAAAACTAAGCTAGCACAAACGACACGGCACAAACCAGCACAAACGTAGCACAAACGAATGACATTGTTGGATTTTGAATTTGACGGGGTGGGGGCTGACCATATCGCCACCCCCCACCCCCTAACTTATATTTTGAATGTCTCAAAAACTATGCTAGCACAAACGACACGGTTTGCGGCACAAACCAGCACAAACGTAGCACAAACGAATGGCACTGTTGAATTTTGAATTTGCCGGGGTGGGGGGCTGACCATTTCCCCAGCCCCCCCAATTTATATTTTGAATATCTCAAAAACTATGCTAGCACAAACGACACGGTTTGCGGCACAAACCAGCACAAACGTAGCACAAACGAATGGCATTGTTGAATTTTGAATTTGCCGGGGTGGGGGGCTGACCATTTCCCCAGCCCCCTAATTTATATTTTGAATATCTCAAAAACTATGCTAGCACAAACGACTCGGTTTGCGGCACAAACCAGCACAAACGTTGAATTTTGAATTTGCCAGGGTGGGGGCTGGCGAAATGTACCTACACCAATTACAGCTGAAAACGGGATACATCTGAACAAAAGACGCGGCGCCACTCTGCAGCTGTCCAGTTTTGATATTCTCGGTAACAGGTTAGTCTTAATGTCCGATGACGGGCATTCAATGGCGACACACAAGCTGGTCGTCGGCCTCCGGAACCCAGGGTGTGCTGGGTGCACCGAAAATCTCGCTCGCTAACGCCGCTTGAGGCTCCGACATTTAACCTGGATCTATGTCCCGCCGTTGACAAACGGTGGGTCTGTACGAGCATGAATAGTCGATGTCGACTCCGGTCAACAATGGCGTGTTGGCCCCCGTGTGCTCTCTGGGCGCTGGTACGTCATACTCGCGGTACACCCTTGATAAGGTTCAGTGGCACACCCAGGAATTCTTGTTGGAGGGGGCTATATATACACTATCTACCAAGAAGTAATTGGACACCTGTGATAGCAAAGGAAAACGAAGTTTATTCACCTTCAATAGTTGGTGGAGCCTCCACGAGCGGCGATTACAGCTGCGACCCTCCGAGGCATACTCTCAACCAGGCGTTGTACGACGGCCAGCGGTATTTTCTTCCACTCGGCTTGGAGAAGACAGGTCAGTTCCTTCACCGATTTCGGATGATGGGGGCATCCCTTAAGTCGACGCTCCAACTCGTCCCAGAGGTGTTCGATAGGGTTAAGGTTTGGGCTCTGCGCAGTCCAGTCCATTCGATTAACCCCATTGTCACCATGCCAAGCCATGGTGGACCTCGCAACATGACAAGTGGCATTGCCACCCTAAAAGTAACATGGGTCCACCGCGTAAAACTGCCACAACGGAGGAAGCGCATGGTCATCCAAAATGGGGCAGAAGCTCTCGGCGTTGAGTCTACCAGGAATTGCGACCAAGGGTCCCGTGCCATACCAGGAGAAACACCCCTATAGCATAATTCCACCGCCGCCGAACCTCACAGTTGGCACAATACATTCCGGCAGGAGGCGTTCTGCAGGCAGACGCCAAACCCAGACCATGCCATCTGAACGGTAGAGGGTGAACCTTGATTTGTCGCTCCAGAGAACCCGTTTCCACTGTTCAACGGTCCACTGTCGACGCTCTTTGCACCACGTTAACCGAGCAGCGCTATTGGACTTGGTGATCAAAGGCTTGTGGGCTGCAGTACGTCCATGATAACCGAGCAGATGGGCTTACTTACGGATGGCATTCATCGAAAGAACACTCCAGGATGCCTGTTGAACCCCCTCGCGGATGTGACCTATCGATTTGGTGCGGTTCTTCCGAATTTCTCTGGCCAGCACCCGTCGGTCTCTAACTCCCAGTTTCGTGGGTCTGCCGTGTCGGGGCACATTCCGACAGTCACCTCTCATCTTCCACTTGCTAATCACGTAGGCGACTGTCGATTTTGGGTACTTCAACTCGCTGGATATGTCACGTATGGATCGGCCATTTCTGTGATACCCGACGATTACACCTTTCTCGAAATCAGAGAGCTCCGAACTGCGTTTCATCTTGCATGCGACTGGTTGCGTTGTTGTTTCCCACACGATATTTAACGGCGGCGGCCGTGACGTGTATCAGGACCGCAGATATCGTCGATTGCAGGTTGTTCAATTACTAGTTGGTAGGGGGCCCGTCCCTCAAATCGTCCGGGACAACCCGGACGCAGAAGGTAGCGGCAGAAGCACTACCATGCCCTGTCGGCAGTGCTAAAGGGGTTAGCCCCTCTTCCGAGAGCAGCCGGAAGGTAGAGCCCATTGCTGGGGGAAAACTGTCGAAGACGATTCCCCAGGCAAGGGGCTCTAAAGCCGTTACGCCCACGAAGGGTGTAAGCACCCCCTTGCCAGTTCCGCCCATGGCAAGGAAGGGGAAAACAACACCCCAGCCCGAATCTCGGGCTCCTGAGGGGTCGTCCGCGGGGTGCCCAGAGGTACCTTCGGTGGGAGGTACGCATCCCGGGACACCCCCGGTGCTTTCACCCGAGGAGTTGTTCTTGAACCGCATCACCCAACTCACCTCGGAAGTACAGTCCGTGATCTTGGACTTGCGGGTCACTTCCTCAGTGAGGGAGAAGGTGTTTGCTGCCTTGAGGAGCATTAGCGATGCTTGTTTTGGGCAAGCAGCACGGGTGGCCCATGTCGAGGGCATGCTATCCGTGAGGGAGGAATCGGGCGCTAAGGCCGATGTGAAAGTGGTTTCCTACGCCGAAGGCGGCTAGGAAGGGGCTATCAAGGCGAAAAAGGGCCTTCGCCCGCCCCGATTGAGAGTAGAAAGAAGAAGGGTAAGTCGGTGGACAGGAGACACGTGCTCTTGGTCTACCCGACAGTTGAGAGTGCGTCCTCAGAGGACACAAAGAAAACCCTAAAATCGGCAGTGAACCCAACAAAACTGCAGATAGGGGTCAAGAGCTTACGGAGTATAAGGAAAGGAGGGGTCGCCGTGGAGTGTTCCCATCCCGGGGAGCTCGACCGCCTTGCCCAGGAGTTGAGAAGCAATCCACTGACCAAGGATTGCACACTTCCCACGGCCCCACGGAAGAGAAACCCTCGGTTGATTGTGTACGGTGTCGACGAGGGACTCTCCGGGAAAGAGTTCGAGCGGATGGTTTGTGGGCAGAACCCAGAGCTCGAGAACGGGTTCAAAGCCTGTTTTCCCATTAGGTGCAAGGGAGGTAGGGTCCACTGGGTGGCAGACGTGGATCCCAAGGCCTTCAAGCACCTGGTGAGGCGGAAGTCACTGAACTTGGGTTGGTCAGTGCTCCGTCTAAAGGAATTTTTGAGGGAGGTCAGGTGCTTTCGGTGTAATGGTTTCGGCCATTTCCGAGGCAACTGCCCCGAGACTGATGCAAGGTGCGGCAATTGTGGTGAAGTTGGGCACCAGCACCATCGGTGTGCAGCCGCACCGAACTGCAGCAACTGCTCCGCTGCAAATGCCAAGTTCCGACTGGAAGTTGGACGTTGCTCACTCCAGCTTCAGCAAGACATGTCCTAGTCTTGTTAGGGAACTTGAGCAAAGAAAGAGTCGGGTCAACTACCGTTGACAAATGGAAGTACCCTCGGAGGTACGTAACTCTCAATAATGAGTTTCTCGGTCGACTGACCAAAGTGTTTGTTTAGACCCTGGCCCGGGGTCAACAACACAGCTCTGGCCCTAGAGCTGTGAACAATGTAAATAATTCAATGTTGTAATGTGATTGTTTGACTATTGTGAGAGGGGTGCATGCGACCCTCATAGTGAAAAATTTTTTTGTAGTTGTGCTGAGTTCTAAATAAAGGACAGTAGTCCCAAAAACTCGCGTTGGCGGGCGATCTCCCGGCCACGAGATGAGATATTTTTGAAAAAGTTGCTTGCCCCGACTGCCCATAGCACGTCGCACACACGGGTTGTGACAGGGGGGTGTAAGGTACCAGTCCCGTGGGGGAGGCAGATCCCCACAGGTCTCTAGACCGAATCTGTCCGAGTAGAAGACCGTGGTTCCCGGTGACTGACAGGCTGGCTGTCGGAACGCCGGCTAGGGATACCATCTATCCCAAAAACTATTCGAGAGAGTTCCGCATTTCCCTGCGAAGTCAGCACTTTGACGGTGCAGGTAGTGTCATCAGCTAGTGTTACTAGTTGGTAGGTACTTCCGCAGATTTGCGGTTAGGGAGCGAGTGTGCATGTGTGGTGCCCAAACTGCAGATGTCGCGCACATGATTCTAGAATGTGCTTCTCTGGCAGGGAAGAGAGCAACATTAGTGCCAAAATCGGCAAAGACGAGGGACCTCTCGATCCTGCTCGCGTACCCAAGAGCGCGACAGGGGCTCATCGAGATGGTCAAGTACCTCAAAGAGGAACAGGCGGTCTACCTAATAGAGGGGTGACCGAAGAAGAAAGAAGAAAGAAGAGGGATGAAACCGAGAAGAGAAACCGATGACTCGAGCCCAGAGTCATCACCACAGAACAGACCCTAGTCCTGTGGCAATGTAAATAATGTAAATATTTAAATATTTTTCAATGTGAGAGGGCCCATTGAGCAAAGGACTTGTTTCCTACGCGGAGATGGGTTCCTCAGTGTAAATGAATATGCTTGTATCCATGTTTCCGTTTGAATAAAGGGCAGACGCCCCAAACAGTTCGCGCCAGCAATTATTCTCCCAGTCAGGGGTAGAGAAATTTCTTTTCTAGCCCCTTCCCAAATGGCACGCACACCTGGGTCATGATGGAGAGGTGAGAAGTGCCTGCCCACGGGGGTAGCAGCAAGCTGCAGGTCTACGGACCGATTCTGTCCGGATGTGGGGAATGTCGGATCCTGGCAGGATTACTCGCAACGCCGTCACTAAAAATCTTTTGAGAGAGTTCTTTTAACCCTGTGGAGTCCGCAATTGGACGGTACAGGTAAATGGTCATCAGCTAGTCTTTACTTGTTGGTAGATAGTGTATATCATCATCATCATCATCATTGTCAACCATTATCAATCCACTGCTGGACGAAGGTCTCCCCAAGTTTCCTCCACAACGGTCTGTCTTGTGCCAGTCTCCTCCATGTCACTCCCGCATATATATATATATATATAGTATACAAACGCAATGTTTGTACATATATGCATATAGTGTACGCCTATAGTTTATATACGGTTGTGACGTACGCCGCTCTTAATCTCTTTGGGGCTTTGGGAAGAAGACATCATATAATAGAAGACACTATGTAATTTTTTGAACATCTGAAATAATGTTCAATTTATGACGTACGTTCTTAATCTCCTTGGGGCTTTGGAAAGAAGACACCATGTAATAGAATATATTATGTCAGACAATGTAATATTTTGAACATGTAAAATAATATTTTTGAACGTTTAATTTGTGCAGTACGTCCCTTTTAATCTGTTTAGGGCTTTAGGAAGAAGACACCATGTAATACGCGTAGAAGACACTATGTAATTTTTTGAGCATGTAAAATAATGTTTAATTTGTGACGTACGTAGCTCTTAATTTCTTTGGGAAGAAGACATAATGTAATTTTTTGAACATGTAAAATAATATTTTTGAATGTTTAATTTGGGATGTACGTCGCTCTTAATCTCCTTGAAGGGGGTTAAGTCCGCAAAGCCCCTTCCGTGGCTGCGCCAATGATACGGTTGCCCTCGGAAACCCTAGGATTCTAACCACTTGGGCGATAGAATGACCCATTCGTTTTACGCCGACAATGAGTCCACGATCAAAGTCGCTCAGATCACCACGTTGACCAATGTTCGTCGATTGTGACAGACTATTACAAGCTTTGTTTTCCGCCTATTTGTCGCCTGCGTTTTGTCTGGGTCTGTTTCACTCTAAGCATGTCAACTGCCCATCACTCCTGTCTCTAATATTTTCTCTATTGACTGTATATTTCTCAGATATCTCTCCTGTGCGTTAGAAAACCACCTCCAAGGACACAGGTTCTAAAATGAACAACTAATCCAAAGCGCACTGGATTCTTTTTTTTTTTTTTTTTTATTTGATCATGGAATTTTATAATCGAGGGATGCACATGCTGACTTCCCCACTCGAAAAAGGTTGTAGCCGCATATGGGAACTAATTTGTTGCCCAAAGGTACTTTTTTTTTACCTCTGTGCTCTGTTGTCTACGAGTCTTCCCGTATTTATCATCTAGGCATCCATATGTCACGAACTTGCTTGGCTACCTAATGCCCTAATGCTAAGAAACAACTCATGCAGAATCAAACGGCGTGAGATATGGCAACTATCTTTCAAAAGCACAGGGTAAGTCAAAATGATGTTCCCGATTTAAATGATTTATTACTTATGTTTAATGTAAAGCAGATACACACAGCTAGTACTTTTGAAAAGCACATTTCATAAAGTTTTGCTGAACTTACTTATAAATGCTCAATGTGCACTCCACGCGTAACACGACACACATAAATTCGGGAATCAAGTTCCTGCCAAACTCTTTGTAGCATGTCGGTGTCAATTTCTGTCATGACTGCTGTGATGCGAGCTTTCAAATCAATTAGCGTCGTTGCAAGTGGTGGTACATAGACAAGATCCTTTATGAAACCCCCACAAGAAAAATCATACGGGGTGAGACCTGGGGATCGTGGTGGCCAACGCGACAATTCTTCATCTCTCAGCTGAACGGCCAATCCATTTTTTTGACAGCCTGTCATTGAGGTGGCCCCGAACCTCGTTATGGAAATGCGGTGGAGCACCATCGAGTTGAAAAATAAAGTCATCAATGTCTTCTTCCAGCTGTGGGAGAAGATATTGTTCGAATATGTCGAGATAGGTAATTTCAGTCGCAGTAGCTTCAGCGAAGAAGGGCCCATACACCTTTCGATGAGTAACTGCACAGATGACATTGACTTTTGAGCAAGCACGCTCGTGCTGCAAGTGTTTTCAGTGCCCCAAATTCTCTTATGCTTGTTCACCTTTCCTGAAGTCTGGAATGTTGCTTCTTCAATAAAAATTAACTTTTCAGAGAAACGGTCATCCTCCATTAGAGTGAGAAATCTTTCACAGAAAGACGCTCGCAAGTGGCGGTCATCCCTCTTCAGCTTTTGAATCAATTGCAGACGATATGGTTGCATATGCAAACGTTTCCTCAGAACTTGCCATACAGTTTTCTGCGGTACATCAAATTCTCGACCTGCTCAATAAGTGGATTTCTGAAGGCTACTTACGTAACTTACCCGAACACGCTCCATTACGTCGTTTCCTATCGACGGGCGTTCAGTCAATTTTCCCTAGGAAATGCAGCCCGTGTCTTAAACTCGTGAAGACCAATTACGAATTGACTTACTATTGGGTGCCTCTATACCAAATTTTGTCCGAAAATACCGTTGAACAGTCATAACTGACTTGTTTGTATGAAAATCGAGAACACAAAACACCTTCTGTTGTCCGCTTGCCTCCATTGTATGACTTGTTCCTTCTGCCGGACTTATCGCGCCATCTACCGACCACTCGGAGAGATTACCTTCTAACTAAAAATACTCATTACATGTCGCTTGGTAAAGCATTGAAATCGGGAACATCATTTTGACTTACCCTGTATACTCAAACATCATCAAGTGGAGACCAATTAAAACAAGAAAGATGACACCGAATTTTCGGGTGTAATAAGCACGTCTTTTGAAACCGTTCTGACGCAAATTAAATTTATCAAAGCTATTCAAAGTCAATGGAACCGGTATGGAAAACAACAGATCTGACGAAAGAAAAAAGATTTTCAATCGGGTTTTTAATCCCTCAGATATTGCTGTAAACGGAATCGTAAGCTTACGAACTCTTGGAAACGAGATAGCGACAAAAATAAGATGTGACTTTACGTCCCCTGGTGGGAAAACCATGCATTATTTTAGGAAGAAAGTATTCTCAAAAGGTTTATCCATATAAGCGGTATCGGTCGAAGAAAAAAATTAGTCGAGTTTTCAGGAGCACAGATTTTGTGCAACAAATACTTCAGAAGCAGAAATTAACACTTATGACCCTAGGTGGCTAAACCATTCTTTACCAAACATTAGAAATTATGTGAAAAATATTTTCTATCACGTCTTGTATGTGATACAGGAAGAATTTTTCAAATCAGAGCTTTAGAAGCACAAATAACGCAGAAAACGCAGTTTACCTTTATGCCCCCTAGCGGAAAGTGTATGATTTACTTGAAAATTTTGAATTTATAGGGAAAACATTTCGCATCGGAAACACTATCCAACAAAGAAGGAATTTTTCAAATCGTACTATTAGAATTAGAGATATTGACAAAAATAAGATATATATCTACGCCCCCTGGCGTAGAAACCATGCACTATTTTAAGAAGAAAATGTTTCTAAAAGGTTTGTCGACATGAGTAGTATCGGTCAACAAATGACGTTTTTTTCAATCGAGATTTTAGAAGCTCATATTTTGCTGCAAATACAACAGAAGCGGAAATTAAGATTTACGCTCCCTGGTGGCCAAACTATTTTTTTACAAAAATTAGAAACTATGTGCAAACGATTTCCTATCAGGAGCTGTATCCGGTGCAGAAAGAATTTTTCAAATCGGAGATTTAGAAGCAGAGATATAGGGGGAAACGCAATTTACCGCTACGGCCCCTAGCGGAAAGCCCATGAATTACTTTAAAATGTTGAAATTATATGAAAAACATGTCACACGGAAAACACTATCCAACAAAGAAGGATTTTTTCAAATCGGAGTCCTAGAAGAAGAGATATTGACAAAAATAAGATGTACGTCTACGCCCCCTGGCGGAGAAAGGTAGAATATTTTAAGAAGAAAATATTCCGAAAAGTTTTATCGATGTGAGTGGCATCAGTCCACGAAAGAATTTTTTCAATCGATATTTTAAAAGCTCCGATTTTATGGCAAATACATCAAAAGCAAAAATTAACCCTTACGCCCCCTGGTGGCCAAAGTATTCTTTACCAAAAATTTGATATTATATGCAAAAGATTTTTCATCACGAGATGTATCCGCTGAAGAAAATTTTTTTCAAATCGGAGTTTTAGAAGAAGAGTTATCATGAAAAATGTAATTTACTTTTACGCCCCCTAGCGGAAAATATATGCGTAATTTGAAAAAGTAACTATATCTAAAATACTCTTCGATATAAATGGAATCGAAAGATAAAATTTGTTTTTCAATCGGATGCTTAAAAGCAAATATGTGGAATAAAACGCATTTTTGAATTCGACATCATCTGCATTTACGCCCTCTACCGGCGAAATTATAAATCGTAAAAAAAAAAAGGAATAAAGGATCATCATTTGCATATTTCAAACTTTTCACTGCAAAAAGAATTTTTCAAATCGGACTAATAGTTGCAGAGATATCGCGGGTACAGACGGACGGACGGACGGACGGACTGACGGATGAACGGACGGGCAAACCGATTACAGAAGCACGATCTTTTTTTAACAAAAGACGTGCTAAAAATTGAAGATACTTGACACCGTCATGAAAAAAATTCTGTGGCTCTGTCCCTATCCTGGAACTAGTGGTCCTAAATTAGGGACGTGAGCCTCCTTATAGCCTTAAATGTTTATGAAGGTTGTTAAACAGAGAAAAATATGTATAATTTTCAGTTAGAGAAGCTTTTGCAGTGGTATGTATATGAGAACTTGAACTGAGTTAATCTGAAATAAGGCTGAAACCTTCTGAACAAAAATTACTCAAATTAGCGGCTATTTGCAGAAGGAGTTACTTCAGTTCAATGGCCTGAACGCAAGGGTGCTTGGGGGAGAGAGAGAAACAGCAATTTCCTTAGCATGCGACGTTTTCCTTACATTCATGCATAGTAAAGCCAGGATGCACTAATGCAAGGGAAGTGATGCAATAGCAACATAACAAGAAATAAACGTTGAAGACTATATCACGACAAAAGGTGTTATTTAGGGACAATAGCAGCAGAAATTGCAGACGTAACCACTTCGACTCCTCCCCTAATTTAGTGAAACCAGCCTTGAGCGCTTATACGAGATATAACTATCGTGAACATGAATTGCCTACAACCAGAAAAGGACCCTGTCATTTTTTCATGTGGTATAATAAAAGGAAGAATAAAATAAATTCCTGTGTCTCGTTATAATCACATAAGAACAACAAATGCCACCCGAATTATTTCCTGGATGTATCTGCATCACGGACTTTCCCTTCAAACAGCGGATCTTTAAGCATAATAGTATGCTTTAATAGGAAGATAATATGACGCCCTAAAATTGTTGCGATACAAGTCCGTAAAAGTTACTTTCCTGATTGATGTCATTACGGATTTCGTTTCAATCACTGTCAAAACTCTAGTTAGATTATGCTGTAAGTAATTCGATAGTCGGAAAAAAACTGTGATTTTCGAACCGATACTCTGTAAGTACTGTATTCAATCGTAAACGAGAAGGATAACTCCAAGTTCTCGGATGTAATGTTCCCGTCTTTTTATAATAGTCTCAAACTTAAAACGAATTGTAAGGTATCTTTCTTTTTTAAAATTCTGCTAGCACTCGTTTTTTAACAAACAAAAAAAGAATTTTATCTGATGCAAGTTCCTTTTTTCATTAGAAAAGCTTGAAAATGTACGCAGAATCTTGCTCTTGAATGCAACAAATCCATTTCAATAACAATTTTTAAAGTAGCACTTTTCCCAAAGGAGATTCAAATATTTTTTTCCCAATATCACTGTAAAAAAAAAAAAAAAAACGTGAATTCACGAAATATTGAATACATGCAGTAAAGTTGCCGGTAACGGTCCGTCTTTTAACGGAATTTCCGTTTTTAAAAGTTCCCGTTCTTTTTTTTTACTTCCGTAATTTCACATATTTAAAAAAAAACCCGTTTTAAGTTTTTCCCTATTTAGACGGAAATTTCGCAAAATTCAACATCCTGAATATTTCAGCGCCGGTGATCGAACCCAGCCGTTTGAGTTGAAGCCGCGCGTCTTAACCACTGAGCCAGAAAGTCTTAGGAACTGCACTCACGTTCAGGGTAAAACTAATTCGGCGATGATAATTTTTTTTTCATTAATGCGAATGATTTATTCATTTAATTTTCTATTGGAGCTTTTTTTTTATTGTTTTGTTATAATTTTGCTTTTTTTGTAGGAGAACTTTTCACTAATTCAGTCTTTTTTTCATCGTGATTTTTCGAAGCAACAAAATGCTTTGGAACTTGAGATCTTTTTAAACTGACAATGACTTTCAGTTATCTTTGAGAAAAGGTACAATGTACTGTTTTATAATATTATATCACAAAACTTCTAAATATTAAATTTCCTATTGACAATTATATAGATTTTGTCTTAACAACTCCACAGACTGATACATAGACATCGTACAATCACCTGTATCATCATCATTGTCAACAATTATCAATCCACTGCTGGACGAAGCCTCTTCCGCAACGGTCTGTCTTGTGCCAGTCTCCTCCATGTTACTCCCGCATATATTCGAATTTTATCCACCCATCTCCCATGTGGTCTTCTTCTGGGTCTTTTCTTGTCCCTTGGAATCCAATCTAAAATTTCGGCTGTCCATCGATGGTCTGTCCTTTCGGAAGTATGTCCAGCCCATTGCCATTTCAGGGATTTTACTCTGATCATGATGTCTTCCCGTCTTGTCATTTTTCTGGTCCACGAGTTCCTCTTCTTATCTCTCCTGGTTACACCAAGCATGCACCTCTCCATGCTTTTTGAGTTGTCCGCAGCCTTTGTATGTCTCTTTTAGTTAAGGTCCACGTCTCTGCACCATACGTAAGCACTAGAAGGATGCATTGATCAAACACGTTTCTTTTAAGACATAATGGCATATTGCTGTTGAAAATTATGCTGTTTCTTCCAAAAGCTCTACAGGCAAGTTTTATACGCCGATTAATTTCTTCATCAATGTGACCGTCACTTGATATCTGCTGTCCAAGATAAACGTACGTGCCTGTTATCTCCAGCTTTTCTCCATCAATCGATAAATCTTCATTTCTTGTAAAAGCATTGAACATCACTTTTGTCTTCTGAAAGTTCATTTTTAATCCCACTTCTTTACTCTTGTCAGCGAGTTCCTGGATCATATTCTGCAGCTCTGATGGGTTAGTTGCAAAAATGACTACGTCATCAGCAAAATGAAGATGGGTTAGATAATCTCTATTAATCTTTATCCCTTTGTTTTCCCAGTTCAGTGATTGAAAGACATTTTCCAATGTAGCATTAAAGAGCTGCGGAGATATAGTGTCACCTTGTCTCACTTCCTTTCCAATTTTTATGTGTGCTGTATTCTCAAACAGTCAAATCTTTGCACTTGCATTTTCATTAATGTTATTAATAATATTATTGTATGCATCTTCAACACCGCAGGATTTCAAAGCCATTGTAACTGCTGATGGTTTCACCGAATCAAAGGCCTTTTAATAATCTATAAAAGCCATGCACAATGGAAGTTCACATTCCCTCGCTCTTTCAATTAGTTCTCTCAGTACGTGGATATGATCTATTGTGCTGTAGCCACTCCTGAATCCAGCTTGTTCTCTCGGTTGAGCCATGTTCAGTGTTCCCTTCAAGCGGTGGGATGTAAGGTCAGGTGATGCGCAACATCAAAGCCTCTCTTTGAAAAATGTCAACCCCGCCTTCTCGTGGTGCATCCTGCTTCCACTAAAGGGGCTCTGACGACCGCCAATAGCGGTATAACTATACCATCGGGATTATAGGAAATGCTATCCCACATACACCAACCCGTTTGGCCAGCTTGGTGAGTATGGCCAAACCCCTCCAAAATGACTCCACAATTACCTGTATACAATAACTTAAGTACCGGGTTTCTTACGATAACACGACATATAATAGCTATTGCACAAAATGGGGAACAGTAAACGAAATATCGTTTCCTGTGCCGCCGTAACCAAAATTCTTGGGATACACTATCCACAATATCCGATCTCGATTCAGAACTTCAAATTCAAATACTTCGACAGACGATTGAAACTTAACAGTTCATCAAACGCCTAAGTATTCCCACGAATCTCTCATATTTTCGTCTTACGGATACGGAAAATTGAGAATGGAGTTTTTCCGTTAATATGAGAAAGGAATAGCGGAAAGGTTTCTGACAATTCAGAATTTTCCAGGAACAAATCTTGAAAACAGTAATTTTACCGTAATTATAAGAAAGGAATTGCGGAAAGGTTTCGTGAAATTCAGAAAGTTTTCCGTCACTTCACGGAAAAAGTTGTTACCAGAAATATGTTTCGTTAATTCACGAAAGGAATAAAGGATAGTGGCTCGTGAATTTCAGATTTTTTTTTTTTCAGTGTGGGCGTTGAAGATGCACCATGCAGTGGGAGGCCTGTTACCGTGTCGACACCTACAAATGTGGATGTTATTCGCGACCAGAACCTGCAAAATTGCAGAATAACATTGAAATACATTGGGACAACATTCAAGATTTTCTCCTTCAAGTGGGTGTCTAAAGCACTGAATGCAGACCAGACGCGGGAAAGAGTAAAGTGTTTCAACGAGTTCTGTAGCATTTTAAAGCTAACGAAGCTCAGTTTTTGACGTGGTATATCACTATGGACGAAACGCATGGGCATCACTTCGACACTGAAACAGAAAAACAATCGAAATAGCGTAGCAACCCTCTTCTGCACCTTTTAAAACGTTTCAAGCTGGCTGAGAAAGTCATGGCATCCGGATGCAGAAGGAAACCATATGGATTTCCTGGAGCGAAGTACCACTATCAATCCAGAACCTTCTGATACGTTTCTGCGAGTGCCGAAGACCAAAAGCTAGGCAAATTGGACAGAGAAGACATGATCCATCAAGACAATGCATCAACGCACATAACGTTTGAAACCCAAGCAACTCTCCGTAACTGTGAGTTCAAACCATTAAATCATCCATCCTAGGAGATTGTAGTGCATTTATTAGTTGAACACTGCTTTTAATAGAAGATAATTAGTGCCTTTTAACTAAACTTTCTGATGAATGAATAAAATGAAAGTTCTTAATTAATTCGTTGAACATATATATCCCACACTTTAGAAACAACTACGTGAATAAAAAACGGCCAGGGTGAAAGAATCAGCAAAACTTTAAGCATCGTCAACTGTTTATTCTCCACGCACTGCATGATCAGACCTCCAACATACTACATCGTATAATCATAAAGTCGAACAGCTGAAGCTTGAAGTTCTTGTATCAACATACACAATCGCATCAGAATAATATGACCACCTACCTAATAATGAGAATAACCACTCTCGACTCAGATGACAGCGGCGATACGGCACAGTGAGACCTTGGGAGGTTGCCCGAGGCACACGTGTCTATTCGAACTGAAGTAGAGCACGAACCCAGGCAGCAATATTATGTTGAACCAACCGTGGGCTTTCAACGGTCGGCCCAGCGACTCGGCGACTCGGCGGCCAACAATTGGATATGTGTTGGTTCAACGGTTGGACCCACATTGGAAAACTGTTGCAAACAGTTTTCCAATGGGATCATGTTTTCTTGGACAACCATGGTTGGTCATGTGTTGTTGGACAACCATCGGACAAGCGTTAAGTGGTCATTTGTTGATAAATGGTTGGTCATGTGTGGTTGGAAAAACCGTTGGCCAATCTTCGATAAACAACGCAACCTTCGCCCAACGCTGCCGACGCAAAAATATCATTGGGCCAACCGTTGGCCAATGTCAGTGTGCTATTTGGGGAGGTCTCGCAGATAACGTGGTTTGTGGGCCGGCACTTCGAACCTGTCGATCCAAATAGTCCCACAAGAGACCTATGGGATTGAGGTCGGGCGATTTCGCTGACCAAGGGAAAACGGAGACATCACTGTCGTGTTCTTGGAACTGGTCACGCACACCCTTAGCGACGTGGCACGGCGCATTGTCATGTAGGTAGACACCATCACCACCAGGGTAAACATCCAACGTGAAGGTGGTCAGCAAGGATGGACAGGTAGACATTGGCACTCAGGGACCCATCCAGTGGTACAAGTGGGAATACCAGAAAACACCCTCCAGACATACGCAGTGCCACCGCCGGCCTGTACTTGACCAACAAGTGTGTCCGGGTGTTGGTTCTCGTGTGTCTGACGTCATATCCGCCATTTTCCGTCACTTCTGTGGAGTATAAGTCTAGATTCGTTGGAGAAGGCAACCTTTTATTCACTCTTCCATTGTCCAATGACGCGAACTGCAGGCGTCGTTCCCCATAGACCTTGGTTAACATGGGCGCCTTGATGCAACGTCGACTCCGGAGACCCATGCGTAACAGGGTTCGCTCTATTGTTATTGGAGACACGTACCTGGGTGCCCCAGCATTCATTTGCGTGGTCAACTGCTGTACTCTTGCGCGTCGATTGTCCTCTACCAGTCGAAGGAGGCGATGTTTTCCTCTAAGGTCGATGGCGTCGGGGAGGTTCTGAGTGTGCCAGCGGTCCATTCTTGGTGCACTCTTATTGGAGCACCTTGCGAAACGTCTACGAAGTCTGCTGTTTCTGAGATGCTTCTACCCTTGTCGCGGTAGCAGATGGTCTTTCCATTTTGAACTCCCGTCTAATCACTGCTTCTGCCTATTGTCGTTTATATCTCCGTGTGGTCAACCTTCTCACGTGGTCTCTGTGACGCGCCTGGGCGGGTACACTGTGATTCCGAGAGTGGTAATATTATTCTGACACGACCGTGTATAAATCTGAATTAGATAGCACAGCACTGTTTGTTAAATTTATTTGTTCTTCCAGGTTAACGTAGTAAATTAAGAATAATAAGTCAGGAGTTTTATGATCTTGTTGGTAAATAACAATGATTAGTACTACGTAAATGATGATAGAAATGATATAGACTCTTTCACCTCGGGGTTCGTAGTTGGAGTTCGGCGCGCAAACAACAATGCCATGGAAACAATACAAAAACTAAATATTGAAAGGAGGACGCTACACTATTTCATGAAATACTTCTGTACCTTATAAAAAGGATTTATTCTTCTTGTTTACTTCTGCGAAGGTTGCCCTTATTATTCCGCTATCCTGCTTGTTGCGAGCACTATAAAATATTTCCGCTCCCTGCTCATTACCAATAACTTTCTACCGCCTTTTCTTTCATCCATCGGGAAAAACCCTCTTTTCCCAGCTGCTAAGAAACTTCTGTCCCAGTACAAAGCTTCTTAGACGACTCACCCTTCTATCTCTCCGTGTTTACTGCCTTTGTCCCACTACAAAGCTTCTTAGACGACTCACTTCTTCATCTCTCCGTGTTGACTGCCTTTGTCCCACTACAAAGCTTCTTACACGACTCACTCCTTCATCTCTTCGAGTTGACATCCTTTGTCCCAGTACAAAGCTTCTTACACGACTCACCTCTTCATCTCTTCGATTTGACTGTCTTTGTCACAGTACAAAGCTTCTTACACGACTCACCTCTTCATCTCTTCGAGTTGACTGCCTTTGTCACAGTACAAAGCTTCTTACACGACTCACCTCTTCATCTCTTCGATTTGACTGCCTTTGTCACAGTACAAAGCTTCTTACACGACTCACCTCTTCATCTCTCCGAGTTGACTGCCTTTGTCACAGTACAAAGTTTCTTACACGACTCACCCCTTCATCTCTCCGAGTTGACTGCCTTTGTCACAGTACAAAGCTTCTTGCACGACTCACCTCTTCATCTCTCCGAGTTGACTGCCTTTGTCCCAGTACAAAGTTTCTTACACGACTCACCTCTTCATCTCTCCGAATTGACTGCCTTTGTCACAGTACAAAGCTTCTTACACGACTCACGTCTTTATCTCTCCGAGTTGACTGCCTTTGTCACAGTACAAAGCTTCTTACACGGCTCACCTCTTCATCTCTTCGAGTTGACTGCCTTTGTCACAGTACAAAGTTTCTTACACGACTCACCTCTTCATCTCTCCGAGTTGACTGCCTTTGTCCCAGTACAAAGTTTCTTACACGACTCACCTCTTCATCTCTCCGAGTTGACTACCTTTGTCCCTGTACAAAGTTTCTTACACGACTCACCTCTTCATCTCTCCGAGTTGACTGTCTTTTCCCTCGCCACCTGGCCCCAAGCGAAAAGATGACCAACCCCTTCTAACACACACAGCTATATTTCTTCTCCCACCGATTGAAAAAGCCACGTTCCAGGACAAAAGTCTCAATGCGGAGGATTGTCACTCACGCATACCTTTCGGTACCTTTGAGCCTAGAGCCGAAAGGTGCACATTGCGTTTAACAAAACTAAATGCCGCTACGGGATAAAAAGCCTAGACTTTTAAGAAGTGACAACCTGGCTTCTCTAAACAAACAGTATTTCCTGATATTTCTTGACTGGGGTGACGAAGCTAAGACTTTCTCACACATCGTGGAAACAAAGGAAATGGAGTACGAAAATGAAACAAAAATTGAGAATGATTTTTAATATTTTTACCTGAAAATTCTTCTATTAAATCTCCGTAACACTTCATTCACAAAAATTCACAATAAATTTCAATCCCTTTCGCTATTCCAAGTATTGGGGGTACCGGAAAGTAATGTCGTTTTTTGGGAGGCTAAGTTTGGGAGCAGTTCTGAGGTGTTTATGTACGTTCAATGTAACGTAAGTATATGTGCAAGTGAATGAACTAAACTTATGTAGGTGTAACTTAACTTATGTAACTTATGTAGGTGTTTTTGTCTTCCGGATTTGCAGAACAAAATGAGTGACATAAAACCCGAGGAGATCCGTGTTCGTCATTGTATGCTGTATGAATTTCACAAGGAGAGCAATGCAACCGTGGCCCCCAATAACATTTGGGCTGTTTATTAGAATGCGTTAAATGCCCGCAAGTGTGGTTCGCCCAATTCCGGTCGGGCAGTCTTATCCTCTCTGATACCCCTCGTGCAGGAAGGTCAATGGAGCTGGACAATGACCTGCTGCATGCAGCCGTTGGGGCAGATCCTCGTCAAACCATTGATGAATTATTCCAAGATCTTAATGCATCATGGTCTACTGTTCAAGAGCACCTGCAAGAGATAGAGAAGGTCTATAGACAAGGAGTTTCGGTCCCACACCGTCTTTCACCTAACAACAAAGCCCAGCGTTCCACCATCTGCAACTCTTTGCTCAGCCGACAGGAGAAGGATCCATTTCTTCACCAAATAGTCACTGGAGATGAAAAGTGGGTTCTTTACGTGAACAACAACCGCAAAAACTAGTGGCTTTTTCCAGGTCAGACACAAGTCCCTACGTCAAAACCAGGCCCACACCCCAAAAAGGTTTTGCTCTGTGTTTGGTGGACTACCGGTAGCATAGCTCACTTTGAGATCTTGAAACCCCAACAGAGCGTAACGGCAGACCTCTATTGTCAACAACTGGACCGTTTGTAGCAAACTCTTACTGTAAAACACCCAGCACTGATCAACAGAAAAGGTGTCGTCCTCCAGCATAGCAACGCGAGACCTCACAAGGCGAGACTGACGCAGAAGACGATCAGAGATTTTGGCAGGGAAGTTCTGCCCCGTCCCCCTTATTCCCTTGACAATGCACCATCTGACTGCCATTTGTTCAGGTCTCTGCAGCACTTTCTTAATGGGAAAAGATTCCACAATATTGATGATGTCAAAACGGAGCTCTCGGACTTCTTTGCGTCACAGTCAACGTCTTTTTTATAAAGACGGAATTGAAAGTTTGGTTTTACGACGGACAAGTGGGATCAATAATGATGGTGATTATATAATTGATTACGAAATAAATTTATTCTGTTACAAACAGAGTTTCTCTTCTTTTCCAAAAACTACATTACTTTTCTTTTCCAAAAACTACATTACGTTCCCCTCAATACATATCGACTATATTCACTATCAGCACATTTTCCACTTCTTCTAACTACCGAGAGAAAGATGGCAGAAGTGATAGTTTCTGGCTAGTCGTTAATTGAGATGATCAGTGGTCCTGAGTAAATCTCAGGTGGTGTGCTTGTCTTGTGGCGCCAGTTCCACTCTCCCCAAGTTAGGGACGGACAACTATCTACAGCTCTAAGAGTCGTTCATGGTGGTCATACCTCCCCTCAGCCCCAATAAAAAGATATGTGGAAGTATGAGTGTGAAACTTCCTGAAAAGAGTAACAGATATCATAGATATTAGGTGATGATAAAAGAGAATGTGCTCGCGTGGGAGTCACATGCACGCACAAACAGCAGTGAGCTCATTTCATTGAAATTTCCAACACTGTTTCTAAACGAAATTCTGTTTGTGAAAACTATCACTTCAAATGACTTCTGCAACATTCATTATTGGTTTTCTGACGATATTCTCTGAGATACTGTCACGCCGTGTTAGCCGCCCCGGTAGCGCAGTGGTCTGAGCGATGGCTTCTGATTATTCCTCCGAGTTGGGGTCCGGTTTCGAATTTCGGTGAGGCATGGATGTTGTGTTTGCCTTATAGCGCTGGTTCTCTCCCTTCCCTGGAACCAGTGACCCTAAATTAGGGACGAGCAACTGCTTATAGCCCAATGAGTTGTTCATGGTGGTCGTTAAACCTCTATTCAAACAAAAAAAATGCCGTGTTACAGTCCCATCTGAAAAAGAAGTGGGGCTGTGAGCAGCGATGGGTGTGTTTCGAGAACAGGGTTTCTCTGTTAAATGCGCAGGTACACCATCTGCGGAAAACCGACCGATCTGTCATTTTATTTATGATTATTTTCAAAGGCGTTGCTTCCTCCTACGCTAAACGTGCTTTGAGTTATGTACACAATAATTGCAAAAGAATAAGAGAACCCAGTACAGACGGAACCCCGAAAGTAGCGACTGCAAACTCTGTTCTCATGAAATATTGCACATTGGGTTAAATATTTAATTTGCTCGAATAACATCCAGAAAACTTTGAAACTGTGAAGCTTTTATTTATTTATTTATTCATTTTTCCATTTAAATGATTGCTTCATGGAAGACGTGCTTGTGCGCGCAAATTTGGTGATTGCGAACACACATATGCCTGTGTTCGTGCATATTCTGCTAGACAAATTTAAATTTCACTTGGCAGTCAACACTCCAACAGCAGCGGGATGTGTGTTGAGTCTAGATGGCGCAGTAGTCTAAGCGCTGGCTCCTGACCATTCGTCGCGGATGGGTCCGTGTTCGAGTCCCGGTGGAATATGGCGGTAAATCAGGGACGGGCGACTGGTTGCAGCCCACCGAGTTCCTCACGGTGGCCGTTAGCTCCCTCCCCCTCTACAAAAAAATGCTTGGATGCAACCTAAATACCAGGATACGAACAGTGGCGGACTGGCAATTCATAAACGGCCCTGGAAACTATTTTGTGCGGCTCACTTTAGACCATCCCTAAGAAATCGCCAATACAACAAACGGCCCACTTTTGGAACAAATTACCGAGGTATCCCATCCTTAAAAAAAATCACCAATACAAAAAAACGGCCCACTTTTGGAACAATTATCGAGGTATCCCATCCCTAAAAATCTCCACTACAAAAAATAGCCCACTTTGGAACAAATTACCGAGGTATCCCATCCCTAAAACCCGCAAATAGAAAAAGTGGCCCACTTTTGGAACAATTATCGAGGTATCTCATGATGGCCAATGCAAAAAACGCTCCAATTTTGGAACAATATATCGAGGTATCCCATCCTTAAAAAATCACCAATACAAAAAACGGCCCACTTTTGGAACAAATTATCAAGATATCGCATCCCTAAAAATCGCCAAAACAAAAAATGGCCCACTTTGGAACAAATTATCGCGGTATCCCATCCCTAACAAATCGCTTGTTTGCACCACCGTTAAACATTTTTTCAACACAAGTCTACGAATCACTGCAGTTTTTTCAACACAAGTCTACGAATCACTGCAGTTTTTTTCAACACAAGTCTACGAATCACTGCAGGTTTTTCAATACAAGTCTACGTTTTTTCAACACACGTCTACGAATCACTGCAGTTTTTTTTAATTGAGGCAGTAATTAACAACATTTCGTCCATTTTCCTGGAATCCTAGTAAAATTTAACGAAACAACAAAATTACTTCCGTTGCTGAGGAGGAACAGACAAGATAGTTTAGAAATGCGTTGAATACTATTCCATTCTTATGAATCTTATTGCGATAACTTAACCCAGAATTTGCAATAGTTTCTTCGCTTTTTGTAAGAACGGAAATCCATATGTGCCAAAAAATTAATTTCTTTTTTTAAGATTTACCTATCATTAATAAAACAATTACGAAAAAATCTCTTGAAAAGACTGAAAATGTTCAGAATTGCAGGAGTTTCAGTGCAAATTTATGAAGCGAGAGAAATTAAAGAATGCGAAAATTAATTTTTATGTAATTACTTTTAAATTGAAAAAGTATTTTTGCTATAGCTTAAACAGACTTTCCAAAACTGCAGTTCAAGAATTCGTGTAAGAGTAACGCCTGAAAAGTAGTAAATCAGATACAGGTCTCGTGCAGAAAAACCCCAAAAAACATACATATAAAAAGCAGCAACCAAAAATTTGACCGTAGGTGAACCTCGATGCATCAACGTACAAAATGAATTTTGAGTTTCTATCCCAGTCTATTGGTGGCATGTTTGATTAGATTGTACTGACCATTAAACAGCAGCTGCCATTGGCAAAAGCGGACTGAGATATCAGTCCAAAGAGATGAGGTTAAAATGCGAAAATCGAGAAAGGGCAACGGGGTGTATTAAAAACAGCGTTTTACTGAACATAATTTTTTTGCTGTCTAGCCCCCACCCCACTCCCGATGCAGTCAAAGTGGTAAACAAACTTTGCCGTTTTAGTATAACTTGGTTATCTTCTACAAGAATAGTCTAGTACAAGTCCATATGAATTTTTTATTCTTGAGTTAGCATAAGAACTATACTAGTCCAGAATATGGCAGCCCACCTTGAATTCTCCCGGTATCGCGGCGGCCCAGTCAGCACCCGCATACGAACAAATTTTGATTATGTCATGTTACCTTTGAAGTAGTCCTTTTTTTTTTTTTTTTTTTGATTAGGGGTTTGACGATCACCATGAACAAACAACTCGAGCACTCGTCCGTATAATTTAAGATCACTGGTTCCAGGAAAGGGAGAGAGCCAGTGCCGTAGAACAAACGTCATCGGGGAGGCAAGAGGTCAATTGGATCATCAACTACATATGTAGATCAAGTAGTCTTCTTTTTTTTTTTTTTTTTTTGATTGGAGGTTTAACGACCACCGTGAGCAACTCAATGGGCTATAAGCAGTCGCCCGTCCCAAATTTAGTGACACTGGTTCCAGGGAAGGGTTAGAGCCAGTGCCGTAAGACAAACACAACATCCATACCTGACCGGGATTCGAACCCGGACCCCTTACGGACGAATGATCCGAGGCCAACGCCTTAGACCACTGCGCCACCTGGGCTGCCCAGTAGTCTTCAGCCCATGGCCTGCGAGACTTTTTCCACATAGGAAATCCTAAATTAAAATAAAGAAATGCTCTTTTTTTTTTTTTTTTTTTTTTTTTTTGTAATTTCATTTCCTAGTAGATTCCGTTTTACCTTAATTTCGATTACATTTTGATTAACAAATCTTATATTCCTGTTATTTCAACTTATGCCTCAGATGTAAGAGTCTGTTCAATTTTTAAAGACAGTTATTTCAGTAGGTACGATGAGCCCATAGACTTTAAATTCTCAAATCTGCAATGAGCTATGTTCACTGTAAAAATAAAATGATTTGAATTTACAGCAAAAACGTGCAGCAAAGTTGCAGGAAGGCGTCCGTTTTTTAACGAAATTTCCGTTTTTAAAAATATTTTTTTTAACTTCCGTATTTTCACAGATTTTCCGTAGTCAATAATGCTGCTTTTTTCAGAAAAGTTCGTTTCGGGTTTTTCGATATGTATATATACGAAAACTTTGCAAAACCAAAGAAGCTGAATTTTTCAGCTCATACACCAGAGATAACCCTTTCACAAAGGCGGGATTCTTCCCGAGGTAGTCCGGGTTGACTCAACAGCAATTGCGTGTCTTAACCACTGAGCCAGGACTCTTAGTCAAGCTCATTTTCAAGGTAAAACTCTAAACGTGCGATCATGAGCTTTTTTTCATTAATGCCAGTGAATTAGCCATTTTATTTTCTGTAAGAGCATACATATTTTTTTTAATACGTTTGTAATTATCTTATTTTTTTTTTTTTTGTAGGAGAACTTATCACAAATTAAGTATTTTTGCATCGTGATCTTTCAAAGTTATAGAATGTCATGGAACTTCACATCTATTTAAACTGACATAATGATCATATGTAGAGGATTTTAGGAAGGGAGTGTCTGACCCCAGGTCTTAAACAACCCTTAGAAATAGGAAGCTAGGAGATTTGGGCTAGAGTGACCGATAGGAAAGTGACACGGAAGCGAAGTAGAAAGGGGAAGGAAGACGCCCTTATTAATTACCGGGGGCCAGTACCCGGGGTCCGACGGCTTAACGTGCCCATCCGACGCACGGCGGATAATTAGTGGATCGAGCGTTCGTACCTGCCTGGGATCGAAATAGAGGTCCTTTCCGTATCAGTCACGTACGTTGCCCACTAGGCCACCCGCGGCCCTATTTAAACTGACAATGACTTTCAATTATCTTTAAGAAAAAGTGAAATGTTCTCTTTTACAGTACTGGGTTGATGCATAAGTTCATGCCGTTTTTTTCACCGCACTACAGAAATGTATTACATCAGAAGGGAAAATGAAATCAAACAACTATGTATCCCCCCTCCCTTCCCCATTGTTTACGATGGTGTTCCATCCAACGTCTGAATAAGCCTGCAATGTCTTTCTTGAAAAAACAGGCAGGTTTTCATAAGAAGAAATCATCAAGGAAATTCTGGAGATCACCATCATTGTTGAGCGTTCTGCCAAGGAGTGCATTCGACAGAGATCGGAACAGGTGGTAGTCTGAATGGCAATTTTGATCATGTTTGCACTGTGAGGGCGTGCGTTATCTAGTTGGAGAAGGACACCATGGCGCCAATGTGGCCGTTTCTGCTGAATTTCTCCCTTCACACGGCGGAGTTGTTCACAATAGAGTGCAGCATTGATGGTCCGATTCCTCGTCAGCATTTTGCAGTGAATAATGCCTTCCAGGTCCCACTAGACATACAACATGATCTTGGCAAAATGAAGGTCATGTTTAGGACGTAGGTTTGGGCATTTTTTAGGCTTAACCATTCCCTCGGATGCCTGAAATTCACGTACAGGCACCACTTTTCATCTCCAGTAACAAAACGTGACAGAAAGGGTTTGTGTTGCTGAGAACATTCGCGATAACGGGCGAGCAAAGAACCACATATGGCAACACACTGTTTCTTGTTGTCGTCGGTGAGAGTGTGAGGCACCAAATACCCCAATTTCTGGACCTCTCTCATACGTTTCAGGTGTCGCACCACTGTGGCTTGATCACAGTCTATCTGAGTGGCTAATTTGCGTGTGGTTTGACGCAGATCCAGTTAGATGAGATGGTTCAAACGATACTCATCAAAGTGAGATGGACGACCTGAGCGTGGAGAGTTTGTTGTTGTCAAAATTGCCCCCTCGGAACCGCTCAAACCATTTGCGGGCTATCCTCGAAGCAATAGCATCCTCCCCATACACAGCACAAATTTGTCGAGTTGCCTCAGCGGCTGTGGATCCCTTGTTAAACTCGTAGAGGAGCAGATGTCAGAACTCTTCATTCCTCTCTACTTGACACTCCATACTTCTGGACCTAAAAACCAAAAACCATTAGCCACAATCACACAACGCAATATGATTTAGATACACGATATTACCGGCTACATTTTGGCATACAACTGGCCATCTGCACCGTCACTGCTGACCTGGGAAACATTCGTGAAATAAAACGGCATGAACTTATGCATCAACCCAATATTATTTCACAAAACTCATAAATATAAAATTTACTCTTGATGGCTGTAACAGCTTTAGTCTTAATGGGTCTACAGACGGATACGTAGACAATGTACAATCACCTGTACAATAATTTAAGTACCAGGTTTCTTACAGAAACACATTATGTAAAGCTGGTGCACAAAATGTTGGAGAGAAGAAATATCCTGTGCCACAGTAGTCGAAATTCATGCAATATGCTATCCACAATATCTGATGTCGCTACAGGACTTCAAAATCAGATCCCTCAATAGATTATTGAAATTTAACAGTTAATCAAACCTCAAGTATTCTAACAAATCGCTCCTATTACCGGACATTTTTCTTCCTATAGATATGGAAAAAGTGAGAATGGAGTTTTTCCGTTAATATACGAAAGAAATGGCGGAAAGCTATCCGAAAATTTCGAATTTTCCTTTAATAAATCTTAAAAACGGCAATTTACCCTCGATATAAGAATTTCCGTTAATACATGAAAGGAATTGCGGAAAGCTTTCTGAAAATTCCGAATTTTCCGTTAACACATCTTAAAAACGGCAATTTACCCTCAATATAAGAATTTCCGTTCATACACGAAAGGAATTGCGGAAAGCTTTCTGAAAATTCCGAATTTTCCGTTAACACATCTTAAAAACGGCAATTTACCCTCAATATAAGAATTGCGGAAAGGTTTTTGAAAATTCAGAATTTTCCTGGCTTATGAAAAATCCGTGAGGTTTCTTTCCTTCATTTCACGGAAAAGGTTGTATCAGAAATATGCTTCGTTGATTGACGAAAGGAATCACTGAAAGTGTCTCCCAGATAAATGTAGGCACATCAGGTAACTACATGCTTCGGAATTTTTGTAATATAGGAATCATTATAACTACATCTCTCATTTTCCCGAAAGTTAAGTTTTAGGGTTGGAAACCTCTGTGAAATAAGACATTCATAAAAAATATTAAGTGTACAAATAAGTTTTAAAGCATTTTAAGACAACGCAACATGTAATTTGTGAGAAAACAACAATACCTTTACGAATCAAAATATGCGCCGTCATTATCTATCACCTTCCGCCATCGGTCGGGCAGCTGACGGATTCCAGTCATGAAGAATACTTCGTCGTGTGACGCGATGAAGTTGTCAACACATTTTTGCTCTTCGTCACATGTCCGGAACCGTACAACAGACAAACCAGGTTGCATCGATCGTCTCAATGGGCTATGTCGGGACTATACGCCGGGTGCTCCAAAACTTCTCAGCCAAGCTTCAATAACGTTTCCTTGACAGATTTCGCGACATGCGGCCTAGCGTTGTGATGCAGTAATTTCACGGGACGCAATCCTTTTCCTGTTAATGGACGTTTACGACTGATTTCCTGGTTCAATCGCAGCAATTGTTGCTTGTAGTATCAGCAGTGACAGTTTGAGCCAGTTCCAATAGTTCATAATGAGCACACTCTTCATAGGAACCAGATGCATAGCAGAACTTTCTTGGAGTGAATATTGCGTTTCGGTGTCGAAGTGGTTGCTTCACCGGTGTTTATCCAGTGTTTTTTTGTTTGTTTTTGCATTTGAAACTGTCGTACCATATCCACTTTTCATCACCCGTAACGATTTTCCATAGGAAATACTTTCTGTGTTTTTATTCAACATATTCAAACACTTCATAACACTCTCATCCTTGTTCCTCTGGCTCAGGTCATGTGGCACCCATTTTACTTCCTTCTGAATCTTTTCCATTGCACGTAAACGATTGGAAATGGTTTGTTGAGTTACTACCCCCAGTTGTTCAACTAGTTCTTTTTGCGTTTGAGACGAATCTTCATCCAGCAATGCTTGCAGTTCCTCATATGCAACGTTCTGAGAGGCGCCGCTACAATCTCGATCGCCAACATCAAAATCACCTGCACTGTTAAAAATTTCACAGTTAGATTACGGGCAATGGCCGGCAACTGGGGGCCCGGCCGTTGCCCATAAAACTACGGCTTGGCCCATTTTTGTGAAAGCCCATGAAATTACGGTCTGAACCCTAAATACTAAGCCCATAATCTGAAGAGCAACGCCCACAAAAAAATAAGTTTGACCGTATTGAGCTACGCCATAATTTGAAGGGCATTGCCCATAAAAAAATAAGTTTGACCGTATTGAGCTACGCCATAATTTGAAGGGCATTGCCCATAAAAAAATAAGTTTGACCGTATTGAGCTACGCCATAATTTGAAGGGCTATACCCGAAAAAATAAGTTTGACCGTATTAACTTAAGCTGTAATTTGAAATGCAATCCCTGTAAATATGAAGTTTGGCCATATTCGGTTAAGCCTCACGGCAAGTAGTCACCGACTTTTACATAAATGCATTTTTTGTGGAAGAGTGTGCAAGTAAATGCATGTTTTTGTGGAAGAGTGTGTGAGTGTGAAATTGTTGGATACTTACATTATAACTGAATCAATTCAGTTCTAAATGTGAGTAATGATATTTTCATATCTTAAAATCAGGTTTATTACAATATGATAAATAATGACATCAGTTACACACAGATTTGTTTAACATTAGGCTTTACGAACTCTGTACACACAGTTGGTTGAACAATACTTACGTTTCTTTTAGACATGTTTTAATTGGAGAATTATTTCTAAAGCACAGTTGGTTGAACAATACTTAGTTTCTTTTAGACATTTTAATTTGCACATACGTACTTATGTAGTATTTGCATGAATGAATACAAAGGGCAGTTATGTAGTAAAGATATGTACAGGCATATTCTTGTATTTATATGTTATATCAATGACAAACAGAACTACGAACTGGCATCCGAGTACATTGCGTCTATAAGGGTATTCAATCCACAATGGTGTCAAAGTTGGTTTTTCATGTAGGTTTTGGCTAGTATTACATTTGACATAGGGTTGAATCATGCTTTTTTTGTTTTCACATTCACTGCCTTGTGTGCTGGTTCATTTTACATTCTACTGAGCACTGTGTTGTCAGTGTTCCCAGAACTTTTACTGTCTTGTTTCCTATCTCTAATTTTTGGATATTTACCTACTTTTCACATGTTTAGTAAAATTATGTCAAAAACTGGAAGTACTGCTTTTGAAAGATCACATTGCTTCCCCATAATTAAGGTATCAGAAAGAAAAGAAAAAAATACTTGAATGGAAATGAGAGCTTTTGAACTTGATAGGGCATAATTTCAAATCTCAGACCCCCACCCAAAAGAAGAAACACTTGTTTAGACCCTGATTCTAACTGAGTCATTATAGAACATTAATGCATATCAATATTTCTAAAATATTAAATTTTCCTGTTTGGAATGTTTTAGAAATGACTTCAGTGACTAAACCTGTTCTTTCATTGTTGTGTTGCCACAAGGAAACCATTTTGGAGCACAAATTTTTTTTTTGGAAAACTATTAAATAGTTGTATTTATAATATCTTGGCAATACCTGAAGATACTGAAACAATTTTTATTGATGTGCAAATCAGGTGTTTAGTGACAAAGGAAAAGAACACGGCAGAATCTTTAAATTTCTCAAAAAACAATTTCATCACATCATTTTGTACCAATTTCAGCACTATCATCTTAAAACATGAAATACATGCTTTGCATATTGAACATTTTGAATAGACCTTTAAAATAGGAATTACAAAATGTGTAAAAAAAAATTCATATTTTTTAACTTAAAAAAAAAAAAAGTGGCTTCTGATTTATCTTAAAATATAAATTTTCCTGGGCATCCAGGTTTTACTACTAGGGTAGGTAAATAATTTATGTATATACCCAGCTGCGCATGTAACATTTCGGATATTTTCCAAGCCCTGCTTAAAGTGACACAGGTGAAAGATTTCACTCGCAGAAATTTAGAATGAAATCAATTCTTTTTTACATTTAACTTTAATTACTACATTTGCAAAGCAAAGAAACTGTTCATGATATATTTTCACTGTCATTTTCTTGGCCAGCATTTACCAGATTCAGTAAAAAAAGAATAACCGTCGAAACTCGTTATAATGAAATTCAAGGGGGACAAAAAAAATTGTAGCAACGTATTGTTCTTAAAACATTACAAATTTTTCATTAAAAAGTTAGTATGTACTACAGAAATTTTCATTACGCATAAGATTGCAATGCTGTAAAAGTGAAATAGTGCCCACAGAGACAAGCAAAGGTAATTTTTTTGTAATGGGAAGTTTTTGCTAAAGTAGTAATAATGAAATATATAAGCTTTAATTAATATGTATGTATGAAATTATGTACTGTATATATTTTTACTTATACATATCAGGGTTTGAAAAATACCATGCCTGAGTCGTGTGAATCATTGACCTGGGCAGGTAAATAAATAATCTAGTTGCCCTAGGTGCCAGACTGGGCAATTAAATCTAAAAATGAAGTTCAGAATATAATTTTCTACTACAAGAAAAAAGACAGTCATCGCATGTCATGTTGCTTTTCACTGCTAATCACTGGAAGTTGTATTATTGTTACGCAGTGCCAAGGACAGAAGAATATCACCTTCTTTAATTATTATGCTTTAGGTCCATAAATTGGAAGCATGTGTAATTTTGCTCCAAATGTTTAAAGTCAGCGACTGAATGCATGCCTCTGATGGAACTAGCCTCTTGTGTTTATTGACAAAGGGTTAAAACTTCATATTTTTCATATTTTAATGTATTTCATATTTTTTCAGATATTTCATATTTTAAACGTGTTTTAAAGATTTTTATTGTAATATGGACCTGTGAGTCTGACACTGTGAAGAGAAGCTGCGATAGGAATAATGCATCGCTCCAGTGAAGATGTGAAGCTTTGGTCCGTTAAAAGGAAGGTTTGTTACTGTGTGGAAATGACAGGTACAAGAGAAAGAGGACTTACGTTATTGGCAGAAGAGCAATAAATGTTGTAGTGATACGCTACAGAAAATAGGTCCACAGCAGCCACCCTTTCTTTTGTTGTATCCTGTACGTTGTTGGCAGGAAAAACCGGATAAAACCTTTTCGATTTGCAAAAGATACATATGAGTAAGATAGAAACTCGCGTGCGAACAAGCTATTAACAGAAGAACCAAAAGTGCAGAGACACAGCAAATCTGTTCAAACCAAAACCGAAATTTATAGTTCCCCAGTTTTCTGTACAACATAGAAAAGCATATTAGTACTTTCGGTAAATGTGTACTTCAGCGTCCTAAACTATTTCGTTGGAAAAATTTAACTGTGGGTGAAAAGTTCGATGCACACATTTTTTTAAGCATGCAAAATAATAGGGAAAGGTGAAAAATTATATTTTTAAATAAAAAGGAAATAATTTTTCTGAAGTATTAACCTGCGCGTATGATGGTTTGTAGCAGGTGGTGCGGGAGGCTGAAGCGATGCTAACGGCCACCACGTGAAGGTGCTGTGCGACGGAGCGAAGTACGAGTTGGTAGCAACTGCGTGGAAGAATACGACAGCAGTAGGGTATATTTTTCGGAAGAGTATCGTGTAATTGTGCGCAGAAGTAGTTCAAACCTGTTTTATTCATTTTTGAGAAAGATATGTGCAGAATGTCGTTATTAGTGGTTTCACAGTGTCTCCGAATGGAAAGAAATTAAGGAATGTAAAATAATTTATGTACGACAGAAGTTTTGAGGCAGACGTTTTGGTTCCGGTTGAACCCAAAGTTTTAGTTTTGGTTTGGAAGATGTGCACAGGTAGGTGATTTCTTCAAGCACTTCATTTGCAGTTCTGCTGTTATTCAGTACATCGTAGCTCACATTTTTTTCCTCGTGACATGGATATTTTTCAAAATAAGCAATTTTCTTCAATTCATATATCGCACTATGGCAGGGAGACAGCTTCTTGTATTGTGGCGGATAATGAAATTTTTAAGCCCTGACGAAATCCGAAATGACTGACGATTTTGTACTTCCGCTTTCTCAAAATTACCCTTAAAAAAAACAAAAACTTACAATGCTGCACAAATTCAACCTCTTTCTTTCTGCATATGCCTACAAGACTTTTCGATGACTACGTACTGCTAAACCGCTTCCTTCTTAATTCTTCCGCCCGTTACTTGCCCTTCTCAACGAAGCTTCCATTCACCGGACTCCACCTTGATGCCGTTGCCGCTCTCTCGTCCTATGCCTATACCGCACGTACTCTTCCAAACCATTGCACTCTCAGGTAAATACTTTGGAAAACTTATTTCCTTTTATCTAAAAATACTATATTTTTGCACCTTTTCGCATTATTTTGCATGCTTAAAATATTGTATGTCACACTTTTCCCACACAGTTACATTTTTCCGACGAAATAATTTAAACGCTAAAGTACACATTTACCAAACTTTCTATTTCGGATCAGGGAATCATATGCGAAAGAATGAAAAATTTCACGTCTGCTTTAAAAACAATTACAAAACATGAACAAACTATATTGTGTAGCATATGAGTATAAAATGGTTCGCTCTCCTATCAAGAAGGTACTTGCTTGGACTTGTAGTCATCCGCACGTGAATTGCACGGCGAAGCGAATCTTCCTTTCAACAAAGCAAATCTTCACATCGTTGCCGTAGTGATGTGTTAGGCCTACCACAGTGTCGCACTCGCAAGTCAATATTACAAGTTTCCGACAAAATAATTTAGGACGCTAATCTACACATTTACCGAATAATCTGCCAATGATGAAGATTGGAGTGCCATTTCAGGTGGATTCAGTAGTTTTAAAGAGTTTGTAGAAATCAATGAAAATGCATTATTGGGGAATTGAGGGATATTCAAGAAATAGCCAATGAAATTCAGGATGATGATGAAGAGACATAACAAAGAATTAACAAAAGATCCCCAGACTGTCACGAAAGCAGTGTAGAAGCTTTGGAAACACTGTCACTACATACAACTCACCGATACATCTAATTGCCACACATTCCTGTTTAAACAAACTTGAAAAAGCTGTTTTCAATGAGAGGCAACAGCAGAAACAGTCTTCAATTTTACATAACTTTAAAAAGCCATAAATATAAAAAAGGTATGTAATTAAAATTTTGAGATCAAGTAATTTACATTTTTGAGTAATCTAAGCTTTAAAGTGTTAAATTTAACTAAGTAAATTCAATCATTGATATTTTTCCTATTTTGCATGTTATTCTCATGTTAATTTCTTTTTAAACTTAATTTTGGCTGGAATTACACTAACTTTTACTTATGCTGCGCTCTTATTTATGCGTGCTTTGGTTTGCGCTGACATATATGTGAAATATTACTGTATACATGTGATGATGAGGTGATTATAGATATAATTAAAAAATATATATTTTTTGGCTCTTCTGGTTTCCAATTAAATTTATGTAATTTATGTGTTGAGTGGTAAAAAAGCTGTTTTCAATGAGAGGCATATGGGGTTTGTATATATGCAGATTTCCATTGTTTGCTTCTTCCTGCTGAAAACTAAGCTAGGGATGCCTATGAGTTAACTGAATATACCATAGTCACAAAATGATTGATAATTATATACTAAAAAATGTGAGTGAAATGGTATTCCTAAAAGCAATCAAAACCATGTAGCAGTCAGGGAGAATCACAAATGTGTTTCCTGAACGAAAATGTGACATTTCATCACATGAAACTTTTTTCCCCGCCTCTAAATTGAGGCCACTGGTTCTAGGGAAGGAGAAAGCCAAAGCTGTTATGTTATGTAAAAAACAGGTTTCTTTTTTAAAAGTTTTAACGGCTAATGTGAGGAACTAAATGGGATATAAGCAGTCCCCGTCCCTAATTTAAGAGTCACTGGTTCCAGGGAAGAGAAAACGCCAGTGCTGTAAGACAAACACAACATCCATGCCATACCGGGATTCAAACCCGGACCCACTTGGACAAACAATCATAAGATGGTGCTTAGACCACTGCACCACCAGGGTGGCAAAACTAATGCCTCATATGGGACTCAAACCATATGTTAAATTGTGACTGCTAGCCAAAAACCTTGATGTACAACCAACTCTGATACCAGAACGGCTTGAACATCCTCTAGACCAATAGTTCTCAAAGTGGGTTTCACTAAAATAATAGGGGGGGGGGGGCATATGCGGATTTGTTAGCAACCATACCGAGTCACATAGTGAACCAATTTTCAAAACAAAATTAATCTGAATTTATGGCTAGTGCTGGTAGGATGTGTGGTGAAGTTTAGCATATTTAGCTGAAATTTCTGAAAAATGAACTAGTGGAACTTCTCATTACAGGGTGAAAACAATCTGTTCAATGTTGAAAAAACAAAACACAAGCAATGACCAAAAAACTTTATGAGAAAACCAAATTACAGGGAACAGCTCTGACCAATTTTCATAACTGAATTCATTATCATCAGAAAATGAGCAAACAATTGGAAACTTGATGTTAAACAGCTAATAATCGTCCATCTCTGCACTCTCCAAACATTTACAAGGCAGTATTTCCCATTCCCACTGAATGAACTAGTTACTCATTCACATACAATGCAGAAATGTGTAATCTTCTATTGCCAAATAAAAAACTTATGAGACATCTTTTAACTCTGGTTGGTTTGAAAAGCATTTGTTCTTTGAAATCACTGACTAGTTTTTTTTTTTTTTTTAATTGGAGGTTTAACGACCACCGTGAGCAACTCAATGGGCTATAAGCAGTCGCCCGTCCCTAATTTAGGGTCACTGGTTCCAGGGAAGGGAGAGAGCCAGTGCCGTAAGACAAACACAACATCCATGTCGGACCGGGATTCGAACCCGGACCCCTTACGAACGAATGATCAGAGGCCAGTGCCTTAGACCACTGCGCCACCGGGGCGGCGACTAGTTTTTGGATTCCAATGGAAAAGAATTTCCAACATTGTCGAGCACTGCCTTAAGTATTTGTTGCCTTTTACAACTACATATTTATGTGAAACTAGTGTTTTATCCTTAACCACCATAAAAACTAAATATTGAAATAAGCTGGATGTTGAAGATAACTTGTTTGTACATAAGCAAGAAAACTCAAAATATTGATGAACTTTGCAAGAGTAAATGAGCTCATACATCTTACTGATACTAAACAAATGACTTGACCAGTTTTATTTGATTTTTTTAGCCATTTGTGCAATTTCTGTGACATCAGTGTATGTAATTTTAGCAAATATACCTGTGTATTTGTATTTTTTATATATTGTACACCCACATAAACACACTGGAATAAACTTTTCATTAAAGAATATGCCTATACATATCTGTACTCCATAGCTAATCTTTGTATTCATTGGTGCAAATATAATACTTCACAAGTTCTTAAGTACATGAGCAAATGAAAAGGAGTCTTAAAAAAAACCCAAAGTATTGTTCAGCCAGTTTGTGCTTTAGAAATAATTCTGTCTAAATTCAGGAGTTGAACACTATGCCGTAAAAAAAAAAAAAAAAGCACAAAACGATAAGACAATATTTATGCGTGTTATATTGCAAAATGGAATTCATTTCAGACTACAAACATACGAAGAATGCTGCCCTACGTAATTCCCAATTCAGCATGTATATACAGATCGAATTTATTCGACATCCTAGTCAACGCTAGGTATATACCTGGCGATAAAGACTTGCACAGGAAGTAAAGCACTGTATCATATTGATGGTAAAACAAATATGGATGTGAGAGTTATATGCCCCTACCCCAGTCAAATGAAATCTTAGCTACTACATAGATTTTCCTGTGTGACAATGCTTCAGCCACCCTCGTTTGGTGGTGAAACTTTTAAAATTATATATATATATATATATATATACGTACACAGTTCGTGAGCTTAATATCAAACAAAAATGTGTGTAATTGATTTCGTTACTTTTACATATCATAATAAACTTAATTTTAAAAAATGTCTACTCACATGTTTTCATGGCGTCTTTCTTGCACATGTTTCATATTCTTTGGTTAGGGATGGGCGATATTTATCAATATCTCGAAATATCGATATTTTTGTCCGATATTTCGATATATAGTATTGATATCCAAGTTACGATATATCAGAAAATCACTATATCGGTGCGATATTCAATATATCAGCCCATGGCTGATGCGATTTAATTTGTGGAATGAAATCTGTGTTCTTTCCTCTGGCATGTCACGAAAATTATGTTGCTTGAGGACTATCAAACTGCGATCTCATTATCGAGATTCACATGATATTATGTCACCTTCCGATTTCTAGAACTTTACAAGGAAAAATATCTGCTGTGTTGAAAACCTCGATGGTTGAAAATTTTAACTATTAGTTGACAGTAGGCACCCAGAAAACAAATTTAACGAACGGTTGATAGCAGATTGTTCTTTTGCCTATGAGTATTATGTTTGAAGTAAACTGGCACTTTGACCAAAATTAAATACATACCAATGACACACAATTTGAAGTGAAGCATTTTTTTTGTTTTTTTTGTTAGTGATAAAGTATGTAGATCTTAACAGCTGGGTAAGGAAATGCAAAACAGCTTTTCGAGAGTTTTCTTGATGTCTTACAAGTTATGTAGTATAAAGTTTGTTGTAATTCAGGCTATGTACATATCAGACGTAATTTTTTATCATCCTTTGACAATTATCTTGTTAATACATAGTGAAACTTCCTGAAGTAATTATATAATCTGGTAAAAATATGAGCATAACAACTTTCGTCTTGATCTGCTGATTTTCCCACACTTACAGCATGTTATTTCCTCTGATTGTCCATTCGTTTTTTTGTTATCTAGGAGAGACACGCTTTCATACATTAATTAGTAAATATATACTTGATGAATTTGGATTATGATATTTTTTTTATGTTTTTCATACATTAATTAGTATGGCTTTCATTAATTAATTAGTAAATATATATACTTGATTAATTTGGATTACGATATTTTTTATGTTTTTATTTTTATAATCATATTTTAATGGAGGACTAATAATCGTTAGCATTTTTTAAATATCTTTCTGGAAAAATAATTGCTTTCTATGAAAAGGCCATCACAAATTATTCGTACTCTAATTACTGTTTTTAACAAAAATGTCACTTGTAAACATATTATAAGCACTTTAATTTTTTTGCTTATGCCATGGGAACTATTTTTGCTTACACCATAGAAGTAATTATATCTGTATACTCCATTAACATTGTGTTCTGTCTTAAACGATAAAAAAATAGCAAACATTGTTCACACCTTCTGAAAAATATAAATGTATACAAAATGCTCTAAAAATTACAATAACAAAGTTTTTTTAAAGATTTTTTTCCATAACATTTCCTTGCAAGCTGATATAATGTTAACTTTGACATTTGCATCCCAACAAAAATAGTTATTCTTTCTATAATTCAGTTATTCCCACGTTAATTGATGGTTAAGATTCCAGTCTGCTGGGAGTAATAAGTACTTTTGTTTTTTTGTCATTTATGCCATACTGAAGCTTCAACTTACCTTTTCTCAAAATGTTGGAAATACATATTTCTCGTAATCTCACATTGATGAAAAACTCATGAAAACATTCCTTTGCAACTGGGATTTTTGGAAACTTCTTAGCAGAAACCATATCCCTGCTCGTCGAGCAATGCCCACACATGAAACAAGAAAATCACCTTTTGGGTTTTGGAAAGTATATTCAGCATTTCTGCAGATTACAAGCTCACTTCTGTTGCATGATTTTTTTATTTATTTTTGCATCAAAACTTTCTGCTATATATTTTTTTTTATTTTAGGATCTGAAAAACAATATTTTATGTGTTTTTCATATCACTAAAAATACAGCTCGAGAGCTGCAATCTTGCATAAAGATAGTTTTAAGCTATAAAATGTAATAATAAAGGACAAATAAAATTGCTCCCTTTTAGCAGGAGAAAGCAGCTCTTGAAAAAAAAAATTCAGCTGATGTTTCTAAGAAATTATCTGAGAAAACTGGTAGGATATTTATTCCCCACATTCACTGCCAAGCTTGTGTATTATAATTAGTTATTACTTATTACCAAAACAATTTTTTAAGGTAAAGAATATTTTTATGTCTTAAGAGACACATATGGTTGAGTCGTCATTAGACTATGTAAATGCTATCTGTGGAGAGTAGTTACTCAATTATGTTTGCTCATGCTGATGAAACAATCCTGTTGGCAGAGAGCAAAAGTGAGTTGCAGCGTAAGTAGTAGGGGGGACTTGGGCGGCGGAAGTGACGTCACAGATGGGCGTGGTCAATTCCGGAAGTGACGTCACGGATGCGCTTCCCGTGGGGAAACTTTTCTTCCGGTGGCAACGGTGGGCGTCCGCCATTTTTTCTGCATGACGTCACCTTCACGTGGTCGTCGTTGACGAAGAAACATTTCTTCCGGTGGCAACGGTGGCCGTCCGCCATTTTTTACTGCATGACGTCACCTTCACGAAGCCATTTTTAATTCTGGGAAATTTCTCCGCCATTTTTATTTTTTTTGGAATTTCCCAATCTGTTTTTCAGGTGGTGGTAAATTTAATTGTAAGTGAACTCGGGAAATTTTTTCAACCATGGATTTATTATCGGAAAAAAGCGACGACCATGTTTGGAACCAATTGGATTCGAACTCGGGCCGTTTGCGTGGAAGTCAAATGCTCTACTAATTCGGCCACCAAATCGTTGGTAGGGTTGGTCGAAAGGATGAAGACATGTGGTTGCGTATGGGGAAAGACTGCCTGAAGGGATTTGCAGTTGGCCGTCTTACGATGAATACAAGAAGGAGATTGACGTCATTTTAGATTCTGTTAGACACATTAAGCTCCAAGTCTGATTATTTTTTTTCAATAACTTGATCATTTTGCAACGAATTTATTCCTTATTTTTCCTCCATAATTTCCCATTTTATATAGATAATTTTTCAACGTAACGATTTTTTTTTTAATTTTCTTTGAGGAGATTTCACGCTTTTTAAACGGACGTACCAACATAAAGACGTTTCCCAAAGTTTTGTGCTGCAGACATAATCTTAAAACACGATTGTTTATTAATGTACTTACGTGTTCATGGCATTTTCTGTTACATTTGTTAACAATGTACCTTTTTTCCGCCATAAAAGCCGCAATGTTTTATACATAATTAAAATATTTTTTTTTATGTTTTCGTATTTTCTTTTATGATTAATCAGTGAAATGTACCTTTTAATGCATTATCTTAATCTACTTTTTTCTAAATGCTTGCATACTCGTTAAACTTCTCGATGTACCATCATTATTTTATTTTATTACTTTTCAATCTAACAACTACTTTTATCGAGGCTTTATTTTTTCTGATTTAAACAAGCAAACGTTTCTTCATTATTATTTCTTTTTCCTACGCAAAGAACTTTTCTTACTTGCTTTTAATGTACGACTTTATCTGGTTTTCTATATAGCTGTTTCATGTTTGCGCGAGAAATATACAGATCTATAGCAGATATACATAAAACTCGTTCGTAACAGTATCTTTTTTTTCAGATTTAAACCAACATACGTTTCTTAACGACTTGATATCTGTTCCACAAGATGTGACAAAACTTCAGATTTTTAATTTTTTCCCTCTGAAACTGGTTTTTTTTCTTACTTGCTTTTAATGTATGGTTTAATCTATTTTTCTATCATACTTTTCTATATGTGTACAAGAAATACACGGATCTATAGTAGTTAAAATTCGATTGAAACAATATTTTCTCCATTCTTACATTTCTTTCTAACAGACGTTTTTTCTTCTCAATTCCCGCTATCTAACTTAATCTATGTTTTGAATATCATTCTATGTCCGCGTATTCGTCCATTATTTTATTTCAAACTTTGCTAACTGCCTCATACTTATATTCTGACTTTATTTTTTCTCCTCTTAAACTATTTTTTCTTACTTGCTTTAAATGTGACTTAATTTATTTTTTACATCGCTGTTTCGTGTATGTACGAGAAATATACAGATCTATAGCAGTTAAACATTCGATTGAAACAGTATTTTCTTTATTTTTACATTTCTTTCGGACAAACATTTTTTTTTCACATTTTCCCCATATTTAACTTAATTTTGTGTTTTTGAATATCATTCTATGTTCACGTATTCGTCCATTGTCTTTTTTTCTAACTTTACACTTCATTCTTACTGTATTTTTCCATTTAATTTCAACCAACGTTTCTTAACGACTTGATATCTGTTCTACAAGATGTGACGAAACTTCAGATTTTTAATTTTTTCCCTCTGAAACTGTTTTTTCTTACTTGCTTTTAATGTATGGTTTAATCTATTTTTCTATCTCGACTTTCTATGTGTGTACAAGAAATACACGGATCTATAGTAGTTAAAATTCAATTGATTTCTTCATTCTTACTGTATTTTTCCATTTCTTTCATTTACAGTAGTTAAAATTCGATTGAAACAATATTTTCTCCATTTTTACTGTATTTTTACATTTCTTTCTAACATATGATTGTTCTTCTCAATTCCCGCTACTAACTTAATCTATGTTTTGAATATCATTCTATGTTCACGCATTCGTCCATTATTTTATTTCAAACTTTGCAAACTGCCTCATATTTATATTCTGACTTTATTTTTTTCATTTCAACCAACGTTTCTTAACGACTTGAATTTCCGGATGTGACAAAACTTCAGATTTATTTTTTCTCCTCTTGAACTATTTTTTTCTTTCTTGCTTTAAATGTGACTTAATTTATTTTTTACATCGCTGTTTCGTGTATGTACAAGAAATATACAGATCTATAGCAGTTAAAAATTTGTTTGAAACAATATTTTCTTTATTTTTACATTTCTTTCTGACAAACATTTTTTTTCGCATTTTCCCCTATTTAACTTAATTTTGTGTGTTTGAATATCATTCTATGTTCACGATTCAGACTTTATTTTTTCATTTCATTTCAACCAACGTTTCTTAACGACTTTATATCACAAGATGTAGCAAAACTCCAGATATTTTTTTTTGTTTTTTCAAGTAACGTAATATTTTTCAAAACTCACTTTTAAGTATTCCTAAAAGCTTACATTTATGAGAAATATACAGATCTGTAGTGGTAAAAATTGGACTGCAACAGTATTTTCTTTATTCCAACTTTACTTTTCTATTTCTTTTCAACAGGCGTTTCTTCATTATTATTTCTTCTTCATATGTAAGCAACTTTTCTTTCTTTCTTTTAATGTATAACTTAATAAATTTTTCTATCTTACCTTTACGTGGGTATACGAGAAATATACAGATCTATGACAGTTAAAATTCGATTGTATTAGTATTTTCTTTACTATGACTTTATTTTTTCATTTCATTTGAGTAAAACGTTTCTTAACAACTTGATATCACAAGATGTACCAAACACTTCAGAATTTTTGTTTCCCTCACTTTCCAACTCACTTTTAAGTATTCCTAAAAAACCTGCATGTATGTGAAATATTCATATTTTTTCATTCTATCCTAATTTGCTATACTTTTCTTTAACTGACCCAACAGGAAAAGCATTCATTGTCAAGACATTCATTCTAAAGCATTCTTTCTTACGATAAAATTTATATTCTTTGCAATATATTTTCAGTATATTTTTTCTAAATCAACAGAAAAAAACATTCATTCTGGAGACATAACGACCAAGTCCGTACTTCCACTAAACATCATATTCTTAGCAAACATTTTTTCCCTACATAGAAATTTCTTAACTCACCAGAAAAGCAGCTATTCTCAACATGTAGCTAAAATATCGAATTTCTCCAAACAAATGTAATAATTTTTTAAAGAAAGACTTAGTTCTTTTCTCTGTGTAACGACTTAATCTATTTTTCGAAAAACTGTTCTGCGTTTACGTATTTTGTTTAACTTTGCTTGACACTGTACTTCGATTTTTTTCTTCGTAGTACTTTTTTCCTGTTTCATTCCAGCAAACTTGTTTCTTTTCGACTCTATCACTCTCGCATTTCTATACAAACTTTCCTAATATCGGAAATGTAACAAAAACTTCAGATATATTTTTTAACTTTAGAATAAGTCTCACCGACATTTATTATCATGACATAAACTAAAATTTCATACTTTCCCCAAAAATAATTTTCTTAATGTGCTGCTTTTACACTTTTTTCATGTATATCCAAATATTTATTGCTAATTCACCTCGTCAAAGTCAGTATGAACACACCTAACCACATGCTTTTTTTTTCAATTTATTTCGCTTTACATCGAAATGCGTCAAAACTTTGCGTTTACTTCATTCACGCAACGATCACTTTTAACTTACCAGGCATTACATGTGAAACATCTGTGTTTGAGGTATTCCCCTTCATACGTTAACTTTCGTTTCCCCCTTACATTCATTTCTAAATAGGTTATCTCCATCGCATCTGTTTTTCTGATACAAGATCACACACCATTTATTTAATTACTTCAAGAACATATTAATCTTGAACATAAAGAACAGCCAATTGTATTCTAAGTATGTTTTCTCTTGATTCTTATAAAGGAACAGACAGCAAGAAGTCTCACACACTGAAACAAACATCGCCAATTTGTTGCTTTCATTGAGAGGGCGATTTTTTTTTTATTTTAGCTTTTTATATAGTCGCAAAAATCACATGGAATAACATGAGAAAATCATTTACCTTAAAGGAACGTTCTCAGACATGTTAGAAATCTTAAAAGAGCAAAATATTTCACTTGAAAAGTTAAGGGGTACGTTTTTAAAAAGTTCATAATTGAGGAGGATTGTGTTTTTTACAACTTCATTTTATATAAGGTTAGTTTCGAGAAAGTTAAATTTCGTCTAGTGTTAATCGAACAGAAGAAATATACATCAAGGAAAGAAAACTGAAATTATAGATATGCAAAGAATTTGCTACGGCTGAAGGTCCCCCGAGCGAGTTATTCAACCAATGCTCGTATTACCCATTCAAAGATGGAGGTATCAGGATGACCAAATCCCTCGTTGTTGCCTTCTTGTAGCACAATAGGTGGTGAACTTCACCAAACATGGTTCCATAATATTGGAGAAACACATTAAGGTTTACGGAGCAATTAAGCCCACGCCAGTGACCTTCTTCGTTCACATACACTCACATTCAAACAGAAAAAAATATAAATGAATGACAAAAAATAATGAAATAAAAGTAGTCCTGAAAAGGACTGTTTTGTAGTCCTAAAAAGGACTTGGTTTTCTTTAAACCTCGAAATCATCATCACACTCCATATTTTGAACAGTCTTGAGAATTTCGCAAATATCAAGATCTTCAAGAATAAATCTGGGAACTGAAACTTTTGCAACTGATCAGGCATTGGCGTAAGCAATCCCAAGTACTTTGGGTTCGATAAGTGCAAATGCCTTGTCAAAGCATCTATGCCACCGATCGCTTGCTGTGGAATTCATACGGTCATGACCTAGCTGATTATTTGGCATAAGAAGCACTGGAAGATGACACTCCCTACAGTAGAAAACGTTTTCTACATTTTCCTTAATGGTAGCTCTTACCACTTCCACGAGAACGTCTTTCAGTTCTTGAATGTCTACGGAAAAAGTAGTCAAAGTTCCTTGTTTTTGTAACACGGCATTTTGGAAGGTGGATCCAAACTGTAATTTTTTTACACTGAACCAAAGCTTTTTGCATGCATCTTTCAGAGTTTCAAATTGGTCGCATGTTAATGACACTGATGCTCGATTCAACATAAACGAATCATCAGTCAGAACGTGAAGTTGTTGAAAACGGTAAGCAATTTCACGAGGGGAAGGGAAACAGTTCATCATCAATTCCTTGTTGAAAACCACGATTTCATTACTTCCATCATACATATAGCAGTTTTCCATAAATTCCTTAAATGTTTTAGCTGACATGGTGACTCCGTACTTGGAAGGAAACAGTTTTTCCTTTTTCACAACATAACTTCGAATGCGTACTCTCACAGTGCCTGTGAAATCAGACACTTTTGCTAACTTATTTCCACCCAACGAAACATAATGTGGAGGAAGGCTTTCTAATGAGATGCCTGATTCAGCATGAGACTCAGGCTTTGTAGGAACACACACCTTCTTTGTAGCAGTAGCAGAGGAAACTTCGGCAGATCGCTCATGTTCAAGGCAGTTCGATGAGTAACACAGTTCACGGTAGGTTGTAGCGATGATAATCCGTACGATAACACAACGTGTGAGCAGTTCGATGATTGAGAACAGAATAGTGAGCTGATTTGTCCTCAGGCAAAACTAATAAGAGATTTGCGCATGTGCGTCTGCTTGATGACGTCAGTCCTCCACGTGGAAAAATCATGACGTCAGATACACCCAACGTCTCCCTGACAGACGCCATCTTGAAACACCACGTGCTCCAGCACAGCAGAATGACGGGGGAAAGCTGATTTGTCCTTAGGCGATAAGAGACTTGAGCATGTGTGTCTGCTTGATGACGTCAGTCCTCCACGTGGAAAATTCATGACGTCAGATACACCCAACGTCTCCCTGACCGACACCATCTTGGATCGCCACGTGCTCCAACATATATCAGCTTTCGCAAAACGCTTGGGGTGACGTCACGGAATATCTAAAGGTTAGGTTTAGACGAATATTGGGAGCATTCTTGCAGTGTGGTGATCCACTAAATGAGTAACGGACATGATTATCACCGTAGGCCACATGTTGTCTAGGAATTTTATATGTTTTTCCATAAATCTTAATTTTGCTGAGATCATCACCGATATATTCTACTTCATTTTAGAGGTGGTTAAGATAATCTGTAGCTTCAGAATCAGAAAATAATTTCTCATAGGAAAAATGGAGGCCATCCTTATGATACATCTTAGAAGAATACATTTCTTCAGACGAAAGAAAATATAGCAGTAATTGAAAAACGCAGTATCTTCACACCGAGTAACGAAGCGAAAATGAAACAGACTTGAGATAAGACGTACGATTAACGAGTGCGTGATTCTCGCTTCGTTGCTCGGTGTGAAGATACTGCTTTTTTCAATTACTGCTATATTTTCTTTCGTCTGAAGAAATGTATTCTTCTAAGATGTATCATAAGGATGGCCTCCATTTTTCCTATGAGAAATTATTTTCTGATTCTGAAGCTACAGATTATCTTAACCACCTCTAAAATGAAGTAGAATATATCGGTGATGATCTCAGCAAAATTAAGATTTATGGAAAAACATATAAAATTCCTAGACAACATGTGGCCTACTGTGATAATCATCTCCATTACTCATTCAGTGGATTGAGTGTGCTGGCTAAACCTTAGATACCAGTACTTCGTGAAATCAAGGATGCTGTTGAGAATGTATGTGGAGAAATATTCAATTTTGTTTTAATTAATAAGTATAAAAATGGAAATCCCTGTATTGGTTTTCACAGAGATGACGAATGTGAAATTGTAAAAAATTCATGCATTGCCTCAGTTTCTCTAGGCCAAACAAGGGACTTTGTTTTTAAAAGAGATGGTTTTCAGCCTGTCGTCATAGGTTTGGAATGTGGATCCCTTTTACAAATGCTACCCCCACGAATGAGTCATGGTATCATGGACTGCCACGTTGCAAGAATGCTCCCAATATTCGTCTAAACCTGACATTTAGAAAGATAACAGGGTCACTCTTATCACGTGACTATGCAATCACGTCATCAAGAAGCGAACAACACACATGCGTGAACAAGACGAATGAGTCATGGTTTCACGACCTTCCACGTTGCGAAAATGCACCTGATGTTCGATTAAATCTGACCTTTAGAAAGATGATAACAGAGGCTTCTTTATCACGTGGCTATACAATCACGTCATCACACAGTGAACAAAGCGCATGCGTCAACAACAATTTGTTATCAGTTTTGGCCGAGGACAGACCAGCTCCCTCATTCTGTTCTCTGCCTTCGAATTCTGTGCACGTTGTGTTACCTACCTCCTCGTCGATCTGCGTTAAACATGAAGCGAACTTCTTCGTCTTCAGATGTTTCTGATGCCAAGAAAAAAGTGAGTGATGATCCGCGCTTAATGGAAGCACGATGGAAGCTTTTAAACTATGGATGTCCTGATCCGTTTGCCGAACCTCCTCCTGACGGTATTTCATTAGAAAGCATGCCTCTTTATCATGTGTCCCTCGTGGGAAACAAAGTTGCTAAAGTGACTGATTTTTCTGGAACTGTGAGAGTGCACATTCGCAGCTACACTACCAAAGGAGAAAAACTGTTTCCTACCAAATATGGCGTGACAATGTCTGCTAGAACATTCAAGAAGTTCATGGACCGCTCACATTGTTATGACGCTCTCAATAAAATCAAAGTTATCAATAAAGAACTGTTGATGAACTGTTCACCTTCATCTGATGGGCCTGTGTACACCTTTCAACAACTGTTCACGTGCTCCAATGATGCCTTGCAATTGAATTGTGCTTCGGTGTCCCTAACCTGGGAACAATTCAACACGCTTCGTGATGCTTCTGAAAAGCTGTGGGACGGAATTCTACAATTACAGTTTGGAACAGTTTTTCGTGACGCAGCGAGATTGGTATGCAGTAAATTCGGACTCGAACATACGATATCTGATCAAGACACCAATGCTCTTAAACTTGCTCTGGTCGATGCGGTTGGAAAAAACATTGCAAAAGTGTATTACTGCAGAGAATGTCATTTGCATCCTAATCTCATGCCAAACAATCAGCTGGGGCATAGGTGCTTTAACGAAACAGAAGAAGACAAATGGACTCTATGCTTTGACGAAGCATTTGCTCTTCTTGTTGAACCCAAGACTTTGGGGAAATACTTTGGTGAGCGCCTTCAATCGCTCATACGTCCCACCATTACTCACTTTTTCTTCGAGAGCATTAATGTGAAGAAAATTCTTGTAGAAGCTCAAGAATGTGGAATACGTTGGAGCAATTTAGAGTCCAGATGAGAGAAAAAAGTTCTTTTGAGGAATAAAAAAAAAGTCCTTTTTAGGACTACTTTTAAATTTCATTATCTTTTGTCATTCATTTATATTTTTTTCTGTTTGAATGTGAGTGTATGTGAACGAAGAAGGTCACTGGCGTGGGCTTAATTGCTCCGTAAACCTTAATGTGTTTCTCCAATATTATGGAACCATGTTTGGTGAAGTTCACCACCTATTGTGCTACAAGAAGGCAACAACGAGGGATTTGGTCATCCTGATACCTCCATCTTTGAATGGGTAATACGAGCATTGGTTGAATAACTCGCTCGGGGGACCTTCAGCCGTAGCAAATTCTTTGCATATGTATAATTTCAGTTTTCTTTCCTTGATGTATATTTCTTCTGTTCGATTAACACTAGACGAAATTTAACTTTCTCGAAACTAACCTTATATAAAATGAAGTTGTAAAAAACACAATCCTCCTCAATTATGAACTTTTTAAAAAACGTACCCCTTAACTTTTCAAGTGAAATATTTTGCTCTTTTAAGATTTCTAACATGTCTGAGAACGTTCCTTTAAGGTAAATGATTTTCTCATGTTATTCCATGTGATTTTTGCGACTATATAAAAAGCTAAAATAAAAAAAATCGCCCTCTCAATGAAAGCAACAAATTGGCGATGTTTGTTTCAGTGTGTGAGACTTCTTGCTGTCTGTTCCTTTATAAGAATCAAGAGAAAACATACTTAGAATACAATTGGCTGTTCTTTATGTTCAAGATTAATATGTTCTTGAAGTAATTAAATAAATGGTGTGTGATCTTGTATCAGAAAAACAGATGCGATGGAGATAACCTATTTAGAAATGAATGTAAGGGGGAAACGAAAGTTAACGTATGAAGGGGAATACCTCAAACACAGATGTTTCACATGTAATGCCTGGTAAGTTAAAAGTGATCGTTGCGTGAATGAAGTAAACGCAAAGTTTTGACGCATTTCGATGTAAAGCGAAATAAATTGAAAAAAAAAGCATGTGGTTAGGTGTGTTCATACTGACTTTGACGAGGTGAATTAGCAATAAATATTTGGATATACATGAAAAAAGTGTAAAAGCAGCACATTAAGAAAATTATTTTTGGGGAAAGTATGAAATTTTAGTTTATGTCATGATAATAAATGTCGGTGAGACTTATTCTAAAGTTAAAAAATATATCTGAAGTTTTTGTTACATTTCCGATATTAGGAAAGTTTGTATAGAAATGCGAGAGTGATAGAGTCGAAAAGAAACAAGTTTGCTGGAATGAAACAGGAAAAAAGTACTACGAAGAAAAAAAAATCGAAGTACAGTGTCAAGCAAAGTTAAACAAAATACGTAAACGCAGAACAGTTTTTCGAAAAATAGATTAAGTCGTTACACAGAGAAAAGAACTAAGTCTTTCTTTAAAAAATTATTACATTTGTTTGGAGAAATTCGATATTTTAGCTACATGTTGAGAATAGCTGCTTTTCTGGTGAGTTAAGAAATTTCTATGTAGGGAAAAAAATGTTTGCTAAGAATATGATGTTTAGTGGAAGTACGGACTTGGTCGTTATGTCTCCAGAATGAATGTTTTTTTCTGTTGATTTAGAAAAAATATACTGAAAATATATTGCAAAAGAATATAAATTTTATCGTAAGAAAGAATGCTTTAGAATGAATGTCTTGACAATGAATGCTTTTCCTGTTGGGTCAGTTAAAGAAAAGTATAGCAAATTAGGATAGAATGAAAAAATATGAATATTTCACATACATGCAGGTTTTTTAGGAATACTTAAAAGTGAGTTGGAAAGTGAGGGAAACAAAAATTCTGAAGTGTTTGGTACATCTTGTGATATCAAGTTGTTAAGAAACGTTTTACTCAAATGAAATGAAAAAATAAAGTCATAGTAAAGAAAATACTAATACAATCGAATTTTAACTGTCATAGATCTGTATATTTCTCGTATACCCACGTAAAGGTAAGATAGAAAAATTTATTAAGTTATACATTAAAAGAAAGAAAGAAAAGTTGCTTACATATGAAGAAGAAATAATAATGAAGAAACGCCTGTTGAAAAGAAATAGAAAAGTAAAGTTGGAATAAAGAAAATACTGTTGCAGTCCAATTTTTACCACTACAGATCTGTATATTTCTCATAAATGTAAGCTTTTAGGAATACTTAAAAGTGAGTTTTGAAAAAATATTACGTTACTTGAAAAAACAAAAAAAAAATATCTGGAGTTTTGCTACATCTTGTGATATAAAGTCGTTAAGAAACGTTGGTTGAAATGAAATGAAAAAATAAAGTCTGAATCGTGAACATAGAATGATATTCAAACACACAAAATTAAGTTAAATAGGGGAAAATGCGAAAAAAAATGTTTGTCAGAAAGAAATGCAAAAATAAAGAAAATATTGTTTCAAACAAATTTTTAACTGCTATAGATCTGTATATTTCTTGTACATACACGAAACAGCGATGTAAAAAATAAATTAAGTCACATTTAAAGCAAGAAAGAAAAAAATAGTTCAAGAGGAGAAAAAATAAATCTGAAGTTTTGTCACATCCGGAAATTCAAGTCGTTAAGAAACGTTGGTTGAAATGAAAAAAATAAAGTCAGAATATAAATATGAGGCAGTTTGCAAAGTTTGAAATAAAATAATGGACGAATGCGTGAACATAGAATGATATTCAAAACATAGATTAAGTTAGTAGCGGGAATTGAGAAGAACAATCATATGTTAGAAAGAAATGTAAAAATACAGTAAAAATGGAGAAAATATTGTTTCAATCGAATTTTAACTACTGTAAATGAAAGAAATGGAAAAATACAGTAAGAATGAAGAAATCAATTGAATTTTAACTACTATAGATCCGTGTATTTCTTGTACACACATAGAAAGTCGAGATAGAAAAATAGATTAAACCATACATTAAAAGCAAGTAAGAAAAAAAACAGTTTCAGAGGGAAAAAATTAAAAATCTGAAGTTTCGTCACATCTTGTAGAACAGATATCAAGTCGTTAAGAAACGTTGGTTGAAATTAAATGGAAAAATACAGTAAGAATGAAGTGTAAAGTTAGAAAAAAAGACAATGGACGAATACGTGAACATAGAATGATATTCAAAAACACAAAATTAAGTTAAATATGGGGAAAATGTGAAAAAAAAAATGTTTGTCCGAAAGAAATGTAAAAATAAAGAAAATACTGTTTCAATCGAATGTTTAACTGCTATAGATCTGTATATTTCTCGTACATACACGAAACAGCGATGTAAAAAATAAATTAAGTCACATTTAAAGCAAGTAAGAAAAAATAGTTTAAGAGGAGAAAAAATAAAGTCAGAATATAAGTATGAGGCAGTTAGCAAAGTTTGAAATAAAATAATGGACGAATACGCGGACATAGAATGATATTCAAAACATAGATTAAGTTAGATAGCGGGAATTGAGAAGAAAAAACGTCTGTTAGAAAGAAATGTAAGAATGGAGAAAATATTGTTTCAATCGAATTTTAACTACTATAGATCCGTGTATTTCTTGTACACATATAGAAAAGTATGATAGAAAAATAGATTAAACCATACATTAAAAGCAAGTAAGAAAAAAAAACCAGTTTCAGAGGGAAAAAATTAAAAATCTGAAGTTTTGTCACATCTTGTGGAACAGATATCAAGTCGTTAAGAAACGTATGTTGGTTTAAATCTGAAAAAAGATACTGTTACGAACGAGTTTTATGTATATCTGCTATAGATCTGTATATTTCTCGCGCAAACATGAAACAGCTATATAGAAAACCAGATAAAGTCGTACATTAAAAGCAAGTAAGAAAAGTTCTTTGCGTAGGAAAAAGAAATAATAATGAAGAAACGTTTGCTTGTTTAAATCAGAAAAAATAAAGCCTCGATAAAAGTAGTTGTTAGATTGAAAAGTAATAAAATAAAATAATGATGGTACATCGAGAAGTTTAACGAGTATGCAAGCATTTAGAAAAAAAAGTAGATTAAGATAATGCATTAAAAGGTACATTTCACTGATTAATCATAAAAGAAAATACGAAAACATAAAAAAAAATATTTTAATTATGTATAAAACATTGCGGCTTTTATGGCGGAAAAAAGGTACATTGTTAACAAATGTAACAGAAAATGCCATGAACACGTAAGTACATTAATAAACAATCGTGTTTTAAGATTATGTCTGCAGCACAAAACTTTGGGAAACGTCTTTATGTTGGTACGTCCGTTTAAAAAGCGTGAAATCTCCTCAAAGAAAATTAAAAAAAATCGTTACGTTGAAAAATTATCTATATAAAATGGGAAATTATGGAGGAAAAATAAGGAATAAATTCGTTGCAAAATGATCAAGTTATTGAAAAAAATAATCAGACTTGGAGCTTAATGTGTCTAACAGAATCTAAAATGACGTCAATCTCCTTCTTGTATTCATCGTAAGACGGCCAACTGCAAATCCCTTCAGGCAGTCTTTCCCCATACGCAACCACATGTCTTCATCCTTTCGACCAACCCTACCAACGATTTGGTGGCCGAATTAGTAGAGCATTTGACTTCCACGCAAACGGCCCGAGTTCGAATCCAATTGGTTCCAAACATGGTCGTCGCTTTTTTCCGATAATAAATCCATGGTTGAAAAAAAATTTCCCGAGTTCACTTACAATTAAATTTACCACCACCTGAAAAAACAGATTGGGAAATTCCAAAAAAAATAAAAATGGCGGAGAAATTTCCCAGAATTAAAAATGGCTTCGTGAAGGTGACGTCATGCAGTAAAAAATGGCGGACGGCCACCGTTGCCACCGGAAGAAATGTTTCTTCGTCAACGACGACCACGTGAAGGTGACGTCATGCAGAAAAAATGGCGGACGCCCACCGTTGCCACCGGAAGAAAAGTTTCCCCACGAGAAGCGCATCCGTGACGTCACTTCCGGAATTGACCACGCCCATCTGTGACGTCACTTCCGCCGCCCAAGTCCCCCCTACTACTAGCGTATGTTGTCCCACATGTATGAAGTTTGTATGAATTTCAAACTTAGTATATGAAAGGAAAAACCAAAAGTTATGTTTTTGACAGATGAATTGTTAGTATTAAATCAAACAGATCAGACTAAATGGCAAAGAGATTGACCAGGTAAATCAATTTACATATTTAGGAAGCATGTTTGACAGAGGAAACAAATTAGGTGGTGAAATTAGTAGGCTAGTAAATTCATCTTTGAAAGTCACAGCTGCTTCAGGAGGATTTTGAATAAATGATGAATGATAGGTTCTCAAAAAAGTCCCTAATAGTTGTGTGTGAAAAAGTACAGTAATTGTTCCTACTCTGATGTGCAGCAGTGAAGGTGGAGTACTGCAGATGAAACATAGGAGTGATTTGTGAGCTGTAGAGATGTGTTACTTATGGGGGTGGGGGCAAGATATGTTTTGATCATGTGAGGAATGAAAATGTTTTGTAGATGAGTAGTGTGAAGCAAAATATTGTTTGTAAGGTGGGGACAAATATTCTTTGGTGGTTTGGAGAATGAGTGGTGAGATGATTACTAGGAGAATTTATTCTGCACAAGTGACAGGAAGAAAATGTAGAAGATCAAGGGAGGACCAGATTCAGGAATTCCTGCATGAGAAAAAGAGAATAAATGTGAAGTACAAATGGTCTTGTGTGTGATGGATGTCAGTGAAGCTCAAGTTGTGAGCTGAGATCACTGTAAATGCAGATGTTTGATACATCAAGAGTAAATAAAATGTATTGCCATCAGTTTTAAACTTTAATCCAGCAGATAAGCTCTCATCAAGAAACTAACCTATGATCTTAGAGAACAGCTTAGTGATATATATGCATGTAAAGAGAAAATCCCTCATCTACAGCAAGTTGAATATAACTAGAGGTGAGAAATCAGTACTTATTTTTGTGTTGTTTTGGTGTTAATAAGTGAAACATTAAATGTTATATCCCATTTGAGTTCAAAACTGTAAAAAAAAATTTTAAATCTGCTGACTTCCTTAATTTTAAGGATAGACTCCACCAATGCGCATTTAAAATGTAAAAAAAAAAAAAAAAATGATATGATATCGAAGATAGCTCCTCAGGCGTTTTAGACTTGATAAAGAATACTTCAGATATTTATTGTGTACAAGTTTTTAATGGAGATGAGAAATCCAAAGAAATGGACTGAGAACTGGAAAAAAATGCGTGAAGTGAAGTGGTGTGTGTGTGTGTGTGTGTGTTGATCTCCATGAGCATCTAAAGTTGTTCCCGAATGTGTAGAAGCTCGATTCACCATAAGCAGACACATGTCCCTAATTTAGGGCGAGTGGTTCCAGGAAAGACAAGACAGGAACAACTTCTTTATGTATTTTACCACTTGGTAGGCACATTTTCCATGATTATTTAGATACTGAATAGTTTCCATGACATTTAATGAACATTTCATGACTGAATAGATTTTATTCATGACATTTAATAAATAGATTTCTTGACTGAATAGATTTCATGACATTTAATTGCTAAAACCTGGAAAGAGCGACATCTTTGTTTATTCACTGACGCCACATATTTGGAGGATTTTCACATTTAATGAACAGTGCTTCTTATTTTGAAAATTTGACTATTTTCTAGCAGTTTCTGAGGAAGAAGTAATCTTTTTGTATGAGAATTTTCCTGATATTGATGCTGAATCAGTTGTAGCAGTTATAAAATCACATACAATTTTTGCAAACTTGAACAAATGTAAAACCGATGGGTGCAATGCAAGGTATTCATATAATCTTTAATGGTAGTCTAAGAACTCCCTTCCTACAGCTAGTGTCAAACATTTGGCACAATGTATTGCCTTTTAATCAAACCAAGAACCCATATTTATGAGTACAAATGCAATTTTTACATTGCACATTTATTAGATTTTAGCAGCAAAAGAATTTTGAAAAAAGTAACTTTGTATACTGTAAAGAAACACTAGAGAAATCAAATGAGGAAGAGCACTGCACATTAAAACTTTTCTGGACAACAGAATTTTGTTAATGCCATTCCGTTTAAGAATAACAGTTTTCACAAAAAAAAAAAAAAAAAAAAAAAAAAATATGTTCACAGTTATTATCAAGAGAGAAATAGACATAATGACAAAATGGATAACACTGGGCAAATTAGGCCGAAACCTGTTAACAAGGTTTGTTGTATTTTCAGTTTGTTTGCTTTTTTTGTTTTTTTTTTACAAAAAAAAAATTATATATGTATCTACAGTGTATATGCACACTAACTTTGAAATAATATATTTTCATGTATGTGTGCAAACTTCTTCAAAATTGCATTAAAAAGCTCTAGCCATTTACCTCTCAACAATATTATGACTTTGCAGAACATTCTGCATTAGAAATTGCAATTATATGCTGTGATTACAGGCTAAGGGGGTAATGTTTCAGACAGAAGTAACCCAGTGATTTTGTTTTAGGCATTTTACTCCGCTTTTGTACTTAAATAAACATTTCGAATAATGGAAAAACCTTAACATGTGTAGAATAATCAAATCAATGAGACTTATTTACCCAATTGCCTGTGGTTTACTGGTCTTCTATGTAGCAAAATATTTCTGCCACAAATTCCATTTCAAGTGTGTTTTTTTATTCATGTATATTCTTTAAAAAGATGTTGAGTGTGCTTAACAGGAAAGTTGACATCTAATTTGTTTACTTTCAAATGATAACCAAAACCTTCAAATATCGTTGGTGACAGGTGATACTATCCACAGCCACAGCCCCCCCCCCCCATTGGTGGAAGGGGAGTGCAGATGTTATATAAACACAAAAGTGCACAACACTTTTATGATTGCTTTTTTGACTAATTTTGTCTCGCTGTATCAACAATCTTGCATAGGTAGCAATGTTAAGTACAGAGAATCATGATAACATGTTTTGGTAAAAAAAAACAGTTTCCGCATTTATGTTCTGTAAATTTATGTGACAACTTCCTGCCCTTTGGCCACTTTCATCCCATCTGTGCTCTGCCCCTTCATTAAGAAATGCAACAAGGGGCATATATAGATTTTTTCTGAGGGCGTGCCGTGCCAATGAAATGAAAAAAAATTAAATCCACCAGGACAAAATAAAACAATGAGAATAGAAAAAAAAAAATTTAACGTAAATTAATGAATTTTTTTATTAAATTAAGCATTTTTGTTTCCAATGTAAGGCACATTTTAACAATAACTAAAACACATTTAAACACTTTGGGGGGGGGGGGGGGGGGGGGCATAAATATATGCCACCTTACATTACATAAATGTATAAAATATATAATATAAATACGCCCTTACATTACCATGGCTACGATGTAAACAACCCTGATGTTGGCTTTCCAGCTCAGCATACAAGATATATTTTTAGCGAATTTTTATGAATTATAAAAACGTAAAATGTTAATTCCGCTGTCGAAAATATTTATTTACGTAACAAAACAACGTAAAAGGGCGAAATAAAAGCACTAAGTTTTTAACGAGTTTTAAAGTCGTAAAACCCATGGCGTCGGTCTTGTAAAAAAACGTTAAATATCAATTCCGCTATCGGAAATAATTATTTACACAACAAAACGACTGAAATGGCAAAATAAACGCACTACGTTTATTTCCAAGTACAGCGACCGTCTTGTAAAAGGTACGAAGTTAGTAATATACATTACTTTTCTGAGATATCACTATTTTAATGGTATTAACAAAACTTGATTGCAGCTATATTTTCAAGCTGCAGGATAATTTAGTGCTGGCTGAGATTTGTGCGAACAAGCCAACAGCCAGTTCCCAATAGCCAATACTTAACACAACATTGGATCGGATTCAGTAATAACCCAAATGCGGTATGCAGTGAATAAACCGAAATATCAGTCTTATTGAGATCAGAAGTATTGAAAAATATCGAAAAATCAATCCGATATATTGATCTTTAAATACAGATATTTTCGATTCAATATATCGGTCTCAGAAATATTTAAAGATATCATACTTTTGAAAATATCGTCCATCCCTTCGTCTTGGTAAAAAAACGAGCAGCCACCGTAAAATCACGTGACGACTCGCTGACCAATAGCAGAAAGCGACGCATGCCGCATTCCTTTTCTGTCATTATCGTTCATTGGCTAGCCCGTGCCTCTTAGCAACGCCCGTAAAATTACGGTTTGGAACAGTTGTCCTACATATCCATGCCCGTTAAAATACGGGCATCGCCTTGAAACTGCAGAAACGAGCCTTGATCGTAAAAATACACGGGCAACAAGACTTTTTTTACGGGAATTTTTAACAGTGTGCTTTAAACCGTCTAAACCAAAACTCACACGTGCTTTTCGATACAATATTCTCCCCCAGAACAGAATAGATCGATGCACATGCTTTTGCAGCACTCTTTCCTTGATGAAATTCGGAGCGAATGCAGTGTCGAATAAATGCTGTATCATTTGCCATCTTTCACCTACCGATGTGCAAGTGCGTTTGACTGTTAGGCAAACTTCTGTGTTACATTTTATACTATGGACCAGTTACAGTCACATGACAACAACGCGGGATAATGTCGGTTACGTAAATTAGCGGTATACGTCACACAAAAAACGCTTTAAAACTTATGTGTACACCTAATACATGCATTTTTGCTCTCCTATTTCTTGTGGCCCGTTTGTCATGCGACAGCCAGTCGTATTCCATTTTGTCATGTGGTACGCCAGTCGCATGTCATTTTGTTATGCGGCCTGCAATTCAAAAAAAGGTTGAAAACCCCTGACCAGGATTTACTGAATTATCGCAAAAACATTGTTTCCACACTAGTTTCTTATTAAATTCAATACACTGGAGCAAAATTTCCCTCACCAACGAACGATTTCCTTTCGCCCAAAATGTGCAGTTTGAAGTCAAGAAACTAAGAGTTGATGGGGGGACGAATTCTGAGAGGGTATATTCTAATTTGTTAACACATATACTTTGAGGGAAAAAAAAGAAAAGAGAAAAACAAGGGACTGGGGGCGCTTATGTTATCACTGTTTGTTCATTCTGCTGTGGATCCAAAAATTTATTTTATTCCATACTAACGCTTCTAAAAATCTGATTGAAAGAACAGTCTCTTCCCTTCGATACCTGTTTAAATAAAGCCAATTTTGCGTAGCCCCTTTTTAAGTTAGGCACAATCCTTCCACAAGGAGAGATTGACAAGGATGAACAATTTAGCGCTAGGATACTTTAGTACATATATTTTTTCGATATTTCTGCTTCTAAAAGTTCGATCTGAAAACTCTTTTGACATCCAATATTACTGACCTTGTACATCCTTTTTCTTATATTTTTGGACTTTTCATAATGCACATTTCTGAGGCTAGGTGGCCTTGCTGTGCATTTGTGTTTGCAGTGTATCTTCACTTCTAAAGAACCTATTGAAGATACTTTTCGTACAATATGCCACTCGCTACGGTAAAGATTACGAGCATTATGCTCTTTAACTATTGGACGGTCTCCTCGCTAGGGGACGTATGTGAAAACCACTTTCTTTCCTATCTCTGCTTTGAGATATCCTATTTGAAAACTTCTTTTTTCATCGCATACCTTTCGATATGAAGAATAAACGCCAATGCTTTTCCTTTTTACATTCCGCAGTTCGGCATCAAAGTATTGGAAACAGTGTATCACAATACAAAATTCCGTTGGAAATTTTTTTCTCGGTAATATATCCTTTCCTGGGAAGAATATTTACTTATTCAAGTAACATGTACCTTTTCTTCTTGTAGCGAAAAGTTAAATACGTTTTTATACATACCCATCCTTACTTTTAATTAATTTTTTTCCTCAGATATCTTTCGCCATGAAGAACATTTCATGCTCAGTTTGTGATTTTTCGTAGCACACATTCCTACCGCTAGGAGACGTATCCAAGTACCTATTTCTGCTTGTGGATGTTAAATTTTTTCTAGAAATCTGGTTGAAAAGAAATGTTTGTTACTGGTTCCAGCCCATTCTGCATTTTAAATAATGCGCAGTTTTTCCACCAGGGAAGTAAATGAATACATACTATTTTACGCTGCTTTTTCCTTTTTCCAAAAATCTGCTTTGAAGATTCATTTTCGTGTCAAAAAGAATTCAAATGACGTTCTTATTTCACCTAAGAGTTAGGTGTCATTTCTTTTTTTTTTTTTTTTTTTTTCCATTTTCCCCCGAATTCGGTGTGTTTATAGACTTTATTTATTTATTGAATTTGTTATCAGTTTTTTTAAATTGATATTATTATTTTTTGTATATTTTTTTTCATTTTATCCAGGAATTTGGTGTCATGTTTTTCCTTTTGTTTTAATATTCCAGTTTGAAACGTTTTTTTTTTTTTTTTTTTTTTTTTTTTTTGAGTGGGGATTCGAAAAGGATAAAAAACCATCAAAAGTTAATAATTTCGGACCTTGACTTTTGTAGACAAAAGAAAAAAAAAAGCGGGAAAGGGGGGGGAGGATTCGCTTCAGTAGCTCCCACCTGTATCTCTATCTGCCAGAGGCGTAACTAGGGCGGGGTAATCTGAATTAAGATTTGAATTTAAAATTTTGCACAAATTTTTGTCACAGTTTTTTTTTTCTGTTTTTTTGCGCCATATTTTGTTATTCGTTCATTTACAGAATTGGCTTATAATAATATGATAATATGCTTCGCTAGTTTGGGTAAACTTATCAAATTAAAATTCGCATTTCTTTCTCACATATTTTAGGGGACATCAGTTGCTAATATGCAAAAATGAAGGCACGGTTAGACGTACGTTTCTAGAGAAGAAAGTTTTACATATTGTTGAAGCTCCTCTGGGGGCTATTTGATTATTACTGCGATTGAGAGTGGCGATTTTCAGCTGTATTCAGGACTTACTGTGGTGCAAATGTCCGAAACAGTTGGGGAGAACTATACAGCCAGTTCGATTGTGCCTGTCCCATAGAGATTAAATTAACGCCACACAGCAATATGGTTTTGTCGAGTAACGTAAATTTTTATGTATAAAACTGCTAATATACACTATAGGAAACTCAAACTTTTCTTTTCTCTAGAAGCGATTGAATTATTGACTTGTTGAGAAAAGTTAAAGGAGGAATTGAACGTGATACCTAAATCTTCCGTGCGATCAGATTGTAAACTGAGTGGACAGAAGTTAAGGGATACCCCCCCCGTAACGGAGAGACCCACTCTCCTCCCTGATAAGGGGGAAGTAATCCGGCGAGGCATTAAGACCATTTAGTCACGAAAGCGTTCCACAAATGTTTCCACCTATATGCTTGCTGCACTGCTGTCCATAATTCCGTTGCATTTCTGGATGGAGAATCCAAAACTCGAACGGACGTTTCCACGGCATCCCAAAGATATTCCACATGGTTTATCCCCGGTAAACGGGGAGGTGGAACTTCTGCGGGATTCCCTCCGTTTCCCCTAATATCGTTTTCCCTAATGCATAATCTTGCCTTAAGGTTCTTTTGCCTTCCCTCTGCCGGCTTACTCGCTTTCCATCAATCCTTTCTTTGAGGGTGGGGTGAGAAAAGGTCAGTTGTTAACAACATCGTATTACAACTTCGGACAGTTTCAAACAAGAAACGCCGTGCAATAATAATTCTAATAAGCCAACGCTAAAACAATTTCATACGTTTTAGCGTTGGCTCATTAGAATTATGGTTTTCTTGGTTGGTAGTAAAAAAAAAATGGATGTCACTGTTGAAATTATTCAGTCAAAAAAAGGTCAATTTATGTATGTTACAAATGGATATTTGAACGAATTCATCAACCAATTAAAAATTCAGCATGCCAATTTTAAAAATCAGATGGCTTTGCTTGACGTTGGGAACCGGCCTCCACACCTCAAATTAAAATACAAGAAAATCAATGAAAAAATAATGAAGTTGACAAACGAATATATTAATGAAGAATGTAGTTTAATTCTTTTTATGTCATCTGTTGGATTTAATATAACAGATGCGATGCAGCTTAGCAAAAACTTTTGCTAAATGTCATTCAATGCTTAATAAATGCTGAATTTATTAGTTATTCAGCAAATTATTACAATGTATCTTATTTTCAATGCCATGAGTGTTTTTTAGTTTTTTGTTCTATGTCAAACTATACATAAATGTTGTTGTAGCTATGCTTCTGCCTACCAGTTAGGGCAAAATATATGTATGTATAAAGAAAGACATGACACTCTTCCTTTGTAAATTCAAATAGGAATACCAATATAAATAAGAACTGAACCTGACGCTGTGGAATTAATCGTAACTTTGACCGAACTATTAGGGGAAACGGGAATCGTAACTTCTGACCCAACTATATTAGGAGAAACGGGAATTGCAGTAACAATATTAGGGGAACCGGGAATATACACTATCTACCAATAAGTAATTGGACACCCCTGCAATCGACGATATCTGCGGTCCTGATACACGTCACGGCCGCCGCCGCCATTAAATATCGTGTGGGAAACAACAACGCAACCAGTCGCATGCAAGATGCCACGCAGTTCGGAGCTCTCTGATTTCGAGAAAGGTGTAATCGTCGGGTATCACAGAAATGGCCGATCCGTACGTGACATATCCAGCGAGTTGAAGTACCCAAAATCGACAGTGGTCTACGTGACTGGCAAGTGGAAGATGAGAGGTGACTGTCGGAATGTGCCCCGACCCGGCAGACCCACAAAAACTGGGAGTTAGAGACCGACGGGTGCTGGCCAGAGAAATTCGGAAGAACCGCCCCAAATCGATGGGCCACATCCGCGAGGAGTTTCAACAGACATCCCGGAGTGTTCTTTCGATGAATACCATCAGTAAGGAAGTCCATCTGCTCGGTTATCATGGACGTGCTGCCGCCCACAAGCCTTTGATCACCAAGTCCAATAGCGCTGTTCGGCTAACGTGGGGCAAAGAACGTCGACAGTGGACAGTTGAACAGTGGAAACAGGTTCGCGGCAAATCAAGGTTCACCCTCTACCGTTTGGATGGCAGGGTCTGGGTTTGGCGTCTGCCTGGAGAACGGCTCCTGCCGGAATGTATTGTGCCAACTGTGAAGTTTGGCGGCGGTGGAATTATGCTATAGGGGTGTTTCTCCTGGTATGGCACGGGACCCTTGGTCGCAATTCCTGGTAGACTCAACGCCGAGAGCTTCTGCACCATTTTGGATGACCATGCGCTTCCTACGTTGTGGCAGTTTTACGGGGTGGACCCATGTTACTTTCAGGATGACAATGCCACCTGTCATGTTGCAAGGTCCACCATGGCTTGGCATGGTAACAATGGGGTTAATCGAATGGAGTGGCCTGCGCAGAGCCCGGACCTTAACCCTATCGAGCACCTCTGGGACGAGTTGGAGCGTCGACTTAAGGGGTGCCGCCACCGTTCGAAATCGGTGAAGGAAGTGACCTTTCTTCTGCGAGCCGAGTGGAAGAAAATACCGCTGGCCGTCATACAACGCCTGTTGAAAGTATGCCCTGGAGGGTCGCAGCTGTAATCGCCACTCGTGGAGGCTCCACCAACTACTGAAGGTGAATAAACTTCGTTTTCCTTTGCTATCACAGGTGTCCAATTACTTGTTGGTAGATAGTGTATATACATAGAGAGAATGGGCTTCAACGAACCACCTGATTAGGGAAACGAGAGGACACCCTTCTGCAGAATGTTCTTCTAACCATGCTCTAATTACTACGGCTCTTTGGGGAACAGAGTCGGAAACGGGTCAAAAATTTTGGTACTTGGGCGGCGGAAGTGACGTCACAGATGGGCGTGGTCAATTCCGGAAGTGACGTCACGGATGCGCTTCCCGTGGGGAAACTTTTCTTCCGGTGGCAACGGTGGGCGTCCGCCATTTTTTCTGCATGACGTCACCTTCACGTGGTCGTCGTTGACGAAGAAACATTTCTTCCGGTGGCAACGGTGGCCGTCCGCCATTTTTTACTGCATGACGTCACCTTCACGAAGCCATTTTTAATTCTGGGAAATTTCTCCGCCATTTTTATTTTTTTTGGAATTTCCCAATCTGTTTTTTCAGGTGGTGGTAAATTTAATTGTAAGTGAACTCGGGAAATTTTTTTTCAACCATGGATTTATTATCGGAAAAAAGCGACGACCATGTTTGGAACCAATTGGATTCGAACTCGGGCCGTTTGCGTGGAAGTCAAATGCTCTACTAATTCGGCCACCAAATCGTTGGTAGGGTTGGTCGAAAGGATGAAGACATGTGGTTGCGTATGGGGAAAGACTGCCTGAAGGGATTTGCAGTTGGCCGTCTTACGATGAATACAAGAAGGAGATTGACGTCATTTTAGATTCTGTTAGACACATTAAGCTCCAAGTCTGATTATTTTTTTCAATAACTTGATCATTTTGCAACGAATTTATTCCTTATTTTTCCTCCATAATTTCCCATTTTATATAGATAATTTTTCAACGTAACGATTTTTTTTTAATTTTCTTTGAGGAGATTTCACGCTTTTTAAACGGACGTACCAACATAAAGACGTTTCCCAAAGTTTTGTGCTGCAGACATAATCTTAAAACACGATTGTTTATTAATGTACTTACGTGTTCATGGCATTTTCTGTTACATTTGTTAACAATGTACCTTTTTTCCGCCATAAAAGCCGCAATGTTTTATACATAATTAAAATATTTTTTTTATGTTTTCGTATTTTCTTTTATGATTAATCAGTGAAATGTACCTTTTAATGCATTATCTTAATCTACTTTTTTTCTAAATGCTTGCATACTCGTTAAACTTCTCGATGTACCATCATTATTTTATTTTATTACTTTTCAATCTAACAACTACTTTTATCGAGGCTTTATTTTTTCTGATTTAAACAAGCAAACGTTTCTTCATTATTATTTCTTTTTCCTACGCAAAGAACTTTTCTTACTTGCTTTTAATGTACGACTTTATCTGGTTTTCTATATAGCTGTTTCATGTTTGCGCGAGAAATATACAGATCTATAGCAGATATACATAAAACTCGTTCGTAACAGTATCTTTTTTCAGATTTAAACCAACATACGTTTCTTAACGACTTGATATCTGTTCCACAAGATGTGACAAAACTTCAGATTTTTAATTTTTTCCCTCTGAAACTGGTTTTTTTTCTTACTTGCTTTTAATGTATGGTTTAATCTATTTTTCTATCATACTTTTCTATATGTGTACAAGAAATACACGGATCTATAGTAGTTAAAATTCGATTGAAACAATATTTTCTCCATTCTTACATTTCTTTCTAACAGACGTTTTTTCTTCTCAATTCCCGCTATCTAACTTAATCTATGTTTTGAATATCATTCTATGTCCGCGTATTCGTCCATTATTTTATTTCAAACTTTGCTAACTGCCTCATACTTATATTCTGACTTTATTTTTTCTCCTCTTAAACTATTTTTTCTTACTTGCTTTAAATGTGACTTAATTTATTTTTTACATCGCTGTTTCGTGTATGTACGAGAAATATACAGATCTATAGCAGTTAAACATTCGATTGAAACAGTATTTTCTTTATTTTTACATTTCTTTCGGACAAACATTTTTTTTTTCACATTTTCCCCATATTTAACTTAATTTTGTGTTTTTGAATATCATTCTATGTTCACGTATTCGTCCATTGTCTTTTTTTCTAACTTTACACTTCATTCTTACTGTATTTTTCCATTTAATTTCAACCAACGTTTCTTAACGACTTGATATCTGTTCTACAAGATGTGACGAAACTTCAGATTTTTAATTTTTTCCCTCTGAAACTGTTTTTTTCTTACTTGCTTTTAATGTATGGTTTAATCTATTTTTCTATCTCGACTTTCTATGTGTGTACAAGAAATACACGGATCTATAGTAGTTAAAATTCAATTGATTTCTTCATTCTTACTGTATTTTTCCATTTCTTTCATTTACAGTAGTTAAAATTCGATTGAAACAATATTTTCTCCATTTTTACTGTATTTTTACATTTCTTTCTAACATATGATTGTTCTTCTCAATTCCCGCTACTAACTTAATCTATGTTTTGAATATCATTCTATGTTCACGCATTCGTCCATTATTTTATTTCAAACTTTGCAAACTGCCTCATATTTATATTCTGACTTTATTTTTTTCATTTCAACCAACGTTTCTTAACGACTTGAATTTCCGGATGTGACAAAACTTCAGATTTATTTTTTCTCCTCTTGAACTATTTTTTTCTTTCTTGCTTTAAATGTGACTTAATTTATTTTTTACATCGCTGTTTCGTGTATGTACAAGAAATATACAGATCTATAGCAGTTAAAAATTTGTTTGAAACAATATTTTCTTTATTTTTACATTTCTTTCTGACAAACATTTTTTTTTTCGCATTTTCCCCTATTTAACTTAATTTTGTGTGTTTGAATATCATTCTATGTTCACGATTCAGACTTTATTTTTTCATTTCATTTCAACCAACGTTTCTTAACGACTTTATATCACAAGATGTAGCAAAACTCCAGATATTTTTTTTTTGTTTTTTCAAGTAACGTAATATTTTTTCAAAACTCACTTTTAAGTATTCCTAAAAGCTTACATTTATGAGAAATATACAGATCTGTAGTGGTAAAAATTGGACTGCAACAGTATTTTCTTTATTCCAACTTTACTTTTCTATTTCTTTTCAACAGGCGTTTCTTCATTATTATTTCTTCTTCATATGTAAGCAACTTTTCTTTCTTTCTTTTAATGTATAACTTAATAAATTTTTCTATCTTACCTTTACGTGGGTATACGAGAAATATACAGATCTATGACAGTTAAAATTCGATTGTATTAGTATTTTCTTTACTATGACTTTATTTTTTCATTTCATTTGAGTAAAACGTTTCTTAACAACTTGATATCACAAGATGTACCAAACACTTCAGAATTTTTGTTTCCCTCACTTTCCAACTCACTTTTAAGTATTCCTAAAAAACCTGCATGTATGTGAAATATTCATATTTTTTCATTCTATCCTAATTTGCTATACTTTTCTTTAACTGACCCAACAGGAAAAGCATTCATTGTCAAGACATTCATTCTAAAGCATTCTTTCTTACGATAAAATTTATATTCTTTGCAATATATTTTCAGTATATTTTTTCTAAATCAACAGAAAAAAACATTCATTCTGGAGACATAACGACCAAGTCCGTACTTCCACTAAACATCATATTCTTAGCAAACATTTTTTTCCCTACATAGAAATTTCTTAACTCACCAGAAAAGCAGCTATTCTCAACATGTAGCTAAAATATCGAATTTCTCCAAACAAATGTAATAATTTTTTAAAGAAAGACTTAGTTCTTTTCTCTGTGTAACGACTTAATCTATTTTTCGAAAAACTGTTCTGCGTTTACGTATTTTGTTTAACTTTGCTTGACACTGTACTTCGATTTTTTTTTCTTCGTAGTACTTTTTTCCTGTTTCATTCCAGCAAACTTGTTTCTTTTCGACTCTATCACTCTCGCATTTCTATACAAACTTTCCTAATATCGGAAATGTAACAAAAACTTCAGATATATTTTTTAACTTTAGAATAAGTCTCACCGACATTTATTATCATGACATAAACTAAAATTTCATACTTTCCCCAAAAATAATTTTCTTAATGTGCTGCTTTTACACTTTTTTCATGTATATCCAAATATTTATTGCTAATTCACCTCGTCAAAGTCAGTATGAACACACCTAACCACATGCTTTTTTTTTCAATTTATTTCGCTTTACATCGAAATGCGTCAAAACTTTGCGTTTACTTCATTCACGCAACGATCACTTTTAACTTACCAGGCATTACATGTGAAACATCTGTGTTTGAGGTATTCCCCTTCATACGTTAACTTTCGTTTCCCCCTTACATTCATTTCTAAATAGGTTATCTCCATCGCATCTGTTTTTCTGATACAAGATCACACACCATTTATTTAATTACTTCAAGAACATATTAATCTTGAACATAAAGAACAGCCAATTGTATTCTAAGTATGTTTTCTCTTGATTCTTATAAAGGAACAGACAGCAAGAAGTCTCACACACTGAAACAAACATCGCCAATTTGTTGCTTTCATTGAGAGGGCGATTTTTTTTATTTTAGCTTTTTATATAGTCGCAAAAATCACATGGAATAACATGAGAAAATCATTTACCTTAAAGGAACGTTCTCAGACATGTTAGAAATCTTAAAAGAGCAAAATATTTCACTTGAAAAGTTAAGGGGTACGTTTTTAAAAAGTTCATAATTGAGGAGGATTGTGTTTTTTACAACTTCATTTTATATAAGGTTAGTTTCGAGAAAGTTAAATTTCGTCTAGTGTTAATCGAACAGAAGAAATATACATCAAGGAAAGAAAACTGAAATTATAGATATGCAAAGAATTTGCTACGGCTGAAGGTCCCCCGAGCGAGTTATTCAACCAATGCTCGTATTACCCATTCAAAGATGGAGGTATCAGGATGACCAAATCCCTCGTTGTTGCCTTCTTGTAGCACAATAGGTGGTGAACTTCACCAAACATGGTTCCATAATATTGGAGAAACACATTAAGGTTTACGGAGCAATTAAGCCCACGCCAGTGACCTTCTTCGTTCACATACACTCACATTCAAACAGAAAAAAATATAAATGAATGACAAAAAATAATGAAATAAAAGTAGTCCTGAAAAGGACTGTTTTGTAGTCCTAAAAAGGACTTGGTTTTCTTTAAACCTCGAAATCATCATCACACTCCATATTTTGAACAGTCTTGAGAATTTCGCAAATATCAAGATCTTCAAGAATAAATCTGGGAACTGAAACTTTTGCAACTGATCAGGCATTGGCGTAAGCAATCCCAAGTACTTTGGGTTCGATAAGTGCAAATGCCTTGTCAAAGCATCTATGCCACCGATCGCTTGCTGTGGAATTCATACGGTCATGACCTAGCTGATTATTTGGCATAAGAAGCACTGGAAGATGACACTCCCTACAGTAGAAAACGTTTTCTACATTTTCCTTAATGGTAGCTCTTACCACTTCCACGAGAACGTCTTTCAGTTCTTGAATGTCTACGGAAAAAGTAGTCAAAGTTCCTTGTTTTTGTAACACGGCATTTTGGAAGGTGGATCCAAACTGTAATTTTTTTACACTGAACCAAAGCTTTTTGCATGCATCTTTCAGAGTTTCAAATTGGTCGCATGTTAATGACACTGATGCTCGATTCAACATAAACGAATCATCAGTCAGAACGTGAAGTTGTTGAAAACGGTAAGCAATTTCACGAGGGGAAGGGAAACAGTTCATCATCAATTCCTTGTTGAAAACCACGATTTCATTACTTCCATCATACATATAGCAGTTTTCCATAAATTCCTTAAATGTTTTAGCTGACATGGTGACTCCGTACTTGGAAGGAAACAGTTTTTCCTTTTTCACAACATAACTTCGAATGCGTACTCTCACAGTGCCTGTGAAATCAGACACTTTTGCTAACTTATTTCCACCCAACGAAACATAATGTGGAGGAAGGCTTTCTAATGAGATGCCTGATTCAGCATGAGACTCAGGCTTTGTAGGAACACACACCTTCTTTGTAGCAGTAGCAGAGGAAACTTCGGCAGATCGCTCATGTTCAAGGCAGTTCGATGAGTAACACAGTTCACGGTAGGTTGTAGCGATGATAATCCGTACGATAACACAACGTGTGAGCAGTTCGATGATTGAGAACAGAATAGTGAGCTGATTTGTCCTCAGGCAAAACTAATAAGAGATTTGCGCATGTGCGTCTGCTTGATGACGTCAGTCCTCCACGTGGAAAAATCATGACGTCAGATACACCCAACGTCTCCCTGACAGACGCCATCTTGAAACACCACGTGCTCCAGCACAGCAGAATGACGGGGGAAAGCTGATTTGTCCTTAGGCGATAAGAGACTTGAGCATGTGTGTCTGCTTGATGACGTCAGTCCTCCACGTGGAAAATTCATGACGTCAGATACACCCAACGTCTCCCTGACCGACACCATCTTGGATCGCCACGTGCTCCAACATATATCAGCTTTCGCAAAACGCTTGGGGTGACGTCACGGAATATCTAAAGGTTAGGTTTAGACGAATATTGGGAGCATTCTTGCAGTGTGGTGATCCACTAAATGAGTAACGGACATGATTATCACCGTAGGCCACATGTTGTCTAGGAATTTTATATGTTTTTCCATAAATCTTAATTTTGCTGAGATCATCACCGATATATTCTACTTCATTTTAGAGGTGGTTAAGATAATCTGTAGCTTCAGAATCAGAAAATAATTTCTCATAGGAAAAATGGAGGCCATCCTTATGATACATCTTAGAAGAATACATTTCTTCAGACGAAAGAAAATATAGCAGTAATTGAAAAACGCAGTATCTTCACACCGAGTAACGAAGCGAAAATGAAACAGACTTGAGATAAGACGTACGATTAACGAGTGCGTGATTCTCGCTTCGTTGCTCGGTGTGAAGATACTGCTTTTTTCAATTACTGCTATATTTTCTTTCGTCTGAAGAAATGTATTCTTCTAAGATGTATCATAAGGATGGCCTCCATTTTTCCTATGAGAAATTATTTTCTGATTCTGAAGCTACAGATTATCTTAACCACCTCTAAAATGAAGTAGAATATATCGGTGATGATCTCAGCAAAATTAAGATTTATGGAAAAACATATAAAATTCCTAGACAACATGTGGCCTACTGTGATAATCATCTCCATTACTCATTCAGTGGATTGAGTGTGCTGGCTAAACCTTAGATACCAGTACTTCGTGAAATCAAGGATGCTGTTGAGAATGTATGTGGAGAAATATTCAATTTTGTTTTAATTAATAAGTATAAAAATGGAAATCCCTGTATTGGTTTTCACAGAGATGACGAATGTGAAATTGTAAAAAATTCATGCATTGCCTCAGTTTCTCTAGGCCAAACAAGGGACTTTGTTTTTAAAAGAGATGGTTTTCAGCCTGTCGTCATAGGTTTGGAATGTGGATCCCTTTTACAAATGCTACCCCCACGAATGAGTCATGGTATCATGGACTGCCACGTTGCAAGAATGCTCCCAATATTCGTCTAAACCTGACATTTAGAAAGATAACAGGGTCACTCTTATCACGTGACTATGCAATCACGTCATCAAGAAGCGAACAACACACATGCGTGAACAAGACGAATGAGTCATGGTTTCACGACCTTCCACGTTGCGAAAATGCACCTGATGTTCGATTAAATCTGACCTTTAGAAAGATGATAACAGAGGCTTCTTTATCACGTGGCTATACAATCACGTCATCACACAGTGAACAAAGCGCATGCGTCAACAACAATTTGTTATCAGTTTTGGCCGAGGACAGACCAGCTCCCTCATTCTGTTCTCTGCCTTCGAATTCTGTGCACGTTGTGTTACCTACCTCCTCGTCGATCTGCGTTAAACATGAAGCGAACTTCTTCGTCTTCAGATGTTTCTGATGCCAAGAAAAAAGTGAGTGATGATCCGCGCTTAATGGAAGCACGATGGAAGCTTTTAAACTATGGATGTCCTGATCCGTTTGCCGAACCTCCTCCTGACGGTATTTCATTAGAAAGCATGCCTCTTTATCATGTGTCCCTCGTGGGAAACAAAGTTGCTAAAGTGACTGATTTTTCTGGAACTGTGAGAGTGCACATTCGCAGCTACACTACCAAAGGAGAAAAACTGTTTCCTACCAAATATGGCGTGACAATGTCTGCTAGAACATTCAAGAAGTTCATGGACCGCTCACATTGTTATGACGCTCTCAATAAAATCAAAGTTATCAATAAAGAACTGTTGATGAACTGTTCACCTTCATCTGATGGGCCTGTGTACACCTTTCAACAACTGTTCACGTGCTCCAATGATGCCTTGCAATTGAATTGTGCTTCGGTGTCCCTAACCTGGGAACAATTCAACACGCTTCGTGATGCTTCTGAAAAGCTGTGGGACGGAATTCTACAATTACAGTTTGGAACAGTTTTTCGTGACGCAGCGAGATTGGTATGCAGTAAATTCGGACTCGAACATACGATATCTGATCAAGACACCAATGCTCTTAAACTTGCTCTGGTCGATGCGGTTGGAAAAAACATTGCAAAAGTGTATTACTGCAGAGAATGTCATTTGCATCCTAATCTCATGCCAAACAATCAGCTGGGGCATAGGTGCTTTAACGAAACAGAAGAAGACAAATGGACTCTATGCTTTGACGAAGCATTTGCTCTTCTTGTTGAACCCAAGACTTTGGGGAAATACTTTGGTGAGCGCCTTCAATCGCTCATACGTCCCACCATTACTCACTTTTTCTTCGAGAGCATTAATGTGAAGAAAATTCTTGTAGAAGCTCAAGAATGTGGAATACGTTGGAGCAATTTAGAGTCCAGATGAGAGAAAAAGTTCTTTTGAGGAATAAAAAAAAGTCCTTTTTAGGACTACTTTTAAATTTCATTATCTTTTGTCATTCATTTATATTTTTTTCTGTTTGAATGTGAGTGTATGTGAACGAAGAAGGTCACTGGCGTGGGCTTAATTGCTCCGTAAACCTTAATGTGTTTCTCCAATATTATGGAACCATGTTTGGTGAAGTTCACCACCTATTGTGCTACAAGAAGGCAACAACGAGGGATTTGGTCATCCTGATACCTCCATCTTTGAATGGGTAATACGAGCATTGGTTGAATAACTCGCTCGGGGGACCTTCAGCCGTAGCAAATTCTTTGCATATGTATAATTTCAGTTTTCTTTCCTTGATGTATATTTCTTCTGTTCGATTAACACTAGACGAAATTTAACTTTCTCGAAACTAACCTTATATAAAATGAAGTTGTAAAAAACACAATCCTCCTCAATTATGAACTTTTTAAAAACGTACCCCTTAACTTTTCAAGTGAAATATTTTGCTCTTTTAAGATTTCTAACATGTCTGAGAACGTTCCTTTAAGGTAAATGATTTTCTCATGTTATTCCATGTGATTTTTGCGACTATATAAAAAGCTAAAATAAAAAAAAAATCGCCCTCTCAATGAAAGCAACAAATTGGCGATGTTTGTTTCAGTGTGTGAGACTTCTTGCTGTCTGTTCCTTTATAAGAATCAAGAGAAAACATACTTAGAATACAATTGGCTGTTCTTTATGTTCAAGATTAATATGTTCTTGAAGTAATTAAATAAATGGTGTGTGATCTTGTATCAGAAAAACAGATGCGATGGAGATAACCTATTTAGAAATGAATGTAAGGGGGAAACGAAAGTTAACGTATGAAGGGGAATACCTCAAACACAGATGTTTCACATGTAATGCCTGGTAAGTTAAAAGTGATCGTTGCGTGAATGAAGTAAACGCAAAGTTTTGACGCATTTCGATGTAAAGCGAAATAAATTGAAAAAAAAAAGCATGTGGTTAGGTGTGTTCATACTGACTTTGACGAGGTGAATTAGCAATAAATATTTGGATATACATGAAAAAAGTGTAAAAGCAGCACATTAAGAAAATTATTTTTGGGGAAAGTATGAAATTTTAGTTTATGTCATGATAATAAATGTCGGTGAGACTTATTCTAAAGTTAAAAAATATATCTGAAGTTTTTGTTACATTTCCGATATTAGGAAAGTTTGTATAGAAATGCGAGAGTGATAGAGTCGAAAAGAAACAAGTTTGCTGGAATGAAACAGGAAAAAAGTACTACGAAGAAAAAAAATCGAAGTACAGTGTCAAGCAAAGTTAAACAAAATACGTAAACGCAGAACAGTTTTTCGAAAAATAGATTAAGTCGTTACACAGAGAAAAGAACTAAGTCTTTCTTTAAAAAATTATTACATTTGTTTGGAGAAATTCGATATTTTAGCTACATGTTGAGAATAGCTGCTTTTCTGGTGAGTTAAGAAATTTCTATGTAGGGAAAAAAATGTTTGCTAAGAATATGATGTTTAGTGGAAGTACGGACTTGGTCGTTATGTCTCCAGAATGAATGTTTTTTCTGTTGATTTAGAAAAAATATACTGAAAATATATTGCAAAGAATATAAATTTTATCGTAAGAAAGAATGCTTTAGAATGAATGTCTTGACAATGAATGCTTTTCCTGTTGGGTCAGTTAAAGAAAAGTATAGCAAATTAGGATAGAATGAAAAAATATGAATATTTCACATACATGCAGGTTTTTTAGGAATACTTAAAAGTGAGTTGGAAAGTGAGGGAAACAAAAATTCTGAAGTGTTTGGTACATCTTGTGATATCAAGTTGTTAAGAAACGTTTTACTCAAATGAAATGAAAAAATAAAGTCATAGTAAAGAAAATACTAATACAATCGAATTTTAACTGTCATAGATCTGTATATTTCTCGTATACCCACGTAAAGGTAAGATAGAAAAATTTATTAAGTTATACATTAAAAGAAAGAAAGAAAAGTTGCTTACATATGAAGAAGAAATAATAATGAAGAAACGCCTGTTGAAAAGAAATAGAAAAGTAAAGTTGGAATAAAGAAAATACTGTTGCAGTCCAATTTTTACCACTACAGATCTGTATATTTCTCATAAATGTAAGCTTTTAGGAATACTTAAAAGTGAGTTTTGAAAAAATATTACGTTACTTGAAAAAACAAAAAAAAAATATCTGGAGTTTTGCTACATCTTGTGATATAAAGTCGTTAAGAAACGTTGGTTGAAATGAAATGAAAAAATAAAGTCTGAATCGTGAACATAGAATGATATTCAAACACACAAAATTAAGTTAAATAGGGGAAAATGCGAAAAAAAAAATGTTTGTCAGAAAGAAATGCAAAAATAAAGAAAATATTGTTTCAAACAAATTTTTAACTGCTATAGATCTGTATATTTCTTGTACATACACGAAACAGCGATGTAAAAAATAAATTAAGTCACATTTAAAGCAAGAAAGAAAAAAATAGTTCAAGAGGAGAAAAAATAAATCTGAAGTTTTGTCACATCCGGAAATTCAAGTCGTTAAGAAACGTTGGTTGAAATGAAAAAAATAAAGTCAGAATATAAATATGAGGCAGTTTGCAAAGTTTGAAATAAAATAATGGACGAATGCGTGAACATAGAATGATATTCAAAACATAGATTAAGTTAGTAGCGGGAATTGAGAAGAACAATCATATGTTAGAAAGAAATGTAAAAATACAGTAAAAATGGAGAAAATATTGTTTCAATCGAATTTTAACTACTGTAAATGAAAGAAATGGAAAAATACAGTAAGAATGAAGAAATCAATTGAATTTTAACTACTATAGATCCGTGTATTTCTTGTACACACATAGAAAGTCGAGATAGAAAAATAGATTAAACCATACATTAAAAGCAAGTAAGAAAAAAAACAGTTTCAGAGGGAAAAAATTAAAAATCTGAAGTTTCGTCACATCTTGTAGAACAGATATCAAGTCGTTAAGAAACGTTGGTTGAAATTAAATGGAAAAATACAGTAAGAATGAAGTGTAAAGTTAGAAAAAAAGACAATGGACGAATACGTGAACATAGAATGATATTCAAAAACACAAAATTAAGTTAAATATGGGGAAAATGTGAAAAAAAATGTTTGTCCGAAAGAAATGTAAAAATAAAGAAAATACTGTTTCAATCGAATGTTTAACTGCTATAGATCTGTATATTTCTCGTACATACACGAAACAGCGATGTAAAAAATAAATTAAGTCACATTTAAAGCAAGTAAGAAAAAATAGTTTAAGAGGAGAAAAAATAAAGTCAGAATATAAGTATGAGGCAGTTAGCAAAGTTTGAAATAAAATAATGGACGAATACGCGGACATAGAATGATATTCAAAACATAGATTAAGTTAGATAGCGGGAATTGAGAAGAAAAAACGTCTGTTAGAAAGAAATGTAAGAATGGAGAAAATATTGTTTCAATCGAATTTTAACTACTATAGATCCGTGTATTTCTTGTACACATATAGAAAAGTATGATAGAAAAATAGATTAAACCATACATTAAAAGCAAGTAAGAAAAAAAAACCAGTTTCAGAGGGAAAAAATTAAAAATCTGAAGTTTTGTCACATCTTGTGGAACAGATATCAAGTCGTTAAGAAACGTATGTTGGTTTAAATCTGAAAAAAAAGATACTGTTACGAACGAGTTTTATGTATATCTGCTATAGATCTGTATATTTCTCGCGCAAACATGAAACAGCTATATAGAAAACCAGATAAAGTCGTACATTAAAAGCAAGTAAGAAAAGTTCTTTGCGTAGGAAAAAGAAATAATAATGAAGAAACGTTTGCTTGTTTAAATCAGAAAAAATAAAGCCTCGATAAAAGTAGTTGTTAGATTGAAAAGTAATAAAATAAAATAATGATGGTACATCGAGAAGTTTAACGAGTATGCAAGCATTTAGAAAAAAAAAGTAGATTAAGATAATGCATTAAAAGGTACATTTCACTGATTAATCATAAAAGAAAATACGAAAACATAAAAAAAAATATTTTAATTATGTATAAAACATTGCGGCTTTTATGGCGGAAAAAAGGTACATTGTTAACAAATGTAACAGAAAATGCCATGAACACGTAAGTACATTAATAAACAATCGTGTTTTAAGATTATGTCTGCAGCACAAAACTTTGGGAAACGTCTTTATGTTGGTACGTCCGTTTAAAAAGCGTGAAATCTCCTCAAAGAAAATTAAAAAAAAATCGTTACGTTGAAAAATTATCTATATAAAATGGGAAATTATGGAGGAAAAATAAGGAATAAATTCGTTGCAAAATGATCAAGTTATTGAAAAAAAATAATCAGACTTGGAGCTTAATGTGTCTAACAGAATCTAAAATGACGTCAATCTCCTTCTTGTATTCATCGTAAGACGGCCAACTGCAAATCCCTTCAGGCAGTCTTTCCCCATACGCAACCACATGTCTTCATCCTTTCGACCAACCCTACCAACGATTTGGTGGCCGAATTAGTAGAGCATTTGACTTCCACGCAAACGGCCCGAGTTCGAATCCAATTGGTTCCAAACATGGTCGTCGCTTTTTTCCGATAATAAATCCATGGTTGAAAAAAAATTTCCCGAGTTCACTTACAATTAAATTTACCACCACCTGAAAAAACAGATTGGGAAATTCCAAAAAAAATAAAAATGGCGGAGAAATTTCCCAGAATTAAAAATGGCTTCGTGAAGGTGACGTCATGCAGTAAAAAATGGCGGACGGCCACCGTTGCCACCGGAAGAAATGTTTCTTCGTCAACGACGACCACGTGAAGGTGACGTCATGCAGAAAAAATGGCGGACGCCCACCGTTGCCACCGGAAGAAAAGTTTCCCCACGGGAAGCGCATCCGTGACGTCACTTCCGGAATTGACCACGCCCATCTGTGACGTCACTTCCGCCGCCCAAGTCCCCCCCTACTACTAGCGTATGTTGTCCCACATGTATGAAGTTTGTATGAATTTCAAACTTAGTATATGAAAGGAAAAACCAAAAGTTATGTTTTTGACAGATGAATTGTTAGTATTAAATCAAACAGATCAGACTAAATGGCAAAGAGATTGACCAGGTAAATCAATTTACATATTTAGGAAGCATGTTTGACAGAGGAAACAAATTAGGTGGTGAAATTAGTAGGCTAGTAAATTCATCTTTGAAAGTCACAGCTGCTTCAGGAGGATTTTGAATAAATGATGAATGATAGGTTCTCAAAAAAGTCCCTAATAGTTGTGTGTGAAAAAGTACAGTAATTGTTCCTACTCTGATGTGCAGCAGTGAAGGTGGAGTACTGCAGATGAAACATAGGAGTGATTTGTGAGCTGTAGAGATGTGTTACTTATGGGGGTGGGGGCAAGATATGTTTTGATCATGTGAGGAATGAAAATGTTTTGTAGATGAGTAGTGTGAAGCAAAATATTGTTTGTAAGGTGGGGACAAATATTCTTTGGTGGTTTGGAGAATGAGTGGTGAGATGATTACTAGGAGAATTTATTCTGCACAAGTGACAGGAAGAAAATGTAGAAGATCAAGGGAGGACCAGATTCAGGAATTCCTGCATGAGAAAAAGAGAATAAATGTGAAGTACAAATGGTCTTGTGTGTGATGGATGTCAGTGAAGCTCAAGTTGTGAGCTGAGATCACTGTAAATGCAGATGTTTGATACATCAAGAGTAAATAAAATGTATTGCCATCAGTTTTAAACTTTAATCCAGCAGATAAGCTCTCATCAAGAAACTAACCTATGATCTTAGAGAACAGCTTAGTGATATATATGCATGTAAAGAGAAAATCCCTCATCTACAGCAAGTTGAATATAACTAGAGGTGAGAAATCAGTACTTATTTTTGTGTTGTTTTGGTGTTAATAAGTGAAACATTAAATGTTATATCCCATTTGAGTTCAAAACTGTAAAAAAAAATTTTAAATCTGCTGACTTCCTTAATTTTAAGGATAGACTCCACCAATGCGCATTTAAAATGTAAAAAAAAAAAAAATGATATGATATCGAAGATAGCTCCTCAGGCGTTTTAGACTTGATAAAGAATACTTCAGATATTTATTGTGTACAAGTTTTTAATGGAGATGAGAAATCCAAAGAAATGGACTGAGAACTGGAAAAAAATGCGTGAAGTGAAGTGGTGTGTGTGTGTGTGTGTGTGTTGATCTCCATGAGCATCTAAAGTTGTTCCCGAATGTGTAGAAGCTCGATTCACCATAAGCAGACACATGTCCCTAATTTAGGGCGAGTGGTTCCAGGAAAGACAAGACAGGAACAACTTCTTTATGTATTTTACCACTTGGTAGGCACATTTTCCATGATTATTTAGATACTGAATAGTTTCCATGACATTTAATGAACATTTCATGACTGAATAGATTTTATTCATGACATTTAATAAATAGATTTCTTGACTGAATAGATTTCATGACATTTAATTGCTAAAACCTGGAAAGAGCGACATCTTTGTTTATTCACTGACGCCACATATTTGGAGGATTTTCACATTTAATGAACAGTGCTTCTTATTTTGAAAATTTGACTATTTTCTAGCAGTTTCTGAGGAAGAAGTAATCTTTTTGTATGAGAATTTTCCTGATATTGATGCTGAATCAGTTGTAGCAGTTATAAAATCACATACAATTTTTGCAAACTTGAACAAATGTAAAACCGATGGGTGCAATGCAAGGTATTCATATAATCTTTAATGGTAGTCTAAGAACTCCCTTCCTACAGCTAGTGTCAAACATTTGGCACAATGTATTGCCTTTTAATCAAACCAAGAACCCATATTTATGAGTACAAATGCAATTTTTACATTGCACATTTATTAGATTTTAGCAGCAAAAGAATTTTGAAAAAAGTAACTTTGTATACTGTAAAGAAACACTAGAGAAATCAAATGAGGAAGAGCACTGCACATTAAAACTTTTCTGGACAACAGAATTTTGTTAATGCCATTCCGTTTAAGAATAACAGTTTTCACAAAAAAAAAAAAAAAAAAAAATATGTTCACAGTTATTATCAAGAGAGAAATAGACATAATGACAAAATGGATAACACTGGGCAAATTAGGCCGAAACCTGTTAACAAGGTTTGTTGTATTTTCAGTTTGTTTGCTTTTTTTGTTTTTTTTTTACAAAAAAAAAATTATATATGTATCTACAGTGTATATGCACACTAACTTTGAAATAATATATTTTCATGTATGTGTGCAAACTTCTTCAAAATTGCATTAAAAAGCTCTAGCCATTTACCTCTCAACAATATTATGACTTTGCAGAACATTCTGCATTAGAAATTGCAATTATATGCTGTGATTACAGGCTAAGGGGGTAATGTTTCAGACAGAAGTAACCCAGTGATTTTGTTTTAGGCATTTTACTCCGCTTTTGTACTTAAATAAACATTTCGAATAATGGAAAAACCTTAACATGTGTAGAATAATCAAATCAATGAGACTTATTTACCCAATTGCCTGTGGTTTACTGGTCTTCTATGTAGCAAAATATTTCTGCCACAAATTCCATTTCAAGTGTGTTTTTTTATTCATGTATATTCTTTAAAAAGATGTTGAGTGTGCTTAACAGGAAAGTTGACATCTAATTTGTTTACTTTCAAATGATAACCAAAACCTTCAAATATCGTTGGTGACAGGTGATACTATCCACAGCCACAGCCCCCCCCCCATTGGTGGAAGGGGAGTGCAGATGTTATATAAACACAAAAGTGCACAACACTTTTATGATTGCTTTTTTGACTAATTTTGTCTCGCTGTATCAACAATCTTGCATAGGTAGCAATGTTAAGTACAGAGAATCATGATAACATGTTTTGGTAAAAAAAAACAGTTTCCGCATTTATGTTCTGTAAATTTATGTGACAACTTCCTGCCCTTTGGCCACTTTCATCCCATCTGTGCTCTGCCCCTTCATTAAGAAATGCAACAAGGGGCATATATAGATTTTTCTGAGGGCGTGCCGTGCCAATGAAATGAAAAAAAATTAAATCCACCAGGACAAAATAAAACAATGAGAATAGAAAAAAAAAATTTAACGTAAATTAATGAATTTTTTTATTAAATTAAGCATTTTTGTTTCCAATGTAAGGCACATTTTAACAATAACTAAAACACATTTAAACACTTTGGGGGGGCATAAATATATGCCACCTTACATTACATAAATGTATAAAATATATAATATAAATACGCCCTTACATTACCATGGCTACGATGTAAACAACCCTGATGTTGGCTTTCCAGCTCAGCATACAAGATATATTTTTAGCGAATTTTTATGAATTATAAAAACGTAAAATGTTAATTCCGCTGTCGAAAATATTTATTTACGTAACAAAACAACGTAAAAGGGCGAAATAAAAGCACTAAGTTTTTAACGAGTTTTAAAGTCGTAAAACCCATGGCGTCGGTCTTGTAAAAAAACGTTAAATATCAATTCCGCTATCGGAAATAATTATTTACACAACAAAACGACTGAAATGGCAAAATAAACGCACTACGTTTATTTCCAAGTACAGCGACCGTCTTGTAAAAGGTACGAAGTTAGTAATATACATTACTTTTCTGAGATATCACTATTTTAATGGTATTAACAAAACTTGATTGCAGCTATATTTTCAAGCTGCAGGATAATTTAGTGCTGGCTGAGATTTGTGCGAACAAGCCAACAGCCAGTTCCCAATAGCCAATACTTAACACAACATTGGATCGGATTCAGTAATAACCCAAATGCGGTATGCAGTGAATAAACCGAAATATCAGTCTTATTGAGATCAGAAGTATTGAAAAATATCGAAAAATCAATCCGATATATTGATCTTTAAATACAGATATTTTCGATTCAATATATCGGTCTCAGAAATATTTAAAGATATCATACTTTTGAAAATATCGTCCATCCCTTCGTCTTGGTAAAAAAACGAGCAGCCACCGTAAAATCACGTGACGACTCGCTGACCAATAGCAGAAAGCGACGCATGCCGCATTCCTTTTCTGTCATTATCGTTCATTGGCTAGCCCGTGCCTCTTAGCAACGCCCGTAAAATTACGGTTTGGAACAGTTGTCCTACATATCCATGCCCGTTAAAATACGGGCATCGCCTTGAAACTGCAGAAACGAGCCTTGATCGTAAAAATACACGGGCAACAAGACTTTTTTTACGGGAATTTTTAACAGTGTGCTTTAAACCGTCTAAACCAAAACTCACACGTGCTTTTCGATACAATATTCTCCCCCAGAACAGAATAGATCGATGCACATGCTTTTGCAGCACTCTTTCCTTGATGAAATTCGGAGCGAATGCAGTGTCGAATAAATGCTGTATCATTTGCCATCTTTCACCTACCGATGTGCAAGTGCGTTTGACTGTTAGGCAAACTTCTGTGTTACATTTTATACTATGGACCAGTTACAGTCACATGACAACAACGCGGGATAATGTCGGTTACGTAAATTAGCGGTATACGTCACACAAAAAACGCTTTAAAACTTATGTGTACACCTAATACATGCATTTTTGCTCTCCTATTTCTTGTGGCCCGTTTGTCATGCGACAGCCAGTCGTATTCCATTTTGTCATGTGGTACGCCAGTCGCATGTCATTTTGTTATGCGGCCTGCAATTCAAAAAAGGTTGAAAACCCCTGACCAGGATTTACTGAATTATCGCAAAAACATTGTTTCCACACTAGTTTCTTATTAAATTCAATACACTGGAGCAAAATTTCCCTCACCAACGAACGATTTCCTTTCGCCCAAAATGTGCAGTTTGAAGTCAAGAAACTAAGAGTTGATGGGGGGACGAATTCTGAGAGGGTATATTCTAATTTGTTAACACATATACTTTGAGGGAAAAAAAAGAAAAGAGAAAAACAAGGGACTGGGGGCGCTTATGTTATCACTGTTTGTTCATTCTGCTGTGGATCCAAAAATTTATTTTATTCCATACTAACGCTTCTAAAAATCTGATTGAAAGAACAGTCTCTTCCCTTCGATACCTGTTTAAATAAAGCCAATTTTGCGTAGCCCCTTTTTAAGTTAGGCACAATCCTTCCACAAGGAGAGATTGACAAGGATGAACAATTTAGCGCTAGGATACTTTAGTACATATATTTTTTCGATATTTCTGCTTCTAAAAGTTCGATCTGAAAACTCTTTTGACATCCAATATTACTGACCTTGTACATCCTTTTTCTTATATTTTTGGACTTTTCATAATGCACATTTCTGAGGCTAGGTGGCCTTGCTGTGCATTTGTGTTTGCAGTGTATCTTCACTTCTAAAGAACCTATTGAAGATACTTTTCGTACAATATGCCACTCGCTACGGTAAAGATTACGAGCATTATGCTCTTTAACTATTGGACGGTCTCCTCGCTAGGGGACGTATGTGAAAACCACTTTCTTTCCTATCTCTGCTTTGAGATATCCTATTTGAAAACTTCTTTTTTCATCGCATACCTTTCGATATGAAGAATAAACGCCAATGCTTTTCCTTTTTACATTCCGCAGTTCGGCATCAAAGTATTGGAAACAGTGTATCACAATACAAAATTCCGTTGGAAATTTTTTTCTCGGTAATATATCCTTTCCTGGGAAGAATATTTACTTATTCAAGTAACATGTACCTTTTCTTCTTGTAGCGAAAAGTTAAATACGTTTTTATACATACCCATCCTTACTTTTAATTAATTTTTTTTCCTCAGATATCTTTCGCCATGAAGAACATTTCATGCTCAGTTTGTGATTTTTCGTAGCACACATTCCTACCGCTAGGAGACGTATCCAAGTACCTATTTCTGCTTGTGGATGTTAAATTTTTTCTAGAAATCTGGTTGAAAAGAAATGTTTGTTACTGGTTCCAGCCCATTCTGCATTTTAAATAATGCGCAGTTTTTCCACCAGGGAAGTAAATGAATACATACTATTTTACGCTGCTTTTTCCTTTTTCCAAAAATCTGCTTTGAAGATTCATTTTCGTGTCAAAAAGAATTCAAATGACGTTCTTATTTCACCTAAGAGTTAGGTGTCATTTCTTTTTTTTTTTTTTTTTTTTCCATTTTCCCCCGAATTCGGTGTGTTTATAGACTTTATTTATTTATTGAATTTGTTATCAGTTTTTTTAAATTGATATTATTATTTTTTGTATATTTTTTTTCATTTTATCCAGGAATTTGGTGTCATGTTTTTCCTTTTGTTTTAATATTCCAGTTTGAAACGTTTTTTTTTTTTTTTTTTTTTTTGAGTGGGGATTCGAAAAGGATAAAAAAAACCATCAAAAGTTAATAATTTCGGACCTTGACTTTTGTAGACAAAAGAAAAAAAAAAGCGGGAAAGGGGGGGGGAGGATTCGCTTCAGTAGCTCCCACCTGTATCTCTATCTGCCAGAGGCGTAACTAGGGCGGGGTAATCTGAATTAAGATTTGAATTTAAAATTTTGCACAAATTTTTGTCACAGTTTTTTTTTTCTGTTTTTTTGCGCCATATTTTGTTATTCGTTCATTTACAGAATTGGCTTATAATAATATGATAATATGCTTCGCTAGTTTGGGTAAACTTATCAAATTAAAATTCGCATTTCTTTCTCACATATTTTAGGGGACATCAGTTGCTAATATGCAAAAATGAAGGCACGGTTAGACGTACGTTTCTAGAGAAGAAAGTTTTACATATTGTTGAAGCTCCTCTGGGGGCTATTTGATTATTACTGCGATTGAGAGTGGCGATTTTCAGCTGTATTCAGGACTTACTGTGGTGCAAATGTCCGAAACAGTTGGGGAGAACTATACAGCCAGTTCGATTGTGCCTGTCCCATAGAGATTAAATTAACGCCACACAGCAATATGGTTTTGTCGAGTAACGTAAATTTTTATGTATAAAACTGCTAATATACACTATAGGAAACTCAAACTTTTCTTTTCTCTAGAAGCGATTGAATTATTGACTTGTTGAGAAAAGTTAAAGGAGGAATTGAACGTGATACCTAAATCTTCCGTGCGATCAGATTGTAAACTGAGTGGACAGAAGTTAAGGGATACCCCCCCCCGTAACGGAGAGACCCACTCTCCTCCCTGATAAGGGGAAGTAATCCGGCGAGGCATTAAGACCATTTAGTCACGAAAGCGTTCCACAAATGTTTCCACCTATATGCTTGCTGCACTGCTGTCCATAATTCCGTTGCATTTCTGGATGGAGAATCCAAAACTCGAACGGACGTTTCCACGGCATCCCAAAGATATTCCACATGGTTTATCCCCGGTAAACGGGGAGGTGGAACTTCTGCGGGATTCCCCTCCGTTTCCCCTAATATCGTTTTCCCTAATGCATAATCTTGCCTTAAGGTTCTTTTGCCTTCCCTCTGCCGGCTTACTCGCTTTCCATCAATCCTTTCTTTGAGGGTGGGGTGAGAAAAGGTCAGTTGTTAACAACATCGTATTACAACTTCGGACAGTTTCAAACAAGAAACGCCGTGCAATAATAATTCTAATAAGCCAACGCTAAAACAATTTCATACGTTTTAGCGTTGGCTCATTAGAATTATGGTTTTCTTGGTTGGTAGTAAAAAAAAAAATGGATGTCACTGTTGAAATTATTCAGTCAAAAAAAGGTCAATTTATGTATGTTACAAATGGATATTTGAACGAATTCATCAACCAATTAAAAATTCAGCATGCCAATTTTAAAAATCAGATGGCTTTGCTTGACGTTGGGAACCGGCCTCCACACCTCAAATTAAAATACAAGAAAATCAATGAAAAAATAATGAAGTTGACAAACGAATATATTAATGAAGAATGTAGTTTAATTCTTTTTATGTCATCTGTTGGATTTAATATAACAGATGCGATGCAGCTTAGCAAAAACTTTTGCTAAATGTCATTCAATGCTTAATAAATGCTGAATTTATTAGTTATTCAGCAAATTATTACAATGTATCTTATTTTCAATGCCATGAGTGTTTTTTAGTTTTTTGTTCTATGTCAAACTATACATAAATGTTGTTGTAGCTATGCTTCTGCCTACCAGTTAGGGCAAAATATATGTATGTATAAAGAAAGACATGACACTCTTCCTTTGTAAATTCAAATAGGAATACCAATATAAATAAGAACTGAACCTGACGCTGTGGAATTAATCGTAACTTTGACCGAACTATTAGGGAAACGGGAATCGTAACTTCTGACCCAACTATATTAGGAGAAACGGGAATTGCAGTAACAATATTAGGGGAACCGGGAATATACACTATCTACCAATAAGTAATTGGACACCCCTGCAATCGACGATATCTGCGGTCCTGATACACGTCACGGCCGCCGCCGCCATTAAATATCGTGTGGGAAACAACAACGCAACCAGTCGCATGCAAGATGCCACGCAGTTCGGAGCTCTCTGATTTCGAGAAAGGTGTAATCGTCGGGTATCACAGAAATGGCCGATCCGTACGTGACATATCCAGCGAGTTGAAGTACCCAAAATCGACAGTGGTCTACGTGACTGGCAAGTGGAAGATGAGAGGTGACTGTCGGAATGTGCCCCGACCCGGCAGACCCACAAAAACTGGGAGTTAGAGACCGACGGGTGCTGGCCAGAGAAATTCGGAAGAACCGCCCCAAATCGATGGGCCACATCCGCGAGGAGTTTCAACAGACATCCCGGAGTGTTCTTTCGATGAATACCATCAGTAAGGAAGTCCATCTGCTCGGTTATCATGGACGTGCTGCCGCCCACAAGCCTTTGATCACCAAGTCCAATAGCGCTGTTCGGCTAACGTGGGGCAAAGAACGTCGACAGTGGACAGTTGAACAGTGGAAACAGGTTCGCGGCAAATCAAGGTTCACCCTCTACCGTTTGGATGGCAGGGTCTGGGTTTGGCGTCTGCCTGGAGAACGGCTCCTGCCGGAATGTATTGTGCCAACTGTGAAGTTTGGCGGCGGTGGAATTATGCTATAGGGGTGTTTCTCCTGGTATGGCACGGGACCCTTGGTCGCAATTCCTGGTAGACTCAACGCCGAGAGCTTCTGCACCATTTTGGATGACCATGCGCTTCCTACGTTGTGGCAGTTTTACGGGGTGGACCCATGTTACTTTCAGGATGACAATGCCACCTGTCATGTTGCAAGGTCCACCATGGCTTGGCATGGTAACAATGGGGTTAATCGAATGGAGTGGCCTGCGCAGAGCCCGGACCTTAACCCTATCGAGCACCTCTGGGACGAGTTGGAGCGTCGACTTAAGGGGTGCCGCCACCGTTCGAAATCGGTGAAGGAAGTGACCTTTCTTCTGCGAGCCGAGTGGAAGAAAATACCGCTGGCCGTCATACAACGCCTGTTGAAAGTATGCCCTGGAGGGTCGCAGCTGTAATCGCCACTCGTGGAGGCTCCACCAACTACTGAAGGTGAATAAACTTCGTTTTCCTTTGCTATCACAGGTGTCCAATTACTTGTTGGTAGATAGTGTATATACATAGAGAGAATGGGCTTCAACGAACCACCTGATTAGGGGAAACGAGAGGACACCCTTCTGCAGAATGTTCTTCTAACCATGCTCTAATTACTACGGCTCTTTGGGGAACAGAGTCGGAAACGGGTCAAAAATTTTGGTGCCGGACACGGCCGTCACATAATTGGACCCTACCCGTACTCGAATGGGACCTGACCAGGATAAATATGTTTTGAACTATCAATTGTAATATATCATCATCATTGTCAATCGTTATCAATCCACAGCTGGATGAAGGACTCCCTAAGTTTCTTCCACAACGGACTGTCTTGGGCCAATCTCCACCATCCACCCACCTGCCACGTGGTCTTCTTCTGGGTCTTTCCCTGTCCCTTGGAATCCAGTCTAGAATTTCAGTTGTTCATCGGTGGTCCGTTCTTCTGGTAATACGTCCAGCTCATTGCCATTTCAGGGATTTTACTCTGATCATGATGTCGTCATTTCTTGACATTTTCTTGATTAACGAGTTCCTCTTTTTATCTTTTCTGGTTACACCAAGCATGCATCTTTCCATGCTGCTTTCAGTTGTCTGCAGTCTTCATGTGTCTTTTTAAATTAAGGTTCACGTCTCTGTTCTGTAGGTAAGCACTGGAAGGATGCATTGTTTGAAAACTTTTATTTTAAAACATAATGGCATATTGTTCTTAAAAATTGTACTGTTTCTTCGAAAAGCTGTCCAACAAAGTTTTATACGCCAATTAATTTCTTCATCCATATGACCCTTGCTTGATAGCTGCAGTCCAAGGTAAATGTCGGCTCCAGCTTTCCCACATCAATTGTTAAATCGTCATTCCTTGTAAAAGGGCTTCAACGAACCACCTGATTAGGGAAACGAAAATGTACATCAGTTTTGTGTTCTGAAAGTTCATTTTTATCCCATTTCTTTACTCTTCTCAGCAAGTTCCAGGATCATACTCTGCAGCTCTGAAGTATTATTTCAAAGGTATCTGAAGGGGTCCTTGAAATATTTTTTTTCCTTTCAAAAATAAAACGGAAATAAAACAGGGTCGAAATCCGGTCAGGTACATCTTGGCCCGACAACTTTTGACCCGCAACAAATTGTCGACCCGATGACCCGTTGACCGGTGACCGGTGACCCGTTCCCATCTCTGGTGGGGAGACGTATTTTCCTACTGGGAGAGTGCATTGCTTTCTGGGAGCATCATGACCATGAACGGATGCAGATGATCTGTAAGGATGGACACGTAGTCTGGATAGTTCAGACATGCATATGGAAAGACCAGAGCGCCCAACGTACGCCAGTTGAACACACTGCAGACCATAACAGATCCTATGCTAGCCTCAACAGTCCCTTGTTGACATGCCAGGTGTATTGCTGCCTTCGATTTACCTTAAATCAGCACCATCCTGTCTGCTCGAAATAACTGGAAAAGAGATTCGTCGGACCAGGAGACCCGTCTCCAGTCATCCAAGGTCCAGTGCCGATGTTTTTCGCCCAGTTGAGGCGTACAGTCTGGTGATGTGGCATTAGCAATGGGACTGTGACGGACTGGCGGCTCCATAACACACTGCGGCTAGTGTTCGCCTGATGGTCTTGTTGGAGACATTTCTGACCCCTCCCTCGTCGAAGACGGATGCGATTTGTGCCATTGCTGCTCTTGGCTTGTTGCAACTAATCCGGACAGACATCAACGGCCACGTTCATCCATCACCTTTCTCCGCATACAGCGCTGTCTACGATGCTATGTTATTCCAGAAATGACGTACTTCCTGTACGCAGTTGATACTATCGAACGGTGATACTGCAATTCCTGCATCATCTCCGCGATAGAGTGATCCATGCACCATCAGGCACCTGTTATCATTCCCCTTTCAAACTCTGTTATCTCTTGACTTTTATCGATACGAACATCGATTTACTTTTTACGTGAATGCAGTGACGTCCTCCTACCTTGTACCAGCCACGCGATGTGTTCGTCCACTAAAGGGAGCGGTGACAGCGTCGCTTTGCCCAGAATGGAGGTACCTCATGATTTCTGTTCTCTCAGTGTACTATGTATTGGCACATAGCAGTGGAACGTATAACGCGCTATTTATGGATCCTATAAAATGTTAGGTTGTTCGTTGAAATTGATAAATATTGTATAGTTAATTGCGTTGTTGAAGATAGTAATAAGAATGATAATATTTATAAGCAAATAATTCTTGTGATCCTTTTTTATCTCTAAGAAACCTTTATTCTCCTCTTTGGTTAATAGCTTAAGGTGGACGTCAAGTAATTTTGCTTCCTATACTTCCAATGGAAAAACTTTTATACACATTTCCTTCACAATTAGTGTGTTCCCAAGGATGCAAATTTGAACATCGATTCAAATAACTTCATATTGTTATAAACAATTATTTTAACGTTATAATCATATGTTATAAACAAATATTAACTCGTACCAATGTTATATACTTTATGGAACAATGGAACACGTGTTAATGCTATTCACTGGAACACGTGTTACTGTCATCAATGTTAAATACAAGGTGTTTATTTTATTCTTATATTTATTATTATGAACAAATTATAAGTGCATCAATTACAGATCATGTACCGATTAAATTTACTTTATCGTGCCTTTTTATAACAATGGGACTTTTGTTCTACAGTGATCGTATATGGACAAAAACGTGCCCCTTATATGTACTGGCATATAATAAAGCACGGCGTTGTGATTCACCTTTATCCCGTCACTGGAATGGTGGGGGAATAAAGGTGCCGCTCGTGAAAGAAATTAGAAACATAAACACATGTCTTAGTTTACACATACCTTAACTTATGTCTTGTGTGGTTATAAGGAAAACAAACAGGAATCTTATGTGGAAGTAATCAAAATGGTTTAATACGTGAGATTTAGGAACACTAAGGTACCACGTGCGTGGGTGCAGCCGTTAACAATACCTTACACGTAAAATTTACTATTAATACGATTTTTCTCTATAACGTCTCCGATCATTTCTGCATACATATTTATATATAAGTGCAATGCTTAGTGATTTATTTTACTTCTAGTTCCTTTTCTCCTATGCTTTACTTAAATGTTTTACCTAGCTAACTGGGTTTTCATTGTTTGTTCATGACCATTACACACGCCACGTGCTCTAAATAGGGTTATGAATAAATTTAAGCAAGTACGACCGATAAGATCCACACTGACTTTGTCGTAAGGGTGTTTTGGCAACTCCGGCCGCATTAACGGTGCTTTATGTTTTGGCTTGTAACCGCGCCTTTCTATGCATGACTTGCAAGAATCAACGTAGTTACGTACTTCGCTAAACATATTTTTCCAAAAATATTTTTCTCGCACTCGTGCAAATGTTTTAGTAAATCCAAAATGACCTGAGCAAGGAGCGTCATGGCAAAGAAATAAAACTTCTCCTTTTAATGCTTCAGGAACTACCAGTTGTTCAAAATATTGCTCTTGTGAGGAATTTCTATCTGGTGCCTGAAAATGGTATAACAGACCTTCTTCGGATAAGAAAAAATTATCCTTTATCTTAGCGTTGCCTACAGTATACTGTTTCTTCCGTAAATCTTCTATGCCGGTTCGTAAATTTGGATCTGCCCACTGTAATTCCTTTATACGCTGCACTTGAGATGCATCCGGGGTAAAGGTTAATGCGTTAATACCTATCTCATTATCAATATGATTTTGTTCACCCGATGAAAAATTTTCTAGAATTCTGCTCAGATAATCAGCTACGTAGTTGGTCTTGCCAGCTTCATATTTTATGTCGATGTCATATTCTAATAAAGCCATGGCCCATTTTGTTAACCTGGCATTCTTATCACTAAATTTGTGTAAATATAGCAGAGGTTTATGGTCACTTTTGATGAATATCTTATTGCCTAACAAATAATGCCTCCAATGTCGGACGGCATTTACTATAGCCAATAACTCTCGCTCTATTGTAGGATAATTCTGTTCTGCCGGTTTTAATTTCCTCGACATGAACGATATCGGCACTAAATCGCCTTTGTCATCCTCCTGGCTAAGAACCGCTCCTAACCCATGTTGACTTGCATCGGAATGAATCATAAATGGCTTGTCGAATGAAGGATAAAATAAAGTAGGAAGCTTCAGAAGTTTTTCTTTAATTTCGTGGAATGATTTCTCCGCGTCCGGAGTCCACTTAAACCTCGTATTTGTCTTCTTCAGAAGATCTGTTAATGGCTTTGCCAAATCCGAATAATTTTCCAATAATTTCCTGTAATAACCTGCTATGCCTAAGAACTGGCGTACATTTTTCACAGACCTGGGCTTGGGAAAATCTTTAACTTTATTAACATTATTCTCGTCCGGCTAAATGCCGTTTTTATCAATCACATATCCCAAATATGTTAAACTCTGTCTCATAAACTTACATTTCTTGGGGGAAAATTTGACGTTATGATCTCTGAATCTCTTAAATACTGCTTCTAATTTTTGTAGATGGGACTCGGGATCCTTCGATGCCACTACGATGTCGTCAACATAACATAGAATGGAAAACTAATTTAATCCTGCTGTCCTGCTCACTGCTGGACAATGCTCACAGACTCCATGCAAAACAATGGTATCATTCTTCAAACTGCGATTATAGAGGTAACATGAACTTTATGAAAAAAGGGGGGGGTTAAATTTTGATACATTCTTGACACTAATTCTATGATGACTGAGAAATAGGTATAAGACGAAAGTAGCGTTGTACAGTACGCAAATGCTTGGTTAGCAATTTTCCAAGAGCGGAAAGGACTGTGTTTAAGCTAGTCTCTCAGTGCAGTAATCACTCAGCAGGAAGAAGCTCTGCGGGTTGGCTTGGAGTGTCTCGTAAATGCAATTAGCCGAGGAGAGGCTGTGAGTGCAACTGACCCTTTTCGCAGTTTCTTCAATGCAACTGACCAACACCCCACACTAAGCCGATGGTATCAGGGGCAGACCCCACCTTATGCTCAAGTTCATCTCTCCTCTCTACTGAAGCTTCGGTTCGAGGGCATTCGACCCTTTGTGTATTCTAAGTTGTGACATGTTTGGTGCGAGAAAGGGGTTAACTAATAGCCAACTAATCAGAATAGCCATCTGATCTGATACACTGTTGAAATCAAGACCTCACCCCGACTTCCCATTCTTAAGAAGCATATCGGACAGAAAACCACCCTCCATGTCTCTCATAAGAAACAGAATATCTCCGCTAAACATGCTACGTGCTTACCTCAACTACTTGTGCCCCCGGGAATGAAAACTAATCGGCTGGAATTCTAAACCAAGGACTCATTCCGAACAGAAAACCATTCTTCACTTCTCAATGGAGATAAGATGTCAGGGATATCCTGTGCCCAATAAGGCATGGAGGGTAATTCCCTATCGGGTTCCCTTACACGGTCCTATTTTTTTAACACTGGAAATGAAACCGTTTATAGTTCAGCTGCTCACCTGTCTATAATGCGAACTTAAACGATTTCACTAATGAAAAGACAAGGAGATCCGTCTATGTATTGCAATGGAAATGTTAGCTGCAGTACAATTCTTTGATTCACACGATTTTCGTTAAACGTTTTAACAATATACGATTTGGGTTCATTGCTCTCAATCTCCCCTTACTTCTTTTTCTCACTTGCCTTTTCCAACCATCGAAATTTTAATCCTGTTTAATATTTAATGAGCCTGGAGTTATTGCTCAAGCCCTGTGATTTTAAAAAATATCTTACTATTACGAATGTTTTCTGACTCTGACGTTCTAGATTAATAGACGGACAGTTTAGCTTAGATGATTCCCAATCAACCTGTCCCTAAAATTATCGGGGATAACGAGCTCAACGTGTCAAGAATTGCTTTTTTAATTTTATTTACCACAACACTCATACCATTCTCTCTCTCTCTCTCGGGTAGCAAAGCAAGCCGATACATCAAAAACCTAGGAGACAGTTGTCCTGAATTTTAAATACGCCTTTTAGAGGATTCTCATTGATGATGCATTTGTATCTGCCTGTTTCGGCAGGGTGTGTAGTTAGGGACAATTACATGTCTGGAGGACATCGGTGACATTAGCATAAGTGGACTCGAGGTAGCTGGCTGCAGAGAATAAATGGGGAAGGGGGCGGGAATAGAAGATGAGGTTTCTTCACGCGTACCTGCGCAAGTTAAGTGGGTTTCGGCCGCGTTTGGAATGATTTCTTCTGCATTTCATTTGATCTTTTGCTCCCCCCACTCCTTCTCAAAGTCCCATTGAGAGAAACTTCTCACCTCTGCTGGTGTCAAATTCATCCCCTTTTCCCTCAAGGAAGATGAATTGAACACCGCTAATTCTTCTTGTTAGTTCTACCGGAAACCTGAGACAATTACAGAAAGGAAATCATGATTTATCGCCTGCAAGTTTCAATTGGTTTGTCTCGAGGGCTAGCTGCCGCTCTCCAGGTGCTAATTACAGCAACAGCAAAAATGAGAAATCCGCAGATGAAGGCACTTGTTTTGCTGGTTGATCATGAGAAGGTCTGAAATCGGCTTTTCAAAATGCCATTTTATGTGTGATTAATTTTGTTTCTGAAAGTTAAACATGACATTTTACTTGTGACGGAAATCATGTGTGTGTATACGCACTGCGGCCGTTTGTTTCCTTCCAGATGTTAAGAAAATGAAATATATATCAAGCCCTCACCCCCGAGCAAGAGCGGTTCTAGAGTTACAGTCTGGGGGGAGGGGGTAATAATATTTGAAAAGCTTATGTAAACTATTAACTATAGCATGTAATAATAACTAATATTTCATGAAATTTAGCTATTTAAATTAAAATTGTTTAATATATATTCTAATTGAATTACATTAATTAAATTAATATTCATTAATTCAATTAATTATTAAAAACATTACTGTGTATTCACACAAATAAAATAAAATGACGAACTCCAGACTTCGGTTCTTTTTTTTTTTTTTTTTGATTGGAGGTTTAACGACCACCGTGAGCAACTCAATGGGCTATAAGCAGTCGCCCGTCCCTAATTTAGGGTCACTGGTTCTAGGGAAAGAAGAGAACCATAACCGTTAAACAAAAACAACATCCATGCCTCAACGGGATTCGAACTCTGACCAACGGACGAATGATCATAGGCCAGCGCTTTGGCCACGGCGCCATGAGCCGCCATCGACATCATCATCAACAACAACCATTATCTATCCACTGCTGGATGAAGATCTCGCAAGTTTCTATCACAAATTTTTGTCCTCCATGTCACTCCGACTTGCTTCCAAAATTCATCCGCCCATATCCCGCATGGCCTGGTTCTGTCCCTTAGGATCCAGTTTAGTACTGTATTTTAGTTGTCCAACGGTGGTCAGTTCATTTAGCGAAGAATATACAGTATACAGAGTACACCGATGAGTCTGGCAGTGTGGCATGGCGCATTATCCTGTTGGTAATGGCCATCACCAGCAAAGAACACAGTTGCCATGCATGGGTGAACTCGGGCATCAACGATGTTCAGATATCTGACAACTATCAGGGATTGTGCTATTAGGATAAAGGGGCCTAAAGTGTCCCAAGAAAACATCGCCCACAGCATGAGTACCCCGTCGCCGGCCTATTGCCGCCTAACAGTTCATCCAGGTGCCATAGCCTCCGTTAATAATCGGCGTATCGGCGCTCGGCCGTCTACGTGATGCACCAGGAATCTTGATTCGTCAGACCGGACCACTTTTTTCAAATCATCCACGATCCAATCTCGATGACCTTGGGCCCATTTCATGCACTGTTGGCGATGATGTGCAGTGAGCGTGGATTCCTGGTTGAGTCTTCTGCTACGTATGCTCATGCGCAGGAGGCTGCGATAAACTGTGTGCTGTGACACATTGCCCTGATCACCTCTGTTGTAGCTGCGAGTGATTTGTCTCACTGGAACCCTGCGGTCGCTTTGAACAATGCCCGACAGACTCCGCTCCTCTCTGGCATCAATGAGCTGCAAACCACTCACGGCTGGACGACGGTTCGTCCTTTGGCCATGTTTCCGAGATGGTAGTTCCGAAGAGCCATGCAATCATAATTTGTCCTTTATCAGACTCCAATAAATCGGCAGCTTTTCCCATTTTTGACTCCAAACACTCTACTAACCGAAAGCCGGTCCTCGGTTTGTATATATACTGCTCTGTGAACTTCATCTGCGCCACCGCTCTGTCTTCAGGCGCTCTCATTTGCCTAGGCTGAGGGTGGTCATCATGTAATGGCTTATCGGTGTATATATGTACAAACATGCATCTATTTTGGAAAAAATGTCGAGGAAACCAATACCTGCATTTACCTTGGACAACAGATGTCGAGCGAGGGCCACATTGATGAAGAAACTCATTGGCGTACAAAATAATTTGGAGAGCGTTTGGAAAAACTGTACAATCTTCAAGAGCAAATATGCCATTATATTTTAAAGGAAAAGTGTTTAAGCAATGCATCCTTCCAGTTCTTACATATCGAGCAGAGAGCTTAACTAAAAAAAGACAAAAAAATTCTACAGACAACTGAAATTAACATGGAAAGATGCATGCTTGGTGTAACCAGGAAAGATAAGAAGAGGAACTCGTGGATCAGGAAAATGACAAGAGTGGAAGACATCATGATAAAAGTAAAATCCTTGAGATTGCAATGGGCTAGAGATATTACTAGAAGAACGGACGACCGATAGACAACTGAAATATTAGACTGGATATACTAGGGAACAGAAAAAGACCCAGAAGAAAGTCGCGTGGGAGATGGGTGGTTTGAGAGAATCTCTGAGTGCAGCAGTCAGTCACCAGGAGAAGCTCTCGTAAGTGGATTACCTCTTGAGTGGAATTAGCCCATGAACCCACAGAGAGGCTCTGAATGAAACTGACCCTTTTCGCAGTTGTTTGAGCAGAACTGACTCTTTTTGCAGTTGCTTGGGTGGAACTGACCAACACTCTTCGTTACTAGTTATGTGCGCAGTTGGTATGGAGGTTCTGAAGGTCAGACGCTGCTGGAAGAAAGGCAGGGGAAGCACGCCAGACATACTTTAGGCTAGGCTAAGGACAAGGCTCAACTCTAACGAGCAATGAAGTGTCTGCGCCTGTTACTACCAGGCCACCGGAGTTTCCCGCAAAAAGTTTAACATCGCAAAATACCCCTCCCTTAAGGTGGTTAGAGATCTGCATCGGTTTTAATTTCGATAGCCACATGGAATAAACCTAAAGTTGAAGGCCCTGTGCGTGCCCGGCCAGTTTCAAACTTGTGAAGGATCATGTTCAAACCCGATGGTTGAAGAAGTAATACCTTTCAGACCCATTTTAAATTTTAAATTTGAAGTATGGCCTATTATATTACAGCTCTCCTAATGAGCACGTCTGCTGCTTGATCCACTTACATGTTTTCCGTTCCATTCCGTGATTTTCGTCACCCGTACAACTTGAAGTGAAGCAAAGAGAACAGAAAAGAGCCCAAATGAAAGGAAAATTTCCTTTCTTCTTATTTCCTTTGCATAAGGACAGAGGTAAGGCTTGTAGTGATGAGAAGGAAGAGATTATAAGGTTTCCATAAAAAATCCAAATGAAATATCTTTCAAAACACATTTTATAAACGTATTTGAACACCTTCGTCGAAGGGAAACAAGAGCATTTATGAGCCGAAATTAGTACATATAGTCGGCTTATCTTTGGCCGTCACGACTGTGACAAACTTTCAAGGCAGGTTTTCCACGAGATGCTGGGAAGTCCGTATCGAAACGTTTTTTCTATTCCTGCTGCAAGGCTTGACCGAGAGCTGCTGTGAAGGAAAGTTTTACCGGCTGAGACCGGATTCAGAGTTCCAAGTCGTAGTTCTGTTGGATATATATCGAACGTCCTGCTTTCCCTGTGATAACCCGCTGCATCCGACATGGCATCAAGTCCTCTAAATCGCGAAAGGCGTTTTTAGATATTCAGTACCGTCTGGATCGACGTCCGAGAATTAGACGACGGAACGAAGCATTGGAGTGAAACATCGAATGATGCGTACTTCTATATCTCACAGCTATTAGATGAGATTCAAGTTGGGGGAATCTGGCGTCCAGGAGCTCACGCGAAGTGCTTAAATATAATCCTCGAACCCTTCCTGCGCCTAACGCGGGCCTTGTGACTCCAGCGTTGTCTTTTTCAAAGTATCCAGTGCCATCAGGATACTCTCTCACCACGTAAGGCAACATTTGGTCCGAAACAATGCCTGTGTAGGATCTGACGGTGTTCACAAAGGAAAACAGAAGCCAGTGATGCCCATGAGAAATGTCTTTATACCCTGATATCGCCGTCGCCCTCCTGTTTCAGTCCAACGAGGATATCTGATAGCACCTATTCCCGAGATCGAGTCGAACACGAAACCTTTTAACAGGCCTGTTGGAGATGGAACCTGGACTCAGCAGAAAAGGCGACTGTTTCCATTCGTACCCATGACCACAGTCACGGTGCTCCCGTGGCAATTGCAGGCGGAGTTGTCGATGACAGTCGGTCAATATGGACGCGTGAAGGTGTCGCCTACGCCTTAGGCCGATCCGCAAGAGCTATCGCTGAGTTCTGTGCTCGAGAACATTTATCCTGCTCGCAATCTGCCGTTAATGGAAAGATTGTGAGCCCTCTGTTATCCCGGATTGCGCGTATTAAATGACAACCTCCACCTTTCTCGAAACGTTCAATGCTTGTGTGTCCTTCTGTGGAACATTCTGCAAACACGTTCGGCGTCACAACTGCCCCACTGGCAGAATGGCTTGAGGCGCTGGCTTTTGACCATTCTTCCGAGATGGGCCCAAATCCAGGTACCGAATGAGGCACGGGTGGTGTGTTTAGTGGCACAGTTTCTGTCTCTACCCTGGAACCTGTGGCCCTAAATTAAGGAAGAGGACCATGAACAGAGTCAAACGCGATGGCTCCTTTTTGCCACTCAGTAACGTCTGTCTTACGAACCCCATTGTAGGCTAAATTCAACACACACGTTGCTCTTCACCACCGCGCCAGACATCTTGTAGACCACGTCAGTGCTACACTGGTGTGTAAAAGTTAAGTACGAAGAGGAGAAAATAGCATAACAGCAGAACGAGCAGGCAGAACGGACCGAAAGACCACTCAGGAGATAGACTAGAGTCCGGTACGGTAGGGCATGCGCATATATGCAGCATGACGTGGGGGTGGGTGTCGGAAGGGTATAAAACACACGGGCGGTGTACGCTCAGCAATTCGGTGAAAGCTATTGCACGGTGTACATCGGTTTGAACGACGTCGAGTTGCTGCCACCGTGTGATATGGCCAACAGGCAATCCAGTAGACGACATATGGATGACTTTACCCGAGGTCGCGTCATTAGGAAGTTAGAAGAAGGTCGAAGTGGGACTAGTGTGGCCGAGGAGTTCGGGATCGTCCACAGCAACATTTCACGAGCTTGGAGAGCATTTCAAACAACAGGACCAGCTGTCCGAGGGTTTAGCAGTGGTCGTCCACGAGCAACCACTGCGGTAGACGACCGGTATATTATCCTACAGGCGAGAAGAGACAGACGGTAGACAGCGGGAGAAATCGCAAGGCACATGCAACAGGCAACTGGACGTCCGTTACCGCGCTTTACCGTGGCCAGGAGGCTGCACAAAGTTGGTCTATTTGCACGACGACCAGTACGGTGTGTGCCATCAACGCCTGCTCATCGGAGACGGCGGTTTCTGTGGTGCCAGGAACACAAGAACTGGACACATCAGCAACGGGGTCGAGTTCTCTTTACGGATGAGAGCCGATTTAGTCTGTCGAGCTATTCTGGACGTATACACATCTGGAGAGGGCAGGGAACACGCAATCACACCTCCAACATCATCGAAAGGGACCAGTTGGGAGGTGGCGGAGCTCTCGTTTGGGGCGGTATCATGCTGGTATCTCCAAATGTTTGTTTATCAATTATCTCATCACATGAAAAATAATTGCTGTTAGTTATATATTTCAAAGACGGAGCTCCCATGGGATCCCCACTCTCCTGCCTGTTGGCATAAGTAGTCTTACAGCATATTGAAACCACAATCTTCCAACAACCTAACCTGGACTCACCTTGTTTATACCAACGCTACGTAGATGATGTTCTTCTCTTCTGGCAACATTCTAGAGAGAAACTTGATGAATTCATAAATGCATTTAACAGCATTTATCCTACTATTAGGACCACATTAGAAGAAGAAATTGGTAACAAACTAATTTTTTTAGATTTGAGTTTATTCCGCCACGATGATTCTATTGAATACAATGTTTTCAGAAAGCCAACTTATGTTGCAGCATTGATTCATTGCGATTCTTGGCATCCCTGGAAGTACAAAGCAGCTGCTTTTTCTTACAAAATCAAAAGATAAATTACACATTCCTCTTCCTCACAATCTGAACAGGCTGAGTTGCAGTGGATCAGAAGTACTTCAGAAGCATTTAGTTATAGTGGTAGACTGATTACTTTCATTTATAACAATATCAAAAATAACGTTCAGATTTTGCATAATAAAAAAGTGAATATAAAGCTTACTTATCAATTCCTTTTTTGCCACCTAATACCAATTTGTTAAAGAGAGAATGTGCAGAGCATCAAATATTTCTGGCTGAAACTATCATCGATAATTGTGCCTTGTTGACTTACAATGACAACAAGTCAATCTTCGATAAATCGAGCGTATATTGCATCCCGATAATAACTAACCCCAATCACAAAGATTCTGTGTATATAGGCAGTACTAAGAGACGCCTCATTACTCGATTAAAAGAACATGTATACGATTAGGAAAAGAAAAGACCTAAAACAGCGCTCATTCAGTATTGCATCGAACACAATGCTGTACTCGATTGGGAGAATGTCAAAATTCTAACAGCACTTCGATCTCATAAACAAATTCACACTTCTGAGGCCAGGGCCGTAACCAGCCAAGAAGGCCAGAGGGGCTTCGAAACATGCAGGGGTAGCTCAAGAAAAAAAAAAAGTCCAATGTGCTGAAGTTAAGATCATTTTTTTTTTTTTTGATTTGAGGTTTAACGACCACCGTGAGCAACTCAATGGGCTATAAGCAGTCGCCCGTCCCCAATTTAGGGTCACTGGTTCCAGGGAAGGGAGAGAGCCAGTGCCGTAAGACAAACACAACATCCATGCCTCACCGGGATTCGAACCCGGACCCCTTACGGACGAATGATCAGAGGCCAGCGCCTTAAACCACTGCGCCACCAGGGCGGCGTTAAGATCATGCCCTGTCCTTTTCGTAAAACAAAGAATAAAATTTTCATTGTGCAATTTATTGCATTTAAAACAGCAAACGACTCCCCCCCCTCCACCCACCCTGCGGAACTCATTTCGGTCTCTTGAAGGTTTTCATATCCAACCAGGGGTTGAAGCGCCGTAAGGGGCTAGGCCCCCAGTAAAATTGCTATCGAGACAAGTCGAAACGATTTTTTCATTTTTATTTTTCTGTAATTTAAAGATGTTAAAAAATTTAATGGTGTTAAAATTTTGAGACTTTTAAAAAAATTTCAAAACTTTTGTGATTTAATAAAACTTATCACGCAATTAGTCGTATCTAAAATAGCAAATGATTTTTTATTTGAATTGTTTATTTTCCCTTTATTTCATTTTTTTATGCATTGCTTCCAAGCTACGTCAAACGCGCCAAAATAATCGCCAAATATAGATTTTTGTATCTATCTCTAGAACTATGTGTCGTAGCTCCAAGAAATCAGTTTCATTCCATTCAAAATACAAAATTACATATAAAATCATACACTGTTGGCCATCTTCCCTAAAAAACGTTTTTTTGTTATTGTTGTTTTTTTGGTGAATTTTGAAAAAATTTTGGGATCCCATTTGGGCGCCTTATTATAGACCGATTTTATTGGTTGACAAAATCCTAAGGATTACGAAATCTGATTTTTGTACCAAAAATCAACTCAATCAGTACATAATTGTGGATGCTATCATGTTGACAGGCTAATAGATATACATATAGGATACATAAACTTTTGAGATATTGTTCAGATTCATGTTCTCCACCCTCTGAAACGTGTAGAAAACACCACTAGAGTTCAAACTCCCGTTGCCGGACCAATTGTAATATCTTGTCCTATATTCTGTTTTTTTTAAATAGAAGGACAAGCTAAAACATTTAATCATTACACAAAGGTAGTCGAGCTTTAACGATTTTGCCAAGGCATTTTATGCAAATTTTAACATAGAATAATTAAAAATGCAGCCAAATTTTTGATCATGGACATTTGAGTTTTCAAAATCTTATGAATTGTTTTATTCAATTTCAAAACAGCATTAAAATTACTAACTGATGCTAATTTTCACATTAGAACAAGCAAGAATTGCAAGGCGCGGAGCTTTGTTGAAAATTCATACATTATAGGCAGTGGATTAAGAGAATTTTTATGCCTGATGAATTTCAGCACAGTTACATTACGCTCGAAGTTTAAGCTGAATTAACTTAATCAGCAAAATGCTACAATAATCTGATTTAGCTGAAATACACAAATTTTCAGATCAAATGTTTAAATATTTTTTTCGCGATTAGACTATACATATGATATTTGGGTAAATGGAATCAAGATCCATGTATTTTTCAGAAAATAAACTCATCCCATGTTGTTGGCCACTTTTGCCTTTGTAGCCGGTTGGCTTATTTTTTGGCTCCAATACACAGACTGAAATTTATTTGGAAAAAATATAAAGGGGAAAGAAACAGAAAGATCAGAAAATGACAAGAGTCTTGCCCTTTAAAGGGTTAAAGTACAAACTGATAGCTTTTTTCAATTTAGAATAGTTGCAATTTCTAGTCAGCCATATCATTGAATTTCTTCAAAAAATTAAGGATTTCAAATTTTTTTGTTATATTTTTTTCAAAGCTTAATAGCACTAAATCTGCCTGTCTTTGACAAGACATGTTTTGCCCCTGGGGCCTGTCGATATTTGTAAGGACCGAAACAGTACTTTCACAAATTGCAGTGCTACATGCAGAAACCCTACAAGTTGCCACCGGGTCATACACATTAGGAAAAGCTTTTTGCATTTCATAGAGTTTTTCTATCAAGTCCTCCGTTCTTGCAGATTTAATATAATTTTTTGCAAATACTATTTCTTCTCTTTGGGGAATATTAATTCCAAGTTCTTTCAGGGAATCATACTTTTCTAAATCCTCATTCAGTTCCTCAACAGCAATTATTGCAGCAATCAAATCCTGGTTGTTACAAAATCTCTTATCAAGTTCTTGCAGAACAGAATCAATAGTATCATTGTAGATGCACTGCAGTTTATTACGATGACTGCAGTGCTTCTACAATGATACTAATTTTGATGCAACACTGGAGAGTTACGATGACTCTCCAGTGTTGCATCAAAATTAGGAATGTTTCGAAGGTCAACAAGTGTTTGGTGCACAGAATTTATAATTTTATTTGATGTTTCCAGGCTTGCAGTACGACTCTGCAAAATTTTATCTGCTAGATGTAAAATTCCAAGTATTTTTTTCATCAATACCAAACAAAAGCAGAATGTGTCATTGGTCATTGTATGTAATAATCCAGTGCTGATTGCAACATTTTCTCCACCGAACTTTTTCTTTTCATTTAACTGAATTTCTATAAGGGATTTGACAATGTCATCGACATTTTCAAACATTAATTTAACGACTTCAAAATGGCCTGACCACCTATGTTCTAAAAGTGAAACAAGTTTTTTGCCTTCATATATGTTATGGATTTTTCTTTTCTTGAGAAAATTAAAAAAAGCTGTGCTCTGGATGAAAAAGTACTGAATTTCATCTATCATTACTACTTTCATTACAACTAAATGTAATCTATGGTTGTAGCAATGAACATAGGGGATCTTGCGATTTAATTTATTTTGCAAGACAGCCTGGACGCCACCTTTTCCACCAGACATGACACTGGCTCCGTCATAGCATTGACTAAGTAAATGCTTGGTATCTATTTTCAAGGCTTCTAATAAATCGAGTGCCATCTTAGCCAATGATTTTGCATCACTGCTGTTCGCCATCTCAACTGATAAAAGTTTTTTCTAAAACTTTTCCATTTCGAACAAATCTGATTCCAAAAGCTATTATTTCTTCCATTTTTTTTGTTACGGCTTCCATCCATAAATAATGTGTACCAAGGAACGTCTGCATTTAAAACATTTGTAGCAATATCATTTTTCACCATATCAGCCATAACATGAATCATATCATTCTGCATTTTAGGGGATAAAAAGGATGCATTTTGGGGAATTGTTTTACAAATATCTACAAGTTTTTGGTCCGTTTTAAGTGTATGTTCAAATGTTTTTATAAATAATCCATCTTCTGAATTCTCTTCAATATTAAGTACCTCTTAAGGGCAGTTGATCAGTAGTAAGAAATTATATCATTTCCGTGATGGATGAAACATAACAACGGTTCGCTTCTAGAACTTTATCATTTACTAAACACGAAACTGACTGATTACGCCGTTCTCTTACTTTTCTTTCTTCCCAATTTGCAACAGCAATTAAATGATTTTTCGTCAATTCATGAGCTGGAAATCCTTTCTTCTTGTCAAGTGCTTTTTCCCAACAATTGAATCCCGTAGTTATACACGCTGTCTCTTTTTGTCCCAGTAGGTTGATAATACTTGCAAGCGTTACAAAATACGTTGTCCAATTCTTCTGAATATTCCAGCCATTCAACATATTTACGTAACCAATCACCTTCAAAACTTCTGTCATATTAATTTTTGTAATATTGCCTCGTCTTCATTTGTTTACTGTCAGGTAGCTTGATCACATTAAACCCAATAAGTGAATCATTATCCTGCATAGTATCAGGGGTTTTACTAAAAGCAGCTTTTTCTTGTTTTTCACTGCTGTCCTCTTTCTCGGCACTTTTTCTTTTAAAGTATTTTAATAAAAACATTTTATACAACATGACTGAACTTTCTGCATACTGCAAACAGATTTCAATTTTCAAACAATGATTAGATAAACACTCAAAATGTTTTCTAAACACAAGAAACCATAAGCAAACCGAGGAACAAAATTCGTAGATAAAAACACGAAAACCAGACCAGGGAGTATACTGACTCTTTTTAGAACTCTACAATGGATAGTGAGGGAAAAGTTTTGTTTTCAATCTCCACACCAGCCTAACTGATCATGTGCTCCCTTAAATTAACTCTTTAGAGAAGTTGGCCTGGTTCTTCAAGAAACTTTTCTTCAGAGGGGTTGGTTGCTAAATAGGGTGTTGGGGAAAGGTGTTAGTTGAACATGCAACAGGATGATTTCCTTGAAAAAAAAAAGAGGGAGTGCAGTTAAGATGAGTTTAAGCTTTAAACTGTCACTCCGTTTTTTCAGCTTTGTAGGAAGTGTGGAACCTGGGTATTTGTTTTTCTTTAGGTAATGTTACTACAACTGCCTGTCATCCTCAAGAACTCCTGCGCCCCCACTCACTTCCAGGGAGGATGAAGCTTTGTAGCCATTTAAAGTGACCTCTACATACTTCCGCAGATTTGTATTATTTCATGGGTACATGGTGGTGAGAAAATTTTCAGTGGAAACGGTAATTCGGACAAAATATTTTTTCTGCAGTGGTCCTTAAGCAAAGATGGTCGTTAAGAGGGGGAGGACTGTCTTTAATAGGGGGAAGCCGGATTCTCAATAATTTTAGCTATGCGGAAATATTGGTTGTGTAAGAGATACTTTAAAATTTATAAAAGTTTGGGAATCGCTAGTGGGGCCTCTGAGAACCGCTAGAGGGGGCTCAGCCACTCTTGCCCCCCCCCCCCCCCCCTCTGGTTATGGGCCTGTCTGGGGCTCTAATTATTGAAAAATATAAAGGGAAATGTTGTAACAATAATTCACCTATCGATACTCCACACGCATGGAGATACCTGTTACATTCTGAAAATCAACGTAATATTAATCGGAAGTTAGATAAACTCTGCTTGCTTGGCTTAGTTGATCAGCAGGACGAATACGTCAGCGAAATCCCCACAGATGGCGCAATACAATAAATGCGCGATAGGGTATAGGTGTTCATAGCTTATGCGACGAAGTTAACATACCGTCTTTTCATTCTGGCATATTATATTACATTTAGTCGATTACGGAGGACCATGCACTGTGAACTCTTCCACTGATGAAGGCTTAATATTGGCTGAAACATGTATGAATGCTGTAGCATGGGTAGAATGTAAATAGGTTCCGTGGTTTTGTCATTTTCAGCTTTTAACTTTGTTGGTTTTACTTTTCAATCGATTTTAATGTTCTCATTTCATTTAAATTTCACAATTTCGTACTCGGTTTAGTGCCGTTTCATTCATGTTTTACTCAATTTGTCGGTTTTTCCGTTCGTTGTGATATGTCCTTTCGACTGCTGACATACGTTCACTAGCAGAGGAAGCCGGACGACAATGGATGTAGGCCTACTTTTCAAAGTTGGGGTAAGTCCTTTTGAATATGCTATTTGTAGTTTCCTTTTAGTTAATATTACCAGGAACCTTTTGACTTCTGCTTAATTTTGTTTGTTAAACACGTGATGAGCAGTATTTTGCTACTGTAAATGGTAGTTATTGATACATTTCTTTAGCCACGTAGTATCCGCTCGTGCAATCATGCACTTGTGATTTTTTAGTTGTTATAGTTAACACTAGACTCTGTGTGCGCCAACTTGTATACAGTTAACACTAGGCAGCTTAAACCTATCGATTCGGGCTGTTGACGCCATTTTCTGGCCTGTTGACGTGTGTGTATTAAACATGTTCACAAAACCTGCAAGGAAACGTTCCGCGATTGGCTTATGTAATCACGCGACACAGATTGAAGATCGTCTCTAGCAGGGCTGATTTAAGCAAAAGGCCCAGGGCGCCAGATTTAGGGGCGCGCCAGCTGGAAGAGTTTTTTATTTTAATATTTTAGCACCACCACCCAAGAAAATTTTTACTTAAATAATTTTACAAAAATTTTTAATTTTTAAAACTTGTATTATTTGTTGTCTTCACTTCATATGCGTAGACGGAGAGCATTAACTGAACAAGAGTAAACACGTTTTTAAAATTATGGGTTTTTTAATGAGTAATTTTGCAAACAAGAGGAAATCTTATGAAGTTGTTCTGAAAAGGCTTGAACTTTTCAAGGATTTGAAAGTGGCCAGTTCTCGTGGTATAGAGGCTAGATCAAATAAACTTGTTCATGGGTACCAGGGAGACATAAGAAAACTTTCTCAGCAACGAATTTCTACATTTCCAGTCATATATGAATGCCGAAGATTTGAACACACTACAGGATGTGTACACTTTCATCATTGATAACAATCTTCAGAGTACGTTTACAAACTTAGAAATAGCTTTAAGAATGTTTTTAACCTTATCAGTCAGGAAAAAAATCAAAAAAGGACTTTATTGGGAGAAAAGTTTACTTTATTCATGATAATGTGTGTAGAAAAGGAACATAACTCTGGGTAAAGACTACTCTTCAGTAATTGAAAATTTTGCCCATGCAAAGGTCCGTCAAAAACCGATGATCATTCCATGATTCTGGTGCAGTCAGACATCGGGTGGAAAAGTGGGAAATTACGTAGGTGTTAAACAAATTTTCATTGTAAGTGTTTATTAAGATTGTTTCTTTTCTGGTGCATTATATTGTTTTATAATAATAATAAATGTTATTATTATAATGCACAGCATTTTTTTATCTTTTTTTTATTTATTTTTTTTTTTTTTTTTTTTTTTTGTGATTGGAGGTTTAACGACCACCTTGAACAACTCAATGAACTATAAGCAGTCGCCCGTCTCTAATTTAGGGTTACTGGTTCCAGGGAAGGGAGCGAGCTAGTGCCGTAAGACAAACACAGCACCCATGCCTTACTGGGATACGAACCCGGGCCCCTTTCCGGACGAATGAACAGAAGCCATCGCTTAGATCACTGCGCCACCGTGGCGGCACAATTTTTGTCGCTAAGTGGCGTAAGTATATATTGAAAAAAGTGCGTTTAAGCGGCATAGTAAAGATGCCAATGTTCTCCACTTTAAATAATATATTTATCTTGCTAGGGGCGTATATGTAGAACTATTTTCGAACTGTCGCTCGTTCTAAAAATAGTATTTGAAAAATTCTTATTTCATAGCGTTGCTGTCGCTCTGAGGAATATTATATGCATAGTATTCTTCTTTTTCATAATGCCTTCTTCTGCCGCAGTTGAGTGACGGTGTATATTGTACTTGAACAAGCATCTCCAATTCTATTTATCCGATTAGAAAATCCTTTTGTATCATAAATATACGCATTTCCCAAGACTGCATATAAGAAATAGTCATGGAGGATTTTCACGACTCGACCGTACTCTGAACGGCTGAAACTGAACCAAAATAATAAAAAGTTATTAAAATATTGATTATAACAAAACGGATTTTTATATTTAGAAAAAAAGTATTTAAATCTGAAGGGTTTTTTTTTAAATAAAGACAATATTTTTAATATATCTTTTATAAACAATACTGCAAAATTTAATTAAGTGAAAAAATAGATTTATTTATTTAAAAATATGGTTCTAAAACATAAAACATTCCAATATTATCTAGTATAACATGATTTTTTTTTCAGGAGAGAATACCCAAAAATACGAAACGTTTCCAATAATTAGTTGAACACTCACAGTCACTGATCGTATTAATTACTTTATTTACAATGTGCCCTTTTAAAGTTCAGTGCTCATTAGAAAGTTGTAAAATTGTCGATATTCCGTCCAATTTTAACAGATTGTGAGGCGCATTGCAAAATTTCGTTAATGAGATCTCAAATATTTACACAACTGTTACGGAGATTTAATACTAGAATTTTAGGCAATAATATTAATTCTCACTCGCAACATTTCTTTCCATTTTTCTTTGTTCTACAAGCCTGGGGAAGTTGCACATTTTTCACGTTGTCAGGAAGTAGGGATTTTCAGAGAGCTCCCAGATGTCGCATCTTAAAACCATTTCAAGTCTTGGCTTTGTATTTCGTAACCGCATATGGCATTGTCAAATGCAATGAGCACTTTTCAGCATGCTTGTTCATAGGTAACCAAAGGGTAAGCGAGGAGCGCCTGTTCTCAGCTTTTGAAGCTTTTGTCTGAAGACGCCGTCTTTTTAATCTGTAGGAATGGAGTATCGATGTGCGTGTGGAAGGTGGCCGATGGAAAAGGGAGTCGTCTCGGAGAGATAGGAGTGGTCGGTCGTGAATTCATTAATTTCACATCTGTCTATCTATCTATTGTAATTAGTTCCATTTTGATGAAAAAGGCGTAACAAACTAATATAGTGTTATGGAGATTTAATATTAGAATTTTAGACAAACATATTAAATCTCACTCGCAACATTTCTTTCTATTTTTCTTTGTTCTACAAGCCTGGGAAAATTGTACATTTTTCACGTTGTCAGAAAAAGTAGGGATTTTCAGAGAGCGCCATTTCAGGTCTTGGCTTTATGCTTCGTAGCCTCCTATGGCATTGTCAAATGCCATTAGCACTTTTCGGCATGTGTGCTCAAAAGTAACCGAAGGGAACGCGGGAGGCGTTTAACCTCAGCTTTGAACTTTGTGTTTCATGCCGCCTTTATTCCTCGGGAGAGACCTCAGTTTTTTGTGGAAGCGAAGGGGTGAATCTTCCAGGGAACAAAAGGGTGGCTAGACAGTCAACACGAGAGATTAGGAACAAGCGGTCAGGAGTTGGCCAGTGGGCTTGGATTTACGGGAACGATTTTAAGGTAGCGGGGTGAATTAAGATATCCCCGGTGAAGCACGAGAAAGGCAAAAGAATCGTCGGAAACAGAGATTATCGAAAAGTCATGACATATTTTGTCACCCGATGGCGGTTGGGCGGTTTTGGAAGTACTAGAGGCAGCTTTGTTATCACTATGGACAGGTGCCAGTTCTAGCTGCAGTCTAAAAGGAATAGTGAGCAATTTGGTTGATTTGCGGAGATTTGACATCAAGTAGAAGATGGAAGACCAAACTGTGCATTTTCGCCATATTTTACTGTTTTACTTCCGTAAATGGAAGAACGCGCGTTAAGCTTGTGAAAAGTTGCGTAAAGTGTACAATGATAATGCTCTACAAGAACGTCAGTGCCAGCGGTGGTTCGCAAAATTCCGTGCTGGTGATTTTGACCTCAACGATGCTCCTCGGTCGGGGAGGCCCACCGAGTTTGATGACGACCAAATCAAGGCATTGATCGAGTCAAAACCACGTTACACCACACGAGAGATTGCAGATACATTGCACATCCATCATTCAAGCGTTCACGACCACCTGAAGAAGCTGGGTTACGTAATTAAGCTCGATGTGTGGGTTCCTCATGAACTCAAATAAGCTCGATTGACGGCGTGAATAAACATCTGTGACATTCTCATTAAACGTGAGGAAAACGATTCTTCTTTGAAGTGACTGATAACTGGTGACGAAAAGTGGATTATGTACAACAATGTGCTGCGTAAACGGTCTTGGTACCGGCGTGCTGCTTCACCTCAAACGACATCCAAAGCAGACATTCATCAGCTGAAGGTTCTGGTCTCAGTGTGGTGGGATTTTAAAGATGTCGTGTTTTTCGAGCTCCTACCACGGAACCAAACAATCAATTCGAATGTGTACTGCCAGCAATTGGACAGTTTGAACGAATCCATCATCCAGAAACGTCCAGAGCTTGTTCATCGTAAAGGTGTGCTCCATCACGACAACGCGAGACCACACACAAGTTTGATCACCCACCAAAAATTATTGGAGCTTGGGTGGGATGTGTTGCCACACCCAGCATACTCGCCTGAGCTTGCGCCGTCAGACTTCTACTTGTTTCGCTCTCTTCAACAGTCCTTGCGTGGTATAACGTTCAATTCAGATGAGGCTGTAAATCAGCATCTTGTAGAGTTTTTCGTCACGAAAGACAGGTCCTTCTATGAACGAGGCATTCTACAACTCACTGAAAGATGGCAAAAGGTTATCGAACAAAACGGGTATTATATCATTGATTGATCTTTGTTCTTTCGATCAATAAATGACCTTTGCAAAACATGGCCAAAATACGTCATGACTTTTCAGACAACCCAATACATTATTTGTGGAAAGAGAGAGTAAGATAAACAAAGCCTATGGACAATATTGTCGAAATCAAAGAGAAGAATAAATAGTTTTTGGAGGTATAAAGGCATTGCATGAATGTTTAAGTGTCCTACTTATTATAGCACTGTGATCTAGAGCTCTGCAGAGGCAATATTTTTAGGCCCGAGCCCACCTAGTTAATATCCGGTTTGACCCGGCCCGGTGTTTTTTTTTTCAGGGCCCGATCCTGCCCGGGTTTTTTTTTTTTTTTCAGGACCCGGTCCGGCTCAGCCATTCAGGCCCGCATAAGTTTCATTTGCGTAACTGAGACTTGCTTTAACATCAATAGATGGTATTTGCAGTGTAACTTTTTGGAATAACTCGAAACTTATGTAAAAAGAGTGCATAAGCAAGTTAACTCACCCACCAGTAACCATAAATACGGCAAATGCAATAAATAGTATTCGGTGAACTTAAGTAAATTATCGTCATTTCGTAATAGAACCCTACGTCATTTCATAATAGGTCAATTCTCTGTTTATACGAGTCAAGTACTGTCTTCTTTGACACTTTTGCCCAGAACATAATATAAACTGAAGCTCAGTTACACACACGCACACACACCAACATGCTTAATGGTTAATAGTTAATACAACAAACTCTCGTTCGAAGAATATGATTTCGTTCTGTTGGCCCGACGTCTTTGATTTTAATTCTTCAGGTTCAGGATATTTCTCCAAAATCCAAATGTAACACAATTTTCCGATTTTTTTTTCTCTATAACCTCTAATTTACCCAACCCAATATTCATCCATATTTAAAACATAGCAAGTAAGAAATCAAAATTACAAAGACAGAGCCTAAGAATAGTTTACTATTGCATGTCGAAGCTTTAATTGATTCCTAATTCCTACAAATGCAAATAATAGTACGGAGCAAGTGTTTTTCTGGTGTAAATTTCCGAAATAAATGGAATATGGATTCAAAGGGGAAAGAGATTGCCGAAGATCAAAGACTAAAAGACGCGCGCAAAATAAATAAATAAATAAATAAATAAAAAATAGCACAAAGCGGGAGAGAAGAATGATTGCGAGAAACAAGAAATATGATCACAAGAAGCGAAAGACAGAGACTTCAAAAACAGAATGACCTAAATTTATCAACAACCTGACTACACAGTACACATGCAAGTGCAGGCCCGTCCAAGTCCGCCTACGAAATTGTAGTCCCGGTCATGCCCGGCTCGTAAGTTTTAAACTACTGAGTAGACCCTGCCCGTGCAGGGCTCTACTGTGATCATTATTTTACGACGTTAACCTGGAAGAACAAACCAAGTGAACACAACTACGTAAATTTATAACACTGGTGATTAAAGCCACTGGGTTAATACGAAACTTTCCATATAAAACATCTTACATGGTCAACTCCTCTTTTTATTTTCTGTGATACACATACCTTTTCATTTTACCTGATTATTGGCACTATTTTAACAACTATACGTTTATCTCCATAGCTCAAACATGAAGCCGATGATAAACATCGTAGCCAATTAGGAAAAACAACAAAAGTCGATCAACTATTTCAGTTTTCAAGGGATTTACTGTACAACGACATTACAAACATTCAATTTTTTTTTCTTTGAAATTTCCATTCTTGGTCAGATAGTTTTCACTATGAAAGATATTTGGCGCCTATTTTCTTCTTTGAATAACGCACAGTTTTCCAACTATGGTGTATTAAGTTATTTTAGGTTTTCCTCAATACCTGTGCTTTTAATTATTTGATTTGAAAAATTCCTTTTGCTTCAAATATCTTTCGATATTTGGAACATTTTGAGTACGTTTTCTGATTAGGGGAAATTTTTGCTAGAAGAGAGCGTAAATAGTCATTTCTGCTTTCAAATATCTTTCGATATTTGGAACATTTTGAGTACGTTTTCTGATTAGGGGAAATTTTTGCTAGAAGTGAGCGTAAATAGTCATTTCTGCTTTTAAATGCTTTACCAATTTTAAAAATCATGTCGAAAAATTATTTTTAAAACCAGTTTCATTTTGCATATTGTTCAAGCAAAAATCGTAGCTTTTCTTTTTCTAAAATTCCTGTTTCTATTTTGCCCATGTTTTCCATTTCTAAAAGTCGGCTTCGAAACGTCTTTTTATGTAGGAATGGATTCGGAAATGGTACTCATTACACAAGAGAATTCGGTGTCAACTTCCTTGTTTATTTTTCAATTCACTGATGCATTTCGGGATTCATGATACATTTTCATTTATTTTGCTTTGTAACTAACTTTTTCGCATTTTGGTACTCAGAAATATGCTTTTCTTTTATATATGATTCATGATATATTTTCATTTATTTTGCTTGATAACTAACTGTTTCGCATTTTGGTACTCAGAAACATGCTTTCCTTTTATATGTGATTCATAATGCATTTTTATTGATTTTGCTTGGTAACTAACTTTTTCTCATTTTCGTACTCAGAAATATGCTCTTCTTCAATATATGATTCATGATACATTTTCATTTATTTTACTTGGTAACTAACTTTTTCGCATTTTGGTACTGAGAAATATGCATTTTTTTTATCTACCTTTTTATTTTTAGAATTCTGCGCTCCTTTTTCTTAATTTTACTTCGACAATCTCGGGCAAAATTTTCTTCAATTTAATTCGGAATTCAACTCTTCACCTCTCTAAATTTCACGTCTACACTTCTCTTACTAAACCTTAGTAATGGTTCTTTCAGGACGTTTTTATATGCGTACTTTGTATTAATTTTTAGATGTTTGATATCCGATTCTTTTGGTGTTCATTTTATTCATTTTTTTCTTTTCGTCCCAGCTGAGAAGTTAATAATGTGACCTTTATTCAGTTTTTCACAATTCGTTGCATTTCTTTTTTTAATGCTATTTAGAAAAAAACAAACATAAACAGTATCATCTTTCTTAAACAATTTGGAACAAAAATAGTTTTTTCACACGTTATACGTGTACATAAATGTGCACATGCTTGTCCCATTCTTTAAGCACTGTCATATAAATAAATGTATGATGCGCATTTAGGAAAACAACTCAAAAAAACCCTGTTGCAGCTAACAACAGCTACAAGACGTAATACGTTAAAAAGATTTATGTGTCTGAGAACGAAACATGGAGACAGCCACGTCCGATGTCGTGACTTTTTGTCACTGTCGGATATATTAAGAGAGTTTTTGCACTGAGTATAATATATTGCCTGGCCGTGTCCTTCAAGTATGTGATAGATCCACTCATTGTTTTCTATTGTCCAGCTCTCAATCGGTGCTTTAACTTAAATCGCTGTAATTATGAAATATGAAGTGGTTTTCAGTCTGGTTCCCATATGCGTAAAAATGCAATGGCCTCCATTATCGATACGGGTGTAGATTTTTAACTTGTTTACTTCTGTTACAGTCCCACGCACTGTGCGGTCTAATGGTTAAGGGTATGATCTGCATACACCAATATGATCAATTTGAATCCAACATAAGAATTTAAACTCCTGGTTTTGACTCATTTCGGTTTTCTCTTCAGCAGAGTCACTTGCCTTATATTAGTGTGGACTATCCAACTAGTCTTTGATGCAGTTAAACGACCAAAAAAAAAAAAAAAAAGATCGAATTTCATCACTTTTTGGACCGAAATACTGTATGTTTGATTGGTATGGTGTACATGGTAAAAGTAAAGTAGTTTTTACGTAAAATTACTGTATAACGCTATAGAAAAATGTCCTAATCGTATTCAACAATTTAAAACTGAAAGCTTAACAGTTAAGAGGATGACACCAACTTCCCAGTCAAACATTTTCTGAAGTTCATGAGCCACTTCCTGTGATTCCTTTCGTGAATTAACGAAGTATTTTTCTGATACAACTTTTTCCGTGATATGACGGAAAAAAACTCTGAATTTCACGAATTTTTCGTACGCCAGGAAAATCTCGAATTTTCAGAAACTTTTCAGCAATTTTTTTTTCTTATATTGAAGGTAAATTACCGTTTTCAAGATGTGTTAACGGGAAATTCTGAATTTTCCGAAAACATTGCGCAATTCCTTTTTTACGCTTTCCAGCCGTAGGTTGAAGAAGCGTATATGCTCCAGCTTTGTCCGTCCGTCCGTCCGCACGATAACTAGCGTAAAAATGGTTCGATTTCGATGAAATTTTAGTATGTAGTAAGGGACCACATGGGGACGAACCCTATTGAAAATGGGACAAATGGGATCAAAGTTCACGACGTAGGAGTGGGATCCATTCCATTGCACTTATGCGTCATAACTTGCGTAAATATGGTTCACTTTCAATGAAATTTTACTATGTGGTAGGGGACCGCCTGGGGACGAACTCTATTCAAAATGGGTGAATTGGGGTCAAAGGTCAGGACATAAGAGCGGGATCTATTCCATAGTCCTTATGCATCATAACTTACGTAAAAATATTTCGATTTGGATGAAATGTTAGTATGTTGTAGGGACATGCCTGGGGACGAATCCTATTCAAAATGGGCGAAATGGGGCCAAAGGTTAGGACACAAAAGCGGGATCTATTCCATAGCCCTTATGCATCATAACTTACGTTAAATTGCTTCGATTGCGACAAAACTTTATCATGCTATTTCGGAGGTATACTGAACCAGGTCTGTTGAATATCATCGAAATGGGATCAAAGGTCAGGGCACAGGAGTGATATTTAATCCACAGCCATTTTCCTGAGAACTTGAGTAATAACTTGAGTAATGATTTCTAGTATGTTGGAAAGCGTATCATAAGCAATGTATTGCATGATTTTACTAACTTGTTTATATTAACGGAAAAAACAACAACTCCGTTCTCACTTTTTCCGCATCCATATGACGAAAACTTTCCGGTAATAGGAGAGATTCTGAAAATACTTAAGGTTTGATTAATTGTTAAATTTCCATAGTCTGTCGAAGAATCTGACTATGAAATTCTGTTGCGAGATATTGTGCATATCACATCGCGTGAATTTCGGGTTATTGTGGCACAAGATATTTCTTCTCCTCTCCCCCATTTTGTGCACCAGCTGTTCTATATTGTGTTACCGTAAGAAACGGGTACTTAATATATTGCACACGTGATTCGTACGATTTCTACGTATCAGTCTGTAGAATCCTTCATTTACTCTTGATAGCTATTGTAGCTATCAAGAGTAAATTTTACATTTAGAAGTTTTGTGAAATAATACTATAAAATCGTACATTTTACCTTTTCTTAAAGATAATTGAAAGTTAGTTTCAATTAAAAAGGAGATCTTAAGTTCCAAAGCATTCAGTCGCTTCGAAAAATCACGATGAATAAAAATACTTAATTTGTGACAAGTCTTCCTATACAGAAAGAGAAATTATTATAAACGTATTCAAAAAATAATAAGCTCCAACGCAAAATAAAATTACTAATTCACTCGTATTAATGGAGGGCCGTGGGATTCAGCATCGCGCAATTAGTTTTACCTTGAATGTGAATGAGATTCTGAAGGCATTTTGGCTCAGTGGTTAAAACGCTCGGTTTCTAACCCAAATGACCTCAGTTTGATCTCTACTACCGGCGTGAAAGGGTTCTCTGGCCTAAGAACTGAGAGATTCAGCGTCTTCGATTTTGTGGGATATCTGTATAAATACGGAAAAACTTGAAACTGACTTTTCTGAAAATAACGGAATTACTGACTAGGGAAAATCAGTGAAAATACGGAAGTTAAGGAAAAACGGAATTTTTAATAACGGAAATTTCGTTAAAAGACGGACAACTTACAATTTGTTAAAAGACGAAATTGCTGCTTTGCTGCATGTCATTTTCAGAAATTTTCCATGAAATCGCACCATTTATTTGGTCATTAGCAAGAACAGAACAGGGAAATTATGCGTGCTCTTTAATCGTTTGAATTGTTGTAGCCACCAGGTTGCTTTGTGTGTTTTATCAAGTTGTTGTATCGTCTACCACGTTGCGAGCTCTCCGAACGTAGAATATTAGTCGGAATGCTTCATCGAATAAACATAGGAGCAAGGTTCCTTCTTTTTTTTTAAGCTTTCCAACCCTAGGTTGAAGAAGCGTATATATGCTCCAGCTTTGTCCGTCTGTCTGCCTGTCTGTTCGCACGATAACTCGCGTAAAAATGGTTCGATTTCGATGAAATATTAGTATGTGGTAGGGGACCATCTGGGGACGAACCCTGTTCAAAATGGGCGAAATGGGATCAAAGATCAAGACATAGGAGCGCGATCCATTCCATCGCTCTTATGCGTCATAACTTATGTAAAAATACTTCGATTGCAACAAAACTTTATCATGTTCTTTCGGAGATATACTGAACCGGTTCTGTTGAATATCATCGAAATAAAGTCAAAGGTCTGGGAACAGAAGCGAGATTTATTCCACAGCCATTAATCCTCATACCGTGACCAAAAATGCTTGGATTGCGACGAAATACAATAAGTTGTTTCATAACGACTTTAGAATCAGTTCGGCCAAAAATGTATTTGCCAGCAATTGCGAGCAGTGCGCTTGCGTGAGATTCGTTAGCCATTATTTTCGCACGATAACTTCCATGAAAATTTGCCCGATTTAGACGGGATTTTTAATTATAAAACGGCTTATGTGTGGTAGCTCTTGATAACAGAATTAGGTAACACGGGCACAAAGAGATTTAATTTTGATATATGTGAGCCTTAAACGTTATACCATATATAGTTTAGGCGCTTCAAAACCAAGGCATTTTCCTATGATTTCTGGTATGTTGGAAAGCGTATCATAATCAATGCATTGCATGCTTTAACTAACTTGTTTTTTTAACTGCAGTAAAGCATCGATTATACGGTTTCTCCAGGGGCGTATAACTGCGCAAAACGTATAAGCGAAACTTCAAAATTTAAAGCTAATGCTTCAGAAAATACGAACCTCAACGTTTTGAGTATTAAACATAGAAAGCAAATGTTGATAAACTTACCACTAATAGAACATTCTTCTTTAATTTAATCGATTTTCATTTTCATACAAACATCTTCTGGAATACATATGTGCTGTATCATATTTTATTCAATACGTAATTTAATTTGGACAAATAGCAGGCCATTTGGCATTAATATTCAATAACGATTTTGAAATACTATGTCACCTGAAACTGAGATGAGTTTTTTTAACATAATTCAAAGCGTTGACTGTAAGCTGCAGTGAAAGCATTTGCAGTAATCTCATTTATATCATGACTAATGAGAAATGTTTTCATCACATCATAAGCAGTAAAAGCTTGGGGAAATTTTGGTGTTGGTTGAGTGATAATACTTTCTGCGTCATCACTGTCACTGCTGTTCTCACCATCTTTCATTTGAATTAGTTCAATTACTGTCAAAAGTGATGACTTTGCAAGTTCGGAATCACAGCTGGCATAATGCCTAAAAGTTCACGTGATTAAATTTGGTAAAATATAGACTAGAATTACAATTCACTGGTTCCGAATTTTCCAGTTGCAAGGGGCACTCTATTGAATGGAATTCATCATGATCGAACAGATTTTTACCGTCTGAGGTAAAATCGTGTGCCAAGCCATGCCCAATAGCGGATCCAGCGAGGAGTAACTGGTGACAATGCCCCCGAAAGCAACGTTTTCTTTTTCAATGGCGAAAGTCATAAATGAATAAAGTATTAATTTTTGAAAAATTATTGTAATAAATGCAGAGATTTTCGTAAAATTTTTTATAACAATTAAAATTTGCCGTGAATTTGGAGATAAATTGCTCTGTTCTAGCTTCAGAGGTGAAAGAGAGAAAGAAAGAAAAAGAGAGAGAGAGAGGAAAGAGAGGGAGAGGCAGAGGGAAAGAGAAAAAGAGCGAGAGGGGGTGTGGGGGAGGAGAAAGGGAGAGGTAAAGAGAGAGTGAAAAGAGAGAGAGAGAGCGCGGAGGAGAGGGTAAGAGAGAGTAAGAGAGAAAATGGGGGAAGATAGGGAGAGTGAAAGAGAGAGACAGCGAGGGAGAGGGAAAGTGAGAGAGAGGGAAAGAGTGAGGAAGAGGGAAAGAGAGAGAGGGAGAGAGAGAGGGAAAGAGAGAGGGAGAGAGAGAGGGAGAGAGAGAGAGAGAGAGAGAGAGAGAGAGAGAGAGAGAGAGAGAGAGAGAGAGAGAGAGAGAGAGAGAGAGAGAGACAGAGAGAGAGAGAGAGAGGGGGGGACAGGCAGTGTGAGAAAGCAGAAAGAAAAGTGGCCAGAGTTTGAGAAACAGAGGAAGCTGAAAGAGGAAAGGAAACAGATTTTAACTGATTATAAAAAAAAGCAATAGGTCTGCTGTGTTTAATGTAATATTTCCACAAACTTTCGCCATAAAATCTTAAGTAAAACCATGAATGGAGCAGGAATTACTTGATGAAATGAAGTAAACCGAAGTTCCTTTTAACAGAAGTGGGAATGATGCATTGCAAAAGAATAAACGAATATTTTAACAAGTTTGTAAAATCATGCAGTGCATTGATTATAATATGCTTTTCAAATCATTACTCAAGTTATCACTCAAGTTATGAGAATAATGGCTGTGGAATAAATCTCGGTCTTGTGCCCTGACCCTTGATCCCATATCGATGTTATTCAACAGAACCAGTTCGGTATCCCTTCGAAATAATATGATAAAGTTTTGTCGCAATCGAAGCATTTTTACGTAAGTTATGATGCATAAGGGCTATGGAATAGATTCTGCTCCTGTGTCCTAACCTTTGACCCCATTTCGCCCATTTTCAATAGAATTCGTCCCAAGGTAAGTCCCTACAACATACTAACATTTCATCCTAATCGAAATATTTTTACGTAAGTTATGACGCATAATGGCGATGGAAGTGATTCCGCTCCTATGTCCTGACCTTTGACTCCATTTCGTCCATTTTCAATAGGGTTTGTGGCCAGGTGGTCCCCTACCACATACTAAAATTTCATCGAAATCGAACCTTTTTTACGTTAGTTATGACGCATAACAGCAATGGAATGTGTCCCGCTCCTATGTACTGACCTTTCACCCCATTTCGTTCACTTTAAATAAGGTTCCTTCCCAGGTGATACCCTACCAAATACTAAAATTTCATCGAAATCCAACAATTGTTACGCGAGTTATCCTGCGGACGGACATACGCACTCAACGCGTGACGTAATGAAGCAAATGGGAATCGCGACCATCTTCTGGCAAGAGTATGACGTCATAAAACTTTAATAGGATCCACATGACGTAATGCGTGACGTAATGAGACAGATGGTGTGACCGCGCGCCAACATTCTCAAATGCGAGATTGTGACGTCATAATATTACTAAACATTGGAAACATTAATGGAACAACGCTATGACACTAAAAACGTTATAATTCGGGGTGGTTATTTAACCCGCTAAACGAATTCTCCTAAAGTCGAGATCAAGCTAAATCGATTTCTAGTACCACAAAACGGTAGGTTAACAACTTTCATCAAAATTCTTAGAGCCGTTTTCAAAATAAAATGTACATACATACATACAAGAATTGCTACTTTAAGGTGGACGTCAAGTAATTTTGCTTCCTATACTTCCAATGGAAAAACTTCTCTACACATTTTCTTCACAATTAATGCGCTCCCAAGAATGAAAATTTGAACATCGATTAAAATAGCTTCATATTATAACTTGGAATACTTAATATTTTCTAAAGCATAAACGCAATAATATTTTCTAAACCATAACAGTAATGATGCAATACAACATTTATTTGTCCACTGACGTCATCAAAGTACAGGTCGCGCCATCTTTTTTCTGGTTTCAACACCACCCAAGGAAATGTTATTGTTTTGTTTTTCTTAATATAATTATGCTAATGTTTTAGAAAATGTTAAGTATTCCAAGTTATAGTATGAAGTTATTTTAATCGGTGTTCAAATTTCCATCCTTGGGAACACACTAATTTCGAAGGAAATGTGTACAAAAGGTTTTCCATTGGAAATATAGGAAGTAAAATTACTTAACGTCCACCTTAATAGTGTGGGATAAGGACGATGGAATGGATCCCGATCGCATGTCCTGACCTTTGACTCCATTTGTCCCATTTTCAATAGGGTTTCTCTCCAGGTGGTCCCCTACCACATACTAAAATTTCATTGAAATCGAACCATTTTGACGCACCTTATGACGCATAAGGGCAATGGAATGCATTGCGCTCCTATGTCCTGACCTTTGACCCCATTTCATTTATTTTCAATAGGGTTCGTTCCCAGGTGGTCCTCTACCACATACTAAAATTTCATTGAGATCGAACCATATTCACGCAAGTTATGACGCAAAAGGGCAATTGAATGGATCCCGCTCTTATGGCGTGACCTTTGACCCCATTTCACCCATTTTCAATAGGGTTCGTCCCCTGGTGGTCCCCTACCACATACTAAAATTTCATCGAAATCGAACCATTTTTACCTGAGTTATCGTGCCGACAGGCGGACGGACGGACAGACTGACGGAAAAAGCTGGAGCATATACGCTTCTCCAACCTACAGTTGGAAAGCGTAAAAAAGGGTGACGAGGTGCGAAAATTCGGTCATGGCACTACGTGCCTACAAAGTTTCGTGGTTCTGTTGCTGTTAGTGTGTCCGAAACGCGACGTGATAGCACTTTTTTGATCACCTTAACTTTGAAATACAATAACTCTTGAAGTATCGCTAGAATCGAGAAACGGTTTATTGCAGCGTGTTCTCCAAACAATTCTCTACAAACGGTGTAAATTTCATATTTTGGTGTTCAATACGTTTCACGCTGCAAGCTAGGAAAGCAAGAGTGTCGCGAAATTTCTAAAACAGCGGCAGCGGTTACTTTTTAGCACGTCTTTTGTAAAACAAGTTAGTAAAAGCATGCAATGCATTGATTATGATACGCTTTCCAAAATACCAGAAATTATTACTCAAGTAATGAGGATAATGGCTGTAGAATAAATCTCGCTCCTGTGTCTTGACCTTTGACCCCATTTCGATGATATTCAACAGAACCGGTTCAGTATACCTCAAGAATAACATACTAAAGTTTTGTCGCAACAAAAGCAGTTTTACGCAAGTTATGAGAATAATGGCTGTGGAATAAATCTTGCTTTTGTGCAATGACCTTTGACCCCATTTCGTTGATATACAACAGAACCAATTCACTATACCTCCGAAACAACATGATAACGTTTTGTCGCAATCGAAACATTTTTAGGTAAGTTATGATGCACAAGGGCAATGGAATGGATCCCACTCCAGTGTCCTGACCTTTGACACCACTTCGCCCATTTTTAATAGGGTTCGTCCCCAGTGGCTCCGTACCACATACTAAAATTTCATCGAAATCGAACCATTTTTACGCAAGTTATGACGCATAAGGGCAATGGAATAAATCCAGCTCTTATGCCCTGCCTGATCTTTGACCCCATTCGCCCATTTTCAATAGGGTTCGTGCCCAGTGGTTCCCTACCACATACTAAAATTTCTTCGAAATCGAACCATATTTACGCATGTTATGACGCATAAAGGCAATGGAATGGATCCCGCTCGTATGTCCTGACCTTTGACCCCATTCCGCCCATTTTCAACAGGATTCGTTCCCAGGTGGTTCCTTACCACATACTTAAATTTCATTGAAATTGAACTATTTTTACGCAAGTTATGATGCATAAAGGCAATGGAATGGATCCCGCTCCTATGTCCTGAGCTTTGACCCCATTTCATTTATTTTCAATCGGGTTCGTTCCCAGGTGGTCCCCTACCACATACTAAAATTTCATTGAAATCGAACCATATTTACGCAAGTTATGAAGCATAAGGGCAATTGAATGGATCCCGCTCTTATGGCGTGACCTTTGACCCCACTTCACCCATTTTCAATAGGGTTCGTCCCCTGGTGGTCCCCTACCACATACTAAAATTTCATCGAAATCGAACCATTTTTACGTGAGTTATCGTGCCGACAGACGGACGGAAAAAGCTGGAGCATATACGCTTCTTCAACCTACGGTTGGAAAGCGTAAAAAAGAACTTATCGGTCATATTGCTTAGACACGATTCAATGATGCTTAAAAGTTTTCTACTAAATTAAACATCTCGAATAGATAGGCCAAAATTTATTTTGAAAGATGCTATCCAGACTTGATGCCTAAAAAGCACAGTGCTCGTTCCCTCGCAAAGCAGGCAACTGAACGCCATGAAAATTTTTAAAAGTTAAAAATTAAACAGATAAAAATTCAATAGTTTAAAAAATTTAATAATAAAAGTTTTATAAGCTTTGACCACTTTGTGATTAAAAAATTTTGAACAATATTTTTGATGGAAAAAGCTTTTTAAAAGTCGTGCAATTCCAGAGAGGAATAGCTCTGCCACTTTGTACGTGTGCGAACTTGTGTGTGTGTGTGTGTGTGTGTGTGTGTGACCCGAAAAGTCTCTATGTTACACTTTTTCTTCTTTTTAGACCAGAGCAACTGCCCCCCTCTGAAGTAAGCTTCTGGATCCTCTCCTGGCCATGGCTGCGAAGTTCATAGCTTTCAAAACGCCAGTTTTCATTTTCAGCAATTCACCCTGTTAGGGTATTCCACGGCAGATCACTGTCGTGTCTTCACTAGATGCCTATGGCTCCGATTAACGGAAAAGAAGAAAGGGAAGTTGACAGTCAAACAGCGCAGGTGTTTCTCCTTGCTCTTCAAAGCTCGTACAACTGAAATAAATGAACGTAAGCATATATCGAAGTTAGCCGCGACTGCATATATAAATATATATATAATTTTCGTACTATCTTGCACAGCTCCATATATTTCACTTTGGAACTGACATGTTCTTCATTTGTCCTGATCTTCCTTCCCTTTCGCATTAATATTTTTGTTTTCTCTGAAAGAAAACTCATCGGTGAACTAGTGAGAAATGCAATTGAAAACAACCAAAGCCTAAAGAGATCAAAGGAGCATCTCAGTAAAGGAAGAAAACAGATTATGGCACTGAGAAAAGAAGATGGCTCTGTAATAAGAAACATAGGCGAAATTTTGACAAGAGTGAAAAATTTCTGCTCAAAACTATATTGAAAGGGTTGATGCATCCACTCTAGACATTACGAAAGGTAACAGTACCAAAGTCCCTCCCCGGCAAAAGTTAAACATGCAATTAAGAACATGAAATGGGGAAAAGCTCCAGGAGAAGATCGAATTACCGTGGACATTGCACAAGAAGCCAGTGGAGAAATTGAAACTAGACTCACCCAAATTTTTACTAAATGTGTCAGAGAAGGAAAGATTCCTGAGGATTGGAACAATGCTGCAATGATCATACTACATAAAAAACGGTGACATTGAGGATCTCAGGAACTACAGTTTGTCAGCCTCCTATCAGTGATTTATAAAATCTTCACTAAGAGAAGAGTAAAGAAGTGGGATTAAAAATGAACTTTCAGAAGACAAAAGTGATGTACAATGCTTTCACTAGAAATGAAGATTTATTGATTAATGGGGAAAAGCTAGAGATAACCAATACCTACATTTACCTTGGACAGCAGATATCAAATAAGGGTCACATCGATGAAGAAATCAATCGGCGTATAAAACTTGCTCGAAGAGCTTTTGGAAGAAACAGTACAATTTTTAAGAGTAATATGCTTTATGTCTTAAAGAAAAAGTGTTTGTTCAATGCATCCTTCCAGTGCTTACGTATGGTGCAGAGACGTGGACCTTAACTAAAAAAAATATACAAAGACTGCAGACAACTCAAAGAAGCATGGAAAGATGCATGCATGGTGTAAACAGGAGAGATAAGAAGAGGAACTCGTGGATCAGAAAAATGACAAGAGTGGAAGACGTCATGATCAAAATAAAATCCCTGAAATAGCAACGGGCTGAACATGTTGCCAGAAGAACGGACCACCAATGGACAAGCGAAATTCTAGACTGGATTCCAAGGGATACAAAAAGACCAAGAAGAAGACCACAGGGGAGATGGGTGGATGAAATTCGAAAGTATGCGGGAGTGACATGGAGGAAGAGATCAGCGAAGACAGGCTGTTGTGAAAGAAATTTGGGGAGACCTTCATCCAGCAGTGGATTGTTAATCGTTGACAATGATTACATGCATATATATATTGGAAAATATAAAAATGAACATTGAGAAGTCCATGGCAACTTGGAACCACGTACTCAGGGTTTAGTGTTGCAGCGTTGAAGAAGCAATTTAAGAAATAAGAGCTGTAAATAAAGCACTCAAATTAGCTGATGGTATAGAAGGCATTGAGATGTTTAGTGATTTAAACAAAGAACTTAAAGATACGTAGGCTGGAAAATCGTCAGTCAACCATGCGACATTTGAAGTTCAGGGTTGTACGTTAAGAATCTGTCACATCTCTTTGGTTACTAAAGGATTTCACGTGTTTATATCAGTTATATTAAATTTATGTATACAGTATATAACCAGTAAGATTTGTTATTTTTTGTTTATGTGAATGGTATGTATATATTGTAAAGTATTTCAGAAAATAATATAGCCATATTTAATGAGCTAAACAAATTTTCAAAAATGGTTATATCTTGCGTAGCGTACGGATGTGCTAACAGACAAACAACTGGCCAGCAACCACTTCCATTTCATAGATTTCCTCACAATAATCGTGATACTTTGGGTAAGACGTGCTAACAGGAAACCAACAAAACATTCATTCTTATGCAATAAGCACTAACTCGTGTTTCTTTTACGACACCTTTCACCCCTGAGATTTGAAATTATCTAAACTCTAAGATATTTGAATGCGGCATTTCTTTCCATCATATTTAATATTATTTATTTTTATTTTTCCCTCCGTTGAGTAGCTATTCCAAATTCATAACAATGCGTAAAAAAACTTACAAAATTAAAAGTTTTGCTCTCGGCAAATTCCATTAAGAATAAAAAAAAATGGCCGCATTAAAGTAATTTGTTAACGCTTTCCAACCGTAGGTTGAAAACGCGCATATGCTCTAGCTTTGTCCTTCTGTCTGTCTTTCCGCACGATATCTCGCATAAAAATGGTCCGATTTCGACGAAATTTCAGTATGTGGTAGGGGACAACCTGGGAAGGAACTGTATTGAAAATGGGCGAAATGGGGTCAAAGGTCATAGTATAAGAGCGGGATCCATTCCATCACCCTTAAGCGTCATAACTTACGTAAAAACGCTTCAATTGCGACAAAACTTCATCATGTTGTTCCAGAAATGTACGGAATCGGCTCTGTTTAATATGGGGTCAAAAGTCAGGACACAGGAGCGAGTGCCTGATGAACTACCAGTATATTGTGTAAGAAAATGCCGTATGTAAAATGAGATTCGCAGCAATACGCCTAGGCATACTTGACATAACTGTACGGTATGTCTACGGTACAACGGCGCCCACATCATGGTTCTGCACCAAGGAAAAACAAACAAACCTTTCAAGCAAACAGCAAAGATATTTATACAAACAAGAGGAACGGCAACGAATCTTTTAAATGCAATGGTAACATACTAGTAGTTTGAACCGAAGAAAGTGTAGTAATGTAAAATGTAGTGAAAATCAAACATTTATTACCATAAGAAATATTTTAAGCAAAGATTTATTATACTTATTAAGATACGTATTCTTCATACGGAATACCGTCTGGTGTGGTACAGAAGGTGTGCATTTATGTATTTATTGTTGTATTTAATTGTATGAAGTATATAAAAAAGTTATTCTTTCAGTAGGGTTCATTTGGAAGCAAATAGCTGCAAATAGAAGTTTTGCCCTCTAGAGAAAGAATTTAGCATTGTGAATATCTGGGAAGTCTACGCGAAATAGTCCACATAGTAGAATATGTATAAAGCAAGAAAAACATTTCAAATCGATCTTTGAAAACCCTGATAGCCAGAAGAATCCTTCTGAAATTTTCTTCTTGTTGAAAAGCTACGTTGCCTAACTTTTTTGACTGTACGGTTTTTACCAATAAACCTGTGAAGTATACAAAAGTTATGGAATTACAATTGTAATTTTATTAGTCTTATTGTTATGGTTTGCAGGAAACCCTTGTTTATCGATTTGCGATTGAACAGGTCGTTTATTGTATATTTATGGCGTTGGCGCATTTTAATGTTTTGCTTCTACGGTCCAAGTATTTCCATACAGCCTCGTTCATTGTTTCCTAGGCTTTCCATATAGCCTCGTTCATTGTTTGCTAGGGTTTCCATACAGACTCGTTCATTGCGTCCTAAAGATATAAAACCTGAAACTGTGGATTGTATCCTTTTCTTTGCTAAAGAGTAATGGTGACCAGCAAAGTGTCGAGGTGGAGTGGAGGTTTTATAAGTAGTTATTGTACACACGGTCAAGCCACATTATCATGACCACCAGCTAATATCCAGAGTAAACGATGTGTGCAGCGCGGACAGCAGCTAGACGGGCTGGGGGTTACCCAATAAGGTGCTGGAAGGTGTTCACAGGTATGTGGAGCCATGCTGACTGCAGTGCATCTGACAGCTGCTGGAGGATGCGTGGGAGAGGATCCATAGAGCAAACAACACGATCGAGGTGGTCCCACAGATGCTAGATTGCGTTTTTAAGTCTGGAAGAATTAGGGGCCTAGGGATGTACTTTGAAGTATACATTGTGCTCTTCCAACCACTTCCGGACATTTCCAGCTGTGTGACACGTCGCATTGTCGTGAAGGAAGATCCGATTCCGCTACAGGGAAGAAAATCAGCATGTGCGAGTGTGCGTGGTCTGCAAGGATGGATTCATAATGAATTCGATCCATAGTGCCGTCCACGGGTATGAGTGGACGACCCAGAGATTGCCACGAAAACATTCCCCAAACCATAACGCTTCCCCCACCAGCTTGCGTTCTTCCAGCAGTGGTTGAAGAATGTTTGTTCTCTAATGTTTCTCGACTTATATGCCAGCGTCTATCCGTTCGATGAAGCAGAAAACGTGACTCAACGGAGAAGGCAATCCTTTGCCAATCAGCGGAGGTCCAATTCCGATACTGCCGTGCAAACGTAAGCCTTTCTGCCGATGCACCTTCGTTAGCATAGGAGCAGTGACCATCCGTCTGCATCGGAGCCTCATACTCATCAGGGTTCACTAACTGTCGTTTTAGACACACTTCCGGTAGCCCCCTGGTTCATTCGGCCAGTGAGTTGCTCCACTGTAGTGTGTCGATCGGCCCTCACGCACCTTCGAAGCCGACGCTCATCTTTCACATCAATGGCACGTGGTGCTCCGCAGTTTCCACATAGCTTATTCGCAATGGTGCCATTTCTCTAATCACGATACACTTTAACCACAGGAGCACGCTAACAGTTCACAAACTGAGCTGTTTCAGAAATACTTCCACCCTTGGCCCGAAAGCCGATAATCACCCCTTTTTGCAAATCTGATAAATCGCTCCTTTTATCCATGACAGCATGTTTTCAGACGATAGCACGATATTTGAAGAAGTTTTAGGAAAGGAATGTCTGACCCCAGGTCTAAAACTGCCCTTAGAAAAAGGAAGCTAGGAGATCTGAGTAAGTGAACTCAATAGGAAAGACAAACAGAAAAATGTAGTGAAAGGAGAGGGTGATCCGTGACACCAATCCGGGGGAGGGAAGGGGGGCAATGGGAACGAAGCACCGCACAACATCACAGAGAACCACAACGCCACCCGCCCGCCGACGCACCAGGGAGTGACTGAGACTCAACGATACCAAATCCAAATGCCCGAGCAGAATCCATTTTTACCATCTCGATGGCAATCTGAAAAAGAAGGGGGTGGTGGTCTATCTAACACCCACCAGTGTTCACATACTTACTCTTTCTGTCAAGCGGGGTCAACGATCGCCACCTTAGTTCTGGGATACCTAAGGAATTCGCTGGAATTGTAATCAACTGTGCCCTTAAGAAGTCCATTAGGGTGGGTTTCAACTTTCTTGAAGAACCTTTTGGCGAGTCTTGGTGGAAAACTCATGTACCTTCTCGATTCCAAGTCTGTTCCGAAGTGGGGTCCAAGGGGGAGCCCCAGGATCATTCGAAGTGCTCGGCTCTGCACCCTCTCGATTCTCTCTCGCTGATTCCTACTAAGACCAATCCGGATGGAGGAGGGGTAGGTAAGCACCGGCCTGACGACCGATATGTTTTCAGATTGCCTACAGCACACCTTATATGCCCTCTAAGCCAGCTCACGACACGTACCTTCTTTCATTGGCTACGCGCTGTTGACGTCAAAAGTAGGAGGTGGTCACAATAATGTGACTTGACTGTGTATTTTAGCACCCCATGTAATCCTTGAGTGGTATACATTATAACCACGAGCGAGCGCATCTTGCAGTATTTCAAAGTGGCGTCAGCGACAGGAGCGGTAGTACGTGTATTTAGGAACACTTACAAAGCATATCAGTTCGCCAGAATAAATCCTGCTCAGTGGGATAAACCCCTGTTTAGGTATGTTCTTTGTAAATATCGATTAATAGGCTTGTTCTGATATGTGATTTCTTTGTGCAATTTTGTGGAAGTGTGCTTTGAACCTGCTGGAATTTTAAAAGAGATTAGCCGCATTAAGTTTGGCCGAGGTTATAAGAATGCAAAAGAATTGTACTTATGTTGTGGCAAGGCATTATCGTTTTAGGGAGTGTGTGAATGAGCGATACGTGATTGAGGGCAATTTACATGTAGCCAAGAAATTGAGGATTAACTCTTAAACACAGTTGCAGGGCGGATATTAAAAATGCTCCACGGACGACCGGAAAAAGCTCTGAAGGGTCACCGGAAAAAGCTCTCAAGGGCCGCCGGTTCGCTAACGACGCCGTTGAAGACTGGTTCCACAGCCAGCCACGGACGTTCTTCGCTCAGGGTATCTACAATCTTATGCCTCGCTGAGACACTTGCTTGAACCGACAAGGCGACTACGTGTAGCGGGTATGTAGCCCATGTGTCATTTCCAGTATGTTCACATATTCCAACCCATAAACCCTTACTGCAAAAAAACCGACAGTTTCAGTTCATTTAGGTGACCTTTATTGTTTTTTACTATTACAAAGAAGTATTTTGAAGTGTATGCTTCTGTGTGTTGAACCAAGTCAACTTCCTCAGAAGCATTAATAAAATAAAGAGGAACTGAGAGCATCTTGCCTGAGGTTGATCGAACCAAAACAAAATAAAATGTGATGATTCTCGCGTCACCGCAAGAATCATCAGAACAGGTGGAAATAAGCAAGAGCGTTACACTTTCCACTCTATGAATGAATATTGTTTTCTTCCCAACTGAAAACCAGCAGCAGCACGCTATAAAAATATTTGCACCTTCCCCTTCATAAACGCAAAATATGTCATCTATCGTTTTCCTCTGAAGCTGGCCTTTCTCTAACCCCGCAGGTATAACGAAGTAAATTTCTCCGTGATTTTTGGTCTACGCCGGGATTTGAACCCGAGGCTGCTTATTCAGGAACAACTCGCTCTACCAACTGAGCTACGCAGACGATTATTCTGATTCCTATCTGCCTTTATGTCGTGTGCGTCCTGCGGGCAGGTACGTCACATCTCCCCCCGAAAGAGGGCCGGGGGCATGGCCCACGGGTCAGCCGTGACCATGAATCGTTGCAGGCAGCCATCCACTGTAGAACGTGCACTTGAGAACTCCCAGTCAATCTGCTGTGTGGAATGCAACATCACACATTTTTATTTTTCGAAGCGCTGGAGAAGGGATTCTCTGATTTTTCCTGTCTCGCGGTGTGGAAATAACATCACACCAATGCGAGATTTTGAACGGCCGGGTCATCCGGATAGTTCGGGCGCCATTATAACGAAGTAAATTTCTCCGTCATTTTTGATCTACGCCGGGATTCGAACCCGAGGCCGCTTATTCCGGAACAAGTCGCTCTACCAACTGAGCTACGCAGACGATCATTCTGATTCCTATCTGCCTTTATGTCGTGTGCGTCCTGCGGGCAGGTACGTCACATCTCCCCCCCCGAAAGAGGGCCGGGGGCATGGCCCACGGGTCAGCCGTGACCATGAATCGTTGCAGGCAGCCATCCACTGTAGAACGTGCACTTGAGAACTCCCAGTCAATCTGCTGTGTGGAATGCAACATCACACATTTTTATTTTTCGAAGCGCTGGAGAAGGGATTCTCTGATTTTTCCTGTCTCGCGGTGTGGAAATAACATCACACCAATGCGAGATTTTGAACGGCCGGGTCATCCGGATAGTTCGGGCGCCATTATAACGAAGTAAATTTCTCCGTCATTTTTGGTCTACGCCGGGATTCGAACCCGAGGCCGCTTATTCCGGAACAAGTCGCTCTACCAACTGAGCTACGCAGACGATCATTCTGATTCCTATCTGCCTTTATGTCGTGTGCGTCCTGCTGGCAGGTACGTCACACAGGCTTCGCCCAGACTCTGATTATGTCACATGTTCAACTTCAACTCCAAACGTGGTTGCGACTAGACTGTAATCTCGCGGTGAACGCAAACCGACTTTCAGACTTCTTGAATAGATGATCACTATACGATACTTAGTTTACTGTTGGAACGGACCGAACTGTCTTACAACCTTAACCTATATTTTAACCTATTCTCACGTCGTCTCCACTGACTCTTGATATGGAATTCTGGACTGATATATCATATAAATTTGGTATTCGCAATACTATTATTTATTAAGAATTCTTACGAACTCTTTATCAAAGCTGTAATTTATCGTGTGCCTTGACATACTGTTGGAAATTATCATCCGTAAATTTTCACTCAGTGTGGTGGTTTTAATCGTGTTTACGTTTTTAATGGCTGTAAATAAAGAAATTCTGAATTCTTCCAGGAACACCGTGGTGAATGTGTAACACGAATAGTCGAAAGGAGATAACTTGCAAGAAATGGAAGAATACCATTGATTGACACTTGAGGTGAACGCTGGTTGGCCAGTGCTTTTCGAGGACAACAGACAGCTCACGATCCCTCAGTAACAACATACTACAACTAGGATGCACTTAAAAACGTTCCTGAGCCCACAAGCCAGTGAACGCTGTTACGGATTCTGCTAAGTTGTTGGTAGCCTGTTCATGCACCTCATGTCGACTGACCGTCAACGGCATCTCCACCAGCAGTGAGCACTATACTTGGACATTGGACGACTGGAAATGTGTCTCTTGATCTCACCCCAGGTAGCACAGCCTTGCAATTTAACGCAGGACCAACACTGAGCCAACGTCTTTTAGGAATAGGAGACGATGACTCAGTGTTGGTCCTACGTTAAATTGCAAGGCTGTGCTACCTGGGATGAGTAAAGATCCAACGTATACGTGGGCGGTTGAGTCATGGATGCAGCGAGTTGGGACAGCTACAGTAAAACCACACAGGGATGGAGGTATCATGGCATGATAATAGTTCTCATGGACATCACTGAGTTCTCTCACTCCCTTTCAACACAACCTCACCGCCAGAACGTACCTAGGCATTGTTTCGAAACAAATCTGCATGGTAACCATGAAAGACTTAGTTCTAGTATTGACGCTGGACTTTTTTAAAAAGAGTGCATCCCGTGTCACGTAACAACTGCTGGAGAGCAATATGCAACTTTTTTTTTCAGGGAGAGGAGTTAATGACTACCATGGGCAACTCTTAGGGCTATAAGCAATTGCCCATTCATAATTTGGAACCACTGGTTCCATGGAGATTAGGAATCCCACGTTGCAAGACGAACACACCACCCGTGCCGCATACGTAACCTGAACATGGGTCCAGCTCTGACGACTATCAAAAAACCAACGCCGTTAACCACTTAAGCGCCAAGAAGGCACAAAAGGAATTGTTGGAAGATCATGCCCAAACATTTTGTCTATTACCCTTCTCTCCAAATTTCCTTGAGTTGAATCGCTCAGACTATTTGTAGAATACAGTGGATCTTAACCCACGAATGCTCGAGCCAGTGCCTGCTTTGTCGCCCAAATCAAAGACGTCAGTCTGTTCATCTGGTATAGAAAACTTAGGACACCTACCGCGGTTATTATGAAGAAACTTAGGACACCTTCTGCAGTTACATGGAGTCCATGCCAAGCTCGGCATGAGCTGTTATTCCGAAGAAACTTAGGACACTTTTCGCGGTTACCTGGAGTCCATGACAAGTCCTGGATGAGCGGTTATTCCGAAGAAAGGCTGTCTAACACGTCATAAGTAGGGAGTATAAAATTATGGCTCATCATGAATGTATATTCAAAGAAATCTAGGTGCGTGTTTTTTACCGTAAACGTTTCATTTTTTTACCATTGGCTTCATGATGAGCGATTTTTCTCAAAATGTTAAGCTCGTTACGAAGAGGTAATTTATTCGGAAACTCGGAAAGATAAGGGCCATAACATTATGCCACGAAACAACTTTTTTTTTTTCAATCGAATTAAAATGTTTTCAGAAATCACACCGTGCAACGAAATATTTTTAATTTCAATGGAAGTCATCAAAATTCCAAATTTTGGGAAACTTGTATCTGTCGTATCGTTGACGACACAAACAAAGCATCAGGGGGGAAACGATGAGAAATGCTAGCCGAGGTCAGCGTGGAATTAATCGACTTATCTTTGCGGAAGTCATAGAGATTCCTCCTGTGAGGCAAATGACTCTGGGAAAGCGAATTACTGCTGCAACCTGGTAATCACAAGCCTAGGAACGACTAATGCAAAATTCCGAATCTAATCATTTTCACGAAAATTGCATGGGCACAAAACCGATTATTATTCCCGAACATCTGTTCTCCCTTTTTCCACATGCTTTTTTTTTTTTTTTTTTTTAAACTTCGCGAGGTCTTTTGATCTCAATTCTACATTTTCATGTGATTTTTCTTTCTGTGGTTGTTATCGTCTGGTTCGCTCCTGGTAATGATTTGAAATAAAAAAGAATTCCAATCACAAACCTGCGCATACTGATTGCTTCTGATTTCGTGACGAAACAAATCACGTTAGGCGTTTCGAAGTATCGGTAACATCAAACAAGAGAAAACACCGCGGCATTTTCCTTTTATGACCATCAAGCGTAAAAACGCGTTCTCTTATTACCTCGAATTTAAAAAAAAGAAAAAAAGAAGTTTAAGGGAGAAATTAATATTTTATTTTTAAAGAACCTCGTGCTAATGTTTTTGCAAACCTCACTCACGTTCATTTCTTTGATGCCTATTTTTATTTTTTAAATGTTTCACAGCACAGAAAACAAAAATTCATCTCATTACCTCAAAAGAAGAATATTCTTATATAACATTTTGTAACGAACATGGCACTTTGGGTGACTGTTTACGTCGGACCTTATTTGTTAGTATGCGACACCAAAAACCCGAAACCGCCACTAAATTTTTGTGAAGTATCATCAGCGTGGTAGCATATACAGGATGTTTAAAAAAGTTTCTGATACCTTTTTGCCCCTGGTTCCTTCGAAACTGTCGAGCCACACACACACACCTTGCTTGAAAGCATGTCTAAACTTGTCATTAAGTGTTAAAAATAAAGACTAGTTTCTCTTATCGCTGGCAGGACTAAAACTTCGGTCTGCGAATTTTGTGTGTTTTTGCTATGGAGCCACTAAAGACGGGGAGCCGCCCCCGGTGGCGCAGTGGTCTAAGCGATGGCCTCTGATCATGCGTCAGAAAGGGGTCAGGGTTCGAATCCCAGTGAGGCATGGCTGTTGTGTTTGTCTTACGACACTGGCTCTCTCCCTTCCCTGGAGTCAGTTACTCTAAAATCACGTAGACGGCCGAGCGCAGATACGCCAATTACCAACGGAGGCTATGGCACCTGGATGCAGTGTTGGGCGGAAACAGGCCGGCGGCTGCGGCGGTGTTATGCTGTGGGCGATGTTTTCTTGGGACACTTTAGGCCCCATTATCCCAATAACACAATCCCTGACAGCTGTTAGGTATCTGAACATCGTAGGGGATCATGTTCACCCATTCAAGGCAACCGTGTTCCCAGCTGGTAATGTCCATCACCAGTAGCCATACTGCCAGAGTAGTCAAGGAATGGTTCGAGGAACATACTGGTGACTTTACGTTAATGTTCTGGCCTTCAAATTCACTTGATCTGAGCCCAATCGAACATTTGTAGTTCTACTTGGAAAAGCAAGTTCGCGCTAAAACACCACCACCCTGAAACGTACAAGGACTAGGGAAGGTGCTGTTTACATTATGGTACCAGATACCCCAGAATACCTATCGCCACCTTATCTAATTAATACCTCGCCGAGTGGCCGCTCTTTTCTGGGTTAAAGGTAGTCCTACAGCTTATTAAGTAGGTGGATATATACACTGAAGAGCAACTGAATTAGAGATACCTGTGTACTAACGTGTATAGCGCCATCTTTCGCCCTGATGACGGCGGCGATTCGTCTCGGCATGGACTCGACAAGACACCGGAAGCGTTGGGAAGCCATACGGATCCACGACCCTGAACAAGCTGCCACAGTTCACGAAGATTTGATGGAGGGGGTCAGAGCCTCGAACATCTCTCTCGATGGCATCCCAGATGTGCTCGATGGGATTGAGGTCAGGTGACCTAACTGGCCAAGGAAGTGAGGTCACGTCGGTGGTGGGTTCATCCAACCATTCGGATGCAATTCGGGAGCGATGGCACGGTGCATTGTCTTGTTGCAGGATGAGGTCCACCAGTGGGATGTTGAAGACACACAAACGGGAGCAAATGGTCGTCCAGGATATCCCGGTAACGTTGACCTGTGAGGGACGATGTCCCATTTCAGTCCACGTAAACAGTCCCCAGACGAGAATGCCACCCAGACCAGCTTGAAGAGTACCCTGCTGGCAAGAAGGATCCATCGCTTCATGTGGTTTGCGCCATACTCGTATCCTGCCATCCGCATGTACCAACGTGAATCTGAACTCATCAGTCCAGGCAACATTTTCCCACATGTCTAGGGTCCAGTGGCGATATTCCCGCGCCCATGCTAATCTTTGCATCCTGTGATGTGCGGTCAGCAGCGGTACCCTCATGGGACGATGGCTTATGTGCCCCATAGCGAGGAGATGGTTCTGGACGATGTGGCTGCTTACACGTTTTTGTGCACCAGCGTTAAATTGCCGAGTGATTTCTTGCACTGTGGCCCGTCTATCCGCTGTTACTATGCGAGCTAGCCGACGATGACCCCGCTCATTCATACGCTGTTATAAACGGCAGTTGGCCCTTGCAGGGATGGTTTTATCGGATGTACTCACGTTGCACCCGTGACACAGTAGCTCATAAAAATACCAGTGCCTGCACGACTTCCTAGATGGAGTGACCCATTCGTCGGGCCATGACAATTTGCCCACGATCAAATGCGCTTAGATCCTTCGTCTTACCCATACTGCGTCCGACTTATACTGATTCCCGTCAAATCACTTCTTATATTGTTGGATTGCTGCATACGTCATGTCGTTTCCGTTTACAGGGCCGCCCACAGCGCCACATTTGCATAACGCCAGCTGTCTCTAATTCAATTGCTGTTCAGTGTATTGTTACACTCCGGTGGTGATCGAATCAAACGAAAATAACATCGAAAGAATTTAGAGTGGTAGGTTTCCGGACGATGGATATGCGCAGCAGATAAGCATTAGAATTTAGAAAAAATGAAAAATATAATTCGGGGATTCTTTATCGCCGTTTTCGCGGGAATGAATTATTGTTCGAAACTTATTAGCCTATCGAGAACAAATTTAACTGACACTCAGAATAACACAATCGGATTCACGGGTTGGCACAAGACGACAGACATATTTAATCAATTAAACACAGAATAAAAATTATATAAAACAAAATAAAGAAGACGTCACTGCTGAATATTCTATGTAAATAGAACAAGCAGCCTTGATTGTAGCTACAAATTTATGAACGCGGTTTATCGCAGTTCACGAATGTCAACTATTAATTGATTACTGACCCGCTGTATTAAGCAATTCTAATTAAACCTGGTATGCTCAGTCAGTGACATAGACTTGAGTCCTACCGCATGCATTCCGAGCAATTTTTCCCTAACTGGGTTAGTAGATAAATCAAGAGTTAAATCAAGTATTTCTTGTACTTACGGCTTTGGATGGTCTGATTAAATCCAATTTAAGTTGTCACACTGCATAGCAAAATACTATATTGCACTGACACTAATTCTGAATAGATTTTTGTCGCAGGGCTCGAACCACAACACACACACGTACAACACAATACGCACTTTTTGCTTGCTGGCTGTCAACAATTCCTCGTCGATGTTCCTTTCTGCTCTCTTCACGGGGGAGAGGGAACTCCGGGTCCCTCCTCGTTCTTCTGTGGACGAAACTATAGGTTTAGAATATTATTTCTCCGTCCCGCGGTCCATTAGCTCTCTGGAACGCAGCAGCCTGTAACGAATCTGACTTCTTTTTTTTTTTTTTTTTTTATTGGAGGTTTAACGACCACTGTGAGCAACTCAATGGGCTATAAGCAGTCGCCCGTCCCTAATTTAGGGTCACTGGTTCCAGGGAAGGGAGAGAGCCAGAGCCGTACGACAAACACAACATCCATGCCTGACCGGGATTCGAACCCGGACCCCTTACGGACGAATGATCAGAGGCCAGCGCCCTAGACCACTGCGCCACCGGGGCGGCGAATTTGACTTCAGCATGACGTCTCGAAGCTTGAGATAGTATGTCCTTCCGTACAGTATTTTTTTTTTTCATTGGAGGTTTAACGACCACCGTGAGCAACTCACTAGGCTATAAGCAGTCGCCCGTCCCTAATTTAGGGTCACGGGTTCCAGGGAAGGGCGAGAACCAGTGCCGTAAGACAAACACAACATCCATGCCTCACGGGATTCGAACCTGGACCCCTTTCCGGACTTGTGATCAGAAGCCATCGCTTAGACCACTGCGCCACCGGTGCCGCATACAGGACTTTCCACAATACTGACCTTTCTCAGGATTATTTACGTTCAGGCAGTAAATCGTAGCACAGACACTTTCACTTGCCACAGGTGAATGTTCTCACCTTGGCCAGTAGCAAATTGCTAGCCACCAACGAGCCCTCCACAACGTCGCTCCAAGCTTTATTTTCGATAATGGGACTCTCCCTCTCGTCTATACTTCCGTATAGACGCAGACCAACTTCACTCTTGGTCTAATCACAGTGGCTAATTTGCATACTACCCGCTACTCATAGGCCATTTACCTTGATGTCCGGGATACATTTCCCGCAGTCGGCGTTTCTTCTCTGCCGACTTCACGCAGTCTCCTAGATCTGCAAAAAACCCAAGTCTTCTCCTTCTTTCGGAGCTGTTACAAGACTAATTGTTTTCGGCGCATCTTTCCTTTGCTCGCTCCTACAATTTACAAATACCAAATTTATTACAATAGGCTTTTAGCGCAGATGCAAAAGACAGAGACCGAGCACGACGTATTTGAGACGCCTTATTTCTGTGGCCCCTTTTAATCGCAATCGCATAAACTAATTTCGAGATCGCTTTGTTCTGTCACTGATAAGAGGTTTTATTTCAGATAAAGATGGGTGTTAATGGCCTTCTTGTCTCGCCATTGTTTAATAAGTCAGGATATAACAGCGTTCCCGCTCGGCACCTAAGGCGACCTCGTCAGTAAGACATTCTGTCTCCCCTCTTTTCAAGCGTGTCTTCTTGATTCGCCTACTCCTCGTACGTCGAAAGTTAACGGGTTCCGCCATTATAGGCGTGGAAAGAATTCTTTATTCGCCTATTCCTGTCTCGCCTAAAACTTTCACCTGCTAGAGGGGAGGGATTCACCTGGAACAAACTTGCTTTTTCACCTATTCTTGTTTTGCCTATTCCTCTACGTAGAAAGTTAATGGGGCCAGAAAATGCTATTACTCTTAAGCTTTGACGGAGTAATTTTTTAAAAAAGATACATCTTTACCTCCCGTGATTTTTTTTTATCAAATCACCAAATCTTTCGTGCGTTAAAAAAAAGGACAATTTTTCCGTGAAAAAAAGAAAAAGCTAGTTTTCATCCCTAGGGTTAGAAGCTCGTTTTATTTCTTTAATGAAAAAAACAAAACAAATAGAAAACCAAATTGTGCAAAACATTTATAATTTAAAAGAGGGAGGGGGGGGGGAGATATGCTATTACATTATTTCGCATAAGCTTTGACGGAGTGTTTTTAAAAAAAGATAAATCTTAACCTCCCGTGATTTTCTTTTTTTTTTTTTTATCGAAACACTTAATCTTTCGTGTGTTAATGTAGGAGACATCAAATGCTGAGTAAAAAGTAAAAACAAAAGGCAGTCGTCAGAGGTAGTCGTCAGCGTGATTAAGGTATTAAATGTGTCGTCCAATCAAAATCGTGAGAAACTGTAGTGAGGGATGGGGAAGGGTTATGTATGTGTAAGGCGGAATTGAAGAAAGCGTTGATAATGAAAAGGTAAAGAAGAGTAAAGGTATGCTGATGCGGGGTCCGGACATTGTTTTTTTTATCGAAACACTTAATCTTTCGTGTGTTAATGTAGGAGACATCAAATGCTGAATAAAAAGTAAAAACAAAAGGCAGTCGTCAGAGGTAGTCGTCAGCGTGATTAAGGTATTAAATGTGTCGTCCAATCAAAATCGTGAGAAACTGTAGTGAGGGATGGGGAAGGGTTATGTATGTGTAAGGCGGAATTGAAGAAAGCGTTGATAATGAAAAGGTAAAGAAGAGTAAAGGTATGCTGATGCGGGGTCCGGACATTGTTTTTTTTTATCGAAACACTTAATCTTTCGTGTGTTAATGTAGGAGACATCAAATGCTGAATAAAAAGTAAAAACAAAAGGCAGTCGTCAGAGATAGTCGTCAGCGTGATTAAGGTATTAAATGTGTCGTCCAATCAAAATCGTGAGAAACTGTAGTGAGGGATGGGGAAGGGTTATGTATGTGTAAGGCGGAATTGAAGAAAGCGTTGATAATGAAAAGGTAAAGAAGAGTAAAGGTATGCTGATGCGGGGTCCGGACATTTTTTTTTTTTTTTATCGAAACACTTAATCTTTCGTGTGTTAATGTAGGAGACATCAAATGCTGAGTAAAAAGTAAAAACAAAAGGCAGTCGTCAGAGGTAGTCGTCAGCGTGATTAAGGTATTAAATGTGTCGTCCAATCAAAATCGTGAGAAACTGTAGTGAGGGATGGGGAAGGGTTATGTGGGTGTAAGGCAGAATTGAAGAAAGCGTTGATAATGAAAAGGTAAAGAAGAGTAAAGGTATGCTGATGCGGGGTCCGGACATTTTTTTTTTTTTTTTTTTATCGAAACACTTAATCTTTCGTGTGTTAATGTAGGAGACATCAAATGCTGAGTAAAAAGTAAAAACAAAAGGCAGTCGTCAGAGGTAGTCGTCAGCGTGATTAAGGTATTAAATGTGTCGTCCAATCAAAATCGTGAGAAACTGTAGTGAGGGATGGGGAAGGGTTATGTGGGTGTAAGGCAGAATTGAAGAAAGCGTTGATAATGAAAAGGTAAAGAAGAGTAAAGGTATGCTGATGCGGGGTCCGGACATTTTTTTTTTTTTTATCGAAACACTTAATCTTTCGTGTGTTAATGTAGGAGACATCAAATGCTGAGTAAAAAGTAAAAACAAAAGGCAGTCGTCAGAGGTAGTCGTCAGCGTGATTAAGGTATTAAATGTGTCGTCCAATCAAAATCGTGAGAAACTGTAGTGAGGGATGGGGAAGGGTTATGTATGTGTAAGGCGGAATTGAAGAAAGCGTTGATAATGAAAAGGTAAAGAAGAGTAAAGGTATGCTGATGCGGGGTCCGGACATTGTTTTTTTTTATCGAAACACTTAATCTTTCGTGTGTTAATGTAGGAGACATCAAATGCTGAATAAAAAGTAAAAACAAAAGGCAGTCGTCAGAGGTAGTCGTCAGCGTGATTAAGGTATTAAATGTGTCGTCCAATCAAAATCGTGAGAAACTGTAGTGAGGGATGGGGAAGGGTTATGTATGTGTAAGGCGGAATTGAAGAAAGCGTTGATAATGAAAAGGTAAAGAAGAGTAAAGGTATGCTGATGCGGGGTCCGGACATTGTTTTTTTTTATCGAAACACTTAATCTTTCGTGTGTTAATGTAGGAGACATCAAATGCTGAATAAAAAGTAAAAACAAAAGGCAGTCGTCAGAGGTAGTCGTCAGCGTGATTAAGGTATTAAATGTGTCGTCCAATCAAAATCGTGAGAAACTGTAGTGAGGGATGGGGAAGGGTTATGTATGTGTAAGGCGGAATTGAAGAAAGCGTTGATAATGAAAAGGTAAAGAAGAGTAAAGGTATGCTGATGCGGGGTCCGGACATTTTTTTTTTTTTTTTTTATCGAAACACTTAATCTTTCGTGTGTTAATGTAGGAGACATCAAATGCTGAGTAAAAAGTAAAAACAAAAGGCAGTCGTCAGAGGTAGTCGTCAGCGTGATTAAGGTATTAAATGTGTCGTCCAATCAAAATCGTGAGAAACTGTAGTGAGGGATGGGGAAGGGTTATGTGGGTGTAAGGCAGAATTGAAGAAAGCGTTGATAATGAAAAGGTAAAGAAGAGTAAAGGTATGCTGATGCGGGGTCCGGACATTTTTTTTTTTTTTTTTTTTTTTATCGAAACACTTAATCTTTCGTGTGTTAATGTAGGAGACATCAAATGCTGAGTAAAAAGTAAAAACAAAAGGCAGTCGTCAGAGGTAGTCGTCAGCGTGATTAAGGTATTAAATGTGTCGTCCAATCAAAATCGTGAGAAACTGTAGTGAGGGATGGGGAAGGGTTATGTATGTGTAAGGCGGAATTGAAGAAAGCGTTGATAATGAAAAGGTAAAGAAGAGTAAAGGTATGCTGATGCGGGGTCCGGACATTGTTTTTTTTTATCGAAACACTTAATCTTTCGTGTGTTAATGTAGGAGACATCAAATGCTGAATAAAAAGTAAAAACAAAAGGCAGTCGTCAGAGGTAGTCGTCAGCGTGATTAAGGTATTAAATGTGTCGTCCAATCAAAATCGTGAGAAACTGTAGTGAGGGATGGGGAAGGGTTATGTATGTGTAAGGCGGAATTGAAGAAAGCGTTGATAATGAAAAGGTAAAGAAGAGTAAAGGTATGCTGATGCGGGGTCCGGACATTTTTTTTTTTTTTATCGAAACACTTAATCTTTCGTGTGTTAATGTAGGAGACATCAAATGCTGAGTAAAAAGTAAAAACAAAAGGCAGTCGTCAGAGGTAGTCGTCAGCGTGATTAAGGTATTAAATGTGTCGTCCAATCAAAATCGTGAGAAACTGTAGTGAGGGATGGGGAAGGGTTATGTGGGTGTAAGGCAGAATTGAAGAAAGCGTTGATAATGAAAAGGTAAAGAAGAGTAAAGGTATGCTGATGCGGGGTCCGGACATTTTTTTTTTTTTTTTTTTTTTTATCGAAACACTTAATCTTTCGTGTGTTAATGTAGGAGACATCAAATGCTGAGTAAAAAGTAAAAACAAAAGGCAGTCGTCAGAGGTAGTCGTCAGCGTGATTAAGGTATTAAATGTGTCGTCCAATCAAAATCGTGAGAAACTGTAGTGAGGGATGGGGAAGGGTTATGTATGTGTAAGGCGGAATTGAAGAAAGCGTTGATAATGAAAAGGTAAAGAAGAGTAAAGGTATGCTGATGCGGGGTCCGGACATTTTTTTTTTTTTTTTTTTTTATCGAAACACTTAATCTTTCGTGTGTTAATGTAGGAGACATCAAATGCTGAGTAAAAAGTAAAAACAAAAGGCAGTCGTCAGAGGTAGTCGTCAGCGTGATTAAGGTATTAAATGTGTCGTCCAATCAAAATCGTGAGAAACTGTAGTGAGGGATGGGGAAGGGTTATGTGGGTGTAAGGCAGAATTGAAGAAAGCGTTGATAATGAAAAGGTAAAGAAGAGTAAAGGTATGCTGATGCGGGGTCCGGACATTTTTTTTTTTTATTTTTATCGAAACACTTAGTAAAAACAAAAGGCAGTCGTCAGAGGTAGTCGTCAGCGTGATTAAGGTATTAAATGTGTCGTCCAATCAAAATCGTGAGAAACTGTAGTGAGGGATGGGGAAGGGTTATGTATGTGTAAGGCGGAATTGAAGAAAGCGTTGATAATGAAAAGGTAAAGAAGAGTAAAGGATTGCTGATGCGGGGTCCGGACATTTTTTTTTTTTTTTTTTATCGAAACACTTAATCTTTCGTGTGTTAATGTAGGAGACATCAAATGCTGAGTAAAAAGTAAAAACAAAAGGCAGTCGTCAGAGGTAGTCGTCAGCGTGATTAAGGTATTAAATGTGTCGTCCAATCAAAATCGTGAGAAACTGTAGTGAGGGATGGGGAAGGGTTATGTATGTGTAAGGCGGAATTGAAGAAAGCGTTGATAATGAAAAGGTAAAGAAGAGTAAAGGATTGCTGATGCGGGGTCCGGACATTTTTTTTTTTTTTTTTTTTATCGAAACACTTAATCTTTCGTGTGTTAATGTAGGAGACATCAAATGCTGAGTAAAAAGTAAAAACAAAAGGCAGTCGTCAGAGGTAGTCGTCAGCGTGATTAAGGTATTAAATGTGTCGTCCAATCAAAATCGTGAGAAACTGTAGTGAGGGATGGGGAAGGGTTATGTGGGTGTAAGGCGGAATTGAAGAAAGCGTTGATAATGAAAAGGTAAAGAAGAGTAAAGGTATGCTGATGCGGGGTCCGGACATTTTTTTTTTTTTTTTTTTTATCGAAACACTTAATCTTTCGTGTGTTAATGTGGGAGACATCAAATGCTGAGTAAAAAGTAAAAACAAAAGGCAGTCGTCAGAGGTAGTCGTCAGCGTGATTAAGGTATTAAATGTGTCGTCCAATCAAAATCGTGAGAAACTGTAGTGAGGGATGGGGAAGGGTTATGTATGTGTAAGGCGGAATTGAAGAAAGCGTTGGTAATGAAAAGGTAAAGAAGAGTAAAGGATTGCTGATGCGGGGTCCGGACATTTTTTATTTTTTTTTTTTTTATCGAAACACTTAATCTTTCGTGTGTTAATGTAGGAGACATCAAATGCTGAGTAAAAAGTAAAAACAAAAGGCAGTCGTCAGAGGTAGTCGTCAGCGTGATTAAGGTATTAAATGTGTCGTCCAATCAAAATCGTGAGAAACTGTAGTGAGGGATGGGGAAGGGTTATGTGGGTGTAAGGCGGAATTGAAGAAAGCGTTGGTAATGAAAAGGTAAAGAAGAGTAAAGGAATGCTGATGCGGGGTCCGGAAATTTTTTTTTTTTTTTTTTTTGATTGGAGGTTTAACGACCATCGTGTGAGCAACTCAATGGGCTATAAGCAGTCGCCCGTCCCTAATTTAGGGGGGTCACTGGTTCCAGGGAAGGGAGAGAGCCAGTGCCGTAAACAAACACAACATCCATGCCTCACCGGGATTCGAACCCGGACCCCGTTCGGACGAATGATCAGAGGCCATCGCTTAGACCACTGCGCCACCGGGGCGGCAGGTCCGGACATTTGCTCACTATGAACGAGTTGTAGATAATACGTAATATAGGAGGTCGTTTCTGATCTAGTGTAGGAAAACTGATCACATAAACTAGTGTAGAAAAACTGATCAAATAAACTGGTGTAGGAAAACTGATCACAAAAATATTTATGGACCGTATAAAATTGCACTTTGTTTTAGAAATGTTGAAATTTAAGGGGGTTTACCCCCAAACCTAAACTAATATATATCCCCTTTCTTATGGGTTCAAAAAGCTCAAACTTAAATCATAGACAACGCTATCAATAGGCAAACAGCACACTTGAAAATTTGGAAAAGTTTAAATTTAGGGGGTGTTAACTCCCCAAGTGTAAGCTAACATATATAATCTTTTTCATGGGCTCTAAAAAGCTAAAACTTAAATCATCTGTTCGATGGTCTGCCATCGAACAGGTGAAACAAATCTATTCTATGGGCTGCCATAGTTGCTGGCGGTGATTTTTGTACTGAGGGGTTGGTCATTGTATGATATTATGCATGGGAACAACAGGAGTTTTATAGGAGGGAGGGGGAGGGGGAGGTAGCGGGAAAGTAGGAATAGTAGACGTCTGTTTTCTGTCCTCTAGGGGGCAATTAAACTGAACTAGTTTTCACGTCGGGAAGGGAAATTTCAGTTTCGATGTTGCGAGGCAGTCAAATGATTCTGCTCACAGAATTCCATACCATCTATTTCTATTTTTTAGTTGAGAGAACTAGTAATCGATAAATTCTAATTTATTACTGATCATATAGTGTACCAGGAGCCTGAAGAAAATGGCTTGCTTTGAGCGTGGTGGCAGGTTTGACTGGGGACACCCGATGTAGATTGAGATCGGAATCATATCTGTTTGTGCGCTACTTATTAGTAACATAGACTACCTCCATTATGAACAAAAAATTTGAAAACGCAACCGTGAACTTACGCATCCTAGTTGCAGACTTGCGCGTTAACAAATATTTGAAATTATATGAGAAACATTTCGCAGCGGAAATGCTATCCAACAAAGAAAGAATTTTTCCAATCGGACTCTTAGAAGCAGAGATATCGACAAATATATGATATGCATCTACGCCCCTTGGCGGAAAAAAGCATGCATTATTTTAAGAAGAAAGTATTCTCAAAATATTTTCCGATGTGAGTGGTATCGGTCCAGGAAATAACTTTTTCAGTCGAGTTTTCAGGAGCTATGATTTTACCGCAAATACATCAGAAGCAGAAATTAACACTTATGCCCCCTGGTGGCCAAACCATTCTTTACAAAATGTTAGAAATTATATGAAAAACATTTCCCATGAGGAGCTTTATCCGCTGAAGAAAAAAGTTTTCAAATCGGAGTTTTAGAGGTACAGATATCGGGAAAAACGCACTTTTCTTTTACGCCTCCTGGCGGAAAATTTATGCGTAACTTGAAAAAAGTGACTATACTTAAATTACTCTTCGACATAAATGGAATCGAAAGGTGAAATTTTTTTTTAATTGGACGCTTGAAGCAAATATATGGAATAAAATGTATTTTGAATTCGTATCATATGCATCGAAACTGTACATCATAAAAAAAAAAAAAAAAAACTGCGAAACTGTACATCGTAAAAAAAACAAAAAAAAACCCTGCGAAACTGTACATCGTAAAAAAAACAACTGCGAAACTGTACATTGTAAAAAAAAAAAAAAAAATGAAGGATCATCATTCGCATATTTCCTGCTTTCCAACGCAAAAATATTTTTTGAAATCTGACTAATACAGTAGTTGCATAGATATGGTGTCTACAGGCGGTCGGACGGACGGACAAACCGATAACATAAGCACGATCTTTTTTTTACAAACGCCGTGCTAAAAATTCACGGAAGGTTAAGATGTATGTTTTTTTTTAATTACTCGGTCAAAGTTAATGCGAAATAATGTAATAGTATCCCCTCCCTTTTTTTTTTTTAATTATAAATGTTTTGCACAACTGTTGGAAATAAAATTATTTAAAATAAATTTAGTCCAACATGCACGTGCATAGATAGCCCCAGGGGATAGCGAGAGGCAATCTCAAGCCTTGAGACGATACTTAGGCCCCAGGGGATATAGGGGTCGGAAAAGTTGAAGGGTCAGTTCCCAAGAAGGGAGCGAAGTAACGTTCACCTGACGGAATAGATGAACCCCTCAGAAGGTCAAGTGACCTTGGCATCAGCGGACAAGGTGAGGCTCAGAAGGTCAGGGGTTTTTCACTGGTCAAGAGGAGTGGAGTACGTGTAGCGACAAGGAACAGACGTGGGTATTGAGTGCCGAGTATGACGAGAGAGAAATGAAATATGCCCAACGTTGTCAAACGGAGAGCCGAGTTCGGATAGCGCCAGTCAGCTCAATTAGGTGTATATGCCCAGTGTTGAAAACCTGAAAGACATATGGAGATACCAGATAAGTTATTTTCCTTTTCCCTTTTATTGCATGTACTTGCTTAAATTAATTCATAACCCTATTTAGAGCACGTGGCGTGTGTATTGGTCATGATAAAACAATGAAAACCCAGTTAGCTAGGTAAAACATTTAGGTAAAGCATAGGAGAAAAGGAACTGGAAGAAAAATGAATCACTAAGCTTTGCACTTATATATATAGATAGATGTATGCAGAAATGATCGGAGACGTTATAGAGAAAAATCGTAATAAGAGTAAATTTTATGTGTAAGGTATTGTTAACGGCTGCACCCACGCACGTGGTACCTTAGTGTTCCTAATTCTCTCGTATTAAACTATTTTGATTACTTCCACATAAGATTCCTGTTTGTTTTCCTTATAACCACACAAGACATAAGTTAAGGTATGTGTAAACTAAGATATGTGTTTATGTTTCTGATTTCTTTCACGAGCGGCACCTTTACTCCCCCACCATTCCAGTGACGGGATAAAGGTGAATCACAACGCCGTGCTTTATTATATGCCAGTACATATAAGGAGCACGTTTTTGTCCATATACGATCACTGTAGAACAAAAGTCCCATAGTTATAAAAAGGCACAATAAAGTAAATTTAATCGGTAAATGATCTGTAATTGATGCACCTATAATTTGTTCATAATAATAAATATAACAATAAAATTAACACCTTGTATTTAACATTGATGACAGTAACACGTGTCCCAGTGAATAGCATTAACACGTGTGCCATTGTTCGTAACTTTAACACGTGTTCCGTATTAGAATGTAACGTTGGTACCGATTAACGTTTGAAGATAACTATGGTGAATTGGTTAAATATTTGCTTATAACATATGATTATTCTTATAATAAATTTGTTCAAAATAAAAGATATAACACAACTTTGTTTTCTACTTGGCTTTTTTTTTGATTAAAGAAATAAAAACTAGCTTTGAACCAAAGGATGAAAACTTTTTTTTTTTTTCATGGAAAAAATTGTCCTTTTTTTTTTTTTTTTTTTTTTAACGCTCAAAGATGTAGTACTCCACGGAAATCCCTCCCCTCTAGCAGGTGAAAGTTTTAGGAGAGACAGAAATAGGCGAATCAAGAATTATTTCCTTGCCTGAAATGGCGGAACCCATTATCTTTCGACGTAACAGGAACAGGCGAAACAAGAATAGGCGAATCAAGAAGTCTGCTCCAGGTGAATCCCTCCCCTCTAGCAGGTGAAATTTTTAGGCGACATAGGAATAGGTGAATCAAGAATTCTTTTCTCGCTTAAAATGGCGGAACCCATTAACTTTGGACGTACGAAGAATAGGCGAAACAAGAATAGGCGAATCAAGATGTAACCCTTTTCAAGAGTAACATACCGTTTATAGCATTAGAATGCTGCCTGCTTTTCCCACCCATCACGCTGACACTTTTCTCCCTCTTCACGTTTCCTGGCCTATTAGCTAACACTTTATTACGGTTTCCGAAAAGTTCTAATAATTATTCCTTTTAATTATTTTAACACAATTTACACACACGTTCCAACTTGCATAATTAATTTAATACTTCCACCACAAGAATTAATGGGAGGGGGGTCGTAGTAACGTAAAAATAGAAAATGATGTTGCTAAAGATATTTATTTCATGCAAAAATGAATAAAAAATTGGAAAATACGTTCGTACAAGGGGTGATCAGATCTGGGCTTGCACACGGCCGACAAATGTCCTTGGCGCGCCCCTGCCGAAGCAAACAAACAAACAGAAGAAAACATCCCTAATTTAGGGCCACTGATTCCATTGAAGTTTAGCGTCGTAGAACATCCACCCACGTCTCATCAGGGACTGAAACCCAGACCGTGTCAGGTTATTAGTCAGAAGCCCACGACTCCTACCGGGGAGCCACTAGGTTGACGCGCACTACTTCACAAAGGAACAGCACACACAAAAATGTCGATATTCCAGAGATGAAATACGTTCTACAAATATTCGCAAGGTTAAAAATTTGATCTCATTTAATGAAAGGTAAAGCGTTTTCTTAAAAGGACGATTATCATACAGTAACATACCGTATACTTCCTGTTGTTACTCACGCTTCATCAATTGTGTATGCATGGAAAGCAGGAAATTCGTTATAAGATTAATGGCTTTTTATTCGTGATTTCAAATATTTCAAATTATCTGTTTTGTTAAGCGTTCTTGTTATTACCTGCTAAGAGCTGGCGGTCGATATATCGAGCTCACAGTTTCTAAATTATCATTTTCCCGCATCACTTGCTTTCTTCGTTTTCAACTGATTGGTTAGCTCCCAGTTAATAATCCTAAAGCCTGTAATTTTTTTCTAAAGTTTTTGATTTCCCACTGTTGATTCACAGTCATTACTTTGCGAATTTCATAGTCATCGCAAGTGAGGCAAGCTAATTTTCAAAGTGCTGACTTGTTTAAATTGCTTCTCATTTTCTGATTCTTTTATTGCGTCATTTGTGAGTAGAAACAGTGAATCATTAGCGGGTAAAACTGTAAGCTCGATATATCGATCGCTAATTCCTTTTTCACTTTTCGAACAGAAAAGATAAACAGTCCATGAAGCTAGTAAGAAATACACCGCTCTAACGCTTTTTTAGCAAAGTTAATTCCATTACTGAAATGTCACGACTATACCTCTCATACATATTATATGACAAACAATTTAAAGAGATACTCACGTAATTTCATTACAGTAGTAAGTTCTGTTTATCATTCTCATCGTTGCTAATCAATGACAAAAAAAATATGCGAAATGGAGCACATTGCACAAGTAGGAGTAGAATTCACATAAGTATACCTGATTACGACGCTATGTCTGTCGTTAATCTTTTTCCGATACACCTAAAGGAAAGGAATGTCGCTATTGTTGTATCCGCTATTTGCTGGAGAGAGATGCCTTTTGTACATGACAAACCGAATTATAATTTGCATAATTCCACGGAAAAGTTTTGAAACATTTTTCCCTTTCGGTTTTTTTTTTTTTTTTTCTTTTCGGTGTCCCAGTGTCAATAACTCCTCTAACGAATTAAAACAAAACATTATCTGATTTCACTGCGGCACAGCAACAGATCACGATTTTTATTTTTTATTTTTCGGCCGAAATTTATCGGGATTGAAAATGAATTGGTGGCATTTGCGGTACATGTCAAATTTGGTGGTACTTGCTTACAGTGACACTTGCGTAAGTGTCAAATTTGGTTGTACTTGCGTACATATGGAGGCGTTCCCAAATCTAACAGGTGCAGCATAGGAAAAGAGGTGGCACTTGCGTACAACATTAGATTTCCCCTGTAACATAATATTCCCTGAAATTCACTTTTTCAAAATGTACTCTAATTTAGCAATATCAGCTAAAGACTTCATTTTAACCAATGTCTGAGGCGGCATGTTCACCTTGGATTATCCAGTGATTATAAAGAAAATGAGGAAATTAGACTTCATGTGCGCATGTGTGCTGCATTAGCATACCTTTCAGATGTAGACATATAGATAACAGATGGTTTTCAATTCAGAAAAGTTCACCGCAGCAACCTAAGCTGCAGGAATTTTGCGATTATTTTGTGAATGAATGGCTAGAAAATTCTATCTTTACAACTAGCATGTGGAACTGTCATAACCTGCAACACAGAACCAATAACGCGGTAGAGGGCTAGAATAATAAGTTTACCACCTAAATGAGTAGACCACATCCTAAAATCAAGACCCTCATTCAAAGCGTAAAAGAAGAATCAAAGACTTTCTTATAAATCGAACAGATCTTAATCTTGAAGGAAAGAAACGATCTAAAAAGAGCATCAAACTGAATCAGGGAACCTCTAGAACTCTGCGACATTACGAAAGTACGCAAGATGTAAAGAAGTGTTTGAAGTTTTTAGCTTATATTGCTTAATTAGAGTAAATTTGAGTAAATTTTGAAAAAGTGAATTGAAATAACTATAAATAAAACAAAATAAAAAAAAAGGCGGATATAGCCTACAAAAAAGATTAACAAAAAAAAAAAAAAAAAAAAAAGGCGGATATCGCCTATAACTTTGAAACATGCCAGCATAGGTGCTGCCAGTACTAAGCCTGGATAAAGTGTGAAGGAAAGTTAAAACCACTCAAAATATGGGTCACATTGTTCGGGGATAATTGCAAGAACATTAATTATCCCCGAACATGGACCTTGACATGTACATAAGTGCCACCAAATTTGACATGTACGTAAGAGTCACTGTACGCCTCGATACGTGCGCAAGTGCCACCAAATTTGGCATGTACGCAACTGTCACTACGCCATTGAAAATAAACTTCAGAATAATTGATTTTGAAATTTTGGGAAACGAATAAAAAGAAAATGGCAAAAAGAGAACGATTGACGTAGGATTTAACCCAAAATAAGTAAATAAATATAAATGATTTTTTTAAGCAAAGTGCTCTTTGTTTTCTTTAATACTTTTTCTGGAGTTTTTTTAACTGCAAATAGTATAATATGTTTAACTTCTCCTCATGTAGCATTAAAAACAAGAAAGATGACGCCGAATTTTCGGCTGTAATGAGCACATGTTTTGAATCCTTTCCGACGCAAACAAAGTTTATCAAAGTTATTCAGTCAATGGAAAGGGTTAGGAAAAAAATCAACCAGATTTCAATGGCGCCCAAAAGAGTTTTTCATTACCGAAGGATGTCAGATACAAAGATTTTCAAGTCGAACAGTTAAAAGAAGAAATGCAGAAAGAACCATGATATAACTCTACGCCGTCTAGCGGAATAATCCCTAGCGGAAAATCTGTGCATTATTTAAAGATGATAATACTCCCCATCTTTATTGTAGGCCGCGGGTGGCCCAGTGGGCAACGTTCGTGACTGCCACGGAAAGGACCTCAAGTTCGATCCAAGGCAGGTACGAACGCTCGATCCACTAAATATCCGCCGTGCGTCGGATGGGCACGTTAAGCCGTCGGATCCCGCGTACTGTCCCCCCGGTAATAAATCAGGGCGTCTTCCTCCCCCTTTCTACTTCGCTTCCGTGTCACTTTCCTATCGCGCACTCTAGCCTAAATCTCCTAGCTTCCTATTACTAAGGGTTGTTTAAGACCTGGAGTCAGACGCTCTCTTCCTAAAATCCTCTACAATTGATCAATGATCAATCATCTTTATTGCAGCGAATGGCATACAGTAAAAAAATAAATTTTTCGATAGGGTTTTTAGAAGCGGAGATGCAGCTGCAAACAGAAGTGCACAAAATAGAAGTACACAAACCTAGCGACAGAGCTGTGAACTAACTAGAAAACACCTGAAATGTAAACTTAAAATGTTCCACATGGTAAATGCTATCTGATGTTATGAGAATTTTTTTAATCGTACATTTAGAAGCAGAAATATTGAGGAAAACAGATTAAATATTTGACACCCCTAGCGGCGATATTGTGCATTATTTTGGGAAAAAAATTCACTCAAAGAGTTTTCATAGTTAGTAGTGTCTGACCGAAAGAGAATTTTTAAGCAGTTTTTAGACCCGCAAGTGTTGCTGTAAACTGAAACATGAACTTACCCCCTCCGGTACACCCGTGCGTAAAGAACACTGTGCAATTATATGGAAACCATTTCATACTGGAAACGCTCTCCAACAAAGAAAGAATTTTCCAAATCGGACTCTTAGAAGCAGAGATATCGACAAAAATATGATATATATATCTACGTCCTCTGGCGGAAAAATTATGCGCTATATTAAGCAAGGGATATTCTCAAAAAGGTTTTCGAGTTGAGCGGTATCGATCGACGAAGGGATTTTTTCAATGAGTTTCCAGAAGTTCAGATTTTTAAAAAAAATGTAACGGAATTTTCTATATATATATATTTTTTTAATGTCGACCAATCAAACATCTCTACTTGCAGCGATCTTGGCATACCACTCGAGCTTCACTGACATTCGTCACCCGTTTCGCAGAAGATCTTTTGTACTTCAATTCATCACCTTATTCTCATGCAAACGTTCCTGAATTTGTTTCCTCTCTTGATTTCCTCGGTCTTCCTCTACCTTCATTTCTTCCTATTTGTGCTGAATAAATTATCGTTTTTCGATCCTTATAATGGAAATGATACTGATATCTAAATTCTAATGCATGTGATTTCCTTTATGAGATAAAGAAAGAATTTCAGAGTTCGGCAGTTCGATGCGGAAATATCGTATTTGCGGACAGGCATACAAACTTAAAGACAGAAATAGGCTACTAACATCACATACTTTCCCGTATTTGCTCCTTACTTAACTAAGAGCTGTAAACATGAGGAATTAGTCCTTTAGAAGCAGGGGCGTGCCGATAGCACACCCCGGCTAAAAGCAAAGAATATCTAACGAGAAGAAGTTAAGGCTCAGCGAGACGTAACTAGCGCAGCTATATCTTCCTGGAAAACATGCAGTGCACAGAAGCCAACATACAGGCTGATCGTTTGATGCCGGAGCAGACTGCACACGCGTGTTTCTGTTGACTTCAATTCTTTTGGTAAAGAACAGTCAGCCGTAAGCCGAGCTACTCAGACTCACAGCACGTGATTGTAACCTTCTCGGTAGCATAATCACTTCGCAAATCGGATATGTTAGTTTTGTTACGCCAACAGGGTTATAGAGTTAAAGCTTTTGTTTGTTCTTCAGTTTTTCAGATATATTTTCAGTAATACCAAATACTAGGGAATGACTGCATTTTGTAGGGATCCTTAGGCCTACCTGTAATATTTGCTGAAATTTCATTTAAATAGTAATACTAATGTTATTGCATATTTTGCTCACCAAAATAAGCGATGGGCGGGATATCAGAAAACAGCAACAAAAAAAAAAAAAAAAAAATGTTCTAAGCAAATAGCCATCAGATCGAAGGAAACCATCGTGGATCAAAGAAAAGCTTCACTGTCGTAGTCCCCCTAACGTGTTTTGCTCCTGAATGTTAACTTTCCCGGAGATCATATTATCTCTTAAGATGTGGTGGCGCGTTGCCGCCTGTTTTACGTTATCTCTATGAGAGTTGACCTTCTTTAAGCGTTAGATAACCTCAGAAAATATTTCACAATTTTTTTATAAAAATTGCATATCTTTAGCTAGTTATTTTGAAGATACCAAACTCATATGAAGCCAGGAACTTTTGATTGCAGCTTTGAATGAAGTACTGAAAATAAAAGGATTTTTTTTTTTTTTGATTGGAGGTTTAACGACCACCGTGAGCAACTCAACGGGCTATAAGCAGTCGCCCGTCCCTAATTTAGGGTCATTGGCTCCAGGGAAGGGAGAGAGCCAGTGCCGTAAGACAAACACAACATCCATGCCTGACCGGGATTCGAACCCGGACCCCTTACGGACGAATGATCAGAGGCCAGCGCCTTAGACCACTGCGCCATCGGGGCGGCGATTTTTTTTCCAATAAATAAGTAAAATATTTGGAAATCCTTTTTGCGGTTTTATTTTATAAAAACTGAATGACTGGAAAGCAGCTATTCCAGAGAACTTGAAACTCCTTTTCACAGATACAGCAATAATTCCTATACACGCATAATATTAACAAGAGAATGTGATAGAAATATCAGTTCGACATTTTTATAATTTTTTATATTTTTTTTGAAATTTTAGTGTATTGCAGTTTGCACATGACTACGTATCCTTCAGAATATATTGAACTGAAAGGTGTTCTTCGTGGGGACGAAGAAACAAAGGCCTGTGTTATTTTTCTTGCAACAAAGTCAAGAGAAAAAAAAATCCTATATGCAAAACATTGTATTAATAGCATTACGTTAAGTCCGTTTTATGTACACTATATTGAACCGGACACCTAGAAGAGAAACACAACATTGCATTTATCGGCATACATTAGTACGGTGTCGTTCCACCTTTGACCTTAATGCATGCACTGACCCTTCGAGAAATGCTTTCAACAAGGTTTTGGAACACAGCAATAGGTGTGTCCTTCTATTCAGTACATAATGCTGCCGCTAACTGTTGCTCAATAGTAAGCCTTGGTTCCAAACTTCTTATGCGACGCTCTAATTCATCCTATAGGTGCTCTATGGGATTAAGATTAGGGCTCTGTGCTGGCCAGTCCACACACGATACGGAATTATCGTCAAACCACGTCGTAACAATCCCTGCTTTATGGGACGTAAGTCGTGTCTGTTTTGAGCTCCGTGTTTCGCCGTCTACTGAGTGTGTTTTGTGTGCTCTGTCGTTTAACTTTTGTGCGTGCCTTCAAGACGAAGGTTGTATCTTTCATTTAAGACATCTCCCGAGTCGGTGAGTACTATTTTCAGTTAGCTATCAGCACTTTATTTTCTCGACCAGTTGGTCGTTTTTACTAAATTAGGCCTCGCCATCGGCAATGGCGACTGCTGATAAGAGCAGCGTTCCCGCTCTCGACACAGCTTCTCCTACTACGTCGATCCTTATCTCTGACGGAGCAAACCAATCAGCGTCCGTCCTTGATGATAAGGAATATCGTCCTCTTCCTGATGCCTATTGCTCTTCTTCTTCTACGCTTCGACTCTCTGACTCCACCACCCTTCCTGGTGGTGAGGCTACGTCGTTCGTTTCTGATGCTGCCGATGACGTAATGGATATCTCTGAGAGCGTTGCTTCTCTGCCCTCGGTAGCCTTGTCCAGCGTTGTGTCAGCTCCTTCATCCAGCGCTGCACCTCTGCCTTCCAGTGGAGGTTTGCCTTCCCGCTCATATTCTAGCGGTTTTTTTTTTTTTTATTTTTTGAGGTTTAACGATCACCGTGAGCAACTCAATGGGCTATAAGCAGTCGCCCGTCCCTAATTTAGGGTCACTGGTTCCAGGGAAGGGAGAGAGCCAGTGCCGTAAGACAAACACAACATCCATGCCTCACCTGGATTCGAACCCGCACCCCGTTCGGACGAATGATCAGAGGCCACCGCTTAGACCACTGCGCCACCGGGGCGGCATTCTAGCGTTACTTCAGGTGCGTCCCTTCCGACGCAAGCGACTCGCCTTCCCCTTGCGGATGCCCGTGTCCAGATACATGGTGACTCACTTCAATTGGACGTTCCGCACTTCTCACCGGCTGCACAGGAACTTCACTCCACCCGCGAGTTGGGAGTGTGCCTAGATGCTCTTCCGAATACACCGTTGAAGGTCTATTGTGATACGCTCCTTGCTTTTCTTCCAGCCGGAGCCATTACTCACCTAACCCGCAGGCCGCGGACAGTGATTGTTTATTTCACATCCAAAGAGCATGCAGACACGCTTCTAAACTTTGGTCTTGAACTGGGAGATCACCACCTTGAATATCACACATTCAGCTGCGCCCAAGGATCCTGCAAATAAGAATGTTCGTAGTTTTCGCCGGAGTGTTCGACTCATCTTTCCATCACAGGAGCATCTCCGTAAGTTCCCACGGATCCTAAACGTCCGATGTGGGCAGCTCTCCTACAGAATTGACATGCTAACATCAGAACACTGTGCTAATTGCAAAGAACTTGGGCATCAGCGTGCTCGTTGCCCCAACAACGAGTATCCAGCTCCCGCGGCTTCTACAGTGCCTACCGCCTCTAAGCAGCCTCCTGCTACATCTCGCTCTCGACCTGCACAGTCTTCTAGTGTGCCAACTGCCCCTGGGCTGAGTTACACAAAAAGTATATCTGAAGCCTCTTGTAAACGAGTGTCTTTTGATGCTGACCTCACCTCCCACCTTCACTTTCGAGTGCTCGCCTCACCTATTACTCCTGATCACGTGGCAACATCAGGAGACCTCGCCGCTTGTTTCCCACCAGTCTTCACTGTTGGTGTCTCCGAGTGTGACGGCGGCGCCGATAACTCCTCTGACTCTGCGTCTGCTTCCCGAGCATCGTCGCTTCCTGGAAAACGCATTTCTGGCACTCGTACAGGTACCCGACGTAAGAAGAAGAAGAAGAAATCTTCCTCGGCGGATGGGCAACCGTTCCGTGCTACCAAATCTTCAGGAGAGTTTTCTCCCTCTCCTGTGCCAACAGAAATTGAAAGTGACACTGATGATGATGGGTCTCCGCCTTCGTTTGAGGTCTTTTCAAGTGTACTCTCCAAATGTGGTGCTCCTTCAGAACATCTCAATTTTGGAGATTACTATCAGTTTTGCACCCACACCACGAACCTGGAGTCGACGTATGACTACCTCCGAGAGCGCGAAGACATTCTTCCCGCGCTGCTCCTGCAATCCGGATGCATTGCTAAATACCTTCGTGGGTTTGTACATGGCCCCCTGCACCACTCATGGACCCTTGGCTGCGTAAACCGATTACAACAACTCCTGAAAGTTGCTCCGTGACTACTCCAATCAACGACTGACCAGTCCATTCAAGGTCACGACCCTTAATTGCAGAGGGTTCGCAAGCTCCCTAGCGAATGCTCTTGTAATGGAAGACCTCTTGCCCCTCGGGGCCGATCTGTTACTACTGCAAGAAACAAACTGCCATTCCTCCACTCTGTTTAATCGCTGGCGTGCTAGCGATTATGTATTCCATCATGCATTTCGCTAATCATCTCATGGTGGGCTTGCTATCGGAATACATCAGCAGTTCCGATCCACCCTCACTGCACTCTCAGTGCAGAACTTATGCCGGGATTTACTCCAGCAAGTCTCCTTCACAGTAGGCGGAGCTCGATTTCACATCTTTAATGTGTATATTCCGTGCACCTCTATTCATTTATCCATCTTGTTCACCAAACTCCGTCAAGCTTTCTCGAAAGTCTCGCCTTCGGATCGTGTGCTCTTGGGTGGAGACTTCAATTGCACCCATGACCTGGCACTGGATCGCTCTCCGTCGTATCGAGAGCGTCGGACGGATCTCGTCGCACTACTCCATGACCTTGTTGATTATTTCTCCTTCACCGATGCTTATAGGCGCCTACATCCCCAAGAGACCTCACACACGTGGAGCTCGTCTGGGAGTCAGCTTCCATCGACTGCACGCTTGGATCGGGTTTACGTTTCCACACCGCTTCTTGCGTCTATTACCGAGTTGCGACATCAACCTACTGCTTCCTCAGACCACTGCATAGTCACCCTCACAGTGTTTGTTGCGGCGTCACTCCCTCGGACTGTTCGTCCGTGGACGTTTGACTCCAATCTCCTCACTGATCCTGACTTTTGTGCCTCTGTCCGTTCTTTCCTCGCTGCTCGTCGCGCAGGGTTGCATTCCGCACCCTGTACCTTGACGTATTGGCTTCATGTCAAGCATCAGCTCCTCTTACATCTCAAGCAACTTTCCTTCACCATGACGACTTCTAATCAGATGCGCCTCGATCACGCCAGGCAAATGCTCGCACTTATTGGGTTGTCAGATCCGCTGTTTCCAGCATATCAGGCGGAGCTCCAGGCTTTGCTGAAACCTCTTGCGCAGCAAGCACTTTTATGTCTGAGTATTAAACATCTCAATCCGGAGGAATGCACCTATGATTTTCTAACATCAATGGAATCTGCACGTAAGTCTTCTACCTCGCTTCGTCATCTTCGCCTCCCCTCTGGCGAAATCACATCCGATGCGGCAGCGATTTGCTCTCACGTTCTTCAGTTCTATACTACCAAGTTCAGTGAAACTCCTCCCCTTCTCCCTCTGCTCTCCCCCATCTTCTCAATAACCTGCCTCAAGTTTCGTCTCATCTTGCTCACACCCTGTCTCTCTCGCCCACATCCACGGAGGTGTCCGACACCCTCTCTTCCCTTAACCCCCATGCCGCTCCGGGTCCGGACGGCCTCTCTTTTCCTTTTTATCGTGCGTTCTTGCCTCTTCTGTTGCCTTTTCTCCTCTCCGCTTTTTCTGCTGCATTTAACTGCTCCCCCCTCCCGAGGAGTTTCACGGACGCACATGTGGTCATATTTCCCAAGAAGGGTGACCCTCTTGACTAGGGAAATTGGCGCCCCATTTCTCTTCTCAATCAAGATTATAAACTCTATACTAAGCTTCTTTCCCGTCGACTAAACTCTGTCCTTCCTCACATCCTTGCTGACTCTCAAACCTATACTGTTCCTGGCGTTCTCTTTCCTCCAATGTTCAACTTCTTCGCGATCTCATTCATTTTGCCAAGACTCATTCAGAACCTCTTGCTCTCCCTTCCTTAGACCTCCGTTCCGCTTTCGATAATATCTCACACGCCTATTTAACACAAACCCTGCTACACTTTGGCTTCCCTCCACAATTTGTCTCTGTTCTTCTCTCCCTCTACCGGGACGCCGTTTTCCATGTCAAGATGGCATCTTTTCTCACAGCACATGTTCCCTTCAAGCGGGGAGTTCGTCAGGGCTGCCCGCTTTCTGGTCAACTGTTTGCGATTGCCATCGAGCCCTTTCTACGCTCTCTGCAAACATCTCTCCTAGCACAACTTCCACCACCAGTTGCCAGCTCACGGCATCACTCAGTCATTTACTCTGCTATGCAGATGACATTACCGTCTGCATTCGTAGCGACTCACAGTTCCAACTGCTTCGTCGTTTGTTCTCCGCATATGCTTCATGTTCTGCTGCTGAACTGAATACGTCTAAAAGCACTGGATTGTGGTGCGGGTCGTGGTCCAATCGCATGGATGCTCCATGGGGGGCCACATGGTCATCCACTACCCAACGCTTCCTGGGTGTGCACTTAGGCGCACCACAAGCTACATCCAGTGCAACTCGCACGGAACTCCATCCTCGCCTCTTCCGCACAGCTGCGTTCAGGTGTCGTGCGCAGTTCTGTACGTCCTACTACCAGCGTGCAAATCTCACCAGGACATACCTTCTGTCCATCTGCAAGCATTCTTGGATTGCGTCTACGACCCCGCTTTTCTGTCTCCAGGAGGTTACACGCTGCCTTATTCGAGTAATGTGGGCGGGTCGTCACTGGATTAACGTCCACAAGCTCTGTGCTCCTCCCTCCTATGGTGGTGCTGGCCTACCTGATGTCCCGCTGTGCTACAAAGCAAGCCGAGTGATCAACTTCATTCACCTTTTCACGGCTCCAGTGGCTTCCGCAGTTCAGGTACGTGACGTTCTTGCCTCCTTGCGTAACCCACATTTTTCCTTTCTTTCTTTAGTTCTCATGAATTGCTGTCCTTCCCCCCTCCAAACTCCCACCTGCATATTCTGAAGCCCTCACTCACCTCCGCTCTCTCCCCTTCATTCGCTCCCCTCCCTCTTCAACTCTAGAGCTTCTTTCTGAACCCCTCTTCTTCAACTCCCTTGTTCATCCCCCCCATCTCCCCTGCTTTGCATTCCCTCTTGGCTCCGAGCAGGTGTAGTAACCGTACAAGACCTCACTAACTCGGATCTGTCCTGGCGCTCTTTCTCTGGCCTCCCCCTGCTATTCTCTCGTCCCCATCCGCCCATTTTGTCTATGACTCTCTGCTAACTGCACTTCTTTAGCTTTTCCCTGATCTTGTCTCCCCACCGGTCTCGTCTCTGTCTTTTCTGCGCCTCTTCCGCTGCCGTTTTTCCTCCGACTCACAAACTCGGTTCTTCCTCTCTCCTCTCTCTCCTCTAAATCTCTTTATCGTTTTCTAGTGCACCTTGCCACCCCTTCACCGCTTTCTATTCTCGAGGTTCCCCCTGCTTCTCTTCCTCTTGTCTGGGCCGCTGCCCGCTCACCCTTATCCGCCCCTCTTGAAATTAATACCCACTCGCTCGTTTTGCATAATCGCCTCCCTGTTCCGTATTTTCTCTTTTGCATGTCCCTTCTCTCATCCCCTCTCTGCTCCTTCTGCGCACATGAGGCAGAAGTTTCTCACGTCTACCTTTACTGTCCCATCCTGATGCCTCTTCTCCACCAGGCTTTCCGGATTGCCAGTCGCTCTTGTTCTCAAGAGCTTCCGTTCACTGCCTACAGACATCTTCTTCTGCGGGCTCATCCACCTACGCCTCTTCCGTCAGTATGTGCCTATCTCTTCGTGCTGGTTAAACACGTTATTTACGTATACCTTCAACAACTCCGCAGCGTTTCCTCGCCGGTCTCTTTACACCAGACCAGCGCAGCACTTTTGTGCCATTTTCAAGATCGATTGCTTCCTCGACTCCGCCTGGAATACCAGTGGGCTTCTTCCAATCGTCGAGAAGCCACCTTCTATGCTACCTGGGTGCCGGTCGCTCCATGGTTTGCGGTTGATTCTGGACTGCTACACCTATCAGTACCCTAGGAACATTCTACACCTCCTTTGCTGAGTTCCATGGCACCCTGGTGCCCCTCCTCCACTGTACGACTCGTCTCCATGTATATCATGTGATTGAGCTACAGCCTGTGCTGTAATACCCAAGTTTTTGTTTTCTCGTTTTCAGTGTGCATATCATTGTGATCTTGTGATTTGAATTGTTGTTTTTCGTGTCATACTATGCTTTACCATATTTACATTGTTATCAGTGTGCCCTCTGATTCCGTGACCTCCCGTCACTTTTATATACTTGGGGCTGTACCCTGGTCACCTTAAGTGCTTTCTGTCTATGCACCTAGTGTATTACACCGTGTTCCTGTAGTGTGTTTTACTTTGAGATGCCATGTGGTGTACGTCTCTATCTCTCATTTGTTATATTTGCCACACTCACACACCTTCTTAGTGTTTAGCCATTTCCTTGCACCTGTTTGATTTTTGTACAGTTCTATACTTCCACATTGTGTACATACTATTTTCGTGCTTTCACATTGTGTTAATGCTTTGATCGTGCACGTACAAATTTATGATAAATTCTGTCATCTGTCAGAACCCATGGCTTGTCCTGTGCTTTCACTTTATGCATATACTCATAACATCCCTGAGTGCACTCATGGTTTCTCTTATGGACAACCCACTAATATAACACCCAACAACCCCTCCTTTCTCAAAGTCAGTTCTCTCCCGCCGCTACATTTTTACTAAACCTCACAGGGCGATATGATTGCGGTCAGCAGCAGGCTTGTTTTTATACCATTTGCAGCTGTACCGCGCACCTTAACAACGCAGCGGATCTGTTCATTTGCTTTTGAAGGGGTGTCCGGTGACTTCATTTGCTTTTGAAGGGGTGTCAATATAGTGTATATTCAAGAGTAAATAATTTAAGAAATACTTTAAAATTTTGCCTGCAACGATTCATAATTGTTTCTTATTAATTTTCTTACTTATGTTTTGTATTTTCACATAAATCAGAAATTTTCATTAGACACTGTCACACGGCAGTTACGTGGCATGTATGTGCGTGTCTGTGATCGTGAGTCATTTCGAAGACGCTGGCCTTAGTTTGCTAAAGAATAAAATTTACATAATATGATTACCTTTGGTGTAAGTGTTTTGCAGTACTTTGTATTGGTATGAAACTAGTGCAATCTCATTTTAATTACAGCGTGCACATTTGTGTTAAGCGCAATAAAGTGAAATAAACGAAAAATATACATGCAGGCGCCAAAGAATTTGAACCCTTAGGGATATGCAAAAGTTTCCGCCGCTCCCGCTATCAGGCGCTGTAGGGCTCTAACCGGCCGGCGACCCGTGCTGTCAGTTCGTACATGAAGCCAAGCATGGCAGTCGATAAAGTTCATTTGCGGCACTGTTTGTTGTTTATGTTTAATTTAGGGAAAAGTGCGAGTGAAGAATACCGTTCATGTCAGGCGTATGGCGAAATGGTTATGGGTGAGCGGACGTGTCGAGAATGGTTTGCCAGACTTAAGAAAGGTGATCTAAGCTCGGAAGGCAAGCCACGTGCAGGTAGACCGCAGGAACTCGTATACGAGGAGCTGGTGTCGCTATTGCAAGAGGATGCCACACAATCGACCACGCAACTGGCGAAACGTTTGAAAGTGGAACAATCAACGGTGGTACGACGTCTACAGGCCTTGGGGAAGATCCAGAAGATTGGTAAGTGGGTTCCGCATATTTTAACGGTGCATAACATTGGTCAAAGATTGGACATCTGCATGTCGTTGATGAAGAGGTTTCAAGGGAATAATTTCTTGTGGAAGGTTGTCACCGGAAATGAAAAATGGGTCTATTGCGACAACCCCGTACGCAAGCGTTCCTGGGTGGACCCAGGGCAGCCATCAACATCCACTGCAAAACAGGATATCCACGGGAAAAAGGTGATGTTATGTGAGTGGTGGGATATTCATGGAGAGCTGTACTTCGAACTGTTGAAAGCGGGCGAAACATTCACTGCACAACGATATAGCGATCAGTTGATGAAACTGAACGCCAGAACTGAAATATATAAAAATACATTGTTCTATTGTAACCTCTGCTAGGCGGGCTAAATAAATCTTACAGGATTTTAGTAACTTTTTAATTCGTGACAGAGAAGATCTTCCAAATACGCGGAGACAATGTGAATAGACAAAGTCATCGCTCTTTCCACGTTTTCTTACCCACCGCAGCGTAAGGCGAACGCACTCGGCCAGTTATCGAGAGAACTGCGGTACGATCCCAGCGGTATCCGGATAAAAATTTCAGTTGCTTTGTGTCAATTATAGAAAACGTGGAAAGAGCGATTACTTTGTCTATTCACATTGTCTCCGCGTATTTGGAAAAATTTTGCTATCATTTTCGCCCTTTGGATTTATTATCTATTATTTAATGGTTTGTGCCGTTAAAACCCACCAGATGGAGACGTCTCAGTTACTGAGCCCATCTGTACGGATTTCTGAAGTCAGATGTTGACAGATAAATAAACATAGCGCCGTGGATTTTTTGCCACCGTAGCGTAAGGCGAACACACTCGGCTAGTTATCGAGAGATCTGGAGTACGACCCCAGCGGTGTCCGGATCACAATTCTTCGTCTACTCACTTATTAATTCCTTTTCATGTAAGATCAGCCGGCATGGGGATGTTCTGTGATGATATGAGGCGGCAAGGGAAATTAGTAGTTGTAAAACAGTGAGTGCTCCCATGCAGTTGTTTCTTTGTATTGAACAGCCGTTTCAGAATACGTTAAGAGTTTTTTTATCGTTTTATTGTCCTACGATGCGATCATGTACGTTGTGGTCTCCAAAGTGAATTCGATACAGGTTAACTGTTTTATTTCCGAGGTGGCGTCAGAGAAATGCTATTCCCTTTGAGCTAAGGACTGACACAGGGGTCAAGCAGAGAGACTAAGAATCGAACGGTGAACACCCGTGTCCCCTAATTCCCGTTTGCCCGAAACACGTTTACCCCAATTGCGTTTCCCCGAAATCGCTTTTACCCGAATTCCCATTTCCCATAATTTCGTTTGCCCTCATCTCGTTTCCCCTAAATCTTGTTTTCCCTAACCTCGTTTACCCTAATTCACGTTTGCCCTAAACACGCTTAACCCAATCACGTTTCCCCTAATTCACGTTTGCCCTAAACACGTTTAACCCAATCACGTTTCCCCGAAATCGCTTTTACCCGAATTCCCATTTCCCCTAATTTCGTTTGCCCTAATCTCGTTTCCCCTGAATCTCGTTTCCCCTAAACACGTTTACCCCAGTCGTATTTCTCCAAAGTAGCTTTTACTCTAATTCCCATTTCCCCTCATTTCGTTTGCCCTAGTCTCGTTTCCCCTAATTCAAGTTTACCCTAAACATGTTTGTCCGTATCAAAGTTTCCCCTAGAAACGTTTCTTGTATCAGGTTTGCTCTAATTCTCCTTTGTGTTGATTCCCGTTTTCCTGAATTTATGTTTTCCCCAATTCATGTTTGTCCTGATTCTCGTTAAGCGAAATAAAATATTTCTTTTATCGTCAAATTCAGGAAAATATACGTATATTTAATCATCATCATCAACCATTATCAATCCACTGCTGGATGAAGATCTCACTAAGTTTCTTCCACAATGGTGTGTCTTGACCCAGTCCCGCATGCTTTCGAATTTCACCTACCCATCTCCCTTGTGGTCTTCTGGGTCTTTTTCTGTCCCTTGGAATCCAGTCTAGAATTTTGGTTGTCCATCGGTGGTCAGTTCCTCTTGCCTTTTTAGGGATTTCACTCTGATCATGATATCCTCCACTCTTGTCATTTTCTTTATCCATGAGTTTCTCTTCTCACCTCTTGTTACACCAAGCATGCATCTCTCCACCCTTCCTTCAGTTATCTGCAGTTTTTGTATGTCTTTTTCAGTTAAGGTCCAAATTCTCTGCTCCGTAGGTAATCACTGGAAGAATGCATTGATTAAACACTTTTCTTTTTGAGACATAATGACATATTGTTCTTGAAAATTGTATTGTTTTTCCCCAAAGGTTCTCCATCCAAACAGGTGCGCGCCAAGGGCATTTGCCGCCCATTGTATGAGAATATTTTTCAATTTTTATTCATGTTTACATGAAATAAATACCTTTAGCAACATCATTTTCTCTTTCCCGTAAATTAAAGTTTTCATAAAACACAAGTCTCATATAAAACTAAAAGGAAAGAAAAAATATCTGTAAAGCACGAGTTCAGTTGACGCTTTGAATAATCCAAGAAGCCAGCTTCCTCTCTGTCGATTTACACAAGTCCGCTTTACGGGTAAAAAAAGGTTTTGTCATGTACGGTTATAGACATATTACAGCTTCTTTCTTGGAGGGGGCAATTGTTACATACGCAGAGTGTATCAGAAATGATGATCACAACTTTATGGGGTGATAGAACACTGCACAAGGAATAATATTTGCAATACAATGCGTGGTCGGATGTGAAGTGTTATCGCGCAAACACATGAAGGACGAAGAACATGGCAAAGAAATAATCTTTATGAACGGATCATGTACAAAAAAGGGATTTACGGATATTTTACAATAATTGTTCAAAGGAACGTCCACCTACCGTAAGACATGTCTCACAGCGGCGACGGATCGATTGGCGTACAGTTTGAAGGATTCCCGGCATATATTACGTATTTCGCCAGCAGTGGCGCGAGTGACAAGGTCCTCAGGAGAGTCAACGGGCCTCTCGTACACGAGGCTTTCCAGATGTCCCCAGAAAAAGTAGTCTAGGCAGGAGAGATCTGGTGATCTAGGGGGCCAAGCGATGGGACCACGGCGCCCAATCCTTCGGTTCGGAAATTGATTGTTCATGCAGTTCCGCACTTCCCTGGCGTAATGGGCTGAAGCTCCGTCGTGCTGGAACCACATGTTCGCACGGAGATCTGGTGGCACAACCTCCAGTAACTCAGGCAGGACCTGCTGCAGTTAAATAAGGTAGCTTGTTCCGTTGAGAAGATCTGGCAGAAGATACAGGCAAGTGACGTAATTGTGGATTATCCCTGCCCACACATTAACGGAGAAACGCTGCTGGGTGCACCGCACCAGCGTTGCATGCGGATTGACGGTGGCGCACACATGCTCGTTATTCGTATTAAGCATGCTGTCATGGGTGAACATTGCTTCGTCGGTTAACAGAACAGATGCTGCAAACTCTGGCTGCATTGTTGCAGGTACCAGCGTGCAAATGTCACACGGCGAGGAAAATCCTGTTCTTGTAAGGCCTGGACCCCATGGAGATGGTAATCTTCCACATCTTCCACAATCGATTTTATCCTATTCGCGTTCTCCCCGTCCGTGAACAGCCTGCGTCCTGTCTGTTGATGTCTGTTCTTCACCAAGAAATTTCGAATCACTAGTATACAGTATAAACCAAAAAAAGGCGCGGCCGTACAGAACCATAACAGAGGAAAATTTGGTCTTGTAGGGAAGTTCACAAACGAAGCTCAGGGAGCAGGCCAGCGCGATGGCGTAGGACGCAAGTGGCCAACCCGTTTTCCACCCACCCTTTCAGACACTGGTCGGCATTCAGTTCCTCAAAGGGACGGACTAGCCCTTTCCTCTGTAAAGCCCTGTGTCACGATAACCAAATTGCATGCGATATGCTATCTATGATATCCTATAGCGCTACAAAATTTCGAAATCAGATCCTTCGACGGAGGACTGCAATTTAACTGTTAATCAAACCTCAAGTATTACCGCGAATCGCTCCTATTACCGAAGTTTTTCGTTCATATGGATACAGAAAATGGAGAGCACAATTTTCCCGTTAGTATACGAAAGGAATTGCGGAAAGGTTTCTAAAGATTCAGAATATTCCGTTAATACTTTGTGACGTACCTGCCAGCAGGACGCACACGACATAAAGGAAGATAGCAGTCAGAACGAACGTCCGCGTAGCTCAATTGGTAGAGTGACTTATTCCGGAATAAGGGGACCCGGGTTAAAAGCTCCGGAATGGGGAGCCCCGCGTGGATAAAAATTACGGATAAATTTTATTCGTTATAATGGCGCCCGAACTTTCCAAATGACCCTGCCGTTCAAAATCTCGCAATGGTGTGATGTTCTTTCCACACCGCGAGGGGAGGAAAAATAAGAGAATCCCTTTTCAAGCGCTTCAAAAAATAAATGTGTGTGTTGCATTCCACACACCAGATTGACTGGGAGTTCTCAGGTGCACGTTCTACAGCGAATGACTGCCTGCAACGATTCATGGTCACGGCTGACAAGTGGGCCATGCCCCCGGCCCTCTTTCGGTGGGGGGGGTGTGACCTACCTGCCAGCAGGACGCACACGACCTAAAGGCAGATAGCAGTCGGAACGAACGTCCGCGTAGCTCAATTGGTAGAGTGACTTATTCCGGAATGAGGGGACCCGAGTTCGAGCCGAAAAAGGTTGTATCAGAAATATGTTTCGTTAATTTATGAATCACGGAAAATGGCTCATGAATTTCAAAAAATCTTTTACGGTGTAGATGTACGATTTTGCCCTCAAAAGATTTATCCTGGCTGTATGCACTGTTTGCCTCCAAAACAGTTGATCTTTTTTAACCACATGATACGGGTCGTAAGAAGAATCGAAGCCAACAAATGAATGCCATTCCAGTTTGCACCGATGATCCATTGCATTATGACCAAAAAGCTACAGGACTCTCTTAGCTCGCAAAACAGCGGCCACACGGCGAGGCACCAATTCGACGAGTTGGCGATAGGTATCCTTGGGTATTATTTGATGCCATAATGTCAACAGCAGGTCCTCCAGTTCTCGTACATGTCTGGGTGGTGGTGATTTAGCCCGAACTCGGTTTTCTAAGTCGAACCACAAATGTTCGATTAGGTTCATGTCAGGTGAATTTGGAGGCCAGGGCATTAGCAGAAAGTCACCAGCATGTTCCTCGAACGAATCCTTGACGATTCTGGTAGTATGGCATGGCGCGTTTTCCTGTTGGTAATGGCCATCAACAGCACGGAACACAGTTGCCATGAATAGATGAACATGATCTGCAACGATATTCAGATAACTGACATCTGTCAGGGATTGTTCTATTGGGATAATGGGGTCTAATGTATCCCCCAAAAAAGCATCGCCCACAGCATAACACCGCCGCCGCGTACCTGTTTCCGTCCAACAGTGCATCCACGTGCCATAGCATCCATTGGCAATATGCGTATCCGCGCTCGACCGTCTACGTGATGCACCAGGAATCTTGATTCGTCAGACCAGGCAACTTTCTCTCAAGCATCCATGGTCCAATCTAGATGATCTTGGGTCATTTCATGCGTTGTTGGCAATGACGTCCAATGAGAATGGGGACCCGACTGGGTCTTCGGCAACGTATGCTCATGCGTAGAAGGCTGCGATGAACTCTGTGCTATGACACATTGATCACCCCTGTTGTAGATGTGGGTGATTTGTCGCACTGTGGCCCTGTGGTCGCTGTGAAATATGCGCGACAGTCCACTCCCCTCTGGCGTCAATGAACTGCGGACGACACACTGCTGGACGACGGTTCGTTGTTTGGCCATCTGTGCTCCACTTTTGACACGTACTCATTACAGCGGCACGTGAACAACCAAAAAGCCACGCCATTTCCTAAATCGTAGTTCCGAGGCACCTGCCACCTCAATTTGTCCTTTGTCAAATTCCGATGTATCGGCAGCTTTTCCCATTCTGACTCCTAAGACTCTACTAACCGAAAGCCAGTCCTCGGGTTGTATAAATACTACGTTGCGAACTTAACCTGTGCCACCGTTCGGTCTTCAGGCGCGCTCATTTCTCTAGGCCGAGGGTGGTCATAATGTTATAGCTCAAGCTAAAAATATCTTCTTTTCGTGCTTTAAAATGATATACATTTAAAATAACAACTGTCTCACACGATTAAAAACATCTCCACTATGTAAATTGAGTCATTGGGAGTAAGTTTAATACAGTCGGGTCCCAAAGAACAAATGTTATAGCTCATCGGTGTATAGTTAGAGTTCATTAAAATAAAAGCGCATCAGACTGATATAAAAAAATCTCATACACTTTAAAAAGTAAATAAATAAAAGAAACAGAAACTGATACTAAAATTTCATTTGGTGCCGAATGTGAAAGGGTTTCGCTAGTGAAAATTTCTCTTACTTTAATTTTGTTTATTATTATTATTATTACATTTTTTTTTCTTGATATGAGCATTTACATAATGTGTATTACTTGTGCTCCTATATCTGCCCCAATTTTACCTTGTGCAATTCTGTATCTGGTTTCACTCAGCGGCCAGATGATACGACCATAGTGGTGGCGAAAGTGCTCACCAGAGCTTTTATCTACCATATTCTTTTAAATTGTAAATAAAGACGTTTTTTAAAAAAATAATTTAAAGGTGTGGTGTGTGTGCTTTGGCTCCACAAAATATTATTCGAAAGTTTTTAATCTTCTCGACTACAACTCAGCACGAAAAACCTTTGGTTCTTACATTGCTATGAGCAGTTAATGAGTATGACATCGTACACCTTATTCACGGCGTTAAGGTTTGATAAATAGTTTCTTTCGTGGTGTCTTAATTAAGATAAAATAAAGAGGGCTCGCTTCTTTTTTTTTTTTTTCCTTTTTCCGCGCCATTTATGTCCTGGAGGCATTTCCCGCTAAAATGAGCTCCTACCTGTATTTAGCAACAATTGTTCCGGTGTGTCAACGTGGAGTAATCAGGTACTTTATCATCTCAAGAAAGGGCATTCGTAGGTAGAGACAGGAAAAAATCCTGGCTCGTTTCCTTAAAAATCAGCAGGGTCTGTGCAACAACTCAATACCTGAAGAAGAAAAGGAAAAAAAGAATTGGAATCCCAGCTGATGCTGCGAGGTGAGATGCCTCCGTAATGGCGACGTCGGAAGAAATACTTTGTTTCAATCTAATGGCTTTGATAACCGCAGCAACGTAAAACTGGAGCGTACATGCAGCTAACAACCATGATGACGGTTTTCGTATATATTTAGAAGTCGCGTTTCACTCGAGTAAATACGGTGGCTCCTAAAGATCGTTACCATGCATGAGAACGAAAAAAGAAAATGGCGCATGACAAGCTAATGCATACGCTAGATGTCGCTAGTAGCAAAATTAAGAAGTAATGAAATGTACAGCTTAGCAGTTTTTAATCGGAAGTTCTAAGCTATGCAGCAGTTCATTTAGGAGAGCTTGAAGTACCGTTCAACACTAAAGAAAAAAAAAAAAATAGAAAGAGAGATGAAACCACGAAACAAGAGAGAAACAACGGCAATATCATTGTGCCACTTCCTAGACAAATATCCAAAGGAAAGAAAAATTAGATTAGAAATGGCATGTGGAAAAAATTTTCCGTCCAGATGTCGCACAAAGCAGTCTCTTTTCCTTACATAACCAATTAATTTAGAGGATCATTTTGTATTAAGGGAATAAAATTTCGAATTTTAATTTCGATATTCGAATTATTATATCACATACACCAGAGTTGGAAACGGGTCCAAACTTTTGGACCCGGACGTCACATAATTGGGCCCTACCCGGATCTGTAACTGACCTGACCCGAAAAAATCTGCTTTGAATTCTAATATCTATATCATCATCATCATCACCATCATCATCATCATTGTCAACCATTATCAATCCACTGCTGGACGAAAGTCTCTCCAAGCTTCTTCCACAACGGTCTGTCTTATGCCAGTCTCCTCCATGTTACTCCCACATACTTTCGAATTTCATCCACCCATCTTCCATGTGGTCTTCTTCTGGGTCTTTTCCTGTTCCTTGGAATCCAATCTAAAATTTTTATTGTCCATCGATGGTCTGTCCTTCTGGCAGTGTGTCCAGCCCATTGCCATTTCAGGGATTTTACTCTGATCATGATGTCTTTCACTCTTGTCATTTTTCTGATCCACGAGTTCCTCTTCTTATCTCTCCTGGTTACACCAAGCACGCACCTCTGCATGCCTCTTTGAGTTGTCTGCAGCCTTTATATGTCTATTTTAGTTAAGGTCCATGTCTCTGCACCATACGTAAGCACTGGAAGGATGCATTGTTATATATATATTTATATAAACAGGGAGTTCAAAAAGTCTCTCCGCAGGGGTTATCTTATGGAAATCAAACAAACGTGTTATGGGAACGTATAATTTATTCACTTACAGGAAGTATTGAAACTGCCTCTGGAATTCGTGGCCACGAAGCGGTCAAAAACGCAATTTTTATACGGCCCCTTAAATTTTTTATAGCCACGCGCAGTGGTTTAAGCGCTGGCTTATGGTCATTAGTCCGTGAAGTGGTCCGGGTTCGAATCCCGTTAGGCGTGGATGTTGTGTTTGTTTTACACCACTGGCTCTCTCCCTTTCCTGGAACCAGTGACCCTAAATTAGGAACGGATTACTGCTTATAGCCCATTGAGTTGCTCACGGTGGTCGTTAAACTTTCAATTTGAAAAAAAAAACGGGTGGGGGGGTCGGTCCATATCATCTAAAGGTTCAATGTGCGACTCTACATACAGACTTCGGTTTATTAGACTTTAGACTTAGTGCGCTAAATTAGTTCAATATATATATAAAAACCTATGTAATTTAGTCTTCATAAGATTAAATATTGGGAATGTTCCACACGTGAGATTTTACTGAAATACACGTAGAGATTTTTTGAGATTTTTACTGAAATAGAGTAATGTTGAGATTTTTTTTGAGATTTTTACTGAAATAGAGTAATGTTAATATTTGAGCAGACAAATCTGTGGATGAGATCGACATTAGATTGCATCTCACGAAAATAAATAAATAAATTTGAGTTTCAAATTCAAAGAATATTGCCTTTCCGATCGAAATTAGCAGCTGGTTAAAACGATCTTTTGATGAAGTGAACATTCGACAAAGTGATCTTTTGGTGAAGTGAACTTTTCGGCAAAACGGCCTTTCGGCGAAATGAACTTTTCGATGAAACAAACTTTCGATGAAGTGAACTTTTCGGTGAAACGACCTTTCGGTGAAATAAAGGTTTCGGTGAAATAAACTTTCGGTGAAATGAACTTTTCGATGAAACGACCTTTCGATGAAATGAACTTTTCGGCGAACTGATTTTCGGTGAAGTGGCCCATCGGTCAAATGGTTTTCGGTGAAATGAACCAAACCCTTTTCAGATACATCTGCGTGCGTCAAAAAGTCCCTTCGCAGTCATATTAAGGCTGTCCTACCTAATTTTGATGCAGCCACAGTCAAAATGTTGGAATTACGTAACTTATTGTATGTTTAATTTCAGTTTTTGTTGTTTTCTTGATAGCATATCAAGCTTCCAAATATGTTTCAAGGCCACAGCAGTTTTCACAAGCTTGTGATGAGTTGAAAGTTTCCAAGATGTGGATGTGTTTCCATAATTGCCTCTCAGAAAGAAAGATAATCTTCCTTCTCAGGACAGTCTTCCTTTAATTTGCATTACAAATCGTTTTTCAGTCCGCGGGAACCAGTATCGAGCACAAAATTCCACAATGCGCATTTTTCTTTGAAGACACTTTTTTTTTTTCCAGAAAAATAACAGAAATAAACTGGGTCGAAATCGGGTCAGGAACACCTTGACCCAACCCGCTTGATCCGCAAGAAATTGTCGACCCGTTGACCCGTGACCCGTTTCCATCTCTGACATACGCATTTATGGGAGAAATCACTATGACCACTGTGACGTGCCTGCTCCGCAGAACGCACATGAGATAAAGGCCAATAACAGCGAGACATTCTGTCCGCGTAGCTCAGTTGGGAGAGCGACTTACTCCGGAGTGAGGGAACCCGGATTCAACAAACTTGTACATTATATTGGCGCCTGAACTTCCAGGATGACCCGGCTGTTAAGTTTCTCGCAATGATGTGATGTTTTTTCTACGCGGCACAGGAAAAATGAGAATCCCTTCTTCAGTGCTTCCAAAAAATAAATCAGTGTGGTGTTACGTTCCACACACAGAATTGTCTGGGATTTCTCAAGTGCACGTTCTTCATGGGATGACTGCCTACAGCGACACATTGTCCCAGCTGACCCGTGGGCCATGCCCTTGGTCTTCTTTCGGGGGATGAGGAGATGGCACGTGCCTACTCCGCATGACGCACACGAAATAAAGGCAGATAGCAGCGAGACATTCTGTCCGCGTAGCTCAGTTGGGAGAGCGACATACTCCGGAGTGAGGGGGCACGGTTTCGATGTCCGGCGAGGATAAACTTGTACGTTATACCACCCCCTGTCTCCACAAGAAGACACGTTCTTCTGCAAGTAGCAGTGACATCATTGATCTCAGAGGAATGTACACTCAATGGACAATACATTAGAGATACCGAGATACCTACCTAACAGCGTATCGGTCCTTCTCTAGCGCGAATAAAGGCATGGACTCCACCAGATGCCGGAAGGTTTCCGGAGTTAATGCCAGATATGCATGTTGCAGCATTGTACTCAACTCCGTCTGAGACGTCGGTCCAGGATCCATGGATGTCATGTTTCGCTTCAAGACATCCCAGAGAGCTTCCATAGGGTTAAAGTACGGGGTCTTGGAGGCCACTGGATGGTTCCAAACTCAGACGAGTGCTTCTCGAGCCGTGCCTGGATGGTTGCGACCAAGTGGGGGAGGCAATTCGTCCTGATGAAACGGCGATCGGCCGCAGGATGCGCGCGATGTCCGTGAAAAAGCATAGGTGATCAGCCAGCACATACTTGTTGTGCGCACCGGTTAAAGACCTCTCCATGAGAAGTCCTCCCAAACCATCAGAGAGCCGCCACCAACTTGAATAGAGCCGACCTGGTACGACGGAGCCATCTCGCCTCATATTGTCACACCCGCATCCTCCCTTCAGCTTGGTACCGCTGAAAATGGGACTCATCTGAACACACGACGCGGCGTCGCTCAACAAAGATTCGGTTTTTATTGTCCTGGAACTAGGGGAGGCGTGATTTTCGATGATGAGAAGTCAATAGTGGCACACGAGTACGGTGTCGGCCCCCGTAGCCAAGGGTACCCAGCGTGCGCTGTACCACTCGCCCACTGACGTCGCCTGGGCCTCCGACATTTAACTTGGATGTGATTTGCAGCACCGTTGCAAAGCAGGAAGTCTGTACAATCCTGGATAATCTACGCGGACCTCGGTTTTCAATGGCGTTTAGTCGGCTACCGTTTGCTCTCTGGGGGATGGTAAGTCCGTCGATGGTATACCCTTGGTACAGTTGCCATCGAGAACCCTAAGGCTCTTACCATTTGGACAATAGAATGTCCCATCTGTCTTGCGCCAGCAATGCTTCCAAGATCAAAGTCACTCAGATCACCACATTTACCCATGTTCATCCATTGCGATACACTGTTGGGAAGATCAGATCAGATGATATGCAGAGGATTTTAGGAAAGTAGTGTCTGATCACAGGTTTTAAACAACCCTTAGAAATAGGAAGCTAGAAGATTTGGGCTAGAGTGCCCGATAGGAAAATCACACGGAAGCGAGGTAGAAAGGGGGAGGAAGAAGACCTTATTTGTTACCGGAGGACCAGTACCCAGTGCTCGACGGCTTAACGTGCCCATCTGACGCACGGCGGATATTTAGTGGTTCGAGTGTTTGTACCTGCCTGGGATCGAACCCGAGGCCTTCTCAGTGGCAGTCACAAACGTTGACCACTAGGCCACCCGCGGCCCTACTGTTGGGAAGCCCTGCAGTCCGCCTACTTATCGCCTCCGTTCGTTTGAGTATGTTCCACTTTGCGCAGGTGATACCCATGCCAACTGACCATCACTCAATGTTTTGTCTACTGAGTGCATATAGACTAGAGATTGGTCGGATATCACGTCGACATTATGACCACTGACTAAAATTTACAGTTAAGTTGTAACGGTTAGCCGTATCACGTCAGGGCAATGCTTGGGAACAAACTACACTGCTGGCCACCCAAAATGCAACACCAAGAAAGAAGCATCCGATTGCCCTGAAATTCGCAGCAGGCGTCGCCCACGAGAGGACATGCAAACGATTAGCATTGCAGGGCATATGCAAATGCCCTGCAATGCTAATCATTTGCGCCCGGTGGCGTGCGCCCAGCACGCAACCGAGAAGTACTATAAGAAGGGTGCACAGAAGGCGGGGTGTAAGCAGTGAAAGTGTGTTGTGCTGCTGGACATGTGCGTGGGAAGCTTCCTGATGCCTCGTCGCACAATACGGCAGTCATTCCAGCACGTTTCGGAGTTCGATAGAGGACGAATAGTGGCTTATCGCGACAGCGGTTTATCGTATCGAGACAACGGCGCCCGGGTGGGACAACATCCAGCCACAGTGACGCGAGAATGGATTCGGTGGGTGCAGTAGGGACGGACGGACCGACGTGAGCGATTGCCGCAGCCGCGGCACACCACCAAACGAGAGGACCGGCATGTTGTGCGGCGGGCATTGACGTCTCGCACCGCCACATCACGAACGTTAGCGCAAGAATTAGGGTGTGTTGCGCAACAACCTATGTCAGCACGTACCGTTCGACGTCGTATGCAGGAGCGGGGACTTGTCGCACGGCGCCCATTGCTCCGATTACCATTGACGTTACACCACCGGAGAGTGCGGCGGCAGTGGGCCGTTGAACGCCGCACCTGGACTACGAAATGGCACGACATTGTTTTCTCCGACGAATCCCGCTTCTGCCTGCAACACCACAATGGTCGGATCCGCGTGTGGCGGCACCGCCTGCATTATGCATCGCCATACCGGTCCGTCGCCTGGCGTTAGGGTTTGGGGCGCAATTGGATACATCACCGGCACCTCTCTGGTAAGCATCCCCGGTACACTCAACAGCCACCGCTACATCTCCAACGTTTTGGAGCCCGTAGTTCTCCCTTACCTGCAGGACCTACCAGCGGCCACGTTTCAACAGGACAATGCGCGCCCGCACGTGACACGCATCGTGCAACAATTCTTCACGGCTCACCAGGTGTCACTGATGCCGTGGCTCGCCTGTTCTCCCGATAGGTCGCCCATCGAACACGTCTGGTTGCTGATAGGCAACCGAGTGGCCCGGCAAAGCACCACCCGCGGCTACGCCTGATGAACTGTGGCAACGTGTGGAAGCAGCCTGAACCGACATACCCCAAGACCACATCCAAAGCCTCTTTCGTTCGATGACGTGGCGTGTAGCGGCCGTTATTGCCAGATATGGAGGCCACACGAACTATTGATGTCTGCGTGTTCCGCAAGTCGCACGGCCCTGTAAGCTCAATCGTTTCATCTTTGTATCTGTTGTTATGTGTCCAGTAAATCTGGCTTTGCTATCTCGTGTCCTTCTTGGTGTAGCATTTTGTGTGGCCAGCACTGGAGTTTAAAATCATTGTTTCCGTGTCATATTTTCGGTCTTGGTGATTTCAAAATGTTCTATGACGAATCTACGCTGTGCAGGGGGATTTTACTTTCAGGGCAGTAGATTGCTAAAGATGAGCTGAGCGAGATCATTATCATCTTAATCCCGTACTGGGGGGGGGTAAATTGTGGAGGTGAAAGCCTTGGTCTCGTTTTGCCGAAGAGTGGAACAATATATACCTTTTTATTTCTTTTTCTTCCAATAAATACTCAGCTTCTGTCACAGTGATTCTCCTCTGTGTTCCTGCTTCGTATCTTATCCATCACAAACAGTGATTTTGTCTTGTTACAAATAAGACGACGGATCATTTCTCCGTCTTCTCTACAGTTCCTGTCTTAAACATTTTTTTCTTTTCAATGTTTAAAATCACCGTTGCTTCCGTGCAACTGTCACCGTGGTCGCTGTTACAGGAAAAATACTGTTAAGCCCACTTCCATCATAGATGGCACTGTTAGGAGGTGTCAGTTAGCCTCTATGAGGCCCGTACAATGGGAAATGGGAAGAACTTGTTGGAGTTCGAATGGGAAATAATTATTGCCACTAGGGGGCAGCAGATCACCAACCGTAGCCACTACGGTCTCTTTGAGGATCGCCGTAGAGAAAGTTTGGTGGAAATGGTTCGAAGACGGACTCGCGTGCCCGAAAAGGAGAGACCACCATTGGAGCCAGCTGTTCCAAATTTGAGACGGTCAATTTGTTGTTGTTTTAAACACTCACAGGAGCTTTCAAACCACGCAAAAATAAATAAATAAATAGATAGATAAAATTAAAAAAAAAAAAAAAATCATGTCTTTTGAGTCCTTTCAGACACGAAAAGATTATTTCAAAGCAGATTTCTGGAAGGAAAAATTAAGGGAAAAAGTAATTCATTTGCGACTCCTAAAGAAAATCTGCGTATAATTTAAAATGTACAATATAAGAAGGTTTTCATAGAGTATTGTATACTTTTTCAGTTGTGTATGGGTTTATCAACAGTCATAAATTGGTTTTTCAACAGTCATTTTTCCCGAGTAAGCAAAAATTTTCAGCTATTTCTTTTTTTTTTTTTTCTCTCTCTTTATCCCTTTTTTTTATACTTATTAAAATAAACAGCATTTTACGTGAAAGCAGTCACATTAAAAAGTTATGAAATATTTTTCTCAGAAGTGAAGCCTTCTTTTATTATTATTATTATAATTACGCCCATGGCATCATGCTGAAAATAAGAAAGCTTCTGTACAACTAACTGTCTTCGTTGCATGTCATTTAATGTTCTTGCGACCAGATTAATAACCAAAAAAATTTCATGCAAATTACATTTCCTGTTTTAGAAAGAAATTGCAAATTACATTGTATAGTACTCAAAATGTTTCGGAAATGAAAACATCCCTTTTTTTGCTAATCTGGAGGCGCTAAATACGATTATGACATTAAAATTAATTGGCTCTGTTGAGGAAGATGGAACCTAACAACGTCAGCACATTACTGCAGGAATGTGATGCAAGGTTCCTAATTCGGTATATAAGTGGAAAACGAATTAATATATAAGCAACTTCTAGCGAATGATGTATTGTTGGTGACTCTATATCTCGAAACTTGTAACCGTTCAAACATTTTCGTTGTCATTTTCGTGTTTAGCACCTCAATTTAAATACGAAGCTGTCTCCTCTTTCGAAACTCACCAAAGATCAAATTTTGTTCTTCAGTGTTATCCCTTACTTAGCTGAGCTGCTCCGTGCTATTTTTACCTCAAAGGGTAGTTGATAAACTATAAAAAATAATTATGAAATTCACGAGCCACTTTCCATGACTTCTTTCGTGAATTAACGAAGCATGTTTCTAGTACAATTTTTTCCATGAAACAACGAAAAAAAAACCTCTGAGTTTAACGGATTCTTCGTACGCCAGAAAAATTATGAATTTTCAGAAACTTTTCCGCAATTTCTTTCTTATATTAACGGTAAATTACCGTTTTCAAGAGGTGTTAACGGAAATTCCTGAATTTTCCGAAACCTTTGCGCAATTCCTTCTCTATATTAATGGAAAAACTCCGTTCACAATTTTTTCCGTATCCATATAACGAAAAATCTCCAGTAATAGGAGAGATACACAGAAATACTTCGGGGGGTTGATTAACTGTTAAATTTCAGTAGTCTGTTGAAGTATTTCATTTTCAAGTTCTGTAGCGAGATCGGATATTGTGGATAGTATATCGTATGTATTTTTGTTAGTGTGGCACAGGATATTTCTTCGCATTTCGCCCAGGGATGTAGTTTCAAACAAAAAGTGCTTTTGCGGTAAATGGATTAAGAAAAACAACCTGGGAAGAATTCCTTCAAAAGTTTCAAAAGCCCATCAGGTTTGTTGCTTTTACTATTTAGTATTTTTCATTATATTTTTATTACTGATTACTTTTATGAATTGATATTAAAATTGCATAATTTGAGCAAATTTAAATAGAAGAAAGCAGGGGCGGTTCGTCATTAGGGGCCAGAGGGGCCGGGGCCCCACCTAAAAATTTATATTTCTAGAAATAATATTTTTTTTTCCGATTCCTATTCTTTCTTTTAACTACATGGTGATAAAGCTATCCCTTCAAAAACCATTACCTAAGGGAAAAGTTTCCTTCAAAAACGAAAAACTATTCCCTGAGGAAAGAGATCATGTTCAGGGTGTGAGGTTATTGGGGCCAGCTCCAACATGCCCCAGTAACATCACTACGCAAGCAAAGAGGAGACGATTTCCTCCCTGTCTCATTCAGTAAAAAGACCTACATACAACACTGTCTTAACCGCGTGTGCAAAAAAAGCTGTGATCTGGCCTCGCGCTAATTTGATTGGCCGGGAGTGTATCCATTTCCTTAACGCCGTGGGTTGATAGAGAAGCTTACCTCGACCAAGCTCAAAGGTGGCGGGAGGGTTTTAAATGTCGTAGCAAAGTTGAGTTAGTTATTTTTTCTGTGTGTGTCTCTCTCGGTGATATGTTGTTCCTTCGTGTCGTGACTTTTTTGCTTGTCGAGTACAATGAATGGAGTGGATATTTTGTTAAAATCTCCGTTCTTTGCTTTAAATCTGGAAGAAAAGCTTCACTTAAAAAAATTCAGTGCTTATCACCCCAAGAATGTTTAGTTTGAGCTTCACTTAAAAAAAACAACCAGTGCTCATCAGCCCAAGAATTTGAGTCGAAAAGCTTCACTTAAAAAAACTCTGTGCTTATCAGCCCAAGAATTTGAGTTTCCAAGAGTATGAAGTTTACAAACGCTTTGCAGAACTAATTTCAGTTTTAACTAAAATGATTTTCTATGTTAAAAATAAATAAATAAATGAATGAGAAAACATGTAAGTATAATTTGCACATGAGTACATATATGTTTTTAGGTTTTGCAAGTTCTTTAAAAAAAGGTTAAACATTTCAAATAATGCAAATGGTAGTATGGTACTCATTCTATATGGGACGAAATTCATGAAACGTTCCCTCCCTGCATATATTTGGAGTTATTATATTTTCACTACATTTTTTTATCCTGTATATCCTGTGATTATTCCTCAATTGAGAAATATGAAGAAACACAAAGCACAACTAACATAAATTAATGCTCATATGTTTTAAGATAAAAATTTTATTTAAGGAGTTTTCTGTTAATAGTTATGCATTCTATTCTGATGAAATTTTTTCAATACAATAGTTGACACATTCCTACCTTATTTGGGCATTATTGGGAGTCAAGGGTGTAAACCGAGGCAGAGTAAAGGAATCTTGGGGGTAATATGGAAGTCTGAATAGTTGGGCTCATAATGACAGTTTTTTTTTAATTTCATTGTTTGACTTCGGCTACTTGCCTCACCTGCTTCAGTTGCAACGAGCCGCCACTGGAAGAAAGAATGTAACGTAAGAGTTATATGCTAAAAATATCACATTTTTGTTTAAATATCGCTCTGTCGTACTACACGGTTCTCTATTGAGAATAACACATATCACTTACTCTGAACAGATGCAACTAACACAGTCAGATCAATGCAGTGTGACAACTACGCCGGTTTTCCTAATATTATGAAGTGGATGTTGCAGAGTCCTTTTGTGTTACCCACTAGGAATAAGAGAGTAAGCTCAGGGGTTTACGTTTATTACAGCCAACAGCCGGTGGCGAGCAGTTTAGTTCCGCGTTTAACGACCACCATGGGCCAGCAAGACGTAGGGCTTTAGCAGTCGCCCGAACCTAATTGGAGACAACTGGTTCCATGGAAGCGACAGAGCCAGCGCCATCAGACAAAAGTATCTCCCGTGCCTCAACGGAACTCGAACCAGGACCCACCTTAGGCGAATGGCCAGAAGTCAGCGCCTCTGACCACCCGACCACGGGGTTGCCCATCTGTGGAGTACGAACATTTGATTCAGATACTAAATATGTTTGACGACGAGGACAGTTTTCCCTACTTTTGTATATTTGATCATCTAAATATTTCTTCTTCCCTGCTTTACTTTCCAGATAACCTCAAAAACCGCCTTAGCGCCGCTAAGGCGTACTAATACCCTTCTACATCACTGATTTCGCCTGTTTTGTGCACCAGCTATTATGATGTATATTGTGTTACTATAAGAAACCGGGTATTTAATTTATTTCAGACGTGATTGTAAGATGTTTATGTACCAGTCTGTGGAGTCCATAAGGCAAAAGCTATATAGTTATCTAGAGTAAATTTTATAATTAAAATTTTTGTGAAATAATATTATAAAGCAGAACATTGCACTTTCTCTTAAAGATAACTGAAAATTATTGTCAGGTGGAAAAAAAGACCTCAAAGTCCAAATCATACTGTTGCTTCAAAAAACCACAATGAAAAAAATACGTAATTTGTAATAAGACCCGTACAGAAAAAATAAAATTATTAGAAACGTACTCAAAACAATTACAAGCTCTAATAGAAAATAAAATGACTAAATCGCTCACATTACTGAAAAAAAATCATCATCGCGCAATTAAGTTTTACCTTGAACGTGACCCCGGTTCCTGCGACATTCTGGCTCAGTGGTTAAAACGCGTGGCTTCAACCTACACTGTAAAAAATAAGTGGTGTGAATTCACTAAAACTTTCTTAAAATAACGTGCAGCAAAGTTACCGGTAGGTATCCGTCTTTTTCAGAAATTTCCGTTTCTAAAAGTGCCCTTTTATTTTAACTTCCATATTTTTCTCAGATTTTCCGTAGTCAGAAATTCCGTTTATTTCAGAAAAATCCATTTCATGTTTTTTCTTATTTAAACTGAAATTCCGCAAAACCGACGACACTGCATTTTTCAGCCATTTCTCCAGATAATCCTTCCGCTCAAGTCAGGATCGAAACCGGGCCGCGTGAACAGGAAGCTCACGCCTTTAACCACTGAGCCGTAGACACTGGTAAATTCGAGTTACGTGCATCGTAAAACAGATTGTGCTACAATGAATGTTTTTTTTGTCATTAATACGAGTAAATTAGTCATTTTATTTTCTGTTGGAACATATTTTTTCTATATATGTTTGTATATATACTTTTTTTTTCTGTAGGAAGACTTTTCACAAATTAAGCATTTTTCATCGTGATTTTTCGAAGCAACAAACACTTTATTTTTTTTAAACTGACAATGATTTTCAGTTATCTTTAAAAAAGGTGAAATGTATTTTTATAGTGTTATTTCAACAAAAAAAAAAAGGCTCCTAAATATAAAATTTACTCTTGATAGCTATAAAAGCTTTTGTCCCCAGTTGTCCAGAGACTGATACATGGACATCGCATAACCATCTGTACGACAATTACCCGGTTTGTTACAGTAACACAATATATAAAATAAATAGGTGGTGCACAAAATAGGGGAGAGGAGAAGAAATATCATGTGCCACAATAAACAAAATTCATGCGATGTACTATCCACAATATTCGATCTCGCTACGGAACTTCAAAATTCGACAGACGATTGAAATTTAAAATTTAATCAGCCTTCAAGTATTCTCACCAATCGCTCCTATTACCGGTAATTTCTCATCATATGGATACGGAAAAAGTTAGAACGGAGTTTTTCCGTTATTATGGGAAAGAAATAGCGGAAAGGTTTCTGAAAATTCATAATTTTCCATTAACACTTCTCTAAAACGGCAATTTACCGTTAATATCAGAAAAAAACTGCGGGAAGGTTTCTGAAAGTTCAGAATTTTCCCGTGGTACGAAAAATCCATGAAATTCAGGTTTCTTTCCGTCATTTCACGGAAAGAGTTGTGTCAAAAATATACTTCGTTAATTCACGAAAGAAATCATAGAAAGTGGTTCGTGAATTTCAGAAATTTTTTTACAGTGTAAAAGATCCGGGCTCGATTCTCACTGCCGGCACAAAAGTGTTCTCGCGCGTAAGGGTTGAAATATTCAGCATGTTGAATTTTGCAAAATTTCAGTCTAAATACGGAAAAACTTGAAACGGACTTTTCTGAAATAAACGGAATTACTGACTACCGAAAATCTGTGAAAATACGGAAGTTAAAAAAAAAACGGGAACTTTTAATCTTTTAAAAACGGAAATTCCGTTAAAAGACGGACAGTTTCCGGCAACTTTGCTGCACGTTTTTTTTCAGAATTTTTACGCGAATTCACACCATTTTTTACAGTGTATTTAGCATGTGTTTTAAAACTTTTTCAGTTGTGAGTATTTTTTTCGCTATTTCATTAAAGTGAGCAATGTCTCTCGTGAGAAAACAGTTGCACTTAGAAGCTATTTTTGCAGAAATTAAGATGTCTTCAGCGCGATTTTAATACGTTAATGACATCATATTGAAAACAGGAAAATTTCCATGACGTTAATTTCCTTCTGTATATGAGAAATAAATTGCGGCTTTTGTGTTAATGCCCCGACCAAAAGAAACCGAAATGTAATTGAATTGGATTTCAATCTAACTCTTCCCCTATAATCACCATCTGAACTTCGTTAAGCCTACTGTTGTTCAATTAACTTTACCTCTTTATTTTTCAGATGACTTCTAATTATAACTATTAAAGCCAATAATTTACTCCTTTGCACGAGTCGAAATTTCCTACATGATTATTATTAGTTCCATTGTGCAGTCATGTCCTTAATTTGACGCAAGCGAACTTTGCTCATTACTTTCATTACCCAATACGTACGAAGTGACATCATTTTTAGAAGAAGCATTTTATAAGCGAGAAGTAAACCTGTTGGGTATTGTTAACTTATCCCTCTTCATGTTACTAAATCCATTAAGCTGCGAAATTGCTGTATTTTTAACCTTTAGTACTGATGACAACGATGCCGCAGTAAAAATCGTGACTTGTTGTAGATATCATTTCTACTCCTCGATAGTTTAGAGGGCTCGGGTTACACGAAAATGTGCAATTAACTTGACCTGTGAGAATTGCTATGGATGGCCGATGTGGCAGAAGCCACTACCTGATAAGCACCTTTTGGAATGAATATGTGTAAGGCGTGGCTATTGTAATGGAATACAGTTTGTGAAATTGCTACTTTGTGTGTACTTCCCCCAAGCACCAGGAAAAAAAAACTACAATTACGGTATTATTTCCTTTGTTCCTCTGGTATACTTAACGATTCGTACACCTTTCAAATAAGCGAGCGGAACTGTATTTAAATTTAATAATCCTTTCCCGTTTTTCAACTGCAATTTTCCAATGAAGGAAATTCTCGTTTCAGTTTCAAACACGCAAAAAAATACAAAACAAAACAAAGACAGAGGGATGAAACTATCAGGTTCAACCATCCAAACAATGGCTTCGTTCAACATCTTTATAATTACTAAAACGGCCATCACAAAAACTGGACAACCTCACTCTCTGGAGGAAAGATTACTATATTTAGATAATTTGAAAAGTGATGAAAAGTTAAGACAATCGTGACTTGCAATATCGAAGAAAATGGAGCTGTTGTATTTTTTCAAAGAATAAAATGATCATAGCGATAACCAGTGGTTTCGTTCTGAATGGAAAGTTGATGTGTTAACAAAGGATCGTCCTCAGTTTTGATAAATGAAAATTTCAAAACGAAAAGCAAATGATTAGTTTACGTGTTCTGATTGCTTAATTTGTATACCTAACCACTTTGACATCACAAACGAAACATTCTTAAAAGCAAGAGACACGAAAAAAAAAAAAAAAAAAAAGAAAGAGAAACAGTCAAAATAAATTACATAGCAAGAAAACTTGAAATAATATCTTGATAGCAGACACAAAAATAGGTGGGAAATCATTCCAGTTGTTTTATTGATGAAACTATGTAATATTCGCATTTTTGAAAATGAATGATATGATATCCATAGTGTTACATAAATATTGATATTCATAGTGTTATTCATAAACATGATTTAAGTTGTGGAGTCATTTTGGAAGAAGGACAGACCATCGGTGGACAGCCAAACTTTTAGACTGGATCCCAAGGGACAGGAAAAGACCCAGAAGAAGACCATATGGAAGATGGGTGGATGAAATTCGGAAGGCCGTCCCGGTGGCGCAGTGGTCTAAGCGATCGCCTCTGATCATTCGTCCAAAAGGGGTCCGGGTTCGCATCCCGGTGAGGCTTGGATGTTGTGTTTGTCTTACGGCACTGGTTCTCTCCATTCCCTGGAACCAGTGATCTTAAATTAGGGACGGGCGACTGCTTCTAGCCCATTGAGTTGCTCATGGTTGTCGTTAAACCTCCAATTAAAAAAAAAAAAAAAAAAGAGAAACAGTCAAAATAAATTACATAGGAAGAAAACTTGAAATAATATCTTGATAGCAGACACAAAAATAGGTGGGAAATCATTCCAGTTGTTTTATTGATGAAACTATGTAATATTCGCATTTTTGAAAATGAATGATATGATATCCATAGTGTTACATAAATATTGATATTCATAGTGTTATTCATAAACATGATTTAAGTTGTGGAGTCATTTTGGAAGAAGGACAGACCATCGGTGGACAGCCAAACTTTTAGACTGGATCCCAAGGGACAGGAAAAGACCCAGAAGAAGACCATATGGAAGATGGGTGGATGAAATTCGGAAGGCCGTCCCGGTGGCGCAGTGGTCTAAGCGATCGCCTCTGATCATTCGTCCAAAAGTGGTCCGGGTTCGCATCCCGGTGAGGCTTGGATGTTGTGTTTGTCTTACGGCACTGGTTCTCTCCATTCCCTGGAACCAGTGATCTTAAATTAGGGACGGGCTACTGCTTCTAGCCCATTGAGTTGCTCATGGTTGTCGTTAAACCTCCAATTAAAAAAAAAAAAAAAAAGAGAAATTCGAAAGTATGCAGGAGTAACATCGAGGAGACTGGCACAAGACAGACCGTTGTGGAAGAAACTTGGGGAGACCTTCGTCCAGCACTGGATTGATAATGGTTGACAATGATGCTGATGACTCAAAAACATGATACCAGAAAACAGACTTGTTAAAAACATGCAAGAAAAAACTAAATTGATTATGCAAAGCATAAACTATATCAGGGTCCACACTATTGGAATTATTTACCTTCTGAAATAACTATAATTAACAATTATAAATTATTTAAAAAGAAACTAAAAAGCTACTTACTTGCACACTAATAATCTAATATTATAAAAAAAAATAGAAGTGGAGGGGGAGACAACAAGCCCTAAATGGTGGGTGAATATTGTAAAACGAGCATTGCCTGTTTCATGCTGATACTTCGGTTTTCTTAACATGATCTGTCAAACGTTGGGCTCTATGGACCTTATTCAGTGGATTTCTGCGTACCAACATGGCTACTGATTTAATGTTTTCGCTATTTAATTATCCCTTATACTGTTGCCTAATTTTTACAATCCTAACGTCATGGATTCTGCCGAGGAATTAATAGAGCTACAGGGCGAAGAAGAAGAAATTAATTTCTTAGAAGAACAAATCAAGGCTGCAAAAATATACAAAGACAATTTTGTGTTCGATGTTTATTTCGCATGACGCAGTAAAGCATCGCCGTTAGTCATAATGAAGTTTTCAATGTAGCATTTCTCGTACACGCTATATTAAATTTTCATGTTCTTATTGCGAGACATTGGCGAAATATCTGAAACATAAAATTTAGTACCTTGTTTTGTAAAACAAAAACATTTAAAAGCTCAGACAAATACGTAATAACGAAACAAACTAGGGTTCGCACGCTAGGCAATCTGCTTAAAAATTAAATGAATGCGTAACATTAAATAAAAGAGAAATTATAGATATGTTTGTTTTATTCTTTGAGGAAAGTAGAACTTAATTTGTAATTCACCGATCCAAATATTCCGTCAATTTTCGCCTACCTTTTTTTTTTTTCTTTTTTGAAATTGAAATTCGAAGGCTTCAACTGCTTTTGATTCGTAGTGTCATAATATCCAAAAGCTTTTTCCCAAAAGTGGACAGAACATATTGGAGAGTCCACATCGGAATGGAAATCACCTCGTTTCATTTTACACAAACATTCACTTAATAATTTCGTCTTTTTCAGCCGAAAATTAAAGAATGCTTTTCTTTCGTCTACACAATTTAGGTTGCAAGATTTATTAGCACAACCATACGATGAGCAAAAGTTAGACATGTCGTTAATAAATTTACGAAAATCGCGTTTTTCCTAAATCCTTGCAACGTAACGTCATGTTAAGCGATGGGAAAACTCATGTAAACAAATTCTTGTTGGTCCTCGGCCACGGAAAGGCTTTCCCATGATGCAAAGCGAGGTGAATAAGGTCCATTTGACTCTTTTAAGTATGACTTCGAGGTTGTTAAGTCAGATCACTATGTAGACCTGTTCCTTTATTCTCCAGGCTGTTTCAGTATTCCCAAATTTATATGTAAATAATTGTATTAATTGTAGTAATACATGTATTTCATGTAACAGCTAAAAATAGTAAATAAATAAATGAATAAGGAAAAAATTTTATATTAATTTTATTAATGATGGTCATCTGTAGAGGATTTTAGGAAGGGAGTGTCTGACCCCAGGTCTTAAACAACCCTTAGAAATAGGAAGCTAGGAGATTTGGGTTAGAGTGCCTGATAGGATAGTGACACGGCAGCGAAGTAGAAAGGGGGAGGAAGACGCCCTTATTTATTACCGGGGAGCCAGTACCCGGAATCCGACGGCTTAACGTGCCCATCCGACGCACATTTAGTGGATCGAACCTGAGGTCCTTTCCGCGGCAGTCACGAACGTTGCCCGCAAGGACACCCGCGGCCCTCATTTTATTGATAAAACTACGCCAATTGTTATAACTATTTTTTTTATTTGAACACCATCTTTTTCCTTAGTAGATTCTACCCTTAAAAGAGATTACTGCATGCCAAAATGTTCGCGCTGTACAAATGTACATGGAAAACATAATATATCATACACAGCACTCCTCTTCAAACCTGCCGTACTCCGCCGCAGTAAGCCGCTCAGCCGAAACGCCGTTGAGTAAAAACTGACCAACAGGGAAAGGATTTTTAGGTAATAAAAATCAGAAAGATATTTATTTTTTATGAACTAATAATTTCCAAAATATCTGCTAAAACAGAAAAACGTTTTCAAAACATAAAAAAAAAATGATGAAAATAAAAATATATTTTCTTTAAAAATAAGAAATCCATCTAGTCATTTTATGGGATTAAAATATATTAGTATGCAAATTACTAATTACAGCCATACATTTGATGGAAAAAGTTCTTCCGAGTTACAGTGGACAGCAAATGACATCTCCAGATTTTCCATCTCAGACCTATTGTCACGAAATAACGATAAATGAATGAGACTACTGAAACTAAAGGAAACGTTATGGCCGGACCAAATCAAAACTTGCAACTTGTGAAAATCTTCATTTGGAAACCACGCTATCCACAAAAGCTGCTAATAGGCATGAGGAATACGAAATAAAGCTGCAAATTCCGCAAAACCTTTTTGTTTTGCATTTGGTCTTGACTCATTTTTTTTCTGAACAATAATGCCACATGATGTTACATCCACCTAGTTTTTTGATAGGATGTTGTTCCTTTTCTTTTTTTCTTTTTTTTTTTTTGTAACGTTTGTTGCGGGCTTCAAACTCGAAGGATCCTTTTTTCACTCACAGACATGCAATAAAGAGGCAGAAGAACACTGGTTAAAAGTCAACACAGAAATCTACTCGGCGCAGCTGTTAGAAAAAAATAGCTCACTGTACTTTACAACCGACCTTTAGCAGGGAGTTAAATAATATCGCAAAAATGTACATGCTGGCCTGCAGGCAGCAGAAATTAAACAGAACCACATCAACAACAACGGCTATAATGCGAGCTGCCATATATGCTCTCCGTGTTGTACTTTGAGACCTATCCATCCGTTTCCTATTGATCAGATACCTACCAGCTTTGTGGCTTACCCGAGACTATTATAATGGTAACCACGGTGATCTAAGCGAGTATGGTGGTAGGAAGACACTCGTTGCAAGGACGTTGGAGTTCTCCATCTAAGCGACTACAGAACGTCTGCGAATTCTGTGTTAGAGCACCACACGTGTGTACTAAGATTATATCATAACCAGCATCGTCAGGGGAAAGTGTGGTGTAAACGAACTGCTGATGTTCGAAGTGAGCGCCACCTCTCCTGTATCGTAACGTCGGAATGGAGAGACACAGTAGAAGGGACTACATTGACATTTAACAACGATACACCTGCGAACGTATTTCTTCTAATATATGCCAGCATTACAAAAACTGTGCATTACTTGAAAAAGAAACTACATCCAAAATAGTCTTCGTAATAATTGGTATCGAAGGAAAGAAAGTTTTTTTTGAATTTGATATTAAGAAGCAAAGATACACAGAGTTACAAGGAAAGTCCTTGATCAGGCCAACATCTCACGAACTATGGCAGTTAGCGATTTACTTCTTGTGCAGTTGTATAGGAAAACCCCTATATCACCCACAATAACACCACGAGGGATCTCCTCGCCACCTTTTTTTTGGGGGGGGGGGGGGGTTGAAGGTGGCTATCGCGCCTCCTTTGCAGATAGGGCAAAAAAGTCAATTACAAACTTGTTCAGCGAGGCAAAAATAGTACATAAATGTTTTTGTCCCATAACAAAAGATGGAAGGGGACCGGGAATGTGGCCCCAAGAAAATTACAACACCCGGAAGCAACGATGGAGTATTTAGACAAGAACTTATTACTTAGAACTTATCTAAACTGCTAAGTTCTAAGTAAATGAAAGCACAAAGGAAAAGTTTTCCTACAAACCTCATCAACAGTTCTTGTTCCGAAGTAAAACGCAGTTTCTTGACATTTTCAATATCAGACTTTGGTGTCCAATTACAGTAATAAAATACACTGAGACAAGGAGAAATAGCATAAAGTGGGCGAAACACTCATCCAATAGGAAAACTATGCACATCTAATTGATTTGCGTACTTGGTAAAGCTTTCGACTTCCCGTCACTGGTTCACGAAGTTTTGGCATACCGACCACGCATATCATTTTTGTAAGCTGACGACGGAGCAGAAAGCACATCTGAAATCCATGTAAATATGCTTCGGACACAGCGACTCAGGTATAGCTTTTCGCTTTTTTCGCGTTTGGAGAGTCACTTTCCATCTTTTGTTATGGGACACAAACATTTATGTACTATTTTTACCTCGCTGAACAAGTTTGTAATTGGTTTTTTTGCCCTATCTGCAAAGGGGGGCGCTAGGCCCCCTCAACTCCCCCTTAAATAAAGGGTCGAGGGGATCCATCATGGTGTTATTGTGTGTGCCATAAGGTGTTTCCTGTACAACTGCACAAGAAGTAAATCGCTAACTGCCACCAGTGGTGCACATAGGAATTCTTGTTGGAGGGGGCTGTATATATACAGTATACGTACACAACGTGTGTACATATACACTGCTGGACAATTGCTAAGGACGGATCATAAACGGCTATATAGCGCATAAAAAAGTAAGTGTGGTTGGATGCCAAGTGAAATAAAATAATGTCAGAATGCCAGGACATTACAAGAAAGACAATTTATTGTGCTGTGAAATCCAGAAGGCATTGGATCAAGGGACAAACAGGCCATTTTGTGCAGAATACGTAAACGTGAAAAAAATGCAATTACCGTCCGCAGGCGTTCCGGCGTAAGATGTCAATACGGGATATGGCCACCATGGAGGGCGATGCACGATTCCACACGTCGTGTCATGCTTTGCACAACATTATCAAGCAGCTGTTGGGGTAATTTATCCCATTCCTCTGTCAGTGCACGGATGAGGGTGTCCTTGTTTATTGGAGGGCATTGGCGACCAGCAAGACTCCTCCCCAAAGCATCCCACACATTTTCAATGGGATTCAGATCTGGAGAAGGTGCTGGCCATACAAGGCGTTGAATATCCTCGCTCTCAAGACACTCCTGGACAGCGACTGTTCGATGACATGTTGCGTTGTCGTCCATGAAAATGAATCTATCACCGACAGCACCACGGAACATGCGAACATGAGGTAGCAGAACATCATTAATGTATCGTTGGCCAGTCATAGTCCCAGTTTGAAGCACATAGAGGGACGTACGGCCATTGATCATGATGCCAGCCCATACCGTGACACTACATGTCGGATATCGGTCCCTTTCCTGTATGTTTGCTGGACAATATGCAGTACCACTATCACGCCAGATCAGTTGTCGTCGACAATCAGACGATAGACTGTATCTTCTCTCATCTGAGAAAAGGACAGCAGACCAGTCGTTATCAGTCCAATTGCGATGTTGATGGCCCCATTGCAAACGGGCGGTACGGTGACGTCTGGACAATGGGATGCACACAACAGGACGGCGGGCGTATAGTCCTCCTTCATGCAAACGTCTGGCGACAGTTTTTCGGGAGATCCGCTTGCCAGTAGCAGCCATAAACTGATTTGCTACCTCACTAGCTGTGCTGCGCCGGTGTCTTTTTGTTGATAGCACTATGTACCGACCTTCTGCAGGTGTCGTACTGCGAACACGACCTCCCCCGTGACGTTTACTACACTCTCCATGTGTTTGAAATGATTTCCAAAGCCTTGAAACAACACTGTGGCTGACGTCGAACTCCCTGGCAACATCTGTTATTTTTCGCCCTTCTTCAATCTTGCCAATAATACGGCCACGCGTAAAATCATCTAGGTGATGTCGGGAAGACATACTGAAAATTGCAAGTTCGTCAATTGATTCTTTCCCTTTCAACTTTGCGTTTGAACAACAACGGTCAATACGCGTCAAATTCTTTACATCTCTTATCAGCGCTCTGACATCACGAACAAGTTCGGCAATCCAAAATTTGCATACGCACAACACGTCTTACTATATCTCGCGCTTATGCTAATTTCCACATTTTCCTGCCTTCCATTTTATGGTTGCTATCGTTGCTATTGTCATCCGTTATTAGCAATTGTCCGGCAGTGTATATAGTGTACGCCTATAGTTTATATTCTGTTGTGTCATACATCGCTCTTAATCTCTTTGGGGCTTTGGGTACGATGTAACAGAAGATACTATGTAATTTTTTGAACATGTAAAATAATATTTTTGAATGTTTAATTTGTGACGTTCGTCGCTCTTAATCTCTTTGGGGCTTTGGGAAGAAGACCACGTGTAATAGAAGACAATATGTAATTTTTTGAACATGTAAAATAATATTTTCGAATGTTTAAAGTTCTACGTACGTCGCTCTTAATCTCTTTGGGGCTTTGGGATGAAGACACCATGTAATAGAAGACACTATGTAATTTTTTGAACATGTAAAATAATATTTTTGAATGTTTCATGTATGACGTACGTCGCTTTTGATCTCTTTGGGGCTTTGGGAAGAAGACCCCGTGTAATAGAAGACACTATATCAGACACTATGTAATTTTTTGAACATGTAAAATAATATTTTTGAATGTTTAATTTGTGACGTACGTCTTTCTTAATATCCTTAGAGGGGGCTTAAGCAATCAAAGCCCCCTCCGCGGGTGCGCCAATGACTGCCATAGTTCCTGAGATATTGGCCTAATTACGAACTTTCCTTGTAACCCTGTATAACAGAATTCATTTTGAAGTTCATAGCAACTACATTTGCGCCCTCTAGCTGCGGTGTTATATACATTGCAAAAAGACTGGAAAGCAAGTATTACCGTTCTCACATTTCGGTCTTTGATATGCAAAAATAATTTTTTTAATCGGTCTAATAGTTACGGAGATATATATGGTGCCTATAGACCGACGGACGGACAAATATAAGCATTATTTTCCTTTTTTTTTTTACAAAAGACGTGCTAAAAATTGAGAATTTGAGACCAGTTTAAACAGACCACTGTCATAACATGTAGACTGTATTGCGAAACTTTTTAGTGCAAAGTACTACTGCATTTCAAAATAAAACAGGGCATCTTTTAATATAAATTCCATTGAAAATACGAATGGAAATGAACTAAATACAATTTCCCTTCAGCCGTTTTTCAGAGCCATTGTGATCACAATTTTCATCGCTGACGAGTTAGAATAATACACTTATTGAAAATCAATACACAAAGGAAGATTTCAATTGTACTTGGCAAATTCCATTCAGTGAACACCAAATAAGCGCTGACTGCTTAAATTCAGACAGCAATTCAATCAAAGGAATTTGCATTTCTTTGTCGTCGAATTGAACAAATGGCAGAGTTGCTACTAAAATGCTTGGAGTCCTTCGAGCGACAGAGAAATATTTAAGTAAAGTAAATCATGATATGCTTAGCATGTGATTCTCACTGTTATTTTATTTAAATTTCCGATTTAGCGCTTTTAATAGAAAATGATAAAAATAATTGATACAAAAATTAAAAAAAATATTTACTAATAAAATCAACAAATCAAAATTGAAGTTGCTTCTGAAAATTTTGAAGATATTCTTTCCGGATTGTTCTTCCCTAAACCCTTCAACGTTACAGCATTTTTTAACTTGAAAAAATATATTTTTTTAAATTTAGAATTATATCACTAACCTTGCATTTTCGTAAAAAGACCTGGTAAAAAAAATGCATTTATTTTGAGCAAGCATGCCCTTTTGAGATCAAAACTACCCTAAAAGACCCTGAGATATAATTAATCGAGAGCGGCTTTTCATAGTAAAATAAAGAGATGCCTTTATTTTACTATGAAAAGCCGCTCTCGATTAATGAGTAATAACGAAAAATGGCGTCTTATGAAGAGAAACCAACACTCAACAGGAAAACTTCCTGTTTCTCTTTGTTTTTTTCATAAATTGAGACCACGAAAATGTCAATATTTTTGCCATTTGTGTTCTTGGATGCTACTCAAGCTGCGAATACTGCCGATAAGAAAAGGTATGGCAACTTTCGTAGATAAAATAAAATTGTAATGAAACACTGCCGTGACGCAGTGGTCTAAGCGCTGGCGTCTGACCATTCGTCTGAGATAGGTTCGGGTTCGAATCTCGGTGAGGCATGGATGTTGTGTTTGTCTTACGGCTCTGGCTCTCTTCCTTTCTCGGAGCCAGTGGCTCTAAATTAAGGGTGGACGACTGCTTGTAATCCATTGAGATGCTCAAGGTGGTCGTTGAACTCCCAATCAAAAAAAAAAAAAAATGAATCACTAAAACATAATTTATCCCCCAGGGATACAAATCCTCAGCAAAAAAGGAATAAATTGTAGAAGAGATTACTCTTTAAAATGTAACTTACATGGCTTTCAATCACATTTTATATGCCGATGAATATCAATATTGCGAAGATCATTTTCTCTTTCAGTACACGAAGTTATCCGTAATTAGCTTCCCCAGCTGTAAAGCAACCAGCACTTAATGACACCTCAAGCCGTCCACCAAGCTCCCGTGCACTGCGAAATGATAACGTTATAAACATGTTATTCCTTTTATCGAAACGCTTATGTCATGTCGGTTACTTGTACCGAACTGCATGAAAACGCTGGCTGACTGACAATGGGTAGCCCTCGGGATGATATGGCAGATGTTTTGAAATGATTGCTTCATTTTTAATTGGATATGACATGCCGACAGCTAAAAGGAACAACTCATTGTTTTTTTGTTTTTTTTTGCTTTTTATGTAAATAAGTCGATGGTACATATCTGTTGCACAGTCACTCAGAAGGAAATCCACTTTGTGAATCAGTTTGTATCTCCGCGATATAATTAATACAAGACGCAACGTTGGAGCACATGAAACAACGACCTAGACTTTATACGTGTAGCTTGCTATAACTGTAGGTATAAATAATCGATATTAAATTACTTTAGAGCAGCCTTAATGGCTTAGTTGTCAGAGGCCTGTATTCTGAGAATCGCTGGTGTGCTTTTCCTACGGTGCTGGCTCTCGCCCTTCCTATCCAGCAGCATCAAATTAGGGACGCCCGACTGTTTATTGTAGGGATGGGACATTCGAATCCTCGAGTCCCGCGAATCTTGAAAAAGATTCGAGATTCGAAAACTCGAATCTTCGCACTTATTTCGTCCTTCGAATCTTTTTAATTTTAACCTAAAAAACTTAGTGTTTGGTGTTTGTTCTAGAGCGATATTTGTTCGAATTTTTTCAGCATGACGAGTTCTGACATTAGAAAACAAGCGAAGAAGATCGTCTACAGTGTGTACACAGCTATTTGAAATAGCTTGTTATTTCCAAACCGGATTCAACAATGAAGAATTTGTTCAGCCAAACACAGAGAGCAACCGCCGAAGCAACAGGCGTCTCCCATCGGACAGTGCCTTAGCCACCATACCTCAAGTATAGTGGGAAAAGTAACTTAGCCTTATTTTATCTCTCTCCTGGTAGCCGTTACTGTGGTAACGAGCGTGAGAACGGAGGGGGAGTGTGACCTTTAGCCGCGTCGCGCACATCACTCAAGTTACCCTATCTACAGCCCAGCGTTTCTAGTTCTACTCAATTCCCCGCAGCGTCTCACTTGCACACGCTATCAGTATACGCTCTGCGTTATCCAGTCTGTATTTTTTGTCTGAATCTCAGCGTTTCCCACGCTTTATTGTTTTTATTCCTACGTAGTTTCTATCGCTAACCGCAGCATTTACGCATACTTAGGAGCGGTTTGTCTTGTGCCTGTCACACAAGCATCGTATCTCCTATAACCTGCAACGAATGTCAACCCATGAGATGTCATGATCTCAAACATCTTCTAATATCTGGAATTATTTCCAAATTTCGGATGATGAAAATTATGCGAATTGCAGTCTGTGTTCTGCAAAAATATCCAGAGGAAAAGAGTCACATACCACTTCAGCAATGTGGAAACATTTGAAATCCGAACATTCTTCCAAATCTCAAGAACTGAAAGATAGAAGTTCATCATCTCCATCGTTAGACGACTGCGCTCATCATTGACTACTGCTTCACCCTCAAGCTTTTTGACAGATGATCCTGCTGTCATTAGGAGTCTTGCTAGTTCATCTCCTAGTCCAGGTTCAGCAGCTTCTTCTTATGAAGAACAAAGCCCTTTCGAAGCACCCCCAGTAAAACGCAAAGCAGAGTCTTATAACCAACCGACTCTGAAAGCATTTATTGATAAAATGCAAAGTTTTAAGCCTGGAGACAAACAGCTAGTCTCCAGATTAGTCGCCGAAATGATCTGCAAAGATAAACAACCATTGTCCATGGTAGAAGATAAAGGTTTTAAAAAGTTGGTAAACCACCTTGAGCCAAGATATATCAGCCCAAGCAGGAAATACTTTGCCCCAAAGGTAATTCCAGAGATGTATGAAGAATAAAAACAAACAGTTGATGATCTTTTAGATAAAACCGAGTTTATTGCAGTCACAACAGATATATGGACATCAACAACTTCTGACGATTACCTCAGTTTCACAGTTAACTTCATAGATGAAAACTTTGAGTATCATCACTTGTGCTTAGAATGTATTTATTCCCTTTGCAGAAGTTTCACATACAGCACCAGCAATGGAAACTTTCATTACCAACACTGTGAAAGAATGGAATCTCTTAGAAAAAGTTCTATGTTTCATGAGAGACAATGGGCCTAATATGGTTGCACCTTTAGAACGCAGTAACCTTTGACCACTTGCCATGCATTTGCTCATATATTTCAACTAGTTCTCGAAGATGGTTTGCTGAACAAGAGTGAAATTAAGGAAATAATGTCAACCTGCCGGAGTATTGTGGGACATTTCAAACACTTTTCTAAAGCCATGAAAGTCTTACAAGCTTCTCAAGCTAAGCAAGTCTTAAACCCAATCGTTTGATACAAGATTAACCGACTAGATGGAATTCTCAGCTTCACATGCTCATTCGTTTCATGGAACAAAAGCAAGATATTTTATTATCTGCTTCAGAGTTAAATTTTCAGGTAGATCTTAGTTCTCGGTGGAAAATATAAAAGAAGAGATACGAATCTCAGATGTGTTCGATAGAGATACATTTGTGGCCAGTTCAAGCGAAGCAAAAATCTCAGAAGTAATTCCTTCAGTGAATAGCACCATTAGTATTCAACAAAACTTCAAATCAACTTTAGGTTCCGTACAGGGTTTTTGAAATGACTAGCTTACATCTGTAAAAAGGCGCCATCAGTCTGTTGAGACCGAAAAATTGTGTGCTCTTGAAACTATACTGGATAACTGATTCAAAAAAAGTGTATTTTTGTGCAAAAAAAAAAAAAAAAAAAAAAAATCCTTGAGCAAATTAAATCAACACTGGCCATTGAAATTCTGATATTAGTATTTTGCAAGCACATGACAGTGATCTGCAGTCATCAGAACAAAGGCAAAGATATCTCATGACGGACTGATCGCATCTGGTACTTCCGGATCGTTGCGAGCGAGGGTAGCTAGTTTCAAAGTTAAGCATGAGGACTGAAAGACAGACAAGTGTCATCAACTTAGCTTAGATTCTTTTCTTAGGATAATTCCTGAAAAGCTTAGAAGTGGTCACCAAGGTGGCTTGCGCACGACAACATTGCGATTCCAAGCAACTCTCCCACCTTTCCGCCATTTTACGTGCGAATTAATTGAGCATCGGGATCCAACGACAGTCGTCGTCACATTTTATACCAGTGTTCGTTACTTCTAGAACAGGATGCGTTCGATACCAGCGAGTACCTTAGTTTTTTTAATGTATCTGAGGAAGTTAACCTTCCTTGTCAAACAGGACCATACATGTAAATAAGAGTTCGGATTTCTCTCGTAATAAAGACAGCAAAGATGTTTATCAATGTTTCAAATACGATTAATCTGACTACAGTGCTTATCGTTCCGGCCAGTGGGTGTATAACGAAGTAAATTTCTCCGTCATTTCTGTCCACGCCAGGATTCGAACCCGGATCCCCTCATTCCGGAATAAGTCACTCTACCAATTGAGCTACGCGGACTTTTATTCTGGTTCCTATCTGCCTTTTATGTCGTGTGCGTCCTTCTGGCAGGTACGTCACATCTCCTGGTACGTTACATCATCTCCCCCTTATTTATTTTTTTTCCTTTTTAGTGCTGGAGAAGGGATTCTCTTATTTTTCCTATCTCGCGGTTTGGAAATAACATCACACCAATGCGATATTTTGAACGGTCGGGTCATCCTGATAGTTCGGGCGCCATTATAACGAAGTAAATTTCTCCGTCATTTCTGTCCACGCCAGGATTCGAACCCGGATCCCCTCATTCCGGAAAAAGTCACTCTACCAATTGAGCTACGCGGACTTTTATTCTGGTTCCTATCTGCCTTTATGTCGTGTGCGTCCTTCTGGCAGGTACGTCACATCTTCTAGTACGTTACAGGTAGGAAACCCCGTAAATCTCAGCGACCCAATTTGTTCCTAATAGTACGAACCCTGGCCGCTTCTTAAGACCAACTTAATCTTTTCCCTCCTGCACTTCGCTGCGGAGCACTCGGGAAAAATGCAAGGCCTCGACGTGACTTCAGGATGCCTTTCCCTGCACGTTAGGCACCAACAGCGTCCGAAATGCAAATCGTCTTTACTTTACCGCTTAATCTCATACATATCCGAAAGCCCAGGAGCCTTTCATCTCCTCTGATTTGCTGCGTTAAGCCTTTAATCCTTTTCCCGGATTTACTTCGAAGATCTGAAATAATTCTTCTTTTCCCACTTACCCACACAGAACGACAAATATCAGCTGGAACATCCATACAACACATTAGAAAGTACGCTATACTGTCAAAAGTCACCGGATAACCCTTCAGAAGCAAATGAACGGATCCGCTGCGTTGTTAAGATGCGTGGTGCAGCTGCATACGGTATAAAAACAAGCCTGCAGTTGACCGCGATCATATCGCACTCACTGTGAGGTTGAGTGGAAATGTCGCGACGGGAGACAACTGACTTTGAGAAAGGAAAGACTGTTGGGTCTTATATTAGTGGGCTGTCTATAAGAGAAACCGAGAGGCATTTAAACATACCCAAGTCAACTGTTTTGGATGTACTGAATAAGTGGAAGACGCATGGCGTGCCTAAAGCATCAAAACGTACCCGTAGGCCAAAGAAAATCAGTGATAGACGACGTCGAAGCCTCAGGAGAGTCGTTACAGCTAATCGACGGAGTACTACACAAGACCACAGTGTACAGATGAGTAACAATGCTGGAACCTCGGTATGTACACGTACCATTCGTAGAGAACTTCATTCCATGGGTTACCGTGGTCGTGCGGCTGCTCATAGGCCTTTCATCTCCATTCGGAATGCTATTCATCGTTTAGCATGGCGTAAAGAACATTTATCGTGTACCGTAGATAAATGGAAACGAGTTATACGGACTGATGAATCCAGATACACGATCCATCACTCTGATGGCCGTGTGTGGGTATGGCGGTAGCCGGGGAATTTTATTTACAACAGTGTACTGTTCCTACGGTCAAGCTTGGAGCTGGCAGTGTACTCGTGTGGGGGTGTTTTTCGTGGTATGGTTCCGGCCCATTGGTTATCGTGGACAAACCTGTTAGCCAACTCTGTGGCAATACTATGGAACCGAGCCTTGTTGGTACCAGCAGGATAATGCACCGAGCTATAAAGCAAAGACTGTTACTGCGTGGTTTGACGATAATTCCGTATCGTGTGTGGACTGGCCAGCACAGAGCCCTGATCTTAATCCCATAGAGCACCTATGGGATGAATTAGAGCGCCACATAAGAAAATTTGAACCAAGGTCTACTAATAAGCAACAGTTAGTGGCAGCATTACCTGCTGAATGGCCTTTTGCTGTGTTCCAAAACCTTGTCGAAAGCATGTCTCGAAGAATCACTGTATGCATTAAGGCCAAAGGTGGACCGACACCGTACTAATATATGTCAATTAAAGCTATGTTGTGTTTCTCTTCTCAAAAATTGTAAATCTTTGTTTGTTTGGCGCCACCAGTCTAGAGCAATGCTTGTCTCACGGTTGCTTCTGAAAACGGCGCAAACAAAGAAACTTCACGAGTGAGCGGAATATTATAACATATTTGCATTATTTAATCTTGAACTGGTTTGGGAAGTCATACAATATCTGTAATAATGTTCGATGTAATAATTTTCAATATCATTTCGAAAAAAATTCTCATGGTTTGATTAAACCACATCAAAATTATACCAGAAGTAAAAGTTTGTAGCTTGGGAAGTAATTTAGTGGCCATTTAGTTTTGGTTTACATTTCTTATTTTTCTAGGAGATCTTTAGCGCTTTGATGAGATTTTTTTTTTTTGGTTGGAGTTTTAACGACCACCGTGAGCAACTCAATGGGCTATAAGCAGTCGCCCGTCCCTAATTTAGGGTCACTGGTTCCAGGGAAGGGAGAAAACCAGTGCCGTAAGACAAACACAACATCCATGCCTCACCGGGATTCGAACCCGGACCCCTTACGGACGAATGATCAGAGGCCATCGCTTAGACCACTGCGCCACCGGGGCGGCACTTTGATGAGATTACGCAAGTCTGTTAGACAACACAGCCGGAGATAAGGCAGAGGGCGTATGCCGCGCATCTCTTTTCTCCATAATGTTAGAATCCATTGGAGGTTGTCATGCAAAAGGAGTGAATAAAATCTGGAAAAATTTCTTTGTCATCCCCTTTACGTGTGTACTGATAAACGACACCGACGGCAAAATGTAAAATAACCCTGAGCACGTTCATGTACTTTAATTTTTCCTAAGCAAAAACCTCTTCGTGCGGAGTAACGACGTTTCCTGAAGCTCGGCGAAAAAATAATCTCTAGTACTTTTTCTTTTTGCTTAGCTTTAGTAGTGATCTACGCTGAGCGGCTTTAATTAAGTAAATTTTAAAATAATATCATCACAAAAAATTTCACTGACAGACCCAAAGTTCTATCTGATCTACCGGCGCTTCCTGTAAATAACTTTTCATGTTCATTACTATAGTTAATTTTCGGATTTTTATTTTTCAAACTATGGTATGGGAATTCTACAAACGGCTAAAAGTTCTATTTGATCTGTCGACGCCTACAGTAAGAAACATTTCATACACATTACTATTATTTTATATTGATTGCTGTTATTAATTTTCTGATTTTTATTCCCAACATCGAAATGTAATAATTATTATTAAGCCAATGCGTGCCCTTCTTAATACAATAGTATATCATTGTCTTCCTGTAGCTTACAACAACTAATTCGCATTGTCAGGTACATAATTTTTTTTATTGATTTCAGAAAAAGTCAGTTTAAAGTTAGTGTCCTTCATTGCGCTCAAGCTTTTAAAGATAAGCTTCTTGCTTCTAATTACATGGGGGGGAGGTTGGGGTTTAACGATCACCGTAAGCAACTCAATGGGCTAGAAGCTGTGCGTCCGTCCCTAATTTAAGGCCACTGGCTCCAGGGGAGGGAGCAAACCAATGCCGTAAGACAAGCACAACATTCATGCCTCACAGGGACTTGAACCCGGACTCATCGCGTAGGAATGATCAGGAACCAGCACATAGACCACTGCGCTACCGGTGCAGCTCTGATAACACTTTTTCATTTTGACAACACGTTTTCTAATTACTAGCGTAGACGAGTGGTCTAGGGCACGGCTTTCTGACCTTTTCATTTTGGCTCATGCATACAGTGATTTTGCCGTTCAGCGGTTTTTCTGTCCTTACCCCTGGAACCACTAGTTCTCTCCGTCGTGGTTCGTTCCTTTCCATGGCGCCATCACTAAGTATTTCGACGCTGATTCTCTCCTTTCCCTAGAAACACAAGAATCTTCCGGCAGTGATTTTCTCCTTCCTCTGTAGCAAATAGGTACTTCCAATGGGGGTTCTCTCGTTTCCTGGAATCCATAGGTCCTTTCGGTGGGTTTTTATTCATTTTCCTTAAAAAACTACGTACTTCCGGCATTGGTTCTCTCTTTTCCATGAAATTACTAGTTCCTGGAACCGCTAGAGTCCTTCCGATGCTGGTTCTCTCCTTCCCTACTAGGTCCTGGAACCACTTAAGTCCTTCCGATACTAGTTCTCTCCTTTCCTACTAAGTTCTGGAACCACTTAAGTCCTTCCGATACTGGTTCTCTCCTTCCCTGGAACGACATGGTCCCTGTGGCGAAAGGTTATCTCCTTTCTAAGAACCACATGGTCTTTCCATCGGTGGGTTTTTCGTCTCCCTGAAACCACTAGATCCTTTCAGCGTAGCAGCGTAGTTCTGTCCTTTTTCTGGAACAACTAGGTCCTATCAGAAGTCGTTTTTTGTTTCTCGGGAATATTTAGGATTTCCTGGAGCTAATCCTCTGCTTTCCCTGGAACTAATAGTTTATTCCAGGTTTTTCTGGAATTTCCATGGAAACACTAGGTCCTTCGGGGGGGGAGTTAGTTTCCCCAGGAAAAACTAGGCCGAAATTAGGGATCAATAGCTCCTTGTATCCATAGATAACCGTAGGTAGTCGGCATATCCTAAACCAAAATGAAAAAATAAGGGTCACCTTGTGCATTGTATTTTCTTTTTGTATCATGCTTTCTAATTAAAAGGATCATTGACTGGTATGTGGCGAGGGCTTCAAACTTCTGGTGCTACTTACTGTGTTGATCTTCTCTCCAGAATTAGGAACGATCTTCCCTCCAAAATAAGAAAGGACGTCATATAGCTTTTCTCTCAAACGGCTATTTTTTATTTTATTTTTAGCAGCTCGAAACTAACTGTAAGTGCTGTTGAATTTCACACTACCGTTCTCATCGTGGCGAGTCCATCAAAAGATGTGGGAGGTCCGTAGGGCAACTTAAAGCCTAATGGAATGAATTTGGTGCAGTTGCCTAATGTTCTAATGCTGGGAGATTTTCTTGCATCTAAACGGCAAAAATTACGTGACCAGTGAGTGGGACGGAGTGCCTCAAACATCTCGAAATTTCCCTTACCACTCGTGTCGCCATCACTATGATTCAAAGCTTTTTAAAAGGACATGTATGTATTACCGAAATGTATGGCACCATTTTGTATTTTTTCTTCTGGATTTAACTTCTGAAATATGAAATGAAACTAGACAAAGTCATCACTTTTCCCACGTTTTTTCTTCAATTAACACACAGCAACTGGAAATTTCTATTTCGAAACAGCTGGGATTGAACCCAGATCTCTCGATAACTAGCCCAGTGCGTTCGCTTTACGTTACGGTGCCAACAATCCACGGCGTATGTGTGTTTACTGTTTATCTGTAAGTATCAGACTATACAAATCCGTAGGGATGTGCTCAGTAACTGAGACGTCTCCATCTGGTGGGGCTTGACGGCACAAGCTATTTACTTATAGCAAATAAATCCAAAAGGAGAGAGAAATGGTGAAAATCTTCCAAATACGTAGAGACAATGTAAATAGAAAAAGTCATCGCTTTTTCCTCGTTTTTCTTTAACACACAGCAACCGAAAAATTGTATTTCGACACCGATGGAATCAAGCATCAGATATCTCGATAACTGGCCTAGTGCGTTGCTGAGCCCATCCCTACGGATTTGTGAAGTCATATGATGACAGATAAACGCACATAGCGCCGTGGATTGCTGACACCGTGGCGTAAAGCGAACGCACTCGGCTAGTTATCGAGAGATCTGGGATTCATTACCAGCGGCGTCGAAATACAATGTTTCGGTTGTTGTGTGTTAATTAAAAAAAATGTGGAAAGAACGGTGGCTTTGTCTGTTTACACTGTCTGTTTTTGAAAGATTTTCACCATGAAATGAAACACTGTTTCGTATTTTCTTTAATTTCTAAATTTCCTGTTAATAAAATAAAATGGTATCTGTGTTTGAACTATTATTGTCTTTCTCTGTAATTGTCTTCAACGCAACACTTCCGAGACACCTAATATTTAAGTCTAGCGACGACAATGAAACAGCGATTTGAAATGGCAGAAAGATTTCCTTTAAAGCTGCTGACTTATGGGAAACACAAAATGCAGAGAAAAATAAGTTCTCTGTTTCCAACGTCCTCATCCTTTACCATTTCACTGAAACTACCTTAATGAGAAGAGTACTGAAATAAATCACACCGATTATTCCGTCACTCTGTGAGCATATGATCTTCAGCACACCGGGGCGTCTAACTTACGGCTCGAAATGCTGTCACAGTTTCTGCTTATCCAACCGTATGCGAAAATGAAAGCTTGCGCTCAATTTACAACATAACTTCTATGATGGATTGCTAAAAACGTGAGGCACACCCAGCCACAACCCTTACTTAAAGCACTAACACGATGACTCAGTGGATGGGCTCTACTTGGGAAATCCGAGAAATAAAGCTATCAATTGAAATGGGACGAGGTATTACTTCATTTGACGCAACATTTGTCTTCTTGGCAGTGCTTGGTGCTATGCCGGCAACTCAGCATCGTCCTCCGTTGAGGCAGAGGCGGGCGTTAATTTCATTTGACAAGATGTTTTAGCAACCGCTTGTTAGTGTGGGAGGAGTAGAGAACAATGGATTCAACCAATCTGAAGTGCATCGATCGAGAGAGAAAAATGAGATTGAATGAAGATTAATTGCTTTAATCATTCCGCCAGCGTGGTAACCTGGCTGGCGCAAGACCTCAAATCACGTCGTTTGGACACAGGAAGAAATAACAGTGAAAAATGACTTGGCTGCATCCCGCTTAGGAAAATCAACGGGACACTTCGGTTTTGAGGAAAAAGTACAGCGCTCAATATTTTCGCATATGTGACATTTTCAGTTATGAAAACACATGATAAAATTTAAATCAGAAACGTATACTCTTTGGAGTAAATCCTCGCAGTCTCTCTAAATTTTGAGGCCCGTAAATGAAGAACAAACCAAAATTCATTTCTGACTGAAAAGATATTATTTCAAACCAGCTGAATTACCCTGCGTTGCTCGGCAGAATTTGGTGATAATTCACTATCTAAATTTTGTACAAATCAAATGAAAACGGTTAATTTTTTACGGCATGAACCGTACCTAATACTGTATTTCATTCCTTCATTGAATTTGAATTTTATTCTCTGTAGAGTCTTTAGGCACACAGTATTTTTCGTTTTTCCGTTTGATTTTTGTTGTTTACTTAACTTCAGTTCCGATGCTGAATTGTGTTGCAGTTCTTCACTGGAAAGCACTTCTCACAAAAAAAAAAAAAAAAAATCAATTCTTGCACTTATCACAACAAAAAGTATTAAATTTGAATTCAAAAAAAAAAATAAAAGATGGAACTTTTAACGAAAATTTCGTATGGACGACCCTTGACCCCGGGCTCAGACTCCTTCCAAAAACCGTCTACGGTCTAAGTTAGAGTATCATGAGATAGTATACCGAATTTTGTAGTTCGAAATTGAAAACTGTAGATTTGCATACCGGACAAACAAACAAACAAACATTCAACTTTATATATTAGATCTGAAATGTTGTCTTGCATAGTACACAAACAAACTTTATGTGTGTCTTCACTGGGACTACCAAATAAAATAACAAGTTAGTAAAATCATACAATGCATTGATTATGATACGCTTTCCAACATACCGGAAATCATTACTCGAGTTATTACTCAAGTTATGAGGATAATAATTGTAGAACAAATCTTGCTCCTGTGTCCTGACCTTTGACCCCATTTCGATGATATTCAACAGAACCGGTAAAGTATTCTTCCGGAACAACATGATAAAGTTTTGTCTCAATCGAAGCTTTCTTACGTAAGTTATAACGCATAAGGGCGATGGAATGGATCCCGATCCTATGTCCTGACCTTTGACCCCACTTAACCTATTTTCAATAGGGTTCGTCCCCAGGTGGTCCCCTCAGACATACCAACATTTCATTGAAATCAAACTATATTTTTGCAAGTTATGACGCATAAGGGCAATGAAACGCATCTTGCTCCTATGTCCTGACATTTGAATTCATTTAGTCCATTTACAATAAGATTCGTCCCCAGGTTGTCCCTACCACATACTAAAATTTCCTTGAAATCGAACCATTTTTACGCAAGGTATGATGCATAAGGGCAATGGAATGCATCCCACTCCTAGATCCTGTCCTTTGACCCCACTTTGCCCATTTTAAATAGGGTTTGTCTCCAGGGGGTCGCCTACGACATACTAAAATTTCATCGATATTGAACGATATTTACGCAAGTTACGACGCACAAGGGCAATGGAATTCATCCCGCTCCTATGTCCTGACCTTTGACCCCACTTAACCCATTTCCAATAGGGTTTGTCTCCAGTTGGTCCCCTATGAAAATTTCATTGTAATCGAACTATATTTACGCAAGTTATGAGGCATAAAGGCAATGGAATGATCCCGCTCCTATGTCGTGACCTTTGACCCCATTTCGTCCATTTTCAATAGGTTCGTCCCCAGTGGTCCCCTATCACATACTAAAATTTCATCGAAATCAAACCCTTTTTACGCGAGTTATCGTGCGGACAGACGGACAAAGCTGGAGCATATACGCTTCTTCAACCTACGGTTGGAAAGCGTAAACAAACTACGAAATGTGCCAAATCCGTAGGTCTACTGAAAAAGAGTAGCCCTACGATTGTGACGTCACGGGCAAGTCATGTGATTTTGCTGCAGGCCTGGTGATGTATAAAGATGGCCTTGGCACAACTCACTTTTTGTTCTAGAAGAAAATGGAAGTAAAGCGTAACATGCGCGCAACGCGGGACGTAATGAAGCAGATGGTCGCGAGAGTGTGACGTCATAAAACTTTAATAGGATCCACACACAACGCCTGACGTAATGAGGCAGATGGCGTGACCGCGCGCCAACATCTGAATCGCGAGAGTGTGACAAAATAAGAATTCTACGCATGGGAAACATTAATAGGACGACGCCATGATACTAAAAACGTGGTAACTCGGATTGGTTATTTAGCCCACTAAACGAATTTCCCAAAGTCGAAATCAAGCTAAATCGATTTCTAGTACCAGAGAACGGTAGGTTAACGACTTTTATCAAAATCCTTAGAGTCGTTTTCAAAATTAAATTTACATAGATACAAGAATTGCTCCTTTAAGCTGGACGTCAAGTAATTTTGCTTTCTATACTTCCAATGGAAAAACTTCTGTACATATTTTCTTCACAATTAATGCGTTCCCAAGAATGAAAATTTGAACATCGATTAAAATAGCTTCATTTTATAATTTGGAATACTTAATATTTTTTAAAACATAACCATAATTAGGCAATCCAACATTTATTTGTCTACTGACGTCATCAAAGTACAGGTCGCGCCATCTTTTTTCTGGTTTCAACACCACCAAAGGAAACGTTTTCGTTTTTTAATATAATTATGATTATGTTTTAGAAAATGTTAAGTATTCCAAGTTATAATATAAAGTTATTTTAATCGATGTTCAAATTTGCATCCTTGGGAACACACTAATTGTGAAGGAAATGTGTACAAAAGTTTTTCCATTGGAAGTATAGGAACCAAAATTACTTGACGTCCACCTTAATAGTATGAGATAAGGGCGATGGATGGATCCCAATCCTATATCCTGACCTTTGACCCCATTTCTCCCATTTTCAATAGGGTTCCTCCCCAAGTGGTCCCCTACAACATACTAAAATTTCATCGAAATCGAACTATTTTTACGGACGTTATGACGCATAAGGGTAATGGAATGCATCCCGCTGCTATGTCCTGACCTTTGACCCCTACTTCACCCATTTTCAATAGGGTTTGTTCCCAGGCAGTCCCCTACCACATACTAAAATTTCATTGAAATCAAAACGTATTTACGCAAGTTATGAGGCATAAAGCAATGGAATGGATCCCGCTCCTATGCCGTGACCTTTGACCCCATTTGTCCCATTTTCAATAGGGTTCGTTTCCAGGTGGTCCCCTACGATATACTAAAATTTCATCGAAATCGAACCATTTTTACGCGAGTTACCAGACGGACGGGCGGACAGACAGACGTACAGACGGACGGAAAAAGCTGGAGCATATACGCTTCTTCAACCTAAGGTTGAAAACGTAAACAAGGTAGTAAAAATAACGAATTTAATCAGTGTGTGATACGGTGCATAGAAAATTCAAAATATTTTTGGATGAATTTGATGGCATAATATGGTGATTTTTTGCCACTTATGTGGCAAAAAAATTATTTATTTCCGTAGGTTGAGTTTTAGAGCGCTCAGTCGTTGGTTGAGTAAACTCAACCAACGGATTTGAAAACCTCACGAAGCATTTTTGAGCATGATAAATTAGTGAGGTTTTTTTAACTTCTGAAAGAACTTAATCTATTTTTATTGAAAGAAATAAAATGTAATCAAACTGAAAATCTCTGTGACATCGCTTTCTTTAGGTTGCTAGCTTTCCTATAACTGATATCACGCAGCATCTGAATGGACAAGATATTGCTCTGTGAGGGAAAGACCAAAATATCTGTAAACAATCATATAGCTGATAAAAAATAAATGCAGAACTCCAAACTGTTCGTTGTTCTTCTGCAAGTTCACCTTGATAAAGCCTCCCTTTGGATGGCGAAAGCTTGGCATGATTAAATTTTTTTTATACACCATATCACGGATTTGTATGGCTTTGTTGTCTCTTTAGTTAATCATGTAGCTGGTTTTCGTAACAAACTGTCATTGTTAAAATCAAATCTAGAAAGAAATAGTTTGACTCGATCTTAATCCTACAAGGAGCTTTTTGATGAAATGACAATATTTAGTGAAACTATGGATTTTAAAGTATTTTTTCCTCAGCTAGACGCTCTTATTAAGAATTTTGATGAAAGATGACATATAAGCGCTTTGATCAACTCAAACCAAGCATATGTCTGTTCAGCGATACATTGATCATTGAAGTTGAAAGCAAAACCCCCATTTATGAAACGGAATTATGTGAACTTCAAGCAAATTAATTAATTAGAGCTCGATCAAAGACTGGAGTAAATTGCTTAAACTTTTTCACTGAGAAACATCCAACCATAAAAGATCTTTAATTAAATGTTATTTCAATCTGTGGGATTTCTTGCATATGCGAGATAGCCACTTCTGGAATGAAATATGTAAAATCAAAGCACAGGAACAATATGAATGACTCTTCTCTTGAACAATTACTTGGACTATCAACAACAAGCATTGAAGTGGACATGCAAAAATTTTTAGTGGAGTTTAATCTTCCACATTAAACGTAAGGTTCTTTGTTCAAATTTTAAATTTCAACTATTATCAAATTAATTAAAATGGCTTACAGATTTATTAAATTAAGCAGGGCATCTTTTTATATTCACATTATCGAATATGTATTAAAAAATATGGACCGACGTTTAATCATTTTTAAAACATATTAAAATCTACAGAAGTTGGACATCACTAGAACCTAAATGGAAGGTCACGTATGTTTAAAAAGAAAAGACGGTTTTCTCTCAAACGCGTCACTTTTTGTACATTTTAAGTGAAGATTATATTGTAATGGCTATTCATGAAATAATATGAAGGTTAAGAATTTTCGTGCAAATAACAATAATTCTTAAAAATCTGTCGGTACACGATTAAAATAAACTTGAAGAGATGGTAATTACAAGTTTAATATCATTTAATTAAAATACGCAAAAGACCTTTCGGACCCTGTCACAACAGATCTTTTATCAGGTGAAAAATACTGTGTAAACAGAATTTTCACTGCGTATGTCTTAAATATTGACTTGTTCTTTACTGTTAAAAATTTGGTGAAAGGTTGTACCAAAATATGGAGTAAGTAAGGAAAAAGTTTGCTGCAACCATAACTTGGGGCAACATAAAACCAAGTCATGGTTCAACCTTTTATACCAAGTTATGGTTCGACCTTTACACCAAGTTACGGTTCACCCTTTACACCAAGTTATAGTTCAACCTTTACACCAAATTATGGTTCAACCTAACGCCAAATTTTGGTTCATTTGATATGATCTTTATTTACAGCACATTTTGTATAAATAAGGAACAGTACATGTTCAGTTCAACCTCACAACATGTACTGATCCTTATTTATATAAAATGTGCTGTAAATAAAGTTCATGTCAAATGATTTATTAGAGTGCAAGTGAGCTACTGTCAAATATAAAATCAAATACTATTATATTTAAAACAAATAGATATATTTAGGTGTAAGTATGCCAGCATTCATTTTTAGTGTGACCTTTCTTATTGCAATATGTGCAATGATTAGCAATTGAGCAATCATTGCACATAATTTTGATTGAGTTTTCATTGATAATTTCATTGCAATCATTTTGATTGAGCAATCGAAATATTAAGAAAAAAAGTAAAAAAGACCTGTATCCATAAATCAGTAAAATCAAGCAGAAATCCATAAATTTTACAGATAAACCGTAAAAGTTGGCAAGTATGTATTAGTATATTTTGTGCAATTTCTGGATCAATAAAAATAAGGGAACTGCCAAATTTGGTATACACTGGTCACATTTTTTTTTCAAATTTCTCCCACTGCGTACCATGTTTTGTTTTATTTATTAGAAATATGTTCATGTGTACACACATACACATTGTTCTAAATTTGCGATATACTACTCCAATGAAAATGATGCCTTATTTTCTACATATACTGTAAATGTGTACTGTTTTTTTTTGTTTGTTTTTTTGGCGGACCAGTGATTTGGAAATTCGAGTGGTCCGCTGGGCCTGTAGAAGATTTATTTCTAATTTTAACATTGCAGGTCATTGCTTGCCATTTTTTGAGGGAATGGGGTTCGCCAGATGGCAGTCAAAAAATTATGGAATGCAGGTATTTGAGAAGTTGTTTAAAAAAATTATGTAATAAGTTTAGGCTATAAAATAACTATTGTAATCACAAGATTTGAAAAAATAACAAAAAAAGACTAAACGGTGGCCATACCTTTTCTAATAACAAATAAGGCTTAGGGTTTGTGATCTACGTTCTGTATAAGTGCTTGAAATAAACTTAAAACAGCACATTTAAAAACATGCAGGGGTCACTTAAAAAATAACAAATAGTTTAACAAGTAAACTTACCCTTACACACGGTTAAAAATTTCGCCTTTAGATTGCGAGCAGCGCCCGGCAGCTAGGGACCGACCATCGCCCGTAAAATTACGGCCTGACCCGTTTTTGTGCAAGCCAGTAAAATTAAGATCGTAACCGTAAATGCAGCCGTAATTTAAAAGGCAATGCTCGTAAAAATAAAATTTGACCGTTTTCGGTTAAACCATAATTTGAAGGATAATGCACGTCAAAATAAAATTTGACCGTTTTCAGTTAAGCCGTAATTTGAAGAGTAATTCTATAAAAATACAGTTTGACTGAATTCAGCTAAGACTGAATTTCACAGGCTTAATTAACTGAATACAGTTTTCAGTTAAGCCGTAATCTGAAGTAAAAAAGTTTGACCTTGCTCATTTGAATTTCAGAGCAATCCAGTGTGCTTAAAGTTAAATCTTCAGTTATGTGACGCAATAGTAATGACAAAAGCAATGTATAACAGTATTTACAAATGTTATGAGAAGTTTACAAGGTTACAGACAAGCATTAAGTTCATATATTTAATAAATTATATGTTTCCTGTCACTAAGGGAAATTCTTTTTACCCAAATCTGCTTGAAACTTTTTATTTTAGCGCTGTGAACCAACCGTGAATGTGTTTTGCACAAAAATACCATTACAGCTAGATGAATTTTAGACTAGGACTGCCGAAGTACGAAGACCCAGACTGAGTGTAGTTTTGGTGAAATTGGTCCTGGCTTTTATAGGTTAAAGCCATCGAATCACGTATACTCAAAGAGCTGGGGATCACTTTACGTGAGATAGTATGCAGAAAATGTTCCATTTGCACTCAAATTCGCGGATGGCTAATTCACCGTTGGCAAGGGGCTCTACTGGAATGGAATAATGAAAATTACAAACGAAGACCAATCAATGCGATAAATAAAATGGAGGAAAAAATAAAATAGTTAGATATTGCTCGTTCCTTTCAAGAGCATATGCGTGTGCTAATATTAACAAGCAACAGCGTAAAAAAAAAAAAATAAATAAATGGGGCATGTTTTTCGCTCGGCGTATCTTACCAAATCACAAGGCTTGTACTGAATATAGTTCTGAAGTTCTCACGTATCTGTGCGTTATTCTGTTGCTAAACAATGGTTACTATTTATTCTCGTGTTTCTGTTACCATGCATTTTAAAGAATGCCTGTACTTGAGTTTTATTGTTGCACTCAATCGTAATCTGTGGGACCAACCACAATATTCTCGCACAGCGGTAAAACGCGTGGAAGCTTGGTGGCCGAGTGGTACAAGGCGCTGGTTGCTATTCGCACGTCCGTGATGGATCCGGGATCGGGGCCGCGGATGGCCTAGTGGTCAACGTTCGTGACTGCAACGGGGGTACCTCAGGTTCGATCCCAAGCAGGTACGAACGCTCGAACCACTAAATATCCGCAGTGCGTCGTATGGGCACGTTAAGCAGTCGGATCCGGGTACTGCCACCACCCCCCGGTAATAAATAAAGGCGTCTTCCTTCCCCTTCTTCTAAGGGTTGTTTAAGACCTGGGATCAGACACTCCCTTCCTAAAATCCTCTCTACATACTGTATGATCGGATCCGGGTTTGAATCCTTGGTGAAGTATGGGTGCCCGTGTTTGTCTAACGGTAGAGGCTCTCTTCCTTTCCTGGAGCCAATGGTTCTGAATTTGAGACGGCTTGTATTTCTTAGAATTGTTGTCGTGTAGGTGTGCTCTTGTCGATCTATTACAGCTCCCTTGCAGCTCGTTGCAGAAGATATACAGTATATCACAGAAATAGTTGAGAAAGCTGCAGTATCAATTAATGTATTATTTGCTTAAACTTATAACGCCGGTTGTCCCGGATTGGTCTTAGTGAATTATAACTTAATGTTCCTGTCCTCTCTCTGCTTGTTCTGTTTCCTATTTATTCGCTCTGTCGGACTTACTTCAATTCTACGTAAGTTTTCATTCTGTTGCGCTGCCGTTGTACAAAGACCCCAAAAAGTCTTCCTTCTCAGACCATCATCTCGCGACCTCTCTTCCACTACTTCTTTCTTAGACCTCTGTGTCCGAGCCTTTCTGAACAACTAGTTCGAAAAAGAGAGTGTTTTGCCGAAGCCTTCTGAGCGATAAACTGATTTAGCCGTCTCGATGTGCTTTTCGGATCACAATGTATATTATTGCAGCGTAGGCCAATTAAACGATAAAAAGAACTTAGCGTTTTCTGAACAGGCTCTTCACTGCAAAGAATGATTGCCTGGGAACATTCTTTTACAGCTCTTGGTAATTACCATTGGCGCTGTAGATCGCATTGTCGAACATCCCCAAGGTGACTGAAAAAGACTTACCGCTAAATATTTCTTACCTGGAAAAGAATCAATTCTAAAATCTCGTAAAATCTTCTAAATCCCCGTAATGGTCGCTAAACCTCAAAAATGAAATAAGTAAATACATATATATATATATATATAGGGAAATACTCTCGCTGAGTTTGCAGAGGCAGAAGGGTTTTTCATCTTGAACTCCTTTTTCAAGAAAGAGCCACACATTAAATGGACATGGAGACATTCAAATGGGACGACAAGTGAAATTGATTTTATTATGTGTAACAAAACATTCGTCATCGAAGACTGCAGTGTGCTAAACAAGTTCAACACAGGTAGTGACCATAGATTGGTGAGATGTAAGATGCTCCTCAACACTAAACTCGAACGTGGCAAGCTCATAAGACAAACAAAATGTATTGACATAACCAACCTTAAAAAACACCATAATACCTTCAAGTTGGAACTGAAGAACAGATTCTCTGCTTTAGAAGGCCTAACATTGGAAGAAGTGGATATTTCTGAAGTTAACAGAAAAGTAACCAAAGCTCTTATGGAAACAGCAACAAAATTAGCTGGGTCTAAGAACAAGTTGCATGTGAACAAATTATCAGGAAAAACCAAAATGTTGATGCAAAAAAGAAGAGAGATGAGGACAACTAAAGAAGATGTGACTTCCAAAGTGGAATACATAGAGCTATGCAAGACAGTACGAAAAAGTATCACTGAAGACGTAAGGAAATTCAACAGTGAACTAGTGAGGGAAGCAATTGAAAACAACCAAAGCCTAAAGATATCGCAAAGGGACATCTCAGTAATTGAAGAAAACAGATTATGGCACTGAAAAAAGAAGATGGTTCTGTAACAAGAAATAGAGGCGAAATTTTGAGAAGAGTGAAATATTTCTACTCCAAATTATATGAAAGGGATGATACATGTACTCCAGACATCATGAAAGGTACCACTACCAGAGTTCTTCCAGTCCTCCCAGCAGAAGTTGCACATGCAATCAAGAACATGAAGCGGGGAAAAACTCCAGGAGAAGATGGAATTACTGTAGACATCATACAAGAAGCAAGTGGAGAAATTGAAACAGTACTCGCCCAAATTTTCCCTCGATGCCTTAATGATGGGAAGATTCCTGAGGATTGGAACAACGCTACAATGATCTTGCTACATAAAAGAGGTGACACTGAGGATCTCAGGAACTACAGGCATATCAGCCTCCTATCAGTGGTTTATAAAATCTTCACTAAAGTTCTTTCACACCGTTTGAAAGTAACACTGGACATGGCTCAACCGAGAGAACAAGCTGGATTCAGGAGTGGCTACAGCCCAATAGATCATATCTACGTACTGAGAGAACTAATTGAAAGAGCGAGGGAATATGAACTTCCATTGTGCATGGCTTTTATCGATTATGAAAAAGCCTTTGATTCGGTGAAACCATCAGCAGCTACAATGGCTCTGAAATCCTGCGGTATTGAAGATGCATACATTAATATTATTAATAACATCTATGAAAATGCAAGTGCAAAGATTCGGCTGTTTGAAAATAGAGCACACATAAAAATTGGAAAAGGAGTGAGACAAGGTGATACCATATCTCCGAAGCTCTTTAATGCCACATTGGAAAATGTCTTTCAATCACTGAACTGGGAAAACAAAGGGATTAAAGATTAATGGAGATTATCTAACTCACCTTCGTTTTGCTGATGACGTAGTCATTTTTGCAACTACCCCACCAGAGCTGCAGAGTATGATCCAGGAACTTGCTGACAAGAGTAAAGAAGTGTAATTAAAAATGAACTTTCAGAAGACAAAAGTGATGTTCAATGCTTTTACAAAAAATGAATATTTATCGATTGATGGAGAAAAGCTGGAGATAACAGACACGTACGTTTATCTTGGACAGCAGATATCAAGTCAGAGTCACATTGATGGAGAAATTAATCGGCGTACAAAACTTGCCTGAAGAGCTTTCGGAAGAAACAGCATAATTTTCAAGAGCAATATGCCATTATGTCTTAAAAGAAAAGTGTTTGATCAATGCATCCTTCCAGTGCTTACGTATGGTGCAGAGACGTGGACCTTAACTAAAAGAGACATACAAAGGCTGCAGACAACTCAAAAAAGCATGGAGAGGTGCATGCTTGGTGTAACCAAGAGAGATAAGAAGAGGAGCTCGTGGATCCGAAAAATGACAAGAGTGGAAGACATCATGATCAGAGTAAAATCCCTGAAATGGCAATGGGCTGGACATACTGCCAGAAGGACAGACCATGGATGGACAGCCGAAATTTTAGATTGAATACCAAGGGACTGGAAAAGACCCAGAAGAAGACCACATGGGAGATGGGTGGATGAAATTCGAAAGTATGCGGGAGTAACATGGAGGTGACTGACACAAGACAGACCGTTGTGGAAGAAACTTGGGGGAGACCTTCGTCCAGCAGTGAATTGGTAATTGTTGACAGTGATGATGATGATGATGATGATGATATAAGAGGTGAACTACATCACTGACCTGCACTACATGATTTCATTTCAAGATACTGTATATTAAAAAATTGATTTCTTGCAGATAGCGCATCCATTCCGTTCGCTCGTTTTGGCACACAATGCTCAAAACTAATCATTTCAAAATTGCTGTAGGACGTAAAATGTCTCTTATTTGGACATTTAGAAGTGGCTGCACAATTACAAAAGCTCTTCCACCCCCAAATATCGCCCCCATCTTCTAACCGAAAGGCGGGGCTGCACGATTCTTTGGTGCAACACATTTAAGGAAAACCAATACTGCAAGTTTTTCGAGGGATACCATTTGCTGCTCCTCGTATGGAAATTGGGCTCTCACCGTTCCTAGCACCAAAATTCCAATATTACACTAATCGTTTGAAATGATGGAGTAATAATAATAATAATAATAATAATCAATAGAGGGTGTCAACTTTTCAGCAAATCATTCGTGCTGCCATCTACTGACTTTCAACGCTTTCACGTTCATCACGCAAAGCCACGAAATTTTTCCATCATTAGAGTAATGCTAGTGTGAGAAACAAATGAATGACAAAATGGAAATGAAGGAAATCAATTTTTATACATGATTTAAGATCATTAGATTCCGTTTTGTCTCTTCTGGTTTTACTCATCGCTACTGTTATTTGAAGTAAATTGCTCCTTTCAGATATTTTATCACTGCGTTTCCTGTAACAAAGATTTAATCAAGCATCCTGTTTTACATAAAATACAACCGACATTTCCAGGAAAGATAAGTTTCTAAGAGTTGATTGCTCAAAGCCTTTTTCACTAAATGAGACCTGCACGACTACATTACTTCAACTGTAGTTGAAGTAATGTAGTCGTACGGGTAGCAAATGAATTGTGATGGACAGATCAAATTAATAACGATAAATGCATCAATGACACAGCTGATCTGAAAAGTTTTACAGATTTTCTCAACAAACAGGGACGTATAGCCAAGGGGAAGGTCCCAGAGTTTCGGAGGACTTCCAAAAATGTTCACGTGTAGTATTTTTTTATTGCTTCATTCAGTCATTTTAAAATGCGTACTTTATTATATACATCGCAGTTGTGGTTTATTATATACACCTTTAGCTGTAGTTTATTACATCTGAATTTGAATATAAATTATATTACGCTTTCATCATTTTCTCTCTGATCATTATAATTTTTATCATTTCTTTCCCCTGATAATTACAGTTCTTCTCATCTCTCTCTCTTCTCGTGCAAAAAGACAGCGAACTTGGTGCAATAGGGATGGTAAAGTTGTTTTTTTATTTATTTACTTGCAAGCACATCCCTACGGATGCTATATCTATAATAATTACACGATATTTATAGCTACATTTACATTGCCAAATGATATTTAGTCTTGCAAAACATGCTATACGGAAAAAATTATGACTTACATTAAAAATATCCGCACATTCTTCAAGTGAGTTGTAAAGACTAAACATTTTGCATAACGGAGAATTTTTTCCAGTGTCAGTCCTGCAAAATGGCACTGCAAATACTTCACATCTTGTCCATGGTTAACGTGGCACATGGAAATTGAATTAGTTTACAATTTGCGTATTATCAATCTCACCATTGATGATGCCGTACAGGTACTTGAATTGGAGAGTCTTAATTCTGAATTGCAGAGCTCATCTCGAAGAATGTCAAAATGTCAGCCGTCGGGATGTCTGCTACATAAAGACCAGTCGATTTGTAAAAAAGGTGTCTAATAAATGTTTTTTTTAACTTTCTCGATTTCATTTACTAGAGTCACGAGACTAGGGCTCCAAATGATCGCCGCATACTAAATTATTGCCCGAAAAAGTTAATTTTCTGCATCACTTAGAGCCTTATTTTGAAAATCTCTGATTGGTACAACAGTAAAGTCATATTTCATGCGGTGTGAGAAATGGGAACACCTGACATTTCGTTACTAATGCATATGTTGCCTGTGTACAAGTATTCCACCCAAGCTTTCTGGCTATCTGAGACTATTAATTTCAGCAATCGTTAACGGTGCTGTACGTGAACATTATACAATATTTTCAAAACAGCTCTTACCCGGATATACGCCAAAGAGCCAAAACATTATGACCACCTGCCAAATATGACATTGGTCCTCCACGTGATGCCAATAGCTCTTACCCGGATACACACCGAAGAGCCCAAATATTATGACCTCTTGCCTAATATGATGTTGACCCTCAACGTGGCACCAAAATAGCTCTTACTCAGATATTCACAGAAGAGCCAAAACATTACGAAGACCTGCCTAATATGACCATGGTCCTCCACGTGATGTCAAAACAGCTCTTACCCGGATACACACCGAAGAGCCCAAACATTATGACCACCTGTCTAATATGACATTGGTCCTTTACGTGATGTCAAAACAGCTCTTACCCGGATACACACCTAAGAGCCAAAACATTATGACTACCTGCCTAATATGGCATTGGTCCTCCACGTGATGTCAAAACAGCTCTTACCCGGATACACACCGAAGAGCCCAAACATTATGACCACCTGTCTAATATGACATTGGTCCTTTACGTGATGTCAAAACAGCTCTTACCCGGATACACACCTAAGAGCCAAAACATTATGACTACCTGCCTAATATGGCATTGGTCCTCCACGTGGTGTCAAAACAGCTCTTACTCGGATACACACCGAAGAGCCAAAACATTATGACCACCTGCCTAATATGACATTAGTCCTTTACGTGATGTCAAAACAGCTCTTACCCGGATACACACCGAAGAGCCCAAACATTATGGCCACGAGCCTAATATGACATTGGTCCTCCAAGTGATGTCAACACAGCTCTTACCCGGATACACACCGAAGAGCCAAAACATTATGACTACCTGCCTAATATGGCATTGGTCCTCCACGTGATGTCAAAACAGTTCTTACCCGGATACACACCGAAGAGCCCAAACATTATGACCACCTGTCTAATATGACATTGGTCCCTTACGTGATGTCAAAACAGCTCTTACCCGGATACACATCTAAAAGCCAAAACATTATGACTACCTGCCTAATATGGCATTGGTCCTCCACGTGATGTCAAAATAGCTCTTACTCGGATACACACCGAAGAGCCAAAACATTATGACCACCAGCCTAATATGACATTGGTCCTCCACGTGATGTCAACACAGCTCTTACCCGGATACACACCGAAGAGCCAAAACATTATGACCACCTGCCTAATATGACATTGGTCCTCCACGTGATGTCAACAACAGCTCTTACCCGGATACACACCGAAGAGCCAAAACATTATGACCACCTGCCTAATATGACATTGGTCCTCCACGTGATGTCAACAACAGCTCTTACCCGGATCACACCGAAGAGCCAAAACATTATGACCACCAGCCTAATATGACATTGGTCCTCCACGTGATGTCAACACAGCTCTTACCCGGATACACACCGAAGAGCCAAAACATTATGACCACCTGCCTAATATGACATTGGTCCTCCACGTGATGTCAACAACAGCTCTTACCCGGATACACACCGAAGAGCCAAAACATTATGACCACCTGCCTAATATGACATTGGTCCTCCACGTGATGTCAAAACAGCTCTTACCCGGATACACACCGAAGAGCCAAAACATTATGACCACCTGCCTAATATGACATTGGTCCTCCAAGTGATGTCAAAACAGCTATTACCCGGATACACACCGAAGAGCCAAAACATTATGACCTCCTGCCTAATATGATATTGGTCCTCCACGTGATGTCAAAACAGCTCTTACCCGGATTCACACCGAAGAGCCAAAACATTATGACCACCTGCCTAATATGGCATTGGTCCTCGACGTGATGTCAAAACAGCTCTTACCCGGATACACACCGAACAGCCAAAACATTATGACCTCCTGCCTAATATGATTTTGGTCCTCCACGTGATGTCAAAACAGCTCTTACCCGGATACACACCGAAGAGCCCAAAACATTATGACCACCTGCCTAATATGACATTGGTCTTTTACGTGATGTCAAAACAGCTCTTACCCGGATACACACCGAAGAGCCAAAACATTATGACCACCTGCCTAATATGATATTGGTCCTCCAAGTGATGTCAAAACAGCTATTACCCGGATACACACCGAAGAGCCCAAACATTATGACCACCTGCCTAATATGACATTGGTCTTTTACGTGATATCAAAACAGCTCTTACCCGGATACACACCGAAGTGCCAAAACATTATGACCACCTTCCTAATATGACATTGGTCCTCCACGTGATGTCAAAACAGGTCTTACCCGGATACACACCTAAGAGCCAAAACATTATGACCACCTGCCTAATATGACATTGGTCTTTTACGTGATGTCAAAACAGATCTTACCCGGATACACACCGAAAAGCCAAAACATTATGACCACCTGCCTAATATGATATTGGTCCTCCACATGATGTCAAAACAGCTCTTACCCGGATACACACCGAAGAGCCAAAACATTATGACCACCTGCCTAATATGACATTGGTCTTTTACGTGATGTCAAAACAGCTCTTACCCGGATACACACCGAAGTGCCAAAACATTATGACCACCTTCCTAATATGACATTGGTCCTCCACGTGATGTCAAAACAGCTATTACCCGGATACACACCTAAGAGCCAAAACATTATGACCTCCTGTCTAATATGATATTGGTCCTCCACGTGATGTCAAAACAGCTCTTACCCGGATACACACCGAAGAGCCCAAACATTATGACCACCTGCCTAATATGACATTGGTCTTTTACGTGATGTCAAAACAGCTCTTACCCGGATACACACCGAAGAGCCAAAACATTATGACCACCTGTCTAATATGACATTGGTCCTCCACGTGATGTCAAAACAGCTCTTACCTGGATACAAACCGAAGAGCCTAAATATTATGACCTCCTGCTTAATACACTGACGGAAAAAAATCCCAACACCAAGAAGGGTTTGTGTTAGATAAAGGACAGTTGGTAGGCGGTGAGAGTACATCTGTAAGATGACGTCTATGCAAATTTCGCGCTCAGCGCATACGTGTGGCGCTAGTAGCGCCCCTCGGATCATGCAAAGCAGGTTCGCTGTAAATACGCGCTGTAACGTTCGTGAGCGTTAGTTATCGTTGAAATTCGACGTAGATTGTTGATGTTAGTCAAGAATGCCTTTAAGAAGACGAAGAAGCCATTATCAACAACTCACGGAGTTTGAACGAGGTCGTGTAATAGGGCTACGAGAAGGTGGATTTTCTTTCCGCAATATTGCGGAACGACTTGGCAGGAATGTAGCCACTGTGCATGATTGTTGGCAGCTGTGGTCAAGGGAAGGTACTGCCTCAAGAAGACCGGGTTTTGGCCGGCCACGTGGCACTACTGAGAGGGAATACCGCTGTGTGCGGCGTATGGCCGTGGCGCAACGTACTGCGTCTGCGGCGGCACTTCGAGCTGCAGTTGCCACCACAGTGACACAACAAACTGTTGCAATTCGGTTACTTGAAGGACAGCTCCGAACCAGACGCCCTGTAGCGTGCATTCCACTTATTCCAAACCACTGCAGTTTGCGACATCAGTGGTGTCAAGCTAGAGCTCATTGGAGGACGGAGTGGAGATCTGTTGGGTTTTCTGATGAAAGCCGATTCTGCCTGGGTGCCAGTGATGGCCGTGTGTTGGTTACAAGGAGGCCAGGTGAGCGCCTGCAACCAACCTGCCTGCGGCCGAGACACACTGGACCTACACTTGGAGTTATGGTTTGGGGAGCAATTTCCTATGACAGCAGGAGCACTCTCGTGGTTATCCCACACACCCTGACGGCACAGTTGTACGTCGGTCTGGTGATTCACCCTGTTGTGCTGCCATTCATGAACAGCATTTCAGGGGGTGTTTTCCAACAGGATAACGCTCGCCCGCATACCGCTGTCGTAACCCAACATGCTCTACAGAGTGTCGACATGTTGCCATGGCCTGCTAGTTCACCAGATATTTATCCAATCGAGCACGTATGGGACATCATTGGACGACAACTCCAGCGTCACCCCTAACCAGCATTAACCGTCCCCGTATTGACCGACCAAGTGCAACAGGCATGGAACTCCATCCCACAAACTGACATCCAGCACCTGTACGACACGATGCATGAACGTTTGCGTGCTTGCATTCAACATTCTGGCTGTTACACCGGTTATTAATGTACCAGCATTTCACATTTAAAACGGCTCTTCTCGCGCTTTACATGAAGCTGTGATCTTGAAACCTTAATCGATTAAATATGTTACCTATACAAATGCATTGCCGCCATTTCATTCCTCTACAACTATTTTTCGTGGTGTTGGGATTTTTTTCCGTCAGTGTATGATGTTGACCCTTAACGTGACACCAAAATAGCTCTTACCCAGATATTCACAGAAGAGCCAAAACATTATGACCACCTGCCTAATATTATGTTGGTCCTCCACGTACCACCAAAACAGCTCCTACCTGGATATACACCGAAGAGCCAAAACATTATGACCACCTGCCTAATACAATGTTGGTCCTCCACGTTCCGACAAAGCAGCTCTTACCCGGATGTACACTGAAGAACCAAACCATTATGACCACCTGCCTAATATGATGTTGACCCTCCCTGCGCCACCAAAACAGATCTTACCCGGATGCACACCGAAGAGCCAAAACATTTTGACCACCTTCCTAATATGATGTTGGTTCTCCACGTGCTGCCACAACAGATCTTACTCGGATATACACCGAAGAGCCAAAACATTATGACCACCTGCCTGATATGAAGTTGATTCTCCACGTGCCGCCACAACAGATCTTACCCGAATATACACCGAAGAGCCAAAACATTATGACCACCTGCCTAATATGATATTGGTCCTTCACGTGCCGCCACAACAGTTCTTACCCGGATATACACCGAAGAGCCGAAACATTATAACCACCTGCCTAATATGATGTTGGTTCTTTACGTGCCGCCACAACAGATCTTACCCGGATATACACCGAAGAGCCAAAACATTATGACCACCTGCCTAATATGATGTTGGTCCTCCACGTGCTGCCACAACAGATCTTACCCGGATATACACCGAAGAGCCAAAACATTATGACCACCTGCCTAATATGATGTTGGTCCTCCACGTGCTGCCACAACAGATCTTACCCGGATATACACCGAAGAGCCAAAACATTATGACCACCTGCCTAATATGATGTTGGTTCTCCACGTGCCGCCACAACAGATCTTACCCAGATATACACCGAAGAGCCAAAAACATTATGACCACCTGCCTAATATGATGTTGGTCCTCCACGTGCTGCCACAACAGATCTTACCCGGATATACACCGAAGAGCCAAAACATTATGACCACCTGCCTAATAAGATATTGGTCCTTCACGTGCCGCCAAAACAGCTCTTACCCGGATATACAAAAAGAGCCAAATCATTATGATCACCTGCCTAATATGATGTTGATCCTGTACGTGCCGTCAAAATAGCTCTTGCCCGGAGAAGCATAGCCGGTACAAGATTTCTAAAAATGTCTTGTGATATCTGGTACAAATTCGTTACCAGTAGACTGACTTTCTTACTCTTGTAAGTTACATGGTTGAGCCGCAGCAGATCGGATTTGCTGTTCTAACACAAAGAGCAGATGCTCGAATGGATGGATGTCTCAGTAATTCGTAGGCCTGGGCTACACCTGGAATTCATGTTCCACGAACCATTCTCGAAAAGTCTGGTCAATGTGGCATGGCGAATTTTCCTGTAGAAGAAGGAATGTCGTAAAACAGTCATTATTTGCTTCACATTATTGAAATTCCTTTTTATTGATGATATTTATGTTTAAAATATTAGTGGCAAAGAAGATTGAAAAGTTGTATGTGGTAAACGGAAAATGTTCAAAATGTAATCAAACTAAATTGTAATCAAGAAAATATGCTACGTTTGCAGCAGCTATTTATGAATCTGGTCTTCCTGTGCGCTTCACTAACAGTGGGAATATCTCCAAATTTTTGCAAAGGCATTTGATAATCATCGTTACAGGGAAACTAAATCCTAACCCCGTCTAATTACCACAAACCCCATACAAATAAATGTATTTCAGTCTTAATTTTTGTATATTTTCAATCTTCATTTCATGCGTGTGGAAAAATTATCAAGCATGCATTTCTAACACATGTTCACAACTATGAGGGGAGGGGGACGAAAACAGTACAAGATAAGTTTATTTTTCATTTATTTATTTCTGTGTGTACATTGTGAGGAGAGTTACACATTCTCACTGTTAATTTAGTCTAGTTGGCAGCCTCAAAACTATTTTGTTTATGTCTGTGTGACCTGCAATATTATGCAGATAAATAGTGAGAAAAGATTATCTCTCATTCCTAATTCCTTCATTTTCAGAATAGTATTGGGTGTGGGAGGGTCGGGGACCAAGTTGTTAAAACCATGCATAAAATATAGACTGTAGTAGCATTATTAGTCTTTTTTGTGACTTTCTTTTCCAAATACGGGTTCTCAGAATTAATTTACTATATAGTTGGCCACCCCCAATTTTTAGTACCTCTTTTGTAAATAAAAAATCGTGCTTATGTCATCGGTTTGTCCGTCCGCCTGTAGACACCATATTTATGCAACTATTAGTCCGATTTAAAAAATTATTTTTGCATGGGGAACTTTGAAATATGCGAATGATGATCCTTCATTTCATTTTTTTTTTTTACGATATACAATTTCGCCACTACAGGGAGATTATATCGAATTCAAATACATTTGTTCCACATATTTGCTTCTAAACATCCGATTGAAACAATTCTTTTATCTTTCGATTCCATTTATATCGAAGAGTACTTTAGGTATGGTTATTTTTTTCAAGTTACGCATAAATTTTCCATTACGAGGCGTAAAAGTAAATTACGTTTTCCCCGATACCGCTTCTTCTAAAACTCCAATTTGAAATTTTTTTTTCTTCAACGGATACAGCTCTGATGGAAAATTGCTTGCATATATTTCTAATTTTTGGTAAAGAATACTTTGGCCACCACGGGGCGGGCCTAAGTGCTAATTTTTGCTTCTGATGGTATTTGATATAAAATCTGAGCTTTTAAAATCTCGATTGAAAAAATCATGTCGATAAACCTTTTCGGAATATTTTTTTTTCTTAAAATATTGCATAGTTTTTCCACCAGGGGGGTAGATATATATCTTATTTTTGTCAATATCTCTGCTTCTGATGGTTCTATTTGAACACTTACTTCTTTATTGGATAGAGTTTCCGGTGTGACATGTTTTTCATATAATTTCAAAATTTTCAACTAATTCGCAGACTTCCCGCTAGGGGGCGTAAAAATAAATTGCGTTTCCCCCGATATCTCTGCTTCTAAAACTCCGATTTGAAAAATTCTTTTTGATCAGGATACAGCTCCTGATGGGAAATCATTTGCAAGTAATTTCTAATTTTGGTAAATAATGGTTTGGTCACCAGGAGGCGTAAGTTCTACTTTCCGCTTCTGATGAATTTGTAGCAAAATCTGAGTTTCTAAAATCTCGACTGAGAAACTTTTGTTTGTGGACCGATACTACTCATATCGACAAACCTTTTAGAAATATTTTCTTCTAAAATAATTCATGGTTTCTACACCTGGAGGCGTAGATGTATATATTATTTTTGTCAATATCTCTACTTCCAGAAATCCTATTTGAAAAATTCCTTCTTTGTTGGATAGTGTTTATAATGCGATAATGTTTTTCATATAAATTCAAAATTTTCAAGCAAATAATAGACATTCCGCTAGGAAACACAAATGTAAATTGCGTTTTCTGCGTTATTTCCGCTTCTAAAACTCCGATTTGAAAAATTCTTCCAATATCGCATACAGCTCCTGATGGAAAATGTCTTTCATGTGATTTCTAATATTTGGTAAAGAATGGTTTGCCCACCAGAGGGCACAAGTGTTAATTTCTGTTTATTTGCAGCAAAATCTGAGCTCCTGAAAGTTCGACTAATTTTTTTTTCTTGGACCGATACCGCTCGCATCGCAAAACCTTTTGAGAATACTTTCTTCCTAAAATAATGCATGGTTTTCCCGCCTGGGGGCATAGATGCATATCTTATATTTGTATATATCTCTGCTTCGAAGAGTCTGATTAAAAAAAAAATCTTTCTTTGTTGGAGAGCGTTTCCGCTGCGAAATGTTTCTCATATAAATTCATGTTTTTCTTAGCGCACAAGTTTGCAACCAGAGGGCGTAAGCTCAGGATTCCGTTTACAGTAATATCTGCGGAATTAAAAACCCGATTGAAAAACGTCTTTCTTCTGTCAGATCCCATTGTTTTCCATACCGATTCCATTGACACTGAATAGCTTTGATAAATTTAATTTGCGTCAGAACGGATTCAAAGGATGTGCCCATTATACCCGAAAATTCGGTGTCATCTTTCTTGTTGCATTTATTTCTGCAACATTAACCTAGTGTAGCATTATTATAGTTTTTCTTTTTTGTGAATTACCTTTTCAATCACATTCTCAGTATGTTAATTTTGTAACAGTTTGCCGCTTCAAATATATTATTTTTTGGATGAAAGCAATTTTATTTGATCAGTAAAAGTTAGGGTCTAAAAACTCAATTGGGGGGCTGTTTTATTCATTTTCTGCCGGTTTTTCTTTTACAGGTGCAAATTTCATTTGTACAGAAGTACGTCTCTACAAATTGCATCTGTAAATTAGTACATCAACGTACTAATTGATTTCATTTCAGTAATTTTCTGCGTCTGTTTAAAATTGCATTTACAGAGTTTTCTTTCAGCATAACCCTTTTTTACTCGTACAAAACAGAAATAGCGAAAAAGGGTAATTCCTGAGAGAGGCAGAACAGACGCAACTTTATTTCTGTTATTTTATTTTTATTTCTTTTTTAATTTTGGCAGAACTGTTATGTCATAAAATAATTTGCAGAAACTAAAATATAGATTTTATTTAAACTATTGCTTCAAGGATTAAGTATGACTGAACGCCCAGAAACGTTGTGCTGCAACCTTCTCAGCACACAACCCCGTCGCTTAGCGTGACGTCACAAAAACGATGGCCAAGCCCGTAAACAGAGGAGGGGTGAGTCCCGGGAGCCTTGGCTGAGCCGATATTCCAATCCATCGGGCGGAGAGGGACGCCAAACTTATTTATCTTCGGAAGTGCATAGAAACACAAACAACTGACATATCAGCGCATCAGATGAGTTTTTTGAGCTTTGATCAGGAGTAACACAATGTTTACGCTCCATTTGTCCTGATGAAGCCGAGCCAAACGCTCGGCGATACTATAGTAGATGTTAACCCTTCAACCGGTTGGAACGAGTTAACTCGAGGTTAGCACAATGGACTGAAATCATCTCGAACGAATATATTCGATGTCTGAGAAGTGGGCCAGACGTGGTTGGGAGTGGTCTTGCGCATCAGAAAGCGTTGGTTTCTCCTTAGCTTTCTTATTCAAAGTGGTCATTTATGGGGATGATTGACACTAATCCTTTGCATTATTACAGCCTTTTCAGCAGTGATTACCTGCTGAAAAGGGCGTAATAATGGCTACAATCCTAAGAAAGGAGACAGAAGATGTTTGAGTCACTTGTTTAGACCCAGTGGCACGATGTTCGTGTCAGAGGTACTTGCCCATCATGCCTTGGGTCGTGCAGCAGAAAATAAGGGAACAGAAGGGAGCTCGTAGCACCAGGGGTATGGTGGGTACTGGTGATGGTTGTTGGTGGCAGGTGGTCAGAACTGTTGAAATAAGAGGATCAAAGGAATTGTTTTACCGCAGCTTTTCTAAAACCCGGCCGCTATGAGAACATTTTTCTTTGAGGAGCGCAGAAAGTGTGGGGCATCATTAGTTTCTGTGTAGATCGACCTCTTAAAGGGTTAAAATAAATATTTAACTGTAAATAAGTGTTGCTGTTTTATTCTATGTTCTAACAATGTCCCTGACTGCAATTTTGAAGTATTTAGAATTAATAAATTTCCGCAACTTGTTACTACTTCCATAATGTTGTAACAAACTATTACTTCAAATGAATTGTTATTGCGTGGCAACAATGTAAATCAACATATATATACCTCATGAAAGAAATACGGGATTTCGCCATATAATACAAATTTTGAAGATGACTGTGATGATGTAAAAATATTGAAGACAGGGAAAATGAAAAAAATCCAAAATGGGAGGTGGAACGCCATTTTATCCTTGTAGGAAGAAAAATGACTTCAGGTCGGCCATATTGTGTGCCCAGGGTCCCACGGAGAGGAGAAGGGGGAAGGAAATTCTTTCCTTGGGGAATTCCATGCTGAGGCAGGAGTTTACAGAACATTGGGATGTCTTACTGGCGCAGAAAGTTTGAAGCAGCGAAAGACAGCTGAGGAGGGAAGATAGATTTACCACATGGCCTCTTGCTCCGAAGATAGCGCGGTCGGGATTGGCTGTGCGCTGTCCGGGCTACAGAATGTTTAAGCGGGAAAAAGTTGTAACGAACTTTTAGGACACTTTTCTCTTTTTGCTTGAAGATGACGGTCGTTTTGTAGTCGTCGCTCGAGATGTACGTAGGCTAGTCGGCTGCGGCTGACTAGAGAGTTAATTAGGTGCCTACCTGCTGGTTAAGGCCACTAGAGTATATACGTTGCATTACCTGTGGGTAATTGATTATAACTGTGTAATACTACAGCACTAAATGCCAGACTGCGGGATGCCTGGGAAATACTCCACCCACCTGAGTGAGAAATCTAGCCACCTGTGAAGAGCATATAATTGTTATGTATAAATAACTTCCTGATGCCATGTGCACACGTATCATACAAAGACTGGACTGTGAATGAATTTTACATCATCACAATGACAATCCGATTTTTGGCGTAAATGTGACAAGGATGGTAAGTCAGATAATATCCGAAAACTTGAAAATTTTCATCATCCTAGAGCGGGACTCGAAACCGCGTCTCCCAGACAGCATACCCGGGCGCTATCTAGGAGACGCGGTTTCGAGTCCCGCTCCAGGATGATGAAAATTTTCAAGTTTTCGGATATTATCTGACTTACCATCCTTGTCACATTTACGCCAAAAATCGGATTGTCGTCTTCAAAATTTGTATGTAAATACCTGTTCCACAACTTATCCGAGTCAGAAGACAGTGAAGCAGAAGATATGATAGAGTCTGAAGATATGATAAGAAGTATAGTATACACATGTGTATAGAGTAACGGGCCACAATCTCGGGATGAATTCCACGTGCCAAGAGAAGAGCCGTTCCAGAATCCAAGAATTCAATTATAACGACTGGTTGAAAAAATCAAGGTAATATCTGAGTATCAATTAGTTTTCAATACTTTAATAAATGTTTATCTTACCGTGTAGTACTCGATGGAACTTTTGTATCGAAGGCAAGTGGAACACTTTCTCGAATGGGTAATCTCCCTTAAATACAAAGTTATTCTTTCTTTATTTCTAATCGCAAAGCTTATAAAGTTGCTAAAATGGAAGGTGTTTGCTAAAAGATTTACAGAACATTTTTCTTTCCTAAAGCGTTTTCTATTAACTAAAAAATTTAGCTATTACTTTTCTTAAAAAGGAACTCAGTCTGTCATGAATTAGGAGCTTATGTAAACGGTTCACATTTGCCAGCTAATGCTCATGATCATGTAAAATACATCAGATCGAAATTATAACACACTTTATGAAAGAAAAGGGCACTGAGAACATTCAAAATATTTCAGGTAGAACAATTCTAGTTTCTCTTGCATGTCAAAGCAGTAATTTACCTCCAGCTTTCCGTATTCCGAGAAAGGTAATAATGAAATCTGGAAATTCACAAATTAATCATTAAAAACCGTAACAATATTGAGGAGGATTATATAGTACATTAACCTGTTTTCAGAATCCAATTGAATATCACACATCATTACCCAACAATAGACCAACATCGATTAGGCACTAATAAGAAGCAACTCCCTTAGATCATGCATACGTGTATGTTTGAGAAATAGTCGAATATAATGTACCACTATGCTTTGGTAGCATTTCGAAATCTGTCAATAGTAAGCGTTACAAAGAGCCTATTCTTAGAACTGAACATCAACAAAGCCCATCGGATAAGTAAACAAATTCACAATTTATAAAAAAATTCAGATTAATGCTTTTAAGCACAAAACGAAGAATAACTTCTTCAAACAAAGTGTGTTGCATTTGGAAGTGCTTTTCAACGTGTAAAGCAGTGGCGCCATAGATTAAAGGCTGCGTAAATATTGCCTCCACAGATTCCCTAAGCCACGAAATCTTAGAAAAGATCAAGTTTGCATGATTTCGCTTGCTATTTCTTATCCTCGCACCAAATGGAAGATCTACATGCTTTAGGATATTTCTCCCAATCCTACCAATTTAACACTCTCTTTCTGCATATAAGTGATCCTAGAACTAAAAAAAAAAAGACAATCTCTACCAGGTTTAACACTGTCGCATTTACTAGTACGTCCGTATCTATGCCCATGCCTTCTACACTGAAGAACAATTGAATTAGAGATACCTGTCTAGTAACGTGTAGCACCACCTTTCGCTCTGATGACGGCGCGATTCGTCTCGGCATGGACTCGACAAGACACAGGAAGCGTTGGGAAGCCATACGAATCCACGACCCCTGAACAAGCTCCCACAGTTCACGAAGATTTGAAGGAGGGGGTCAGAGCCTGGAACATCTCTCTCAATGGTATCCCAGATATGCTCGATGCGATTGAGGTCAGGTGACCTAGCTGGCCAAGGAAGCGAGATCACGTCGGTGGAGTGTTCATCCAACCATTCGGATACAATTCGGGAGCTGCATTGTCTTGTTGCAGGATGAGGTCCCCAGCGGGATGTTGAAGACGCACAAACGGGAGCAAATGGTCGTCCAGGATGTCCCGGTAACGTTGACCTGTGAGGGATGATGTCACACGTACCAGGGGTCCCATTTCAGTCCACGTAAACAGTCCCCAGATGAGAATGCCACCCCCACCAGCTTGAAGAGTACCCTGCTGGCAAGCAGGATCCATCGCTTCATGTGGTTTGCGCCGTACTCGTATCCCACCATCCGCATGTACCAACGTGAATCTCGACTCATCAGTCCAGGTAACATTTTCCCACATGTCTAGGGTCCAGTGGCGATATTCTCATGCCCATGCAAATCTTTGCACCCTGTAATGTGCGGTCAGCAGCGGTATCCGCGTGGGACGATGGCTTCTGTACCCCATAGCGAGGAGATGGTTCTGGATGGTGTGGCTGCTTTCACGTTTTTGTGCACCAGCGTTAAATTGCAGATTGATTTCTTGCACTGTGGCCCGTCTATCCGCTGTTGCAATGCGAGCTAGCCGACGATGACCCCGCTCATCCACACGCTGTTGTCCACTGTAGTTGGTCATTGTAGGGATGGCTTTACCGGATTCGATGTAGTCACGGTGCACCCGTGACAAGTGGCACGTGAAAATCACAGTGCCTGCACGACTTCCGAGATGGAGTGACCCATTCGTCGGGCCCCGACAATTTGCCCACGATCAAATGCGCTTAGATCCTTCGTCTTACCCATACTGCGTCCAACTCTTACTGATTCCCGTCGCATCACTCCTTATATTGTCGGATCGCTGCATACCTCATGTCGTTTCCGTTTACAGGGCCGCCCACAGCGTCACATTTGCATAACGCCAGCTGTCTCTAATTCAGTTGCTCTTCAGTGTATATGCTCATTAATTTATTACCCATTTCCGGCACTTTCGACTGCAACACAATGACAGAGGACAGCTTACCACGCCCTAAGGGGACGGTAAACGTTTCTCCACCACTAAAGGTGGAGATGTTCTGCTATGCCACTCTGATAAATTAAGAATAAAAAGTTCCGTGAAGTCATGAAACGATTTCATCACCCAAAAGTAACGTTAACCGTCTAACACAAGATGAGAAAAAAGAATGCTTCTCGTGTGGCGGCTCTACCCCCCCCCATCACCACCACCACTTTCCTTCTGGAGAGTGGAGAGGAGAGGGTTCCTATCATAGGCGCCGACTTGAAGAATTACTGGGGTTTAGGAAATTATAAATCGAATTACCCGTGCATTTAAAGTATTTAGGTGTAATTTAAATTTCATTCAGTCAGATTATCTGGCACAATAAGACGCCTGAAATGCTAAAATGAAGCAAACTATAGTTAATTACACATTTTTTTTTCTCTAGAAAATTATTTATTTCGTTTATGTAGCTTTTGTAGGCGCGATATTATTATATACAATACACTGATACTGTGTAAATTTCCAACTCAATTGTCTTATAAAGGTAACAAAAACATGCAAAATTTATTTTAAGGCTTTTTTTACCAATTATAAAAATGCCAACAATTTTTTTTCTTCAAATGATTTCTGAGTTAAAATAGGAGGTTAGAAGGGAGAGGACATGGCATCAGCCGCATGCCCTGTATTTCCCGTGGGCTCCACTTCGTATCAGCTGTGTATGCCCAACTTGGGCTGCTTCTGCACTTTTCTATGGGGAAATCGTTGGCTTTGAAGGGGTTTCAGAGGCACTTTGTGCTGCATGTACAGTCAGGAAAAAATGAGACTGAAATATACATGCACATAACTAAAAATTTGCAAAAAACTACAGAAATACTATTTAGTATTTTCCAAAAAAATTAAACAAAATTATACTTCGTCGAGCGAAAGTGCATATTGCGTATTAACCGCAATCACGGCCTTACTAAAGCTGTTGGAGCCTTGTTGACCTTCAGGGTCTGCTGCAGAGTGTAAGAGACGGCCGCTATCAACCTGTGCTCCAGCACAGGTCTTCAGTAAGTGACGTCACGTCACTGAACCCTCCCCACCCGGAGGGCACAAGAAACCAGATGATCAGAATTGGCTTCACCAGCGGCTGCTGATGACATCGCCTCTCTCTTCTAACCTCCTAGATCCCCGACTGTCCGAAGATTGGGTGGGTCAACTGATTGTACAACATATTTCCGCCTTTATCACTATGATGTTGAATGGGTTCTCGTCTCCGAATGTAAAGCTAGACTTGTATTTGTGGGAACCCAGACAAATCGAAGAATTTTCTTATATAAAGGAGACAGTTTTAAATGCTCTTAAACAACGGCACTTGTGGCATTGTCTTCGCGTCAAATTTGATGAGGACAAACAAACAACAATTCTTTTTGGGGCACAATAAACAGTCTGAGGGGTAAATTTCTATACACACTTTCTATATATAGTAAACGGGGAATGAATAATAAAAAACGCGAAGAATTGATAACGAAAAACAAAATTTATGCATATATCATCATCATCATTATCATTGTCAACCATTATCAATCCACTGCTGGACGAAGGTCTCCCCAAGTTTCCTCCACAACGGTCTGTCTTGTGCCAGTCTCCTCCATGTCACTCCCGCATACTTTCTAATTTCATCCACCCATCTTCCATGTGGTCTTCTTCTGGGTCTTTTCCTGTCCCTTGGAATCCAATCTAAAATTTCGGCTGTCCATCGATGGTCTGTCCTTCTGGCAGTATGTCCAGCCAATTGCCATTTCAGGGATTTAACTCTGATCATGATGTCTTCCACTCTTGTCATTTTTCGGATCCACGTGTTCCTCTTCTTATCTCTCCTGGTTACACCAAGCATGCACCTCTCCATACTTCTTTGAGTTGTCTGCAGCCTTTGTATGTCTCTTTTAGTTAAGGTCCACGTCTCTGCACCATACGTAAGCACTGGAAGGATGCATTGATCAAACACTTTTCTTTTAAGACATAATGGCATATTGCTCTTGAAAATTATGCTGTTTCTTCCAAAAGCTCTCCAGGCAAGTTTTGTACGCCGATTAATTTCTTCACCAATGTGACCCTCACTTGATATCTGCTGTCCAAGATAAACGTACGTGTCTGTTATCTCCAGCTTTTCTCCATCAATCGATAAATCTTCATTTCTTGTAAAAGCATTGAACATCACTTTTGTCTTCTGAAAGTTCATTTTTAATCCCACTTCTTTACTCTTGTCAGCAAGTTCCTGGATCATACTCTGTAGCTCTGATGGGGTAGTTGCAAAAATGACTATGTCATCAGCAAAACGAAGGTGGGTTAGATAATCTCCATTAATCTTTATCCCTTTGTTTTCCCAGTTCAGTGATTGAAAGACATTTTCCAATGTGGCATTAAAGAGCTTCGGAGATATGGTGTCACCTTGTCTCACTCCTTTTCCAATTTTTATGTGTGTTGTATTTTCAAACAGCCGAATCTTTGCACTTGCATTTTCATAGATGTTATTAATAATATTAATGTATGCATCTTCAATACCGCAGGATTTCAGAGCCATTGCAACTGCTGATGGTTTCACCGAATCAAAGGCTTTTTCATAATCGATGAAAGCCATGCACAATGGAAGCTCCTATTCCCTCGCTCTTCCAATTAGTTCTCTCAGTACGTGGATATGATCTATTGTGCTGTAGCCACTCCTGAATCCAGCTTGTTCTCTCGGTTGAGCCATGTCCAGTGTCACCTTCAAGCGGTGTGAAAGAACTTTAGTGAAGATTTTATAAACTACTGATAGGAGGCTGATAGGTCTGTAGTTTCCGAGATCCTCAATGTCACCTTTCTTATGTAGCAGGATCATTGTAGCGGTATTCCAATCCTCAGGAATCTTTCCTTCATTAAGGCATCGAGTGAAAATTTGGGCGAGTACTGTTTCGATTTCTCCACTTGCTTCTTGTATGATGTCTACAGTAATTCCATCTTCTCCTGGAGCTTTTCCCCGCTTCATGTTCTTGATTGCATGTGCAACTTCTGCTGGAAGGACTGGAGGAACTCTGGTACTGGTATCTTTCATGATGTCTGGAGTGCATGTATCATCCCTTTCATATAATTTGGAGTAGAAATCTTTCACTCTTGTCAAAATTTCGCCTCTATTTCTTGTTACAGAACCATCTTCTTTTCTCAATGCCATAATCTGTTTTTCCCCTTACTGAGATGTCCCTTTGCTATCTTTAGGCTTTGGTTGTTTTCAATTGCTTTCCTTACTAGTTCACAGTTGAATTTCTTTACGTCTTCAGTGATACTTTTTCGTACTGTCTTGCATAGCTCTATATATTCCACTTTGGAAGTCACATCTTCTTTAGTTGTCCTCATCACTCTTCTTTTTTGCATCAACATTGTAGTTTTTCCTGAAAATTTGTTCACATGCAATTTGTTCTTAGACCCAGCTAATTTTGTTGCTGTTTCCATAAGAGCTTTGGTTACTTTTCTGTTAACTTCCGAAATATCCACTTCTTCCGATGTTAGGCCTTCTAAAGCAGAGAATTTGTTCTTCAGTTCCAATTTGAAGGTATTATGGTGTTTTTTAAGGTTGGTTATGTCAATACATTTTGTTTGTCTTATGAGCTTGCTACGTTCGAGTTTAGTGTTGAGGTGCATCTTACATCTCACCAATCTATGGTCACTGCCTGTGTTGAACTTGTTTAGCACACTGCAGTCTTCTATGATGAATTTTTTGTTACACATAATAAAATCAATTTCACTTGTCGTCCCATTTGGATGTCTCCATGTCCATTTCCTGTGTGGCTTTTTCTTGAAAAAGGAGTTCAAGATGAAAAACCCTTCTGCCTCTGCAAACTCTACGAGAGTATTTCCACGCTGGTTTCTGTTGCCGTGACCGAATTTACCTACTGAAGTTTCATTCTGTTGCCGTTGCCCTATTTTTGCATTGAAATCTCCCATAATTATCTTCAAGTGCTGCTTACCTTTATTATTTAGATCACGAATTTCCTCATAAAATTCTTCAATTTCTTCTTCAGCATGACTTGTGGTGGGTGCATAAGTTTGAATAATCTGAGCCTGGTATCTTCTCGAGAGTTGGATAACGAGTCGTGCAGCTCTGTCAGAGGAACTTTCAACTTCTACAACTTTATCCTTCAGTTTCTTGTTTATTATAAATCCAACACCACTAGTTCTGCCAGTATCTGTCCCACGATAGTAGAAGAGATGTCCACTTTTCAGTTCAATGAGATCTTCTCCTTTTCTCCTTACCTCACTTAGCCCGACGATGTCCCACTTGATCCTTTGTAGTTCCTCTTCCAATTCAAGAAGCCTTGAATCAGAAGATAGGGAGCGTCCGTTGTACGTAGCCAAGGTCAGCATCAGATGGCAGCCTAGTCCGGTCCTCCGGGGATTCTTAGCACCCTCTGCCTTCATGTCGCACTGGCCGCTGCCTTGGCCAGGTACATTCCAGCTGCCGGAGACTGAGGGCCAAGATTTAAGTTGTGGAGTCATTTTGGAGGGGTTTGGCCATAACTCACCACGCTGGCCAAGCGGGTTGGTGAGTGTGGAATAGCATTTCCTCTAATCCCGATGGTATAGTTATACCGCTATTGGCGGTCGTCAGAGCCCCTTTAGTGGGAACAGGATGTACCACGAGAAGGCGGGGTTGACATTTATCAAGGAGAGGCTGTGATATATATATATATATATATATATATATATATATATATATATATATATATATATATATAATGTATTGACATAACCAACCTTAAAGAACACCATAATACCTTCAAATTGGAACTGAAGAACAGATTCTCTGCTTTAGAAGGCCTAACATCGGAAGAAGTGGATATTTCTGAAGTTAACAGAAAAGTAACCAAAGCTCTTATGGAAACAGCAACAAAATTAGCTGGGTCTAAGAACAAATTGCATGTGAACAAATTATCAGGAAAAACCAAAATGTTGATGCAAAAAAGAAGAGTGATGAGGACAACTAAAGAAGATGTGACTTCCAAAGTGGAATATATAGAGCTATGCAAGACTACGAAAAAGTATCACTGAAGACGTAAGGAAATTCAACTGTGAACTAGTAAGGAAAGCAATTGAAAACAACCAAAGCCTAAAGATAGCAAAGCGACATCTGAGTAAGGGGAAAAAACAGATTATGGCACTGAGAAAAGAAGATGGTTCTGTAACAAGAAATAGAGGCGAAATTTTGACAAGAGTGAAAGATTTCTACTCCAAATTATATGAAAGGGATGATACATGTACTCCAGACATCATGAAAGGTACCAGTACCAGAGTTCTTCCAGTCCTTCCAGCAGAAGTTGCACATGCAATCAAGAGCATGAAGCGGGGAAAAGCTCCAGGACAAGATGGAATTACTGTAGACATCATACAAGAAGCAAGTGGAGAAATCGAAACAGTACTCGCCCAAATTTTCACTCGATGCCTTAATGAAGGGAAAATTCCTGAGGATTGGAACAACGCTACAATGATCTTGCTACATAAAAAAGGTGACATTGAGGATCTCAGGAACTACAGACCTATCAGCCTCCTATCAGTGGTTTATAAAATCTTCACTAAAGTTCTTTCACACCGCTTGAAGGTGACACTGGACATGGCTCAACCGAGAGAACAAGCTGGATTCAGGAGTGGCTACAGCACAATAGATCATATCCACGTACTGAGAGAACTAACTGAAAGAGCGAGGGAATATGAGCTTCCATTGTGCATGGCTTTTATCGATTATGAAAAAGCCTTTGATTCGGTGAAACCATCAGCAGTTGCAATGGCTCTGAAATCCTGCGGTATTGAAGATGCATACATTAATATCATTAATAACATCTATGAAAATGCAAGTGCAAAGATTCGGCTGTTTGAAAATACAACACACATAAAAATTGGAAAAGGAGTGAGACAAGGTGACACCATATCTCCGAAGCTCTTTAATGCTACATTGGAAAATGTCTTTCAATCACTGAACTGGGAAAACAAAGGGTTAAAGATTAATGGAGATTATCTAACCCACCTTCGTTTTGCTGATGACATAGTCATTTTTGCAACTACCCCATCAGAGCTACAGAGTATGATCCAGGAACTTGCTGACAAGAGTAAAGAAGTGGGATTAAAAATGAACTTTCAGAAGACAAAAGTGATGTACAATGCTTTTACAAGAAATGAAGATTTATCGATTGATGTAGAAAAGCTGGAGATAACAGACACGTACGTTTATCTTGGACAGCAGATATCAAGTGAGGATCACAGTGGTGAAGAAATTAATCGGCGTACAAAACTTGCCTGGAGAGCTTTTGGAAGAAACAGCATAATTTTCAAGAGCAATATGCCATTATGTCTTAAAAGAAAAGTGTTTGATCAATGCATCCTTCCAGTGCTTACGTATGGTGCAGAGACGTGGACCTTAGCTAAAAGAGACATACAAAGGCTGCAGACAACTCAAAACAGCATGGAGAGGTGCTTGCTTGGTGTAACCAGGAGAGATAAGAAGAGGAACACGTGGATCAGAAAAATGACAAGAGTGGAAGACATCATGATCAGAGTTAAATCCCTGAAATGGCAATGGGCTGGACATACTGCCAGAAGAACAGACCATCGATGGACAGCCGAAATTTTAGATTGGATTCCAATGGACAGGAAAAGACCCAGAAGAACACCACATGGAAGATGGGTGGATGAAATTCGAAAGTATGCGGGAGTGACATGGAGGAGACTGGCACATATATATCATCATCTTCATTGTCAACCATTATCAATCCACTGCTGGACGAAGGTCTCCCCAAGTTTCCTCCACAACGGCCTGTCTTGTGCCAGTCTCCTCCATGTCATATATATATATATATATCATCATCATCATTGTCAACCATTATCAACCCACTGCTGGACGAAGGTCTTCCCAAGTTTCCTCCACAACGGCCTGTCTTGTGCCAGTCTCCTCCATGTCACTCCTGCATACTTTCGAATTTCATCCACCCATCTCCCACGTGGTCTTCTTATATATATATATATATATATATATATATATATATATATATATATATATATATATATGGGTCTATTTTGGATCTTTTTCTGTCTTTCGGAATCAAATATAAAGTTTTGATTGTCCACAACGATATACAGTATATATTGTTACGACCCACTGCCCACAATTAATTCTGGAATTAATGGGTGTGGTGGATGAATGAAATTAATTAGGTATTAATTAAGTTCGAGCCTTCATTGGGCTTAAAAAGCGCAAAGTGCAGAGGAAGTTTTATCCGTAGTTAGGAAAGAAAAGAGAGTAAGAATTCTCACACAGGTTGAGTGGTCGGAGTTTTGAGCGCTTTGAAGTCGTTAATCGCAGGTCGCAGCTGTCGGGTAGACTACACAACGAGAGGAAGTGATGAATCGAAGGGGGATATTACGGGCCACTAGTAGAACTAAATGAAAATGGGGTGCCAGAAGCTGAGCGAATAATCATAAATTCGTCCATAGTTTAAGAGGATTTTCGAGTACAATTGCTCTCTTTTTGTGTGGTCCGGTCGGTAAGCAAGATTGCGCACTTGGCGTTGAAAATAAGAAAGAATGTTCAGTTGCCTGTACGCTCTCCGATGTGAAGGACTAGATGTCTTTGGGCTGCCATATGGTTTGGAAAAATGAAGTAGCAAACCTCCCGCATTTTGAAAGAAACGGAGATTAGCAACTCGAGGTATCTGGATAAGCAAGATTACCAGTATGACAGCGCAATGCTTGTATCCGCGAGAGAAAGCAACAATTCCTGTGCGGTGATTCGAATGGACATTTGCGACTTGTTGGCCCGGTAAGGAAGTTGAAGCTACGGAGAACTCTGCGAATTGACATTGGTAGTACTCAGGCTCCAAGGAGAAACGAAGTCATGAACGAAACTCAGGTTAGGAATGCCAAAGACAGCGGTGCGGAACCATCAATCCAATCATCACCTAGCCGTATGCAGCAACAAATGTTAGCTTACCTTACGAGGCGAAGCGAGGCTCCATCAACAAAAAGATGTGCGTGTGTGTGTAAACGGAAGCAGTGCAAACCCTGCACGTGATTGCGGGGGAACGCAGCCCGCGCAAGGAAATCTTCAGCGTAAAAGAAGTGTGGTGGTGTGTTCAGATCCATTTAGAGGTGAAATTATTTTGTGGATTTACAGTTGACAGCCCCATGTTAGTAACACCATTTCTTTTATTGTTGTTGCATCTGGCAAGCTGATAGTCGAGGAACTGTTAGGAATGCATAAGTCGATCAAAATGACAGTTTATAGTGAACTGAACTATAGTAAATTGTTAAGAACTTAACTGTGGAATTTAGGTACGTAAAAACTTTATAACGGGAACAAATTTCGGTTAAAGATGACCCAGAACTTAAGATCAGCAGTCAACTAATTGTTATATGTATTTGTGCCATTTTTATTTGTATAGCCTATTAAATGTTTTTCTTTAGTGCAGTCAGTGCATTTGCAGGACACATTATTTATGTGTACGAATGTGATTGGTATGATTGTTTAAGTGTGTTCCCATAAATTACAGTCTTCGCACCAAAAACAACGTCGAATTACCGTGGATAAAAAATTTAATAATTCCACGGCCACGGTCGTAACATTGGTGGTCCTCGATGGGACCACAGTTACAACAACATATACAGTATATCAAAGGAAAATTAATATATTACTCATGTAATACGTATATGTACATATATACATTTGAAAGATTAAACACACAGAATTTTATAAATTAATGTAGATATTGAATAAATTAGTTCCCATTCCCTTCCCTCGTTTAGTAAGACGATTTTGTACAATATGAAGTGAGTATGAATATTTCACACGAATCACAGCAGAGCCAAATTACAAAAAGCGATTCGGCGAAATGTATAGGACTTTCACACGCAAATAGAAACTATTCTCCTGGATATCTCACCTTCCTCGCGCAAAAGTGAAATAAAGGAAAAGGTTTTTACTTATTAATTTAGTTTATTCGTCATGGAAAAGCAGAAACCATTTAATTCAATATGGTAGGGCAGAAGTTACTTCCAATTCGCTTCACTATTTTAATGTGGTAGGAGCATTTAAACTCTCTTTTAATACGATAGGAGATATTAAACTGTCCTTTACTATAGTCGGAGTTTAAAATTATCGAGTGAGCATATATATCTCATGCGAATCGCAGCAAGGCCCTACAAAATGTACGGCCTTGACATGCAAAAGAAAATTATTCTCATGGAGAATCTCACTCTTCGCGAACGAATCAGCTAAAGGAAGAAATTAGTACTTATTCCTTTAGTTCATTCGATATTTTAGGACAGAAGTTACTTCCAATTCGCTTCACTATTTTAATGTAGTAGGAGCATTTAAACTATCTTTTAATACGATAGGAGATATTAAACTGTCTTTTACTATAGTCGGAGTTTAAAATTATCGAGTGAGCATATATATCTCATGCGAATCGCAGCAAGGCCCTACAAAATGTACGGCCTTGACATGCAAAAGAAAATTATTCTCATGGAGAATCTCTCTCTTTGCCAACGAATGAACTAAAGGAAGTGTGTACATATTCCTTTAGTTCATTCAATATGCAGGGCAGAAGTTTCTTCTAATTCGCTTCACGGTTTTAGTGCGTTAGGAACATTTAAACTCTTCTTTTTTTTATTATTATGGTTTGGAATATTAAGCTATCTTTTGCTATATGGTAGGAATGTTTAAACCACCTTTTAATATGGTTGTGGCCGACTGTAGAGGATTGACATGCAACAGATTATTCTCATATGAATCTCACTCTTTCCGCCGATGGATGAGCTTCGGTTTTCGGTTAACATTTGTGTCTTTCGCTTTTTTTTCTATGCATTTTTTAGCTGTCTAATTTCTTGATTGTTTCAGCTTTAATTACGTACGTGTTTCTTTGTCCCTTCTCTAATAGTCTCTTTTTTTCCTTTTTATCTATTTATTTTTTTAGGAAAATAGGCCTTGTGACATGAGAGAAATCTTTAACGAAAATGTGTTTTGTCTGAGAAATCTTACAATTTTTTTGTAGTACGCCAGGATCTGCAGGGTCGCAATGTAATAGTTACTCTTCTTATGTTTTGGGAATAGGCCAAACAATCTTCAAAGCGAAGGTCGTATCTGAAATCGGAAATGGAAGAAGGCCCGTCAGCGAGTGAACTATGTAGCTGAACAAGCTCAACTTCCAAAATATAGTCCACTACCTTTTGCTGCAAATTGGACTGGTTCCACATGAAGAAATGTTTCATGTTATAGGGGAACCTGCTTTAAAAGGGATAACGACAGCATGCATCTTACCTATTGGGTGCTGATGGAAACAGATGCATCTATGATTTTACTTATTTATTCTACAACTTATTATGAAATGTATGCACTACACCAGTTTGCAACCAAATACGAGGGTTGTACAAAAGTGGGCATAGCATTTTTATTAACTGACAAAGGTCGTTCAAACCGCATGTGTTGGTAGAGTAACTCTTTTTCTATACAAAGGTACTACTCAACATAGTCTCCATTACAAGCGATGCATTTGCGCCGTCGTTGAACACAACTCTCGAATCATCTTTGAAAAATTCAGATGTGGGCTGTTGTACCCACTTCTTCACTGCCACTTTGACCTCGTCTGTGTCATCAAATTGTTGTAACCGGAGACTGTCTTTCCTTTAACGTAACAGGTGGGCGCCAGATCTGGGCTGTATGGTGGATGGGGGACCACCGAGCAGCTTAATTTGCTGATCTCCTGATTTGTTGCCAAAGATGCGTGTGGTCTGGCATTGTCATGATGGCTGTGGATCCTTTATAGATTCTTGTTCGGTCTCTTCCTCTTTATGGCTTCTCTAAGCTTCTCGAGTGTCTCAATGCACCGTTCGATGATCACGGTATGGCTACGTTCCAGAAAATCCGAGATAATGACACCTCTGTCACCCCCCCCCCCCCGAAAAACAGTTACCATGACTTTCTGTCTGATCGCTGGCACCTGAACTTCTTAGGCTTTGGTGAAGAGGTGTGACGCCGGATCGTAAATATACGCCCACGTCTCATCCCCTGTCATGAGATCAGAAAAAAAAAACGTGTTTTCATTGGTTTCAAACGCTTCCAGCAGATCAGAGCAGACTTCCATCCTTCTCTCCTTCAAATCGGGAGTCAACTGCCGAAGTACACTCTTTGCACACACTTTCCCATACCCTAATTCTTCCACCATTTTCTGTATGTCATTGTGACCGCAGTCCCGTTGTGCAATAAGCTCACTAGTTGTGAGTCGTCTCTCCGCGCGAATCAATTCATCCACTCGCTGAGGATTCGTCTCAGCTGTCGCAGATCTCCCACGGTGTGGTTTTTCTTCAATGCTGGTTTCTCCTTCTTTAAGCTTCTTCACCCATGTGTGCACATTGCTGTTGTCAAAGGTGTCATCTCCGTAAGCATTCGATAGCCTTTTGTAGATGTCGGACAGCCTGCACCCTTTTTTCGTCAAAAACTCCATGACGTAACATGGCTTCTGCTTGGAATCCGCTGTTTACCTGCAATGAAGAAGAAGGGTTACTCTACCAACATGTGCAATTTGAACGAACTCTATCAGTTAATGAAAAAGTTATGCCCACTTTTGAGTAACTAACGGTACAACTCTCGTATATGAAAACATCGAAAGGGTTTATGTGTTTTTCTTGAATTTTTATGTACTGGAGCTCAGAATGTAAACATTTCTTGCGGACGAATGAACAAAACAAATAAATTACTAGTAGTTATTACTTTTTTCACTGTTAAAAAATCTTCTTAAAAATGAGAACCTGAACCTACTTGGGTTTTTTTTAAGTGCAATCGTATCGTAAACGAGTACATGACATGCTCAAATATAAGTAACTGTACGTACTTACAAAAAACTGCGTTAATAAATATAATCTCGTATTACTTCATCTTTGATATTATAGATTTCAAGAGAAATTGTTTAATAAATGCGTAAATTGACAGACATAAATATTTAGTATAACAAAGTCACTGATCATAAGTAATTTAATTATGCATAAAGTATCTTTGTGTACGTTTTTACATTAACTATATTTGTGTCAATCTTACAAATTATATATTGTCGCTTCATCACTATATTTGTCATAAAATTATGCGGTCCAGTTGCCCAGCATGTGACAACGAGTATATCTTTTATCCCAGATGTGCTATCGAATAATATGCTTCCAGTTGATTCTATGAATAAAGGAGTATGTATGGAATAAACGCATTCCAAATTTGAATTGCGGCCGCGGATGGCTTAGTGGTTAAAGATTCAGATTGCTGATGGAGGGACTCCAGGTTCAAACCTGGCGTGCTTGTGTGAATTTCTAACAATCGCTGAATATTCCGCCGTGCAACGGACGATCACGTTAAGGCTGTCTTTGAATGAGTGTAACAGAAATTCTGACCTATATCTGTAATGCAAATTCTTTTGTACACATTTTCTCGAAAACTATTACTTTGTAGTGTTTGCGATTTTGAGCACAAATAAAAACGACCCATAGCTAATACGTGTCGTAGTTATTTTTCCGAGAAAATTGTTAGAATTTTTTTTAAATTCAATTTATCTGACTCGAAAGTATTCAAATTTGGCGCTAGATGGCGGTAGAAGTTAGCTTGGCAGTGTTTCTGTGTGGAAGAAACGAAATCTCTCATTTCTGTCTGATTTTTTTAATTATCTAGGCCAAATAGAAATCAAAGAATGGGCACTGAAGTGAGATTGGAATATTGTCTTCTATAGATCATCTTAAATTCTACTGTACGTTCATTTTTTGAAGAGAAAATGTGTACATTACCAAAAAACACTTGAGTTTGAGACAAACTACACCTACCTACAAAGCTCCACCCCCAAACAATGTCTTTGGTTAAAACGTAACAGCGCTTTTTTGTCTTTTCATTGTGGAGCCAACGAAAGACCGCTTCCATTCTGAATATGGTAAGGTCTTCAGTCATTCGCTGACGCCAACGTCTGTGACAATGCCTCAAGACGTAAAAGCCACGCCCAAGGAGTGATATTTTGCGCCATCTATCACAGAAGATGAAGCCTAACACTCATTCAAAGACAGCCTTAAGTGACGGCCCTTGGGTAGGATTCCCCCAGTTACATATAAAGGTGTTCATTCCTAAGACACCCCCCCCCCTATTTTTATCTGCCTTCTATGTGCAAAATCGTACGCTTTTACAGTGGCGCCATCTAGTGTGCTCTCTCTCACTAACAAACTGTCCTGTCAGAATCGCTAGATTCATTTTTGAGTACATATGTTTGAAATATATGTACTCAAAAATGAGTACACATATTTCAAATTAGAAATACCAGATATACTCACAATTGATTCCCTGTATGTACTCAAAAATGTGTATGTCTCTTTTCCAAAAATAGGCCACAAGTACTCAGAGCTATTATAAGCTCAGAATTTACTCAAAAACGAGTACATTTTGCTTAGTTCTAAGTACCGAGTTTTAACAGTATTCGCATACTAAAAAAAACCAAACGATTATGCAAATCACGAAATGCGTATGTATATTTCATATGAACCTCAGCAGGGCTCGATAACAAATTCACTTTAGGACTGTGACATGAAAATTCTTCTCATGCTAATCTATGTTTCGTCGGACGAATGAACTAAAGGAAGAAGCTATTACTTATTCCTGTACTATGCCCGTTTATCAACAAATCTTTCAGAACTTTTGGTGGTCGGTAAAATTTTCTTGTTTTTTTTCTGTGAGGCGGTTCAGAAAAGTACGAAGGGAGACCAAACACCTTTTAAGGCCTACGTACACATGTGTGTGTGTGTGTGTGCTCTACTCTAGTAATATTGTGGTATCAATAAAGCTGGTAACTACAAAATTTAATTTGCTGGTAACTTCTAATTTGAAAGTGCCAAAAGTCATGGAATAGCAGTATAAAAATGTTTAAGTGGTGCTGCCGTCGCATGTAGGTTTCGACGCGCACCACAATTTTTATCAGTTGCCAAGTATAATCTCCTGAGTCAGGTTGAACAACCGCTAGTAGGATTATGGCAAGCCGACGTGAATTATCGGAGTTTGAACGAAGCATGGTAGTGGGAACCAGACAGATGGGACATTTCAATTTCCGAAGTTGTGGCGAACATTCAACATTCCTCGGTCCACGTTGTCACGTGTGTACCGAGAATACCTCATGGAAGCCATTACCACCCACCGTGGACAGCGCAGTGGCCGACCACGGGTGCTGAATGACCGTGACCAGCCGCGTCTGACCAGGATTGCCCATGCTAACAGACAAGCGACACTGGCTCAAATAATATCCACATTAATTGCAGGGGGTACCAGAGACATATTCATCAGGTCAGGGCATCGTAATTTAACGCCTATGGGGTATGGAAGCAGAAGACCCACCAGAGTGCCTTTGTTAACACCACGACATCGGACACAGCGCCTCGCCTGGGCTCGTGAACACGGTAATTGGACATTTTAAAACTGGCAACATGTGGCGTTGGCCGATGAGTCACGCTACTAGTTGTTACGAGCTGATGGTAGGGTTCGGGCGTGGTGTAGACCTTGTGAGGCCATAGACCCAAGCTGTCAAGCTGTCAACAAGGCACTGTGCAAACTGGTGGTGGTTTTATGATCATGATCATATGTAGAGGATTTTAGGAAGGGAGTGTCTGACCCCAGGTCTTAAACTACCCTTAGAAATAGGAAGCTAGGAGATTTGGGCTAGAGTGCCTGATAGGAAAGTGACACGGAAGCGAAGTAGAAAGGGGGAGGAAGACGCCCTTATTTATTACCGGGGGCCAGTACCCGGGGTCTGACGGATTTACGTGCCCATCCGTCGCACGGTGGATATTTAGTGGATCGAGCGTTCGTACCTGCCTGGGATCGAACCTAAGGTCCTTTCCGCGGCAGTCACGAACGTTGCCCACTCGGCCACCCGCGGCCTTGGTGGTGGTTTTATACATGTGTTGCAGCCCTTCATGGACTTCATGTAACCCAACAACGATGGGATTTTTCCAGGCGCACAATGTACAATGTAAGTCATCGGGCCCAAGTTGTCCAAAATTGGTTTGAGGAGCATTCTGGACGTTCCGATGGATGGTGTGACCACCACGTTCGCCCGACACGAACCCAATAGAGCACTTATGGGTCGTGGTGGAAAGCACCATTCGCACCCAAGATCCTGCACCTTCAAATACCAGGAAACTGTGGCCGCTGTTCAGACGGCATGGCTCAACATCTCTCCAGAAGTATTTCGGCCACTTGTGGAATCGGTGGCACGTCAAGATGCTGCACTTCGCCGGGCTAGAGGACGTCCTACACGATGCTAGGTACGCATCCAATGACTTTTGGCACTTCAGTGTACTTTACATGTTGCACGTGTAATTTGCGGAGCAGTTCCTTTTCCCATCAAGCATTTAAGCCGTGATGCCTTGTGTTTGCACTTTTCTCCGCTATTTTGGACAGATGTAATATGCTATATGATTAAAAATGTCCGCGCACCGATTTTGAGTAATGTATTCAGCCATATACGTAATATCCATGACCCATACAGATGTAAAAAGACGCACATGGTCTGTCAAACATCGTAGACAAGCAGGTACAATAGAATGAGTCTTACGGCAGAGCTCAATGGCTTTCAACATGACACAGTGGTATGATGTTATCTTAATTACGGGAATTTCTGCTGTTTGGAAGCTGGCCTGATCAACTGTAAGGGATGCTATTGTAAAGTGCAAACGCCTAGGAGCAACAACAGCGAAGTTGCCACCTTGTAGACCACGCCTGTGTCCTCAAACTCGCCTGCCCTTGGTTACAACACTCATCATCGTGCTCCAAAATGCCATTGAAGTAACGCCAACACCATTGCAGTTCATCGAGAGCTGAAGGAAATGGATATCCATGACCGAGAAGATGCATACAAGCCAATCACCAAGAAGATCAACGCCAAGAGTCGTCTGGATGGTGTAAAACTCAACACCAGTAGACTCTTGAGTAGAGATGGAAACTGGTCACGGCTCAACAATTTCTTGTGGGTCAAACGCATCGGGTCAAGGTGTTCCTTATCAGATTTCGACCCGGTTTTATTTCCGTTTCATTTTTGAAAAGAAAAATATATGTAAAGAAAAAAATGCGTTCTGTGGAATTTTGTGCTAAACGCTGGTGCCAACAAAGTTAAAAATGATTTGTCGTACAAAAATATTGCCGTCTCTTTCTTAAAGCAAACAAGATTTCCACCGACCGACGATACTGCGCAGGCGCTAGATTCACCGATGCCATATCGCAAAACTATACTTCCTTTGCGTTTGTTTTCAAGGTGGTTGTCCGGAGCAAGATGCAGGCAAACGCCTATCGCCTGCTTCTCTGAAGATTCACTCTCTCACACCCCGCGTGTCACATTGTAAGACTGAGAGTTACTTTTCACATCGCATCTTTTGCGTTGAACGTTCAGAGGTTTTCGTTTGACGTGCTAACATCCCGTTCCATTGCATGTCTTGTCGGAATTAATGCCTTGTTTGTTAAAATTGATGAATTTAATATTAAGAAGATTGAAAAACGCGTCTAGGTCAAGAAATACGTTCTTGTTTTATTAATTTCGAGACATTGAACACGATCACGACGTTAAAAATTGGCAATTGGCTCTTGATTTGAAATTGTACAAGGCTGCGTGCATATACAATGCATACTGATTTGAGTATGTCACAGTCTGTACCAAGCTTATCTTGGGGGAGGGGGGGTGCTCCGGTCCAAAAAAAAAAAAAAGGACTGAGAGAGACTTTGCGGAAGAGTCTCTCTCTCTCTCTCTCTCTCACATACACACACACACACACACACACACACAAATTATTAAGCTTCCCTTCCCTGGAATTACACGGCTTATTGAAAACTCTTACTTCAAAAAATTGTGCTAAGTTTTTAAACCATAAAGTGGAAAAAACAACTTAAAAATCAGCAGCGTTTTCTTGACCTACAATTGCATGCGTAGTGAAAATACATGGAAATAAACAAGAGGCAGGTGGGGAGAGGGGGGGGATTGGGACGACCGAACCAGGCCGGGAATTTTAAGTTTTCCGATCCATTGTAAAAACACACGTATCTAGAGGTGAACTCCTCAAGGAAAAAAAAATCTGTTAGATGCTAGATGAAAGAGAACTGGTATGCAACGTAAACCGAAGAATGCAGTTGTGAAAAAACTTTAACAAAAATTGAACAGTAAAAGAATTTCAAAAATCCGCATATGAATGACTGTAACATCAAACCACGCACAAAATGAGTGCCGTAGCAGATAATTATTTTCATTCCACAAATTTGGTTTTGGAAAAAAAAAATGTTTCTTGAACACTCCATTTCCGACAAAATCATCATAACTTTCATTCTAAAAGTTGAAATGTGCACGTCACATCGCTATTCTCCTACGCCATTAATTTTTATATTTATTTGGTCACGAACTGCCTACTGAGTAACTCCTCACTGAGTAGGCTCCTTTTTTACGCTTTCCAACCGTAGGTTGAAAAAGCGTATATGCTCCAGCTTTGTCCGTCCGTCCGTCTGTCTGTCAGCAAGATAACTCACGTACGAATGGTTCAATTTCGATGAAATTTTGGTATGCGGTAGGGGACCACCTGGGGACGAACCCTGTTGAAAATGGGTGAAGTGGGGTCAAAGGTCAGGACGTAGGAGTGGAATGCATTCCATTGCCCTTACGCGTCATAACTTGCGTACAAATGGTTCGATTTCGATAAAATTTTAGTATGTCGCAGGGGACCACCTGGGGACGAACCCTTTTAAAAATGAACGAAATGAGGTCAAAGGTCAGGACATAGGATCGGAATCCATTTCATCGTCCTTATCCCAAACTACACTGGCGGAAAGTGAAAAAGGAACACCAAGAAGAAATTGGCGGACGATCATGAAATTTACATGTATTAATGGGGTCGAGTTTACGTAGGTGTGATGTTAATTTCGGGAACAACCGGTGAGCTCTTACGCCACAGCACGGCATAATAGGCAAATTATCGTCGGTGGTATTTAAGGAGTACGGCGAAGTGAATGTAATCAGTCGTCGGCGTACGGACACGTGCGAAGACCCTGAAGAAGCTGCAATGCCTGGACATGGAAGACGTGTACGATTTCAGCAGTTATCGGACTTTGAGCGAGGTCGTCTAGTCGGACTCCGAGAGGCCGGGTGGTCGTATCGTCGTATTGCGGAGCGAATTGGACGGGAAGTATCGGTGGTGGTACGATGGTGGCGTAGATGGTCCGAGGAACATTACCACACGAGAAGACGTGGAACCGGGTATCACAGACGGACTGATGAGCGGACCGATCGACGCATAAGAAGATCGGCGTTGTCAAGCACAACATCCACTGCGACGCAAATCCGAGCTGCCGTTGCACCTGAGGTGACTGTGCGAACAATCCGCAACCGTCTACTGGACGCAGGACTACGTGCACTTGTGCCTCTGGAATGTGTACCTCTGACTCCAGCCCACCGTCAGGAACTGCAGCAGTGGTGTCGCCAACGTCTGCACTGGAGAACGCAATGGCGATCTGTCGTGTTCAGCGATGAAAGCAGATTCTGCTTGGGAGCCTCCGATGGCCGTATGCGTGTTCGCAGACGCACAGGGGAGCGTCTCCACCCTTCTTGCATCCGCCAGTGACACACAGAGCCTACACCTGGTATCCTGGTGTGGAGAGCGATCAGCTATCGCTCCCGTACACAACTAGTGTTTGTACCGGGTACGTTAAACAGCACCTCCTACATCAACGACATCATTCAGCCCGTTGTTGTGCCATTTGTAAGATCGGTCCATCGTGGTGTTTTCGAGCAAGATAACGCACGCCCACACACGGCACGTGCAACGCAACATGCACTTCAGGGTGTGAGATAACTTCCATGGCCTGCACGTTCACCGGATTTGTCCCCCATTGAGCATGTGTGGGATTTGATGGGACAACGACTTATCCGGTCTCCACGGCCAGCCACGACCATCCCCGATTTACGCGTCCTGGTTGAGGATGCTTGGAACTCATTACCCCAAACTTACATCCAACATCTGTACGACAGACTCCATGCCAGAATTGCACAGTGTGACGCAGTTCACGGTGGTTCAACCTCGTACTAACCATGTTACATGGAAATGTTATTTTTCAGTTTACCAGCAAATACCGCTGTATTTTGCTATAATGTTTTGATCACGTTATCCTCTGTATTCTGTTATTATGCTGTATAAATTTCGTTCGTATCAGAAGCCTTCTTCTTGGTGCTCTTTTTTCACTTTCCGCCATTGTACTAAAGGAGGAATTCTTTTATGTATGTATGTAAATTTTATTTTGAAAACGGCTCTAAGTGATTTTGATGAAAGTCGTTAACCTACCGTTTTCTGGTACTAGAAATCGAATTAGCTTGATCTAGACTTTAGGAAAATTCGTTTAGTGGGTTAAATAACCACCCGGAATCACCACGATTTTAGTGTCATGACGTCGTCAGTAATGTAACCCATCGTCCCATTAATGTAACCCATGCTTAGAAACCTTATGACGTCACACTTTCGCGATTGAGATGTTGGCGAGCGGTCACGCCATCTGGCTCATTACGTCACGCGTAGTGTGTGGATCCTATTAAAGTTTTATGACGTCACACGCTTGTGAGCAGATGGTCGCGATTCCCATCTGCCCCATTATGTCGCACGTTGTGCGCGTATGCCCGTCCGCACGATAACTCGCGCAAAAATCGTTCGATTTCGATGAAATTTTAGTATGTGGTAGGGAAACGCCTGGGAAGTAACCTTATTGAAAGTGAGCGAGATGGGGTCAAAGGTCAGGACATAGGAGCGAGATCCATTCCACGCTCTTATGCGTCATAACTAACGTAAAAAAGGTTCGATTTCGATGAACTTTTAGTATGTGGTAGGGGACCACCTGGGGACAAACGTTATTTAAAATGGGTGAAATGGGGTCAAAGGTCAGGACATAGGAGCGGAATCACTTCCATAGCTCTTATGCATCATAACTTACGTAAAATTGCTTCGATTGCGACAAAACTTTGTCATGGTATTTCGGAGGTATACTGAACCAGTTCTGTTGAATATCATCGAAATGGGATCAAATGTTAGGGCACAGGAGTGAGATTTATTCCACAGCCATTTTCCTCATAACTTGAGTAATAACTTGAGTAATGATTTCTAGTATGTTGGGAAGCGTATCATAATCAATGCATTGCATCATTTTACTAACTTGTTATGTCTACCCATTATCTTTATCCATTGGCCACCATTGTGTCCCACGAAACAGTTGTGGTAGATCGTTGTTTCTTTTAAAATAAATGTGGGTGGGACACGGATTTCAAAGTATGTCTGACAGAAGATCCGTTTGTGCTCTGTGTGAGTCTGCGGGTAGGAGAGTGTGGATGATAGACCGCTACAATCGGCACTGGTGTCTCCTTCAAGATTACAAAAGGTGAGTAGGGCATACCAATGACCCTGGGTCCAAGTCCAGCAACCTACGTCGAGCTGTAGTTAGTTTTAGCTTAATTTATAGCGATGTACTTGGTCCGGCAGCAGTTTTCCCACATAAGTATACAGAGAATTCTTCTATGCCGTTTTAGAGCAAACGCTGAAGAGAGACAGATAGAAACTTTTTTAAAGAAAATAACGCTTAAGACAGAAATAAAGCTCACATGAAGTTAACGATTGTTATTCATAAGTGCCAAAAATAATTATTCATTTGTTCCAAAAAAAAAAAAAAAAAGAAAAGAAAACAGACAAAACAGAATACGAGAAAGTGGGGCACCGGAAAATATCCCAGTGTCCCGGTGGGCCAATCCGCCCCTGACGAGAGGCGAACAGAAATTAAAGTAAATAGAAATGCGTTCATGCAGAAGCCCACTAAGCAAATGTTGAAGGTAGCAGCAGTTTTTAGAAAGTTTTTAAAATAAGCAGAAATCATTGCACTGCCCTAAGATTCAGATGCCCGAGGAAGACGCGGTGCATAATTTTTTAGGAAGATGTTAGAAACAAAAAGGTGTACCTTGTTATCATGATTGTAGGGCGAACAAGAAAACACCTACAATCAGCCGTTCATCTCCTGTTTTAAGGATTCGAAACTTCTTAAGACTTCCAGGTCCGGAGGCAAAATACACTGACAGGGGCTGAGTAGGTCAACGAAACCATGCAGGCCAGGAATTTTAGCCTTGTGGTCCTCTACAGAAACACATGTACCCACAGAAAAACACGGCATAAATTCCCTCATGAAACAAGTTCTGTGAACTTCTGAATGAAACAACTTTTGAAATATGCGTCGTAAAACTGATTCATTCGTGAACACATTTTAACAGAAATTTAAGGACGATCGCAGCTCCGGTGAGGCATGGACGTTGTGTTTGTCTTAAAGCAAAGTATTTAGAGGGGAGCAGGGGTTTTATTTTTCTTACGTTTTTGGTTAAAATGTGACTTACATTAGAAAAAATGCCTATGTTTAATAAAATGCATCAACTTACATTAGAAAAATGCTTTAATTATTCTATTTTTCATTAACTTTAATTCTGTCTTGGTGGATTTCAAAACTTACATTAAAAAAAATTCTATATACGCCCCTGTCTTAAGGCACTAGCTCTTTCCCTTCCCTGGAACCAGTGGTCCTAAATTAGGGACGAGTTGCTCACGGTGGTCATTAAACTCCCAATAAAAAAAAACAAAAAAAACACGTTAGTAAAATCACGCAATGCATTTATTATGATACCTTTTCCAACATACCAGAAATCATTACTCAAGTTATTACTCAAGTTATGAGGATAATGGCTGTAGAATAAATCTCGCTCCTATGACCTGAGCTTTGACCCCATTTCAATGACATTCAACAGAACAGGTAAAGGAACAACATGATAAAGTTTTGTCTCAATCGAAGCATTTTTACGTAAGTTATAACGCATAAGGGCGATGGAATGGATCCCGATCCTATGTCCTGACCTTTGACCCCATTTCACCCATTTTCAATAGGGTTCGTTCCCAAGTGGTCCCCTACCACATACTAAAATTTCATCGAAATCGAACTATTTTTACTCGAGTTATCATGCGGACAGACAGACAAAGCTGGAGCATACACGCTTCTTCAACCTACCGTTGGAAAGCGTGAAAAACCATATTAAACCATGCTCAGAACGGCATGTTACCAGATAATAATTATCAAAATTCTGGTAGTGCCGCACCGCAGACATTTGTTTATCATTATTTTTCTTTTCTTTTGACGACTAAATTTTTACAAGTTTCCATGATAAACACCTCATTATCCATTTCGTTATTCACAGCGATTTCAAGACAGAGTAGACAGATGCCTACCAGTAGCGCATATTCCAGACTAGCTAGGCTAGCTGCGAAGCCCAGAGAATGCACAAATAAAAGTCAGTTATCAACGGTATTAAGATATGTCGATGCTTTCGCTGAGAAAAGAACACGTGCGGATTTACTTCTTTGACTCAGTCTGGCGAGCGAAGACCAACTGCGTAACACAACCAGCTCTTACAGAGTCTTCCTTGTTCTAATTCGAAGATCTTCCATACGATCGCCTGCTAGCGTTTCCATGACAACATGAATGAGCTGGTGGAGGGGAATAGGCCATTGCTTTGAGCAACGGTTCGCTCAGAAAAGAGAAGCCGTAGACAAACTCAGGCACTCTCATACTCCCGCACGTAATAGCACGTGTTTCGCGAGAGTTGTTTCAGTTTGTGTGAAGGGCCAATTAATTAAAATCAGTGTTATTATATCTTAAATTCGTGGCTTTGTTGGATTCGAACTGTTTTGATAAATTTTGTGAAAGCTTTTCTGAACATCTACTGTCAGAACTTAAAGAACTCTACGCTTCAAATTTTGATACAGCTCGACTAAAAAATGAACTGAAGGTGTTTTATTCCCTTGATGAATACAAAAAGGATCAGTAAGAAGTTGTTACGTAAAGTTGAATAAATTGGGCATAGTGTTTTAGTAAGGCGTACAAATTGGCAGAAGACCTAATATTAAAGTTTCCATCAACAAATGCAACTGCCGAAAGAAGTTTTTCCGTATTAAAAAGAATCAAGATATATCTTAGAGCCGCACAAGAACACGTACATTCGAGCAACTTGGCTGTTTTGTCAATAGAGAAAAACATTCATTTTCTCTATTTACAAATATAGAAAAACTTGAGTGTTACGTTTTTATGAAAACGTAACATTCAAGTTTATACAAAAGGAAAGAAGAAAGGAGTTCATGTACAAATAAGTGTTCAAATCCTAATCCTCATAATTATTTGGTGTCATGTTAGCAATATAGCATGTACTTAAAATTTAGAAAAAAAGACGAACATCGCAATAAAAAAAAAAAAAACAGTACTGGGAAGGGGGAGGGGGAAAGAGGCAGATGAAATAGCCCAGGTCTCGGACCCAAGATGCGCCTGCTGCCTACCACCTCTCTTCAACGCTCGTAGTGAAGCCCTTTTTTTTTTTTTGTGTTTTTTTTGTCAGATGTGTATTTGGATGAAAGAAAAAAATAATATCCTCTTGCACTGTATATTTTTTTTTAAAATAAATTCAAATCAAATTGTACGTAGTTAAGAAAAATATTAAAATGCGTTTCTTCACGAATGAATTATGTTTGGGTTTAAAGTTCAGGGGCCGAGAAAATGTAAAGCTCTCCCTCACAACTGCGTGTCCTTCGCAAACTGCAAACTAATTTCATTAGAATTCTGTGTTCCTTTTTTTTTTTTTTTTTTTTTTTTTGAAGGGTTAACGGTGAAATAGAGGCGTAATTAAATTATCAAGTTTTACTTTTCTTGTGCGACAACAAATTAACAAATTAACAAATTCAAAAAGAGAGAGAGAGAGAGAGAGAGAGAGAGAGAGTACTGAACGGCTTCTAAAATCGGCACAAGCAAAAATGTTAACTTCATTTCTGACAGTAGAAATAAGTTTATTCATTTCTCATTTCACCGGCATTATTTAAAACTTTTCTTCAGCATTTGGTAATTTTACGAGTTATGCGGTCTGGTGGTCATTTTGTCCTTCCTGGAAACCGTCGTAAAATTCTTGAAAACGAAACTGTTGTTATTACACCACTGGGAATTCAAATTCAATCACTTAATGCAAGACATCGCTGTTAGATGGCAGCACATCTGCTGCTAAAAACACAAAACGTAACTCAGTGTGGCACACAGGATTTCTTTATGGAGGTGGCGCAAAATCTCTCAAAATATTGGGAAGCGATAAAGATATCTCCACCGTATTGAAATACGTTTCCAATTATTCCTAAAATACATACTTAATAGCATATACAAATAAATATATTTCAATATTAGTAGACAATAGTAAAGAACAAAGTACCAAGCCATACCTCATGGCTCATGGGGGGTTCCGGTCTCCTGGGCCATCCCATTGAGTGCGCCACTGACTTAACTAGGTGGATGAATCCAGAAAATTAATGTGGTGGAGGTCATTTAGGCTAACAAACATAAAATCATAGTACGAATGCATATCAGGTTAATAAAAATGAATTTTGCACAAGAAAAGTAGCTGGTCAAGTTTAAAACTTGCAACAAAATAAGAGACTGACACTTTTCAGGTGTACAGGCTCAGAAGAACCACACTTTGACGAGTCATGTATAATACAAAGCGAAAGTTGTCGTACGTGGTAAATTGCTTATTTCTTCTTGTCAGACATAATGTTTGTAAAAGAGTAGCATTCAGATGATGGTAGCACTTTTCCGCGAGCTATGCGCGAAGCACAGGCGTAATCCCTGGGGGGTCGGGTTCAGGACCCCCCAGATTTTCAGAGTCGTGGATCTTTATATATATATAATGTGTGTATGTTTGATCGCCCCCCCCCCCCTATATTTTGAAGCATATGGTTACGCCACTGGCGCGAACCACATATTTTCAACAGAATTTCAATAATTATTAACGTAATAACAAAACTAAGAAAGAGTGGTAAAGTCTTTCTTACCATTATTTTGATTAAAATGGCAATTTTAATAGGCTTTGGTATTGTAGGCGAAAAGGCACAATATCTGAAATCAGTATTACAGTAAGTAAATAGTGACCAATAGATGGCGACACATTTAAAATATAAGTGCAACTAATTTTTTCCGAAATAATGAAGTACTGCATTAAATTTCTCACTATTTCTGTTCTGACTTTTGTTTTTTTTTTTGTTTTTGTTTTTTTTTTGAAACTTTCAGAGTGAAATCAGTGAATGCATAATTTCAGCACTCCAGATAAATGAGTTATTTCAAAATATACTTTATTGGCAAAAACATAGGGAATACAGGCGTACCACATATGGCAAAATAAACAACAAAACAATGAGCGATACTGATGAAATATTACAGGTGAATGTGACACGGCAGTCAACTAAGGATGACAAAATGTTAAAATCGTTAATAAGGAACAGTATATGCTTGAGGAAGATGATGCACAAGCAAAAGTAATGATTAATTAATAAAGCATGTGATGACGTGCAGAGTGAAAGCAGAGCACAAAACAACAGGTAAATATATTTACAAGAACATGGCTGTACAACGCAGTGCACAAAAAGAAGGGAACATGTAAAACACAACAAAAGCATATACTACGATAAAGGTACAGAAGTTCCCACAATCCAGGAAACCGCACGATATGTGACAAAAACATGATAAGTATTACACAACATAGTGGAAACTTGGGCAAACTCCCCAAGTGAAACACAAGGATACACAAAATACAAACAGCAAGCCGTGCAGTATTGCATCGGTCCAAAAAACAATGACATGGGACGAGCAAAAAATACATGACGTCAAAGAATGTGAAAATGCAAGACAGAAATAAGGTATAAATTAAAAGGTACAACACAATGCAGCAAGAAAAAACAGAAAGAACAAAGTATCGCAGGACAATACCTCTCGTATTGCTCCTAGAGAACAAATACACGGTGCGCAACTCAATGAAGGTACAGGCAGCAAAAGCAGACACATGAGTGAAGAATAAGTATTAAGGACAGGTGCAACGAAGAAACAAATACAACACGGTACATGTACACGAATTACACAAATATTGCAGAAAATCCCTACAATACAAATCATAAGCAGTTACATGACAAACACTTAGTAGACGCTGTGACGAAGCACCAGGAAGAGAGAACACGAAATCTCGACTGATGCATTCAGATCTTCGAAGCTGGAAAAAAACAAAAAATCAGAAAGAAAGATGAATGGGAGATCCAGTGATTTCGAACCAACCGGTCCCCTGCGCCCAGGTAGACCGGAAAGAGGCTTGAGATTGAGGGGTGGAAGCAGCGAAGTTCTCCAGGCGTAGTCGAGACACGATGCGATTCCTAAAAATCGACCGTAAGGCCGCGCCAGCAGAGAGGATACTAGGTGTGGTAACAGGAGAGCGGAGAGATTGATGATAAAGAAAAACGACATGTTTCATCTTCTACCGCTAACTCGTTCTATTCCGAGTTTCCACTTTCCTCAGGAACCTGTAGATGGCACCATGCTCGCTTTGCCAAAGAGAAGAACTGGTTACCACTAGTTGATGGAGCTGATAAAATAAGTTTCCCTTGTTTTAGGGTGTCCCTCAAAATATTTAATGGGGCAAAGAGTATCCAGCCCATTATCTAACAAAGAATGAAGGTATTCATTAATATCCTGTCAAGGGCTGACAAATGACATTTAGTAGAACATGAAGAAAGTGTTCGGACGGAATATCACCTCCTCGTAAAATTTTAAATCGTGAAACTAATAATGATAAAGAATATAACCCAATTCAATTTCTCACTTCGCAAAGACATGTTAATGGCATCTAACTTTTCGTATAGGCCACTGGCACTATGCGTTCAGGAGGAGCAATTTCGGAAGTATTTGAAAATAGTATCGGCACAAATAAATGATCTTGAAATAATAAAAATGACATGATATGAAACTCATTCTTTTTATATAGCTATATGGAGCAATTTAGTAAATATATAAAGTACTAACAGAAACTAGTGGCGTACCAGAAAATCTTGGTCTTCCTAGCAAGAAATATCTTCGACGCCTTTGAGAAAATCCATTAGCTTCCGATTACCGAAAATTTTATATTATATAACTTTAACTACATTTTATTCTTTGGAACCGACAGGCATTTTTCATAAAACCAAAATTATTGCACTTTATTCCGTGTAACACAAATATTGACGTTGTAATTAAAATGATTACCACAGTTTTATACCATTACAAAATATTACAAGGCAGTTACGCAATCATATCATGCAAATTTTATGATTTTGGAGAATTAAGGCGAACCTCTTTCAAATGCCGAACGATCGCACACACACAAAACACATAAATACCGTATGACAGTGCCTAATGACCTCTTCCGATTAATACGAAGATACAGAGCATAAGTAAGGAAATAAATAAGTAACAATTAAAAATTATGGCACACCAAAAGTAAAATTTTTTAAATTGTTTACTCTTGAATATATAAAAAACATATTTAACATAATGCAGAAATGCTTTGCCACAGTTTTATACCATTACAAAATATTACAAGGCAGTTACGCAATCATATCATGCAAATTTTATGATTTTGGAGAATTAAGGCGAACCTCTTTCAAATGCCGAACGATCGCACACACACAAAACACATAAATACCGTATGACAGTGCCTAATGACCTCTTCCGATTAATACGAAGATACAGAGCATAAGTAAGGAAATAAATAAGTAACAATTAAAAATTATGGCACACCAAAAGTAAAATTTTTTAAATTGTTTACTCTTGAATATATAAAAAACATATTTAACATAATGCAGAAATGCTTTGCTCATAGTAAATATTTTTCTCTTGATCATGTTATAAAAAGAAAATGACACAGGTATCTTTTCTCATCCTCGCGAAGAACACTTTTCAGTTCATTATATTCTGAAGGATGCGTAGTTATGTGCAAACAATTATAGTACTCGCACAGTCGTACATAACACTTATCCTCATTGCTAAAAAAAGTGTCATTTACTCAACTGATATTTCCTTCACATCCTGTTGTTAATACACATGCAAATGGCTATGAAATGATGCCTCAAGTAGTCTGGATTAGCTGCTTTCCTGTCATCCACTTTTCCTAAACTAAAACCGCGAAAATGATTACCAAATATTTTATCCCTTTATAAAAAAAAATGATTGTCTGTTTAACACTTCATTCAAAGGTGCCGTCAAAACTCCGTGGCTATTTATTTAACTAGCTTCATATGCAGTTTCAGATAAGAAAAAAATTTAAAAATGTAAAATTAGTTTCCTGAGATTTTTTTTTTTTTTTTTTTGGTTGGACGTTTAACGACCACCGTGAGCAACTCAATGGGCTATATATAAGCAGTCGCCCGTCCCTAATTTAGGGTCACTGGTTCCAGGGAAGGGAGAGAGCCAGTGCCGTAAGACAAACACAACATCCATGCCTGACCGGGATTCGAACCCCGACCCCTTACGGACGAATGATCAGAGACCAGCGCCTTAGACCACTGCGTCACCGGGGCGGCTTTCCTGAGATTAGAGGCTCTCATAGCCGTGAGGCCCCCAGCAATGGGGGAGGGGGTTTATAGGGGCTATCAATACTCCCCTACGAAGAAACAGAACACCCCGGACATGCATTATTAAGGAGCAATTTGGGAAATATATATGACTCTATAACCAGCATTACCTCTAGAACTAATAAATACCGAAAACCGAAACATAGTGATCCGAGTTAATAATTCAAAAATTATCTTTTCAAATTTTTGTGTGTGATTTCATCCTAGCAGTGTGTCGTGACTCTCAATACTTTGTCTGTTGCCTTTAAGGGCCTGCCGAAAGTTGACTGTCAGCACATCTCTGTTGTGCTCCTTTTTTGCTGTAGATAACGAACGTGTCGCGACCTGTTGTCCATTGTTGTCCCTAAAATGAAAGGATCGTCAAGTTGTGTTGAAAGCAAATCCAGTTTATCTTCTTCGAATATAGTAGTGCATTAAAGTTTATCCAGGAATTTCAGATTGAGGGAGGGTTATAGAAATGTTTGGAGTAGTATTGAAAAAAAAAAAAAAAAAAAAACTGGGGGTTTGAGGTTGGATGCAGTGATTTAATTTTAAATAAAAAAAGTGGCTTCACGCTTAACGGATTAGGAAACCTCAACACAAGAAAAATAACCTCAAAATTTTTCAAAAGCCCTGTGAAGTCCGATTTGTTATTTTAATGATTGAAACTTTTATATAAAATTACTAAATCACTAATTAATTTTATTAGGTTACATTAAAATTGCACAATTTGAGCAAGAAAGAATGTTTGTTGCGTGGCAGTTATATACTAAAAATACTAAATTTTTAAATTTAAATATATCTCTGTATTTCTACACGATTCCAAATATTCGTTGTGTATAATACACCGATGAGACATTACATTAAGACCACCGCCAGCCTAGAGAAATGGGCGCGCCTGGAGACCGAACGGTGGCTCTGATGAAGCTCACAGAGCAGTATACATACAACCCGAGCACCGGCTTTCGGTTAGTGGCGGTTCGTGGTAAGCTGAGATGGGAGACTGCATCTCAATTTCGTAGATATCACGATATCACTTCGAAAGCTAAGTTACTGAGCCTGTGCTGATGCTGTCCGTTTAATAGTAATGTATGACTGAAGAGCAATTGAATTAGAGATACCTGTCTAGTAACGTGTAGCACCACCTTTCGCCCTGATGACGGCGGCGATTCGTCTCGGCATGGACTCGACATGACACCGGAAGCGTTGGGAAGCCATACGGATCCACGACCCCTGAACAAGCTCCCACAGTTCACGAAGATTTGATTGAGGGGGTCAGAGATTCGAACATCTCTCTCGATGCCATCTCAGATGTGCTCAATGGGATTGAGGTCAGGTGACCTAGCTGGGCAAGGAAACGAGGTCACGTCGGTGGAGTGTTCATCCAACCATTCGGATACAATTCGGAAACGATGGCACGGCGCATTGTCTTGTTGTAGGATGAGGTACCCAGTGGGATGTTGAAGACGCACAAACGGGAGCAAATAGTCGTCCCGGATATCCCGGTAACGTTGACCTGTTAGGGACGATGTCCCACGTACCAGGGGTCCCATTTCAGTTAAAGTAAACAGTCCCCATACGAGAATGCCACCCCCACCAGTTTGAAGAGTACGCTGCTGGCAAGAAGGATCCATCGCTTCACGTGGTTTGCGCCGTACTCGTATCCTGCCATCCGCATGTACCAACATGAATCTGGACTCATCAGTCCAGGCAACATTTTCCCACATGTCTAGGGTCCAGTGGCTATGTTACCGCGCCCGTGCTAATCTTTGCACCCTGTGACGTGCGGTCAGCAGCGGTACCCTCGTGGGACGATGGCTTCTGTGCCCCATAGCGAGGAGATGGTTCTGGATGGTGTGGCTGCTTACACGTTTTTGCGCACCAGCGTTAAATAGCCGTGCGATTTCTTGCACTGTGGCTCGTCTATCCGCTGTTACAATGCGAGCTAGCCGACGATGACCCCACCCATTCACATGCTGTTGTCCACGGCAGTTGGCCCTTGCAGGGATGGTTTTACCGGATTCGATGTACTCACGGTGCACCCGTGACACAGTGGCTCGTGAAAATCATAGTGCCTGCACGACTTTCGAGATGGAGTGACCCATTCGACGGGCTCCGACAATTTGCCCTCGATCAAATGCGCTTAGATCCTTCGTCTTACCCATACTGCGTCCGACTCTTACCGATTCCTGTCGCATCTTTCCTTGTATTGTCGGATCGCTGCATATATCATGTCGTTTCCGTTTATAGGGCCGCCCACAGTGCCACATTTGCATAACGCCAGCTGTCTCTAATTCAATTGTTCTTCAGTGTATATATTGATCAAAAGTGCTTTTTTTTGCAAGAAATGAATATTTAGATTTTATATTTAGCGATTGATAGGGAAAATGTAGAGGTGCCGATACCTAAACTAGGCAACAGATGTTAAGCGATGGCCACATTTATGAAGAAAATGATCGACCTATAAAACTTGGTCGGATGCATTTTTACTTAAAAAGAAACTGATTAATCAGTGCATTTTTCCAGTTCTTACGCATGGAGCACAGACGTGGACCTCAACTAAAATAGGCATAGAGACATTGCAGACAACTGAAAGAAGCATGTAGAGAAGCAAGTTTGATGTTACCGGGAAAGATAGAAATAGGAACTCGTGGATCGGGAAAATGACAAGAGTGGAAGACATTATGGTAAGAATTCCTGCAATTGCAAGGGGATGGACATATTGCTAGAAAAAAGAGCCACCGACGGAGAGTTGAAATATTGAACTGAATAGCAAGGAAAAAAACAATACCCAGAAGATGACAAGAGGGAGATGGGTGCATGAAATTCGAAAGCCTGAAGGAAACTGGCTCAAGGCAGACTGATGTGGAAGAAGAAACTTGGAGACTCATTCAGCAGTGGATTGATAGTGGTTGCAAATTATATATACACGCATATACGTATATATATATATACACACACTGCTGGACAATTGCTAAGGACGGATCATAAACGGCTATATAGCGCATAAAAAAGTAAGTGTGGTTGGATGCCAAGTGAAATAAAATAATGTCAGAATGCCAGGACATTACAAGAAAGACAATTTATTGTGCTCTGAAATTCAGAAGGCTTTGGAACGTGTTCAAGGGACAAACAGGCCATTTTGTGCAGAATACGTAAACGTGAAAAAAATGCCATTACCGTCCGCAGGCGTTCCGGCGTAAGATCTCAATACGGGATATGGCCACCATGGAGGGCGATGCAAGATTCCACACGTCGTGTCATGCTTTTCACAACATTATCAAGCAGCTGTTGGGGTAATTTATCCCATTCCTCTGTCAGTGCACGGATGAGGGTGTCCTTGTTTATTGGAGGGCATTGGCGACCAGCAAGACTCCTCCCCAAAGCATCCCACACATTTTCAATGGGATTCAGATCTGGAGAACGTGCTGGCCATACGAGGCGTTGAATATCCTCGCTCTCAAGACACTCCCGGACACCGACTGTTCGGTGACATGTTGCGTTGTTGTCCGTGAAAATGAATCTATCACCGACAGCACCACGGAACATGCGAACATGAGGTAGCAGAACATCATTAATGTATCGTTGGCCAGTCATAGTCCCAGTTGGAAGCACATAGAGGGACGTACAGCCATTGATCATGATGCCAGCCCATACCATGACACTACATGTCGGATATCGGTCCCTTTCCTGTATGTTTGCTGGACAATATGCAGTACCACTATCACGCCAGATCAGTTGTCGTCGACAATCAGACGATAGACTGTATCTACTCTTATCTGAGAAGAGGACAGCAGAACAGTCGTTATCAGTCCAATTGCGATGTTGATGGCACCATTGCAAACGGGCGGTACGGTGACGTCTGGACAATGGGATGCACACAACAGGACGGCGGGCGTATAGTTCTCCTTCATGCAAACGTCTGGCGATAGTTTTTCGGGAGATCCGCTTGCCAGTAGCAGCCATAAACTGATTGCTACCTCACTAGCTGTGCTGCGCCGGTGTCTTTTTGTTGATAGCACTATGTACCGATCTTCTGCAGGTGTCGTACTGCGAACACGACCTCCCCCGTGACATTTGCTACATTCTCCATTTGTTTGAAATGATTTCCAAAGCCTTGAAACAACACTGTGGCTGACGTCGAACTCCCTGGCAACATCTGTTATTTTTCGCCCTTCTTCAATCTTGCCAATAATACGGCCACGCGTAAAATCATCTAGGTGATGTCGGGAAGACATACTGAAAATTGCCAAATTCGTCAATTGATTCTTTCCCTTTCAACTTTGCGTTTGAACAACAACGGTCAATACGCGTCAAATCCTTTATATCTCTTATCAGCGCTATGACGTCACGAACAAGTTCGGCAATCCAAAATTTGCATACGCACAACACGACTTACTGTATCCCGCACTTATGCTAATTTCCACATTTTCCTGCCTTCCCTTTTATGGTTGCTATCGTTGCTATTGTCATCCGTCCTTAGCAATTGTCCAGCAGTGTATATAAGGACAAAAAATTTAATGCTTGTGCCAGTGGCAGCGGAGACACACTCAAGGCCATGCATGATGCGTTCTCAAGTGTCTCATTGCGACCCTTAGAAATATGACAATAACTATTTTTTCTTCTAATACACTCCCTTTGAAACGTCGACTTGATACCGACCACTGCAATTAATTTTGAAGGGTCTGCCAGAAATTTCGCGATGAGTTGTTATTGCGATACTTACACACCAGCATTATCTTTAACAAGTTAGTAAAATCATGCAATGCATTGATTATAATACGCTTTCCAACATACCAGAAATCATTACTCAAGTTATGAGAATAATGGCTGTGGTATAAATCTGGGCCGCCTCCCGGTGGCGCAGTGGTCTAAGCGATGGCCTCTGATCATTCGTCCGAACCGGTGTTCGGGTTCGAATCCCGATGAGGCATGGATGTTGTGTTTGGCTTACGGCGCTGGCTCTCTCCCTTCACTGGAACCCGTGACCCTAAATTAGGGACGGGCGACTGCTTATAGCCCATTGAGTTGCTCACTGTGGTCGTTAAACTTCCAATAAAAAAAAAAAAAAAAAATCTCGGTCCTGTGCCCTGAGAACCGGTTTGGTATACCTCCGAAATAACACGATAAAGTTTTGTCGCAATCGAAGCATTTTTACGTAAGTTATGATGCATAAGGGCTATGGAATAGATCCCGCTTCTGTGTCCTAACCTTAGACCCCATTTCGCCCATTTTAAATAGAATTCGTCCCAAGGCGAGACCCCACAACATACTAACATTTCATCCAAATCGAAGAATTTTTACGTAAGTTATGACGCATAATAGCGATGGAAGTGATTCCGCTTCTATGTTCTGACCTTTGACCCCATTTCGCCCATTTTCAATAAGGTTTGTCGCCAAGTGGTCTTCTACCACAAACTTAAATTTCATCAAAATCGAACCTTTTTTACGTTAGTTATGACCCATTAGAGCAGTGGAATGGATCCCGCTCCTATGTACTGATCTTTGACCCCATTTCGTTCACTTTAAATAGGGTACCTTCCCAGGTGATCCCCTACCAGATACTAAAGTTTCATCGATATCGAACGATTGTTACGCGAGTTATTGTGCGGACGGACATACGCACACAACGCGTGACGTAATGAGGCAGATGGGAATCGCGACCATCGCTCGCCGCAAGAGTGTGACGTTATAAAACTTTAATAGGATTTGCACACAACGCGTGACGTAATGAGATAGATGGCGTGACCGCGCGCCAACATTCTCAAACGCTACATTGTGACGTCATAAGATTTCTAAGCATTGGTAACAATGGAATAATGGAACAACGCCATCACTAAAAGCGATATAATTCGGGGTGGTTATTTAACCCACTGAACGAATTCTCCTAAAGTCGAGATCAAGCTAAATCGATTTCTAGTACCAGAAAACGGTAGGTAAACGACTTTCATCAAAATTCTTAGAGCCGTTTTCAAAATAAAATGTACATACATACATACAAGCATTGCTACTTTAAGGTGGACGTCAAGTTATTTTGGTTCCTATACTTCCAATGGAAAAACTTCTGTACACATTTTCTTCACAATTAATGCGTACCCAAGGATGAAAATTTGAACATCGATTAAAATATCTTCATTTTATAACTTGCAATACCTAATATTTTCTAAAACATAACCATAATTATGCAATTCAACATTTGTTTGACTACTAACGTCATGAAAACACAGGTCGCGCCATCTTTTTTCTGGACAATTAATGCGTTCACATGGATGAAAATTTGAACATTGATTAAAATAGCTTCATTTCATAACTTGGAATACTTAATATTTTCTAAACCATAACCGTAATTATGCAATCCAACATTTTTTTGTCCACTGACGTCATCAAAGTACAGGTCGCGCCATCTTTTCTCTGGTTTCACCACCACCAAAGGAAAAGTTATTGATTTTTATTATGATTATGGTTATGTTTTAGAACATATTAAGTTTTCCAAGTTATAATATGAAGTTATTTTAATCGATGTTCAAATTTTCATCCTTGGGAACACATTAATTGTGAAGGAAATGTGTACAAAACTTTTTCCATTGGAAGTATAAGAAGCAAAATTACTTGACGTCCACCTTAATAATATGGGATAAGGGCAATGGAAAGGATCACAATCCTATGTCCTGACCTTTGACCGCATTTCGTCCATTTTCAATAGGGTTCGTCCCCAGGTGGTCCCCTACTACATACTGAAATTTCAACGAAATCGAACCATTTTTACCCAAGTTATGACGCATAAGGGCAATGGAATGCATCACGATCTTATGTCCTGACCTTTGACCCCACTTCACCCATTTTGAATAAGGTTCGTCCCCAGGCGGTCTCCTACCACATAATAAACTTTCATTGAAATCGAACCATTTTTACGCAAGTTATGACGCATAAGGACAAGGAAATTATCCTGCTCCTACGTCGTGACCTTTGACCCCATTTGTCCCATTTTCAATAGGGTTTGTCCCTAGGTGGTCCCCTACCACATAGTTAACTTTCATTGAAATCGAACCATATTTACGCAAGTTATGGCGCATAAGGGCAATGGAATGATTCCGCTTCTACGTCGTGACCTTTGACCCCATTTGTCCCATTTTTCAATACGGTTCGTCCCCAGGTGGTCCCCTACCACATACTAAAATTTCGTCGAAATCAAACCATTTTTACGCCAGTTATCGTGCTGACGGACGGACGGGCAAAGCTGGAGCATATACGCTTCTTCAGTTCAACACAATTTTATTAACAAGGTTGGGTTCAGGAGGCGAACATGGGCGTCCTGATACGTATATTGTACGGTAAAATATACAAACTCTAAAATTCTATGTACATTATATACAGCACGATGTATTGATTCACAAAGGAGCCTCGTGGTAAGAGGTACAGGCATTTTGCACAAGAACAATAAGAGAGATTGTCGAAACATTTCGTCTCGAAGCATAAGTATATTATAGTGCTGACAAATAACAGAACGGGAATATTATAATGAAGCACTGTACAAAAGGAGAACTGTAGATGACAAAGTAGACAATGCGAAACCTAAGGCAAACGGAATTACGATGTCTTAGTACTATTAGAAAAAATGATAATCAAAGAGAAAACAAGTAAAACTATATACATTTGTACAGTATGGTGCATAATATATTCACATTTGTCAGAAGATATAAGCTTTATGTTGAAGTTTGATTCCGAAAACCTATGGTGAGAATGCACGTTGAACTGAAGTTCAACAGAGCTAGGAGCAACGAGGTTATAAACTACCGACAGTCAGTTGCAACGTCGCTAGCATGCCGGCGAACCAGGAAGCAGCCGGAGACCAGGTGGAACGGAAATGTTGTTCTCTCTGTTGGGCAACGGCCACAAGGTTCTCTAGACGAAGTCTTGAGAGGAGACGCTCCCGAAAGTGGCACAGTAGTTCCACAGAAGCTTGGTGGATGGTATAAGGAGATGAGATATCTCGGCAGCGCTGATGAAATACGTAAATGACGTGTTTCACCAGGATGAAAATATATGAGCAGATGGGTGGAAGCTTGACTGGCGGAGAGACCTGCAGGAGGAGTGTCTTATAGGCATCGAAAGGAAGATCAGTTGTGGCTGAACGTTGAGCAATGGAAAATGCAAGATGGAGTAGTGGAAGGAGGATGACACAATGTAGATAAACGTGAGAGACATCAGCTTCTTGAGCACAGAAGGGGCAAAGAGGTGAGTCAAGAATCGTCATGTGGTGGAGGATGGATGGAACAGGAAAACGGCGGTGGAGAAAAAGCCAGTGAGTGTTTATTTCAAGAGGAGCTGAAAGAGGAGAAAGGGTGGCAGACCAGACAGCGGTGAGAGAGGATTGGGAGACATCAGGGATGTGAAGAGGAGAAGGAGAGTGGGATTTTAAAAGTAACCGATAGAGAACTGAGGTTGAAAGAGAGGAGAGTGGAAGTGTAGATCTGCCGACTGAAAGAAAGAAAGGAAGGGGAGGGCGGCGGAAGGAACAAAGGTCAGGCCGGTGGTGGTTGCGAGATGAGGAAACTTAGCAATGATGGTAGAGAGTAGGGAGTCATAGACAGAGCGAGAGGAGGGTGAAAGTAGAACGGTGGGTGGGAGGCTGGCGTAGGGTCGCCAGGACAGATCTGAGGTTAGAAGGTCTTTGACGGTTACAACTCCGACTCGGAGCCAAGAAGGATAGGCGGAGCATGAAAGATGAGGGGGTGAAGAAGAGAGGAGAAGAACAGGGGTTCGGCAAGGAGTTCATGGTGGAATCGGGTGGGGATCGAGTGAGCGGGAGAGAGCGGAGAAAAGTAAGGGTCTCCCGTAAGGCAGGAGGAAGGCGAGAGTGAGTGGTAGTACGGAGGTCCATTAGAATGAAAGAAGTGAAAGTGAAATTAGTGTTGCTCGAAGAGGTGATGACATTCCTTGCGGTAACGGCGTCGGCAACAGGTAAGGTACGAAGACGGAGGAACGAAGTAATCCGGAGAGCTTGATAGTACAGTCGTGTATCAATTAGGCCAATGCCACCTTGGTCAGGAGGAAGGCTGAGCTTGGGGGCACTGAGCCAGTGGTGTCCGGTCCAGATAACTGAGGTGAAGCAGCGAGTGATATCATTGAGACGAAGAAGTGGGGATTTAGTAGCAAGCCAGGAATGTGTGCACATGGAGAGAAGATAGGTTTGCGCAAGACGTGCACGTTAAAAATATGAGGTGCAGAACTGCGCTTTTCGCCAAAACGCAGTTGACCGATGAAGACGTGGCTGGATGGTATTCCACGTTGTGCTGGAGGCTTCACCTGGGACGCCAAGATGTACGCCAAGGAAACGTTGAGAGGCTGAAGACCAGTGCGCTCCCCATGGGGAATCCAAGCGGTCAACCCATGAGCCGCACCACAGGCCTGTGCTTTTGGTTGTATTAATCGCAGCTCCGGAGCAGGAGGCGTAATCGGCGAAAAGACTTTGGAGCAAAGAGAACTGTGAATCCAGGCGTATACAGAAGGTAACGTCGTCTGCATACGCCACGGAAGTGGTGACATGGTGTCTCGTGCGGGCGATGAGTGGCGGCAGGATGGCTTGAAAGGAGCGTTGAACGGAGCGGAGAAAAGGTTCTAAGGCTATAGCGAAAAGTTGACCGGAGAGTGGACAGCCTTGCCTCACTCCACGGCGGAAGAGGATTGGTGCTGTAAGAAAGGTGGGCAACTTGACCTGGAAACTGGCGTCCTGGTAGAGGGAGGTGAGGAGAGAAATAAACGGAGATGGAAATCCAAATCGGAGAAGTGTGGCGGAGAGATAAGTGTGGGAGATATTATCAAAGGCGGACTTTTGGTCTAAAGAGAGGAGGGCAAGGGGTTCAGAGCGGGAGCGCGCAAGGTGAATTAGATCACTCAGGAGATGGATGTTGTGAGATAGGGAACGGCCGGGAACTGTGTAAGTCCGGTTAGGGGAGAGGATGTAAGTGAGGATGGGATTTAGTTGTTGTGAAAGAAGCTTGGTATAAAGTTTGTAGTCGAGATTCAGTAGGAAATTGGGCGCCAGTTCACCAAGTCAAGGAGATCACCTTTCTTGGGGAAAAGGACAACGTATGCATTTGTGAATCCCCTCGGGAGAGGAGAGTAAGTAAAGGCAGCAGAGAGAGTGGATAGGAGAAACGGAAGAAGAAGAGGCAGAAAAGTTTTATAAAAGCTAAAGGTTAGGCCGTTCGGACCCGGAGCGGCACTAGAATTCAGAGAAAAGAATGTGGTGTTTAGTTCAGAGGGCGTGGGGGAAAGGAGAAGAGAAGAAGCGAGATGGGGGGGGAACCTGAGGTAGATTGGGAAGGAGAGAATCCATTGCTGCAGAGGATGGTTGAGGAGGTTCACTGAACTTCATGGAAAAGTTCTGACGGACATGAGAACAAAGCGCAATCGGCTCATCTCCAGAAGAAAGGCGTAGATGATGAAGTATGGACGAAGCTCGTCGGGTGTTTTTCACCGACGTCAGGAACTCATAGTTGTGAGCATCCGGCGTCAGGTGTTGCAAACGAAGTCGGCGGAGAGCTTGTTGCGCCAGAGGAGTGAGAAGAGATCGAAGCTCTTCTTGAAAGGAGGAGAAGAGAGGATCACTGAGACTGAGCATGGATAGCATTGAACGAACATAGTCGAGGCGCATGTTCTGGAGTGTCTTTAATTGGAAAGAGTAGTTTCGGACATGCAGAACGAGCTGTTGCTTGATCTCCAACCAAGAATTTAATCCGCAGAGTGCAGATTGAAGCTGCGGTCGTCTGTCAATCAGGAATGACCTGACCGAAGAGCAGAATGCCGGGTCGGAGAGAAGTGCATCATCAAATGTCCACGGGCGAATTATCCTGGGTTTGAATGGTGCAGTATGGACTATGATGGCAATGGCGCAGTGGTCAGATGAGGCCGTGGGATGCACACTCGATTCTGTCACGGCAGGAAGTAGAGTACTTTAGGCATAAAACCTGTCAAGGCGGGCTAAGAAAGGATTTTGCGCATGAGAGGAGCGCCAAGTGTAATTAGTCGACCCTGGATGAATATGCCGATGTACATCATGAAGAGCGTTGCTGGTGACAACTGTCTGGAGCAGGTTCGCCAGGGCATGGCGGCGCTCGCTATTTGTAGAAGACCTATCCAGAAGAGGATCCAGGTAACAGTTAAAATCCCCACCAACGAGAACATGGTCTGACGGTGGGATACGGTCGAGTGCTTTGCGAAGACGCGTGAAGAGAATTGATAAATGTGTTGTAGTGCTTGGAATATAGATATTGAATAAATGATATCTGGAAGACGCGATGGTAAAGGATGCATGCTGTAAGAGATCTCGACAAATATTTCGCACAGAGAGGGATGTGATAATAGAATTGAGAGTATGACTATTGCCGATGGCCGGACCGCTATGAGATGTTAGTCCATAGGCGTGATGAAACACAAAGTTCCACTGGCGCCATCGAGAATAGACGGTAGTTGGTTTGCAATTTGTCTCTTGAAGGAGGAGAATATCAGCCCCCAACGGGGTCAGGTCTTCATATGCCAGAGAGTTGCTGAGAGGGGAAGCGAATCCCCTGCAATTAAGTGACACGATCTTGAATTGTGGGGTTCCTTGCCTCTAGCTGAAGATCTTTCAGAGCTGGAGGAAAAGACTTGAGACGATTATAGAAGATTTGTGCCCACGGATGGGTGGGAACATTCTGGCGGCAGAAATGCGACACATTGAAGATCTGCTCCGGCACAAGTTGTCGAAGCGATGGATTCTTGACTGCTAAGGCACGCGCTATTGCGTAGCTTGTCGGATTCGTTAAGTATGTATGGAGATCAATGTATGAGAGTGGTACGGGAGGTATATTGGCTGTCTGGAGAAATGCAGCGAACTCTTCGACCGTGAGAAAGGAGACTTCGGCTGGCGAGGTGTGTCGAGGAGAACTGCTGGAGAGGGAGGTTGAACGAGGTGAAGTAGAGTTTTGCTTCTCGCTACTCGCCTGCTGCGGCCAGAGCCGCGGCGCTTCAGTGGAGGCTCGGTCATCTCATCCTCACACTGCGTCTCTGGACCAACAGACTCCACATCAGCTGTTTCGGAGGTTCCAGTGGTAATAGCTGGTTGTAAACCTTCTGAAAGGGACTCAGTGGTGGAGCGACGACGTTGCGGGAGTGAGGAGGAAATTGTAGGAAAGTCTTGAGAGAGTTTTGCTTCTTCGCTACTCGCCTGCTGCGGCCAGAGCCGCGGCGCTTCAGTGGAGGCTCGGTCATCTCATCCTCACACTGCGTCTCTGGACCAACAGACTCCACATCAGCTGTTTCGGAGGTTCCAGTGGTAATAGCTGGTTGTAAACCTTCTGAAAGGGACTCAGTGGTGGAGCGACGACGTTGCGGGAGTGAGGAGGAAATTGTAGGAAAGTCCTCTTGTGAAAAAGAGGAAGCGGCTGTGGGAGCGTTGCGTTGACCAACGTCTGTAAGCGAACTTTTTCATCATATCTTGGCTCCGAGGCCTGCTGTGCTGAAGTAGATGGTGTAGTACGCTTCGAGGTAGGAACAGTGCCTGTAATAGCGCCAGTCGGAGTCGGAGAAACTTGATGTGGGCAGTGCACGCGAAGATGGTTTTCGCCATGGCAAAGCGTGCAGTGCAAGGAGGTAATGACGTCGATTCTCCGACGTTGCTGGCCACACCGTACGGTTAGGACCTTCAGGCACGCAAGCAGATGATCGTCCGACGGAAATATGACACGGGCACTTCGACGAAACCCTGCAATGGATTTGTCATTGGGATCTCTTGGCGCCGCCGAAAGGGTCGTTATTGGTCCAACCACTCGGCCAAATTTGCTGAGTAAAGTGCATAGAGCGACATCTGAGACTTCAGGCGGGACTGGGTGGAAAGTGACCTGGATAGGTCGCTGCGCCACAGGTTCAGCCAGAAGATGCACAATCACAAGGTCTGCATGTTCTTTACGGGCAAAATACACTAATACGGCCCGTGGCTTTCGAGCCATATGAGTGATATAAGCTCCTGTAGGAAGCATCTTCTTTAGGGCAATACTATATTCCTTGAGTTTCGTGTCTGGTAATGCATCAAAACAGACACCGAAATCCATTGTGGACAAAAATTGTTTCCCGGCTGGGGAATCCTCTGGGATATCGATGGTGGCAGAACTACCCTCAACACTGACGGAAGAGTCAGGAAAAACGGGAGCAATAAACTTGGAAGGAACTCTCGCTCCGGAGGTCACTTTGGAGTAAGTGAGAGACATAGAGTTGGCAGCGGAAGGATACGACACAGTGCTGATTGCTGGTAGCGGCTTGGTAAACTGAATTGAGCCAGTTGAAGGCAACGCAACCGTGCAATCGGTCACATCCATAGCTTCGGCAAATGAACCAGGGACGTGCGTCAAGGTGACGTCACTCTCCTGGACAGGGATATCAGCTTGAGCTTTTGCAGAGGAGTCGCGCGTCAGATCTTGAATGCGTATGACGTCTCCGACGTGCATAAATGCTGATTGGTCTCCTGAGAGTGAGGAGGAGGAGGAGGTTGAATGAGCATCACTGATGTGGGCGTGGACATCACCCTTCTCAGTGCCTGCCATTGAAAATGGCGAGGGTTAACTTAAGGATCGATCAGCTTGATCGAAAATAATAAAACGCTGAATGCAAACAAAATATGCAACTCACCGACTTGGGAGCTGAGCTAAAAGAATGTAGAGATATTCTTCTTGAAGGGGAACACAAAAATAGGAACAAACACTCACTATATACTTCCAAAAACTGGGCACAAACACAGAGCTCGAAAGGAACGTGACTATATCGGTTATACGCTTCTCCAACCTACGGTTGGAATGTGTAAATAAAAACGCATTGCAAACATATTCAGTCCAGTTTTAATTTTGAAGCCTTGATAACAATTTAGAGTAGAAAAATTTGTTTTCCAAAATTTAAAACTTACCAACTTCGTGAATTTTAAATTTACCAACTTCGTGAATTTTCTAAACAATGATATCTGACAAAATGTTCTTATCAAAGTAATTGAGTATAATGCACTACCTCAATTGAAATGCGCAGCTTATTTTTTGGGAGGGAGGGATGATGCAGCAGAAAAATAAAATGTATCCAGTGGAGTGACTTCAATGATTTTTGGAGAATAAAAATTTACGTGAGTTTAAAAGCGAAAATTTCGCTGTGCTTGGTAAGTGAAAAAATCAATTTTGTGCAAGTATTTCGCTGCAGAAATTAGTCTCTCTCTCCCTTTTTTTTTCTTTCTTTTTTATTCAATACTGAACTTTATTCTTAATCGCAATTTGTTTCCATGCCCATTTTGACCAGAAGAGAAATATAAATAAAACTATTGCAAAAGTCCCGGCAACTGAGTATTTGTTATTAACAAACACGAATAATCTCCAGTTCGATGGGAGTAACATTGTTGTTAGAATTATTACGTTGAACAAAAGAAGGAACAAACCAAAAATTGAAAGAAAACAAAACAAAACAAAATAGGTTGAGTAACACATTCAAACGTACTTTATTTAATACTTTAATTCAACATCGTCATTATTTTTAATTCATTCCCCTATTTTATTTCTTATTCGGAAGCACAAGACCCGTATTAATCAACAAAGCCCACAGGCCCGGCGATGCATTCCCACTCAACGAGAGATTGCATTCGCGAGCAACTCTGCTAGCGAGAGTTGCCATCAATGCAGTCCCCAGGGAAGTTTTATTCAAAGGAAACGAACAGATGTGGGAATAGGCAGTGTTTCCCATATGAGTTGGTTTCAATAGCCGTCAGAGCTGCAAGCAGCGCAGTCCGCCAACGTTCTTTCCACTCCCAGTGGTGTTATGCAGGAAAACCTTCCAGTTGAGTTCAGAAAACTTCAGTCGTGGCGTTATGCTGGAAAAACTTACAGCGGTGTTCATAAAACTTCTCTCTCTTGTTACGGCATGAAAAAAAACTGCTTTTGGTAGGGGGAGGGTGCAGACCCACAGCCCCATAGCAGGAGCCGCCACTGGTAGAGTGTCAGAATGGAAAAAATCTGCCGATTTATCGCAGTTCGATGCGCCATGCCACACTGCCCAAACCGAGTGGTTAGGAGAACATGCTAATGACTTTCTGTTAATGCCCTGGACTCCAAATTTACCTGGTTGGTTGGTTGGTTTGTTAGTTTTTATGGCGCAAGGGCCATGTCTGGCCAAAGAGCGCCAAACACAAGACAAGACAAGACACAGGACAGCCAAACAGTATTAAAAATATGGTAAAAAACTTAAAACCTGGCTGATTAAGTAAAAGTGAAAAATGAGAGTGATGGAAGGGCTAAAAGACAATGAAACAAACAGAATTAAAAACATGATACAATGTTTAAAATTCGGTTGATTCATTAAAACTGAAAAATGAGGATGATGGAAGAGCTAAAATCTAAATGCGTTTAAAAAAGTCAATCTCTTGTAAAAACGAAAACATAGCGACAGTATCGCAGTGGTCATCCAGGACCCGCTGCAGAGTAGCGGCGTCCTCGGTCAACAAATGAGAATGAAAATAATGGAAACGTACACCACGAAAACGAACACAGCTACACAAAAGATGAATGACAGTGAATCGGCAATTGCACGTCTCACACATCGGCGCAGTGTCGCCACACAGCAAAAAGCGGTGAGTGAAACGACAATGCCCAATGCGGAGACGCGCAAGCACCACTTCCTCCCTGCGGTTCCGACGAGATGAGGAGTTCCAGATTTCGAGAATAGGTTTTATACGATGCAGTTTATTTTCCAACTGTTGGTCCCACAGACCCTGCCACGTTCGTTTGATATGATCACGAACAAGAAATCGAAAATCGCGATGAAAGAGTGGCAAGGGTGTGACGACCAAAGAGGAAGCAGATCTAGCGGCGGCATCAGCACACTCGTTACCCGAGATTCCAACATGCCCAGGAATCCAGAAGAATTGAATCTGGACTTCGGCCTCGAGTAAGGTACGACGAAGCCCTCGTACGTTCAAAAGAAAAGGATGATTACAATAGTCCAGCGATGACAAAGACTGCAGGACACTTAAGGAATCCGTATTGACCACAGCCCTATGATGAGAACTCGACTGAACATGAAGAAGTTCAAGATACACAGCATGCATCTCCTCCGAAAACACCGTGGCCTCAGCTGGGATCCGCGCTACTGACACGTCATCAACACAGACAGCTGCGGATCCAACGACTCCACGCATCTTGGAGCCATCAGTGAAAATGGGAGTGTATTCAGTTTTGAGGGCACGGTGCTCAGCGAAGAGCTGCTGGTACACTGACGCAGGGGTTGAGGATTTGTCGATATACGTAAAGGTGGTATCAACCATGACACCAAGTGGGTGCCATGGAGGATCCCCAAAGCCCCTGGTCGCTGTAACAAGCGACAAGTCGAGCCCTGCATCGCGAGCTACGGCCGCCATACGAAGACCGAAGGTTGGAACGCACGAGGGCCGGTTCTCAAATAAACGAGCATGCTGAGGATGGAAAACTGCCCCGTACAAAGGATGGTCTGGAAGAGACCGAAGTTTTAAGTAAAAGTGGACAGAGAGCTGCAGACGGCGTAATTCAAGCGATGGTTCGTTCGCATCAGCGTAAAGGCTGGGAATCGGAGATGTTCGAAATGCTCCCGTACAAAGACGCAGCGCCTGATGATGAACAGCGTCCAAAGGCCGGAGAACGGAAGGACGAGCCGAGCGATACACGATACAGCCATAATCCAGTTTCGACCGAATTAAGGAGTGGTAAATGCGAAACAAAGAGATCCTGTCTGCGCCCCACGAAACTCTCGAAAGGATTTTTAGAATAGAAAGAGCACGCAGACAGGAAATCTTGAGCCGCCGAACGTGCACACGGAACGTAAGCGCACGGTCGACGGTCAGTCCAAGGAACTTGGTCTCCGGCAAAACTGGAATGGCTGCACGGTCCAAATACAGCTCGGGGTCCGGACGGAGGCCACGCCTCCGGCAGAAATGAACACACGCTGTCTTGTCGGGAGAAAGAACGAAACCATTGCTATTCGCCGCTTTAAAAATCTGATTAATAGTAGACTGCAACTGCCTTTCAATGAAACGCATGCTCGAGGACGAGCAGAAGATGTGCAAGTCATCGACATACACAGTAGCCGAAACCGCAGGAGGAAGATTTGTGAGGAGACAATTAATGCGAAGGATGAACAATGTGACAGATAAAATGCAACCTTGAGGAACACCTTGTTCTTGATGGAATGTTACAGATAGCGTCGTACCCAGGCGCACCTGGAACACCCGATTAGGAGAACATTTACAATAACGGTCGGAAGATTTCCTCGCAATCCGCATGCGTGGAGGTCACGGATAATCCCGTGCCGCCACGCACGATCATAGGCTTTCTCGATGTCAAAGAATACAGAAACCAGGTGCTGCCTACGCACGAACGCCTCGCGCACAGATGTCTCAAGGTGCAGGAGATGATCGTGAGGTGAACGATGACGCCGAAAACCGCTTTGTGATGGTGAAAGTAATTGATGATGTTCTAAAAAATGAATTAATCGTGAGTTAACCATGCGTTCGAGAACTTTACACATACAGCTAGTGAGAGCAATTGGGCGATAACTAGAGGGAGACTTAGGATCCTTGCCAGGCTTCGGAAAAGGTAGAACAAAAGCCTTTCGCCAAGACTCCGGGAAACTGTGTTCTAACCAGATGCGGTTGTATAAGATTAAAAGGTTCTCGAGAGACGACTGGGAGAGATGACGGAGCATGTCGTAGTGGATGTCATCGGGACCGACAGAAGTAGCCCCGGACCGATGCAGAGCCACCCGAAGTTCACACATGCTGAAGGGGGAGTTATAAATAGTGTCGGTATACGGCGCAAAAGAGATTCTCTGGCGTTCCGCGGAGGATTGAATCCTATGAAAGGAGGCCGGATACGCCATATCACTCGAAACGGAGGCAAACGCCTCCCCCAAACAATCTGCAATCTCCCCGACTTCAGCATATGTGCAGCCGTTACTCTCGAGAATGGCAATCTGGTGTGAACTGTAGGTACCCCGGATCTTACGAATCCTTTCCCACACAGTTTTCGAATTGGCACGTGAGGTAAGAGATGATACATACTGGATCCAAGACTCCCTCTTGCTACGTCGACGCACCAACCGAGCATAGGATTTAGCACGTTTAAAAGCAACGAGATTAGACTCGGTTGGATAACGCCGAAAAGTAGACCAGGCCTTGTGTTGAGCCCTCCTAGCCGTTGCGCATTTAGGGTTCCACCAAGGTTTCGGAATTCTGGGGAGCTTCGTAGATGTTTTACGAATTGAAAGATCAGCTGCCTGAAGAATACAGGTTGTGACTTTAAGTACAGCTGCGTCGATTGACTCTTGGGTCACCATTTCAGAAGATATCACCGCGGACGATGTGAAGACCTCCCATCTGGCACAATCCATCCTCCATCGAGGTGGGCGGGAGGCAGAATATGGCACGTTTGCATGGTGCCAGAGGACGATTGGGAAGTGGTCGCTCCCGTGGAGATCCTTACACACCGTCCACGACCAGTCAGAAATGATCGATGGTAAACCCAAGGTCAAATCGATCGCACTGAAGGATCTTGTCGGCTCATGGAAGTAAGTGTCAGCACCGGTGTTTAAAAGGCACACAGAGGCCGAGCACAGAAGAGACTCTATGCGACGACCTCTAGCGCTGGTGCTGACACTACCCCACAAAGGATGATGAGCATTAAAGTCACCCAAAAGAAAGAAGGGTGAAGGCAGCTGATCAATCAAGCTCTCCAGAACAGAGACGCTAACATCCTCATCCGGTGGTAGATAAACACTGCAAAGAGTAAGAGGCACAGGCATAGAAATACAAACCGCCACGGCCTGCACAGTTGTGGAAACCGCGACGGAAGATACCGGAACCCTGTGAGGGACGAGAATAGCGACACCCCCACAGGCTATATTTCCAGACGAGTGGTCTGTCCGAAATGCACTGTAGCCTCGAACTGAAAGCAGGTCCGATGGTTTAAGCTTTGTCTCCTGAAGACAAAGGCACACCGGAGAGTACAAATAAAGCAGATGTTTCACGTCAACAAAACTGGTGCGAAAACCTCGGCAGTTCCACTGAATTATTGAACCCATGGGTAAAAATGAAATGAAAAAGGAAATGGTTAAACTTGGTCAGCCTCCATTTCTTCTGGTGAGCGTTCCCCCAGATTTGGGGGTGTGTGACCAGGGGCCAAGATTGGTGAATGCTTTGTCCCAAGTGTCTTAGCGGGATTTGCTCGCCGTTGATTGTTTGGCTGAGACTTTGAAGGAGAAGAAAGGCTCTTCTTATCCTTGACCTTGGTGTTGGTGTTGGTGTTAGTGTTGGCGTTTTTGCCAGAAGTGGCCTGAGTTCCCTTGCTGGTGTTGGAGTGAGTCTGCTTCGGTGAAGTGGCGGGTGCCGCTTTCAGACCCCTAGCTCGCGACTGGAGTGCCTCCAGTCCGACTGCGATGATTTCCTCCATATTGAATGGATATTTAGGGGGATCTGAACGTCGGTCTGAATGGCTACCGTAGATTTGGCAAATACCACTGAAGCGTATGATCGCCGAGCAGATGTAACAGGAACCACTCTTCTTCTGGCCTCAGGATAAGAAATATTTTCCACCGTTTTGAGCCTTTGGATTTCCTTCTCCTCCTTCCACTTGGGACAATCTATGACTGATGCTGGGTGTGAACCCTTGCAGTTCACACAAAACTCAGCCTCGGCCACACATTCTGAGAGGAGATGCTCTGTGGTACCACAGAGTCCACACCTAGGAGTACTCCTACATGACTGCTGAGAGTGGCCGTACGACTGGCACCTAAAACATCTCAACGGGTTGGGAATGTACGGGCGTACCTCGAGGTGGAGATACCCTGCCTTGATGGATGTAGGCAGGGAAGGGCAGTTGAAAGTCAAGATAATGTTCCAGGATGGGACAAACTGCCCATTCCTCCTAAAAGAAATGCGTCGCACACCCGTAACATGTTGGCTGCTCAGTTCTTCGAGAAGTTCATCCTCAGAGCAATCAATAAGATCCCGAGAGGAGACAACACCTCGAGATGAATTTAGGTAACCGTGTGGTGTTATTTTGACAGGCGTCTCGAGCAGCATGCTGGTGTTGATAAGTGTGGAACTGTAGGCCACAGTAGACATCTCAACAAGAAGATCTCCAGACTGGAGCTTCTTGACGCTCTTAGGAGAGCTTGCAATTGATTGCAGTGCTTTGTGGATCCAAAATGGACTTTTGGCACTCAAAGGCTTTGAAGGGTCCAATGAGTGCACAAAAAAGAATGTAGCATTGGAAACATCTGCGACAAATTTTTTGGCGGAAGGACCTGAACCTTCCTCCATACCTCTTTTAGTTTTGGGTTCATGGGAATTTTCATTGAGAGCCATGAAAAAATTTAAAGGATTCATCCGCCAACTTCCCCACCCACAATCGAGCCCAACAAGGGAGAACCGGAGGTCCGCAAGCCCAAGTGGACGCAGGACACGGCTCTAGGGATAGCAAGCGGATATAGCAAGTTGATAGGGCAGACATGCGCTCGGCGAGCACCCAGACTTTCCCATGCCTGGGGAACACCCCTTTGGCATGCCCACCCTATCCCCAGACTCACCCTGTCGTACGAGACGACAAGCCGTTAGAGGTCTGGGCTCCACTCGGCCACAGACCTCATTGACTAGGAGTGGGTTAGTTCCCAGCCGCCCGTTTAGGGTGAAGCAGGGGGCAAAGAGGAGTGTTGGCAACTGGCGACAACAACACCCAGGCCTCCAGAAACCTCAGCCTCCAGCATCCCCTTTCCCATCTTACGGGTCACTACACACTGCAAACGTGCAGGTAGGTCTAGCTAACCAGCTCGGAAAAACAAAAGGAACATAAAATGGAGAAGACAGGAAAGAAAACGAGAAACTAAAATCCTGAGCTGGCGCATAATCACAACCTCAGCAACCTACAACTGAGGCGGGTTCATGTCAAGTGAAAAAAAACATAAAAAATGTGAAAATCATCACATATAGTACATGTTGGCTCGGGCCGTGGGGACGCCATCCCCCAGCAGCTGGATGAACAGCTGTCCCTTCGGTTATATAATCGTTCAAGACGAAATGAAAAATTGATCCGTCACAAGGTCAGCTCTGGCCGTGGGGGCGCCGCTCCCCAAATAACTGGAAAACCAGTTATCCCCGTGCGGGGCCAAATTTACCTGGCATGAACCCAATCGAATATTTGGGGTTCGACTTGGAAAAGCGGGTTCGCGTTAAATTACCACCACTCCAAAATGTACGGGAAGTGGAGGGCCTGCTGTAGATATTATGGTACCAGATACCGCAGGATACCTATCGCCACCTCATGGAATTGATGCCTCGCCGAGTGGCAGCTGTTTTGTGGGCTAAAGGGAGTTCTGTAGGTTAATAGGTAGATGGTCAAAATGTAATGGCTCGTCGGTGTATATTATTAAATACAATAATATACACCGATGATCCAACTGCTAATTCGGGATACATACTAACGCCCTAGGTATGTGTCACAAGTAAATGAAAAATTTAATGATTTTTCGTCGTTTTAGGCTTGAACTATCACGTAAATGAACCAGAAAATTTGGCAGCAAAGTTTTGCATGACAAATCATGAAAAGAGTATAAAATGTAGAAAGGTCAAAATGTCCAAAATTCAAGAGCCCTCAAGCTTTTAGCTGACGTTGTCATGGAAATAGTGAAAAATACAATGACTTGCTGGTATGGAAACTATGGACATAATTTATCAGTTTGAAGAACGGACAGCGTATTTATTATCACAAATCCAATGCATACTGCTAGAGTTTCGTATTTTACTGGATTTCATAATGATTCTCAACTGTTATTTCGGGGCCCATTCAGCCAACATAGCCTAGGAGCCCGCTAAGGACTTAATCCGACCCTGGTTGCAAGAGTAGATATTGATATTTCCACAAATATTGTGCACACTGAAATGATTCAGAAGTATATCTTCAAAATTTGTCGCAAACTAAAATAAAGAGATACATACATACGCTTTGTGGTTTCAATGGCTGATTTTAGTTTAAACAAGCAAAACTAAAAAAGAAACGTTACAGTGTTATACACATAAGCTACAAATTAAAAAACAGAAGAAAAATTATTGCATTGCGGTAGAAGATACATGCTTCACTTGTGAGTTGGCAGGTCTGGACTTTTGTTTTGATAGAAATCTCTTTTTCTCTGAAGATGCTAAAAGGTCACTATCCAAACTACAAGACCTATTTATTTTTACCACTACGGATAAAGCTAGCAATAATTTTGCAATTATCTGTAAGAAGTTCTATTTTGAATTGTTAACTATGGAACTCAATAATGGAGTAACCTACGAGCCCGTAAGTTATTCTACCAAGCAGTTAGATAATCGTTTTAAGGCACTTTCAAGAAACTTAAAATTCCACAAACGAGAAGATATGAGCCTGAATTTCCCTTTCTTTTTGCAACGGTTAAGTTTCATAAAGATCCAGTGAAGTTCAGGTTCATAGCTAAAGGAGTAAGGAGTCATAAAAAGAAAATTGATCTTGCTTTTGAAGAAATCTTGAAGAAGGTTTTGAAACGCATTAGTAACTGTACTAATTTGAAGTACAGAGATTTTTGGATAATTAATAATAACGCAGAAGTAATTTCCACTATACTCGAAGTAAGTCCCTTAGATATTAATAGTTATGATTTTGAGAACCTATATACTAATCTGCCTCTATCAGATATAATCACTACCTTTAAAGAGCTGTATGCAGAATTTAAACTTAACCAATTTGTTAATGTAGGAGCCTGGAACTCTTATCTCAATTGCTGTATAAAAAATAACCATATCTTATATAATAATACTCTCTATAAGCAAGTGAACGGTATCCTAATGGGAACGTCAAACTCCACGAGTATTGCAAATCTATTCCTGTTCTTTAAGGAATATAAATTCATTAAAAATCACTCCACCTGCTCCGATAACTACCTTTACACATTTAGATATATTGACGATCTGCTGTGTAGCAATAATTCAGAACTTATAGAGAGTGATTTTGATAATATCTATTCTAGCTCTCTTAACTTATGTAAAACCAACCACAGTAATCAGGAACTTGAGTTCCTAGACTTAAGCATTAAACTTAACAGAGGTAACGCATCTATTAGCCTCTTTGATAAAAGAGTTAAGTTTCCTTTCAAAGTAATTACATATCTACACTAGAATAATAACATATCAACCAAAGTAATTGAGAATGTACTAATTTCTCAGGTGCTTAGAATTTCAAGAATTTGCAGCAACAATTTGAACTTCAATTACCACATTAATATACTATTAGACAGTTTTCTAGAGAACGAAATTCCTTCTTCTTTCATCAAAAGAACTTTAAGAAAAATTATTCTGAATAATAGAGTAAGGTTGGCAGATCTGCTTTAATTTTCTACACAGTTAATAATATGATTCTGACCAATGAAAGCCTTTTGGAAGTTGGCTAGAGGATGCCTATTAACTACTAGAAGGAACCTTAGTGCTGTGGATATGAAGGTCCTATTAAAAATAAAAAATTAAATAATATAGACAAAATCACAAAAAAAGCTTAAAAATCTGTTTATAAAAGAAAATAAAAACAAATATAAAAGAAAACTAGTTATTCACTCACTAGAATAGCTATACTAAAAATAGTAAAACTAACATTAAAATTAATAGGATTCTGAATAGTCTACAGAAGCTCACTATTATTAAATACACTACTTGTGTATTTCATAATATTTCTCATGTATTCTGGAGGGTTAATTCTGCTCTTTCTGATCATACAGGTCCACAATCTTAATTATATTTTTTTCTCTGGTTAAAATCTCCGCGAGTTGGATTTTCCCAGTGTGTGGAGGCCTTCAGCCCCACCTACACTGCCCCCCAGCGACTAGGGAGTGGCAGAGGAGTTTGGAAAATTGGGTGAAAAGGTCGGCCATGTTTCCTCAAGTGTGGAGGAAGTTCAGTTGCATAAGAGGTAAGCTCTCTTTCATTCTCTTTGGGTTTTAGGTTTTCCAAGTTCAATGTTTGTACTTCTTGTACTTTTTCTCTGTTTTTTTGCTTTAAGCATTTAGGCGCTGGCAAGTCTATTAACTTTTTTGCGGATTTTAACTCTTTCTTTTCTTGGTAACTTTGCGCGTTTTTTAGGAAACTTAGGCCAAGCAGCTGGCCATTCATTATTCATAGTTCTTGTAATTTGCGCTGTGTTTTCAAAGTAGTTAGGTTCTTAATAACTACTTAATTATACACTTAAAGCACTTTTGAAATACTTTGTACATATTGCAATTAATTGTTTATGTCATATAACCCTCTACAAAGCATTTCTTTTGTTAATTATTGTCTTTGTTTTGTTCTCGTTTTTGTGTTGTCAGAAGTTGTGGAGTAGGGAGTTTTATAATCCAGTTTTCTTTCAGGAATCTGGGATTAATATTTCCTTCTTTAATTGCAATGTTAAGAATTTGTAATACTTTTGTATTGCTATTCAGGTTTAAATTCTCTCTCAGGCGAACTTGGCAATTTGTTATTGCTGAACATTATTTCTAATTATTATGTCACTCTCACAACTTGAGTTTTCTATAATTTTCTTCTTTCTGTTTAATAGTAACAGATGAAGAGCATGGGTCGGGCCAGGAAAGTTATGGATGCAAGCTAAATTGTTAACTAAAGCTAAGTCATACAACTCTGCGGAGATCATGACATATATATATATATATTTAAAAAAATTTTGGTGGGCTTATTACTTGCATCTATGACTTTGCAGAAACACATTTCCAACTAGATCTTTGTGGAAGTGAGAAAATGCAGAGTTTTTGCTGGTCCTTGATAAAGCCAAGGCTCAGTATTCTCGACACTTTCTACATTCAGTTGTTTTATTTTTTTCTCTTTTTACTCACACCGGTAAATACATAACTTTTTCTATGTTGTACTTGGTATGAGTCAAAAATTTTTTTTGCTTCGGTCTCTTCTTAATAGAATACATATATATACATGTATATATATACAGTTTATATGTATACCGCCTCGTTGGCGCCGTGGTCTAAGCGCTGGCCTCTGATCATTCGTCCGTAAGGGGTCCAGATTTGAATCCCAGTGAGGCATGGATGTTGTGTTTGTCTTACGGCACTGGTTCTCTCCCTTCCCTGGAACCAGTGACTCTAAATTAGGGACGGGAGACTGCTTATAGCCCATTGAGTTGCTCACGGTGGTCGTTAAACCTCCAATTAAAAAAAAAATATATTTATGTATATATATATATATATATATATATATATATACATATATCCACGTACTGAGAGAACTAATTGAAAGAGCGAGGAATATGAACTTCCATTGTGCATAGCTTCTATCGATTATGAAAAAGCCTTTGATTCGGTGAAACCATCAGCAGTTACAATGGCTCTGAAATTCTGCGGTATTGAAGATGCATACATTAATATTATTAATAACATCTATGAAAGTGCAAGTGCAAAGATTCGGCTGTTTGAAAATACAACACACATAAAAATTGGAAAAGGAGTGAGACAAGGTGACACCATATCTCCGAAGCTCTTTAATGCCACATTAGAAAATGTCTTGCAGTCAATGAACGGGGAAAACAAAGGGATAAAGATTAATGGAGATTATCTAACCCACCTTCGTTTTGCTGATGACATAGTCATTTTTACAACTACCCCGTCGGAGCTGCAGAGTATGATCCAAGAACTTGCTGACAAGAGTAAAGAAGTGGGATTAAAAAAACTTTCAGAAGACAAAAGTGATTTTCAATGCTTTTACAAGAAATGAAGATTTATCGACTGATGGAGAAAAGCTGGAGATAACAGATACATACGTTTATCTTGGACAGCAGATATCAAGTGAGGGTCACATTGATGAAGAAATTAATCGGCGTACAAAATTTGCCTGGAGAGCTTTTGGAAGAAACAGCATAATTTTAAGAGCAATATGCCATTATGTCTTTTAAGAAAAGCGTTTGATCAATGCATCCTTCCAGTGCTTACGTATGGTGCAGAGACGTGGACCTTAACTAAAAGAGACATACAAAGGCTGCAGACAACTCAAAGTAGCATGGAGAGGTGCATGCTTGGTGTAACCAGGAGAGATAAGAAGAGGAACTCGTGGATCCGAAAAATCACAAGAGTGGAAGACATCATGATCAGAGTTAAATCCCTGAAATAGCAATGGGCTGGACATACTACCAGAAGGACAGACCATCGATGGACAACCGAAATTTTAGATTGGATTCCAAGGGACAGGAAAAGACCCAGAAGAAGACCACATGGAAGATGGGTGGATGAAATTCGAAAGTATGCGGGAGTGACATGGAGGAGACTGGCACAAGACAGACCGTTGTGGAGGAAACTTGGGGAGACCTTCGTCCAGCAGTGGATTGATAATAGTTGACAATGATGATATATATATATATATATATATATATATATACATATATATATATATATCATCATCGGGATGTAAGGTCAGGTGATGCGTAACATCACAGCCTCTCCTTGACAAATGTCAACCCCGCCTTCTCGTGGTACATCCTGTTTCCACTAAAAGGGCTCTGACGGCCGCCAATAGCGGTATTACTGTACCATCGGGATTAGAGGGAATGCTATCCCACACTCACCAACCCGCTTGGCCAGCGTGGTGAGTTATGGCCAAACCTCTCCAAAATGACTCCACAACTTAAATCTTGGCCCTCAGTCTCCGGCAGCTGGAATGTACGTGGCCAAGGCAGCGGCCAGTGCGACATGAAGGCAGAGAGTGCTAAGAATCCCCGGAGGACCGAACTAGGTTGCCGTCTGATGCTGACCTTGGCTACGTATAATGGACGCTCCCTATCTTCTGATTCAAGGCTTCTTGAATTGGAAGAGGAACTACAAAGGATCAAGTGAGACATCGTCGGGCTAAGTGAGGAAAGGAGAAAAGGAGAAGATCTCATTGAACTGAAAAGTGGACATCTCTTCTACTATCGTGGGACAGATACTGGCAGAACTAGTGGTGTTGGATTTATAATAAACAAGAAACTGAAGGATAAAGTTGTAGAAGTTGAAAGTTCCTCTGACATAGCTGCACTACTCGTTATCCAACTCTCGAGAAGATACCAGGCTCAGATTATTCAAACTTAAGCACCCACCACAAGTCATCCTGAAGAAGAAATTGAAGAAATTTATGAGGAAGTTCGTCATCTAAAGAGTAAAGGTAAGCAGCACTTGAAGATAATTATGGGAGATTTCAATGCAAAAATAGGGCAACGGCAACAGAATGAAATTTCAGTAGGTAAATTCGGTCACGACAACAGAAACCAGCGTGGAAATACTCTCGTAGAGTTTGCAGAGGCAGAAGGGTTTTTCATCTTGAACTCCTTTTTCGAGAAAAAGCCACACAGGAAATGCACATGGAGACATCCAAATGGGACGACAAGTGAAATTGATTTTATTATGTGTAACAAAAAATTCGTCATAGAAGACTGCAGTGTGCTAAACAAGTTCAACACAGGTAGTGACCATAGATTGGTGAGACGTAAGACGCACCTTAACACTAAACTCGAACGTGGCAAGCTCATAAGACAAATAA